>OX457133.1:12283191-14840468 GCA_949752895.1 Dendrolimus pini
TTCAAAACAATTTAGATAGAACGGATATTTATCATCTTACTCCATCTAGCTAAATCAGTAACTTTGGACCTCTACTCCAGAGCCCTCCGTTTATGCTATTACAATATCTTATATACTGTTCTGTCATTTATTGTAATAGCAGAATTGGGGCCCTGTTAAAAAAACAGAGGTTACGCTTATAACTTACACCAGTTTTTTACGTTAAAATCCAATTACTATCTTTTGAAAATTTAATTGACAAAGGGCAATAAGATTAATACAAACTCATAAAGAGTCCACTTAAATCAATTCACTGGTAATTAAATATGTGCCTAACTGTACCGATGCGGACTAAAACAACGGAGTACAGTTAATCAATTAACTAAAATATGTGGCGGGCCATGTAGCGGAAAGCTACAAACCAAACAAACGCGTGTGTGTAGCTAGTGTAAATGAAATAAATAGGTAAGTTCAGTTGTTGCTTGCACGTAATATATTTACCAAAGTATTGTTTGTTGTGTTTTACTACAATGGCAATTTAAGGCCTTGGGGCACCAAGAGGAAGACCAACGCTGGTTCTATAACCAGTTATGATGAGCTAGGGGTCTGTTAAGATAAACTTAGACATTAATGTCTAAGTCTATTTTGCAATGCATTTAAAATGTGTGTTGTGTTAGTGGGGGATTAATATTATAATTAATACAGCAAATCACATCGAATTTGGAGAACTGTATAATTTGACTTCCGAACGAAGAATGCTGATCTAAACTACAATTCATTATAAATTACTATTCTCACACAATAATTAGCCATCCTAGTGAGCTACTAAGACATGTGCATACGACCAAAGTCGAAGTGAGAATGACCTTTAGATTTTTTGTCCAGGATGCAACTGAATAATCAGAGATTTGTTTGCAGGCTGTTTCAGCGATACTGGGCTTGGCAGGCTTCCCGATACCATGGGGCCGGAGGCGTTCAGCCCGGGAGCAGCACGCTCGAGGAGGCACCTCCTGTGATTTCGACCTCGGCTCGAAAATTACGGGGGGGATGACTCTATCGGATTGTGCCGTAAAAGGCTAAAATTATGCAAATGAGGACGAGCTACCGACTCCGCCGGCGGAGCCAATCCTATCTCTATCTATCGTTACTTCCGCTTCGCAACGTAGCTGGTAGAGAAGAAGCAGAAGAAACTCTCCAGCATCACGCTTAAGCTAGTCTTGTGTGGCTACTTGTGTCTGTAATGTGTGGGTGTGATGGGTGGGTTTAACGTTGTGTGGGAGGGCTGGGGCCGGGGGCTCTTCGGCGTCTGTTCAGTCTGGGTCCGTTATGACAGGCTGATGTTCTGAGCCTCGGGGGATTAATTCTTGTAAGGAGTTAGGTGATTTTGTCTGGCTCGTCAATGAGGACATTGCGAGGACGACGTTTGCTCGTGGGAGCATTTAGTGTGGGTCTATAATTGGCTAGAAAACCAAAGAGGAGTATAAACAAGAGACGGAGAAGCTTTCTTCCTTTGCCGTTTTCAATAAGGCAACTCTAACTGCGACGTTTGCAGTTTGATTCCCCTGCTATTATAACCGCGGGACGCAAACCGAAAAGGGCGTTTAGGTCATCTTCTAATATCGACTTCAGACAACTGAGGTAAGCTGAGACTATAATGATTGTCTGCAGGCGGAGACTTTTAGTACTTATAGAGGGGGGTATCTATAGGGATACAAGTGCAAGGACAGTTTGTAGTAGATAAGTGTTCCTCCGCCGTGGGAGGTTAACCTATCGCGCCTGATCAGATTGTAATTAGTCATCCGAGGATCTGCAGCACTTGGCTTTAGGAAGGTCTCTTACAGTAAGAGAATGTCTATATTATAGGTTTTTTTATTGCAGGAGTTCAGCAGACAGGCAGACGGCCCACTTGATGGAAAGCGGTTACCATCGCCTATGGACACCTGCACCACCATAAGTGCTACAAATGCGCTGCTGTTCTCTTAAAGGAGACTGGAACCTGGTCACCAATGCCGGAACACAACACAAGGTTGTTATGGCGGCATACTCTAGACCAGGGGTGGTCGCCATCCAGTCGGGCAAATGCCCTACCACCTGGCTGTGGGTTGTTTTGTCGCCTCTTACGACAGGCCGCCCGGCCGTAGGAAATTGTATTCTTTCTCCGTTCCTGCACGGAGGGTGGTGGAGGGATAGGTGACCAGGAAGTCGTGAATCAAGTCGCGTTGATCTTTCATGACCTTTAGTCACTACGCACGGTCGCTTTTTTATCCGATTAGTAAACACAAAACTATCCGCAAATATTACAATAATGGGGGGCACTTTTTAGAACAAATGTTATTAACAATAGCACTAGAGTTGATTGGTTATAAATAAAATTAAATGTTTTCTTTCTTTTGAACTATTTTTAGGGAAAGATCACTTTACATGTTTAAGATTTCCGTGGCCAAGGGGGTAAAAATGGAATCCTGATTGTAAAGGACACTGGTCTGTTAATGAATGAAAATTCTTTATTGTTCATCATGAACTTAAACCTAGAAAATCAATATGGATGTTTATGTAGGTACAAATTTTCCCAAGGAGAATGAAGTAGCAAAATCACTAATATTACGAATAGCCACTGTAATGTAAGATTAAAAATATTTTTTTTACGTCTGGAGAAACTCATGTCAGTGCTCCAAAGGTATAAATTTGTAATAAGCCAATAGGCAATGACTTACAGAATTTTTAGGTAATTATTTTGTCTCCCTATCTGAAAAATACTTCTAACGAAAAATTTAGATTTTGTATCACTTTTTGAACATGGGACATTTGTGGTTAATGCTTTTAAATTACATACAGGTTGTGTAGCTTAATGACCATAAAAATGTACGCTTTAGTTGTAAGACTGTTATGACATTGTAACTGAATAAAATAAATAAATAAAACAAAATAAATGAATTTTAGAAATAAGTTAAAAAAACTTTTACAAAACTACTCGCAATATAAGAAAACAATGTAACTAATCGATGTACTTGGAAAAGTGTGCAAAGGATTAAAATACAGGTTCTCATTATTAATTAAAGTGCTAACACGAGACAGCGCAGGTCCAGAAGCCACTTAGCAATGCGCGGGCGCATAGAACGGGGTATGCGCTCACGACGCGACATCTACTCGCATCGTCGATTTATGTGTGGGAGCGACGGGTCCCGACCTCAAGACATGAAAATTATCAATTCCTGTGACGAATGTTGCTCATGTCGTACTTACTATCATTTTAATTGATAATATTGTCCTGTGCATTATACTGTTCAATTTGCGTGCTTCATTGTATTGTATCTTGCTCTATAATATTATAAAATTCTAAATATGCTGTCTGTACATTGAAGCTATTAAAAAACAAAACAAAAATCTGAAATACGTATACGAGTAAACGACGAAAAACACGATGCATTTTTTTTAGATTTCTTGTCTGTTTGCTCTGGATTAATGTTATAACTACTGGGCTGCTTTCGATACCGTTTTCGCTGATCGGCAGCTAATTCTTAGACTTACTGCGCTACTTTTTATTTTTATTGTAGGAGTTCAGCAGACAGGCAGACGGCTCAGTTGATGGAAAGCAGTTACCATAGATTATGGACATTTGCAACACCAAAGGTGCTACAAATGCGCTACTGCTCTGTTAATGGAGACTGGAACCTGGTCACTAATGCTGGAACACAACTCAAGGTTGTTCCGGCGGCATACTCTAGAGTATGCCGCCGTCCTTACCACCACCCGGTCGAACTTCCCGGGGAATTTTTCTAGAAATGATTTAAAGCCAGTTTGAAAAAAAATGAATTCCAATGTGATTCTGTAATGTAATGTAATAAAATATGTGATTTTTATTCTGCGAAACCCGCAGAAAATTTACAGGCAGCGGTTTGAAGTTGTTTGGGTGCATAACAATTGGCTTATTCCCACACAATTATCACTGGAACGATAGCTCCACACTATACACACTCTTACATATATATTGATACACTCTTTTTAAATGCTGTGTCCCGGGAATCCCGCGGGAATTTCAAGTCAAGCGTGGACGAGGTCACGGTCGCGTAGGATATCCTAGTATAGGTATATAATCCTTATGTTCGTGTGTATGTTACCGAATTCCACCTAAAAAGTTGGACCAATTTTGTTTTTTTTTTGTGTATGATTAAGTGGATTCAAGAATGGTTTAGAGTCACAATTCGTCCCATAAAAAAGTGTTGGAATCGGGCTCTAGGTTTTTTTTTCAGAGCAGGACTACGTCTGCTGCGTCCGCTAATACTTCTATATTTAGTGCCGGCTTAGGAACTCGTTTCTCGTTCTAGTTACTTTCGAATACCACCCCGTACTTAAGAATTTTTTGAATAATAATTATTACTATATCGTCACAAAATTCTTATACGTTTTTGAAAACCCGCTAGTACACCGTTTTTTTTGTCTCGAAATAAGCTGATATAAATACCTCTAAAACCGCGACTTTTTCTTATAACACGACGTATCATAAATAAACAAGTAGAATGGTGTTACTTAAACGGATGAGCTTTCATTTTTATTCATAACACAGAATGTCCAAAATTTAACGCATATTTTTATTTTACAATTCACGTAAAAGTCGGTTTCACCAAATATACAGTAAGCGAAAACATAAGAAACGGCACCGCCATAGTAGAAATGGCGTGCAGAATTTATTTGCATGATGTCTGTTCGGGTAAAAATTTGGGACGCAAACATGCCCAATCATTTGCGTCTTCCATTTCGTAACTTACCCAGATAGTTTTTGATTGAAAACGGTATTCTCACCTGCGAACACCATTGTACTAAGCGTCGTAACGCGATGCGTTTCATATATAACAGTTACTAAGTTTACATACTTCTTGCATTTTTACATTTAATTATCAAAAGTAATAGCGGTAAGTCGAATATATTTCTTTATAATGAAGCTGTTGTTTGTGTGATATTTGCATAGCGTTTAGAAATAAATTTATATATAAGTGATAATCAGGGGGATGCCAGTTTTAATTATTTTAAAGGTTTGGTAAAACGGATGTCTTATAATTTAGTAATGGTAGTCTGTAGCTCAGAGATGGAAGAAAACTCGTCACATAAGAGTGAAGAGTATCGTTAGATAGGTCTTAAAAATAATAATATTATTTTATAGTTTCCTTATTTCTAAGCAATATTTTAAACTAAACTTCTAACTAACTTCTAAACTACTTACGTTTATATGCGCTGAAAAATTCATATATAATACTAGAGTCTTCCCCGCTTCCCCGTGGCTACGACGCGTGAAAAACCCTGGGTCGGTTTGTTATCTACTAAAAAATTAAGTAGGTGTTTTATGTATATATATAAACTATGAATATTTATTTTCTTGTTCAATTCACTACAATTACAAAGAAACTAAGTTAATATAGTGTAGAAAACTGCCCAGCAAAACATAAAGAAGCAGCCAACCTGATTTGAAGTACCTAATACATAATAAATGACATGTGGGTAACATGACAATGTATTTGTTACTGAATTACAGCGATGGTTGCCTAAATCGGGGATTTATCGGGATAAAAGTATCATAAGTGTTGACTCGGGTTATAAATCAGCTCCGGGTCGAATTTTATTCATATATGTTCAGTAGTTTCCAAAAAAGAAGCTATAGACCAACTTTTTCACTATTTTCGTCTATCCCTTGGAAACGACGTCATTTATCGGGATAAAAACTATCCTAAGTTGGGGGTAACTTAGGATAGTTCTTGTCCCTCCCCCGGGAGATAAGCTAGCTCTATGTCAAGTTTTATTTAAATCCTTTCACTAGTTTCACTTAGAGCATCACTCTAACAGACAGACAGAGACAAACTTCTAAAGTCCTAGTCCGCATTATACCTCCTGATTTTTTAAACATGTTGAAACGCATTGCACAAATTCGAACCATTTACATATTTATTATAGTATAGATATCCGTACCTCTAAATTATAAACAACTCTACAGGTACGAAATTAAGACAAACTACTCAAGATTCTGTTTTGAATTTTTGTTGGTGTTTCTTTTGCATTGTTTTTAGTAGATAGAACAAATCGTTTAAAAAAATGCTTTTAAGAAAATAATGTTAAGTTAAGTATTTTTGAGATAAGGTACTATAGATTACACGAATTGTTGGGTACAGGAGCTAAACAGTAAACGTTAAACGTACACGTCGCTTCGGTAGCCACTACAGAACTCTTCAATCTACGTAGCCCGACATGCTCTTGGTCACTTTTAATATTATATACGTCAAGAGTTTTTTGCTCGTTGATACACATGTGAACCACAAAAAAAGTAAATATCATCCACTCATGAATTGTTTGAATTGAGTGTAAAATTATGAAGTATAACAAAATTTTTGGCGGTCAAGAAAAGATGTGACCGTGTTACACATGGTTGTAATGGGTTTTTGGCGTGCCTCACCATATCTAATGGGTTTATAATGGCGATATCGGCCGGGATCGTGTGAGCGCTAAGTAATTGATAGAGCAAATAGTAATTGTATTTGTCTTCATATTAACTGTGATATACAACATATCAACGTAATACATTGTGTATGTGACGACATGACTTTATGTGAGTATCAAGATTCTGAAGTAATCAAACTAGTATAAAGTATCATCTCATAAAGTCATCAAATGTAGGTAAACATAAGAAATAAATTTTTTTTTTACTAAACGTGGCGTTAACTTAAGTATCAAAGTGATAAAATCTACAGAAATGGTATTTTCGATTTATCTTTAACTCTTATAAACGGTATAATATGCAATACCTACGTTAACAAGAAGATAAATTTTAAAATAAGATGCAACAAACAAAAGAGCAACATTTACGAATATCTTAAACGTAATGCATTTAATTTAAAACTTTAGTCAATATAATCGTAAAGATCTAAATATATTTTTAAGGATATTTAAGTATTAATATTTCACTTGACATAAACTAATACAAAAATCAGTATCGGTAATCTTGAGTATAAAAAGTAATTTGAAAGATAATTGAGCCATACTTAGAAGATGTATGCTATTTCCGGCAATGAAAAAAAATAATTAAGAGCTCACAAAAGTATGTACATAATCGACTAAAGACTGACAATAGTTGCACATAATTTGAACACTTTAAAACAGAATATGTAGCGAATGCTTTACATTAACACAATAACAATAATCGGCTTGTTCAATGAACGGCAGAAAGTGTTCGGCGAAAACACAGAAGAGATTGTTAGTATTGTGCATATGGGGATCTATTTTTGAACGAGCCATTCATTAAATTATACGTTTCTAAAGTGAGAAAGTGTGATCGGGATAAAAATCCAAAGCTGCAAATGGTTTCCTCTACGAGTGAAAGTTCAGATTGTTCGCCTTTGCAAGTGTTCAATTTTATAGTTGGACAACAGGAAGTAAGTTGTTTTTCTCGAAATATTAATACAAAGCCATTATATCCGGATGTTATCTGAGACCATATCAGCTATAGTGCTTTTAAGCCCCGAACAGAACACGTATTGTTATGTTATTCCAGAATAAACATCGTTAAATCGGGAATGGCTCTCAGGCGTGAGTTCAAGCGTGAATATTGCGTTTGGAAGTGGGTGTTAAGTGTTCCGCTAGGTTTCTATTACACTGTAGTCAAAGTGTAACGGACAAAGGATCATTCGCATCTTGTGCGCCGTGTTAGACAATGCGCAGTCCGCAGTCCAGGCACCCAACCAGCGTAACGTGGGGTGAATGAATCCTAAATCAGTTCATGGTGATTTTGACCGAGCCCAACGATTAACTAAATATTCAAAAAAGACTAAAATGTCGGATGGTTGACGATCGTAACAGATATATATACCGTTATGGAAACAAAAACTTATTACACAACGGTCGACTCTAAATTGAATCAGTTATGTCTAAAATTTCTCAACTAATATCATTGTTCTTTTTAATGTGCATTACTTAAATGTCAGCGTGTTCTTATTTCTCCGTAATGAATTTACGGTCTTTGACTCATAGGTAACTAGCATTACGCTGATTGAGTATTTCCTGGCGCGTTTGAAGTGCAATTATCTCACTACGAAAGTAACGTTAAAGTCGATTCAAGCAGTGCATTTCTCCTAAGGTTCTTAATTGCTTATTTGATATCCGTTAAACTTGTGAGAATTTAGATAAATATCAAAATGGTTTTAGGTTAGTATGACAACATTTATATTCAGGTGCGTAATCGCCTAACCTTGTAAGGCGCACCTAGTTCAAAAAGTTGTTGATGAACGACTACTGTACGGGACGTGTGGGATAGTTGATCGGCGGAAACTTCTCAAGCATTAAAATGTTTTCTCGTGAGCCGTTACTGAGGAGATATGCGGTGTAAATAACAACCTTTTGCTATTCACTATTTCTTTATGGTTTTACTAAAAATGACTCCATTTTTGTTGAAAAAGTCTTGTTTTTGTTACCACTGTCCGAATTACATGGTCCGTACGAAACAATCTTTGCTGAGATTACCAAATCTATTTAATAAAATAATTTCTCGAAACGAAGCTAAACTCAACATTTTATGTTATGACATATATTAGCGATTTCACACCGTGATGAAGTTTTAAGATATTTCTTAGCGAGAATATGGGCGCATTTAATGAGTCTGGTTTTCTTTTCAATGACACTTAATTATTTTGCTTAATAAATTACCTACCGTCTGCTAATTGCTTGGGTTTTATATAAATATTCTTTGATTGGTTGCTTGTTTAACTGTGCAGTGCTCAGGCGCGTCTCGCTATCTTCGTGAGGGCATCTGCCTCTGTATACATCAAATTAACGGCGCGGAACAGTGAGCTGGCTACGTTAGGGTGTCCGGTGCGCTAAAAGTTCGCACCTGTAATTAATATAGATAAGAAGTCATTTACTCATAACATTGTTAGAAGTCAATTGTTTTAATGTCGCAGAGCAAAGCTGGAATTATTATTTGATTACAACTTATAGGGTTGGCTTGATTGGCCGGATACAACGCTGTCACCGTATATCGGCGTGAAACGGTTAGCCTTGAGCTAATCGTGTTTCATGCAATGAGTGAGAATTTCGGACGGCCCGCTTCGTCGTCCCTCATTCCCATCTTCCCTGTCTCAACCCCTTATTCCGATCCCATATTCCATCCCCTCTATCCTATTTCTCTAGTCTGATCCCTTATCTCGTCCTTTATACCATTCTAAAGACTGGCAAAGCGTTGGCTGCGCCCGTGGTAACTTTACGGACTCGAGTTCCGTACCCTTTTTTAAAACTTAATTTCGAAGAAAGTTTTTAGAATTTATACATGCTTCTTGGTTATTTTTGTTTTTGTGTGTAACCTTTATTCAATGATATTTGTGTTGTGGTGTACCTTGCGCCCTTGGTGTAGCAGACGTCTATAGTCGATGGTAACCACTTTCCATTAGCTGAGCCATCTGCCTGTTTGTCAGCTTCGCAATAAAAAAGAAAAAGGTATAGCTTAACTTATATGCCATGAATTTTTTAATGACTATAAAGGATGTGCTTGAACAACTTCATCCTGGGGTGCGTTCTTAAACGTCGTCCGACGGCGGATGATAGTCCCATGTCGAGCGAAGTCCGTTATCCGACGTTCAAGAACGGCGCTCTACCCATCCGTCACGATCATTAATTTGAGACTTGATTTGACATAAAATTTTGTGTTGAAATACATACGAGGGTGAATCAAAAAGTTCTTGGAATCAATATTAAAAAATGCAAATTTTTTAACAAAACTATTTTATTATTTAACATAATCTTCTCTTCTTTTAAAATGGCTTTGCACGATCTGTGTATCTAGCTCGAATCAAACATTCATAAATATTGAATCCAAAGCCTAAAGCCGAAATTAGACGATTTCATTTCTATATTTCAATTTCTATATACATGAGACATCTTAATATTATAAATGTTTCTTGTGTAACTTTTTTTAACAGATTTTTCGTTTTTTTGTCGTGTTCGTTTTTATTTTATTGTCTGTATTAGTTACCCAAAAATATTTTATGTTTTAAATACAAATTTGTCCTTGCAAATACTCCATAATCTAAGAAACACCATTGTTAGCGCGCGATTTACCAAGGCAGGTCACACCGTTGGTAACATGTGTTCAATCTGCCAAATTTCCTAATGTTGCTTTATATTTGTACTATAATAACGAAAGTGTAGCATGTTTTACCTAAGATACCTAATCTGAACTCAAAACACAGCATTCAGACACAGAATGCGCTTATTAGCGAATAATCACCCGAGTGTAACGCAATGTCTTTGTTTTGCCCAAAATATAAACATGGTATATATTATGGGTTTTGTACAGCCTGGGAAAAATGTACAGACTTTATAACGGGAATGTTTTAAAAATATTTTTTTGCGCCGGCATTTACACTGTCAAGGGATTACAATCAAATTAATTTCGATAAGCTGTCTCAACGGGTTCATGCAAATCGCATCTCGGGAATCAGCAATGATAATTTAACGAGAAAAGCTGATAAGCAGATATCTCGAAGTGAAACTTCTTTAGAATTGTTGTGATTTCAAACTGAATGAAACAAAAAAGCGACACTAAAAAGAGAGAAACACATAAATCTATAGGGCTAAGCCTGTGAGAGAATGAGATAGAATACATTATATTTAATAATTTAAACACTGATCATACACATAGAGTTGGAAATGTTTTGAATAGAGATGTGCCGTTGACTCGGCGACGATTCGGCCGACTATTCGGCCACTACCGTAGTCGGCGGTTATTCGGCAAAGAGCGCCAAGTATCCGGCTTCTTACTTTGTAGATTATATAATTCATACTTTACTAATACATTGTAATCCATACACGAGACTTTCTTTTTGACATGATTGAATCTTAATTGAGCTTCTTCAGTTTAATGAACAGTAAAAGTCTTTGAACAAAAATATTTTTTATTTTTACACAAAAACACCACCATGACCTGTACAAAAGTAGAAACCAAGAAACAATGCGAAGTAAACAAAGCAGGTTCCAACGCACGACAACGAAGCGTCACGGAGATACCCGAAACCGTGATCGGCTTGGCCGACTAGTCGGCCTCTTTACAACCGAGTAATCGGCTAGTCGGCCAAAGGTAAAATCAGCACATCTCTAGTTTTGAAGTTTTTCATTATTACTTCAAATTTCATATTTATAATACATATAATAAAACATGAAATTTGATTATGTATTTATAATATTATAAAATTATAAACATGCCGTATCTGTACAATAAAGCTATTGAAAAAAGAAAACTAGACTATATATATAAACGACGGAATGCGATGCAATTTTTTTTTGATTTCTTGTCTCTTTGCTCGGGATTTTTCGCTAAAGGACAGCAAATTCTTAGACTTAAAGTGTACGTTACTTTTATCCCGGGATTTTTTGTGGGAATGATTTGAAGTTGTTCGGATGCATAGAAATTAGCTTAGTTCGACACAGTTTTCACTAACACGATAGCTTACATTATTTTTTAAATGCTACTGTACTTTGTGCCCCAGGAATCCCGCGGGATATTCAAGCAAGCGTGGATGAAGTCGAGCAAATACTAGTATATTATAACGATATAATATATGAAATTTGACTTCACGAAATTTAGAATCCCTCCCATCCCTTGTTACAGTTTGTTCCACTTCTACTTCGTGTGAACTGCATACACACGACTTTTTTAGTTTACTTAGAACCTTTCACGAGTTACATAAAGACGCCTAAATTGAAAGATTAATTAAATAGACCCCTCAATGCTATACCTGCCACATTTGTCTCAGACCGATTGGCAGGTTTCATACATCGTTAATCAAGTAGTGTAGATTTTCACACAATGTTCTTCTTCACCATCCACAAATGATACTTGAAATCATAATGGACCAGAAAAATTGCTTAAGCAATGCATGCTTCCTGGTCTGGATTTAAACCTACGGCATTGGATGAGACGTGCGTACCTTAACCACTAAGCTGCCATGACTTGTATAGATTGATAGAATCAAGTTAAAACTTTATACGCGATTGGATTGGATTGGATTGGATTACAGAATTACATTACGTTGATTAATATAAATAAGCAGTTTTTGTAAGTGTTCATTATACTAATGCAGAAACTCCGTTCACAACAGCGTGATACAATTGTGGGTAAATATAAATAACAGCTCAGTAATTGCAAAAGGAAATGAACAGTTGAGACACGGATAGCTTTTATCGAGTTTGTTCATAAACAAAGGCATGCGATTTATTACGTGCGTAAATGAATAATAATCGCCACAACACTAGATATTTTAATTTGCAGATGGAAACGTATAGAAAGTTCTAAAGAACATATAACTATGACACACATAAAATAATATGCAGTTATCATTGACATTACTAACAATTTTACTAAAGACATAAAAATAGAATGATGATAACCAAGTTCCGACGTTTGTAACATTAAGTTGCAACCGGTGAAAACTTAACTAATAAAAATAATAATAAATTGAAGATTCAATTTGCTAAGAGAAATATTGAGAAATCAACGTAATAGTGTGAAGTGAAAGTAAATAATTTTACTAACAATCAAAATATATGCATTATTACGTTCTCTTTTTACGAAATGGTCAAATAGATTTTGTGTATTCGAAATGAACGGTTCCTCACCGCCTCAGATCTCAATATCACTATAGTAATACGTGAAGGGAAAACTATGAACCTGATGCTAAGCGCACACCCGGAACAGTGTGAGATTGGGTACACTTAAGTTTAAAGGTAGAAGAAATGAAGAGACCAATATTTTTTAGATAATATATGTTACAAATACATGAAATAAAATAAACGTTTCACTGTTATGTATTATCTAAAACATCTTGAAGTCGGTGCAAAGCAAAACATAATAAAAATTACTATATTTTGCAAATTACTAAGCACCGACTTTAAGATGTTTTAGATAATATATATTAATAATAATAGCTTTAGAAATAAGTTATTTTATACATTTTAGTTTTTTAGTTTTTGAAGTCGGTCTTTTTAAACAAAGTTTTTATTTTTTATCAAATCAGGACATTGCCGGAACGGGTAGTTTGAAATGAAAGTATGACAACCGTTCATTGCAAGACAACGGTATAAAGATTCAGGCTCCTTAAAAAATATATTTCTAATAAATAATGAATTACCCCGTGCTAACGGTAAAGGAGACGCAAAGCACAGGATACTGTTTTAATTATGTCTTTTAGCCACGAAAACTTAAGGAAAATACATTCTCGAGGAAAAATGCACACGTACATCATGGATGTGGGAAACCTTCCAATTCACTTTCAAGAAACCCGACGGATATAAAAACACATAATTTGAAACGGGAAGACTTTCCATTTCAAGTTTCAGAGCGGGAAGTTTTAGTTTTAGACTGATATTATAGGTATATTTCCATCTAAGTATTTAGGTTAGACATCACTGTCAATATTAGACGGATCAACCGAATTGATTCAATTTAATTGAACTGCATAGAACTGGAAGGACTCGACGGGATTCAATGACATTGAACCATTCAAGTTTACGTTAATATGGATCACTTGGGTTGGGTAATCCAAATTAAAAGACATGAATGAATCGTCTACTAATATCGACTAACGAGCGGTCAAACGAACATAACAAAAATAATTGTCATTGTGATTGATATCACCATTATCTGATGACAAGTTGGTCTCTCGGAATTTTCAACCGTCGCCCACTGAACTGTTTGGTTCGAGTGTCAAGGAACTCTTGGATCACATCCGCAATTTATCATTGTTTTTGTCCCACAAAATGATCGAACAGGCCTGCGGCTTTGGACTTCTGTGGCTAACTGTAATTTTATGACTCCAATATTTAAATAAACAGGGCGCCAGTTTACAGGCACGTTTTATAATTAGCCGTCCAAAAATGCCAAGTGCATTCTGTGTGGTCATTTTATTATGTAAATGTTCCTGTCAATTATATTTTGTTATACATGCGTTGTTTTATTGATATAATTGCACATGAACTTTTAAATGTTTTTAAACAATACATGATGAGTATGTAAACGTCGTGCCGGACGCCGTTCAGCCCGATACACTGAAGACCTGCGTAAGGTTCACCACTAGGCGTTGGATGAGGAAGACAGAGGACTGGGTTGAGTGGCGCCGACTTGTGGAGGTCTAGGTCCAGCAGTGGACTGTGATTGTCTCAATACGAAGATGAGTATGTTATGGTGAGAGCTTAATAAAGGTGAGAGATGCAAATCACTTGGAACTCTTCATTACGGAGGTGGTGCAGCGGAAGCAGGAGTGGAACCGGGAGTGGACCTATATGCTCGCCTCTTACATACCACGTTGGAACAGAAGACCACGGATTAGCGGATAGCAAACTCCGACTGCGATAATCACGCGGTTGGAGTTGACAGTGTAGGGACACAGTTTGTCACGTCAGCAGAAATTGGATTTACTATGAACGCGCGGTTGTACCTGTAAGTTCCACTATCAGCAAACTCGCAATTATACGCCAGTTCAATATAGTCGTGTCCGTTGTTTATTTTTTCTCTCTCCCGGTAATGCCCTGCCACATATCACCACATGACACTACCACCGAATCATCATTCTCCAAAACGGGTTAGGGGAATACTACCATCTTTCGCATCAAGGCCACCAATGGGAGGCCCTCAAGACTTCAGTCGCCCAATTCACCTGTATCATATAAATTAGGATTGGCATTGAAACCTCGACAAACGAATAGCCTGCTTACTGCAAATAATTCTGGACTGTCTTAAATATGCCATGGTTGCAGTACATGATTTGCTCCTGTTCCATTCGAGTGGAGTGATTAAAGAAACTCTGGATGTATCTAGCACTGGTGGAGAGTCTTACACTACTTCTTACACACTATTATTCTCCCTATTGTCCGGAGTCCTAATTGACTCCGGACAATAGGGAGTGCATCATGCATTCCAATCTCGACAAAAAAAAACACAAGAAGAGTTAGATGTAACTCATAGCGCTGAGTTGCCCTCTTATATTATATACCGTTATTCTTTTTGTTAATGCACTTTGTATCTTAAGATAATACATGTAATCATGTTAGATATTTAACTTGCTAATTTAGAAGTAATATTAGTATTTTCTGCTTCGCATTATCGAATAAAGAATTTGAATATTTTCGCTGTTGTTTTTGAATTTAGATTTTTTACTTGTAGGTATGTATGATTACGTATATATTACACCTATTATTTTTAGAACTATGGATATTTGAGTGTAGCTTCGCCCGTATAAAGTGCGGCTCTGTAACGACAATTGATTGGTTCTTTTATTTTACTCTGAAAAAAGTAAATATTCCGGCAAAATATAATAGATATCCGTGCAAAGTCTATGCGCATTTCCGTTGTTCGAAAGTACGAGCATATACATTAATATCAAATTTTATGCAAATCGATTCATATCGAAGAGCCTGAAGAAAGAATAAACAAGCACACAAACTCATTGGCACATTTTTAGTTTTCATTGGTTTATAAAATTATTGAGCTACCTTTTGCAATTCATGTGTAAAAGCAAATGTGGCAATTAAGCGCAGTCATTGCAAAGCGGAGGTTGTTCGAAACGCACTAATCTCTAGAACTACTAGTTCAATTTGAAAAGTTCTTTATACATTTAGATAACACGCTTACTGGAGAAGATTATATAATATAAGTTTATTCATATAAATGCAACGTAGGTAAAACTGCTACTAGATAGATAGATAGATAGATAGATAACGCTTTATTGTACACCATTACAGAAAACACAAATGAACTTATAGCCTAAAAATATTCTATATGTGCACAATGGGCGGTCTTATCGCTAAGAAGCGATCTCTTCCAGACAACCCGAGGCAGGAATAAAAACATATTAAATTGGTCAAAGGTGGTATACATAAATATTAGAGGATATGCAGCTACTTACATAAATTTTATACTAAATAGACATATATGAATACTCCTATAAATATATACATACATAAATATATAGATACATATATTATTATATATACACATACATAAACATACGTAGAAATATCAGACATCACTAAGTTGTAGGTAGTGCTTTTTTGTCATATTCTTAAATATTGTTAGAGATTTAGCTTGTCTAACAGTAACAGGTAACTCATTCCAGAGTCGAATAGCCTGTACAGTAAAAGAATTGTTGAAAATACGGGGTTGTGGGGATAAACAATACACTGTACAGGAGTGAAAGAATATGAGTATTCCGGCGAAAGCGAATTGGCAACCACTTGAGTTTTTTACGAAATTCAGAAACGTGGTCATATTTGCGTAACCCAAATATGAACCTTATACAAAAATTTTGGAGGCGCTCAAGCTTATTAAGTTGCTCTTGAGTCAAATCAATATAGCTGGCGTCAGCATAATCAAGAATGGGGAGTAGTAAGGACTCTGTAAGCTTAACTTTGGTGGCTATGGGCAGGAAGTTTTTCAACCTCCCAAGGGATTTCGAAGAGAGGAAGAGACGTCGACTCAATTCGGTTATGTGAGGTCGCCAAGATAGCTCCCTATCAAATATGACACCTAGATTTTTTACTCTTTCACTGACCGGGATATATGTACCATTAAATACGAAATTAGGTAAGCAGGTCCTGTCAATTCTACACAGCATCCGTGAACTACCTATGATAATTAGCTGTGTTTTCTCGGGATTTACTTGTAGTCCATATGATTTACTCCATTGTGCTATGTGATCGAAGTCAGAGTTTATTGTTAAGACTGCATCTTGTAATTTCGCAACATGTGATTGTGTATAGATTTGTAAATCGTCTGCATAGAGATGATAGGAAGAAGTAAGATTATTGGAGATTGAATTTATTTGCTACTATACATAAAAGCCGATTTACATTCAACCAGCGACTTCAAATTCGAAGGAAGTGCCGACTTCATACTAGCGTCGTAGAAATTGATATTAAGTCAATATCACAGGCCTATCAAGTTTGTCTGACTTAATTATCCCCAATTGAATATTGTGAAGTTAGCCCGCTCCCAAGTCAGTAGCTGGATCAATCTAAATCAGTTTTAGTAAAGTTTTATATGGGAAAGATTACTTTGATATTACGGTAACTAAATACTTGTTAAGTTCCGTAACATGTGATTAGGATCGAGGACTCATTCATTTGTCGGACGATCTTCTTGGTTAGACAATGAGTTCTATGGGTACATCCGGATAATAATTCACGCGGCAGTGCTTTATAATTAGGGAAGAGTCTGGCGGGAGTGCGCAGACGGCGCTATCTGGGCATCCGACAGGCCTAGACAGTTATCGTGTGAGAAATCGAACGCCTCAGCTGCGCGAAGAACCGCACTTCGTGTTTTTTAACAAATGCTGCTGTTGGCATGTGAACTTAATACAATTAAGTATTTAATAATCGAATCAATTTCGATATTTCTTCTAAAAAACACTAGTCTCCTTAAGAAATATGATTATATTGGAGATTTTCTCGCGACTTAGATTATTGAAGTTTTAGTAGAGATTCCTTGATTTTTGCTGGTAATAAATATAGCCTATATTAATCTGGGGTAATGTAGCAATCTAATGGTGGAAAAATTTTGAAATCGGTCCAGTAGTTTTGAGTTTATTCGTTACAGACAAACAAAAATACAAATCTTTCCTTTTTATAATACTAGTATAGATGAATGTTACAACAGCAAAACAATACATGGATGTCAATAAGAGTAAGTACAGTGCATTCACTTATACAAGGTGATACGGCTGTTACTCATAGAGATAGGTGAAGACTATCTAAAGGGGTATATCTCTACGTGTCTAGCATACTTGTAACTACATCTTTCATTAAACTCTTTATATATGTGAATTAGTTTAAAGTATTTT
Source organism: Dendrolimus pini (assembly GCA_949752895.1). Classification (NCBI taxonomy): domain Eukaryota; kingdom Metazoa; phylum Arthropoda; class Insecta; order Lepidoptera; family Lasiocampidae; genus Dendrolimus; species Dendrolimus pini. The sequence goes on from OX457133.1 coordinate 12,301,032, forward strand.
TCCATTTCTTTGTTCACAATAAGGAATTAAGTATTCATAGCAATAGTAATCGATAAAGACTGTCATTATCGACGATTTGCAAATGACTAGAGGGTGGTTCGTCAGTTACGCTGCGGTGTTTTGCGTTGCGGCCGAATGATATCGGTGCGGTCTGCGGTAACTGTTGATAATTAAGAGTGGTCGTTTAATAGCCGTTGACGGTAACGGCGCATACGATGCGCCGGCCTTGCTTCCGCGCTACGCCCCCATTGAAAACTTCATTGACACGGATCATATCTTAGCATACACACAAAAGTATTGAAGAACGCACTGCAAAACAACCACTCTGTATGTAATGGTAATGAATGACATGTTACATCTATTAAATAGTCCAAATATAAATTGTACTACGATTATATTCTATGAATACCTACCTACTCACTTATTACGCTGACTGGTATTACACTAATCGTATTTTCTTTTAGCACACACAACAGTGGACATAAGATATTTATTATTTAAAAGTTTTATTTTTCATCATTACATTTATCAAAAGCGTGTAATTGAATTTAGGCCTAACCCTAAAAAATGAGATTATAACGGCCGAGATAATTTTCAGACATTTTTGTATTTATTTAGACCTTGCCATGTTGAAATACTAGGTATTTAAAAATAGTTTATAATATTGGGAAAATATGAATACATTTAGACCTGAGTTTCGTAAGACTAACAAACAATAGATCGGATGACATTGAGCTTTATAACATTTTTGAGACAAATTAAAAATGTCGCATAGAGGAATAAATACCACCCCGGTATAATGTATGCGAAATGACACATGAAACACATTGGAAAGGTAATGGCGCCGACTAAGGCACGGTATCCTCACGATTGTATTCGAGGTATGTTGAGTTGAGTTATCGCCACTCGTCGGTCGGGGCCTTTGGCTTGGCTTGGCGCGGCGCGGCGCTTCCGCGACCGTCGCGTGTCCCCAGCCCCCGCCGATATGAGCATGACGCCCGCGGTCCTTTTGATAATGCTAATGTCCCAACGATAGCCCGTTGAAACATAGCCTGATACATTAATCACATACAATGACCGCACACACAAAATGGGCATCTACTGGACGCCAAGGATTCCTACGCACATCGAATATTTTGTCGTATCGATGCGTTTCCATAATAAATGTTATCGGCTGAAATCCAGTATCGTCAAGTACAAAGAGAAATATTTATCAATTTCCGCATTGGTAAGAGTCGGGAGAAACTTATATTTCAGCACATTTTACTGATAACCCTATGATACTTACATTATGGATACAGGACTGTCTTTAACCGGGGGTGCAAGAGGTGCGTGGCACCCGGGCGTAAAGACCCAGGGGGCGCAAGCCAGTCGCCTAATAGCTTAAAAAAGTTACTATATTTTGCAAATCTTTTGTTGTTTTTCAATTTTTACTTAGCAACGACTTCAAAATGTTGTAGAAAGAAGGAAAAAAGGTTAAATATTTATTTTCGCTTTTAAGTTTTTAGTCGGTTTTCTTTTCGTCAAAAAAATCTATTTCTAAATGACTACAAATACGAAGCCCTAAAAATTAGACATAAAAGTTAAATTTTATTTCGTATTGTTTACTAGAGGGGCGAAGAATGGTTTTCGCACCCCGACGCTCAATATGGTCAAGACGGCCCTGGGTTTGTAAAAACGAGATTTGTCCCGAAAATCGAAAATTAATTATTCAGTTCTGTGGGCCTGCAGTTTACCACCCATCCCGTGATTAGCTCTAATTGTAACATGGTTGCTAATGCTTCCTATTAAAATATATTATTAGGTATTCTGTCGAGCGTTTACCACCACTTCCTTGAACTGCTCCGTTTCTGTATACAAAGGTTGTATAAAATTCCCTGTAGCGCATTTTAGGGATTTGAAATTGGCTTTCAGGCGACATTTTTCATAGCACACTACCAAAGGTTAGTAACAAGATAGCACTATAGTATTATGAAGGTAATATTTTAGGTATTGCAAATGTCCTTTCGCAACAATAGCCACTTTCATCAAATGGGAAGTATCAATGAAAATATGAATTCTTAATTAAAACTAAATAGCACACGTAAATATATTTACGACAACAACAATTTCTGAATTCCAAGAATATTTCAATACCTAATTAAAAAAAATAAACTGTCTTCTTTATTTCCTTGAAATTTCATTAATTTCCACCAGCACAAATTATAACATTGCAATAATTTTACACGTTTTGGACTATATTACAAAAATAAATAGTAGCGAGTCGCCAAGTGCTCAGAATCAAGACGGGCAAAAAACACAGAGGCTAGTACGTGATCGACCGCGGAAATTGCTCGATTTAATCACATTAATTGATACAACCGTTAGCGCATAATGACTATGCATTGTGAAAATAATTTGATAATATTTAAAGTATACCGTGTGGGTATAAAAACGCCTATATTCTATGGAATTGATGGATCCGTAAGAGGATATCTAAGGCAGACGCAGTAAGAACCATGAGCGCTACACTTTGGCATTGCGAACAATGCCTTCAGACATGACTAATATAATTTGCTCCCCCGCTCTGTAATCTAAGGTGCATTACACATAATAACATAGTTTTTTTATTGTATCAGTCTGGTTTAGACACGTGAATGTTCGCAGACTATATGGAAAAAGTATGTATGATGTACTTAAAGTTTTTACTTTGAGGGGAAACTCTGTAAAGGTACGTATTTTACTTGTATAAAATTGTCTTAGTAATCTTATTTTTTGTGCTCGCTCTTTCGAGACTTGCCTGTGAATTATACCTATTCACTACGTGGAAATGATTGCAAATGTGCGTCAGGTCCGTGGGCTAGGAATAATATCATAGGACCGGCGAATAGCGTGACTTTTGAAAATATTAAATTATAAAACAACTAGACATAATGACAGGTTCGCACTGGATTGAGATGGCAAGTAATATCTAACGGTAAAAATCAACCAAATTTCAACTTGCATTGATCTGGTGGTAGTTAGGTATGGCGGTCACGCTTACGACTCGAAGTGAAAACATTATGTGTGAACCAGTAATTTACAACAAATTTTGTAGTACATTGAACTTAGCCTAAGTGGTTAAAAGCTAAACTAGTAACTGAATAAGCAAATTATCAACCGTATGCAGATTTTTCTGGTGTACCGATGATATTTTTATGATTATCTTAGCAACTCTAAATTTTATATAATGTGAAAGATTGATATAACTGAGAATGTAAAATGATTGAAATAAAATTTGCAACACTTTAATAGTGAATTAGTAGCAACTAGGTGGGCTAACAATGGCTTCCCTCAAAATTTATGCTCGAAGTATCATTTTGTCCATCATCGCCTAAAGACAAGTGTACGGTTGGAAATTGCTAGTATAGCGGGGCTCTGAAGGCAAGGCACGGTCGATACGCTCGTCGATACGGGACATTGCTTACTTCCTAACATAAATTCGGTGTACGGGAATCGGATATTATTATTCAATCGGGCGATCGAAGTTCGCGTTGGGGCCATAAGTCACGGCGACGACGCGAGCGCCGGCGGCCGCCGTGATCGACGCCGCACGATCGCGATCGCATCGCGTCTAAGCGCGAACCGCCACATTTTCCTAAGTGTGGCCGAAAGATCGCGCCTATGCTGCTTATATCATCACTCATCTCTGTTCATATTAAAACTTGGGCAACTTATTTAAGGCACGCACACCCCTAATATTTAACATAAAATAGGCGTGATCTCATTCTGACACAGGTCCTCTAGAGACATGGTTGTTTCAGGAGGTGGGTCGATTAATGGCAAGTTTATATTATATTTCTCACCTAACAAAGAAGTAGCAATTATAATGCATAGTTGTGTTCCGGCACTAGTGATCAGGTTCCAGTTCCCTTAAAAGAGCAGCAGCGCATTTGAAGCACCTTTGGTGTTGGAAATGTCCATAGGCGTTGGTAACCGCTTTCCATCAAGTGGGCCGTCTGCCTGTCTGCTGTACTCCTGCAATAGAAAAAATGCATTTATGTAGAAAGATGCATTTTCTTTCCGGATAATCCACTCACTGTGAGAATCAAGAGCTCGATTATACGGTATTGCATTCGTCTATCGAGATCTGTTTGAATATAACGCGAAGCGAATTTTCGGTTATAATTTTTGGAGACCTAACCTCTTGATGTTCCAGTAGATATCTTTAGCTTTTCTAGTTACGACTCGTTCAGTTCAGATTACTATGTGACTTATTTTGTAGATTATAGCTCAATTAGTTCGTGATGTCAGCATTAACTAATCGAATTGAACCATTATCAACCTCTAATTTCTATACTCCTTCTAGGATGAATGTATTCGTTCGGAGTCCTGACCACGTAATTCTGGCAAGCTAGCGCTATAACCACATTTCAAAAGCACATAATATATTTATATAGTATAGTATAATACATCTTATAATTGATTCAAAGAGAGTATTCAGCCATCAATCATTTAAAAAAGCTTATAAATCAAAGCAGGTTTAGCTTTTTGTTTAAATTTTGCATTCCATCAAACGTTTCGCAGATGTACGTAATAGATTATTAGTGTAATTGCTGTAAAAATTGGCGTTATATGACTAAAGTTGATTGAACGATTCCGTAACAATTTTGAACTTGACCACAGTTTAAACTGCGAGAACTTTACATAACCAAATGATGCAAAGATCACAATGGACTGTGCTTAATGGCACTTGGGGTCGGACACGGATTAGAAACGACTATGTAATAGCGTACATTCCTATAAATATACGCAAATTACATATAATAAGGTGTGTGCTGTCAATGCCTCGGTTCCAAAACAACCACAAGTTGCATGGTTGTTTAGGAACAGCAATATAATAATGACTGTAAATAATACCAGACACTTGCAAAATTTAGAAGGTATTTTAGTTTTCTAATGGAAGTGATTACTACTCCACAACTACCATCGAATTTACCTCTTACAACTCTAGCGTCACAGGCAGCGAAAACACTGACCAGAAAGTCCAGAAACTCATTAGCGATCAAATATTATAAAGAGAAAAAGATTTGTATGTTTTAACGAATAATCTCAAAAATTACTGAACCGATTTTAAAAATTCTTGCAACATTCGAATGTTACATTATCCCAGATCAATATAAAATATAGGCTACATAAAAATTTGGTTTCCCTACTAAAACTTCAATAATGTAAATAACCCATCAATCTAAACGAAATACCTAGCGCTGGAATTCTACGATTTTGATGAAATTTTATACGCGTTTGAGTGGGTTCCGGGGTGGTTAAGATTCACAATCAACCCGGCAGGTGGCGCTGGATTCGGATTCTGCATTTTTGATTTTTCAAAGCAGGACAACTTCTGCCGAGACCGCCAGTGTATATATAAATAAATGATGATGAACAAGCTCCTCACGGCGAGCAGAAATGATAAAAATGAAGACATCCTTTTTTAATTAAACTTTATGTTATATTAATTACAAGTAATAATACTGCATGCGCGATTAAGTATATTTCTGCCCCAATAGTAACTGTGTACTTCAAAGTGACATCACAGTCATGATTTCGCGTACTAAATAAACAACAATAAATAATATTACATCTTTTAAATCTTTTTATATAACATTATTGAGGTAGCACTTCATTTTATCTTACATGTATATAAATAACAGATATTAAACTTAAAAGCAGACAGGAGCAGTTGCAAACTTTTATACAAGTTCATGTAACACACGAAGAAAATATATCTTACTAGCCATTGATATTATTACTAACTGCTGGTTGAAATTTAACAAACTTCATACAGGCAGTTTTGTTTTTTCATATTATGCATGCTGGTAAAGAAATAGTAAGTCATAGTAAGATATAGAGAAATTTGCATGCATATAGATTTGTGGAGCGCTGTTGTTTTTACAAACATATTAAAAATTTAAACAAAACAAGATCTTTACATTAAACAAATTAATAGGGTAAAATAATATTATAAAGGAATACATATTCTATATATACAGACATAATTATTTATCAACGGTCAAGAGTACTTAGGGAAAGCACAATGTAAAAGTAAACTAGCATTAAAATGATTATTTCATTTAAACGGTAGCCTTAGCGTGTGAAATATAATTGTGAGATTTTATAACTAACACGATGCTAAAATTCACATTGAAATGAAAATCATGCATCTTAAACGCAATTTTATTTTTTACGCGATCGCAAAAAGGTATTAAACTATTCTAAGATCTCCAAAGGTCGTGGGACACGCTTATTCAGTCTGGTAATAGAATTCAATGCGCTCTGAATTTAATTAAAACGGCTTTTCTATTGTTAAGTTTGAAATGATAAGTAAAAAGTAATCTACAACTCCTGACGATGTTCTATTTGTTATTAAATATTTAATTTAAATATCAAAACGCAATGCAAATTAGTTTGTTTTTTATTCAACCCAATGCAATGTGAAAGTGAGTTAGTTGATTAGTTTTTATGCGAATCACAAACTAATAATTATTGTATTAGATCTGAGATTAATGAATTACCCGTACTACGTATTGAATATATGAATACAGTATTCGAATTGGAAGACTATATTTAATGCCTCTAAAATAGACGGTTCATTTCTGACTTTCAATTTTGATAGAAATCAGGCATTAAAAAATATACGAACTCAATTGTTACAAAACGTTTCATACGTGTGACTTTCTTAAATGCTTAATTATTATTTAATGGTGTTTCTTAGGTTATGGAGAATATTCAAAGACAACTAGAGTGTAAAATATTGTTGTGTATAACTAGTAGCAAAATAACAAAATTTAGAACATTTACAATAAAATAATGAAATAAGTTTGAGAGTAGGTCCACGGGAACAGGTGTCTTAAAAAAAATGTAGTGTTTATTATAATGCATAACTGAATTGTATTCTAATAGTTTATGAAAGCAAAGCAACAAGGTGTGAAATCCACTCAATATTACAGAGTCATAAATCTATTATACCGCTTAACATGCCGTCACGTTGTAAGGGTTACATCACTTGGCGACGCACTTTTGAACCAGTGCATACGGGTGACTTTTACTGACATTTGAATGACTCCTTTATTCGCGAAAATAAAGATTACAGTTTAATTTTCACTTTTTGAAATACTTGACCCTTTTTTGTACTTAGGTGAGCATTTAGGTCTATTCCAATTGTCAGGAAAGCTCTCTCTCTCACTAACTGTTTATAATAAAATATTGAGATTTTGCAAGAACTTGAAGTTATAGCAAGTTTCAGTATTTTCAAAAAACACAGATATCGATTAGATATTATAAAGGTATAGAGAGATATAGATTGGTCCTAAAGAACGTCTTTCTATGAAGCATCTCGACTGTTTAGTGGCATTTGTCTTGTAGAATTACTGTAAGAATTCAATTATTAGGCGTTATTTAAAAAGTATTGGCCTTACAACAACAATTGATTGTATCAAATAAAACTTGACTAAAAAGTTTTTGTTATCAGAATAGTAAGATCGAATATAATTTTATTGACTACTAGCTAATACCCGCCCGCTTCGCGTGCCGTAAAATCCGTTGTTAGCTGACCTCTACTTGGCGACAGGAAAGTCCATGCCAAATTTCAAGTCTATAGGTATTTATAGTTCCTGAGATATCGTGATGAGTCACTTTATACGTGGATTTCAATTATATATACATAGATATCTGTCATCTATGTGAAGTTGTAATTCCGTTAGACTCCCCTAACAAATATTATGTACTATCCACTACTACTACTACCCACGCGTACTACCCACGAAGCCACCAGTATTTTACTACTCGACTTTTAATATAATAATTTATCCGAAATAACAAAGCGGTCAGTGAAAAAGTCACCCATACAGGTTAACTGTTCCACTAGTCCAGCGACCTGACTATGTCTGGGACCAAAATTCCCGTTATGAGCACACCGTGCAATTAGTTACACTTACCGCCGAATGTTAGACAAGTTTAGTAGTGAAAATTGAACGTTTGAATTGCGGATCTTTTAAAATTTCCAGATTCGAGTAATTATGGATTTAACATCGCTTATTTATTTCCTTCTATATCGGTGCTGTATGGTAATATTGTACTTTTTTAAAGGTAAAAACGGTTTTTGGTAACCGGTATACGAATAATGAATGAAAGTTGTTGTTTTTACATGATTTTAAAATTTATTACTAAGCTGTAGTTTCTATGCTCTAAACAAATGTGGTTGTTCGGGTTTATGATGTAGATATTTAATAAAGTTCATGAATAAAGAGAAACGGATTTGATGATTGTGGCGAGAGATAGCGGCGTTGGTTTATGCATAAACACACTGAACGAGCGGGTTGCGAGTGGCTTTGCGCCATCTCCACCAAACAGACGAACGATCAATTCCGTAGTGGATCAGACCTTAAATACTTATACTGTACGAGACAGCAACTGCTGCACACTGCTATGTCAGCAGATTACGCCGAAACGTGCATTTTACCATACCATACAAATAAGTTCTCGTCGAGCACCGTACTCGTTCGGTCTGCAAACAGCAACTGATCTTTATCACTATCATAAGCATGCCTACATCAATTAACAAAACTTTATCAGTAAACATAATTTACATTAAAATATTTATAATTAACCTATCCTATTCTATGTAGGAAAACCTCCTACAATATTTGGTCCTTCAAGCCGGAGTCCAGATATTTCAAACACTAACAGTGTTATTCAGCAAAAATTGTAAATTTATTTTATGTTTTTTATGTATTTTAGAACGTTTTCTAAACGAAAAATAGCATTATTTTTATTCTTAAAAAAATACATTGCTTGACTAACTAAATACTACTTTATTTTTTTACCTTAGAAACTTTGTGGTAGAATATGGGCGATATGAGCCTTCTTATCAAAAGTCAAAACTTAACAACAAATAAACTGTCGCTGTCGGCGACGCACTACGCACTTAGCAAATAAAAGAGTGTTAATCATTCAATTATATTGAAGCTAAGTTGTCGATCATTGTGATTTTATTTTCATATTGTTGTAAATACCTACTGATAATATTTAAAATGGAAAATAAAATAACTAAACGAAGCCGCTCTTCATACTGCTATGAACTTGGGATTTTTATTTTAAAGTAACGAAGTATTTTGTTATTGGTTTTATTGAAATTTATTTATTTGATTTACTAATTAAATATTACACAAGTAGAATTAGTTGAACAACATTGGATCGTTTTGGTCTTACGCCAAAAGGAAGATTTGAACTGAAAATAAGCATTGTGTCGGATATAATTCCGTCACAACAATATGCTGAGTGCAAACCTTGTTTGCTGAAAATGCGGCGTACAAATTTTCATCAAATGCTCTATGTATAAGGAATGTAATTACGTCGCTATTTCTTCAACTAAAATATTTATTTCTTTCCTTTTTAATATATGTAATGATTTTGATAGACTTAAGTACAATGATAAACTTGTTATCATGTTCTTTTACTTTATATTTTATTTTTGCAGGCTTTACTGGCACGACTAATTAAAGAAGGTATTAGGTGTTTAGGTATTAGGTAAGCTTCTAGGCGCTAAAAACCTCAGCTAGAAGGCCCAGCTTGCCATACACAACGCGGTGCTGGTACCTACGCTCACGTATGGAAGCGAGAGTTGGGTATGGAACAGAGAGCATGAAAGTAGAGTAAACGCAGTCGAGATGCGAGCACTCCGCAAAATCTGCGGAGTGACGCTCGCGGACCGCGTTCGTAATACCGAAGTAAGAAAGAGAGTTGGTCTGAAAGAGAGTGTCAGGGTGAAGGTAAGGAAAGGAATGCTCCGGTGGTTCGGGCATGTGGAAAGAATGTATGGTGAAAGAATGACTAAACAGATATACAATGCAAAAGTGGATGGATGCAGAAGTCGCGGAAGGCCACGACACACCTTCCATGATCAAATTGATCGTGTATTAGCAGAAGGTCATGTCAGGAGCCTTAAGAACAGACGAGCGTGCATGACAAGAGCTATGAATGTAAAAGAAGCAAGTGAGGTGTGTATGAATAAGCCTGTATGGCGCTCTGTTATTCGTGCCTACCCCGCAATGGACCTGGCGTGAAGTTATGTATGTATGTATGTATGTACTAATTAAAGAAAAAAATACTAAAAACTTCACGCCAATGTAGATCAATGATTAAATTATCATCATATTTTTCATATAAACCTGTACTTTTTCTAAATTCTACTTCGTCATACTGCATCATAGGGTCCAATCTATATTTAAAAACCTTAACACTAGGCGGATTAATCTAGAGGAATTATTATATATCTAATACATGTTGATCAATAATGTGTAAATTGTCACCGAAATCATGAATCCATTTTTTATGTCATTCTTCACAAAATCAAACACCAGCTGTTAAATGCAACAATAGTTTTGTCCGCCCTTTTGTTACATAAAAGAGTTAAACAGTGGAAAGAGGTTGTTTCATCTCACAGCTACTTAAGTAACTGTTTAAATAGGATATTAAGTCTAAATAGTGTTTATGAATACAATTGTGTTTATATTACTGTATAAAGTATTGATTAAAATTTAATCAAGGTGCATAAAAAACGCTGTAAGTAGTTTAATAATGAAAATAGGTCCTGTATCCATTATACAGGGTGTTTGGCGCATGGACCGACAAAAAAATTTGGGGGATTGGGTGGATCAAGAGCTATCTTTAACCCATAGATACCTATGTCCCAAGTGTCACTGTAATCGAGATACGATTTTTTTGTTTGTTTTTGAAAATTACCTGGTTCATCGTCTTTAAAACGACATATTTTTCTAGTTTGTTGTTGTAATTGAACCAAATAACTTCCATCGTAGTCTTTAATGTATGATTATTCTAAATTAAACATTAATTCTTAGCATTAGACAACAAAACGTTCTTGACGAGCTTTCAAACTCTTAAAAATGAATTAATCTATGAAAAAGGTCAAATTCAAAATTAATTATAAAAAAAACTAAAAAGTATTAAGAATTTCATTTGATTAAAACAAAATCTGTACTTAATATCCTTTCCAACGATATACCACATGGCCTTGAAATTATTCCTTATGTGATCAAATTATCAAAATCAAAGTAGGGACGAACACGCACTCTAACACCGAACCCGTTTTTTAGAACAATGGTACGCAGGTAAACACTGTCTCTTTCTTGCACATGAAAATATCCCTTGTCTTTGTCTGTCATTGGATCGTAATTTGTGTCGTGGTCTTTGTTTAGTATTAGTTGAGATTTTACTATCATTGCTATCGGTATTGTCGCGATTCATATCTGCATTGTTGGAGTATTTTTGTGTTTAACTTTGTTTTTGTTACGTTCTGTTTTTGTTAAGTTTTCTTTGGTTGAACTATTCTGTTAAACTGTTGGTGTGTTTGTCTTCACTGTTCTCGTTACAATGCCTAACTACAGTAACGAAGAGTATGCTGATATGTTGTTGGCGTATGGCAACGCCAATTGTAACGCTCGTGAAGCGCGTAGAATTTACCAGGAGCGATATCCTAATCGGCGTGTACCACACCACGAGACGTTTTCTACGACCTACCGGCATCTGAGGGAGACTGGAAGCATAAACATTCTAGAGCCTCGAGTCAATGTGAGGCAACATAATGTTGCAGTGGATGAGAGTATTTTACAAGCTTTTGATGAGAATCCAACGACAAGTATTCGAGCTGATGCTAAAAGACTTAACTTGTCGGTTTGGAAAGTCTGGTCAGTTCTTCGGCAAGATGGAAGGCATGCATTCCACTAAACTCCTGTTCAAGGTATGTTTTTCAAACAATTTAAAACTCATTGCATGTGTTTTTACAACTTAATTTCAAGTACAACAATTTAACAAGTAAATTCTTACTCTAATAGTTAAAACAAACGTGTTTGTTTTTGTTCAAAAAAATAATTTATTCATTGTGGCCTTTGGGTCAGCTCACAGATGAAATAAATCGCGTCCGTACAATTCTCACGGATTTAATCGATTGTTCTAGGTCTCATAGACGATGATCATAGGAGGCGGCTGGAATTTTGCAGGTTTATGATGCATACAGACGTAGAAGATACAAATTTTTTTAAAAGAATTTTGTGGACCGATGAATCCAATTTCAATCATGAGGGGATTATGAATCTCCACAACCTCCATCATTGGGGGATAAAAGGACAAAATCCCCGCAAGAAAAGACAAAGTTCATTTCAAAGTAAGTTTAGTGTGAACGGTTGGGCTGGGGTTATTGGAAGACACCTGATCGGTCCACATTTCTTACCGGAGCGCCTAACCGGAGAAAGTTATTTTTCTTTTTTAATAAATGACACCTGAATTGGTATTACCAATAGTAGAAGAAGAAGATTTTATTTTCCAAAATGATGGTTGCCCAGCACATTACCAACGAGACGTTCGAGAACATTTGGACAATTGTTTTCCCAATTCGTGGATCGGAAGAGGCGGTCCGATTCCTTGGCCTGCACGGTCACCAGACCTAACACCTCTGGATTTTTATGTTTGGGGGCGCGCAAAAGAAATTGTTTATGCGACAGAAGTACGGACAAGGGAAATTTTAATAGAAAAAATAAATAGCGCCTTTCGCATAATGAAAGAAGAAATGCGATTAAAAACGACGACTGTGGAAATAAGAAAAAGATGTCGTGCATGCATTCACAATGGAGGCCGTCATTTTGAACCCAATCTGTGAATAAAATTTAATTAAAACGTCGTAAAATACAAACAAGGTGTTTTATTTATTCTGACACTGGTTGAGTAATACCTTGTTTTGTGATCACATGAATAATTTCAAGGCCATGTGGTATATCGTTGGAAAGGATATTAAGTACAGATTTTGTTTCAATCAAATGAAATTCTTAATACCTTTTAGTTTTTTTTATAATTAATTTTGAATTTGACCTTTTTCATAGATTAATTCATTTTTAAGAGTTTGAAAGCTCGTCAAGAACGTTTTGTTGTCTAATGCTAAGAATTAATGTTTAATTTAGAATAATCATACATTAAAGACTGCGATAGAAGTTATTTGGTTCAATTACAACAACAAACTAGAAAAATATGTCGTTTTAAAGACGATGAACCAGGTAATTTTCAAAAACAAACAAAAAAAATCGTATCTCGATTACAGTTACACTTGGGACGTAGGTATCTATGGGTTAAAGATAGCTCTTGATCCACCCAATCCCCCAAAAAATTTTGTCGGTCCATGCGCCAAACACCCTGTATAAGAAATAACTACTGTTTTTAATATGTGACCCGCAAGCTACTAGATCGTCGTCTGTCCGGCCAAAATGGCGTGAAGTCACCAGCGCCCGGACTCGTAGGTTCAATATATTTATGCTGGAGCAATCTATTTGCATTGGCGATGTGGTCGAAACTTGTTGAATGTTTGACAAGATAGACGCGTGAAAGACGCCACACGTCGAATGCGTTTCGATTGGTGTGTTCATGAAGCGCAGCTCAGTAGGTTTAAAGCCCGGCCACGACCTTGCCGCTATGACCGATAGCTAAGCGCGACGGGACAAGCGACAAAAACAGAAGATTAAGATGTATGAAGTACGATCCGAGCTATCGCGCACGTCGTCAGCCTCCATTGCGTCATTAGGTTCAAAGTGGTGGCTGGGCCGTTAGACTAGTCTTGTGCGGGAGTGCATCAAGTCACTAGACGCACTCGCGTCCAAACCCGTGCCCGCTTTGAGTATGTTTATGGACTAAGGGACCGCGGTGGCCGCGGGTAGCGTGAGAAATACGCCTCGAGTCGATATCGAAGCGTGCGCAGCCAATTTCTTATGTAAATGCGCGTGCGCATCCACCGGCAGTCGGGTCTAGCGCCGCCGAGAACAACGCCCAACCGCGTGCGCTACCTACTTTTATTAATAGGGGATAAACGTGATTACCCTCATATACGGTTACCAGTATAGCTTAACATTTGATATAGGTATTCAAATTTATATTTCAAACTAAGATATCTTCAAACTTCAACTCACACACACACAGCCTCTTAACATATGGAACTGTCGCTTAAACCAAAATAAGAAGTTAGAACTCTGAAGATAACTAACTAACTATATGCAAATCATTTAATCTGCATTAGTTTCGAGATAATCAAACAAACTCACATATTTGTATCTTCGTAAGGATTTTAATTAAAAAGAAAACAGTACAATTCGGTTCCACAGTTATTTAAATCAATCTCAATTAAGCGTTTTCTTTATTGAACTGGTTTTTCTAGTTTTATACGGTTTAAATATTTATAAAACGTAGGATTTTAGTACAATAACTTTATCTATACACATTTATAAAATAAAAAATTTGTTTCAACAATACGATATGCCAAATTAACAATTTAAATAAAATCTATACAATGAACCTATGAAAATATCAAATTCAAATATTTAGAGAATGAAGTACAGTGCTAAACTTGCAACATCTATATAAAAGTGAATATGTCTGTAATGGATGTTTGTTGTTCCTTCACAAAGCTTTGGGATTTTTTTATTTATTGCAGGAGTTCAACAGCCAGGCAGACGGCCCACTTGATGGAAAGCGGTTACCATCGCCTATGGACATTTACAACACCAATACTACCAACACTGCTCTCTTAATGATGACTGTAACCTGGTCACTAATGGCGGAAGAGAAGTCAATGTTGTTATGGCGGCATACTCTAGATCAGGGGTGGTAGTCATCCAGTCGGGAAAATACTTTACCACCTAGCTGTGGGTTGTTTTGTCGCTTCTTACGACAGGCCGCCCGGCCGCAGAAAAGTTTATTCTTTATCCGTTTCTGTACTTCTTCTTCTTCTTCTGTACTTCTTGTGATTTTTAATGTAAGGATGAATATACGACATGTTTTTATATCTAATACTTATAATAGTTTCCGTGAGGTACGTATTCGAAATATAAGCAACTAAAGCTGAGAAAAAGTTCTAGACCAGAACATATAATTTGATAACACAAAATACTTTGAGATACACTGTTGAAAAAAGGTTTGTCAACACAAAGTTCTGCAAATTTATGACTGCAACTGTATTTCTCTTTGATATTGTGGGGCTCTTTTTGTGAAGAACCTCAACGCGCAAAATGGTAGCCCTACATTTAATTTATGTAGGTACATTTGTCAACAGCCTGATTTACATTAGTTAATATTTAGTTAACTAAAAAACCCGGTAAGTTAAATCGTTATCATCGTTTAGACAGCGATTTTCCAGTTAAGAACTAAGTTGCCGATTAACGGCCGGTTCGTATATCCTACTATTAAATCTCTTGCCTTACCATCGGTTGAAATTTGACATGACTTGTATGATGAGGCTTATGTCAAATATTAACCGATAGTAAATCAAATGAACGGGCCATAAGTAGATATCTAAGTAAACAATGATAAGGACCTATTCGCAATTAAACTAAGTACTCAAGTAATGCAAATCAGGATAACATTGTAACAGCGCAACGTCATAAGAAAGTTAATTGTAATACAAAAACGTTATTTCATTGCTTTATTGGCAGCATTAGGAAAGGAAGTGGCCCAAGTCGGTCTATATACGGCAATTTTGCATCGCAACAATGGGGTTTAATAACGACAACGTACCGCTCGTTACCATCTGCTGTCCCAAGAAATCGCCTCCCTTATTATTGCTGAATGCACCATAAATGCACAAAGAAAGCAAAAATTTATGCTCAGGATCTTAACCTCGCATAGCTACGTAACAGCCTATAAGAAAATTATTCACTACAGTCGAATATAAAAATACATTGAGCCCTTGCAGAATTCAAAGAGGCTTTTTATTGTAATTACTACACAGGCGCCATCGTGTAAGCTATCTTAATCAAGAAAGTAATTAAAGAATTTACTTTCTGCAAAGAGTAATCCAAAGTTAGTTCCAAATAAAAGAAATCAACTTTTGTTTATTACTTCAAAGATGTTTTAAAATGGTCCTTATGCAATATAGACTGTCCCTTGTAAGTAGTACACCTTCTATACCTTGAAGGAATTCATGGAATAGGAAAAATGATGATATATATATATATATATATATATATATATATATATATATATATATATATATCTCGGAGAAGGCATAATTCTCTTGACATCTTCTTTAGTGGTTGCAGGTTTAGTGGGCGTCATCAGGGTAAAATGCGAGCATAAAACACAATGGCCACGGTTTATACACTTTTAATTAGATTTAAACAATATTTTCACACAATTTAGACCGAGCAGCGGATTCAGGGCACCGATCTTACTTACAACCCTTACTTTCAAATTCTTAACGATCCAACTCGATCCGTTACTATCACGGGCATTTGCCCGTTTGGATGGGTACTACCCCTGCCCTAGAGCATGTCGCCATAACAACTTTGAGTTGTGTTATGGCATTATTGGCTAGGTTCTAGTCCCATCTACGAGTCCGGCAGCACACTGGTAGCCCTTTTTTGTTGCAAATATTCATAGGCGACGATAACTACTCTCCATCTCTGTTGGGCCGTCACCTTGCCTACTGCACTCTAGCAATAAAAAATATAACCCTCACGTGTAAGATAGTTATGAATAAATGAGTTTATGAGTTCAACTTGCGCGCTATAAGCGTAAGCAACATGCGACAAGAGCAGATTGAATGCGATAGTTAGTTTGATATTCTTGGAATTACAACAGTTTAATCACGAAGAATGGTTGCGGGCGCGTGACGCTGTGCGCAAGCCACCGCGTTGTCGGCACCGACAATGGCTGCACTGTCACGGTGGACACCGAAACCCGCGCTCGATCACGACCGCGACAACGGAAATCAATAATCGGATGATTTAGCCACCGCGCCGCGGCCGCGTACGAACCTGATTAGGCACGATAATGCCTGCCGCATCTTTACTCCACTACTAAACGCCACGAGGTTGCCGATACCACCGATAGGTTATCGCTGTTCCGAAAACGACGAGCCACATACAGTTTTAGAATTTCTCTAGACGTCAGATCGATACGACCCATTTTTATCGATAGTAAGATTATTATAACAAAATGTAGATAGATTTTATATCACGCGCGGTAATCAAAGCATTTTTTTATCATCAAAACAGAATAACAAACAGACTTATGGTCCACCTGACGAGAAGGGGACATCTCTTATGTAATACGTAACTCAAATTATCATAAGTAGTTGACTAGTAGGTAGGTAATGACACGTGCCAGCAAAATTTCTTTCGCGTCGCGTTTAAATTATGCTACTCGGAACAAACACATTGTCATGGCAAACTGCATTACTTCCCATTCCAAAGTAATGCAATGACCGGCTACCATGAAGACGTTTTTCTTAGTAAATTTTAACAGCGTCGTCAAAAAAAAGGGACTCAAATTCGCATTTATAATATGTATTAGGATAACTATGCGTAGATTCATATGAAATAAATGAGGTTGTAACTTTTGCAAGATGATAAAAAAACCAGTAGATTTATCTAATATGTACCCTATTAATGATCAACAGATAGTTTCACTATATTCAAGTACTCACTATAGTACAAAACGTCAGCTTTTTACGACTAAACTTCTGAATTAATTGAAGTGCAAAAGAACCGATGTTTCTTACATACCCAAAGATGTAGACGTAGGATAATTTTTATAAGCTATATTTATTACTTGAGCAGCTCAAAATACAGCGGTTGCTGTAAACTAAGTCATTTTAGATAAGTATTAAAACTCTCATTACGCACCGTGCAAAGTGACTGCATATTCCTAAGGTAACGTCGAGTCATAAAAAGTACTCGTAATGGAAACATATACGTACGCCCTTTTGACGCTTTAAAATCTCTAGAAAAATATTATTATTTAGTTCTTCATTATGTTTTCGCGACATAATGAAATGAAGACAATAATATAATTTTTTTTTTGTCAGAATCTATGACTAACATTACTAAATAACTAAAACATAATATATGAAAATCAAACAAAAATCGCTACTAATATTCCTTAGAACGTAATTTTGCTTTATCATTATACTAAATCCCAGCTGTATTCGAAGTGTCTACTTCTTTCCTACTTTTTTTCCACTTCACGCGGTCTTTTGCCTGTCTTACTGTGAGACCTATCCTTCAAGGCGTAAGCCAACACTTATTGAGCGTACTGCCTCTATCTGGACCTAGTGGAGGTGGCATAGCTAGCCATTTGTTCCACACATAACTATCTAGTTTTTGTAAAACGTGGCCGTACATGTATAAATGTCATTTTTACAGTATTACTTATTCTATATTTTTATTCCACAATTTCTCGTAGGGCAGGGACAAACTTTACGCTAGCAAAGCCGCAGTGAGTAAATATCCTGCTGTTGAATTATATGATTTCTATATTATCAATATGAAAGGTTTGATAATGTCAAATAAGTTTTATCTTAAAGGAAATTGGGGAGAAATTGTTCTTGTAATACTAAGTAATAAATTGTAGACATACATACTCGTGTGTTATTTCAATGGACGCTCTAGAATCTAACTTTGTGTCTATTTAATTACATCTTAATCTAGAGGTTGAAAATTGTTTTAGTCGTGCAACAAAAATTACTTGTTGCCGTCAGCGAAACGTCTGCAACTCATCATTTGCTTAATACCGTAATGAAATCGCACAATGGGAGCAGATCTTCGTGCAGCTCTTAGCTGGAACAAAGCCTAATTACATTTCGTGAGGTATCAATGAGTGGTGCAATTACGTCAGGGGGCTTTATGTAATCGGTACTCCGGGCGCGGCGTGTTTCCCGGGTGTTTCACTGGCGTATCTAGAATAATCTACCATTATCATGGTTTATATCAAACCGATCATGGTCCAGGGGCTTAATAATAGTTTACGTTCCAATGGCGTTGCGCATATGGGTCTGCATTGCGGGGTAATAGGCTAGGAATGCGCCACCCCGGAGCGAAAATCTCGAACGACCGCTCAGCGGCACAATGACTCCTATTTTCTATATCGACACTCAGTTATGAATAGACGCTTGCAAATATCATATACTCGTGTCTACCCCGCGGCCGTGCCGCGGGTCAAACTCTAGTGCGTATTTCTTGTTTGAAGAGCAGGCGTTAATACAGGTTACATTGTATTAAATGTTTATGTTGGTGCTTTTTGCCCCCGGAAGATTTACTTCATTTTATATCGCAAACTATCACATTTCCCGGGATGAAAATATCTATGTCCATTTTCGGTGTTTAGACAGATAGATCCAGTTACTATCACATTTTTTTATGGATCATGATTTTTTATATATAAATACACAGTATATATACACTTAGCAGCAAATTTTAGACAAGAGAAGATTACACTGTTACAGAAAGAACGGTCATAAAGTGTGTAAAGGATGCCAGCTCATATTACGATGTACTTTAAATAATCACAGCGTTGATTTTCAGCTGCAAGTAACTATTTGAAGTCTCGAAACAAAAATAATAGAGTTAAGCAACTAGAATATTCCCCGCTGGTTCGTCATCGTAAAGTTTTGACATGTATCCGGTGGAAGACCTTAAGTTTGACGGAATAAAGAGTATATTCATCATTAGTGTACATTGTCAAAGAAGCAAGTGAGGTGTGTAAGAATAAGCCTGAATGGCGCTCTGTTGTTCGTGCCTACCCCGCAAGGGACCTGGCGTATAGTTATGTACTTTGTATGTATGTAGTTGTACAAAAGACGATACGAAATTTTATTACGATCAATTTAGAGTTCTACAAGTGGAATCGTGAATATTATGTAGAATTATATTTAATGTAGCGACACACCTGCTGCAGAACGTACTGCGTGGTAAGTTCCGTGACTTAAGCATCCGCGGTAATCCGTAGTCGGCGTGATTTTCAATGATGTGTCATAGGTTACTTAAAAAACACTGCGAGGGTATTGAACCGAACTTTCCTCACGCAACGTTTCGCAGGTGTGTCGTTATACTTAGGCTCGATTCATACTATGATGCCGTTCACCGTTTAATATCGATCCGGTCTGTCTGATCCCATCATCATGCTTCAGTCAAATATTATTTTCGCCGAAACAGTACCGGAGTGATATCGGATTGGAACTAGAAGGATACTATTTCGAATATTAAGAATATTTGAGCGCATCGAGACCGGACCGAGTTTGACCGTGAACGGCATCATAGTGTGATCGAGCCTTACGGATTCAAGACCGTTCTTTGAGTAGTGTAAACAGCGGACTACACCCGCGGGCCTGGCTCGACGCAGCCCACGCGTATCATCTTAGTCACTTTTAGGCGTGAGCACAGTTTTAAATGATAATTTTAATTTTAAATAGTTCTTATCGCAAACATTATAGCGGTAAACGGACACATTACATTTGCTGAATTAATTCGATAACAAGAGAATTAGAATACCGTTAAAAATACAAGATAAATTTCCAATATTCTTCCATTAACATTCCATAGAAAAAATAAATACTTCCATATTTGCAAATTAATCTCCGACGTGTTGAAAGTGTATAATAAAATTAGGCATTAATTTGTATCATTGGATGAGAATTATAATACTTATAATGGCTAAATGATTTCTTATAACCTTTTAATTCAATATAATTAATCCATGCCGTGGTGGGTCCACTCCACACATGCGAAATTTATTTATTCAATAAATTAATACCATTAACTTTAATACTGTATTTTGCATATTATTTCGACATTTTAAGCATATTTATAAATTGTTTCCATTAAGTTCGTTAGTGTTGATATATGAACGTATATTTTTGACACATTCTTATTTTTATTTCATAGGGTTCCGTAGGCACTTTGGCCAAAGCGGAACCCGTATGCAGCTGCTATGTGCGTCTAAATATGTCTTTGTATGTTACAATCATACTTCTCGCAGATTTTGGTGTGTATATGAATAAAACTTTGTGAGGGAGATGAATTAATCTTAACCTGACATTTGAGTAATCGCAAAGAAACAAAAAAATACGGGTGGACAACGTATGTATATATAACAGAGAAATGAAAAAAAAATGTACACTGATTTGGTGGTGAGTTATTCTTTACACAAGGCTTGAAAATCGTAATGATATATATGTCTACAGACTTATTTTAAATGAAAATCGATTATTTATTTATTTTCTTTAATATATTCTTATTTTCATGGGACTTTAATATAAGAGTAAAAAATTTACTAGCTATAAAGATTGTTAATGTCGAAAATAAACTTTTATAGATATTAATGCCAAGGAAATGTCATGAATTCGAAAAATATTTCAGAATCCCGCGATAAGCCTTTTAAAACTGTTTACGAAGCAAAAATACAAAAAAGACAACATGAAAATGAGTGACAAACTAGATCAAGAAACGCTAAGAACTTTTAATGCGTTTTACATGATAAAATTCCCACATTATTACTCTCTGAAAATTACGGTTATGGTTGAAAATAACACGTCTATGGTAATAAAAATAATGGACATAACACGTGATAATCCGACCGGGATGTGGCAACACTATAATTAGTTTATTAAAATTTTAGTTGCATTTCTTATTAAATTTATGACACAATGGTATGAAGAACAATTATATTGAGGATTCTGTGTAATTTCTTTTAACGGAAACAGCCAATAATAACTCAATTATAATGATGTAAAATATTTTAACTACTCGACTACTGATGGTTAGAAATTTCAATTTCATTTAAAATAGAGTAATACGGTTTCTTACAAAAAAAAAACTAATATTAGAAAAAGTCAGGCCGACACTATTTGCTTAGAAAAGTTCAAAACTTAACAGACTAGTGCAATCCATGTGGCTTTTCTTGCGTTATCTTCGAATCCGTATTTTTTTCCAAAATGAATTAATCCGAATCTGGGGCCAGTTTAGTCTATACACTCTTAAAATTTTGAGGGTGTACGTACCAACTGACTTCAGGTTTGGATTCTGGGCATCGAAATACAAAGAATCGAAATAGATGGGTCTGGCAAAAGTACAGACCAATTTTTATTTTTTGTGGTCCAGTGTTAACTTGTTATCACACTAGTCAACCTGCATTTGTGCATATTTACTATGCTCAAATGAATAACTAATGAATAAATAATTTTATAAGTTTTATTTAACCACTGACATGACAAGAGCTATGAATGTCAAAGAAGCAAGTGAGGTGTGTAAGAATAAGCTTGAATGGCGCTCTGTTGTTCGTGTCTACCCCGCAAGGGACCTGGTGTGAAGCTATGTATGTATGTATTTATTTAACCCTTTACTATACAAGGGTATATATAAGGCACGAAACAATGTCTGTTATCGATAGAACACACACTAAACTTTAATGTGTGTGCAGTTCACACGCAATAGAAGTGCAACTTCAGAGAATATACTCACAGATGATTCTGCTCTAATTTTGATTAATATAAACATAATTCCTTTAGCAGACATTCGTCAACATATTATATTTCAAAATATACTTCTTAAGTATTAACATACATACACTTTCAATGTTTCACTGTTTTAGTCTAAAAGATATTATTATAAGTTTTATATCGGTCTAAATTGGACCTACGTTTTATCATCGGTCTTATTGGCCCTCTAACCTGTGTTGCATACACAACGTAAAGCTCGTCTCATTCCCTCGCAGGCGTAGTCCTATAGGTTTATGTGTTTATCTCTTTTTAGTGTCGCTTTTTCGTTTCATCAAGTTTCAAATCACGATTTTAAAGAAGTTTCAAAAGTATCTACCAAATGTTCGGTTGTCTATTTGCATACAAAACTATCCAAAAAATCACTTTTACATTTATGTATTGTATACTATAAATAGATCCTTTTCTTATTATTGTTCTTTCTTTTCTGATATCGCCGCGTTTGCTGTATATACAAGATTAGACGGACGGCCAGTATTCTTTAATCTGTGTATGTATATACGTTTATGTCGGTGATTAGTGAGAATTAAATGTTTTTATATTGCGTATCATTATTTACTTACAGATTTTTGTCAGTATAGGGGTTTCCTTACATGTCAGCTGTAATTCTCAGCTGGTCTTTTGTCTTTATGATTATTTAACTAATTATAAGATAGATTTTCATGGCATATATTTAATTATATAACATTTTGTAAATGGAAACGTTTTTTAGTCGAAGTTTCCTATAGGAATACGATATTGGTTATTTATAAATAGGTGTCACATATTACTTCAAGGCAGGCATTAAAGATGTTTAATACTTAGCATCAGGTGGGCTGTTAGGCTGTTTGCTGTTTTGCAGCAAAAAAAACAAGTCAAAATTAGAACGTACAGCATTCTTAAAATTGTTGTATACAAAAGTAAATGAAGTATACAACGTATTTTACAAAAAGGATTACACGAGCGTGAGTAAACGCTCGAGGGATGTCGTTGAAACTTATTTATCGCAGGACAAATCATGAACGGCTTCGACGCCCGTAGTCGGAGACGATAGGAGGCGCCTTGTATAAAAAACAAAGAGAGCAAAATTCGCCGACCAAGACGGCAAGGACGCAATGCAAGGTCACACGAGACTCGTACACATTTGAATATAACTTAGTTGATAACGATTACTTCGAGCTAGACCATTTCATTTTAGATTCATGCATTTATAAAATATTAAATCAGCCCATAAATAGTCCTATAGATCTACATGTAAAAAAATATTGAAAGCAGATAAAAGTAATGGATTATATCCATATTGTAGGAAATGGAGAGCCATTGTATGTGCGTTTCCATTTTGAAAACAGGCATAATAATATGAATGCAAGTATACGTCCCACTGTTGAGGTCGCCTCTTCCTATTTCAGGAATAAGGACTATATAAATTCCATGATTTAACAGTGCATGATCTTCGTCTAGAACCAAACCTACGCTATTGTAATGAGACGCAAGTCACAGTCAGTTTTCTCAGATATTACTGGGTCTGTATGGCTCAACTTTAACAGTAATATTTAATCTTCATGGCCGCTACACACGTTAGCTTAGGTATTCATAAATCAAATTATTCTCCATTGATGAAAAGTATAATATTTATCGATCAAAACTAACTATTCAATAACACGACTTTTAAAATAACAGCAATATAAATAAATTATATAAACCGATTATATAATTACCAATTTATATTCTTTGAAGTTTACATATAATTATTATTTTTAGATTGCTTAAAATGTTATAGTTTAAAAAGTGTCGTGCCTATGCTAAGATATTTATAAAATCTCTTTGGGGTAGGACTATGGCCGAAATAGTTGTCAAAATAAATTACTATATTTTGTAAATTTGTTGTTGTTATTTTATGTTTTACTTGGCACCGACTTCAAGAAGTCAGTTAAATATTTATTTTTTGGTATTCAAGGTGAAGTCGGTTTTGTTTTTGTTAAAAATGAAATTAAGGTTCTGTTACTTGAAAACGAAACCTTTATGAAGTCGTCATATCCCTCCGTCGTCTGTCTCTGTATGTTACAATCACTTTTCTCCGAAACTACTAGGTCTGTATGGATGAAACTTATAGGAATATGTAATTCGTATGCCGCTACAGGAAACCGATATTTAACCTTAATGCTTTCTTTACCCTTTAATCAAATCCTATGCGAATAATGCATAATCGAATAATCTATAATCTAAAACACAGATGCCCTACTTTGGCTTGCTACGAGCGAAATTCTAACGATCATGTTTTTCAATTGAACAATGGGGAGATTATCGTAAACACTTGTGCGCAGATTAAATGTACCCGGTTTCATGTGAATAGATCGATAACTTTCGGAGAGATGTCGTTTTCAAGATTCAGTTTTATATACAAACCTGTTATACAATCTGTTTGGATAAATTCAATTGAATTCTAAATATTACTAGCATCTACAAGCAGGAATCATAGAATTTGATATTTGTACATGTTTAATTTATAATTTCCTTGTCCTTTAGATCAACTAGGCTGTGCAATTTCAAAATCTATAATAGTAAGTGATATTTTGATGTGAAGTCGGTTTTGTTTTTATTAAAATAAAATTCTTTTTAGTTGCACAAATACTTCAATAGCTTTAGTAATAAATTAATAATATATTAAGCACCTGTAGAAATTATCCAACTGGCAGGCGTATACAAAGTTGCCATCTCACTCTTCGGTGTACCATATTTATGCTCTTCAACAAAGGTTAATCTCGCTTTACTTGTGATTCATTAATCAGATCCTGACTTGGTGACCACGGGACGAGTTTGTGAGTATAACCTTTCTATTTAAAGAAAAAAATGAAAATCGGTCTACAATTGACGGAGAAATCGAGTAACGGACATACAATAAAAACCCTGCCTCTATGGCATCCACTGAATGACTAAACTGAAATGTAGTCGAAAAGTCGCAATAAAAATTAAAAATTAAGTAACCAAACTTGCTTAAATCCATGGTACGGTATGGATACATGGTTTTGAGCATTTGAATAATATTAGAATCATTATTCTTTGTGGAGCAATAATTAATTTGTCGATTGCGGTGTCACAAATGTAATAATAATTAAACTTCTTGAATATTGCCGTTTATGTCATTTTCTCAATGACATAAAAGGCAAAAACAATTAATTTAAATTCATGGCTAGACATGTATACAGGTGGAGACTGTCCCATTAACGGTAAAACGTAAGTTATTGAATGCTCATACTGGCATGCTATATTCTAAAGTAAGAGATCTTCCAAAGTAGGACACAAGACGCTGTTTTAGAAACTTGACGCTAAATAAAATTTTAAGTAACTTGAAAATAAGATGTTGTTCCAGAGTAGCCTTTAAGTGTATTATATGTTTAGGTTAGTGAAGTAACAATATTATTATGCCAGTAATAGTGATAATGAATTATTATTATTATTTACGTATTTATTTATTTTCAAAAATTTTACATTTTTTTAAAAATATATAAAGAATTTTTTTTATAAAAAAATAAATAATATTATTCTTTTATAAAAATACATCAGAAATAAAATATATATTTAATAAAAAAATATAAAATCTTGCGGATCACCGCCAGCGGGGCCTCAGGTCCAAACTACCGGTGGTTAGGGCTACAGAGATAGGAACCTCCTCACAATTCGTGCCGTGTCCAAGAGTGCTGCCTTCTGTATCTGGCCCTTCACCCAGCCTCCCAGCGAAAGCCTCTCTAGGTGACGGTCGAGGCTTTTCGCTATAAGACCATTGACGGTGACAACTATCGGCACAATGCTCGTTGACTCCAGCCGCCACATAGCGGTAACCTCGTGAGCAAGATCTAAGTATTTACTTAGTTTTTCTTTTTCTTTCTTCACGAGGTTATCGTCATGCGGGATACTGATGTCAACGAGTATTGCTCGTCGCGCAGATCGATCTATTATCACGATATCAGGCTTATTGGCTACAATAGTCCTGTCCGTGATAATTGATCGATCCCAGTAGAGCGTGGCACAACTGTTTTCAAGAACTGGCTCCGGCGAGTACTGGTAATAAGGCACCTCCGTTTTCACAAGACCGTATAGAAGGGCAAGTTGCTGGTGGATAATCCTGGCTACGAGGTTATGTCTGTGCAAGTATTCGCCGTTAGAAAGATGTGAACAGCCGGAAACAATATGCCTGAGGGATTCACCTGGGCGATGACATGCCCGACAGATGTCCAAGGTGCCATCCTTCAGGATATATTTCCGGTAGTTATTCGTCTTAATAACTTCGTCCATAATTGCAAAGACAAAACCTTCGGTTTCTCCGAAGAGGTTACCGAACCGTAGCCAGTTTACCGACGCTGATAGGTCTACATCGGGCCCTGTTAAGGCCCGATAAAACCTGCCATGCAGCGCCTTGCTCTTCCATACGTCGATGCGGTCGGGGGCGCTCAGTACTGCCAGATTGCACCAATTCTCGTTAGCCAACGAGAGCGTGGTAAGACCTTTGTCTACTGCCACAACATCTTTATGCAGGCCCACGTCCATCTTAAGGAAATATGCCCTGAGATTGTTCACCTCGCGATTATGCAGATCCTTGACATTTAGAAAGCCTCGGCCTCCACATCTTCGCGAGATGTACAATCTCATTACTGATGAACGTGGGTGATGCATACGATGTTTTGTCAGCAGGCAACGGACTCTTCGATCTAGGGCGTCCAGCTCCGTTTGAGTCCACCTAAGTATGCCAAAGGAGTATGCTAACACGGGCATAACCCAGCTGTTGAAGGCTCTGACCTTATTTCCACCTGAGAGAAGGCTGGTTAGAACCTTCCTCAAGCGGCAAAAGAATCGGTCCTTCACCGTCTGTTTTACGTCCGCGTCGGCTATACCTAAGGACTCTGACATACCCAGGTACTTGTATGTTTCGGTTTCGGAGAGGGATTTAAGAGACATGTTCTCTGAAAGTTCTAAATTCGGTGAATTCACAACTTTCCCTCGCCGCACATGCATGACCGCACACTTTTCTATCCCGAATTCCATACTAATTGACTTACTGAAGCGTTCTGTTGTCTTCAGTAATTCAATCAAGTCTGGTTCGTTGGATGCGAAAAGTTTGAGGTCATCCATATACAGCAAGTGTGACATGATCTCACCCCCTCTTCGAAACCGATAGCCTAGCTTTGAAGACTCTAGCAAAGTGCTAAGAGGGTTCAATGCTAGGCAAAACCACAAGGGACTCAGGCTGTCACCCTGGAATATTTAATAGTAATAATAATAATATTATATATCCGCAGGGGGGCTTTGTGGCGAAGCCTTAGGTGAGTGGCGACACCTCGTACCTGACTTCGGGGGCCAAGACAAGGCCCCCGCCTCCGTGCTTGCCTTAACCAGCCGGCACGGAGTGGAGATCGCTAGAGCCAAGACCCAAGCTCCAGGGGTGGAAGTGATAAATGGCCTAATGTCGGAAGTAGCTTCGGTGAACCTGCAGCCCACCTCTCTACACCCCTTAGCCACTCATACCCATGTTGCCCCTGCCTTTTATGACATTTCATGGGGCCCATGCAGGGAGTGGCGAGTCACCGTCTGCCCATTTTTCCATGTTCCCCGAACATTGCGACGGGCAGACGCCATAGTCCCCATATTTCCAGACCGCTAGTACCACTAACAGTTCACCCCAATAGCCCGGTACTTTTTGTCCTCATTTTCCACAATAGTCCTACACTGGCCGGGGCTTGTCCTTGGGTGCATTATTATATGGTGTAGACAGGGATAATCGCCGGTCAGTGTCACGCCACATTTACATTAAATTTGTCAAAGGGCCTCTACGTGTTGGCCTCCCCATGGCCCCACGCAAGCCCTCCAAAAGTCCGGGCCATTTTTATGGCCCGTGGTCTTGAAAAACATACAATAATATTATTATTATTATTACTATTGAATTTCCAAGAAAGTATTGTAAAGATGGATTTATATATATATATACAATTATACATATATTATTTTGGTGAGCAATACAGTGTTATCTATACATATAATAAAATTGTAGAGGTCAACTTTCTGTACAATTTTTTTTTTTTCTAAAAACCGAGTCAGGGGGATGTAAGAAGTGAAATAGAACTAATTTAGATTTTTTCAAATTTTTTGTTTCTCTGTTTGTACCGGCTAATCTACGAAACGACTAGACCGATTTACATGAAATATGCCCTACCATCTGGCTGTGGGTTGTTTTGTCGCCTCTTACGACAGGCCGCTCGGCCGCAGGAAGTTGTATTCTTTCTTCGTTCCTGCACGGATAAATATTTAAAAATTTTCAAGTAGCTTCAATGTACCGACACGGCATTTTTAGAATTTTATAGAAGAACATAACAGCCAAGTGACTAAAAGGGAAATTAAGAGAGTAACTGAAATATTGGAGTTCTCAACCCTCTAAAAAAAATTAATTTAGTCCAGTCCTTTTTATTGCCTGAAGAAGGCAAACGCCATCGTTAGTTTTAAAAATGTAGCTTTTTGAAGATTAATTACAATTATGTGTATTTTATTATTTATATCTGTAACGGTCCCGTTTGATCAATTATTCATGTTAAATTTTTTGCTTGAAACTAGTAATTTTATCGTTATTTCGAGCCTTATAGCGACATCTGTTATTTGGCGATAATGTTTTTAGTAATAGTGCAATCGTCATTAATTTGATTGAACCAGTATATTGGTATCTTGACAATAAGAATATAGTTTGGTTTAGACGTGTTTGGATAGATGGCGTTGGTTCGCTTTGGAATAATATTTTTGTATGTCTGTCTATAGCCAGTCCTTTTTTTGAAACACTGGTTGAATATTAAAAGTAAATTCTGTTAGATTTTTGTGCGTAGAATTTGGATATTTTTGAATTGAGAACAATCCGAGGCTTGTTGGAAAGGGCTGCTGAGGAAGCGAGAGAGTGGGGTCGACGTCGTTAACGTGTCCGCTTTGGTCAGCGGAAGTCCGTGAAAATAAAAGAATATTAATAAATTCTAGTGTGTTAAGATAGAAGAGTTGGAGATGAGAAGCTTGGATGCAGTGATTTAAAATGATTTATTGCCCGCTCGCGTAAAAATATATTAAACCGAAAATAATGATTTAAAGGTCTAAAGGTTTCCTCTAAAGAGTGCTAGCCTTCAGAGTTTGAAACCTCGCGTGTGCAGTGTCGTGAAGTGATAAATGTGAGTGTAGTGTGAAATTATTGAAGATGGTGCTGGGAGCTGAGATTTGAATTCCCGCGCTTGAGGCGGCGTGTTTCGTCGGCAGTCCTGTTTGTTCCTGTTGTCTTCGAAAGCTAAGTGGAATTTACTTTAATTAACTTGCAATGTACATTTTAGTAATTTATAAAAATTACTAAGAAATTATTTACGAAATTTTAAAACAATTCATAAACTTTTTCTCTAAGGCAAATATTTCAATTCTGTGGAAGCCGCCATGTTGGTTGATTCTTAATTGTCAGTCTGAAGTGTGGTTATATTTAAAAATTGTTAAAGATGTTTTGATGTATTATATTGCAAGTTAATACTATTAATATATGGATGGCTTTCTATTTTTATGATAATAAACATTTAACACAGGTATGTGAAATATTGAAACTTATAATCACAAGGTTCCCAGACCTTGGTAGGTTACTTTGCTCGTTGGATTGATACTACAATATGGCTTTCAATGTTTAGGATATTAAACATTTAACATAAGTATGTGAAATGTTGAGACTTATAATCACAAGGTTCCCAGATCTTGGTAGGTTACTTTACCTGTTGGATTGATGCTATAATATGGCCTTGAATATGATTAGATCTTTGCTATGCGAATGTGTATTTTAATACTTTTATTTCAGCTAATAAATCTCTTTCTTTCAGATGGTTAGTTGGATTTTGTCTTTGTGTGTCTGTTCTTTAATATTCTTATTTAATTTTTGCTTGCAAATATTAACTTGAAAACCATCCATAGGTTAATTTATTTTCTATCTGTATAAATTTTGTGTTGTTCTTATAATAATTGATACAGCCGTTTTCTAGTGTGAACTAATAACTTATTAATATTTAACCAAAATCTTTATTTTCGAATAAGTACTTATACCTCAGAGCTGAGAGTTCTAAAACCATTTAAACTAATCTAAACCTATACATAAATCTATGAATATAGACATTATATCATTATAAATTAACTACTAGAACTTGATAGTGAAATACATGAAGAATTATAACCTTAGCGGAGATAAAAAAATAGTTTTCTTTTACACGAATCAATCCTTCTAGGATTGTAAAAATAGTATTAAATGTTCAATATTTATGTGTATGTATATATATATATATTTATCTGGATATTTATATGTTAACATGTCTGTTTGTTTGAAAGGTAAATAGTTTGAGATTAGACTGTTTACATAGGATGAGCTTTATAAGAACTCTATTCAATTATTTGTCTTATGTATTCATATAAATTTTACACATAGTAAGAAATAACTTATATACACACACTTCTAATCAAATGTGAGGTGACAGAGGTGTAAGAATTTCAATTTCAATCAATGAATTTTAGAACAACTGTTTAAGTATTTACATATATTTATGTATGTATTTGATAATTATTGTTTTCTTATTAATGTATTTCAACGTTGTCTAATTACATAAAAGATATTAGACTTGTTAGGTGGTTGTTACCTTTTATTAAAGATTTTAAACTTATAAACATTTAATTTAATTAACTGAATTTCATAATTTATTTTGAACTTTTAATAGTCCAATGGACTTTGCTGAGTTGATTTAATGCAACTTGTTTTCTATTTTTGATTACTTTATTATACTTTCTTCATTGATATTCATAACAGATCTTCATGTTATATCTTGAATGTATATAAAGGTTTTTAGTGAGTTTTGAACAATTAAGGATTTCATCAGACACTCTTTTAACTAAGATGTGGTTTAAAGGACTGATTAAATAATATTCACTTAATAAAATTTCTGAATTTCAACTGTGACTGACGCGCTATATTTTAAAAAAAATGAATTTCTAATTTTTTGTGGATAACATGTCAGTTTAACTGGAGTTATTATTTTACCAATGCAACTTATAGGGTCTATTCATTGGGGTTTCAATTTGTTTATGATCGTTTAAATATTATATATTAAATTTATTAATACAAGTTTATTTGTAGCGGAAGTGGATTATGATTTCATTATAATTTTCTATTAAAGCCATTATTTGTAGGTTTAGTGTAGAAGCTTGTGGGACCTTAAGGAGCAGTTGTATTTCAGGAGCTGGAACAATAAACTTTATTTCTTTTAGGGTGAATTATGGATTCTTTTGTCAAATCTTATAAATGGAGACTTAAGGGAACTGTAAGCTGAATAATTGAATTCTAGGGTGGTTTGCTGCAACACTTTAGTGATTTTATGAGTAGAAAGGGGGTGTGTTTGTTTAAGTTTGTTCGATATCTAACTAGATTGATAATTATTTGAGTTTCAGCTGGAGTCTGGAGTATATTAGTTCATATTTGAAGTTTGCTTTTGGGGTTTTACTATATCTTTTATTTAAGTATTTATGTATTTATCCTATGGAATTACATGATAACATTACACTATACAACAATCATGCACTCTATATGGGAGGGCTAATTGACTTTAGAAAAATTAAAGTTTATTTAATTTTATAGGTTTTTAATATTTTAAATACTTTCTTGTTGAGAGAGTCTACTTTGGCACTTGGCTTTGTTTGGTGCAAAAGAGTTGTTGATTACAATTTAATTTTTTATTAGAGGTTTCTTTTGATTAGTTATATTTTCTTAAACTAGCAGTTCTACTGTTATCAAGTGTGTATAAAATAGACGTTTAAATATGATTACAAAATGAAGTGACGAGATGTTGTTGATTACAATTTAAATTTTATTAAAGGTTTCTGTTGATTAATTACACTTTCTTAAACAAACAGCTCTACTGTTACCAAATGTGTATAAAATAGGCATTTAAATATTATTACAAAATGAAGTGATGAGGGTGAAAGCACATATTGAAGGTTTCTATGAAGATTCAGATTAGGACCGGGTTTTATGAGCTCTGCAACCTTGGACTAATGGATTCACGACCCATTCGTTTATTGTGGCAACGTTCCCTTGGATAATTTCGTCAATTATCAAGGATTATCGCGCGTACAGCTTTTAAGCAAATTTAGTTTGTTTTTATAATATGTGTATTCACGAGACTAAAAATGGTTTCACATATTAAGATTAACTGAATTGGTAACTGAAGGTCTGGAGCCAGTTAAGCCGCGGATCAGCCTAGAGGCGCGTGGGCACTTGCTTTTAGGGATAAGCTACCGTGTTGTAGGAGGATCAATCGTATCAAAATTTGTTTTCTTTTACGATATGTGACTTCATGAGAGTCTTAGATGTAGTTAGGCCAAGTGGACTTGACTGAATTAGAAAGGATGATTAAAGATATCTACATTTGAGCATTGTTACCAATGAAGACATCTTTGATGCAGAGTATCACCATTTTATGTTAAATATAACTCTAAACTTTACTTTTACGGTGCTATGCTCTCATCTTCTGGGTGCTAGGGTCATTAGACGGATGTAAGGATTTGCCAAATTCACTTTAACTTTCAATTTCATTTTAACCTTCACGGCGAACCTGAAACCTGTCTTTGACAAAGGAATCTCAATAAAAAACTTACTTTTACGGGGCTATACTCTCATCTCTTGGGCGCTAGGGTCGTTAGACAGATGTAAGGTTTCGCTAATTTACTTTAATTTAAACTTCATTTTAACCTTCACGGCGAACCTGAAACCTGTCTTCGACAAGGGAATCTATTATATGAGTGAAGTTGTCTCTCGCCAAACTTTAATTTAAAATTTACTTATAATTCATAGAGAGACATTCTGAAACTCTTACTCTGACAATTTAGGGATGGGAATTTTATGAGATGTAGAGAGTATCACTATTTAAACTTCAATTAACTCTTATTACTGCATCAGGGGAGGTCTTTGAGGTGACGTTCCTCATAATGACAATTTTATATGATATTTTGGAAAGGTGACTTTAAGATGAAATGTTCACTTAAGTCTTTTGGCTTTTCCAACTCATTTTACACACAAGGCACTCCAAATGAGTTTCTTTTAAATGGATAGATCGTACTGCTGTGAGTTTCTTGTCGGCTCTTCTCACCAGCAATAGTACGTTGTGAACCGACGCTAGTTTTAGATAATGTTTATAATTGATTCAATAAATATTAATTAAAAAATTGGAGGTTCTTATTTTATCTCGATATGAGCTCTTTTACTGATAGCTAATGCGGTGGCATAACAGAGAGGTGGTTAGGAGGGGTGCCTACACAAAATTATATAATTTGTTATGAATCTACATTAAAATATCTTTTGGCAAAATAAAGGCACGGGCGTACTCAGGCGATGGGCTTATGTCATGAGTAATACATTTATCATAATTCATAAAATGCATAGCATTTTACACTTACAACATATTACTACAATATTATATATATATATTTTACATCAACCTCTGAGAGTCTTCCTGTCATCTGTTCAACACTCTTATATAACCTACCTTGTGAACATAGGGTTAACGGTATTACGACGAGGGTTCCTGCTACTAGATGATTACGATTTATGGCCAATATTACAAGATTTATTCTATGAATAAATTTTATTAATTTCTACTTTATAAATATTTTATTTCTCACTCTATGCTTCGGCTTGAGTATGTCATCCCATAGTCTTTAGACTCAAAAAGGGGAGTTCGTTACAATTTGGTGCCGTGACCAGGATTTCAGGACCTGGTCTTCTGGGCGTGATGTAGAGTGATTCTAGGACAGTAGAATCGAATCCTGGAACGTTACGATTCGCTGCGTGTTCCCAAGATTCCAGCATGATGTGTCTTATTTAGTACATTTCGTTCAGGTTCGAAGGGAGCAATTGGGGTTTGCATCCAAGGTGTCTGGTTTGATGATGGTGAACAAGTCCTGCTGTTTTGGGCTGAGTTATCTTATTCTTGTGTATCTGAAAGATACACAATTTGTTGCTTGTGAGGCGGAGCAAGGTTTCAAAGGTTATAGAGGGGCTGTAGTTTATTTCGGGGATGACAGGGGGTGATCGGTGGTTGGTGTAATAATTAACAGTCTGATTTTATAGGTAAATGATTTTGAGATTGTGAAAGAAAATTTTAACTTTCATGTTCAGATTAGTCCACAGGTTTACCGTTGGGGGGCGCCACTGTGGTGTTGCGAATTTCAATTATGTGTCTAATTTAGTTTGTCAGTTTTCCGTTACGGGGCGCCACAGGGACGATTCAGTTTAAAATATTTAACTTAAATTAGTTCAATTTCTTGCCGTCAGGGAGCGCTGCAGTGAATTCCGAATTAGTTCGTCATCTTGCCGTTAGGGAGCGCTGCGGTGGTTTTGGAAATTTAAATTTCGTATTAATACGTCATCTTGCCGTTGGAGGGCGCCATGGTGATGTTGGTATTTTTTTTTGTACTTGCGTTCAAATTAGTTTGTCACCTTGTCACTATGGGCGCTGCAGTGACTTTGAATTTCAACTCTAGCGTTGCAATTAGTTTATCCTTTTGTCACTACGGGTGTTGCAAGTGACTTCGAAAATTTTATTTTTCACATTCGAATTAGTTCAACACTTTACCGATGGGGGCGCCACAACGACTTTGCTGATATTCTTGGTCTTGTTAATTATTTATATAGCGAGACATATTTAATTTTATGGGGTGCATATTTTCAATTAAATGAAATATTTTTTGAAACTTTATTGAGGACTTTATTAAATTTATTTTCATAATAGAGTTGAGGAAGTTAATTGATTGTTAGTCAGCCTTGTGTTATAGATGGGAGTTAGGTTAATAATTATCTACTATGCTGAAGTCAGATGTTTTTATGAGGCACGAACTTAGGAATAAAATTTAATAATTTAAATTATGTTATATACATAATTTATATAGTTTATGATTACTTATAGCTTGCTAACGCTGTGTAAATATTTGAAAGAAGTAATTGAAGAATGGAATTCTAATATTTCAGGATGAACCAAGAGATGTAACAGTGCTAGTTCACTGCTAATTATAATAAATCAAGAGATATTATATAATTGCTACAAAAGCAAAAGAGCAGAAGCGCTCTCATATAAGCAAAGGAGCTATTCTATTAATATTAATTGAAGATTAGTGCATATCATTTGATGCTGAAGAGTTATTAATATCTTGCTGCCATTATATTTGGAGAATAAATATTGAATAATTTGCAGAAGTTTATTAAGTAAAGAAAAAATGCCAAAGGAAGTTCAGAAACCTGGAATGACTACAAGAAGAGAAAAGAGGAGTGCTGCGAGGGGTGCGGAGAGTACCAGGCCTATGACTACTACTCAAGGAGAAAACCCGAGATTTTTAAGGATTATGAAGAGGATGTTGGATCAGACATTGAACCCTTTGCTTACAAGGATTAATCAATTAGAAAACAGTTTGACATCAAATAATGGGGAGGCCGGTTCGCAGAGGCCTGTGGCCTTGAGATTAGATCAAATGGATAGTGATATGACATTGGCTTCTGGGAGAGTCAACTCTCGGGGAGTTGTGGAGAATTTTGAGCCTGTGGCTGGCGGATCAACGGGGTTTAGACCAGTTGAGACCAACATTACACAATCAAATACTATGAAGACATGCTGTTCACAAACAGATACTGTTGAAAGACATATGCCAATGGCGTATTATCCTACTATGCCAATTAATAATTTGGAGAAGCCGAAATTTCCATCACAAAAACAACATCCAGTTACCTTCATAGAAGATTTATGTGCCTATTTGAAGAGAATGCCAGCGGGATTTAACAATGAGATTGATCTCATTATAGAATGTTTGGATGGTGGTTCCAGGAGTTGGGCTCGTGTATACCGAGAACGCTGGACCAATTTTGAGGATTTTAAACGAGATTTCCTAGAAACATACTGGGGTGAAGCTGAGCAAGGAGAGCTTCGTAAGAAAATAGTGCATGGCACATGGAATCGATCTGGAACTAGTATGCTGAATTATTTTATTACTTTATGTGGACAAGCGAAGATGCTCACTTACCCGATCCAAGAGACACAACTCATAAATGATATCATACATCATTTCCCTAAAGATGTACAATATGCATGGACCACGAGTCAGAACAAAACTATTATTGAAGCGTCGGAATTCCTAAGGAAGCTAGATAATGTTAACAGGGGTGAAGTGCTGAATACTACACTGCGGATACCTTCATCATCACATGAACAAAATAATAACAGTAATAACAAGGCGAAGACCAGTTGGCAATTCAAGAAACAAGCTTTGAAGCCAGTTCAAGTACCTCCAGTGGACAGTGCTAATGTTAATATCATAGAAGACTTAACTATACCTCATGAAGATTATGACTATAATTTAAACTAAGTGATGTTGGTGGGAGTGTGCCCGACCCATCAACTATAGGAGGGACTGATAAGTTGTTAATAGGGTTAAGAATTATGATGTCGAATGGGTGGAAACCTGGTCAGTCTTTAGGCAATTGTAATGCTGGTATACTTACACCTATTATAGCCAAGGGTCAGTCCTCATTAGATAAGTCAGGGCTAGGTTATATTAATGAAGCTTTGGGGGGAACATTTACTAATATTTTAAAATTACATTTGCAGGATGTAAATTCTAATTCAGTTATAACAAGCGGGTGTGTATCTTCCTTGTTTGAGGAAGAAGATGCTTATTTACCAGATAAATTTGAGCTAGTGAAATCTATAATTACTGTTAAAATCTTTGGGAAGGAAGTGAATTGTTTGGTAGACACGGGAAGTGACATTACATGTATTTCCAGCACCTTTTGGGAGTTAATATCGAAAGAATGTAGTAAAATTGATTTATTGCCCATCAGGCCAATCCAAATTAGGGGTCCAGTAGGTCAGAAAAGTACTAAGATTCAACAAATGGTATTGTTACCAGTTCACTTGGGAGATAGCATTATTGATATTAGCTTTTTAATTGTACCAAATTTATTGCAATCTGTGATTCTAGGCTTTGATTGGTTATCATTGGTTCAAGCCACAATTAAATTACAAGGTTCTGAAATGGGGTTATGTTTAAAGATTAATGAACATGATGTAGTTTTGCCTTTTAGGAAGATAATCCTTGAGAGTGGAATATCAGAGATATCTACTCGAGATGTTGATGATTCAGACTTCCAAGAAAAGCTAAAGGAAATTAAAACGGGGATAGAGCTATCGGACGTACACTTAGGTCAATTAAAACAAGTTTTGGGAAGGTTTCGAAGTATATTTTCTAATGTTTTGGGTCGTGCAAATTGTTATGAACATGAGATTAAGATGTCAGATAGTACACCATTTATAAGAAGGTCATATCCTGTACCTTATGCTTACCGTCAAAAGATGGAGGAGAAATTAGCAGAGATGGTTGAAATGGGCATTATTTCACGGGGTTCCACTCCATATAGTAGTCCATTAACGTTTGCAATTAAACCCGACGGGTCTTTACGTGTATTGTTAGATGCGCGGGAGATAAATAAGTTCATGGTAGCGGAGTCTGAAGCACCACCTATGCAAATAGATGTACTAAATGCCTTTCATGGGGTGTCATATATTAGTGTGGTTGATTTGAATAATGCCTATTTTCAAATACCTATTTCTAAAGAAAGTAGGAAATATACTGGGTTTACCTTTAATGGAAAGTCATACATGTATAATGTACTTCCACAAGGTTTAAAGACTTCAGTGGGCAGTTTCAGTCGGGCTATGGATATTCTATTGGGCTCAGAGGTTAGACAGTTTTGTGTAAATTATTTAGACGATTTAGCAATTTTAACTTGTGGTACCTTGACTAATCATTTAGAACATTTGAGTATAATATTAAAGAAATTGCAAGATGCTGGTCTTACTTGTAACATTAAGAAATGTAAATTCATATGTAGAGAAGTTAAAATGTTAGGTCATATTATTTCCACTTCTGGTATTAGGACTGATCCGGAGAAAATAGAGTCTATACAGAAATTCCCTGTACCTAAGAAGATAAAGCATTTGAGAGCTTTTCTTGGTTTATGTAATTATTATCGTCGGTTTATACCAGGATACGCTGACGTGATTGAGCCCTTATGTAAGTTGTTAAGTAAGAGTCGTAGATGGTCATGGGAATCAGGGGCACAGAAAGCGTTTGAGGAGTTGAAGCAGAGATTTATTAATACAATTATGCTTCATCACCCTGATATGTCGAAACCATTTTATTTACAAACAGATAGTTCAGGGATTGGTGTCGCTGGAGTTTTATTTCAATTAGATGATGAAGGGGAAATGTTAATTTTGGGATTTTATAGTAGGCCTCTTAGGGGAGCAGAATTACGTTGGACTACTACTGAAACTGAATTCTGGGCCGTGATTTGTTGTTTACGGAAATTTGAGACATATTTGAGGGGAGCTAGAGTAATAATTAGGACTGATCATAAGGCCCTGATGTTTGTAAAAACTTGGAAGTTATATAATAATCGTTTAACTCGTTGGATTTTATATTTAGAACAGTTTAATTACCAAGTTGAACATGTTTATGGCAGAGACAATGTAGCTGTGGATGTATTGTCTAGATTTCCACCCAATACGACTGTTGTCCAGGAAAATAAAATTTATTGCCCTGAAATTCATTATATGGAAACATCTAAAAATAAGATTTTAATGCAGAAATTATCAAATATTGTTCACTGGCAGTCGAATGATGGTGAAATCCAGGAGATTTTATCATTATTGGATCCAGTTAAGGGTAATAATATTCAGAGTAGACTAAATGGAATTGCAAAACGTTGTATTGTGAAAGATAGTATATTGTATTTTGAATCTAGGCCTGGTATTTATGTAATTTATGCACCACTTGCTTTGAGGGAAGAAATAATTTTACAAGTACATGAGGAAATGGGACACCAGGGGGTGTTTAAGACGTTGAAATATTTAAAAGACAGATTTTATTGGTTAAAAATGAATAGGAATGTTAAATTAGTTTTGAGGCGGTGTCACATTTGCCAAGTTTCGAAAAGTAATAATTTTAAATATGTGGGAAGGTGTCAGTCTATTGTTACTAATCAAATTGGGGATCTTGTTATGTGT
The DNA here is from genome assembly GCA_949752895.1 of Dendrolimus pini. Lineage (NCBI taxonomy): Eukaryota > Metazoa > Arthropoda > Insecta > Lepidoptera > Lasiocampidae > Dendrolimus > Dendrolimus pini. Next base: position 12,340,494 of record OX457133.1, read on the forward strand.
GATCTTTTTGGACCATTACCTAGAGGGCAGTTGGGGGTGACATTTATTTTAGTGTTTCAAGATTCGTTTAGTAAATTCATACAATTATATAGTCTGGTCAGGGCATCTTCTCGTGCTGTGGTTGCAAAGTTAAAGCATTTCGTTAAAATTATTAAACCAAAAATTATTATGACTGATAATGGAAGTCAATTTGCTTGTAATGGTTGGAGGAAGACTTTACAAGACATGGGTATTAGGCCATTATATACCACGGTTAGAAACCCACGTCCAAATACTACAGAAAGGGTGAATAAAGAGTTGGGTAGGTTATTTAGAACTTATTGTAATTCAGATCATAAAAGATGGTCAATGCTAGTGGGAAAGCTTGAAACACTTTACAATAATACTTTTCATGAAAGTACTGGTTTTACTCCCAATGAAATTTTATATGGTATCAAGACTTCACTGTCGTTTGATACTTGTTTATCTAATCAGACCGTAACGTTGGATGTGGTTAAAGTAAGGGAGTTAGCTCGGGAAAATTTAAAGAAAAATAGTTTGAAACGTCAGGTTAAATTTGACAAGACCCATAAGTTAATTACTTATCAGATTGGTGACCTTGTTAAAGTTAGGAAGTGTAATAAATCTATTGCTTTAAAGAAAATAACAAAGAAGTTTGAATTGCTATATGAAGGGCCGTATATAGTGGCGGCTGTTCCGTTTCCAAATGTCTATACTTTGTATGATGAGGGCAAGGGTATAATTAAAGGAAATTACAATACTATTCATTTAAGTAAATATTATAGATAATATTATGTATGCTATGACTTGGTTAAATAGCTATATTTAGGTAGCTTTTATAATGAACATTGTGTTGTACTTGCCATATGATTCTTTTCATGATTTATTAATGGTAAATATGTTGTCTGTATGTGACATATTTTAAATGTTATTTACAGTTTAAAAAAAAAAAAAAAAAAAAAAAAAAAAAAAAAAAAAAAAAAAAAAAAAAAAAAAAAAAAATTTTAAAGATCGTTACTTTTATTGTTTAGTTAGTTGAATATTTAAGTGTTTAAAAGAAAACACAATGTTTAAGATAAGACATTTCCTTGGTTTTGTTCATTAAGTTGTTGATTGTGTGTTTAATAAAAATAAATGACAAAATGTTGTTTATGGGCTAGGGAAGTGGCTCAACCATATATATAGATGAACTGTGAGTTCAGAGTTCAAGTTTAAAGTTCATTGACCTTACAATGAAATTTAATTGAATTAAATTTTGTTTTGTTCTCCAGCGGGGTGAATCGTTGTGTGTTTAAACTTCTATGATTTGTTATTTTAATGAGGTTCGATATTTAGTTGGCGAGGAGGACCGTTGCGCGTTTAGACCCTATCTTTTGTTATTTTATTTACACGAGTTTGAATACATATATATGGTTGGTGGGGTGAAGGGAGGCCGCTTTTTAAAAAAAAAAAAAAATACATGTATGTGTATAATTATAATTTTGAATTGTGAATAAAGAATGGTTAATTGATCAGACCGTGAGTTAGGATTTTATTTATCCGTAAACTCCAAATAAATTTCGGGGTGGTGTAACGGTCCCGTTTGATCAATTATTCATGTTAAATTTTTTGCTTGAAACTAGTAATTTTATCGTTATTTCGAGCCTTATAGCGACATCTGTTATTTGGCGATAATGTTTTTAGTAATAGTGCAATCGTCATTAATTTGATTGAACCAGTATATTGGTATCTTGACAATAAGAATATAGTTTGGTTTAGACGTGTTTGGATAGATGGCGTTGGTTCGCTTTGGAATAATATTTTTGTATGTCTGTCTATAGCCAGTCCTTTTTTTGAAACACTGGTTGAATATTAAAAGTAAATTCTGTTAGATTTTTGTGCGTAGAATTTGGATATTTTTGAATTGAGAACAATCCGAGGCTTGTTGGAAAGGGCTGCTGAGGAAGCGAGAGAGTGGGGTCGACGTCGTTAACGTGTCCGCTTTGGTCAGCGGAAGTCCGTGAAAATAAAAGAATATTAATAAATTCTAGTGTGTTAAGATAGAAGAGTTGGAGATGAGAAGCTTGGATGCAGTGATTTAAAATGATTTATTGCCCGCTCGCGTAAAAATATATTAAACCGAAAATAATGATTTAAAGGTCTAAAGGTTTCCTCTAAAGAGTGCTAGCCTTCAGAGTTTGAAACCTCGCGTGTGCAGTGTCGTGAAGTGATAAATGTGAGTGTAGTGTGAAATTATTGAAGATGGTGCTGGGAGCTGAGATTTGAATTCCCGCGCTTGAGGCGGCGTGTTTCGTCGGCAGTCCTGTTTGTTCCTGTTGTCTTCGAAAGCTAAGTGGAATTTACTTTAATTAACTTGCAATGTACATTTTAGTAATTTATAAAAATTACTAAGAAATTATTTACGAAATTTTAAAACAATTCATAAACTTTTTCTCTAAGGCAAATATTTCAATTCTGTGGAAGCCGCCATGTTGGTTGATTCTTAATTGTCAGTCTGAAGTGTGGTTATATTTAAAAATTGTTAAAGATGTTTTGATGTATTATATTGCAAGTTAATACTATTAATATATGGATGGCTTTCTATTTTTATGATAATAAACATTTAACACAGGTATGTGAAATATTGAAACTTATAATCACAAGGTTCCCAGACCTTGGTAGGTTACTTTGCTCGTTGGATTGATACTACAATATGGCTTTCAATGTTTAGGATATTAAACATTTAACATAAGTATGTGAAATGTTGAGACTTATAATCACAAGGTTCCCAGATCTTGGTAGGTTACTTTACCTGTTGGATTGATGCTATAATATGGCCTTGAATATGATTAGATCTTTGCTATGCGAATGTGTATTTTAATACTTTTATTTCAGCTAATAAATCTCTTTCTTTCAGATGGTTAGTTGGATTTTGTCTTTGTGTGTCTGTTCTTTAATATTCTTATTTAATTTTTGCTTGCAAATATTAACTTGAAAACCATCCATAGGTTAATTTATTTTCTATCTGTATAAATTTTGTGTTGTTCTTATAATAATTGATACAGCCGTTTTCTAGTGTGAACTAATAACTTATTAATATTTAACCAAAATCTTTATTTTCGAATAAGTACTTATACCTCAGAGCTGAGAGTTCTAAAACCATTTAAACTAATCTAAACCTATACATAAATCTATGAATATAGACATTATATCATTATAAATTAACTACTAGAACTTGATAGTGAAATACATGAAGAATTATAACCTTAGCGGAGATAAAAAAATAGTTTTCTTTTACACGAATCAATCCTTCTAGGATTGTAAAAATAGTATTAAATGTTCAATATTTATGTGTATGTATATATATATATATTTATCTGGATATTTATATGTTAACATGTCTGTTTGTTTGAAAGGTAAATAGTTTGAGATTAGACTGTTTACATAGGATGAGCTTTATAAGAACTCTATTCAATTATTTGTCTTATGTATTCATATAAATTTTACACATAGTAAGAAATAACTTATATACACACACTTCTAATCAAATGTGAGGTGACAGAGGTGTAAGAATTTCAATTTCAATCAATGAATTTTAGAACAACTGTTTAAGTATTTACATATATTTATGTATGTATTTGATAATTATTGTTTTCTTATTAATGTATTTCAACGTTGTCTAATTACATAAAAGATATTAGACTTGTTAGGTGGTTGTTACCTTTTATTAAAGATTTTAAACTTATAAACATTTAATTTAATTAACTGAATTTCATAATTTATTTTGAACTTTTAATAGTCCAATGGACTTTGCTGAGTTGATTTAATGCAACTTGTTTTCTATTTTTGATTACTTTATTATACTTTCTTCATTGATATTCATAACAGATCTTCATGTTATATCTTGAATGTATATAAAGGTTTTTAGTGAGTTTTGAACAATTAAGGATTTCATCAGACACTCTTTTAACTAAGATGTGGTTTAAAGGACTGATTAAATAATATTCACTTAATAAAATTTCTGAATTTCAACTGTGACTGACGCGCTATATTTTAAAAAAAATGAATTTCTAATTTTTTGTGGATAACATGTCAGTTTAACTGGAGTTATTATTTTACCAATGCAACTTATAGGGTCTATTCATTGGGGTTTCAATTTGTTTATGATCGTTTAAATATTATATATTAAATTTATTAATACAAGTTTATTTGTAGCGGAAGTGGATTATGATTTCATTATAATTTTCTATTAAAGCCATTATTTGTAGGTTTAGTGTAGAAGCTTGTGGGACCTTAAGGAGCAGTTGTATTTCAGGAGCTGGAACAATAAACTTTATTTCTTTTAGGGTGAATTATGGATTCTTTTGTCAAATCTTATAAATGGAGACTTAAGGGAACTGTAAGCTGAATAATTGAATTCTAGGGTGGTTTGCTGCAACACTTTAGTGATTTTATGAGTAGAAAGGGGGTGTGTTTGTTTAAGTTTGTTCGATATCTAACTAGATTGATAATTATTTGAGTTTCAGCTGGAGTCTGGAGTATATTAGTTCATATTTGAAGTTTGCTTTTGGGGTTTTACTATATCTTTTATTTAAGTATTTATGTATTTATCCTATGGAATTACATGATAACATTACACTATACAACAATCATGCACTCTATATGGGAGGGCTAATTGACTTTAGAAAAATTAAAGTTTATTTAATTTTATAGGTTTTTAATATTTTAAATACTTTCTTGTTGAGAGAGTCTACTTTGGCACTTGGCTTTGTTTGGTGCAAAAGAGTTGTTGATTACAATTTAATTTTTTATTAGAGGTTTCTTTTGATTAGTTATATTTTCTTAAACTAGCAGTTCTACTGTTATCAAGTGTGTATAAAATAGACGTTTAAATATGATTACAAAATGAAGTGACGAGATGTTGTTGATTACAATTTAAATTTTATTAAAGGTTTCTGTTGATTAATTACACTTTCTTAAACAAACAGCTCTACTGTTACCAAATGTGTATAAAATAGGCATTTAAATATTATTACAAAATGAAGTGATGAGGGTGAAAGCACATATTGAAGGTTTCTATGAAGATTCAGATTAGGACCGGGTTTTATGAGCTCTGCAACCTTGGACTAATGGATTCACGACCCATTCGTTTATTGTGGCAACGTTCCCTTGGATAATTTCGTCAATTATCAAGGATTATCGCGCGTACAGCTTTTAAGCAAATTTAGTTTGTTTTTATAATATGTGTATTCACGAGACTAAAAATGGTTTCACATATTAAGATTAACTGAATTGGTAACTGAAGGTCTGGAGCCAGTTAAGCCGCGGATCAGCCTAGAGGCGCGTGGGCACTTGCTTTTAGGGATAAGCTACCGTGTTGTAGGAGGATCAATCGTATCAAAATTTGTTTTCTTTTACGATATGTGACTTCATGAGAGTCTTAGATGTAGTTAGGCCAAGTGGACTTGACTGAATTAGAAAGGATGATTAAAGATATCTACATTTGAGCATTGTTACCAATGAAGACATCTTTGATGCAGAGTATCACCATTTTATGTTAAATATAACTCTAAACTTTACTTTTACGGTGCTATGCTCTCATCTTCTGGGTGCTAGGGTCATTAGACGGATGTAAGGATTTGCCAAATTCACTTTAACTTTCAATTTCATTTTAACCTTCACGGCGAACCTGAAACCTGTCTTTGACAAAGGAATCTCAATAAAAAACTTACTTTTACGGGGCTATACTCTCATCTCTTGGGCGCTAGGGTCGTTAGACAGATGTAAGGTTTCGCTAATTTACTTTAATTTAAACTTCATTTTAACCTTCACGGCGAACCTGAAACCTGTCTTCGACAAGGGAATCTATTATATGAGTGAAGTTGTCTCTCGCCAAACTTTAATTTAAAATTTACTTATAATTCATAGAGAGACATTCTGAAACTCTTACTCTGACAATTTAGGGATGGGAATTTTATGAGATGTAGAGAGTATCACTATTTAAACTTCAATTAACTCTTATTACTGCATCAGGGGAGGTCTTTGAGGTGACGTTCCTCATAATGACAATTTTATATGATATTTTGGAAAGGTGACTTTAAGATGAAATGTTCACTTAAGTCTTTTGGCTTTTCCAACTCATTTTACACACAAGGCACTCCAAATGAGTTTCTTTTAAATGGATAGATCGTACTGCTGTGAGTTTCTTGTCGGCTCTTCTCACCAGCAATAGTACGTTGTGAACCGACGCTAGTTTTAGATAATGTTTATAATTGATTCAATAAATATTAATTAAAAAATTGGAGGTTCTTATTTTATCTCGATATGAGCTCTTTTACTGATAGCTAATGCGGTGGCATAACAGAGAGGTGGTTAGGAGGGGTGCCTACACAAAATTATATAATTTGTTATGAATCTACATTAAAATATCTTTTGGCAAAATAAAGGCACGGGCGTACTCAGGCGATGGGCTTATGTCATGAGTAATACATTTATCATAATTCATAAAATGCATAGCATTTTACACTTACAACATATTACTACAATATTATATATATATATTTTACATCAACCTCTGAGAGTCTTCCTGTCATCTGTTCAACACTCTTATATAACCTACCTTGTGAACATAGGGTTAACGGTATTACGACGAGGGTTCCTGCTACTAGATGATTACGATTTATGGCCAATATTACAAGATTTATTCTATGAATAAATTTTATTAATTTCTACTTTATAAATATTTTATTTCTCACTCTATGCTTCGGCTTGAGTATGTCATCCCATAGTCTTTAGACTCAAAAAGGGGAGTTCGTTACATATCCAGACGCTGTTTTTCTGCACTCTATTATCGCGAATGTTATTTTTAAATTATTATAAAGCAAATTTTGTTACGGTAAATATGCAAAGCTGTGATAGAACAAACACAGGCACTTTTCATTCTTGTTATGGCTGCGCATAATGGCGAGTCAGGATGGATAGTAAAAAAATATATAATAAAGTAGACTTTTAAGAGTTACATTTGTTTTATTATTTTTTTAACCATAGTCAATAAATCTTATGTTATTAATTATACTTTTACACACATCAAAAACTAAATAAATATCATGTTAGGATCTATATCTATATAATGTCACTTATTCACATCACCGCGCTTAAAAAATGTACAACAGTCAGAGCTTTGAACCTGCATCATCAAGAAACAAGTCCTTCACAAGATTTGCAACAGTGTTTTGGGAACAAATCGATTTCGCGTAACTACTCGTAAAAAACGAATTTCAACGCTGTTTCTTCGTTTCTATTAGTAGAACGAATGTGGGGTTCCTTACAAATGCACGAAGTCTGTTAGCTGAGGAATGTGCTTTGTATGTAACATTGGTATTGCAACACTATTTTACAGAAGTTGTAATTTATATTATTTATATATTTTTAGGGTTCCGTAGCATTTCGAACCTAATAAATCGTCATGTTCGCCGATCTATCCTGGTATATCACAGACATCTTTCTCAGAAATGATTAGGTGTGTAACCATGACATTAATCAGTGAAAAAGCGAAAAATTACAATGTAATGAGCGTTAAAATATTTTTTAATTGTTTATAGTCAGTCAAAAAACCTACCTCTACCAGCTTTGATAACAATTCGTAGTTTTTCACTGAGGCCGAGGTTTGGAACTGAAACATATTTAAATCTTTTGTGACGTCACATAGTGTTTACAAGCGACAATAGACCGACATGCCATGAGGTGCAAACGATATTCGATTTAAGGGTGGTAAAATATTTTCTTGGCTGACTATATATAGTCGTGTGTGGTATTGTAAATCAGATCTTGAAAAATCATGCCAAGTTTTATGATTATTATATTAAAGTCAATAGGTAGGGCGCTATAAACTGCTAAAGTCATCATCCTCATGTTATTTTTGAACTGTTATGTGGAAAATTCTCATTGAATAATCAAGCTCAAAACAGTGATCCTCATATTTAACGAACCCCTCGTGGAATGCCACGAACTTGTCAGATTTATTTATTATTATCAAAATCTCACGCATACCCAATCAATGCGTGACGAATTACCCAATACCATCTATACATAGGTACTAGCGGTCTCGGCAGACGTTGTCATGCCCTGAAAAAATAAAAACTAACCCAATTCCAGCGCTAGCTACCGGGTCTAATTGTGAATTGAAACCAACTCGGGGCTCACTCAAAGATATATAAAATTTCATCAAAATCATAGAACCCGATTCCAGCGCCAAGTATTTGATTTAGATTGATGGGTTCCATTATTGAAGTTATATTACGGATCCCTAATTATACATAGCCCATGTTAATAAATCAGGGATAATATAACATTCGAATGGTGAAAGAATTTTTGAGTTCATGCGTTACAAACATACAAAAACACAAATCTTTCCTCTTTATAATATTAGTATAGATAATACTTTATATTTTAAGTTGTAGTAAGTTTTTAGTCCCAGTAAAAAAAAATAAGTAGTTTATATACTTGTGTGTGGTTTGTAGATAAAAACTTGAACAAGTAGTGCTAATTGTTAATTTGAATAATTTATATTAGATTGTACGAACAAGACATTCAGTGTGAAAGAGAAAGTGTACCTAAATTTTCGCGATATTAAATAGGCAAAAACGGAATAAAACGTAAGCCAAATTCGGCATCTGTGCAAAACAAGCTTTATAATGACTTTATGACTCACAATGAGCCAAATAGTATTAAGAGTTATAAATTCATAACTTTTAAAATTAATTTAAAATTTTAATAGGATTACCCTTTTCGGTCAAGTTTCTATAAATACTAAGTCAAATAAATCATAAATTGTTCAGTTAAAAAATTAAACATTTTAACATTTATAATTTTGAATAATTCGACTACAACATGTTATCTTGTGTTTTTACCGACAGCAATGTGTGATATTACCTACATTGTTCTTCCGAGTGCCTACAGTGCTAACGAGGGAGATTTTACTTTACGAACTTTAAAGCAGGTCCCACACTGGAGCCATACTTGATACGCAAACACCATTTACGTTACCACTGTTACAAAATGAGGTCAGAAAAATTATAATTTACCTCATCTATTACTTACTTTTTAAATCAAAACACTAGTAAAAAGTAAAGTCGTTTTATGTAAAATCCCTCTTTTTATCAAGGTTAGAATGCCTTATAGATATTCCTCTAACAGGGAAAAAACAGTGAGGTAATGTGCGACTTGCGCCGACGTATATCGCCTGAAACCATCCCGGTGTTCTTTACAACCGCTAGGGTTAAGGATGCGGGACACTAGTTGTGACGAGACGCCATGATGCTGGCAGGTATGGGTCTAACCGCATCAAAGGAGACGCTTTCATACGTTCTTGGGCCCAGAACGTAAAAGGATGAGAGTGATTTTAAGATTTTTCTCATTATATTCATGTTTTTTATAACTGTAGTGGGTTTAGTTATTTTAAATAAATTATTCGTGTGGTGAAGTGTTTTCATATTATTAATCAAATTCCTTCACAGAAATCAATTATGGTAATCGATAAACTTTTTATTAGTGATCTTTTCCATCTGTAATTGAAAAATAAAACGCTTTTTACACGCTTTATATTAGCTTCACTTGTATGTCAGTATGTCTGTAACCGACCCCTTTGAGCTCGATTTTGTCCTACTTTGAACGATCAGATTTAATTCATACTTTGCACACCTGTCAAAGGTCGATGACAATGCAATAATATAGTATCATGGAGCTGATCTGATGATGGAGTGGGAAGGTGGCCATAGGAACTCCTGTACTAAACAAGATAGACCCTTCGTGTTTGGGCTCGTATGTTTATATCGCGTGACAATGCAATAATATGGTACCATGGAGCTGATCTGATGATGGAGTCGGAAGGTGGCCATAGGAACTCCTGTACTAAACAAGATAGACCCTTCGTGTTTGGGCCCGTATGTTTATATCGCGTGACAATGCAATAATATGGTGCCATGGAGCTGATCTGATGATGGAGTCGGAAGGTGGCCATAGGAACTCCTGTACTAAACAAGATAGACCCTTCGTGTTTGGGCCCGTATGTTTATATCGCGTGACAATGCAATAATATGGTACCATGGACCTGATCTGATGATGGAGTCGGAAGGTGGCCATAGGAACTCCTGTACTAAACAAGATAGACCCGTCGTGTTTGGGCTCGTATGTTTATATCGCGTCAAAATGCAATAATATGGTACAATGGAGCTGATCTGATGATGGAGTCGGAAGGTGGCCATAGGAACTCCTGTACTAAACAAGATAGACCCTTCGTGTTTGGGCTCGTATGTTTATATCGCGTGACAATGCAATAATATGGTACCATGGAGCTGATCTGATGATGGAGTCGGAAGGTGGCCATAGGAACTCCTGTACTAAACAAGATAGACCCGTCGTGTTTGGGCTCGTTTTACTTGTCTTGGCTAGCACTCTGCTGCTACATGATATGCAGGATCTCAAAAGCTTGTATTTAAAAACATTTAAACAAAAATCAACTAAAAAATGAAAAATAAATAATAGTTTAAAAAAACTAAAAACAACACGCTTTTATAAAAAATCCAACTAAAAAAACAAAAAATAAAATTTAATATAATATAAAAAAGCGTGGGGTGTATTCAAAGCGCTTTTTAAGATATTATATTATTAATTGAATACACCCCACGCTTTTTTATATTATATTAAATTTTATTTTTTGTTTTTTTAGTTGGATTTTTTATAAAAGCGTGTTTTTTTTAGTTTTTTTAAACTATTATTTATTAAGCTAAACCTCAACCCATTACATTTCTTTGGCCGAGAAGCCCCCGTCTCCTTTACATGAAGCAAGTTTTCTTGTTACCAGGAGCTTAATGTCTTTTTAACATTTTCACGTCCAAGTGAGGATAGCACGCGCGGTGCCGTCGATTCTGTATATACGGGAGGAATCCAGAGGTCTATTGACTCTCCTGATCGGTCACCTCCATTGCGAATATTACGGCTCCTGTACTGTTGTCAATGTAGTGACTTTTTCACCACTTTAAGTAATTATTTTACATAATAAAAGTGCTTACCATTAAAACTTTTTTTTTTCATTTAATATGAGCTGCAATTTACCCTTCTTCGGACATGTAGAACGTATAGCCGGCGAGTAGCTGCTCTTACATAAATGCAAATACAGTGTGTCAAAAAACAGTTTGATTATTGTAATATCATTGAAAAATAGTTTTTGTGTTAACACACTAAATAACTTTAGGATATTAAATTTTTACCGTATCTTACGGACGTGCATTTGCAATCCACGTCATGCATTGGGTATGTAGTGGAAACTTCAAAAACTCTTTTCCGCCAGTCGTATTATTTATTATTCATAAACTTTGATTAAACTGTGTTAATAGTAATAATTTAATTTATATCTTTTTATTGACAATGAAAACACAAAGAACAGGTTCTACGTGCCATATAACTGACAATATTTAATGAATAAAGCCGTTAAAAAGATACCATTTCAATCATGGATTGATACTGAGGTAGTTGTCATTACTGTTTTAAATAACAAAAAAATCACCTGTGAACTAAATTCTTTGCACGATATAAAGGAACTGTAATTGATGAAACCAGTTTGATAAAAAATCAATAACCAAGTATGTATCATTGCGATCGAGTTTACCGAAAGATATTGACCTCAGATTGAGGTGGATGACAGATGATCGATGATCGAATTAAAACTAAATCGATATGTTAGGTGGCGCTTAGACAAGTACGGGAACTTTTCAGATAGCCGTGTGTAAAACCGAGATTGTTTGAACAAGAACAAATCCGGCAAGCGCGTGGCAATCCACGAACTACGAAGGGTTGCGAATAGGTGACAAGCGTTTGCGATTTTCGTCAGTTGGTTACGGAATCATAACAATAGCATACTTCCAAAAATACTTACCGATGACCCACTGCCCCCTCCCCATATCCCCTCTATGCTATTTCTCCTGTCTGATCCCTATACCTCATCCCTCTGTCCTATTCTCTTTATCCCATCTAGGCTAGCAACGCGTTGACTTCACCCCTAGTGTTGTAAAAGTCTATAGTTGACGGTATTCACTTTTCATCAGCTGGGCTGTCTGTCTGTTTGCCAGTTTCCCAATTAAAAAAATACCTAAGGTCTCAAACACAACAGATATTGATTGTAAAAACCAATTGTCGATGAGTTTTCTAAATTTTATATTTTGCGGATTCTGTTGGTCCGAATTAGCCCCCTCATTTTAAAACGCATTTTACAAACTTGAAACATTTACAAATTTATTATAGTATAGAGCTGGTTTATTTTAGTTTCACTTCATAGGTTAAAATCTAAAGGAGGGGAGCATGACATTCCCGACTTTGATAGCTAATATATCGCCACATATTGACTTCATTAAAAAAGTCATTAGGCAACATCGTTATGTTTTTAAGATCTAATTAACATGATTATGTTCCACTGAAAAAAGTCAACCCTTAGTTACATGTAAGGCGGCCACCCCTTGTCGTTATTTATTTTTTACCTTCATAGTGCTAATAAACTACACCCTCCTGTCAAATTTCATCATATATACCCAGTAGCTTCCGCGAAAATGACTGAGGCATATATAAGTAACGGAACCCTTAGTTGCGAGCAATTTCAAGAACTCGCCAAATTTATTATGTAAAAACATCTAATTTAAAATGACTCGACGTAAACTACTAAATGTATTTAAAGGAGATTTTAAGATTATGTTTTCTTATGTCGATATTTTTTATAATTGTAGTGGGTTTAGTTATTTTGAATGAAGTAATTGTGTGGTGTATGTTTTTTATATTATTAATTCTTAAAAATCATTCACATAAATCGGTTGTGATAATTGATAACATATTTTTAATATCATTTGATTTTTAACTTGGGGCTGATGTTTTCCATTTTGCAACAAAAAAATATAACGCTTTTTTTAAACTATATCTCAACTCATTACATTTCTTTGGCCTAAAAGTCCCCCGTCTCCTTTTAGATTTCTTATAAACTAAATTATACATAATGCAAATAATTCTATACAGTTGTTGTTTTCAGTATTCATATTTCAATAAATTGATTATACAAGTTTGTATATAGCTATACGATTTTACTTTTAAAACAATTCGTTAACGCAGAGAAATTATAGGCTAATTTAAGTATAAGACAGGTTGATTCGATATGAAATTCAGTATATTTCAGTAATTATTACTAGAGCTTAAAACTTACTAACAAATGTTGAAAATAATTTTAATCTCATTGTAAATTACTTTTAAATGTATGCAAGACTTCCTTCCTTTACTGGATAATTATTCAATTTAATTCAATTTAATTAATGATGGAGAAAACGTGCGTCGTACAGATTACACATTTTACAGTTCTAGCAATGAGGCGTAAAAGTAAGCAATTTATAGTTATAAATATACTTATAACCTCTTAAACATTTTTTATAACACAACCAAAACTGACTTCAAAATAAAAAATGTATCTGTGCGCAGTTCAGACGTAGTAAGTAGAACTGAAACTTCAGAGCATATTCATGCGAACATAATTATATCTACAAGGCTTAGTAGACAAGAGGGAGGAAGTTAACCTAGCAAAAAAGCTGACAAAATAATCAAATTGACGAAAATGGAAAATCACAAAAAATACCCAGTAGTGTCGCTTTTTCGTATCATGGAGTTTGAAATCACAACGATTCCAACGAAGTTTTACTTCAGAAATATATTTTCTACAACATCTTAAAATCTGTGTATTTCGTAATGTTGTTGTTGTTTATGTTTTTCTAGGCACCAACTTCAAGATGTTAACATGACAATATTGTGATTTTTGCTTTTTAGTTTAATCTCGGTTTGGTTTAAAAAAATGAATTCTACTTTTTACTTGCTTGAACAGCTTAAAAAATAATATATTAAGCGCCTGTAGAAATTGTTGAAATACTTGCCACGCGTAAGCAAGTTTGCCTTTCGAAGAGTGTAGGCGGCCGGTGCTCTTCAACAAGGGTTGCTCTCGATTTCCCTGGGATCCAGTCATCAGATTCTGATTGGCGACAATTGGAGAGGAGTATAATATTTCGGATAACGTAAAAAAAAATCGGTCCACAATTGACGGAGAAATCACGTATAAAGAAAAACATACAGTCGAATGGAGAACATCCTCCTTTTGGAAGTGGGTTAAAAAGAGGAATGTATAATTTCAAAGGCTATATAATATACCTGTGATGGCAAGGTGACAGACGACGTGTCACTTGACATACCTTACATACCTACCAGAAAATACCATATATCATATGAAACACCACAGCAATACTGAAAATATTATGTCAAAAATTGTATAGTCTTTTTATGAATAGTGTTGTGTTCTTCTTTGTCAGCTTATAATTATAGGAACCAAGTATAAGTTAAGATTTATAATCAGGAATACCATGGCGGTGTTTACCATTTTTATGAAGAAAATACTCATAGATGTAACAGGTTTCATATTCCTGATCAGATAATTATCAAAGCGTTAGAAAAATATTATTGCGCAATAAAATATACAGCTAATGCTATAGACAAAACTGTATTGAGTCAATTTGTATATAATACTAATTTATAAACTGATGACTTCAATAAAAAAATGTGGAACTGAGGGCATAATCATATCTTTAAAATATTTCCAACAAAATCGAAGGTTTATCTTTATAAAAACTATTCAAGCATCGTTTTTGTTTAATATCACCTTGTATAATGTAGAGGCAGATTTAATCAAATTAACTGACAAACAACAATGATCAAATAAGCGTATTCTTTAAGTAGAACGTTCAACTACAAATGCCAATCAAATATTAATTTAGTATGCATAAACCCGTTAAATGAATAAATAGATTAGCTACTCTCTCCTCTGGCACCTTATTCAATATACACATTGTATGCGCAAGTGGCGCCAGCGTGACAGGTTAATTTTGTTTTTGAATAATGAACATCTATTTATATGGTATTAAATTGCTATTCAAAATTAATATTCAAATTAAAAAAAAACTGTGCTTGAGTGGAGAGAAAAATACTTATAAGATTTAATAGCAAGTGGGATTTATCGCGGTCTTTTTATGTAAAAGTGTGGCGCCCGATCTAAAAGCCTTATACGGGTTCTATTTATAAAGTGCTGACTAGAAAGGATGCCATGTCATTTTTTATAAGCATTCGAGTCGCAATCGAGATATAGATATTACTTAACGCCAGCAGTTTGAGACTCAGATGGGTCCATCAGATAAACAGGCTTCCGCCAATACAATTGACAAGTCACATATTATTATAATGTAAAGCACTGTCATAGTTAACAGCCTTCATTTTTTCTTTAAAGACAAGAGTCATACTGAAATATTGTTTAGCAATATTGTAATGTTCCATTCAGTTCAATTCATTAAAAAGATGTGTAGCGATGCTATCGCATATCGTTATAATAGATGGATTTGTAATGTAACAAAATCGTAAGGACTTTTTGCATGTTTTTTGCAAGAAATGTCAGAGTAAAGAGGGCGTGAAGTGAGATGACCGATAAGGGTGTGAGACGCTACAGTAACAGGCTACTCATTAAGTGGGATCAGTGTTGGAATCGATCATATAGATTTCCATTGGCGAATTAATTCGGCGGACGCGAGATCGAATAACGGTGTCGGCGTGCCATTGACATTCATCAGAGGTGGACGCGTGCGACGCCAGCCGTCATGCACTCACCTCTATTGCCGCACCCTAGGCCATTTTGTCACCACGAAAATATTTAATTAAAAAATAACAGCCAACATAAATATATCTTATGACAAAATATGTACGATTTTTGACCTCGGTGATATCAGCGAGGTTATATTTTTAATTTTAATTCGAATGAAAGATGTTTAATCTAATCATGTAAAGGAGACGGGAACTGTTGACCCAAAGAAATGTATTCAGTTGACACAAAGCGTTATACTTTATATTACTAAATGAAAAACATCAGTCCTAAATTCTATCTGGAAGACGAGAAATCTTAAAAATTTGTTCACAAATAAAATAAGTTATCTATTACCATAATCGAATTATTTGAATGAATTTCAACAATTTATAATATAATATGAAAATACTTATATCACACGATTATTTAATTCAATATAACTAAACCCACTACAATTATAATAATACCATAATAAAAAGAAATCTTAAAATCACTCTCATGTTTTTATAATCTGGGCCCGAGATTGGATGAAAGCGTATCCGTCTCCTTTTATAAGAATTTCTATTGATATAACCGAGTGGAATATAGAGTACACATTCTTTATATGCACTAAGAAGTGCGTTCATTTGTTTAAAATATATTTTCGAGATGACATTTGCACGAATGTTTTCGACAAATACCTGTGCACCGGGGCGGTTTCGCGGTACTCCTGATGTGGCCTCACAATACCAAAGTAACGTTTCGTTAAATAACAAAACCACACTGCTTCAGTGTAATGAATGAGTCGCCTTTCAGCCAAGTTCGGGTAGCGGCTTTTTTGCCCACTGCTCTCTTTACTAGATTGATTTCTATTATTACTCGACATCGAACTGCGAACGCCATCGAAATAGAGTAATTGCCAATTGTAGACAAACTAACATTAATAACAAAATGACGTACCTACCTACTTTCTCATGTGTGGGTATAATTATATTTGGCTAGATCAATGGATTCGGCGGCGGAAATAGCCGTCACTCAAACGATACAAATTTGCAACCCTCAGCAGGGTTACGCTTTGTCCATAGGAGGGTAATTTTAATTGAATGAGGTTTTTGATGGCCTTAGGCTGGTTCCAACTTTAGATATATGTATTACCATTGGCCAGCCTCTTGAGCAACTTAACAGATGGTGACTTAAAATCAGTATTCTAGTTATACGTGTTCAGGAGGTTAGAGGTGCAAGTTGGAAGTGATCGAACAGCATATTCTTTATTTTACACATATGTTCATATAACTTGCTTTTCCTTACACGATAATTTTTTGGTATAAATATTTGTATAATATATAAATTTTTGGTGATAAATTTTAGTTAAATGGTTAGTTTATGGTTTAGTTAGATGATTAATATAAAACATTTTCTACAGTATGTAATATGTAACTTCAGATGTGATTTAAATTGTCTTAGAGCCGATTTTACAATCACCAGATAAAAGTTTATACTATAGAATAAAACACAACATGGGAAGATTAAAAATCACAGTTGCATAATATTTTCTTAAGTTTTCGCGACTTGTACACATAATAAAACTACGTTTTAACGGTTTTAAGCGCGGTAATTTATTTGATTTAGGTTTAACCGACGTGATTGCTGACATGAAACACACAAGGTCTACGAAGTCTGCGATCAGTGAACACACGCTGGATAAACCCAACCATTACATCAGATTCGATAACCCACAAATCCTCGCGAAAGAGAATCGTTTCATACCAAGAATGATGCGTGAGGCTATTGAAATCAAAAAACACCCAAATTTCAATAGAGAAGATGGTTGGCAGGTACCACCTGTTTGGGATCCAATCATCAAAACTATTAAGACCCAAACCCAGCAAAAACCAACTGCCAGACCTCAAGACACTGTGAGCTCTTTCTGCGTGCAACGAAACAAACCAACTTGACTGATAATTTCTTTTATTTTTTCCTTCCACTCATTTTAATATTATATAAAAAAAATTAGAACTAGGCATGTTTGCTGAAGAGTTTCTTGCGCCGCTTCTTATCTTCAAGCCACAACATGTTGTGAAGCGGTGGTAAATTATATTAGGCTCCCATAGAGTAAATAATATCCATAAACAAAATTTAAAACTAAATAATTAAAATGAACAAGTTGGCGGTAGGCTGAATAAAAACTTTAACAATACACGTTTGACAAATGTCATCTTTGTCTTCCGTGACCACGGCCACTGAAAAGCGGCCGAAACGTCGGATAAACCTAAATCAAATAAATTACCGCGCTTAAAACCGTTAAAACGTAGTTTTATTAAATCACAGTTGCATGAATAATATAGTTAGTTAGTTTTACTTTTGAATTTAGTCAGGTTATAACTTTTATCTCATATCTCATGACTGTAAAATTAGCCCTTAGACATCTAAAAATAATTAAATTGTGCAAATTCATTGCAAAAGTCCTGTTTGCACTGTACGAAAATGATCATCTAAGAAAAAACAATGTATACGTACACAATAAAGTGGTACAATTGTTATAACAAGTACAACACGCGATCTTATAGCTGGACACCTTTTCTACTAAAGACGTATTTTATATTGCTTTCCATATAATTTATATTCTTCTACTAAAAATGTATTAAGATTATAGACAAAACAAACTACAAAAATAGACAACACTCACCACACAAATTTCACCGACTAGGCTACTTTATTTAACGTTGAATTAGATACATAAATTTAGCGACATAGAAGCAACTCCATTTCGAAACATCTTAATTTAATAGAAAGAACATTTCAAAATATATTGTATAATTTTGTCTTTCATTATTTTGCCAAATTACAATTCCGCTGATTCTGATTTGTATGACAGAAATGTAATAAAGTGACATCAGGCTTTCGATATAATACGCAAACCGTTATTAAAACTGATTGATGAAAGATAACCGCTAAATCGAATAAGAAGCAAAAAATAATAATTAAATGAAAATCATTAGCCATCAACAAATTACCATAAGCTACTAATAGACAATTTCCTGATAATAATCTGTCCGTCGTCGAACAGTCTAGTTCTGGTTTTACATTTACCATTTAACCAATCCCGTTGTGTAGAACGTCAACTTTTATTGGTAAATTATTTAATAATACTATTAATATTACAATGAAAACCCACGTAGAATATCACCACCTATGCAATAAAGGTTGTTTATAAATATTATAAAATTATATTAGTCTATTTCGTAATTTTGTAAGAATTAGTATTCAATGTATTTGTTGCGACATCAAAGTTATTAAATAATTTAAAGTTGTTATTGCCATCTCTGTTATAAAAATATATTAACAATTATAAGAAAATTAATGAATATAGTTGTAATTTGTTGCACCCACGTGACTACATCATTAACTGGATTTTACTAATAACTTCTGTACGTGTCTAAACAATGGGAAAACTAGGCGAACTTTTCTTCGGACTTAATCGCAATTATAAGTAAATAGATGTTCCTCCATATTAGTTTAACGGATAAAATTAAGAATATTGGTAGTCATGATGTTCTCGCTCTATTGAGTTTTCTTAGCCTACTTTCTATAGCAATATTAATTTTAATTGATAATTAAACAGTTCGCATATCTACAATCCCTATTAATAATATTATAAATGCGAAAGTAACTCTGTCTGTCTGTTCCGTTTTCACGGAAAAACTACTGGACCGATTTGGCTGAAACTCAGTATATATATATTTTCGATACCGAGGATGAACATAGGATACTTTTTATCCTGAAAAATGGGATAGTTTCCGGGATAAAAATATATTTGTCTGTTTGTTTGTAAAAGCATAACTTTTACGGAAAAACTACTGGACCGATTTGTCTGAAAATCGGTATATATGTAATTTTCATACCAAGGGTGGACAAGGGATATTTTTCGTCCCGGATAATGGGATAGATTTTGGGATAGATTTATGTAAAGGTTATCCCAAAAGTGGGATAGGTTTTGATTGGTTTTGTGATTTACCATTTTCATCATTTTGGTTATTTTGTCTTTTTTGTATGTTTTGCTCTGTCTGACCTTTTTGCTCTTTCTGTCCTTTTTGCTCTTTTTGACCATTTTGTTGTTTTTCTCTTTTTTGCTCTTTTTTGTCCTTTTTGTTAATTCTGCTATTTTGCTCTTTTGACTCTTTTGTTCTTTTTGTCCATTTTGCTCTTTATGCTCTTTTGCTCTTATTGCTCTTTTTGTCTATTTTGCTCTTTATGCTCTTTTTGTCCTTTTTGCTTTTTTGACCTTTTTGCTCTTTTTGTCCTTTTTGATATTTTTGACCTTTTTTATCCATTTGGCCCTTTTTATCTTTTTGCTCTTTTTGTCCTTATTGACCTTTTTGTTCATTTTGCTCTTTTTGCCATTTTGCTCTTTTTGTCCATTTTGATCTTTTTGCTCTTTTTCTGTTTTTGCTCTTTTGTCCTTTTTTTTCATTTTGCTCTTTTTGCTCCTTTTTGTCCATTTTGCTGTTTTTGCTCTTTTTGTCCATTTTGCTCTTTTGCTGTTTTTGCTCTTTTGTCCATTTTGATATTTTTGCTCTTTTGTCCTTTTTTTTAATTTTGCTCTTTTGCTCTTTTTGTCCATTTTGCTCTTTTTGCTATTTTTTGTTCTTTTTGTCCATTTTGCTGTTTTTGCTCTTTTTGTCCATTTTGCTCTTTATGCTCTTTTGCTCTTATTGCTTTTTTGTCCATTTTGATCTTTTTGTCCTTTTTTGACAATTTCGTTTTTTGCCCTTTTTGTCCATTTCGATCTTTTTTCTCCTTTGCTCCTTTTACTCTTTTCCCCCTTTTTGTCCTTTTAGCACTTTTTGTCATTTTTGTTTTTTTTGTCCTTTTGCTGTTTTTGTCCTTTTTGTCTTTTTGTGTGCGATAGTAACTCGATATGTCTTTCTGATAAGTTTTCGAAAAAACACTGGGAACACTGGATCGTTTTTATTGTAATTTTGTTTAATTGTAGTTTTAATGCCGAAAATGGACATATATACTCATGCCAGGAGATCGGATAGTTTGCGATATAAAACGACTTTTGGGGTGCAAATGGCACTAACATAAAAATGTTGTACAATGTAACCTGTATTTAATGCCTGCTCTTTAAATAAGAAGCAGGAATTAGAGGTTAACCCGCGGCGCAGCCGCGGGGTAAACTCTAGTATTATATAATTCTAAAATACCGTGTCTGTACATTGATACTATAAAAAACTGTAATAGATTATATAAACGACGAGAACACGATGCAATTTTTTATTAGATTTCTTTCTTTTTCTTCGGGATTTACGTAAAAACTACTGGGCCGATTTGGATACGGTTTTCGCTGAACGACAGCAAATTCTTATGTTTAAACTGCTTTTTATTCCACTGTGGAAATATTCCCAGGAGCGGTTTGTATTGTTCGGGTGCATAAAATTAGCTTATTTCGACACAGTTTTCATTAAAACAATAGCTTAATTTTTTTATGCTACGGTACTTTGTGCCCTGGGAATCCCACGGGAATTTGCAAGTTAAGCGTAAACGAAGTCGCGGATATATCCTAGTGATAATATAAAAAGGAAACTTTAAAAAAACGTTAAGCAAAACATGTATTCTCTTTAGCGCAGAAAAAAGCAGTTGTCTTTACGATATCAGTTATATTATTTTTTAATCTATTTGCATGTCAAACACCTCTCAGATTAACGTCTACATTGAATTTAATTATTACGCATCCTCGGAGAAGTTTAAAAAAGTGGTACTGTTACTTTATAATACCCTGAATATCCAGCGGCCTTAATAACAACATAATAGCTTTTCGCAGGTTCATGAGATGAGAGGATAAGCTGAATGATGTCAATATCGGTAATAAATATCTTTATCTCTCACTGTGTACATTATAAATGCGCTTACGCTCGACAGCGCTAATATAGGCTGATTATCGAATGACCAGTGGTGTGCACTACCCACTGGCCGCGGTCTGAATTGTTCAAGTTGATCTCAACCGGTAACAACACACTTGTAAGTAGGCACGTATGTCAAGTGCTCTCAAGAATGTTTTGTTACACGGCTTAAGTATATAATATTTTGAATCAACGTCTTGCAACGAGTTATAAGTAGGCAACGGAGAAGGTAACCTTGGCGCTCCATTTCGTTCCGTATACTACCTGCATTTACATCGTCTGTGTGTCCAAGAAAATGGCCTGTGAAAAATGGAAAGTGGAGTAAATTTGTCTAGCTTAGTGTGTTAGTGTCCGAGGAATAACGGTGCGCCTTGCTCGAATAAAGGCTTGTGTACACCCGCAGGAAATGACATCGTACATGTAGCATATAGTCGCATAACATAACCCAACTCGTCGTGAGAATCGCAACTTCCCGTTAATATCTGTGTACGGATAATATCTCTTGTTATACCCGTGACAAACTATTTGACGCGCCGTTGAACACTTACGTTGTTGTTACTGCATTTTAACGCCACATAATTATTTATGATATCGAGGTACATTCGTCATTTTACGATAGCGATCGCGACTTGATTAAGAATTATGATTAGCTTAAACTCATTGTTTTATTGGACCACCTGCTGGGATTTACTGAGTTCTTGACTTCCAAGAACACTTTATCCTCAAAATGTTAGGTCAATGGATTTAAGTACGTTTTGCATAAGGCGTGTAAAAATTTACAAATATATTTAAAATAATTAGATCTCTTAAGTAGCAAAGCGTAGGTCTATTAATAGATCAGGGACAACAGAGGGACAAGAAAAGCATGCGAGAATGACTTAAGAAGAAAGGTAAAGAACCAGGGATATTTCCTCTCCGTTATTTCTCCGTTCCGTTAAAAATATCCGTGCAGGAACGGAGAAAGAATACAATTTCCTGTGGCCCGGCGGCCTGTTGTAAAAGGCGACAAAACAACCCACAGCCAGGTGGTAGGGCATTTGCCCAACTGGATGGCAACCACCCCTGGTCTAGAGTATGCCGCCATAACAACCTTGTGTTGTGTTCCGGCATTAGTGACCAGGTTCCAGGCTCCCTAAAGAGAGCAGAAGCGCATTCGTACCACCTTTGGTCTTGCAAATGTCTATAGGCGATGGTAACCGCTGTCCATCAAGTGGGCCGTCTGCCTGTCTGCTGAACTCCTGCAATAAAAAAAAGATAATTGAAAGTTATGAGGAAGGCCTACGCCACTGATATGGAATCCATATTTTATTTCTAAAATAATAGAGACTAGCGTCGAACTATTTATGATATAAATAAAGGTATTTCCATAAAATTGAATTATGAACATTTTATAGGATTACAGAACTGAAGAGCGTATTGAAAATGAGACACAGAGGAAACATCCGAAGCTTACGGATTCTATCATAATTCCAGCTTTTTGATTCTAATCTTTCCTTGATAGGACGCAACGATAACGGTAATCTTACATAATGAATATTGAACGAACTTTCCAAAAAATGTATAAATTAACTTACAAAAAGAGCCGAGAACGCTGTCGTGGGTTCAACCGGAGTACTATCTTTTCAACTTACCTGAGAAAGAAATATGACATATTAATAGGTTTCAAACCGTACATGAACCGTTCGTATCGATAAAAAGAGGCTTATAAAGGCAGACGGGGATTTAATTCAACAGTACAAAGCGGTAGCGTATTGTTAATGTGAAACGGAATGTTATTTTTAATATGGAATGCTGTTTTCTATCGTTCGAGATCTCCCGACGTAAGTACACGGTGAACGTAATAATATTTAGGATAGAAACTGAATTAAAAATCATCTGGCTGTTATCGAAGATACACATTTAACAAATTTCAATATAATCTGGTAGAATATTACCAGCTTCGCTAGCGTACTTGGAATAGGCAACTCTCGTATATGTATGAACCGTTTTTTGTAATAAAAATTATTTCCCCATTAATAATAATAATCGGCAAACAAACACGCATATTGTAAATCCCCATGCTAAGCATGTTACGCTTATGTTATGAGTAATATTCAACGCACCACTCGGGGGCCGATCCGAGACACCCAGACTATAGTAAATAACAGAAAACATCGTGTCCGAAATTTACCATGTCAGGAATCGAACCCGGTGCCTCTGCGTTCTAGCAAGTTCGACCGGCTAAGACATAGCCCGTTCAACCACAAAGGCCCTCGTTGATTAAAGATACTAGGAATGACGATCATTCAGTAAAACATAAATATGAACCATACTTTTTTAGAACAAATCATTTAAACCAGGGATTCCTAATGTGGTCGATATCGCCTCCTGGGGTCAATATCGGTTTCCCAGAGGTCGACATAAACGAAAATTGATTTTGGGGGTTAACGAGGTCTAAAAATTAATTAACACAAGTTTTATTTGAAATTTGCAAGTTACTGTATTGTATTGTGTGTATTGTAATGTGTTTTACTCAATGAATCATTTTTCATTTTTTTATTATTTTGACTGTATAGGTTCTATTACATTACAACATTTTTATTTTCAAATTGATTACTTTTGATTTATTTACTTATAGTGTCGATGGTTTAATAGTCTGAGCGTCACATGACTCACAGAACATAACTATTAGTCGTAATAGTTATGTTCTGTGGGTGTCGCCCACAACAATATAGTAAGACAATTATGTAATTTGGTTCATGTGAGCTTTACTGTCAAGAAACATGTAACTTGATAGACGTGCAAACGTCTAAAGTAAATTAAAAGCTTGAAACAGTATAGACAATCTGTACATTCGATATACAATATAGCCAACATAGAAACCGTGAGACTTTTTGGTTCACTTCTAATACTTCAATTACACAATTAAAATGAAGCATACGCCTAAACACAATCTACAGCCCAACAGCGGAAATAGAGGCGGACGTAAGCGCGAAATCGCATCGGCATCGCGATGTCCGCCTCTAATATGGTAATTTCTGCACCATGCAATTTACAAAGCATGGAAATGCTCGGCGAGTTTGTCTTCGCCCGTGTTTAAATTAATGAGGAATTATTTCACAATTAATTAATTTAAATAGAGGTGCATCCGCCGGTATTTTTTTCACCATTATAGCGGTATGCCATTAGTGTTTTAAAGGCCAATTGTACGGATTACATTTGTCTCATAAAGCTATCCTAATTTTATGGCAAATGTTTCTTCAGAGTTATTAATGAGTAATTATGCAATACTAACTACAGTCAAATCAACAGATGCTTACCTATACTAATCTATAATATAAATAATCTGGAGAGGGATCCATTTTGTACAATCTCTATAAATATTATAAACGGAAGTTTGTAAGGATGGATGTATAGATGTATGTTTGTTACTCTTTCACGCAAGAACTACTTAATGGATTTCGATGAAACTTTACAGTAATATAGCTTACACATCAGAATAACACAAAGGCTATAGTTTATAAAGATACAGTGTGAATTATCCAAAATATAACGATATTCCGTCACCACGCAGGTGAACCCGCGGACGCAGCTGGTAAATTATAAAAAAGAGAAAAAAATATCAAAGAGCCGGCAGATTATAAACACTTAGAATTTTTGTGAATAGCACGTAAAAATAACTAAAGGGATTGAAATAAAACAAGAGCTTATATATAGGCCGGGACAACAGTTACGATACTTCTTATCGAGATAAATGACGTTGTTTTCGTGGGATAGACGTTAATAGCCAAAAAGATGGCAATTCACCGACAAACACGTCGTCATGGCAACACCAACGAATTTTCAACGTATAAAATTATTAAACATGTTATACATATTATATTATTAAACAGTTTCCAAGCAGCACTATTGTAAATATCGGTTCATACTGGTCTAATAGAACTATCCAGATTCCGAGATAAAAAGTCTTCTATGTTCATTCTTGCTATCTAAAGTACACATATACTAAACTAAATGATAATCAGTTCGTTCAGATTTGCTCACCTAAATTTCCAATCCTTATCTTGCGGAATTTATCCTATTTTCCGAGATAATGCTATTATATGTTCATCGCCGTTATTCTAAGTATATATGTATGGATATATCTATAACTATAGTATGTAAAGATACATTAATGTTAATGCCGACTGGTTAGTTTAGATTCGCTCCCGTAGGTAACCTTTTCTTATGGTGTAATTATCAGATGTTCTTAAACAAAACAAACAACGGTTCTTCATTTCCTTTATTAAAAGTTATCATTGTACATATATACATATCAACGCCCTCATACACTAATTCAGAAATATACTATTTCTGATTTTTCAAATATCAAATTTAGCATCTCTGACTTGGGATTCATGTATGACAGTTTTTATAAGATTCTTCCTAGATGAAAAAATCCAAATGACATATTTTTTTCATTGAACCTTTCTAACTGTCCAAAAAAACACAAAATATTTTTCCCTGTAAAAATTCGAATTTTTCGAATACTGGATTATAATATAGGGGCGTTGATATCCACCTTTCATAATAATCAGTTACTTCTTCAGGTCGCGAAAAGAAAGAAAGAAATATAAAGACAAAGACACTTTCATATCTATACTAATATTATAAAGCTGAAGAGTTTGTTTGTTTGAACGGGCTAATCCCAGAAACCGCTGGTCCGGTTTTAAAAATTCTTTCAGTGTTGGAGTACATTTATCGAGGAAGGCTATAGGATATATTATGTTTTCAAAAAAAAATAGGGATCCTTACTAAAAGTCCAATAATGTAATCCAAGGTGTAAAAAAACATAAAAAACATAAAGAATGTTTCAAAATCGGGGGGTTTTGAAAACAAATTCCACGCGGACGACGTCACGGGCGCTGTGCCGATAGTCCGATTTAATTTTGGGACAGGGATGAGTGGCTTCAACTTAGGAAAGCCTATATTCTGCAGTAGACTGCGATTAGCTGACGACGAAACACTACGCTTAACAGTATCTACGATAGTTCCAACCGGTCAAAGTCAAAATAAGAAAATTTTAAAACGGTCATATCAAGTTAAACCGGAGTATTTTGTTACCTAGTATAAATAAAATATTAAAAGTATGTAAATTACTAGGACAAGTCTTAATAATTTAGATAGATTTTTGATATTTTATGTATAATCGACTTTTAAATGCGTCTATGTTAGTGAATAAAATCGGTTTTAAACACATATGCAGACAGTAAGCACGCGTGGCCTCGATCGTGCTACGAATATCACCATTTATAGATGAGGGAAAAGTGAAACTGATATGTATTACCAGTGTCACATCAACTAAGGATACTTTCAACAGGATTTTATGAGTCACTCATTGAAATATGTCTGTTGTTTTGGTTTAGAAATAAAAGAACAAGTCTAGTTTTAAAATGCCATACGAGTTTCACTAGCATTAAACACATAAACAATATATTATGATAGTATTGTAGTACGCACGAGTCTGAATCGAATATACACACCTATTTTATTCGTTAAGAATGATTTTTTTAGTTTATTTGTACGATAGTAACATTTTGTTAAATATCGTCATACTCTAATATTAATCAACTTAAAGAAAGGCAAAATAGCCCAAATTTAATTTTTTTAACAACATTTTTTACTTGGGAAATTTACACCTCAGTACGTTTGAAGGCCGGTTAAAGCAAAAAATGGCCTATTAAGGGTAACATTTTTTGTATTATTATGAAAGTTTGGATTCTTGTGCAGTTTTTAAAGACACTTCGAAACTATGCAGTTGCCTTTTTCAATTTTTAATTTAAGATTGAAAATTGGAATCTGTTTCGCTCGAAATAGTTTTTTTCACCCTGAAGTACAACTCATGTTGATGTTAAGGTGCTGATTATTTTACGTGTAAAAGTAAAATTCATAAGGACTTATTAGATAAAGAAGAAAAAACTCCCAAATAATCATATCACAAAATAAAATAAAAAATATGTAATGCTGTTACGGTCGAAATTTCCTAAAAATCGCACCAAAAAAATTATTTAGTTTTTGAGTTATTGATTACTCGAAAACTAAAATTTTTGGTAAATATACATGGGGGTAATTCGAGTACCCCTTCATGTAAAGTAATTAATTTTTCTTTCGGACGTCACTGTTCTGGCCACCCTGTATACCAAATTTTATATCTATATTCAAAGCCATTTCGGACCTGACTTTTGTCTGATGACTTGACAGATAACACAGCGTGACAATAAGGGTTCCTCTGTATCTTTAGATATCATGACCTCACCATGATACTGAAGCATATTCTGGGTCATTCAGTCAAAATTACATTTGGTGTCGACGACTTAATATAATAGAAGCCAAACTCGGCGAGACGTGTTGAATTGCAGACATCGTGGATATTCTGTTATGCAAAAATTCCGTCTTGATTGTGTTCTTCAGACTATCTGCATTCAAGTAGGACGTCAAGAAACATACCGTGAAAATTGACTTCAATATGGTTTTTGTTCATGGAAAATAAATTTACATTTTTAAACTAATACGCATCTAAAAAGTAAAGTGAAAACAGACGGAGTGGGAATCTTCGAAATTTTAATTTTATTTAAAACATGTCTATGTGTTAAAGTAAAACCTAAACGACTCGACTTTGCTACTTCTTACTATATAAGCTTAAATACATTTTTAAATTTTCTAAATAATTCTTGTTGGTTGCTAAATTACAATGGTCCCTAAACAATGAAAGATTATATGATAAAACTAAATTAAATTGAGTTAACATAAATAATATCATTTATGTTATCATAATTTAACTAACTAACTCCGTTGGCTCAACGACCCAAATTGAGTCCTGGCCTCCGAAACGAGAGCATGCCACTTCCCTCATCCTTATCATAATTTAATTAAGTTTAATTATATCATTTTAGTATAGATTAATCTATATTAATTGACACTAACGTACCTAGCTGGAACAGGCAGTGGGCGTTTTTAGACGAAAGTTTAAATTAGATTGTTCAATTTACATAATTGTTAACTTTTATCTTGTGATTAAAAAATAAGGCCTTCACAATAAAATATAGTAATCGATTATACTTTGAAAAGTAATTTAATTTATACTTTTAATTCATCCCCGTCCAGTGGTGTCAAATTATGTATTACAACATTACGTAAGGCTATTAATATTTTTTTTATAAACAATAAATCGACACTGAACATTCTAATCACGATTGGGACTAAATTGCACTGATATTATGTTGGTAGCATTTATAACAAAGCTTTGTATGCGTAGCGGCACAGGGAGCAGCCACTGCGTTCAGCTTTCAATAGCCGATAATTACGTTGCAATTAGGCGTTGTAAATGCGGGCATACTACGTATCATGTAAGGGAAAATTATCTTAAACATAATTGCTACTAAACGCAAAGCTTTCTTACAAAGTTTTCAATGTTTCTTAGCTTTCAAACATTTCTTTTAGATTTAGTCTTTATTTCTAGTTATACGTAAAAAATAATAATAGGCATTTAGCACCTCCAATAAGTATAACGCTGACTAAAGTTTGTGTTTTGTTTTGATTTCTTAGGTTCCTTTTTAAAATTCCATAGTCAAATGGGATGTTTATATATAAAACTCTTCTGCTAGTGTGTATGTCATTAAACTCCTCCAGTAAGTAAGTCGTTGGAGCGATTTTGATGAATGTTGTTGTGTTTGTTTGAGTGAGTCGCGGAATGGTTATTTATTCGGGTCAGGACAAAGCGGTTTGTCTTTTCATCTTTGTAGCATTCAATTTTAGGGTTCCGTAGCCATTTCTACAAAACTCTTTTGATATTTTCTAGTCTAGTCAGTTATCTCAAATAGTACTGGGTCTACATGAATGCAATCTTACTGAGAGGTGTAGTCTGCATAGATAATTAACTTCTTCACAAAATCAGTTATTAATGAGGCTATCTTACCGGTCAGTGTCACGCCACATTTAGATTAAATTTGTCAAGGGTCCTCTACGTGTTGGCCTTCCCATGGCCCCACGCAAGCCCTCAAAAAGCCATTTTTATGACCCGTGGTCTTGAAAGGCTATCTTACTCTTAAAACCGCTATTGCATAAACGTACTTGTACGTTAAGGGTAAGAGTAACGGCTCACAACCTAATATATTATGAGAAAGCATCATATAACAAGTTGTTTCGGAAGAAACGGCCTTTGAAAATGCCGACGCGAATATGTATGTGTAAGACACAACTTTTATATGTACCGCCCACCATAAACGGTAGTATGGCTACTCCAACATTCACGTTTGAAACTAAAATTAGAATCTATTTGAAACCAGCTATAAAATACATCAATCCTATGGCCTACAAGCACGGATTTAATTTATACTCGATTATATTTACAACGTAAATAATAAAGCAATAACTGTCGGAATGGAATATTATTATTTTATTGCAGCTAGTGCTTCTTCTTTTTTAAACATGGCTTTGCAATATTCCAGATTTCAGCATAATAGGGTATTATCATAATACTACCAGTTACCCAGTTTTTATGACATTATCTTATTTTCAAATTATTACAATTGCCACGTGCTAACAACGGTGAAGGAAAACATCGTGATGAAACTTGCACATCGAGATAACCGATGTGTCAAACTTGCCAAGCCACCTTGGACAAGCGTGGCGAGTATACTGTCCGTTCCCCTATAGTGGGAGGCCCGAGACCAGCTTAGGTATTATTTTATCATAAAGCTATGATTTAAATGTTTTCGTATTTTAGCCCCTAGTTATTTTTATTAATTTGTAATGTTCTGGTAGTCTATAAATAACGTGTATCTATTAGAATAACATGTAGTAATTTACTCCATTGAAATGTTACATGAGCTTTGCATTTGTTAGAGGACGCAATTTTATTTTTGGGACATGTGTGGGGGGTCAATAGAAGCTTAACCTCAAGTTTGTGGGGTCGCCACCCTTGTCCCCCGGCCGCCATCTTGGAAAACAGTTTTTTCGCGATATCTCGGAAACTATGCGTCTTACAAAAAATTTGTAAAGTCATAATTTGTAGCAAATTGTTTTGCCTTCAAATATGTTTATATAACTTTTTGCCATCTTTTTGCCCTAAATTAAAAATTAAAGAAGTTATAAGCAAAAAAGTGAGAAATTATTTTTTCATTCCTAACTTTTTTCTTTACCATAGAACTTACCAAATTTAACTTATCGAATGTTAAGCAAGTAGAAAAGGTCCCCCGTTTTCACCGCCACCTATGAGGTAGAGTCCGTAGGCGCGTTTTTTTTACGTGGTATCCCCAGTAGGCCTACTCCACGGACCTTTGCTTATAAGGTAATCCTCGACATCATAATATTTTTAATCACTTATTAGCTAGCTACTCTAATCGACTTTTCTTCGATGGTCCAGGCTGTGGCTCAGAATCTAAATCAACGTCAAAAGTGAAAGTTTGAGGAATGACAGGAGTTAAAATTGGAGTCATAGTTGGAAGTTCATCTTCAAATTCATTTTCTTCCATTAACTTTGATATCTCCATAATGTTGTTTCATGTTTCGCCAGAACATACATAAAAAAAACGCGCCTACGGACTCTACCTCATAGGTGGCGGTGAAAACGGGGGACCTTTTCTACCTGCTTAACATTCGATAGGTTAAATTTGGTAAGTTCTATGGTAAAGAAAAGAGTTGGGAATGAATAAAAAATTTCTCAATTTTTTGCTTATAACTTCTTTAATTTTTAATTTAGGGCAAAAAGTTACATAAACATATTTGTAGGCAAAACAATTTAACTCTCTAACTCTAATTTAAAACTTTACAATTTTTTTGTAAGTGTTTTTTGTAAGTCATAGTTTCCGAGATATCGCGAAAAAAGTGTTTTCACCCCTTTTTCCAAGATGGCGGCCGGGGGACAAGGGTGGCGACCCCACAAACTTGAGGTTAAGCTTCTATTGACCCCCCACACATGTCCCAAAAATAAAATTGCGTCCTCTAACAAATGCAATATTCGGCCCTTAAATTGTAAGATTTCAATGGAATAATTCTAGATTTGAATAAATAGTATAATAAAATATTTGTTTGCAGTATACAAGATAAAGAGAGTTTTTCACGTTACATTTATAATAAGTGGCGCTCATTTTGTATTTAAATTTTAACGTGCAACCTTAAACATCAAATAAATTTCCAAACATAATCATGTACAGTCAGCGTCAGAAAGAAGGTAGCAGTTAAGATGGTCAAATAGAAAAGTACATCGAAAGTGATCATTACTATCGATACAACCAAGGTAGTCTAATTCTTATCCAAAAACATCGGCACAACAAGAACGCCGTATGTATCTAAGCAGCCAAGGTGGTCAAAACATAGTAACAGTCTAGAAAAATGAACTCTATTCTAAATGTGATTAGAGTTAAATCGAGTTGATTGCATACTAAATCAAAATTAATTGTATTTAGAATTATGAATTTCAAATTGAATTACTTATTCTTAAATTGGCATTAAATGTAAAGCATCTTACTTTTTCAATCTGAAATTAACGAAATCAACGAAAACATTTGAATCAAAAAACTGATCACAGCAGTGTGATTGACGAGGAGGGTGATATGAGCATAATAATATTTATTACGTTTGATCGAGGGTAAGCACTGGGATTGGAAAGAAACGCCAGTTTTTTCCAATTAAGCATCATTTATTGACTAGAAGGGCAATGATTTTCCCTTTATCAGATATTTGAGTCCTCTTAATTTATTCAGATTTTTTGTACTTTTCTTTATATTATTTAATACGTGATGACACTGTATGCATCTTAAAGTTTCCGTTTTTACTAAATACTAACAGTCTTATTCATAAAGTTAGAGTAAGCTTGAAGTTTTCTCTCTATGAATAAGACCGTCAGTTAATTTTTCATCTATGCAATTCATTCATTATTAATTGAATCATCATCATGGAAACGTGAACGAAGTTTCGCGGACTGATGATAGTCTGTCTAATATATAAAATTCTGGTGTCACAGTGTTTGTAACATAATCCTCCGAAACTGCTTGTACGAATCTTTTGAAGTTTTGTAGGTCTGAGAATAGGACGTAAACTATTTTTCCATAAAGTGATTTTTTTTTATATGATTTGGCATTAAAAAATACAAACAACCCTAAATTTTCATTCTTCTACTACCTACCCCTATTTTTGAATAGCGATACTAGTAGTACTTTAATATTTTTTTAGTCTCGGCGGTTCGATAATGGAGCTGTTACCACTCGATGAGTTATTCCTGCCAGGAATCTACCGGTGACACTTCTCACCCCGTAAACAACACGGAGTAGAGATGACAACCAAGCCTGTCTCTTGTCTTTCTCAAACAATAAGCTTTCTCTCACTCAATAAAGTTCAGAGCCTAAACCCTTTTCGGCTATTTTTATTGATTGTGCGTCGATTGCAGCAGTGACGCTTATACCATTTTACCTCCCCAGTGCAACTCTCATATATGCTCATAGGAAATGTATCATCACTTTGCAGTTTCCTATTTTATTTTCCATACATTTCGAAGATTAGACACAAAATTATTTTCTGAAAGCACTATAAATATTTATCCACATAAAATGTGATTATTATTATTAATTAATAATATATGTTTGCTGTCAAATATTGGTAAATCCGTAGTTACCTTCTTTATCATATAAACAAAAATCAATGTTTTGTATATAAGTTCTCAATGCGTTCCTAAACCATTGATCAGATGTGATAAAACTTTGGTAGTGTTCTGAGGACGCCCGAAAAGGTTTCTGGCTCAAAAAATCTATTTATCTATGAAAATAAATATCTATGTTTGTCCTCAATGTGCTCCAAAAGCATTGATCAGATTCTGATAAAATTTAAATTTAACTGGGTGTTCCGGGGACGCCCGCGGGGTTTTCTGGCCCAAAAATGTGTATATATATAAAATTATTCTGTTTGTGTGAATATCACTGAAATCTTCCTAAATTATTGAAGCTATTTTGATGGGTTTTTTTTGTGTGTGTTCAACCCACTTGAACCCCTCTAAACCATCCCGTGACCCATCCCAGGACCTATCCCGGCATGATTTAGATTAACAATGGTCCCGGTAGGTGGGGCTGCAAACAGGTTCCAGGATTTTAACGAAATTTTTTGTGTGTATATTTGGGTCTCTGGATTGTTTAGATTCAAATTTAAAGCAGGTGGCGCTGCAATCGCTTTCCAGGATTTAGGTGAAGTTATTTTTGTGTGTGTTCAAATCTTAGACCATTATGGTCTAAGGTTCAAGTGGGTCCTGGAATAGTTTGGATTCACGATTAGATCCAGTAGATGACGCCGCTAAACTTCTAAGCGGTGAGACCAATTTTGATGAAATTATTTGTGTTCTTTTAAGTGATTTTGAGAATGATATAAATTTATATTTGGTCCCGGTCGATGACGCTGCAATCGGCTTCTAAATTTATATTTTGTAAGGGCAGAACAATATCTGTCGGGTACAGCTCGTAATATCACAACATTGTAAATATGCCATGTCTCTACATTGAAGTTATTAAAAAAACAATTGGAATAGAATAGACTACATAAACGATGGATAACATGATAGTATTTTTATATGTCTTGTATGTTAGTCGTTTTGTCTGTTTGTTCCACATTTACGTAAATACGACTAGGCCGATTTTAATGCGATTTTCGCTGATCGAGAGCAGTCTTCTTTTGTTTACTTTGTGTTTAGAAAAATAGCCCACACATATGCCTAATTCATTTGACACATCCGTTACAGAAACTCCTTCTTGTCTCAAATGAACAATTTTATATTTCATTTCATCAGTAAGATGATATTTATCCATGGTGGTATTTCAAGATGATGATTTATATATATTTCTAATCTTTTATTATATTAATATATTCTGTGATTTCTAAATCTGAGACAAATGAATTCATATACGTAAAACAACATAAATAACATAAATATTCATTGCTGATAAAAAAAAGTTTGATCTCGAATTCTAAATTTCTTGTATATTGAAACTCTTTAGTCTTTAGATACTTCAACAAACTCACATATACATAGTGGTTTACGTCAAATTAAATGTTAAAATTATGTTAATATTGTAAAATAATCTTGTCTGTATATTGAAGCTATTAAAAAAATCCAATTGGGATCGAATTGTTTGATTGATGGAAAACGGAAACAATTTCTTTTCATAAATATATGTTAACTTTTATAAGGTTTTCATTATTCTACAGAAATTTTTGACTTAAATGCTGAAAAAGCTAATATCATGGGCATTATATTTTTTCAGGAAAACGGATTCACTCTTTAGTGTTTTTTACTCCTATACTTCAGTACCGGAAAGTTCTAAAATTTTATTGGGAATTATACGCCTAGAAATAGCATGAAAACTGGCCGTGTTATTCTTATTACAACACAGTTTGATACTTTATGTCATTTTTATACGTTACTATATTTGGACTCTAGATATTTCCCGGGATTTTGTTCCACTTCCAAACCACTAGATTAACTTTGATTCAATGTTCGCAAATCACCAAAACAGTGATTTGCGAACATTGCGTCTGTATTTATTAGAAATCCTTAGTGAGACATCTTAGTTGAAAACATCTTTAGTAACATTACTAGTATCAGGGTTTTATGGATAAATCTAAGTTTCATGCATTGTCATAATAAAAATCCATTCAATTTTAAAGGTTGGTAAAAAAAATATTAATCTTTACTATTTAACTACTGTGAATGAAGTCGAGGGCAAATACTAGTTATGTTATGAAAATTAAAAAGATTATTTGAGCTTTCATTTAGTATGCAATCAACTCGATTTAACTCTAATCACATTTAGAATAGAGTTCATTTTTCTAGACTGTTACTATGTTTTGACCACCTTGGCTGCTTAGATACATACGGCGTTCTTGTTGTGCCGATGTTTTTGGATAAGAATGCTGATGCGAACTATTAGACTACCTTGGTTGTATTGATAGTAATGATCACTTTCGATGTTCTTTTCTATTTGACCATCTTAACTGCTACCTTCTTTCTGACGCTGACTGTACCTCCTAAAAAATATGTATGAGACAGAATTTTTCTAGCATTGTAACTAGATAGAAATGTTGATCAACACTATTCCTCACAATCACAAACATTTAAGGTTTTCCACACAAATACATACTTCTGCAAAATTAATAAATATTCAACAACCTATGATAATTGTAAAGAAAAAATATACGATTTTAGAAATAAAACGGCTGAGTAAAACGAAATTATAAAACAACTAAATGTAAATGTGCTATAATCAAATTATTTATTAATTCAACTGTCATTTTAAATTTGTTTATATTGTTACATACCGACAAGACCGCACATCTGGCATGTTGTAAACCAGAATTCCTTTATTTACTTCGTGTTTAAACTTTAAAAACATCTATTGTTATCGTACTTATTTCATGGCTGTAATTAGTGTCGAACGACTTAATGCTTGTTTTTATTGCATTGCGCCGAAGCTTGCAAGTTGTGCAAATGACTATTTCTCGGAAATTGACTGGTGTTTCCGAATGCCGAGCGGTGCACTGGCACGCGGTCGATTTTATTATACTGTATAGTTAGTATAAAACAATGCCCGGACGGAGGGGTGAGGCAGTCAGACGACGACTACGATACGATTATGACGTGTAGTCATTTCGATTAGTGACGACATAGTGACGGACTTCGCGCGTGTTGAATTGCATTGAATTGTGCAGTGTGAACTGGTTGCATCCAGTTTTGTTTTATACGTGTTTGTATAGTTCTAATAAACTCTATAGAAATTCCAACGGCATTTATTTTAATTCGACTCCTGTAGATCGTAAAAATATTATATTTTGAACTCTTTTGTTGGATGAAAAATCAGCCCTAAATAAGATATTGAAATATTTTGTTGTTGTTGTTGAAAGTTGTCGGTCTATTGTAATTCACTGAGGCGTCCGACTGGCGAAATTACGCAGTCCATTGGTGTCCACCCAGCTGAAGTACGCCTTATACTAAATTTACTAAAACGAAGTCTCCATTCTAGGACTCGTCAGCCTCACCCGACTGGCAACGCGTTGACTTCACCTCTGTCGTTGCAAACATCTATAGGCGACGGTAACCACTTTCGTTGATGCCCCGTTTCCTATATCTTACGGACCGTTTGTTTGGCTTACTATCGGTTAAAATTTCACATAAGCTCTCTCTTATGTCAAATACTATGGTAGGGTAAGTGAATGAATAGTAAGATATAAAAACAGGCCATAAATGGGCTGTCTGCTTATATGCCAGCTTTGAAATAAAAAAACAACTATCGATCTTGAGATAACTGCCTTATCTGTGTTATAATTTCGTAAGCTATGTCGGTGGCTTCGGTTCCCTTACAGATTTCCTCGTTTCAGATTCACCTTACTTGTTTCATCTATATTTTAGGAATCTAAGTTTTAATTTTTTCTCATTCTGTTCTATATTTCTCAGAGCTTTTCCTAAATTCAGTGAAGCGAGGTTTAAATCAAAAATAAATATTTTCTTATAAGTTTAACACTACTATTATTCTCCAAAAAATAAATAATAGTAATAAACATGCCTTGGCTATAATACTTAAAATTACTTTCTGGATATCTATAGCTTTAATCACCGTAAACATTACGACTTTTCGCAGAAATTACAAAGATTATATAAGATGTTATAGCTTGTAGTAGTTTGCAGTAAATTTATAATTGAATTTAAAACAACGACGTTTAAATATACTTGATTTAATAACAGCTTGTCTAACTAGCGTTATTAAGGATATGGAACATTAGAATATGATAGAGATTACTCAGGTTTAAGACCAACCAATTAGTTTATTTTTATTTTTATTGCGTGAGTTTAGCAGACGGCTCATCTGATGAAAAGTGATTACTATCGCTTACGGACTTTTGTAATACCAAAAGTTCACCAATGTCCTGTCACTCTTTAAAGGGAGACTGGAACGTGGCCATTAATGCCGGAACACTAATGAAGGTTGTTATGGCGGCATACCCTAGTCCAGGGGTGGTAGCCCTCCAGACGGGCAAATGCTCTATCAACGGGCATAATGAGTCTTGACATAATTAGATAAGTGGTGTATTTGCAAACTGGTCAGGCAAATATCTATGATTGAATTATACAGTGTACCTTTATCGTCAATTGAAACACATAACGATTGAGTTATGAGTCCGCGACAACATTGCAGTGTTCTTTTAGTTAGCAAAAGACTGCGCAGTAATCTGCTGCTAACAGGAAGAGGCCGAAAGTTTGGCTCGACCAATAAGGTGAGGGTGAGGGATAATGATGATAAGACGAATTAGGTTTAATGGTTGTGTATCAAGTGATCCATGATGTTGATAATAACCATATGAATGGCATGTAGGTAACGTCTTTACATCTTAAAGAACCCTTGTGATTACACTTTGGTGTTCTTGATGTGTCCTACACAACTAACTTTAGTCCTTACTACTCCCCATTCTGGATTATGCTGACGCCAGCTATATTGATTTGACTCAAGAGCAACTTAAGAAGCTTGAGCGCCTCCAAATTTTTTGTATAAAGTTCATATTTGAGTTACGCAAATATGAACACGTCTCTGAATTTCGTAAAAAACTCAAGTGGTTGCCAATTCTTTTTCACCAGAATACTCATATTCTTTCACTCCTGTACAGTGTATTGTGTATCCCCACAACACCGTATTATCTCAAAGAACGCTTTGAATTAATTTCTTCCTCTCACAATTTACGACCTTCTACGAATCTTAGACTTAATACTCCCAAACATTATTCATCTTTTTTTATTAATTCTTTTACTTTACAGGCTATTCGACTCTGTAAGTTACCTGTTACTGTTAGACAAGCTAAATCACTAACAATATTTAAGAATATGATAAAAATATCAAACATCATTATGTTGCAGATAGTGCTATCTGCAACATAATGATGTTTGATATTTCTACGTATATATATATATATATATATGTATGTGTATATATATGTTTATGTATGTGATATTAATAGGTGTATTTAGATATGTCTATTTAGTGTAAAATATATGGAAGTAGCTGTATATCCTCTAATATTTATGTATACCACCTTTGACCAATATAATATGTTTTTATTCCTGCCACGGGTTGTCTGGAAGAGATCGCTTCTTAGCGGTAAGACCGCCCATTGTGCACATTTACAATATTTTTAGGCTATAAGTTCTTCTGTGTTTTCTGTAATGGTGTACAATAATACAATAAATTGTTATCTATCTAATTTTAGAAATTACTAAAGCTACAGAAATGACAATAAAAATGTTCAATTATCACACTTTTTGCTTTTAGTCTAAGTTGTGAAAACTACCATTCTCCCGAATCTCCAAAATTTAGCAATCGTAAAATGTAGGAAATCAGAAGAATTCGAAAACTATATTTGAATCAAGAATAAAATGATATTCCGAATATTACTGAATATTTTATTTTACTTAATAGATATATAAAATGACGACGAATATATTTTTTGGTTATTGTCAATTGTAAACATACCGTACGTGAAATTTAATAACGAACATGACATTAGGGTTCTACTTAAAAACAGAGATAATAAATTTTAATTTTCGTTTCCATAAAATTTAAATGCAAACAAGAACAGATCCCAGTTTATGAAGCTTATCATAAAAACGTCAGTTGATTACGATCGGCCATCTATCTTGGAGCGTGTGAAAAGAGACGTCATCAAGAAAAAGTATCAGAGTAATTTATTATAAAAAATTAAGATGCAAGTGTCCTTTAGGTTGGCAATGCCATATATAGCAGGCAGGTTTCATACCTGCACTGAGATATGAGATCGAAGAAATGTAGGTCAAGCCTTTCTTTTTGAATTATTTTTGGACTGAACTCCATTTACCAAGTTATTTTATGGGATTATAATTTAAAATAAACGAATAAAATTTTTCACTAATGGACAACCTAATACATTAGAACTTAATTGACCCAGTATCCTTGAATTTTATACTTTCTGTAGCACCGTGAAACCATCTAGAGTTGACATTAAATACCTAAAAGGAAATACAAATATGGCATTGGTGAACATATTAAACAAACCAATGGACTACATAAAACTGACTTAAACATTATTGGATAGTGTTTTCATGTTTGTTTCACTTTCTTTTCTTTCGTTTGTGGTGGCGTCCACACCTTTGATCTTAATCATCGCTTAAAAGTCTTTCGAAAACAGACTAACGTTACGTTACTAACGTTTTTCACATAACTTTATGGGGACTGCGTGCGTTTTCATTTCTGAGATGAAAGTATGTAAATCTTCGGTTTCAGTATTTATATTTTTTTTTATAGAGAGTCTATACATTCAAGGTCTTGAAATTAAAGAGTTCTAATTAGCCACTGTGTTATTGGACGCCTTCTGATGCAGACTTGTCTTGCATTTTTGAGGAGAAGGGTAGTCCGTTTCCTCTTTCACTCCCTCGATTCCTTAGTTAACATTACAGCCTTGTACCTATAATGCTGGGACCATACTGTTACGAGTTGCAGGAGTCGAATTAAAATGCCGTTGTAATTACTATCAAATTTATTAGAACTATACAAAGACGTGTAACACAGGTACAAATATAATAACACGCGCAAAGTCCGTCACTAAATAGATTACCGAATGTGGTACACACGTCTTGCTCAGCTTGTGTTTATCGCTCGATTGCATCTCCCCTCCGTTGGGGCCTTGCTTTTTATACTGTACAAATACAATCTGTCTCTAGACTGAATTTCTAAGAATTACACCTGGCTAACGAATACCATAAAGATCACAATACACAATGGGCTATTTTTCCAATCACAAATTTAAAACATAAAAATGTTCAATGTTATTAACTTAAACTCCAACACGTATTAAATGTGCTTTGTTTACAAATATGCAGGTGGCCCAAATTGTAACAATACTATATAGATCAACTTATAAAAGTCGAGTTTATTTTTGACAGAAATACGACAATGTATCTTATACCATCTAGTTGTGACATTATCATGATATAGTCCACTACCTACTAAATTAAAGACCGAGATGAATAGTTGACGTTTTAGTAGACACATAGATACCTGAACCTGAGATTCGTTCGTAATGATCATCTTAATCGAATTTGCGACAGTAATATGCGTAGAACATTGAAATTGCAAATGGAGTGTTTATCTTAGCTCGGGGTAAAGAGAAATATTGTTTCAATAAAAGCTCACACAGTGTGAAACATTGGTTATGGCGGTTTTACAACCGTAACTAAACTTGTGCAAGATTAAACTTCATAACTCATATTTATGCAAAACACTAGATGTGTTATACCGTTTGTCAGTTAAAATCAACAATCCATACAAAATACAACATTTATGTAAAGGTTTCTTTGTATAGATGTTTGTATTGTTACGAGCCGCGAGACTCGAAATAAAATGCCATTAGAATTACTATACAGTTTATTAGAACTAAACAAACACGTATAACACAGGTACAAATATAACCGAACACAACAAGTCCAAACGTAATGCAGAAGGTCATAATTCCAAAACATGCGCAAAGTCCGCCACTAAAAGATTCCCGATTGTAGTACACACGTCTTGCTTCGCACGTGGTTATCGCTCGACTGCCGGCTCCTTCGATCAGGTCATCGTTTTATACTGCACAAATGCAATGTACCCGTATCTAAGTTGACTTTAATCCGACACACCTGGCTAATGACTGCCATAAAAGATTACAATACAACAATGGACTTTTCTCCAGAATAAAAGTACACTCATGCCAATAAATAAGTAAACAAAAGAAGTCCAGCTTCCAAAAGGTAATAAAATTTGTTTTTACAGGTCAGGTGTGAATTTGTTTTTGTCGACGTCTAGGTTTATTAGTTGTAACTTCTTCACGCCCTTAGGAATGATCGGTTTACTATGTCATAATTATCGTAAACACGTATTATACGTACCATCGTTAAATAGGTGAATTGTTCATCACGAAATTCATCATCTCTACGGAAACCTTTACTGAACGTAAACTGCGAAACATGTGGCCGATGTTTTATATTCGTATATTACTGTATAAGTGAATCTGTTACAATGTTATAAGTTGAGTAAGCCATATAAACGCGTAATAGCCGTATAATATCTTGTAATTAGTTATTTTATTACAGTTAGGTGTGTTTAAAATTATTTCTTTAATGACAGTAGAGTTAATTAGCAAAGAATTTTTAAATTTACACGCGATTACGAACAATGGAATAATATTAATGCGCGATGAATGACTGCGAAGCATTTTATCCCGAGCTATAATAGCTTACAGGGGAAATATGATGGGAAGAATATTACAAGTACACTGCATAAGAATGGCTTGGGAGCGTTCTTACATAATCGACAGAATAGTTGATGAATCGATGTGAAAGAAAGATGCATCGACTACACTAATGAAGATACGAGCTCAAGATTACGACAAAAAATTATCCGGGGGCCATACATTGACAGAAAGCAATGAATATATTAAAATCGAACGTGCTGGAAATTTGTAATGTAATGTATGGAACACAATTTATGTTTATTGTCTCAAGTTGATCTGTGCATTTTTTATTTACTTTTCCAGATTAATGGTTTAGTACAGTTGTAAATATGATAACTGATCCTAAAATATATGTTACAAAATGTTCCATTAAATAAGAGTATGGAGATTTTACACACGTATTTATCGACAAATATTATTATGCAAATAATATCAAATTCCTTGCCTAATATTTATTCAACGTATTTTAGATTTAAAAAAATAATTATTGTGCAGAATCATAAACTGAGAAAAATGTTTTTACGAATATTCAAGCAAAATAACGTCAATCAGTAACATTAATAACACATTAACGCAAGAGCTTGATTCGGCTGTATATCTGAAGATCTTAATTTTTCTGTTTTATTAAAGCGCCATCATAAACGTCTTGATATAACAAATAGAATTAAATAATAGCACGTGTATTCAAGTGAAAGTATTAACAAAGACATAATGAAGCTTTGATCCTTACAAACCGTAGAAAGCGGGGGTCACGGATATAATCGATTCTTTGTTAGGAAATAATGTCATTAGGCGAAAACGTCGCCGGCGCAATTGTTCGGTTTAAAAGCGAAATGCATTTTCGTCTACGAATTTAGAGCTTTGAATAAGAGTGACTATACAAACAACAATGGTCTAAGAATAGTGTTGATATATTATGAGCACTTAATCTTGAAGGTTTTATTTATATAAGCAGTCGGCTGCACTTTCAGTTTCAATGTTTCTATTATATGAGTGCAGACAAACTGTAAAAGAACCACCTAGGTTTTTGTCCATAGGGTTGAAACCCAGGAGATTAATTTGAAATGAAATGAAATTTTTAAACGCATAAATGTAGTTGTATACCGGTGTTATACCTAAAAATACATGGTTCAGTACATTTTACCAGTTTCACTGGTGTGCAAGTAAGCAGGATCTTAATCGTCATTATTTAATTAGTTTGTTCCTATTTGTTGGGAGCAAAATTTTGTAATAGTAAGTAGTCTGTAGTAAAAGGTAAGTCTAGAGTGCTCTGCATGGCCTCATAACGATTTCAATAACAAGGGACGAAGAGGCTAGAAATCATTCTACATTCTATAACATTTAGTTAGCGAAGATCAAAGATAATTTTCGTATATTTTATATAGCATATTTCTGGTTGGGAAAAATACTTTTTATTTAATTTTCTCTATTTTGACAAAACTGTAAAATTTTGCAATGTTAATTTTATTTTTATCTTTTCTAGACTTATATTTATTAATCCCAGTAACTAAGTTTTAACTTTAGTTGTGACTACATAAGCTTATTGAATAAATTTTAACGACCTAATCATCTTAATTTCTAATCGTACATAGTCGGCTTACAACTTAGTATGTGTAAATCAGGCCTCCGAACAAGTGCATAAACAAATAGGCGGTGACAAGTGCATTATCAAGTTGCGCGGTGCGCCGCTGCGCGCCTGTGGTTGCTGCCGGCGGTTGCAACTCCGATGGCGAGTAAAGGATGAATTATATACTTTACGAAATAACGTCTGTAGGCGAAAAACTATAAATTAACGCCTTATGACTTTATAAAACTTTAAATGTGACCATTTGGAGATAATTTGGATTTGTGGTTCTTGACCTGTAAGCAACATAAGCGACGTTATCATATCAATGCTGAACTGCCGTTTTATAGAAGTTAAA
The DNA here is from genome assembly GCA_949752895.1 of Dendrolimus pini. Lineage (NCBI taxonomy): Eukaryota > Metazoa > Arthropoda > Insecta > Lepidoptera > Lasiocampidae > Dendrolimus > Dendrolimus pini. The sequence continues at coordinate 12,384,260 of OX457133.1, forward strand.
ACTAAAGTATTTACAAGACCTTAAACCAGGTTTTGTATGTTAGGTGTAGCTGTAAGTTTGAGGGTTAATATTTAGTAAAAAAAATAACAAGATGTCGCTTTTAGTCATTGGACTTACACTTATGTAACTGCTAGAGTCTTTCTATTGTTAATTAATTGAAAATATATAGCTGACAAAATTGTTTTCCATATTTTTTTATAGCCTCAGGGTAAGTCTAGGAAAGAGTCGCAGGCAGAAAGCTGCCTAGATATATGTATTAGTGGAACGAATACACATAGCAGTCGACCCTCGAGGTCTTAAAAGAGTATTAAAGGACATATGTTTGGTATTACACCAGCATCAACGGCGTAACGAAGTATAAACAATCCCTAAGAGAATCGTCGCGGCTGCGGTCGGCCCGCAAGCCGCGCGGTCAACCCGCCCAAGCCGCGCCGGCCGGCGGCCGCCTCTCCCTTTCCCGCGACGTATCGCGCTCTCTCTCCGTCCTTCGGCGGTCCATTCCTCTTCTTCTTGCAAGGTTAAGGTTACGTCAGACGTGTTATGTTATAACCGTTGGTGCGCACTCCGCCAAGTTCAGTGTCTCGTAGAGAGTGGCCGCGACACTTCGCGACCATCGCTACATGTGCGACAACCCCGAGGACTGTGCGACCCGCCTGTGTACCATACATTCATACGAACAGTGAACAGTTCATGAACTGACGTGTTGATATTTGTTTGAACTATTACACGTGACGACTATATAGATATTGACATTTTCACAAAAGCCTGGAAAGGTATGTCCAATTTTTTTTATTTTTTTTACTAAAAATATAAAATAATTAAAAGAGTATAAATATGGATAATATGGTGAATGACACAATTTTTTTAAGAGTTAAAACAGAACAAGCATCTTACAAATGTTAACGCTGGGACAAATTTAAGTCTAAACAAAACAATTCTTTTGTAATTTAAAAAACAATCTGAAGACTATATTTAATTTAAAAATTTCTTAAGAGTATTTTTTTAACGATGAATTTTGTTATACTAAGCTTGGTAAAGTATATCAATTTGATAACCCAAGGATGAAATAAACCTTAAAAAATCCGAGATCTCGGAATAAAACCTGAAGGAATGCGAAAGGAGCTTGTTCAATAAACTGGTTTATTAAATATTTTATGGTTTAATGGCTGCAGCTTCCTACGACATCTGTACGCGATAATTATATACAAGACATTTATGTATTTAACTATATAGATCGTAGTCATGTTAGAATTATAACTGATTCTGATTTTTCTTAATTTAAGGGAGCAATGAAGATATTTCGCGTGAATTTTTATTGAACCACAGATATATTTAGTTTCATCGTTTTTAAGGATTTATGTGTCTGAAAATAAGTTAGAAATTATTATTATTGTAAAAATAAACATCACTTACATTTCTAATAATATACACATTTTATTTGAGTGACTTTACAATATCTCTTTGTTCCACTTTCAAGACACCGGTTGTTATGAAATTATTATATGTGTATCTATTGATAATAGAGATGAATATAGGCTATTTGGAACTAAAATGAACGTGATCAAAATAAATCGAATGTAATGAAATTAATTAAATATGTACTATCAATAACGGATATGAACATACGAACTCTTCAACATGGCCAGCGGGATAGTTAGAACTCAATAAGAAACTTTACGCAAACGAAGCCGCGTCAAAATTTGTAGTAACTTACAATACACTTTTTATTTCTATATTTTTATACAAAAAACAAGCTGTTTTATTATCGAGAGAAAACTTTGTCTATTTTCTTTCAAGTTTTCCCAATTATATGGGGGGTCGCCATACTATGTCTTTTCCTTCCATATTCCTCTATATTGGCAAACGTCTTCAGACACATCACAATTATGAGTCACAATTAATTAATAATATAACTAATTCAAAGCTTATAAAATAGAGCAATGCTGAGAAATATAGTCAACAAAAAGAAAACTACAGCTAAGCTAGCTATACAAAAGCAGTTTGTGATCATCGTTTCTAATTGACTATAAAATAATACATTTTTTTTATTAGTCCCTTAAGTTATAATGGTCAATGATAGAGTTAAAAAATGATTTACGAGCACCGAGTACCGTTAGGGCATGTGTAGCCGAAGGTTTTTGTCCGTGCCCAAGCTTGTCTTCAATCGTGTATGGTACGCGATAAGCTCCGGTGCACATACACTCATACAACGCTACCGTACTATATTTAGAATTACTTCTTACACTCAAGGAAGATTCATCAAAGATATTTTTTACACAGCTTGAGTTTTCTTTGTATAAAAAGCGTCTAATATATACGCGTGCGTCTGTTATATTTGTTATCCAAGTTATTAATTTTAAATTTTTTACAATATACATAGTTTAAGTTACGTACAATTTCTTAATAAAAATAAGATGTATGTCAGAATAGAAGAGTGTGGAAGGAAAAGACATATTGTGCCGACCCTAATTAATTGGGATATGGTTAAAGAAAAGAGAGAGAATTTCTTAATAAAAAATATTAAAATTACATACATTATCACGCCTGTTTCCCATAGGGGTAGGCAAAGACAATATATATCCAATAGGGACGATCGTGACAAACAACTTTCGCTTCATCTACCCTCATTAACCTCTTGATATGCTTTTTTATTTAAAACTAGCCGGCAAACTTCGTTACGCCTCAAAATCAAAAAAGCTGAATTGCAAATGAAAAAAAAATACCAAAGCATTCTTTCAAAAAAATTATTTTGATTTCTGAGCGACGGGACGAACATCAAATGTTTGACAGGTAGGAATTTGTAAGAGAAAGCGAAATTGTTATTTTTACTATATTTCAAGCATTTTTATATATTTACTCAGCTTTTAAACCTTCCTTGGATTTCTACAAATAATTCAAAAACAAAATTAACCAAATCAGTTCAGCCGTTCTCGAATTTCAGCGAGACTAACGAGCAGCAGTTGATTTATATATATAGATAATAAAAGCGATTTGGGACATATCAAATAATTTATATATCCCAAATCGCTGCGGGTTGGGGAAGTATCCAAAATGCTAGCAGCATTTAATTGCACACCAGTCTTTTGGTCACATAAGACTTCTATCAATCGAGATGATACATCCCAATAAACCCGATAGGCTTCGGGACCCCATGGCCCTAGAGTTTCGACACCAAACATAAATTAATACGTAAGATATAAAATATTTTCTGTTTTTATGTTATTTTGAATTACTCTTATTTAAGGCTAGTGGGCTCGGCTGTCGTTGTACCAACTTGACAAAAAATCTATAGCCCGATTTCAGCGACACCTACCTACCGGATACAATGTTCACTCAAACACGCACAAAAAATATTCAATTCGGTCAAGCCGTTTTACAGTTTTAGTGAGACTAACGAACTGTAATTGATTTTTATATATAAGATAAATAAAAAACGGCATAAGAATAGTTAAATATAATAAGAAAACATAAATAAAAAGAATTATTGTCTATTGAAGTAAATTTATATGTGACATGAATAATTAAGTGATGTCCATTATCCTTTGACGGCTAACGCAGACGTCGCGGCGCCATACTGCCGCATTATACAAACTCATTCATATTTTTCTATTGCAAGGTCGACTCACGAATAGAAGCATTCCAATTAAAAATATATATAAACTTATTTATTCATGCATAAAATAAACTGAAGAATTTATATGGCTTTATTAACAAGACAAAAAGTCGCAACGAACATTTTAACGACAGCGTGCGGTTAAAGTAAAAGACATCAACGCGCAATCGCTACAAGCGTAGTTTGTATTGAAAGTATCCAAAGAAAAAACAAATCAAGAAGATTGAATAGAAATACTGGGAATACCATTTTATACGTGAGAAACACCACATAATAGGTTATTTTATTTAATTTGTTCCGGACATGAAACCAATAATACAACAGATTAAAGGGTTTCTAAAATTTAAATAATGGCTGCATAATAATTTCAAATTTACGCTCATTTGTATCCGTTCTATGAAACGAATCGGCCAGGCGATGGTAAAACGATTTGTTGATGTTAAAGACCATATTAATATTCTTGACACTGAGATAATTTATATATTATTTGTATGTGTTTATAATGCTTATCACGGAGTTTTTATAGTAAAAAAAAAACATTGTGATATATACAGGCAAAGCCTAACCAATTGGGAAACGAAAGTTATTTTATTTTATTTATTTTACATTTTTCATTATATGTTAATATATAATGGATTAGATTAGCAAAGAATTTTCTTTAAATTAGGTCGCCTGGAAGAGATCGCTTTAAGCGATAAGGCCGCCTATTGCATTGTTTAGAAAGTATTCTAAATATAGTTTGGTTTTGTAATTTTAGTATATTTTGGTGTGGAATAAAATGTTATATATCTAATCATAAAATTTCATTAAAAAACCTATATAAATAATGATATTGACAAAATCATCCATAAAACTTTTTGTATGAAGGTGATTTACCTTACAATTGCAAAAGTACTCATATTATAAATAATTTTAAAAATAGGTCGATGTTTTGAAACGCCTCGGGAATTGGTGCGCTTACTCTTACTTATCTCGTGAACATAAGAGCCGTTTGGATCGTACCGCAGTACAGTGAAAGTCAAAAATATGTACACAAGTAAATTTTTTATGAATAACGAATTTAGTATTTTAAGGACGTGTAATATATAGTATACTCACAAATATTTACAAATTATAGATAGAAATAATTATAAATAAACATAACCAGAACCCAAAGAAGCGATATGTATGCGGCAAAGATCTACAATGTGGAGAATTCGCATTGTAGTCTAATGACGTGAGTTTGAAAGCGAGTCAGGAATTATGTGCTATGGTATTTTTTCTGACCTAATGTGACTAATTTATTACTATATCATGCTAAATGAGAAGGAAAACATCATAAGGCACCTTACACATGAGATAACAGTGAAATCAACCAATCCGCCTTGGAGAAGCGTAATGAGGATACCGTCCCCTCTCCTAAAATGGAGAGTCCCGAATCTAGTAGGGATATTTATAGCCTGATATTAATATAAATACAATATCTCTTTCGATTTGGAGACTGACTTTCTCTCAGGGCCGCTTGCAGAAGGTTGCTTAAATTTATTTAAGAAACACAAAACATATTTAACATCCTTAAATACGATTAGCGTCTTGCACAACGCAAAATTTGCCGCTAAATATGTTTAAACAATTGTTGAATGTATTTAGGCAGTTTAATATGATTAACTATTTCTATTTAAAGGCGATCTTTATGCAAGAGGCTCTTAATCTTGATTTCAGTGTAATTTTTAAATAATACGTAAATAAAGGATCGCATTCTCAGTAATATTTAATAATTCTTGGCGTTACTTAAATTTTTGCTCTTCACTGTACTATTATGTATTCTGTGCATTTCTGTGCTAGTAGTTTACACATTTCTCACGATAAGAAAATAAGCAAGCTCGGTTCATCGAGCGAGGTTACTGGAGCTACAATTGCATTCATAGCAGCTGGTAGCTTTTACAAAGCCACTAAAGTATAACAAATGATTTGTGGGTGCACGACATTGGTCGGGGTCATAATACAAGCAACGGGAAAGCTGAAGGTATGCGGAAAGGATTTACCTTTATTCTTCGTATTTTTTACTCTATGATTACAATTCAAACTTGGAGAGGTCTACTTCCAGCTATGAACACGAGTGCAAGATGACGATTTTAAATACTTGTCAATTTTAATCAGCTTTAAAAAAGGAAGAGTTAAGTTCTCAATTCAGCTGTATGTTTTTTTACGTTCGTTACTCGCTTTATCCGTCAATTGTGGACCGATTTTAATTTTTTTTCTTTTAATCGAATGGTTATTTTATTTACACACCCGAATTGGTCCCATTGTCAGGACCAAGACCCTTAAATACAACTAGTGTCTAGCACAACGCAAAATTTGCCGCTTAAAGTACAAGCGGTAAATGATATTTAGGGCGGTTTTCATAACGATCGCCTTTAAATAAAATTAGTTAACCATATTAAACTGCCTAAATACGTTTTACACAAAACGTATTTAGGCACATTATTGATCGATACATATTGACAGTTCTTTAAATATATTTAGCGCCAAATTTTGCGTTGTGCAAGACGCTAATTGTATTTGAGAGTGTTAAATACGTTTTGTGTTTTTTAAATAAATTTAAGCAACCTTATGCAAGTGACCCTTGGTGAGCTTCATTTTTCTTTTAATAATATAGTAGATTAAACTTTAGCAGAAAAGGAATTCCTTTTCTGCTAAAGTTTAATCTACTTACTATATTAATAAATTATTAAACTGGAATAAAAAAATTAAGTACCTTTATACAGACAGTGATTATAAATGATGAATGTATCTATTTATCATATTTATTGCCTTTCTAAAATATACTGTTTATTCCTTAAAATACGAGAATTTCCGTTACCAATATACAGATGACGGTTGATAAAGAATTCTAATTTACTATAATAATTTATTTAATAAACTGCGCGCAAATTATAATTAATTTTTATTTTGAAGTCATTTATGTTAATCAGAACTGCCCACTATGTCATAAACGTATCCGATGATTCAGGTAAAAAAATCGGCACGGATTTCCTAATGTATTTAAAAATATGTAAAATGTCTTCTTGTTTATTTTATACGACCTGGTTGCGGGCAAGCATAATGGCCGGTTGAGGCGTATTAAGTATGTGTTAATTTTAACATCATTTTAAGTGACTTTATTGCATACATATAAACGATGATCTTAGAAATACGTGTCACTGAAGTACACCTTTTGTTTCGCCGTAAAATTATTATAATTATTCATTTTTTGTGAACAATAAAATGTCTATCTATCTATAAAATTTGGTTAAAATTTAGGTAAAAACTTTTTATTGTCCACCATACCACAGGTAAACTGAAACAGAAAAAATATAACTTTTTTTTATTGCAGGAGATCAGCAGACAGGCAGACGGCCCACTTGATGGAAAGTGCTTACCATCGCCTATGGACATTTGCAACACCAAAGGTGCTACAAATGCGCTGCTGCTCTCTTAAGCGAGACTGGAACCTGGTCACTAATGCCAGAACACAACTCCTGGTTGTTATGGCGACATACTTTAGACCAGGGGTGGTAGCCATCCAGTCGGGCAAATGCCCTACCACCTGGCAAACACAATACCGTTGACATAGTAAAACGGGCGGCCTAGTCACTAAAAAGCGGTCTCTTCCAGGCAATTCTTGGCAGGGATTGATAGATTTTGAATACTGACGGTGGCGCAGTTAATAAATAATGATTTTTAATATACCTTTTATATTTATATAAGATCAATTGCTGTTCCTTAGTCACGCTAAAACTCAACAGCTTGACCAATTTGAATATTTTTAACCGACTTCGAAAAAAGGAGGAGGTTCTCAATTCGTCGGAATCTTTTTTTTTTTTTTTTCCTTTTTTTTATGTATGTTCGCCGATTACTCCGTCATTTATGATCCGATTTACGTGATTCTTTTTTTGTTCGACGCGGAATAGCTTCCAATTGGTCCCCTAAAAATTTTACATAGTTTGGCCCAGTAGTTTTCATTTTATGGACATTTTTCATGGAAATAATTTTCACTCCGTTCCATATGTTCGCCGATTACTCCGTCATTTATGATCCGATTTACGTGATTCTTTTTTTGTTCGACGCAGAATAGCTGCCATGTGGTCCCCTAGAAATTTGACATAGTTTGGCCCAGTAGTTTTCATTTTATGAACATTTTTCATGAAAATAATTTTCATTCCGTTCCATATGTACACCAATTACTCTGAGATTTATGTTTCGATTTACTTGATTATTTTTTTGTTCGACGCGGAATAGCTGCCATGTGGTCCCCTAAAAATTTGACATAGTTTGGCCCAGTAGTTTTCATTTTACGAACATTTTTTTGTTCCGGGTTCTTGGGACCTATATTTTTTAAGAAGCGCGGCACCATTCGTAGGTCCACCCATACATAGCTAGACACTAAAAAGTAACAAATAAAATTTAAAAACTTCGTTTAAAAAAACCGACTTCAAAAACTAAAAAACTAAAATGTATAAAATAACTTATTTCTAAAGCTATTATTATTAATATATATTATCTAAAACATCTTGAAGTCGGTGCAAAGCAAAACATAAAAATTACTATATTTTTAAAATTACTAAGCACCGACTTTAAGATGTTTTAGATAATATATATTAATAATAATAGCTTTAGAAATAAGTTATTTTATACATTTTAGTTTTTTAGTTTTTGAAGTCGGTTTTTTTAAACGAAGTTTTTAAATTTTTTTGTAAGTTTTTGAGTGGGTCCCAGGATGATTTAGATTTAGAATTGGACCCGTTAAATGGTGCTGTAGTAGGATTCTAAATTCCTTTATAATACTACTATAATTTACTTGTCTACCTACCTACCTGTTATGTATTTCGTGCGATTGAGTATGTAAATAAATTAGATTAGACGCATCGATAGCGCATTGTAGATTTATGATTTCAAGAGAGTGAAATGCAGTATCTTATGGGCAGTGGCGTCACTTGTAGACGTGGTGAAATGTCGATTTGATTGATACTCACGATTTTTCAGTGACGTTTATACGAGCATTTGCGGGATTTTGAATACAAGCGGTGTGGGGTATAGATAGATACACGGCACATTTATTTATTATGAACAAATCCGAACTTTTTTATATGTATATATTTTTATTTATTATATAATGTAGGTTAGAAGGCTAAGGTGGGTATTTTTTTGTATAACCACCCAAAATTAATTTTATATCTCAAGTAATAAACTGACAATACCAGTCTAATCGGTCTGTAACCACACACTCACTCGTTCACTTGTACACACATACATATATACACCCATTCGCACATCTATGCATTTCCACAAACAACAAACATTAACACGACAGTTTACAAATGTATAAACTTTAAAATAATTTTCTTTTAAAGTTTATTGTATAACAAACGAGTAGTCTGGAAGTGGCCGCTAACAACTGCAACACAGTATTATACTACACCAGTTGTTTGCGATACCAAATTGTTTCTTTACATTATGTTAATGGTTTCGAATAAATACGTTTTATAGCAAAATCAACATATTTAATAAGTGTAAACCAACCATCACGTTATAATTAAGAGGGTCATGTGATTCGAGCCCGGACTCCAACAATTCGTGACCGTGCCTGCGCTGGTGACACGCCATCTCCGCTCGGAACTATCGTGTAGTGTACAAGACGATACTGCGTTCCGATTTCCCGATTACTCTCATTGTGCTTTATGTACTGATCGACGATATGAAAGTCGACTTAGAAGTGTATTGCGGACTAATATAAAAGCTATGTAAATAACTTCCTACTGTAAGAAAACGGTATCCTTTATAAATATGTATTATTTAATACAATAAAACAAAGATGAAAGGGAATGAAGTATATTATCGTTTTTATGTTACGAGCTATTTTAAAAGTTATCTATAAAATTACAATTCCCGGAGTATTAATTAGTGGATGCTAATTTAGATATTTGAAAGATATTTATAATTATTAATTCATTAAGCATACAAGATCTAAGTTCAAGACCTTATCGAAAAATATAAAATACACGTCCTCGCATAGAGATGCACACTTTCTTATACATTCTCTCACTTTCTGACGCAAATTGTAAGTTTTATTTAACACATAACTAGTTCTATGTATTTTATGGTATAAATTGCCGTTGCTACTACTAATAAAGTACTGATTATACATTTCTAATCATAAAAATTGAAACACCTCCGAAGATTGGTTTTGAATGAATTTTACGTACATTTTATAAATTAAACAACATAAACAAATAAAAATAATGCCACTTAATTGCGAAAATTATAAGATATCCTTTAACGAATATTAATATTTCAAATTAAAATTAAATTTGTTTAGCTACCGTGTTTTTTTCAACAGGTATCAACAATAAACACGCAATTCAATCTAATCACAAAACATTTATTACTTGATACTTTAACTAAGAGATTGAATTATTTATTTTATAAAACGATCACTAAAGTACTTATAATATTTTTATTTACAGATTATTTCTACTCGTTTACATAATTTTTAATACCAATAAGCACGCGAGTCAACCTGATAAAAAAAAGTATGCACATTTTTTACTCAATATTTTAACTAAGAGATTGCACTATTTATTTTATACAACGATCACCACTAATAAAGTACTAATTATGGTTTTATTTACAAATTATTTCTAGTCGCTCACATAATTTTTTTAATACAAAAAAACGCGCGAGTCTACCTAATCATAAAGATGTGCATACATTTATTACTTACTATTTTAACTAAGAGATTGCACTATTTATTTTATACAACGATCACTACTAATAAAGTACTAATTATGTTTTTATTTACAAATTCTTTCTACTCGCTTACATACATTTTTAATACCAATAAACACGCGAGTCAACCTTATCATAAAAATGTGGATACTTTATTACTTAATATTTTAACTAAGAGTTTGAACTATTTATTTTATACAACGAATCACTACTAATAAAGTTCTAATTATATTTTTATTTACAGATTCTTTTTACTGGTTTACATAAATTTTTAATAGCAATAAACGCGCGAGTCTAATCATACAAATGTGCACACATTTATTACTCAAAATCTTACAGAACAGATTGAAATAAATTAAGTCATTCTACAGTTCAAATAAATAAAAGATTACCATTTAGCATTGCAATTAAGACTGCGAAGTACATCTTTTGAATTTTTAATGAGCACGTAAAGTCCCGGTCTACGTGTTGTATTATTTTTATTCAGGCTCGTACGGCGATGGGTGCGAGATGCTCCTATTTAAAGTAACGTTTAAAGGGCGGTGCTTCGCGGTCGCCCGCGGGGTCAACGTGGCTTCCATCAGGTGTGCTTTCCATGAAGGATTTTAATTACATTGCGACGGGGTGACTGAACTGGCGCAAGCGTACAGCGGAGCCCGAGCCATCTTTTGACAGTTTTTCTAACAGGTGTCCTATTTTATCGACGCGATCGATTCAATTACAAAATATACTATTAGAACTCTTTGGAATTTCAATTTAAATTCTGAATTGAACAAAAAACAGGAACGCTTTTTACGTTACACTATATGAATGTTTTTTTTTGTAAGCGCGTATATTATAATTGTTATTATGATAATAGAGATATTAGTTATAAACATTTATTTCTGATAACAAGTTAATGTGACAGGTCAGTAGCTACAAATAAGAAATTCCACTTCGATTAACACTAAATGCAAATAAAACTATTATGAGATATGAAAGAAGACGCCAAATTACCACGTATTAACGTTTTATATTAAAAAAAATATTTACTAATGAATATATTTAACATTAATGTGATAGTATACTAAGGATATTAGATATATTAGTTTTAATGGTAACTGTAAATTGAATATCAATTTTGGCAATATCGTAAAAATACCGATACAAAAGAAAACCGGCACATTTAAGTTTAGTTTATGGTGCGATGGGTATGTAAATTAGAAGTTTCGGATGGTGGAAACAATAACTGTTACGTGGGAGTGGACGATGATTATGACTCATAGAAACGCGGATACTGCTTCTACATAAATGGTTATTTAAAGATATATTTAAACGAAATTTGGAATTTGGTTTATGATCTCATCAGAGTTTAGTGACTATTTTCTAAATAAATAAAAAACATTCAATCGAGAAAAAGTCTTGATACAGTGTCTATATGCAAGACAAAAAAACATTTCGGAAAGTGACGAAATATGTGGCGTCTCAATATTTGTTGTTTGAATTTCTAAGCTTACATGTGTGACTCAGCTTTTAGGTTATGCCTCCTTTCGGCTGGGATAATTTTATAGTTACGAGTATTGACTGATTCTCACAGATGTAGTGAAGAGTTTAGTGCGTTATTTGTAATGAGTTATTGTTATTTATTGATAATGACGTTAATTATGGACAGATATTTTATACAATAATATAGCTATGATTTTGAAGCGAGTTTCACTATTACTTAAATAATTTTTCATTAATAATACCATATTTTGCCAGGTGGTAGGGCATTTGCCCGATTGGATGGCTACCACCCCTGGTCTAAAGTATGTCGCCATAACAACTCTGAGTTGTGTTCCGGCATTAGTGACCAGGTTCCAGTCTCCCTTAAGAGAGCAGCAGCGCATTTGTAGCACCTTTGGTGTTACAAATGTCCATAGGCGATGGTAACCGCTTTTCATCAAGTGGGCCGTCTGCCTGTCTGCTGAACTCCTGCTATAAAAAAATAATTGGGGTCGGCACAATATGTCTTTTCTTTCCACACTCCTCTATTCTGACATACATCTTCTGTCACACCACAAATCATCATATCATCCTTCACGCAATCCATCCATCTTGTAATTTAACATTCTTTTTGTCACGTGACTTTCATCCCTCCTCGTAATATGCCCATACCAACTTAGTTTTCTTCCTCTCAATTTTTCAGTCACGGGTGCAACTTTCAAAGATCCCCCTTCCTTATGTACTCATTTCTCACCTTATCCATTCTTGTAACACCACACATCCATCTCAACATTCTTATCTCAGATGAGTGGAGACGTTTGTGGCCCAACATTCGGACCCGTAAAGCATTGAAGTTATACATAACTAGTAATATGACTATAAAAAACCTAGTTAAGTTTTTACGTAAGTACTTAAAAATAATCCCGCTAAAGAACGAAAGCCAGAAAAGATTTAAATTTTACCGAGCCGCCCGATATTCTAAGTTTTGACTCAAGACTACGTGCTGTACTAGAATGCGATCGTAAGAATATTCGCGGCTTCTTTAATAAAGAAAAATAGTTTTGCTCCACAAATTCAATCAATTTCTAATTTACTTTTTTCTATTTTCCTTTCCATTGCGAAAACTGTGCTACTATGCGCAAAAAATTCTTTTTACCCAAACAGATCGGATTTTTGCACTGAAAGTAATAAAAGTACAAAATAAGAGTGAACTGAAAATGCCTCGGGCCAGTACCGTTGCACCATTCGCGGTCAACTTGAACAATGAAACCAATATTCCGTGTCGAAAATCGGTGTGGGCTCATATTCATATGGTGCCTGAGAAAATCAAGCGATTTAGCGCTGACCGCGCCTTAAGCTGCTGTGCAAAATTGTATTACCCTCAATAATAAACATGAATCATTGTTTCATAACTGTATAATTGCTTTCTCAAACAAAACCAGTTTAAACTCGAAAGAAATTCTCTATCCTTACCGATAATAGTCGTTTAAAAATTAACCATAAAATTGGTGATATATTGGCGCGTCCTAATATATGCCCGTGCAAAACAGAATTATATCCGCCGAGCTTTACTATTACCGCAGATTGAACGCCGTGTGAGCCTCAGTTTTATGTTTAGCAATCGTTTGTAAGTAGGACGACATAAATTGCAATGCGTTGTTTATACTAAATGACTTGAAGCATAATTTCTATAGCAACCGAGTCCGGCCATGTGGGTATGACCAACTGACCAGAATAAAAATCTGCTACATATGTATCGTTATATGATTTAAGAAAATTTCTATGCTTTCACCTTATTCAGTCAGTTGGTGTCAGCACAATATGTGTGTGTCCTTCTATATTCCTATATCATGGCATAATTCTTAAAAATCATACTTATCCATTCTACAATGTCATACTTTATATAATCCATCCATCTCTTTTTTGGTCTATGTTTACACTACTTGTATCGTCTATTGATCTTCCAGTAATATTCTTCTTAAACATTAATATCAAATCTAATTTTTAATTTTTGAAACCAAATTACATTAAACTTGGAGTATGCATATGTTTTAAGAGATGGTGACGAACATTAAATAATTTTAATCCCGGAAATTGCGATATTTTCCGCAGTATATGTATTCAAGTTTCATGTGATGCGATTGAAATTAATTGACTGCTTAATTCGCGAAGACAAACCTTCAGTTCAACTCTGTACAGTTTAGCAACATTGTACTCGATAACTGTGCAAAATTACGCTCCGAGTGACATTGTGTAAACATCAGTTTGTACGCTCGAATTGATAAAGGCGATACACGCGAGACACCTAATAAATTCGCACTAATAGAACGGTATCTTGGTGGCGTGCGTCGAATAACGGCTACATTCTGTGCTCGCTCCCACGGCTGACACATTATGCAACCCTTTGCGCAGGTGTCAACACGTACAATGCTAACTATAGGTCGCGAACAACATTGCATTATGTTAATAAAAACACTAAACACCGTAACTAAAACCAGTTGCGATTGTCATTAATCACCTATTCATCATAGTGATAATCGATTGAAATTAGCATAAGAGCATTATATTTAATTAAATACACATTCCATTTAAAACGTTTCGCATCGGCAATATCAATAGGTTAATACGAGAAATGATCGCGAATATTTATTGATTTTATTGTACTAATAAATTCATATCGAAATGCTAAAACCAATAAATCCGAACAGAACGTGCCGTTTAAGTTGTTTTAGTTAAAAAAACTATTGAGACGTATAAATTACAGACAGCACGATAATGGTACGTTGCTAATTATATAAAAATTACAACTCGGCGGCAATTAATGATCCTTACTAACTAAAGGGTGTAAAAATGTAGCCAGTGTATTGGTAATGATTGAACTAATAATAGACTTCATACATTTCAATCGTATGTAGAACGAAATAAAAATTTAATAAAGTGTTTACATTATTACTCAACCACAGATGAACGGGTATTAACGCAGAAAGGGATTTGCATGTAATTATTATATTTAAAGAACAGTAATTATAACTGACTTTAACTTGTTTATTTATAATGTGATTAGTCATTGAAGAATTAATTATGAACGGTTATTTGTTTAGCTTCGTTTTGCAATACTACAACTTTGTAATGGACGTCATCTCGTTTCTCTGCTGCTGTTGTTATCATAAAAACATTTAACCTAAATTTACCTAAACAATCAACAAGGTAGGCAGCACGTTCTCCTCGACATTGTTGCAATAACTTGACACCTCATTTGTGGAGCAAATCATTATATTACTTGTATACCGGTGCCAAGTAGAAAATAACATAAAAAAAAATTACAACTTAAAGATTGTGGATATTTTAGTCTACTCACTGTCAGCTATTTTTGGGTTCCGTAGCCATTTTGGCAAAAAGAGGACGCTTAGGAAGATTTTATTCATACAATTCGTGTTTATATTCATTACAGACTTAAATGTATAGAAAAGAAAGGAACACAGTGGACATTAGATAGGCTAGCTTTCCTTCTAATATATTCAAAACCCTTTTAGCAGTTCGATATAAACGCCAAAACTTCTGTCCTACGTGCACACGTGCAGCACGTTTCAGTAGCGGAATTCAGTTGCGGTTGGCACGCGCCTGACCGCAGTTGAAACGCACGTTGAGCAAATTAGTAAATAACTTCTTATGTGGCTTAGGATTATTTGCGGTAGAACTTAGGTTAACATTTTACGCTTTCATTATTCAGTATAAGCATGTAACCTAAATATGGAACATATGTTGGGCACTTATTTGGTATGGTGCAAATGTCGAGTGTCATTTGCGATCCGCTCCGCTATATTACACCACAAGCATATGATGTATGTTTGCGGTTGTTCACAATAGTCTTGCCTGAATTTTATTTGCCTTTCGAAATACTAACAGTAAGTTAATGATCAGCTCACGTTATCGACCTAAGATTCACATTAGGTATCTCGTGTTAAGAATTTAGACAAGTTAGACGATTAGTGAAATGTTGCATATATTTAATTATTTACAGAAAGCCAGTTACTACCAGCGTATTTATAATGCATTTTGTGTGTACCTAATTTATCTTAAAGTGCTAATATCTGCAACAAAATAGCGAGTATAATTTTACTAATAAATTAAAACAGCCATTACGGCTGCTATTAATGCTGTAAAGAGAAGAAATAGCTTAGAGATATCTAGATGTTATAAAAGGTATTTAACTTGAAACCGTGACCATTAAAAATAAAATTGTGTGTGCGGTTCACACGCAGTACAAGTGAAACAAAGTAATCCATTGAAATCTTACAATTTAAGGACCGAATATTGCATTTTTTAGAGGACGCAATTTTATTTTTGGGACATGTGTGGGGTCAATAGAAGCTTAACCTCAAGTTTGTGGCGTCGCCACCCTTGTCCCCCGGCCGCCATCTTGGAAAAAGTGGTGAAAACACTTTTTTCGCGATATCTCGGAAACTATGGGTCTTACAAATTTACTTACTACTTATTACTTGCAAATTGTTTTGCCTACAAATATGTTTATATAACTTTTTGCCCTAAATTAAAAATTAAAGAAGTTATAAGCAAAAAAGTGAGATTTTTTATTCATTCCTAACTCTTTTCTTTACCATAGAACTTACCAAATTTAACTTATTGAATGTTAAGCAGGTAGAAAAGGTCCCCCGTTTTCCCCGCCACCTATGAGGTAGAGTCCGTAGGCGCGTTTTTTTATGTATGTTCTGGCGAAACATGCAGCAACATTATGGAGATATCAAAGTTAATGGAAGAACATGAATTTGAAGATGAACTTCCAACTATGACTCCAATTTTAACTCCTGTCATTCCTGTCAACTGTCACATTTGACGTTGGAGGGATTCTATATTTTATTAACGAAATACTTTTCCATTTCTAGCTGTATGAGCATAGTATTTAAATTATTAATTAGTCATTAGTCCTTATCAATTTATGTGTTTATCTCTTTTTAGTGTCGCTTTTTCGTTTCTTTGAGTTTCAAATCACAACCATTCTAAAGAAGTTTCACTTGAATATAATGCTAATATTAGACTATTTGGTCGTTACGATAGCTTGAAAGGACGACTAAGGGTGACTTATTAAAACTCGCGCATTTTATAAAGCCGATGCATACTGAGTTTTGGTTTGCACGTGCATTTAGACAAGCTACTTGTGAATTAAAGACAAATATGTATATAAGTAACATATATATAATCAAATTATACCAATAATTAACGGATTATAAAGCCTGTAAAAGACAATTTTAGAATTTTGGAAGAAAGCAATATGATTTCTTTACTTACTTATATATTGCTTTAATATTTTTTTAGATTTTGCGATTATTATCGACAGTTTAAACTGCTTTAAAAATATAAATAGAAAATGGTTTTTTAAAGTATATTTATTTTTAAAGCGAAATATTCGTAAACGATCGATCGATACTTGGCGCAGCGGTCAACCAGTCAACGGAAATGGGATTGTCGTGAGATCGCCATGTCGATCGAAGATGTGATCTTAAGGTCGCGGGAGCCTTGAGCTTCGACAATACGCAATTAATGAAGTCTCTGGACTGTTTCGTGTTGCGTAACGAGCCGGTAGGCGGCACTTCTTGTTGCTAATGAGAGCTATGTCCGCTGGGCATTGTCGCGCAAACCGTGCTTGATCCGCGCGGGCCATCGGGAGCACCCACCGACACGGGTTATCCACGCTCATCATTAAGTCGTGATAGTGCGTAAAGTTCGATTTTTTTGCGATCGGCTTGTTTACTTTTTATCCCTTTAATGATAAAGTTACGTTTACTGCACTCGAAATTTATAGATGGTCGCCCGTCACGCGCCACTAATCCGACACCCAAGTGATTTGAGGCAAAAACATATTTAAACAACCTAACGGCAATATTGCGATTATACTGCAGGATATTATGGGCACTAAATCGATTAGACCACTAACAAGTACTGTTTTATATGGTACATTATAAACATGAATTATTTATGATGACAATTCGAGCGCTACCTTCCGCACATAGTGCGTCGCTAACGAGACTGCTTTATGAGTTTAGCGATCGCGTCAGGAGATGCTCCCAGTTAGTTGCGGTAAGCGTCGGCAGGGCATTCGGCCGCTGGGCGAAGGCTGTCGGGAGGTGTCGCCAGTGGTGTCCTGGGTGCTGGGGGCTGAGTTATCTAATCAAGAGTCGCCTCGTCGCCGGTGGGCGGCGATCGGGATAATGCGCCACCGCCGCGCCCACATGCCAATTATGTGGGAAGAGGTTACGATTGCTCGCGCGATATCGCGGAATAAAGCAAACGGACCCACCCAGGGACGATCGCGTGCATTAATCAGATTTCTATTGCCAATACTACTCCAATTAATGCTTCCTGATAAATATTTCTTGCGCAAATAATTTCAATGTCTATCTTTAGGTAGTTTGATAATGAAATAAGGTCTGAAATCATATGTAGCCTCATTTATATACAAGTATGAGTAGTTACCGATAATTGAAGGAAGGACCGATGTTAACGGCAGGGTGTGATCGCAGCACTTCCGTCTCATCGATGCTATGAGGATGGGTTAGAGGAAGAAATCCTATACATAATTACAATAAGTACGGTTCACTTGCGGGCATAGATCGACCACCACAGCCATGCATGCCACTGCGTTCTTATAATTACGTAACACTTCGGTGCAGCTACGATCGCCCTGAATAGTAATACGCCAACTGTATAAATTCAAAATCAAAAAGAGATAGGTAGCTATGAGAATAGCACGAGTTCATGCTCCGTCCGTGTTATTTAAATACTTTTAAGAGGATGAGAATTTAGGGCATGAGCGTTTTATCACTACAAGTAATGATCGACAAGTTAATGTAAGTAAAATATGATTGTAAGTATTTACCCTAGATCAGTCCCCAGTCAGTTTAGGACTATTGTAGGAAGAAGTGGGCTAATGGGATATACTGGTTGTGTTGAGTTTAGTATAAGCTCGCTACTACTACACAACCGGTGTAATGTGAGCGTTCTTAAAAACCGTTGTTAATAAATTCGTTTCATGCAAATTAAATTTCATGCCTGAATTTGATATATTACTCTTCTCATATCAATAAAAATTATGGATGTCATTGCCCTGTACTATGATGTAAGATTAAACTAGTCACTTTAGAAGTGAAACTTCTTTAGAATCGTTGTTATTGGAAATTGATGAAACCAAAAAGCGACACTAAAAAGAAACAAACACATAAAGCTATTGGACTAAGCCTGCGAGCGAATAAGATAGAATACATTATATTTAATCATTTAAACACTATGCTTATACAGATAAGAGTTGGAAATATTTTGAAATTTTTCGTTAATACTTCAAATTTCGTGTTTTAAAGCTTAAATTTATGTATTTAATTATATTTTTCACAATTATAAAATTACATATAATCGAATACAATGCAAGAAAATTTAAATTATTTGTATTGTATTCTATCCATAGTCCCTCAAGACTATAAGTAGCATACTAAGCCCAGATCACCGTCTTCTATGGGTAAGGTGCCCAGAAGACTGGCTACGTTTCGCCGCTGGATCGCCATACTGATTCGACGCCCGAGGTAAGTACCAGCCTTCTGATCACCTGAAGTCAATGAGTCGTTTCGATAAATTTGGTAGAAGCTCATGGCCTCTGGACCCCACGGTCCAAGCGTCTCGACAGCAAACGGCATAAGCTAAGCTTAAAATATATTTTTTTAGCATTATGTTTTAAGCAAATAAATAGTTTGATTGCTTTCTGCTGTAAGCGAGTGGGTGTAACAAGTCTTTAATTCCTCGCCTTCTGATATCGAAAAATCATTAACATTTTCTACTCATTTTACTACTTAAAACATAGATTGTCTACTCCAAATTAGTCAAAAACTGAAAATCCCAATAATTTTTATATGTTAATAAGAACTTATGAAAATCGGAAGTTAATGGCGATAACTTTACCAATATGGTCCGCCGGAAAAATTAGTGTACAATAGTTAACATGGAAACTAACGGGTAACTGTAAAAGACATAAGATATAAGTATTTAAATGTCTGAAGAAAACAGAAAATACGAACAAAATATAGTGAAAAGGCAGTGTCTATGCGGTAGCCAATCAGTCGGTAATGATCGGTTTATGCATTAAGCGCTTTATGGCATCGACGGGGATTCTAATACTAGTTCACTCACGCATCAATAGTTCAATCCACAAGACCACTCTCATATCGTAATAAGAGGAAGTGATTGAAATCATGTTAAAATTATCTACCCCATGTAATCATGACATGAATGCACTCAGGTATTCCTAAGTGCATAGTGTTGATGTTTGAATAAATATATTGTTTGTGGTAACTTTGTAGCACCTGACCTATGATTAGAGTTTTGATATTTTTTTACCAATTTAGAAAAGTCTAAAGCAATTGCAATAGTGTTATAATTTTTTTTTTGCGGCGTTTAACCTTCATTTACTCGAGGAAAGTGGAGTAATGACAGAAGGGCGGTTCAGTGTTATTACAGTAATGTCAGGTTGCGTCGTCTTCGTTCGCGAGCGTTACGTAGCAATTCTTCTCAATGTCAGCGAAACTAAAAAATAACCAGCTTGCCACAAACTCTATTAGATTTCCAACTTACTTTTTGCAGAGGTTGTCGTTGCCTAACTCGATCTCGATGCGGACGTGAGAAAATTGTTAATCTTATTTTATAATGGCAGTTTGCAAGAAGAGATGATAAAGCTGCTTTTGAATTGAAACTCATTCAAAAAGATGGTATTGTTGAGTACGTAGCGTTCAAATTCTTTAATTAGATATTGGGTACCAGAAAGAAAACAAATGTATCCACAACATGTACCAACACAATTAATATTGATTGCATGAAATATATACACACACGGAATTAAAATGTTCGTCACTCGACTTTTGCTTGTACGAGTACAAGAACCAATACTGTCAACATTTTAGTAAATGTTACGTTTATGAAATACTAGCTGTGCGCAAGACTTCGTCCGCGTAGAATTTTTCTTCTTGGAGTCCTAAAAGAAAGGGTAGCCTAAGTCTCATAACATCTGCCAGTGAAAATCCCGTCAAAATCGGTCCCGATGTTTCAGAAATTAGCCGGAACATCCAGACAGACAAAAATATTTAAAATTGATTTTTGATATAGATAACGTATATACTTTCATAAGCATTTGGTACTAAGCTATTATTCTGACGTTACAAACAGACACGTACTTTTATTTATTTGTATGTATAAATAGAATCGTGAAAAAAGAAAATTGCAATGTTGGCAATGTCAGTCGCTCAGATTAACAATAAGAAACAAAAAGAATATAATCACTACGCTTATCATACATATTCAAAACAATAAAAAGGTTTTACATACCTAAACAATCTTCTTAGACAAGATAGAATATCGAACAACTTTGATCTAAGTCATTTTAAACTTTATTGTCAAATATTTTTTTTGTGGAACAGTCTCTTCTGCAACTTAGTTGAAAAGGTAACTGGCGGAACGTTAAAAGAATCGATTTGAAAACTGGCGAGCTTTTTCATTCTACCACTGTACATATATTTCTATTGTCATACATTCTTTATGCTATTGCAAATTTTTAAATAAATTAAATAAGCAAGGTTCATGAAAGCATTTAAAATTTTACCTTATTTAATATTATATGTAAAAGCTAAAATAACTAAAGGAAACTTCGTAGAAAGGAAGAGTAGAAGTTCTTCAGCGATAGGGAAAGCCCTTCACTATACCTTATGAAAGTAAACATCAAATCCTGCGTACACGATTTATCGGTTTCGCTTACATTAAACCACGCTTGATATAAAGAATCAAGCGCATAAACTTGTAAGGGCACTTTCTTAACCACATATAACTTTTTTAACTTTAATCCAAACAGGGGCTAACGACTGAACACTCAGTGAGTCCAAGTTTACATAGTGAACGCATACACGCCATAATAAGTTCCTCGTCCAACCTGTCTATCCCACCTGTAGATGTTAAAGGCGTGATCGGATTTCCCGTTCGCGTTGGCGTTCATTGCTTTTCTTTATTTTGCTGGGCTATTTGTTATCAGCGGGTCGGTACCGAAGTATAACGGTGTTCTTGCAGCGCGGGTATTATTAGCATGGTGGGCCCACTATGGTTACCAGCGGGAAAAAGTTTTTAAAAACATTTCAGCCTTGGAGCATTCAGTCAGTGCGATAAAGATTATTACGAAGTCGTGATATTACTTCCAGTTTGAGATGCGGGATGAGATCTTTCTCAAACTGCAAATGCATTCTCAGCATAAACAAAAGACGGATTGAGGTGTTCAATGAGCGACAGTTCGCCACCGCTTGACGGCACGACTTGCGATGTTTGTATCTCGTTACCGGAGGCACATTGTGCAGTCGGGTATATATATATATATCAAAATATATTACTATAATTGGCTACATGAAGTGTAGCACTATTGTTAATGGTGGAACTGATTTCGTTGAAAGTTTCGATTTAATTCAATGATAATTGGTTGCAAAGTTGCACTCGTCAAAAGTAAATAATTTTGCAAACACGGCCTAATTGTTTCTCAATACTGTGATGTATCCGAAAAAATAGCTTTTCCGGAATAGAAATGAATACGGTAAATACTTCTGGCTTTGACACGGCACTTTACTTAGCAGTAAAAGTATAAATTTAAGAAACTGTTATTGTAGTGTAGTATCCCTACGTGAAGGTATGCTGCAAGGAGTCAATGGCATTTCAATCATGGAAGTAAAAGCTTTTATGGTTCAAGGTCGCTGTATAGAAAGTAGGTGTATGCAATATGTCCGTCCGGCAATAGCAGAGGGCACGCATTCGCGTGACAAGTCTCGCTTTGAGTATTATCATTCCACGTACGACACTAAACCACTTATTCGGCTCGTTGTGTCCGTTAACCGACGCACGCACGCCGCCTGCATCAATGGCACATTTTTCCCCGGCGAAACTCCGCTGCGTATTTACTATTCAAGGCTAACCCGGTCAGCTTAGTGTATTGTTTACACCAATGTCGGTGTCTAACATCCCCAGGCGGATAATCGCATCGCACATCTTGACAACTCGACACGAGACTAGTAGGTACAAGTAGCTCGAGTGCTCATCATATTATGTCTGAATTTAAATAAAAGTGAATATATTTAATTTTCAATCGCTTTAAACTCAATGAACAGTGTCATATAGACATTATTTATATCTATTTTCATTATATAACTTTTAATAATAAAAAAATAATCGCCCACGTTCACACACAAATCATTAGTTATTTGATCATGCATAATAAGGGGCAATAATTTCTGTCTTTAAGAGCTATTATCTTACCATCTATTGAAATAAATAAAAGATATATAATAAATATACATTTTAGTGTTTTTCGAGAAAAAATATTTTGGCATATACAGACGAGGAATATAAAAATGTAATAAGGGTTAATTTACCAAAATATTTTTCGACCTTGGATGAATGGAGATGGCAAAATTTGTGATTTGGAGAGTGGGATAGTTGTCACGGAACCCAAAATTATACTAGTAAAGCAACGGGAAAAAGTAAAAAAGGATAGAACCTTGAACTGTGTCGAACGTAAAATTTGCAAGTAAGTGCTCGATTTGCCAAGAATGTCGTCAAATTATTAATTTGCAAAATGAACATAATATTACAGAACGTTTAATTCCATACGATATGAGTCCCATTTATAAATACAGAAAATACGCGTGCGTGTTTATTTCTTATATAAGTTACACAGCACGATCTACGGATGCATCTAAAGTATTACGTCAATGAAC
Organism: Dendrolimus pini; assembly: GCA_949752895.1. Lineage (NCBI taxonomy): Eukaryota > Metazoa > Arthropoda > Insecta > Lepidoptera > Lasiocampidae > Dendrolimus > Dendrolimus pini. The sequence continues at coordinate 12,407,882 of OX457133.1, forward strand.
TAACAGCGGTCGTTAATTGAACAACGATTTTATAATTAAAGCTTACTTGAGTTAAGCGTTCATGGTTAAGAACTTACAAGTAGAAAAACATATACAGTACAGTTTTGAGTGGCTTTCTACCATCAATAAATACTTATAAAATAAACTTACAAATTTAATAACTTGTTTCAGGTTGCAACGATTATTGTTAAAATTCTTCGATCTGGGTAATTTATCAGGTGAGTTACATACGATAGAACCATGTCATTTAGTAATTAAGGGTGATATTTAATTGATCAATGAGGTTCCAAAACTATTTTGACTAAAATAGTAAATATCCTGGAAAATCGTCTTGTCTGTGTTACCTATGTTACAACTGATTTCTCAAAAATAAAAAGGATCATATTTGGCAAGGTTTATTTCATGTGCCGTAATATACCAATATAATACATTGCGTTACGGCTCAAATCGTGGAAAACATTAAAAAACGGGCTATATATGTAACTAGGATTGAATATTGTATTTTCATAGCTATATTTATACAGATCTTTAAAAATAATAATAAGTACTTCTCAGTATCTTATTTACTTAAATGGTAAGAAGTAATGTATGTCTTCAAAGACATACATTAATATAAAATACTGCTCAGTAGCTGATTTACTTAAATGGTAAGGTGGTAAGTTATTCACATACAAATTCGTAAAAATTGTGGGAGCACGCAATTTTTAAACAGTAATGTACATTTTTTTAACTAATTTGATTCATGCAATTTGCATTCCGCAAGTTCGTAACACGAGGGGTTGATAAACCTGCCCATAAACAACGTACCAGTTTCTTTCAAACAGGTCTTCTTATAGCAAAGTAGGAATTTAATATATTTCTCTACTTTTCTTATTGCATATGTTCAGTAAATTTGTCCCGTTTCGTTGGCAATTATTAATGAAACTACAGAAATAGTAAGTTTACTATTTCAGTAGTTACTGAAGATGGTCAAATCAAAACTTAATCATTAAGTAGAGAACACCTTTACAGCTATTTCTGTATAAATAATACGCATATGTAATATAGTGAACAATCAGGAAAATAATGAATTTAAAGGCTTTAGGGATTCAGGATTCAAATTGTCTGTGGTTTATGCAAGGCGCTTATTCGCGTGTTCATCTTATACGAGCACCTGTCATGCCATCCGTACATTTTAACGAGAGCGCGATTCCTCGCGTCGATAACGAGAGCCTAATGAAAACCCCGCTGAATAATGCATTAATACCAGCCTTAAATCGTGAGCACACACTATCGAAACCGCGACGAGAAACACTAGATGCAAATTCAGGTGAACACCTATACGGATAAGCTTCCGTGAAGTTTTGAGAAATTCAACTGTATCAACCAGAGAGCAATACGGAACCAGGTAAATCACGAAAGCCGCGATTTCTAACAGTCTTCATTGTACCAATAATAAAAACTTTATGTATTAAAGAACCAATATAAACTTTGGGCGTGTTTCATTAAATTTGATAATGTAGTCAAAAAGTGTTAATTCTAAAATGGAATTCGAATGTGCAATACGAATTCAGTCTTTCTGGCGATTAAGAAAAAAAATTTCAGTGGCTTCTTCCATTATACTACGAGAAAACTGAGTCTTTATTGATTACTCAAATATGAAATTCTATTAAACACACACACACTTTGCGAGCGCGCTTTCGTACATACAAAAAAATTGAATTTGTAATGTTATATTTTGTTAATACCGTATTACTTCTCTGCGAAACAGGCTAGTCCTAGTGCGAGAAACAATGTTACTGCCAGCCATATATATGTAAACTTTTTGAAAATAAATTATTTTGTACTTTTGTATGTACTACGTGTTTTCCATTTATGTATGTTAATGAGTGACAGAGGAAGAAGCAGGCATAGGGCAGCTGTATGACTGTTGGGTATGCGGCGTCGTCGTGCCTGGGCTCAAGGCGCGACCCAAGCTCACCTTCTCTATTGAAATGTCAGTGTGCGGACTGGTGGCGAGACAATCGTAAAACACAACGTTAAGGTCACATCATGACTTCAATAAACAATTCTTAACATAGAAAACGTGACGCCGTCGCTGTAAGCAAGACCTCCTGAAAGTGTGCCAAACATGTACCTTGACAAGAAACAACGTGACCGCTTGTTTGATTCTTGCCTGCGTTGCTTTACGCTTTCAGCGCTTTAAATAATGTCTCAATATTCTCAAGAGACCTTATAGGTTAAAAGGTGAAAACGCAACATAAGCATTTGTTGATAGGCGTATAAAATATGAATATTGTACAAAACGGGAGTGAACTAGATGCCGTACCGTCCAGCTTTGCATTATAGTTCCCGCGTTCCACATTTACGATTACCATGCAAGAAAATAAGATAAATAATTATTAGCAGTAACTGACTTCGATGTAATTCATTCTATACAAATAATAACATTTAAATATTACTCTATTACTGGCTTAATTACAATAAATATCAATTAACGTTATAGTAAATGAGTATCGATATAATTTGTGTCAACAGGACACGAGATCAATACGAGTACATGTACTATAAAGCTTGGTTTTACTTTCTTAGTTGCCTCAAGAAACAAGTTAGGTGAAAGTAGGATTAGTATCTTCGATGTATTTATGTCTAAGCTTTGTGGGCTATGTGAAAATAAATAGTAACTCAAATACTATGATTAAAAAACATCATTGGGAATCTGAAGATTCGTCCCATAATGACTTTTAAATAAAAGCAAATTAAATTACGCCTCGAGTAAAATTGAATAATTGGCGTAACATTATACTAGTCGTTTTTGAAGTGATACTTCTTTAGAATGGTTGTGATTTGAAACTCGATGAAACGAAAAAGCGACACTAAACAGAGATAAATAAACACATAAATCTATAGGACTAAGCCTGCGAGAGAATGAGATACGAGTTTTATATTGCGCAGCACAAATTAGAGTATCAATAAGACCGATGATTAAACACATGTCCAATTTGGAACTAATGAAACTGATATAAAAAACTGAAGGTCAACTGGAGTGCCATATCTTGCATAAATTTTGACGGGACAATTATTCCTTTTAGTAACAAGGTAAAAAACCCTGGCCTTATATTTGAAACTACCACCAAAATTAAACTAGCAGAGTCCTTATTACTTCCTGTCATTGATTATGTTGACGCCAGCTACTTAGATTTAACCAAAGAACAACTAAGGTTCATACTCGGCCTACGCAAATATGACCACGTCTCTAAATTCCATCAAAAACTCATGTGGTTGTCTATTCAATTTTGCCGTAATATTCACGTTCCTTCCTTTCTCTATAGTATTTTAAGTTTTATTTGTCCCTAGTACTCCAGAATATTTTAAAGAACGCTTTGAATTTCTTCCATGCTTTCCTAATTTACGCCCTTTCACTGAACTTAAATTGAACATCCCTACGCATAATTCAAATTTTTACAACAATTTTTTGTCGTTCAGGCTTTGGAATGCATTGCCTCTTGCCATCAGACACGCATAATCGCGACCGATATTAAAACAAATTCGCGTCATTATACGTCCAATCAGGCCAACACTATCGTGCGTATCCACCTGACCACGTGTGTGGAAAATAGGTACTCCATGAATATTTATGACGGGCACAAAGCCGTCTTTGTACACTTCCACATTCACATAGAATTATAATGGCTGTCACACTGGGACCCCGAACAAGAGCCGAAACGGCTCACATTAAGGAGAATAAAAGATTCTTGCGATGGTTTCACTTAGCAACCGACACGGCAAATATCACGTATAGACTTGACACAGAAAAGAGATTGCCCGTGGAATTCATAATTTGTGATACCGAAGGAAAGAAAAGTATTGTGGACTTTAATAAGATGTAATATACTAGAGTTACAGCGATTATTTAAACATGTTATGTTAACGTCCTTTAAGATTACGAAGGTTGACATCTTCGATGTCCGTGGGTAAAGCATTGCCCGACATTTCCCGTTGCTGTGGTGGGTACAAAACGACTAAGCGGCAGGCGGTCTGTGTCGTACGGTAGTGGTACAGTTAACCCGGATAAGGTAGTTTCAATGTCCGATGCTGCCACTGTGATCTGTCAATTAGAATCCTAAAACCATTGTTCACGTCGCTTTCAAAAGCTGCAATAACTGCAGCAATGATATGCATTTCAAAAACAATTTATAATAGTAAAATGTTGTCAGTTATTTATATTTAGTATCGTTTGTTTTTTTGCAAATAACAGTTATTTTTGTTTAAAATGAACTCAGGTATCTCTTCTACGAGTATATTTAAAATTGGGATATTGTTCTTTTGTCGCAACAATTTACTTTCTGCCAAGATACTTTTAGTTCCATATTTAAATCCATTTTTTTGATCGAGTAAAAGTTTTATAAAATGTTCAAAATACTGATATTTCCAATAAAGCGATAGTTTTGGATAGTAAGAATTGACCTAAGATTAATAATAACATTTTTGTCTTTATCGGCAAAAGTATTCGATGGCGACGCACATAAGTCAAATTGTTATTGGGTAGTGTTAGAGCTTAGTGTACCTACTTTTGATATACCAGTTTAATATAAATATTATATTAAACTTAATTTATAACAATAAATCTTTCGGAACGCAAGTATCTGACAAAAGGAAGTAAAGATTTGATTGAAACTCGTGGAGGAGCAACAAAGCCATCTATTGTATGAGATAAAGTTATTACAGATTTGAATTATTGTCATCGAGCAAAACCGTTCCACGAAATTTAGAATCGGATGCCTCGAGACACAATCACGTTTTCTATCACTGTGAAATTTACCAATAGCAAAGCAGTCCAGTGGAACGGTGGCTGCAAAAGGTGCGTGGCGTCACGTAGATTAGTACCAAAATAACGTCGTGCTTGTTACGCGCGCTGGCACAGGTCGACGGCCGACTTACGAAATTAAATCGAATTATACAAAACTAATCTACAAACAAATATGATTCATGCCTTTACTAATCGTTACATATTTTGCTGCCTCAATCGCAGAACGCTACTGAAACAAGCTAGTGTTTAAGCAATATCGACACGAAAAATGTCTCTTCCTTAAGTGAATAAATAAGACTGACTCATTGTAGAGGTAAGAAATAGAACGTTATCTATTTCTCTATTGTTTGCAACATGCTTTGTTTGAAAATATCTACTTGTAGATGGAGACTTGTTTAGTCAGCAATGTTACTATCAAGTTATCGAGTTCAACGACAAGAATACCCAAGTGACAATATTTACAACCTAACTGCGCACCTCACTACGGTTGCAATGCGTGGGCATAGCATTGATCTATTGAACACCTCATGGGCAGCTTTACCTATCAGGAGTCTACTATCTGTCGATATTCACGCCTGCTTTTATGGTTGTGTAAAAAATGTGACATGTTAAAAATAATACGCTACAATAATAATGATTAAATTTAAAACAATAAAGTAGATAAATCGAAGGTTCCAATGTTACAGTATGTTATAGTGGTCAAAGACGAGGCTACTGCATACATGTAGAATTTACCTTGGAAAGGAACGCCATGACGCAAATGCACGTTCTGTATGTTTAGGCACGTGTCTGTGCAAGATGAGTCAATATTTACAGGTTAACGACCCGGCTTCCTTTCTTCTGATATTTCAAAAGGATATCGGATATAATGACAGTAACTAATTTACCAATATTATGAATGTCACGTTAACTTTGAATACAAATACGAAAATTCCCTATGAATTTACTTACACAATAACAGCAGACGGCTGTAGGCCCTACTTTCAGAAAAACAAAATTGTTACCTCTTTACTATATCTTTGAAGTATTAACGTTTATGAAACTTAACTTAGATCTATTTCACCACTTAGGAAATGTAGTTCCACGAAACGAACTTAATAACGATAGGCTTTGTCTATATAATGCACGGACTACCCTTATGAGCAAGTGTCCTCTACATGGCTCCCATAATCTTTAATAAATTACGTTCGTACTTTACATTTTTTAATGATGAATTGTTTAAAATAAAGATTAAGACATTTCTGAAAGACAAAATATATTACAATATTAATGACTATTTAACTCATAAAAACTAAGTGTCTCTTATATTTTTTCTCCATTATTAACTATTATTTGTTTGAATTACTACTTGAATGACCTTTTACTTATATAAAGAACAATTCCTTATTATTAACTAATGCTATTACAGTTGAAACAAAGGGTCACTTTGTTGCCTAAACATATACATATGTGCGCTCCAATGGGGCAAAACATTATGTACTTTAACATTAAGTATATTCTCCATCTAAGTTATCATATTTTGTACAAATAAAGAATTTGAATTTGAACAATTAGAATAGCATTTAAAAACAAGAATATGACCTGAATATTTGTGCCGAGTTCGTCGCGTTATCTAACGCCTAGCTAAGGTGCACCGATATTTAACCTATGGTTAAAATAACATAATCGTTTATGCGTACAGTTTTAGCAATTATTTTATTTTAACCGTCGGTTAGATATCAGTGCACACAAGCCTTAGTGTTCCCCGTGATAATCTACACACAATGGTGTATACCGAGGGAAGCGTATACAGAAGGTACTTTTAAAGAAACGACTATAAAAACGTTTTCCTGTATTATTATTTATATGAGAATACTGCTCAGCAAGCGAAACAATGACGAATGGTGTGTGGGTGGCGTAACTTATCCACTGGACTGTCTTGTAACTGCTGCCGGTGATTTGAGTATTGTCCACACTAACACTTATGCCCAAAAATGTAATTAAGGAAGTCAAATTTATCAAGACAGCGGCTGATGACCACACTGTGAACACCGCAAGTCAAAGATAATACCGAGCGCCATTTTCATTTCGCTATGGTAGTTACATCAAGTCTTTACCCCAGAACCGTAATCGCCATTAACGATGCATTCATACATACATACGATCATGCCTCTTTCTCACATACAAGACAGATAGACTATTCAAAATACATAGGTTAAGGTTATAATAACAGTGTATAAGTTTTCTATAGCTGGGTTTGGACATTCCCAGGAACGGATGGGATACCCGTCAATTGTCCAAGGCGAATTAGCGGGTTTCACGTGTACAGAAATTTCAAAGTGTAATTTTCTTTTGAGAGTTTTGGACATTTCCCCAAATTATTAATTTATTATGGGAGAAGTAACATGACATTTACACCATCGTCATTTTTAAATATATTTAAGTACCTTGGCTCGTATTCTTACATCCCAAAGACAAAATTAACTACAATCAATTTTCTTTCTCCAAATAAAAATGTTGTGGGTAAAAATTCCCCGACTTAGTGACCCTGGCATACGGTAATTAATAGCATAAATTAATTACCTATAAATAAATTAAATTAATAGCATGAAAACCGCCTAATCAGTAAGTGGAAGCCCCGGAAAGGGTTCGTCATTTGAATGATGTGCTGGTGCGCAATGATTGAACCACCACGATTTTTAAATATAATTACTTATCAAGAAAACTTGATGGACAGCTTGAATTCCTATCACACTGTTCAATTATTCATCGTTTAATCTTGATAATGAGGTAGTGTTAAAAACAACATCTCTTTTGATGCATGAATTTATAAAAAATATAGCTGATACACATCAAACTTGTCTGTCTAAACAAATAACCGCAGGGGTTAGCAAAAAGGTGCATTTAACTAGTGATTAGATTCAGCTACCGAAGCTAAAACGAAGGTAAAAAAAACAAACAGAAGATGTTGCTGTGTATGAGTAATAATTATAAAAAATACCATTAACATTTTTCCTCTACCCGTTCTCAAAACGTTATTTTATTACGCAAGTAATTAAATTGAACATATTTGATGATACGAATTCACTTATATTAATAATAGTTTTTAAGTGAGATTACATAATTTATTTATAGATATGTAATATATTATAAATTAAATTAAAAATAAAATACAAATTAAAATTAAACTATAAAATCTATTACCAAACCTGTGTCAGTTGGAAACGTGCCCAAGAACTGCCCACATTACCTCGCTGAATAGCAACGCTAATGCGTTGCCCTAGGTATTATAGACCAGTCTTCGGGTCACGTGAGACATCCACCAGACGTTTGGCTATCTATGTCTTGTGCGCCTCAGGGACTCGACCCCAAAAGCTGCAAATATGGTAGCCATTTCCGATTGCTGAGTATTTGCGGCATTTTAGGGCCTCCTGTTGTGCAACAGCTGTACAGACCGACTCGCTAGTGGCTGGAAGGTGGGACGTTGCCAAAGTATCGACGTATGTTTTTAAGTTATGATCTTCGCCTCTTATAAATTGGTTTTACTTCATTTTGCGTTTTTTTTAATAAGATTTCTTTTTCTTTCAACTTCTAAGATCAATAAATAATGGTAAAATAGGTTAATATTTTTCGTATAGGTACTTGACTAAATTAAAATTTAATTTATTTAAGGATACTATTTGACTGGATTCAAAATAAAGCACAAACAGTAACTGTGTAAAACCACAGTGAAAGAAAATCAATAAAGCTATAAAACTATATCAATAAGAATCTTTTGTTAGAGTTAAAACAATAAAAACGTTTTATAATTATTATGGATAAATTTGATAAGAGTATTATCATGCATGTATACTAGAATAGAAAATGGCGCAGTAAAAATCGTGAATTTGAAAGCTCCCAACCCCTACATTACTCGTTGACACAACAACAAGACTCCTTTCGCTTTGTGACGTTTTATTATTTCTAATATACTTTTAAACTAGATCAGTCAAACATGGAAAGTCTTAATAAGTTTCTTTCCAAACTATGTCACTTTTACCTTTTTATATGCATATTAGTAATAGCAGACTGATTGCGAATGCATTTTAAATATAACAGTTGATCCTTTGAAGCAATTGTATATAATAATGATTTCAAATACAGCTAATACATTAGCTATATTTAAAAAAAACATTAGTAATGTTACAAAATATTAGCTGAATAATAATAATTATGAAATGCTATTAAAACCTATTTTATTTTAATCTGCAACAAGGATTTGATTTGTCTGTGATACCGCAATACTGTATCATTAAAGAATGTCATTTGCGTAAACGGAGAGCCTTCTCAAGATTCAATGCTCAGGAGCATTCGATGGGACAACTCGTATCAGATCGGCCACTTTTTCTGGTGATACGACTCGTCCGGTTCGCTCGACCGTGGGATAGTTGTGGTGTTCGGCAGTCTGTGACGTAATTAAGTCGATTTAGGTGCTGCGTTTTGATTAATGGAACAGATTGAGAAGATTGAGTTGGTTTAAGACCAGTTACTAAGTGACTTGTTTTATTGTAGTGACGGGTCGTTATTGAATCGTGCTCCCGTATCTATTAGTGTCTTCTTACAGCTTACTTCTTTTTAACAAATTAATATTGAATTGGAATCGATGATTAGCCATACTAAATATTGCTATAAGTTTTCTGAACATAATTTTTTTATTTGTAAGATCGTAAAATGAAAATATTTTCATGATATTTCTTAAACAATTAATATCTTAAAGTGAACATTGTCATAGCTATCACTACAATTAAAGGAATGGCGTAGTTAAATTGATAAGTCTATTGCTGTTTCTTAAATTGCAGCATGTAGAATATATTATATCAGTAATGCTTTATCAAAAAGTACAGACCTAACTCCGCCTCAAATAACTGATTGAAACAATTTTACAGTGCTCCTTTTAGAAAAAAAATCAAATCAATTTTTTTATTTCGCTAATCATCTGCACTCGCACAGCAGGGAGCTGAAGTTTCCTGTTCATAGACCGATAAATATGTAGTCAAAAACAAGTATACAAGCCAACAACGAATGGCTATCATCTGAACTCTAGGCCTCCAAACATTTTGTCTTGTAGGCTTCCTCCCTGCCATAACTAAAATAAACTGCTTAACTAAACTAAATATAATTCTTTTGTAAATTATCATAAATGTATTAACCTTCAGGAGACTTAAAATATATAATGAATAAAGAGGTAATTAGTACCGCAGATTGTATTCAACCACTTGGGGTTGATATAGATAACTTTGGGTATGTAAATGTATTAAAAACTTTAGAAATTACTTATTCTTGATAATATTTCAATGATTTACCTGAAACAAAAGAACATGTAAATTAATCTTCAAGAAATTTTAAATTCTAAAGTCGTACATCGAACATGTCGGTTAAGATAATACAGTTAAAATACAAATGGTCAATTCTGGTTTATGCACCACCAGAATACAAAAGTGATAAATCTAAATGTTACTATAGAAACCATTTCCCAGGCGCGAATTTCTAGTAACGCGCGGTGTGAATTTTTAACAAACGCTACATTTGCAATTTTTAGTTCCGTATTTATAGAATCTCTATCTGATAATGGTTACTTGTGACTAATTTTACAAAAATTTTACAATTTTACAAAATTATAGACACTTCAATTTTATGTAATACTAGGATATGGCCGCGACTTCGTCCACGCTTGACCTAAAATTCTCGCGGGATTCCCGGGACACAAAGTATCACAGCATTTAAAAAAGAGTGTAAGCTATCGTTTTAGCGAAAAGTGTATCGGGAAAGGCCAATTTTTATGCACTCGAACAACTTCAAACCGCTCCCGAGAAAATTCCTGAGAGAATACCGGAATAAAATATATCGCACATTTTATTGCATCAAATTTGCTATCAATCGATGAAAAACTCGCATTAGAATTCCAATTTTTTTGTCAATCTGGTCATTTCAAGTCATTTCCAGAAAAAAAACTGCATCGTGTTCTCCATCGTTTATATAGTCTATTCCAGTTGCTTTTCTTAAATAGCTTCAATGTATAGACACGGCATGTTTAGAAATTTATAATATTATAGATACAACATACTGGTATAGATACGAACTAATATTTTTTTGCGCATTGATTAGTATTTTAAGCCAAGGACAATCATAGGCTGCTTTTTATTCCAAAAGTTGAAAAGTTCAGAAATTAGATCTATTATTAGCCAGTTCTTCGAGAAAAAAGATAATTAATTTATACTATAAGCATAAACTAGTACCACCTAAACACTCGTTATTTGGTCCGAGTATGGCAATGAAAGTTCTATTGAAATTGCACAAGCATAGTTTGTCAGTTATTTAATGGGTATAATTTCGCGAGTAGACCAAGACCAATTTATTCGCAAAGGACTATCCACGATTATATACGTGTACTGTAAAGGTAAAGCAGACAGAACATAAAACCGATAATTTATATCCACAAAATCTCTCGCACAAGATAATAATAGCATTTAGGTGTCAATAAATTTGTTACTTTAGAGAAAACGTATGCTTTAAAAGGTTTTTATTGAAAATCTCTATAATAACATTTATCCGGACTGTTAAAGGGGTTCAACATTTAGAGTCGACTTTTGAATCATCAGGTAAAAGTTATCAGGGACATTTTGATATTATTTTAGGGACAATGTGTGTGTGTGTGTTTATATGTTAGTAAGGATTTATAATGACGAAAATATGAAAAATCGCTGTTAATATATGTTTTCTAATCTATAATAAATAGTAGTATCATAATTGTGAATTATAAGAGTATATTAATAATTACAATTGTTATATTACTACTGTCTAATCGATTCTGGATAAAGCGACCTCTAAGTACTATTAACGTTAAGAGCTTTAATTTCCCAGCTAACCTATTTTGTTTAAGAATATATTAAGATCGCACTATGGACAAGTTAAAACACCACCGCTATAATCGTACGTTACGGCAGTAGTACGTCGGATCTTTTTTCGTCACTTCTAAGCATCAAGGTTCTTATTCGCTTCCTTTCAAAGCTCAGTTTTTTTTTTGTTTTACTACACGTCTCCTTTGCGATTGCATTTGTATTTTGCCACCGATAGATTTATCGGTGGCAAAATACCCACTCCAACTATCAGTATCACAATATATTATATGTCTTTGAGCATATGTTTGCGTCATGGACACAACTTCATTCTGTTTGACCTGCTTTATAATTTTCACATTAAGAAAGTATTAACGAAATATAACATAAAAACATTTTCCTTTCTGCTGACCGCATATGATACGATAAACGGTGTACGTCTAGGTAGTTATTACTTAAATCTGTTAAATAATATGTTTATATATACAGTTATCTGCTATTATGATCACTGACATGCCGTAAACAGCCGCCACAGAGGCAAGGTCTAGGTCAAAACTAATACACTCATTCATATAAATTGGACAACGTAATCCCAGCTAACTGCTAGATTCTCGAATCCGTTGTATAGTCATAAGCGTAAAACATTCATTACACGTCGATATGTTGGTATTTAGGAATTTGCATCAAATTATGTTTCATAAAGCGCTTTGTGGCTTCTTCGGCTTATACCGTTTAGAAAATATAATAGCCTCTATGGCCTATAATATGTTTATTATCTATAGTATACATATTTGTCAAGCATTAAAACTGTTTATTAGTAGGGTACGGTTACATACATATATTGCATTGATGCAAATTACGTTTTCTCCGCAATGTATGCGGATTTCATCATAGTATTTTATTATAATATTTTTGCCGTGTCATTTTTGGCATTGTCTATACACAAAGTATTGTATTAAGGCATGTTATCTTTATTGTTTAATATTTAGGGCCTAATTTACCGCACTTTATTATTAAGTTTAGGATATAGATACGCACACTCGAATTGTCATTTCAATGAGTCCAACAACCAATCCAACAACTCAAACCTTTATTTGCTCAAAAACATGGTAAATAAAAACATAATACATACCTAATAATGTAATATACTTTATAATAAATTATGTTTTCTAGTTAACGGACATCTGACCGAACAAATTTGTTATACTGTAATAAAATAGAAGGTTCTTTAGATCTTTATCAATATCTCTAATATAGATACTATAATAGGTACGGAATTAATATTTGTATAAATATTTATAGGTACATTTTAGGCTAGAAAACTTTAAAATAATGGATACATTTCCTAATTATACACTCACACTAAGCACTACCCGTGTTCAGTAATTATCGTGTAATTATATGTTGCCAACAATTCATTATATAAAATTGAATGACAGTCACGTGTGAACTGTGTAATTAAAGACGATATTTTTATTTTATCACAGGACGGACGGTGGCGGTTAGCGGGTAGCGGTTACGGAGCTCTCAGGTCAGTTACCCCACGTACCATACTAGCCTATGATCGGAATATGTGGATTTTAACAAATAACACGTCATTGTGTCTTATTAGCTGTTGAGGAAGCACTCAATTCGATCTATTTAACACCTGTCTCTGTTTGGGGAACTGTACGCATTATAAAATTAAATCAACTATTTAATTAGAAGATATAAATTTATTTGAAGTGGCATAAGGATTACAAAACTGAATTTGAATAATGAATGTTTAAGACTGATTCAAGTTCACACTCAAAAAATTAAAAAGCTGATTGATTATCATAAATAGTAACTATATTTTACTTAAAAAAATAAAGTAACGATTGAAATCGATTTAAATTTACACAAGATAGTTAAACACAAAGGAGTAAATTATGACGTATAAAAACAAATTTGAATACCCGCGAATATCTTCAAATCGTGAAGAGTGTTTCATTTTTCAGCGCGTTGGTATTTAACATCCTGATATCAAATGAGAATCTTAATAAATAAATAATCATACAAAATTATAATTCAGAATGTAATCACAATGCTAACAGTACCTTATGCGATACCCTGTGTCCGACAGTTTATTTTTTACTTACTTTTACTTGCACAGAGAACAACATCAACATCACATAATACAAATACACTGATTGTTAATTTATAGATTTTAGCAATGATGCCATAATCACCATTATAATAAGCGATCGTAAGCATATAACTAGACGTGTATTCATTTAATTACGGAAATGTTAGTCTTAAAAGCACTAACTGAGCGCTCTTCTTAAAATAAAAACTTCGTTTAAAAAAACCGACTTCAAAAACTAAAATGTATAAAGTAACTTACTTTGTAATTTTCAAAATATAATAATTTTTATGTTTTACTTTGCACCGACTTCAAGATGTTTTAGATAATAATAATAGCTTTAGAAATAAGTTATTTTATACATTTTAGTTTTTGAAGTCGGTTTTTTTAAACGAAGTTTTTATTTTTTATTTGTTACTTTTTAGTGTCTAGCTATGTATGGGTGGACCTACTAATGGTGCCGCGCTTCTTAAAAAATATAGGTCCCAAGAAACGGGAACAAAAAAATGATCGTAAAATTAAAACTACTGGGCCAAACTATGTCAAGTTTTTAGGGGACCACATGGCAGCTATTCCGCGTCGAACAAAAAAAGAATCACGTAAATCGAATCATAAATCTCAGAGTAATCGGTGTACATATGAAACGAAAAGGATTTTTTTTTCATAAAAAATGTTCATAAAATGAAAACTACTGGGCCAAACTATGTAAATTTTTTACGGGACCAATTGGAAGCTATTCCGCGTCGAACAAAAAAGAATCACGTAAATCTGATCATAAATCACGGAGTAATGGGTGAACATACATAAAAAAATAAACAAAAAAAAGATCCCGACGAAATGAGAACCTCCTCCTTTTTTCAAAGTTGGTTAAAAAATGAGCCTTATTGTTGTGAAGTACCTTTAAAGTTATCAAGGGAATATTAAAATTAATAGACATTATCTAAAATTGCATCTTCTAGGAGTCATTACGTGAGTTTAAGTTAAAATATTTAAGGAAGTAGGTTAAGTGCATATTAAGATCTTTTAAATGACTTAATTTACATGAGAATCCATTGTTTTGTTACCGTAATAATACTTTAAAATATAATTTAAATTCAGTGTGATATAATTATAAGTATGCAAGTTAACTTTTACAAATACTAAAATTAATTTGTGCATTTTAATGTGCATTAAATTTTATACAGGTTTTAAAAAACCTTTTAATGATTTATACGTTGTTCTCAGTTTTAGTGGCAGATAAGTAAAATGTTTGTGAAGCGATATTAAATGTAGTGAATGTAGTTATCAAACGTCTTATGGTCCGTTCATGCTATCAACAGTTCAGTTAGATATAATCCATGGAAATAATGTCAAAATTTAACCGATACTAAGGCAAGTGAATGAATAGTAGGGGCATAGAATCTGGCCATTAGAAAAGTTAATCCGAAATATTGAATTATTCTGTTTAACTTGATTTTCTATATTTTTGTGTATACAAAACATATAAATATAAAATAGCAATGATCTTATAAAAGCTCACTGTAAAATAGTGGCAATGTACAAAGTAGAGCTTAACCTTAAAACATAGTTTTTTTTAATAACAGCACGGTCAAACATGTCGCTTTGGGCGACAGCTAAGTGTGTGTCTTGCGTCAGCGAGGAACTGCTCTGCAACGCGACAAGTCTTGTTGCAGACTGCCACATAGACCGCAAGCAGGGAATGTCATTGTTTCATGGAGTTGGCAGATTCATTGTGCACTCAGTTCGCCGCTGTCGCAGAACATTCCGTATACGCAACAAAAAGTATTAAAATGTATGATGTATTCCACGAGTCGTCGCACTCGGTGGCAACCTTCGTCGCGTCACTCGAAGCTAAGCTCAAGGTCGTGGCCGGGCCGTAAGGCGTACCAAAAATTGCACGAGATAAAAAAGGTTTTGCTAAAAAACCAATATCCAAATTCAAAGAACCGGTTTGTGCACACCACTATCCTGTTACTTTTACCGTTTCTCCAGTTTCACAAGAAACCAAAGGAACACACGACCTACAAATTCTGAATATTTCTCATGTTCACATGTCAGTAATTTTTTAGTTTCTCGGGTGTTTACATGTATTAAGATATTGCGGTGTTGGAAAGGGTATTTCATGCACGAACTTTTACTTATTAGCTTATTTCTTTATTTATAAAAAATGTATAATAAGTGGTATTTCATGTCATTTCAGAATATTTTTTCTCCGAACATCAATTTTAGCATTCGTAAAACAAAATTATGTAGTTATGATAAATGTTATCACTTCCGAGAATGTAAAATACATTACATAAAGATAACATTTTTTTTTTACTTGAAACTGTAATTATTTGATATGGAAAGAAACACATGTTAATAAAATGTTATAAATATTTCTTTGGTCAGCGATATCACCGCCATGTTTTTAGGCGCTACCGCTAACTGGTCATATTAAATACTTGCGTTCGTGTCATAATTGCATTAATAGAATTACTATACTTTGTTCTTCCTTGGAAGTTCACACACGTACTCGTTTCGTACATTATTTAATGATGTTCAAATGTCTTACTTAACTTAAGGATCATGTAAAGTTTGATACAATTTATAATATATGAAGTTAGATAAAAAAGAAATTTAAAAAAATAGTGTCAATGGTATTCCTACCACCTACCTACCTAATACCTATTCTGATAGAATATCTATCTACAAACAGCTCGAGAAACTGAGTAAATTAGAATTACTTAGAATGTTGTCCTTAATTCATTGATGTCTACTGCTGGACGTAGACCTCTTTAGGCCAGCATCACGTATCCCAATTCTCCGCTTTCCTTGGTCTAAGATTTTACTAAATAAAAAATAAAAAAAATCGATCCTCATATCTGTACTTTATTTTAATATTAACTTTTCACCATGGAACTTAATTCCAGTTGCGTTTTAAGCGTCACAGAATCTTGGCATCACTAATTGCAATAGCACAAAAAATAATTTGCTTCAAAATGTAAATATAATAAATAAATCTTTACAATATAAAACGAACAAACATTATGTTTCGTTATACAATTTATTGCGCTGAAGCAACGAAACCATATATCTGATGAAAGATACGTAAACCTCAAATCATACGTCATGTAGCGTGCTTATTGTTTCCTGATCGGACAACAATAATCAAGAGTGATTCGTATCTAAATAGAATTTATGTTAATTTAGACAGCGGCCAGAATAAAGATTAGTTCAATGCACAAGCGTTAATACAGGAAATGTCTGAGCAATATTTGCTCCGAGGCGCGGATGTATACCGGGAAGCAATCTAGTGCTGCAATAGTACCAACAAAAGGCGGTTTCGATCTTCGCCGGAGGGTTATAATTGACAAAGCACAACCGCCCTGCTTATATGCCTTCAAGGATAATATTATATCTTTAATTCGTACAAAACATATTTTAATTGAATCTTATATAAAGGTTCGACTAATAAAAGTATGCCTTTTTAGGGTTTTCAGCTAAATGGCAAATTCAGAACCCTTATGCTTCTTTTTTACTAAGTTCGTATGTGTCACCAACAATCTGAATTCCGCTTCATTGAAATTACTTTTTATTTATGTTAATAACTGAGATGTTGTATTATGTGCACTTCCGAAGCATGTCCCTTCTAACTTTTAAACTAGACGGTGGAAAAATTTATTAATTGTAGTTTTGACATGAGAATACAATTTCTTTTGAGTTTATAACTGCTCGTGAAAATACAGTTGAACAGCACCGTTTGTCAATTATGATGGACGATTAGTGACCACACGTGGGCACGCAGCACTCGTAAATTGCGACATATAAGTGAGAAAAGTAACATTGTTTCCAAGGTTCACATTACGAGTTCTACTCTCAGATTATTATTATTATCAAGCAAGTCTTAAGTAGCTTAAATGCATGTTAACGGTATTTATAATGTCCCATTAAAATGTACATAACGTCTATCTTTTCTGGTTTGTAGAAGTAGCCGCTTTACAGGTATTACGTTGTAAATTTCTTTTATGAGTCTTGCATGGAAACCTATGGTGTCTCAGAACGCTTGTCAGCGCCGCTTAGCGACCTTGCATGCAAAGAGGTCGGATTGCGCTGCGCTCTCGTATTCAAATACGATCGCGAGCCGGGATCTGCGTGTACATAATTGGATATTCGCGGTAAGACCGTGACAAGAAAGATAAATATGGTGGTAATAGTGAGGAGGCGGTGTCGTCAAGTGTCCATCGAGTGTTATCTGTTTGCGACATCTTCATGCTGGGGTCCGTTTTTCTACGCGTGCTCGCAGTGCGGTGGGCGGTAATGGCGTCCGCCCCAACGGGATTCGCGCGCCAACATCGTTTCGCGTCTCATCGTGCGGCCGCAATACATAGATAGCTCCACTTCAATTACGTGTGAACTTATTCCGGTAAACTATAAGAATTCCATCGGCGTAAAAATTCATTTCACACTTCTGCCACCAAAACATGTAATCCGATGCACTTCTGGCATCTAAATAACGGAATTTTATTTTGTTTTTGCAATTTATTTTATCCATATAAAGATATAAAGTCCTATAGGCATTGCTTAATAAATAGCTATTAGATTGGATGTGATATGATACATAAAAATAATATAGCTGTCGCTATTGTACGTTATATAACCGAAAATTACATAGTAATTTATTGATTTGTGACAGTGCCAAAGATCGATTAAAAATATTATATTTCGCAAAAATACTTTAAAATTCGATAAGCTATAGATGGAATATAATGTCTCAAAAATCTATTTTGATATCTTTCTATTTCATTAGATGTATAAACGATTAATAGAATTTAATTGACAAATAAATCAGCACATATTCATTCCATTAACTCTTCATTAATCATTATCATATTCATTAACTCTGTTTTCCACATATTTATTTAAGCTTGTGTTGCCTTACAAAAGCAACCGAGGCTTGTGACAATTTTTGATTAACATTAACGATGAAATTTAGAGAAAACAAGTAACAATGGTAATTCTTAAGGTGAGCCTCCCTCCCACAAGCAACGGAACCTCTTCCGCCGTTTAAATCGTGGAGTAACACAATAATGGGCGCCAACTAAACAAAGTACTATATTTTAATACAACATTTACAGTTAGCTAATCGAATAAATGATGCGTTTTATTTATACATCAAACGAGCATTACGCAATTTAATTTAAAATTGACACTATTTTCATTGCTGGCACTCTTCTGTTTGTGGGTAGAGACAAAAGAGGCGTGACCGCTATAATAATTTAACGCTCAAACAAAATGATTGACACCTCATACTATAAACAGACACATGAAATTGATAGGTTTTAAATTCATACGGTAAGGTTTTACGTGAATGAACAACTAACGGATTTTTTATTATAGGTATGTATGTAAACATTTTATCAGTGGATCTCGACCTGCTTTGAATATTTTTCTTTTAACACCTTTTAACAAAGTGCCCCAGTTCTCATATTTTGTATTTAATGGGGAGGTAGATCGGAGGCTGATTAATAAACGCGTAAGAAGTGGCCCACATTATTCTTTTTTGAGTACACCGTTGCATTAGTGAACGGAATTGGGGCGTATGACCGCTGTCGCAACGATTTTAAAATTCGATTAAATGTTAAAGATTTAAATGAGGCGGAAAGTCAAGAAACTACGAACTGGAATAATTTTTTTAACGCGTTAACCTATAAGCATTAGAAGTTTTTTGAATCCGATATAGACACTGCTACGTTCTCGGGTTCACCAGGAACCCATCAATTACATATTAGCTTAATGTGACGTTGATGAGCTTTAATTTTCGCTTTGATTTGCATGATTGTATAAGCCGCCGTTGAACGTCGTCAGATACCTTTTATAATGTCATAACTTCGCTGAAAATTGTCGTGTAACTATTGCCCGTATATTGCTTTTCCATGTGAATATTATATTTCGATATGATTTTAAGGAATAAATAAAGAATAAAGAATCTAATTTATAGTAAAATTATGCAGATTAAACACAAATATAAAAAATCTTATAGTACATTGTTGTACTCTAAGATTTTGTATATTTAGTTTTATTTACCAGTATACAAGATCTTTCATGTGGTATTCGAAATGGTTTATGCATTTTGCCGTTGTGCTTTGCCTTTGTAAGATTCAGACTTGAATAGATTTTAATTGGATTTATATAAGAACTCGTGTACGGTTGCAACAGTTTACAAGGAGAACAATGGTCGCGTGCGCAGTAGGCGGAGGCAACGTGGTCGCCAGGGGCCGATGTACTGCCCGCCCCTACCAAATTAAGAATCGAAGCAAATTTCGGAACGCCTTTGAAGATTCCCATATTATTTTCCTTAATACGTACATAAATGAAGATGGAAAGAAGTTTTCACTTTAAATACTTTTAAGATGGGAAAAAAGCTTTTTTAATAACAGCTCATAATCATCCCACCGTTCGGTTCGGGCATCCTATTTATACGAGGAACGGTCAGTATACCCGTCACGCTTGTCTAAGCTGTGTTGACACATCGGTTATTTCGACATGCAGGTTTTATGGTGTTTTCTTTTACCGTTAGCAAGTGGAAATGTTTCATTTTGAACAGTAGTTTGCAACTTAGACAAAACTTTATTACACACTAAAATAAACAATAACAAAAATACATATTTAAAATACTTTCTAGATATAAGCGGCCTTATCGCTTGCGATCTCAAAGGAAATTTTTAGCTAATCTGGCTATGTAGGTATTTGTAGGTGTAACTTAGTTTATGTATAAATTTGAACAAGTAATAATGGCATAATTTACACCGTAGTTTTAATTGCGATAATGTTATTATCAAACAATTGTGTATGTGACATTACTTATATTTTTGTTTAGTAATAAATAAGTTAAATAAACAACTATCGATTTTTTAATAAAATAATTGGAAAGATTGAAACTGTCATGATAGATTTATATCTTGCATGATCCGAGCTAATGCGCTTTAGCACCCTAGTCAAAGTACTCATAAAGCGCGGTATGCTGGTAATAAACATGCCACCAATAAGCGAAATGCCACCTACTACTATTCATGCGAAAGTCTAGTCACTCCTAACAATTTTACTGCTTTTTAAATTTTAATTACAGTAAATCAACTTTAACATTAATTTAATGTATCAACTAAACGAAATCAATTTACGACCACACATAACACGAGACGTGTACGTATTAAACTTGAAAACATCAAATTCTCATAAAAGTATACACATAATGCGCTTAGTTACCATTAAATAAGCTATTTAGCTGATAAATGAATAAAAAATATTACTAATAGAATATTACATAGATAGGTGTAGTGGTATGTATACCTATTAATAGAGCCATAATATTAGTACCTACCGACAATATTTATCGATGAATGATCCCCAGGCGCACATATAATTATGACTGTTTTTTTTAAATTTATTATAACAGCTTCTATATTAATTCTTTGAATTACAAGTTTATAGGCTCCGTTAGACCAAGACCGGTCATACGCGTGTGCAGGTTGAATCCACTTATTAGTAATAATCTTATAGACGTCTTGGGTAATATTGTCAATGTTATAATTAGATGGTTATCTATATTATGTGTATGTGTGTGTTTATCATATTTCATTTTTCAAAAGTCTGTTCTAATAATGATAGAGAGAATACACTTATTTAAATACTCTTTTCTATTGTTACATTTAGCAGGTTGCTGAAAGAGACCTTTACGCGTCGTCATCGTGTAATTATCTACATAACAATATCAGATATGCAACAATCTCCTACGAACAAGCATGGTGGGTATGCTACTAGTTGGAAAAGGTTAGGCCTAGATTCTAACCAATTAGGGACTGAAAATATTATTTTTATTAAATATTTTCTTAGTCACTGTTAACGACTATATTAATCCGATGTCATTAATTCCTAAATACCTTTCGTTGATTTCGTTTAAAAGGTTTCTTGTAAAAAATAGGATGGACATGAAACAATACTGGGCATGACCAGTAAAAAACGTGAACAGGAAGCAGTCCTTAAATCGTACATTTTTTGTATTGCCCAGAGAAAGTCACAAGTCATTCTTCTTTCGTTTTTGATATATAGAAAAACACCGATAAAACTTTCAACTAACGTTTTATTGCGTCCTGATATAAAACATCAATTTGCTGCTCATCAAAACTCTTCCTGCGCAGTGCAATCAATATACAGGTAATTGTGTTTGATTGATACACGTTACAAGTTATCATATCGTTTTTCATCGACTTCCTCGTAATTCGACGAGAGTGAACGGTTTTCCACTCTTCTTAAAACGATAAAATTGAATAAGAAGGCAAACAAAATGTATACACTTTAATATTATTACGAAGTAATTTTATTTCAGATTGCATTGCAATCTGTACAATAACAGATCTGTAAATGGCTCCAGTTTGTACATTGCGTTTAAAAATGTGAAAAAACTCACGGGGAACAATTCGGACCAAGGGAATCCGAAAATGCTATTTTTAAATTTTAGCCTATCTGTCTAAAACTACTGAATGGATTTAAATGAAATTCGAAACAGAGTAAGTTATATCACGGGACTTATTTATCCTGTTAAATGACTCGTGTCCGTGGGATAGATGGAAATAGCGAAATAGAAGGCGCTGCGATCGCATCTTTTTGGAAACTACTGAACTTATATGAATGAAACTCGACATACGGATGGCTTATACATACCCGAATCAACACGTAGGATACGTTTTATCTCAATGAAAAAACGCCATTAAATAGATGGGCGTTAAAATCGCGTTTTTCAATTCACTGATCTACGTAGTCTTAAATAAGACGTCATTCATTGTATTACTTTAAATCAGGTTAGCTTCGACTCATCTATATGTTTTGCTGTGAAGTTTTGAAGACTATATGGATTTAGTTTCTTATTATTATAGTGAATTTAACAAGAAACAGTAAAGTTTTAGGTCTACAAAATTACAGAATATAACCGCCTTTGACCAAATATGTTATTTATAGTTATAATATTCCATCTAAAATAATTCATATTTTATAACTTTTTTTTAGTTTACTATTTACCATAGGGTACTTAGTCCCTTTGTCTGTAATTATATATTCTTTAAAACATAAAAATTACATTTTAGTTCATGAGCTTTTGGCTTATGTCACTTTTTCATTTGGAATAATATTATCTTCTTCAGCCAATCTCTGTCCACTGCTAGAGTATGCCTCACCAAGTACGCGCCACATTACCCAGTCTCCTGTCTTCCTCATCCAGCCCCTGCCGGCGACCTTTCGCAGGTCGTCAGTCCACCGAGCTGGCGGCCGTCATATTCTACGTTTGTCGAGACGTGGTCTCCACTCCAGGACTCGTTTGCTCCACCGGGCGTCGGTTCTGCGATAGACGTGACCAGCCTACTGCCACTTCAACTTGCTAATTTTGCGAGCTATATCGGTTACCTTCGTTCTATTACAGATGTTCTCATTTCTCTCTTCATCCATAAGAGAAACACCTAATATAGCTCGCTCTATAGCCCGTTGAGTGACTTTGAATATGCGGATCAGTCCGACTGTCATGTCTCGGCACCATATGTCGCGATGGGTCGGTCGCACTTCTCGAAGATTTTCGTCTTCAAGCATTGCGGAATGGTCGACGAGAAGACCTGTCTAAGATCTTGTTGTTTAGGTTCTGTGGACACCTATATTGCCGTAATATGTCCGGTTTACTGATTAAATTGAACATAAAAAACGAATCTATAATGAGCTTTGCTCTTATTGCGTGGAACTATGATTTGTGATATTCATTATGTTTACTAAACCATAGTTATCAATGAATATATCACGCCTGTAAATTATCCTTTTGTTCACGATGATGAAAGCTAGTTGCTTTTTGTCCTGGACAATGTAAGAGATCATAGGTGCTTTATGTAAGTCGGAAGTTTAGACGAGTGTAGGCACGTGAAATTCCCTAACACAATTATTAAACTTTGACGTCATTGTGCAGAGAAATCACGAAGATTTGTGACGACAAAGCAAAAATAGCTGTATTTCTGTAAAGAAGAGAAATCACAAAGGCCTTTTCGTGGTATTATGTCGCGAGCTGTTTAAAAAACGAAGCGAATGGTGACGAATTCGGATTTTCTGCGTATTGAAGAGTCCGGTACAAAAGGGAAAACGAGTGAACGGATCTTTGTCGGCTCGCACACCATCAAGGTGCCAACCGTTAATGCACCACTTAACCAAACAGTTAATTTTTAATGAACACAATTACGCTTATGACGATCGGATTTCAAAGTAAAATACTAATTAACAATGTGATATAAAAAAATTTAAGTACATAAGAAATAAACAGGAATATTTTAAATTAACAACTATGTAGTAGTCCCTAAAATCACAACAAAAATTAATATTTCGGCGCAGGGTCATTTTGCATATAATTAGCGTTGTCATATAACGTTGTTAAACAACACACGTGTTCTCGTTACCGTTTGCAAACGGTGAACCCATCATCGTGTGTCACGGAGGCGTGATGGATCAGAGGATAAAGAGTGATATCACCTAGTCTGACGAGTTAATCATAAAGATCTTTGTCAAAAAGGTCGGCTTGTGTGCTTCGTAAAGCTGTGACTAGTTGCAACTAACAAGTCTATGCAGCGAAATGTCACCGAGGCCGGAGGCGAATAAGGTAAAAGGCGGCGCGCGCGCAGCTCGTGATCGATGAGCGTGCGCCGCGCGCCGAGTCTGTCATGCGCTACTTGTGATTATTATGTCTTGTGCCTGTGTCACGGTATTCCATTGTACTGCAACCGAGACACAACAAAAGCTTTTTTTGCCAGTAGCAATCTCAGAAATTTACCTCAGATATAAAATTAATTAAAGTGAAGATAAAAAATAATTGTTTGCGATAAGTTATTTTTTTGTGATGAAAGAAAACCATTTTCTTGATAACTAGCAATAGAAATAGGTTCGTGCCTAATTGATATTATTGAAAATCCAATATGAGCGTCTTTCCCGATTTCCGCAGTGCAAACTATAGGAACAAAATACATGGTTACGTGCAAGTGGAGTGTGCGGCCACCTCGACCTCCGCGAACGCAATAATTGAGCACAGAAATCAAATTACAGATGATTGATGATGCCGTTACTGCACGATTCAAGCCGCAATGACTGCCGCCGAGCGGACCGTATCATTTACGTAATAAGAATTCGACAAAATATATCATGAAAGCATAAAGAACAGCCAGAGGTACCTATATACTTTTTCGCATAATGACTCAATCAATCTTTTACGGGTCATGGATTACAGGCATTTGATAAGCTTGTTGATTCCCTACGTTTAATATGAATTTATGCTCTTATCTCATAATTATTCTTATTTAATCATAAAATAACGCCAAATCATTAATAAAGGCTAATCACTTTTTAAATATATTGTCTCCCTTAATAAAATAAACAGATACCGGTCCCTTACGTTTTTACAGATCTCATCACAAATCAATGTAGTTAATAAATTAATAAGAAGTTGTTATAAATAATTAAGACACAGGAGCTACACCTAGCGACATTTGTAATACCGTGCGCATAAAGCCATTAGGTGTAATGGACATTAGATAGATCAGCGCCATAGATGTTTAAATGAACGTTGGAAGTGCTGCCTAGAACGGAATACGACTTATGTAAATGGGCCTTGATTGATATGCGAACGAGTATTCTTCCGCTGCTCAAATTAAATTGGCATGACATGAGTCATTTTGATAGACAGACACAGTGTAGTCGATTTTTTGCGTGCTTACTATTTTGTGAATAATTTAATCCCGAAAATGAATAAAAATGTCTGTCTAGACATTACTGGAAATAAAACTAGTAATCAAGGGTCTGATGATAAATTGAGTAAACATTTATTTCATTCAACATTTAAATAACAAATTTTGTTGTTCTACGTGTAAGAAAACAATGAATTCGGAGAAACTAAAAAGGACGGTTTTAACTGTAAAGATGCGCTCGCAAGTCTCAGGTAATTATATTAAGTGGAAAATATTTACTCAAGTATACAACAGATAAGATCAAAAATAAAGAGAAACGACGGTGTAAGATCAACTTGCGCATCTAAAACGGCCCGGGGCGCCGCGGGTCAGTGCCGAGTTTCTTACATTACAAACACATATTGCTCTATTTCGTTACGAGTGAATTAGAATTCAAATGCGTTCTACCTGTCAGTTGCAATTATGGCTCTTCGACATCAAACGATTATTCTGACGGTAAATGACAGAATGTTTATATTAATTTCACATTACAAATACCTATGTTTACCACCACACAACTTCTCTAGATTGCAGATAGGTTTAGCTAATTTATATCGATTGCTGTGAAAGTCGTCATTAAAAAGATAACGATGATAAAATCTGTAAATAATAAAATAAGGCTTTCCATCATCTTTGTAAGTTAATTTCTTTATAGGACTATACAGTATATATAGTTGTTATATGAGTTTATCTATAAATTAAAACAATAGTCTACATATTATTAATTCTAAGAGAACTAATGAGTCTTTTTTTCCTATTGACAATGGACTGCCAGGATTCTTGCGTTGCCACCAATTAAACTTATAAGGTCCGCTCGTTTTTCGACCAGTTAGTCATACCTTTAGCGTTGCAAATATGTATAGGCGATGACATTTACGTTGCATCGGGTCGGTCGGTAATCAGCCTGTTTGACTTCAGCTATAACAAAAATAAAAACTAGGGAATAAAAAATGTTTAGCATCAATTCTACCGTACCGAATTGTGTAAAGATTTTATGCCAGATTTGACAGAAATCATTTCCATCATAAGAAGATATTTGTCATCCTAAATCTCCTCATATTTGTTAGATATGAGGCTGGTTAGACCTATGTTCTGAACCTTACCAGAGTGAGACGATACTGAAAAGTATTCACATTTTAAATTCCATAAAAATAAATGTCCCTAGTTGATGTATTCGGTAATGAGGGCAGTTGGAACCGGTCTAGTGGCTGCTTGCGGAACAGGTGCCAATACGAATGCAGTCTTACATGAAAGTGACACATTACAAACCTGTATTAGGCAAAATTTACGCACCCTCTCTCCTCGACATCGCCGATAAAACAACTTTTAATGGCACAAATAGATACTACGACGATCGACGATCAAACAGATGAATCGTCCCGTACCTCACTTAGATAAATTGAATACAAGTTTCACTACTTTACATAAACTTAGTTGTAGCAAATTCACGGACATGTGCGATAGCTATTAGAGAAAACTAGAAACTTCTGTTGATCGTTTATTTACGATCACGAAACAAGACCAAGATATAGCATTGGCAATATAAATAACCTTAAAAACGTAGTTTATTAAATAAATAGTATCATTAAGTATGAACTAGAGACTAAAATGTAATATATTTCAAATTCATGTTGACATTGAGAGCCTCAAGATGTCGTTTTCACAGATTCGTATGATGAACGTGGCAAGTATCAACATAAAGTGGAACTATATGCTGTGTCTTACATCTACTAGTATATCTAGAAACACATCCATTTCACTAGGCAACTCTCCAAAAGCGAAGGATATAGGCCCTCTGCCTTTTTCATTTAAGTAGTTTTGCAATCAAAACACATTCAACTACAAAAAATAAGCACATAAAACACTCACTTTAATTATAAATAGGAAGTTATTTAAAGAACCGATAATAATGTAATTAATCTTGTTATGATTTGAAAAACTGGTATTTGTTGAGGCCGTTTAATTATACTTATTACTTTCTCAGCAATTTTATCAATTTAATTAAATAAAGTATTTATGGCTCAAAAAAGTATGTCAATATGTTAACTGTATATGCTCGTAATTTATTATATTTGAGAGTAAATTAATGTAATAATTTCCTTGATTTGATTGGTTTTAAGTAGAGTTTGAGGTACTATACGTGTATAACATTAAGATAGCTAAAATCTATATAATTATTATTTCATCTGAGACTGTGATTTCGCTCGGATGCTTGCAAATTCCTTTTTAACGCTCATGACATTGACTCAATCATATTTTTTTATATATTCATTACACAAATTTAAGAGATTAGAATTAAATAATTAGATTTTTAATAACTATCTTATACTAAAATTTAGGCAACTAAAATGAATTTCAGCTCTAACATTTTGTACATTATAAGTAGGTACATAATCGTAAGTTCTAATTTGGTTCAATTATAGTTTCAAGTCTCGGATTGCTTATAAGTATTGTCTTAGAATACAGACCCCAGTTAACAGCTATATGTTTTTCACAGCCCCTCATTAATATGGATGATTAACTTAGAAGAAAAGTAGTCAGAATCCTACGTTTAACATCTCACGTTTCACTTGTACCGATTGTTAGTAAAGCCATTATAAACACGACTGAATGATTTTACATACAAAAGTTTGTTAGAAAATCACAAGGGCACCGATCATAATGCAATGAAATTACACGTATTATACGCCTATTTAGGGCCAAGTTGATGCATTACCTTTCTTATTGCACGTTCGCGCATTCAATACAAACGTGAGTTCCACAATTGAATGCGTTCAAGTTACAGCTTATCATGCTACGTCATTTACTTTGTGTTCGCTAACCTACTTTATCTAAGAGTAGCCGACTTAAAACAGGTTTATCTATTTTTAAGAAACCTGTATTGTAATGAGCTGTGCGTAAAATTCTTATAATAAAGCAATTTTGTGTTTTGACGGATCTTCATACTTTGATAGGCACTATTATGACTGCTAATATCTGTTATTTATATAGTTTATAAATAGCAGATATTATGCTATTAATATATTAGATTTGGAAATAAAAACACATAAAAAACCGTACTATTAAGTAATTAATTTGAAATAATTTTTTGTATGCTCCTTAAGTACGAATCGATTATAAATTATTACTTTCGATAAAAGAGATAAACACGTATTTTTTTCTGAAAAATGGAACAGTTTCTATTTGATAACTAATTTTCTTCCACAACCACTTCGGTGCATTGAATTAATTATAATGAAATCAAATATATTTAGACTTTCGTTAGCTAGCAGTAATAGATATGTTAGATACTATGTTGGATACGTTTTATTACATTTAATTTAATAAATAGGACAGTTTCCATTCGTCGTCACACATCTAAAATTATAAGACAGGAACCGTAAGGAAAGGTATCTTTTTTAATTAATATGGTTTGTTGGTTCACTACCTAGCGTAATCAATGACGATATAGTCAAGGATCAAGCACGATTATGAACAAAATAACTATTCACACGAGACTTGAAGGCCTTTCATAACAACATCGCCACTAATTGTAGAGATATAAAATGAAAATGGAATCTTTCTATGGCTTATGTTTTGACTTAAGCGATAGAAAGATTGCAAATAGCAGTGCAGTTATTTTATTACCATGAGTTGAAACAAATGAACCACAACATAATAAAGTGAGTGCAATTTCTACTCGTTCGGTGTAAAGCCTTAAGCTACAAGCTAAAGCCATGGAAAGTGCTTCATTTTTCAAATACTTCCAATAACTACGTGTCGGCTAAGGCGGCGCTAGTAAAATCGTTATCGTGGGAGAGAGCGCCGCAGATTGTAATCAACGACGCTTTTATGTTAGTAGATAAACACAAGTAAAATATATTTACTTATAATTCTTAATATAATGTATAATCAACTACTAAAATACTTTACTGTTATACACTTTACATTACGATTATACAGTGTTAATTTAGAGCTATTCTGCTTCTAAATATAGATAAAAGTTTCAGTAATTACCTCTCAATAAGCCAATGTGTGAATTATAAGAGTTTGAAAAATATAGCTCAATAATTGTTTCGTGTTTCAAACAGTAAAACAAATTGTTCTATTAATTGTTTTTATATCGTCATCTATACTTATAATCAAACAGTAAAGTGACTTTGTTCTCTCTTGGGAGTAAACTGACTTTCATGAAATATGGTATGTAGATAGTTTAGAGATCGGCCTTAGCATGGAGTCCTTTCATCCCATAGGTATCGAGAACTCTAGGAATGAAATACTGTTACAGATAACACAACCTTTATCAATAAGAGACATTCGTTTATGTGTTTTGTATATCCCCTAATTAAGCAATTTACGCTGGTGTAATGGGTGGTATACAACGGACTAGTCTGGGGCCGTCCCAGACACTCAGACTATAGCAAATTTAGCATGCAATGAATCGAACTCGGTGCTTCTGCGTTGCAGTGAGGTAGACAAGCAAAGGCTTAGTACGGTCAACCATAGAGGCCGTCAATCTCATGTAGCACGAATGGATTTTGATCTCCTTCAATTTAAGGGAACCAACAATATACCTGGTACGCTTCTCTAAACGGAGTGGTGAGACAGATTTCAGACAGATTTAGGATGTTTTCCTTTGACGCCAGCAAGTGATAAGTGTGTCAACAGGTTAAATAGATCTGCTCAAGCGATGTATGTCCTCCGCCAGGATTCAAACCTACGGCATGGTAATGAGACGTAGGTATAATGACCATAGAGCTGCAAATACTTTGTAATAGTGAACAATAAATAGGATTATTCACGTCGGTGGGTTCAAGGTAATAATCAGTATATTTTCCGATGAAGGGAGAAATTGTTTTCCCATTAATGCAAATAGCACAGGTCAGGTAAAATGATCAACCCACTGACCTTTTAAGAGAGGACATCGAGTAAATACTTGTAGATGTTAAATTAATCTTTAACCTTTGTATAGCTAGTACCAGATTACTATGCCCGAAGAGTTGTACTGTGCTAAAGAATAATAATAACCAGTAAGATTTGTGCTTAAGTCTGTCAATATATAAAATTGAATTATAATTTATATTTTAGTGTGGACGAATAAAAATAAAATACGAGCGCTTTTCTGTACTGCTGTGAATTAATAAAATATTCAACAGTAAGGTTGACTACACGCGCAAGTATTCATTTATCTGTCATGTGTTATTAAACATTGCCTAAAGGATTTT
Source organism: Dendrolimus pini (assembly GCA_949752895.1). NCBI lineage: Eukaryota > Metazoa > Arthropoda > Insecta > Lepidoptera > Lasiocampidae > Dendrolimus > Dendrolimus pini. The sequence goes on from OX457133.1 coordinate 12,438,610, forward strand.
AGCAGACATTTATTCTTTAACACGCGACGGATACTTTAATTATCCTTTTTATACGGAACGGCCCTTTACTTAAAGCATCACTTTACGTGTAGCAATTATTGTAAGTAATTGCATTTACATGTAACATCCCAAAAACAGAAAAAAACAACCAACTAGTAGCCATTTCACGTGAGAAATAATCTCTCTAAACACTTTCTGTTAAAAGAAGTAAAAAGTTTAACAGTATCGATACTAAAGAAAGGAGTTCAATCCACCATTTTATTTTTATTAGTTCAATACCATCGGCTAGTCCGTCTCACTAAGCGATCGTCGGCAAAATACGTTTTTAAAAGTTTTGCGTGTTTATTTTGGGACTGGATACGGCTATAAAATTACGAAGATAAAACTACATACATTTTAAGTACAATAATTTAATGTCGAGTACACAAACAAAGAAGCATCCCGAGATACCTGACGATGGAATGTTTCGGTCCGCGACTGAGTTTTATTACGCACATAAGGAAATGGTCTTAGGCCATTAGAGGACCACATAACAAATTAGAATTTCATTCAATGTAAATCCCTTGAGCGTTCTCTCGACGATGCTAATGGTTGAACTAAGACACGCCTCACAATTTACAGACGAGTAAATTAAGCCGTTCAGGGTCCCCCTATTGTATACTGATGCCGTACATCAATTGATACCGCGATGCAGCGTCCCGGAGTATTTAAATAGCATCTGTGCTCGTAATTAGCTTTAACGGTAGTCGCGTTTATTAATACCGCTACAACGATATAATGGTAACCTTACAGGCGCACTTTACATCGCGTATTGGTTATTTTACACTTGTATTAAAATAGATTTACTGCTACTTAAAAACTTGGCGTCTTAAACTTTATGATCTCAACAAGGTAGGAACAGAAAAATGACTATGTAGGGGCAACTTTGTACTCTATTATTATTAAGGGCATTTAGCAAAGCCGAATTGTGGCAAATTGAAAAAATCACGGATAGGTAATTTTTTATTCTTCTTAAGCCTGATTTACATTTTCATTTATTGAGTAGGTGGTTAATTTTTATTGTCGTTTGAACAGAGTCTATTTATAGATGATTGCCTTACCATCGGTTGGATTTTGACATCACTTGTATAGAGCTTATGTCAAATTTTAACTCATAGTAAGGCAAATAAACGGTCGGTAAGATACAGGAACTGGCCATTAATTGATAATAAGAGATTTATGGAAAGCTTCTACTGCAGAAGATGCCGTATTTCGGTGTATGAAGACGACATCTTCTGTTTCTATGTTATGAAATGACACGGATGCTACCTGACATCTAGTTCCTTTCAAAGGAAACAATGCACGGAAAGTATCGCTACCAATTAGGACCTAAGAATCTAGTTGCTATTCATCCGTATGGCAATATATGGCTGACCGACGCGTACAAGAAACCGAAGACGATACCCATAGTGTGCCAACCAGTACAGGTATGGTGAAACGTAAATAGTAGGTCCGAGGCATCCGGCTCATTGAATGCGCTGACCCCATCTGGTCGGGGCCTGAGGCAAGTTGTACAAGGCTGCACAATCGCACTGCCAATGTTGTCCACTGGAGGTTTATCGCTATGATCCCAGTATCATGAAACGATAGTTATTTTGTTTTGTGATCTGATTAAACTATGGACTAACAATAATTAAATTCAACGACAATGTATATTACTTACGATAATGATTTTATTGAATTTGGACTTGAGGAAGCACTATTAAGTATCATACTGTTTTAAAGGTGCTAGATGTATGTAGTCTACATCTATAAAATAAACTAGCTGACCCGTGCCCACTTCGCTGGGCATCAGAAAATAAATAAAAAATACTTATTTTTAATCACAATCAAATATATAGCCTATGTCACTCAGGAATAATGTAGCTTTTCACTGGGGAAACAATTTTCAAAATTGGTTTAGTAGATCCAGAGATTACTCCCTACAACGTCACAAACTCACAGATTTTACCTCTTTATTTTTTGTTGAATTTAATTACCTACTAAGCGAATTCAAAATATTTCCCCTCCCGTACAGCCCGTATCCCAGTGACGCCTACATCGCATAAGCCTATCTAGCCGATTAGGATGCGCGGCGACCACACAACTTTTTTCTAATACTTACATTTTTATATTCGTGATATCTTTCGAATGGAATGTCCGAATTGAATGATTCAAAAAGATATACAAAGGTATTGAAGCAGTCTTGAATATGAATATCTTCACACCTGACAATTCTCGATTTTCTCTAAAAAATAAGCCATATTAGAAAATTGTGAACTCTGTTTAACACTGTCAGGATTACCTTTGTTTCATAGTTTTCAACTTTATATATTTAAAACCGTTGTCGCAGACTGAAATTATTAATTGTGATTGGTATAAAAAAATGTATCATTCATCAACTACGTCTTCATCAGTCGATTATATAGTTAGGTCTCAGTATTTAAGTCTTATTTTGCACTCGTCAACCCGTTAGATCAAGCCTACACCATGTTTAATCCACTCATTGAAAGATTTGCGTTTTATTTTGCTAGTTAACACACTCTGTATATTATGGAGCAACATTGTGCGATATCAAACTAGCAATGTAAGATTGTACATTATTAATGCGTAAACAAAGTTTCGTCTATTGATTTGATTACCAAATAATTATTACAAAAATATTGCCAAACCAGTATTATGGGTTTACTGGATATATAGCCAATATAATTAAATAATTTGATAAGTACAAAAAATTATAAGCTTCTCGCGTAACTAATAACATTACATGTTACACTATTTTGACACGTACATAGGATATGGAAGAATGAGCAATGAACGTGTTCAAGAATAATTTCTGATAAATTAGATGTATAAATTTCATTCGCTGTAAGGTAGATAACAATACAGGAGAGATTTTCTATTACTAGTTAACAATAACATAAACAGCTCATAAAACATAGACATCTCAGACAAACTTTCATGCGTATTCATTAAGAAACAAAGATAAGAATATCTCAGGAAATATGGCTAAATCATCAAGCTTTTGAAATTTAAAACAATAAGAAATTCAAACAGTGCACAAAGTACAATAGTCAGCATATTACAAGTAAGCAACTGCGGCCTAATGCTTACCAACACATTTATATTCGTATATTTTCGGTAGTAAAATCAGTGTCATTACAGCGCTCGTTGGGTTTGGTATTTCTAACATTTTACCCTTCCCTCCTAAACTAAAACTTTATACACACTACAGTTTTCTGGTCTTTCGAGCCGGATAGAACCAGCGACCTATGGTTAGCAAAAACGCTATAGTCTTCTGCTTTGTGCCTCTGCTACATCTGACATGATGTTACTAGCAGTGATCGTTTCACGCAGATTTAGCTACTATGGGTTAACGGGTTATTTGTCATACATCATTGTTATTAATGACGTGAAATATTGACAGATAACGTATGTATTTACATTAATGTGGTTAATCGTTAATGTCGTTATTTTTAACACTACAAACAAGACGCATTTGGCCACAGTCTGGGCCAATACTAACATTATCACAGCTGGAGCAGGGATATAAGAATAATCCACCTTGGCACCTCAAGTATTTCGTTATGTTGTCCCTATCAATCAGTTAAAACTATACGAATATTTTATACAAAGTGCAAAGAATATTACAGTTTTCAGCAACCAAACCACACGAATTACCAAAGGTCGAAACAAATCCTTAATTATCTAACCTCTAGATGGCGGTACTTTACATTGCGATCATGAAAATTTCTCTGTATTATACTTGACAGAATTGAGCCTTAAAATTTGTGTAAACATGTTATTGACCTATGGAACTTTCTAGCATCAATTTGAAAAGGTCGTCTCGGGCACTCCAAACACCTGTAACAGGCTATCAAAGGCGTTAATGTTTCCGACTTTGGTGTCGACACCTACCTTTATTTATTTACAACTTTGATATTTGAACTGCACTCGTGCAAAACATGCCAATTTTCGTTCAGTGTGATTAGATCCCGTTTTAATATTTTGTTTACTATATAAATCACTGACGATCAAAACACAAAATAACTGATGAATTGAATGCATTTAAATTTCAAATCTACCGAGCCTAACTTGAAAGTGAAAATACACATTTTGTTTGACGCATCAATTGAATTGAAAAAGCGAAATGATATGTCAAATAGACATTTATGAGAGTAATTTAATTTTTTGATTGATGTGAGTGTGATCAAGTTACTATGGCGCCTTGAGCATCAATAAACACGATTATAAAAGGAATTATTTTCCCTCGTTGTATATTCAGTACATCCAATTTCATTTAAACGTCAACATTGACGTTAAAATGAAAGAGATTGGACGGTTGCGTTTTTATTAATAGCTGATATTAATGAGTTTAGTATACGCAATGTGCATGCGTGCAAATTGCCTCTTGTAGTTATTTGGAACACAAATATTTAAATATTTTTTTCTTATGCCATTCGAGAAATCATTATAAATTACAGAATGAAATTTTGCAGGAATACAAACATACTGATATTCACTCGTGTTATGTGATATACAGAAATATTGAAAAACAAGACGATATTTTCATCAAAATATTCTGAGCATAAATAGTAGTTAGTACATTGACATGAGTATATTATAATTGACTTTAACTGGTTATCAATCAGTTGCCGCAATCATTTAATTCAAGCGTTCAATTATTTTTAAATCCGTGTTAAATACACTGACGGACTCATAAACTGCATCAAAGTAATAGACGACTTTGAAATAAATATTTTAACCAAGTATGTAAACTTTCTATACAGATTTAAATTGAAACCTCTAGATTGGTTCGTGAACTTTAAAACAGCGTAGGGTCATATCCTTAAGTATAAGTTTGTGTACTGGAAAGGATCTTAAGACTTTTTTTGAAGAAAAAACAGAAATTTAAGGAAAATTGGTTTAATTAAAAAATTGGTTTTAACAATAGACACAAACTTTATGCAAGGGTTTATTTATGTTTTAATAAGGTGTATTACCTCCACGTGCCCTTATTACGGATTCTAATCGGTTCCGCATATATTTTATTAGGGTTATTAAAAGATCTTGCGGAATATTGTCCCATTCTTCTGAAAGTGCTGTTCTTAGTGCTGCCACTGTCGTGGGCAAAGGGTCGCATATACAGCTCTTTTTAAATTGTCCTAAACATGCTCAATAGGATTAAGATCCGGGCTGCGTGCTGGCCAATTCATTGTACGTATCCCAACCTCTTCGCAATATTGTCAAACTTGTGCAGAAGCGTGCGGCCGGGCATTATCCTTCATTAAAGTAAAATTTTCGCCTATGAATCCCATGTAAGGCACCACGTGATCTTCTAAGATCTCTGTTATGTAGCGATGTGCAGTCAAACCTCCTCTATTACCGTTTTGACGGACCATGTCTATGAACACAAGTTCTGTTCGCCCGTTCATCGATATGCCACCCCAGACCATACACGAACCGCCTCCAAAAGGAACACGCTCCTCAATGCAACTTTGAGCATATCGCTCCCCACGTTGACGATAGACTCTTCTGCGACCATCTGCACCATATAAACATGTCCTACACTCGTCCGTGAACAATACGGAGGTCCATTGCTCTTCTGTCCAATTCAGGTGATCACGCGCAAATCTTAAGCGAGCTTGTCTGTGAGCTACAGACAACTTTGGACCATTTGATGGTCTAAAAGGGGTGATATCCGCTTCCTTTAACCTTCTTATTCTTCGTGCACTCACGTTTACTCCACGTACTTCATTAAGCTCTGTTTTGATGTTAACAGACGTGAGGAAACGATTTCGCAGGGAAGTTGTAACAATAAATCGGTCATCACGACCTGTGGTTGCTCGAGTCCTGCCTGTACCACGTCTCCTTCTGTAAGAACCTGTCTCCACAAACCTTCTGTATATTCTAGAAACCGTAGACTGGTTTAAATTTAAATTTCTACCAATCGTTCGTTGATCCAAGCCCTCCCGCACCAATGCTACAATTTGAGCCGCTTGTTCGGACGAAGTATCCATATTATGGTTCAAAAACTCTCGATGAGTTAAAAACTAACCCAACAGTTCTGCTGGTAACAATAATTCAATTGACAAAAGAATAAAAAATCAATGATAATCAATTTAAAACTTTGCTATAAATAACACGCAAATCTGAACTACGAGTAAATTTTCTTTTCCCGGCTATATTCATTTGTTTTACTGCAGTTCTATTTTTAAATTTTCCTTTTTTTGAGATTAAGAGCTAGTCTCTCCATATTTATATAATTTAATCTAAAAAGTTTGCATACTTATTTAAAAAAATCATTTCAAAGTAATCCTGAACTTTGATTCAGTTTATGAGTCCGTCAGTTTACAATTATGAAGAAATGTTGAGTTTTATTAATATGTTTATATTGCTTTTTATTATGAAGTCGTGGATTAAGTACCTGTATTTAATTCTCAAGATATGTTTTCAAATCGTAACAGAGAAAATACACCGCTTAGGAAAGTTTTTGTGGCCTAATTCCCATATGAATACAGCTAGTGCAATCTGACAGGTAATCATAAATAATAAATAAATTACGAAGAAATTAATATTATTGAAATATGAAATTCGCCAATCAGCCATAGACTACTATGGCGGTTAAAACGCCTGTGTTCTTCACATATGGGAGGTTCGAAGCCAATAGAACATAATTTCATTACAAAGATAAGTCATTGTCAAATTTTTCATTCGTAACATAGACTTATCAACATCAAGAAAATAACACCAAATTTACTTATCGAAACTTCGATGGGTTCAACACTAGTACATTGTAACAATTACATTAAATTAGCACTGAACTTATTTATATTAATGATCCGTAGTGGTTCCTACCGTTGCTTGTTCGTGATCAGGTTCTTAAATCGAACTATTTCGCGTAGAAATATAATAAAAATATTCGTTATGCTTATTTCAATCGCTATAATTTGATTAAGATGCAGTCGATGATTCTTGTAGCATCCTTCTGGGACTTTGTAGTATAATTATAATTTAGTATATATCACGTTGCGTGCAGCTCAAGCGAGTTTATGTTTGATGAATAGGTTCCCAAGCAATTATTTAGATTTAAAATACTTAAACTTTTTTTCGAACAACACTTTTCTTTTGTTACAGATAACGAATGTTGCCACGGCCCCTCTCAGAGAGCACAATGCGGCTTTTACTTAGTATAGTGTTAGTAGCGTGCGCGGCGGATGCTGCAAAAAAGTTTGAGGGTACATTAAGATCAGCGGCAGATGCTCCACCTCAAGACAATCTAGCTATTGAATCTGGCACGCCTGAACCTGCGGTAGTGGCTGCGCCGACAGATTACCAGAACCCCGGTGCACCTCCACCTCCAGCTGATAAGGTTGAAGAAGAGGAAGAAGAAATAGCGCCGGTAGAAGCACCTGCAGAGACGCCCGCTGAAACTCTTGCAGAAAGTCCTGTAGAACCACCTGCAGAAGTAGACGCGGACACACCTGCAGTAGTTCCTGAAACTGCGTCCGGAGCAGTGCCACCTTCAGCTCCTAGCGGAGTATCCGCACCATCTGCGCCTGCTAATTCCCTTGAAGAATGCGACCCTGAAATGATTGGCTTTGAACTTGTCACAGGGTAAATATATTTTATATTTATTTACTGTACACCATTCGTTTATATGATCTAAGCTGTACACCCACTTTTTACGTTATTGACGTATGGGTTTTTGCTTTTGTCTCAAAATAAATATTTTCGGCTCTTTCTGGTATTAGAAGACACAGAGCAACTAAAGCTAGCTAGCTAGCTAGCTAAAGCAAGGAATATAACGACATAAAATTACAAGTAAATTTAGTTTGCAATATAAAAAAAAATTGTAATAGTGATTATTATATGTACACATTTTACATATTTAGCCCTTGAGCGCTTACTTAATTAGCGGGCTCTTTTTAATTACATATATGTATCTGACGATTACTTACTGTTATTATTTACATACAGGTACGTTTTCTCCGCACCATCGCATATCTTAGACGACATACCTGGCACTCTAATGTTGACCGACTGCCTAGAACAGTGCCAAGCTAATGACACATGTCGTGCCGTCAACTACGAGACTGGACTATGTGTGCTATTTAGCTCAGACGCAGACCAATTACCTGGTAAGTGATATGTTGCAAAAATATTATGTCTTAATATATTAGTCTAAATTTGGCCAATTTACTCATTAAATCCGAAGGTCTCTGGTTTGAATCACGACAAATTAATGTTTGTATATGGTATTAACCACAGGCAAATCTTAATACATGACTGTTGGAATTGTTGTATTGTCCGAAGGTATATATAATAAATTATTGCACACACGATGTTAGTCTCAGATATTTATTGCAGTTCTTTTTGCGATACATTGACATGTGACAGATTACACATATTTTGAGTTCCGAATGCAACCAGGATTCATAATACAACCTCCAATAATGACCCAACTTTTATTTTGCTATGAAAGTACAAAGATATTAGTAAAATCACTGGCCAAACTTCTTAGCGTTTCACTCAAAGTAACAAGTATCTAAATCAATGTCAATCAATGGCAATATTTGTTCAATACAATTTGGAGCGTGTAAAGACTAGTAATAATCATATACGTGTAAAAAAAAAGTTAACAATAACGGCATAAGCATATATATAGAAGCTGGCTGGTGTAACCGGGACACAAGGCAGGTGGCACAATAGCGCCAATGTAATTATTTATCCGACATAGAGTTGTAAGCGCTCAAACGCGCGAACTGTTGAGTTTTTGCTTCATGCATCATTTGAATACCAATAACGGCATGACAATGCTCACAAGCCATATTGGGCAAAAATACTCTCACCGCGAAAAGGAAAACTAGTTGGTGTATTTAACATTAGCTAGTGGGTCATGTCTTGACCTCGTATTTACTTCAATGGGCGTCTAAATTTGGTAGGTAATGTTTAATATAGTAAAATTGTGAATTAACAAAAGCAAAAAATCATCGATCATATGTAATTTTATTCATGTTTTTGTTGCCATTGGAAAGTGGCACGTCAACTCTTAAAAAGTAGCAGCAGCAGACAGCTAAGTACCTACATAACTGGAAATGGCATTTTGGTATAAAAACTGCTGGCCAAAACAACATTAGGATGTCATTAAATTCCTTCTACAACATCCTGCGATTTATTAGTTTTGTTACTCTTTTACCATTTAACCACAAACGCACGACATTGGTGCAAAAACGGAACATTATATTATTGTGTACTACACTAAACTTGAAGAGATAAAACGTGACTAAATGTTAATAGCCCTGAAAGCAAAAGAATAACCTGCCATTGTGTCCGTCAATCAGCACAATGAAATTTAAACGAAAATATTTTCATATCAAAAAATTGCATTCATCCATTAAAAGCGGAAGCTTGCATCTAATACGAGGGTAAATCAAAAAGTTCTAAGAAGTGCATATATATAAAACCTTTTTGGGAGAAGTTCGATATTCAATTTAAAGAGTATCAATCACACAATATTTATGCCAACTGTCACTTGTTTTGTTAAGATTAATTTTATTAAGACACTACGAAGCTTTCATAACATGTTACATTTCTAAAAATAAAAGCGTTGGAATAAAATGTTGAGAACATACTTTGATGTTGTAAGTCTACGTACAAACTTTAATTCGCTAAGGTTAAGCGCAGTTTTATTGCTTGTACAGTAACCAGCAATCTTACTGATCGTTCATTTGCCTTACCATGAGTTAAAATTTGACGTAAGCTTCATAGAAGTAATCTCAAAATTAAACCAATGGTAAGGCAAGTGAATGAATAGTAACATATAGGAACCGGCGATTAAACAAAACATGTTCGATATAATTGTGTGAGGCAAAAATAATGTACTACACCTTTTTCATAATAAATAAATATTTTAAAACATCACTGTTTTAATAATTTTTAAAATGTCTAAAGCCGGAAATCACAACCACTGCACATTTCACCCAAAGTTATATGAGTATTTCTATGTACATTAACAACGAAAATTATATTCTTAACAGTCCGAGCAATAACAGTTTCTCACAAATCACATTTTATGGTACAATAACGGTTATTCTGGGTTTACGAATAAAAGATGCATAAGATATTATGATTGGTTAATCTAAAGCAATTTATAAGTTGGTAACGGTTTATATGATCGATGGCAATGTGCTTTAACGATGGATACTAAATTCATTTTTTTTTAAATAAATTATCGTTTGGTGTGTCCATTATGGTAATGTTTTATTCAATTTCAGGTGCGTTAACAAAGTCGCAGTTCCCCGTTTTTACGATTTACGCACAAAAGTCATGTTTGGGTGTAAGGCCGTGCGAGCGAGCTTGGTGCTTTGACCGCGTTCGTGGCTACAATCTCAAAGGACGCGGCAAGAGGACACACACCGTGGGTTCCAGGCAAATGTGTCTCGACCTCTGCCTCGGCGAGAACGAGTTCGTCTGCAGGTTGGTTTACTAGAATTCAAAAACAGAAAACAATCTCCTGTACTCAGATGACATCGTGATAAGTCTAGGTCTCTGTAGCGTTTGTCCTGCATCCTGTATGGTTTACCGTACGTGAACTCGTGCATTGTAAAATGTTATTAAAATCCTCAACTATACAGTTAACTACTTGGGAATCATAAATTAGACCTTGTATAGTTTTAGCAACATTGTATGTTTATGTTACTTTACTTATTTTATCGATCGTTTTAATCTCAGTTCAGCTTGTATCAATTAATCTATTGAATGTTAGTTAAGATTTTGGATAAAAACTTATACAAAAAAACAGTACTGACTTAAATCTTATAAGGAGCTTTTTATGGTGATCCACGTCATTCCCCATGTCAAGTATTGCTCCCATAGAATGAATATGCAATTTTACGATAAGCATGAAATTGAATTTATGTTCACAAAACCACAATAGAAGGAAGCGGTGAGAATTTATTGAAATCATATTCATTTCAAGCTGTCAGCATTATTGTTTACTGCAGAGAAATTTCATTTTTATGAATAGCTTCTTAATAATATAAAATATGGCAGGCTTACGAGAGATCGAAATTAAATAAGCATTCGATATAGGCATGAACATAGCCTAACTATGGTTCATACTGGTTTATGGTAGTTGTAAAGTCTGCCTAAAGAAATACAAAGTAGAGCGACCTATGGGCGGAGTGGGCCATGAATGACCCCCGACGTGACCTATGCACGACTATCTTATTCTAAATAACTTACATTTTACATTACGATTACTAAATAAAACATGTAGCTTTAACTCTCTGGCATAAAGGATGATTATAGTAACCTTATTTTTTGGTGTGAATACTGCAGTGTATAATTCTAATATAAAAAAAATCACATTATCATTTATTTGAATACGTTATAAATTATCTCAGTTACTTATAATATAGTTTATTTTACATCACGAGCTTACGACGAGGTTAGGGTTGTGTATATTTCTGGTACGTATCCTGAGAAAACTTTCCTATTTCCCGGGGTAACAATTATTTTTGTTTATATATCCGTTCCCGAATGTATAAACATAGAGTATTTATCTACGAAATTATTACTAGAGATCTATACAATCGTCGTTTGTATCGAAGAAAAATAGCAAACGTATGCAATAGCAATTTTATAAATCAACTTGTTCAGACAGAAATATCTAAATTGCCTATTAAACCTTTTATATCCTTGTTAATGTCTTCAAAAAGTAGGACAGTGTCCGTAGCTATGACAATTGCACTAACAAGATGTGGAAATTGTTGTGTTAGGTCATGGTTCTATGTTCAATCAGACGTTATCATCCTCGCCATCATCAAATGTCTGATTTTATATTGTGCTTAACGAGGATACATGCACTTATATTTATATGTATAACATAAAATTTGTGGCATAAGAATAGTCGAATGCTTATAATAATCGTTTTAACAAGATATCTTGAATCATACTTTAAAACAGTTACTTCATTCAAATCATATAAATGCGAAGTTTTTAGTTGTCCTGCTACTTTTAAGTAAAATAATATCTAATTCTGTTATCGTAGAATCTTAAAAATGTCCTAACGGGTTTTAATTATTTTATTAATAGCATTAATTAAAATAACATAAGCTTAATAAATTACTTAGTATAAAATCACAGTAGCTAATCGTTTGTAAAAAAATAGCGTCGATGTAAAAGTTAAAACTAGTTTTTCATGTAATGCAAATTAGTAGAAAAGGAAATCGATCTGTCTTTATCGAGTTTCCTTAGATGGTGGCACATCTTTGCCGGTTATTTCACTAGATAAGTCACAGTCTCCATCTAGAAGCCTTTCCGTATCTAAATTCTACAAACGAGCATTATATACAAAACAGGGAGGCCAATTGCAGAGCCTATGTCTCAGGCGTCTAATGCAGCTAGACACGACTGTCCTATTGTGTTATTTCCTAGTATGGTTTTTGGTATCATTAACATAAATAGTGTACGCAGTCTAACGCTCACATTCGATGCACGTATTGGCGTATTCGATGCTTTAACAGTTCGTAGATGATTGCACCGTTGCATTATACTGTTTCAATGTAAATAAACAAACTCAACCCACACCATGCACATTACGAAAACACAGCGTTCGAGAATTGATAAATTTAAAAAACATTACATTTCAACAATGTGGATATTTTAAAGATTTTCTATTCAATATCACTTACATTACAATTTATTCAACGATACACGGGCGGTTAATAACAAATTCCACGACTTCGCGCCATCTTGCCCGGGGTTGCTTGTATAAAGTTGGGGTCGAGGCAGCGATTAGGGAATTAAATGCGCGATATTACGCGGCTGAGGTTAGTTCGACACGTATACCGTTGCAGTTGGTGCAAATCGTCGTATCTCCATTGAAGTGAACGGGCTGCCCCGGCGCACCCCGGGCGGCGCGCATCGCGATCTTCGACAGTCACGACATTTGGCAAATATTCCCCGGACATGGCATACTATGCGCCACGCGCTGTGGGAGCGACCTGCCCTATTGCTTCCTACTACTACGATACAATATTCGATTACAAACAAATATCTCTACCTATACTTTTAACCAATTATGGCACTTAGAATTTCCAAATGCATTGCAATAAATCTAAAACAAATGCATAATATATCGTTTATAATTTTTGTTGGGTAGATAAAACTTATGCAATAAATTTTGTCATGATCGTAAAGTACATAAAGAATGGAAGTACTTTGTAAGATATTAATTACAGGCTGCCTTTAAACACGTTTCAGGGTGGGTCGGTAGAGATTGTAAGATTACCGGTATAATAGAAATGACGAATTGCAAAAGTGTTATTCTTTCCTCTTCAGACCACCCTAGTTGAATTTTAAAGCTCTTATTTATCTCGGCAAACTGTTGGAATAATAATTACAGTAGTTACCACACGGACAAAAATTACTTGTGTGGCTTGTAAGTCGTTTGTATTAGGTCTAGGTGTATTTTATATTCGCATTTGTAATATTTATAATGCGTTACGAGTTTATAGGGCTGTAAAAATGAAAAATTAGACAATATCTCATTAGTATATTCTAAGGCGTCTAGGACTATTAGATCTGATTGGAACAAAACAACATTTAAACGATTTAATTTTTCATGCGACGTATCGGCTTATACAGCGATGGAAATTAAAAACGGACCAAAAAAAGTACTATACATAAGTAGTACAAAAGTACTATATACTATACATTTATAAAGGTTTCTGAGCTGTCCTGTTTTTACTATAATCTAGTTATTTTGTTCTTTCGAAAACTTTTTGTAGTAACAAATAATTCGTCCTACGTAATGCATAGAAAACATTTAATGCTAAATAGCTACAGGCAAGCAGTGCAATTACTATTATGCGGGAAGAAGCCAATCCGGGCATAAGCGTAATGTAATGAATACAGCAGCAGCTATCGGCAATCATACAGGTATAGTCAAGAGTTAGATCAAATTAATAGTTTCTATAATGGCACCAACGCCGTTATTCTAGAGAAGCTTAGTATTAAAGCTAATTTATTCAACACTCATAAATTCTTTACGTAAGCAATTTTAGATTTCAACTTTTCAGATTCTCATTAGAAAATGAAACTGAAAAAAATATTTACCTCATTGGGAGCGATTGAATATCGGGAGGAAATAATGAGCAAGAAAGATACATTAAGATTATAGTTTTACTTCTCTAACTACGGAAAATTTAAGAATTAAATAAATACATTGTACTGAATATAGATAGATATTAGAATTTGTGTTTACGTTTAAATAGGGTCAGTATTTCAAATCAATTGATTTTAGTTTTCCGTTGCTTAATAACAGTATCTAAGAACTTATAATATCGTCAAATCTGTCAACGGATTATGTAACAGTAATTTTATGTTCAAATATTTTAAAAATCTCATTATTCTTGATTCAGATCAATACTTGTTTCTTTTTAGAACTCGTGAAAATGGGATAATCTTCCCGAACTATTCAACCATAAATGTATGTCTTGTCATTAGAACATTAATTTATCCGATTTTATTGAGCTTCTGTAGTCAAATGAGAAAAAATGTTAGTCAAGTCTACGCAGTCAGTATTCATCATGCATGGATTGGCTTATAGCACTTAGCCTGTTTTTCAAAGTTCAGTTTCACCTTAAAACTTCCTACAATGTATGGCATAATATTACAATTTAGAACATGCGACGTGTTAATTAACGTCCTAGCTAACAAGTGTGCTAATTACTTGCTTCATAAACAAGAACTAGAACCAGCTCACATAATATTATCACAATTTATAAAAGAGTACCTGCAAATATAGCACATTTCTTCAGATGAAGGCAACGAGATATTGATTTTACGTGTATGTTTATACGAAGATAATAACGTCGTAAAGTTAATGTTAACTACTTCATATTTATACTTCGACTACACAGTTATCACCTTGGGAAAGTTCGCACAATGATAGACAAAAAGCATGACTATTACTAAATTACGTGAAACATTGTTGCAGATCGGCGAACTACAACAATAAGACCGGAGAATGTGTTCTATCTAACATGGACCGTATTACTTTAGCGGGAACTAACTCTTTCCAACCAAACGAAGGTGAGCAATATTAAATATAATATAATATAATAACTTTTATATTGCCTTTTATAACAACAGAGACCCACGAAAAATTGGTTAATTAACAATTCAATAAATTTATAAATAATGATGATAAAACTTTTACTCTCGCGGGATCATTTTCTTTGAAGTTTTAAGATAATACCTGAATTTTTTCAAATTTTTAAATTAATATTTAATTGCAATTTTTTTTAATTTATAACTTGTGTTCTTTAAAGTAGCGGCGCGCGCATATCGAAACTGCCGCGCGGAACCCGATTTTCAACGTTATATAAAAATTATAAATATTGGTGCTACGATTTCGGGAGTCGAGAAGTTTTGTACTAAAATTTCCTGCTCTTTCAGAAACTTTTATAATATTCTAGATATCTCTCATACTTTTTGAGATTTTCCCAAAAAGCTGAACGGCTATTTTTTTTTCACTTTTTTGTTAATAACAATTGTAATATTTATTGGGAGAAAAAATTCCGAAACTACTTTTTCTAGATGCTATTCGGATCGAATGAGCCATCAACCATATTTTTAAGAGACTGGTAACTATTATTCGCAGAAAATAAACTTCTCGACTAGACTAATAGAGACTTTATACATATTGATATATTTTGTTGGTTTTAGACACCGATTATTTGGAGAACAACTGTGTTGAAGAACCAACTAAACTGTGTGAGTTTAAGAAGATGGGTGGTCGCATCTTGAAGACTGTGGATTCTGTATACCAAGATGTTCAAACTATTGAAGAATGTCGTGAATTGTGCCTAAATTCGCCGTTCCGCTGTCATTCGTATGACCATGGTGATACTGGTGACCACGTTTGCCGTTTGTCTCATCACTCTAGGGCCACACTCGCTGACATTCAGGTAATATAAAGCGTCAGTATCTACTGACATTAATTGGTTCTTATTGAAATGTTATGTCTCATACATAGTCAATAAACAGCATGGTGGAAACCATTCAATTTATAATCAATATTATTCTAGGACCCATACTTGGAAGTACCTGAGGCTGCAACGTACGAATTGTCTTCTTGTTACAACGTGTCCATCGACTGTCGTGCTGGTGACATGGTCGCCCGTATTCAGACATCTAAGTTGTTCGACGGAAAAATCTACGCCAAGGGCAGCCCTAACTCCTGCGTAGTTGATGTTAAACAAAGTTTAGAATTCGAATTGCACATGGGATACAACAATATCGAATGTAATGTTAAACAAAACGGTCTTGGAAGGTGAGATACGTTCCATTATTTGTTCAGACTAAGTGCTCGCTCTCACGACACAAGTGTATTAACATTTGACATATTTCAGATATTTAAATGACGTCGTTATTCAGCATCACGATACGATTGTCACGTCGTCTGATCTTGGACTTGCTGTGACATGTCAATATGATCTCACTAACAAGACCGTTGCAAATGAGGTCGACCTTGGAATTCACGGAGACATACAGACTGGTCTGTCAGAGGAGGTCATTGTTGATTCTCCCAACGTAGTCATGAGGATTACAGATAGGAGCGGAGACGACACTATTGCTTCCGCTGAAGTAGGAGATCCTTTGGTAATTATTATTGTTTTATTCTTCAATATGTAACGATTATTTTAAATACTTTTCAAAAATTAAATGTTTAATATCCTTTTAGGCTCTCAAGTTCGAAATCATGGACCCGAACTCACCCTTCGAAATCTTTGTCCGCGAGCTCGTCGCTATGGATGGTGTCGACTCCAGCGAAATCACACTTATCGACAGTGATGGTTGCCCCACGGAGCACTTTATCATGGGACCTGTGTTCAAATCGTTGGCAAGTGGAAAGGTAAAAAATTACATTATTGATCATAAAATTTAGATGTTGTGTGTGATAATATTATGATTTCATGAGTGAATTTATTATTTAACATCGATTTTTAGGCAAATTTATTTAATGTATGCGCTTCCTTTTTGCAGAGGCTGCTATCTCACTTCGATGCCTTCAAGTTCCCGTCATCCGATGTAGTCCAGTTCCGTGCTTTAGTAACACCATGCATGCCCACATGTGAGCCTGTGCAATGTGACGGTGGACCAAATGAACTGAGATCTGTTATGTCATACGGACGCAGAAAGAGGCGCTCGACTCCATCTACACCTACAGATGATATGCTTCTTGTGCAAACCATTCAAATTACGGATAAATTTGGCTTTGACAAGCAAAAAGCAAAGAATGTTACCGAAGACTCTGTATTTGTAAGAGAAACGGACGTAACTTGCGTGAACGCAGCAGGAGCAATGTTAGCAGCCGCTGCTTTCCTAGCGGCACAACTAGTCGTTTTAGCTGTTTGGACTTGCAGTTGGCAACGAAGGCGTGCAGCTGCAAAAGCTGCTGAGCTCCTTCCTGGCCCTAATGCCCCATCCGCCCTTTGCAAAGTATATGATGCCAGTTTCTCACGTGCACACCAGAGGCATTTTTGAATAAATTAAGGCACACCGACGTGGTCAACGTCCGCAGCAGTAGTATATTTTAATAGTTTAAAACCCCCGTCGAATCCCGACTCTGGAAAGCGACGTGGTTATTACGTGACCTTTTCATTAGAGTGTAGGGCATCGACAGCGGTTATCTAATTTAACGTCCGAACTCTTTCGCGCCGCACGCTACGTACGGGCTAGAGGCGTGGAAGTGCGCAACACAGAGACGGGGACGACCATAATGGGCGTGTGCGATTGTGGAAGTTTATGATAAGCAGTGTTCTCTGCGTGATGTATGAATGTGGTGTGTAAGGACGCTCGCTTGTCCCCATCTCTGGCGTCGCCGGCGGGACCGCGGCCGAGAGTCGTTATCAAGATCACGTCGCTCATTCGTTCACTTTACGCTCGGTCGTCTTTCAGGGACGTCTGTTTACGTATTGTACCATATTTTTTTTAAAGTAGAATAAGCCTGAATTTAATTGTAGTAATAAGTAAAAAATAACATTTTAGTACCTTTTAAGTAGATAACCGAACGTGCGACCTAAGTCAAGTGACGATGGATTGACGGCCGTCCCGACATCGTAATTTATTTAATTTAGATAAGTTTCTTTATTACATTATTTATGATCGAGTTATACCTATTTAATTAAACCTTAATATAAACTAAATAATTTTTCAAGTGAATGAAGCTTACAAATTAAATATGTGCTATTTCTTTGTACACTGAAAGTATATTATTAATATGACACAAGTGCCTTAAATTGATATGTAAAGTGATAAAATTCTGTTTAGGTATTGCTGTTTAAACAGAGTTTTGTCCTGATTTATCCGTCCAGGTAACTTTAAATAAATTTTTCAAACATTTCTTTATGTTTCATTTGATAAACACTCCATCCCTATTATTAATATTATAAATGCGAAAGTAACTCTGTCTGTCTGTTGCGTTTTCACGCAAAAATTACTGGACCGATTTGGCTGCAACTCAGTATATATATATATATATTTTCGATTATGAGAATGAACATAGGATACTTTTTATCCCGAAAAATGGGATAGTTTCCGGGATAAAAATATATTAGTCTTTTTGTTTGTTATGCTTTTACGGAAGAACTAATGGACCGATCTGGCTGAAATTCGGTATATATGTAAATTTTATACCGAGGGTGGACACGGGATACTTTTCATCCAGGATAATGGGATAGATTTTGGGACAGATTTATGTAAAGGTTACCCCAGAAAATATGATAGGTTTTTTTATGTGATTTGCCATTTTCGTAATTTTGTTTATTTGATGATTTCAATTTTAGTTTTTAGTCATTTTGGTCAATTTGGTAGTTCTGGTGGTTGTGGTAGTTGTGGTAGATTTGGGTGGCAGTTTTGATAGTATTGGTAATTGTGGTAGTTTTTGGTAGATGTGGTAGTTTTGGTAGTAGCGGTAGTTTTGGTAGTTGCGGTAGTTTTGGTTGTTGTGGTAGATATGGTTAGTAGTTTTGGTAGTTGTGGTAGGTTTGGTTGGTAGTTTTGATAGTATTGGTGGTTGTGGTAGTTGCGGTAGTTTTGGTAGTTGTGGTATATTTGGTTGGTAGTTGTGGTAGTTTTGGTAGTTGTGGTAGTTTTGGTAATATCGGTAGTTTGGGTAGTTGTGGTAGTTGTAGTAGTTGTAGTAGTTTTGGTCGTTTATGTAGTTTACAGATAAATAGACGGGGGATATATAAATAAAAGTAGAACGGGTTGAAATACAGGTCTGTATAGACCAACCATTTCTCAAGTTTATAGATATAAAATTTCATAATCTATAGAAAAAAGTGCGATAGTAACTCGATCTGTCTGTCTGAATACCGAAAATGGACATAGATACTTTTCATCCCGGGAGATGGGATAGTTTGCGATATAAAATAAAGTAAATCTTATGAAGGCAATTAGCACCAATATAAAAATATAAAACAATGTAACCTGTTTTAACGCCGGCTGTTTAAACAAGAGGTATGCACTAGAGTTTGACCCGCGGCAGGGCCGCGGGGAGGTAAACTCTGGTTAGTTTATAAAAGCTTCGCCATGATTCATCTTGTATTAGATTTTGTTCTTGATACAGGAGGCTCGTAAATCCGCAGAAATAGATACCTTTTCATAAACTTACTCAGATCTTTAAATTAAAAGCTCTGTATACAATGCAAGTTTTGCAGATGCAATGGAATAATAAGTTCTGATGAAGAACATTTTTGAGGGCAAAAGTTAAAATTAATTCTACTTCGTAATAAAATGCACTTGAGAAAAATAAATATCAATGAACTTCTACAATAAAGATAATAAGGTAATAGGTGATAAATGCAACCACATACAGTATAATCTAAAAGTATTTTACGTGATGACAAATTGCATACTTGAAATCGCAAGGGACATGGTGTTGAAATGGCTCACATCTACGAGATGAAATCTCCAGTTAAACTAGCGTCACACTATCAAGTGTGAAGGGGCAAACCTCACGTCGGCATTCGTGTCAGAGATTAAATCTCGCTCGACGACGGCACGCGACAAACACACGTGCCGACTTCGCAAAGCACTGCCATTAGTAGTAACGCCATAAAAGATCTTTCTGTGACCAGACCTTAAAGATGTAGATTAGAGCTGCGTCACAAAAAAGCAAATGCAAATCTTGCCTTATTAATGTAGCACGAAGAAACTAAGTTTTTGTAATTTTGTTAATGACCATGCTATACTATAAAGAATAACGATAATATGAAGAAATCTGTTATGTCTAAAAATACTAGTAACGGGACCAACACTACATTAAAAAAAAAAGTTGGAATATACGAAACGTTAAATGGTTACGTTAGCTGGTTTAGATCAATTTTATTACGGTGGCCACATACGTATGGAATCTTATTTCGAATTACATTTCATCCAACAAATCTTCTGGATTTGCAAAGTAAAATACAATTGGAACTTTCGAATAAAATCGATGGGCGGACGTAGTTATGGCTTTAAAATAGTCGACAATAGTAGTCGGCATTTTCATGGCCTATAAAATTCAAATGTTGAAGGCAACATAGTAGTCAAGAATAAAGTTGTTTACAATTGTATGAAATATTCATAAATGCGAACGAAATGGTGACCACCGGAATCGCGAAGCACACCATATGCCGGGAAATAAATCATAGGGCATCTGGACAGGCGGATGTCTGTTATGGTTATAAGGTATCTTGTATGGGACAAGCATCAATTTTCTACATCTCAGAAGGGCTCCTTTAGCAGATTCGACACGCAGAGGAAATCCAGAATACTCGATCAGTATTGGCTTCTTAATATGCTGTGTGTTTAATACTTATTCAAAAAAGTTAGATTCTATCTCATGCATCTTGATACAAATGAAATATTACCAGCCCGGTTTCAGTCTCACGAAATATTAAACCAGATTTAATATTACACTAAATGAGTCATGTTCGAGGTCATCAATTTACATTGAATAGTAAATAAGGAAGAAAGCAAATGGCATGGTAGGTATGTAACGAATGTAATTACAATAAGTTTTAAAATGTTTTCCATCTCTATATCCTGATGAAATGAAAACTTTTCCGTGTATTTTATTTTGTATAAGTAATATAAAGTATAAGGCAAAGAAAACGGAGTAAAACATACTACGTATACAATATGTTTTTACAACTAGCCCTGGTTACTTCATACATTACCATGACCATTCACTTAAAATATGTTTGTCGGTGTATTGTCAGCAAACGCATTCTCACAAAAATTGTCTTGGCTGACAGTAAACCGACAAACTTGTGTAAACTAAAAATTAATACGTATGAAATATTTGTATGTTACTCATAATAGTAACACCAAAAGAGTTTATAGATATTCGAATCAGGAGTACAAAAATTAAACTAATACTTAGTCCACGAATCGTTACTTGGACAATTGACCTAAATTCCGTCAGCAATTATATTTCTATTATAATTTATGGACCTTTATTTTTTACTAGCGGTTCCTGCAGACGTTGTCCTGGTCTGAAAAAATATAAATCTAAAACCTGATTTCAGCGCCAACTACCGGATCTAATTGTTAATCTAAATTATCCGACCCACTCAAACGCTAATTTTTTACACATTGGGTTACAATATTGAAGTTTTAGTAGGGATTCTTAATTTTTTCTAGTAATAAATATAGCTTATATTAATCTGGTATAATATAGCATTCTGATAGTAAAACAATTTTGATATCGGCCCAATAGTTTTTGAGTTTATTCGTCACACGTCTTGAGTATACCGCTATAATAACCTTGAATTGTGTTCCGACATTACCCACCAGGTTCCAGTCTCCCTGTAGAGAGCGGCAGCACATTGGTACAGCGCTTTTGGTGTTACAAATGTCTATAGGTGATGGCAACCGTTTTCCATTAGGTGAGCCGTCTACCTGTCTGCTGAACTCGTGCAATAAAAAAACAATTTATTTTCCTACAAAATATAGACAAAGTAGGATAACTTCTTGTTGAAGTAAAACTTCTTTAGAACCGTTGTGATTTGAAACTCGATGAAACGAAAAAGCGACACTAAAAAGAGTTTAACACATAAATCTATAGGACTAAACCTGCGAGAGAATGAGATAGAATACATTATATTTAATAATTTAAACACTATGCTCAATTTCTCATACATATAGAGTTGAATGTTTGAAAGTCTTTCGTCAATACTTCAAATGTCGTATTTTAAAGCTTAAATATATTATAACGATTTATAAAATATAACGTCATGAAATTTAGAACCCCACCCACCCTTTGTTTCACTTCTACTACGTGTGAACAGCATACACACACAATTTTATTTTAGCTAATAAATTTCGGATATAAAGAGGGTAGTATTTTTTGCACTTCTATTACAATTGTATAACCGAAAAAATGCCATCAATGAATAAAAAGAAGTTGATAATTGACGGTACTGCTCAACTTTCATATTGGAACCCTAAAAATTAGAAAGCTTACTCTTGTTACATAGTTCTTTAGGATTTTAGTAGCAAGTCGACATCTCGCCCTTTATTGAGGCCAGCAACAAGGTCTAAATAATTGCACATTTGTCTTGGCCCTCGTATAAAAGGAACTGGCACGCACTTTCATTTAGAAAAGAAAGTAAACGTTGACAAAGGCAGCTTCTTTTTGAATATTAAGGAGAAAGCTTAAGGTATATCTTAATATTTAAAACTTAAATAATCGGCAAGAATTTCGAATTAGTCATAACAAATGTTTCATAAAACAGAAAGTTATAATAGTTATTATAAAATATAGGAGATGAGGGACCATGCGCTACTTAGATATTTGAACTACTTGGTGGTAAAGAAAGGAATCACTAGGAAGTGTCTACATCGACATTAAAAAAGTTGCGTGTATATTGAGCGGTCTTATAAAAAGGGATGGCACAAAATATTTGTCAGAACATTCATGGTTCTGATATTATGAATAACTTTACGTTTTTTCGATAATAATAATAAGCCCTAGATATTTCTCAAACTATAAAAAGCATTAAGCATCTTTAACTCAAAGCAGGAATTCGGTCATCGTTGATTCCAATGTTATAACAAACGACATACTTTTTTATTTAGTATCAAAAACCTACAACCATTATTTATTCTCCACAACATTCCCTTTTTGTTAAAGAAGCCCCGTTATCTTTATCCATAAATATGATTGGATGAAAATATTTATTGTATTGTAAGTTAATACCTTATTTACCCTTCTAAAATAACATATGCGACAGTCTCGACCCGAAGCAAATGGATATTGGCTATTTATGATGTCGACAGGCGTGTTTCAATAATCCATAAGTTATTATATGCTAACTATTCCTACGAACTCGTCCGTATATGGCGAGGTGTAATTTTAGAGGCGTAAAAAACTGTAAACAAAAGCCGTGACTGGCTGTTAAAGGATAATCCGTCAGCAGATTGTAAATCAGACGTCGCCTGGAGCAGTATAGTGTCTGACAATGTTCGCGAGACGTAATCGATTTTGGCTCATTATATTACAATTTCTAGGCGCCCATAACGGATGTACAGTGCACAATTTACCTCGTTATTTGTATTCAGATGATGTTGAACGGACACGACTATGAAAATTCTTAGGAAGAAATTTAATGATCATGTCGCAGCAGAAAAGAGATCATCGAAATAGTGGCATTTTTCGAAAAAAAAAAAACAACAAATGATGTCGTTTTTTATTAGCTTAAATATAGCCAGGTCATTCATCCGATACCTTCTCACAATACGAATTACGCTTTTTTTACAGATCGGTCAGAGGTATGTTCGATATTGCATGTTTATTTAAATTTTGCTTTACCATCAAAGCTTAGTAATTTTTTCAATATACACATTAAACCAGAATGCCGTCTAAGTATGTTGGAGGTGGCACATTTTTTATGACTAAAAGCTTTTAGAACTTTGGGAGATGGCATAATTTTTCAAGATCTAACGATACGACGATACACAGTTATATCCACTGAAAAAATGATGTAATGTATGTAAACCTATCCGTATTTTTATTTTTTCTGCAATGTCATTACAGCAATGTATAGCGGCACATTAGATTACACTGTTCCGCAAATTGCACCTATACAGACCCGGTAATTTCTGAAAAAACTGACTATGACATTTAAAAAAAACCGGAAGGGCGGACCTGACGATATCGAAGATTTCGTAAGTGTTTAACCAGCACGAGTTATCTTATAGTAATCGAACTCAATTCATTAAAATGAAACACGAACAGAATAATAGTATAAAAAAAGCCATTGGCTTTACGAAATAGCGAAATCAGACAAACCTACGATTGAGTTGAGTGTTCAGCGATTTTGACGATATAGTAATAGTAGAGGCTTAGATAATTTTTTTATCTATAGATAAAATTATAATCTGAATGAATATAAAAGTGATGAAAGTCAACTATTTATTCCAGCTACTATCATCTTCAATTTTTTTACGTTGCTTTTTATTCTATGAATAACTTTTATATGATGATTGAAAACCCGACCATAAATTAAATATAAGAAAAGATAATTCTATAAATGTTCGCATCATCTATTTATATATGAAGTGAAAAAAAACAAAGGCTACGATGTTTTTTCTAAAGTTTACTTTGAAATGATTACGGGCTTCAACATAAATAAATATTATAACTATGAAATGTAAGCTTAATAATGATCATTCAAATTTACTTTTGGTATCATTCAACATATTAAACGAGTGGGCGGACTCTTCAAATTCTTGATGTATGTCCTGATTGTGTGTTTAAATAAGGATTCGTGATGAGAACACGGGGAACATCTACATGGGTGGGCACTAACGTCAATGTATGATCTCAGTACCACATTACCGTTGTTTTCGATAGTTACAGCGTTCAAATGAGTTTAATGTTAAGAGGCAAGAAACAAGTTATAACATTTTTCCTGAACTTCAGCTACGATAGAATATTAAGTTGCGAATAAGAATTAAAGCTTAAAACAGATACTCACAGCTAGACTTTTTAAGTCAATAACTAGGGTGACATAGTTCCAAGTCATAAACATTTTCCATCCGCCCTCTTACTTTGAGCTATGGGAAAATTGTAAATAAAAGACGTGGAGGTAAAGAATATAAATATTTAAAATAAAAATTGGTTTAAGCAAGATAGATCCGTAGAGTATTTGTGAAATATAGGTCAGAACAGTACAGTAACAGTAGACCTTCTTCGCCTCCTTCAATATGCGCGGTCCGACACGCAAATGGTCCGTTTTGTATGTACTTTGTACTACAACTTTTATATATTGTAACTAGTTTAATTACCTGTATGGCGGCTACCCTTGATCTCTTTATTGTGGTATAACTAAACAATGTTGTAGTGTTAAAAAGACTACATCTTGCTGGCAAATTTCATCCACATACCAAGACAAACAGACTGATGAACATAACAATTTCCTATCCATCCCGTCTTTAGCAAAACGGCTACGGAACCCTAAAAATGAGTGAGCATTCCGCTATGATTTTTATAGCACGTTCAGTAAAGTGACGATTCCGATCCCCTTATTCACTACAATAATTTCACCTTGAGTCATACTTCTATACTAACTACAGAAGTTACATAAATAAAGTATTAGATCAGTTAATAAAGCATTCAAATAAATTCGTACAAATGTTACCGATTACAAAACCACTGAATTTGACTTTAATGTTTTATGGCCCGGATAATTGACAACGGAGCTACAAAAAGCTGTAACTGCAAATATAATGTTACTTAGGAAAGTTCAAATTGCATTAGGTTATAATGAAGTTTCAATGTGCTACAAGTCTAGAGACATAATATTTTCTACAATTCAGTTTTACATTTCAATTACATTGTAAACTCCATTGTATTGGGATTGAAAGAGTTCAATAGCAACCCTATACTTTTAAGCACGCATAATCAAGTCCACGAATGGTAAGTAACAAATAGTAACATTTAGAACAACATATTTATCCCATGTTTTGAACGTTTACGTTCTTCGTCTTCACCTTGGTAACATTTAAGCTTAAAAGTCTATGGCAAGTACTTGTTTAACATTTATAATTTGATGCAATATCAGGATTATGCTCCACATTTCACGACGGAAGTGATTAAGCGTAGATCACGAAGTGTAGAAACGCGATAACAATTCGCTAATACCATCGTGTTCGTGACCTCGCTTCCAGAGTCCAATAATAATGTAAAACGATGACTGACACCTGTGAATGCATGGGTAACATTCATAGATTTGCACGAAATTCGTGTTACGTCAATTCGTATAACAGTTCTCTTGATACTCAATGATTTTGCAAGATAATAAGATCTGTCAAACCTTATTTCCTCATTTTATAAAGTTTGATTTGTTAATTTATGACGAACATGTAACTATTCTTGATATTTTACGTAAATAATTATAATATACAACCATCTAAAATGTTTTGCATGTTAATAATTAAAAATAAATTCTTTCTTTTTTCTTTCAACTTATCCCAATCATCTGGCAACGGTACAATATGTCTTTTTTATTCCATATTCCTTTGTTTTGGCATAGGTTTTCTGTCACACCACAAATCATCGTGTGATCATTCACAATCCATCCACTTCTGGTTTACCTTTACATTGTGTCATCCAGTTAACATTCTGCTTGTCTCGTGACTTTCAGCCCTTCTAAATAAATACACTTATTGTAAGGACGAATTTGTTCGGAGTGCGTAGGTTCAGTCATCACCTTGAAATTTTTGATTAAGTTTACGTACCCATTTAGCAACACCTATAAAAATGTATACAACCTTTTTATTGGCACGATTACATAAATGTAAATAGTAAGTGCTCAATTTATAATTTTTAATCTATAGTCAGTCATATTGTTTAAAAAGCAGATATAGTTACTATAACGTGACTCAATAAGTATGTTAGACGATATTTTAACTATAAAGATGGATGTTAATCTAAATTTATCTATATAACAAGCGTCCCAAGGAGAACAGTCGACATGGAATTTATATCGGTAAAATCAAAATAGCCGACACGAGTACCATTTGCCGACCTTACTTGACCTATATCAATAAAATCGATTTCGAAAATGACTCTATCTTTCATCAACGCTCTAGCGTTACACCCACAGAGTCAGTCATAAATTACTAACGGTATTTCTTACTGGACGTGAGATAAAAAAACGATGTCTTCTAAAACCTTAGATTTATTGTTAGTCTGAAACCCACGCAACACCTCTTATTTTTTGTAATGAAACAGAAAATAACTATAACTACGTTGTAAGACTAAAAATATTATGTTGGATTTTGTGGTTGAGGGGAGGCTTTGTGGTCCTAACCCACTAGAAAACAGAGGTTCCGGATTCGGCTTCCGACATGGTAAATTTGTGAACGAACTTTGCCTTTTTTACTAGGGTCTGGGTGGCTGACGGCCCCAGGCCGTCCATTTTATATTACACATAACACAAGCGTTACTTACTTAGCTTAAGGCATACAATGAGAGTATTTGTCTGCCGATTGCCTATTTTCATCTATGGGATGTCACGTATGAGCGAAGAATATTTTGTAACAATCAATTAATGAAGAGTGAAAATATTTGTGACATATTATAAATAAACATGACGAACAACACAACTTTGTCGCTTGCGATTAATCTGATTTGGTCATCAGAAGCAGGCTAACATACTTGTGTGATAGATACTTGCTGAAATAGTTATTTAGTTAGTCCCCAACACCTGGATATAAAAAAGGCAAGTTCCACACTTAGACCATTCAACCAAAGGACTAGCCTCGTATGAGCATACCCCTCCGTCAAGGTACAAGATTATAAAATCTAACGCGTTTATAAAAACTAGTTCAATAATCGATTTCTAACAGTCTTAGTATCGTTATCGCTGTGTGAGGAGCTCCTCAAAAATGCCAACCTGTGCTGTTAACGTGTGCGATAAAAAGTCAAATACCTCAAATCTAGAAAAAGATGGTGTAACATTTCATATGTAAGTATTTTCTTGTCTAATTATTGCTTATTTTTAATAAAATAACTTATAGTTGTTTATTAAACTTGATGTTTAAAACATCGATTCTATAATCGAATTAATGAAACATCTCGCATCGACTTCCGACGAATCTCTGTTTTACTTTGAACTGTTATTGCGAAGAAATTGAGTCTATATTTGTATAACAATGCCCAAATAACAAAATATTGAAAGTCTTGCCCACTTCACACACACACACACACACGAGACTAATGCGAAATTCTTCAAGAAATTATAGTCCTTATTGCGTTGGAGACTAATTTGAAATTTGAATGTCGAAGTTTGTTTTTTTGGCTACACGAAACTACCTATAGTGACGTATAATCTATACATATAACTCGTGTCGATATCGATAAAACTACCTTTGATACTGTTAGTTGAAAATATGTTATACTAATAACGACCCACTTTTAGGGTTCTATTGTAAAATAAGGAACCCTTATGATTTCGTCGTGTCCGTCTGTCCGTCTATTTTCCGAGATTAGGTCTACACTGCTGAAATTTGGTACATTTAACTGTAACCTATACTAGGAAAAATATTTAAATGTGAGAGTTTTTTTAAGTATTGCTCCCACAACATGAAAAGTTACGATGGTAAAGAGTACTGCTTTTACCCAATCGAATCGGGTATCGTTACCGATCTTGAGTCTACCTGTTTCTTGATCAGCGCTCCTATATATTCTACCTTGTGAACATAGGGTTAACGGTATTGCAGCGAAGGGTAAAATATAAAGAAGGGAAATATTATGTTTTATTCATTTAATAAATTTTATAATTTTTCACTATATCAATTCTTTTATTTCATATCAATACTTCGGCTTGAGTATGTCTGTCATTCCTAGACATCACAGCTTCCAGCCATGGTTACCCGGGAAAAGGGTTCTCGCGGCGGTTATGCCGTCGAGATGGGGGCGCGGCGTGTTCCGTGCGCACTCACCTCTCCTCCCGCGAGGCGCGTTACAAACCGCCCCATGCTCGGATTAATATATTTTTAAACATTACTAATTGACATGTAACCTCGAGTCAAACCGTGATCATAGCTGCTGTAAAGTAGCCGAAACGTTGGCAAAATAAATAAATATCGCGCTTGAAACCGTAAATAACGTAGTTTTATTTATGTGTAACAGTCGCGAATATCTAAGAAAAAATACTATAAATTAAACCTATACTTTAGTTTTATTCCACTGTCATCATATCTGTAGTATTCAAAATTATTATTCCTAGTAAAAATATCGACATTAAAGTATCGATATTTACTATCCCTATGAAATTCACCGGTTTGTACAGTAGTAATACCAGCATTTTTTTCCTCAAAATATAGGGCATTTAAATTACGTTGTAAGTAAATATTTGAATTATATGTACATAATTATATATTATGTTCATGGATGTTTTTAGCGATTAGGATTTACATAAAATTGTGAAAGTGTTAATATCACACATCACAATTTTCATCACACAATAACTAAGATCTTATTTCAACTAGTGCTAGTTTAATAAATCATCAATGTGGAACTGTTTAATTATTACAATATTAAAGTTTATTTCATAATCCAATATTATAATAAAAAATAATAATGAATATTTAGTCAATTATGATTAAATTACAAGGCAAATTGAATAATGATATGGCAATTTCTTGTATTTTGAAATGTGTGAGTCGTCTTTGTGTGCGTAACGAGTGTAAATATACGCTGTTTCTAAACTAGTTTTGAAGATTTGTACATGTTTGCGTTTATGACAACACAAATAATATTTGAGTGTATGCGATTGTTTCAATGTGTGCTTTACTCTTCCCCCCGCAGCAAATGGCTGAATTATTTGTTTGCAAAATTAGACGCGAGCCTCGTCCTTCGGTTAAATGGTCTAAGGTTCCACATGATCATCACAATGAGCACACTCACGACCGCAATTTTTCCGTTCCACTTGCTTGTGGGGGTTACAATCACAAAATCAAGTGGAACGGATTATTTGACCCACCTCTTGACATAGGTCGTTATGAGCGTTGCGTGAGCGTAAATTATGATGTCATTAGCGACGTTTTCACGATGACCATAACGACGGTGGTCGCTTTGTGATGTCGCATTTTGGGCGTTAATAGCTATAAGAGACCCATAGAGGTCTGTTCAAAAGTATTGAGAATTCTAAATTTCCGCGGGCTATATATATATTCCATTATGATTTTTTTGTGGCCATATGTTGGTACTCATGTCCCTCAATTCTGCTAACAAGACAAGACATTTGGAATTTTTACGTAATTTTTAAAAGCTATGTTGGTTGAACGGGTTTTAGCTTTTCTTTAAAGGACTATTCCAAAAAATTGACCAAAGATTCTGTATCAAATTTTGTGTGAAAAACAAAATTGAGTGCACGGACGCATTCCAAATGTTGACTGTGGCATATGATGAAGCTACCTTGGACCAAAGCAACGTTTATCGGTGGTACAAAGTGTTGTCAGAAGGCCGAGATGTTGTGAATGACGAAGAGCGTGCCAGACGCCCGAGCACGTCAACAACAGGCTTGAGTCGAGTCGCCGCCAAATCCGTGCCAAAACTGCTCAAATTCTACCAAAAACAGCGTCGCGTTAACTTTGCTAAGGAGCTTTTGAACTTGGTCCGCAACGACCCAAATCTGCTCCAGAGGATCATAACTGGTGATGAAACATGGGATTATGGTTGTGACGTGAAAATCAAAGCTCAATTATACCAAGGGAAGCTGCCGCATGAGCCAAGACCGAAAAAGCGTGCCAAGTTTCTGTCGAATGTGAAGGTTTTGCTCACAGTTTTTTTCGATTGCAGGGGATTGGTGCATCATGAGTTCTTACCAGAAGGTAGTACGGCCAATAAGGAATATTACCTTCATGTCATGCGCAATTCTCGCGATGAAATCCACCAGAATCGCCCAGATTTGTGGATGAACAAAAATTGGATTTTACACACCACACCACTCACACGTCGTTACTAGTGCGCGAATTTTGGGCACTCTAATTATGCCGATCGTATTCCGTAGACCTGGCCCCCTGTGACGTTTACTTACTCCAAAAAGGTAAGAGACCCATGAAAGAACGACACTACACCACGATTGAGCTGCTTCGAGTATTTGAAAAAAATATTGGCATATATGTATTATGTCCGAGAGGAATTACTTTGAACGGGACAAAATAGATATTCATGAAAAAATTACTCTTTGAATAAACATGAAATTCGCGATACTTTTTGAACAGACGATGTACACATTTTAATTTTATTCTTCAATTTAAGCACGCAATAATTACAGAGATATTCGAAAGTTTGAATCGTTATACTTCATATAATAGATGTAAATAATTCATTTCTGTAGACATGTTCTGTCTGTAAAAAGGTATGACTCGATGAATTATCTCAAATTAGACAAATACTAGTGAAAATGATAAACGTAAGCAATTTATTTATTGTTTCTACTCCAGGAATCCTCGCAGATAAATGTACTAGACATTTTTGTAACATTTGTCAGCAGGAGATCTGGCATAATTTGTAAAAATAAATATTTATTGTTAAAATGTTTCGGATGTGCCTATCTTAAAAGAATACTTGAGAAATTTTACTGCTTGTTGTCTTCACACGTTATAACAAGTGAAAAATGCATTTTATGCTTTGGTCATAAAATATAAATAGGTGACCTACTTAAGAAATGAAACCTAGAATTATAATTTTCTAGAAATATTATATGTGTATATATGTATTGTCGTGGTAGCATAATGGCTAGCGCACGTGCCCCTAAATCGAAGGGTGCGGGTTCGATCCTGACCGGAATGCATGCACCTCTTAGTCAGTTTTTTGATCTAATGTGCATATTGTTACAATTACCACGTACTAACAACGGTGAAGGAAAACATCGTGATGCAACCTGCACATCGAGATAACCGATGTGTCAAACCTGCCAAGCAGCCTTGGACAAGCGTGGTGGGTATACTGTCTGTTTCCCCTATAATGGGAGGCCCGAGCCCAGCAGTGGGACATTTATGGGCTAATATTATAATAATACTAGAGCTGTACCCGGCAGACGTTGTCCTGCCTTTAAAAAATAAAAATCTAAAACCCGATTCCAGCGTCATCTACCGGGACCAAGTGTTAATCTAAACTATTCTCAAATCCACTTGAACAAACAAAAAATTTCATCAAAATCAGGCCCAGCGTTTAGGAGGAGTATCGCGGCGTCACCTACTGGGTCCAATCGCTTATTTAAACCATTCCGGGACAAACTTCAACACATACAACAACAAAAAGAACACCTAAATTCTGGTACCCGATTGCAGCGCCATCTACCTGGTTCAAATTAAAATCTAAATCATCCCAGTAGAAAATTATAAAAATACTAATATCGCTATTAAAAAATAGGCCTTGATCGTAGAGGGTTGAAAATTTAGGGTTGTATGTATTTTTTAATGCTGTATCATAAAAAAATATCTAAAAATTAAAAAAATATATTTAGGGGTGGACTACCCTTAAAACTTAGAGGGATGAAAAATAGATATTGTCCGATTCTCAGACCTACCCAATATGCACACAAAATTTCATGAGAATCGTTCAAATTAAAATCTAAATCATCCCAGTAGAAAATTGTAAAAATACTAATATCGCTATTAAAAAATAGGGGTTGATCGTAGAGGGTTGAAAATTTAGGTTTGTATGTGTTTTTTAATTCTGTATCATAAAAAAATAAAAATGAAAAAATGTCAAAAAATTGAAAAAATATATTTAGGGGTGGACTACCCTTAACATTTAAGGGGAAGAAAAATAGATGTTGGCCGATTCTCAGACCTACCCAATATGCATACAAAATTTCATGAGAATCGGTCAAGCCGTTTCGGAGGAGTTTGGTAACTAACACTGTGACACGAGAATTTTATATATAAGATATATTATGGGTTTGTACCAATTGCTTTCAAACCACAAGTGAACAGGTATATCTATGTGTTCTTTTTCGTCTTCTGTCCTGTGATATAGGATCATCACTCAACTATAGCCATCAAACGTGAAACTATAGAACTGTTAATTTTAATATTTGTAAACTTTTTTATTGCTGAAGTACAGCATACAGGATGACGAACCACCTGGTGGAAAGTTTGTAATATCAGAAGTGCTACTAAAATATACTGCCTGCTTTGCAGATAAGTTATGTCACCTTTCTTAAAAAACATTCATATCATAGTGCTGTGTGAGAATCTTGCGTGCTTTTGCTTATAATTAATTAAACTTTAGAATGTACTACGCCTATAAAAGTCGCTCGCCATTTGCTAATTATTCTTATTTTATACACTACATGAATCATATTTTAAACAGTACACGTATTCTCATCAGTAGAAAGGTTACAACTATTTTTTTTAAACAAAATTTAACAGTTAAATTACATTATATCCATTTATTATTACTTTTATACAATTCATAATTATTTCAAATTATCCAAATATTATACCAATTTAAAATGATGTCCAAAAAACCATGTTTTTGAGCTACAGATATAGAACTTAAAATAAAACATTTTATACGAGATTTCAATTTGTGACATAAAAATTTTAAAAACTAGAACCACTGTACTATGTTTCGATTCGAGTACAGGTCTACGCAACTAATAATTCCTCTCCATTGCGCAGTAGATCAGTTTTAATAGACAACTGCACTTTAGGAATCGTGTAAGCGGGCAGGGCTAAGACTGCACAACAAGCAAAACGCTGCCTTTTAAACTTGGGAATAAGGTTTAATATAGATTAATTACAAGTCGAAAACTGATCTGCCTTATATGCGCAAACGAAAACTGCGAATTGGAATTAAAATTTGTTACTACTATACTGCTGTACGGGCGCGGCGCTTGGACGCCTTACCCTCAAAGAAGAGAACCAGCTTTTACTAGCGGAAAGGAAGGTTCTCCGTATGAGTTTTGATCCAACGAAGAGAGACGACGGTATCTGGAGGGTCCGAACTAACTACGAAATAGAGACTCTTATGACCGAGCCCAATATAATAGGACAAATAAAAGCTCATTGCCTTCGCTGCCTCGATCACATAGAAAATATTTTTGACACGTTCAGTCAGTCAGTCCAAAATATTGCTGGAAATACAGAGTGAAAGTTGACCTGTGTGAGCTTCGGGCCGGTAATATTTGTGCAATCTGCGCAGGACAGGAAAAATGATGTATTCTCGTTTCAGAAGCGAAGCCTCACTTTGGGTCACTTAGACAACGAAGTAAGTAAGTACTACTATATTTACTACACAAAAGCCATTTATTTAACGCAGATATTGGTAACTTAAAAATAAGACTCGTTTAAATTAATATTGGTTTATAAAGTACACTTGTACAAAACACTTGCACGCGACGTCGCGTGTTTATCTAAATTTTTCAATCAACGCAAGCACTCGACGTCGCCGGATCGACAATGGACATATAATAAAACGCTTTTGAGAAGACTAAATAGCTATGAAATGTTTAAAGGCAAGTAAGTAGTATAAGTAGCTCACCCTCAGTCTTTGATCCGCGACAGTCCAAACGCGACTTGCGAAGTCGTTCGACGCCCCAACAAGGTACGCGCCGGTTGCATCAAAATCCACTGACATCACACCAGCGTTCGAACCGACTAACGTGCCTTTATTTTCCACTACACCTGAAAACATAATACTAATTAATCACTCATGTTGGGCTATTTGCTAGAACTTGGAGAGTGATGTTATCCTGTGTTTTTTAAAACAAATAACTCTGTCTTTCACATAGTGTCAATAGATTTAGAAAAAGTATACTAAATATAAATTCATAAACCAAGCGAAACCGTATTGAAGATCTGTTAAAATGTAATTTTGTTATCGATAATAATATTATAAAATTCTACAACATGCCGTGTCTGCACATTAAAGCTATTTAAAAGAAACAACTTGAGCAGACTATAAAAACGACGGAGAAAACGATGCAATATTTTTTTCTTGTTTGTCTATCTGTTTGTTCGGGATACACGCGAATTCAATGCAGTTTTCGCTGATCGACGGGAAATTCCTTACGCTTATAATCTGCGTCACTTTCTATTTCGGGAATTCCGTAGGAGTCTTTCTAGGAGTTATTTAAAATAGTCAAATAGAAAAACCCGAATTCCAATGCGATTTTTCTCACTGATCGATAGCGAATTTTATGTAATAAAATGTGTGATATTTTTTAGGCCGAGAATCCCGTGGTAATTTCCCGGGAGCGGTTTGTAGTTGTTCGTGTGCATAATAATTAACTTATTAATTCCAACACAGTTTTTACTAAAATGATAACTTACATTATTTTTTAGATGTTATGGTACTTTGTGTTCCGGGAATCCCGCAGAGATTCAAAACAAGCTCGGGCATATCCAAGTCATTAAATATAATACGAAAATCCCAATTACGTCGCACTTTTGTGTTTTTATATTAATGTTTCGTATCGGTTTCGCTATTGATTATCGAAAATTTCCCATAAAAACAACACAAAAGCAAAACTCAAAGAAATGTTTGTGACTATTCGTTTGACAGATATGAGCATTGCCATGGGAAGATTCTGCGTAAATAGCTTGTGACACGACTCGTTGACCAGACTATTAAATCATAGATTACGGGAGAACCTATTACTATTATTATTGATGAATTTTCGAAAAAAAGATAACGTAGAAAATAGCAGCTTCCAATTTAAGAATAATGTATATTATGAAACTACAACGCAATAAATTAAAAATGAACTATAGTTCATTGAAATGTTACATGAGCTTTGCATTCTTTAGGGGACGCAATTTTTTTTTTGGGACATGTGTGGGTCAATAGAAACTTAACCTCAAGTTTGTGAGGTCTCCACCCTGGTCCCCAGGCCGCCATCTTGGAAAAAGGGGTGAAAACACTTTTTTTCACGTCCGTTACCGTGGAGTAGGCCTACTGGCGAAACCACGTAAAAAAACGCGACTACAGACTCTACCACATAGGTGGCGAGGAAAAGAGTTAGGAATGAATAAGTTGTACGAATTTATCAAAATTTTTGTAAGAATATATTTACAATAAAAAATAAATCAAAAATAAGTTACACATTTCGTTTCGATCGGATTCTCACGAGCATTGACGAAACCGGTCAACTTTGGAGCGCTGTAACATCGTTTTAAATGAATGAAATAAAAAAAAAAAATGGGAAAAAATTTCCTCAAAAGATCATCTACAAGATTGGCCTGAGGTATTTTTTTTGTAAAATGTATACCAAAAAAGTTATAGAGCAAGAAAGAAAATTTTTATAAAAAAATTCTCATTTTTTTGCTTATAACTTCTTAAATTTTTAGTTTAGGGCAAAAAGTTATATAAACATATTTGTAGGCAAAACAATTTGCTACAAATTATGACTTTACAATTTTTTTGTAAGACGCATAGTTTCCGAGATATCTAAAGTGTTTTCACCCCTTTTTCCAAGATGGCGGCCGGGGGACAAGGGTGGCGACCCCACAAACTTGAGGTTAAGCTTCTACTGACCACCCACACATGTCCCAAAAATAAAATTGCGTCCTCTAAAAAATGCAATATTCGGTCCTTAAATTGTAAGATTTCAAAGGACCACTATACAACAAGAACAAATTGATATTTACAAACAAAACACTAACTTTTTGAAACATCCCATAGTTTGACCTTTCTGTCTGCGCCTCCTGTGGCCACTAACCGGTCTGTAGGACTCCACTTGACAGCATAAACTTCACCGTCATGTGCATCCTGCAAATAATATAAAATCTTTTAGACTCAATATGACAAAAAAATATTCTCCACGTTTCCGTCTGTTTGAACTTCGATTTCGTTTCTAAAAGAGCAAAAGTAAAATAAATATTTATTCAAATTAGTAGCAAGAAAACACTTACGAATCTAAGTGCTACTTTGTTGGGCAGTGCCGTTTCATAATACGGTATTGAGTCTGCAATCTTGTCTTCTGAACTACCTCCGGAACCCCCACTACTCCGGCTGCCACCTTCCCTGGCCGCTTCTTCAAGCTCCTTCCTGAGCTTGTCACTTTTCTTTCTGGAAATAAACACCATTTAAGTGTAGGTCAAAAACAAACAGCGCAAGATATTTCTAAATAATTACCGTTGACTGGTCATCTGTTTATGGATAGCATACATGAGTTCGTCATGACTATAACTACCAGTGACATGGCCTTAATACAACTCGATTCCCCATAACCTCTTAGAAATTAGCGACGCGACCAAAAGGTCGGAAGCGCCATGCATTCATTGGGCGTTCACGCGTTCTGTTCAAACATAATATTACTAGTGTCTCTATAAATTAATTAGCGACCGAAAGCTCGAAAGCGCCATGAATTTATTAGTTTTTATTCGTACATGTATATATTATTATTGTATTACTCTCTTTTACGCTCGACGGCTTTCCACACGTTTTAGATGAAATAATAATTCATAACCCGATCGAGCACCGGCTTTTCTTTCAAAATATGTGGTATAATTAAAATAGAAAATAGAAATTGTAATGAGAAAATACATCGCGATTTAGTAGACGTTTTTATTTAGTAGTGTAAGTTTTATTTACAAAAATAATTCAGTATGCTGTGGTTCGCCATTACGGCGCACGTGTTTGTGAATTATTATACTTTCTTAATTTTATTTGCTTATTGTGTTGTTCTTCGCGGATTTTACTCAGTTATTTGTTTACTATTCTGTTGTTCTAAAATTAAAAACAACACACTAAATGTCAATGCGTACATTGATGCGTTGCAGGGGCCGTATGTGCTTACAGAATTTAATAAATATAATTTAATCAGCTCAAAAATGTCTGCATCTCCGACAATGTGCAGTACAGGTTATTACTTTGCGACACCATTCACCCGCTTTTAAAGGCAGCTTCCGGTATTTGGCCTCCAGGTGTTGGAACAATATTCCGCCACCAATAACAACCGTTCGAAATACACATATTTTTAAAATCGAACTGAAAGAGTTCCTGTACGGGACACCAAAGGCAGCAAGCAGATCTCGCACTTGATACAAGCGCCTTTTAGTAAGCCTGGTTAAATCTTTTTTAATAGTTCTGTTTACAGTTCACAAATATGTTGGTCAGTTAATTCGTGTTACGTTTTATGTAAGAGTATTTAAAATGTAAGACTGATTCAGAAAACTTATATGGAAAACTCACTTTTCTATGCATCGGATATTATAAAAATTAAGTTTATTTTTAATTTAAAACTATGAGTTCTATATCACACTTGAGGATATTTAAGAGCTTGAAATATAACGATGTACGTATAGATAGATAAACATTAGTGTGGTCGTTAAAAATTAAATTCTTTCAGACGCCCAAAAAAATCCTTCCTTTTGACGAAAAACTACGGGAAAAATTTTGCTTTTTGATTTTTAACAAAAATAACACGTGCCGGCGGCCAATTTAAGTTCATTTTTCGATAAAATTATAGTTTTTTGGAATATTTGTTACATTATTTAAATTTTGATAAAAAATCATGAAAATATGCTTATAGGAAATCAAATTCTCTACAAAAGGGTTTCTTTTGTTTTTAGATGAAGTTCATATCCATCGAGATAATCTCATTGGTAAACTTATTAACTTTATTAAATCATTTATTTTAGCACTAAAAACTTTATTTTTCTTGAAATATGAACAATTTAGTAAATTTTATATACAATTGTTCATTTATAGAGATTAAGTTAATGACTACTAAGTTATATTCGATATTATCTATCCATAAAAAAAAAAAAGTTCAAATTTACATCTTATAGACTGATTTATTAATTCCAAGGTTTAAGTAAGCTTTCTTTTGTATTTTTTATGTTTCGAGCTCTGTAATCATCCAAAATTTGAATCACAAACTGCTTCTGATTTTCATCTTTCGTAAACAAATCACTGTATTCTTGCATTAATTTTACACCGCGTTCAGCAACATCGTTCACAACAGATAAATTATTTACAGCGTTCAAACAGATCTGATAATTTATATTTTCATCTAAAAACAAAAGAAACCCTTTTGTAGAGAATTTGATTTCCTATAAGCATATATTCATGATTTTTTATCAAAATTTAAATAATGTAACAAATATTCCAAAAAACTATAATTTTATCGAAAAATGAACTTAAATGGGCCGCCGGTACGTGTTATTTTTGTTAAAAATCAAAAAGCAAAATTTTTCCCGTAGTTTTTCGTCAAAAGGAAGGATTTTTTTGGGCGTCTGAAAGAATTTAATTTTTAACGACCACCCTAATAAACATACTATCTGAATGTCATACTTAAATAACCATAGTACTATAAAATACCTTTTATAATCCGTTAAAAAGCGTTTCAGTCATAAAAAGCTGTATTTTTGGCCACCACGCCGGTTTCCATTTTATAACCCTGTTCGGCTTATATCACCGCCGGATCGTTGTGCAGAAGCGTAATACATAAATGCGCTAAACCAAACCAACAAGACGCTCCACATTCTCGTGAGAACGCAAGAAAACAACACGAGAATTCGTTTGCACATTCTCGTTTGCCGCGTTCCCGCGAGAATGTAGGGAGTTCTATACAACATGCCCGATTAAATTTTCAACCAATAACTGTTTTACCATCAATAAATTCTCACCACCATGCATATATCATTTTTACGATTGCAATCATTACCTCCGGCGTAGACAAAAATGGACCATGATCATGCATAGCTGACGCTTTTTGTATTATGTATATGTATATTATGTTCACATGCATATATCACGGTCTGATTGGATATATTTATATATGACTGCAAACAAACCTATTTCTTCAATGATATTCTAGCCTTAACCATTAAAAATTTACATTACAACCAATAATCAATATTACGCAAAACCCTCAAGAACGTAATTTAAAAATTAATGAATGCAAGAAAATACTTATAACCTTAGTGCTTAAATAAAAAATAAACACACTTGAAAGTTATTTTACAAAATTCAGTAAGGAGGTACAGTGGATTTCATTTATAATAATTTACCTTGGTTGTAACAATTTTTTAGCCGACTTCAAAAAAAGGAGGAGGTTCTCAATCCGTTGGAATATTTTTTTATGTATGCTCACCGATTATTCCGAGATTTATGATCCGATTTACGTGATTCTTTCGACGTGGAATAGCTGCCATTTGGTCCCCTAAAAATTTGACATAGTTTGGCCTAGTAGTTTTCATTTTATTGGTTATAGCGATGTAACACTGAAGTCCCTTGAATTTAGAGTATTTTAGAAGAAAATAATCTGTCAATTGCAATTTCGGATGTAACGCCGATTTCGGGCATAGCGAATGATTTTTATGAATGAGTTGTAACAAGTTCGTGAAAATCTGTGAATCTGTGATTCTTATTTTTAACTTTACATAACTAAATGTAAAGTTAAAAATAAGAATGAGTATTATTAAGTAGACATTAGGCAATACTT
The DNA here is from genome assembly GCA_949752895.1 of Dendrolimus pini. Classification (NCBI taxonomy): domain Eukaryota; kingdom Metazoa; phylum Arthropoda; class Insecta; order Lepidoptera; family Lasiocampidae; genus Dendrolimus; species Dendrolimus pini. The sequence goes on from OX457133.1 coordinate 12,479,109, forward strand.
ATGCACATTTTGCGGCTATAGGTTTTGTCTAGCAATAAATATTGATTTCTTTCTACCATTGAATATAGCGACTTCTGGGTATAGCGACGTAATTATAGTGGTCCCTATATCCGAAATAACCGAAATCCACTGTATATCAAAAATTACCTCCTTTAGTGTCTATTCACAGTAAGTTTATATTTTTAAAAAACTACGAAAATAAATGACACTATGCTAGAAAATAGAGAACAAACATATTTAAAATAGCATTGTTTATTTACTCAAATTCTATTCTAGCCTGTTGTGACGCGGGTAAAGGATTGTCTAGCTCATTGAAAACACCCATAAAATTGCATACATAAAAAGAAACGAGCGAAAATAATTACTTTTGTAAATAGAACGAACAAACATTACAACCCGTAAGTTTTTAATTATAGAACAAACCGAGAAACATGCACACAGTAAAATGTACAAAGTAAATTAGAAGAAATACCAGTTCGGTACAAGGGACAATGTAGGAAAAAAACAAGTGCTAATAGAAATACTTTTATGTGCATGTACACGATTCACTCCATGCAAATAAAACGTAGCAGCAAAAAAATAAGATAAATCATACATAATTGCGCTGTAAAACGAATTAGTTATGGTACTCTAAAAGTTAATGAATAGAAATTATGAGTCAGTTTCCGAGTGCAGTTAAGACATAAATAAATGGTCCACTTTCATGAAGAGGTAAAATATGTTCTATTGAGAACGCCACAATGCCTCAAACCACCAACCACATCATCATTCGCATTATGTCACACTCACCCGAAACTAACTCTACCAAACGTGTTGAACAAAAACGCGGTAGGGTTGCTTGACCTGTTGAACAAATTAAACAAAAAGAAGCAAAAACATATCATTGGTACTTTATGCAAGCTTGGAAACCTTCCTGGCACACACAGAGCCCACTCTAACGACACTTTCAACTTGTAAAAAATAAACAATGTGATCACAATATAAACATGTATCAATGTGCAACTACTAGCTTTATTTGTCATGTATCCAATACAGATACTTGAAATTACTTTATTTACCCAATGAAACTTCAAATGAAAATCGAGTGTTTACAAGGAACTACATCGAGAAATGTTTGGAAAAAACACATGACAAATAAAAGAACATTCTACTGTGCACATAAAATCTATTATAGTAGCGACATTCACTAAAATATTCCATTGCAACTAATAATACTTACAGGCAAAACATTTAGACTATTGACCGAATGCCCCAAAATAAACAAAAATATACAAACTCATTGTTGTTCTATGGATGTTCATCACTTTCTTTTAGTTAATTCACAAAACTGTAAACCTTATTTGAAACATAAAATTAAAAGGACGTAACCGTAAAAAATGTTCTAAGAATTGCAAAAAACATGCCAAACTTGTAGGAAAATTAAGAAAACACTTACTTGAGGAAATGTTCGTTCTCTTCGTTCATTTTATCAGCATCCTTCGCCTTATATTTTATTAACCTCTCCACTAAAGACCGATTTTCATCCTAGAAATATTAACAATTTAATGAGGAAATAAAGACGATAACAAATTCTTATTGAATTGCACATTACCACTTTGAAAATTCTCCGCATTTTTAACAATAAAAAATTTACGATAGCTTTTCAGTTTTTTAATGAATATGTTATTTCACAAGGTGCTAGGAAAATTATGCTATATAGACGAACATAACACCGACACACTGGAGCAAAATTTCATAGGCGACTGAATGTAAGTGATGTTACTTGAGACGCAGCTATAAGCGTTTCATATACAAAACTGTTATCACGTGAGCGTCATAGAATATACAGCGTGTTACGTTTTATGGCAAGTAAAATATTTTGTTTTTAATTAGAGTAAGTGATAGAACACCCAATGATGCTCCATTGGGTGTTCTATCACTTACTTTTTATAATTTTCTTAATGGATTGAATACTAATTAATTTCAATTTCTTAGTATATGTTTTAAATAAACAGACTGCACAGTCGTTGATGGATCGGAGTGGTGAAATATTATATCACGTAATGATAAATAAATGCAACATGCTGGATATTAAAAAGACAACCTCGAGTAAGCTTGGACACATGCCAAATTTTAAATGATGCTATAAAAAACCAAAGTTCCAGCGGGATAAATTGTTCGTACTAGTAACTACCATTAGCATGCCAAAAATATTTAATTCTATATAAACAATAGCAAAGCATCAAACGTAGTGCAATAATTCAATTTTTATAGGGTAAACGAAGACAGCATGAAATAATAATCACTGAGGTTAAGCGGAATAAACAAAGATTTAATTTATCACCAAACTCTCTAGACGTGAATTAATTTTGTTATGAAATTACACAACAAACAGTATTTGGCATGTGATCAAAAGAACAAATTTTATGTTAATTTTATTACTTACAAAAAATATTACTTTGAATATAATTTTCATTACAATGTTTAATGGCAAAATGTATTGATTAGCACATCCTTTTGTTAGTGTTAGAAAAATTTATAAGAATAAACTAAGTAACCAAAAGTATTTATGGATCAGGCATGAGATCCATAAATACTTTTGGTACAAACATTTGTTTTGTCACTATGGGATATGAAAAGGGGTGGTTTGATGGCGAAGGCAACTGGTTTATTATATATTCCTACATGATTTTAAATCTTAGCAAAAGTCACTAAGGCAATGTCTCTGGCTTAATGTGCATTTGCTGATATTGAAACATAATTTTATTTTCTTGCGGTCACTCCGCCGCATGAAGACTACGGCAGGAAAGTGTAGGACTCGCAACCAAGATGACCTGCAGTAATACCCACTAAAATCCCTCGGTGTCAAATACATATTCAAAAGTTTGTATTCAAAATAAGTTCCACTGGAAAACACTTTTTGAAGGTCATACATAAATGGTTAAAATTTAATTTTACTTCGAGTCATGTACACCGCTTCGCAGCGTGTTTTTGCTGTTAAGGAAAAGAAGCGGCAAGAAACTCGCCAGCAACACGTCTAGCTAAAAGTTATTTAAAATTGTCCTCCTGTTACCATATTTCGGGGACACGGGATGTGCGCGAGCTTTTCGTGGGGCCCCGATATATGGTCACACAGAGGGACACTAAGGGGTCTTAGGGGGGGTACTGCGGCAATAGTCTCCGTGCGGCGAAGTGTCCACAAACGGATTTTCGCTTTAAAAAAAAGTAATAACTGGGCTACTTAACTTCCCTAAACCAACATTCCTAATTCCCTAAACACGTGAAAATATACATTTACTTGATAAAAATATGTATATAATAATAGCCCATAAGCATGCCCCTGCTGAGCCCAGATCTCTTATTTATAGGAGAACTAACAGTATAACCGCCACGCTTGTGCAAGGCGGATTAGCGGGTTTGATACATCGGTTATTTTGATGTGCAGGTTTTATCACGATGTTTTTCTTCACCCTTAGTACTATGCACATTAGATCTTGAAAGTGTAAGTGGCGGATTCTTTCCAGCTAGGATTGGAACCCCGCCCTTTGAGTTTGTTTGTTGTAAAACCCATGGCAGTAAGCATAATTATGTCCGAATATTTTAGTATTTGTATTTGCGTAAATCAAGAGAGCACTATATTTCAATAACTATTATTACTAATGTATGATGAAAATGATGAAATCCTCGAAACCGCTTTTGACGTACATTGACAGGCAATGAATAAATAGTTCATTAGTATTTTATAAATAATTAGTTGAATTGCTTTGCGTTTGTTTAGATATTTTAGGAGTTATTTCAACAATCAGCAATGACAAATACATTTAAGTGTCAACAAAGAGCAAGTGACAGCTCTGTCCGTATATTGACTCTGTATTTAGCCTGCAGTGTCTGTGAATTCAAATCTCTATCACTATTGAGCTTTATCAGATAAAGTTATTCATCAAATAAATTATAAGTATAACCTAATTGAACATAAAAGTGAAATAGTTAATAATAATAATTCATTTATTTCAGAAATTGAGTATTTCCCTATTGTACGTTTTAAAATAAAATAAATGAATTATTATTTTTAACTAACTATCAGGTATTATAAGTAAAAATAAACGTAATTTCTAAGTTACGTTTATTTTAAGATATTTTATTTATTTGATTTTTTAATGTTTTATATATATATATATATATATACTACATATACACACCTGCGCTTTTCTTAGTTTCTCCTCTATAGCCGCGAAGGCAATCTGCAAAGCTTGGTGTTCATCTCTTAGTACTTGATTTAACCCTTGCAGTTCAGTCATGTTTGTCTCATACATTTGAATCTCCGCCCGCAGAGATGCTATTAATGCAGTGTTTTCTGAAATTCTGTAGAAATAAAATAATAAAAGGATCGATCATCATCATCATAATAATAAAAATCATCATCTATAAAAAATGTGTGCTGGGACACATATTAGAAGTGAAACTTCAACGGACAAGTTGAAAAACGAATCGCAACGTACAAGTGGAAAAACTTCAACTGACAAATGACAAAATGAATCGAAACAAAATTTTAACTTGAAGTCTCATGGGCAGGTTTTCAAATTGGAGAAAAGGCTCTTTATTTGTATCTTGGTATTAATCCTTATCAAAATAAATTACTTCATATTCAAGATTGCTTCAATACGTTTATTTAACTTTTTGAATTATTCAATTTGGACATTCCATTCGAAAGATATCACGAGTTTAAAAATGTAAGAATTAGAACAGGTGACCGTCACGCTTTTTCGTGAGCGAAAAATCGTAAGAGCCCCTCTATATAGAAGTTTCACTTCAAAAATGCGATACTAACTCAATCTGTCTGTTAAGCTTTCATGGAAAAACTATAAGGTCTACCGGATCGGTTTTGCTGTAATTTTGTTTAAATGCTAACCAAAAATGGACATACGAGTATACATATTTTTCATCCTGGGATATGGGATAGTTTGCGATATAAAATGAAGTGAATGTTCCGGGGGCAAATATATAAAAATGTAATAGAATGTAACGTGTATTAACGGTTGCTCTTTAAACAAGATGTACGTTCTAGAGTTTTACCCGCAGCGCAGCCGCGGGCTAAACTCTAGGTTTTGTAGAAATTCATTTAGAATGGCGAAGTGGAAGTTTTTCCCTATATAAAAACAATACCAGCCCATAACTGTCTCACTGCTGGGCTCGGGCCTCCCACTGTAGGGAAGGGACAGTATACCCGCCACGCTTATCCAAGGCCGATTGGCAAGTTTGACACATCGGTTATCTCGATGTGCGGCATCGTTGCATGCAGCAGGTTGCATCACGATGTTTTCCTTCACCGTTATTAGCACGTGGTAATTGTAACAATATGCTCATTAGGTCAGAAAATTGCCTAAATGGTGCATGCGTTGCGGCCATATTCGAACCTACGCCCTTATTTCTATACTAATAATAAATTTTTATCTCAAGCAGTGTAATGCTAATTTGCCAAAACGACTCCAAGAACTAATCTCATTGTAAAATATTTTTTTATAATGCAGCATAGTTAGAATTGCACAAAGTTGAAATTGTGGCTGGATGATGAAACCTCTTTCTCATATAACATACAACTTTATCACTTAATGAGAGTAAAGTAACAAACAAAGAACAACAAGATATTAATGATGAATATTGTAATCACAGATGTGAACGTTACCTAAGATTGATACTATATCAGTTAGCAGAATATTTCATTCTGAGTAAAAATGTGACATCATTCATAGGAATAAGTATGTTAAATCTTCTTATATATAAATATGAATGTTTGCCTGTATGTCCTTTATAGTATCTTAAATTATACATTTGATCATGTGATGATCTCTCGCCAAGTTGTTGTGCATGAGCCAGAGAAGGTTTCTAAGTTGGTTCACAATTGGACCCGGTAGGTGGCACTGCTGTCGGTATATCGATTGAAGCTTTTCCGAGCAGGACGACGTCTGCCGGGAGAGCTAGTTTCATATAAACGCGGACCGTTTCAGATTAACAGCGATAGTAGGGCGACAACGCAAGTGGGATAGCGGGAGCGTGGCGTTGACTGCCATATAAAATGCGCGTCTCTATTTTGTATTTCAGAACAATATGGGGCTCTTCAAAAAGGGCGTGAACAGATACCTAAAGTCTCCTAGAGATAGACGATACCTAGAGTTAGGCAACGCAACGGCTCCCTTAGTGTTGCAGATGTTCATTGGCGACGGTAGCCACCTATAACCAGGCGGTCTGTTTCCCAGTTTGCCAACTTTTGCTAGTGGGCAAAGTAGGCATTAAAAAAAAACAAAACATACCACATAAATTATGTATCATTTTTGATAACGTAGGGGGAATATGTGGACACCGTCCTCGGGCTCTTTTCTGGGGAAGGGCCAAATGCATGCATCAAGGGTGTGTGGGACTCTCAGCGACCGATTCACCATGCTAGCTTCAAACAGAAACAGTCGTGAGAAACCGATCGTCAAACTACCCACTAAACCTAAACCTGCGCCCCTGTATCCGCGCTTTTACGGGGCGTCACGGGATACAAATTATATATCCTAAATTTATGTGAGCCAAGTTGAATGATACAAATTATTATGAAATTTAGTATATCATATACTAGCTGACTCGGCGAACTTCGTACCGCCTTATTCAAATAAATTAATAAACAAACAAATCGAGAAAACATGGCAAAGGGCTCATAGAATTTGAAAAATATATATAGCCTATAACCATCTACGATTAATTCCACGTCGAATGGTTGTGGTTTCATGCTGATCGGTCCAGTAGTTTTCCAGTTTACCTCGGACAAAGAAAACAAACTTTGCTTATATATATATTATTATATATATATAGATAGCCATAAACCATCTAGGAAAAATTTCGCATCGAATGGTGGTAGTGTCATGTCGATACAATCAGTGGTTTAAGCGTGATTGAGCCTCAAACGAACACCATTTTCATTATATTATATATATATAGATAGAAGAAGATTTTCATTATATATATATAGATATATATATAGAAGAAGATAGATTATATATATATATAGATAGAAGATAGAAGATAGCCATAAACCATCTAGGAAAAATTTCGCATCGAATGGTGGTAGTTTCATGTCGATACGATCAGTGGTTTAAGCGTGATTGAGCCTCAAACGAACACCATTTTCATTATATATATATAGAAGATATATATATATAGAAGAAGATAGATTATATATATATAGATAGAAGATAGATAGCCATAAACCATCTAGGAAAAATTTCGCATCGAATGGTGGTAGTTTCATGTCGATACGATCAGTGGTTTAAGCGTGATTGAGCCTCAAACGAACACCATTTTCATTATATATATATAGATAGACTAGCTGACCCGGCGAACTTCGTACCGCCTTATTCAAATAAATTAATAAACAAACAAATTGAGAAAACATGGGAAAGGGCTCATAGAATTTGAAAAATATATAGCCTATAACCATCTACGATTAATTCCGCGTCGACTGGTTGTGGTTTCATGATGATCGGTCCAGTAGTTTTCGAGTTTACCTCGGACAAAGAAAACAAACTTTGCTTATATATATATATATATATATATATATATATATATATATATATATATATATATATATATATATATATATATATATATATATATATAGATATAGATATATAGATAAATAGCCATAAACCATCTAGGAAAAATTTCGCATCGAATGGTGGTAGTTTCATGTCGATACGATCAGTGGTTTAAGCGTGATTGAGCCTCAAACGAACACCATTTTCATTATATATATATAGATTACTTTCAATCTTTCAATAACAGAGATGAATATATCATCATCATAAATTCTAATTACATTTGAAACGTCTGCTTCAAAGCCAGTAGTAGTACACTTTATTATTCTTCGTATCCATTCAGACGCGCAGACATCCCATATTATAAGATCATTTGAATCTCACATAATCAGCCAACTTTTGTAGAACAAGTTCATACTAGCATAGTTGGGCCTTTTGCAATTTATCTTTTTTATATGATATAAAGGATAGCATGGATGCATTGAGTTCCTGAGACAATGTTCCACATGACTCCACATATTCATCACCTTATTTAACTGTGTGATAAATAGGTTTTGCTTGTGTGATTTAAGCATAGGCCACACAGTACTCTATACAACAGGTAAAAACGTGAAGTACGTTTAATGGCGGAATATACATACAAGTGTTCCAATAAGTGAACCCACATAGCTAGGTTTAGTTATATCATTATTATAAATCAGTTCCTATTCACAAGGAGACAAAATATTATACATACACAATATCTTTAGTTTGAAGTTGTTTTTCTAAGTCATGTACTTTTTCATTCAGACTCATTATCTGTTGAGCATTTTCCCCTCTTCTTCTATGAAGAGATGTTAACTCTTCTTGCTGTATAAGAATTTTTTGTTCCAGTGCTTGTATTCTCTCATTGTTTCCACCACCTGAAATTAGCAGAATTAGAAAAATTTAAGACTACTTATTCATAATGAACTCAAATGAACAAGTTATACTTGAGATTGATATATGTATCAATATAATTATATATACATAATTTTGATAATGAGGATGAGCATTATATATTTTTACCTGAAAAGCGGATATTTTTCAGGACATATTAAACAATCAAGGTCAACATTACATTTTAAAACATCATAATTTATACCTGTCAGTTTAGAGATTGGCTGTGCAAGAAAAAGTAGTGGGGAAAGATCAATGATCTCCAACTTTGGTTTATGGTGATAGAAGAAACACCAGGTGACTATTGGATATCCAGCAGTCACTGGGTATTCCAAATTATCTTACTGTTTCTCTCTGTGCAGTGGAGTGTTTATAAAAGGTTGGAAATGTTTCATGCAAATAAACTGTCTAATATAGGTTTTCTTCTTTACATACATCACATAGATGTATAAATGAAAGGCTTCCATTCATATTTTATACTTCGAATATTTTGAGCTATATAACAGTAACCTCAAGGGTTTATTAGGGATCCTAAATTAATAACAAATATTAATCATTCAGTTCTAACTCAAAAATTAGTACTGTAATAATTCTTAAGTTCATCTATAATATTATAAAATTCTAAACATGCTGTGTCTGTACATTTAAGCTTATTTAAAACAACTGGAATAGACTATGTAAACGATGGAGACCATGATGCAATTTTTTTAGATTTCTTGTCTGTTTGTTCGAGATTCACGTAAAAACTACTGGGCCAATTTCAATAAGGTTTCCACTGATCGACAGCAAATTCTTAAGACTTAAAATCTGCCCTACTTTTTATCTTGGGAATAACGCGGTAATTTTCCCGGGAGCTTCCCGGTTTGGGTTAGTGGGGTGCATAAAATGTGGTTGGGTTTGGGTGCATAAAATATATATTGTTCCGATACCGTTTCCACTACAGCGATAGCTTACATTCTTTTAAAATGCTGCCATACTTTGTGTCGCGGGAATTTCAAGTCAAACGTAGACGAAGTCGCTAGCATATCCTAGTAAATAATAAAAATGTATTACTTAGTTTACACAACCAAACCATTACGGTATTACAGAATTTTAAAGTATAATTTATAAAAATATATTACTTATTGTCATAACAGAACAGCTGTAAAACCTATTTTACAGAACATTATATTTAAATAACAAATGTTCAATGTCTTTATTTGTTAGACAATGGTTTTCAAATGAAAGTTGGCACTTACTCAAAACTATCATTAGATATGCTAATGACAACAGTGGCACACATATGATATATTCAAAACTCATTCAATTTCAACTGTCTACTGTGAAATTCAAACTGGGTCAGAAATTATAATTTCATTGACCACTTTGTGTACTACAATTTTATTACAACATTAATAAGTAAACTGTAAATTATTATGATAATTAATTGGAAATTTACTCATATAATTACTCTACTCACTACAAAATAATGAAAATAGTATAAGAAAAATAGTTTTTATATAAATTAAAAGTAGATTGATTTATTAAGAAATTAGCTTTTACACTATAAAACATTTTAATTAGACTTGGTAGTTTTTAATATTTATAAAATAATTTTAAAATGATTAAATACCATTTATTAAGTGATATTAGAATGTTAGTGAGTATTGTTCTTTCTGGAACACAAAGTTGAATAATTTGCTGTGTTATTTAAGTTTGTATAAATAAACAAGAGAGGAATTTATCCAATTCATTTCATCAGTTAGCAGAAAGAAAAAGAACAACAACAAACATAACAGTATTTCTTAAGTAATGAATATGTCAATTATTCGATTATATAGTTTATTAATTGTATTTGCTGTATTTTCTGTGTAAAGTATCGTAATCCCAAGATTACAAGCTGGGTACCGAAAGTAACATCATCAAAATTTAGGTTAACTTACAAGAGTTTGTTTAAATTTTGGCGATGTTACTTTTGGATATAATAAATTTATACAATTTTGAGAATAAATGCTTGTGTTTATATTCACCACATTGAATTGAAATAATTGTATAGTTGTTGTTGGTACTTGAAGGTTTCTTTTCTTTTCTTTGACTGAGTTACATTAGAAAAATAAACTATAAATAAAACAGAGTCACCTCCCTCCATGCTCCATGCTCTCTACACTGCAAGAAAAGCCCTAGGAAGTATGTAGCTCTATTTTACATAAATAACTACTTAATTATATTTTTATATATATAAACCTTAAGTGAAAAATTACCAAACTGATGGTGAAAACTACTTATAATCTGTTGTGTAGGTTTGAGAGGAGTTTACAGACAGGCAGACATGGAAAGTGACTTTGTTTTATACTATGAATAAAGAAGATTAAGAAAAACTATTACAACTTTGACAGGTATTATAGGTAAATAATAGACATCTGTTAATCAGCATGTTAAAGCACAGTAAGCAATAATTAACTTCACTCTAATTTTTAATTATTTGCACTAAAGTGACAGTGGCAATTGACCTTTTTTATGTTGCAAGCTTGGAGCGTAGTGTTGTTGTATGGCTCATTCATAAGTGTGTTGTGTGAATTGAAAGTTAAAGAAATTCAAAAGAAATTTTATAGGATTCATGTCACTGTAGTGACTTGAATCAACGTCTCACAAAACCGCCTTATATTATAACCACCTACTACAACACTATGCTCCAAGTGTGCAACATAAAAAGTCGATTGCAGCTGTCATTTTAGTCCAAGTAATTAAAAATCAATGTATAAACATGTTCTAGGAGTGAATGCTACATTATGAACTGTTGTAAAATGTAAACTTTGTCTTAATCTAATACATTACAAATAATGACCACACATTAAGATATATACTTTGTAATGACTTACCTCCGCTAGCTATCACACCATCTGTACTAGTATACCTAATGCGCTCATTAACTAATGTTAATTGTAGATTCTCATTTTTCAATGTATTTACATTGTCAAACAGCCTGCTCTCTGTAAGTAGAAAGTAGAATATTTTAATTACAGAATATTTAGGACTTCATTTGAATACAACTCAATAATATGAAGTACAATCTATACAATTGTTTCGAGTATCATATGCTGGATATAACCAACCAGGATGGGGGTGGGGCACTTCTGGTATTGTAATCAACAAATCTATTGCTACGGCCTAGACGCCGACAAAGACAAATTCACATCTACATATCTGTAGAAACACATTTTACCACCTTTCGGCATTTAGACTTCTTTTGTTTACTTTGTGTTTAAAATTTGTGATTAGAATATGTAATATTTTATGGCATTCATTAGCCAGGCGTGTCGGATTTAAAGTACAAACTGATTATAGGAAATTCGGTACAAGCGGCCGGGCAGACATTGCATCTGTGCAGTATAAAGCAATGCCTCGATTGAGGGACGAGGCAGTCGAGCGACAACCACGAGCGTAACAAGACCCGTGTGCATCTGGTAATCTATTTAGTGATGGATTTTGTGCATGTTATTGAATTACATTTGGATGTGTTGTGTTTGGTTATATTTGTACCTGTGTTGTATCTGTTTGTATAGTTCTAATAAACTCTATAATAATTCCAAGGGCATTTTAATTTGAGTCCTGCAACTCGTAACACTATAATATCTTCTCGATATAATATTGAATATTTATAAGTGAAAACTTGTGAAATAAATGTTTAAAATTGTTAGTTAGCCACTAACAATTTTAAACACTTATTTCACAAGTTTTCACTTATAAATATTCATAAAGATATTTATAAGTGGGAATAACAGAATACCAAAATCAGGGAAATCAATGATTGAGATAATAGTATCCAGCAATTGTGACAAGATAGTAATAGTAGTATTTTTCCCCAGATGATAAGATTTAACTGTGAAATTTAATTATAGGGTCATAAAAAAATCTATTCTACAATAACCTTACTGTTGGTTTACAATAATCATAATATCAACCCACAAATGACCCATTGCTCGGCTTAAGCTTTCTATTTTAGGTGAATGTATTGTAAATCTGAAACACTTATCTAAGGATAAATAATACACACCAGTTATCATGGAGTAATAGAATATTTTCGTTCACTATCTTCTTATATATAAAAATTAATGTTTGTCTATATGTCATTTATAGAATCGTAAACTATACATTTGACCATGTGATGATCTTTAGCAAAGTTGTTGTGTATGACCCAGAGAAGGTTTCTGAGTTGGTTCACAATTGGACCAGGTAGGTGGTGCTGCTGTCAGATTATTGATTGAAGCTTTTCCAGGCAGGACGACGTGTGGCAGGACAGCTAGTTGTTAATATTATTTACAATTACTGTGGTTACTGGACAGAATGGTTTTGCCTGGGATTTTTAAGTGTTTGTCTACAAGCAATCCCCACACAGGTTGTTCCATGTCAAGCTTACCTACAGGAAAATCTACTATACCTACAGAAGAAAAGAGAAAAAGCCCCCTATAATACAGTAAGATGACAATATACTGGGTGTAGTACTTGCCCAAGTCAGGTAACCTTTGAGAGGTCTTTAGCAATGTTAAGAAGCTCTTTGACTTCTTAAAGATACTGATTAAAATAGCAAGCATATAGCTCAACTCCCAAAAAAGTCCCTTCATGAAGTTAGGAAAACTAATAGTAATGCTTTTTTAATTAAATCAATATTCAGTTACTTTAATTTTTCTATAGCACAGACTTTGGAAAAACACTAAATCAATGTAGATTAATTTGTTATTCTGAGTATAACTAGATACATCACACAATTTGGACAGAGTGATGTATCATTACCTAATAACTAGATAACTATAAGCAACTTATAGTTGTTTATTTCCATTTCTATTCGGTAAGAAAGTTGAAATATGGAAGAAATGAGGCATTTATATTTATTACTATTATTTATTAGTTGTATGTAAATAGCAAAGGACAATTCTAGTCTAAAACTGAGATAAGATAAATTCTTTTCTCTTTACAGAGTCAATGAACTTATTATAATGATTATAACTTTAATGCTATTTCAGTAACACAGTACTTGGATTATTAAATGCATAACTCAAAGCTTGAAGAAACATGATATTAATATTTTTTTAATTATTATAGACATAAGACAAAGGTTTGTCTATAAACCATTACTTACGAAATGCGAAAATATCTTGAAAAGCAACAGTTTCATGTTTATTTCTCGTATGCAGCTGGCCCACAATATTACTTCTCCACTCTGCATTTTCCATTTTGAAGAGTAATTCCAAAACTTTATCAAATTAATTTAGATACTTTATATCAAAACAAACAGATGTCATGATGCTGTATAAAATACAAATAATTGTAAACAAAGCAAATTGTCTAACATTCAAACTTTACAATATTACGAGGTAACGAAATCTTTACTTTACTATTAGTTTTAATTATTCCATATACACAAAATCCCTATTTGATTCCAACCAAACCACTATATTTTGCCTTTCGTGACAGTTCAACAATATCAAGTAGAAAACATCAATGTCAAATTGACAGTCACATAAGTTGCTTTTTAAATTTAGCTTCACATGCATTAAGTATGAATTTTATTATTATTAAAAAAAAAATATGTCCGAAAAAATATTCTGTGACCAGAATTAATATTTATAACATATCATAATTTTGATCTAAAATTGATTTTAAATCTTACAATTTACAATTGATGTATGTATTTGGGCATCTTTTCTACGCTTAAAACATAGTTAATTAGAATGTATAATTACTTTTAATTGGTAAAGATTATCTTTTATAATATGGCTTTATTTCTTTTTTTACACCCTGAACTTTGGCTCCTTCGGGAAGTAGAGTGTTAAGAGGGGAAAGGGAGTGGAGTCTCCTTCCACCATATCCATATCCAGCTGCTACCGATACGTAGTTTTAATTTTAAAAATAAAAGTACCATGGGGAGTATTTGGTTAAAATTCATAGTAAACTCGTCTTGTTAAGTGATACGCCAAACCCTTAATTCTACCCTATCAAGAAGACATAGTTTTAACATTTTGTTCCAAATAGCCAATAGCCCTTTATTTAATAGATTAAAATAAACCATGCATCTGTGGCAGCCGGAAACGGTGGAGGGCTACTAACGTACAACCCTTCCCCTAAATACCTTCCTATCCCCGATTCAGGGTGCAAAATTCTGAAATTTACCCATTTTAGAAAACATGAATCCCTTATACAATGCCACGACTTTTATATAATAGTGTTTTATCTATGGACATGTCCGTCCAAGCCGTCGATTCGTCTGTTGTGGTAAATTTTTCTTCTAACTATTAAAGCTAAGCTAAGATGAAATACAGGAGAAATGCATCTTTTAATTTAAGAAAACCAAAGATATGGCAGTATCTAATGAGGTTAAATATTGTGTCAATACATATTTTTCTCCCCTGGTATAAATTACGAAACAATTGCTGTTGGAAAACTCCAACAAATACTATAAACGAAAATTTGTTTGAACCTATCATCATCAGTAGTTATAGGATATTTTGGATTTAATAATTTTTAGGGTTTTGTACCTTTACGGAACCCTTCAGTGTGCTTTGTACGATACAAGTTTAGCTACTTTTTTAAATCACTGATGCATAAATTGTTAATGCTGATAAATTATTGACGATAGACGACATACCAGAGATATTTTTTTTTTAAATTTGATAAATTATTAAATTCTTCTGCAATGTGGCGAATGCAATAATGGGGAAAGCTAATCTTAAACCTAATCTTTAAAAATGTACAAAAACTTCTGTATTTCTAAGGTGTTATAAGTCTTTTAGCTATTCGGGCGGCTTCATTATTTTATTTTTTTACATCATAATCATCATCATCATCTGAGCGTTAAATCCCCGTTGCATTCGGAGCATTAACTTGAACGCCTAGGGTCCGCTTTCCTATTTTTCTTTTCCTCTTCTAGGGATCTCCAGCATTTCCCGTTTAGACCAGTGACCACGCATTTACCTTTACAACGCCAGGCCACCATTTCATTGACCTTCCCCTCCACCCGGGACTTGGCGGAGGCGGCATAGACATTTATTCCCCACGTAATTAATTTTTCTATTTCAATAGATTCCAATGCCTACAGAAACCTATCTCCCAGTTCTCCCACTTAAATAAAACCTTATTCATTTGGACTTTGATTGTTACTATTCAATTAAGGATTGAAATTTCAATTATAAGTTTCGAGAGTAAGAAGGAAACTTTAGGTATACACTTCGGCTCAATGTGACTTAATTAAAACATGCCTTATGACAATTATAATTATTTCTTAGCACTTTGAATATTTATTTATTGTTTGGTGTTTTGAAAGGATTTTAGGAATCTTTTACTTATGTATTCAAGATCTGCTCTTTTGTTGATAGGGCCTTTTCAAATGTTTACATATATTATGAACTGTTTCAACTTCGTTGATGATAGCCATCTTCTTCTGGGTACGTATTTGCTCTTTTGTTCCTTCTTCTTTACCGCAAAATGTTCTATTTGTGTGGTTTTCATCAAATGTGATATAATAAAAAAAACTAAAATCTTCCCGCTTCATTGGATATACTAATTTAACTAAAATGTGGGGATTGTCAGGAATCGTTTACTGTGGAAATAAATGCAATTGGATGTATGGCACATTTTATAATACATACATACATAACTTCACGCCAGGTCCCTTGCGGGGTAGGCACGAACAACATTTTATAATAAATACTTATAAACATTATTTGAATACAAAAAACATGCCTTCAATTGATTGTTTAAAGGATGATGTCATGATCTGTGGTGTGAGGGAGAGGACGTATACCAGATGAGAGGAGTACAGAAGGAAATGACATTTTTTTTGATAACGTTCCTTTCGAACTGATTCAAGGTCAGTGGGGAAAGACGGACCAAATGCGGAGAAGATATCAAAAATGATCTCGGCAACAGACTGCTGAACCTGGACTAAAGACGTTCCCAAGTACCTCGCTTAACCTTACAATGCACGCATTACATTGGAATGACACCGGATCTAGTATACATGGTTACTATCAACACGATGGCGCCCCATGCGCTATTTTGGTTCACCCGGATTGGCTAAGGTGAACCGACTTCACCAACAGAGAAGTTCCCCGAGTCCTCCCCCCGAATGCAGTCAGTTCCACTTTTATGGGAGAAGATTCTGCGCGTATCTGCGTCTCCGAGGGCCAGTCTGACGACTGCGGCCGGATGACGTATGTGAAGATTTCTCTCTCTCGCTCGGTAGCTTTATTAGGGTCATTACTAACTCACAAAAGGTAGTCTTATTTTCAAAAGATCATTATAGAAATAATTATAGGTAGGTACCGTTTAAACAGTAACAATCTATGCGGTATGTGACTCCTTTTTATTTTTTCACTGCAGCGCAGAAGCTCCGAGTTTGATTCTTGGCATGGCAAATTTCGAAAACGAATGTTCCGCAGCTTACTATGGTCTGGGTGTCTGGGACCGGCTACAGAGTGTTCCGTTGTATATTAGCCATAACACAAGCATAACTTGCTTATAGCCTGGGGATGTGCACGTGTGTTTGTCTGTCGATCTATAAAATAATATTTATTAGGAAATAATACTGAGCAACGCGATCGCCAGTAATAAACTCAACCAAGAAATTTTATTACATGTAACTAATTACAATTAGCAGAGACAAAAGGTATCACTTGAAATTATACCTTTTAATCTCGTTCTGAATGGACACGGAGTTTGTGGTGCGCAGCGGACCGGAAAAACATCTTTAGAAATTCCGGAAAACAGCCACTTTCCAAGAAAATGAACTGAAATCGCTTGCAGGTATACTAATTAACTCCTTAGACGTTTTAATATAATCACTTTAACTGCTTGTGTACTATACTAATATACACTACGCAAGTTTATAAGGAAAGTAACGACTCTAATAATAAAACAAGTCTAAATATCACAATAATATTATAATATATATATAAATATTGGTGTCCAGAAAAATACATTCAGCTCTACCTTACCTAAGCGTTAATTTTTCAATCGTCAAATAAAAGTTATTCTTCGAATAAAATACAACATGACTAAATTAAAAATTACCGATCCGTGAATAAAAACAGTTGGAGCTGTTTCACTTTTACATTCAGTTAGGATAACTTTTATTAGATGATTGAAAAATCGGCGCTTAGGCAAGATATTGCCGAAAGTTGTTTTGTGGATATTATATTTGTGGTTTTATGGATATTAGTAGATTTCTGAAAATCTGTACTCACTGTCACATAGATGGACGTTTTACATTCAGTTAGGATAACTTTTATTAGATGATTGAAAAATCGGCGCTTAGGCAAGATATTGCCGAAAGTTGTTTTGTGGATATTAGATTTGTGATTTTATGGATATTAGTAGATTTCTGAAAATCTGTACTCACTGTCACATAGATGGACGCGACGCGACCGCTAGTCGAGCGCCGAGCGCGACGGCTCTATGTGGCATATTCTACATTAACTAATATATTACAACTCTTCACGTCCCGCCAGCGTCGCGTCGCCGTCCCGTCCCGTCCGCTGTTTGACCAGACCTTTATGTACTTATATCCTGCCGAATATCTAACATTAATCAGGGAAAAAAAAATCTGGTCATCTCGTCAGTATGCAACATCGGTACATATTTAATTACCGTCGTAATAAGAGTTATAAAACAATAATTTAAAGCACTGTAATCTCAACTATTTGCTGAGCTTTCATGGACTTCGAAAGATAAGATTCATACCTACAGCGTTCCGATAACATTGACAAATCCAAATGGAATTTATGCCGTCATGAATATAATTTAGAACTCGTAAGAGATTAAGAGGTATTATGAACCCTATAGAATAGTTTTAACTATCTAGAATGTGGTGCTGAACTGTCAGTTAATGGGATACATAGGTATGAAACTTTGTTCATGAACTTGGACCAAATTACTCTCAGAAGTTTCTAGCGACCTCCAAATTGGGTGCAATCTGACATCGTTACCTTAAAACAATTAACGAGTAGATCAAAATTAAATGATATAAATCTAAAGTTTTTATATGTATAATTGAACAAAACGAAGTAGGTACAATACATCTATAATAATATTATAAAGAGGTAAGTTTGTGAGTTTGGATGTTCGAGATAATCTCCGGTACAACTGATCCAATTTTGAAAATTATTTCACCAGTATAACGCTACATTATTCCCGAGTGACATAAGCTATATTTGATTGTGATTATTAATTCAGTAAAGGAAAAAATGTTTTAGCGAAATGGTGACGGGAACGCCTGTCAAATATACTACAAGAAATACGCACATCCTCGTACTAGGTACTGCGAGTGCTTGCTGCGTTTATGCATTATTTAAAAGTTAGTTACAAAGCTTAATTAAACCTTGTTATGCATCCGTGTGGTTGTTATGTGTATGTTTTTTAACGCCCAGCGAAGTGGGCTCGAGTCAGCTAGTATAATGTTAAAGTAAGTTAATTCTGTTAATGTTTGTATCAATTTATATAAATAGAAAATAATGAATACATAATAGGTAGAAACAACCATAGAATCATATGAAGTCCTAAAAATAAATTTGCAGGAAACTCTTTCATGCCACCCAGCCTAGCCTTAGCCTTGCTTGCTTGCTTGCTTGCTTTAGCCTTGCTTATACTTCGCTTCGCGAATTAGTATTGCCCTTTGGTGAGGCACTGTATCTGTACCTAAAGTTTGTAAAATTAATACCAAAAGTGTCAGACCACCAAAGTGACAGAGGGTCAATTATGTTTATTTTAGCCAACTGAGTCCTAGGGTGTAGGCCTCGTCACGATAAACGTAGTATAGGAGGCCAACCAGCTTGTTCGACTGCTGATCTACTCAATTTCACTAATAGATTCTGGATGGGGTAAAGTAGAGGACCGTGATATATGGCACAGACTTCAGAAAGCCTAAGCTACGCCCAGTTTGACCGAAGACCGGAAGTAAAAGTCCATAGTGTCAAAACGCACAGAATCACAGGCCTTTTCAGTACTTAAAAAAAAAATATGTAAAGTATAGTTGTTTGCGAGAACAATGACTTGTAATTGAAACCTATTTATTCACACTTTAACGGATGAGGCAAATGTGGTGTTAATGTTTCCTTTTGGGGACACTAGATCTACTGTAACGCGATGTTCATTTAGGACGCACATAAAAGGAAATTTCTCCACACGATATATTGTAGGCACTTATACCAAAATAAATCGATTATAAAGTTTCAGAATCGCCACCCAACCGTTGCGAGCGCAATATATTCAGCTTAATAGTGTAATTTTGCAGGCTCTTGCAATATCTTGCGGTGAACTAAACCAACCCTCCTCGACCTCTGACAGACGCGAGATTGTATGCAACATTCTCTCTTAAGTAAATAAACATTATAACTACTTAAGGTGATATTTTGTGTGCTTCATTTTCATACTTATCGATTATAAACGTGATTTAAATATGATTGATTGGTTTAAATTTAGAATCGCACTCAAAGGGTTAACACAATTATTATTTAAATAAATAAATAGTGTTATCGAGTTTGGCCTTTTTATGAGAAATTTAAATAAGTGTTTCAACTGAAAATGATAAATCTACTGTCCCATCTTGGGAATAGCAAAGCTTTTTAAGAAGAGGTATAAGTACCGGATCAGCAATAAAAGATCGCGAGGTTCGACTTCGCCACATACATTATTTATGTGGGGCTCTATCGACAACAGCTTCCAAAAATCAATATCGGAAAAATCACAGTAAAAGAAGCTTGAGCCTAATCAAATAAACCTAAAGTTAAAATTGAACGAAGTGGGGAATCTCAGGTTTGAATAATTCATTAATTTTAGATAAATGCGGCCAAAAGCAGTTAGGAGCGCTGGAATAGATTGACTGTATAGGGTACCAACTTATACATTGAGCCGAACTCAAGACAGATAGTTGTAATAAATGCGAATCGTTGAGAGCGACTGAAGTATTTTATTTAGATATACGAACTTTGTACCTACCTAAATCCTTTTCGGCATTCCGCTGTAATCACTCACATTTCATGAACGAGTCTAAGTTAAGATGTGAGTTATGATTTAAACTAGAGATTAGCGGTCTTGTTCATATTACGTTAAAGTAAATTTCAACTCTTCTTTATGGTTCTCAAAAAAACCTTCAAACTCATTCTAACTCAATATGAATAAGACCATTGGATGTCAGTCGCTCACAGTTGATTTGCCCCGACAATGCGTATCTCATGGGTTAAAATTTAAAACACGATTGATTTCCTACTAGATTGATTTTTAATAGTTTCAGCCGAAATGGTTTCGCTATAACAATAATAGCACTAATACATCTGCTGAGCAAGCACCAATTTTCATAAAAACGATATACTCAGGATTGCCCGAGATTTATTAAATGTGTGCGTTTTTCGTATTTGTAAGCACGAGGCGCTAATTTTCTACAGTTACGTCATCAGTACGTAGTATTCGTGATGGTTTATGTTGTCTGCCAGGATTCGAACCTACGTCATTAGAACAACCGTGTATGGTTAGTCACTAAACCACCACGACTCTGTCTTAGCAGCGTATTATCTAGTTTGCCTTTTAAACAAAGCACAGGCAAGGCATAGAACAGACGTGCTTGTATGAAGAAATTTATGAGAATAAAATAGCGGCAGGTCTTATCAAGATCGTACGTAGCAAGTAGAGATAATTTGTTTCTGCCTATACCTGTGGGAAATAGCGTACTAGTATGCACAGCTTCATGTTTTACAATGAAAATATTAATTCTACAATTAGCAAAATATTTACATTGTAAAACAAACAACAAAATATGGAACACATTTAGAAAAAAGAAACATTCATATTTATAACTTTATTTTATTCTTTTCATCAACCTATGACCGCTTCATAAAGCTCCTAACTTTTTTACCTGAAAAATAAAATTTTACATACTATAAAATTTTAGATTATTTTTATATTTTTTTTAAATATAAAAACTGCTGTTATAAACCGTTACATACCTATCCGTTTTAAGATTTCATAGATTCCTGATTCTCGCTTGCGTCGCTTCATGCCTTCTGAAAAACATTTTTTATTTATATACGCATTGATATCCAATTACTAGAACAAAAGCAATATATCTCTAACCTTCTGTATCTGAATTGCCTATATAACTTTCATGTACATTTGGACTGTCCCGATCTGCAAATTTTTAAAGGTTTTAGAAGTTGGAAATATTATTTATTTATTTATCGTATAGTAACAGTACCTTCTGGCTCATAATCACCAGCTTTCAACCCCTTTGTGATTCTCCTACTGGATGCGTTGGAATCTGTGGATATTAAAAGGCTTTTGTTTATTTATTTTATTATAAGATTTAACTGGCTGTGACTTTAAGATAAAGTGAAAATTGTTACTTATACGATGCCTAATTACAAATGACCATTTTTAGATTTTAACTTGAATTGGCGTGTACATTTCGATATCTTGCTGAGTTCAGAAAATATAACTATTTGGTGAAACTTCTGTGTGAATGACGTGTCGAGCACGCCGAGTTTATAAAAACATATATATTTTTATTGCCTGAAGCAGACAAACACGCAGACGGCCCATCTGAAGCAAGGTGGTTACCGTCGCCTATAGACGTTTGCAACACCAGGGCTGTTGCCAACGCCTTGCCGACCTCTAAGAAATTTTACAACGCCCGTCCTACAAAACCCCATTCATAGCGCAAAGGGAAAACCGCGGCGGGAAGTTCCCTCCAGATCATAATTGTACGCGGAATAAATATTCTAGAGTACCGTTGCGTAGTTGAGCGTGGGAGCTCAAGGAAATTGGGGTGAATATCCCATCACTGGCGAGCGGTGTGGTTGCATCAGATCACACAATTCCTCGGAACACTCCCCGTTATACAGGCGGTAAAATACGTACAGGGACGCAGTCTTTTTGAAGGCTAAGTGATTCTAATATCACAAAATACATAACAACTTTTTCATAAAAGTCAGTCAATTTTTCTTAAGTAAAATGAAACGAAATAGTCTAGCAAGTACATATCACTTCAGAAACTCAAAACGGATCCATAACGGATGTTCAGATGATCCGCGCTGACCACTCACAGGACCCGCACACGCGTTGTCCCCCGCCTTACACCCACGGTTACTAACTAGTGCAAGAAGTGAAGTGACCTAGTGGTTTCCAGATGTAACAACGTGAGCACGTGTGCGGGGTGAGCGCAGCGAAGAGGCACGCGGCGGGCGCGTGGCGAGTGCGAGGCGTCTTAGATAAATGCAATTTGAGATATATTGATGTGCTATAAGACTCAAATTATATGCGCAAAAAAATTCAAAGAGAGTTATACGCGCGTGGCGTGTGCATACGAGGCGCGTGTTGTCTGAAGGCAACTTTTAAGGTGACGAATGTCCAATCTTTTCATTTGGTTAAAGTACTATAAAAAAGCAATTGAATCCTCATATCTCGAAACAACTTATCAGACATCGTTCATATGAATTTTCATTAAAAGTATTTTTAAAATATTTCACCTTAAAGAATTCCTAAATTTACCTACCACAACATAATTAAAAAGTTAGAGGAGGGTTAAAATTACACGGCTTTGGAAGAAAATACACCCAACATAGATTTTTTTTATTCGACTAACGATGTCCCACATAACTTTATACAGTTAAAAAAAACAATGCCCAGATACATCTATACTAATAATTTCGGTGTCATTGCAGGACCTTGTAACTACATGTTTTATAAATATAGTTATTTGAAAAAAAAATATCACCAAAATTGTAGTTAGGTTAGGTCTAGCACTGACACCCACGATATGTAATTTATACGATTTCACTGCAGCATTGTATAGGGGCGTATAGACTACATAATAATTACAAAATTTCATCCATATATATAAACCCAGCTATTTCAGAGAGAAAATGCCGTGGTATAGAAAGGACAGAAGGACGGATGTACATGACATAAAAATAGGAGTCCCGCTTTTACGAATATGTCTATAGCATCCTAGTAATAATAGTTCTCCATACCGTTATCATCATCATCGTCTGATTTATCACTCCCTATTTCTATACTGGAATCATCATCTCGCTTCTCTTTGTCGTTAGCATCATCACCACTCTCAGTTGAATCAGCTCGAACTGAAGGGGCTGATTTCTTGTCTTCATCATCAGCAGTTTCTTTTTCAAATGCTCGTGGTTTATATTCCGAAGAATCTAGAATGTTACAATATATACATGTCTTTAAAAAAAAAAGGTATTATTAAGATATAAAAATAGTGTTCTTGCCTTCGAAATCCCTTATCCTTAGGGACGGAGACCCGTTACTTCCTTCTGTTAAGTCAAATCCTATTTTAAGGTTTACTGAAAGTAGATTAAACGATATAGGCACGATGGCAAAAGGAAACTTTCCAATTTCTGGCACATGATACAATAATCATTATTTACTTACGTGTTTTTTCTCCTGATTCATCAGATGCAAAACTAGTTGCAAAAATTACCTTAAAAATATTAAAAAAAAGGTTTATATGTTAAAAATTAATAGAATTATAACTGACAGCAATATTAACATACCAATAAAATAACTAGTATTGGTGATCGGTTTCTTTTCGTGAAAATCATGATTAATTTGACACAAATTCGTGGGCACTAAAAATTTTAGTTCATCGGAACGTCATGGCATGATTTTAATTTCTAACAAAGTTTATAAACAAGTTATATGGCATTATTTTTATGTGATTTAAATTAATGCAACCTTTTATAAATATACTAGCGGCCCCTACAGACGTTGTCCTGATCTGAAAAAAAAACTAGGACTCGATCCCAGAGCCACCTACCGGTTCGAATGTGGGTTTAAACCATCCGGGGACCCGCTCAAACACACAAAAACAAAATCACCAAAATCGGTCTAGGTGATTAGGAGGCTTCTAGAACCCGATCTCAGTGCCACCTACCGGTTCTAATTGCGAATCTAAACCATCCGGGAACCCACTCAAACACACAAAAACAATATTACCGAACGCGTGCACCACTTAGGCAGTTTTCTGATCTAAAGTGCATATTGTTACAATTAGCACGTGCTAACAACGGTGAAGGAAAACATCGTGATGCAACCTGCACATCGATTTAACCGATGTGTGAAACCTGCCAAGCCGCCTTGGACAAGCGTGGCGGGTACACTGTCCGTTCCTCTATAATGGGATGCCCGAGCCCAGCAGTGGGACATATGTGATTATTGTTATTATTATATAACCTTATATAAGCCATTTTAATAGTTAAATCAATTTATATGTGGAATACGGTAGAAAGATCTAGATTTATTTTTCTAGGTACATCATTTTTTCAAATATCTTATTCAAAGTGCAGTTAAGCAAATCTGTTGCAGCCCGTATATAACTGAGGGATTTGATTCTTTTTAAGATAAATAATTCGATTACGTAGAAAATGGCTTCATATCAATATTAATAAGTACATTTAAATATTTCCTGCGACTGACTAACTTAGCAAGATTGGCTGCATCAAAACTATCAAGAATTACGTATGTTCTTACGAAAATTTGCGGAATGCACTGAATCCCAAATATGCTATTACGACACTTGTGTTAAAGTGATCGAATATTGTACATCATACTTTTTATTATATAGATTACCGAACTTGAAGAACTGTAAAATTAATGAAAGTACATTATGAAAGTACAACACAACTTCAGTAAAGTTGGCACCCACAAATTATAGTATCTGCTCTGCACTATTTTTCTATGCTCGGATTTGAAGGATAACTGACAATATACCGTTGCAGTTATTTAATTGGATAGAGAGGTTAATTATATATTATGTGTGTGCTTAAGATCCTTAAAATACTCGCCGTACACGCCTCCTATCCGAAAAAGAACTCGCATGTTTGAAATGTGCCACATATGCCGACCCACACAGCTAATACGATACATGAACGTAACACGTTTTAGTCTAATTGTAATTTCTGTGTTCTTCAATTTTATGTTTCTAATTATAACCCAAACCGAAACACAGAATCTTATTATAGATATTTCAAATGTAAATGCCTTGATACATCCACGTGTTTGGAATGGAACGCAAGAATATGTTAATTTGGTAGAGCTATGTAAATAAAAATCTCATCGTGCGTGCGTGACTGACCGCGGTTAACTCGAAAATTGTCTCAACAATTCGGATTTTGTCGAAATCCTCGCAAAAACCGACAGCTTAAAATTTACATGAAAAGTACGTGGCTTAGCTCGGTGGCGGTCGTCGAGGACGTGTTTTTACCTTGGGCTTTAACTGCTCACTCTTTATTCGAAATTGGCTTCGAGGCTTATTGGATAAAGAGATTATAAAGTGTTGCTTTGAAGGTTTGCAATCAAATTTTTTTCATATTCACCGAAATAGATCAGATTGAAATTGAGCGCCCAGAGAAACTATAAAGTGCAACAAATCAATAATTTTACACGCGTATTGTCACGAGTTACAAAACTCGAATTAAAAATGCCGTTGGAATTACTATATCATTTATTAGAACTACCTATACAAACACGTATAACGTAGGTACAAATATAACTGGACACAACCAGTACAAACGTAATACAGATTTAATAACACGCGCAAAGTCCGTCACTATATAGCTCATCGAATGTACACACGTCTTGTCTTGCTTGTTCCTATCGCTAGACTGCCTCACCTCTCCGTTCGGGCATTCCTTTATTATACTAAGCTATACAATATGTCTCGACACAATACTCGACCGCGTAACAATAATTTCCAAGAATCACACCTGGCTAATTCCTACCATAAAGCATTACAATACACAATAGGCTGTTTTTCTAATTAAAAATTTTAAACACAAAATAAACAAAAGAAGTCCAAATGCCAAGGTAATAAACTGCACGTGTGCATTCACTTTTGTCGGCGTGTAACACTATTATAGGTATCTAGTTACTTGTTTCATAGGTAGATTCAGCTTTCCACGCAGCTTCTTTCCTGTATAAATAGTTCTTTATTCTCAATTTCTTGAGATAGTTTCCATAGCCACTGATAGAAAAGTATTGTATAATTCATCTTTGATGGCTAAATTTCAAACGAACATAAGTAAGTAGAAAAGCTTAAAAGAACGAACTTTTTCTTTTAGTTAGTAAGCAGACAGGGAATTATGTAACAGTTTAATTTATTTAATACAATATGTTTGTTACTCCTAAATACTCGTATAACATCGAAGTCGGATTGTGAAAACATTTTTGTAGCATTCGTTGTGTGAATAATATTACCATTGCTGTGAGGTTAAATAAATCTTCAAGGACATACCACCAGCCATAGGACACAGTAAAACGAGGAAATACTCATTTGTCCCTGCCATCTACAAGCCGGATTGCGTGACGAAGAAACCGCTACCAACTATCGCATGCTTACAAAGTCTCGTAAACTTTTCGTTTATGAATGTCTTGGTTAAACTTTTTGTTTTGGAAAACTTTTGTTTATGAAACTAATATCATAAAACGCATAGAATTATTTGTTTTGTAAAAAGATGTGTTTTATTAGTCGTGTTCTTTGTGGCCGGTTCCTATATATTACCGACCGTTCATTTGCCCTACCATCAGATAAAATTTGATATAAGATCCATACAAGTAATGTTAAAGTTCAAGCGATGATAGGGCAATTGAATGAATAGTATGATGTAGGAACAGGCCATTTATCTTTATAATATGTTACCCGTAATATAATGGGGTGGAGCGTATGGGCGTAAAATTTGTTATGAACTCTGTACATTTTAGTAGTTAATTTCTGTTTTTTGAATTAGTTTAATATATATTATACAAATACTTTTTATTTAACAATGAATAGTCTAATACAATAAAAAAAACGTAAGTTATTTATGTTGTATTCTACCCATAGTCCCTTAAAACTATATCTTCTATGTTTCTATTCTTCTATGTTCTCTTGTATGTTACCTTGCTAGTTCGCTATAGGTACTGATCCGTTGCCCAAGGTAGGAACCAGCTTACTGATCACCTGAAAAGTCAATGAGTCGTTTTGATAAACTTTGGTAGAGGCTTATGGCCTTAGGACCCCACGGTCCAAGCGTCTCGACAGCAAACGTCACAAACATATAACTCTCACTTGTGCAAATTGATGCTTGATGTAATAATCTGTCCAAATTGAAAAGGTTTCGGTCCTGTGACGCTTCATGTATTCAAAATATGTTTTTTAGACAGTTTATATACTAGGTAAGAACCTATCTGTCTTAATTGAAAACTCTATAGGATAAATAGGTTGAAATAGTTGAAAAATGTCAATAAATCTGTTTCATATTAAAAGAAAACGACATATTGTTACTTAAATGTTTAAGTGTATCCTTACAGAATAAACGAATATTAAATAGTTGTTGACAACGCTATATTGATAACAGTAGCATAATAACTAAATCAAAACATGCTAGTGATTATTTATATAAGAAAGGGGACACCCGGATTTGAACCGGGGACCTATCGATCTGCAGTCGATTGCTCTGCCACTGAGCTATATCCCCGATGAAAATTGTTGCGAAATTTCGTTACTCATACTTTAAACATTATAATTATAATAACTTATTCCGATTTTTTCAGCATTTTGAATCGTACCATTATTGTAAATGCATCGGATCATTTGTTTTGGTAATTTGCAATGAACTGCTAGACATAAGTTGCCTTAAAGTATCTGACGTACCTATGTGGTTGTTTGTTTATGTCATATAGTTTTAACACAAAATTTTGAATAGAACATCAGTCCACCCGGGAGAAGAGTGCCTATACATCGTTTGCCGCGTCGCTATACCCATTCTAGCGTGCCAGGTGGTAGGTTAATTGCCCGACTGGATGGCTACCACCCCTGGGGATGTAGTGTATGCGGTATAGCATACATACGCTGTCTCGTGTGTCCATGTGTTGGTAAGCTAGACGTCACTGTCACGAGAGCCTCAGGCGGGAGTGGACGGACGTACGTGAGATACGTGGGCATTGCCGAGCCAGTGTTATACTTATAGTTACGTAAATACGTATTTACACCGTTCGATACAGCTGGTCTAGAGTATGCTGCCATATCAACCTGGATTTGGGTTCCGGGATTAGTGACCAGGTGCCAGTCTCCCTTAAGAGAGCAGCAGCGCATTTGTAGCACCTTTGGTGTTGGAAATGTTCATAGGCGAAGGTAACCACTTTCCACCAAGTGGGACGTCTGCCTGTTTGCTGAACTCTTACAATAAAAAAATATAAAAAAGCAACCATCGAACCAGCCGTTGTACTGGATTTTGTGAGCTGTATAGAATCTTCATGAGATTGGTGATTTATTGTATAGTCATAAATGCAAAAAACGAGTATGTCTGCAAGAGAACTGTAATGACCAATGGCCGGTCCTATATCTTACTAAGCATTCGCTTGCGTTGAGTATGTTGATGTATTATGTCAAATTTTAATCGATAGTACCTAAGGCTAATGAATGATTGGTAAAATATAGGAACCGGTCACAAATCGTAATGATATTACTAATTTCCTTTAGATTGAATTTTACAGAGTAAAAATTTGCTTATGATATTTTTTTATGAAATTAAACTAATGAACAGATTAATTACCGTAGGCTACCATCAAATACCTTTGGGTTTGGTAAATAAATTCTTTTTGAATCAAATAATCCCTGTAGGGGTATAACAACATGTTGTTTACCGCTGACAGTGTCGAAAGTAAATGAAAATTAAACACGTTTCGTAACAATTAACCAAAGGTCAGCAAACTGACAACCCTTTGTTATTTATTTTGCATAGTGCCTATGTCGCAAATGTACGAATGGCCATTTTTCAAACAGATTTTCGTTGCCTTGTTTAAGTTTCACATTTGATTAAGGATTAAAAACATGTCAATTTTTAACGTGAATAATTCGTATATCAATTTTCTTTTTTGTATAGTTTCGCGGCTCAGACATACAATATTGGTGAGTGGTGTGGTGAGTGAAGCGGGTTAAAGAAAGGCGATCGCACCGCAATGCGTTACGAGAACTTAGTATTAAATAATCGAATTAGTATGGATAACTGAGGAAAAATTTCCAGTGGACGCATATTATAAACCATACGGACTCAAAAAACGTATACAGGTTTCCCAAAGCTATGTCACATGGAAGAAACTATTTTAATTATTGTAAATAGGACATTTTGCTCAATGGAAACCTTCTATTATTTTGAAAATTATTTTGAAAATTAATTAAACTGCATTAAAAGATTTTTAAAAGTTGCTTACCTATCTGGGACAAAACTTGAATGTATTTTTATGATGCCTATTTAAAAGAATAAGTAATATTGTCTAATTCTCGTAAAAAAATTAGTGTCTTAAATTAAGGGAACAGTGAAATTTTTACAATTAAATCAAAAAAATTACACGAAGGAAACAATTTTACAATTTAATTTCAAGCAATGAATACGAAACAAACAATAATTTTAAAAAAACAAATGTCAATTGAACAGTGTTCCATTTTTAAATTCATTAGCGATATAAGTTTTATATATGCTCATTTATTAGGCTCTAGAGACAAAATGATATTCATTTAAAAAAATAATTTTTTATCTTGCTTTGATAATAAAGAAAAAAATGCATTTAATATTTCAAGGTTTGCCTTTAATTTAAGACACCACATTACATCGAAAGAATTACCTCCTTATTACTGACCCTAACGATTGGCATCATAAAAATATACTCAGGTGTGTTTTGATGTTTAGTCAGATAGTCAGTCAGATTCCCAGATGAGATATGCGACTTTTGGAAAATGTTTTAATGTTTATTTATTTGTTTATTTACTTTTAAAATGAAAGGCATGTCCATTGAACAAAATATTCTATCT
This sequence comes from Dendrolimus pini, assembly GCA_949752895.1. Taxonomy (NCBI): domain Eukaryota; kingdom Metazoa; phylum Arthropoda; class Insecta; order Lepidoptera; family Lasiocampidae; genus Dendrolimus; species Dendrolimus pini. Next base: position 12,509,409 of record OX457133.1, read on the forward strand.
AAAATATTTAAAATAGGTACTTCTCTTCTATGTGGCATACCTAGCTCTGAAACTTGCCGAATACAGGTTTGTAAAGAATGCTTCACATCATTTGATGCTTTTGTGATATGCTTCGTTTATAAATACATACTTTAGATAGATAACACTTTATTGTACACCATTACAGAAAACTTACGAACTAGTATTAATCCAATTGGGTACAAAAGGCGGTCTTATCGCTAAAAAGCGATCTCTTCCAGACAGCCCGTGGCAAGAATATTCTGATTAGGAGTGGCGATGGTGGTATACATGTACATACATTGTTCGATTACTTACATTTTAATAATAAATATATAACTATACTATATATATACAAATATACACATAAGTTATATACATAAAATATACAAGATATGGTGATAATATGCAACTATTTAAACATATAACTATATGCAATATAATATCTACTAATTTTATAAAATTATATATCATTATATTGCAGATAGATTTTCCTGACCAAGTTCTTAAATGTTGTTAGAGATTTTGCTTGATTGACAGCAACAGGCAATGAATTCCAAAGTTGGATAGCCTTAACCGTCAAAGAATTATTGAAGAACGTTGTATTATGAAAGAGTAATAAGTCTATGTTGACTGGAAGGGCGTAAATTGTGAGAGCAATAAATAAATTCGAAGTGTTCTTTAAGGTACTGTGGTGTGTATACTTTTATTAGTTTGAGTTTTTTGCACGTAAGCTTTTGATCCTATCCAGAAGAACATGCTGCAACGAAGTGCAGTTCTGTGAAACAAATCAGGAAGTATTGCAATACGTTTTTAATGTCACTAAATTTCTTCGAGATTGATCATTGACAGCACGTTGTCAACACGCTTAGCATTGCACAGTTCCGTAAGGTCATTCGTTAGCCTGTTTACTGTAGAAATAAAATAGGTTTTTTTAAAAGGTTTTTAAATACAAGCTTTTGAGATCCAGGATATCATGTAGCAGCAGAGCGCTAGCCAAGACAAGTAAAACGAGCCCAAACACGACGGGACTATCTTGTTTAGTACAGGAGTTCCTATGGCTACCTTCCGACTCCATCATCAGATCAGCTCCATGGTACCATATTATTGGATTTTCACGCGCTATACAGATTCGTGCAAAATTACACCTCAATCGGAAACCGGGAAGTTGGTCAAATTTAACTTGCAAGATTCCACCCGAACATACATCCATTGCAAGTTAAATAAAAGCTTGTAAAAAGGCGGTTAAGCTTATCACGCACTGCGATCAAACTCGAGCGGGTTAAAACCGCAGAAAAATGCAACACACTTAAGTAGTTATCTATAATCTATACAAACGCACGCATTGGCGGTTTGAAAACGCGATTCTTTTTGTGTCTTATATATTAATATTGTGGCGACCGACGGTGGAACTGCCCTGCAGCGTAAATCAGTTTTAGAACTTTTAGAAAGAACTAGAAATTTCTGGAAGGGAAAGACAAGGACGGATATTTCAGAAAAAGATAAACGATAAATGAAAGAAAGAGATAGATAGATGTTAGAAAGAGATAGACGACAAAAGAGAGAAAGAGATAGATAGATTTTAGAAAGGGATAGATGTATAAACGAAAGTTCCCGAACAGAAGGTTCGGGAAAGAAAAGACAGAGATAGATATATGGTTTCTAGAAAATTCTTCCGGGTATATAAACAGCGTAAGGCGCGCCTACAGGGCAGTTTTTAGAGTTGAGAGTTGAGTTTAAAGTTGAGTTCAGTCCAAGACGGTGAAGCAACAAGTGCGATACTAAAGAGTTGTTAGAGAAGATTAATAGAGGACAGAGACGAATCAAGTGGTGAATTTAGTGACCAGTTTGGTGGATAGATACGTGAAGGAGGTGTGTAGCGTAGTTCGAGAGAGGAACCAGAAGCGAGCTACACGCGATAGTATCGGAGGTGGTACGCAATATCGGCGACGGTATTGAGGGTGTGTTAACTTATCGTCGGGACTGTGCATCGTTGGTCGTGCGTATAGGGGCAACCCTGCAGAGAGGTACTGCGTGCGGCTGTGTAAGTCAATAAAAGCTTTTAAATTAAAAACTGGTGTTTTCTTCCAATCCATAAGTGCGTACCCCCGCTCGCACGTAACAATATTGTGGTGCACACAAGGTGGTTAACCCCGTTTGGTTTTAAGATATTCAATATACTCTTTGGTTTTAAGCAGACATTGTCATTATGTAACGTCATTACCTATTACAAACAATATCGCATCACAAATAACACATTACAACCATCGCCAGCCACATCTGCGTGTAGGTACCTAACGATCTATATCTGTAACATTATCGCAGATAAGGCTGGGGGCCCTTTTAGGCCCACCATAAGGCTATGAAAAAAGCAGAAAGTAGCACTTGTTGTCATATAAAAAAAATTAAGAAGTGTTCGTTTTTTTTTAGTTTCACATAAGAAATACTGGGCCGATTGCATGCGGTTTTCGCTGATCAGCAGCAATATTAGGGGAGGCCAACCGAGGATTTTGGGATTTACTCGAGCGTGGCAGAATAACATAAGGGGAGAAACCTTGCACCCTACTACGTACCCCCACCATATATGAACCCTTCATATAGGGTGGGGGTATTTTTTATTCTTCATATATCAGATTAAGGAAATATCTCCACGTAATTGTCACATTATGGGTCAGTACGACAAGGACATCAAGCTGAACCGTCTGTATATTAATCTGACGCCCTCGAGGAGTACTTCAATGTTACGTTTTTTTATGCATTTTCAAAAACCAGCCAGCTAGTCTTTTGAATAGGAGTTCCTTTAGGGTTTACTGAACATCCCTTTTGAGTATTTCTGTAGGACTCTTTCTTTTTTTAACCTGTACACGCTCCCGCACCAGTCAAAGAGGGCATACATCGTATAACCTTTTTTCTTTTTAGCATCTAATCTTCACAATCCAAAAAGTCCCCGCGACGCTCGAGTAACTCCACATTTAGCATCTTGGGCTCTCCTACTACCTACTACAAATTCTTAGATTTGAAATCTGCGCTACCTACTGTTTGTCTCGGGAATGGCGGGGGAAGATTTCTTCAAGCTATTTAAAATGAATGAAATGAAATTTAATTTTTGTTCCCAAGTCCAATGCATTTACTTTATTTACTGATCGTTACCAAATTTTATGTACCGTCAAGTGCCCTAACTTTTCACAGATATTCATAAAATTTGACTTTGTCGTGAAATAATAATTAATATATTGACTCTTTGTAGATTCTTTGAATATCATAAGGTAAAAAAGAAACTAGAATTTTATTAGTTTCAATTAATTTAGACATTATGCTTAAATCAACAATATTTATGAATAATTTAAAAATCAGGTAAAGTTACGTCTCATATTCCTAATATTGCCTAATGCGTTTACACCAAAATGAACATGGGCTTTGAATTTTAGGACAATCTAAAGTAATCTAAACTGTAGCTTAGTAACGAAAGAATACAAATCAATTTCGAATAACATATTTTGATGTATTTTAGTACGGAATATTACTATAGGCAATGACAGGTCTTAATTTTTTAAAACCCATACATTAATAATCAATGAGTAGGGTTGTCTCTATAAAATTAAAAATCAAACAAAAAAGAAAAAATAATATCACACACACAATACTTATAGCATTCATTCACTGTGAGCAATAATAATTAAAATTATAAAATCAGTCCAATAAAAATAAAATATTTGGCAAAATTAATTAATAAAATAATTTATAGTGGGAAGATGCATGAAATTCAAATATGAGTAAATTTTTTATATGATTTCTTTATTGCTCTAGAATTATATTTCCAAGGTTATCGTTTTATTTAATTCCTTTAATTTATAGATTTTAATTAATAAAAATAGTTAAATGCGCGGAATATGTAAAATCGCAAAACGCAACGCTATTGATCAAATGGAAACGTTAAGTCATTTTACATTGCGACATTGGGAATGTCGCAATTGAATCACATTGAATTTCCTTTTCAACAACAAAATCCTAATCGGTTCATAAGTGACGGAGTTTTGCGGTAACACACATTCATTTCATTTTTCATTTTATTGCAGGAGTTCAGCAGACAGGCAGACGGCTCACTTGATGGAAAGCGGTACACACATAAACAAAAGAACATCAACCGAATTGAGAGAGAACCTCCTCCTTTTCGAAAGTCGGTTAAAAATAGTGACAAGGCCGTCAACCCTAGACTCGGCAAAGTTTGGTACATTTGTTTGTAAAACGTGCCAAACGTTGCCTAAATTAGTATTTTAGAGTTAATATTAGTTTATTTTCATGTTTAAGTATTAAAACTGATTAAACTACCAATATTTTATAGAATGAGTTAAAAAGAATTAAAAATAAAACTTATTTCATAGATTTATTAGAAAAGTTTTTCCACAACTCTGGTAGCCGCCTTCATATACGTTGGTTTAACGGTGAACTGTCAAAAATGTATGCTTTTTGCCAGCATAATAACACTTATTTTGTGTTGGCATATAATAAGTCTAAAGACTACTAAAATTTACATTTCCAGACTTATAAATTTAAAAAAGATATAGCTTATTTTTCAATATCGGCAAAGGTAGGACGTGAAGCAAAGTTAAGAAGTTTGACGGTACTAAAATGTTGTTTGGGTGCATAAAAATTAGCTTATTCCGATAGTTTTCGCTAAAATGATAGCATAGTTTACATTTTTTTTCTAAATACTGCGTTACTTTGTGTCCCGGGAATCCCGCGGGAATATCAAGCGAAGAGTGGACGAAGTCCACTATGATATGCCTAGTTAAAAATAAAATAATGTTTTTAGTCATATATCCTAGCTATAATCTTTAAAATATTTCTCTGTCCAAAACCATATTTCCTGTATACTCCTGTTTCAGAGAAAAATGACATATAAGGACAGACGGACACAAGTAAGAGTAATGTCTGGCCATAAATAATGATAGCTAAAATAATTGATAAGTAAGTTTGAACAATAAAGTTAATTGGTTTTTGATAGTAATTTATTTATTATGAAGACATTTCCAAATGAGCTTCTAAAGCTACTTGAATTTCCTGGTCCAGTTTAGATATTTCACTTTCTAAGTTACTTATTTTAATATCCCAAAAATAAAATTGCTTAGATTGCTCTTTCCTAAGTGTTGTTAAAATTAACTCTTTTATGGCATGACAGTCAAAAATCTCCTTATTTTTAAGTTTTTCTTTTATCAAAACCCATATCATCTCTATTGGTGTTAAAGTTTCTATAGTTGATGGCAACTGGTAAATTACATGTCCTTTGGCCTTGAAGATACGTTCAACTGTGGATTCTTGCATAGTTTTTGGACATCGTGATATTAACTCATATAATTCAGCTTTGAGCAAATTTGAGCTACATGGAATATTATTATCATTTAACCATTTTAACATATTTTGCTTTGTATCCAATCTTGTTACAATATTATATTGACTGCTAGCAAGGATTTTATTATTTAACACAATGACACTTGAGGGTTCAATTTGATTTAACACAACATTAGTCATCCAGTTGTTATAACTATCAAGTGTTAATTTATTGCAGAAAAAAGAAGCAACAAGTCCCCTAGATGATATCACAGTATAAAGAAGCATCTTATCTATGTTAGTAAATTCCTCAGGCTTTTTGAACGTACAAGTTTCATCTATTATTCTAACATCTAAATAATATACTTGTTTTCCTTTTATTGCTCTTGCCTTTTTAATTTTCTTAAGGTACAAAACCCTTTCAAATGTCAATTCTGGGTTTTCCATAACAAGAGATCTACCATTGGGTAATTTTTGGTATGTAAGGCCAATTAAATTAAGTTCTTCTACAAATTTTTCAAATTGAATTTCACATGCAAGTCCTCTATTTTCAAAATCTTTTTTCAATGTCAAATAAAGATCTGTATATTTTGGAAACTTCTTGTCTAAGTAAAAATATTTTAAAAGTAGTAAAAGATTAATCCATTCAGTCAAGAACCAAGTTGATGGCCGATTATTTATGTTCGATAGAAAACTTTTCATTTTCTATTAGCTATTGTTATTTTATTAATTTTTTAACCAGGCAGCAAATCTGTAAAGTAAACAATTTCATTTTTAATTTCATGACAGTCCCCTATATTTCAGTTTATTATTTTAAATTATTAACTGAGTTCAAAAACTTCTAGAAATAATCTTTTATAAAAGAACTTCATGGTGGGATAAAACTATGTTTTAACGGTTTTAGGCACACTTAAAAGCATTAAACTGTATGTATGTATCGGACAATATCTATACTTACTGAAACTTATATATATATAAAAAATCTCTGGTATTATAGCAATGGGCTACGGATTCCAGTGGGAATGATAGAGGATTTGTACAGTGCAGTTTAAATTATAGAAATTTGTAAAATTACACTAAAATTAAAAATAATTGTAGGACATTGAGAGTTTTTGACTAGTAATTTTGTGAGAATTGTGCAGTGTATAGTCGATTTAGTCTTTCAAGTTGTCAAGGAAACTCTGTTGAATGGCATATGTTGAACACTTAAAATTCAGCTGAGCAATATGAACACTTACAAGTCTTACAGCCAATTCTAATGCAGACATCAAACACACACACACACATGTTTAGACAAGATGCCTTTGCCTGCCATTGTGGCGAATACTATGATTACTACCAGCAATAGGGTATGTAACTGAAGCAGTTTAATCAAACCAAAGGTGACAATTTGGTAAGGAGAGTAGGGCTGTAAACTTAACAACTAAGAACAGTTGCAATATTATTTGAAAAATACATAAACGAAGCAAGTCTTTGGAAGGTTCTAAAACTTCCTAATGCCTATTTTCATTTGATAGTATTAAATGTGGCATTCTTTGAAATACAAGCATCTTAATCTCATTTGCAGTCTCTAAAGCCATTTCTTAAAAACTTGTACCTATTAACTTGTAAATATTTTTATGTGAAATAACTTTAGTAAGAAGTTGATAATCACAAAACATCTAAAGTTCTTTTACGTGTTATAAGAACGACTTAACAAACTAACAACCAGGATAATATTTTACTCACAAAGTATTTTAATACAATACGAGATTAGATAATATACTTTTAATAAATAAACGATTTCAATCAGTTTCATCTGAGAACATAACCATCCTAATATTGTGAACAATAACAAAATATTTTATTTAAAGGCTTGGCAACTAGGCCTTTAAGCCAGATAACAAAATATTGTGACACGTTTCTAACATATAGTATCAGGGTTGGATTTGGGTAAGCTGAAAACCATAGCATAAAAAAATTAAAAAGAGTAAGTAGTATTTGTAAAAAAATATAGTACACGTTATTATTTTGAGTTGAATTTCATTTTCATTTTCGCTCACAGGACGCTCACGACGACCCGTGTCAATAGGTGGGTCGAATAACCGTTCTACTTGAGCTTACAATTGTGACGCTAGCAAATAATTAGAACGGGAAAAACCGCGGTTGTGAAAGTGGTCGTTGTGAGTCTCTAACGGAAAGTAGACCTATAGGATACGACGTATACGAGTAGAAACGGCATAATAAATAAATAACGTAAATGAACGAACGAATGAATTGAATTATTAAAATGAACTATTGGATTGAAGTATGATTCACTAGTAAAATAGAATCCTAAGATTAAGTAATAATACTGTATTATAACTTAGATATAATAATTGTGGTGAGGAGAATTGTGTTTGTAGATGAATTACTGGTACTTAAAAAATCTCCAAAATTTCTCTCAACAAAATTTTTCCCCCCGAGTGTCCCCCCAAAGAATCTTTACCCCCGAATTTCCCTCCAACGTCGAAAAAATCCCCGAATTTGCAGGAAATCCCCCCATCTGGCAACACTGAATATGACCCTTCAAGTTCCCGCTAAAAATTCAAAAGACCGTAAGCGTTCAGTTTCACACAAAGATTCAATCTAAAGTTTCCGCATAGTTTCTATATTTTTCATACATTACATAAGGCTGGTTTCTTATGTCTGGTTCCTAATTTTACTTTTTATTCCAAGAAGCTTATACACAATCTTGATTTATTCGCTTCCCCCATCGGTTGAGTTTTGACATTACTTGTATGGAGTTATCTCCAATTTTAACCGATTGTAAGGCAAATGAAATTGAACGGTAAGCCATTAATTAATTGACATAAAGCTCATAAAAAAATATCGAATGCTTATTTTAGCCTTTTTAAATTATCCTAACGTTAAATCCTAATTACGTCATATGGGTCTATTTGGGAGCCCGAGGCCCGTTATCTTACTTTGACTTGTTCAGTTCACACTCAATTATATTAGTTTAGTAGCTAGTACTAGGTATTTAGGTATTATAAGGCATAAGTTTAAATATGTAAAGTTAACGACTTGTCAACATACATTGCCAGGCCCTGATAAACATTTCCCGGTGAGCGGCAAGTCGCCAAGCTACTTTGTTTACGTTCTACGCGCGACTACGTGATGTATTTATTGTAGGTACTCAGTGAACTGTGCGAACGTGGCTTTTCTAAATGAAAATAAGTGCCCTACTGTTACTTCCTGCCGTCGTACGAAGGCAAATTGACAATGTTTTAAAATCATTGCTTGCGTTGGTAATATTCTGTTTCTTCTTTATAATAAGTATAACATAACTAGAGCATCCCCCGGTTTTGCTTGCATAAATTTCGAAATCCATATCCGTGTAAATAAAAGGAAACTTAAAACTATATTTTGCAAATTTGTTGTTGTTATTTTTGAATGTTATTAACATCAACGGCGAGCGCATCTCTCACCTCCGTTTCGCCGACGATACCGTCGTCTTTGCAGAGACTTTGGAGGAGCTTGCCGAAATGCTGGGCAGCTTAAATAAATATTCCCGACGGGTCGGTCTCGGCATGAATTTTGACAAGACGAAAGTCATGTTCAATGAACACGTCATGCCGAGACCGGTAAACGTCGATGGCGTCCCTCTGGAATTTGTGCAGGAATATGTCTACCTTGGACAGAAAATACAGGTAGGCAGGCACAACTTCGAGGGGGAAGCCAATAAGAGGATTCAGCTGGGCTGGGCAGCATTCGGTGAGCTCCGTCAAGTATTCTCGTCGACCATTCCGCAATGTTTGAAGACAAAAGTCTTCGAGCAGTGCGTCCTCCCCGTCCTGATCTACGGGGCCGAGACGTGGACACTGACGGCAGGATTGGTCCACAAGTTCCAAGTCACTCAAGGGGCTATGGAGCGAGCTAAACAACCACACACACCCAATGTTTCTCTTATGGATAAATATATATATAGGATAGAAATGACGATCCGTAAGAGAACCAAAGTAACCGACATAGCTCGCAAAATTAGCAAGTTGAAGTGGCAGTGGCCGGTCACGTCTGCCGCAGGACCGACGGCCGTTGGAGCAGACGAGTCCTGGAGTGGAGACCGCGTCTCGGTAAACGTAGTGTTGGACGCCCTCCAGCCCGATAGACCGACGACCTACACAAGGTCGGCGGTAGGCGCTGGATGAGAAAGGCAGCAAACAGGTATGAGTGGCGCCGTCTTGGGGAGGCCTACGTCCAGCAGTGGACTGTGAATGGCTGACGACGACGACGACGTTGTTGTTATTTTATGTTTTACTTGGCAGTGGCACCGATTTCAAGATGTTGTCGAAAATATCTATTTTTTGCTTTTTAATATTTTGTGAGAGGTTTTGATTTTTGTAAAAATATTTTCTATTTTTTAGTTACGCAACTATTTAATACCTTTAGACCATAAATATATAAAACACGTTAAACGTGCCTATTACATTCGAGTGTTGCTCTCGATTTCTGTACGATCTACTCATCAGATACTGACTTCGTGATAATAGGAGCAACTCAGAAAGATACTCTATCGAATAAAAAACAATTGAAAATCTGAGAAATTGCGTAAAAAGCATAAAAAGCATACAGTCCAATTGATAACTTCCACCTTTTTAAAGTTGGTTAAGAAGGTATCAGTATGGTCAATGTTTCAAAGGCTAAATCTACTGTGCAAAAAGCTATGTCGATGTTACTTAATTGCTGTGGGTTGCAGCACTCTGGCTGAATAACTTCATTGTTCTGTACCAGCTGGAAATATAAGTTTTGTAATTATTTAAGTGGAATGTGTAGGTAGTCGCACTAATATCGTTTGCGGGTAGTGTGAAGCCATTGTTAACTTTTATCCGCACTTAGCTTGGTCTTAAGATGCGTTTTTACAGTCGTCGTGAAATTATTATACAAAATTGAAATAGAATTATGCTCAGTACCACAGAGTACTTTATATATACTGATACTCAGTACTTATATGTATGGTATGTGCAATTGAGCATTCTATTTATTTAACAAATCTTTTTAAAATTGGACGCTACGGTAATGGCGTAACGCTAATGCTGGTAAGTTATATCTTTAAAACGAAACATGTAGTGTTATCGTAAACTATCCTACAAAATAAATATTAATTTGAATTAGTAATAAAAACGTAATTGCAAAAAAAAAACTTAATTGTATGTGTCCATCACTAATCATTACCTTTGATTTCAAGTTACTGTGAGTAGTAATGTACTGTAATGTATGTGCAGGTAGTTTAAGATGCTTTGTAGTACATAAGGTGCAGTTGAATCTATGCAGAGTAAGTTGACATACAGGGTAGAAGTAAATGATGTTTCACTGGCACAAGAATCTAAGTATAGAACGTGTAGTGTGTATACAGTTTTAGTATAGGAGGGAAGGGTAAAATGTACGAAATACCAAACCCAACGAGCGCTGTAATGACACTGATTTAATTGCTGTAAATATGTTAATATAAATGTGTTGTTAATCGTTAGGCCGCAGTTGTTTATTTGCAAAACGCCGACTATTGTACATACTTTGTACAGAACGTTATATTACACTGACAATGTTCTAAGAATAAAACGGTATAAACTCGTATTATACATTCCAAGACAGGTCTTCGCGATTTTATAGGAATCCCGTTTTTGCTAAAATGGCTACGTAACTTTAAAAAGCGAACTGTATATAGAGCCAAAGCTCGTTAACAGGTCATGGATTCAGCATCGGTGCTGTAACGACCCATTCGTCAGTGACAAGTGTTCAATAATACTCTTTTTGGTTTACCAAAAGTACAACCGATGCATAGAGTGCAAGTCATTGAATTTGGAGTAGAAACCGCTTTCAAAAAGGAGGAATTTCGCAATTCGTCGTGTAACTATTTTTATTTATTTATGAGCCGTAGCTTTTTGTTTCTGACTTTGATGACGCTTTTTGTGTTGGATTCAACAAATCCTGAAAATGATGCTATCTAACTTTTATTGTTATCGGATTTTGGGTTCCGAAGATATTATAGCAAAATAATCGTGATAATCATGTAAGAATTTTTATTTAGTTTTTGAGGTTTTTCATTCATAACTGTTTTGTTTCGAAATCGATTGTGATCGTTCTCTTTGCGTTGGATTCAATAAAGTTTCATTATGGGTCCATAAAATATTTCGTATAAGGTCCTGAGTTCCAAAGATATAAGCTAGAATTCAAAACAAAAATTGAAATTTTATTAAGTTTATGAAAATCTTAGTTAATCAAAATTATGTATTAGATTTGTCTAGGATTTAAATTTAGATAGTTTTTGGAAAACATCGAAGATTGGAGCTGCAATTCCAATGTAATTGCTGGCTGGTGAAATTTCACGTTCATCTCCGTCGTCTAATTAGACGACGGAGATGAGTAATCATTTTATTAAACCATTATTTTCAAGGACCATTTTGCACAATATGTGGTCATAATATCGTTGGTACCTACTGATCGCTTTTACATAGCATACAACATTTTCTAAATATAATTCCGTTTCATGAATATAGCTATCGTCTTCACATTCGAGCAGCTACCTTATTAGAAATACCATATATGTAACCTAAAAGTGTAAAATAAAAAAATACCGCACGAAGACTACTGCGGGGTAGTGTGGGTGATGTCAATAAGTCATAAGTATTTTCCTGAACTGATTTTAACCATATTTTATACGTTAGATTTAGTATAGCTCTAAAGTAGCCTCATAAAAATTTCATTATTATTGGACTTTGGACTCCGAAGATATAGCAGGAAATTGCTCTCAAATAAACAGAAAACTTGTAGTGATTTTTGTATTGTTAGGTTTATAACTTTTATTTCTAAACCGATTTAACTCATTGTTCTGCGTCAAGTTTAATACCTACAGCTTCAAAGTGTGCCCAAATCGATATCATTGGCCGTTATTTCAATATCAAAGAGTCAATCAAGTACATTGCTATACACACTACTACAAAAATAAATTGAAGACATTGTATAAATAAAAATACTACTAAATTTACTAGACTAAATTTAATTTTTATTTTACTTTCCACCGATTGCGAGATGGTTTAGAAAATGACTAATCGTACTAATCTAGTAAGGAAAGGTAATTTATTAATTTTTTATTATTAATATATATATATATATATATATATATATATATATATATATATATATATATATATATATATATATATATATATATATATATATATATAATATAATTATTAATTAAAATATTTCTTATCTTTAGTTACAATTCTTGAATATGTACATTAGAATTTTGTGTATGTATATTATTAGTATCATTATTTAATCTAATTATCGAAATACATTAATACAGCTAGCGCTGTAGGTTTGAGCGAGAGAGGATGAGCCTGCCTACCACTGCCGTATACGTGAGAGAAAGGTAAGCCAGACAGACTAGCACCGTATCACGTTACGTAACGAAGCGGTTTACCCTCCCATAAAAAGTTATCACTTCAGATAATGCTGCACATAATTTGACGCTTTTATTCACGTAGGCTCCGTTTATACTTTTATTTCGTCTGAGCATCTACGAAAAAAATATTAAAGAAAAAGCCATACCACATTTTCCTAGAAAGTGTATTATACAACAACATAATAATATTTGTTTAAAAGATTCCTTTAGAATTAAAGTGATATTATGCGTCTCGCTAAAAACATTTTCTTGCAAATTGAATTTATTATTCTTAGAATAATTTTTGTCTGAAGGAAAAAATACCAAGGCGAGTACTTTAAGTAACAAAAGCGAAAACGCCATTATAAGTATTACATCAGAAAAGTTGGAGGAAAAATTTGTCACAATCACAATAATGAAATAGCCACTAATTAATTAGTGTCCAGCATGTTTTCTTGTGTGGGTGTGACCATTCTTCCTGTTTGCCAGCTAAGGGAAAAGAAAGTTTGATTAAACGCGACTCATTGTTCGACTATTGTAATAGGTAAGTACCCACCATCGGCAATATTACTTTGGTTCATAAAATAGGTCCATAGAATAGGTTGTATTTATTATTATTGAATTTCACACGTATTGTGCCATACATTTTGTGATTTAGCTTTTGTTTTGAATTTTAGAGTAGACGTGGTGAGAGGCGGCATGATTTTAGAATAGACTTTGTGTTTTTTTGATTCCGGATGGAATTCAGTTTTTTTGTTTGATAAAATAAAATATGTTTAAATAAAAAATGCATTCATTAAAGTGTACCTAACCTATCCATAATTCAGATCATAATTTGCAGTAAACCTGCGAAAATTCGAAATGTGTACTGGGAGACATAGTAGAAGTGAAACTTCAACGGACAAGTGAAAGAATGAATCGCAACGGACAAATGGAAAAACGAATGGTGTTTTTTAATTTACTTGTCTAATTTAAAAACCTGCCCGTAAAATATCAAATTAAAATTTTGTTGCGATTCATTTTGCCACTTATCCGTTGAAGTTTATATTTACTAAATTTAGACATAATCTAGTAATTATTAATTTGAATTTCACTATGTTTGAATGTTTGTACATTTTTGGGACTCCGATAACGAAAATAAAAGGAATATTTAAGGGCCCTTCCTTTCATTTACAGACAATATATATGTTTATCTGGTAGTCATAGCTGATAATCTCAGAACTGTTAATGTTATATGTATGTACAAAAGTGTCGTCTACAAATTTGCTCAGATTGGGACGAGGAGCGCCGCGTACACTTCGTCGCATCCATCGCAGTAGACTTGATGGATTGAAACAAGAAAGGCCTGCCCGTATTGGCGGACCCACAGCCATCGGGGTCGTAGCGAAAAGCTTGCGCACATCCAAGGGCCTCGAAATATGGGCGACAGGAGGGCATCAAAGGGTTTTAGTGGATATTCCGGCAACCCATCTGGCCGGCGAGTTCCACACTGCGCCGTCATAGTCTCCGTGCGGCGGGGTGTCTTCTTTATAATAATATATTCAATGTACTTTTTGGGGTGTCTGCAAACGAAATTAAATTTGTGTTAATATTTATTTGTAGTATCGAAAAGGGACTCGAAATATAAAATTTAAATCAAAAGTTGACAATTACGTGTGTGAGGTATCAAATGAAAAGGTTCTATTAGAATTTTATTTAAAAAAACGTAATATTATTAAATTCATGAAGGTTCAATCAATCTTCATTATTATTTTATCAATTATTTATGACATTTTAGGTCTTATATAATATAATATCAGGGGTCTATTCTACGGCGATGAAGATGACAAAAGACACATAATTGTTTTGTATAAAATGTAGAATATGCCAAGGTCAAATATAGACTATATAAAGTAATATTGGAAAAAGCAATTAGAAATCGAGGACCAGAGGTTCAAAGGGTCGTCCCTCGCAAGCAACCGAGGACCGCCTATTAAAATTTGAAACTTCATTTTACCGGATAAATTGCTTCTTGACTTTGATTATCTTCAAGATAAACACAGTCCGTAATCTGAGACCGCGTGGAGAAATAAATTTTAAGGTGGAATATTTATTTTTGTTTTAACATTAAAGAGTAACGCGAATTTCTATTTTGCTTTGAAAATTTTGTTAAAGTGTTTCATTTGCATATCGGATGAGATGTCTTAGGTAAAGTGAGAAATTAGCTAACTTTTTATTTTAAATTTCCACGAGATATAAATTAAAGGTTACTTATTATATGAATAAGGCCGTAAATATTTAGTCAAGTGAACTGAAATGAACACATTTTCATTACATATTTGTATTCTCGATAATGATGCTGAATGTATAATAATTTTGGATCATTTGTTACGCAGTTATATATCCGAAAAGTATATAACTAATTTATTAGTAAGTATATAAATAATTAATTGTTTTATGAAGATTTGTGGGTTTATGTTGAAAATTTCTATTTGTATACCCAGTTGTTTTGGCGTGAGTGAAATACTTCATTTGGTTGAAGCAGTAGCTTCTACTATACATGGTCCGGCTTTAGTTTTGTGTTTATTTGTTTGAGAACATTGTGAAACTGAAATACACAGGTATTTTTAAATTTATATATTTAACACTGGCAAGTCACACAAATTTTGCAAAGTCATTTTTGACAGCGCAAAAGAAGCTTTTTTTATTGGGTATATCCTATTTAAAGCCGAATAAAACTTTATTTTAAAATATTACCTAAATGAATTTAAATAGTTCCGATACTAGCCATTAATCAAATAGCGGCTCGGCTAGGTTCTGTACGAAGAGGTATTCTTGCGATAACAATTCGGATTTGTAACATGCCCGATAAATAAATTATAAATACATTTAGCAGCGCACGTTTCGAACCATTTCTCTTCTTACTCGACTAGCCCATTTGCAGATCTCCAAACGGTGCCATTACTCAGCAATAAATTGGCATTTGCGCCGTCATACATAAATTACGCGAGAGCGCACAGAAAACCAAGTTCCCTGGCAGTCACTTTTTGTAGTACTTTACGTAACTTATTTTAATCTTTGAGATATATCGAAAGTGTATGTGCTGTCAGAATAAATTCTTTGAACTGGTGTCATTTGTGACTCCAAAATGCTGGTTAAGCTAAAAGGACAGGTCAATAAATGTACCATCAGCCCTGTCCTTTATTATGACCATGATGCGTGGCCTGTACTTGAGCGATATAAGCAAGAGCTGCGTGTCACGGAGATGAATATGTTGTGGTGGATTTATGAAGTCACCTCGAAGGAGCATTATTAACTCTTGCATCCGTGGCAGTCTTTTTTATCCGTGACATAGAAAATAAGCCGCAAGAATGTTGTCTACGTTGGTACGATCACGTTTTACGGAAACCGGCTCGTTAGGTTCCAATACCAGCTCCGCCAGGTCCCGGTTGAAGGAGCAGGCCCAAGAAATGTTGGCATGACATCGTAAGGGATGACGTGTACCAATGGTCTCACATTAAGTGTTGCCGAAGACGGATTTAACGTTAGGATGATGATGATGAGAATTGTTTCTATTAATATTAAAACTAGTTCTACCTGTGTATCTAATCTCAGTTATAGTTATTGCGGTTTTAGACTAGCGAGATTTATTACGATTACCCATAGGGATGTTTAATTAAAAAGTAAAATGAAATGTAAAATGTCTCGAAAAATAGGGAGAAACATACAGACTCAATTTTAGTATTGAAGCATGGATTGTTGTTTCTTGTTTTGTACATTGTTAATAATGATTTTAAATTAGTTCTTTGTAATGTCAGCGGATAAACAGCGGTGACCAGCATTTTGGCAGATTTATATTACTAATCGGATGTGCCAAAATAACATATATAATACTATATATAAAACAAAATAACGTGGAAACGCCATGTCTTGCACCTACTCGCATATATCATAGATGTGAATTTCTCAATACGATTTCCCAAAAACGAAGGCCATATATAAATGAAGGCTTCAGAAGCCAGTTCATAGAAAGAGAAAATATTAATTTCGTTTTCATTAAAACGAGAATGCAAACAATGCTCCAGGCTCTTTTTTATAAAAAAATTTCGATATTGATTGACGCCATTTTTGTTTACGCCATTTTATTTCCCGTTGTTCCAAATTTAAATTATTATTATTTAAACTCAATCCTTTGTCTAATAAATACTTTGCTATATATCCCCCTACCTATCCAAAGTAAAATCATAGTAATATATCTGAGCCATTGTACTTTACTCATTGATTGGAAGAAAATGAAAGACATAATGTTGAAGATAGTTTTTTTTTAAACAAGTATCCATATTGGTGTTGTGGTACAAAATTGTGTTCAAAATAAAAAAATAGAAGTTAATAATAGTGACTACTGATAATGAATTATATCATTGCGTTATATTAAAACATTTGAAGACAATTAATTAAGCTACAGATTTGGTGAGTAGGTACTTCACATGTTCTTCTTCCTTTTGATACATCAACTGTGCTCAAGTGTTTGAAGGGTTAAAAATTGGACCAAAATCGTAATCACAACGATTAATTATGCACAAATTAGTTAGTTTGTGTAACAAAGCTTACTAATTATCAAGTGTATCCTGTGTGCATGACCACAATTCCATTATACTGTTGTCGCAAAGTCGTTAAATCTATTAATAAAGCCGCTTTGTTCAATATATAGGAATTAAAATCATTTGTGGGATCGATTGTATCATTGTTAGTAGGTGTATCAGATAGCTAACGTGTTAGTTGACGCACGTGATTCTCCTTACATAAATATCAAAAGTGTTTTATGAATACGTATAACGAATTTTATTGTAGTTCTCAAAACATTTCAGACTGGAGTTCATATTGTTAACAAACGACAAACACGCGATGTGTCTGAATTATTCATAAAACTTTTAGATATATACTTTTTGTATGTGACCTAATGTGTCTTTGCAACGATATCAGTACATGCTTTAATGCAATAAAATGTTTAGATATATCGATTTCTATACTTTGCTCTGTCTGTTGAGGTCATAGTAAGATCTGAATAATTTTTCATTGTGGTACGGCTGCAACCATCACGTCGCCTATGGACATTTACATTAAGGGACCTATGCGTGGATTACTTCGGCGGGATTTAAGCTACTTATCAGTTTACATTTTTTTTAAAGCGCAAGATTTTAGCGTTTTGGATCTGGACAAACTTGAATTTGTTCTTTCCTTCTGCCTGACGTTTGTTTTTGAAATCTACTTCACTTGGTACAATTTTTAATGGTCGTCCTTGTCCTGCTTCACTCATTGTGAAAATTAAACTATAGTAAACCTCAAAATCAGTTCTTTAGTTTTATAACTCCAATATACCATATCGTATGGGTAGACCCATATGTTGGTATATTGGGGTTATAAATAGAACACCGAGCCTAGGTCACACATAACACAATCGTTTATTGACTCCTAGGTATCTACGTATTGATTTGCGCCTTAATTCTCATTGACAGCTCTATCTTCAAACACTATTCATTTTGAATAAATGAAAACAATGCTAATGTTTAGTTTAATGTTTAGTATAAATTACAACTAAGTTCTCAAAGGCTAGACTTTATTTTTGTTTGCATCAGATTAGCAGACAGGCAGATGGTCCACTTGATGGAAAACCGTTACCATCGCCTATGGACATTTGCAACACGCAACACCGAAGGTGCTACAAATGGGCTCCTGCTCTCTTAAGGGAGACTGGAACCTGGTCACTAATGCCGAAACACAACTCAGAGTTGTTATGGCGTCATACTCTAGACCAGGGGTAATAGCCGTCCATTCGGGTAAATGCCACCTGGCTGTGGGTTGTTTTGTCGCCTCATACGACAGGCCGCCCGGCAGCAGGAAATTGTTTTCTTTCTCCGTTCCTGCACGGATATGATGCAATATAGGTTGAAGTGTTAAACACATGCTGAAGCATTTGAAATAAGTAAAATTCTATTTTTATAAATAATATTTTAATTTATTTAAAGATTGCTATAGATCACCAAATTCCCTCTAAGTGGTAAATTTTGGCTTAAATCAAAATCTATGTCTAATAATTGTATAGAACTTATATCAAAATTAACAGAACTTACTCAAAATAGATTCTGGAATACTAAGAAGAAACCTTGTTTAACTTTAATTCATCCTGATTGTGAAAATCTTGCGATTTATTCAAATTCACCAATAGGTATGTTCTCCTTAGATACATGGATATATAATATAAATATTTCAAAAATCATAAGAACTAATATTGAAGGAATCGATAGGTCTAAACGTCAGTTTCACCCAATATTCTTAAAAAATTTAACTACAAAATATATTAATGACTATTATCGTAATTATGTGAAGATCTTTACAGATGGTTCTAAGGAAGTCAATACAGCTGGAGGGGCTTTTCTGATTTTAAATTCAAATTATCACTGCAGTTTTTAAATGAATCCTAGTCTATCTATTATGGAAATTGAACTTGCAGCTATTTCAGAGGCGCTATCATTTCTAAATTCAACGAATTATTCAGACATAGTAATACTGACGGATTCTAAAAGTGGTCTTGAACACCTGGCTCAGTGTCCCTCGACTTTTCGAGGGCGACCGGTAGCCTATACTATTCTGAAGCTTCTCATGAATTTAGAATCTGCACGCAGAAACATTGTTCTACAATGGATTCCATCGCATATAGGGCTGGCTGGCAACGAACAAGTAGATATATTAGCGAAACAGGGTGGAAG
This sequence comes from Dendrolimus pini, assembly GCA_949752895.1. Taxonomy (NCBI): domain Eukaryota; kingdom Metazoa; phylum Arthropoda; class Insecta; order Lepidoptera; family Lasiocampidae; genus Dendrolimus; species Dendrolimus pini. Next base: position 12,528,885 of record OX457133.1, read on the forward strand.
TGACGGTGTGCCGATAGACATTCTTCCGTCTTTTCCAAACTACATTAATAAATTACAAAAAGAATGTTACAATATCTGGCAAGAATATTTTAATCGAAGATCCTTAGAAAAGGGTATTTGGTACCACACGATCCAGCCACAGCCTTTAAATTCTCCTTGGATTGGCAACACAACTTTGACTAGAAAGGAATTAATAACAGCCTTAAGACTCAGATCTGGACACATTCCATGCAACAAATTCTTGTATTTAGTTCGCAGAATTAATTGCCCAAGTTGCGAAACTTGCAACACGATAGATGATCTGTATCATATATTGATAGAATGTGCCCAGAATGACACTTTTAGACAAAGTTGTGGAGTCAATTTAAGGCCATTAGGTAAAATTAATACTATTCTGGCAGACCCATCTTCGGATGAGGCCAGAATTCTGTATAAACTAGTAGATGCAAGAAATCAGTGATATGTTGTAGTAGATTAGTTAATTTATGTTTTGTTACATACGTAATTGTACTTACCAGGGCATCATGGTCGCTTAAGCGACAAAACCCTTTAATTTTGAATAAAAAAATAAAAAAAAACACCAAATTCCCATAAATGCCACTTTGCTCATGTGCGCAACGATTCTTTAGAACGTTTCTTTTGCGCACAGTGGACCTATAGAATAAGCTTCTAGCTGAGCTTTTCCCACAGTGCTATGAGGTTTTCTAAAAATTATGTTATGAAATTTCTTCGAAGTCACAGCGCATTGGAAACAACTCTGGAGTTGCAAAGGTTTCCATCAGGCGTGCCATCAGGTTGTCTTCTAAATTTTCTCAATGAAATCAGTATTTAACCAGTAATCTTGAGACAAGTGTTTGGGTCTCCACCTCGTGTTTGGGTGTCAAGTAATTTTCAAAACAATCACGTCGCTTATAATAAAGGCACGTCCTTACATGAATCTTTGCGGCTTCAGTGCTAATGAAACTCATAAGTATGGTCTTAATACTCGGGCCATTAACACTTCCCAATTGCTATTTGAAGGGAGGGAAAAACGCCCCTCTGTCTTAAGGTCCCATTATACTTAACACACAAATTGATCGAAACATTACCCTCACACATCGAAAGCGACGGAAATGCTTGGTTACTGTAATTATTTATTGCCCTCGGAGCGGCAATAAAATTAAGGATATTAAATTAAATTGTTGTGTTTCGCTAAATCATTAATTCTAATTTTAATATTAAACGTAGAGTTGGGTAAAGGGCTATCAAACTCGTAAATAGTTGGAACCTAATTTGTTTTAATTTTAATATATATTGTCCTGCTCATCATCATCATCATCCGAGCGTTAAATCCCGGTTGCGTTTGAAGCGTTCACTCCGACGCCCATGGTCCGCTTTCCTACTTTTTTACCCCACTTCGCGCGGTCTTCAGCATTCCCCGTTTTGAGACCATTGTTGGCACGCATGTCATTCCAGACGTCAAGTCAACATTTCTTGGGCCTTCCCCTTCGACCGGGACCTGGCGGAGGCGGCATGGTTAGACATTTGTTCCCCACATAATTAGTCGGTCTGCGTAAAACGTGGCCGTACCAGCGTAAGCGACACTCTTGCAGTTTGTCTGCTATGTCACGGACATGAAGACTGCCGCGGATGCGGGAGTTCCTGATCCGGTCTTTCCGCGTCACTCCACACATCCATCGCAGCATATTCATCTCCGTGACACGCAGTTCAGTTCATATATTGATCTGATATTTATCTAAATTAATAGTATACTCATTGCAAACAATGAATTGGTTGTGAACATTGCTTATGATAATATGGAGTTACGACAATATTTGTCGTCATTTCCGCGCTTATAACCGTTTGTAGCCATAAAATAAATAATCTACATATAGTATTATAAAATTCTAAACATGCCGTGTCTGCACATTGAAGCTATTAAAAAATAAAAATGGAATAGACTATATAAATGATGGAGAGCACGATGAATTTTTTCTTCGATTTCTTGTCTGTTTGTCGGATTCTCTGTTTGTATTCACGTAAAAACTACTGGGCCGATTTCGATGCAGTTTTGGTTGATCGACAGAACATTCTTAGACTTAAAATCTGCGCTATTTTATATCCTGGGAATCCCGTGGGAGTTTCCCCGGGTGCGGTTTCTAGTTGTTTGGGTGCATAAAAATTAGCTTATTCTGACACAGTTTTCACTATGACTATAGCTTACATCATTTTTTAAATACTGCGGTACTTTGCGTCCCGGGAATGCTGCGGGAATTTCAAATGAAGCGTGGATGAAGTCGCGGATATATGTTAGTTTTTTATAAAATTACACAGGCCCACAAAAAAGTTGTTTGACCCATAGAATTGGGTTCAATGAGCAAATAAACGAGAAAACACCCAAAACCGATCACCCGACTAAAATTGAGATCGTTATTCTTATCGGTTTTTTGGGTTATTTTATTATTATTGACTCATTGACCCCCCCCCCCTCCCCCAATTTTCACTTTAGATTGTGTTCAACGGGAAAAAGATCATATGTATGATCTTCGCTGAGCATCATGAAGATTATGTAATCTTCATGATGCTCAGCGTCCACCAAAAAAAATTTCTGTTAATCTGCGTTATGGTTATTATTTCAGCTCTTTGGTTGTTATAAATTACGTTACTACGTTACTATTATATGTTTATATTTTACCCCCCTAATAATACTCATAAAAATTCAAGGTGTGACAATCACCCACTAAAAACGTAACAAGAAGCTTATAAATCTTACTTTTCTACTGTTGGTTGGATGGCGCCAAAAATCTCTCTTTTACTTCTATGCAAGATAGTTGCAAAATTGTAAACCGCAATGTATTTTACCAATATTATGTTGTTGAAATTTAACTACTTAGGTAAATAAAAAAACCTGAAATTAAAGTGGTTGATTTAAAAAACATTAACAGGTAACATTTCAAAGATTGATAACTTTTTCACCATTTTGTTTATTCGTGTTTTATTTCTTGGACTAGAATGCAATTGTCATCGTTATTTATTAATTATGTTTTTAACCGACTTCGAAAAAAGGAGGAGGGTCTCAATTCGTCGGGATCTTTTTTTTTGTTGCTTTTTTTTATGTATGTTCGCCGATAACTCCGTGATTTATGATCCGATTTACGTGATTCTTTTTTTGTTCGACGCGGAATAGCTGCCATGTGGTCCCCTAAAAATTTGACATAGTTTGGCCTAGTAGTTTTCATTTTACGAAAAATTTTTTGTTCCCGGTTCTTGGGACCTATATTTTTTAAGAAGCGCGGCACCATTCGTACGTCCACCCATACATAGCTAGACACTAAAAAAACCGACTTCAAAAACTAAAAAAACTAAAATGTATAAAATAACTTATTTCTAAAGCTATTATTATTAATATATATTATCTAAAACATCTTAAAGTCGGTGCTTAGTAATTTTCAAAATATAGTAATTTTTATGTTTTGCTTTGCACCGACTTCAAGATGTTTTAGATAAATATATATTAATAATAATAGCTTTAGAAATAAGTTATTTTATACATTTTAGTTTTTTTAGTTTTTGAAGTCGGTTTTTTTAAACGAAGTTTTTATTTTTTATTTCTTACTTTTTAGTGTCTAGCTATGTATGGGTGGGCCTACGAATGGTGCCGAGCTTCTTAAAAAATTTAGGTCCCAAGAACCGGGAACAAAAAAATGTTCGTAAAATGAAAACTACTGGGCCAAACTATGTCAAATTTTTAGGGGACCACATAGCAGCTATTACGCGTCGAACAAAAAAAGAATCACGTAAATCGAATCATAAATCTCAGAGTAATCCGTGTACATATGGAACGGAGTGAAAATTATTTTCATGAAAAATGTTCATAAAATGAAAACTACTGGGCCAAACTATGTAAAATTTTTAGGGGACCACATGGCAGCTATTCCGCGTCGAACAAAAAAAGAATCACGTAAATCGAATCATAAATCTCAGAGTAATCGGTGTACATATGGAACGGAGTGAAAATTATTTTCATGAAAAATGTTCATAAAATGAAAACTACGGGGCCAAACTATGTAAAATTTTTAGGGGACCAATTAGAAGCTATTCCGCGTCGAACAAAAAAAAAACAAAGATCCGACGAATTGAGAACCTCCTCCTTTTTTCGAAGTCGGTTAAAAAGTAACAAATAAAATTTAAAAACTTCGTTTAAAAAAACCGACTTCAAAAACGAAAAAACTAAAATGTATAAAATAACTTATTTCTTAAGCTATTATTATTAATATATCTTATCTAAAACATATTGAAGTCGGTGCAAAGTAAAACATAAAAATTACTAAGTATATTTTGAAAATTACTAAGCACCGACTTTAAGATGTTTTAGATAATATATATTAATAATAATAGCTTAAGAAATAAGTTATTTTATACATTTTAGTTTTTTCGTTTTTGAAGTCGGTTTTTATAACGAAGTTTTTAAATTTTTTATTTTACCTTTTGCAACAAAATTTGTTTTTGCGACCGTTTTTTTTTTGGAAATTAAACTGCACTGCAATAGAGGATGCAGTTGTTTGTTGTCAAAGGCCGCCAGTATCAAAGAACGTAATGTCTCCCACAAAAAAAATATCCGCCCAAGTCGTTGAGTGCTACGGAAAAGCGATGATGAGCAATGTGTATAAAAACAACTCATACGTCGTGTAGATGAGTAGAAGACGAACACTGGTACTTTGACAGAGTGTCAAGAAAACCGCTGATACGCTTGAGTTAGCAGTATCTACGGTTTATGCAGTTGTTCACGAACATAAAACTAGTAGAGAGACAATCAAGATTGGTAAAATTCAAAAAACATAAGTTATTAAATTAATTAATGCAAAAAATATGTAGTGGATAAAGTGGCTGCCCAGCATGGTGTCACCATTCTAAGACTCAATCCTTACCACTGCGAGTTTAATCCAATTGAATTAATATGGGCTGAGTTAAAGAGATATGTCGCCCGCAATCATAAAACTTATAAAATGGCCGAAATAAAAAATGTTGAAAATAGGTTTAAAGGAGATGACACTACAAAACTGTGCCAGCTAAACCATATAATAAATAGACAATATGGCAGATAGGTTTTTAATAAGTGTAAATACATCAAACTCCGAGTCTGAACCAGAAATAACATTTGAATCAGATATATTTGTTTTTATAATAAATAGTAAGCTTATCATAGAAACAAAACTTCCTTTCACACTCATTACTTGAGATAAATATTAGCTAAATAAACAAACAGTATGAAGACATATTGTATTTAAAAAGAAGAAAAATCTTGATACTGCAGTTCTTAGTACGATGGAATTCATAATCACAGAGCAATCTGATTATTATGTTAGATTTGATTTGAAGTAGATAGATAGATAGTAAAATACTTCGTGTACAAGAACAAACAAATTGTTTTGGAATATTTTTCATGTCACTGAGTAAAGATAATGGATTTATGAAAAATATATCTGATTCATCATACAGGGGAAATTGTTTTTTCCTCAATATTTCCGCTGAACAGTTTTAGTGGAATATCTCGACCATTTAAACAAATCTCTGCGAGACGTCTTCCAGCTTCGAAGTTTGTTTAATACTTTAAACTGGTAATGAAGGCATTAAGGCGCGCTGAATGCATAAGGAATGAGGTACCGCCACAACCTTCTATAATTAGACGCCTTATTAGCTACATATTTCTCTAACGGAATACCGCCATGTAATTTAGATTATTTTACACCTGTTTATTTTATAAACGTTTTCTTTAACTAATTGAGTTAACAATAGTGTTTGGTGCTATGTAAAACAGCATATCACCTACGTACTACACTTTGCAAGCTTAAAGACTATCGGTCTTATTATATTGAGTTAGAGTAAATTTTTATGCTTCTTTAAGAATCTTAAAGAAGCCTATAAACTTACTCTAACTCTATATGAATAGGACCGTACTAATTTAAAGAGAAACAAGGAAATGCCATGCCATGTCATATAGTACCTACATAATTATGTAACTGAGGAATTATTTGTTTTATATATACCCGCATAGTCGTGTGGGGTATCATAAGTCAGGCCTCGAAAATTCACATAGATGATTATTATAAACTGTTTTACTTAAATCGATTATTTAGTGAACGTCGTAAATATGTTTGTCCCCTTCTATATCTATCTGTTGAAGTATGAAGTGGAAAATTCTGGAAAATATCTTGCTTAAAAAACTTTACGAAAATTAGTTTGAATAAAGCATGTTATTTCATTCCAATGTATGCCAATGTTGGGTTTTTGGATTAAATGGTTTTTTTAGAGTTCACAAGAAAAACAATTGACATCGATCACCTCCTATCTTATTGCTATAAGCGATGAGCCCTCCTATTGTTCTGCATAAAAATTGTATTGTAATTATTTTGGCAAGCAATAAAGTGTTATAAATCTACCAATAAATCAAACCTCTTGGTTGTGATCGTTTCACGATTTTAAATGATATATAATTATAACGTTTTTTTTAGTATTTCCATTTGTCTTCCCACTTACTAATCTTGTTATAATATCTTAATATAGTTTTATTTTGTTTACATGCATTACTATTGCTGTTATTTAACTGCAATGTTTCTTAAAATCATTTATTCTAATGTTTATCGTAACACAAATGTAGGTAACAATCAAAGGCACAAATGTGCCAATGATGAATGTGTCAAATGACCAATTTGCGGAATTTAGTCTTAATAAAATCGTGTTAATGTTTGTGTCTATTACAAGATTAAATGGATTGTTTACAGCCTCGATACTGTAATATACTCCCACACTAGTGAGTAAGCACACTAATAATTTGAAGTGGTTTGTTAGTGCAACTGCAACATTGTTTTGTTTGTAATTTCCTAGCACTGCCTTGTTCACTTCAGTAAATTGATACTACAGTCTGCAAGAAAGTTTCAAGTTAACTATTAGATTAACAAAGGATTTATCCTGCTACCAATTCAATTGAATGATTCTGATAATTATACCAGAGAAGTAAAAACTTTGATTATTTTAATAATAAAATAATGTATTTATAAAAAACAGAACTAATAGTATAATAAAGTCAGATCAGAATGTGAGTATGATTTATTAATCAATGTCGTAATGAAATAATTTTTTTTTTTACTTTATCACTCTGTGTGAATATAAAAATATTGTTTTCTAATTTCTCAAAGTATGAAATCACAGCTTTACTTTATTTATTTAGTTACTCTTGTCTTATAGTTTGAAGCGTGCTTTTATACTTTCCAATAAACAAGCTGTCTACTCCACTGATAGTTTCTGAGGAATATGCACAACAAATATTATATTATACATAACATACATAATTTTTAAATTTTCTACATTTTTACCTAACAACCTTGTGTTGTGTTCCGGCATTACTGACCAGGTTCCAGTCTCCCTTAAGAGAGCAGCAGCGCATTTGTAGCACTTTTGGTGCCACAAATGTCCATAGGCGATGGTAACCGCTTTCCATCAAGTGGGTCGTCTGCCTGTGTGCTGAACTCCTGCAATAAAAAAAAACCTAAGACTTTATAGTATTTACCCATTGTATACCTTAATGTAACCCACCTTGTTTGTCTTAGGCATGGCTGGGTATAACAATTTGGCATCTATATATATATATATATATATATGTCTATGTATGTACCTAGAACATTTTATCCCAAAAAATGAAGGCGTCTTATAAAATATGGGAACTAAGATTAGGCGACAATTAATAGGCTACAAATTAGCGAAACTAAAACTATAGAGTTAAATTAAAATCAATATCCATATTAAATAGCCCTAATATGGCAGTTGAACTTACTGCAAGGACTTTAACAAATCTTAGTAGCAGTATTGACATGACTACAGTAGGCGATTAAACCCAATCAGGGCTCAAGATTGCACTTCCCAATTTCTGATGGAACGTTTCTCTGGAAACTAATTCCATAAAGTAATTGAGAAGGTTAGCTGGTTTGCGTATCGTCTTGTTTAATCTCCATTCATTGCCCACCCCTCTCGTTAAACAGTAATTTTGACGTGTTAAGCGCCTAAGTTTATTGCCTATCGAACAAGGAAAATTAACACATCCAAATTTCATTTCAATGGACAAGTATCTATTAGAGTTCCATAGTCATTTTGATAGAAATATATCAAATCAAAATTGTGTTTGTGTTAAAATCTTAACCACTCAAATTTCATTTCAACGAAAAAGTGTCTATTTATTTATTAGCGTTTTGTAGTCATTTTATAAATACATATTTTTTGTAAAATCTGCATGTCGGGTAGCAAAAATTGTGTTTGTGTTAAAATCTCAACCACCCAAATGTCATTTCAAATAACAAGTGTCTATTTATAAGAGTTTCACTATCATTTTTATAGAACATACATAGAACATTCATAGAAACACAAGTCTAGTAAAATCGTCATGTCGTGTAGTACAAATTGGGTTTCTATTGAAAATAATTATGAATCGTTTAGACAAATGCGTCTTTTCAAGTACAATATTTTTTTCCTTTGGCGTGAGTTGAAGAGGTGAACTACTGTTGAGGCTTCTAGGGTAAATCTCCTAACTGAATTATTGTCCACAGCCTTTTTTTTAATTTCTTCGATTCAAACGACTTGTTGATAACAATAATGAGCATTAATCCCTAAATAATAATAAAAACTTGAAGTATTATTTGCAACAAAAATATAATATTCAGGTTTAAATGTCTTATGAGACATTCTTCAATTTTTGTTAGAATAAATATTAGTGTATCAAAACTTGAAATTCTTAAAGCTAAATAATAATTTAAAGTATCATTTGTAAAAAAAAACTGTTCAGGTATAAATGTCGCCTATGATAAGCCGGCGGTGGTAGGTCGATATGGCTCTGGCTTCCGCCTGATACCTATTAGCTTAGACATTATTTTAAAATTTGAATGTTCGTGAATATTTCACAAAAGCTAGATACATATTTAAAATCCGGACAATTACGTGTTAGTTCACGTACAATGGAAGGTTCTGTAAAGGTAGAAAATATTTTTGAAGTTCTTCAAACTCAACACATTTTAAGAATTTTTTAATTCCAAGTTTAAAAGTTAGACCGGGGATTTAATTTTTCGACTCTGGAAGGTATTATCTCTCATCCATTATTTAAATAAAATAGTCATACCTTTGTAAGATCTAAGTAAGGAACTCGACACGATTACCAAAAATAGATTTTTTTTCATGCCTTAGTAAAGTTGAAATTATACGAGTTCACTTGAATTTCTTTAGAAATGGGGCGAGAAATTCTAAAAATAGGAATAAACTTAATCATTTCTTATCCTATTTTTCTTACGTGATTTTTAACAGCTTATTTAAACATATAAAAAACCATTATTACAATTTTACGTAATTAAAAATGTCACTTATGAAAAATATGATAACGGTTAAATTTGTTTATTTTTTGTTTTATTTGTACCATTTCTATGCAAGTTAAAGAACAAAAATGAGCACCGTCTATCTACACTACATAATATAGTGAAGTGTAAAGCCTTTTTACCAAAAACTTTATGGACTAGTAGTTTCTAAAAAACTGGGACGTATAAAGACATACGCATAACATAATAACGTCAAAGACGAAAGCACAAGGATTTCGTCTTTGACAAAAGCTACGCAACCACAAAAAACAACGGGAAATATACATATCTGCAAGTCGTAAAGTTCCGTGCTATGGTAGTGTTTGGTAGAAATAATGAAGCTTGATGTTTTATCGTAAAAAGCAGTTCATTAAGGCACTAATTGAACGCGATTCATTATCTGTCAGGTCGTTTATTCATGTAACCACTCATTGTATGGCGGCCCCGAGCCGTAGGGTTGGCACTTTACGATGTGGTCGATACCTTTTTAAGGAAAACACTGACCGCCCCGTTTATAAAGCTTGGGTGAAAACGCTGAGTCTGATCGAAAATAAAACGCCCGGTTTCATGGGACAAAGGGCCTTAGAATAGCTTACTTTTATCTTATTTCATAAATGTTATATGAGTACTTGTTTTAAAACATATAAAATAATACGATATGAATAAATTAAGTTACCTGGACTAAACACTAATGACACTTTATAAATATGAACAAGTTAGTTTGTTATTGGATATTTTTTTTTATTGAATAAATAAGTATTAATATTAAATAATTATCATTGAATAACTCAAGACCACGGGCCATAAAAATGGCCAGGACTTTTGGAGCGCTAGCGTTTGGCCATGGGAAGGCTAACACGTAGAGGCCCCTAGACAAAAGTGTAAATGTGGACTGCCACTGACCGACGGCGACGGTTATCCTTGTCTACACCACATAAAAATGGACTCAAGTACAAGCCTCGGTCAGTATAGTACTATTGTAAGTAATGAGAACAACAAATACCCGGCTATTGGGATGAACTGCTAGTGAACTAGAGATCTAGGACTACGGGGATTATGAAGTCTGCCCGTCGCAATGTTCGAGGAACATGGAAGAAAATAGCAGACAGTGATTCGCCACTCCTAATAATAAATTATTAAATTATAGATGATATCGTCGCCAGTAAATTTGTTAAATGAAGAAGTCTTTTCAAGATATTTATTTTTGTTACCCCATAACTATATGCATACTTCATATATTTTGTTATAAGTTATCAAATATATAGATTTTCACAAATAAATAATTTTATGGACATAATTGTTTCGTAGATAAAATTCAGTGAAAAAAAGGAGCACGCTTACCTAGAAAATAACCTGTTCACGCTTGAATACATCCAAATTGAACGTTTCAAGGAAAACAGCTGACGGTAAGGAGTTTTACTATTGAGTGATATACTTACAACAGACATGTAGCAAAGCGTTTCGTCCTCATGTGTCCACCATATATCATTGCGTCTGTTTCTTTGATGGCAGAATGGCAAGAGTGAAATAAATCACGTAATTCTGAAGCACTCTTAGAGTAAATGGGCCATCAGCTATTTGGCTCTTTAATGAAGTGAGACAAGTGTATCAAATTGGTATGTAGCCCACCCATTCTAAAACTTTTCTTTCGTCACGACCTTCGCTACAAGCTCATTCACATGGAATTCGATAAATAAATTCTTTGATTGTTTGTCATTATAGAATAACAAGCCCGGGACAACCTATAATCCCCGTCTTTCCCACATTAGGAACAACAGTACTAGGTGCTAGGTATCTCTGGAATGTATAGAATTTTCAACAGTCGCAGTGATGTTACTGACATTTACTTTGACTCCAATAATTCATTTTATAAAAAGATACTAATTAGACATAGACTGACGGACAAACTAATTTCAGTACCTTACACATTTTTGTTATTTTTATTATTAGAGTTTAAGTAAATAACAGTAAACAAATTAAACTGCAAGCTGTATTCACCTATAATTCGTTTTTACATACAGTCATAAATCTAGATCAAACGTACAAAATTGTTGGTTAACCTTAATAAAATAAGCATTGTATAAAACGCAGTTTCTCCGGGACACAGAATGTAAAGATGTAGAATGTAAGTACACAAGCATAGCCACATTGGAAGCCGTAGCATATAAATAAAAGGAAATTCATGCGTTTCACAAATCTCTCGGCCGGTCTATCCACGGATCATCCAGAAGCGCTGTGACAAGATCCCACCCGTTAGCCGTGCGTTAATAGGATCAAACCGGGCTTATTTGGTGGGACGTGTCCATGCGCTTTCAGCTAACTTCTCGAATTTGCAAATCGGCTTACACTTCGTTATCCATATTATATAGGCTAAACGAATTTATTTAGGACAATATATAAATTTAAATGCGACATAAATTGTTAGGAAATTTTAAACATTGACTCATATTATTTAAAATATATTTTTTACGGGCAAAGGGCAAACTCCAATCGTCACAGAAGGTTTAGTTAGAGCCAAATGATGTTCACTTATTTTTATGTCTGTTTAATGTTAAAGCTCCATAACACAAAAAAGAGATTGCAATAATAAAGATCTCTGTCCCGTTTAGAATCAGAAGAAGTCGATTTATAAATAAAAACAAAATGTTTCACTTTACTTTTTATTTAATTACGTAATCCACGTAAGTTAATAAAATAATTGATTAACGATTGAGTTGAGGAGAGCATTAAGTGACGAAAGTGCTCATTATATTATTGTACGGGAAGTATCACACATTTTATTACACAAAATTTTTGCTATCAATCAGTAAAAAAACACACTGAAATTAGTTTTTTTTTCAGTTTGGCCATCTTAAATCATTGCCAGAAAAAATCCCGCCAGAGTCCCAGGCTGAAAAGTAGCGCGGATTTTAAGACTAAGAATTAGCTATCTATAAGCGAAAACCGCATCGAAATCGTCCCAGTAGTTTTTACGTGAATTCCGAATAAACAGAAAAATCGAGAAACAGATAAATAGACAAACAGACAAGAAATGTAAAAAAATGCATCGTGTTCTCCATCGTTTATATAATCTATTCAATTTATTTTTTTGAATAGCTTCGACCTAACCAGACACGGCATGTATAGAATTTTACAATATTCTAGATTTAAAAATAAATTTCAATTTCCGAGTCAAGAGATTACAGTTAAATAAAACTCATATAACTTTATTCATGTTTCAAATTACATACATAACCGTTACAATATCTATACTGATATTGTAAAGTGGTACAGTTTGTAAGTTTCGATGTTCGGCGTAATCTCCGGTACTACTGAATCGATTTTGAAAATTCTTGTCCTTGTGGAAAGCTACATTATTCCCAAGTAACATAGGCAATATTTGATTGTGTTTCATATATTTTTTAAATTATTTAATGACGCCCTGTGAAGTAGGCATGGGAACGCCTGTCAAATATGTACAAGCAATAACGTTCCACGCAAAAATTGCGCACATACTCGAACGAGGCTCGATTAAACCTTGATTTGCGTGCGTGCGGGCGTGTGTGCATGCTTTTATATTTTTTAATGACGTCCAGCGAAGTGAGCACAGGTCCTCTAATATTCACATAAATTAACTTAGATATGACTTCAAACATTACGCACAAAACTTACAACATTCGTCGTTAATTCGCGTATTGCAGCAAAGTCGGACACAAAACGATCTGAGTATAAGTAGAAAATAGGCGGACAGCTTCTTCCCGCTTAGTCCCCTAAATTATTAACCTTTGTACGGAAGGGCGATACGCAGAAAGGTTCTGTCTTGTTTACGCGTTAAGGGAGACAGGGAAGGGAACTTAATACCCTATATCAATGTCGGGGTAATACAAACTAGTAGGGACGCAACCTTTTCCACTAAATTACGTATCGGCACACGAGATAATCCGAACTCAGTTGAATTACATTCAAAAGGTTTAATGTCGCAATAAGTGCAGCGGGTTAATTATGAACTTAGTTACAATATGGTGGTTATTGGAACCTTTTCGAAATTAGAATCGGAAACAATATTGTGTTAGCTCGTACAAATAGTTATTTAACTACTATATAGTAGTTAAAGGATATTTTAAGGACATATAGGCATTTCGTGGACTATTCGATTTTAATTTTACATCATTTCAATACCTGGAGCCTTTTACGATCCTGCTTCACAATCTACTACTGTCAATCTTTCCTATAGTATTATTAGTGAACACAGGCGTATTCAAGATTTATTTCTATCTAAACTGCTATAATATATCTGTAAATGGTACGAGTATGTACATTGCGTTTAAAAGTGTGAAAAAATCAGGAGGGATAATTCGGCCCAGGAGATTCAATCATTCAATTTTTAGAATTTTTGTCTGTTTTTCTGTCTGTCTCTTAGAGCATCACGTGAAAACTACTGAACGGATTTATATAAAACTCGACACAGAGCAAGCTCAGATCCTGGGGTGGGGATACTTTTTATCCCGATTAATGACGTTGTTTCCGTGGGATAGACGAAAATATTGAAAAACAAGGCGCTGCGACAGCATCCTTTTTAAAAACTACTGAACGTTTATGAATGAAACTCGGCACAGAGCTGGCTTATAACTCGATTTAACACTTAGTATACATTTTATTCCGATAAAAAAGACGTTTCCTTGGAATAGACGGATGAGCTAAATAGATGGCGCTGCAATCTCGTTTTTCTAATTCACTAACAAATACCTACGTTGTCATTCATTGTATTACTTTAAAGTAGGTTGGCTTCGACTTACCTCTATATTTTGCGGGGCAGTTGTAAAGACTATAGCATATGTATTTAGTTTAATTTGTTATTATTATATGTAAGAAACCATTAAGTTTTTGTAAATAAAGCTACTGCCCATGGTTTGGCACATGGCGCAGCCGCGGGGCAAACTTTAATCTTCAATAAAAATCTGAGTTGTAGCTGAACGATCTAAGCATGGACGTGTAATATCAATGCATAAATGATGAACTTATTTATCCCCGAATTCTCCCGAGAGATTTTCCCTTCAAGGCATAATGTGTATGTGACATACGACCCGTCGTATTGTGTTAATAATCCATTTGACGAAATCTTCATACGGCCGGGAAGACTAAACCTTTCTGTGACTAATATATTCGCCCTTTATATGCCGGCCTTTTATACTTGCCAGGCATGTTTTATAGCGCTCTGATAAGCATTATCGTCCACGATGAAAAGGATTTAAACGGAGACGAGTATGGGGGTTGGAGGACATATTACATAGTTATCTCTACGATTCACTAAAATGTCTTCTCTAAATTAAATTTGTTATCATAACTTTATTAATTTAAATGTAATTTAGAGATACATTTATTTGCTACTTGGAGGGTAATCTGTTGCTGTTTCATTTTATTCTAGTTTCAATTAAGTCTATTATATCAATAATTCTTGATTATAAATTTTGTGCAACTGTTATTTTTTTAAACAATGATTGGAGGTTGTTGAAAATGAATATAAAGTCATAAATCTACCTCTGCTTCCAAAGCTATTTTAGTTACTGTTATAGCAGATGACGCGATGTATTAACCAGCGAAAGCTCTTTCAGATATACAATATAAATCGAGCTATCGCCAGGCCTTTCAAAATCTATACAACACCTTACTTTAGTTAAGTCTTGCATTTGTATAAAATACATGTTTAAAAAGCACTAAAGGAACTAACATATTTCCTTCAATGTAGTTAAGTAAATAACAATGTATGTTCCCCTTTAACGGTGATTTCTAGAGTTACATACGAATGAAAAATTAATTTGGTGAAATAAAATTGTTATGTGATTCCCCCTCAAGAGTGGTGCGAGCAGATTTCTCTGTTGGGCCCTCCGGACGATCGTAACGCGGGAGTGGCACTTACCTGTTACAACTTATTGAATTATTTATGAAACTATCCACCTTATTGGATTGAAATATCGCAGACCCACGGATTATTCGGCCAACAATCCTGTTTCAAGGGATGAAAACGACGATTTAAAACGACCAATTAGAAAAGGGACGCAATTATTACATTTGCCCGAAGAAATATGTCTTGGAATTTGTTTTATATTTGGCATGTAATTGACTGTACAAACGTTGATTATTATAATAAGGAATAAGTCGGGAACGAATTATCCTAACTGATATTATAAGTAAATGAGAATGTGAGTTTGTTTGTTTGTTAAGCGCAATACATATCGAAGCCACGGACCTGTGACGGCAACTTTTTGTTGGCGGGCTAGTTGACGGCTTTACTCATTGAAAGTCTGAAAACTTTGTCGGCCACATGTCAGTGGTTTGAGATGGGGACCAAATATTACAGCACGTCACTACAGGTTGAGTGTCGCCGGGACTGAGCGCCTGCATACGCAAGCCGCAAACATGCAGCCTATATATCGGCAGGCAATACGCACGGGCGCATGTTGCCGACATGATTCTTTTCATATAGGCCACTGGCTTGTGTCGGCGGGAGGTATCGCCGGGGCGGCGTCTTTGGTGTGTATTGCGCTTTATGCTTTCACGCCTTACCTATATTATCCCCGCAAATTGGTAATGCGCTGGAACCTTGTCAAATTAACATTCACGTGACGTCATCCGCAACTCGATATGTACGCGTACTCGCCGGCCGGTGATGCTAACAGTACTGAGTGTTCGGCTACAGTTACGTCACAAAAAATGGCGGCCAGGCGCAATAGCAATTTGCGGGGATAATACAACGGATGGTCAAGTAAATTTGCATAGTCGTTCTCAGGGATATAGAAAAGGATATAGTGTGCCATTTATATAGAAAACTAGCGCCGCGATCGCGTTATATTGCGCTACTGTTGCAAATCACTTACAAATTCATCGTCACTGGAACGGTAATGACGGTAAAATGCGTTGCTATAATGGTTAGTTTTACTTTTGCTACATGGTGTTACAGGTATTTATTATTAGGTATTGTGAATTAAAAATTAACTTCTACATTTCTAAGAATTACAACACGTCCTCTTCGTGACATACAAATCATTTTGTTTAACACTGGGGAAATGTATTTGGGCCCTGTCTGAAAACCCGCGAGGAGTTTGCCCGAGTGCGTGTGGGACGCAAACGGAGCCTCGGGCAACAGCTAGTGTTTAATAAAATTCATGTTATTTATTAGCCATCAATTTCTACAGGAAAGTTAAATCGTAATGACGCTAAGTTAATATCGAGGCGCTCGTCGCCTACGAGTAGTTAAGGAATAAAGTTTTATCGGCCAATGTGTAAGAATACTTATTCCCGTTTATTGCTCTTTGCCCAGTCATCTCTTGGACTATTAAATTCGTCGGAAACGTCAAATAAAACGATCGAATCGATTTCGCATAAACGATCGACGTGACCGACCAAAAAGTGCGTGTTTCTTGTTAATTACACAACAGAATTTGCAATTGTCAAGTTAACGTAAACTTAAAATATTTTATCGTGTTAATTAATACCATATTATCAATTAAAATAAATCGTAAATCTTTTACATTTTCATATTGATATGTAAATTACGTTTGGGCTATATGTATATATATATATGTCTTTCTCATCCCTGCCTTTTTATCCCAACCTGAAGCTTGGGAAATTTATTGGCTCACCCCTGGCGTGGCAAACGTCTATAGGCGGCGGTAACCACTTTCCAAGAGCTGGGACCTCTGCCTGTTTGCCAGCTTCGCAAAAATTTTTATAGACAAAATACATATTATGTAGGTATGTATTTTAGTAATAGCAGCTCATAAAACTCCCGCTGCTGGATTTAACCTCTTCCCACTTCACGGAGGCTTCTCCATGGTAGATTGGAGAGTTTCACATGTCGGTAATCTTAAAGTGCAGATTTCGTCATAATGCTTTTGTCATCGTCATCACGTGGACATGTAACAATTTATACACAGAAATGCTTAAGCCTGATTAATATTTACATAGTTTAAGACGTCCTTTATTATGTGTAGTTTAGTTTAGTTAATGAGACCTACTTGATGATTGATGCTGCAGAGAAACTGTAGATAGTAAATATCAATAAATTAAAAAAATATGTTTGAAACATCCACTTATTACATTCCGTCTCTAATTCCGAGTGTGTGAATTCACTAACTCTATATGACTTTTCCTTTGAGCTAGCAATTCTGCCATCATTGTGTTAAAAGGTCTATGAAGTTATTATTACTTACTAGTGGATAACTTAAGAACTCCTTCGATTTCTGAATCATTTATCCTAAGTTACGATAGTGAAGTTACTGAATATTCCAAAACTGAAATTCAATTACAAGTTTTGGGCGCGACTGACCATCAGATTAAGGGTACCCCAAGATCGAAGTTAATTGGCTCATCCAGATATTGTTGTACTCAAGGACCCATATTTCAGAGGATTTATGTCTAACTAAGAGACAATGCAGACATATTTACCATGTAATCTTCTATTTATCAGTTTATTGGAACTTGGAACTCTATCTGGACCATTCTAATTTTCTTGATTATAATCAAGAATTATTTAAGTAATGCACAGATTTTAGTCCGTTTGACTGCACGTTAAGATATATTGATTTTAACGACTCTTATTTTGACCTAAAAATTCTGAAAAATCATTTAAGTTCACGCAACATCCATCCAAAATGAAGATAAAGATGATTAAAATCGTGGTAAATGGTGATCGTAACATCTTGAAATACAGTCTTACAAAAAGCTACATTGAAATATTATAAATAATCGGTAGACAAACACACATACTGTATATCCCCAAATTAAGCAAGTTACGCTTGTGTTATGGTTAATATACAACGGACTATTCTGAGACCTATCCCAGACACCCAGACCATAGTAAATAACGGAGAAAATACGTTTCCGAAATTTACTACACCAGGAATCGAACCCGGAGCATCTGCGTTGCAGTGAGGTAGGCCGGCAAAGGCTTAGCCCGCTCAACCACAGAGGCCGTCAATACTAGATTAGTGGTTTCGCAGATACTACTTTTTATTTTGAAAATACCACTTCTCATGTTGTAAAAAAAGTAAAATAGTTCACAGCAGTTTTGACTGTAGAACAAAATAAACTTTTTCACGATATGACCTGTTTCTCGCAATGAAACTACGACTTGCACGATGCAGCCTTATTTTAGACTATGTAAAATTTACCAAAAGTATTAGTCGCTTAACGGTTGTTGTTGACTAATTTACAAAAAGTTGCTTAACGGTTATTAAATCTAATATAACCAAAAACCAAAAAAATAAGTTACAAAATTAGGTCATCTACATTATTATTGGAATATAGAAATTTACATGATGATTACAACTGTAAATTACACTCTTATCTTTCTGAATGTTGTGCAAACTCGTTTAATTTACATGATACTGTTTTACTATTTTAAATGTCTCACTGAATTGAATTACTTATCTAAAGTTTTTACATTTTGTGCTTCGAGTTATTTGTAGACAGTATACTAAACTAGTATTTCGAATTTTACCTAACCGCATTTACAAGGCGTTTTGTAGGAAAATTATCTCTTTTTTGGAGTTCTGACGTTTGAAAGCTAAAAGCGATTTTTATAGTTTTATTGTGATGTCTGTCTGTGTATATATGTGACATAGCCTATAATCCCCGAAACTACTTAAGCTTACCTATAGAAGACTGTGGTTATACACCGTTCGGGTCAGTTCTCTTATGGTCTTATATGAATTATATGTAGAATATAAAAATTAATTAAGTAAAGTCAGGTTATGTTAATACATGTGCCAAATGTACATATAAATAATAACCAGTTTGAAATACATAATATATAATTTATTGGAACGAAGTTCCTTATCGCGCGTTGCGAAAGGGGGCTAGACGGAAAAAAATAAGACCAAAACTTGTAACGACACTTTTTGCTATAGTTGTAAGCCGTGCGGCGTGCGCGTGTTTCTCTGTCTGTCTCACTCTCTCATAGAAAGCAAGCCAGTTATTTTCGTTTCGTCTTTCTATTTCGCATTGAACAGTGTGGTGTCGCGACGATTATTTTTGTTGAGTGTATACAGGTTTTTGTACATAATAAATAATAAAACTTAATCGAAAGGAACTTCGTTCCATCCGGGTGTCCCTTGACACCTCTCAAGTTTTTTATTTTATGAAAGAACATTCGGAAAAAGAATTTTGAAAAATTCTAAGCAACAAAATGTTAAGCTTAAATGTTAAAAATATATAGCACCACATAGACAGTCTACTAGGAATTAACTAAAATGGAACGTAATCCAATGTCTAAACGATTTATATCTGTTTACCAAGATATCACAAAGGAAAACAATTGTTCTGTGTGGACAGGCGGAAATCAATAGCTATTGATTCTTAGAAAGGCATACATACGTATACATATTTTGTCTTTAGGGTTTTCAGCCCAGTTTTGCACTCGCAAATCTTATTTAGATATTTCACGGGAACTGGAATTTTTTCGTATACAAAGTCACTTGTGTCCATCTAAGATTCTTAAGGTACATTTTTAATGTATTTTAAAATTCGAGGTCAGTATATGATTTATCAAATTCATCTTAGTTATTAAATATACGTGATATTAATTTATGACCTTGCAAGTTCATAAAATAATATCACCTATATTTAATAACTAAGGAGGACAATCCTAACCTCTCACCCTAACCTCAGCTAAATTGTAGTTCTTTAATTGGCACCAGCATGCAATTGCAATAAATAGTTCAAGTTTTTTTTATGTATACTAATCTGTCTCTATACAATAACTGCAATGAAAGTGTATGTTTGTGATTTCAAAATAAAATCCAAAATTTCTTAAATTGTCTTGTATTTCTGTTTATAAAGCCCTGACGAACCGACTTGATAGATTTTAATTAAAATTTAGATGTTAAAATACAAAGTTTATCTTAAATTTTCTACATTCCGTTTCGATATCTTGCAAGGTATAGAATATTTAAATATTACCATTTGTAATCCGACGCGAAGGGAGTTGCGGGAAAGATCGTTTCTTGTATAAAGTTAATCAATATCGTATATATCGTATATAATATTCAACGCTCATGGCGAGTTATATGTTTGTGCCGTTTGCTGTCAAAAAGCCACGAGCCTCTACAAAGAACTTTCAAAATGCCTAATTCCTTTTTTCAGGCGATCTGAGGTCTGGTTCCTACGGGCAACGGATCGTTATGGCGATGCAGCGAGGTTCACGCAGCCAGCCTTCTGGGCACCTTGCCTATTGTCTTCTATGACCTAGGCTCAGTAGTCTATTTATAGTCTTAAATGTTTATAGGTAGAGTATAAACATAAGTTTTCTTCATGGCACAAGTTTATTATTTATGTAAATTTTGATGTGTCAAAGTAATAGTAAAATATAACCTATATATCACTGTCAGACTGTCAACTTCTTATAAAAGGAATTCGGTAATATTAAATTTTAAGGAATTGTATGTATTAAAATAACATACAACCACGACACGGTATATGAGAGTGAATGTCAGACAAGCACTTGCTTCTATGGCTAAAATCTAGAGGTGAATCTTTTTAGCATCCTTAGCGCAATTTTTTTTTTTTACTTACCGTATAGAAATTTACTTTTAATTTATCATATTATTCTGAAAGTACGCTTGGAGTTGCCTGATCATAGGGATGAAAACAATATTATTGATCCCTGAGAAACGATTTACCCTGCTGTCAAAATTTTTTAAAAACTAAGCGTACCATAGATAATACTTGCGACTCGTGTCCCAGTATTTTTATAACCACTGTTAAATAGCGGCATAAATTATAATAAAAAAATATCAACAATTTTGTACTTATAAATTACTTTTCATTAAATTATTATTTAATTTAAATAAATTTACATACACACATAACTTCACGCCAGGTCCCTTGCGGGGTAGACACGAACAACAGAGCGCCATTCAGGCTTATTCTTACACACCTCACTTGCTTCTTTGACATTCATAGCTCTTGTCATGCACGCTCGTCTGTTCTTGAGGCTCCTGACATCACCTTCTGCTAATATACGATTAATTTGATCATGGAAGCTGTGTCATGGCCTTCCGTGACTTCTGCATCCATCCGCTTTTGCATTATATATCTGTTTAGTCATTCTTTCATCATACATTCTTTCCACATGCCCGAACCACCGGAGCATTCCTTGGTCGTTCCTCCAATAAATTTGTCCTAAGTATTTACTATCATCAGCGACAAAAAATATTACTAGTAGAATGTCTCAGCAAAATTATGCCTAGCGTTTCATTTGTGATGTATTAGACGAGTGTATCAGATTTAGATTTGGATTTAACGCCCGATTGCATTAGAGAAGTAGTTGTTTATTTTAGTTTCTATTTAATTTCCTCATATTTTAAATGAAAATCAGAGCGTTATCTTCGGGTGAAGGGCCTATTTATTCATTCAAACTGTTAGCGGCCTCTCTACGCTCGTGTGCCAAACTATCTCATGCCTAAATAGGTCACTTTCACGTCTCCTGTACAGTCTACTATTACTTTTATTCTCTTGAACAAAAACATCAATAAAGTTAATCGCACCGCGTAATGGCTCCACGGTTGTATAGTTGTTGTGTCAAACAATTAATTCCGATGTTATCAGCCATTTACCATTACTCACTCCAGCTTTTCGTAGATTTTCGGCGCCTTCGTCTACGGACCAAATGCAAAATGCCTCCTTAATAGAGCCACGTTAATTCTAAACGATATCAATTAAAACTGTGGTAACATACGATTTTGACAATCAACTTAATTGTTTAGAATCATGCGATTGCCTTTTGCGCCTATAAAAATGTATTGTCTACGTCATATAATAGTGAAATGTATACGATAAAGTCATATAAGACTTTTTAAAGTGGGTTAAAAACAGTCCCTGTTAATTATAATAAATAAAAAACTGCTGTCACATCACACAACTCAACAAAACATTTACGTTCATGTATGAATATAGGTATATCCATTCCAAATATCATGAGATAGATAAATAACAGTTTATTTGCCTAAATAAACACACACAAGAACATAATAACAGTTTTAAATTGTTTCAAGCAAACTCTTTCAGGCAACTTATCCTAAGCTATTGAAAGTACCTAATTCAAAATATATAATTAGTATACAAAGACAAGAGAGTAACCTATATACATAAATGAGAAAATCTGAATCCCAAAAGAAATTGGGGAGTTGACTTAAAAAAATCAATGACAATCGGTGTATTGGTCAGAATAGGACAAGAAAGATTATATAAATATCTTCTTAAATGCAAAATTATTTCTTACTTTAAATACCTCGGGATATATTCTCTAATAAGGCACCGAGTTCTCTTTTGATAAGTTGGCACAATGCGACGTACTATTACTTCTAATTGGGCTTCTGAAAAATTAATGATGTTGAAATCCGTGAAAAGTGCGAATGGGTGCAGGTTCCCAAGTCAAGTAGCACATCTGTTACCGGTTCGCTCGCTCCTCTGACTTGTAATAATGGAATTAACGAGCTGGTTATGAACAAACGGCGTCTTCATTTCCAGGGTCCCGTTTATTCGTACTTTGCTCTATTTCACTGCCACACCATTACGCTGAATGAAATAATGGAGTCAATATTGCCCTCATTCTGAGGGTCTCCGCCACGTCTGGGGAATATTTTCAAGGTGTTTATGGAAGAGAGATAATGAACGCCATGCCAAATTAGGTTATTCAGCAAAGGGAATTTTGTTTAACAAACTGCTACGATTCCGATACAAATTTCCACTTTACAGTTTAATTACGTTTATTAACCAGTGAACAAACCAAATTTACGCTGTGACGCGTACAAAATCCATTCACTAAATAGCCCCCATCTCGTATAATGGGAGAGACTGCGTAATCCAATTAATTAGTAGTGAGATGAAACTACATGTTAGTTGCACAATACTCGCACATCCGGGATGAGAATCCCTTACGGATGCCTTACCTTGCACTATATAACTAAACAACCTAAGTTGAATATCATCTGTGAAACTGCCCTCTGTTCATTATTTATTATTACTCTAAATATAATTCAACGTATAATTCAACGCAGTGGCTCAAGGAATCTTGCTCCCACCATGTGTGAGTGTGTCTAGAGAAATCTGATTCTCCTCACGTGACCTCGAATCCTAATAGGTTTAGAAGTTATTTAGTCAAACGCACTGTGCATATTTATTTTAATGTGCATAAAGCGGCGCCACGATAACATCATTTGCTAAACGCCTGTTCTTATATAAGAACAGGCGTTTAGAAAATGATATCCTAACAAGGCATCTGCCTATCTTTACAATAAAATTAACAGACATTAAAAAATATATTCACTTAAAAGGTATGAAGTAAGGAATAAATTATCTAAATGGTTCCACTCCCTTAATTATAACAATACGGAACGCCTTATTACCGAATGAGCAATTTTGAAACAAGTTTTTATTTTAACTTTTTATATAATTACTATTTCTTTGCTTAAATTGGAGGTTTCTAGTCATAGTACCATACACTCTGTAATTATAGCAACACACTCACAACTGTCTGACACACACACACACAGGCACACACACAGACACACATACTCTACACATACATATATGTACACACTATACTACGCAGAAACTTAAATAATCATCTGAAGCCTAATATTTTATACTTTTACTAGTTTAGGATTCAGAATTTTCTCTTTATGCAACAAATTAGTCTTTAACTACAAGTAATTTCTTTCAGTCGGATGGCTGCCTATGCAACTGTAACACAGGTTTGATCCTAGGGCGGGGTCTTGGCAACCACCTGACGTTTACGTTTCTTTGGACAATTTTGTATTTTTTGTACCTATTACTTGTTACACAATTTGTTGTAATAATGGCTATGTAGTAACGATTTTATTATTATTATTTTATTTGCGGATACACATGTAGTAACGGTGCAAAAAAACATATACAGTGAAACCTGGTTAAGTGAGACATCAAGGGACCTGCAAAGTGATTTCACTTATAGAGGTATTCCACTTACCCAGTGTCTCAGATATCCAGGTATAAATAAATATCTGTCTCATTTAGAGAGAGTTCCATTAATAGAGGTCAGAATACATGTTATTTCAGTTATAGATGTGGGATTATTAAATAAAATAACGTGCTATATAAACATTATAAATGAGTTTAATAAAAAAATAATAATAAAGGTAATCATACAAATGTAATAATAATAGATAACCTACTTGAAACTTCTATCCGGAGACTCACTTGACAAAATCTAACTAGTTACCTCATAATTAGGGGATCCGAACCAATCAGAAATTGAGGTTGACTTTTTTAAAAAAGAGAAAAATAGGCTAAGTTTTATATTAATATTGGATATATTGTAAAAGCTAAAAATGTTTATCGTTGTATTCTGGTATTAAATATTTCTAAACGCAATGCGCAACAATTTGATCTTGCTCTAGGCTAAAACCCTTTAAACAAAGGGTAACGGCACGGAGATGGGCCAGGACGGGTGTTGTTCGTTGATGTTCCCCATAAATCACGACCCCGACTCTGAGTCCGAAATGGACAGTGTCAAAACATTAACTAGTTAGCTCTAGTGAGTGTTGTTATCCCTTAACAGAAATATAAACAGTTAATTTAACATAAATACCTTTTATTTACAATGGAAAACTACGCTTAAGGACTAAAAGTCCGTATCATGTTTGAAATTGATTAAACGCGCGTAGTGAGAAAACCGTTTTACGGAAATTGGCTAGTAAGTAACGTCGTGACGCATGATGTGCGTGCAAACCGTCTGACAACGAGGAAAGCCGGAGACCGCTTAAATTGGAAAAAAGGAGGAAAGCAAACTCCTGGCTTCGAAGCGGGTGCACCAAAAGTAACCGGTATTTTATGGTCCAGTGTTAACCATGACAGATGCATATAACGAGAAACCATTATAACAACAACACCACAAGAGCTGGTGGTGTTGTTAGTTTAAATTAGTTTAAAGCGGACCAGAATAGATGGAGTAAATCAGTTCTGTGGGTAGAAAATTATTGGATAGTGTCAGAAAAAGACGCTTTTATTAGAAGCGGATATCAGTCACAATTGTCGCACTTAGGTTAAAATTAAAATTTAATCAAAATATACGTTTTATGTAAGCAGTTAAAATATAGAATTTCATTTAACGCCTCTTATTTAAAACCATTAATAAGTAAGTACAAAACCCTTCTTAATAATTTCCGAATAAAACCTGTGAAAGAGGCAAAAGTTTGTTTACTCTGAACTGTTGCGTAAACTTCACGGAGTTATAAATTTTTTTTTGGACCGTCATTGACCGTCGGCGTGGTTTAATAAGACCTTGTTATTTTAACAAGATGGGAACTATTTGATGGATGACTTCTCCCGAATGGGACTTTCGGTTCCTTCGGACTTTTACTT
Organism: Dendrolimus pini; assembly: GCA_949752895.1. Lineage (NCBI taxonomy): Eukaryota > Metazoa > Arthropoda > Insecta > Lepidoptera > Lasiocampidae > Dendrolimus > Dendrolimus pini. The sequence goes on from OX457133.1 coordinate 12,554,636, forward strand.
AACGCGCCTCTAAGACTAGACGAACAAAGTTTATCTGTACTTTAACTTCCAAGTGTTAATCGATCATCTCTGGTCAATGATCTATGAACACAGGTATCTACTACTAAGAGTACATACTTTTAACGGATTACTATTTACCCGAGTCTTTGACGGTGTTGGACAAATGGTGAAATTCAAAGGTTTGATGTCAATTTCCGAATTGTTAAGACAACCTTCTTAAGTAAGAAGGTAGTCTCGAGTCAGTAAGTACTCGTAAGTATGTTTGTAACTTTACTCACTTATGCTTCTAAGGCTAAGCGCGCACTGCAATTGTCAAAGCTGAACTCATCCTTTCACAGCTGAGTTAAGTATTGATGAACTGTAGTGTGTGCTTAGCCTAGAACCTTATGCAAGCAAAATTTACAGGTAAGATGTTCTTTATTTTTAGTCAAAATAAAGTAAATATTTTTTCAATGTACTTTGTTTATTAGCAGATTTTAATCAGCAATTATGAGTTTTGTATAACCTTATCGTAGAGTTTTATAGGCAAATTTCAAAAATATTGGACGTCGTCACTTCAGAAACCATGGAGTAACAAGCACTTGGTCGATTACGTCAAGACTCGCATACGACAAAACTGGTATTTATAGTAACAAATATTTTAAATTGAAAATATTTTTGGTAAAAGTCTTGCAACAAGTTTAAGGTTCAGGTATATTTAAAAAAAACTCTATTTCCAGTCCCATTGCAATAGTTACGTATTATTATTAGTGTTCGAGGAGTTTCGATATTGGGCACTGCACGATGTTATTATACACTACATTTACAGTGTTTCAATTATTTCAAAGATATTATAGAGCAAGATTAATAACAACATTCTCAAAAAAAAGTACAATTTAGGTCCCCATATGTACGTTTATATATGTATGATAAATTAAAATACCTAGAAACATTATGTCGTAGAATTACTACAAGAGTTTATTGGAAAATTATAGATTGTTTCCTTATACTTATGAGACCGCTTGCACATATATACTTCTCATTTATTTATTGTAGACGAAATGAATTTCACTGTCCCTATTATACTGTTTTATATAACTAGTTACCTATACATATTACTTTTATGACTAGCGGATCGTACTTGTCTCACGTAACTGATTATTACTATCTAATGAGTTCAATTTGATGTTCTTATAGTCAAGTAAACTATAGTAGAACGTGAACTTGTTTTCTTATTATTTTCACTCTAGAGTTATATAGTTATAGGAAGACTATATATCATCACGCTAAGGCCAATAGGAGCGGAGCATCAATGAAGAATGTATCAAAATAGAGGGTATTTTACAAGCTTTTATTTAACTTGCAATGGATGTACCTATGTTAGTATGTAAGTATGTATGTAAGTTCGGGTGGAGGAATCTTGCAAGTTAAATTTGACCAACTTTTCGGTTTCCGCTTGAGCTGAAATTTTGCACGCATATGTATATCGCGTGACAATGCAATAACATGGTACTGTAACGACTTACCCTTTTAGCCGTCATTTATATTATGAAATATAATTATTTAAATTCGAATAGAAGAATGCCTCGTAAAACATCAGAATTGTATCGGGCCGCGCACGGAACACATGTAAAAGTCTCTTGATTGATAGTACAACGAATATATTATCTTAACCAGTCTACTTCATTGAAGATCCCGGTCAGCTCGTAACCGTTGGCCGCCACAGTACCATGGAGCTGATCTAATGATGGAGTCGGAAGGTGGCCATAGGAACTCCGGTACTAAAATATACTAAAATATACCCGTATTGTTTGGGATCCTTTTACTTGTCTTGGCCAGCACTCTGCTGCTACGTGATATTCAGGATCTCAAAAGCTTGTATTCGAAAACCTTTAAAAAAATGTTTATTTAACTTACTTTTTTTTTACTATTCCACGCGGACGAAATCGCGACCAGAAGCTAGTATAAAATAAAACCAGAATTTAAAAATAATACTAGTCAGTCGAATACAGGTAACGACCGACATATTATGTATAATTTAACATTGAAATGTGATTTAGCACAATGACCACATAAAGCGTCAGACCTCAAAAGCCACGTTTTTTGAATATATCACAAGTCAGAAACGTTTCAGTTTGTGCGGACAAGGCATATGGGAGGTATTTCGCAGCTTTTGCAAGCGTTTGTAAGCCATGTTAAATCCCGGGCCTTATGGCGGCTTAGTGGATTTATTTTATTACATTTACTTATTCAACGTCTAGATGGGGAGTGTGATGACCGCCCTAACGCATTTAGGGGCTACTTAGCTAATTAAAATGGCACTGCCAATGCTAACTGTTCTTAGCATGAGATGAAAATAGGTTTGTGGAGAGTATCACGAAAGCTTAATATCTTTATTAATATATTTCACCTAGATTTGGCAACGACGTAACCAAGAAAATAAAAAGTTTTTGGAGATTTAATCCAAAAAACATACAAAGGTAGATATTAAGATTTAACTTTGATTTCTGAAGTTTTTACATACACCTTTAATTAAATAAATATTATTTGAAATTGTAACATGATATGGGGGGGCTCCTCAAACTAGACAAAATAGATTTTTAAAGTCTCGACGAGGTAGGCGACGCGTAACCTCTCTTGGGGTTGCAGTTTTCCATGGGTAATGACAACTACTAACCATTAGGTATAGGTTAGGTAGGTACCATTAGGTATAGGTTATAGTATTAGGTAGGTGATGTCTGTCAGTTTGCTTATTTGCAGAGATTAAATAGGATCCATGAAGTTGTAAAGAAAACCTAATCCTAACTTTATTTATTGTGATAACGGTTAACAGGCTGACGGTCCAGTTCATGGAAAGTGGTTACGCATATATCGAACTCCTATATTTGTATGAGCACTTCTTGGTTTATCCGATGTGTGCCGGTCTCCCTATGTGGGAGCCAATTCAGTTAATCAGGAAACGCTCACAAAAATATAGACACCTGGTTAGCTTTCGGTACCGGGTATACCAAGCATACCGAATCCGCGTCGTAGCTGCACCGACAACTCAGAAAGCGGCCACAATAGGTTTTTGTTTTATAAAAGGTTTTTTGTATCGTTACCAAGGTAATCGGTTGTAATGTCATATACCTGATCGTCTTGTACTTAAGGTTTTAATTGTTTTAATTATTAATTTAATAAGAAACTCTTTGAGAGTACCCGTGATCAGAAGGCTGGCTCATATTTCGCACAACAAATAAGTATTGTCACACAGCGCCGCAATGCAGTCAGCCTTCTGGGCCCGCTCCCCGTTGGCAGTGATATCCTACATAGTGTATTTTAGTTTCAATGTCCTACTTCTATTAACATTATATATGACACGCAACTCAATTATCTTAAAGTTTATACTCTCTAAACAATTCTTTAATGTTGGTAAATAAACCTTTTACACAATTAAGTCAATCACGCTCGTTTAACTTGATTTTCTTTTAAGACACCTATTACAGTCCACAGGGACTATTCTTGGGAAGAGGCTGCGAGGTAAATTGCTCCGAGGTATAACCAGTTAATTTAAATGTTAAAAAAGATTCGTTAAAAAAAATGCCAATGCAAATGCCCCAAGGAAGTTTTTTAAATAATGGCATCATATTTTCGTCTCTTTTGAAATATTTGAGTATACCTAAAAATTTATGTTTTTCTTTATACCTGTTCGATCGCCTGGGCACGTTCTGACTTATGATCATTCAATTTCTATGAAACCTAGAGGGTTTTGGCAGCGCCATTGGGATTTAAATCTTAGTTATCTATTTCTTCATATGAAGTAAATTGAGTTTTTGGCGGGAACTGAAGATGTCACGCTGTGCAGTTTTATTTTCTTAAAAATGTGTAAAATTTCTCTAAAATGAACAATAGTTGTAGGACATTGATAGTTTTTTGTTGTATATTCTGGTTTGTAATATTTGTTCTTTTATATATTTTATTTTTCTTATAGTATCTTAGCAACCTTTGTTACCTGTCTTTACAAAATAACTCTTCAATAAAAACGTATATGTAGAAGACTAGTTTTAATTTCAACATTTTTGAGTAGTAATTATGTGTTTTGTGAGAAATGTGAACTGTATAGTCAAATGTGGCCTTTTGAGTTGTCACAAGAACTCCGTTGAATGGCACTAGCTGATTACTTACAGTTCAGCTGTGCTACACATAGGCTTAAGAAAATGACGAAACTATATTGTAAACTAAGATCTGGCTTAAAGGCCTAGATGCCAAGCCATAAACCTAAATAAATAATAATAATGTGTACTTATAGATATCTATAGAAATCTATATAATATTTTCTGTTTTGTATATGAAGCGTAGGAAGTCTTCAATGAAGCACCTTTTCTCGAAATATTGCACATATTTCAATAATTTACTATTTTGTAATAAAAATTTGGTTGCACGTACAAAGATTCGTTTTCTTTTGTACAGAGTTCGAATATTGGCGGTTGGTCGTAGACTACGAGTGTTCTCATAGACAAATGTAGATATTGCGCGTACACACCGGCGCGAGCGTAATGTTTTCATCCCGGCTGGACCAGTGTCTACGTCTTCAGGTTAATCGTGGGCGGACAATATTTTTGAATTTTTGTGTTGTAATTTACGCCATTGAAATTATCTTGTTTACATTTATATAATATGTAATTTTGCTAACATTTTATCCCAGATAATGGAATAGTTTCTGCGAAATATGAATTCGAAGTAAACTTTTATGCAGCTTCGGTCGAGAAACACAAATTTGATTGTTAGGTATATAGAAGATATTTACTATGAAGCGGACTTATTTTTGTTTTTCAAAGGAGCTAGTTTATCCAGGATTAAATTTATGTGTTCAAATTTACTTGGAAAGCTCTAGTCTTAAAACGAATTTCAAATAAAAGAAAATCTTTGACCTTTTATTAAATTCAGTTGCGAACTATTTATTATAGATTCTTTAAATAGAATTTAGATCAACATGAATGAGCAGAGCGTTTAATTAAAGTTTTATTGTCCGACCATTTATAGCTACACAGTTATTTCGAGTAAAAGGTACGAAAATAATTTTATTCTAATCATACTAAAATGATCAAGAAGAACTTTGTACAGACATCTTTTTTTATTGCCTGAAGCAGGCAAACAGGCGGACGGCCCACTTGATGGAAGGTGGTTACCGTCGCCTATGGACGTTTGCAACACCAGGGGCGTTGCCAACGCGTTGCCGGCCTCTAAGAAATTTTATAACGCCCTTCTTAAGAGACCCCATGTCGTAGCGCAGAGGGAAAACCTCGGCGGGAAGTTCTGTCCAGATCATTGGTATAAACGTTCTAGAGAACCGTTGCGTAGGTGAGCGTGGGAGTGGGAGCTCCAGGAAATGGGGGTGAACATCCCGTCGATGGCGAGAGGTGCGGTTGTAAAAATTAGGTGTTGGCACCAGATGAAACAGTTCCTCGGAACACTCTCCGTTGTACAGGCGGTAGAATACGCAGAGGGACGCAAAGTCTCTCCGAAGACTAAGCGATTCTAAGCCGCCTGTTAGTATGGGATCGTCGACTATACGAACGGCGCGACGTTGGATGGAGTCAAGAGGGTCGGTCTGGTAAGCGGGTGCTCCAACCCATAGGTATGAGCAGTATTCCATATGCAGCCTAACTTGTGCTTTGTAAAGCACAAGTCTTTGCCGCGGGGTGAAATACTGCTTAGACCGGTTTAGCACACCAAGCTTTTTTGAGGCAAGTTTAGCCTTGCCTTCCAGATGACCCCGAAATTGCACGTCGTTCGTTATATCAACGCCTAGAATTCCGATACTGTTGGAGATGGTAAGGGCTGTTCCTTGGAACTGTGGCGCAGGGACAAATGGGGTCTTTTTTGCAGAAAATGCCCAGACCTGTGTCTTCGTGTGTTAAATTGGACAAGATTTTGTCGTCCCCATTCAGAGACTCGCTCCAGGGAGTTCTCCACTTCAGACACAAGTCTGACCCGACTTTCTTCCACTAGCGACCGAGGGGCATTAGCCCGGCTGGTATATCTGGCGTCACCTGTACTGTCATCCGCATAGCAACGAATGTTCTCTATAGAGAGCAGATCATTGATATGCAGGATGAACAGTGTAGGTGACAGCACACAGCCTTGAGGCACACCAGCATTGATAGGCTTTGTGGTAGAGCAGCAACCGTCGACAGCGACCTTGATGCTGCGCCCACCAAGAAAGCTGGATAGCCACTTGCAGAGCCCCTCAGGTATCCCGTATGATGGCAGCTTCGTAAGAAGTGCCCTATGCCAGACCCGGTCAAAGGCCTTAGCGATATTAAGGCTGACTGCCAAGGCTTCACCCTTGCTCTCAACGGCTTCTGCCCAACGTGGGTTAAGTATACCAAGAGATCCCCAGCGGAACGACCATGCCATATTGCCGGTCGTTGAGTAGCTAGGAATCTTCGAGGTAACCCAGAAGTTGTCCGTTGATAATCCGCTCCATCACCTTTGAGAGCAAGGAAGTAATCGCTATGGGCCGGTAGTTGGACGGGTCACTATATAACTAAACCAAATACTTTCAAGTAATTGGACTTTGTAGTCTTAATTCCTAGGTATTGATTTACAGCTTCGTTTGCATATTCTGCACGAAATTATGGATTTGACTTGTAGTCTATGCTCACTATTAATTTTTTATATACGGCTATACTTCTGTATTTATTTTTCTAGGTTTAAAATTTCATAATCAAAAATAAATTATCCTCAACACGGTACGGATAACCTCAGACTTGTTAAAATAAGATATCATACAATATTCAAAAAGTTTATGTATAATATTATACAATTTAAATATGCCGTGTATGTGCATACATTGAAGTTATTAAAAAAACTGGAATTGACTATATATATGAACGACGGAGAACTTGTTGCATTATTTAATTTCTTATCTGTTGTACTCGGCCGATTTCAATGCGAATTTGGCTGATCAATAGCAAATTCTTGGACTTAAAGGACGCGGTACTTTTTAACCCGGGAAACTCGCGGTATAATTGTAATTGTTCCGGGAGTGGTTTATAGTCATGACTATGTATAAAAATTAACCGATTCGAATCCGATTGATACTAAAACAATAGATAACGTTCACTTTTAAATGCAGTGATACTATATATCCCAGGAATCCCGTGAGAATTTTCCCGGGCTTAAAGTGGTTTGGGTACATAAAAATTTAGCCGATTTCGATACGATTTTAATTAATTAATTTAATCAAATTAAATAGCTTACTTTGTTTTTTAAATACGCTGGTACATTATATCCGGGGATTTGCGGATTTTTTCTAAGGATCACATATTCACATATTTTCATACAAAAAACTTCAACGGACAAGTTGAAAAATGAATCGTAACGGACAAGTGGAAAAACGAATCGCAATGAAAATTTTCCACTTGTCCGTTGCGATTCATTTTTCCGCTTATCCGTTGCCATTCGTTTTTCCACTTGTACATTGCGATTCGTTTTTCCACTTGTCCGTTACGATTCATTTTTCAACTTGTCCGTTGAAGTTTCACTTCTAATATGTGTCCCAGCACACATTTCGATTTTTCGCAGGTTTACTGCAAATTATGATTTGGTTAGGTTAGGTACATTTTATTGAATGCAGTTTTAATTTAAACATATTTTATTTTATCAAACAAAAAACTGGATTCGATCCAGAACCAAAAAAACATTCGTAGTCTACTCTAAAATTATACATATATACCGGAACATTAACAGCGTTATAAGAGACAAAAAGCGTTTTTAGATCGATTGCTCGGCCGTTGTAAGAGTAATTATACACACTTTATTGCGGTGAAAAAAATATATGTCATTCTTGATCATATTTCTGACGTAACCCCTGAACTCAAAATGCATTTACGAAAAAATTTCTCGATAGAAAATAATTGCAAAGTAACCTCTAAACGTGTTATTCAATCTTGGTTATTGTTATTACTGTTAATCGTACATCGCTAAAATAAATAACAGTAACATATCATATTATAACAAATCCCAATTACTCCCAATGTATGGAATTTATCATTCCGCTGGACGACTTCGCATTTAACGGTCATGTCGGTTTTTGTAGCTCCGGTACTAAAAAAATATTTTTTTTAATAAATGAAACAGCAATCATTACGAGAATTTTGGAACGGTCGCGCTATACTTATTTGGCGTATACGGTAGAGGTCTGGTCTAAATCACAGGCTGTGTGAGTTCGAACCTTAGTAGTTTCACTTGATCTAGAAGATTTTTTTATTTTTATATGAAAGTTGATAAAATGGTATTTTTCTCTTCCTAAATAATTTTATAAAATGCAATAAAAATACTTTTCTGAATTTTTATATTTCATTTCATCTGGACTTTTATACTATTTGACAATAAAATGTATTTTAATCAATCTTACCGGTAACATTAAAATTCGAAAGCGCCATCTATGTTTCTCAATAGAAATGATGTAGACACATGGATAGTTAGAAATATGAAGATTCATTGTTCAAGTTGAGTGCTCGCACCATTTTCCTTTTCTAACTGTTTTTAACCGACTTCGAAAAAGGAGGAGGTTCTCAATTCGTCGTTTTTTTTCTTTTGCTTTTTTTTTATATATGTTCGCCGATTACTCCATGATTTATGATATCGGATCATTACATGATTGTTTTTTGTTCGACGCGGAATAGCTTCCAATTGGTCCCCTAAAAAGGTTACATAGTTTGGCCTAGTAGTTTTCATTTTATGAACATTTTTCATGGAAATAATTGTCACTCCGTTCCATATGTACACCGATTACTCTGAGATTTATGATTCGATTTACGTGATTCTTTTTTTGTTCTACGCGGAATAGCTGCCATCTGGTCCCCTAAAAATTTGATATAGTTTGGCCTCGTAGTTTTCATTTTACGATCATTTTTTTGTTCCCGGTTCTTGGGACCTATATTTTTAAGAAGCGCGGCACCATTCGTAGGTCTTCTCATACATAGCTAGACACTAACAAGTAACAAATAAAAAATAAAAACTTCGTTTAAAAAACCGACTTCAAAAACTAAAAAACTAAAATGTATAAAATAACTTATTTCTAAAGCTATTATTATTAATATATATTATCTAAAACATCTTGAAGTCGGTGCAAAGTAAAACATAAAAATTACTATATTTTGATAATTCTAAGCACCGACTTTAAGATGTTTTAGATAATATATATTAATAATAATAGCTTTAGAAATAAGTTATTTTATACATGTAAGTTTTTTAGTTTTTGAAGTCGGTTTTTTTAAACGAAGTTTTTATTTTTTATATTTAGCCCTATTATGTTTTATCTATTATTATTTATTTTATAGTTCTTATTTATACAGATAAAATATAAAAGTGAAGTGCCTGTTTGAAATCTCAAAATAAAATCTAAAAAAGTCGGACCAGGAGATTCCGAAAATGCTATTTATAGATTTTTTGTCTGTCTGCCTGTGTGTCTGGATGTTCCGGCTAATCTCGGACACAGCTGGATCGATTTTGACGTAATTTTCACTGGAAGATAGCTGATGTTATAAGAAGTAACTTAGGATACGTTTTTAGGGTTCCGCAAAAAAATCCAAAAGTATATTTGTCTCACTGTTTGTTATCTTTTTATGGAAAGACTGTTGAACCGATTTGTCTGAAATTGGGTACATATGTTATTTTAATATCGAGGGTGGCCAAGAACTACTTTTCATCCCGAAAAATGAGATAGTTTCCGAGATGAAAATATATTTGGCCGAACGGGTCTAAATGATTAAACGGCTGAATGGCCCAAATGGCCGAAATGACCGAAATGGCTGAAATGGCCGAAATGACTGGAATGACTGAAATGGCCCAAATGGCTGAAATGACCGAAATGGCCGAAATGACTGGAATGACTGAAATGGCCCAAATGGCTGAAATGGCCGAAATGACCGTAATGACTGAAATGGCTGAAATGGCCGAAATGACCGAAATGGCCCAAATGGCCGAAATGGCTGAAATAGCTGAAATGGCCCAATTGGCCGAAATGGCTGTAATGGCCCAAATGGCCGAAACGGCTAAAATGGCTGAAATGGCCCGCGGGGCCGAAATGTCTGAAATGACTGTAATGGCCAAATCGGTCTAGTAGTTTTTCCGTGAAAACGGAACAGACAGACAGTTACTTTCGCATTTATAATATTAATAGGGATAATAGGGAAGGAATAATATTAATTCATTGTTGTTCCATAATTCAATGAAATAATTTAAATAAAATTTACCTATCTAAAAAGTTGTTGGGAAAAAAAACCTACAGCCTGAGGAGGATTCGAACCCTGTACCTCGTAGTTACTATTGAGCATGGTAAGCCGTTGGGCTAAAGACGCTTAGGAAGTTACGACAAAATTTAAATACCCATTATGCATACAAACGGTTTATCTCACTTTAGGACAGTTTGTCTCGCCTTAGAATGAAATAAATTGAATAAGTGGGCATGGCCGCGGTGCGCGTCGGTATGATCAGTTGCAATGTTTCGCCACGCTCGAAGTTTTTTTTAATTGGCGCTGTTCCATCGAAGTAAATATCGGCCGTCCGGGGTTGATTTTATGAAATGCCGATTTGAATTAGATCTACATAGCCTCTTAACAAATACGCATCTTTCGTCATCAACTTCATTCAGACATCAAATTATGTTAACAGAAAAATATTTCCAAAAAAATAACTCAATAAAATTTCGTTTGCTCATGTTTTGATGAAGAGGCTCCGAAACTACTGAACCGATTTGAAAAATTCTTTCACTGTTGGCAAGCTACACTATTCCCGGGTGACATTAGAGTATATTACATTTACATATAAATTGGGGGTCCTTACTAAAACTCCAATAATGTAACCCAAGGTGTAAAAAAATACCTAAAATCGCGTGCGCTGCGAAAACTATTGAATAAAATAGAATAAAATAATGTATACTACGACTTTGCAGAACACATCATTATTTACAAAAAGTGTCGCGACACTATATATGTAACTATTATAGTTATGCCACAATAAGCGCTCTTTTGTTTTTAAAATTTAATTAAAATACCGCCGCTAGAAAATGCTCTTTATTTGTATCTTGGTATCAATCCTTAACAAAATAAATTACTTCATATTCAAGACTGCTTCAATACCTTTATATAACTTTTTGAATTATGCAATTCGGACATTCCATTCGAAAGATATCACGAGTTTAAAAATGTAAGAATTAGTGACGGTGACCACGTGACTGTGACACCTTTTCGTGAGCCAAAAATCCGTAACTTACTGAATACCCTTTGTTAATATTGGAAAAATAACTGTAATCTTCACTATCTGTCCTACGGGGATGAAGTCGTGGGCAAATCTTAATTACTTACAACTAAAACAGTTTTTTTACAACATAAGGTTTAATCAATGATAAATATTTTTATTTGTAATTTCACATTCATTTAATGTTTTCCTTAGGTGTGCGCAAAATTTTCCCTCTAGTATTTCTTGGTATTGCTTCAATAAATCTTATTCCACCTCGTAATTGCATGTAAGGTGGGACCTGGAAATTGAAATAAAATACATAATTTACTTGGTTAATAAGCGTTACCTTCATAAGAAGGTTGTAGGTAAAAGAAACTTCCGTATCTATGAATTCTCCGAAATAACAAGTAGGTGACCATATACACGATAATGTTTTACAGGACATTGTATATCTTACTAATTAAATTAATTCATTAATATTGACAATCAGCGAAATAACTTAGAGATCGAAAAGAAATCGTGATTTGATAAAATATAAATAAATCACGCTGTGATCTATGTTGCTTAGGTATGTTAAAGATGTTATTTATTCAATATCGTAGTTGCTTCGAGGTTATAATTGTAACAGCCTTGCAGAGATTTGGGTAAGAAAGTACTAAATACACCAAATATTCTTAACTATTTGGGCAGGGTTTCCCCATTAATGTTCAGCCTCTGTATTCACACCGCACAGTAAGCAATGAACACCGTCTACACGCCACTACGCCTTTTATACGAAAATGCTACCCTACAAAACAACAACATTGCATCATAAAACAATTATAATAATTAGTTACTGATGCACTAAATTATCTAGATGATAATTTAGTGGCTTTATAAAATCAACTCACTCGTAGAAAATGGTAATTAAATTATAAATCGAATTATCTGATAAATCGACTAAAAATATTATTATCTATGACGATTTTCTATGTGATATTAGCATACCCTGTGGTTCTCATGACTATTGTGGTGGACATCGTGTAACATAATTTTAATTTCATTAGGTAAATTACTGATCTGTTGACAATTAAGTAAATTATGGTCTTTGAAATAAAATGGACATTTAATTGCTGAAGAGTACGTTGATTTCGCAATATTATATTTCCCTGTATTATTCCATCCTTTGTTTGAATAAGGTTATTGTAGTACATTTGATAACGAAGTCCATTGAAATAGTCCAGTCCTTCTGCCCGCGACTTCGTCCGCGTGGTTTTTTTTTTCATAAAAAGATAAATAAAATATATCCTATGTTACTTCTAATACCTCCAAGAATATGTGTACAAAGTTTCATGATGATCGGTTGAGTAGTTTTCGCGTGAAAGCGTAACAAACAAACTTACATTCACATTTATAATATTCCATTTATAATATATACTCTCTCCTGACATCTCATGTAATTGCTTAATAGTGGTAAAGTGTTGCTGCTAAATCCTGATTAGATTTAGAAACTTAAACTAGAAACAACATTAAGTAAGTGGCTGGTGCTTGTATTAGGTTAAAAAGAAATCTGTAGTAGGTACATATCATTACTGCAATTTCTTTTTGATTGTATCATATCAAGAGCTACCCGTTGGCTTATCGCCTATATGAAATAAATTTACATATGATGTAAAAGTAAGCTAATTATTTTCAAAACGATGATTTGGAATTTCCCATGCTATAATTTATTAGAGCGTATATTAAGATGTTATCCTAAACGGTCGGCTTCGCCATTGCCTTGGCCTACGGTGGACGTTTGACCATAAAGAAATTATATGAATAGTTTCGCTAAATAAATCTTTAAAAGACATCCACTTCCCATATTTGCCCGTAAAAATACGGTGATCCATTTGAGGACTAGGACTTTAATTTCTTTAAGGTCTGAAAATCAATCTTCTTGTCGGACCTTGAACATTCTATTTGAGATATATGATGCTAACAAACATGAATACTGTTTGCGTAGCAATTGCCTTAACTTAAAATTAAGTCCTTCATCGAATATTCTTGCGCCACGTCTAGAAAGACCGTAGAACAAACTTTCTTCTCTTTGAATGTCCTCTCAATGGTGTTTATGATTCTGTGCACTTGATTATAGATCAATTGTTGTTGAATGTTTTTCTCTAAATCCTAATTGATAATCGAGAATCAAATTTTATCTTGAATTATTGATTTCAGACGTGCAATAATAGTTTTTCAAATAGCTTAGAAATTATTGGTAAGAGAGAAATTGGTCTGTAAGATGTCGTATCATGTGGAGATTTACCAGGTTTATGTATCATGATTACTTCTGCAACTTCCCAGGGAACAGGAACATGTTTTAATCTAAAACTAGCATTGATAAGTGTAGTAAGTTTTACTATACCCTTTCTTAGTAGGTTGCGTAGCACTTCCCCGGTGAGGTTATCATAACCTGGAGCTTTCTTTTGACCTAGTAGTTGAATTTCTTTATGGACTTCTTTAGAAGTTACAAGTGTAATTTCCAATTCATCAGGTGATAGATAGAAGAACTCTGTCCTTCGCAATATTCGGGGAACGTGGAAAAATGGGCAGACGGTGACTCGCCACTCCCTGCATGGGCCCCAAAAAATGCGGTACAAGACAGGGACAACATAGGTATGAGTGGCTAATGGGTGTCAAGAGGTGGGCTGCAGCTACACCGAACGTCGGAATTACCGACGTTAGTCCATTTATCAGTTCCACCCCTGGAGCTTGAGTCTTAGCTCTAGCGATCTCCACTCCGTACCGGCTGGCTAAGGCAAGCACGGAGGCGGGGGGGCCTTGCCTTGGCCCCCGCAGTCGGGTTCGAGGTGTCGCTACTCACCTAAGGCTTCGCCCCCCTGCGGGTTTATTATTATTATGATATTTCTTAATAGTTCTAAGTCTTATTGAAGTCAATAGATAAATAAAAAATTGTTTCCAAATTCATGAAAAGTGTTGTCCGTCTAACTTTCGAAATATGGGGTAGAAAGTTCTGAATAAATAACATTGATAGAACTTAAAAAGTAATTTTGATAAAATTTGTCAAATCCGTTTGATAATGTTTGTATGTAGGGTTCTGTACCCACATAACAAAACAATTAATGCACATCATGTCTACTGAACCCTCCATTGAGCATGTATTGTCACACTCTTGGTTTATTTTTAACTTGTAGACCAGACGAGTCCTGTGGTCATAGAATGACTCAGCTGTCCCAGATGAAAATGAAAAATCGAGCAAAAAGTGCACTTTATAACCATTAAATAGTACATTTTATTATGTTCGAACTGTAAAATTTACTAACCTCTACCACTTTTTAAATCATAAGGGGTGTAAGTAGCACCAGTGAACACAATTCCAAGGACTGTTGGGATGAATTCATTGCGTTTCTCTGACCCCACTGCTATGGTGTCCCCTCTTTGAACCCCGAACTTTGTTAAGGAAACTGCGAAATTGACCGCGTATTGTGTAAATTCCTTGTACGTAATTTTCTTCTGAGTCTCTTTGTTTTCCTGTTTGGTTTCATTAACAGTGATGTCAATATTTTATTACGGTATTGTTTACATAAGAATTTATTTGAAGTTTTCAAGTTCAATTAGGAAATGTGGCAACGTTTATTGTGTATCGATTTTGGCACTATATTTCTAGAAATTAGGTATTTCTTTTAAAATAAAGACAATTAAATTTTAAATAACATAAAATCTTTTTACGTTAACGAACAGAAAGTACAGATCACCCATACAATATGTATATAAAATGGAGTGGCGTGTTTCTTACATCGGTAAACTCGATGTGTAGCCCTACGACGATTTACTTCACCGCTGCTATCTCATGGAGATTATATTATTATGTAAATCAAGCTAGAAAACTGCGTAAGCGTTGCATATGCCAAAATTCGAACTCACGCAATTGAAACGAGACGCGAGTGTCTTAGTAGCTGAGTTAATAGAATATTTATTCAGAGAATTAAAAAACTTACCAAAGCTATTTCATCCTTTTTGAGCCGTAATTTATCCAACACATACTTTACAAAATTCATTATATTGATTACAGCTTCCAATGCCGGCTTGATTGGTGTGATGTAACGCTCTCACAGAATATTGACGTGAAATGATTAACCTTGAGCTAATCCCGTTTCGCATGCTGCGTGAGAGTTCTGGTGGTTCACTTCCCCTTCCTTCTATTCTATCCCCTAAATCCTATCTTTTCTATCTTATTACCTTCATCCCGTCCTGGAGGCTGGCAACCAGTTGGCGTTGCCCCTGGTGTTGCAATCGTTCATAGGCGACGGTAACCACTTTCCATCAGATAAAGCTTCTGTCAGATTGCATGCTGCAACCAATAAAGAAAACTCAAAACCAGCTGGATTCCAAGTAATAAGTGAATTGCATCGGGCTACCACTTGTCCTACAGTTTAATTCTTTATTCTAACGCAGTACCAAAATCTTGGATAAAAATCATCGTGTTCTAGTTCTTCAAAATTGCAATAGAACTCTTAAAGAATTTAGATCTTCAACCACGATTGCAAATTAATTTTGAGGGCTATGACATACCATATCACTAGAAGATTTAAAGAGTTTCAACTATCGGAGAAGACTGGCTGGGTTTTGAAAAGTTCATTTGTAAACAACATCCACACTTTTCTGTAAATAATACAAAGACTGAGTCACTGATCGGCCGCTATTATTTTGAACTATGAGAAGCCTTTGATTTTATCCAATGTGCCTCAAATTCTGAATTTTAGACAGCCCTCCTAGGCAAGTGGCATTAGCACTAAACGAATAGAATAGAAAATATATGGGAATTAAATAATACGTGACGCTAAGTGTTATGTTATTCCCATACGTTTTAATTCTATTCGTTTAACACCAATGTCACTTGTCTAGGAGGACTGATCAATAATTGTATTTTTCTTATGATGGATGCTATCTTTTAGAATAGAATACAATAAATAATATTATTCTTTTATGTTTACTACATTGAATGATTCTTTTATTTTTGCATTAGACATCCTGCCATAGATAACAGAGTATATTTCATTGATACCATGGGGTCGCAGCGCGTCTTATCTGTAGGACAATAAATTGCAAATGCGAAGCTTTATAAATGCATGATTTATTTTTCAAATAAAATTTACACTAGCTACATCGCTATTGTCTATTTTTGGAATGTAGGTGTTGTAATTTACTCGTTAAGATATGACATAAATCTTGGTTTTCTTTATGAGACTACTGTTACAGTTGTTTAGTAGCATAGTTGTAGGTACTTGTCATGTTTCTTTTTAAAGATAATAATTAATTTTGCTATGTACCCTCTTATTTCTAAACGATACAATCGGCCATTTCCTTAATTGAATAATAATGTTATATTTTTATTTATTCGGTGATTAGCGCCTGTTTTGTATAGACTAAGTAGTAGTTCAGTATAATTTAACATAGTTTTATGTAATAATATTTATCTCTAACATGTCGTAATTGTGTACAGATTATAATTCAAAATCTCTCAATTGTATATAGACGGTATTCACTACATTTTATTTTCATATTGGCAAACGCGATAGATTTATACTGAGTTGGGTTTATTTTATTACATATAAAAAATTCAGTATAATATTTTATATAATATCTTATATAAAATATTATCTAAAACTTCCAAACAATAATGTGTTAAGTTCTTTTCATTTATATAACCCTTTAATTAAAATAGTTTATCAATTACTGCAATCCGCTATCGGTTGTGCCAATTTGCTAAGTTACTTATACTGTGAAATTATTGGAGGGATGGCGAGGTGTTCTAAAAATGCCTGTCGAGTGTGAAGTCAGTGGATGACATATATGTAAGCTGTAAGGTTCTCTGACAATTATTGTGCTGTTCTTTTATTACCATAATCCTTTTTGAGTTGTTGCAAGTATTACACTACTCCAATTCCGATAAAATAATCTCTTAAAAATTGTATACGTTCAGTTTGAAAGTCATTTGAATAAAACCTTTGGAGTGGTTTTACAACATCTTTTCGGTTAAATGCTTTTTTAGCTTCTGTGGTCAAATTACAAAAAAGGAGACCTTCGTAACCATACACTGTGGGTTGTGATACGCAATTCCAAAAGGCTTAAAGTGCCAAAACCCTTAGATATCCACCTGCCGCGTTCAGAATGCTCAATAAAGGACGATTACATTTATAAACAATCTATAATTTTTTAACATAAACAAAACCGACTTCAAACTAAAAAGCAAAAATGTTTTTTCCGGTTTTTAGTGTGAAGTCGGTTTTGATTTTGTTAAAAAAAATATTTTGTACTGTTTAGTTGCGCAAATACTTGAATAGCTTTGGAAATAATTTATTAAACACCTGTAGCAGTTATAGTACTCTACTCTTCGGTGTAGAAACTCATCAACAACATTTGCTCTCGATTTCCTTTGGATCCATTCATCTGATCCTGACATGGTGACAATGGGACTCGGGAGTATATCCTTTCAATCAAAAGAAAATTTTGAAAATCGGTTCACAATTGAGTAAGGAAATAAAAAAAACATACAGATGAATTGAGAACTTCCTCCTTTTTAAGTTGGTTAAAAAACACATTTTTATAAATTAAAATGACTGTAAAAATGTTGACAAGTATAATAATAAAAAAAAAATCTGTAGTAGTTAAATGATTTCAAATATAGATATCAATAATACTAGTACAATAAAATAACCAATTGAATCGCAGCCCAGGAATGGTAATACATCATTATAGTGTTATTGTTGTGATATAATACATTTTATAAAATTGTATTTCATCTTATTCTAAACTTAACAAGTTTTTCTCCAAAGCATTGATAACTGAAGACCTAAAGTTAATGGGATTGATTATACGAGTAGATGTTTTCTGTACAGATATTAGGTACATAGGTGTTTACATTGTTGGCACATTAGTTTGCTCCTAAATCAAGTGTGTACACGGGGGGAACAGTAATAAAAAAAAACAAGGTAAACTCTCAAACTCAATCGGGTTAATTGCTCTATTTCGACGCAGTATCAAAGGTACTCCGACGCAATTACGTGCCCGCCGCCAATGCGTTCTCGCTTACTCCGCCCTGCTGCGATTTAAACGATTCAATTTTCAGAGTGGCTGATATTAATGAAGCGTTTCTCGTTAATATTTATGCACAATTTTCGTGTTATTCCAAACACAAAACAAACACCGTTCTCATTATATTATATACAAGTAATTTATTATATTAAAAATTAAGTCACCTATTTATTAATATCGTGAAAGAAGAATACCGTGGGAATGATAATCGTATGTATAGACGAACAGGTACCTAGCGCTGTAAATGTCCGAATTCATACGTGACATTTTGTCATCTCACATTTCAAAAAAATATATATAATAAAAAGTGTAATAATATTTAAAAAAACCTGCAATATATGCTCTAATTGTTTTAACTTTATTTAATCCACTTCAAAAAGCGGGATGTTCTCAATTCGATTGTAAATCTTTTTTTGTATGTTTGCTTAAAGATGTCTCCGACAATTGTGGATTGAGTAAAAAATTTTATTCGAAAGAATATACTCTTGAGGTGCCATTGTCATCAAGTCAAGATCCAATCCGAAATCCTCGAATATTATGGGCACATGCAACGTGATTTATATATATTTTTTTAAACAAAAATAAAAGAACAAACCGACTTTAAGGCGTTGTTGTGTTTTCTGCTCCACCTACATCGCCAGATTAGTTAAGAATTTCTTTTAAGCTAGGTTGCCTGGAAGAGATCGCTTTTAGCGATAAGGCCGCCTGCTGTTTTGCCAAGAAGTGTTGTAATTATGCATTTTGTTTTTGTTTTTTTTGGTGAGCAATAAAGTGTTATCTATCTATCTAAATACTTAAAAATAAACTAAATTATAAATAAATTAATATAAAGAATGTAAAAAATCGTTGCCAGAAGGAAGCGTGCCCAGAAGGATGGCTACGTTACCACGCTGTATGGCAATGCTGACTCGTTGAGGTAGAAAATATTGATTTTTTGCTTTTTCGTTGCTTAAAAAAGCGATTTTATTTTTTAAACAGTGTTTAATTAAATGTATATAAGCACTTTGAAATACATTTTTTATTATCACCATTAATAGGAATTATACTATTTGTAGAATTAACAAAATCTTAATAGTTTAAATATTGATTCAAGTGTATAACTAATGTTGTGAGGTTGTGACTAGTTAAAGGGGTAAAAGATTTACCGTTTCATCGTTTATTTTTGTATTATGAACAGGCTTTTGTCTCGTTTCAAAGATTGTTTGTATGTATGTACATACCTGATCGTTGTGTACGTAAGGGTTTATCCCCATTAACGCACCTCAATTGTCTTAAAGGTTATGCCCTGGGACTGAAAGCAATGTAGTTAACTGACCTAAGCAATTCTTTAATCTTGGGAAATAAACCTTTTCCACAATTAAGTCAATCACGCTTGTTTAACTCGATTTTCTTTTAAGAAACCTATTACAACCCACGGGGACTATTCTTGCGAAGAGCCGGCGAGCTAAATTGCTCCGAGGTACAACCAGTCAATTTAAATGGTAAAAGAGTTTCATTTTAAAAAAATGACAATGCAAATGCTGTAAGTTTTTAAAAATAATGGATTTTTCAGTTTCATGTAGTTTAAAATACTTAAAGTTTGTATCTTTTGTTTAAAGCTTGTTCACTTTGGCATGTTCTGACTTATACAAGGGTCTCATTAAATTTCTTTAAAGCCAAGCAGGTCTTCGAGATGCCTTTGGAATTTAAATATCGTAAGAATACACCTTACTCATTGGTTTATTAACTGAATTGCTATCTTTTAATCTATTCTATCTGTTCTAATAAACAATTATAAATGTAATTTTATCTATATCTATAATATTACAAAATGCTAAACATGCCGTATCTGTACATTGATGCTATTTAAATAAAAACAACTGGACCAGGCTATATAAACAACGGAGAACACGATGTATTTTTCTTATTTCTTATCTGTTTGTTTGGGGTTCACCTAAAAACTACTGGGCCGATTTCGATGCAGTTTTCACTGATCGAAAGCTAATTCTCAGACTTAAACTCAGTGCTTTTTTTATCTCGGGAATCCTATGGGATATTTTTTTTGCAAATGATTTAAAATGGCCAGATTTAAAAAAATCTAATTTCAATGTTTTTACTGATCTATAGCAAATTTAGTGTAGTAAATTGTGTGATCTTTTTTATCCCGGAAATCCCGTCCGGAAGTCCAGCGTGATGAGGTTCGGGGGCTAATCCTAGTGTTTTGTTTGTTTATTTTGAACAAGTTCATTTGATAATAAATATGTATTTTTTAATAAAATTTTGTTCCCGAATATAAAATAATTTTTTATCCCGTAATTGAGGTGTTTTTAGTAGGATGAGGATCCGACATTTACGCGAACGAATTCACGTGGCAAACTCTTGTTTTATAACAAACAAGATGGGGCTCTTAATAACAGATATTTTAAAGTCCCAACACATTGTCTTCCTTGGTGTTGCAGATATCCATGAGTGACGGTAACCATTTAATAATAGATGGACCGTTTGTCAATTTGCTTACCAGCAAACATAAGGTTGATAATAATTGAAGTAAAGATAAGATAATCATATTGTTACAATTTGGGCCACCTGCATATCTGTAAGCAAAGCACATTTATTAGCCGTCGGTGTTTGAGCTAACATTGAAACGCTTTTATGACCGTCTTCTTTTGTTTAAAATTTGTGATGGGAAAAACAGCCCATTGTGTATTGTAATCTTTATAGTAGTCATTAGCCAGGTGTGATTCTTAGAAACTCAGTCCACGCAGTTAAGCAGACATATTGTATTTGAACAGTATAAAGCAATGCCCTAACGGAGGGGTGAGGCAGTCTAGCGATAGCCACAAGCGAAACAAGACGTTAGTGACTGACTTTGCGCGTGTTATTGAATCGTGCATTAGGTTTGCACATATTTGTACCTGTTTTATACGTGTTTGTATAGTTCTAATAAATTCTATAGTAATTCTAACGGCATTTTAATTCGAGTCCTGCAACTCGTAACAATATTATTGAGATTAGAGTCTTGTAAAAAGAATCTTGTAAAAATCAAGAAAAAATAATAAAAGAAGGAAACATTAAAACTTGTTATTACTAGGACTTGCCTCGTGGCTTTATACGCATATTTTTCAGGAATAGTTAGACTTGAAGAGTAGCCTATTTTCACCACTAGTTTCTAAAGTATCTTCTCTCTAATCTACCTCCAAGGCATTACGGTAAGACCCGACTATGTTCTTATTTTTTCTTTGTCAGTGTAGTTATTATTAATTATATGTGTTATTATTGTATTAAAATTTATTCGCCGTGTTACTTATTTTATGTTATGCTCTATTCTAATTATTGCGGTTGATTTTCTATTTTTTTTAAAATAAAAACAGTATAAATTTGATCTATTTCTAAATTATAGAAATTTCGAATCGTTTGAAATTCAACCATGTTTCGAACAAAGACTTATATCGTCAGATGTGGCCTACCATATCATAACATCCTAATGTTTAAATAGTTCCGATATAACTCACCCTATATATCAAACAATGTTTATTGGCTTCAAGGTAACTTTTTTTTTACCTAAATAGGTACTGTAGGTACAGTTACCGCATGTTGATAGTGAAGGTAAAATAATATCATGATAAAACTAACCCTTTCAGATTACCAATGTGTGAAATCTGCGAATATACATTGAACAAGTGTGGAGGCCGTTCCTCTAAAACATTAGGAAGGCTGAACTGTTGGTCTTCTAATAAGCTGATATTATAATAAAAAACAATATTATTATTTTTTATTATTATTATATTCTTTTTAAAAGAAAAAAATCATCTATGATTCTAAAATTTATTACTCAAAAGTGAATTATTTTTAACAATGTCAGATAACACAATGATAATTAGGCGTTTTGATTTTTTACTTCACATTCATTTAACATTTTCCTTAGTTGTGCGCGCAATATTTTCCCTCTCGGATTCCTTGGTATGGCTTCAATAAATCTTATTCCACCTCGTAATTGCATGTAAGGTGAAACCTGTAAATTGAAATAAAATATATAATTTACTCTGTTAATACACCGGTTCCTTCATTAGAACAAGTTATGGGTGTAAATAGTGATTTTTTGACAGGAACTGATAGAATTATATTTTAATGTGAAATATTACTTTATTTTATTTATTAATTGTTAAGTAACATTTATCTGATAAATGAAAAATCGAATGTTGCTTGTTCAGGGCTTAACCATTAAAGCATCATTGAATGATTCAAGATTATACTTTCGCGGTTCACTTTAGTTGATTCGTCCAAAGCGAAAGATAGAAATGGATCATCCAATATCGGCAAGTAAATACTAGTTGAGAATAATAGTTGTAGGATATTTATTGTTTATTGACATTTGTTGCTAACGCCAGCTAAAAAATTTGGCGTTAATTATGCAAGGCTACTTTGAACAAATGCAAATATTCTTTCATTCTAACGATTGTAAATAAAATTTATTTTTATAGATAATATTTTTTCATTCAAATATGAAGTGAATAATTACATACTATCTAATTACTACCTTACTATGCTACGGATTTCCAGAGACCATTTAGTTATAAGCTATAGCAAAAACATTTTGAAAGAATTCTAACTTACTTAACATCTAGTCCTATTTAAAGGAATATTTTAGAAATTTACCTCATCAGCAACGTAATCGAGAAGTTCTGGCTCGCTGACGTCAAGCCCTGGTTGCTTGACAACAAACGCAGTGGGTTCTTCGCCATGAAAAAGTACCGGTTTACCCACGACTCCTGCTTCTCGAACCGCTGGGTGCAGTTGTAATATGGTCTCCAGTTCCAAAGGGGCTATCTGTTTCGTAAACAATATTTCAACCTTCATTTATCTCAAAAATAATTACTTTTGCTCTTTGAATACATTGAAATTTGATGAACACAATAAAAATGTTAATTTTTTTTAAAAGCGAATAATAAATTGCTTTGGTACAATATACTTAACTTTTTTCTAAACCTTGCAACAATACTACTATGTGATTAGAAAGAAATTTAAGAAGTATTACGCATTTTTTTAAATTACACAATTATAAGAAACTGAATTAACTTCAAGTCATCGGATCGACATTATAGATAGTATGACATTGTTTTTTCTTTGATATCTATATAGTTTAATACTATTTTTTTGTTTTCAATGTCTCGCTATGTGCTTAAAGACCAAGTAAACGTATTTTATTTCTTTTCTAAAAATGATATATTATGAGTGCTCGGACATTGGAATAGCTTCTGTGAGTCCAACAAATCGAAAGATGTTCCAGCGAAACAGCATGGAAATTTGTGGTTTTCAATGTTTCATTAAAACTAAAAAATAAAGTTAAATGACTCTAAAGGTATATTAATATTTACTTTATAGCCTTCATACTCAATCATTTCTTTAAGTCTATCGACAATAAAGAAATATCTGTCTTCGTTATAATATCCTAAGTCGCCAGTTTTGAAGAAGCCTTCATCGTCCAAGTAGGTTGAAGGATCCACTCCTATATAACCCTTCATAAAGACGGGCCCTCTTAGACAAATTTCACCACGGCCATTTGGACCCTGAATTTTACGACTTTCAGGGTCCACAACCTGAAAATAATATATTCATTATCAGACATAATTTCAATACACTGAAGTCAGTAATAAGCGGGTAATGGTTTTAGTATTTAATGTAATATCGTATTAATTGTGTAATATTAATTTTTAATGGAAACTCCTGGTGTTAAAGCGCTATATAGCTCTTAGCTAATGATAGTCTCCGACATCTTTTTAATGATCGTAAACAGGCGAACAGAGCTAGATGGCGCTAAGCGACGGTAACATAGTGTGAAAGGTCGATAATCTGACAGTGATAACACACTCGATTCTCATACACATCACGGATTCACCATGCCACATAACAGTATTAATAACCTTTTTTTATTAAACTTATAAAAAACAGATAATATCAATTATCAAGGACTAGTTGGATATCAGCAAACACATTCGTGATATTCGTCCATTAAACCTCGGCACCAGCAGATCCACACCGCCACGCCGTCGGAGTATTGTCGCGTCAAACAGTCGGCAAAGGACTTGGATATTGACATAATTTTGAAATGGTGTAGGAGTCCGTAAGCGACGACTAGTTGGCGCAAAGAACCATACTCGTGTAGGAGACTTACCACAGAGTACATTTATATGATAGGAGATACCTTACTCTCAAACGTCTTTCGTCGTTTGTTTTCGTCCAATTAACCCGAAAGAGTCAATGATATGTTAGATGGAAGAAAGGAAGAACAGGAATTTAACAAGAAAACTACAGTAATATAATGTACATAACACAAAAATAAATGGAATTTACAATGGAAAATACACTAAAATTTTAAAAATAAACATACAGAAAAAGAATGTCTAAGCAAATTGATCCCTGCTATGTAAATTTGAACTTTTTTTACAGCTGGAGTACAACCTAGAGACTAATGACCCACCTGATGGAAATAGGTTCCCATGTCCTATAAAAATTTGCAACATCAGAGGTGTTAGTTACCACCGCATTGCAGCCTTAAAATTTAAAATAGATGCGCTTGCAGTATAATCTTCTTCTTCTTGATATATAAAAATGAATGTCTGTATGTCCTTTATAGAATCGTAAACTATACA
The DNA here is from genome assembly GCA_949752895.1 of Dendrolimus pini. Classification (NCBI taxonomy): domain Eukaryota; kingdom Metazoa; phylum Arthropoda; class Insecta; order Lepidoptera; family Lasiocampidae; genus Dendrolimus; species Dendrolimus pini. The sequence continues at coordinate 12,579,547 of OX457133.1, forward strand.
TTTGATCATGTGATGATCTTTAGCAAAGTTGTTGTGCATGAGCCAAAGAAGGCTTTTGAGTTGGTTCACAATTGGATCTGGTAAGTGGCGCTGCTGTCGGCATATCGATTGAAGCTTTATCGGGCAGTACCACGTCTGCCGGGACGGCTAGTTTGTATATAAAAGACCGTGAAATGAATACCCACGTATTAAAAATATTCAGTTAAAAAACCCTCTTGAAGGATACAATATTACGAGTTCAAGTGATTCATCCGTACACTAGCGACTACCAATTACCACTTCGTGAAACCTGATGTAAGAGACGACAGAACAACCCAGCCACAATCAGGTGGTAGGTCTGGTTGGCTACCATCCATCTAGAGTAGAGTATGCCACCATAACAACCTTGGCTTGTATTCCGGTACGAGTGGTCAGGTTCCAAGTCCCTCCTTCGAGGCCGGCAGCAGATTGGTAGCACATTTGTTGTTGCAAATATGCATAGGCAACGGTAACCACTTTCCATCAAGTGCGCCGTCTGTTTGACTGCTGTAGTTCAGCAACAAACAAAAAACATACTTAATTGAAAAACACTATAAAACTTGAATTTTTTTCAAGTTTATATTACATTACTGTGTTACCTTCATAGTGATGCCTGGTGAGGCCATGCCCACGCTTCCTGATTTGCATCCTTTTGTTCCCCAAGTTTCTGATGTCAGTTCACCCGCTTCAGTCATACCATAACCTTGCAATATTTGCTTTAGTTTGGGGAATCTGGAAACAATCCATATTATAATACATAACTACATATACATAATTTTGTTTGGATGTTTTATGTTTGTTGAATTCAACTATTCTTAATAGTTGAATCACTCAAGTGGCGCAAATATGCAACCCTCAGTGAGAGTTATATGTTTGTGCCGTTTGCTGTTGAAACGCTTAGACCATGGGGTCCTGAAGCCATGAGCCTTTACCTAAATTTATCAAAACGATTAATTGGCTCTTCAGATCAGAAGGCAACCAGCCATCCAGCCTGCCCCGAGGCAAACGGATAAGTATATATCCAGCGAGGAAACGTAGGCAGCCTTTTGGGAACCTTACCCATAGAAAACGATGATCTAGGCTCAATGTTCTACTTATGGGGACTATGGGTAGAATACAATATAAATAAGTTTTCTTCTATTTTATTAGATTATTTGTTGTAAATATTTATAAAAATAGTTAAATTTAAAATAGTTTTTAAATAGGATAATACCTTCAGGGCATAGCTACAATTTTTATTAAAGTGAAACTGCGTGTAAAGTTGTTAATAATTAACTTTTAAATTAAATCTTTGTTAAAATTATGAATAAATAAAACTACTACAATTATATTTATACCTTTCATATTTATGAAAAAAATGATTAAGTGAGGCGGTAGGTACTTTTGAAATACTTAAAAAAAGCTGTTTGTATCATAATAGGAATTTATATTGTAAATACGCAGCACATATTTGGAATCATCTTGTAGTCGGATAAGACAGAGATTGTAGATGAATGATTGTATATATTTTCTTTACGACTTTCAACACTTGCACAATTCATCAAGACCATTTAATTATATTAATTTCCGTATACTGGTACCAAATCGCCCGTTGCAATCTCTAATTATGATTATTTGAGTTCTATATCTATATTTAATTATGTTTAGAGGTGTAAATATTTGTTGTTCCAAATAAATTAAAAATAATCGATTCTGTTTGTAATTTGGTTTTTGAGTAGATACTCGTACAACACGTCTACAAAAAAGCAACAACGGTAACACATATATAATAGAAATAGTCATTACTTATTTTTAACTATATCCATTGTCTTGTTATGTAAAGGAGATGAACGAGAATATATTATCATGAGAGAATCCAAGTTGTGATTTCCGACATCTGCTTTTGAAAGATAAGCAACAAATGCTGGCACTAGGAACGCTATGTTTACCTGCAATTAAGTACATTTAGTTCATTCAACAATGCTTACATCTATAGTTTTTTTTTCCATGTGTTCAGCAGAAAGGAGAACGGCCCACCTAATGGAAAGCGGTTACCATCGCCTATGGTCATTTGTACAACCAGAGTTAGGTACTATGAATTTTCTGCCGCTCTGAAGGCAGGCTGAAATCAGGTCACTGATGCCGAAACACAACGCAAGGTTGTTATGGTGGCATGCTCTAGAATGCTCTAGATGGTAGCCATTCTGACGGGTATTTACTCTACCAAATAAAAAATCGGCAGTGAGTTTTTTTGTAGTCCTTAGTACAGGCGGCCCGGTCACAGGAAATTATATTATTTCTCCGTTCCTGCACGGGTAATAATATAGATTAAAATATTCAGTATCTAAATTAATAACAGCAGTCCAAAGATTCCTCAATGTTGGATAGCTAACATATTAACGCTAGTTGAGGTTTATTACCCGAGACACTTGTTTAAGACGGCTTGACGAAATACACACCTCATTTGTAAGGCTTCATATTAATAATAATATCCAATCCGAGAACCGCAGTTTCTCTTGCATCTTTCAAAAAAAGTGTTTTATGTTCATCTCCCGTCTCTAGAGTTGGAAAATCGGCTACTATGAAAGCCTTTGACTAAACAAATATAAAAAAGAAAATAGCCCTATTCATTTAACGGACTAAAAACTTGCTTGACGTTGAAGACAGAATAAATAAGAAACAAACAAATTCACTTATACGTTTATACTCGTATATCGCTTTAGGTATGATGACTAATTAATAAGCGTTTTAAAATATTGGTATCTTACCTTACATTCTTCCACAGCTTTGAGGAAACTTTCAGGCGTGACTTCATCGACGTAAACAATTTTCCTTCCAAGCGAGAGAAATTTATAGGTCATGAAAGTATCGTAATTATGATAATATTCTCCGAACAGAAATGCCACTTGTAGAGATTCATTGCTAAAACTTTATAAAGAAGGTCGATTAATATTGATCGATTTATATTCACTAATTCATAAATAGTACAAGCGATTATAGACTGTGTAACAATCGCGTGCCCAGAAGGCTGGCTGCATTGCCTCGCTGTATAGCGATGCTTATTTGTTGGGCGATTTACTAATTATTTTGATAAATTTTCGACGGTGGTTAAAGACTTAAATAATTAGTACCAAATGTACATTAAATATAATGGTGCGTTTTTATCGTCCTATGATACTGTATAAACATCTACAGCCGTCAAGGCCTTGTTATTTAAATGATACATGTGTGAAGTTGAATACCACAATTCTAACGAGTCAAATAAACACAGTACATATATAGGTTTACAAATTTAGGTTTTAGGATAATTATATTAATTACATTTAAGTAATTATAAGAAAATTGTACTGATTCCCGCAACACAGACTCAGAGTCGATGTTTCAGGAGTAGCAATCGCTGCCAAAATATTGTATAGTCTTTCTTAGTTTCATAAATTATTTATAAGATTAAAATGTGTAAAGGCATTATATACCCAATTTAATAATTATTTTTACATCGAAAAGGATATGTTCTAATTTCCATTTAATCGTTTAGTTTAACCAATTCTGACTGGTTGTTATATAGAGGCTTATTATATAGAGTTACAAAAATGTTATTCATTAACGCGTTAAGTTTAAGAGTTAAAACTCTCTTTAATAGGACTACAAACTTTGCATAAGTATTACGAATAAGGAGGTAAAATAATAAGACTATTTTATACTTACTCATCAGGTAAACTATTAAGAATGCAGTTCAAATGTGTCAATTGTACACCTTTAGGCATACCAGTAGTTCCAGAAGAATACAATACAAAAGCTACGTCAATTTGTCCATTAACTAGAGCAGGTTCAAATTTATTCACGTCGACCGTGTTATTTTGAAGTAATTTAGTAACCGAAACCAGCGATTCCAATTCATCATCCAAAGTAAAGATAGTTTTTATGGAGACAAAACTTTTTAATATATCGCTGTATGTTGCCCAAAACAAGTTGGAACAGATAAAATATTTTGGTTTTGTTATGCTCAACTTGTGTTTCAGGACAGCTGTAAAGAAATACTTACATAAATGTTAGTTTTAAATTGTTTTAGAGTATTATTATCATTCTAGAACAATGGAACTATTTGTAGAATACTTTCGTTAAACGTTTCTTTGGGATTCCTTGCCAAGTGTTCAAGTTTGTGTTTGTTTCAGTTTGGCTTTATAATTTGTTCGATCCCTCTATAGTGCATGTACTATAACAATTTTAACCGATTTATACCTTATGGATCGGGAGCTTGTCATGCCTTGGTCTTGCGACCGTGGAATGACCAAATGACCATATTATTATAAGATATTTAACAAAATGGCACTGCAAACCATTAAAAAGAAATTTTTACTAAGAATGAATGAATTACTTTATTGCTTATATATAAAATATACGGTCTTGTTGCCAGGCGATCTCTTTTAGACTACTCTACATAACTATTATAAAAACTGATTTCACGATCTTTTAAATGGTAGGTCACAGTAATTATAATTACATTTTTGCATAAATTATTAACTTTCTTATATAGTATAAAACAAAGTCACTTTCCGTATCTGCCTGTCTGTTTGATTCGCTAACATCTGAACAATGCAACGGATTGTTGTTAAAAATTAACTAACTAGTGGTTTTCACCATTAGTTAGTTAATTTTTAACTGAAGGTTTATATAATATAAAAACCTGACCCTGACCGCATAGCCACGGGGAAAACTTTTGTCAGGTAAATTCTTCTTCAATATCGACATATAATATTAGATACTAAAAAAAGTATATACTCACCTCTACCGCTGTTTAGATCGTAAGGGGTGTAAGTAGCACCAGTGAACACAATTCCAAGGACTGTTGGGATGAATTCATTGCGTTTCTCTGACCCCACTGCTACGATATCCCCTCTTTGAACCCCGAACTTTGTTAAGGAAACTGCGAGATTGACGGCGTATTGTGTAAATTCCTTGTACGTAATTTTCTTCTGAGTCTCGCCATTTTCCTATTTAATACAATTAACTTAAATATTTATAATTTAATACGAGTTTTTTAGATAAGAATTTATTTGTAAGTTTTCCAAATCAATTTCAAAATAGGAAATGTTAGTGGTACTTTGGTTAACTTTGGTACTTTATTTCACGGAATTAACTTTTTAAAAAATATTTGTCAAAATAAATTTCACTTTTATTCGCATACTTAAATATGATTTATAAATTAAACTTTAGCTGTTATATAAAATGTGTCATTGTAAAATTGAATTTGGTTGACTTATTTTTTACATGAAAATTTCTTTCTGAATATTTCTTTGGAGAAGCAGGTTTTTCTTTTGAGTACAGACAATCAAGCTGTAAATAACATATAATCGTGTTACAATAGATAACAGATCACACGTACGTACCACGTAGAGATAAAATGCATTAGAGTATTTCCTACATCGGTAAATTCGAAGTGTATGTTTTCGCACGATGGTTTATTTATCCGTCAACTTATCGAGATTATAATCTATACAAATTAAGCTTGAAAACTGCTTAAACGTTGAAAATTCTATATCAAAATTCGTCATCACGTAATTAAATCGAGACGCGGGTGTCTTAGTTGCTAAGCTAATACAGTATTTATCCAACGTAGGAAATTTAAAAAACTTACCATAGCTATTTCATCCTTTTTAAGCCGTAATTTATCCAACATATATTTTCCAAAATTCAAATGCGCTGGTACTTGTACATCGCTGCCGAATACGTAATTTTCGTTGGCAAACATTATTGAATTATTTTTTTTGTTGAAAACACAGTAGAATGTACAACATTAACAACTATAATAAACTGTACTGTTAAAACAGTTTATATACGACAATCGATAGCAATTAAGTAAATGTTAATGGATTTCAATTGATGATTTAAAACAATTATATTAGTTAAAGTAACACAAACAACTATTATCACCGTAATAATGTACTGTTATGAAGTCATCGCTCTAATAACTGTTGGCAATATTTCAAATTAGCTCTACAATATTATTAACGTTTCGCCTATTCATCTACTTAGTTTTATTTATTTTGAAGAATTTTTCAAAGATATAATTTTAACTCTAGCATTAAATAAATCTAAAGCCTGCACACGTGGAGCGAACGTTCTCCGAATGCCTTCTTCACACACCGGTGGGTTTTACAATGAATGTGTTTTAGGTAACGATGCTTGCTTATCTAATACCATGTTTCAGCTATTACATTGCGGAATTGCTACAGTACAAATTGACGGAAGTATTCAAGTCAATGTAATTTTTTTCAAGGCTCTATAGCCAAATGACAGAAATGGAACTTGTGATTTCTTCGTATCGTTTTTGGTAGCTTGCAGCCATCGTATTGAACGATATATGTGAGACAAACCATTTTGTTTAGAACAATCTTGGCAGGCGTATTGACTGTTCCACTAAATAGGAGACATCTAAGAGCTATGCTAATTGGAACTTTATGAGCTGACATTACATGTAATTTTTATTATTATATGTTTTACACTAGGGGAAGACGTGCTCAGATCTAAGTTAACAATAAAAATGTATGCCATTTTTCTTCTTTTTTGTTATATGTAGTTATTAGATTAATAAAAAAATGCATTTATTGTTTTCTACACAATGAAGACCATGCATATAAGTAATTCAAAGTTTAAAAACTTTTATAGTCATTGAAATTCAGATAAGTACTCATAGGAACACTTTATCGTGTAAAGCAATTTATTCGTCTGCAAAGTTTTCATCTGGGATATAAAATAAAGGAGCAATCTAAACGGATATTGTGCACTTAAGAAGAGATGCTACCACATAGTGCTATTGGAAATTCACTCGTGTAAAACTTGAATGCAGTAAATTATTGAGTTAAATATCGATTGTGTCCGGATTGCGAAGGTTACTGCTCTTATATCGCGGTGGATGTGGAATATTGACAAGTTTCTACTTTTGAATAAATACTAAATGATAAACTTTATGATTATTGTTAAAGCGTAGGAAGTCTTCAATGAAGCCTTTGTTTGAATAATACGTGTAATTGTTTTTTTTGAATTTTTACAATTAAACAGTGTGTACGAACTACCCTTGGTTAATTGTGCGGCGACAATTGTAAAAGACTATTTTCTTTGTGCTTGATATAAAACTGATTATATGTAATAGAAGCGCGGACACATAATACAACAAATAAAAAAAAATACATATAAAAGATCAGGTACTAAAATTTACCATCTAATTACTTTACAAACAATATTAATGCGATGTTTTACCTCTTTTACTTGTACCTACCTACTTATCAAGTCCGTACAGATAAATTAGCTGCGAGATGTTTTTGCGGTTGTATTAGTGTACGGTCAGCACATAAATAATTATAAAACTAATAATATTAAACGATACTAAAATTATATATATGTCGGAGGGAAGCTTTAATTGGACGTATCGTTGACTGGATGTATAACGCACAATATCATTTGCAGCACATATACTTAATGTAATTTAATTTGATTTGTTGAATGTTTCTATAACTTAAAGATCGTTCTAACCTAATAAAAGTTATGAATATTGTAATTTAATAAACGAACAATCAGAGCAGAGCATATGGCGGAGCGGGGTCAGCGCCCTCTATACTTTGAGTAATATCTACTTGTGTAGACTGAGGAGTTTTTGTGACGCATTTGGTTGGTGGCTACAGGTCGAGTTGGACCTTTGAGAGTTTTAAAGAAAGTATTGAAGTTGAAAGTATGAGCGGGTGCCCTGAACCCGCTGCTCGGTCTAAACTATGTCATAATGTTGATCAAATCTAAATTAAAAGTGTATAAACCGTGGCTATTGTGTTTTATGCTCGCATTTTATCCTGATGACGCCCACTAAACCTGCAATAACTAAAGATGTCGTGAGAACGAGGCCGTTCTGCGACATATATATATATATTTAAATTAATTTTTGATGCTAAATTTCAAGTAAATTTGAATTTCAAATTTAGAAGTTCTGTAAATATAAAAATACTACTAGAAACGCAAAAACGTCTTGAAGTTAATTTACCTGTACGCTTATATAATTTACCAACTTAATTGTCAGTATAGATAATACTGTTCAATTTATTTTATCAACTACATTCATCAACACGTCAAAATACCTATAATTTTAGTTGACTCACTAGTGAGTGACTCACACTCACTCACTCACGTAGGAGCCATCAATTTATGGAAATTGTCAAACTAATCGAATACATTTCGCTTTTAATCCAATCGGAGCAACAAATATTTAAATATATTGGCTCTTCGGGGATTTTAAGAGTGCTTTTGGTATGTAAATAAGTACCTAAATATTTAAATATAAACAATTGTGTAGATGTAATTGGGTGGATGACACGTTACAACCAATTCTAATATTATCTACATATAAACAGGCTTTAATAAAATACATTCAATTATCATAATTACTTTTCAAAAGTTCATCATAGAAATAATTGTAATTACTGTTTAACCAATAATAAATGTGCTAATAGAGTCTGGTTTTGTAACATGATAAAAATAGTCTCAATTGACTTGGTTGTCATCCAACAGTATTGTAGTGGTATACCATTCTAAAATCTAACTGTTACAAATATATAACCCCCGATGAGATTTTCATAGGTATGTTTGTATTTACTGTTGTTGAACGCTTGGACCGTGGGGTCTCGAGGCCATGAGCCTCTACCAAAATTATCAAAACGACTCATTGGCTCTTCAGTTGATCAGAGGGCTGGTACCTACCTCAAATAACGGTCAGTCGGCGATCTAGCGAGGAAACGTAGTCATTTTCTGGGTACCTTACTCATAAAGAACGGTGACCTAAGCTCAATATTATACTTATTATAGTCTTGATCCCGGGTCTATGGGTAGAATACAATACATCTATGTTTCCTTTTATTGTATTAGTCTGTAGTCATTATACTAAATTTATATTCATTTTTTTATGATTGACTGCTACAGACGCTTCAAGCATCAAATCCATATAATCAGAATCCGTAATATTTGATGTTATAGTTTTACACAATTTATATAATTCGGAACGAAAGTTTTCGTTTACACAGAAAAATGCAGACCGGTTACCGATAAGTAAATAATTAAAAAAAATCTATAAATAAGTTAATTATAAAGAAATTCCTTATTAATATTACCATCAAATCTAAAGAGATTAATAAGTAATTTAAATATAACCTAAAGTAACTAAAAGTATTCTTACTAAGAAAGTGTCCATTATTAACACTTTTCTTATTGTCTCTGTTAAGGCGAAGACACTTTGCTCATGTGTTCTTTATTAATAGCTAGCACATTACACTACACTTTTATTTTGTTTATAGCACCAGTTTAAATGGTTTTGTTCTTTTGAGCCTTAAATAATAATAATAATAATATTTTGATCCTTATTCGCAAGCAGAAATGGCAAAATGTTGATTGCTATGCATTCTTAGCTCTGTTCCGCTTATACGATTCGTACACTGTCACGGGCTACTAAAATTGATTTACCACGCAGATACATCGAGAGGAATTATTAGTTGTATAAAACTGTAAATAGGATATTTTATAGTAAATAAATAGGTTTATCATTTCATATTTAGGTTGAGGCGTTTATAAAAAAAAACACAGTTTTATTTAAGCTTCGTTTTATTTCCATAATTAACACATTTATTTGGCAGTTTCATTCCGCAGGTATGATACAAAAAATCCTAGTTTTAATAGCTGTCACTAATATAAAGTCTTAAAGTAAACTTAACAGCGAACTTAATAAATGATAACTTAACAAAACCAAACAGTCTTATAACATTAAATTCGTTAAAATAAAATATTTTTACAAATCATAATTTACAAATCATAATTTACGTAGTAATAATTTAACACATAGATCACGTCAACTCTAATTGATTTTATTTGAAGTAATATACCACCTACGTAAAAGTTGGATTGGACAGATAACGATTCGATCACTATAAAGAATCTAATTAGGCATTTCTTCGTAAAATCGATGTTGTGAAAAAAGAGTACACAATTCCTAAATAAACATGTACATGCTTTACAAAAGTGATGTATGTAAAATCAATTATACTCTGATTTTTAATTACCTGGACTAAAACGACTACTGCGAGCTTCGGTTTTTACATTGCAAACTTGCAACTCAGTGTTGAGTTGATTCAACTCACACAACTCACTAATGAGTAAAAAAAGGTAAATTTTAGTCCAGGTAATTAAAAATCAGAGTTTTGATATTATTACGCATTTTTATGTAGACACTAGCTTCTGCCCGCGACTTCGTCCGCGTGGTGCGGTTTTTTATCTATCCCACGGGAACTCTTTTTTCGGGATCAAAGTATCCTATATCTTGACCAGGGATATAAGCTACCACCATATAAAATTTCATTTAAATCGCTCCAGTCGTTTCGGAGATTAGCTGGTACAAACAGAGAGACAAACAGACAAACAGAGAAACAAAAAATTTGAAAAAAATATAATTTAGTTCTATTTCACTTCTTACATCTCCCTGAATCGGTTTTTAGCAATTTTTTTCATTGTACAGAAATTCGACCTCTACAGTTTTATTATATGTATAGATGAAGATTTCAGGTTATATATTAAACAATCACAATTATAACTGTCACTATCTAAAGATCCATTAAATCATAAACAAAAAATTGGATGTTTGAAACCTTATATCACTGAAAGTAATATAATATATAATAATTCTTTACAGTGGCTACAAACAGACATGAACCCAAAAAAGTAAAATAAGAAGTTAAATCTGTTACTTAAACTTAATGGATCTTTAAATGACTGTGAGTGCAACAGTTAGTTATGAAAGTAAAACTAATTGCTATTTACGACCATTTATAACAGCAATTGATTATTGTCTGATCAGCCGAGAAAATAACACCATTCAAATCAAACTGACATAGCACTATATAGGCGGGGGATATTTCTATGAGCTAATACTATTATTAGCTGTAACATATCTGGCAAAGTACAAAATAACTTATTATACCTATTAAAACATTCATCAAGAAAGAAATTGATGCCTTTTTGTTTTTAACGCGTATACAAGTAATACACATATTAGAACTTTATTCACTTTAGCACGATATGCTGAATTCTCTTCGTCGTCGAAATCTGTAAAGATACACAAGGTTAAAAAAATTAGTAATTTGAAAAGATACTATCATATAGAAATATAAGAATATTGGTATTCAATTATAAGGGAGTGTAGAGCACACGTAACTAAGTCTTTAATTAATTAGCAGAAAATTGTCTAGCTGGATGTTTCGTGTTAAATAAATTACGTACCTGCATAAAGAACAGATACGAGTATTTTTTCATCAACAATAATGTTAAAAATATTGTAGTATATGAATGTCTTGTAAATAAAAAAAATATTTCTTTGTTGAAATTTGTAAATATTTAATTTAGCTCACGTGATTGAATTATGTTAATGTTTGCCAGTTTTAGACCGTATTAATGAACTAAAACCAAACGACAATCAAATCATAGTTATTTCGAAACATAAAATCTTAAGTACTTTATCATAAAAAAATGAAAATAGTTATATTATTTACTACAAAAGCTAAAGTTGTGCAAGCAGAATGAAATGTGTACGTTGTGAAGCGAAACAAAGATTTTTTTACCAAAATCTCTAATTTGTTCACCGAATGCCTCTCCCTGGAAATTAGAGCTTATAGCGTCGCTGTTTTGTAATACCTGTGATTGTCCTGTAAAAAATTCAATAAACTTAAGAACTATTGTTTAAACCTTTTAGCAGAAATTTTTAAAGAAATGTTTTACTAGTCGGTTTTGTTTTAAGAACCTGTAGCTAAAAACACAAGGCTAAGGCTTATACATTCTTTAGAGAGCGGCGGCAGATTGGTAGTAGTACCTTTGGTGTTACAAATATCCATGGCGATGGAACTCATGCAATAGAAAAAATTCTTTATGTGGGTCATTTCATCTGCCTGTTTATCTATGTAGATACATAATTATGTTACAGTCTTTTTTGTCAGAAACTACCAGGTCTATATGAATAGAATTTCATAGAAAGATATATGTTCGTTACAGTAATAATAAATAATAACAGCCTAAACTTCTGGGCTCGGGCCACCCATGCATGCTTTCCTGCCAGGATTCTAACCCGCACCTTTTGAGTTTGGGACGCGAGAGCGCTAACCACTTAGGTACCATGGCTGTTAGCCACACGATAGTGATATTGCAAAAAACTCATCACTATACGTAACTAAGGCATCACAACAACTGTTTTCAAAACTGTGTTTTAAAACATATTGTCACTGTGTGGGACATAATATGTCATCGTAAAGAAATTTACGCTTTCAAGTTTGTACAATTTGCTCTCCGTTAACTATAGAATATTGGATAGAAAATTTTGAAAAAATCTAAGGTCCTTGAGATTTTTTGAGTAATTTTTAAGTTACGGACATGTTCTATAAAATCTTTTATTAGGGTTCCGTAGCCAAATGATAAAACTAAACTCTAAAATCATCTCTACAGAGCCCTTCATTATGCGTAGACCCACTTGACTTAGTTTTGTTTAGGCTATAATATAACAAGTATTTAGGCAAGAACCTGTTATCACAACGAGTAATTAATTAATAAGAATTTAACTACTTAACAATATTGATTGCTTGATGTTAAATTACTAGAATTAAATGAGGTATATTAGTTTTAAACAGATTGCTAGTAACAATCAAAACATATTATCTTCTTTGTATAACAATCTTATATAAAGTAACATAACTAAATTAATTTAGCCTCGTTAACAAAAGGCGAGCCTATAGCCTTTTAACAAAACAAGCACATTTCAAGCCTGAGATGTGTTATATGAAATCTTTGCACAGCGGAAACTGAAGGCGTATATTAAAAATGTACATAAAATGCTACCTTTTTTCCTTATTGTTTGATTATCCATTACTGGCCTTGGAGTAGTTGTGAAAGCAGATGGCGGAGCTGGTATTTCTGTGGATATAAACATGTTAGGTTATCAAACTATTACTACAACTAAACGGTAAGTATAAGTAATAATGCTAGCTTACAAAAGTACTAATGTTGTGTGTAGACCTCCCTACTTTTAGAAGAACGGATGGCATAACTTTTTATAATGTAGAACAATCGAGTTGCCTAGAAGTAGGCCCCGCGCAACAACTGCAACACACTATTTATACTACAGCAATTGTTTGCGATACCATATTGGTTTCTGTACGCTAATTATGTTAATAGTTTTGAATAAATTCTTTAATAAATCGTCTACGCTCTCCAAGACGAATTAGGTGTAGTATGTAATGTTATCCATGTTTTGTATTTGTATACATTATTGTCTTATACTGAAATGAATCCACTATTTGATCATTGAATAGGTCATCGTACTTTAATTTAGAATTTAAAAACCTAAGTTTAAAATTAGTATGTAAGGATTTATTCATATAAAAAAAATATATTACTCATTAATACAACAAAATGTAGGTTCCTAAGAACGTTCCCGACGCCACATAGGGATTGGTTAACTAGATGTGCAGGTTTTAACGCAATGTAAAATTTCAACTTTCAGCACGTGGTATTTGTAACAACTCACGTTAAGTCAAAAAATTACCTAAGCGAGGCATCTTGGCGAAGACTCGAAGGCACGTTAGTGCCTAACCTACCTCCCACCGCCCCCAACCATAGTTAAGCCTTCATTAATTTCACCTCTTCAAATTGCTTATACAATTTCGGTAAAGTCGATAATTTTTTGTAGAGTAAAATAAAAGCCCTATTTCATTTTCTCTACAACTATATGCATAAATATTATAAGTGACAATGAACTTTTTTACAATTTAGCTACGAGATCCTTAATATACCAGTTTATATTGCAGCTGGCGAAATCGAATACAATTTTTACGAGTTTCCGTCCTTCCTTAAAGGAAACTCGCCTGAAATCAATATTCTAATGTTGAAAAATATTACCGTCGAGCTTAATGATGCCGTCAGTTTCTCCAAGGGAATTCTTCGCAATGCACTTATAAAACCCGAAGTCATCTTTGGTAATGTTCCGTATCTTCAACATCATAAATTTATTATAACCGCTATCCATGGGGAACGCTTCGTACTTGCCACCTACAATTTCCATTTCTACTTAAATATAAAACCTGTGCAGGTATAAAGAAACCAAGCTCAACATATTATGTAAGTAAATGTTGCTCTTGGACTGAAAAGAGGAATTTAGTTATTATTTTGAGTATATGTGCCTATTAGAACTACTAAACTATAAAATATTATGGATACTACAAGGTTGGTATATATGTACTAACCCAAATATAATATCGATTAAGGACTACTAAAAATGTTTCAAACCACGGAGCCTAAAGCGGCCGCTTTCGCAGAGTCGTATTACAAAGATGTCAAGTAAATTAGTACATTATGTTATTGTCTTACATTAACCAGTATATTTACACTTGTGTTAATTTCGATAAGCGATCATCCAAAAGCGGGCTTAAGTCGTCTGTCCCGGTCTGAGTATGCTCTCTACGGCGTGTATAGTATACCGTACCCCTAAGTAAATATCTGTCTATTTCAGTTGTTTTTTTAAATAGCTTCAATCTATAGACCCGGCATGTTTAAAATTTTACAATATTAAAGATAGATAGTCATTACTTCCACAATCTAGATTCATGTTTCATTATTTTATATTAATACTTATTAAACACGAGCACATACTCATAACTTACTCTTCAAAGTTTAATATTCAAATAAGAGAAAATCGACTATTAAGCATTGCTTGCAAATATATTTTGGCGTGAATTGGCTGCTTGCTCCTTTCAGCTAGAGTGGAATATGAGGATCATAATACATCTATTTTCCATTTATGCTTTAGTAAATGTAAGCATTGGAATGTTATTCTCTTTATTTTTTTGCTCGAACACAGATGTAATTATTTTAACAACGAAATCATAAATTATTGATGTAATCAAGGTATAAGGTATATTTAACATACTTTATACGAACAGAAGTAATGTATTTGTCAACCCATATTCTATTCTGTTCGGTATTGTTTTATATTATGATTAATAGATACGTAGCTATGTCATTATTTTTTTAAATATATAATGTTCTGTAATAAAGTTATCTAAAATTTGATTTGCATTTGCTTTAGTAGTAGTGTCGAAACTGGCAAGTTAAGTCCTTATTATAGTTAGGACAGTAATGTATCGATTAACAGCTAGTCCCTACATCTTAGTAATCGTTCATTTGTCTTACTACTAGTTAAAATTTGATGTAAGCTCCATACAAATAATGTCAAGTTTTTACTAATGGTAAGACGAGGGAATGAATAGGATGATATAGGAAACGACCATAACTATATTGTTTATTCAAGTCGTGACCAGGAGTTAAATTTCATTTTTTTTATTGGTAGAGTACAACAGACAGGCAGACTTCCCACCTGATGGAAAGGGGTTATCGCCTTCTATGGACATTAGCAACACCAAAGCTGCTGTCCTTGAAGAGGGGTACTATAATCTTGCTACTAATGCCAGAACACAATTCAAGGTTGTTATAGTAGTATACTCTAGACCAGGAATAATAGTCGTCTATACGGGCAATTGACCCTATGTGGGTTACTTTTTTCATTTATGTAAATGACTTCTAAACTGATGAAAATCTAAATCAGGCTTTAGGAGCCAGTCGTAAAGTACCTACAGTGTATTTAATGAAAAATTGACATATAAATGACAAAAGCTTAAAATGGAACTTCAATTTATACATAGAACACAAAGTATATATTATAATATAATTGAATTTTATTTTTGTAATGTAATTTATTTATGATTTAGTTTATTTTTAAGTTTTTAATTTACTAGACTGTTAATTAGTGCATGTTTATATTGTACTTAGGTTTTAATTTTTGATGAACACAAAGAAATACAAATAAATCTTGACATTTTACAGATTAAAGCACGTGATAAAAGCCTTAACTAAATTATAATCTTTAACTGACGCCAAACAAAAATTTTCTTATGACTTGTAGTTCGAAAAGGCACATTCTATATAACAGTAGATAGACATTTACAACACAAACGCAATGATTGCTTTTTAATAAAATAATCAATATTCTACAAGATGCTTTCGTTTTATAACAATTAATCTATATTTTCTATAATAAATTAATACGATCGATTTAATGAAGATAAAAAACAAATGATTATAATCTTTATTCAATTTTGCAAACCATAATATAAAAAAAACATAGGAAATATCACCTTATAATCGATACCTCAAATGTCACAATAGTCGCAAGGAACAAGGCTGATTTTCGAGAAAAGCAAATAAAGTAATTTATATTAAGGTATCGATATTAGGTATTCAAATAAATCAGTGTAGTCATGAATGGCGACCCTGTTATTTATTCTATAAGTCTCACCGGAAATTATCATATCCCCTCGGTCAGTGGTCCAGTAGTTAATAGACGAGGGATACGCCTCCGTGTGACACTCCAAGGTCACATCCTGACCAATATAAGCCCCTTCCAGTTGATTTGGTATTGATAACATCGGTGGAACTATCCCAAAAAAAAAAGAAAAAAAATCATTAATACTTAGTAAATGTATGTAATTTAATACTAAACAATTATATATGTGAATATGCGTGTGTTTGAAAGTAAAGCTAATAAGTTGGCACCTATACCTATTAAACTTTAATCCAGCTTAAAAACGTGCCTACGGTAATAAGTTTCTGCGAGATACGGCTTTAATGTACACAAGCAAAGTCACGTGGATAGCCGTCGAATAATATTTATAATAATACCCTGATAAGATAATTTAAAAAAAAATCTGTTATTCAAAAATAATATTAGATACAAATCGTCGCGTAATATGGTATTTTTAACAATCGATACAGTCTAAATTTACTGAGGAGACATAATTATCTAAATTATTGCGAAAAATAGCTTATTGTCGAGTATAAATGGCAAAACCTTAAAAGAATTACATAAATAGAATGCGTAGATCTAAATTAGACCAGACGAAACCCAGCATAAGGCAGATTGATATTTTGCTCTGAAAATATCCCAATAAAGTCAGTTTTGTTGTCTATCTAATGTCGCGAAACGAGTGAATTGGTGGTGTGAAATGTTTGCCACTATGCATGACTAGGCAAGCTTCACATACAGGTAGTGTAGAAATTTCACGTTTTTCATTTAATGGCTTTTAACCTACGTTGCTTGCATGTAGCTTGTGTGCTTAATTGACACTCGTTACCACGTCGATATTATTTTTGCACTACTACAGTTTCCCGAAATATTTTGTCTAAAAATTCAATGTTTCGACGTCATTTCCATTTGCATTCCAATGTTGCAGTACTTACAAGCGTAAGTACGATGTTTTATATTTTGTATATGTAGTATAAAACGGTTTTCAAGCAAGTTAGGTAACTTGCTTGAAAACCGTTGCCTATGCCGTATCCGATAGAAATCGTATTATTATTATCTTATTAACTTATCCTAAAAAAACATTTTTCGATTTAACCATAAATAACCTGCTTTTTATTACAACAATTCCTTTACAAGCAAGATTTTTCATAGACGACAAAAATGAATTTGAGATGTGTATATTGGATAACATTGCGTTGTCTACTAAACTAAGATACATTTTTTGCTGTAATTATTTTATTTAGACGCTATTGTAGATACCCCATTAACTGCAGTTATACCAAGCAGACTGTAACGGTAGTACGTGCAGAAAACGTAATAACGTAGTAACACTCTTCGTAGAAAAGTGAGTTCCCCGTGCCAGTACAGAATTACGTCTTAATAAAAAATGAGTTGTTAAATGACTAGAATTGTAGAGCCCAAAGAGTATAAAAGCCGGTTGCTATATTTTACTACTCATTCACTTGCACAACACTTACCATTGGTTGGATTTTGAACCGATATAAAAAGTAAATTGATTTACAGCAATAGTTTAAATTACTAAGTGAGATGACTTATGCTGGTGTGCACCGACATTTAACCAACGATTAAAATAAAATAATCACTGTTTATGCATACATTTTTAGCAATTATTTTATTTTAATCATCGGTTAAAAGTCGGTGCACGCCAGCCTTAGTACTAAGAAAATATTAATAGGGTTATATATAATGCTGACATTGCACAGATCATTCAAATTGAATCAATTTCAATTTGATTGATAAGCACATAGTTGTAAGGAAGCGACGTTATTCAATGACATTGAATGAATATAGTTTATGTTTATATGGATCAGTACGGTGTAATCATCCAAATTAAAAACAGAAATGAACCGTCTACTATCTGCTTAGTGTAATAATAAAACAGCAGCCCATAAACGTCCCACTGCTGGGCTCGGGACTACCACTATTTCGCGGGACAAGAGTATGCATTACAGCCAGGGTTCGAACCCGCGCTCTTAATGTAAGCTGTGATGTATTAATTCATCAAAAATGATGGCGGAATTACCCTTAAGCACTATCATTTTAAATATATGTTCGATTCCATAATTAAAATATCACGACAATCGGGTCCTGAGCAATAATGAGGGACTAAACGCACAACGTATGTACCAACTAACTAAATGCGAATTTTATATACGTAATAATGGAGTCATAGCAAAAATATTATCCAATATGCATTTCTAATAATTTACATAGTAGCTGTGTCTACATTTTTGTTGTAACTACTGCACGCTAACAAAGTTGTAGGCGAATAAAGTAGTAAAAGTAAGCCAAACTTTTTTATTTGGTAAAGTACCCTAATACTTAAGTGGCAGATGACGTTAAAAGTTATCTTTTTAAATTTTAGTTACTTCGTAATACTTGTAAAAATGAAATAAATCATAAGGATGCTGATAAAAGGATTGTAGGTAATATTTAAAACTTGGATCAGTTATTGGTCATCTTCTAGTAAAATAACAATAATAACCTGATAATTGCCTTAAAGATCTAATTTCATACATATCGAGGGCTTTATAACAAATGGGCGTATACGCAAAAGTGCCATTTTTTGTTGTTTACTACAATCTATGCATGTTATAATTTAGAAAGTCTTACCAGTATCCAAGTCTACCTAAATAGAAGGGTAATCCAAATTTCAGCCTTATACAATCAACTGCTTTCATTTTATTCTCAATTTTGTTCCTTGTATACGTACAACTGCACTTTTGTCTGTACGCCCATTTGTTATGAAGCTCTCGATGAGTGGGCTTAAGAATAGACGTAGTACCTATAACATACTTACATTGTACCATGAGCATTATCCTCTTGCTAATCGATGGTGGCACTCCATTAGAAGCTATACACAGGTAAGCCCCCATGTGTAACCGAGACACCTTTGTTATTGTCAAAGTTTCACCGTCGACAACGCTAACTGCCAACAAAATTATATTTTTTGAGGATTTGGTAGTTTTACCTGGGAATTTTTGAAAATTACCCATTTCAGAACTCTTGGACAACTTTCCTTTTTTTCGAACCAAATGACTGGGCTAATATTTAAATGGTAATAATTAGTATAACGTAACGTCAGGAATCTACGTATCTAATTAAAACCTATGTTCTTTTTAAATAAACTCTTATAATTACTCTACATTTATTTAGGACCGCCAGTAGGGGGTCTCAGTAGAAAGGGCGTGGTCTAGCGTAAGGTTCCGATTATCATCTTATTAAACCATCCTGACTTGAAGCAAGAGTCATAATTTGATGATGATTGAAAATGAAATGAATGAAAAATAACATGTTGAATACAGAATAATAATGTTCGAGTTGCGAGGCTCGAATTAAAATGCCGTCAGCATTACTATAGAATTTATTAAAACTATACAAACACGTATAACACAGGTACAATAAATATAACCGAATACAACAAGTCCAAACGTAATGCAGAGGGTCGTAATTCAATAAAACGCGCAAAGTTCGTCACTATTAGGTTACCGATCGTAGTACACGTCTCGCTTTGATCGTGGTTCTCGCTTTACTGCTCCCTCCCTCAATTAGGCCATCGTTTTATACTGAACAAATGCAGTGTGCCCGCCCGGCAACGTGGACCGAATTTCCTAGAATCAGGTTGTACTTTAAAATCCGTAACACATGGCTAATGATTGCAATACAACAATAGGCTGTTCTCTAGAAACGTATGCCAATAAATAAGTAAACAAAAGAAGACTATCATAAAAGAATTACAATAGTTTCAATGTTATTAGTTATTAGTTCATAAGCCGACGGGTAATAAATGTGCTTCTATAAATCTGTACGTGGAATTTGTCTTTTTCGGCGTCTAGGTTGTAACAATAATATTTTTATTATGTTTAATCTTGGCGACGTTCCAATATAGAGAACTCAGCTAGTGCATCTTCAATAAAATGGAACACTTTTTGAAAATTACAAATATTACATTATGTAATGAAATATTTTATTCAATTGGTCCATTTGATGTCAATTGTAATATTCTCTCTCGTACCTTTAATATCCGTAATGTCGCAAAGTTCCAAACGGTATTATAAAAGTTTTCAATTGCCACGAATCAAGTATTCAAAGAGTCGATATTCAAGAACTTCCCACTTTTATTCATTGCCAGAAGATTTCTGTTGTGTTTGTAAATACATTTCGTATGTAAAAGTTATCACTTTGAAGTTTTTGAAACATACTTATTTATTAAGATTAATTTACTAAAACCGTAGCTGTGTCTAATATATTTAATATAATAAGAAAACAAGGCAGTGATTCAATTGAGAGAAATTATATATAAAATAAATTGACCACCAAACTTGATATCACGAAATAATGTTTTATTTTTAATAAAAGAAAATAAACAATCTTCCACCGTCATATTTAGATTAGGTGGTCTAAAGCGACTAAAAATGACGCATTTTCTAGATAATATATTGGTAGGTATAAGACATAGCATACCGGTCTATTTATTTTGATACTTGTTAATTTGTGATACAAAGCTGCAAAAGCTTTAGGCCCTCCGGTATTGTCAAAATAAATTGTAAAATAATAATAATAATAAATCTAAAATAATTTGACCTATATGTATAGTATATACATATAAATCATATTATATAGTCTGAACAGAATGATACTACGCATATCGTGATGCAACGCAGGTGGTTTTTACTTTTAGATATTTATCGCTTAAAGTTAATCAAAGCTATCTTAAAATTATAAACATCATTATTTATATTTATTATACGATATAATTGACTGAGTTAAAAGATCATAAGGTTTGAAATAGGACAAAATTAAATATGATTCGGGCGTGTAAGACCTATGAATAAAATGACAAAAAGTTTCTAGAAATGCGTACATGGGAGAGTTTAATGTTGCTAAATCACGGCGTATCTACCACAAATGTGCATCTACTGATCTATTTACGTACACTATAATAATTCTGTAAATGGTTAAAGTTTGTACAGTGCGTTGAAATTTGTGAAAAAATCAGGGGGACTAACTCAGACCAGGACATTCCGAAAATGCAATTTTTAGAATTTTTGTGTATCTGTCTTTCTTTCTGTCTGTCTGTTTGTCTATCAGAACATCACGTGAAAACTACTGAACGGATTTAAATGAAACTTGAGAAAGAGCTAGCTTATATCGGGGCATAACTTACGATACTTTTATCCGGATAAATAATGTCGTTTTAATAATCGTTTAATAGATGGATTAGCAAAATAGATGGCGCTGCAATTGTGATGTAGTGTAATAATAATTTTAAATTGCCGATGTTGCCGAGTTCATTTAACCCGAAGTATGCAAATGTTTAACAAATTAAAGAAACTAAACTGTCTATTCTATGTCTACTATTATGGTAAACAAGCGTGCTAATATTATCGTATGTACATTGTACATACGTGTATGTATTATTGAGAAAACAACAGTTTATAAATTTCGAGATTAATTTTAGTTTTGGTTCCGTCTTCTGTGCATCTTCTTGATAGAAGACGGTGACCTAGGCTAAATATATCCGTGGAGGCTTATTAATAGCTTATCTAAATCTATCCTATTTTTAGTTATTATTAATGATAGCTTTTAGCCCCCCAAATAAAATAAAATATTCTTACATACAGTTCAAAAAAATTATAGGTAGAAAGTTTATATTACCAAATAAGATTTACTTACGGCTAAGTTTTCTTTGATATAGTTTGTATTAGTTTCTAATACTTTAATTGTTGTTAACTCCTTATGTTTCTATACAATCGGAAAAGACTTGAGTAAATGTGATGATTATTACATTACCTGATTCACCGTTGTAATTAAAGTCCTGCCCATCTTCCCGTCTCCACATGACATAAGGCTCGGGGTATCCGGACGCGCGACACACCAAGGTCACGTCGGAACCTTCTCGCACCACTATATCAGTTGACGTCATGTTATCGATGATTGATGGTGGTACTAAGTAAACCAACAGAAAGTATGTACAAATTTTTATTAAACGCATTTATTTTAGATCTACCTATATACATACCACATAGATGGCAGTGAGATCATTAAAATTAATTAACACCTTTGAATAATTGTGTTATTGTAAACATAATATTGAATTACTGTTTTTAGAAATAAGTAATGTTTTGTTATCCACAATTTAGTTCGGTATTGAATTTTTAATATTAAACACATGATCTCATGATGGTAACATGATATACCTACATGTTTTCTTTACAATGTTTTCTTTTGTAGTCAGTACTTTGTAATTGTAAACAATTAAAACAGAAAAATTGCCTAAGCATCGCAGGCTCTCTACTGAATTTGAAACCAAAATTCTTGAAATAATAGTTTACTGAAATTATTTTATTATTTTTGGGGAAAATTTCAGTTATTTGCGAATTATATAGCTGATAATGATTTATTGCAGACCCACATTATTGTACCAAAAACTATATGTAGAATTAATAATATGTAACATATTGCGAATTAAAGTTTAATTATTTTATCTGTTTTAAACGTGATAGACAGAAGTATAATTTCTTTACACTAACCGACGACTTGGAGATATCCTTTCCTTGACCTCATAGGGTCTGTGTTGACCTGACACATGTACCAGCCGCGGTCCACTTCTTGCACGCTCTTGATGTGAAGGTACCACGAGCGGTGATCGTTGTACGACAGGCTGATGCGAGGGTTTTGTGTGATTATGTTATGGTGGATACTCAGGATTGTCTGTGTATCCATTCGCACCCATGCTACCTAAAATAGAACAAGAAAGTAATAGATATGATTTGGTAGAGGAACACACAATGTTTAAAATTTATGGTTACTTTTAATTAGTAATATAAGGATATAATGATTAAGACTAAAATTATGTAAAATCGAGTACTCTGCAACCACTTGTAAGTAATTTAAAAATGCTCTAAGTGTGGCACAGTAAGCTTAATATGCTGGTACAGATGTTTTTAGAATAAACGTAACATGGAAAAAAGATCGATCTCAGTAGCATCCAGACCAGAGAAATACTGGAGAAATAGTTTCAGTTATAGTGCTAATGGGAATTAAACCGCTAAATTGAGGCGTCAGCAATAAAGTCCTACAACACTCTAACCACTAAATCAATATGGGTTGTATAAACCAAAATACAAACAAGAAAAAGGAACAAGAAAAATATATTATTTTCCGTGTTAAAGACTTTCATAAAAAACAAAATTGTGAATATAGTCAGCGCCGAACATTATGGCTGCGCAAAAAACCGTTTTTGTAAAATATGTTAATGCGCATCTTTCATTCAGTAAGACATTAAATATGACTACATATATAAGGAGATCAATTTGATTTTACTCTTGTAATCTGCCATGAATTTTTTTATCATCATCCATTCTTTTTTAATAAAGAAGAAATAACCAAACATACAAATGCTAACGTTTAGGCCCTTCATACACAAGGCTACGCAAATCTTCGATACTAATGTTGGTATACAACATTAGTATAAAGTATAAGTATCGAGTAGGGCACGGTCCGTACACACGACATTGAATCGCAAAACGCAAGTTGCCTATTCAGTCACTATAAACGGCTAAACAGATCACACTTTTTCAAAATGTCTCACACAAGTGATGGTGAAACGATAATTTTGTACTATCTTTATCGAAAACAAAGAAATTGTCGTAACAGAAGATACTGGGTTCATCAGTATATAGAGAGAAATATAAAGTGCAGACTGTTTGTAGCTGCAAAATAATGACAACAAACAGATGCGAAATTCTAATCAATGTACAGAATATCCAAAGAGAGTTATAGGCATTTAGTGGACTTATTTGTTCCACATATACAACAAAAATTGCTCCGCCATTTTGGAAATCGCCGAGCGATTGTATGTAGCGGTGACGACGCGAGTCGCGGGACGAATGTCGGCGACGCGACTCGTGTACGAACCTCAATGGATTTGTATGGCGGTAGTCGATGGAGACTAAAATCGTTGAATATCGAAGATTTGCATAGCATTGTGTACGAAGGGACTAACATTTATATAAGTATTAGTAAAAGAATCTATGGTGATTGTATGAGCATAAATATTTTCAATATATTCGTCTTTTAACACCTTTTAATACCGTTGCAGATAAAATAATCCTAGTACATAAGATAAAGTATATTTTTCTTAAGAATTTGTATTAATAAAATCTTTTACACATAAGACGTATACCTTAAATCCTCTTAAGTTATCGACGACACATGCCAACAAAGCGTCTCTTCCCACTGTGACTGTAACATTTGGTATGGGCTCCGCAAATCTAGGGAACATAGACTCTGAAAGGAAAATATTGAATTACACCAAATTCTTTTCATCTCATAGACCAAGAAAAAACAATATCGTTAAATTTGGTTCCTTTAACATAGCGTTAGGCTGTGTACAAACGTGCGCAATATGTACACAAGTACATAATATATAATGTAATATAGTACACTCTCCGTGCAGGAACGGAAATTAATACTAATTCTTGAGGCCGGACGGCCTGTCATATGAGGCGACAAAACAACCCACAGCCATGTGGTATGGCATTTGCCCGACTGGATGGCTGGCCACCCCTGCTCTAGGGTATGCCGCCATAACAACTTTGAGTTGTGTTCCGGCATCAGTGGCCAGGTTCCAGTTTCTCCTTCAGCACATTGACAGCACCTCTGGTATTGCTAATGTCCATACGTGACGGTAACCACTTTTTATCACAGTTAGGCCGTCAGCCTGTCTGCTGTGTTTCAACAATAAAAAAGTACAAATAGTGTTGCTTACATCCAAGCTGAGTTAAATTCAACTACTCGAATTATTTCACTGGTTTAATAATGAATTTTTGTAACAATTTTTATACTGATTCTATTAGTCATTACAAGTGTTAGACATGTATAATTCAAAACAAGTATTAGGGTCTTAAGAGCAAATTTAATTTGAATTTTCACTCGACTCTAAATTCTGGCCTCGTTGATCACTATTACGAAAAGTAGGTGAAACATTAGATTAAAATAAAAATTAAATCAATATACCGCTTGAAACCCCTCAATCATATCCCAAAAGTTGAGAAAACTCATAAAATTTATGAAACTGACGTAAAAAATTAGAAGATTTAAAGCCAATGAAATAGCTTCAACAGTTACAAGATCTGAACGCAGCTTATACGTTGGCAATAATAATGTAACCTAAAAGTTTAAATATTCTGTTTTTTCACTTTTTTGTACCACATACTATTAATACAACCATCGTCAAAACTAGCATTGCGAGCGCCTTATTTTTTGCATTAGTAGGTAATCAACCTAATCTATCCACGAGAGAACATTCATTACGCACGTCTGTACGTGCCTTTATGCGCAGGCCTGAGGATTATATCTGTTGAAGACGCTAATACTTAGTTGTCCTCGACGCGATACCACATGGGAGAGCCAATGGTTTAATATATCCTGCAAAATGGTTTAATTTGAGTAGAAAGATAGACGCTTGGTGACAGTTGCGATTCAAAATTAGTTGACATAGTAAACAATTAAACCTTTTTTTTACTCGATTTAATTACAACATTAACTAGAACTTTCCACAAGCTTTCACTCTCGCAAAACTTCGGACTATCAATTAATTGACTAATTTCCAAGGCCGTGAAGAAGATATAAACAAAGATTTTAAAAAACTTACTTATTTTCATAATTAAATGCTAATATGGATAAAGTTATTGTAACCGAGAGGTAGATTTTTTGTATGAACTTTATTGCATTATGAATGTGACTGTTAAGCACCGACTACAGAATACGCAATTAGAGCTTTTTTATGCACTAGCTAAGTGGAAATGCTTGGAACTGTTAATGTAATTATATTATTCTTTTTAAATAAGGTTATATCACATGCAAAAAAAACCGACTTCAAAAACGAAAAAACTAAAATGTATAAAATAACTTATTTCTTAAGATATTATTATTAATATATATTATCTAAAACATCTTAAAGTCTGTGCTTAGTAATTCAAAATATAGTAATTTTTATGTTTTACTTTGCACCGACTTCAAGATGTTTTAGATAATATATATTAATAATAATAGCTTAAGAAATAAGTTATTTTATACATTTTAGTTTTTTCGTTTTTGAAGTCGGTTTTTTTAAACGAAGTTTTTAAATTTTATTTGTTACTTTTTAGTGTCTAGCTATGTATGGGTGGATCTACGAATGGTGCCGCGCTTCTTAAAAAATATAGGTCCCAAGAACCGGGAACAAAAAAATGTTCGTAGAATGAAAACTACTGGGCCAAACTATGTCAAATTTTTAGGGGACCACATGGCAGCTATTCCTCGTCGAACAAAAAAAGAATCACGTAAATCGAATCATAAATATCAGAGTAATCGGTGTACATATGGAACGGAGTGAAAATTATTTCCATGAAAAATGTTCATAAAATGAAAACTACTGGGCCAAACTATGTCAAATTTTTAGGGGACCAATTGGAAGCTATTCCGCGTCGAACAAAAAAGAATCACGTAAATCGGATCATAAATCACGGAGTTATCGGCGAACATACATAAAAAAAAGCAAAAAGAAAAAAATAGATCCCGACGAATTGAGAACCTCCTCCTTTTTTCGAAGTCGGTTAAAAATAAGCAACAGTTTCCTAAACAAGTGCGAATAAGACGCCTTCGAAGTTTGTTTGAAATAACCCCTATGCAGTCATAAACACCTCATTGGAAGAAAATCAGTTACAATGGGTTGTAAACACGTTTATTTTGAAAGTTTCAAACCGGTTAAAGAAGTAAAATTCACAAGCATAAAACTTGACGCCGGCGCGTCTGCCGCCTTGTACAGACAGGGTTAGCAGATTTTTGGCAAACAACTATCTTGTAAATTATGTTAATTGCACACTTAAGAAACATTAGCTTATAGAGCACTACTATCTGCGAATTGTACGCTGTTGTAATTTCATTAAACTATAGACGTTTCAATTTTGAATTAAATGAAATTATTAAGTTCAAATTCGCAAAATCTAAGGAGATACTCTTAGAGTTTTTTATGTATTTATTTATTTTTTCTTGTACTCAAACTGGTAAACCGTTCATCATCTACCTGAGGGTAAATTGTTACTGTCGCTTATAGACATTTAAAACACAAAGGGTGCCGATGCCTTGCCTACTTTGTTGAGACTTTTATTATCTGCGTATGCCATTTTTGCTTAGCCCCACATACTGCAAAAATCTGGGAAAACCGTGCGAGTTCATTTTATAGGTTGCACACGCATGAAGAAGCACTTGCCACGTACAACAGAAACTTCAACATGCCGAGGAAGTGTGGATGAACTCCTAGTCCCTAGTCGCCGGTGAGCCATTCGCTTAATATAGTCATACATAATATAGCCATAATAAGGGAATGTTATATAGAGGTAGATAATTACAATCATGTCTGCCTTCGTCAGAGACCTCGGTTGAATACCCCGGAGTGCATGTAGACAGGTCATTGAGTATGAGCCTGCAGGCAGAACGCATTGTAAACGAGATGCAAGCCACGGGCGCTCTGCTCCGACCTGTCCTTGATTCCAAGCTACCTCTGAGGACAAAGATCAGGGTCTATAAGACCTACCTCCGCTCGAGGCTCACTTATGTAGTACGCACTGTGCTCGGCCATACGAAAATTTAAAATCGGTATGTCAGAGCGGGTCGGTACGTCAAAAATGATATAATCGCCTATGATGTGGGCATCCCCTATGAATTTGTGGCGATGTTGGTGCGGAAAACGTTTGACCGAGCCGACAACAGCGGCCGCACACATCGGTCATCGCCTCCCTACACGCGCGACCACCGGATCATCAACGCACTTGGCTGCCGACTCCCCGCGATCTTATACGCTCCCCTAAGCAGGATGTTGTTACGAGGTCACGAAGACCACAAAATCATTGATAAGCCACCAGAAGCCACAGATGGCCACCCAAAGCCCGAGACGGCCATCGAAAGTCAACGAATGACTAACGAAGCCAACGCCAAGCCTTCGAACGGCATCGGATGCCGCAGACTGGCTAACGAGAGCCGTTGAGAGACCACCGTTATGAGGGAAGACTTCAACGGCTCTAAACCCCGCCACGGATAGCCCGTCGAGTAGAAGCCAGGGGTAAGAGGTTTTTCTCGAGGCCCCAACCTCCTCGCCGCCTCAAATAGCGAAGAGAAAGAAGACCACCTAGAGACTTCGTCTGAGAAGATTTAACGGTAATAAATTAAGACGTTGCAAAAAACCTTTTTATTAAATTTTGTTACGTTCTCGTAACTAATACACATAATATAATTTTAATGCAATCTTGTGATTAATTCTTATCTTCGCATATTACTCTGAAGTTTTACGACTGGTTTACAATAGCTGAACTCACAGACTTGATCAAACAAGAGTCTTTGACTGTTGTGAGAGTTCTTTTTCTAATATTATCATTGTTCTTGGAAGGTTTTGGAATATATTTTTATAACTCCAAGCCAGTAAAATTTAGTGGTGCCCCCTATTAATAACATAATTAATAGCTAATAACCCGGAAATGTTATGATTCATGCTAAAATCATCTCATATAGATATTATGAGTGACCGTTATTATGAAGAAAACAAACTGCCAATAGTAGGTGGTATGTGGACGATAGTATTACTTATATTATGGTCATTGTATATAGTCTATGGGTGCTTAACAATACAGTAAGAGGTTGAACAGTCTACCAAAATTGAAATAAATTAAAGATTCTCATAGAACTATTAAATTATATATTAACTAGGAGTACAAGTAATTATACACTAAATAAAAATTGATTGTAGTAACTTATAATTTGACACGACGCTAACATCTGTTTAAATCGTTAATGGGGTATTCATTAAATTTGACTATATTAAATTCGACAACGCAGGAGTAGGTTAAGTACATGTATGAAATCCTTAATCTTTAATTATTATCCTATACATATTTCATTGAGGGTTATTACTGTAATCACAAGATATACTCGTATTATAATGTGTAATAATAATAGCTGATATTCCCGTCTGGGCAGGGTTCGGGGTTTGGGGATAATCTATTGAAATGTAGGTTAAAAATAAAATACTATAGTGATCGAACTGAATGTGTTGGAAAACAATTTAAATTATTTAACCGATAACAATTTTTTTTCATAATTTCCAGCTTATACAATATATGAGCTGGAAATTATGAAATTAGACGAGAACACACTTGTTGATAACAATAACAACTTTTACTACACCGTTACACATTTAAGTTTTAGTTTGGTATCTACATATGTAATTACCTTTTTGTATAATTTTTTACCTAATTAAAGGCCCAGTTTTGAGCTAAATAGCTGTGACATACGTAGACGGACGGCCATGACAATTTTATATCCATTTCTTCCGGATCGTAGTAATTCTGGGAGTCCAATATTTTTTTAACGTTTTTTGCAAATAATACTTATATTGATGTTGTATACAAATTTTAATTGATAAATAATTTTGTATACATATTTATATTTTTAGCGGTTTATATATTTTCTATTTATTTAATTTAATTAACTATAATTATTTTTCAATCACTGGATAAAGTTTTCATTGGATAAAATACAACATGAAAAAAAAACGAATTATTTTATCTGATTGAAAAAATTAGCCCATAGTATGAAAAACAAGTTCACCAATAACTGGATATTAAGCAACCCTATTTGTAGTGGTATCGTGATTTATGCACGGTCCAACAACGACAAATAGCGGTTTGTCGCGGCTGATATCAGTCTCACCGGAAAAATAATAAATAAATAAAGGTCAAATGTAAAAAAATAAAACAAGGGATACGACATTTTTCACGGTCAAGGGTCCTCCAAATTTCCTTGATATTTTAAGATAAGAAGTCTGATGTTAACGAATACTACATTATAATTTGAGTTGAAATTTTTCTGCAAAAAATATTTTGTAATTTTATACGATGAATTTACTACCACTTTGTAAAACAAGTTCACGGTGTAAATGTTACGGGCAATGTGATAAATCAAAATCAATTTATTGTCAAAAAATTACACAGAAATATTGCTTTCATAGGTTCCGCATTAGGACTAGCCTGTATCGCGGACACCAAGTACGTGTGTGACTAACTTAACAGTGTGATAAGAGACAGAATGCGTTTTTAGATCGATTTCTCAACCATTTTTACAGTAGTTATACACACTTTATTGCGGTGAAAAAAATATATGTCAATCTTGATCATATTTCTGACGTAAACTTTGTACTCAGAACGCATTTACGATAAATTTTCTCGATAGAAAATAATTGCAAAGTAACCTCTAAACGAGTTATTCAATCTTGGTTATTGTTATTACTGTTAATCGTACATCGCTAAAATAAATAACAGTAACATATTATATTATAACAAATTCAATTATAGATCTTTTATTGGGTTACTTAACTTAATTTGGAAGTAATTATTATTTTATTAAAAATGACTGCAAAAATCCCGCCTGCCGGTCCCAATGTACGGAATTTATCATAACGCCCGAGGCTTTCGTCTAAACTGCACGCGCTGCTCTGCTCCGCGACCGCCATTGAAAAATAATTTTAAATAAACGAAGGAGCAATAATAACAAGAATTTTGAAGCGGTCGCGCTATACTTGTTTGGCGTATACGGTAGAGGTCTGGTCTAAATCACTAGCTGTGTGGGTTCGAACCCTACTAGTTTCACTTGATCTAGAAGATTTTTTTATTTTGATATGAAAGTTGATAAAATGCTCTTTTTCTCTTCCTAAATAATTTTATAAAATGCATTAAAAATACTTTTCTAACGGGATGTCTTTGGTGCCATGGAAGATGGGACGACCAATAGTTTGGGACGCAACGTGCGTTGACACTTTGGCAGCGTCCCATCTTCCCGATACGGCTGTGGTAGCTGGTGCAGCTGCCGCCCGACAAGAGGACCTAAAACGCCGCAAATATGCATCCATTGGTAGTGGATACATATTTGCGGCTTTTGGTGTCGAAACTCTCGGGCCATGGGGTCCAGAAGCCCATCGCCTTTATCGAGACCTATCAAAACGGTTGATAGATGTCTCACGAAACCAAAACGCTGGTCTATATTTTGGGCAACGCATAAGCGTTGCCATACAACGTGGTAACGCGGCCAGCGTTTTGGGAACGTTCCCAGCTGACGGTGATTTGGGACCTATCTATTATTTGTAGTTAAGAGTTGTATTAGTGTGTGTAGTATTAGTTATAAATTAAGTTGTACATATATTTTTAGAATAGATATATATAGCGTGTAAAATTTAATAATTTTGTAAAAACTTTTCTAAATTTTTATATTTCATTTCATCTGGACTTTTATACTATTGACAATAAAACGTATTTAAATCAATCTTACCGGTAACATTAAAATTCGAAAGCGCCATCTATGATTCTTCATAGAAAATTACGTTGACACGTGGATAAGTAGAGTTATAAATATTACAAAACTTTCAATACTTTCTCCAATGTTATTGTGGTAGAGTGAGTTGATACTAGTACACGTACGATTAGAGTTCATGGTTCGAGTGCTCATTTCATTTTTCTGTCTAATTTTTTATGTTTTATCTTTTATCTATTATAATTTATTTCAAAGTTCTTATCTATACAGATAAACAAATGGTTTGTTTGTAATGTCAAAATAAAAACTAAAAAATTGGACCAGGAGATTCCAAAAACGCAAAGTGAAGTGCCTGTTTGAAATCTCAAAATAAATTAAAAAAAAATCGGACCAGGAGATTCCGAAAATGCTATTTATAGAATTTTTGTCAGTCTGTCTGTGTGTCTGGATGTTCCGGATAATCTCGGACACAGCTGGATCGATTTTGACGTAATTTTAAATGGCAGATAGCTGATGTTATAAGAAGTACCTTAGGCTACGTTTTTAGGGTTCCGCGAAAAAAAATCCTAAAGCATATTTGTCTTTCTGTTTGTTATCCTTTTATGGACAGACTATTGAACCGATTTGGATGAAACTGGGTACATAATTATGTTATTTTAATATCGAGGGTGGCCAAGAACTACTTTTCATCCCGAAAAATGAGATAGTTTCCAATATGAAAATATATTTGGCCGAACGGGCCTAAATGATCAAACGGCTGAATGACACAAATGGTCGAATTGACCGAAACGACTGAAATGGCTGAAATGGCCGAAATGGCTGAAATGACTGAAATGGCTGAAATGGCCCTAATGACCGAAATGGCTGAAATGAATGAAATGGCTGAAATTGCCCAAATGGCCGAAATAGCTGAATCGACTGAAATGGCTGAAATGGCCGAAATGGTTTAAATGGCCCAAATGACCGAAATGGCCGAAATGACTAAAATGGCCGAAATGGCCTAAAAGGCCCAAATGGCCGAAATGACCGAAATGGCCTAAATGGCCAAAATGACGGAAATGGCCCAAATGGCTGAAATAGCTGAAATGGCTGAAATGGCCGAAATGACCAAAATGGCCGAAATGACCAAAATGGCTGAAATGACCAAAATGGCCGAAATGGCCTAAATGGCTGAAATGGCCTAAATGGTTGAAATGACTGAAATGGCTGAAATGGCCGAAATTACCGAAATGGCTTAAATGGCCAAAATGACTGAAATGGCCCAAATGGCTGAAATGACCGAAATGGCTGAAATGACTAAAATGGCCGAAATGGCCTAAATGGCCTAAAAGGCCCAAATGGCTGAAATGACCGAAATGGCCTAAATGGCCAAAATGACTGAAATGGCTGAAATGACCGAAGTGGCTGAAATGGCCCAAATGGCCGAAATGACCAAAATGGCCGAAATGGCTGAAATGGCCCAAATGGTTGAAATGACTGAAATGGCTGAAATGGCCTAAATGGCCAAAATTACTGCAATGGCCTAAATGGCCAAAATGACTGAAATGGCCCAAATGGCTGAAATGACCGAAATGGCCCAAATGGCCCAATGGCCGAAATGACCAAAATGGCCCAAATGACCGAAATGACTGATATGGCCCAAATGGCCGAAATGACTGAAATAGCTGAAATGACTGAAATGGCCCAAATGGGTGAAATTACTGAAATGGCCCAAATGGGCGAAATGACTGAAATAGCTGAAATGGCTGAAATGGCCGAAATGACCAAAATGGCCGAAATGACCAAAATGGCCGAAATGGCCTAAATGGCTGAAATGGCCCAAATGGTTGAAATGACTGAAATGGCTGAAATGGCCGAAATTACTGAAATGGCCTAAATGGCCAAAATGACTGAAAAGGCCCAATGGCTGAAATGACCGAAATGGCTGAAATGGCCCAAATGGCCGAAATTACTAAAATGGCCTAAATGGCCTAAAAGGCCCAAATGGCCGAAATGACCGAAATGGCCTAAATGGCCCAAATGGCTGAACTGACCGAAATGGCCCAAATGGCCTAAATGGCCAAAATGACTGAAATGGCCCAAATGGCTGAAATGATCGAAATGGCTGAAATGGCCCAAATGACCAAAATGGCCCAAATGACCGAAATGGACGAAATGACTGAAATGGCCCTAATGACCGAAATGGCTGAAATGAATGAAATGGTTGAAACTGCCCAAATGGCCGATATAGCTGAATTGACTGAAATGGCTAAAATGGTCGAAATGGTTCAAATGGCCCAAATGACCGAAATGGCCCAAATGGGTGAAATTACTGAAATGGCCAAAATGGCCAAAATTACTGCAATGGCCTAAATGGCCAAAATGACTGAAATGGCCCAAATGGCTGAAATGACCGAAATGGCCCAAATGGCCCTAATGGCCGAAATGACCAAAATGGCTGATATGGCCCAAATGGCCGAAATGACTGAAATAGCTGAAATGGCTGAAATGACTGAAATGGCCCAAATGGCTGAAATGACCGAAATGGCTGAAATGACTAAAATGGCCGAAATGGCCTAAATGGCCTAAAAGGCCCAAATGGCTGAAATGACCGAAATGGCCTAAATGGCCAAAATGACTGAAATGGCTGAAATGACCGAAGTGGCTGAAATGGCCCAAATGGCCGAAATGACCAAAATGGCCGAAATGTCTGAAATGGCCCAAATGGTTGAAATGACTGAAATGGCTGAAATGGCCTAAATGGCCAAAATTACTGCAATGGCCTAAATGGCCAAAATGACTGAAATGGCCCAAATGGCTGAAATGACCGAAATGGCCCAAATGGCCCAATGGCCGAAATGACCAAAATGGCCCAAATGACCGAAATGACTGATATGGCCCAAATGGCCGAAATGACTGAAATAGCTGAAATGACTGAAATGGCCCAAATGGGTGAAATTACTGAAATGGCCCAAATGGGCGAAATGACTGAAATAGCTGAAATGGCTGAAATGGCCGAAATGACCAAAATGGCCGAAATGACCAAAATGGCCGAAATGGCCTAAATGGCTGAAATGGCCCAAATGGTTGAAATGACTGAAATGGCTGAAATGGCCGAAATTACCGAAATGGCCTAAATGGCCAAAATGACTGAAAAGGCCCAAATGGCTAAAATGACCGAAATGGCTGAAATGGCCCAAATGGCCGAAATGACTAAAATGGCCTAAATGGCCTAAAAGGCCCAAATGGCCGAAATGACCGAAATGGCCTAAATGGCCCAAATGGCTGAACTGACCGAAATGGCCCAAATGGCCGAAATGGCCTAAATGGCCAAAATGACTGAAATGGCCCAAATGGCTGAAATGGCCGAAATGGCTGAAATGGCCCTAATGGCCGAAATGACCAAAATGGCCCAAATGGCTGAAATGGCCCAAATGGTTGAAATGACTGAAATGGCTGAAATGGCCGAAATTACCGAAATGGCCTAAATGGCCAAAATGACTGAAATGGCCTAAATGGCTGAAATGACCGAAATGGCTGAAATGGCCGAAATGACCAAAATGGCCCAAATGACCGAAATGACTGAAATGGCCCAAATCGCTCAAATGACCGAAATGGCTAAATTACTGAAATGGCCCAAATGGTTGAAATGACTGAAATGGCTGCAATGACCAAAATGGAAAATCACAAAAAACCTACCCCATTTTTTGGGATAACCCATAATATTGATTACATAAATCCATTATACCGAATTTTAACTAAATCGGTTCGGTAGTTTTTCCGTAAAAGGATAACAAACAAAAAAAGACAAATATATTTTTATCCCGGAAACTATTCCATATTTCGGGATAAAAGCATCCTATGTTCATTCTCAGCATCGAAAATATATATCAAATGAATTTCAGCCAAATCGGTCCAGTAGTTTTTCCGTGAAAACGGAACAAACAGACAGACAGTTACTTTCGCATTTATAATATCAATAGGGATAATATGAATTCATTGTTGTTCCATAATACAATGAAATGATTTTTATAACATTTACATCTAAAAACTAATATCATTAGAATAAAGTTTAACGTATCAAAATTAGTTACAAAAAGAGAAAAAAAAACCACCTGTGTGCGGGGGATCGAGTCTTCAACCTCCTCACTACCTTAGTATTAGAAAACCACTAGGCCAAACATGTTTAGTACCTCGTGTCGAATTTTCAATACCTATTATCCACGTGAACTTCTCTCACTTTATCATGTTTTGTCTCGCTTCCTCTTGTTCTCAGCCGCATGAATAGTGTGATATCGGTGCCGTGCAATGTTCGTTAGCTACGTATACACCTATTTATGTTATGTAGCGTATGTTCGGTGATATACAATATTTTACCACACGCACGCACGCCTTAAATTGGCGCTGTCCCATCGAAGTAAACATTGGTTGCGCGGGGGTAAACTATGTGAAACACCGATTTGAATTAGTAGTATACAGGCTCTTAACAATTTATCTCTAAACTTAATTTTTAAAATAAATGTTAACTGTTGTTTGCGTGTGTATGTGCGTGTGAGTGTGTGTGTGTGTGTGTGTGTGTGTGTGTGTGTGTGTGTGTGCGTGTGTGTGTGCGTGTGTGTGTGTGCGTGCGTGCGTGCGGTCACTATGAATATATATATATATATATATATATATATTAGGGATAGGGATGGGCCGAAATTCGTTTTACATTCGGTTTGACCTAATTTCGGCAGCTTGAGCCAAACTTCGGCATTGGGCCGAAATTCGGTTTAAATGCCGAACATTCGGTGCAAGGAAAAAGTAAAATACCTACTTGCACTATTTTAACTGAAGTTAATAGAAATCATTTATATCATAACCGTAATATAAAAATTGGCATCTATATACTCATGGTCATTTATTTTATTTAGTAACATGTAAATCTTAACGTGCGATGTGATAAAAAATAAACAAAAATTAGTTCTTGATTGAGTCTTTGTCTAATTAAATATACATCAAATTAAAACGAAAATAAAATAAACTTATTATTCCTCTAAGAAACACCAGTAGTGCAACTGCTTAATTATAATGCGTATCTTGAATTTTAAACAAAGAACATCAGAAATTATAACTTTAATTTTGATTGAAATCATTTTTACGGATTAAACATTATGAATTTAGAATTATGAAATGGTGAAATGGTCAAACCACATTCGGCCCATCCCTAATATATATAATAGGTTGGGGAAAAAGTATTTTCGCATATAGTATGTATGAACTTGTAATATGATCTCTTTAGCTATACCATTGGTATCTGTCTGGTTTTTAACCGACTTCGAAAAAAGGAGGAGGTTCTCAATTCGACGGGATCTTTTTTTTTTTGTTGCTTTTTTTATGTATGTTCGCCGATAACTCCGTGATTTATGATCCGATTTACGTGATTCTTTTTTTGTTCGACGCGGAATAGCTTCCAATTGGTCCCCTAAAAATTTTACATAGTTTGGCCCAGTAGTTTTCATTTTACGAACTTTTTTTGTTCCCGGTTCTTGGGACCTATATTTTTTAAGAAGCGCGGCACCATTCGTAGGTCCACCCATACATAGCTAGAAACTAAAAAGTAACATATAAAATTTAAAAACTTCGTTTAAAAAAACCGACTTCAAAAACGAAAAAAACTAAAATGTATAAAATAACTTATTTCTTAAGCTATTATTATTAATATATATTATCTAAAACATCTTGAAGTCGGTGCAAAGTAAAACATAAAAATTACTATATTTTGAAAATTACTAAGCAGCGACTTTAAGTTGTTTTAGATAATATATATTAATAATAATAGCTTAAGAAATAAGTTATTTTATATATTTTAGTTTTTTCGTTTTTGAAGTCGGTTTTTTTAAACGAAGTTTTTAAATTTTTGGTATCATTAAAAAGTTTTAATTTTAAAGAAGACAATTACAAATTCAAATTAGGAAAATGTGTGATTTTCATTTGTTTTTGATATTGTTAAAATGAGTGAATCTAATGAAGAAATTAGATACATTTTAAAATTTTACTACAAAAAAGGTAAAAATGCAAAACAAGCCGCGAAAAAAGTTTTGATATTTGTGGACTTAATGCAATATCTGTTAGAGTAGCGCAAAATTGGTTTAAGCGTTTTCTAATCCGGAAATTATGATATTAAAGATGCACGTCGCTCTGGTCGCCCTGCTACTGACAAAATTGATGCTATTTTTGGAAAAGTGGAGCAAGATCGGCATATTAGTAGTTACGATGTAGCTGGAGAACTGGGAATTGACCACAAAACGGTTTTGGCGCATTTGAAAAAAGCTGGGTACACAAAAAAGCTCGATATTTGGGTGCCTCATGAGCTCACTGAAAGAAACCTAATGAACCGTTTACTCATTTGTGATTCTTTTATATATATATATATATATATATATATATATATATATATATATGTATATATATATATATATATAATGAATCTTTTTATATACATATATAATACAGATAAATCCGGTCAATCAATCAAACAATATCTTTATTTGCAAGAATAGAGTTTATACAGGTGTTATATAATTGTAGTACAATCTAATGTACTACAATTATATAACACCTGTATATTCTATGAGCACAGTACATTCTATGAGTAATCACTTTTCCCGGTCAATATGAATAATGACAACCTTATCTTGGGCAATGTTATGATACATACAGATGAATTGTAGTTTTTTGTTTATTAAATAACGTTAAAATATAGTTATGCGGCACTTTTATTTATTATTTGAGATATAAAATGATTTTTGGGTGGTTATAAAAAAATAACCACGAAAGCTAAGGCCGGAGGAAACTCTACTTCATTTCGCTGCCGCTTTAGCCTTCTATCCTATATTTTGAAAAATCGGAACTGTTCTTAATAAATAAAAGTGCTATATGACTATATCCAACCCTTAAATTAATTAAACTTAAATATTTTTTATGGAAAGGTAACCGAATTTATCACATTGTCCGGATAGAAGTAGGGCAGTATGCATACTGCCCAGTCCAAGTGCTAAATTCAAGTTATCTTAAATCATGATTTTTTTAAATGGACCACGAGCCGTTGTGCATTATTAATATAGGCCGGCCAAAGTAATAAATTTATCAAATTGATAATTGATCGGTCGATATTAATACTGCCTGCCTATTAATATTGATTAATACAATTTTCCCCAACTTATATACATGATAGAAATTGACTTTTAAAAACGAGAACTTACATTAGAGAAAGGTAAAAAGGTTTTTTATAACCCACATATGCATTGCTAAACAATATTGGTAATCTAATATAAAATATTCGGCAATCTGTATGTAAATGGTCGTTAAAAATGGTAATTAAGAAAATAAACTACATAATATATGATTTCTTTAGTGTTAGATAATGGTTTTTAAATAATACCTACAAGATAACTCCCAGTTAATCTTATTTTAATTTATCTCTGCATTAATCACGAGAAAATCATCTAAACTTATTTATCTGTCCTATTTTAAGAAAGTGTTAACATTTTATAAGTGTTACTCAAAATAAGGAATTTTGATTAGAAAAGTTCTGAAACAACGGATTATTTAGATTTCATTATTGATTATTATTCTTAATCAATTAAAGTATTGATGAATAAGATAATATTTAATAAATGAACCTATTGCCAACAGTAAATTGAATGTCGTATATGATCCTGGATTAAAATAAATGTTTCCTATATAATAGCAGAAGTGGTATAAATAATGACCCAAATCCTTGGGTCGTTTATTAATGTTTGTATTGTCGCTGAATAAATACCAGGCTCAATGAGATTATAGCCGGACAACTAATTAAATGATAAAAGACATTGTTTTACTAATTCTTTATATGAGTATAATGTTCTTAGTACTACTTATGACTACTTAGTAGTGTAGTCGAGTTCATAAATATAAGCATTGTAAAGGATTTAAAATATTGTTACAACTCAGGTCCCGACAAAACAAAATCCACCTGCATATATGAAACAAAACACATTTTATTACCGGCCCGCATTTACACTAATTGTAACTCTTTTATGATCGTCGTCTTTTGTTTACTTTGTGATTAGAAAACAGTCCATTGTTTTATTATACTCTTTTATGGCAGTTTGCGGCCGAGCGATTAGTCAGGTGTGGCGGATTAAGTGGACTTAGATACGGGGACATCGCGTTTGTGCAGTATAAAACGATGACCGAGGGGGGGAGGCAGTCGAGCGAGAACCACGAGCGAAGTGAGACGTGTGTACTACAATCGAGAATCTAATAAGTGACGGACTTTGCGCGTTTTATTGAATTACAACCTTCTGCATTACGTTTGGACTTGACAGTGTTCGGTTATATTTGTACCTGTGTTATACGTGTTTGTATAGTTCTAATAAACTCTATAGTAATTCCAACGGCATTTTAATTCGAGTCTCGCGACTCGTATTATATATTATCGTATTATTATATGATATTGTAAGCATTAAAATCTTACAAGATATCCTTACAATCAAACATATCAATAATTTGTGGTTAAGTTTTAGATTAATTTGTATGAGACAGATTCCGGTCAATAAAATGTTAGTATTACGATCATAATTATATGACCAGTGATGGATTCATGTGTTTTGATTACTATGATTAACGTTTAAACTGCTTTATCAATACAATTTAATGAAAAAGTCTATTTGAATGACATTCCCATAAGTAGGTATAGACTTTAAATTGAATATTTGTCTGGGCAGATATTTTTGGATCCCAGGTTATGTTATATTTGTTTATACGGCTGGTCATAAACTATTGTAAAGTGCCCAGGAATATGTTATTCAACGCATTACATAATGATATATTAATGATCAACAGATTGA
This sequence comes from Dendrolimus pini, assembly GCA_949752895.1. Classification (NCBI taxonomy): domain Eukaryota; kingdom Metazoa; phylum Arthropoda; class Insecta; order Lepidoptera; family Lasiocampidae; genus Dendrolimus; species Dendrolimus pini. The sequence goes on from OX457133.1 coordinate 12,620,179, forward strand.
AAGGACGTTTTGTAACATTGTTATACTTTCAGTATTTCGAACTCTTTGCAATACTTATATATGAATGTACTCGACTGTACATACATATAAATATATATTTACAGTACATTTGTAATATACATTTATGATTTCGCTTCTATCTCTCAGAAATCAGAGTTTCCGATAAAAGATGTAAATTTTCTATTTCCAAACAGTCCAGGTTAACTTTTATATACAAATTAATAATAAAATAGAATAAGAATTTATCTACCCGTAAAATAACTTTTCAGTTCAGAAATAAAATATTTCAGTCCTAAAAACCGCTAATTACTTGACGATTCTGTGCACGAACTAAAAGGAATGTTTGAATTTTGTGCTTGATTTAAATATGACTTTTTCTTGGCAAAACCAGGCTGAAAGTGTTCCATTTTAGTGATCTGCCATATTTGAAATTATATTTTAATACTTTTGCTTCAATTATTAGGAAGCTTGATTTTGCGATTGTACAGATTTATGTGGATTAGGTTGTCAGAGAAATTGTCTACACGGATGTGTATTCAAGAAGACTTTATTTCGTGTTGCCACTTGCCACTCTTATAAAATAAATTTTTCGTGATCCGTTTTTTGTGTTACCAGTCTAAGGAATCAAATTTGCGGAACCTTATTTAGTGTTGCCACTTAAATATTGGTTTTATGCCATCACGACACCTTGTCGTAGACGAATACGTGTATTTGATGGTATTATTTTACTTACTAGAAATAGACGGTCTATGTTAAGTGGTCGTACATCTTGAAAATATTTAGTAGGTAACATCTTACAACTTTACAACATACCTAGCTTTCATTTTATACTTATAAAATCTTAATTTGATTTTACAAGAACAACTTTATTTTGAAGTTGAGTAAGTTTTAACCTAGTGGATTAATCGATTCATTACATAAATTATATTCGATTTATTAATAGATATAGATTAATACGTACAGACGTGAGTGTTTGTTGTTTGTTTGTTTAAATATGTTCTTCATGGCCTTGGATATGAAGCAAATGTCCAAGTTTCCTTTCCATAAATAAGAATGAATGAATGATTTTAATCTGGAAAAATGGGATAGATTTGACGGGATACGGACCCAAAATTCAAACAAGTGAAGCGGCATGAAAAGCTTTGATATGGTAAAAATTCGACACACGTACCATCTTGGACTTCTATAGGTTCTACTGACACTACATTTTGGCCTGTAGGCAATTCGCGACCTGTAAAGAAATGAAAAAGAATTTTAAGAAAGAATAGTATTTTTTGTATAAATTTATTACACTAGAATATAAATGTAAAAATGACTATGTAATTAGTGTGTCTTCTTTACGTTCCCTAAAATTGTCTGGATTTCATGAAAGTTTTTATAAAAAAAAGGATGTGTGCACTTTAATGACAGAAATGAACATGGAGTAAGTTTTTCCGAGTTCGAAGTTTACGTAAGCGAAATGAGGTCTCAAGCTAAGCTCTAGTTAGAAAATAAAAATGTATGTACTTAGTCTCAAACAGATTAAAACTTTATAACTTTTTGCATTATCAGTGAGTGCTAAAAATCTGTTGGAAGTGATAACTTCTTATGGGAGGGTAAACCGCTTCGTTACGTAAGGCGTTACGACGCCAGTCTGTCTCTCACGCAGGTTATCACTTCTGTCGGGCGTCCCGAGACGCAGACATTTTTTTTAATTCTGCACCGTTGTTATGCGCTTCATACATTATGCCATAAACATGGTGGCAATATACGGAAATAAACTTGAAATATCTAACACATTAGTTATATTGTCTATCGATTGACAGGTTTACCGCTCACGGCATGTTGCTGGTTTATGTTTTGTTATTTGACAGGAACATTGATTTACATACAAACCGATTCAGTTCTATTATTGTAACTTTGTTAACGCAAGTTTCTAGGGCGTTTACATCAGTTTCTATATTTTTTGTATACTTTGCTTTATTAAGATCGGAGTTAGGCATTTCTCTAAGTGCGATATCAATGATGTTTTGATAAGAGCTTTGGCTTAAATATTAAGGCTCAATTCACACTATGTGCTATGTATCGTTCATAATTCACTCAATCTCTCTGTCAAATATTCTTAAACAAGAAAAAAATCAGAGTGTTCTGTTCTAGTTCCGAACGGATATCGTCCCGGTACCGGTTCGTCGAAAGTAATATTTGACTGAAGCAAAACAACCTAACAGCAAACTAGTAGTAGTGTATACACAACGAGATTCGATCGAAACTAGATTAATCCGTGAACGGCAACATAGTGTGAATGAGCTTAATACTGTATTTTTGTATATATTATAATCAGTCAAAGATTTGTAAGTCCACTTTAATAGGATAAATCCACAAATGAAAGTAATAAAGTAAAGCAGCTATCAACCACTTTGTAGACCAATTATTGTAATTAGTTCACTTTATTAGGAATAAATTGGATGGAACTTTTATAATATGGGCGAAATGGATATAAATGTTTTAATTGTCCACACATAGATAAGTGGACATAATATGGGCACCTATGCCCTTATTCTTTCTGACACATAATATTGTTTAGATACAACGTCGAAAACGTACACTCGCTTTATTAAATGTTTTTCTAAATATGCTTGGAAAGTAATTTCTATTATTCACTTTGTTATGTTTATAGTAAATTATGTACTTCATATACCTAAATTTAATCTTTTTTATATTTTCTTTAGTAGTTAATTTGTTATTCTTACGAGAAATTTTCTTATTACTTGTTATTAATGTTGCAAGTGTCACTTATGTACTTATTATGATATTTATTACAAATCAATTACGATAAAAAATAAAACACAACAAACTTTTTTTATTCAAAATAGTAAGCAAGACATTAACTTCTGCTGCTTTGTTGTTATCCTAATAATTTGATGACGATACAATATTTGCAATCGCATTTTCTTAACGTAATATATGTCTCTAAATAATACAATGTTTTTTCATCTACTTTTACTATTTTCGTTTATTATATAATTCCTTGAATGAGTATTTACATTCCTGCGTTTCCTGCTTCATTATTAGCGAATAGGGACATTGTACATATGTGACGATGAGGACTGTGGGGATATACAAATGTTTCAAACTAAATTATTCTCTCCATGTGTAAATAGAAATTGTTTTAATTATATTTAAATGCTTTTTAATAAGTCCAGTTGTTTTTTTCTTATTGTATGTTTATAATAAGAAAAAACAAGTCAGGAGTGAAGTATGTCTCTACTAGATAAGCATGCTCCATCTAATATCGCATCTTTACTTAACATCAGGTGAGATAGCTGTTAAACGTGAACCTATACCACGATAAAAATAAATAAAAAATAATGTTTTTTTTTCGAATATTTTGTCCAAATATATTTAATTTAAATTTCCTTAGTAGGGTCTTATTATAATCCTACAGACTCTTTTGACTCTCACACTCCATGAATAAAGATTCAATAGACAAACCTTTTTTTTCTCATTTAAATATTATTAAATCTCTCTGTCCACGTTTGTTCATAAATAACACCTGTATATAATCCGAAACTGTAAAGTATATAAAACCTACTACCGCTAAGTATAAAATCACCACTATTCATATTCTTCTACTTTTTGTAAAATACCACTAAAACCGTCAAACAAAATTATTTAAAACATGGCCATCTTGTTACACTATTTAAATTCTTACTTTTCAATTACCATACCTAATATTTAAACAGAGTATCAGAATTACTAATTGATTTAAATTTCTTGAAATGAAACCTTTATAAATTTTCCAGGAGTCAATATTTATGATTTCCAGCGAACAAATTGTAATTAACTACCATGGCGGCAACGTTAAAATACTGGAATTCTTGTCTATGGTAAGGATTAAAAGTATATTAAAACAGGGCAGATCACATAAGGTAACAATGTAGTATAGTATATATGTGTGATAAGAAAATGTCAATCAAAGAAAATATACACTAGAGATAATTTATATAAAAATATATTATCATATCATATTCATAACCGAATAACTAGTTTTAAGCGTCTGCTACCCTATCATTACTACAAAGGGGTGATTAGTTATTCCCGTCACTCGCGTCATCGAGCTGTATTATAGTTTTTTGTCAATCTGGGCGCATATGCTATTATGTCGAACGTTGACAGCCCCACTCCTTGGTAGCGACAAGATTGTTCCATTATCGACGAAGAGATGAATAATTGAAAGTCCCGACTTGACGCAATGGATGCGGCGACGACGTTTTAAGCACAAAGCATAAATTTAAAAGATATTTCAAATATTAAAATATTTATTCCAGAACAGCTCTATGGAATGTTAAAATAATTTAGACACAATGGCGATAACTTTGATACATTAATTTAATGCAACTTAATTTATGAATTATATTTTGATATCCTAACAGAAGGGTGAAATTTACTTTATTATCATTACTAAGTAGGCATGTCAAAATCGAAAAACTCATTAATATTCAATATTACTCTCACATCATTAATATTAATGATTATATTGCTAGTCTGTAATTAATTCCACATCTCAACATATTAGACTAACTATCGCACTCAGAGATCGATAATGGACGATTAACCTTCTATGACGGCGGTTAAATTTCTTGTTTATTATAATAAAATAAACTGTTACAATGGTCTAAAATATAATAACAACCCTAAAACGTAGAAATACTGGATTCGGGTCTTCCTGTATCAGGGGATGGATGGATTTTTCGCAATTAATACAACGGTAATGTCGATTTGTAGGGTTCTCGAAATTTTCTTTTACCGTCGGCACGTGGTTAGTTTAAAAATTCATCTTAGCAGTGCATTCTGGTCGAAATATGATTTTGTATTTGATGTTAGTCTGTACCCAACATAGTATGTGCGTGAGTCTCTAAGGTCCCTCGAATTTATTAGCACGTAAATTGTATAAAGTATTTAAAAAATGCACATAAATACACTGGATTCGTAACTCCTAGGCTGGGTGGGTGCTCGCAAGTTCTCAAGCCTCGTTGACAGGGGGTCATTGCGAGGGTAAACACGGCACTTTCAGCTCAATTACCCAACTTATCCATAAGTGAATTAAATTTGTTTTAATTCAAAAGTTTGCTAACAAAAGTAATTAATATTACAATGTGTATTTTAAACTTCATATTGAAATCATTCTTGTTGCCACGGGCTTTTTTATATTTGAATATACTGTTATATTGTTGGAATTTTGTGTATTTTATTTCAATTTAATTTTCTTTTAATAATGAATTATCAAGCTACATTGTTTATTAAGTCTAAATCCCTTCGTACTGATAATTAATCAACGTGAAAGTGAGTTTTTTTGTGTTTTTTTTTCTGGCTCTTATATTAATTTTAGTATGCCAAATTCATATGGGGTTTGGTATACTAAATAACTAGTGTAGACAGCGAATATTAGCGTAAAAAAAATTAAGACTTGAAATTATTATTTAAAATAATTCCCACACGTTATGGAATCAAAAGAAAGCAAGTGAACCGTTAGGAAATCTCTACTTTTTTATTGCATGACTTCAGCAGACAGGCAGACGGCCTACTCGATGAAAAACAGCTACCATCGCCTATGGACATTTGCAACACCAAAGGTGCTACAAATGCGCTGCTACCCTCTTAACGGAGACTAGATAGAACCTGGTCACTAATTCCGGAACACAACTCAAGATTGTTATAGCGGCATACTCTATCAAGACCTTAACAAAAATAAGGCATTAGAACGTTCATATAAAATGCTAATATAATCTATATGTTATTTAATAAGTTATAATAATATACCTTAAACATTATAGATTTTAATTTCAATCACAATGAAGTAGATAAACGATTTTTAATGCGATATTATGACCTTTTTTGGAAATCCTTACAACACGAATTTTATTCAAAAAAGGAAGTTAAAAAGTATAGCAATTAAATTTAGCGTAGATAATTTTAAGTATTTAAGAACTTTAATGGGTATAAAACACTGATTTATGAAAAAATTGCGATCCTTATAACCAATTTAGGAATTTTTAGTTCTGTCAAATCGAAGGACACGAATTTCAGTTTGTCATAAGTAATTAAATCTACTTATATGGGTAATTTTACAACCTAGAATTCTACGATGCTTCTCTCAGTTGTTACGAATTAAATTCCAATGTCACTGCTCCGTCTGGGATAATGTTATTGTTAGTGACCGTTTTATACAGATAACGAAGGGTCCTATGAGTTATTTGTGATGCGCCATTGTTATTGTTAATGACGTTAAAGACTGACAAATGCACTAATATAGCTAATCATTAAAGGCGTTATTTTTAACGCTATAAACAAGATACATTTGACCACAGGCGCTAACATTACCATTATCGCAAATTACAAGTAAATCGCATCTTAAGAATGCCGTGAAGTAAAGAGTATATCTATTATCTAAACATGCAAACAGCTAAATGACAGCATTTTCAAATGTTGTAACAAAATATGGATTTAAGTCTAGTAAGATTTTTTTTCGCGGAACCACAAAAAAGGGGCCTAAGTTATTTCTTATGATATCAGTTATCTGCCAGTGAAAGTACCGTCAAAATCGGTTCAGCCGTTTCACAGCTTAACCGAAACATTCAGACAAAAATTTAATAATTGATTTTTGATATAAGTACTGTATATATTTTTATATGCATTTAGTAAAAGCTGTTGTTTTGATATTACTAACAGACACTTCAATTTTATTTATCTGTGAAGATTAAGATTAAGATTTAAGCGCAATATTTTCTTCTTTTATTTTCTTTACTGGGACACTTAATGCTTTGAACAGTTATACTATAGCTTATGATTTGTATTTTTTTACTTTTAGGCTGAAATTTTTGTACTAGTACTCCACAATATAAATATTATATATTAAAAAGTAAAGATCACCTGTAAATTTATTCTATTATGATCGCTGTTATTCCAAGATCACAATACGGTTTTACTTATAAAATGTTTTATAAAAACAACAATGGGACCTTTCAAAAGTAGTATTGGGTTATTTTCCGAGTTTCCTCAATTCTTTTCGAATTATTTAGTGATTTTACACTTGACCGTGTTTTATGGTTTCAATTTGGAGCAACGCGGCCGTTGTTTTTGTATTGCGTCAATTCAATAAACAAAATGTTCTTTGAAATAACAATTATCATCGTCTTTTCGACCCAATCCTGTAGTCAGCTTTGTTCACGATATTTGTTTTACAATTTGCCTAAGTCGCTAAAAACCACGCAAATTAAACAACAAACTCTGATAAAGACTTTCGTAGCAATTAAAACCTGAAAACAAGAGTCATTTTGAATATAACAGTTTTCGTTATTTGAATAGTTTAGTTATTATGGAATGGCAGCCACCTGACCGTGTTATTGACGACTAGCTTCTGCCCGCGACTTCGTCCGCCTGGTGCGGTTTTTTAACTATCCCACGGGAACTCTTTAATTTTTCGGGACCAAAAGTATCCTATATGTTGACCAGGGTATACCACCAAACAAAATTTCATTTAAATCGGTCCAGTCGTTTCGGAGATTAGCCGGTACAAACAGACAGACAAACAGACAAATAGAGAAACAAAAAAAAAAGAAAAAAAAGCTCTATTTCACTTCTTACATCCCCCTGATTCGGTTTTTAGCATTTTTCTTCATTGTACAGAAATTCAACCTCTACAGATTTATTATATGTATAGATATTTTATTTACATAGTCCAAAAGGATTTATATCGATGTCATTTAACTAATCGATCATCTAAAATTAAACTTATACTATATTTCCATTTATTTACTTTTGCCAGTTATTTAACGATATCATTAAAATGCGTACATACACACTGCCACATATGCCACGCCTGTATCCCATTGAGGTTTTATTTTTTATTGCAGGAGTTCAGCAGACAGGCAGACGGCCCACTTGATGCAAAACGGTTACCATCTCCTATGGACATTTGCAACACCCCAAAGGTGCTACAAATGCGCTGCTGCTCTTTTGAGGGACACTGGAACCTGGTCGCTAATACCGGAACACAACTCAAGGTTGTTATGGCGACATACTTTAGACCAGGGGTGGTAGCCATCCAGTCGGGATAATGCCCTACCACCTGGCCGAGGGTTGTTTTGTCGCATCTTACGACGGGCTCCATTTCTGCACGGATAAAGGTAGAAATGGATGGATCTTCACGGGCTACAATCCTGACCACTCGTGTCATCTTCTTTCATTTATCTCTGTTTTTTTTTAAACATATTCAATTTGATCATGGTGACTAAGTCACTCTGTACTAGTCACGTGGTTGTCATATGCATGCCCAAATTGATTGTTATAAAGATTGGCACATACCTATTGTGAACGATGAACAGATATACAAACGTAATGTGATCACTTATCACCATAAATAGAAAGGAAATTTTGCAGATTCGATACGAAATTAATAAACACGATGTTGAGAAAATATTTTATACCGCCATTCTAACCAGCAACGAAAGCGAAGCGAGAACGGAAGCAAGAGCGGCGCGCTTTTATTTGAAGCGTCTATCGCTTCTTTCTCGCTGTCTCTAGGAAAAATACCGTACAGATTGTCTTTTACCGTCTGTTATCTGTCTATCTATCTAAACCATACTGTAACAAATCTGTAAATGATTCAAGTTTGTACAATGCGTTTAAAAATGTGAAAAAATCAGGGAAATTTGGACCAGCAAACTCCGAAAATATATTTTTTAGAATTGTTGTCAGTCTGTCGGTTAGAGCATCACATGATAACTACAGGACGGATTGAAATAAACCTCAACACAGAGCAAGCTCATATCCCGGAGCGTAACTTAGGATACTTTTTATCCCAATAAATTATGTCGTTTCCGCGAGATTAAGGACAATATCGAAAAAAAAGGAGCTGCGACCGCATCCTTTTTGAAAACTACTGAATATATATGAATGAAACGCGACACAAACCTAGCTGATATCCCGAATCAACACTTAGGATACTTTTTATCACGATACTTGATGTCATTTCTATAGAATAGATGAATTAGCTAAATAAATGGCGCTGAAATCGCTTTTTTCAATTTACTAACAAATACATACGTTGTCATAAACAACATGTCATTCATTGTATTATTTCTTCAAAGCCTTCTTAACTCACCTTTATGTATTTCCGGGTAGTTGTTGTTGTCTTTAGTTGTCTAGCCTATATGGACTTAGTTTCTTTGGTATTATTATATTTAAAACACTGAATTAAGTTTTTTGTAAGTTAAATAAATCTACTGCCTGGGATTTGTCATGCGACGTAGCCATGGGGCAAACTTTGGTTAATTATTTTTGTAACAGCCTTATGTTCCTAGTCAAAGGGAAAGTACATGAGGCTGTTAGAGGAGTTGTCTTCTGAAATAAAATAAAAAAATCTTGGGGTCTAACGCAACGCAACGCTTCCACTCTCGCTCCGCTTCTGCTATTAGTCAGAAACGTAAGTTTATTTCTTAACATAATATTTTAATAGCGAGACTTTGTTTATGAAAATGTAACAATGAATATATAAACTAGATTAAAATATTTATTGCTGCGATGATTCAGATATGTGTTTTCCTGTAAGATTGGAGGAATAACACTTTACAAAAACATTTACGCATTTGGATTTGTATAGATTGTAAATACTTAATATTGATCTGAAAATTGTAGGAAACCTTTTTAAATTTGTTAATGGTTAATTTACGATAGGTATTGCTGTAGTTTAACGTCTAATATAGATGTGGTTGAGATACTACAACTATATATTTTTGTCTGTTGTTAAGGAAGATACATGACTAGTCCGCCCACTTAGGGGTAAATGGAGTTCCTAGCAGACGATTGTACTTAAGCTCATGGTATTGACTTCACGACATTGCCCGAAATGATGTGAATAACTTGACAACATGTAAAGGGTAAAAAGGTTATTTCAATTTCATAAGTTTTTGTTTAAACTAAGTTTAACTGGAGAACATTTTTCAAGGTGTTTACCATTAGGTTAAAAAGTGAAGTACAAATAAAGGTTAATAGGAAAAAAAGTGCGAGGGTCAAAAGTCAGATATTTCCCTTTTTCAATCAATCTACATAATAAAAATAATTTGATACCTATGTTTTAATTATAGATATAGACATAAGTATATTAATTAAAATATTCAATTTATATTTAATTTCATAATTTTAATTACATTCTTTGATCTATAGTCTATTTAAAGATATTTACTATTATATCCTAAAGGGTTATTGCGCGATACCCCAGAGCCCCATAAATCGCACATGGTAGCCCAAGCCACCATATTGCCTTGGACATAAAAGATCCCTATGTCTGTAGTGACGGATATAAAATAAATCCGATCTGAATGTATACAGGCCAAAACATATTAAAAGAAATGATAAAATATTTTGTACAATTGTACGTACTACTTTTGTTCAGTGTAATAATTTCTCGTTACTCATGCTCTAGGCATGATTGGAAGAATACATAATATAAATAATCTTACCTAACTTGTAACTTATTGATTGTTTTTAATCTATAGCGATAAATGTAATATATCTATATGTGGAACTAAATAAGAATGGTTCGCAGGAGTTTCTCTAAAATCTTTTCTATCATTGTTTATTCATACTATGTTGAATGTTGTTAATACTCGCGCTAATAAACTATTGTTGTATTTATGTTATAAGAGTATATCAAATTATAATTTGATTTACTTTCTTTTAAACATCATGTATAAATAACAAGTTTGAGATGTCTTTGAAGACTTACAAATTAATATATTTTTTTAAACTTCTAAAAATAATTTTTTTTATTATAATAAATGATGTATAAAAATATAAATGTGAGAGTTACTGAGATATTAAAAATGGAATTGTATTAAAATTGGTGCTTTCATGGTCGATTTGTATTATAGAAAATTTAAACAGTTACATCTGATACGCAGACTAACGAAACCACGTGGAAAGCATAATGCTAAAACAATAAAAGTCAACTCGAAATAAAGCCTGAACATAAAAAAAAACAAAAGCATTTTGTATTCACCCTATATTATCATGAAATCTGTGTTATACATAACAGAATAATCTAAATGTGCTACATCAGTCACGCTCAGTACAAGCGGGGACAAAATACATCGATATCTGTCAGGGTTGCTGGAGACGGCCGCGGATATCCGCCAATGCGTCACCGTCTTGTCCGAAATCCGTGCGTTTGTTCACGATATTCCCCTATTGTTAACTGAATTATGTTATAGAAACAGGAGAACTTGCCTGACGTCTGCGACCCTCCGAATAAATCTCGTACTCGAAAGAGCTTACGACTTTCGATGTGAGTGCTCAAAAGCCCCTATTCCGGCTTTTTGTATTTTTAGGATTTCCTCTCGTCACTGCCGAAATCTTATTAGCAAAGTAAACTTTACTATTTATCCGCGAACTCACTTTGGAAGTGAAAAGTAGCCCCCAGATTTATGATAATGCGTTATACTTTAGAGCGACTACTGGACGAGCGAGTTTCATTTTAAAATTGTTGTTTGTTTTTTATTTAATTCCACATAACCTTGTCGTAGAAAAATAAAGATTTCCAAAAAGCTAAATATTTTAGGTCTATGCATTTCTGTTTCTAAATGAAATTTTATACATCTATTCCTGTATTTTGTGTACATTCCAATATGAATGTAAGTTTTATTATGTGACACATTTTTTAATTGTCTTGAGCACCTGTGTATTGTTAAAACCTTGATCATAATTTCTATCCATGCAGGAACGGTGAAAGAATAAAATTTCCTACGGCCGGGCGGCTTGTCGTAAGAGGCGACAAAACAACCTATGGGTTGTTGTATGTATGTAATATGGCCAGATGGTAGGATATTAGATCGCCTGGATGGCTACCACCCCTGATCTAGAATATGACGCCATATTAATCTTGAGCTGTATTCAGGAATTACTGGCCAGATTCTAATGTTCCTTTAGAGAGCGGCAACCCATTGGTAGCAAGCACCTTTGGTGTTATAGCATGAATTCAGACAGGCAGACGGTCGATCTGATGGAAAGCGGTAACCGTCGCCTATGGAATTTTTTAACACCAAAGGGGCCACAAATATGCTGCCGCTCTCAACAGGGATACTGGAACCTGACCACTAATGCTGGAATACAGCTTAAGGTTGTTATAGCGGCATAATTTAGACCAGGGGTGGTAGCCAACCAGACAGGAAAATACCCTACCACCTGGCTGGGGAATGATATCCCATAACATGAGGGTAAATTAAGTGTGTCTGCGGTATTTAAAATAATGAAGTAATTACGTGTATGAAGTACTTTATTGTACATAAAACTTACATGTATTATATTCGTTCATATTATATACATTATTAATTAAAAATCTGTGCGTCGAAATTGCATCAATTTGTTACTGTATCTTCCTTTATTATAGATACAATTTCCATGCCATTCGAAGCAATATAATTTTCCTCATCTGTGTTTTTACTTTTTCCATTTCTGGTTACGAAAGGTTAAAAAAGTATTCGTTACGTGTGTACGAGATTACTTTAATAAGATAATATTATTGATATTAAAAAAAATAAAAGCATGTATGAGATATGGAGAAAATCGTTTTCTTTGTATAAACGTTAACAAGTTTCTATATATTTTTTTAAATGAACTTTTATTTTGATTTTCGATTTGTATATACAAAAGAATTTGAATACGAGTGATTTTGTATTTCATAGGTTTTTATAATTTATTGTTAGAATATTTTATGTTCACTTTTCTTTTAGACAATAAAATTTACGTTACTTGAATTTCAATTTTATATTTGAAGCCATATATAAAATAACAATTGGCTTTAAAATAATATAAGAAATTTATTGAGCGAACGAATATGTACCGACATCTGCAAATTTATATTCATGTAAGTGTATAAAATTAAATAAATTTGTCTTTTTTATTTATATAAATAAAGCCTAATAATATTTTAAATAGTTTAAGTAGGTATTCAAAAAAGCCGCAAAGGAATCAACAGTTTCCGAACTCTGCTAATAGCAATTTCCAATTTTACACGACACTTATTACAAGTTCTCGTGAAGTCCAATAAAAATGCTAATTGTACTATCAACTCACCTGTCGTGCTGCAGCAGGCAGTTAGCAGCTCTATCCATATAACACAGTATAAACGTACAAAAAGAGTCATTGTATCGTTGTCACATTAGCTAGTGTCTATTGTTATTTATCTGGCAGGGGGTCGCGTGGTTCACCTGTCTTGTTTCGGAACGCGTGCGGGAGGAGACGCGTTGGCGGCGATCGAGCGTCCCATCGCTGGGCGAGTTGCGGAGGCACTGCCGCGGGGCGCCACTCCGCCGCACTAACTACCCCCAGCCAGATAAACAAGGGCGAGAAAACCGGGAACAGGCAGACAAGCCGTCTCGCTGGCCTTTATCGCTCGCGCAAAATAACACTGTAATAAGGAAGACAAAAGACGAATAACCAAAGACCTACCCCGACGCCGTCCGGACTCACTATAATATAAATGAGAAAATTAAGGTCCGGCTTACGCTAATGGTACATCTGGGATAAAGTTAAAGTTATAGGCCGTTTCGCGCAGATGTGGCGATGGGTATAATGCGGTATTTGAGATGCGACAATGTTAATGACGTCAAATATTGACAGATCACGTATATACAGCCATGTATGTGGCTATGGATTAACGACGTTATTTTTAAACAATTTAAATCTAATTTGACCACAGCCTAAATCTTTAACACTAATGCGGAAAAAACCCAGCAAAACATAAAAACTTGTAAATCTAGCAATTAAGGATTTTTTCGTAACTAATTGTATAAACGAGATTTAACTCTTTATACAAATAAATCCACGAGTGAACTGAATTACTGTTATACTCATTAGTTTATAATTTAGACCGGTAGTAGATAAACTTTGCGTTCATGGACAATAATTATCTATCAGTGTATTTACAATTTAAATTAACTTTAAACTCTGTAATAATGTTATATCGTGACTTAAATATTTATAACAAAAATGGCAAAAAATAAAAATGAATAACAATCTTTTAGTTATTAATTATAGCAACGAGTAAGAAGTCACCGATATAGAATACAAAAATTAGGAATGCGGGCCCGGACTCCAAAGTAAACACTCCGAATGCAACTAGAATTTATCGCTAAGAAGATGAATTACAACGAGTGTGACTCAACTCTGAGACTTGCCAGCCGCTAACTTCGGTGAGATCCCTACCCTTCGTTTTTAATTATATATATATATTTTTTATAAATCTGTTGCTAACTTTTCGGCTATGCTAATCTTGGAAGAAAATCGAGTCCCACTCTTAATATTAGAAAAACTGTTTTGCAGCATCGGAACTTTCAGTGCCGAATTTGGTAATCTCTCGTATAGTAAGTAGTTTTTATGATAATAAGCTGTGACAAACAGACATTATTGGAGTTTCGTCTTATGCATTCTGTTTTACTTTTAGATAGTGCAACCCTAAAAACTAAAGAAAGGTTTTACATACATATATACACATTATAAACACATAAGTATTATATCAACTGATTAGCAATGTATCCTATAGGTACTTTTCCATGTATAATAAAAGATAAACAGTGAAGTACTGACCTTCTAAGCTATTAAGGAAAGTAAAAACACGCATAGATTCTTCGAAGAAAAATTACTCTAATCAATAGTCCTACCCGCGTGACGTGTGACAAGTAACATCTAAATTCCTCAGTATCACAGTTTAATATTATTTAAAATTATAAATATTGATTCTTGTTACCCGTAATATTACCTAATATAAAGATTAAGTTAATGAACAGTGATAATATATAAAAGTTTTATAAATAAAGTGTTAATATTAAGAAAATCGCAACAATAATAGGACTTGCAGTGATCATGTTTACGTCAAAGTTTTAGTTTAAAAATCGACCTGGCATCAATTACAACAGTACAAATACTTTAATAACCCTGTTACTACTTGTTTACTTACATATATAATATCTGTTAATTAGAAATTCATGAAGTGATAAAACAAAAAACCAATTCGACCCTCTAAAATAAATATTCAACTCTACCATCTATTTTGTGAGACCTGTGCGCCATCTATTGTCAATCGAGGTAATTAAGTACAGTGCCTATCTGTGTCATATCGATCGTGAGCATCACTGTGGTTTAGCCCACTCAGTTTTAATGCGCTCAAACTATAAATAATAGAGGGCAGCACGTGTATTATGGAATGCTATGCTAACTGCAAACAGCGTATTCAACCAACCGACGACTTTTTAACTTGCAAGGGGTGTTCGGGTAAATATCATCGACTATGTTTGAACATAAAAAAAGATCAATTTGTTGCACTCACTCTGCAATACAAATCGGCCTGGACCTGTCCCGCTTGCAACATTAATATAACTTCGAGACGTCCTAAAACAGATTGCAATACACCAGTTCGTCACCATCAAATACCATGCGCTGATGTAGCTAGTTCAAACATGTCACTTGATGGCAGTTTACTCAGCGTCAATGATAGCCAGATAGACTGCGAAACCAGTATTATATTAAATCCAGATGATGAGACGGTAACTATGCAGAATATTAGCCAACTATTAGATCAAAAAATAAATAGCTCTTTAACTTGCAAAATAGACGAAATTCTTCAAAAATCTTTATCATCGTTCATGACATCTCTGCGTGGAGCCTTACAAGATGATATCAAAACGATGGTTCGATCAGAAATTAAGTCTGAAATACAAGATCTTGAAACTAATTTTACTGCTACTTCTGACTTCATCTGCGCTGAACAATCTGCTCTAAAATCACAATTAGTAGATAAGACCAAATGCATCCAGAAATTAGAAGAAGAGAATAACAAACTTCAGTCGGAAATTCAACATATCAAACATCGATTCTCAAATATCGAGAATATGTCTCGAAGTAAAAATATAGAAATTCAAGCAGTTCCGGAAAGCCGATCTGAGAACGTGGTATTAATGTTTAAACAGCTTTGCAATACTATCGGGATAACTATTGATGATACTCAAATACTGAGCTGCCGACGAGTTGCCAAAATGGATAGCAAATCCAACAGACCACGTAATATCTTAATCTCGCTTTCTTCACCTCGACTTCGTGACACTATCCTTTCTTTATCTAGACGCTTTAATAAATCGAAATCTGGCAAATTGGATGAAACGCTGAATAGCTCGCACTTAGGCATAACTACTGAGAAAGTTAAGATTTATATAACTGAACATATCTCTCCCGAATGCAAACAACTTTATGCTGAAAGTAGAAAAGCTGCACAGCTTAAACAATATAAATATATTTGGGTGAAATATGGCAAAATATATATCCGTAAAGACGACGAATCTCAAGCTATTATTATTAAAAATTCAGATTGCTTAAAAAAACTGTAATTATAATTCTATATCCCATTTTTTTTTCTCTTTAAGCAACTTTAATGCTATTATGATTTTCTTTTTTATATTGATTTAATTATGATTTTGTTTTATCAAAATGTTAACCGAGTTAGAAGTAAGTTAAAAGATCTTTATCTAAATATTCTCAACAGTAACTATGACATAATCTGCTTAACAGAGACAAATTTAAATAATACTGTGTTTGATGCGGAATTTTTGGATGCCAGGTACCAGATTTTCCGCAGAGATCGATGTACTTCGAGCATAAGAAAGAATGAAGGGGGCGGGGTTGCAATAGCGCTTCGCAATTGCATCACCGCTCACCGCTTAGTGTCATGGGAAAGTGGTGTTGAAGATATTTGGATATGCATTGAAGTATCTCCTAGTTTAAACTTATTTATTTGTTTATGTTATTTACCACCTGATTTAGAATTAGAAAAGTTAAACGAATTCTATGCAAACTGCCAAAATAAGGTATTGATGTCAAATAAAGGCTCTGAATTTATTTTTATTGGTGACTTCAATTCACCCAATATTCACTGGACAAAGTCTGATAATTCCTTAACGTTGATTCCTACACCTGCTTACGATACAAAATCTACTTTTCTGCTAGAAACAATATCTATATGTGGTCTCAATCAATTTAATAACATACCTAACTTTAACAACCGGTTTTTAGACCTTGTACTATCGACTATAGCGAATATCTGTGTCTATGGGTCTGCAGGGCTAAGTCGCATAGATCAACACCACCCTCCTTTGATTGCCGATATTTCATGTTTGAGTCCTGTAATAAAGACCATTGAATCCAAGTCCGTTGAAAGGCCAAATTATTATAAATGCAACTATCAGGAAATCCGTAAGGAGCTTAACTGCATACAGTGGAAAAACATTTTAACTAGTGCAGACATAAACAGTGACGTATGTATTTTTTATAATATACTAAATAAAACAATAAACAAACACACACCTATGATAAAAAATAAATCTGCAAGGTACCCTGTTTGGTTCAGTCCTGGGCTGATACGTTGCTTAAAAGAAAAATTAAAATACCATAGGCGATATAAAAAATTTGGCAACCCTCTGGATTATGATGTTTTCAGCATGTTACGGACTCGATGTAAAAGACTACTTGATAAGTGTTATAATTCCTACATAGATACTACTGAAATGAACATTAAAAATGACATAAAACAGTTTTGGAGGTTTATTAATGACAAAAAACAATCTCACGCAATACCTACCACCATGAAACATAACAATATAGTAGCATCTAACACTAATGAGGTTTGTGAACTGTTTTCAAACTATTTTGGATCCGTATTTGAAGATTTTTATCAACCATCTACACATCATTCAAATAACACACATCATACGAACACTTTACACCACACTTACATAGATTTAAATAGTATAAAAATTAAAATGAAATTACTTAAATGTGAAAAGGGAGCTGGACCTGACGGTATTCCGCCATTATTTATAAAAAATTGCTATTTAGAACTAAGCCACCCTCTGCAAATAATATTTAATAAATCAATTGAATCTGGTGTCTTCCCATCTGTTTGGAAAACTGCTCACGTTATCCCAATCTTTAAGTCTGGTAGTAGAGACGAATGTAAAAACTATAGACCCATCAGTATTTTGTCCGCATTTGCTAAATTATTCGAATCGCTTCTCTATAACACATTTTATACACATTTTAAATCTATACTATCACCTTCTCAACATGGTTTTGTCTGTAAAAAGTCGACTGTCAGCAACCTCTTAGTCTACAAAAATTATCTCTGTTCTGCATTTGCTAAAAGATGTCAAGTAGACTCGATATATACAGACTTCGCGAAAGCTTTTGATAAAGTCAATCATTGGATACTTTGTTTTAAGCTTAAAGAATATGGTATTCACGGTAATTTACTACGCTGGACTCAATCATATTTAAATAACAGAAGCCAATTGGTTAGCATTAAAGGTCATTTATCAAATCCACATAAAATTACTTCTGGAATCCCTCAAGGATCGCATTTAGGGCCCTTGTTTTTTGTAATATTTATAAATGACTTGATCAAGCAATTATCATGTCCATGCCTATTATATGCGGATGATCTTAAGATATATCGTACAATTTTAAATAACAATGACTGCCAAGATCTTCAAGACGACCTCACTCGTGTTGAAAAATGGTGTTCTGTTAACCGGATGTATCTCAATATAGAAAAATGCTCTGTCATTTCTTTCTCGACTAAAACACATAAAGTATATTTTTCATATACGCTCAGTGGTCTAACTTTAGAAAGAAAAACTGTTATTAGGGATCTAGGTGTGTATTTTGACGAAAAATTAACTTTTCACTCGCACTATGATTATGTTATCACCAAATGTAACCAGCTAGTTGGATTCATTTCACGTTCAACTAAGGATTTCAAAAACCAACATACAATCGTTTACCTCTTCTGTTCTCTCGTTCGAACAATACTGGAATATGCCTCAATAATCTGGTCTCCCTTTTACGCTGTGCATAGCGATAGAATAGAAAGAGTGCAGAAAAAAATGTTAAATATTCTCTATTATAGATTCCATCTTGGCCGCGAATACAGATCTTACATAAAAAGATTAGTGAAATTTAAAATTGACTCACTCAAATCACGACGTGAATGTAATGAACTACTTTGTTTATTTAAGCTGTTAAATGGCTCAATTGACTGTCCAGACTTACTTTCCTTCATTCATTTTAACACTAGATACAAAACTCGTAATCCTTCGCCTAGACTCTTTTCCCTTCAAGTTTTTAATAATAACACATCCTTTTATAATCCAATCACAAGAATGTGCAGGCTTTATAATGAGATTGCAAGTACAAATACATCCCTTGATATTTTTAATTCCTCCTTCTTTAAATTTAAACGGGAAATTCGAGCTATTATTTGCACCAATACTTCTGGCATAATTACATAATAATTCAGTTACCTTACCACTGCATAACTAACATTATAATAAGTCATACTAACCCCTAGATATCTTGTCAATGTATGGAACATTATGTGCTCACATGTTTAGAGTCACAGCTTAGACCTGATAATTTATATAATATGAAATATGTAACTTTAGCTGTATCTTGTTTTGTGTGCCAAATAAATAAATAAATAAATAAATAAATATGGTTAGCGGCGACGCAAGATGGAATAGGAGGTATATTTCACAACATAATTTAATTAACCTAAAGGGAAGAAATGTGTATTTATAAAACAATATAGATAAAAACAACATACGTAGCACTAATAAATATTGAATGCAGGCACGTAGCCAAGTGGCTGGATGCGACTGGCTCGTGAATAAAGCTGCACCATTATGACCGAGACCAGTAAAAAGACGAAATTTCTATTATGGTTGCAGGTGCAAAGTCATACAGCGTTTTTCAGTAACATTGAAATTTATTTAGAACAAAGGAACGAATCATTGTCTAAACGTTCATATAAATCATGTTTAAATTTTTACAAAATAATAATAAATGGATGGAAGCAAAAACAGTTTTCCGAATTAATAAATAACCCTTTCTTTATTATACACATAAGTTACATACAAAACTATAAAATAGTGGTGATGTACAAGAGTGAGTTTAACCCTAAATGAGTTCTTTTCTCACAAACCTATCCATGAGGTGGGAAACGAAAGGCAGGTTTTTTGTACACTAAAATTCTTTTATACTATAGAAATACAAACACAAAAAAAATAGACAGATAGTGAACTCCGATCTTGAATCGTATGAAGAAGGGTGTTTCATAGTGTTACTATGCGAACGGGGAAAGAACCGCTATAACATGACGAAGAATGTGTAGATGCTTTGAGAAGAAGGGATTTAGAAATTCTACAATATTTATCTACAGGAACAAGTAATTCAAAACATTGCTGAAGACAGAAAGGTGTTTTTGTAAGATTTTAAACAGCTCAATAATAACTTAATTCAATGGATTTTCGTAATATAACAACTAAGAAACATGAAAAAATAACGCAAGAATGATAGTCGACAAACGAAAATATCATATCATTGCGCATTATTAAATATCTGACTCAGCGTATTTTTGAGCGATAACTAGAAGATGCGATAACCAATGCCTGCGGGTCAAATGTTTATTGCGCTATTATTGCAGTATATACACTGCTAGTGTCGCGACAACCACTAAAGTTGCAATGCAATAACGCTTTTCTTAAGTGTAACTGTCCACCGCAATGTTCCACACTCCTAAGTGCTTGAGTATGAAAATGCACTCAGGTTTTATATGAGAGAAGCTATAATACCTATATTTTTGTATAAGGAAAATAGACAACTGACCAGTTTAAAACTAACCGGTTTTAATCAGTTAAAACCGGTTTTAGTCAACTATTTCAAAGAAGTGAAACAAAGCGTGACTAGGGGTGGGAACCCCTTGTCACACTTTGTTTCACCTCTACTGCGTCTCAACTGCACACACATAATATATATATTTTATGTTTTAAAATTTATACATGTATAAAAATGATGATTTATAAAAAAAAGAATAGTACGAGACCTGATGATTTTCCCTTAGTAATATTTGTCACGTAATTTAGCGTAAAATTTATTTTCCCTTTCAGTGGATTCAAGACACATTTCATAGGGCCTCGAGTTTGCTTCATAGCTTTTGCGGAAATTTCTACCGTATTCTAATATTATAAAATAATGGTGTAAATGGCTGGGTAGGGTAAGATACATAAAAGGTGAAGCCGGATACAAAAGTAAGTGCTTAATAGGTATACTTTTAAACTTTTAACAGTGGCATATTATTATACCGACGTTACCCGCCACAATGCTTGCCTAAATATCTTCTGTGTTGTTTAAAGTAAAACGTTGAATTGTGGTTTGTATTAAAAAAAACATTGAAAACTTTATTTGAAACATGAACAGTGCTCAGGATATGAATAAATAAGTGATTTTAAAGATTTTAATAAGACCCAATAGAGATAAATTAAGAAATGAGATTTAGTAACGGTTTTTATGAATTTCATTTCTGTTTCCATGGGTACATATAACATTCTTTAAATCTGGTATATACGTCTACAACACATTTTAACAAAGTTTTTATGTTGTATATAAGGCTATGAAATGAGAACCAACAGACCTACAAATACACACACACACACACACACACACACACACACACACACTCACACACACACACACACACACACACACACACACACACACACACATACATACATCATATACATAGGTATACAATTTCCAAACATAATTTATTTTCATGAACTTCATAAAAAGCTAATTACAAAATCAGTGATCGTATTAAGTAAATCAAACAACGCAACAAAGGCGTTAAACAGTCTTGTACCTTGTAACTGTATAAAGTTAAACAAATTTCATGACAAATTAACTTTAAAAGGCAACAAAAAGCGCATTAAATTTACGCAGGGTATTTTGTTATATTTTACATTTTTCACATAATAGGAAGCTCGTTTAGCGAACAAAAAGACAAGAAAGGTTTTTAAACGAGAAGGGTAGAATAAAATGAAAGGATCTAGTTTATGTGAACAATTTTACTTTTATTGAAAGCTTTTTGAATGAACTTTAGAATAATCATGATTCAATAAATGATCAATGAAATTGTTCTAACTAATGATCATTACACCACTCACGCAATAGGTGTAATACTAATATTAGACAAATCCACGAAATTGAATCAATTTGGCTGGAAGTTACATAACTGAAAGGACACGAGGAATTTCAATGACATTGAATAAGTTACTTTATATGGATCACTTAGTTGATTTATCCAAATTGAAACACAGACATGACCCGACTAGTATCGGCTTAAACGACACTCGTTTTAATTTTCAATCTGCATGATATGTCGAGAAATATTATTAAATTCGACTCAGATTTAAGATCGTTTTATTCGTCAGGAACGGAAAAAGATACAATTTTCTGCGGCCGGGCGGCCTGACGTAACAGGCGACAAAAAAACCCATAGCCAGGTGGTAGTGCATTCGCCCGACTGGATGGCTGCCACCCCTTGTTTAGAATATGCCACCATATTAACCTTGAGTTGTGTTCCGGCATATGTGATCAGGTTCCAGTCTCCCTTAAGAGAGCAGCTGTATGCTGAACTTCTGCAATAAAAAAATCGTCAAAAGGATCAAACTAAAGATTTTCAGACTTAGTGTGTATAATGTTACTATATCGAGCGTAAAACTTGTACATCGAAATTATCAACGTGATAATCTTGCCAATCCACCTTGAACAAGCATGTCGTGTAGTCTGATGCATTAAAATGAAGAGGCTCGGGCCCAGAACTAAGACGTTTATATGCTAAAATTACTATTACTCCAAAAATATCTCTTATAATAAACCAGTTAATACGTATTTGAAATTGTTTCTTGTGACAATAGAAAGATTTTTTCATGACAGAAACAAGTTTATTCATTGTAGTCACTAATTCTAGAAATTGTCTGGATGCCTGCTCTTTGTGATCTGATTAAGTGGTAACATAGGTCATTCGGCTGTGCGTCGCCGCGTAGTCGCGTCGCAGACGTCTCGCAGTTTATCGACCTCAAAATGTAGGATAACGACGTTTGTTACGACTGATCCGCATCAGCTCTTTCGAGTTGTATAACTTCATTGTATGCCTTTAATATAATTGCTTGATTGAGCATATTCTTAGTGTAATGGCTATTGTTACTGCGATGGAATTAATAATCTATAGGAAGCAGAGCTAGGTTACGCATGCTTGATTTTTCTCATTAGGTGATAATATATTACTTAACTAACTAACTCCGTTGGCTCAACGACCCAAAGTGAGTCCTGGCCTCCGAAATATATTACTTAACTAATTTTATTTAACTATATTTGATTGATATTAATGAAAACGTAAACCTAATACTACAATGACTTTAGAAAGTAATACAATAAAAGAAGACAACTTATATTGTATTCTGCCCATAGTCCCTCAACACTATAAGTATATACGTAGAATGCTGAGCCTAGATCAGATCAGGCCTATATTAATTATTATAATTTAACGTGCTTAGCTTGGGGATGTACAATGTATGTGTTTGTGTACCGATTATTTATTTATTTAATTCTGCATTGCATATAGTTATACTTTGATTCTATATACCATTAAAATTGACGAATCTTATATAAATTATCCTTAAGTAAGTCATCCCTGATAGGCTGATAGGCTGTTTAAATAACAAATTTTATTACATTTATGTAGTTCATAACCAAGAGGTTATATAATCAAAGAAAACCGCATTACCCGTTACCTACATTATGCTCATAATATGATTTAACGTAATGTATTAAACTATTTTGATTATTATTTTAATTTACTAACTTTAAGTTACTTTTTTTAAGATAATCGCTCCTATTCATATTGAGTTAGAGTAAGTTTGTAGGCTCCTTTAAGAGACTTAAAGAAGCCTACAAACTTACTCTAACTTGATATGAATAAGATCGCATCTCTATAAATTATGTAAAATTCCAAGAAATGAAGGAGTTTTTGGCGGGAACTGAAAGGTGATGTTGTGCTGTGCAGTTTTATTTTCTAAAAATGTGTAAAATTACTCTAAAATGAACAATAGTTGTAGGATATAGTTTTTGAGTAGTGATTATGTGTTTTGTGAGAAATGTGAACTGTATAGTCAAATGTGGCCTTTTGAGTTGTCACAAGAACTCCGTTGAATAGCACTAGCTGATTACCTACAGTTCAGCTGTGCTACACATAGGCTTAAGAAAATGAAGAAACTAAATGTATATTATAAACTAAGATCTGGCTTAAAGGCCTAGTTGCCAAGCCATAAATACAATATAAAAAAAAACAAGAAATGAATATGCCAATATCAACATGGTAAATAGGAACATATCTCGTGGGCCATGACTATGCATAGTTGCTATTAACATATCAACAAGGACAATTGACTCACACTGTTCTAGAATTTGCAATGCTATCTTGTATATTGAATCAGTTTATTTTATAAATAAGGAATTAGAATTCTAGTTACTGACAATTGTTTCTTAGTAGTCATCATAGTTATTTTTAAACTTACTTAAAGGTATTATATACTTTTGTATCTACCGAAGTAAGAAAGAGAGTTGGTCTGAAAGAGAGTGTCGGGGTGAAGGTAAGGAAAGGAATGCTCCGGTGGTTCGGGCATGTGGAAAGAATGTATGATGAAAGAATGACTAAACAGATATACAATGCAAAAGTGGATGGATGCAGAAGTCGCGGAAGGCCACGACACACCTTCCATGATCAAATTGATCGTGTATTAGCAGAAGGTGATGTCAGGAGCCTTAAGAACAGACGAGCGTGCATGACAAGAGCTATGAATG
The DNA here is from genome assembly GCA_949752895.1 of Dendrolimus pini. Lineage (NCBI taxonomy): Eukaryota > Metazoa > Arthropoda > Insecta > Lepidoptera > Lasiocampidae > Dendrolimus > Dendrolimus pini. The sequence goes on from OX457133.1 coordinate 12,644,959, forward strand.
TCAAAGAAGCAAGTGAGGTGTGTAAGAATAAGCCTGTATGGCGCTCTGTTGTTCGTGCCTACCCCGCAAGGGACCTGGCGTGAAGTTATGTATGTATGTATGTATGTATCTACAAACCTGTTTCAAAATTTAGTGTCTCATTTGAGCCAAAGAACTGGCTTGTATAACTGGTATGTACTTTAATTTGTCTCAAAATAAATACATTTTAATATACAAAACTAATGGTGTATATAAAGCTTTTTCATACACAATTGGATTGTTAAACGTCTATGTATTCATTGAAAGCCGTGTCAAGGCACGAAATTTTTTTTTCATACATTTTTCATTCATACATACATACATATAATAAAGCAATTTAATCCCAGCCGGTCATGTCTTTCGCAAGACCGTTGTCTGATGGAGCAGACAAGTCCTGAAGTGAAGACCGCAACTTAGTAAACGTACTTAGGGTGCCCTTCAGCTTAGTATATAAGCGGAATGGAAAGCGAGGGACCGGTATATAAGGTGCAAAGGCAAGACCTGCATCCAGCTGTAGATTGCAGTTGGCTGATAAATTACCACCTAACGAAAACGGTAAAAAATACGTCCTTTTTTCCATAGAAGTAATACTTAATAGTACATTTAGTAAATGTTGTTATCTATTCGCAATCACTTGGGATCAGAAAAATATGCCATTTTCTTTCATTTTTCCTATTCTGATATTTTTCATCTGTTACATCATAAATCTTCATATCAAGTTTTACATAATACAAGCTTCATTTCTTGATCTATTTTTATACTTACATCCATCGATTTTTTACTTTAACAATCTTTTGCTACATTCGTTTCTCCGCACTTATAGTACGGCAATATGAGCGGCTGAAGTTTTTATTCACTTCTTACCGTAATTTACATCGTGGGCCGAAGATAGTTTATTTCCTTTGTGGAATTTAGAAATTATAATAAATATAGTTAACAAATTATATGTACAAATTAAATTAAATGTTTAATTTACTTTAATTTGTACTTGTACTTCATTTATTACTAAAGGATTTGGTAGACGTTGTCCTGCCTTGAAAAAATAAAAATCTAAAACCAAATTCCAGCGCCAAGTATATTGTTTAGATCGATAGGTTACATTATTATATTATATAGAAGGTATTCCTAATTTTATATAGACTATATTAATCAGGGATAATGTAACATTCTAATGGGGATTTTTTATTGAAATCAGTCCAGTAATTTTTGAGTTTATTTGTTACAAATATACAAATCTTTCCTCATTATAATATTAGTATAGATATTATATTAAAACTTTATTTACACCTATGTTTCGCATTTAGTACCTACTGAATGTCAACTTAAAAAAAATACGCTATACTACATCAATCAAATTTTTTGTACAAGATTGTGAAATATAAAAAACAAATATAGTCACTTTCACATTTATGTATAAGTGCGATTGGATATATTTCCTACCCGTTGTGCAACGGACGTATGACGAAAATTCGATTGGGAAAATCCTATTGAGTTAGCCGCTGCCCGTTACCCTAGTTTTAAACGGACTTTGCAGAACGTTTCAGCCGTTGAATTTTGCGGTTATTGGGCGTAATTAATGAGTGCCGCTTAATGATTAAGGCAATAACCGAAGGGATTTATGAAAGTCGTGGTACCTGTTGATCACCGTCGGAAAGTAATTTGGTCCGCAAACTTAATTTTCATACTTATCGGTTTTTCCTGCGAGGCTCCGCTCGGATTCGCGTCACGTTCACTCCATTAGCTGATTTACCATGGGAAGTGGCAAGAGAATGAGCGCCCCTGCTCGAAAAAATTACACCTACCCCGCATTTTTAAATGGAACAACAGATTCCTTTTTTGTTTATTGCCCTTTCTAATTTTAACTAAGGATCTTTTAAGAGTTTACGGTTTGTTTTTATGAAGAATTCAGTTTATTCGTATAACTAGTGAAGTTCATGGACTTAAATTAAAATTTAGTGTCTATCAGTACTTACCGAGCATCCTTGCTTGCTTAAATTTCAAGACATTTTTCTTACAGAACTTCCTTAATCTTCATATTTATTTCAGTTATTGAAATTAGATTTTTTTTTGCATGACTTCAGTAGACAGGGCCCACTTGATGGAAAGTGGTTACCGTCGCCTATGAACATTTGCAAAACCAAAGGTGCTACAAATGCGCTGCTGCTCTCTTAAGGGAGACTGGCACCTGGTCACTAAAACCGGAACACAACTCAAGGTTTTTATGGCGACATACTTTAGACTGGGGGTGGTAGCTATCCAGTCGGGCAAATACCCTACCATGCAATATGCATGCAAATAACCTGGCTATGGGTTGTTTTGTCGCCTCTTATGACAGGCCGCCCGGCCGCAGGAAATTGTATTCTTTCTCCGTTCCTGCACGGATTTGATATAAATAGATACATAGATAAGTATATAGTACTAAATTTCACAATAAACTGTTAATGCTCAAGAAACGGTTTAAAAAAAAACCTCCAAATGTACTTATCTTTATGCTCCAAAACTCATTTGTATCATAATTAAGTAAGGAATACTCGTAAATGAGTTTCGTATTATAATACTCATGCCTTAAATGATCGAAAAATTAGATGTATCCACAGGACACTAGAATTTTATTTTTACATTGTTGCCATTGCCATTTCTACATTGTTATCTCTATGTGTTGATGATATTTCGCAGTAGGTATTAATTACTCTATTAAAATTCGTTCAAATGTGCTGCTCAAACAATATATTATGTTTATCAATACCTCACGCTATCCTCGAGTTCATCGTTTAACGTGACTTGTTGGATTCTCAATATCGATATCCCTGATTGGTGCGAGTAAGCTTGCAATAAAAATGGGTAGAGAAACCAACACGGTGATCCAGCTCTTTTGCAACGCAGCCTCTGACGAGCAAATACATCTTCTACATTTAACCTTCTTCCTTGGTATTTTAGCCAAACGGCACTTAGTCAGGCCTCCCAAAGGCCGACGAGGTGAAGTTAAATACTAACCTCTATCTAAAAATGTCACAAATCCCCATGATGGGTGTCTACGGACAATAAAGAGCTGTTCCATATACCCTTGATTCTCAGAACTCACTAAGGACCCAAGGAAGGAATGGCTGTTCCTTCCCCAAGCTTCGCCTGAGGTTTCCCTAGTCAAACACCGCGGCAACTAAGAACCTCCTTTATAAATATTTATTTACTACAGAAACGTTAATCGTTGTAAATTCTTATTTAAACTGGAAATAGAAATAATAAATATAATAAACACACCATTAAGTTAGTTCTCTCGTGTGAATCTTTCTAAGTTTTACAATCTTAACAAATTTAATAATCTTACTTCTTTTTAAATTTTTATCTATTACTAGTCGCGGAAGGCCACGACACACCTTCCATGATCAAATTGGTCGTGTATTAGCAGAAGGTGATGTCAGGAGCCTTAAGAACAGACGAGCGTGCATGACAAGAGCTATGAATGTCAAAGAAGCAAGTGAGGTGTGTAAGAATAAGCCTGTATGGCGCTCTGTTGCTCGTGCCTACCCCGCAAGGGACCTGGCGTGAAGTTATGTATGTATGTATGTATGTATTTATTACTAACATTTTACTCATTTTGATAATCTTAATCAATTAAAGAATCCTACTTCAAAGACAGTCTGATCGCCTTGCAATCCCACATCCCGTTTTGTACCATTAAATTACTTCAGATTATATTTAAAATTCTTCTCCTCAACAATAGCACTGTTTATCGAATCTTATCTAAACTTCCTCGAAAAGCCTTCGTCAAATCTTTCTGCTCATCTATAACCATGAACTTATTGTCTCATATTAAGAATTTTATAAATGTGTTCCTTATGTGTCTAAAATCTATATTTTTATTCTGGTTATTTCAGATCTGATCACCATACCCGACGATTTTATTATTCTACATAACCGGAGTACCAGGTGACAGTATCTGTACAACAATGAATAAAATTAATACACCATAAGCTAGTTGTGTAATTTACGGGTGATCCTTCATTACTATAATTAGAATTCATTCTAACTATATTTAGAATTGTTATATGGGTAAGGTGCCCAGAAGGCTTATAATGTTACTTCCTTGTTTCGCTACACATCATTAATAACTGTAATAGTTGAACTCTCGATTTCATTGAATATTATATATATTTTTAATTACAATAAAAAATAGACTTTATGCGAATGAGTGCATTTTAGTTACATTTCTCTTTTCAGTCTGACGCGACCAGAATATAACGTCGAAATATGACGAAGACTCTCTTCATAATTGAAAAATCAAAATATTAATGCGCTTAAAATCATTAGAACCGATTTCTAACTAAGTGTAGCAGTAAAAAGACGCTTAAAGAGAAAATACTCTGTTTTCTTAAGTTTAATATTTGTTAGAACTAGAATATTAGAATCAAAACAACCAGAATTCGGAAGGGAGACTTGTAGTAAGGGTTAAGTGGAGGGGTGTCCCTGGCAGTTTATTATGAAGCGTACGCGAAAGGCAAACTTAATTATTTAGACCATTTTCCGGTTCTTTCTTGAAGAAAAAAATCACAGCATACCGTATTAAGATCACTGATTAAAATATAACAGCGTTGTTTTTATCAATTCTGTTATTTAGCAAATTGATAACTTTTAAGATTGTCTCTCAACAATTGAGTTTATCACACATTTAATGAGAAATTATAAAAACATATATATATATATATATATATATATATATATATATATATTAGGGTGGCGCAAAAAAACCGACAATTTGTTTTTTTACTCTCGAGTGAAAAAATGTTAGTTTTTGATGTTTTAAGAGCCCTCTCCAAAGGACAGCTCAAAAAAAATAATTTAAGAAGTCGCTCCAAATTTTTACAAATTTAAAAATCGTCAAAAATCGTCTTTTTTTAAATGTTTTTTCTTGTTACGGTAATTTTTTTTTCCATATTGTGCTTGATTTTCACTCATCTCGTGGTGTATTTTTATCTATTATTGTACTAAATAAAAAAAAATGTATGGAATTTAAATTTGAATATCAAAAGGTCGCTCGAAAAAATCTAAAGTAATGCACTAATAAATAAAAAAAAATTATGAGTGACCTTTCAAAATTTTAATTTGAACAGAAACTTTCAGAAACTTATTATTTTTTGGTCTCTAAAATTTTACCGTAACAAGAAAAAACATTAAAAACAATAATAAAATGGATTTTTGACGATTTTTTAAATTTTATAATTTGGAGCGACCTCTTAAATTTTTTTTTTTTGAGCTGTCCTTTGGAGAGGGCTCTTAAAACATCAAAAACTAACATTTTTTCACACGAGACTAAAAAAATAGTCGGTTTTTTTGCGCCATCCTAATATATATATATATATATATATATATATATATATATATATATAAAGAGAGAGCGTTCCGTGTGAAATATAATACTAATAACAACAAATTAGGTGATTGCTAAAGCAGTTCGCGTACAGCGAAGAGTTCCGTAGAGGTAAACAGCTGTCGATGTTGGTCAATGTCGACTGCTTTCATCCCATCTGAATCTGAAAATACCCCACATCTCAAGAATTACTCAACGAATATTATTCACAGAAGTTTTCGTTGAAAATATCTTAGGAATTCTGCAACATCGATATATTTTTAGAATTTTCCTCTCCAGTTCAAAAGTTGAAGGACGCATACAAAATGTTAACGAGTACGAGCTAATATCTCTCTGCCTATTAAATATAAACGTCATTAAAGAACATATATACACACAGTTATATTGACTATTAAAAATTTGAATAATGGCGCCCACACGACGAACTATTTATAAATCTAGATTGGAGGCAAGTATGTAGTATTTTAAGTATGTTGTAGGTATGTAAGTAATATTTTAATATAAATCAATACTTTAACTTCACTACACGAATTTCATATGGATAATATATATCTAGTTTAGTAATAAATTAATGTGTCGACTCAGTCGGAGTGCGCCCGCTAGGTATCTCACAGAAAGTTCTCGTTCTGTATGAAAGTTGGTAAATCAGCAAGAAAATGCAGATTGAAGGAAAGCTATTTCCAACAAAACGCTCCGCATCAGCCCAGAAATTGGTTCCTCTTGCCGCTCCGCTGCTCGAACAAACTTGCTACGCTGAAACCTATTTTTATTATTTCCTTTTATTTTTTTATGAGATTGATGTTTGGTTTTAATATCAAGCACTGTGTTCATATTTTTATGCATAACTCGACTTCATTTTTTCGTAGTATTTCGAACCGATTTAAAACGAAGGAATAAGTTCTGTATAGCTATACATATCTTTATGCCTGTTCGTGCGTATCTTATTTTTGAAATGTTTTTATAGTCCAGTCACATTAAGGGTTTTTCGAAATTGGAGATAGCTATAAACTTGTATAAATCTTTATTTTGACACCCTAAAACTTGTCTCAAAATCTGTTTATCGTAGGGTGGCCGCGACTACAGATATCTAAGGTCAAAGGTCAAATATATCGATTTATTGCAAATATCTTGTTTCCTCTAGATTTCATATTATTTGTATTCATCATAAATATTGTATAGGATTTAATCCTCTACAATTGTTGTTTGAATTTTCTTTTAATATCTTGATCCGTTTTCGGGATAGGCAGAGAGCGCGCAGTGTTTAGCTATGTAGAATATCATTTAAGGTCAAACTGTAGTCCCGATTAGAAACACGCCTTATAAAGTCTACAAATTATTGATGCAAGTTTTAGGGTATCAAAATAAAAGTTTATGCAAGTGCACAGATGACTATCTCCAATTCCGAGATACTTGCCTTATTTTGACTAATATGACTGAACTATTTAATGCTTTCATTTTAATATTAAACTTTCCATTGTCTCTATTTGTAATAAACATGCCTACGTATACCTGATCTGTCATCAACGGAAACTCTTGCACTTCCTAATATAAAATAAATTTCCAATGAAAAGTCATCTTTGTCTAAAATACTGATACTTAGTTAATAAAAATAGGTTCATGACGAAGCAAGTGAAGAAGTAATAGTAAAAGAACTAGCTAATACAATTTAAGTTATTATTCACTAAAACAGAACTTCGAAATAAAATAAGCCAGATTGTACTAAAATATCGATTATACTACAAATTCAAATAAAATTTAGCAAATGGTGTAAAAGATATGAAAAGTACCATGACCTGTCCAGCTACAGCAGTCTGTTCGAGCTGGACCGTTTTTAATTTATAGTGATTTTTTACTCTTTAGTGTAAATTAGGGATTTTTTTATAGTATACTTTTATTTGTAATTTACTTTGTAATTATTATATTATTCTTCTATTTGTTTATTCTACTTTAATATTTAAACAAAGAATAACCATGATATTATTATAATATCAGTCCATAAGCTTCCCGCAGCTGGGTTCGAGCCTTCTCATTATAGAAAAGCGAACTGTATACCCGCTTCTTCAAGGAGGATTATTTTCCTTACGATATTTTCCTTCACCTTTAGTAAGTGATAATTTTAATAGATATTGATGCAAAAAAACTGCCTAAGTGATGCCTCCTCTCCGGCCAGCATATAAAACAGCATAATTGAATAGTTACATGTGTCGTAGCCACTAAGCATTAAAAAGAAGATAGTATTTTGGAATTCAGGGTGTAAGAAGTAATATAATAGAAGAATATAAAATTTCATACTTTTATGGAGATCAGAATTTAATTACGTAACATTATTTTGTCCTTCGTAAAGGTATGATATTAATAATCTTTAAAAAAATTATATAAATATCACAAAAATGTAATAGAAAATGATAATGAAGTCTACAAGAATTTAATTATTACTAACTGGCCTCTGAAGTTATTATTTGAATTATTTTATGTCTCTTCTTAATATTAAGCGATGGATTCGACGTATAAATCTTTCAGTATTAGCCTTCACATCGCTTAAATACTAATAATTCATTCATGTTCGGCTTGAGGAAAACGTAAACAAAATTCTCCTGACTCAATCCCACTGTTTTCCTTGGAACAGACGAAAATCTTACCTTTCTGCATTATTATTTTCCAAGTCCGAGTGCAATATTATGCAAGGCGCACGGCAGATGGATCAGAACACACAAATTCAACGTCTTAACGTGTTTGGAGTCAAGAGGGCTTTGTTCAAACGATTTGCCACGTGGTAGGGCATAACAGCCATAACAGCCTTGAATTGTGTATTGGCATTAGCGACCAGATTCCAGTCCTCCCTTCGAGGCACCACACCTGGTGTTGCAAATATCCATAAGCAACTTGCTGTTATTGGAAAATAAAAGTTAAATCTTAATTTAAACCTCTGGTTTTGAATCTATATAATTTATCGATGCTATTTTTTTTATAATAAATGTTTATTTTTTCCAAAAGTACCTTCAAAAAATGTTGGGGTCGGGACCTTCTATTAAGTATTAATATATACTTGTGTCAGAAGGACCCGCTCTCAATTAATTTAAACATTTAAAGATAACTTTTATGCGTTGTATACCTAAATCTGTGTGTATGAATGTACTACTACTACTACTAGTAAAATTGAAATGTCTGTGATTTAAAAGATTGTCGTCCAGCGTATTTTTTCAGTATTATATCTAAATTCATACAGTCCATAAAACTAATGTAATTATTATAAAAGTAAGTAAAAACTAAAATAAACTAAGTTATAAAATACAAGCGATTATAGACTGTGTAACAAATCGCTGCCAGATGGAAGCGTGCCCAGAAGGCTGGCTGCATTGCCGCGCTGTATGGCGATGCTTATTTGTTGGGCGAAATATGAGCCAGCCTTCTGATCACGGATGGCATCAGAGAGTTTCTTACAAATCTCTTTGAAGAAACTCTTTGCCGATGGACCCCACGGACCTAATGTTTCAACTCCAAACGGCACAAATATGTAACCCCTTCCTAAGGTTTCATATTTGCGCCGTTTGAGCCCTTCAGCTTTTAAAGCAGCATTGCCAGCTTCTAACTCAGTCATTGGAAGATGTGAGGGCGCTAGAGTGTCTACACATGTCGCGTCCCAAACAAGCGGCCGACCCATCTTCCAAGGAATAAGTGACATACCATCCGGCCTCTTGCCATCGTCGCGTACCAAGCCATTCGGTTCTAATACGGCCGGTACGCCGACGCTGACAAGAGCCCGGCGGATGATGTCATTGAGGCTGGCATGGCGAGATCTTCGACCAACACTATGTAAACATGTTAATCCGTGGTGTCCAAACGGGTCCACCACACTCCCACACTGGCAACGATGTGGTACACAACAAGGGGCCCCCAAGCGAAGGCTCGCAGCTAAACGAAAAGTAGCCTCATCTAGGAGTGTGCCTGTATTGAAGGATGGGTGTGCCTGCAGCCATTGTCCCGACTCCCAAGTAGCAACGGCCAAAAGGCGAGCTCACTCTGTCGAACTGGAACACGTTTGTAGGAGACTTTCCCGTGTCAGTTCGCAGAGCGGCTCGTCCCAAGCTCGTTGGGAAGTCGGAACAGTGGGCAGGGTAGAGTTAGGGCAGGCCATTGCCCAGGCTTTTTTGGCATCGGTCAGATATGGAATTTCATAGTCTAAATTGCTTTTTTCTAAAAATTTTAATACTAAATCACTTGTACTATAAACCGATGACAAAAAAGCTGGTAGAGCAACACTGGAAATTTTGCGGACGCCTAGGCCACCTAGCCTTATCGGTAGTGAGCATTGTGACCACGTTCGGTCGTCCATGTCCAAATTTAATATGGATATGAGGGTATCCCTCACGGTGCTATCCAGCGTAGTTAAAAGCAGAGTTTCCTTAAAAAGTTGGCAGCACCGGAGGGCATACGTAAATTGAGGCACGAAAAGGCAGTATCGGATGATAGTGAATGCCATATGGGTATTAATTTTGAATAGACGATCTGAAGTATTACGAAAATTTTGAAAATTTTCTTCGACGAAACCCGGTAGGGCCTTGTCGAAGATTGGCGCGCCTAGGAGGCGAAGTGAATACATATTAATTTTGGGAGCTATTGCTTGTATTTTTGACAGTATTTCTGTTCCACTGTCGATTTTATTTATGTACAATTCACATTTATCAAAGTTTATTTCCAGGCCTGTGTTCTGTAGATCTGTTTTTAAATTAATTAAGTCGTCTAAAACCGTATTCACTTCGCCTCCCAGAGTGCCATCATCCAGATACCAAACGTTGAATTTAGATTTCAAACGGGTAATGATTGGGTGGATAGCTAAGCTAAAAATGGCTGGCCCTAAGGGGTCGCCTTGCTGACAACCAGTTTGAGAATATAATAAATTGTCTTGAAAAATTAATTTTGAATTTTGACTGTAACACTGCCAAAGAAAGTGGTAACAATCAGGAATTTTGTCTTTGACCTGTGACAGCAAGGCGGACCGATCAACTGAGTTGAAGGCATTTTTGATATCCACCTTCAGCACCAAATCTCCACCATTGTGACGGAAGAATGACCGCAAAGCGTGGACAGCGGCCTCACATCCTCCCCGCGAACCAAAGCCTAGTTGATTTGGCTGAAAATATGTTTTTAAACTATCCGCCTTCTTTTTACAACAGCATTTGGCTGCGAGACGGCGGTAGACCGTTCCCACGGCAATGGGCCTTATGCCCCCATCTTTTTTTTTAAGGCGCAGAGATTGGCACCATAAAGGATGCCAGTTACTTCATTAATAACTTTACCTGCAAGCATAAAATTTATTAATGCCATCAGGTCCTTCAAAAGTGACTCCCCAGCTTCGCCATTGCCCCCACCTATTAAATCTTTGAGATGTTGAGGCGTCAAGCCATCCAGACCCCCTGCAGAGCCACTCTGGAAGGACCCAATAGCAGTGCTGACATCCTCCACGGTGACAGTCAGTGCATTCTGCGAATTCGGTGGATTGGGTAAAACAGTATTTGGTGAGGAAGGTGGATGTTTGTCATGAAGAGCAGTCAGTGTATCGTTAGAATTTGGCGCTACTGCATCCGTAGAAAATAGTAGACGGGCTGCTCCTCTGATATCCCCGTCACTAATCTTTCTTTCTACGATATGATAAATAGACGAATCTTTGCGGGGATAATTCGAGGAGCAGCTTTGAGGGTTAGGTATATTAATATTTTCGGAGTTTGGGTCTAATAATGCGCAATTATTTTTTATTTTCTGTGTTAAAGATATATTTTCGTTTTGCTTTCTATTTAAATGTAGTATGAGGTATGGAAAGATTAATAATTGCTCCCAGCTTGAAACGGAGTTTTGACTCAAAACATATCTAATCAATTTTGATAGGGTGTAACACACCGTTAAGCGTGCGCCACGAGGGATTCTTTTTAGAATTGGGTGCTGTTTTTTTTAATTTTGATAATAGTTCCCAAAAATGTTCTCCGGTAACTGGTGAATTTTGAGAAATGCTTGGGTTTATAGTCGGTGCTGAGTTATTACTGTTGATTCTGTGCTTTTTGCCACAATGAATTTTGAGGCCGTGGTTTCCTTTAAAGAAGCGGGGCTGTGAACAATGTGGACATTGGATGATGTCATTTTGTGATGCAGTAGGTCGATCAATTGTTGATGTTGAGGCTACTTGAGCTGCTTGAGAGCCCCAGTCCATTACTTAACATAATTAAACGCTATAAAAAAGGGAATGCTAAAATTATAAGAACTAAATGTATCACAGGACAAACTTATATAAAACAAATTATGTTATTTATAAAACTAAAAAGATCTAAACGTCTAATATATAAAAATGTAATAAAATATAGCTTATATGATTAAGAACTTATAGTAGAGATTTCTAAAAAACTAACATCTTTAGTCTACGTTGGTACTAACTATACACATGTAAGTAATTTTGATGACGCTTTCTGAAAAGCTTAATTAAACTGTGGTATATTACGAGTCGAACGCTGTGACCTTTGATTACATAACTTTGCTGTGACGGATGTAAGGGCGTCAAATAGTAGTTGCTTGGGTTCTGGTTTCTGGTTCAAATGAGTCCGGAGTCCAAAGATAATGCAGTAGGGTGCTTGTTGAGTATATTGCGAGGAATCTTGTTATACAATCAAACAGGTAAAGGGCTGGAAGATGAAAGCTTCGTCCACCGATCCACTGTTTCGATATCTGATAATTACCAGTAAGCGGGGACTTGGCCAGACAACTAAATAATTTCTGTTTCGTCGTTTACATTGAAATTTTGTATAATAATAATAATTTTGAATCAATTTACAGAAGAAAAATTAATATAAATTATACCAATAATTTTTGTGTGACAACTTTTCAACTTGACATCAATAAACCAACGATGGCGAAAATACATATATTTCGTAACTAACGGACAAAGATTGTCAGAATTGACGTGAAATTGTAGATTGTTATAGAAGAGTTGAAAGAAACCTATTTAGGCACGAGGTAGTTTGGCGCATACGCGTAACGATGGCGCTAATACTTCCAGTGTCTAAATAGGCCTTTCACGCGAGGGTAACAGTCTGCTTTTCATTTCGAACATGAGGAAAGTAAATAAAAACGAATGATCGAATCTGATGTAATGGTTGGGTTTATCCAGCGTGTGTTCACTGATCGCAGACTTCAGATCAGGGAACACACGCTGGATAAACTCAACCATTACATCAGATTCGATAACCCACAAATCCTTGCGAAAGAGAATCGTTTCATACCAAAAACGAATTAGTTAAACAAACGACTACTTCCCAATGAAGTGACGGCCACAGATTGTCATAAATAATATATGATCACGTCGGAGTCACCACTTATGGGGGGTTGACTTATTTTGTGGTGCATCGATGATAGCTACCACATTGGATGGGGTGACGCACCACTGGCGAGAGCCCATGGCTTAATTAATTAATAAAGTACAAAATAAGACGACAAATTGTTGTACTCTAGATATAAGATATAATTATTGCTTGATTCGTTTAACATTAAACTTAAGACTATATATACAGAAATCCTAAGTGCTACGTGAAAATATGTAAAACCTAAACATGTTCGTAGATACATCTCTAGAGGTTTCTGTTTTCTGTATCAATAGATTTTGGCACGTACATAGACTACTCAGTTTTAAATGAATCCATTACGTGACATAACACTACTCATATTTTATGAGCAGGTATCCAAATAAAAAACTAAAAAATTACATTGATGCCTTTGAAGAAGGAATGTAGTTCGTTTAGAGAGAAATCGAGAAATCACTTCAACTGATAACAGAAATGTTGTTATCTACGCCAGAAACCAGTATAAATAGAGCTCAATAGATTGTGGCCAAAGTTCTATTACGTTTTAAAGTTCAAGCTTGGATCGTAGATAATAATTATACAAAGACTCAATATAAATTTAAATAAAACTCAATGTAAATGTGTCAAATCATAGAGATTAATGTCGACTTGTATACAGTATCAAAAGGCGCACATAACAAGGGAAATAATAGTGGCCTTTTTGTTTCGTCAACTCCCCCGCATACGAATTTATTAGCTTTCACGTTTATCACGGTGAACCTCTCACTCTGTGGGCTTTTGTGAAATTGTCCGCATTCCGTCCCCGCGCCGTGCATAGTTCGCCACACTTCCGCCGGCGGCACCCTCCCCTCCAACCCTACCATGGAAGTTGGAAAACACGGCTTTGCATTCATATTTGACGCAATTCTTTTATTGGTTCGCTCTACAATTGGCTTTATTCTTTATTGTGCATTTTGAATGCGCTTTTCTGTAGTGTACGTACTTTAGAAATACATTGTTATGCTCTTATGTAGATATTATTAATTTGCGTTCGTGAACTTTTAAGCTTATGCTTAAAAAACTTGCAGACATTTTTATCATGAAATTACAAAGAAAACTGGATGTCAAATAAATTTAAACATAAGCAATAAAAACATAAATCTCTTTACAAATTTACAGGTGAAAACTGCAAATTGCTGTAGAGATTTTCCTAGAAATATATTTTAATATATTAGCTTTTGTTACCATAAAATGTACAACTTGCTTGGTACTTTGCTAATTCTCTTTTTTCGATGGTGTATACATTTTTAACTACTAAACATAAAATGTTAATTATACCGAAATCTCAAAGAGCTCTCGTGAACTATGAAATTAAACACTTGTACGCCTAAGTCATGCGAATGTTCTAATAGAAAATCAAAATAGAAGTTCACGCCGACCGACAACCGACTTGCCCAAAGTCTATACAAATAGTCTTCATAGTCTTACAAATGCTGCTATACATGCTGCTATGCTAAAATTACTTAGAAACAAATAAAGAGTCACTTGACGAGGTTGTCCTGTTTCAATCCTAAGAATCGGCGTCCCATCCACGCGATGTGTACTGAGTAGTAACATTCAGAATTCAGGAGTGTTTTATTGTGGAGACGATGCGGAGTTAGCGAGAAAAATGCGACGCCATTCATTCACGCTCGTCACGGACACTAACTGCGTGTTCAGTGTTGTTTGGATTTAGTGCGAAAAATATGCCAACTAACCCTCACCCCAAGCCGCATTGTGGGTAATGTTTTAACTCGTAGTTCGGAACAAGGTTGCAAGCGTAACAATAGAAATTCAAATGAGAATTCACTCTTTACGGACACAAAATGCTACAGCTTTATTAAATTTTACAGGAAATGGATTTACAAGTAAACAAACCAACTTGACTCTTACAAGAATAACAATCTAATTGCAAGACGGCCGAAGAAACAAGAAAGTATTGCTAAAACATTATAACTTAAATTAAGATGGAGATCATATAATTCTACGTTTACCTTGAAATTTTCAATTCTACCCACCAATCCTCTGTTTTCTGCATGTTAAAGTTCCATAATTTAACAAAAACTACAGATATAATACACATTATTGTTGTGCGCCTGATCTTAAGAAATTTTAACTATCATTATTTGCATATTTTATATGTAAGGCCTGTCTTAACAGGCGTCAAAACAACCTACAGCTACGTGATAGGGTACTTACCTTTCGCCATAACAACCTTGAGTTGTCTTCCGGCATTAGTTGCCAGGATCCAGTCTCCCTTTAGAGAGCGGTAGCACATTAGCAGCAAGCACCTTTGGTGTTACAAGTGTCCACAGGCATGGCAACCGCTTTCCATCAGGTGGACCCTCTACCGGCCGTCTTTAAATCATGCAATAAACAAATTGGCTCGAAGAAAAACAAATTATAAATACATTTATAATACATAAAAATATGTGACAGTCTCGGTTCCTATATTTGACCCGCCGTTCATCTGTCTTCTTATCGGTTAAAATTTGACATAACCTCCATACATCTAATGTCAAAATTCAACCGATGGTACAGAAATTGAATGAATAGTAAGATATAGGAACCGGCCGTTATTTGATAACCTCATTGTTACTCAAGTTTATTTATCATATTTTCTTATACAGACACACCGTAAAATTTTACATTACGATTGGGAAGTTTTATGTGTAGGTACACATAAAACTTCGAAATGTGCGAAATATTTATCTGTAGCGTTACTTATTAGTTACTGATAAAATCAGCTGTTGCACATAAACAGAGATACACCGGTGTTAAGCAGTAAGGGTTTATTTTTACCTTAAAGTGCCGACTGTAAAATAAAAATACATTAGGAATATTTTTCGTATCGAATTTTAACATTCCAAGATTAGTTATTTTGTTTGCTCACAAAGCACGTTACTTTTCTCTTAATGATTAGATGTTAATGTAAAGAGGTAGTCAGAGTTCATTAATCGAAATTGGCCAGAAGACTTCAAAAGATTATTTATACAAACCAATTAAAGTGTAAATAAATAGGCACCCGTAGCTCAAGTAATAGCTATGGACTCTATGATTCAAAATAAATCCCTCCACTTTATTATTATATTTTATTAATTTGAATTAATTAATAATTCAAATAGAAAAATGAAATACAATACTCCCCTATGAAATGAAGTGTTTCAATGTTAGTGTTTTTACAGGTTTTTAAAAATTTGTTATTAATGTAATAGTTGAATGAATGAATCGCTTATACAAAAATGTAAACAGTATTAAGATTTATAGAAAAGTTACATGTATTTCATTAAAGGCATTTATAGAGATACTCGACATAGAAAACCGATCAAAGCGGAGACTAGACGAACACAATAAAATACTTTTGCTATGGCCAACTTTATTGCTGTCATTATGTTAATAATAATTTATACATTGGCTTTAATAAAACAGTGTAACCCAGACAGACAGGCACCAGCTAGTTACGCAACGGGACATGTTATTGGAGATCCCAAACAGCCATTGAGGACAACAAACCCATAACTATAGTTATTCGAGATTTACTAATAAGTGGAGCTCCAATACGTTTGCCAACTTTGTTACTCAAAACAGTAGTATCTTTAAAGATTGTTTAGATTTATATTAGCTTTCCAAGAATATTTATAAATCAATTTACGTCAACACTTAAATAGATTAGGTATCTAAATTGCCTAAAGGTGTACTTAAATAATTTAAATTTATCTACATCTTGAATTATTTAGATGTTGGCAATTGTTTTTACAAGAGATTTCTACGTGGCTTCATTCGTTTACCCTTCGTACTCGCACTCTAAGAAAAAGTCTTAAATAAACCACTAAATTTTATGATGATCGATTGACGATTATATTTAGAATTTTAATCCCACAATATTATGACATTTTCCGAAATCAAAGTATCATAATTATGGACATCCATATTTTTTGAAACTACGTATATTTACAAACTTGCATATGCAGTCACCAGCTATCGTTTCCTTTGTCCGTTAACATTCTATCCTCATTTTGTGACTCAATTTAAGGCCTTAAGATTCTAAGCACAGGATGGGCTTGTTTGTCTCCGAAAGCGAGTAAAGTGGACAAATGCAGGAAACATAACGAAGGAGGGGTCACTATCTAGTGCCTCGAGTCGGTCACCCACTACTCGGTTGGCTAGCCTCCAATGCCTAGATTTAAATACACTATTTATAGCTTCAAGCAAAACACAATTTAGTTCGACCTCATTACTTGCGTTACCGTCCATTTCACTTAAGTTCATCCTGAGTCACTCCGCTTCATACATACAAATGGTTTTCTTTATTTCCTTTCGCATGAATATAATATGAAGTTATCGGTTGTCTTCTTTGATTTATTAACATCCAGACTTCCATTTGAACTCGATGGATTGATGCAGTGTCATGCACAAACTTTTTCAAGTTTACAGGTTTTGTTCCGTATTTAGCACAATCAATTTTCACGGGAATTTTTTAACTTCCGTTATTTAAATAACTAATTAAATCAAATGCATCGCCACCCCGTGTGTGCATTCTACATCTATGCTGCCCTCTTGCGAACTGTCAGTGCAACTCGCTACACCGCACGCGCCGCATCGACCTTCCTGTTTTCTCGTCCATTTTAATTACAATTACAAGTGTTTAATAAAATATACAACTAGCTTATAACTAAGGCTAGCCCCTTAGCCTTAGTCAATCAAGAAATATGCCAGTGACTGTGACTTACAATCAACAACAGAAGGGTTCCCGCAGCACAGCAAACAAGATAAGAGATTGTGCATTTTTAGACGTTTTCCAAATTCCGCATTCTAAATCGTACAGGTTTATCTTTAAACATGCATGTCTCTGAAGACTACAAGCCATAAAAATGGCCCGGACTTTTGCATGGGGCCATAGGAAGGCCAACACGTAGAGGCCCTTTTGACAATTTTAATGTAAATGTGGCGTGATACTGACCGACGATTATGCTTGTTTACACCATATAAAATGCACCCAAAGGAAAACCCCGGTCAGTGTAGGACTACTGTCCAAACTGAGAAACAAAGGTAGCGGGCTATTGGGATGCACTGCTGGTGGATCTAGTGATCTGGGACTATTTTATTGTATTTATTTAGGACAATAAACAGATATACACTAAGCTACTACTATGAGGACTATGGCGTCTGCCCGTCCCAATTATCAAGGAACATGGAAAAATGGGCAGACGTTGACTCGCCATTCCTTGCAAGGGTCCCAAAAACATACCGTACAAAATTGGCGAGGGGAATATTATTAGGTAATGAATGATTCAATATACTGTAAACATATCGTTAGTTTAAAAGTATGACATTATAGGTATTTGCTCATAGGAGCGAATATCCTAACGTACCGAGCTTATTCGAAAGCGGGTTAAAGACATTTGTATTAAATAAGGCAAGATAGTTATGCATTGTATTTCATGATGTTTTGGCAATGGTTGCTCTTGGCACGATGTCAGTGAAAGAAATGGAACTAACAGTAAGATTTCAGAGGTCAATAAACTTTGATGTACTCGTACTTATAAAACCTTTTTAAGCCTTGCAAGCTTTGGTTTCGAATCTGGATAAAACAACTTTTGTTAAACGTTATTTATATTTTTATAATGAATGAAAAAAGGTCAACCTTCAAAAAACTAATAAAGATCGATATTTAAAGAAATCAGGTATTCAGTGTATTTGGCACGTGCCTAAACACATGCATATTTTACTCTTAATGATATTAAACTACGACTCTCCGCATTAATTAAAAAAACTAAAAGTGACTTCGTTTTAAGATTTTTGTTCTTCACAACCAGTCCATAACGACATTATGAAGTTTGGTATACAGGGTAAACTATACCTTTGATAGAACCCCCCTCAATGATTAGCATTCTATCAAAATATTCAGGCTATTAAGCAATTTTATATGCCATTATTTTGTGATCATACAACATTATTCAGTTTTGTCTAGTTGACGCAACTTTCGATAGCACTTTGTACAGATTTGTATCAGTTTTCGTGGAATAAATATCTGAAGGTTACACAAGTTAAACCAATAAAAATCTCTAGTTGTATATATAGTTCGAAACTTAAATTACGACGTCTAACGATATGCACAAACTTTTTAAAGGAAAAAATATTTATGTTCCAATTGAAAAGAGGGTTACTTACGCTGTTATTAAAAATAACCATACTCGTAGACAAAGTCGATGAGGTTATTACGAGGCGCTTTGATCGGAGGGTTGCTTCGGGATCGCATTAACTTCGAGAAGCATCAATAACTGTTAAACTTTATGGAGTCCTTAAATTATTTTAACACCATTATGTTAACAACACTAACAAATTTCTTTATAAGGAAAATCGTTTGTGGGCCCGAGTTTTTAAACTTCGCTCATAACATCAAATGTTCTAATATTTTTCAGAGAAAACGACGCTTAAAGTTAAAAGTTTTATCTTTTTCAGACTCAAACGATTTCATAGACTTGGCAAAATATGGAAATCACATTTGTTCACGTAATTTATGTTTACAATAAAAACAAGTGATGTACTAACAATCGCAAATCGCAAAGCACCGTGGTCAAATTCAACAACATAGCTTGCCTTATTTAAAATAGAAATTCATATTGAATTGGTTTTCAAAATTAATCCGATCGCGTTTCAACTTTTGGCTTAAGTTTTTCAATGACAATAGCTAAACCGGAGATGCAGCAGTGGAGAGCTACCACTTCAATTAATGAAATAATAAACCTTCATGACAACTCTTCCTGCCTTGTTAAGTACCTATTGGCACCAGAGAATCTCGTTATGAAATATTCACTGAATGTATACAAATTAAATATTATTTTCTTCTTCTTAGTTAACTTTATTAGTATACTTTAACTTATAGTTTTTATGAATTCGTGAGAGTGTGCTAAGCTTTTCATAACTTGTTTAATTTAATTAACATAATAGTAGAATTTCCACAAACGAAACCTTGATATATTTTTTTATTGCAGGAGTTCAGCAGGATGGGAAAAGGCCCACCTGATGGAAAGCGGTCAGCATCGCCTATGGACATTTGCAATACCAAAGGTGCTATAAATGCACTGCTGCTCTTTTAAGGGACACTGGAACCTAGTCACTTTTATATTATAGTAAAGAATTTCTTCGAAGCCCGCAATGCGTTAATTATAATCTAATGTTCCAAAGGAGTAGGAGGAGGATCACCTTACTTCAGGTGATCAAAAATTTACTTTGTGATATATAATATACTGTCTGACCACTTTATCTCCTGCAGAGCTGCATTAGCGATATATGGGGTGACCAATTGATCGACGACCGGTTGGCCGTCGTAATTGTTGCTGAAACGATAGAAGCTTACCTGACCGAACTTTAATTAAGCCCACAACTGGCAAGACACTGTTCAGGATAGAGCAAAAGTGGCGTGCTCTCGTTTCAGAGGCCAAGACTAAGAGTCTTTGAGTTAGTTAGTTATATAATATCATACTGTGCTAGGCTTTTCCCGAATACTAAAAATAACTTTTTTGTATATAAAATCAAATACCAATTGATGGGATTTGCACAATAAACTCAGTTGAATCAACTTCGTTAATCCGATTTGGAGCTGCAATCGCTTTTATTAATGCAACGGACAAAGCTATAAGCCCGCGTCGCATCGGTCGCAGATAGCTTCATGCAATTTAAACACTTAATGCATCGATGTAATTAACAGCTTAGTCCAATAAGTTGTCACTAGCTCAATCTATGGTTTACTAGGGGCCGCCTCACCGTTAGCGGGATTAGACTTTGTATTCATAAGTTATAAACTTGAATTTGCTAATTAATGACAGGAGATCATCAACATACCTGCTTGCTATTATAACATAAATTGTGATCTGTGATTGAACAACAGGTGTAAATAAAATTCAAAAGATTAAAGGCACACTATGGTTAAATCCTACGAAAACTTACAAATTAGGTGTACATGTAAAATAGATAGGTGCAAAACCTCAGCCTCCAAAAAAATTGCTAAAAATGCTATTAGAATCTAACGCAAGGTTGAAATGAAAAATATTAATATTTCAGTTATGACAAGAAAATTTAGTAATTTTAATAACATGGTATATATAGAGGAAGTAAAATAAAAATCCACTTTCAGTTTAAGGTAGGATTGTTGAAGAAAAGAAGATTTCTTGAATATTGGAAGGAAAGTTTCATAATATTACGATTACTACCGTCTTGTTTATAGATATTTATTGGATGAAATATCTTCAAGTACCTAATGATATTCCAATACTACTCAACTTACTTAGCACAAAAAATACGGTACCTATATAAAGTAACTTTAGCAGAGATAGATAATTCTGACAGACTGCCACCGTTTCAATAACGTTGAGTCGCCGCCGTCGACCAAGCCAACACTAAAAGGCTGTTTGAATAACGAAGGGGTTCTTTTATGCGAAAAGGGGGCATGAAAGGAAAACCATTTTTTTAGATGGTGATGGGTTACATCCTGAATATACAAAGACTGGCGCATCATTTAACATCATTACAAATGAGAGGTCGGTTTTGAATAAGTTTTTTTTCCCTTACCAATAAAATAACAGGTAAACAGATCTTAAAATTAGAAAAGTTTGTCGAGATTCTTTGACGTTGAATGATAGGCTGTGGGTAATATGTCGCAGGCTTGAAAAGGCAGTTCATTCTTGGTTTCATTAATTATAACTACCTAACGTAGGTAGGCAGATAAGAACACTTAAAACGAAATAGCCGGCAATAAAGTGAAGCGGCTTGGTGTGGTCTGCCGGTCAGATATCTGACACGGAACTAATACCCACTATATTTTAATCCCGTAAAATACAAAGGAGCCCAATTTGCATGAGCTTCGGCTGTTTGTATCTGCTGTACTGTTGATTGATAAATATTTTATTTATCTATTTGTACACGCGAATGGTATTCTACCATTAAATCAATTTTTATACCCAATATAGATACTTATAAGTAGCACGCTTTTAAAATTCCCTTTTACCCCCTTATATTTAACAAACTCAACATACACTTAAAAGTTATACAAGGTCAATAGGCTTCATAAAAAGAATTGAAAAAAAGAATGTTATTTATATTAGAATTTTCAATGTGATATTGAACACAATATTTTGGAAACCTTTTTAACGATCCTATAAATCTCGTATAACTACTATTATTCGGTATTGTATTGTAACGGTATTTTGACGGTAAATTGACGGTACTAAAACATAAGTTTCTGTCTATTTAAGTATTTTGTCTATGTTTTATTATATTTTACATATCTATTTTTAAAATAACTCAGTCGACACACACACATTGTATATTCTAAACAAGTTAAGCTTAACAAGTTCATTTGTGTGGTTAGTATACAACTAACTATTCAACACTGGAGTTGATTCTAGAAACCATTTGTGTAAATAACCAAAACTTCAGTTCTGAAATTACCTTCCCGGGAATCGAGCCTGAAACTTTTGCTTTCCAATTAATATGTAAAAGACTTAGATTTGATTGTAAACTGATATGGATGCCCGATTATCCAGTATTTTACGAAAATATCGTTTTGCCACCACTCTCTTTCAATGTGCCGCAGTATGGTATGCACTATCAGGCTTCATGTTACTCGAAACTTATAATATATGTGTCTTCAAGTCCCATATGATTAAGTATTTTCTGGATAAACGCAACCGCGTAGGTTGGTCAAATGCGGACCTAGTTATAAGACTTTTTTAACGTGCAGTCGCGTAATGAAAACGCTCATGATTTTAAACTCGCCTTCTGTTGCATGAGTATAAGAAACACCACTGATAAAATTTTAATAAATTTTATATTTTGTTATGTTTATTAACTATAAAACGTGAAAAAAGAAAATCAAAAAATTGACATTGTCAGGCACTGAAATTAACAATGAGAAACAAAGAGGATATAATCACTATGCTCATTATGAATATTAAAAGCAAGAAAAAGGTTTTATATCTCTAAATATTTTTTTTAGACAAGATAGAAAATCAGACAACTTTGATCTAAGTAATAATAAACTATTGTCAAACGGTTAAACATAATTTTCTAAGAAACAGTCTGTTCTGTGTATTAGTTTGAAAAGATAACATGTGCTCGCAGAACGTTAAATAAATCAATTTGAAGACTGGCAAACATTTTCATAGCACTACTGTACAATATATTTTCTAACTAAAAATTTAGGGAAGGAAAGGGGAAAAATACTAGAGAAGCTTAATAAGAATTTTCGAAACTCCCTGAATGATAAACAAAAGAAAGTTTATCTCTCTAGGACTCTATCTAGAACATTTGTTTCATTTAAAGTTGTAATTTAAAAAAAAATAAGATACTGTCCCATAGATATATAATATGTTATCTGATATCCCTATAAAGTGTCATGTGGAACTGAATACACTGTTTTCTAGCTCTTAGCACGCTATTAAAAGACTTGCAAGTAAGGGTTCCCGAGACGTTTATGAATATTCATAATGCTGTTGAACAAAGTTTAGGAAACTAGTGGCAAAAGTTTTCTTCAGGCTTCTTCTGTTAGTATAACAGTCAAAAAAAGTTTCTAGACTGCGTTATTTTAAAATTTGACGCATGACTTCATTATATTTCTTGCATTAACATTAGTATAGCTACTGTTGCTTTTTTAAGGTCTTCAAAACTGAACACATTCAGAAACATGTTTAAATACAATATTGATATAATATCCTGATATTGATATAATAATAAGTACTCTGAAGAATGTGTTCTTTTCTATAAAGACACGGCTGGCCTTGTTATGTTTAGATAGATGATAGATAACACTTCATTGCTCACCAAATTTACAATTACAATAATGCACTATTATAATATTGCCTCAAAGGAATCGCTTCCAGGTAACCTAACTTAAGGAATAATTTAACCTAATCGGGTGATCGAGACGGTGCAGATGATTACGTAAAACCTAAATAGACATACTTCAACTGCATATTTTATAAAATAATACACATACTTAAATTACTTTATAAATGTAATATAAATATACAAACATATTTATAAGATATACGAGTACATATCAATTAGTCTATAGTATAAGAATTAGGAATAATTTATAATAATTATTTTAAAAAAGTAGTGTTTTCGGAGTGCGTTCTTAAATGTAGACGATGTTTTGGCCTCTCTGACAGTAAGATGCAGCGCAAAATTTGACAGCCTGCACTGTAAAAGAGTTATGACAAAAGGATGAAATGTGTGCAGGTGTAGTGAGTTTACGATACGTATGAGTGCGCAAATTGTGGGAAGTAGAAAGGCGAAGGAATTTAAAACGTTCCTTAAAGTAAGGAGGACTACTAAGATTATATAATATCTTTAAAGTAATATGAGAATGTGAGTTTTGCGGCAAAAATTCAATTGCGCCACTTGAGTTTTTCACAAAATTCGGAAAGATGATCATATTTTCGCAAGCAAAATATGAACCTAATGTAAAGATTCTGAAATCGCTCAAATTATTTAGCTGTTTTATGACTAAGTCAAGATAGCAGGTGTCAGCGTAATCTAAAAATGGGTAGCAAAAGAGACTGTGCAAACATAATTTTGGTGGCAGTAGGCAGAAAACTTTTCAGCCTTCTCAAGGATCTGAAAGACAGAATACTCTCTGACTTAATTCGGAGAGGTGAGACTTCCATGACAGATCACTATCGATGACTGCGCTCAAATTTTTGATGGATACAAGTGTCGTCAAAAATAATGTTGCGAAGTTGCGAAATCCACTTTTGCACGTATTCTGGGGCTACCGATGACTATCACTTGAGTCTTACAAGGATTCACTGCAAGACCAAACATATATCTATAGCACTAAATTATAAAAACTAACACCAATCCTAGTAAGTTGGCGTGGACGCCTAGATGCATATGCGCACGCCCACACTCGGCATAAAAACTCATAATTATATAAAAAAAATACGATACAACAAAAATACTTTTTAAATATAATTAAACACTTAAACGATTTAGTTAAAAAGTTATCTTATCTTGTATTTAAAAAAAGATATCTGTGTTGTTGCGGATTATGTTACAATCAGAAGTCATGTGATATATAGGGGAAAATTGGCCAATGTTAGTCCTGTATGTAGCAAAGCAAAAAGATTTTCGATTTTGAAGACGACTGCCCGTGTGTGGTATAGCGAATGACATTTTTCAATGAAACCATGTAGTAGTTTCAAGGCAAATAAGACGTCCGCAATCTTTCTGCGGTTTTTTAGGTAAGAGCATTGTAATGTTGGAGTCTTAGGTTGTAGCTTTGTAAGTTATTTTATCATACTTAGTAAATTACAAAGTTAACCTTGCATATGTATCATATTTTCCGTAACCATAAATATCGTAACTTCATCTCAATTATTTAAAGTATATTCATACCAAATAATAATTAGTTCAGTATCAAAAACGGGTGAAATAAATCAATATCTAAGTACTATTACACTTAAATTTCATTTGCCCAACGAGTATTGTTAAAGTTTTGTTAGACAAATGTTATCTTTGTCGTCCGTGACCACTGCCACTGGAAAGGAGCCGAAACGTCGGATTAACCAAAATCAAATAAATTACCGCGCTTAAAACCATTAAAACGTAATTTTATTATACAATATGGATATTTTTAATTTCTTTTGACAATAAATAATGAAATTTTTAATATAAATTAATAAGCTAGGTGCAAATTTGTAGATAAACGTATCTGTATTACAACTCAGATATGTGGTTTCCGAAACGTTAAGTTTAAGTGAGTTAAGTACATTTAACAAAGAATATATGTCACAAAACTATTATAAGTTATATGGAGTCACCGAAAATTTTATATAGGTACGTTAGTCAATTAAAATGACATGAAATATAATTAATGGCAATTAAGAAAATTATAAAGCCTAAATTATTATTTGTTACATATTCTACTACTTATAATCCCTTAAACCTATAAAGGATATTTTTAAGTCTTGAAAATAAATGATGATAGCGTTACGACCTAGGTGCCGACAAAGACAAATTCACACCTGCAGCTTTGTAGAAAAACATTTTATTACCTTTTCGGCATTTGGACATCTTTTATTTACTTTGTGTTCATAATTTGTGATTAGAAAAACAGCCCATTGTGTATTGTAATCTTTTATGGCAGTCATTAGCCAGGTGTGATTCTAGGAAATTCGGTCCACGCGGCCGGGTAGACATATTGCATCCATGCAGTATAAAACAATGCCTCGATTGATGGACGAGGAGTCGAGGGATAACCACAAGCGAAGCAAGACGTGTGTACAATCGGTAATCTATTTAGTGACGGACTTTGAGCGTGTTATTGAATTGTGCATTACGTTTGGACTGGTTGTGTTCAGTTATATTTATACCTGTGTTATACGAGTTTATATAGTTCAAATAAACTCTATAGTAATTCTAACGGCATTTTAATTCGAGTCCTGCAACTCGTAACAATATCTTATATTTTAGGTACAGTAGCCAGATTTCAAATACAACAAGATTCGAAATAAAAATATGTATAAGCACACGTAGGAGAATAATATTTTTCTACGAACATATACGAACGAAGCCTGAACGAAATTTTATTTCGAATGAACTGCAATATTGGCGGAACAGGGCACATCGATAATTGGAAATGTTATATATCATATTCTTCACGATACTATTTCAATTTCGTCCCCGACTCGCTCGAAATGTAGGCCTACACTATTTTATCAATTTGGCTGGGAAGTTTAGGTCCATAACTTTAGATCAAACAACAAGTTAAACAAATATAATATAATTATTATTTTTACTATCAGCCTATAAACGGTCCTACAGATGGCCTTGAGATTTCTTATTTAAACAAAACGGACTGTAGATGTATCGCTTATATGAGGTGGACTAGCGGGTTTTTCTTCTACTGTATAAACTACAAGACAATTTATTTGAAGGTCTGTACCTAGAATTTTAATGCAATCGATCCCTCTCTACTGTCTTGGACGTTAACAGGTTTATTGTAAAAAAATGTACTTAGGTACCCATATAAATATTCAAGAGATGATAGATGAGCTTGAATAGTAAAACAGAAGTTGAACCGACAATCATAGAAATTGGTATATTTGTAATTTCGATAAGGGCCAGTCCCTTTACTATGAAAACAAAAATCCCAAAAATGATTTTTTTCAGTGAGTAATTACCTACTAGATACGATGCGCGAGTGACGTCGTCTAACACAATCTAGTATAATAGTTTTGGGGAAGAGGTTCAGTCAGCAGTAAATCTACCAACAGGAGTGCTCTTTATACTCTTTCATTTATAATTAACATTATACATTCACAATTCACTAGAATGTAGCGGACATAAACCCAATGCTCCTGGAAGCTTTCAAATAGCAAGTTATTTATTATCCTCTTGATATATGTGTACGACGTTGCAACTTTCTTCAATAACTAACTACTTTTAAATGTTGTAGCACCTTAGACACCTAACTTTGATCCCTGTTTAATGGAGTTCGACACGAAGTATGAGCAGAGAATAAATTGTAAATACCGTTAATAATAGTAGTGATTAAACTTCTTATCTGCTGACAAAGTTTCGTAGGTAGCGTAATCTGTAGATTTTACTTGTGTCTTGTGCTGCTTTTCCACGCTGTATTGAAACTACGAAACATACAAAAATAGAAGTAACTAGCTGATGTCCGCGACTTCATCCGCGTCACGATCGCGATGTAGAATGCTATCAGCGCCATCTAGTTTATTTAATATGATGATGAAATGCACTATGCTAGGCACTGTTTTTGTATTCGCGGAATCTCGTCTTTTTCATGTATACATTGTTTTTAATGTATACATTGTTTTATTGTATGATGATACCGACAATATCAATACTTAATTAGGTGCAAAAGTTGTATAATAATAAGCTGTTTAAGTAATTACAGTTTTTTTAACTATCCCACGGGAACTCTTCAATTTTTCGGGATCAAAAGTATCCTATACGTTGACCAGGGCTATAAGCTACCATCATACAAATTTCATTTAAATCGGTCCAGTCGTTTCGGAGATTACCCCGTACAAACAGACCGACAAACAGAGAAACAAAAAATCTCTTAAGAGACATTTTCTCTCAACAAAAGACTCGGTTTTTAGCTTTTTTCATTGTACAGATTCGACTTCTACAATTTTATTATATGTAACTATATAGATAAGTGCGTATCATGTAAAAAAATTACTAGGAATGACATTCCCAGTACTTTAAAGTTTGACTTTAAGTCCATTATATTCTTTAAATCTCATTAATATCGTATTATTACGTCCGTACTGTGAAACTTGTATAGTTCTAATATGCTTTTCAAATATGAAACTGAAATTCAGCAACTCCGAGACGCACTTTACCATTTTCTTAAGTGGCGCTTAATTCTTAAGTAATTGCATTTATCAGAATCGCACTTCCAACCGCTAACGAGATTTAGAGCCAACGTGGACGGCGTAACGTGTACACTGTGTACCTATAGGATAATTAGTATTGCTACCTGGCGCCGTCTCATTTATCGTTCTCCTTAGGGAGGTGGGTCAGCCAGCAGTAAATCTACCAACCTGAGTGCTCTTGTCTTTGTAAACTGGAAAATCTAATTACATTTACAGTTTAAGTTAGCCTTTCTCGTTGAATTTGCATTTCTTGATTTTTTTCTTCGTTCCTTGATAAGATTTTGTTTCGGGTATAATACTTTTAGTTGGAATTTTCATTAAGGATTTACCTGCCGCCTTACGAAGAGATTAGGTTCGCATCTGCGCACATTAGAGGGAGGTGCGTGAAAGGCGAATGTTTGCCGAACCGCCAGTTTATATGCTCGAACAGGCCCAATAAAGACCGTCTCGATGTTGTAAAGGCGTTCCTAATGCTTATTTGCATTCAAGAAGGCTCCTAAAACGGGCAAGCAAGTACGGGAACGACTCCGAAATTCTGTACGCGGTTCAGTAGACTAGACGAAGAGCTCCCCTGATAGTGATTAGGCGATGCTAATACCATTTACTTACCAACTTTCCTGAGTCGCCAACCGTTACATGAACATATGTTTTTATTTATTTTCAAGAATTTTAAAATCATCGTAAGAATACAATTTAATGTTTTCATTTGTGTACTTAATTAAAACTACTTGTAACAAATTTGTGATTTCAATACCTTCAATATTGATTCAATGATGCTTAACAAGAGTAAAGCTTTTCACGCGGTTTGACTTTCGCAAACTTTGCGTTTATATAACATGAAAATCATATATATCTAGTTTTCCACAACAAAAAGTATCTATCTATACTTTGTTAATCTCCGTTATCGGAAGTACGCACATGAAACATTTTATGATAAGAAGTTAATGTTCAAGGCTATTATAACAATTCAGAAACACATTCATAAACTTCCAATAACGTAACTTTCTTATATAACGCATCTTTGTTGTTATTTTAATAGAAAAGTTCTTTTACTTATTTTAACTCTAACTTTTAAGGTATATCGCAGTAGCAGTTTTCCTTTAAAGAGTTATAATAAAACATTTATATTACAAATTATTTTCGTGACAAAAAAAGATACTCATTACACTTAAATATATTTTTTTAAACCTGTTTGCACAAATTTGTTTTACACTACGCGTACATAAATGCAATTTCATCTCTCTCAAAACAGTTATTAAAGTTGGAGTAAAAAAAAAGTTAGCGCGAGTTATGTCTACTTGGTTATATTATAAGCCGCAATTTCCGCGGGAAACCGTTATTTCGCGGAGGTTGGAGGGAAAAAATTAAGGTGTAATTTGATGTTCGCAGTCAGAGTTTTCGTCTGGACAAAGTCACCGGAGTTTGAGATACATTAAAACTGCAACTGTAAAACTTTGGGAGTTCGACGCTGTGGTCGAGCGTGCGGCGAAACTTACACTGGCATTACGACAAGTAAACCTGCAGTTAAGTGTTTGCTTCGCACATTCCAAGGCATTGTTCCCCAACTTTGGCTCATAAAAACGGCCTGACTCCCTTACGAGTACACGAGTAGTTTAATGCATGATAAATGTCGGTTATCATTAGGGATATGGTAACAGAAATTATTTATTTTAAGTTTATGCTTGAGAACCAGTCTATTAAACAAGGACATTTTTAATAACTCTGTAATATAAAGAGGCTAAAAATTAATGTTACACATTAATATAGTAAACTGCAACTCGTAATGAAAAAGCACCATGAGTTCAGCACACTGATTTAAATTGTATGTCTTTAAAGACCAAGGGTCATAGAAATGCCCCGGACTTTTGGAGGGGTTCCGTGGGGCCATGGGGAAGCCTGTTAGCTAGAGGCCCTTTGACAAATTTAATCTAAATGTGGCGTGATACTGACCGGCGATTATCCCTGTCTACACCAAATAATAATGCACCCAAGGACAAGTCCCGGCCAGTGTAGGACTATTGTGGGAAATGAGAACAGAAAGTACCAGGTTATTGGGGTGAATTGCGAGTGGTACTAGGGGTCTGGGAATATAGGGACGATGGCGTATAGAAGTCGCAATGTTCGAAGAACATGGAAAAATGAGCAGGCGGTGACTCGCCACTCCCTGCATGGACCCCAAAAAATGCCGTAGAAGACAGGGGTAGCATGGGTGTAAGTGGCTAAGGTGTGTAGAGAGGTGGGCTGTAGGTTCACAGAAGCTACTTTTGACGTGATGCCATTTATCACTTCCACCCCTGGAGCTCGAGTCTTAGTTCTAGCGATCTCCACTCCGTGCCGGCTGGCAAAGGTAAGCACGGAGGTGGAGGCCTTGCCTTAGCCCCTGGAATCGGGTCGGAGGTGTCGTTCAGCAAACTGATTTATTATTATTATCATCTATTGCCATGAAAAACCTCATTCAGTAAATCTAATACAAGCCTACTTTTTATTTATTGGGCTGCTTACTGTTTACTATGTAGGTTATACTTATAGAGTATACATCAGACTCATTTAAAAGCCTGAACTTATTGCAGTTATCAAAATAGAGAAAATTAAGACTACACTATGCAATAAGCTGATCTCACATACAAGCTAACCTGTTAGACTTTCAAGCTGAAAATATGCAACAAAAGATCTGGACTGGGTAGGAAAAAGATCTGTTTTTGAAGTTCAAGAATCCGAATGAGACGGTAATCTTACCACTTATTACCGCTTCTCCCATCCGCCAATCCCACTTTCCCCATCCGTAACTTCCTATTCCATTCCCTCCTATCTCATCGATCTATCCCACCCTAAATCATCACCATCATTTGAACTTTGTATGGAGCTTATGTCAAATTTTAACCAATAAAGGCAAATGAACTGCCGGTTAGATATAGGAACCGGCCATATGTGGACCGAATGCCAATATGCCAGCTACGCAATAAAAACAAATAATCAGCAAGTTTTTTTTCGTATTTGTAATTTTTACAGTCGCCATTCTCCATAATATGTCTGAGAAATAAAATTGATAATTTTAAAGGTAGAACGTGTACAGAATTTGTCTAGTGCCGCTACAGTGTGTCGGAGATCGCTTGGTTGGTGTACTCAGTGATTGCAGCAATTATTCACCTCCCACCTCCTCTTTCATTATAACAGCTTCACTTAATACGAACGCGGCGGTCTTACGGTCTTATTCATATTGAGTTAGAGTAAGTTTGTGACTTTCTTTAAAAACCTTAAGTCTAAAAATTTGCTTTATTTATTATCTCCTACGATGTTTGATGCAGTTCAACTCATATAAACTTTGTAACCATATAAGACGTAAACCATGATACCATATGCGGTTTAGGAGGTGG
This sequence comes from Dendrolimus pini, assembly GCA_949752895.1. Taxonomy (NCBI): domain Eukaryota; kingdom Metazoa; phylum Arthropoda; class Insecta; order Lepidoptera; family Lasiocampidae; genus Dendrolimus; species Dendrolimus pini. The sequence continues at coordinate 12,676,490 of OX457133.1, forward strand.
GCACCGAAAATTAGTACTGTGTTGAACTACGTTTCGGCACAGCAAAATGTTGAGTGCCAACCTCGTTTCCAAATTGCGGCATACAATCTTATATATAAAATTCTCGCGTCACAGTGTTCTTTCCCATACTCCTCCGAAACGGCTTGACCGATTCTCATGAAATTTTGTGTGCATACTGGGTAGATCTGAGAATCGGACAACATTCATTTTTCATCCCCCTAAATGTTAAGGGTAGTCCACCAATAAATAATAATTTTAATTTTTAGATTTTTTTATGATACAGTATTAAAAAAAGCATACAAACCTAAATTTTCAACCCTCTACGATCAACCCCTATTTTTTAATAGCGATATTAGTATTTTTATAATTTTCTACTGGGATGATTTAGATTTTAATTTGAACCAGGTAGATGGCGCTGCAATCGGGTACCAGAATTTAGGTGTTCTTTTTGTTGTTGTATGTGTGGAAGTTTGTCCCGGAATGGTTTAAATAAACGATTGGACCCAGTAGTGGCGACGCGATACTCCTCCTAAACGCTGGGCCTGGTTTTGATGAATTTTTTTGTTTGTTCAAGTGGATTTGAGAATAGTTTAGATTAACATTTGGTCCCGGTAGATGACGCTGGAATCGGGTTCTAGATTTTTATTGGCAGGACAACGTCTGCCGGGTACAGTTAGTTTTTATATAATTGTATCTATACTTTGTTATGTTAGTACTATTTTGTGTTGTGTGTCGTTATTAGAAATAAATATTTCTTTCTTTCTTGCTAAACTAATCGTAATTACCGGAATAAAACGATACACGTAACATGACTAGTAGATACTTAAACAAGTTTAATAAATCGATCATAATCAAAATTGTGAAATTAAAACTGTGTTAAGTTCCATACTAACATCACATATTAATGCGAAATAAAATAATATAACAATTATTTTCATCACAATAAACCATATTAAGGAAATAAAAATTAATATTTAAACTGTTGTAAGAAATCAAGAAACACATTTTTCAGAGGAATATTTAGTTAAGCTTTTACTTGTGTCCGAAAGTAAAAAAGTAATGGGAAAGAATGCGACCTTTTAAATATCAGTGATAAGAAAAGATTTTTAACATCAATATTATTTTATAAGCTAAGTTAATGGACAAATCGGCAAGAAAACATTAGTTTTATTATAACGACAGTAACAATTTTATCAAAATTCTCAATACCGAAATACGAATATTTACTTAAAAATAACAATCAACAAAACCAGAAGTAACTTTGCCAATGTTCCATTTAGTTATGTCTACTTTGCTTATTGATTTTGTATTTCATTTATGAAATGACTTTCCCCAAAGAAATAAATGGAAAACAAAATATCAATACGTAAGATGTGAACGGAGCGATTCGCGGCGAAGTGAACAATACAAAGGTTGTGAAACAAAACAGTTGCCTCCGTAGCGACAAACGTGCCTCTGGTTATTATAACTTTCTAAAGCAATTAAAGCATTAACTTAATTTAAATTTTGTTATAGAATTATTTGAATCGAGTAAGATTTAAAATTTCATATTTAACAAGATGTATCGAATTGTAACGAAATAAAACTTTTTAATGTACCTATAGGTGGCAATTACTTACATATTACATACTTTAATTAATCAATTAATAAATTAAATCAACTTTTCGAAGAATTAGTACAAGTCTATAACTTTAACTTCAACAATATAGGATGTGGCGTAATTAATGGATATTTCTTTACCTGCAGGTGGGGGACATCATAACTGAACAGAAAATCAAAATTTATGCTTAGTAAAAGTATTTATTTGTCATCCATTTTCTTAGCTCACTCTTATTGGTGCCCCTTGCACTTCAAATTAGTCAAGTGAGTAATAATCTAGGCACATCTTTACTATATGCTATATTAAATATACTAAAGTCATCGTGACATACATAAACAGACGAACGGACAAACATGAATATTTTATAAGAGTGCCGTTGTTCCAAAAACAATATATATCCGGGAGGTAATACTGATATTTCACGGATCGACTAAAGTGAATCAATTTGGTTGAAAGGTACTGAACTAGAAAGACACTTTAATTTAGATATATTTCTATGTGAACTTTGGTTGATTCAGACCAATTGAAAGACGAATATAAACCGTCTAATATGAGTTTAAGCATAACTCAAAATGGTAAACAAACTACAGGCGCGTTGCATTGTATTGATTGTGCTCCCTGGTGCTCCAGTTGGCCGCAAGGTGGAAGATTTGTTGAAAATAACGCTTGAGCAGATAGCTCGAGTGGCCATTACAGATATCTAGAGCTGCCTCGAATCGAGAGAACACCCTCTCCCATCCCAGGTGGTTATGTCTCGTTCGAGGTACTTGATGCAATATGCATTGCTTATACCTTTTATGCGCTAGCGATATTAACTCTGCGAATGGGATTGTTCCTTATTTATAAATTGCGGTTCTAAAACATTGCACTCTTGCTGTTGAGTGTATTATTAATAGGTCCCGTAAATTTAGGTTTATTCATATCATCGTGCGTGTTTAAATGAATTGTTAGGTTTTAAACACTTTATTAATAATATTTATATGGTTTTATAAAAATAAAATGACTAAAAAATTAATTAAAAATCTTCATATTTTTGGACGAGTGCCTACGGAAACAAGGCTGAAATTAATACACAGCAATTTTCACTTCCATTTAAAATTAAAATCTATTTATATAAAACAAATTCGGTTTAGTTACGGCTGGACCGATTTTTATAATCTTTGATTTGTTGGATTTGTCTCCACCCCGAATAACAAAATAATTGTGAATATGTCGAAATAATTCGCAAGAAAAAGGAAAGAAATAATATTTTTAAATAAATTAGGTTTACAACTCCGCTTTTTTCCGCAATAGCTCACGTCACACACGTTTATAGTGAATTTAAAAAAAAAACTAATGATAACGCTTTATATTTAAGCAAAACAGCCGCGAAAATTTTGACTATTTCTTTAAGATTCGGATTTATTTTAGGTCAGATTTAAATTACTCATTAGTCTTATTTCCTAGATTAGATTGTAATTTTAATGTTGTATCACTAAGATGCATCATTTATGAACAAAAAAGATTCGGATTTAACTAAGGAAGCCCATAATATTATTTTCAGTTTTCGCATCTAGTATACATAACAAAACTACGATTTAACGATATCAAGCGTGGTAATTTTTATTATTTCGACGTTTCTTAAGCCTTTCGCTGTTTTACTTAAAAGTGCATCTGCAAAACTATTTAAACTGATGTTTTAATTAATTTTGGTTAGTTTTTTGTGTCTGTTTGAATGGGTCCCGGGATGGTGTAATACCCAAATGGATCCGGTAGGTGGCGCTGGGATTGGGTTCCAAGATTTTGATGTTAATTTTTGGTAGTGTTTGAGTGGACCCCGGGATAATGTAGAATGTTGGATCTGGTAGGTGGCACTGCAATCTAGCTTAATTTTTTTTTTTTTGGGACAGTACAAGGTCTGCCGGGTTTATTCGTAGAACTAAAAAAATATTTGCTAAAACAGGCATTTCATTCGATATCTCTCGATGATAGTCATTATAAATTACAAACACAACATTAATAAGAATTAAAATATATTTAGCTTTAATCGTAACCTAAGAGAAAGCTAAGGTATTTGAATCCAAAAATACTAGCTAATAAATATAAAGAGACTTGTTCTTTATGCTTAATTAAGTGGGTTAATTAACTTGTAATTAGTGAAGACATTGCCCTTGTTATTAACTAGAGTGACTAGAGTGGTTTTATTAATTCTCGTAATTACGAATATTGCTAATGATGTTAAAGAACTCTGGTTATTCAGACCGAATTCACAGAAGTATTATTAGTAGAAATATTTATGAACTTAATTCTTATGCTAATGTTGTTTGTGATGGCAACATGGTGGCAACACTTGATACGGTGGTCAGGCAGAAGATGACTACCAAGCCTCGCAGTGTTTGTTGGTCATTCTGTATTCCGGTTACTGGACCTGCGAGTCCCACCCCACATTGCTTCCCCGCAATTCCAGGGCGGTAGACAATCCCTAATTATTTTTTAAAATTCTCACAGAAAAACGAATCCAAAAGACAACAAGAATTAGATGGCGTTGGAAGACATCTACTGATTTCTGCCGTAGATTGCCGTGTATGACGGCTTTCAGGAAACAATATCAGCTTTTGTAGAGGTAGAAGGATTCCTCGCGCGCTTTTCTCAGCCTATAAGAAAGTGGAAGGAAAGCAGCTGGAGGATCGACGCCAATACCCCAATCCCGTGGCTCCAACTAAGCTATTTCACGACTCTGCTTTAGAATATTAAGATATACCGAATTGGTAATAGTGGTAATCTAACAGTCACCATCGGAGAGGGATGTGAAAGCATATCCAGATCGAAAATGGCAGAAGACGACTGAGATCGGTTATTATATTATCCGGTAACAGCTTAATTTAACTTAGTTAACTACAATTTTTAAGGCACGGCGGCATCAGAGTCTTTAATATAATAGGAGAGGTCGCATTTTTGACAGATCGATAGTGACAGCTTGCCGCCTCCACTGGCCAATTTAGAAGTTAATAATAGACTTTGAAATTGTGTACTTTCATTAATGCGATTATTTTTATGGGAGTGCCCAGAAGAGTATTTTTTTAATGAAAGACTATACATATTGTATTAAGCCGGTGTGGTGAAAAAAATGTTTTCCTTTTTAGTCGGCATGTACCTACCGTTGGCATTTATGTTGGCACCGGTAATTGGCAATATGTGACCGATTTTACAATAACTCACTGTCAAAACAACAAGAACTAGTGTTGAAATATTTTACTTGTTTACTAATCTTGCCTTTAAAATATTATTGAAATAATTTTCACTGTTATTTCGACTTATCACAATTGTGGCTAAAAAAACGTATCCCATGATTAAAATTCAAACTCCATTTTTTTATTCAAACCTCGTACCACTGCAGAACATTTTTAAAAGATTTTTTTAATATATTTCCTATTCTATGCACACAGGACCACTTAAAGGAGAAGAAGCAGCAAGAAATGCTCCGGCAACACGAGTTGATTCATTTCTTTATTATTTTAATATGACTCCCCCCGACTATGATAATGTCCGTTTTTTTTGGGTTTTCATTTGTTGTTTTTTTCTTTTTGTTTACAATGTATGCTTAACTTAAAGTTCTTATTTTACTTGTTCCTTCTATTACATTCTATCGTCTGCTTTCTTAATCTCTAGTAATATAAGTATACACCTTCCTGGTTTGTACGTTTATCTTTTTTTAATATATATATATATATATATATATATATATATATACTAACTTACTTCTTTTTATTTATAACTACCTCTCCAACTGTGATACAGTATTTCATGAACGACATATAGTTATATTTGTTTAGCAGGTTGACATGTTTTCAATCTTCATTTTTACCCAGATCTCGGACGTTAATGCGTAATTTCCATAGTATGGAATGCGTTGCCATGCGTTTCTGTTTAAAATTGATTAAACAATCAGTCGCGACACAAATTCCTAGTAGCGTCTTGTCAACCATTTATATAATATTCGTCAATAACTTCGTACATCACAAACGCTAAAAATTTAATTCAATTGTTTCTTTTTATGTAGTTGATGGAATTTATACAATTTATGTTATAAAGCGATGCGTTATTGGTAGTAAAACGGGATGTTTGGAGGCAGAAGGCTAAAAGCCACAAGAGTAATAAAGCTACTGGAACAGTTTGGAAATTCTATTTTTGCAGCTTAACAGCTCACTTGACGGTATTAAGTTGTGGTCATCTGTGGACATTTGCAACAATAGAAATATTGCTAAAGTGCTGTCGACCTAGAATATATCATTTTCTTCGAGTAGCAGATGTCATCATAACCATATTCAGTGAAACGTTGGCACATATAAAAAAACTCCTTGTGGCACTCGGAGACTGCCGCGGTAAAGCTATTGCATAGCATTTTTTATCAACTTATGCAATTATATTATTATATATTATTATTTATTTATGCAGTATTTTTAAGCTATCACTCATTTTATTTCACTATTTTTTCATCACTTTCTTCATTAATAAATACACTTTGTTTATTAAAACACTTTATACACAAATTTTACGCGTACAGGATTACTATTCACCAGCAACTGCTATTCACTGTTGTACACAGGTACACCTATGTATACATATATACCTACATGTATACTTTCGTGGCGCACATGCGGTGAGTGTGGCATTATAAAGGTCTGAGGGTCATCGTCTCTGCCTTGTATGTTGGCAGAGCCGGTATGGGGCTTCGAGTTAAAACTCTTTTCCCCGGTCCAAATTCGCAGGGGGCAACTACCCCCAGGTGACGAGGTACGGGAGCCGCCAGACACATAGGGGTGTGTCGGCAGGCTCGCGTCGGCCAATCAGCGGCTTTCGGTGGCCATCGCGGGCTTCACGTTGGCTCCGTCTGCGGCATGGTTGGCCAGTGTGCGGCTTTCGATGGCCATCTCGGGCTTTAGGTGGCCATCTGCGGCGTCTGGTGGCCTATCTGCGGCATGAGAGATTTTCGCGACCTCTCAACATCGCCCTAATCCCGGCGAATGACGTCACGGGGGGTCGGTAGCCATCTTGGGGTCTCGTGATCAGGTGGTCGCGCGTGTAGGGGAGCAGTCCCGTGGAGGTGTGTGTGGCGGCCGTTGTGTGCCGGGGCGGTCGAATAACGCACGCGCCGACATCGCCACGAATTCCTCAACACTGGGAATGCTCAGATCGCAGGCGATCACGTCGTTCCTTACGAACCGACCCGCGCCCGTACACATCCGCAAGGCGATGTTCTGCTGTCTCTGCAGCAGCTTCTTCCTGGTAGCCGAACACAGCGCATACCATGTCGGAGCTGCGTAGGTCAGCCTCGAGCGGAGGTAGGTCTTGTAGACTCCGATCTTCGTCCTCAGAGGCAAGCTGGATGATAGTACAGGTCGGAGCAGGGCCTTGGCTGTGCGAGTCTGGTTGACCGCATTGTCCACCTGTAGGCCCATGCTCAACGATCTGTCGATGTGCACTCCGAGGTAGCATTATAAAGATATGATAGATACCTATACACCTATATACTTTCTCACAAAAAGCTGCTTACGTATTCGTCCGATTTCGGAGCAGCTCGTCTCGATCCGTGCGAGCTGCGTACAGTCGTACCATATACATACACGTTAAGCGAACGCTCGGCCGAGCTACATGGTAGGTGGAGTGGGTGGTGGGTGGTGTTAGGTTTTATTTTCGTTACGGAATTTCTTGATTCGGTCGATAAAAGCTATGCAATAGCTTAAAATACTGTCTGTACTATATTTTTGTACCACGTTGTAATAGTCACGTCAATTGACGAACTTTTTATTATCTTACAAAACGCCAAAACCGCCTAGATTTTGTACGAGAATATCAAGTCATGATGTCATTTATTGCTTGACATAATATGGTGGATATTCCACCTATAAGATCGAAACGCTTTGCATCTAGCTTCATCATACGCACCGCAAAGGAGTGGAACTCATTGCCGGAGTCTATCTTTCCCGATACTTATAACCTGGGTGTCTTCAATTCACGGGAATTGAAGACACCCAGGTTATAAGTATCGGTGAAGTGAATAGGTACCTTCTAGGTAAGCGTGATAGATCCTAGACCATATCTTTGCTCCACATAAGGCAAGATTGTGGTCAAATGCGAACCTATACTACAATAAAAAAAAGAATATTTACAGATATTAAAATTATTTGTTCACGATATTTTAAAACTAAAATAATAGTTTGATATTTTAGTGGCCCGCTCTTTTATATATTAAGAATTTTAATAATCATTGTAACTGTTTGAGCTTCCAGAGTTCGTAGTGGGAAATCATAGGCGCTAATTACATGAGAACAACTAATTTATTTATCGTAGGATTACAAAAGCAGTCGGTTGAAGTTGGTATTCCAAAGGTGTTTCAAAAATTGAAGTAACGTTTTTCATGTCTGACGTTGACGTTTTATGTTTTAAATTAAAGTTAAGGTCGCGTTCGCGACAGTAACATATAACAATATACCTAATTCTTCAATTTTATGATCCAATCATCTTATCCAGATCATCGGCATTCTACACTGTATTATTACGAAGTGTTATAACTCACTCGATCATCGATCCTGCGGTAGATGTGATTTGTCCCATGCCACTGCAGCTTACTCATTATTTGCTTATTGTCATTTATTGAAATTTTTAACTTGATTAATGTAGATGCTCTTCCATTGGTTGCCATATCTTTGAAAGCAGGTGAGCTCGCGGGAATCGCTATTTCGCTCACGTTCGACATCCGATAAAAGTTTCCGCCACAATCACCTAAGAGCTCAGCTGTCAGGGAATAACCGTATATCGGTTTTGTTTCCACAACGTCCCCGCGCACCAGCCGTAGATTACAATATTGCATACACATTGCGCTTAAAATACATCTACACTAATTCCAAAATGTGAAAAAGCGTGTCATTTAATCACTTAAAAAATACTTGTCTATTAAGGAATACTTACTAAACTTATAAGTGACATTTATTGACAGTTTCACAAACGCACACAAATAGCTATCATATATCATTAAATGCGCAAAGCTTAAGTAGGTATTAGCTTTTATTTCAACAAAATGATATTTAAATCGGGAGTTACAACGCGATAGCCATAATTTTTTACCGTCGGGACCCAAACAATAGACCTCAGGGGACGAGTTCAATAAGAAAAAAGTTTTATGAGTAATAAACCTAAAAGGTTATTTAACATTCGGTTCATTAACTTTTCTTTGTTGTCACTCAATAATAATTGTGACATAGACAACACCCATTTTAATTATCGTTTTCTACCTTTCCTTACTATTATTTTTGTATTCCCATTTACACACAGAAAAGTAGAAAATAACACTTCTTTTCTTCTATAATGTGTATTTTGAAACTTTGAATTTAAAGAACAATTTTTTTTAACCTACTGAAATAATTGTATCAACACGAATCACGGTATGGTATCTTTTAAAAAACAGGTAAATGCACATCTTTTTTAAAATTTAATTTTTCAACACATTATTGAAGCTAAGAAGAGAAGTGTACGCCAACAGGAATACCAATTTGCAATTACGATATTAGAAAGAAAAGTTTAATTGAACTCTTCAGTGTCGATTTAAAATCAAATGTCATATTCCAAAGCATAAATAAACATCGATAGGTAATGAATATCAAAGAACGTCTTTAGATATTCATTAATTATAATAAAGAATCACAATAGAAATAAATAATGTAATATTCTTTTGAAATACGCTAAATGAAGCAAGTCCTAGTGATATTGTGTACATAGTCCTTACTTTCTCCTCCTGAGCACTATCTCAATAAAACACAGTCATTTTACTAATGAGAACTATGAAAATAAATAAATTTAAAAAGCTCTCGTCTCTGAAATTTGTTGATAAATTTTCAGCCTTTGATACTACAGGGAAGTTGCAGTAGAAATTTAAAATAAACAACTGCAGTGACTTTTCTGAAAGTTCTTGGAAAATATGATTATATTATAATACGTATAATGTATTTTATTCTATAAAGCGAATGGTGATTGCTGGAGCGAACATGAATGCGCTCTAATTTTAATAGCAACATTGTATGAAATTATTATCCTGAATTAAAAAACTTTGCGTAATACGTGTATTTAATAATTTTCATAAATTAGAAGAAGAAAAATATGACGGCTCATAGCCAGGCTACCAAGTTCTCGTTAGAAAAACATGCAGTGAACTGAAATTAATTAATGCCTGAACATAATTCCAAACCATCTTTCAATTAGATTTGGTTGTCCAATCTTTCTAGATATTGAAGGACCGGAAATGTAAACATTGCGAACGATGTTTATAATTTACACAAGATCAGCACACTATTTGGTATTCCGATCACGTCTGCCCCTTGAGATAAGTTTCAGCCACAATTACCTGACCGTTCAACCGTCAGGAAATATATTGGCACCTTGTGCAATTCTCTACGGCCGCGCGGAGAACATTGCGAGAAGGCCTACTCTCTACTCTCCTTTTAAAAGTAATTAGCTATCTCACTCTGTTTACTTGCGAAACGCTAGGATTGATCTAAATCATTTTATATATTAAAATCAATTGATGTCCGCTAGTCTGGGTAAAACTCAGAAACTGCTAGACCGGTATTGATGAAATTTTGTATGTATATTTGAGACCCGGTGCAGCTAAGATTAACAATTGGAACCGATAGGTGGCGCTACAATCAGGCTCTAGATTTTTGTTTTTTCAGGGCAATACATCATCTGCCGAACTCACTAATATTTCATAAAAATATGGGTAGACATGAGGATTTATTTCGCTTGAGTGTGTGACAGTAATTGTAAAACTTAATGTATAAAAGAACCAGAGTTAAAATCATCATCTTGCTACCTTGTCACTTTTAAAACTATGAAATATATATAAATATAAATTAATAATATAATTAGTAAGCTATTTGATCTTTTAGAATTTTACATTGGAACTATATAATTATACATATATCAAATGCACATGAAATCAAAATGGCTGTTAACATTTGTAAGACTGACTTATTGCAAGACAATAAAAAGTGATAGATTGATTTGATTATCATTCAATCTGTCAATAAACTTTTCATGTTCTTATCATCTCGGTCTTATTGACTCTCGAATCTGTGCTGCACAATGTAAATCTTGTATCCTCATTCTCTCGCAGGCTTAGTCCTATAGATTAATGTGTTTATCTCTTTTTAGTGTCGCTTTTGTGTTTCATCTAGTTTTAAATTACAACGGTTCTAAAGAAGTTTCACTTCAAAAATATCTAGCCATTAATACATCCAAAGTAGCGACAGTCTCAACTGTATCTTTTTGAGCTGAAGGCTCATAAACACATGAATGTCTATCTGGATGCATCTGTTTAACCAGTTCTAAAATTACCTTCTGTAAATATTCTATGACCCCCGCGCAGCTGAATAAGCCACGTTGCCACACCAATCTCATATCTACAATCTGATTTTGATCGCCTAGAGCGTAAAGAAAAACTGCAATATCTCGGCCATATTTATTTATCCACCAATTGCAAGTAACGCTACCCCACAATGTAAAGCTATAGCATTGTAGGCATTTTCGTTTTCTTATATTCACCCGTCGCTTGACAAATAAAATAAATCATGAAACAAAACATTTCCATGATTAATGGTTATGTATTTTTCTTTAGACACCGAAATTTATCGAACAGAGAACTTGTGATTATTATCGCACCAATACAATGAAATCGAACGACGAATTTTAAAAGGTCTGTAATGGACAAGAGGCCATCGATCAAATTACGGAAAAGTTTCTTCTCAATATAAGACAATCGATGAGCATGGACATTTTATTATACTGTTCCCCGAACAAATATTTTCCTTTGTGTTTGCTCTGAATGTTTTCCATGCGACTTCTGATAAGGATAAGATATGTAAATTTAGAAAATTTCAAAGTATTTTAAGACATAAAGAAAATCAAAGGCTGTTTAGTGGCACAGCGGAATGTCAGTGGAGCCGGAGAGGTCTGTATTGGGCGGCCGCAATATTCGGGGCCCCTCGATTTTGGGATGGAATACTTGGGGCGGCTTTCATTCGATCGCAATCTCTATGCTAACAGCTTGCGATTCTGATCTTCGTTTAGCGGAATGACCGCAGTCACCCCGGCTCCTGTGACGCTTATTCCTTACACGTTCACTCCAGAGAAGTTTTTATGGACATGAGGAACACTCGCCCTTCGATTAAGATTTTCCTTTGCGATGATATAAAACTATTCAAACCTGGAATAAACGAGAATATCCGGTTATTTTTAGAATGAACCTATTATTGTAGTGAAATATGTTAAACACAATTTTTACATTTTATGGATTAATATTTGAAGCACTCTGCTCTGATAATGCAATGAATTAGTAACACTATGTTACTTTTTGTTTTTAAGTGTTTCGGTTAGAACATTTAAGATTGGCGATTAAATTTATATAATATTATGAAATTAATATATATATTTTTTGGTTTTTTTAAAAGATTTTCACTGTTACGGATTAATGTCGATTACGGAGTTTATTTTTGTCGATTGTGCATATAATAATAGCCTACAAACAGCCCACTGCCGGCCTTGGGATGTTTTATTTTATTGGAATATTTGGCTTACAAATTTCTATCACACTGCGAAACTGTGTGCATAGAACAGGAAGTTAAATTAAATTTTACTTATATGTATAACCTTCAAAAAGTGTTCTCAAGTGGAACTGTTTTGAATAAAAACTTTTCAATTACCACTAGTAGGGTAGTATATGGATAAACAGATATAGAATCCTGGCATTAGTCGACGAAGTTATAAAGAAAACACGAGACATTTTAAAATGTTTAGTTGTTAAAAAATTCTGTTTTACTTGGGGATTTTTCATAACTCAAGTATTTGTACTATATCCCGTTTTTGTTTTATAGTAGGTACCTAACGTAGAACCTAAGAAAAGGCAAAGAATACCAAAATGCTTGTTCCAATATAAATCGCTGAGGAACGTGCACCGGAAAACTTATATCCGCTGATATGTAATATTTCTTATATTTTACTTATACAGATATAATTTGTGAAACAAAAAGAATGAGGGGTCAAAAGCAGATGGTTCGCTTTTATAAAAATGTTGGAGGGTTGTGAAATATGACACAGTGTTATTTCTTCGCACACCCGGTCAAGAGTTATTGCATTCCATTATACGTTTTCTCTATCTAAAGGAAGCCATTTTCGCTTAAGAGGAACTATGCTGTCTAATTTTTATTTCACTTACCATTTTATTGTAGCTAAAAAAACCCTTTTGAGCCCGTTTGTCGGCGTTCACTTTGTAACGTCTCTCGTTAGATGGTATTTTATTCTGAGAAATTCATATTTGAACGTCACATTTCATGCAGAAATACGTACAATACAGCCTTTGTGTCTAGCGTTATTTTTTTATTAGGTACTGGAGTACACTAAACAGGCAGACGTACCGCCTCATTGAATATGATGACCGTCGCCTATAGACATTTGAAACAGCAGAAGTATTATAAACTTACATTTTAAATTGAAAATATTTGAACTTATTTTGATATTCCAGTTATATTCAGAAAACCTTTTTGATCAAATCTAACTAAGATTTGATCAAAAAGGTTTTCTTTCGTATAAATATTTGTTTTGTGATTTAAGGCGATACGTCTTATCATGATTGATATCATTGATAAACCGCCGTAACGTACCTACAAATTAGTATTAAATTTATATACGTGGAATTTGAATCTGAGAAGCGCAGGGTGTAGGGTTCCGAAGCTTTATGTTTCTATAAAGAATATGTAAGTTATCTCTGATTGACTCATCAAGCAGTGCCTACCATATTTAACTAATCAGTAGGGCAATTCACCGAGGTAACCTGGCTGTAGTAGAGTCAGAACTTTTTAGAGTGAAGAAAACTCATAATAGGTTAATGACTTAAACAACCGTATTAACCGTCACTATAATACATATTGTATTATAGTGACGTACTCGTAGGTTTAAATCCTGACTGGGCAAAAATGCGCGGCTTAGACAGTTTTTCTGAATTAAGTTTTTTTTTTGCGATTGTGTATATTGGCGTTTGACCACTGTCTTGCCTGATGTTCCGTGATGACGCGGTTAAGGATGGAGCAGGCTTGTCTAGAAGATACCTATTTGCTCGTGACTTGAAGACTTCTAGATTGTATTTGTCAGAAAAAAACAGTCTCAATCAAATTATTCTATTCTTCGTAAGTAGGTATAATTTATTATTACAATTGGCACGGATTGACGGTGAACGAAAATATCGTTATAATATGCACACCGATATTACAGATGTGTGAAACCCGCCAATCCACTTTGGAAAATGGTGAGTTCTGATCTCAGCAGTTTGACGTTTATTATTAAATATAGATAAAATATACCGTATGTTAGCATTCCAAAAATATATGGCAGCTAATATGTATTTATAACTATATATGTCATGAAATTATGTTAGTATTTGTATGCGATGTATAACTTTGACAGTTGTGAAAATAAATAGTTGTATTGTTATGAAAACTTTGCTAACGCAAAATTTACTACTTAAAGATGGCGCCACTTGAGATACCAACTGTTTACGGAAATCATTGGGTTTTAGCGCATAAATATAAACACGGCTAGTGTTTGTTTTTTTATCGCCTTCCTCCGCCATATTTCAGGGCAGAGCTCATTTTTTGCCTTTTATTTTATTTTTATTTATTATATTTTTCTATTTAATATAATTCTGAGGGGTAAATAAATGTGGGCGTCGGTTCTTTATTTTTGTTTGTTCTCTTTTTCTTTATTTTTTTCTTTTTTAACATTTTTTCTTATATCTTATACATTTTATTATCTATAAGTATATTATCTTAGTTACAATGTATGTTTATTTTTAAAAATCTAGTCCTATTATACAGTTTCTATTCCTATCCTATGTTAACAAATATATACTCGTATTTATTATATATTGGCAACATTTAACTTGCTTGGCTATTGTTTTTTCAAAACGATAATTCGATCGCGACCTGTGTACCAGTAAATCTCAAAGTGAAGTGTAAATTCGATGTTTGGAATTGTGTTTAGATGTGGATAGTGAAATAAAATGTTAGAAATCATGCTTTTCATCTTTCTGAATTTCAGTGTCCCATACTTGCAGTATTGAGTTACCTTTATTGCACTAGTAATATTGTACATTTGAAGTGAACATTTTGAGAAGTGTTCCGTGTCCAGTCAGTTACTTATAATTTGTATACGATTGTATAAAAATGGGTGATTTGTCACGCTTCATCTATCAGAACGCTCCTTTTAACATGCCGAGCTGCGTAAGAGATTGACAATAGACTCAGTGGCTTGGAAGGGGACACCTTATCTTTACTACATTGTGTCCCATGTCACATGAAACGCGAGTGCCCCAGGCAATGAACGGGTTTCACATTTATAATGGAGATTAAGCAGAATAATATGATATATTTGGCCTGAACTCGTTCTAAACATAAAACACTATATCACAGTGCTTGAATTCTGAATAATAGGTATGGATGTCAATAGCGAAAATCTATAATCCAAAGGTATAACAATTATAATGGTTTGACTGGAAAAAATATATCTTCATTGTGTAATATTTCTCAGATTCCAGGTTTTATATTAGATTTAGAATAATATTTTTACGAGGTACACAGGACTCGAATTAAAATACCGTTCGAATTACTATACAGTTTATTAGGACTGTGCAAACACGTATAAAACAGGTACAATTATAACTGGATACCACCAGTTCACACTGCACGATTCTATAACACGCGCGAAGTCCGGCACTATATCGCTTGTCGATTGTACGTCTTACTCGTATCGTAATTCTCGCTCGATTGCCCTACCCCTCCGGTCGGGCATTGTTTTATAGTAAACTGTACAATATACAATCGATTGGGTGGGCTGCTGTTCTTCCAAGAAAATTTAATTTGCACATCTGCGAACGGCCAACAAAGTTGAAAACAATAACAATAAGGATTAGTTCGACATTAATGACGGCCATAAAACAAGTAGAAAAACAATAGCATATTTTCTTAATTACAAATTCTAAACACAATAATAAACAAAATAATTCCTAAATCCGGGAAGGCAATAAACTGCACTTTACGACAGGCAGCTGTGCGTTTATCTTTGACGGCATGTAACAATATGATGAAGTTTTAAAGGACATAAGAAACGTATTAAGATGCAAAATGCGTTCATTTTGCAGTTTAACGTAGTTTGCGATACGTTGGGTGTCAAATTAGAGAAAATGCCACACCCAAGAAGTTAGAATAAAGAAAAGCGCCATATGCTTTCATAACATAAGTATGAATTTATCTTATCATTTTTAAAGCTTTGTAAATTGTTTGTATAAAATTAATAATTAATTAACAAACGTCTAATGAAAAGAATATAAATGGTTATAAAAAGTAGTAGTCCACATAGTTATTCCAATTTCAAAGGAATAGACGATAAATCTATAACACATGTGTAAGACGAGGCGGTAGGTTTTAATTTCTGTGAAAGAATGTTAAACGGCAGACGAAGGGAAAAATTCCCACCTGTTTAAGTTTAAATTACCCTATACCTAACTTATTTTTTAAGTGCTTCAAGCAGGCAGACAGTTTGCCCACCTGATGAAAAGTGGTTACTGCCATCTTTAAACGTTTCCAACATTCTTATCTTAAATTCCCGGACACAAAGTGTCGCGGCATGTAAAAAAGAATGAAAGTTTTAATTTTAGTGGAAACTGTTATAATAAGTGAATTTTCATGCACCCGCACAACTTCAAGCCGCTCCCGGAAAAATAACTCCAGGATTCTCGGTATAAAATCATCACACATTTTATTACATACAATTTGCTATCGATCAGTGAAAAAACTGCATTTAATTTCGATTTTTTTTCCAAACTTCTCATTTCAAATAATTCGTTTCAAATTTTAAGTCTAATAATTAGCTGTCGATCAAACCGCATTGAAATCGGCCTAGTAGTTTTTACGTGAATCCCGAACAAACCGACAAACAGAAAAAAAATCTAATAAAAAAATGCATCGTGTTCTCCGTCCGTAACGTCCATCGTTTACACAGTCAATTCAATTCAATATACTGACACGTCATGTTTAGAATTTTATCATATTGTTACGACCGAGTTGCCTACAAAGGCAAATTCACACCTGCAGCCCTGCAGAAACACATTTTATTACCTTTTGCATTGGCATTTGGACTTCTTTTGTTTACTTTGTGTTTAAAATTTGTGATTAGAAAAGCCCATTGTGTATTGTAATCTTTTATAGCATTCATTAGCCAGGTATGATTCTAGGAAATTCAGTCACGCGGCCGAGCCGACATATTGCATCCGTGCAGTATTAAACAATGCCTTGATTGATGGACAGTCAGTGGAACGATAACCACAAGCGGAGCAAGTCTTGTGTACATTCAGTAATCTATTTAGTGACGGACTTTGCGCGTTTTATTGAATCGGGATTTACGTTTGGACTGGTTGTGTTCAGTTATATTTGTACCTGTGTTATACGTGTTTGTATAGTTCTAATTAACTCTATAATCATTCCAACGGCATTTTAATTCGAGTCCTGCAACTCGTAACAATATGATAGATAGACATAAATAAATTATTTTGTCACTATGCAAGTTAGCTGTACATCATAGAAGCGTTTAAAAGAGGAACACCTACGATATTTTAGCCTTCAAATCTCAATAAATCGTCTGGGCGTGGTAACGAGCGCGCTGCGGCGTAGTCTCTGCGGATACCTATTTTATTGGATTCACTGAAACGTTTTTCAGGTCTAAAGGATTATTTACGAGCGTCTGCGCTACCACTGCAGAAATGCAAGTGGTCAATATGTATAATTTTATTTCGTCTATTACCAGTTATTGCTGTCTTATTATATATTACTAGCTGACCCGTGCCCACTTCGCTGGGCATCAGAAAAAAATACTTATTAATAATCACTATCAATACCTTATGTCACTCAGGAATAATGTAGCTTTCCATTGGTGAAATAATTTTCAACATCGGTTTAGTAGATCCGGAGATTATCCCCTACAACGTCACAAACTTTACCTCTTTATAATATTAGTATAGATTATCAGTTATTTCTATTGCGTTTTTACGGTAGCTGACAGTCAAATAGACTGAAACGGTGTTTATAATCACACAAAGTGTTGCTAGTTCATTACTTAATCTAGGAGGCTTCCTAGATTATATACAAGCGTGATGAACTATGACGGCTTAAGAAGTATACCCTGGTAGGTATATGACATGTTTTACAACAAATTCTAAAACAGAGTTGATATAAACGAACAGGGTTTAAAATACTTCGGTATCACTATCGCTTAGGTTGACGAGTTCAACACATCGCTGATCTAGATGTTCAAGAATTTTCACGACATTTTCGTCACGGTATTAGTACGTATCAATTGAAACAAGATGCATATTAGAACAGAAAAACTGTTTAAGTCCTGTATAATTCCCGGCCAGGATTCGAATGCACATAGTTTTAATTAAGGACGGTTGAGTTTTCCACTAAGTAACCACGACGAATAATTTTAACAAACATTAAACTTTTTTTAAAATGTTTTTAAATACAAGCTTTTAAGATCCTGGATATCATGTAGCAGCAGAGTGAGTAAAACGAGCCCAAACACGACGGGTTTATCTTGTTTAGTGCAGGAGTTCCTATGGCCACCTTCCAACTCCACCATCAGATCAGCTCCATGGTACCATATTATTGCATTGTCACGCGCTGTATACATGCTTGCAAAATTTAAGCTCAATCGGAAACCGGGAAGTTGGTCAAATGTAACTTGCAAGATTCCACCCGAACTTACATCATACATAGGTACATCCATTGCAAGTTAAATAAAAGCTTGTAAAAAATAGCGTCTAACACAAAACATAAATAAAGTTATAATTTTAGCAGCAAGAAATAACCAGATGTGGTATTTCTTATCGTTGGCTAACTAATGCTTTAGATGTATAAGACTAGAGTCACAGGTGGTACCAATGATTAATTGCTGCACCGAAACCTCGATGTGGCCCAGTCGTACAATTTATACTTCGCATTAGAATGCACAGCAATAAGAACTTTTCCAACTTTCTTTTCACTAGGAATATTGCTGTAACTTTCTATATTGTATATTGTTTATTGTACTTATATGTAGTGTATACTTATCATCATCTTATACTAATATATAAAGCTGAAGAGTTTGTTTGATTGAACGCGCTAATCTCAGAAATGACTGGTCTGATTTGAAAAATTATTTCAGTGTTAGATAGCCCATTTTACGAGGAAGGTAATAGGCTATATATCATCACGCTAAGACTAATAGGAACGGAGCACCAATGAAGAATGTTTCAAAATAGAGGGGTTTTGAAAACAAATTCCACGCGGACGACTTCGCGGGCTCAGCCAGTTATATATAAACTGCATCATGGTCAGTTTTAAATATCTTTTAGTCTCTCTCTAAACTCTTGGCCTAGAAGGGATTGGTTTTTAGTGATAAGGCTGCCCATTGTACTATCTTTTGTATTTTTCTACTTCTGTTTGTCTTTGGTTGTTTGTTTGTATGCTTTGGTGTACAATAAAAGTTACCTTACCTTATCTTTCTTATAAATGTAAAAGCAGTGGCCTCGATATTTTCTACAATATTATTGCTTTCAATAGCGAGTACGTTAATGCTGGGTTGTCCTAAAATTCGTTTCTTGGCAGTGTTTATTAGACTTGCCGAACAGGATATGTATGTCTTGAAGTGGGCATGTTTAAATTCTTAGAAATGTCAAAGTTAATTTTTAATTCAAAATATCAAATGTTAAATATCCGTAACGGCGTCTAACGAAGGCGAACCCTAAAAGCAACACATTACATTACAACATTACACAGGAAGACAAGCCAACTTTATTGACAATTTCTTTTTATTTTACCTTTCACCCATTTTAATATAAAATAAAATTATTAGAGCCAGGCATGTTTGCTGAACAGTTTCCTGCGCCGCTCTTCTTCTCTTCAAGCCATAACGTGTTGCGAAGCGGTGGTAAATTAGATAAGGCTCCCATAGAGTAAATAATAACCATAAACAAAATTAAAACTAAATAATTAAAATAAACAAGTTGGCGGTAGGCGATATAAAACTTTACAACAATACTCGTTGACACTTGAAATCTTTGTCTTCCGTGATCACGGCCACTTAAAGTGGCCGAATCGTCGGAATAACAAAATCGAGTAAATTACCATACTTTGAACCGCCAAACCGTAGTTTTACAATGCAATTTCCTTTTAACATCAATTTCTAGTTAGTATTTATGGTGGCTTAGTGACTAAGTTACTCACGTTGTCATACGAATGACGTAGATCCGAATCCTCGCCGAGGATGCACCGCTCAGCCAATGTTTTTAGCTCAGTCTTTCTCCCGTAGGTTGCTTTTTGGAGCCTCAAAGACTGAGGGCAAACATCGCTTGTCAATACCGGACTCATCCTTTCACAACTGAGTCCAGTTTTGATACATAGTGGTGAACGCTTAGCCTTAGAGCTTCACGTGAGCAAAACTTTGTAGTATAAGACCGGACTTATGATAAGCATTTGCTGTAGACGAAAAATATCGTGAAAACCTGCATTTTAAAATTACAAATGTTTCAAAGCCACCTTAGACAATCATAGCGAGTTCATTTTTACTATAGGTTCCATACAAATTATTGAAAAAAATATTTTCATTTCTCAATTCTGAAAAAATGCTTGAAGTTGCCTGATCACAGTGATGAAAACAGTACTTTTCGTCCCTGGGAAACGATTTTGCCTGCTGTGAAAAAATTTAAAACTATGCGAACCGTAGATAATATATGCGACTCACGTCGCAACTTTTTTACAGGCAGTTTTAAATCGCAGCATAAATTTAAATAAAAAAATATATATACAATTTTGTAATATAATTTTATACTTATAAATTACTTTTCACTAAATTTAAACCAGCTCACGTCTAAATAGGCCACTTTTACCAGTCGTGTAACAAACTACTACTATTTTACATTTAATTACACACACTGGACTTGTATTAGTTACGCCAAGTTTTTCTCTCTTGCTATACTAATTTTTAAGATAAACAAATAGGAATTAGGTCATAAGAGCTCCTTTTACCATTAGGTATTTTAACCTTAATCTTTCAGCCTTAAAAACGATCATGTCGTGTAAACAGTATCATTATATATATACATATGAGACGGCACGGACAACGGAAAAGATACAAAAACGTCCAGGGACAAAGAATTACGTGTGACACCTTTGCTAATCCCACGCTTTGTTTTTTTTTTTGTTGCGTCAATTCTATTTGTGAAAACAGAATTGAAGCAAAAAACGAAGGGAGTTATGACGTTAGTAATTTGAACTAAAAGCACTGTACTACTGTAAGTAATACATATACAGTATATTACCTCCACACACACACACAATACTCTATTTATAAAATTACATTCCTTTTTTGAAGTTTTCATTCAAATGCCGATGTAGTATGCTTTTTCATTGAGGTATGTTAGTACGGAGTAGATGACAATCAAACCAACTGAGGACACTTGTTACTTTCCTACAAAACGTAACGGCTTCATAAATTTTTTAATTTTGTACCAGTAAAAGGCGATAAATAATGCATTAATTTTTTTTTTAAGTAATTAAAATACCTCATAATATTGGTGATATTTTACATATAATATTATAAAGATAATTTTTATTTTAGTAGTTACAATTAAAAACTAAAAATGAACAAAGTTATATTTATAATATTACAAGCTATTATAGACTGTGTAACAAATCGCTGCCAGATGGGAGCGTGCCCAGAAGGCTGGCTGCATTGCCGCGCTGTATGACGATGCTTATTTGTTGGGCGAAATATGAGCCAGCCTTCTGATCACGGGTGTGGCATCAAAGAGTTTCTTGCAAATCTCTTTGAAGACCTTCCGTTTGAGACCTTCAGCTTTTGAAGCAGCATTGCCAGCCTCTAACTCAGACATTGGAAGGATTGTAAAGATTGTATTTTAACGCCTGTGTCTTATTGTGAAAATAACGTCAGTATTTAGTGCAGCAAGTGTCTACACAGTTGAAATTTGATTTAAATTTTATGTATATACTCCACTTTATAGGAAACTTTATAAGGAAAGCAAAGGAACTTCCTTGTCTGGGATTTAATATGATCATTTTTATTTTATGATCTTCCTTTCAAAAATTAATGAAATTGTTATAAAATTCTTTGCCGAGAAGTTAATATAAATATAAGGATTTATTTATATAATGGTTATAAATACGCACAAGCTAAGCGGAAAAACCTGGGAGTGGAAATTTGGCAATTAGATTTATATTATGACTTAAACTTTCGCTCCGCTGTGGGGTTAAAATGGAGAAAAATGATGCTGGTTAACCTTGAAAGTTATTGATTTCAAACTTGTTAAGTACTTAAAATACTTTTCCGTATCTCATATTCTAAAAGTACGCTTGGACTTGCCTAATCACTGCAAACAGCACTTTTCGTCCGTGGAAAATGATTCTCACTGATGTCAAAAAAAATTTAAAACTATGCGAACCATAGATAATACATGCAAATCATGTCTCAACTTTTTTTACAGCCACTGCGGAATAAATTGAAATAAAATATATCAACAATTTTGTAACATCATTTTATACTTATAAATTATTTTTCATTAATATATTATTTAATTACAGATTTAAGACAAAAAATACTGGCTGGCAGAATGTCACAGAAAAAATACTTGACGTTTCATATGTGACGTACGGGATGACGTTTCATCAGAGTTATGGATTTAACGCCTGATTTTATTAGATATGCAGTTGTTTTTTTTAACTAATCTGTTTTAATTAATTTTACTCATATTCGAAATGAAAAGCAGAGTATTAAGCTTGGGTGAAAAACTATAAAAAAATATAAAAACTATTTAGGCACTCGAAATATTAGCACCCTCGCTACGCTAGCGCGCCAGACTATCTGGTGCATAAATAGGTCACTTTTATCGCTCGTGTAACAATCTACTATTATTATCGACAAAAACCCTATCAGGCAGAAGCTCTATGATCTATCTGATAAAAAGTGTTTACAATTGCCTATGGATACTTACTACATCAGGGACGACACGTCGTCAACCCGTTGCCCGCCTCGAAAGAATTTATGGAGCACTTCTAAACATAAAAACTTTTATATTTTTTCCATAATCACTTTACCTTTTTTTTGGCCAGGGGAAATCCGTTTGAGGACTAAGCCGCGACAGGCACAGAAGCCTGGGGGATACTCGCGACCCGGTGAGAATGTGGGATTCGCCAGATCGGGGGTGGCACTAGCATGCCCGGTCAGAACCGGAGCCACGCTATTGCCATTCCCCAGTTAGGGATACCCACTAATACCCCTGGGTGTTCCGTCCTGCGCCTTATGCCAGGGCTACGGGTGTAGGCTATCCCGTCTCCGCATGCCCTGGCAGGCGTGGGCCCCGCTCACTGGGTCTATTCCAGGCGTGGGGCGGTCTGTAATGCGCCCCACGGGAAGAGAGATGAGCGCGCGCGGAACACTCTCGCTCTCATCTCGACGGCATGTGCGGGTGAGTGAGAACCTCTATGCACCTAGAGGCCCCACCCGCGCCGCCCGTTTACGGTGGCCGAAGGTCTAAGTCAGACCTCCGGCGTCGGCGCGTCCTCCTTTGTCGGGAGCGGAGCAGAGAAGTGCGCTCACGCTCCCGATAATCACTTTACCTAGCTTAACTAGTAATAACTTAATACTTCAAGGCTTAGTAAGAATACATGCCGATACACCGAAATGCGTTTCACATTTATACATCGCACCCTCAGAATTATAGATATCCAATTAAAATATCTTAATAGTAGTAGTACACTACATACTCATTTTTTTTATTTAGGTCTCTGTAATTAAACCAAGCTTATGTACCTCAAGACACGTGGTAACTTAGTTGGTAACAAACACTCTTGAGACTAAAGCTCGCGTTTCAAAGAAGACGTAATTTCGGATCCTACACTGGGAACCATGCAACCATTTTAATAGTTCTCTGACCTTAAGTGCATATTGTTCCAATTGCCACGTGCTGCTGACTGTGAGGAACGGACGAGGACGTGATACGTCATTCTGCCTTAGACAAACGTAACTAGTGTACTGTCCGTTCCCCTTAAAAGGTTGGGAATCCCAAGCCCAGCAGTAAGACCTTGGGGCTTTTATTATAATGTTTTACTCGTTCAGACGAACGAATAAAAGTACAGATGGAAGCATTTATTTTTTAACTTGTGTGTGTAAAATTCTGTAGTGTATACCAGGTTTGCGTCTATGTGGTTAATAGTAATGTATTCACTAGGAACTAGTACACCTTTATACTAATTCAATCAACTTCTTATTCCAAAATCTTCTTCCTTTAGCCGGCTTCAGTCTGAATGCTCGGGGATGGTCTACCTTTTAGTTCGCCTGATGTATCTCATTAAAAAAGACATGCTTGCTTTTAATTTCCAGTCAAATATTGCGGCGATTCTCAGGTGAGCTACTGGGTAACGCAGGTGGTGTCCGTGATTAATCGGAGCAAGCGTGAGCGTCCTATTTATGGCGTGTCGGGAACGGGAACCACCCTAGGCGCCCGCAGCGCACGTCTATGAAGCCGCAGGGGGCAGTCAGGCAGCCCAACGAGTTTCCTACAACAATCTAAAATATCTAACAGACCCAACACTGTATCTGAGAGCCGTCAAACCGATACTGAGCTTATTTTAGTTTGGAATTGACGTGATCAAATATGTGACTTCGTTAGTGTCGAAACTTATAACTGTAGGGATGAGCAATTAGTCTCAAAGCTCTCTGTATTAGGTATACACATTATTTATCTTATTACCTACCTACCTACGAGAGCCCTTGACAGACTAATCATCCATGTGCTCTAACTCCAAACTAACCGATAGTTGCCCGCCGAGTAGAAGCTGGGACAAAGACGTTAGCCTCGAAGCCCCAACTTTCTCGCTGACTCTAATGGCCAGGGAGGAAAAGACTACCGAGGAGGTTAAAAAAAGTTAAAAGTATTAGGTACTCTTAATTGCATAAGCAATCTCGAATAACTATTACAAACTATTAAATGTCGATTATTTTTAGAATTCCATTAACAAAACTTTTGTATTATTAATCAGGTGTCTTCCTGTCGGTCTGTTCGTCACAGCTGATCTTATCATGAACTACTGCAGTTATTTGAAATTTGGTTCAGTTATAGAGATCTGCTTCCTCTCTATAAATACGCAAAGCAAAATTTATGACGTAATTTTTATTAGTGTGAAAGCTGCCATTTATATATTGAGCAATATCATCGACTACAGTAACAAATAAAATGTATGGTAATGTCTTATGGTCGGTTTCTATATCTCACTATTCATTCATTTGCCTCACCATCGAATTATGACATTACTTGTCAAAAATTCAAATGCACTTGTTTACTTATATTTTAACCGATAGTAAGACAAATGATCGATTCATAAGAATCAAAGGAAAGGAAATCAAATCAAAGGAATGGGCCATTAATGTATCTAGTATGATGATTTTCAATAAATATAATATGCAATTTAGGCAAAAAAAGTCTGTGATAATAAGCTTCTTTAAAAAGTTTTTAAATACAAGCTTTTGATATCCTGGATATCGTAGCCGTAGAGTACTAGCCAAGACAAGTAAAACGATCCCAAACACGACGGGTCTATCTTGTTTAGTACAGGAGTTGCTATTGCCACCTTCTGACTCCATCATCAGATCAGCTACATGGTACCATATTATTGCATTGTCATGCGATATACATATGCGTGCAAAATTTCAGCTCTATCGGAAACCAGGAAGTTGGTCAAATTTAACTTGCAAGATTTCACCCGAACTTACATACATACATTCATTGCAAGTTAAATAAAAGCTTGTAAAATGTGTGTAAGTGCAAGTGTAGCACACGGGTCACTTCCCTCTTTCTTGTTCTAGCATCAAATTGTATGCCGATCAACTCATCAATGCGTGATAATTAAAAATGTTTAAATATAAGTTAGCCATAACGTAAGACACCTACTTGTAATGATCATCGAAGATTTTTCCAAGATTAACCTTATAACGCCTTTGATAATAACTTCACATTAATAATGTAAAAGCTTTATCTAAAATAGATTACGTAAACTGTGAACCCAATCATAAAACTTTGAATTTATGTTACGAGTTGATGTTAAAAATACATTTTCGAGTTTCGAAATAGGTTACTTAAATCATAAATATAATCAGACTTCGAAACAATCATTCAAGTTTGTTGATAATTTATAAATTATGGCATTGTGTTGGAAAACATTTACTTAGCTTCTTTCAGAATGGTACTTGCATTTACATTATACATGTTTATTTCTCGACTAAAGGAGAATTAAATGAAGTATTTTAATGTATTCTGCAAATCATTTTACAGACAATTGTTAAATATCTAGTACTGTTAATAGATAGATTTTATATTTTGAAAGAGGATGTAAGACGCATTATTTACATGATAAACTAATACAATTTTATCCGTGCAGGAACGGAGAAAGAATACAATTTCCTGCGGCCGGGCGCCCTGTGTATGAGGCGACAAAACAACTCACAGCCAGGTAGTAGGGCATTTGTCCGACTGGATGGTTACCACCCCTTGTCTAGAGTATGCCGTTATAACCTCACTGTCACTAATGCCGGAACATAACCTTGAGTTGTGTTCCGGCAATAGTGACCAGGTTCCAGTCTCCCTTAAGAGAGCAGCAGCGCATTTGTAGCACCTTTGGTGTTGCAAATGTTTTTAGGCGATGGTAACTGCTTACCATCAAGTGGGCCGTCTGCCTGTCTGCTGAACTCCTGCAAAAAAAATACAATGAATTCAATGAAAACTTAACTTAGGTATACTGTATTCTACCTATAATCCCTCAAAACTATTAACTAGAATATTGAGCCTGGATCACCGTCTTCTATAGGAAAGGTGGGTTGGATTGGCATACTGATTCGTTGTTCAATGTAGGCATCAGGCTTCTGATCACCTGAAGAGTAATTATCTTATTATGTTGAAGTGCTACTCGATACACAATCAAGATTGGACGTTTTACTTACCAAACCCTTATGCTTCGTATACATTATGCCCACTTCCACGGCAGCAAGCAGGAAAATGGCGATTTTCATTGATATACTCGTTATGTGGACTGCCTTCGCCACTTTCTTGCTTGCTACCGTGGAAGGGGCGTAATGTAATTAAAGTTGTTTTTTTTTTAATTTTTGGCACCCATTAACCACAATATTGGGGAGGCCTACGTCCAGCAGTGGACTGAATTTGGCTGAAGATGAGATGAGAACCACAATAACAAAGGTTGTAGGTAACAAATAAATATCTCCCTTAATATCTGACATAAGATTTTTTAAATTCGCCTGCTCATCCGTCATCTTGCAAGATAAAGATCGTCTTTAAGTAGTTGTTAGTGTTATTTTCTTACACAACTATTTTACATTTCTTTATAAGCTATTAGAATAATTATATCAACCAAATATTTTTTTTACATTTTTAAGTACGCTAGTTTTGAAAAAGAGGTGAAAATTAAATTTAATGAAAAATAAAAAGGGTTTTGTTTAGAAATGTATTTTATTTTAGTGGATTATGTTGCGGCAATTAATTGTTCGACGGATATTTGGACGGTGGAGCTTTGTTTATAGTGAGCACCAAATCCCCACCGGGACTGGGACACACCGCTAAGCTCCTTACCGAAGTAGCTAATATGAACACAATTATCTCAGATTTACATAACTAATTATGTGAAGATCCAAAATGGCCAGTGAGTAGTGTTAATTCATAAAAGGGTACGGCGAATTAAGCAGCCCATGATGTTCTTTTTCAAGCGGTGTAATCTTTTATTGCAAATCAAATACGACGCCGTTTTATTTCGCAGTGTTGTTCAACTTTAATGTGTAGAAGTAAATAAACTAAAATACAATTTAATATAAATTAGACACATATTTGTTTTATACATATTTATACATTATGTTAATTACAAACTAGAGTCTAGAGATATTATTTTTTCAATGGTACTTATAGCACCATCGTTCAATCGAGTTAGTTTAACCATCCTATTTTTTAGAATAAGGAGCATTCTATATGAATTCTCATTGTAGTATACCAAATGTCTTAACAGTTAGTGTATTCCTACGACCATACGGAAGAAACAAGTACTCATCCAAAGAATGTCACTTGCATACTTTATATTAGTACGGATTATGCGATTTTTAGAATAACATTATCATTACAAAATATTTTAATAAATCTATTCTCGTTGCGTTTGCAAAAGAAAATACCCGCGTAATGTACAAAATATGAGATTAAATTGGCGTGGGTTTAAAAACAAATATGTAACTTTCTTTTCTGAGTTCCGTGTATTTTACACAGCTGGCAAAATGTAATAATATAGAAGGGGAAAGAATATTTGATGGGGATGTATTTCCCCGAAGTACAACAATCCAAAGCTAAAATCACAAAATAAAAAAATCATCCATATTTTTTATTAACATTGCCTTTCTCCATTACTAACCAGTTTGTCAGAACTTGTTTCATAGTTTTTATTTTATACTATACACGCTGCCTTGCTTTATTACACATATTCTTACCACTAGTTTAATTTTTACAATATATTTAAGTTTGTTTTCTTATTATCCGTGCAGGGACGGAGAAAGAATACAATTTTCTGCGACCGAGCGGCCTGTCGTACGAGGTGACAAAACATGTACTTGAATAGGTTTAGAAATAATATATTAAGCGCCTGTAGAAATTGTAATACTGAGATCCGTATACTAGTTTGTCATCCACAAAGGGAGTATACACTTTCGAATAACAACGCGTCGGTCCACAATTGATGGAGAAACCACGTAATAAACCCTTTTCAAGGTTTTTTCTCGGTTCCCTTACAATCCACTCATCAGATCCCGACATGGTTACTATGGAACCAATTCGTGAGCGTAGTCCCTTTCGATATTTTTAAAAAATCGATTCACAATTGACAGAAGGACTAGTAAAGGAAGGTAAATCGACTAATGAAACTTGCTATTCTGACTTGGATAAACATAGTGGATACGCACTTGGTTTACTTCAAATGAAGAGGCTGCAGCTGGAATTGCAAGCAAGTTTATGGCCCAGCAAAAGTAGAATATAATAGATAGCACTTTATTACACACCAAATCTACTATTACAACAATGTACGATTACAATATTGTCATGGTAGAAAAGTAATCTCTTTCATGTAACCTAACTTAAGGAATAATTTAACCTAATCTGGGGATGTAGGTGGTGCAGATTATTAGGTAGAACTTAAATACACATACTTAAATTACTTTATAAATTTAAGTAATTTAAGTATGTGAACATAAAACAGTTTAGTAATTGTGTAATTCAAGCACATTTTAACAGCTACATATTTGGCTACAGCTTAGTTATAAAGCAGCTCTTAACATGTTATAAATATTTCTCTTACTCCGATAAAGTGGCCCAAATGCATTCAGCGTTGGAACTGGGGCTATTGCCTTTATTTCAAACAATGTTCATTGCATACAATACTTTAAATAAAGACATTTGATTATATTAGTTTATGTATATTGTTACGATGGCGGGACTCGAATTAAAATGCCGTTGGAAATACTATAGAATATATTACAACTATACAAACACATATAACACAGGTACAAATATAACTGGACACAAGCAGTAAAAACTGCACGATTCAATAACACACGCAAAGTCCGTCACTATATAGCTTATCGAATGTATACGTCTTCCTCGTATCGTAATCCTTGCTTGACTGCTTCACCCCTCCGTTCAGGCATTATTTTATACTAAACTGTACAATACTACAATCGACCGCGAGGACTGAATTTTCCAAGAAAACGTAATCTGCACCTGCGGCCATAGACGAGTACAATAACAATAGGATATTTTTCTTAATTACAAATTTTGAACACAAAGTAAACAAAAGAAGTCCAAATGCGGGAAAGGTAATAAACTGCAGGTGTGCATTCACTTTGTCGGCGTGTAATATTATTTTATCTATATCATTAATTTGCCTAAATTATTTTGTAATATCTTGAGTACTTACATGACGTTATAACGTCATATAGGTACTCTTGTACCCACTAGCTGACCCCTTTTATTGTATTTATTAGGTACACACCTATGGCTAAGTATAGCTATATTGCAATTCTGAAACGTCACTATATTTTAATCATAACTTACTTGCACTTTGTGTGGAGAAAAGAGAAAAGACAGGAAATCAAAACATAAAACTTGAAAGTAGTGTAAAATTATATTATGTGTATAAATAAGTATAAAAATAAGAGTATTTAATTTGAATTTTAATGATGACGTCGTTGAATAATAGTGCAGTAATTAATTTATCTTCATATATATGAATAGTGTCCTCTACATAAATGAGGAATACATAAACATGTTCTTTATTACCTGAGAAAAAGATAATCTTACTAATGACCACTATATTTAATGAAACGACTTGTTAAATTGACAAACAAAAGAGATTAGCTTTGTGTTTGCATTGAGGTACAAAATTTAAATAATCACAGGCGCCGAGCGCTGAATACTGATGTCAGTATTCAAATTGCGTGGAATTGTCAAAACAAGAAAATTGCTCCTGGAGCGAGCCCGAAACACCCTAGACCGTTCGGAACAATGCTCCCTCGATGTCGATTATGGCGATGCTAATGTCATTTGTTTGCCAACTCTGCAGACTCCGCGACGCGGTCGAACAGCGTGCATTTGAAGCAACCGCCTCTGTAAATACCACAGACCTAATGAAAACAAATGAACACTCTTATCAGCAGATACCATTCGCGTTACAATATTATTTGAGTTCGTGTTGAAATTAGCTTTCACACCTCGAGTAAGTTCAATTAAAAATCTTTTTGAACCGAATATTATTTTAGAAGCGACCCAATTCCCTCTCCCATCTTTCGTTCCACACTTACAATCATCATAGATTTCATCTGCACTTGCTCGTTGCGTTTGCAGAGCGCAATGAAATGGCAATGCGATGTTTGTACTTCGACAGCGAATTAGCCTTTGCTTCTCCTCAAAGTTGCTGAAGATAGCAACACATTGTTTATTTTTTTACGGAGCTCTATCAAAGCCTTGCACTTTAATTAACTAACATTTTAGGATTCTATAGCAATTATGGCAAAAATAAACCCTTATAAAATCATTTATTTATTTATTAAGAAAAGTGCCATGGCCTTACGTTTGTCTGTCCTTCTGTATGTGTAATGCACAGTCATTTTTTATTAAACCTATTAGGTATAAATTTTTGATATTTTTTTAAAGCCTATCGGTCAGACAGACAGACCACGTAATAAAAAATAGTTACCGTCGCCTATGGACATTTGCAACACTAGAAGCGATACTGGCCTATAAGAAAATTTATAACGCCCTACTTAAAAAACTCTATGTTGTAGCGTAGAGGGAAAGTCTTAACAAGAAGTCCCTCCAGATCAATGTTGTACGCGAGATATTTTTTTGTGCAACCTCAATGTAACTTATTAATTGACAATTTATAACATATAACATAATGCACGATGTGACGACTTCGTCCACGGATAACGTAGATTACAGTTGTTTTGCCAGTATTAAAAATTAGTGCAGATTTTAAGTCTAAGAATTAGCTAGCTGTCAATCAGTAAACATCGCAATGAAATCCGCCCAGCAGACGGAATCCCGAACAAACAGACAAATCGGCAAACAGGCAAGAAATCTAAGAAATAATGCATCATGTTCTCCATCGTTTATAGTCTATTCCATTTGTATTTTCTAAATGGCTTCGATATACAAACGCGGCATATTTAGAATTTTATGATATTATAGATTTGCCCTGAGCAAGACTGATGTACGAGTTTATGATGTATTATCTCCTGTTATAGTACTTCTACTGTACTACTGTACTGTACTGTACTGTAGTAGTTAGGTACTGTAGGTATCCTCTTTAACAGATGTTAAAAACTTCCAGTGGACGTTTGCCACTTATACACCTTTCAGGTGGCACATACGCACTTGATAGATAATTTCTATGTAGTTTGATTTGCTAAGCTATTGGATTTTATATATCTTTCAATCATGACAACTGTCACTAAAAAAATTCGCAAAATTGTTCAAGTCAGTAACGTTTAAACCTTTGCCAATTTTGAGTGAAACTTTTTGTTTGGATGCTGAAGTTTGTATAAGAAACTTTTCTTGTTGCGGTGTATTTGTGGCTGTTAATATTTTTGTTTTAAATAAGAAAATAATTCTAAATTTTGTATTAATATTAGGCATCCCCGTAGAGGTGAAAGCTTTATGAAATTCCAACATCTGCGTCATCAACTAGTGTTTATTTCCGGTGTATAAATTTCTTTTATACTAAATTTCATGAAGATATATTCTTATCCGAGGAAGTGACGTAGGAATTAATAAACTTACAAATATATAGACATCCAAACAAACTTATTTTTAAATTTATTAGTACATTAAGGGGTTGAAATAATTTGATTGGTGCGTCGATCATGATTACCCTGTTGGATAGGGTGACGCACCTCTGGCGAGTGCCCATGGGTCTATCGTCGTGAGGGGGGAGTACAAAATAAGACGACAAGTTATTGTATGCTTGTAGTATATTGCGTTCTTTCTTTAACTTATACTATAATATATACAAGACTCTTATCGTCTACCCGATGTGCACACCAATGTTCTAATCATTATTAAATATTATATTTACACGTTTATGAGATTAGACATTTTTGATTATATACGCAAATGCCCAATCTTTATCGACAGCTCTAACACCGATATCTATTACTTAGAATCACGTTTATGTATTGACCATGGGCTTTAACTGTGCTAAATTATGCACCAATAAATTGGTAGTTGAAACGTGACGCAACAGTACGGATGCAATTTTTTTGTACACATCAACTGGCCAAGATAGTATTCTTAGCAAGAAGTTTAATTAATATATATAATATGGTAGTAGTAGTACAGTATGTATATGAAAGACTTTTGAAGTGAAACTTCTTTAGAGTCGTTGATTTGAAACTTGATGAAACTAAAAAGCGACACTAAAAAGAGATAAACACATCAATCTATAGGATCAAGCCTGCAAGAGAATGAGATAGAATACATTATATTTTATTATTTAAACACTATGCTCATACAGATATAGTTGGAAATGTTTAGAATTTTTTTGTTAATACTTAAAATTTCGTGTTTTAAAGCTTAAATATTGTAGCGAGCGATGGTGGAACGATTTAGTTGGTTTAAGGAGTTTCAGAAAAATGTAGAAGATCCCAGAAGAAAGACAAGACAAGGACGGGTACATTATAGAAAGGGGTAGACGAGAAACAAAAGAATAACAAAATGAAGATCGAAATTCTAGAATAGAAGGTTCAGGAAGGAAAAGACAGAAATAGATGTTTAGACAGGGACAGACAGTATATAAAATAATAACGAAAAGAAGATCGAAATTATGGGTTCCAGAACATTCTTCCAGGTATATAAGCAGCGTAAGGCGCGCACTACATACTAGTTCAGTTGAAGATTACGAAGAGAGCGAGAGAGTTGCAAGAAAAGTTTAGTAAAAGGTAGTATAATAATATTTTTCTTTACATGTGTCTTTATCTTATTGAATATGCACTGTTTGCTACAACTCCATTAATTCTTCAAAAGTCTTTCTGTAACATATTTCTGTATAAAACTTATTAAAAATAACGATATATAAATAGAATTAGAGATAAATATAAAGCAAAAATTTTTTTTAGCTAGACGTGTTGCTGGGGAGTTTCTTGCCGCTTCTTCTCCTTAACAGCAATTACACGTTGCGAAGCGGTGTACATAGACTAGGAAGAAAAATTAAATGTTAACCTACATGTATAACCTTCAAAAATTTGAGTGACGAGTTTATTGAAGAGTTTAGTAGTGAGTTTAGTGAAAGGTTTGGCGGGCAGTTGAGTAAAGTTTGGCATAGTTTAAAAGGATATTCAGAAGTGAGCTACGCGCGCTAAAATTCGTAGGTGAGCACCGCAGCAGCAGGAGGTGGTCTACGCAATATCGGTGACAATATTGTGAGTGAGAAATCGTATCGTCGGGACAGAACGTTGTTAGTTATGCGTGTAGGGGCAAACCTGCGGAGGAAAACCATGTACGGCTGTGTAAGTTAATAAAGCATAAAGTTAAAAATCTAGTGTTTCTTTCCAATCCTTAGTGCGTAGTCTCTCACGTAACAATATATTATAACGATATAATATATGAAATGTGAGGTTACGAAATTTAGAATCCCTCCCACTCCTTATCACATTTTATTTCACTTCTACTGCATGTAGACCGTACACACACACATTTTTATTATTATTTAATTTTCTTGCAGATATTAAAAACATTTACTTCTAAAAAGCTTACCATTACACAAGTACTTATGTTTTACGTTTAAAAAGAATAATGTTTTTACCTTTACTTTTAGGGGACTTGAGATTAGACTGGCACTTTGGACATTAATATCAAAAAAGAAGCTCCGAGCAAGCGGGTTAAATAAATGAAGTGACTAATAATTAATTGGAGTTTCGCCCTATTTTCCGTTCGGTGACAATTAATTTCCGGCACCGACGAGAAAAGAAACCCTTATCACAACCGATTCGCACTTTCGTTTAGATCCAAGTGACAATTAGAAAGGGTGCAAAAAAACCACAGAGCTTTCAATACCGTAAGTAAATGAGTGCATTGTGTTCGCGGCTCGCTTCTGTCAAAAAAGCATTTATATGAGTAAAGGGAGTAAAAGGACTGAGATTTCCAGAAGAAACAATTTATCATGGCGCGACAGAGGTTAAGCGTCGGGGAGGGCGTACGATCTCGACTGACGACGACCGGTTCCATAATCTGGTAAAAACATAAGTCGACTGAAATAACAAGTTCATAGTGCGAGTCATTTGTGCTTAAACAAAGCGTCAACTGCAGAGATGTTGCTAGCAATAACCGGGATCATTTTTCATGTGGCTCATTCGGGCGGTCGAGGAAAGCTATATAATAAATCATCGTTGCCAGCATCACGACGTTATTATTTAGTCCGTTTTATCCGGGCATGTTATAAAACCTTGCGTTACAATTGCAATCTGAAAATGTTACGCTGCGAAATATTAAATTTCATGTATAAACATTCGTTTTTCAACAAAGAAGGAAATAGTCACAAATCTGTTGCAGCACCACCTGCGTGCGTAATTTTTATAAAACAACAAAATATTTCTATTTTAGATTCCAATAGCAGAAATATATTGTATTTAAATAATATTCAAACAGTATTCAAAAACAAAGATGCAGAAAAGAAAATCACATTTATTTTTGACCATCATTGGTTGGTATCGTTAGAAAAATACGATAATAACTAAACGTTGAAAAATCTTACTCCTACAAGATGTACGAGTACTTGATCTGCAAATACATCTTATACAAATTAAAAGTTCATATTTGGTACATATTTCAGTATAATATCATTGAATACTACATCAAAATATCAAAATTAGTAATTAAAAATTAGTGAACAAAAACTTAAAACGTAAACAGTAATAATCTGTTTTTATTATTCATCGAAACATACCGATAATTAATAATTTACAAATTGTCTATACGTTAAGTTGCATACTCATCTGCGAGCCCGAACTGTTACTAAGCGCATATAGTAACGTGCCCTTAGGCTGCGTTCCCACTGAAGTGGAGATGGGCAGAGTGGAGCGGAGAAGAGCAGTGAAAAGTGGCAAGTATTTCCATTGAAGCGGAGCGGAGCGCATCTGAGCTAAGCTGAGCAGACCATAGCTGCATTGAGCCGTGTTCCGATCAATCCAACGCAATTTCTTGAACAGATCATACGTTATGTTGTCGCTAAAGAAAACTACTTCTCGCTTTCTCTACTAGTAGATGAAATTTCGGAAGCAGATGAAATATAACCGATTGCCGCATATTATTTAGGTACGCAAAGAAAACATAGTTTCTAGATCGAGACTTCGAAAATGCAGCGCACGATTCCCTCTGACACGTCTACACTACCCTGCGCTTCGTGCTCTCCGCTCGACGTCACATCCTGCTCGACTCCGTTCTCCCCAGTTCGGAGCCGATGCTCATATGCTTTATTTGACATTTGGTATATTTGATTGATTTTGTGGGTTTACATAATCTAGATACAATTGCCGCGAGCAAAGCAATATGGAATGTCCTAGTTGTATGGAATGCACAAGTATAAAATAGTGTATGACATTAGACATGTAAATATGTCTAAAAAGTAAGGTACAAAGAATTTTTAGTAATCACCTCTTGAACGCAAGTTTGGTAGAAAACAAAAAATGTGTTAAAAGGAACTTATTCAATTCGAGGTGTAATATCGGTTTTGCTCGGAGCGTAACCACATTTGAGCCACGTGATGACATAAGGCTTCAGCGGTACAGAGGCCAACCTCAATCTTCCCGGAGTTATTTTATTTCACCATTTCAGACTTACGAGTCGGCCCCATTTGTCTTTGTTCTCCGTTTCCTATATTTTTGCACGCAAACTCCATTATCTAATTTAGCTTTGGCTGAATGCCAGGTCGGCATTGTTACTTTCTTCCCACAAAACAGTTTTTATTCGTTTTCACTAAACGCTTTAACACATTTATTTCTATTAGCATTTTGGAATCCATTTTCTGATTTTTTGTGATTTTTGTTGTTTTGAGTCATGAAATCATCATATCTATGCATCCGTATGTCCGTATGTCTGATTCCAAAATATCTCAAAAGATTACATATTGTAGAGCTATATAAATATCTTCAAACAAAATTGGTTTGACAAAGATATGTTACATTCAATGCTTACTGAAACGAGTTTCGTTTCAATAATAGAGAAGGCAGGTTCGTCACTTCTATAAAAAACCCTACACTCTGCATGGTCTACAACCGGTTTGTCGATCTTTCATACGTCAAATGTTTTAAAATGTATATGTCTTAATTCCCAATATATAACCCACGTGGGATTAATATGTAGTTCAACTCGCATAAACTTTGATTCCATATCCCAGGAGATGATAGTAAGTCTATAAATTCATCTTTGAGGGCCTAAAGAGATCATTTTCACAAGTATCAATATATCAAGTATAAAGTGATTTTTTTGCTGTCTTACAACTACACGTGTCAATTTAACTAAACGATCCTCCAAAGTTGACTGCTTTAAGCCCTCTGTTCTTTAATAGACCTATATTTCAAATTTCATGAAAAATAGTGAAAATTCGGAACTGTCAACACAAAACAAACAAACATAATAATCATCCAAACCAACCATTTTCATATTTATGACTTTGTATTTTTAGATTTTCTTCCTTATAAAAACATCCATACAGGTACTTAAGAAGCTTAAAATGACAATGAAAATACGTTTTAGTTAATTATTAATGTCCATTAATCTCACCCGTGTAACATTGTGGGTCTGACGCATATTTCGTCAAGCGCAAAATTAATACGATATGCATTACTTACCGTAAATGGTTCATCGGGACTTTCCCTAATCCTATAAGGGCAAGCTTTAATACACGGTTTAAATTCGAATCTCCATTTTCCGGGTACTCCCGCGGCGCCCTGCACACATAAAGCCACAAAGATCGGTCTCCCTTGATAGTGATTAAAGTAATGCTAATTTTGTAGCTTTCGACTTTTAATTTTCCCTAATACCAAGCCTTATGTTCTTTTCTTCTTTTATTTTAATTAAATTATTCAGAGTTGCTATTGTAACACTATTATAAAAACCGAAGCACTTTCTACAACTTTGTTTGCGTATTACTGCGAAGAAGGAGAAAAAGCACAATAAATAAGCTTATATAAAAATTTATCCATATAAAATAAAAGCAATAGGAAACAAAAGAAAATAAGTAAACAGAACATATATTAAAATCAGTTCATATCTAAGGCAGTGAAGAAGGTTGTGAGCTTTAATGGGTTCAGAACGGTTTGTCAGCATTAATTAAATGTACAACCAAATTAAATCCGAAACACTATTTCTTTGCGTTGTTTATTAAAAAAATCGAAATATATTACTTTTTGCAATAAAATAATTGGATAATAACAAGCAGCACAGGCTGTATTGAACACACTGCGATGCGCTCTGTAAAGTTGATCTAATTTAATTTAGTAGAAAGATGTATGTATAGTTCCGGGTGGCTCAAAGTAAGATGTTTTAATTAAGTCTTAGACCTCGCGATAAATAACTGGCCGCCGGGCCAGCCGGGACGGCACTAATTGCTAGTATATTTAATCCGGTAAAATACTACGGCCCCTGATTTCCATAAGCTTCAATTGTTTGTACCCGTGATACCTGGATACGATTTAGTTGCGACCATTTCCATTTCTGTTTATCTTCCAGCTACGAGCGTTGAATGAATAAGTCGACATTTGGCCTCTGCCTAATATTGATTTGCAGAACAATTGTAGCATGTACACTTTACATTTCAATCACAAATAAAATAAATCCATTTTAGGACAACACAGATGTGATCAGAAGGCTGGTTCGTATTTCGCGCCTTCTGGGCACTTTTCCCTCTGGCAGCGATTTGTTAAATACTTTATATTAATTTATTTTATTTTAAGTGTTTAGTTTAATTTATAATTTAGTTTTATTTTCTTTCATAGGAATTATGGAATTATTTTATAAATAAGACAACACACAAAATATTAATTTTCAAATAGACATATAACGGGTGCGCCAGAGAAACTTACTTATTTGAAAGGTCAATAAAAAAAAAGTACTTCAGTTATTGTTTTAAATTTTTTTTTTTTTGAGAATACAATATCCCAATTTTTTTTTATGCAGTCTTAAAAATGACATCGGATAAATGGCGACCCCCATTGCGCATACACTGATTAAGTCGATTTTTGAAATTCGTATCCACTCTTCGCAGCATATCAATCGGTATGTTGGCAATGGCGTCGCGAATGTTGTTCTTGAGGTGTGCTATGGTCCGTGGTCGATCGACATAAACCAGGGATTTCAAATAACCCCATAAAAAGAAATCGCATGGAGTCAAATCTGGAGAGCGTGCCGGCCATTGGAGATCGCCTCTGAGAGAGATGAGGCGGTCGGGGAAATGTTGTCGCAACAAATTCATTGAGTCTCGTGCTGTGTGTGCTGTGGCTCCATCTTGCTGAAACCACACGTTCCTAACGTTCATTTCTTCGAGTCTTGGAAGAAAAAATTCCTCGATCATGTTCCTGTAACGAGCTCCATTCACGGTAACTGCGCGTTCGTTTTCTTCAAAAAAATAAGGACCAATTATTCCCATTACCGACACCGCACACCAGACAGTAACTCGCTCACAATTAAGTGGCTTCTGGTGAAGCTCACGCGTATTTACATCACACCAATATCGCATGTTTTGCTTGTTGACGCAGCCGGAAATGTGGAAGTGAGCCTCGTCACTGAAAAAAACGACCGCGTCTTCAGGCAGGTTGTCAATCAGCATTTCACATGCATTTTGACGGGCAACAAAATCGCGTTCAGTTAATTCTTGCACAACAGCCAATTTATAGGGATGAAATTGAAGGTCTTCATGGAGAATTCGTCGAACAGTGGTATCAGAAATTCCCATAGCAGCTGCGTGTTTGCGAGCCGAACGCCGGGGAGAACGCACAACTGACTGCCTCACTCTTTCGATATTTTCCGGAGTTCTGATGGTCCGTTGAAGTCCATTTCTGGGTTTAGCGACACTTCCACACTCCCGAAATGAGTTAACCCACGACAGAATCGAATTACGGCCAGGAACGAGTCTGTGAGGAGGAATTTCAAAGCGAGCGCGGAAGGCACGTTGCGTAGCAACAAGTGAGCGACCGTTAGAAAAGAAGCTCTCAACTGCGAAGGCCCGCTGCTCTCTAGACCAGAGCATGATGGCAACTGACTGGAGGGAGAAACAAACTTGGGAACTTCCCCCTCCAGATGCGCCCCCTCTTGCCCCTCTACCCGCCCAACTCACCGCGCGGGAATTTTTTCAAATAAGTAAGTTTCTCTGGCGCACCCTGTAGTATTAAATTAATTTAAACACAAAAAATGAACAAGTGCGTGTCGATAAACACACAGCTAAGGATTCTGTAGTGGCGACAAACGTCCAGTATTTCTGAATTTTAGCTATTAAATCCTATAAAAGGGTATACCTGCAAAAACCTCATATTTCAAAAAGTACTACTGCCTATATTCTGTTTAAAATAATTTTAATTGAAAGTGACTGTACGACAAATTATATTCTAATTTCAATTATCCATCTCGTGGCCTAAAAATTAGATGGTACTCTCTCTTTAGTTTTTCTACCAGTTTATAAATGAATATTTAATCATTTTTCAAGACCTTCTACATATTTTATGTAACGATATTCCGTGTATTTAGTTGCACTGAATACTTTATTCGTTGATTACTTACACGTACATAATGCAGATCATAGTAAAAAAAACATGTTTCTTTTAAAAATCTGCTTACATTATAATTTTCCAACTGTAATATAAGTTTAATTTATGATATCACCCATAAACATGCCTAAACATATACACAGTTGTATATGTATATCTATAAAGGGAATGACCGTAGAATACTTTAGTCCTGAAAAAATTAAAAGCCCTATTTGTGCACAATAAGCAATAAAGTGGAAGCGTTGATAAACAAATATATACGCACTTTATTGAAACATTATTAGACAACTGGATAAAAACACATCTTTTAAATGTAAGAGTAACTTTATTTGTAATAAATTAGTCCTCCTGTTACAGTAGCCTAACACCACAATTCTCTTTAAACTTTAATTAATTACATTTGCCGGTCTAAATATTTACATTAATGATAAATAAAGTGTGCAATTAAAAATATTTATTTACATACACATCCGCCAATATGTTTGTTCCGAATTCTCACATATATTGCCATAGATAGACGGGTGACCTATTCTAGTACGCTTTTCTGACAATGGATTTATTTTTTCTGTTCTTAAGATTGAAAACAGAACTCTAAACAAAAATAACTCAGGGAAATCACTATACAAGTGTTTAGTGAGCGAGTGAAGTGTTTTAGTGAGATATTCAGACTTAAAAAGCTGGACTATTTATTATAAAGCATTAAAAATTAAATTATGTGATGAATATAAACTGAACGGACTCATAAACTGCATCAAAGTTCAGGATTACTTTGAAATGATTTTTTTAAATAAGTATACAAACTTTTTAGATTAAATTATATAAATATGGAGACTGGCTCTTAATCTCAAAAAAAGGAAAATTTAAAAATAGAACTGCAGTAAAACAAATGAATATAGGCGGGAAAAGAAAATTTACTCGTAGTATCAGATTTGCGTGTTATTTATAGCAAAGTTTTAAATTGATTCTCATTGATTTTTTATTCTTTTGTCAATTGAATTATTGTTACCAGCAGAATTGTTGGGTTAGTTTTTTAACTCATAGAGAGTTTTTGAACCATAATATGGATACTTCGTCCGAACAAGCGGCTCAAATTGCAGCATTGGTGCGGGAGGGCTTGGATCAACGATCGATTGGTAGAAATTTAAATTTAAACCAGTCTACGGTTTCTAGAATATACAGAAGGTTTGTGGAGACAGGTTCTTACAGAAGGAGACGTGGTACAGGCAGGACTCGAGCAACCACCGGTCGTGATGACCGATTTATTGTTACAACTTCCCTGCGAAATCGTTTCCTCGCGTCTGTTAACATCAAAACAGAGCTTAATGAAGTGCGTGGAGTAAACGTGAGTGCACGAACAATAATAAGAAGGTTAAAGGAAGCGGATATCATATCACCCTTTTAGACCAGCAAATGGTCCAAAGTTGTCTGTAACTCACAGACAAGCTCGCTTAAGATTTGCGCGTGATCACCTGAATTGGACAGAAGAGCAATGGACCTCCGTATTGTTCACGGACGAGTGTAGGACATGTTTATATGGTGCAGATGGTCGCAGAAGAGTCTATCGTCGACGTGGGGAGCGATATGCTCAAAGTTGCATTGAGGAGCGTGTTCCTTTTGGAGGTTCGTTCGGCGGAGGCGGTTCGTGTATGGTCTGGGGTGGCATATCGATGAACGGGCGAACAGAACTTGTGTTCATAGACATGGTCCGTCAAAACGGTAATAGAGGGGGTTTGACTGCACATCGCTACATAACAGAGATCTTAGAAGATCACGTGGTGCCTTACATGGGATTCATAGGCGAAAATTTTACTTTAATGCAGGATAATGCCCGGTCGCACGCTGCTGCACAAGTTCAACAATATTGCGAAGAGGTTGGGATACGTACAATGAATTGGCCAGCACGCAGCCCGGATCTTAATCCCATTGAGCATGTTTGGGACAGTTTAAAAAGAGCTGTATATGCAAGAAACCCTTTGCCCACGACAGTGGCAGCACTAAGAACAGCACTTTCAGAAGAATGGGACAATATTCCGCAAGGTCTTTTAATAACCCTAATAAAATCTATGCGGAACCGATTAGAATCCGTAATAAGGGCAAGTAGAGGTAATACACCTTATTAAAACATAAATAAAGCCTTGCATAAAGTTTGTGTCTATTGTTAAAACCAATTTTTTAATTAAACCAATTTTCCTTAAATTTCTGTTTTTTCTTCACAAAAGTCTTAAAGTCCTTTCCAGTACACAAACTTAAACTTAAGGATATGACCCTACGCTGTTTTAAAGTTCACGAACTAATCTAGAGGTTTCAATTTAAATCTGTATAGAAAGTTTGCATACTTGGTTAAAATATTTATTTCAAAGTCGACTATTACTTTGATGCAGTTTATAAGTCCGTCAGTGTATATTTTATAACTAGCTGCGCCCGCGGTTTCACCCGAGTGGTGTTGAAAAATCGTTATATTTTGTATGATTCACCCTACATCTTAAATAAAGCCTATGTGTTATTCTGATGTTTAAGCTACATTATTTTAAAGTTTCATCAAAATCAATTCAGTAGTTTTTGCTTGAAAGAGTAACAAACATACATCCATACATTCTTACAAACTTTCGTTTTTATAATATTAGTAAGGATCTATCTCTCTATAATGTAATAAATCTTAAGTAGAAGGTTTGAGTTTCTACAAAGCATTTAAAAAATAGAAAAAATCACGGAGGTTAATTGAAAACTTTTAGTAACCTATGCGTGTCGCTTGATATTGGTTTTTTACTAATCTAAGAAACTCCGGACTCCACAATAAAAATTACATATTTTAGGTCATTTTACAGACATAACAGAGAGCGCACTTTTTCACATTTATACCAAACATAATTAGTTTTATTTTTAA
This sequence comes from Dendrolimus pini, assembly GCA_949752895.1. Lineage (NCBI taxonomy): Eukaryota > Metazoa > Arthropoda > Insecta > Lepidoptera > Lasiocampidae > Dendrolimus > Dendrolimus pini. Next base: position 12,719,452 of record OX457133.1, read on the forward strand.
CCGACTTCCAAAAAGGAGGAGGTTCTCATTGACTGTCATTTTTCACATTTATATTAACTTTTATTTTATGTCTTCATTGCTGGCGAGGGAAAGGTTCTATACGCGTTTAATTAATTCGGAGCATCTGATAAAAAAATGCAAATATTAGACATTTTGTCAGTCTGTTAGAGTATCATGTGAAAAGTACTAATCGAATTAAAATGAAACTCGAGATAAAGCTCTAATCCGTGTAAACACTTAGGATAGTTTTCATCCCCTTATATGAGATCTTTCCAGTGGGATAAAAAGATAATAATTCACTTACAGAAATACTTAGTCGTTATGGCAATGAGAACGTAATTTTTATTGAAGTCTGTTAAAAAACGGATAAAAGAAGTTTTAACGAAGAAAAAAAACAACAATAATACTTTAATTGCAGTCCTATGTACTATAATTTTATGTTATTCATAATATATAATAAACAACAGCCCATAACTGTCCCACTGCTGGGCTCGGGCCTCCCACGGTAGGGGAAATGACGGTATACCCGCCACGCTTGTTCAAGGCGGCTTGGCAGGTTTGACAAATCGGTTATCTCGATGTGCAGGTTGCATCACGATGTTTTTCTTCACCGTTGTTAGTACGTGGTAATTGTAAAAATATGCACATTAGGTGAGAAAACACCCTAAGTGGTGCATGTGTTCCGGCCAGGATCGAACTCGCGACCTTTGAGATTGGGACGCGTGCGCTAACCATTACACTACCACCACTTACGTTATTCATACAACTTACTAATTTATTTTTCCAAGAGTCCCCAGGCGATGCATTGTATCAGTGGTCGCAATCAGAAGTGACGGCGAATACGGGCAGCGCTCTGGAACTCTTAAAAGCCACGGGCGGGTGGGGCGGCAACCTTTTAACTCTTTTCCCACTCAACATTGTTACCTTCACAAACGAGTCGGACGCGTGATTGGCATGCGAAATTTTCTTTTCCTTTGAGAGCAGGAAAGACTACAAGGTTTTGAAACATTTAAGAAATTTAGCAATCCGATTTTGTTTTGGTTAAACTCTAAGTTATAAAAAAATTGTGAAAATAGTCGAAACATAAATAAGCGTTAAGAATTTGCAGGCTCCAACAACCGACATCGGTAAATTAAAATGTTTTTTGCTCTGATCAAAATGCAATAGCAATAGAATATTCATCTGTATAAAGTATGTAGCAACCATGAGTTGTGTTCCGGCATTAGTGACCAGGTTCTTATCTCCCTTGAGACAGCAGCAGCGCATTTGTAGCGCCATTGGTGTTTCAAATGTCCATAGGCGATGGTAACCGCTTTCCATCAAGTGGGTCATCTGTCTGTCTGCTGTACTCTTGCAATAAAAAAAAATCCAAAAAATACTCGCACTAACTCAACTAAGTCATTAGGTTAGTCTGAGTATCATTATGTAAATAATTTATTTGCTCCTTATAAATTACTCATAAACCAAACTGTGTAATTGTTCTATAAAATTATAGGTGAAAACATGAAAAAAATCCAGGATTAGTTTTATAGTACATCTACATTATGTCTGCGTGCAACTTAATCAAAATATTATTCACTAAAACCTGTAAATGGCTATCTGATAGTAATTATAAATATTAATTCATATAAATTAACTGTATGTTCCACCATTAAATAAAGAATAAAAACCTCTCAAACTTCTGATTGAATTGATTTTTTGTGACTCGAACTCACGATTGTTTATGAATGCAGGGGTTAATGTCAAGTTGACCACTGTACAACATAGTATATTAATAAAGAAGAAATAGAGTTTCTATGAATTCAAAGTTCTATATCTATCTGAAAACAATGGGACAGTAAAACATTCATCTGAATTATTTAAATCATAAACAATAAAGGAACCAACAATAGACGCTAACGTATGATATTTTAACCACAATTCAGAACAGCTGCCAGTTCATGTATTTCTGAGCGAACATCCTTTCCAAAATAGCAAAGTCTATTTTTGTTCGGCGTATATCTTATTTTATATCTCTCAAGTGGGTAAATATCCAGCTTATTGAACTTGTTGTTTTCTTCAAACCCAATAATCTCAATAACAGGAATATCAGAGCAGCCACCCCTAACCATTAATTATTTCGCTATTCCTCTACGGCAGTATGTAGCGACAACACAATTACATATTCTTTACTTTTTATTGCAGGATTGCCTGTCTGCTGAACGACAGGCAGACAGTCCACATGGACAGTGGTTACCATCGCCTATGGACATTTGCAACACCAAAGGTGCTAGAAATGCGCTCCTGCTCTCTTAAGGGAGACTGGAACCTGGTCACTAATGCTGGAACACAACTCAAGGTTATTATGGTGACATACTTTAGACCAATGACCAGGAGTAGTAGCCATCCAGTCGGACAAATGCCCTACCACCTATTCTTAGTAATTTCACCCATATTGGTTTCAGTAGTGTTAGAAAAAAATGACTTAGCACACAAAATCAAGTAAACGGACGGACGGACATAAAAGTTCTATTTTAAATAAAAATTACTATAGCGTACAAAATCAAAGAGACAGAGGAACATGATGGATTCTTTTTTAACCGAATTCCAAAAGGAGGAAGAGTATAGCATATAAAATCAAAAACACGGGTGAACATGACGGGTTCTATTTTCGCCAAAATGTCTACGAAACCCTAAAAAGGGTAGAAGGATACAATTTTAATTCGTCGAACACCAATACGTATTGACTGCGAAACAACTGAGAGTAAAGCGCGGTGTGCTATACAAAACACAGTATAGTGTTCGAACACGTAGCAGTAATGGAAGGTTGTAAATCTTTCAGTGGACAGCGCGACGCGACTCGGGACACGGCGTTCGCAACAAAACATTTTTTCATTCACCCCACTGGGAACACGAATTCGATTTTGTACATTCAATACAATGTCTCTCACTGTATCCCATTTTAACAGCACTAACAGTGAATCGAGTGAAAAATACAATCATTTCGCGCCTGTTAGCTTTCACTGTTACTAATCACAATTTCAACAATGAAAGCACTCTGGAATAACAAAGCCAAATTCTTTATGCAAATATCTCTGGTTTTGATTGCTTATAATTTACACTTAATGGCTTTAAAATTTTTACGTCAGCATTATGTGGAATTACTTTTTGAGAATGTATTTTAAAATCTTCAGCCTTTTGTAATGATTTATTTCTTTATATTACGGGGTATTAATCCATTGAAATGTTACATGAGCTTTGCATTTTTTAGAGGACGCAATTTAATTTTTGGGACATGTGTGGGGGGGGGGGTCATTAGACGCTTAACCTCAAGTTTGTGGGGTCGCCACCCTTGTCCCCCGGCCGCCATCTTGGAAAAAGTTGTGAAAACACTTTTTTCGCGATATCTCGGAAACTATGCGTCTTACAAAAAATTTGTAAAGTCATAATTTGTAGCAAATTTTTTTGCCTACACATATGTTTATATAACTTTTTGCCCTAAATTAAAAATTAAAGAAGTTATAAGCAAAAAAGGGAGAAATTTTTTATAAACATTTTATTTTTTGCTTTATAACTTTTTTATACATTTTACAAAAAAATCACATCAGACCAATCTTGTAGAAAAATTTTCCCTATATTTTTTTTTAATTTCACTCATTTAAAACGCTGTTAGAGCGCTCCATAGTTGACCGGGATCGTCAATGCTCATGAGAATCCGTTCGAAACGAAATGTTTAACTTATTTTTGATATTTTTTTATTGTAAATATATTCTTACAAAACTTTTGTTAAATTCGTACAACTTTACTTGAAATTATGGCACACTCACCCTAAAGAGCACGCACGGCCTGTATATAAAGTTCAATGAGATATTGAGGAACGGGCTGTGAAACTTACACTTGGTCTTAGCACAGAGATTAATGGAACGTCCGGACTGCCCTCGCGTGCGTTGGAGACTAGCTTCGCCACCACGCAATGGCGGCGAAACCGAAAACCAGCGGCACTTACAAAACTACCCACATCAATATAACTTGTGAGGATACAACAATATCAGACGGACAGTTGGATGGCTGAACATGACTACTTTACAAGGGTTTTGTTAGTGCTAAAATGAAAAGAATTAAAAATAAATAATGATAAAAAATATATAAAGAAACTTCATATGAAAATAAAATATAAAGCTCAAAATTATTTCTGATGGAACAGTATTATACTTAGCATAGAACTATTTTTGGCAATGAGGTGCTTACACCATTCAGAATTTTCTCTTTGTTCGTAATATTATATACGACTTTAATAAAGGTAGAACGTTAACACATTGAAATGCAAAGTACAAATAAAGGCTGTGGGTGTAATAAACGTCGGCGGAGAACTGAGAAAAATATGTTAATATTAAAATTCGTCATAACATTTCATTAGACGGTAAAATTTGAAAAGGTAACGGACGTGACTAGAGAGGTTTATTCATCTGTTTTATACGTTCTTATTCTCTTCGTAAGAATTGACGTTCTCCACCGGGGCCTGAAAATGGAGTTAGTGGCGAAGGAAGCTCAAAGACGTGCTCAAGCCCACGAAAAGAAGCTTCATCATCATTTGAATGTCGAGGCCATCTAACTGCTTGACAACACAAGCCCATTGGATTGACTCAAAATAACTAAACCGATAGAGTTAATGTAGCGTACTGTAGCGTATAAAACGCGCGCAGAAGGTTTGCCGATAACTACTTACTATTATATATTATATAATTAATAATAAATTTATTGCAACAACTATTTAAGTAACCTTTTTGTCAACCCTACTGACCATCGACCTGTGACATCATGTGGCTATCGGCAAATCTTGTGTGCACGGGGATTAGTGATGTTTAGGACAGAAAATCACTCAAATACACCCTAATAGTTAGTGTAGTAGCCAGTTTACTTACTAACCGTTTATTTGCCTTACTATCGGTCAAAATTTGACATATAAGCTCCATACAAGTAACGTCAAATTTCTACCGAAATTAAAGTAAGTGAATGAACAGTAAGTTTTATTTTTTATTTACTTATTTCATATATTTTATTTTGTCTACACCGCCACTGACAGTTTTAATATTTTCCTTAGTTTAAGGGATTGCCTGGAATAGATCACTTTAAGCAATAAGGCCGCCCTCTGTTCAACATTTGTTTGTTTCTAGTTTTAAAGAACGTAGTTTTCATTTCGGTGAACAATAAAGTGTTTTCATCAATTTATTCATCATTCATTTATTCAAATTGTCCATTGACACATTCTTAGATATCATTTATTTTGTTGATTATTACATTAAGAAAATATTACTTATTACTACTCACTATAGCTTATCCCATAACATTCAGTAAATTAATAGTCAAAAAATTACTTCAACACATTCGAAAAGAATATGTGTATCAGTATTTTTGCTCGTCAACCGGCGAAGCGACACTAAGCCAAATAACCTGAAGCGTTGGCTGAAATAAGACGCTTTCTAATTTACATTCCGTATACAAATTGCGCAAATGTGAGCATGAAAATAAAATTCTCGTCGTTTGTGTTTTCTTGCGAGGTGGTCTTTTCTCACATTATGTAAATTTTTATTACGGATTCTGTCAAATTGGTTTACACACGCACTTTCTTTCAGTTTTTCTTTTGTATTAGCTCTGTTAGTCTAAAGGTACTTAACTTAAAGTCTAAATCTTTTTTTTTTATAGAGCTTTCAATAAATTGTATATAGTCACAAGAATTCATGAACAGTTTTAGAATAATCCTTTATTAACGCCACACGAAATGAAATGAAATTTATTTGCATATGACGTGGTACATATAATTTATACAGGTCTTAAGTTGTGTACGAATAAGTTCTTCCAACAGCCCGAAAAAAAATCATTAACCAATAAAATTTTCAATAGAAAAATAGTTTTTTGGATAAAATCAATCGGTAAATATTATAATTATGTTAAATTTTAACCAATATTATTTGTTTATTTTTTATGTTTGCTTGTAGACAAACTGGCAAACGGGTCCACTTGACGGTAAGTGGCTACCATCACCCATGGACATCTGCAACACTAAGGGAGCCGATGCGTTGCTTACCTCATTGAGACTATCAACATTTATCATACAATTTGAAAATCATGATTTACAACAATACTTCAAGTTTCCGCCGAAAACTAGCTTTTAATTCTATTATTAATATTAAAAGACATCCTGGTGGCTCAAAAGTTGGATACCCGTGTCTTATTCTGATACGTGGATTCAAATCCGCTTGGACGACATGCATGACTACAACACACGTTGTCAGGTAAGATAAGTTTCGTAAAGATATCTGGATATCAAGATTAACGATGTACTTTGATACTCGATAGTCTACCTATGTGTGTTAAATGTATTGTCCGTCTTTTAGAAATGTACTTCTCAATACTAGCACTGAGACTTTTATAGTTAAAATTATTACGATCCCGTGGCCGTTTTGGCAGTGTTTTCGTCATATTCGTCCGTCCATCTGTCCGTCCCATCATGTCTAGATCTTCTGTCTGAGTTCCGTTCTTATAAACATGGCTACGCAATACTAAAATCGGATAAGAGCTCTAAGCACCTATCTAGAATTCTGTAGAGTTAATTATTTTCGTTATTTCATTTGTCGCTGTATCATGTGAATGTTGAGGCAATCCTACTGCTTGACACCACAACCCTAGATAGCGTGAAGACTCAAACGAACTTAAGCATTTTTATTTTTATTTTTTTATTGCAGGAGTTCAGCAGACAGGCAGACAACCCACTTGATGGAAAGCGATTACCATCGGCTATTGAAATTTGCAATACCAAAGGTGGTACAAATGCGCTCCTGCTCTCTTAAGGGAGACTGGAACCTGATCTCTAATGCCGGAACCCAACACAAGGTTGTTTTGGCATACTCTATGCCATGGGGTAGTCGCCATCCAGTCTAGCAAATACCCTACCACCATTTGAGTTAATGTAGCGTACGGTAGTGTATAGTGAAAAATAAAAACAATGTGAATGCACCCTTAAAGACAATGAATTATGGCCCACTCCTACATCTTATCCACCGTTCATTTGCTTTAATGCCTTACTATTGGTTAATATTTGACATGAGCTCCATATAAATATGTCAAAATTCGACCGGTGGTAAGACAAGTGAATGAATAGTAATATAGGCATCGGCAATAAGTAAAATGCCATTTTTTTATTGCTGGAGTTCAGCAGACAGGTAGATGGCCCACTTGATGGAAAGCGGTTACCATCGCCTATGGACATTTGCAACACCGAAGGTGCTACAAATGCGCTGCTGCTCTCTTAAGGAAAACTGGACATATTCCTAGATATAATTTATTTGGTAGAATATTCGGTTAATACTTAATTACATATTAGTCGGTATAGGCTAGATTGTAATATTTAGTAGGTACAAGAAACTTTTAATTAATTATTAAAAAAATGTCTGTATATGAAATAATAAAGAATAAAGTACAATAGTTAGTACTTACTAGTAAAGTCAATCTGTGCAAGTTAGCGAATGATTGCGGTTTTGCGGTCCCGCCGCCGCGCTCGTGTCGGGCGCCGGGCGCTCGCGATAAAGTACCTACTACTGTTTAACTTTCCACGACAAACTTTACTCTTCACTATTTCTCCCGATATCGCATTATATCGAATGTAGTGTAGATAACTTCATAGGAAAACTCTCGACACAACTTTTTGTAGTTTACTAAGAGAAACTAGATCAAGTGCTCTCTTTATTTTTCATAGCAGTGAGTCATAATAAAGAAGAACGAGATACAAAATCTATTGGATACGCTTTGGCAACTGTGTCGTGGAATTGTACGAATTAATTTCTCTCTCACCTTTTTACCACCGGATAAGCAGACGTAAGACCTCATGCCACCGATATATGGTCGAAATACCAACCAAGCGGACGAAGCGCAGTGCTTCCACTTTTTAACCGACTTCGAAAAAAGGAGGAGGTTCTCAATTCGTCGGGATCTTTTTTTTTTTTTTTTGCTTTTTTTTATGTATGTTCGCCGATAACTCCGTGATTTATGATCCGATTTACGTGATTCTTTTTTTGTTCGACGCGGAATAGCTTCCAATTGGTCCCCTAAAAATTTTACATAGTTTGGCCCAGTAGTTTTCATTCTACGAACATTTTTTTGTTCCCGGTTCTTGGGACCTATATTTTTTAAGAAGCGCGGCACCATTCGTAGATCCATCCATACATAGCTAGACACTAAAAAGTAACAAATAAAATTTAAAAACTTCGTTTAAAAAAACCGACTACAAAAACGAAAAAACTAAAATGTATAAAATAACTTATTTCTTAAGCTATTATTATTAATATATATTATCTAAAACATCTTGAAGTCGGTGCAAAGTAAAACATAAAAATTACTATATTTTGAAAATTACTAAGCACCGACTTTAAGATGTTTTAGATAATATATATTAATAATAATAGCTTAAGAAATAAGTTATTTTATACATTTTCGTTTTTTCGTTTTTGAAGTCGGTTTTTTTAAACGAAGTTTTTAAATTTTTATTATTCGTAAATCTGAGGAGTGGAACTCTTTACTCTCGTCTGTTTTTCCTGAAACATACAATTTAGGTGTCTTTTAGTCTCACGTGAACAGATATATAGACTGCATTTTTTCCTGACATCTATTGTTAGTCAAACGCGAACCTATACAATGAAAAAAAACAAGAACGAAAGATAAACAACCTCGTTACGGATCCACCTAATTGTTTGTTATTGCGAAGCTGGTGAACAGGCAGACGGCCCACCTAATGAAAAGTGGTTACCGTCGCCTTTAGTCGCCTACAACACCAAGGGCCAAGCCAACGTGATACAAGCTGGGATAGTGGAGAGGGCGGCCATAGGATCTCTCGCTTGTATGAAATACGATTAGTTCAAGGCTAACAGTTTCTCGCCGATATTTTATGAGAGCGTGGTATCACACCGATCGATGCGTCCCTAAGAGCTGTATTCTAGATAATGATTACAGTATGACTCTATCACGACAAATATAATATAATAAGCAAATATAAATATATTGTAATATAAATTATTTTGCAACTGTCCAACACCATCTTATTTTTGAATAATAATATATTTCTTTTTAAATTTATTTTCCTATGCTTATATTCATATAGATATATAACATACATGTTTGACAGCGGCACAGAAACTTCATGGCTTTGTTCGTATCTTGAAGTTGTGTATCTGTAATACATAAACAATTGTAGCGATTTTTTTTAATTCGAATTTATCATTATTGTTACATAGCGGAAAAGACCGCACACCTACATGTGGTAAAAACTAATTCTTTTATTTACTTCGTGTTTAAACTTTAAAAACATCTATTGTTATCGTACTTATTTTATGGCTGTAATTAGTATCGAAGGACTTAACCCTTGTTTTTATTGCATGGCGTCGAAGCTTGCCAGATATGCGGGTTAACGCGGCCCCTTTTATACAGTTTAGTATAAAACAATGCCCGAACGAAGGGATGAGGCAGTCAAACGACGACTACGATACGATTAAGACGTGTAGTACTTTTGATTAGCGACATAGTGACGGACTTTGCGCGTGTTAAATTGAATTGAATAGTGCCGTGTGAACTGGTTGCATCCAGTTTTATTTTGTACTTGTTTTATACGTGTTTGTACAGTTCTAATAAGTTCTATAGTAATTAAAACGGCATTTATTTTAATTCGAGTCCTGTAGCTCGTAACATCATTATTTTTATATCCAAAATACATAAGAGTATAAAGCATGCGAGTATACACTAATTTTAAAGCCCGCTTTGTTTAAGTTTATAGCCACATTATCATTTAACGGTACTTAAATAAATGTTAAAGCAGGACTCAAAGCTACCACGTCTACAAGTGATTCGGATAATTTTGTAATAATCGTAAAAAGATTTGGAGAGACGCACGCGTCGTGAATTTTGAAGGCATTCCGGACGATCTTGTCATTATTGGTATGAGGTTACCGAATATAAATTGGGTATTCTTTACCTTTGGCATCAAGGTGAGCTATTCGTTCTATTTCATTTGTAAATATTGAATATTTATTATCATCGTAGCGCTATTTTTTTTTTATGAGCGGAATTCGGTTTGAGGACCATTAGTCAAACGTAGGGGGAAAATCGCAGCCGGTGTGTAAGGTTCGGGGTAGCACTAGCATGTTTAGACAGAACTAAAATTACTGTTATAGGTGTGCTACCGCACTATAGTCAGGGATACCCAGTATTCCGTCCTTCGCCTTTAGTTACAGGGCCACGGATATTTGGCCTAGCCACTCCGCTTTAGCCCTGGCAAGGGGCGGCCCAAAGGTCTCATTCACTGCCGGGAAACTTCTTTTTGTCCCCTAGCATCTTCAAACTCTCATTGCGTGGGATGGTCTGTAACGCGCCCCACGGGAATACGGGTATGCGCGCGGAATACGTCACGCCTCCATCTAGAAGGCATAACGGTGGGTGGGAACCCTTTACCCAGGGAAGCTCACGGCGGCCGAAGCTCCAAACTGGCCCCCGGTGCTGACGCGTCCTACTTTGGCGGGAGTGGAGCAAAGAAGTGCGCTCACGCTCCCACTCCGCCTCCTTATTTGCAAGCATAACTCGTTCGCAAAAGGAGGAGACGGAGTCCCAACGCGCTTAATATCTAGAGCACACGGATCGGAAGCATTTCGTTCAGTTTTCTCCATTCTTTTTTCTCACTTTCCACACACACACTTCTGCACTAAGCGTTTCATCCTTCACGACAATAATGTATTTCCTCGGCGTACCTTTTTTTATTAGCACGTAGTGGAGGTACATGGATAGACATTGTTCATCATATCTTGCAGGTTCCTCAAAACGTAGCCTTTTATCATCTTAAGCAACCGTCTTGCTGTTGTTCCTCTATGTTATAGACATGAAGGCTGTCTTTCTGATGTGATCCTTCTGCGTGACTCCCAACATTCACCGTAGCACACTCATCTTAAATATCCAAATATTGAATAATCTAGTATAAAGTTTATTTCATAAATATTATTATTCAAAAGGAATCGCAAAAAATGTGTAAATTTTCTGATTTTGGAATATTTATCATTTCTCTTAAATTTAAGATGTCTGCTCCCTTTTTATCAACCAACAATACATGTAGTCATTATTTTGCCTAGATTAATTGCATTAATAGTAGTTATTAACAGAAATGTGGAAGAGTGATTTCTGAACTATAATTTAATAAAAAATAATCAAGTTACAGGATATTGATTCTAGTTATAAATTACCAAGCTATATTTAATGAATAAAGACTTCATAATTTAATATCACACACATCAAAATAGCACTTATTTAGAATTTATAGCTCAATGAAGAAAATTGTAAATACACACACTCACCTTAATACATTTAGGTGCATTATTAATATTAGGTAGTAGGGTCCCGTACTGCCTATGACCTATATGCCCGTCTGGATGACTACCGTCCTTAGTTTAGAGCAGGGTTAGCTAAATGGCGGTCCGCGGTCGGCATCCGGACCGCCGAACCATGTTGTGCGGACCGCGAAAATATTGTCTTTTTTCTCATTGATATGTAATTCCTTTGTTATTTCCGTAATTACATTTCTTTAATCAACATGTGCGGACCGCGATGGTCATTTCATTTCTTAAAACGGACCCCGAGCGAAACTAATTGGTGAGCCCTGGTTTAGAGTATGCCGCCATAACAATCTTGAGTTGTGTGTTCGGCATTATTGGCCAGGTTCCAGTCTCCCTTTAGAGAGCAACAACACATTGGTAGCGCCTTTGGTGTTACAAATGTCCATAGGCGACGGTAGTCCATCAAGGTAGGTCATCTGCCTGTCTGCTGACCTCATTCAGTACAAATAACATATATGATACACACTAAACTTATACATGTATATTGTATATATATACATATATTAAAGAAAACAGCCATTTTGAACCTTTGTGTAGTTAACTTTAATTAAGTTCATTCGAATGGGGATTGTTCACAAAAAATTACCCTCTGATTTTATATTTTTATTACGTAAAATAGGGTATTTTAAGATACTAATTTGAATATTTTTGTATTATAAGCGTTAGTTTTTTTATAATTCAATTTTAAAATTATTTCTCCGATGACGTCATAAGGAACAAGTTTACATTGATTTCTTTGCCTAGAAAACAAAAATAATAAAAGTAAGTTTTATCTATACATAATCATAGTAATCTGTGCTACTATTTAAATGTCACTGTCATTACTCATTGCACGTATCGTGATCATTTTAGTGTTTTTTGTCACTAGGCTTATAATTTTTCGTGTTCAACCATTATTATTTTCTACAGTTATCGTTAAATTTTTTTATGGTCTTTAGGGAAAATCTATGTCACAGAACTTTAATCAAATAATGTACAGCTAGAATTATACACCTGAAACAGGCAAACAAGCAGACGGCCCACCTGATTGGATTTAGTAAGGTCAAATAAAGGTCAAACGCATTTCTTACAAAATACAAGAAGATCGTACGTTTTTTGGAATTTTAACTAGACAGAAATGATTAGGGACACTATTCCTGGAAATGGTTTTTCAAATAGCTAGATTGAAAAAAAGTGAACAATCCCAATTGTAGTTATTATCACGCTGAACACAACCTACCGTGCTTATCCATGATAAGTCGATAAAGTAAACAATTTTATTCGTCTCATTGTAACCATTCCGCGATTGGAGACACTGTAAATATCACTCAATTAATTTCAAATTAATTGTATCGCTTATTGTGCGTATCTCTTATACCGACTGAAATCAAATTAACAGTACAATTTACAATTCTGTGAATAAACGATTGTTTCATTTAATATCCTAACAATGCTTACTTAGAATTTTTTGTATTGTTTAAATAGAAGATAGTGATGGGCAGAGAGTGGCCAAGCAAAGCTTCTATAATTCAGTTAAGTAGATATTTATTTCACTTCCCATCCTGGGCCCCAAGTTTGTAACTTTAACAAAAAACCATGCCAGTGGGAGTCAAGATCCATTCGATTAACAAATTGTCAAATATCCGTAGTCTCTAAAATTCACATTGAATCGGTCAAATCAGGATTGATTCAATATTGAGCCGAGATGGTTTGCAGTGTGCGAAAACAGTTAAAAGTTACGATTCTAATTCGATTCGATTGCCAATTTAAGTTACAAACTCTGTGTCCAGGACGCTAGACGCGTTTTTCTTCTTGGACCATCTACTACCTATTTAGTAGTTGAATAGATGAAACAGACATGATACAATCGTTGGTCAATACAACAACACTGAGAAAATACGCAAAAGAGTATCGAAGCATACACCTACAAAATAAAAGTCAAACGGCTATTTTCTATGTACGTCTATAACTCTTGTATCATATCGTATTTCAAAAACCAAACTACATCTTAAAAGTTTAATATTTTTGTGTATACAATATACATACAACTTCATTCGACGTAAAAAAATTACAAATATTACGTAACTCCTTCATCCACTCGTGTCTTCATTATTTGTAACAGAATTTTAAATTATATTTAATTAGTCGCTGTAGTGTAGTAGCTAAAACAATAGTAATAAGTTTTCACCCAATCCTGGCAGCATGCACTGCTTAAGGAATTTTTCTATGTGGGCGATATCTTCCAGGCAAACTTACTCCAAGGAAATTCTTAATTAATCTGGTAACAATATATATACTCGTTTATATATATACTCAAATCAATTTATACATTATAATGACTCTAGTACAGTCACATCTTATGACTAAGTCGGAGGCAGGCAACACTACTTCAACAGCTTCAACAGCTGAAGGTTTCAAACGGCACAAACATGGAACCCTAGGAGAGGGTTACTACATATTGTAATTTGTGCCGTTTGGAGTTGAAACTTTAGATCCCTGGGGTCCATCGCTAAAGGTTTTCTTCAAAGAGTAGGAAACTCTTTACTACTTGTGATTAGAAGGCTAGCTCGTTAGCATTGCCAAACAGCGTGGCAATGCAACCAGTAGTTTGGGCACGCTTCTCCTTGTCAGCGATTTGTTACATAGTTCATATTAAACCTATTTGTAACTTAGTTGTTTTTGAAGTGAAACTTCTATATAGAAGGGCTCTTACGATTTTTCGCTCACGAAAAACATCAAAACTGAGCAAAGGAAATATTTTTGAATTATTTTTTTTGGAAATATTTTTCTGTTAACATAATTTGAGGTTTGAATGAAGATTGAGGACGAAAGATGCGCATTTGTTAACGTTCCGTTGTATGTGTATAATTTTAGAGTAGACTATGGATGTTTTTTTGGTTCTGGATCGAATCCAGTTTTTGTTTGATAAAATAAAATATGTTTACATAAAAAATGCATTAATTAAAATGTACCTAACCTAACCAAATCATAATTTGCAGTAAACCTGCAGGTTTTCAAATTGGACAAGTACATTAACAATCTGCACGTAACACTTCAAGTTAAAATTTTGTTGCGATTCATTTTTCCACTTGTCCGTTGCGATTCATTTTTCTGCTTATCCGTTGCCATTCGTTTTCCCACTTGTCCGTTGCAATTCGTTTTTCAACTTGTCCGTTGTAGTTTCACTTCTAATATGTGTCCCAGCACACATTATGATTTTTTTTTTATTGCTGGAGTTCAGCAGACAGGCAGACGGCCCACTTGATGGAAAGCGGTTACCATCGCCTATGGACATTTGCAACACCAAAGGTGCTACAAATGCGCTGCTGCTCTCTTAAGGGAGACTATAACCTGGTCACTAATGCCGGAACACAACACAAGGTTGCTATGTCGGCATACTCTAGACTAGGGGTGGTCGCCATCCAGTCGAGCAAATACCCTACCACCTGGCTGTGGGTTGCTTTGTCGCCTCCTACGACAGGCCGCCCGGCCGCAAGAAATTGTATTCTTTCTCCGTTCCTGTACGAATACTCGTAAAATAGTATATCTAGCACGTAAATGTTAATAAAAAGATAAAATAAATAGTGTCACGCCACATTTAGATTAATTATCTCAAGTTTTCGCGACTTGTATACCTAACTACAACTACGTTGTAACGGTTTTAAGCGCGGTAATTTATTTGACTTTGGTAATTTATTTGACTTTGGTAATTCTGATGTTTCGGCCGCTTTTTAGTTGCAGTGATCACGGAAGACAAAGATGACAATTGTCATTTCAATTGTATTGTTAAAGTTTTATTTAGCCTACCGCCAACTTCTTCATTTTAATTTTAATTTTGTTTATGGTTATTATTTACTCTATGGGAGCCTAATCTAATTTACCACCGCTTCACAACATGCTATGTCTTGAAAAGAAGAAGCGGCGCAAGAAACTCTGCAGCAAATATGCTTAGCTCTAATTTTTTTATATAATATTAAAATGAGTGGAACGCTGAAAAGCTGACGTAATGTCGGAATAACCAAAATCCGGCGCTTGAAACCGTTAAAACGAAGTCTTATCAGATTAAATTTATCAAGGGGCCTCTACGTGTTGGCCTCCCCATGGCGTGGCATTGCGTAGGGCAAGCCCTCCAAAAGTCTGGGTCATTTTTTTATGGCTCGTGGTAGTTAAAGATAAAATACTATTTTTAAAATAAATATAATTAACCATTTATACATACATACATACATAACTTCACGCCAGGTCCCTTGCGGGGTAGGCACGAACAACAGAGCGCCATTTAGGCTTATTCTTACACACCTCACTTGCTTCTTTGACATTCATAGTTCTTGTCATGCACGCTCGTCTGTTCTTAAGGCTCCTGACATCAGCTTCTGCTAGTACATGATCAATTTGATCATGGAAGGTGTGTCGTGGCCTTCCGCGACTTCTGCATCCATCCACTTTTGCATTGTATATCTGTTTAGTCATTCTTTCATCATACATTATTTCCACATGCCCGAACCACCGGAGCATTCCTTTCCTTACCTTCACCCTGACACTCTCTTTCAGACCAACTCTCTTTCTTACTTCGGTATTACGAACGCGGTCCGCGAGCGTCACTCCGCAGATTTTGCGCAGTGCTCGCATCTCGACCGCGTTTACTCTACTTTCGTGCTCTCTATTCCATACCCAACTCTCGCTTCCATACGTGAGCGTAGGTACCAGCATTTATACATATAATACCTAAATACATAAAATTTAGCAGTTTATCCAAATACATACCTATATATTATAAAATAAGTAGTAAGTGATATACTCGTATACAGATATAGTAATATAATATATTCTGAAGTAAACATGTTGCTTAATGTTCAATTTCATCCGAACGTTATAGTCTTGTATATATGTGTTAATTGATGGATATTAGTTTACAACTATGATAGGAATTTGCAGCGCTTAAGGCCAAATAATATTCGATTCCCGTTGGACGAGAAACCGGGTACTTATACGGCTATTATTAACCAATCCTAGCCAGCGGTGACATATTTCAAACTGCCAAGAATTCCACTTGTGTTTAAAAGGTTTTGATATCACGATAGGGAAACCTATTGTAGCAAACTTCTATTTACGTATATAGAATTATAAACAAGTCCATTTTTTCTGCTATGTGTTTACTGTGTACAAGTTACAATTAAATGCTGCACTCCACATTTCTACATACGATGAATTAGGTGGCCATTGGCCATGTAAAAATAATCTATAACAAAAGTAAATGAAAAGATGAATGAAAATAGATGAAGTGAAAGGTGTACATCTAATATATAAAATTCTCGTGTCGCGGTGTTTGTATTTAAACTTCTCCGAAACGGCTTGACCGATTCTCATGAAATTTTGTGTGCATATTGGATAGGTCTGAGAATCGGATAACATCTATTTTTCATCCCCCTAAATGTTAAGTGTAGTCCACCCCTATTTTTTTTTTAATTTTTAGATATTTTTTTATTTATTTACGATACAGCATTAAAAATACATACAATCCTAAATTTTCAACCCTCTACGATCAACCCCTATTTTTTTCGGGCAGGACGACGTCTGCCGGGACAGCTAGTACCTATATATCAAGATCGTAGTAAGTAGCAATCCTTATGGTTAACAGGCTTGATAATATTGTCTATATATGCAAGGAAGATAGATTAATTGCAGCGTAATGTTTGTTACATATGTCATAAGAAATTGCAACACACAATCATTTAGCTTTTAATCTTGAAATTATTGATTTCAATAACCTTTCTCATATATTTTTATTAAGAATAAATATCTAAATACGTTATTAATATAAAACTGAATAAAATGTACATAATTTAGTTAAATTTTTTTGAAAATTATTTAGAATTATACATAAAGTACAATTCGCTATGATAATACAAACAAAAAGGATGTTAAAATGGAAGATTGAAAGAAAATGTAAAGATAGAACAAATAAGCTTTTTTATGAAGGTTTTTAAATACAAGCTTTTGAGATCCTGGATATCACGTGACAGCAGAGTGCTAACTAAGACAGGTAAAACGAGCCCAAGCACGGCGGGTCTATTTTGTTTAGTACAGGAGTTCCTATGGCCACTTTCCGACTCCATCATCAGATCAGCTCCATATTATTGCATTGTCGCGCGATATACATATGCTTACAAAATTTCAGCTCAATCAGGAACCGAGTAGTTGGTCAAATTTAACTTGCAAGATTCCACCCGAACTTACATACATACTCGTACATACATCCATTCCAAGTTAAATAAAATCTTGTAATAAAAAGAAATAGATGATTCTGTGAAAGATAGCACGATGATTTATTACTTTATTCTGGCATAAGCCCTCTGTTACACCACAAAATTTGTGGTGTAACAGAGGCCTTATGCCAGAATAAAGGAATATAGAAGGCAGTAACATATCGAGCCAACCCCAAATAATTGGGCGAATACGAAAGAAACGAGAGATAATAATTGTATTTAGCAGATACACATGTTACAGCGTAACATTAACACTAAACAAAGACAGTACATGAAGGAAAGTGAAAATCAAAGTTTGTGTTAAACAAAGCTTTTATAAATAGAATTTCAAAGAACGATGCAGCGGTTATTTACTTTTATTTCCTCATCACTCAAGACTTTGGAAAGTACACTCATAAATATGCAAGTCCGAAGTTGTTGAGGCAACTCGTAGTATTTTACCACTCTTAGCTGAAATACCTACACAATAGGCGAACGCCATTGCATAGGAGAGCTGCGGTGAAGTTTCACCCGACGAGTAACAATATTCGAACGTTCATAAATATTCACAACAGCATAAAGTCTACTTCAACTACTTTTATCAAGCCCCGAGGGCGTTGGACCAGTTCTCATTACATTGTTTTCATTTAACAGCTAATACGAACTAAGAACTTTTCTCAGCGGTTTCATTCTTATACTTAGTCTTACTTTTTTACTCGTAGTTATACCTGGTGTTGTCTTGATTACATTTTTTTTTAAATATTAAATGCGTTGAATGTCTTGCAGGCTTAGTTCTCTATTTACGACAGTCTGTTACCGATTATCACGAGCCCTACCTACTATGAGAGATCAAAATGTGGGATATACGAGAAGGTAAGTCGTATTTGGTAGGTTTCAGCAATAGTTCAAGCAGTAAATCTATATATAAAAAAGTCGTGTTCGTTACACTATTGAACTCAAGAACGGCTGTACCGATTTGGTTGAAAATTGGTGGAGAGGTAGCTTAAAACCAGGAGACGGACATAGGATACTTTTATCCCGTTGGAACCGGTAGGTGGCGCTGATATCGGGTTCTAGAATCCTCCTTTTCGCTTGGACCGATTTTGGTGATTTTTATTTTGTGTGTTTGAGTGCATCCCCAGACGGTTTAAATCCACAATTGGAACCGGCAGGTGGCGCTGGGATCGGGTCCTAGATTTTTATTTTTTCAGAGCCGGACAACGTCTGCCGGGGCCGCTTGAAAATTACATTTGTGTATAGTAGATATTACACACATCATATTGACATCATAGTGACCTGTTTAGGCTCTAAATGGTTTAGCATACGAGCGTAGCTAGAGCACAAATAGTTCGCGTGTCTAAACAGATCTTTCACCCAAGGTAAACACTCTGCTTTTCATTACGAATCTGAGGAAAGTAAATAAAATCTGATTAGTTAAACAAACAACTACTTCTCCGATGAAATCAGGCGTTAAATCTATTAATCTGATGAACTCATTTAATACGTCACATATGATAAGTCAAGTAAATATGTTTTTCTGTTGCATTCTACCAGCCAGTATTTTTTGTCATTGATCATAGTAAATATTTAGCTAAAATTTTATAAATGAATGTAAAGTATGTAAATGTGTATAAAATCATGCTACAAAATTGTTGATATTTTTTAATTACAATTTCATGCCGCCATTTAACAGTTCAGTGGCTCTACAAAAAGTTCGGATATGGCCCGCATAATTATTTGTTATTTGCAGTAGGGAAAATCATTTCTTAGAGGCCAAAAGTACTGTTTCATCACTATGATCAGGTCACTTAGTGTTACCGTTAGGTAACAAGTGTACTTTCCGAGTGTTAGAAATGGAAATAATATTCTGGCATCGTAATAAATATTTTAAAGAATTTCATTAAAATCTGACGTTCAGATCACTAAGTTACAAGTATTCTATATTCATCCACATCATTAAAATTATGTTTGAATCAAATTTATTCAAATTGAATAATACTTTTTATTGAAATTGAATTCAGAACGTCTAACAAAAAGAATATTTCATACTTTTCTGTCTCAGCCTCTTTTTTGTACGTACAGAAGAAGTTTGAAGAATTTATGGAGTTGTATCTGAATGTATTTTTTTAATGACATGAAGTAAACAATTTTCTCAGGGCTGTTTTGTTCAAAACTTTGTAGTGGTGGACTGCGACACATATACAAGGACCAAATCACTGACATTCCGAGCAAAACCGAAGTACTTACGTTACGCCATCATACAAATGAATCAAACCATAAAAATACAGAAGTTCTGCTTGTACTTCAATATATATGCGTTATAATAGTGTCTGCGATAAACAGAACTTTTTCAATCATTACAACCTCATTTCATTACTACATAATATTATTATAAATCTCACATGGCACTCGCCAAAGAGTACATTGAATATATAAAGAGCACTCGCCTTACATACGTCTAACATATATACATAAATATTACATCTAAATAGTATTATAATCTCAAAAAAATAATTAACAACTCAAGACGCACTATGTCAATAGGAACCTAGTGAATATGTTTGGAACAAATTTATTCGTAGAAGTCAGTGTCAATCCTTCGCCTACTTTCCTTTCGTTGTAATAATCTTCTTCCATGCTATAAGCAAACATAAAAAAACGTTATTTTCTAATTTTAGTTATAAATAGAAAGTCTATCGTATTTTAATGGATTGTTAAAGCAGAATTTATCAGCGCTAATTGGTAATCTAATCTGGAAAGTTTACAATAATGGCCATGAATTTGTTTACACATTTTAATATAGCTTTGTATTTCATTTATCTCCAATTAAATTATTGAAATTATCGTTGAGTTGCTATTATTCAGTGTAAGTATAATTTGTACACTAATTTACATACTAATAATTAAAACTATTAAATATGAAAATGAATTTGTTCATCGTCGACGTTCTTCATTTCTTAGATTTCTATGAAACTTGAGAGTTTTATTTAGTAATAGTCGGTCTTATAGTTTAAAGGTGCAATTCAAGGTCTAAGATCTAAGGGAGAGGCCTCATTAGTGCGTTGCGTTGCACCGTCGCAGCGTCGACGCTGCGTCGTTTACATATACCATACAGACATTATGCGTTGCATCGTCACACGCGACTATTCAATAGATCGATAGACGAGAGAAGAAGCAGCGAAGGGTGTTCTGCGTTACGAATATTGTAGCTCCGCGTCTTAATCTATTAACAACTGTCAGTTGCTGAAGAAGCATCTATTAACAACTCTATAGAGAATTGATAATATAGTTAATTGAGAAGCAAACCAAACCAACCAAAGAAATGTAATGAGTGAAGAGCTTAAAATCCCCATTAATATTATACTCGTAAATACGAAAGTAACACTGTCTGTTTATCTATTTGTCTGTCTGTTCCGTTTTCACGGAAAAACTACTGGACCGGCTGTCTGAAACTCAGTATATACATATTTTCGATGCCGAGGAGAACATAGGATAGTTTTTATCCCGAAAAATAGGATAGTTTCCGGGATAAAAATATATTTGTCTCTCTATTTGTTATCCTTTGATGGAAAGACTATTACCGACTTGGCCGAAACTCGGTACATATGTAGTTTTAATACCGAGGGTGGCCAAGGGATACTTTTTATCCCACATAATGGGATAGACTTTAGGATAGATTTATGTAAAGGCTATCCCGGAAACTAGGATACGTTTTGTGATTTTGTCCATTTCGTCCACTTGGTTCACTTGATCCACTTGGTCCTCTGTGTTTTCTGGGTCCTCTGGGTACTCTCGGTCCTCTGGGACCACTGGTTTCACTAGGTCTACTTGATCCACTTGGTACGCCTCGGTCCATGTTATCTATTTTGTCATGTTTTGTCATTTATGTAGTTTGCAAACAGACGGGGGATGGTATAGATTGCGATATAAAAGGAAGTGAATCTTCCGGGGGCAAAAACATAAAAAATTAATACAATATAACCTGTACCGTCTGCTCTTT
Organism: Dendrolimus pini; assembly: GCA_949752895.1. Lineage (NCBI taxonomy): Eukaryota > Metazoa > Arthropoda > Insecta > Lepidoptera > Lasiocampidae > Dendrolimus > Dendrolimus pini. Next base: position 12,741,078 of record OX457133.1, read on the forward strand.
AAACCAGAGATACGCACTAGGTGATAACCCGCGGCGCAGCCGCGATATAAACTCTAGTTGTTATATATTTCTATTACAAAATGGAAAACATCAGTCCTAAGTTCTATCTAGCAGACAACAAATCTAAAGATCACTCTCACCTTTTTACTATCTGGGCCCAAGATTGTATGAAAGCGTATCAGTCTACTTTATATATAATATATTTATCTAATGGATAATGTATTAAATAAAATGTTAATAACTTATAAAATTGTGTATTAAATTGATTTCACACTAAGATACGAAAATCTAAATTCAACAAACAAATTAATAAGAAAAGCGACTTTTGTACCATAACATAAATACAATATTATACAAATGTAAAGAAAAAAACGTCTAGTACATATTTCCTAAAAATATACTATCAATAAAACACAAATCAGGCAATTTTTCTCCTAGCTTTTACGTTTGGATGGCAAACAACTTTCACATTTGAATACGTTAGGATACGAATATCTAAAACGATATTGCTTGTCAACACGCACAGACACTAGCGGCAACAAAATATCAACGCCTTTTATTACCATATCAAAAGCATATACCAGTTTATGTTTTATAAAGTGCAATCTATTGTTTTAATCATTGAAATTTACGAGTAACGCTGGCCATAGAAATACATTACTTATGTATCTTCTTTTTTATTTCTGTATTAATATTAATAAAAGAAATGTAATAATCTTCGATGCTTTTATTTCACTGTCTGAAACACAGGTATCTTAATTTTAATAATATGTGTGGCCTACGAGCCTCCACGTACAACCAGAGGGGGGGGGGGGGTGCCGCTCCGGTACGTCACGGTTGACGCGCCTGTCAAACTGCTCTGCTAATGACATTAACAGGCGCGTTCCGTTTATATTAATTCTATTCGTGAGGATATCCCGTGATGTTTAGTATTTACGATTTTAATTATAGTTCTGCAGCCAAATTGCAAAATAAAAATGGTTTGTCCGTCAGTTGTTTATGTATATTTCAGTGATCTATGTAAAGCTGATTTACATTGACCAAGCTACTGACTTCAAATTTGAAGGAAGCCTGTGCTGACTGCATACTGGCATCGTGTTTATTTATTTCAAATCAGTATGTACAGCGCTACCAAGCCTGACTAACTTCAATATTCCCGATTGAATGTTTTGAAGTCAGTCCGTTCCCTTAATCACTAGCTAGATCAATGTAAGTCAGCTTTAATGATATGCAATGATTAAATATTGAAAAACCCACAAATTAAATGTTATGGATAGGCGAAGTGCTAAGTACTGTTACATGCCGGCGAAGGTAAAGGCACACCTGCCTGTCATAAAACGCAGTTTATTACCCTTCCCGCATTTGGAATTCTTTTGTTTACTTTGTGTTTAAAATTTGCAAATGCGAGAATAGCCTATTGTTATTGTTTTCGACTTTGTTGGCCGTTCGTAGGAATAATTAACCAGGTGTGCAGATTACATTTTCTTGGAAGAACCCAGCCCACACAATCGGTTGTGTATTGTACAGTTTACTATAAAACAATGCCTGAACGGAGAGGTTGGGCAGTCAAGCGACGATGACGATATGAGTAAGACGTACATTCAATGAGCGATATAGTGACAGACTTTGCGCGTGTTATTGAATCGTGCAGTGTGTACGGGTTGTATCCAGTTATATTTGTACCTGTTTTATACGAGTTTGTACAGTTCTAATAAACTGTATAGTAATCCCAACGGCATTTTAATTCGAGTCCTGTGTAACTCGTAACAGTACTAACACACTTACAACACCTTGTTCTCTTAACTCAAAATTATGAAACTCCGAAATACATATAGACACAGAGACAGAGACACAGTTTTCCACGCAAATGTGTTTTGGTTTATACATAACACAAGGCCTTTCACTTATATCTACCACCAGAAATAGGAAAGATAGACGTGTTAATCTCACGGTGTCGAGAGCATGTGACGATATTATTTTTCTCAGCATCATATCGGGTGATTAATAACGCTATTTCTTCTAACGTAATACCGTCCCGTTCGATATCTTTTCGCCCTTTCTGTGAAGTATTTGGGATCGGTTAATGGGTTAATCGCAACTTAGCTACAGGTCATTAATTATTACAGTCTATAGTATTAATTAACAAATAATTGCTGGTAATAATTTATCAAGTAATTGTATTTATACAATATTCTATTCAAACAATAATTTAAAAAAAATATTTATAATACCATGCCTAAACCACCATTTTAACGTAAGCGACAATTGGATCTAAGTATATTTATTGTAGTAAAAGGTATTTCAAATTATTATTTTGTTTTAAGACTTTCAGTTTTAGTTAGATTTGACCCTACTGAATCAGTCTTAAATCAAAATAATAGTTTAAAGAACCTACCTTTAACAAAAAAATATGACTTAGATCCAAATTTCGCTTACGATAAAATGGCGGTAAAGGCTCGTACATTACACAACCATGTCTCGTTGCGAAGACTTAGGTACGAACCCTGGAATCTTTAGGCGATTTGTATATCGTATTTTGTGTATAATATTTATAGTTTTATCATCAACTGAAGGTAAGGGAGAACATCGTGATGACACCAACACATCGAGGTAAAGGATGACTCAAACGTTTTTTTTTCATTGCTTGAGTTCAGCAGATAGACAGACGGCCCATCTAATGGAAAGCAGTTGCCATCGCCTAAGGACACTTGCAACACCAAAGACGTTACAATTGTACTGCTGCTCTCTTAAGGAAAACTGGAACCTGGCCACTAATCCCGGAACACAACTCAAGGTTTTAATGGCAGCATATTCTACACCAGGGGTGGTAGGAATCCAGGCGGGCAAATACCCTACCACCTGACTGTGGGTGGTTTTGCCGCCTCTTACGACAGGCCACCCGGCCGCAGAAAACTGTATTCTCTCTCCGTCCCTACACGGATAAAATTAAAGTTATCAATCTGCCTTAGGCAAGCGTAGCGGGTGCACCCATCGTTCTTCTAATGAGTTGGTTCGAGTCCAGCAGTGGGAAATTTATGAGCTGATTTTATTAACATTGACTGAACTAACCAAAAAGAGATAAGCCAACCAATTATATTTTTTTATTACAGTGTAATATAATATAATAAATAGTTTTATTTTTAATTTGCATATAATAAACTGTAAATAAATAAATAAATAATACAAATAATTATCTATATCTAAGTTATAATTATTAAACTAAAAGTTGAATAACAATCACAAATAATTGATTTCTAATGTTATTACACGTCAATGATACCTGTTCTCATGTACAATTAATAAATTATTATATACTATCTGCCCAGGCATATGTTCTCCTGCCTAAATCTAAATAAAATTTAGAACCCGATTTCATCGAAAGCGGTTCAGCCGTTCAGGAAAAGTTCAGCCACATACACACGCACAGAAGAATCTTATGTAAAAATATACAAATAATGCGATACTAAAATTTTAATTACACTAATAGTGAAAACGTAGAAGTTCTACGTAAAAAGTAGTTGCAGTACGTATTACTGTCAACCGTCAACTATCGTTAAATTTGATTAAAATCATAAAAAATTTGATACTTTCTCCTGATGAAGAAGGTTAATTTATCTGTGACTGTGGCTTTGAAAGGTCGAATAATAATAATTTTTAAACATTATCTTTTGACCACAAATTGCTTTTCGAAACAGTAATTATTAATCAATATTGGTTTACACGGACAGCTCTATCTATAACAATGAAAATAAATGGAACAATCTTTTGGTATGTCGTAAACGAAATCCGACCAACACACTCGTAAATAATAAGACTAAAGTCTGTGTAAAATAAACTATTTTATAAAAAGAAGATCCCTGTCCAATAGGTCCCGACTTATCGAAATCATATTTCAGGGACGTGAGGAGGACGATGTAGTGGTACCCTTTTCCAGAGCACGATTCGTGTAGCCCCGTTCAAACGTTGTACTAAAACGACCACTCGAGTGGTCCAAGTGTCTCTATCAAGAAAAGTTCCCAGATCAAAAAGCAAGTGGTGTTAGAAATCGATCCTTCGCTTACTGGCTCAGTGTAAACGGAGCATTACCCATTTCCAAAGCATTGTCTATATCACATTGTCACGAGCACGCGGCGGCACGAGATATTCGTTGAGATATAACTTTATTCTTGTAATATTTCACTATGAATCATATTGTTCAAATGCTGGCAAAGCAAAGTAAGGTCGGTAGGAGCTATAAATTACTGTTTATTGGATGGATAAGGTGGCATAGATGGTTATAAAGTGGTGAGTGTTGCATTTAAAATTTGATACGTTTAAAATATTACAGCTTCAATTTAGCTACTTTACTGTAACTCAAGAAGAATAAAAAGTAGTACTAATAATAGTACAGAATCTCGTAGGTAGTATAAATAATGAAATTATGTAACTACGTACATACGTATGTTCATTATTTTAAATTTATTTCATGTATTTTTATTTTATTTAGAAGGCTAACGGCTGTAGTCTTAATCAGTAAATTAGAAAGGACAGTAAGGCTAAACTATTTATAAACCTCCACTGTTATTGTTGGTAATACTCAAATAATAATAATATACAAATTTTACATATGTTAATTTAAATTATTATAACTATTTTATGAAATGATTTGATTTCGGCATTGTTTGGGGGTTCGCTTCCGTATATTTAACTTGTGTTTCCCTCCTTCCTTCGGTATAAAAAGTATTCTACGTCGAACTACGTTGGCAGCATAGGCCTTGAACTCTATATAAATGTTTTGTCTTAACAACAATTTTCAAATGTATTCAATCAAAATAACTTTCTTTATTCTTTATTGTACACAATTAAGTTAACTAACACATATAAAAGTATAAAATAGTAGTTATTTGTAATTATTTATTTATTTACAGACAACACAAATACTTACATACAGAATAACGAAACACACAATAAAACATTCAGTACCAAATATCCTAATAATAACGGCGAGCTTAAGGCTATAAAATTTCTTATATTTATACAATAAATTAACAAGTAATAAAAATTTCCAGACAATCATTGTAATTTTATAAAATTAGATAGTTAAGTCGTAATGGTTAGCGCACGCGTCCTAACTTCAAAGGGCGCGGGTTCGATCCTAGAGTATGGAACGTATGAAATATGAGAAGAAAAAACTTGAGGCTGTGTTTGTCAACACCCAGACCAGAGTAATAATGCGTAGTTCATTTAAAAAAATATCCTATTATACTACAAACATGAGCCGAATTAGCTATTCTAACGGTATATTGAGATTTATTTTGACCTAAGAAATTAATACTCATACAAGATTGTTAGAATGTTAAATCCTAAGTGGCTATTCACGGTTGGGAGCCATTATGCACTTGGAGTGGGTACACGGGGAGGTGTAGTTACGTGTTGTCAGGTACAAGTCTTGAGTACTAACGAAGATGCAAGCGAATGGAGGTAGCCAACAGTCGCCGGCCCCGGCGGGCCTCAGGACTCGTCCACTACGGTCTCTAATGAGAGCGACTCCATCGTTAAATAAATTGGATAAGACGTTCGTGATCTCTTAAGAACATCTTGAACGTCTTCACAGTGACTGGCAATTAACTAAATTAAAAGATTGTTCGTGCCCTTACCGAAATGTTCGGAAAGCTCTATATTCTTCTATGTGTTTTTTGTTCTCTTAATTTTCGTTCAAGATTCTATTTGTTATAATATAATTGAATCGTTATTCGGAATCAGTGAGTAATAGAAGAAATGGTTTTTAAACATTTATTTATCTGTAATTGGGAGTTGTGATTGTCCTTGTAGACTCATTCCAACGTTGTCGATTGATAAATTAATTTTTAGCAGCAAATACTACCCACTATATTTGTTTTGTTCACTATATTCTGATTGTTAATTACCTGGACTAAAATGAAAACCGTGATTACCCATATTTTTTATGTTGCAAGCTTGGGGCATAGTATTGTAGCATGCTTCATTCATAAGTTAGTTGTATGAGTTGTTGATTTAGCTCACTTACGAATGATCTATAACAACACTATGCTCCAAGCTTTCAACATAAATAATGGTCAATCGCAGCTGTCATTTTAGTTTAGGTAATTAAAAATCAGAGTATAAAATATGATTGTCACAGAACAGTTTTTGCCTAAATAGTGGGTATTGAAAGTAACCCTTTTAACTTTAAAAAGCGGCATTTTGTAGCTCTGCTGTTAAACAGGAGGCTTTACAATGAATTCTTCCCTAACTTTATGATTTAAGGAAGCACCGGTGCGACTTTCAAACATCGTTTTTTTACACCAAACGCATTTTTATCCACCAATTAATGAAAATTTAAAAGTTTCTTTTCAATTTCACTTTTAAATAGAATATAGGAATCAATAAGTCTCTACTAATATTACGTAAAATTATGATGAATAAAACAAATGTCTGTAACATAAAGCAATCAAAATGGAACTATTCACCGAAATTCAACATCTTAATATCAATTCTTTTTACCTTGCCGTTGTTAGAAAATTCACATTAGTTTTATAGAATACTAGCTGACCCGCGAACTTCGTACCGCCATATTCTTTAAATTCCTAAAAGACTTTGTTTCATGATACAAAAACAAAATCACCATAATTGGTCCAGGTGATTAGGAGGATTCTAGAACCCGATCTCAGCGCTTCCTACCGGTTCTAATTGCGAATCTAAACCATCCGGGAACCCACTCAAACACACAAAAACAAAATCACCAAATTCGCTCCCGGTGATTAGGAGGACTCTACAACCCGATCTCAGCGCCACCTACCGATTCTAATTGTGAATCTAAACCATCCGGGAACCCACTCAAACACACACAAAATTTCATCAAAATCGGTAAAGTCGGTCTCAAGATATGCGCTTACCAACACATTTTGCGATTCATTTTTATATATAAGATAGCGAGTAGCGAGTAGTAAGTCAAAGAATTGGATAGTAAGACATAGGAACAGTAGTATTCTTCCTCTATGGTTCTAATAAAACATCTTTTATAGATGCAGCTTAAAGCAAATTTATTGCACAGAGAACTAAATACTTACCTCGCCCCTCGTCACACCAGAGTAATTCTAATAAGATGTCTCTGTTTAAAAGAGAAATTGCGGTACCCAACATTAGAGCATCATTTCAATTACCCAAAAGTCCGCTCTCTCGTAACCCCGGACGTATTTAATCGGACTATCGGGCGACGGCAGATAACCCATTAGGCGCATCCCGAATAGTGCTACATCGGATGTAATAAATTCGCATATACTTGTATTTAGAAAATGACCTTATTTAGTTATTCCAATATCTAAAGCATGTTATGTGAGATGGTCGTCGGAAGAATTTTCAAAACATTTTTATCGTCACGGCCTCTGTGGTTGAGCGGGCTGATTCTCAGGCAGCCGAACACGTTAGATTGCAAAGGCTCCGGGATCTATGCCTGGCATGATAAGTTTCGGAAAAACTTTCTGTTATTTACTAGGTTGTCTAGGTGTCTGGGATCGGTCCCAGAGTGGTCCGTTCTATATTACCTAATAACTCTGCGTAACTTGCTTAGCTTGGGGATATACAATATGTGTGGTTATGTGCCGATTATTGTATTGATTTACTTTAATTATTAAATTAGATACCACAGTAATGAGCATGATGTTCTGATAGATTATACGCTGCCGTGATTGGAGCCAGTCTATTGGTCCATTGGTCAGCAGGCTAGTCTCGGAAGCTTCCTACGTACCTGTTCAGTCATCAGTTTCTCTCAGGCATGATTCACCCACAGGTGTCTCGAATAAGGTTTCTAGTAAGCTTACGAAACTGTTTTGTGACAAGAAATAGCAATAAGCAAATAAACACTAACGGCAAGCACTAATTATTATAAAATCGGTCTAGTACATTATATTTAAAGCACAATGAAGGGGTCCGTCGGGATTACGTCTACTGTCTTTGATATCTGGTTCTGCAACAGGAAATAGATTAGGAAGACAAAGTAATGTTATATATAACTGTTTTCGTTATTTAGCTACGGTACCAAATAAAAGCATTTTTTTATTGCGATAGATAATACAGCAGATAGGCTGACGGCCCTCCTGGTGACAGACGGTACTGTTGCTTATGGACATTTGCAACACCAGAAATATTATAATTCGCTGCCGAGCACGAAAAAATGTTATAACACCTTTTTTGAAAATTCCCAAATCTTAGCGTTGTAGGAAAACCTCAGCTGGGGAGCTCATTCCTTATGCCCACTGTGCGCAAGAAAAACGTTCTAGAAAACCGTTGCGTCCATGAGCGAAGTAGCTAATGGAATTGAGGATGAACGCCTAGCACAGGTAATTGAAAATATGCGATATTTCTAAAAACACACAACGGATATTGTTCATAACAACATTCTTTCATCGTTTTTTTATGTTCTACAACAACCTTGATTTTATTAGAATTTACCAGGTTCAAAAATAAGACAGGGGAACATTATTTTCACGATTTTGGATGCTTATATCTCACGACCTAATGAACTCATTAAGAAATAACGTCATGTTTTTTTTAAAGATTCACACACACACTCACACTTAAATATTCCCACCATACAAATCTAGTAATTTTCTAGAAAAATGACTATGACATATACAGACAGAACAAAGCGAATACATAAGTAAGTTTTGCTAAAATAGCTACGGAGCCCTGAAATGAATGTAGTAAAATCTTAAGTTTTTTTTTATCACGTATAGGTTCGCTCTTGACCATTATCTCGCTCGATTTGAGCGGAGATATGGTCTAAGATCGAGCACGCTTACCTACAAGGTACCTATTCACACGAGACTTGAAGACACCCAGGTTGTAGGTTTCGGGAAAAACAGACTCCGGCAGTGTATTCCACTCCTTTGCGGTGCGTATAATGAAGGTGGACTCAAAGCGCTTAGTTCGAATAGGAGGTATGTCCACCATATAGCGGTGCCGCATGCCAGTGCGTCTGGTTGTCCGATGATGGAAGGGAGACGGCGGGATAAGATTGAAAAGCTCTGACGCACACTCTCCAAAATGTATCCGATAGAAAACCGACAAGCTGGCAACCCTGCGTCGATGTTCAAGACTTTGTAATTTGTCTCTAAATAGCTGGTCCTCTTAGGTACGTAGTAAGTATATATAATTATATCCTATCACAGCGCGACGAATTATACATTATTATAATTATAGGGAGTAATTTTAACATATATATCAAAATGTTTGGATGTAAAACAAAATAGCACTGACACGCACATATCTAGTATTATTATTATATTCATACAATAAAGCTTAACGCTGTGTTAATCCGTAAAATAAAATTTTGTGGAGAAAAAGCAGCGCGCATATGACGTGACGATTTAACGTGAATCCTCGCAAAGGAGAGACGGTGTTCCCTCGATGTCAGCTGAGCCAGGAGCTTGCGACCCGGATCACCGGATTAACTGCCTGTAACAGTGTGTCAGCCGGTCGAGCAGCTAAGATTTACGCGTCTGTTTTCATTCTCTATTAAAAGGATTTGTTCCATTTCGTTACACCATATTCTTCGCATGGTCATAAATTATATAAGATTACATAACGATTTATTACCGTCAGAACTATATTTCTATTCTATCTTCTATCGATTATTTTAATCCGACCATATCAGAGGTATATCAAAATAGGTGATCCGGTATTGACACGCTAACGCGGAGCACACGTCGGACTGCGCTTATATTGGATCTAGCAGGCCCCATATCCACAGCTAGAGCACTACGAGTGTAAGCCTTTAATCTCTGCATTGCGTCACACCGAGCGGAATGAGAGTTATCGGTTTCCCTCCTGATAAACACAAATGAATGAGCTCGCCCACAGTTCAACTCAAATAAAATCCATCTACAGGATAAAAATTAATTGTGACATATGATCGAGTAAGCAGAAAGATTTTTCGAGCCAATTATATTGGCCATCTCACGGCACATGCAAATGAATAATCGTTTTCCATTCACGTTATTTATTATTGTGGTGACAAAATTTATTGGTCTTTAGCTGTCGAATAATGGTCGATCAGCGTAACGGAATTCGACGCCTGATAGTTAGTGGTAATTGACCTGAACGAAGGGATAAAAATGCGGATGTTGTACCGTAAATATCGAGGTTAGGTGAAGTTGTTGACACCGGGGCTAACCTGTCTGTTCCGTGGCGTATAATTGAAGGTGATGCCACAGATAGGATTACTGAAAAAACAGCGTGCTCACCTAACGCGGTTGTGACTAACGATGTATAAAATTTCCATTGTCATCAATCTCTGACAAAACGCCGAGGATTCGCGAACTCCTCTCTAATTGCAATTTGAACAAAAACTTAAAAGCGGAGTCATCGCGAGCTGCACTTTTTTCATAACATACATCAAAGAAGTCTGTTATAATTAGACAAATAAATTACTTAAGTTTGTCTTACTAACATGGTGACAAGAGCAACACCGTCAAATACTACTTGCAACGAAACTAGCTTAGAGATATATGTGAAATTAGGGTAGGTCAATTACTCATAACGTCGGCGTCAATGAAGAACCAAGTTAAATTATTTTTAAATTTTTCATGTAAATTGTTACTTAATATAGTAATACTTATTAGTAATTAGACGAAGAAAAAATCGCCAAAAATGTTGTTAAAGTTCCTGCTCTGATACCGACGATATATATAATTATACGTAGTAAAAAATAACATACTCGAAAATATAAAAACAAAGACCGACAGTTGAATAGAGTAATACAAATTCAACGCAGATTTTAATAGTTTACAAAATACGTAGGTATCTATTTTTCGGTAGAATTGTAAAAGTAAATCTTTTACAATTTTGTTAAAGCAATGATTCTGTTATAGATTACGCATATATTTTATACAACAGAGACTATTTTATATTTAGAGCAATATCACTTTTGCCGCTGTAGCAAAAGTTCCCTGTTTAATGTTATCTATTAAACTTCACTATTTTTAATTTTTTAATGATACTATAGTAGAATTATTTTCTCCGTGAAGTTTGGGTCATAAATCAAACTCGGCCTCACCCCGGCTAGGGCGGTGAGCATGTTGCGCGGGCGCAACGCCATTATCGGTAAAAAAACTCATTCTTATCAAAGAAAGATTATCATTCTTATAAAAATCATTATTATCTTTTTTGCTGTTAATTTTTAACTTAGATATAAGTATATTTATTTTTAATATAACTTGTTACATTATTTTTTACTTTTGTAATTATAGTTTTTCAATACATAGATACCTAATTAATAATTTATTTTAAATCATTATTATTCTTATTTTAATAAATACGTTGTTTTATCTTTTTTTTTTCTTTCATTTATATCACTAACCCACAAAATGACAAAACTAAATACACTATCAATAACGCTTATCGACAACAATAATGCGTATCACTATGCCTGCCCATAAGGCCCGTGAGTGGAAGAGAGAGCGAAATACTCGCTTCACCGCTCCGATTATTTATAACCCAAACTGCACGGAGAAAATAATTCTACTATAGGTATGTTTTTGAAACTATCACTATTAATACATCATTTTACGAATAACATACAGAATACAAAATCATATCTGCTTACCCAAAGCCTCATTTAAGTTCTGAGTTTGGTCTACTTTCACGTCTCTTCTGTCATAGCCAACTTTTACAGCTATACATTAAACGTTGGCACCGACGCCCCTTGTTGCTTACGCTGGTACGGCCACGTTTTACGGAGACCGGCTAATTATTTGGGGAACAAATGTCTAGCCATACCGCCTCCGCCAGGTCCCTGTCGAAGGGGAAGGCCCAAGAAATGTTGGCTTGACGTTTTAAAGGATGACATGCATACCAATGGTCTCAAAACGGGGGATGCTGAAGATCGCGCGAAGTGGAGTAGAAAAAGTAGGAAAGCGGACCCTGGGCGTCGGAGTGAACGCTCCGAACGCAACCGGGATTTAACGCTCGGATGATGATAATGATGATGATGATCGACGCCCCTTGATAGTCACATACAAATATAGAGTTGATAGTAGTCTAAAATAAGTTTTAAATTTATATTTTACAATGGTGCTATAAAAGTATTTCCTTAACACCTGATCCTACAAACGAGCTCGCATGATGTAATACGAAGTCGCGTAAATTAGACAGGATGTATGTTAATCCCGAGATAAAACGCATAAGCTCCTGCCATAGCGTCTCGTGTGTAAGCAGCTTTATTTGCTGTAAACATTTGTGTCCTCATTTGTTTTTAAAAATAATAAAGGGCTCCTTAACACCCACTTGTCCTGTCTGAAACATACCTGTGTAAATACTTTTTACTGCCTTTAAATGTAAAAAAAAGGCTTTTGACAAAAAAGTTTGGACCTTTCGTGACATGACAATAAGGGAAACTTGCCCGCAGCTATCCAATTCATCTCTTTACATTTTTGGAAATGTATTACTGCTAACGCAAAATAAGACCTAATGTATAAAACATTTTCAAAATAATTAAATGTCACAATAGTGAGAGAAGAATATTCTGTCAGCACCTATGGTTATATAGGATTTAGTACATTTTCAAATTTACCTGATACTGCGTGGTTGTAATTTCTAATACTGTCTTCTTTTATGCGAATAAAACAATAAAATTATAATTTTTGTGTTCTCATTATACCATTTTTAGATTATTTTAAAAACATATACAGATTGTAAACATATTGTGTTTAATTTAGTATATTACAAATGTATAACTATAAGTCATACATTTGTTTTTACTGGATGTGTTATACATTTTGAAACTTAAGTAAACGCTATTTAGTTTTAAAACTCAACTGAGGGAGGCAACGCAGAATATTACGATTGACATTATTGGTTATGATTTTTCTTGCATCCGAATTTTACGTGATCAAATATATATAAATAAATCAAACTTAAAAGTTTGATTCTTGCACGAGTTGACTATCGTTAAAATCAAATTAAAGAAAGTCCTAGCAGGCTCGACGCTGTATAATTTCGCCAGAGTAATTATTTATAAATACAAGATATTCAGAATTGATTTCCAGGTGACTTTACAAACAAAATTGTAACAAATAACGGAGCTGCCACTTTTAGTTACTTATTTTTTCGTGGGGTTTTTTTTGGACCGGACTCTACAATCGAATTCAATTTTTAATTTTTGAAGCATCACCACTTTTTATTCATGCGAAGCTTCTAACAGGCAGACGGCCCAGCTCATGGAAAGTAGTTCCCAGCACCTATAGGCGTTTGCAACTCTAATGGCTATTTATGGGATAGGAAAGGTTGGATAGGGGAATGTGGACCATCGGAACTCTTACCTATCGCACGAAACATGATTAAAGGCTAACCATTTGACGCCGATATTTTGTGAGAGCGTGGCATCACACTGATCGAGCCTAAAACTGTAATTAAGGTATTAAGATTCCAGCATAGCACTGCTACGTAAATGTCAAGACTTCATGTAGAGTAGACGGTATAATAGGTATTTATTCTAGAATACTGTCCATAGAGTTAAAAATTTACAGATTGGACAAATAAAAATGGGATTGATGTGAATCAATGTAGTTTAAACATGTCAATAGAGATATAGGGAATAAATAAGCAGATAAAATATTGCCGTTTAAGGTCGAGCGCAATTTGTAAGCTCGCGTATCTTGAGTATCGACACGATCGCCCGTCCGGAATTACTTACAGCAGGTTTTTGGCCATGATTTGTGGCGCCCCCGGGCGATGTTTGATCCGACACGTGCCCGTCCTTGCCCCACGAAAACAACTTGTATTTAGGCAAAATTATTCCTACTGGATACGTGAGCGAGAAACATTACGCGCAATGTTGTTTTCTCTGTTTCAATTTCATGCCTTTTGTATTTTTTTATTCGTTTCAATTTCTTTCAGGAACGACATTGTTTTATATAACATAAAGAGCTTCCAATTTCATTATTGCTAATAAAATATTTGTTTTTAATATAGGGAAAAGGAAAAATGTAAGGGAATGAACGATTATATTGCTACTCTTATTCACCGTGGACTGACAAGGTTTTACATCGGTAGATAAGATTGTTCACATTCCTTAATCCATATTCTTACTATGTGTTAAGCATATTAATTTTTACTAGATTCACATCAGACTAGAAAATTTTATTTAAACAGTGCATACCTTTGGTAGGATTTCAACTTCACTACACAGCTTCGAAATGAAAAAATTGCCTTACTACCTACTACATTTTAGGTACTTATTGAACAAAAGTTTGAAAATCGTTATTTTCCTTTCAAAATATAGATTAAATAGAAAATGTTGACTAAAACAAATTGCTTGGTATTTACTATTCTTCTGAAACAAAGAGGGTGGCGGTCATTTGCTGCACATATTTTAATTATGGGTTTAACTAAAATGTATGAATCAGATGTAAAGGGCTATTTTTGATACCTCTCTCCAACAATGTTAACGTTAAAACCTCAATCAGATAGGACCAAAATTTAAAAAAAGCATAAAAATCTTCGTTACAAGTTTAATCATACGTCGTGATAAAACGATGGAGATATCACGAGGTTTTCATTTAATTTTAATGAACGAGAAACTTGTTCTGTGGTCTCGTAAAAATAAAGTGTAATTGCATAATTAGGTTGTAAAAATATAGGCGTGCGGGTAATCTCTACGTAACAAAGTTGGCGCCGCGGAACTTTTGCAATAAATGTTTAATTTCATTTAGGTAACAACGTTATGAGACATTCAAATGTGCGGATGTGCGGAGGGAAAGTTTCATTTTAAATTGCCACAAGCAGGAATCTATTAAGCCGCAACTTTCTTATCACATGTGAACAAAAGTTCATAAATTATGGTAAAATTTGGTAACTACGAGTACATTAATTTTGCCTTAAAAGGAAGATACATACTGTTAGTGCGGGATTTAGGTATTCCACAATACAATACATATAAAAATTGAAGAACTATTTTATTGGGCTTTGGAATATTTGTTATTGCAGGAGTTCAGCAGACAGACCACTTGATGGAAAGCGGTTACTATCGCCTAGGGACATTTGCAACAACAAAGGTGCTACAAATGCGCTGTAGCTCTCTTAAGGGAGACTGAAACCTGGTCACTAATGCCGGAACATAACACAAGGTTGTTATGGCAACAATGCAACAACAACTCTAGAGCAGGGGTGGTCGCCATCCAGTCGGACAAATGCCCTACCACCGGGCTCTTACGACAAGCCACCCGGCCGCAGAAAATTGTATTCTTTCTCCGTTCTAAAACGCTTCTAAATTATACTACAGACTAGCTGACGCCAAAGTTATTCTTTTCCCGCAATTTGACGCTTTTATTTAAATATATTTTAGATCGGCCGTTAAACAGGCAAAAATTGAAAATAAAAGCACATGTGCTTTTTGCCATCTCTAATACAAATTATTGACGACTACTAATAAATTTTTTTTTATATTTTACCTAGGTATATATGATGAGAAAACTTGAAAACCGAGATATCTTTGAAAGATTTAGGTCTAACAGTGGACAATGGTTGGCTTCCGACGCCCTGTAATTTCTTTAAGTATAAGCCGCGCGAAGGAAGTTTGCCAATAATTACTTACTATTATTATATATACGAGTACTTATGTATAGTATATAAAATAATAAATTTAGTGACATCATGAGACTTTCGGCAAACCTTCGCACGGGTAGTAAAATGGTCATGTTGGACTGACATAGCCTAACGAACAAACCAGCATGGAAATTATATTTTAAAAACAATTACAGAAAACTTCAAATATAACACAGTATAAAAGGAATCAACGTAAATAAATTACCATATACCCACTCAAAAATTGCGAATACGCATTAGTATTTAATCCGTTTAAGTCTACACTGAGCTGTTTGTTCAAAGAAACACAAACACTTAGCTTCTTCCATTAAGTAAACAAATTTACCCCCAGTTACATTTAATGTAGGTAATTGTAATAAGTTCCACCTTTTAGACCAGCACGTAGGTTCCTGCGAAAACGTTAAGTTTTAGTGCGTACGGAGTTTAATTTTTGTCGAAATTACGTTAACAAAACGGTACTTAATTAACTAAACAAAATTATTCAGTAACAAACTCTAATGCTTATTATAACTTTACCACTTCATCTAGATTACATAAAAGGAAATTATGAATTTAGTATACCTAAGTGAACTTTGAGAAAGATCTTCACCTCAAACTACCGTTGAAAATCCCTTATGGCTTTTACTATTTCTCTCTTCGTCTATATCAAGAAATAGAATAATACAGTTGAAGTTTAAAATAAATAATAAATTATCGTTTATACATTTGTCTGTTTATCTGAAACTTTATCTCAAATAGACTCCAAAAAGCCAATGAATTGTAATGAAAATTTTAGATCCATACATTTATATCATCTTAAATATTCGTGTATTTTAGCTGGTTCAACAAATACTCGTAATACGATTATAAATGTTTATAATACTGGGCGAACGAGGCCTTGAGCACAACTAATTATTATGATATAATCACATCATGACACAATATCGCTAACCGCTCTCAGCCTTTAATTTTATCGCGGATTTGCCAAAACAAATATTTTTTTCAGAATAGAGATGCGGACATATGTTATAATAAATTATAATATCTTTACATATAAAAAAAGAACAATAAAATAACATCTTATCATCTAAATTTTAAAACAGCATGATGGGAATAATTTTGATTATTGTCTAACAACTTTGACTTAGTCATACGAGTATGTAGGTACGCTCGTACGAAATTAAATGAAGCTGCAACATTTTGTACGTTTATAAGAAAAGAAGTATCTCAGTTGATTTGACAGTCCAAATGCATATCGAGCGTTTACCGCCAAATATGTCGCTTACGATAACGTAAGCGACATATTTGGATCCAAGTATATTTTTTGTTGCAAAATGTAATTTAAACTATTACTTTATTTTAAGACATTCTAATGATTGATCTAATCTAACTGAAACTAAAATTCTTAATGAAAATATAGATAAAGATATTGTAAGCTATTGTTTACAATATCTTTTGCAACGCAAAATATACTTAGGTCCAAATGTCGCTTATAAAATAGCAGTAAAGGCTCGATATACCCCTAAACAAAAAGTTTCGGTACAATATAAAATTACCCGGACAGGAACGGGGAAAGAATACAATTTCCTGCGGCCGGGACACTTGTAGTAAGAGGCGACACAACAACCCACAATCAAGTGGTAAGGTATTTGCCTGTCTGGACGACTACTCCCCTGGTATAAACTATGCCCCCATGATAACCTTGAGTTATGTTCTGAGATTAGGGGCCAGGCCAGTCTCCCATTAGAGAGCGGCAGCAGATTGGTAGCACCTTTGGTGTTACAAATGTCCAACCGCTTTCCATCAGCTGGGCCGTCCGCCTGTCTGCTGAACTTATGCAATAAAAAAATAAAAAGGACGTGTAAACACTTATCAAAGTTTTTCAAAACATCGGCGCCTATAGTAACAATATAAGAAAAGGAATTTGTTAACCTCAAGAAAGAACACGTATTTTCCTGCCTAAACTTGACTTTTCTTAAACAACGCTGTTGAAGTATTGTTTGGTTAACCTTGTTGAGTATAAAGTTTTAGACAAAAGAAGTCAAAAGTAAACGTACTGCGGCGCAGTAGGTAAACGCTAGAATTATAATAGCGGAATCTTCATCTTCGTTATGTCCTGTTTGTTCTTAATGAAACCGTTTGTCCGTCTCTTTGTATGCCTCAGCCATTTTATTTGGAGACTGCGTATTTCATTTTGGATTATAAAGAAGAAGTGATAAACCGGTCCGTAATACAATGATATAGTGAGAGTGTAAACAATAGTGCAATAAGGGGCTCATGTAATCGACACCACTTCCGCTCCACCTAAGCGCGTGTTAACACGTTCACTGTGAAACGGGTCTAAGTGGCCCCGAAAGTGTTTCATTTGCGGTTCGGCTTATAACAACACAGACTTCTCTGTGATGCAGAGTAGCGTGACTTCAATTTGATTCAGTGTAGAAAAAAAGATGAATATACATCTAAGATGTGCTTTTAAATTAGAATAACGTGGTATGCCTACCTACTCTAATACGTGATTACCTTGACCTATTTTTTTTTGACCTAGTATCAACCTAGTACAACATAAAATAAAAGCTTTAAACTATGTTATATATAAGCCGAAAAATAATTTTAGTTTTTAAAACGTTACGGACTTAATAGGCCTCTTGCCGCCACAATGGTAGTTTTAGTACAAGGTCTAAAACGCCCCGTACCGCAGGAATGGAAAGTACTCATAAATCAACCGTGGGACCGGGAGGGACTGACAACTTTCACAAATACACAAAAAATTACAGAATAGTAGCATATGTGTCTCGATTTCTAAACAATATCAAGGAAATCTAAAAAAAATTTAGTGATATAAATAGCCAATTTTAATGCAATGCAATTTTTCCATCGTTAAAATGATACGAATAAAAAACGCCCAGTCCTGCATGAACGATGTGCCGGGTATGGCTTATATATACCTAAATACTCGTACAACATGCGGTTTAGTACACTCTCCAAAGAGGAATATTTTAGATATTTGTTGCAAGCATCGAGACGTACATAAATTCGCAGCTGGCTAAATTTTTGCATATTACTTTGCCTTACCGGCTAAACCTAAAAGTAGCCGTTGGAATAATTTCTGATGGGAAAAGAGGTTGTATGTAGAATAATAAAATACCTTTATTCGAACCCGCAAAAGAGCCAATAATAAATTTCACCCTTGTGGCTTCTACCCGCATCTTATTCTGATCGTAAATGTCTTTAATTATCTTCCCACTTGTCTAGATTAAAACTATTTCCAAAGTAACACAGGACAAAGCTCACTATTCCAAGATACTTTATTGGCTTAAATGTAAAAGAAAAAATTAGGCAAGACTCAGTTAAAAATATAAATTTACTTTCAGATTATATGCAAAATGGATACATGAAGACTTTTTGTAAGAGAGATTTTGAAGAAAATTTTGTATTCTGAGTAAGTAATAAAATAGGTACTAAGTCGAATGCAACTGGTTTTATAGATAAACTTTCCAAAAGGTAGTCATTAGACCACCTTATACTCAATTTGGTCCTGGAACCTTTCACGAGGACGTTGAAAAATCAAGAAGAGGGGTGGTCAAATATATAAACACCGATTTTAATTATTTTGTTACTTATTCTTTATGTAAATTCTGTGTTTACCTCAGTATTATTTCTTACTGTTTCTGCGTTGACTATTAACATTTTAAAAAACAAATTTACTAGACATTGCTTCTTATTGGTTTTTGCTTTACGAAATTTGATAATTAAACATATTGAGTGTATATACCCGAAAGTATGTTTTGGTTTGTTCTTTTTCATATAGCAACAAAGCAACACATCGATATAATTGTTTTCAAAGATATATGTCGTTTTTCAGCAGAAGTATAACATAGGTTACTTTTATCCCGGATAACATCCACTGTTCCTGCAGAGTACTTATCTCCGTGACAAAAAAGATTATTACCAACTTCAGGGTGTTATTATTATGTTTGTTTTATTCTAAGGGGGGACAATGTTTCAGAAAAGGTTTAGTATCACTGGTCTAAGGAGTTGATAAGGTTCTTTGAATCATTTATTCAACCTTTCGTATCTAATTAGACAGGTGTACTACATCCAATTTATTAGTTGGATATGTAGTCATAAACAAATTACAATTCTTTTATTTTTTTCTTTTTATAAAGTTAAAATATGAAGAATATATAGTAGTCATAGGCAGTAATAGTACGTCCCGGTTTTGTAAAATGATTTAAATTTCCTTTGTTATGTTTGCAATAAAAAATTTCAATTTTTGGTGATAATAGCTATTTCTAATTATTTTATTTAAATTACAATGTCTCCTTTTTAACCGACTTCCAAAGGGAGGAGGTTCTCAAGTTGGTCGGCTTTTCTTTTTTTATGTATCTACACCGATTACTCTGAGATTTATGATCCGATTTACGTGATTCTTTTTTAGTTCGTTGTTGTAGTTGTAGTAGTTGCCATTTGGTCCCCTAAAAATTTAATATACTTTGGCCCAGTAGTTTTTATTTTAGGAACATTTTTTATGAAATATATAAATTATAATAAATATATAAATATAAAATTTTCATTCCGTTCCATATGTACACCGATTACTCTGAGATTTATGATCCGTCATACACTCTTGATTCCTTTCACACAATCCACAGCCCGGGTTGTCTGGAAGAGATCGCTCTAAAGCGAAAAGGCCGCCCTTTGTTCCTGCCTTGACACGAAATGACTGTAAATGATTTACTTTATGTGTATGTGGTGAACAGTAAAGTATTTTCTATCTATCTATCCATCTATCGGTGCAAAGTAAAACTTAGAAATTACTTTATTTTGAAAATTACTAAGCACCGACTTTATTACATCATATTATAAAACATATATAAACATATTAAACATATACGAAAAATATGTCAAAACAAAGTTGAAAAGGAATATTACGAAAGTATTATTTAGCATTGTGTCCTTGATGATGGTGCCATGTCTCGTTGCGTATATGTACTATTGATTGTTCTGTATGTGTGCGTATATGTGTATATATGTATATACGTATATATGTATGTATATGTATGCATGTATATGCATATGTATGACTAGTCATGATACATGTACGCGGTGGGATATGGTACTATCATTAAGGAATCAATGGAAACGTTTTAAACGATTTTACAATGGATTTTGTGTATATGTACTTACTACTTGTAAGTTAACGGTGATAATAAAATTGCTTAATCCATTAATTAAATTAATTTATCTTACAATTTACATTAAAAAAGTATAAGTACTTAACTACACGAAATTCGATGATTTCACTACACGAAAGTTATAAGGTATAATAATGTGAGCGATCCGCGAGAACGCTGCCGACAAACTGCGCTGCAGTTTGGCAAAGTAACTGTATGTATAATCTTATAACTTTATTTTTATTGAAAATAAATTTAAAAAAAAAAATTGTCAGTGGACTAGTTTCTGTCCAATCTAAGAGCCTATCTGATAAATGATGAAAAGAACGATTGCTATATACTTGTAATAAATATTTAAAAAATAAATATTATTGAATACTGAAATTGGAAAGAGTTTGATTCATATTAATTTGTTGGAAAATATAAAATGTTTACTAGAATATTATTTTTATTCTTGATATAAATCTAGATGCATTAAACAAGCCGAATGTAATGCAGGTAGCGTGTAAGTTATATCGCAAAGCAAGAGCGCCGGCATTCTCATCAATATTGCGGGCACGTTCGAAAACTTTCTGCCACAATTACCTGAGAGCTCAAGTGTTGGAAAATATATTGGTTTTGTTCGTCTCAGTCTCAACTATCTGGAGAATCCATTTCAAGAATAATCTATACGGTGGAAACAAACAGATGGATTAAAGGCAATAAAATTCTGAACAGATTTGTTTCAGGTGTCCCAATGAATTTAGAGCTAAACCAGAAATTTCCCACATACTGTAATACAGTAAAGGCGCTTTTTATAAATAAATAACGTTCCGATTTTTTTATTTTTTTATTGCACGAGTTCAGCAAACACGCAGACGGCCCACTTGATGGAAAGCGGTTAACATCGCCTATGGAAATTTGCAACATCAAAGGTGCTACAAATGCGCTGCTGCTCTCTCTTGAGGGAGACTGAAACCCAGTCTCTAATGCTGGGACGCAACTCAAGGTTGTTATGGCGACATACTTTAGACCAAGGGTGGTAGCCATCCAGTTGGGCAAATGCCCTACCTGGCTGTGGGTTGTTTTGTCGCCTCTTACGACAAGCCGCCCGGCCGCAGGAAATAAATAGTATTCTTTTTCCGTTCCTCCACAGATAAAAACGATTCATTACGGTTACTTTAAAATAATGAAAAATAACTTTAATAATCTAAATTATAATATGTTTAGTGCTTATATATAAGATAGTACTTATAGAAAAGATATAGAATTTCTCCATTTGAAACTGGATTCTGCCCCATGTAAGTGTTAATTCATAACTAAATGTTTTATTTTTCTTGTGACTGACACAAATATACATAGATAGACTCAGGTAATAGAATTCAACTAATCTGATAACAGTTATCAGAAAAATAAATTATAACCTGGCTAGATTAAAAAATGTAACAATTCAACTGTTTTGTTCATGCAACTAATTCATAATTCATTTTTAATTTTCTCATTTTTTATTTTATTCTAATGAATTACTTCTATCTGGTAATTGGAAAATCGACCCTAAGATAAGAATTTTAATTACAGAGTGACAGTCCCGTTACTTTTACAAGTCTCAGCGCTAGACTGGTAAACAAGTGCCTTTTGGACCAACTTTTTCAGCAGTCTCCGAAAATTATAAATGAGGTATCATTCGATTCGGAATGGCATCTAGATGATTTTTGAAAAAAATGAAGTTCCGCTTGCAAAAATTGTAAAAGTTATCAACAATTAACTAAAAAAAAGGGGGGGTTTAGTTTCTTTGCAAATACCTCAAAAAGTAATAAAGATTTGATTTGAAAACAGATTCGAAAAGAGGAGGAAATTTCCTAATAAAAGTCTTAACTCCCGAAACTGTAAGATCAATATTTATAATTTTCCCAGAGGGATGAAAATACGGCCGAAAACGGGTACTCTGGCTTACGCAAGCCACACCCACATCGGCCCTTTAATGAATAAATATTATTTAAACATACTAAATATGAAAATAAAAAATTGTAAAAATTCAAGCACTAACTGAATAGATGAATGAACAATAATCTGCTTGAAAAATATTTTTATAACAATTTTTCATTTAGTTATTCAATAGTTAATTAATACATTTTTTTTGCTTGAACATGACCATTGCAAGTGTGATAATTGTTAAACTATAAATTTAAGTTTTTTTTCCTTTCTTGGAGCAATTATTGAAAGGCTTTAGAATAGAACCCCGTTGGAAAAATTAGAAAATGTTTATTATTCATTTTTTTGTTAATAATTTTCGTTGTTACAAAATATTTTTGTTTTGCTTGAACATAAACATTGCAAGTGTGATAATTGTTAAACTATAAATTTAAGATTTTTTTTCCTTTCTTGGAGCAATTCTATTTTTATTTATTATATGTTCATGTTCCAGCAATAATTTTTTATTAATTAACTATTGAATACCTAAATGAAAAATTGTTATAAAATTTTTTTGAAGTAAGTTACATTCAAATATAATTTCATACGGTAATTATGTTTAATGCTTTTGAGATCGTCCGCTTCTTACTTATTTTTATTAATTAAATACTTTTTTTATATTGTGATCTGAATCTTTAACATCTCTTAAGTAAACGTTTATTCGTGACACATAATGTATTTGGAAGTAAATTATACTAATAAAAGCAGTAGTATTATCCATCACTAAGCCGTTGGCCCCGCGGCGTTCACCTTTTGCCAGGTGGTAGGGCGTTTCCCCGCCTGGATAGCTACCATTCCTGGTCTAGACTATGCCGCCCTAATAACAACCTTGAGTTGTGTCCAGTATTAGGGGCCAGGTTCAAAACTACCTTTAGAAAGCGGCAGCACATTGGTATCACCTTCGCTGTGGCAAATAGCAATAGCCGATAGTAACCGTTTTCCATCGGGATTGCCTGTCTGCAGTTTGGGCAGTTTGCCTGTCTGCTGAACTCGTGCAATAAAAAATAACTAAGATTGTCACTTCTTTTTCCTTCTCATAATTATTTGGAGTGTGCACAATATTTATTTACCTTCCACATTCCTCTATTCTGACATACATCGTCTGTCATACCACAAATCATCATATCATCCTTCACAAAATCCAACCAAACCCATCACTAAGACTAACGAGCTCATTAATTTTTCCTAAGAGCAATCAGTGAAGGAAGAAAATCGATTTAAATTGACATGCCAAAATTCATTATAATTTATTTTAGACGATATTTTGATTTCAAAAAGTTTAAGTTTAACATGTTTATACGCACATACATACCAATGAATCTATCACCAAAATGTATAAAATATGTATAAAGTATTACACTATATTATATAACATAACGCCACTTATTTAATCATAGTTGAATCTTAGCATTATAATTTTGTAATTATCTGCAATAAGTATAACAATAAGTATACTAGAACAACTTAACGTATATAATAATGAATCAAGTATATTGGGATCTCATTAAATGGGTCACATGATGATTATTATTATTATTTGGTATAATATGTCACGGGTCACATCCGGTGGAGTTAATTAATAACGGGGGAGAGCCTGCGAAGGGCTGTCGTACCTACGGAGCGAAGAAAAAATATTCCGCTGAGCGTTGGTTAGTTAGCAGAAAAGACCGCTGCTGTACGGACCGAAATAATAAGCCGCAACCCGCCGCACCAGTGATTTATTGTTTTGGCTTTGTGAAACCTCACTTGGAAGCCTGATAAAAAATGATCGCTCTTATTAACACCGCTGCCTGAAACTGACTACATTACGTTTTTACAATTTTGTCATTATGTATTTAATATTAGAATTTTTTAGCATTTTAAATTCTATACTATTGTTATGAGTAGCAGGATTCGAATTAAAATGCCGTTGGAATTATTATACATTTTATTAGAACTATACAAACACGTATAACACAGGTACAAATATAACTGTACGCAACCAGTCCAAACGCGATGCACGATTCAATCATACGCGCAAAGTCCGTCACTAACGTCGTGCTTCGCTTATGGCAATCGCTAGTCTGCCGATCCATTGGGGCATTGCTTTATACTGCACAAATACACTAATTATTACCATAAAAGATTACAATAAACAATGGGCTGTTTTTCTAATTACACAAAGTAAACAAAAGAAGTCCAAATGCTGAAAAGGCAATAAAATGTCTACAGGTACGCAGGTGTGAATTTGTCTTTTGTCGGCATTCAAGTAGTCACAACACTATAAATGTAATCCATTTTAAATGGCACTTTGCTTCTTTTTTATCGCTATGAAAATAAATAAATAAACATAAAAATTAGTATTTATTACATATTTTCCATGACTGGGTAAATATAAAATGTTTTTCATCCGGTAAAATACAAAGTTAATTATATCGAATAATAATAAAATATTATTATATTCTATTACAAAATTTGTATGTAATTATATTTGTATTTATTACGACTAACATCAATAAATGTATATATGTTAATATTTTAAATCGTGTTGCACATTGAATTCCGGCTCAACCTTATTAGATACAACCTACATTATTTATCTCCAAAAAGTAGTCTTCAAGTAATCGCAATCAGCGATAAGAGCGATAAACGTACTATACTAAAAATATTTGAATTTTACTATTAGTATTACAAGGGGCTTGCTTTTAAGCGCAATACAGCATATTTTAATCTGTTCTAAGTAATAGTGTTACAACCTAGGCGCCGACAAAAACAAATTCACACCTGCATGTCTGTAAAAGCACATTTATTACCCGTCGGCATTTGAACTAATAACATTGAAACTATTGTGCTTGTTCTTTTATGCTCGTCTTCTTTTGTTTACTTATTTATTGGCATACGGCCTATTGTTGTATTGTAATCGTTTACAGCCACCTGCGGCTGTTATCATTAGCCAGGTGTTACGGATTTTAAAGTACAAGCTGATTCTAGGAAATTCGGTCCACGCTGCCGGGCGGACATATTGCATTTGTACAGTTTAAAACAATGGCCCGATTGAGGGAGGGGGCAGTTGAGCGAGAACCACGATCGAAGCGACACGTGTGTGCCACAATCGGTAATCTATTAGTAACGGACTTTGGGCGTTTTATTGAATTACGACCTTCTGCTTTATGTTTGGATTTGTTGCGTTCGGTTATATTTGTACCTGTGTTATACGTGTTTGTATAGTTCTAATAAACTCTCTTATAATTACAACGGCATTTTAATTCGAGTCTCGCAACTTGTAACAATAGGAATGAATACATGATAATTTTTATAATGGAAAATTTTATATTTCTGGCAGAATTTTGAGTTTACACAAACGAAGTCGCATGGATACTGTTAGTATGTTATTAAAATACTTTCTTTAAAAATATTATTTTGTTTTATTTTATCTACAGCATTATCGTAAAAAATCATTTTTGTTTTGCCCTACAAAGTCTTAAAGAAAATAATTGAGTATTCAGTTACAGGCGCTGGAAAATAAAATCTTTTCTGTACTTAAACCACACTAAACAAATAAATTTAATTTTAAGAGTTAGTACATAATTTAGCAGTGAATAAAGAATTATGATTTTGTAACTTTGAAGTCTTCGTGGTTATTGCTGTAAGCAAAATTCTTTGCGGTATTAGAATGGGTCTACTTTGGGGAAGTTTTCAAATATTACCACCATTATTTTACGAGATGACAGAGGTTGGGCACATATTAGCAAAGTTCGGGGGTGCCCGTTTCATGTCACTCTATTCATTTTTTCCTGCCTGTAGAAAATGACAGTTTGACCTTATTATTTAATTAAAGCGATCATTTATTACGCTTTTATTGATAGTATTATTAAATGACTGAAAACATCGTTTTTCAAGTATCAATTTTGTGATATGTATTGTAAGAAAGACTTTCGATGCGCCTTTACTTACAGGTATTGTCTGAAATTTAAGATTTAAAGGTTTTTTAGGGTTACGATTTTTTAATTTTTCTAGTCAAAAACCGACAAATCTATTTCAGTTATTTCCGACACCTAGATATTTAATTAGTGATCAAGACACCTTTTTTTTCATTACTCAAGCATAGCAGACAGGCTGACGGCCGAACTGTGATGCAAAGTGGTTACCGTTGCCTATGGACATTAGCAATACTAAAGGTGCTACCAATGCCGGCCTTCAAGGAGAAACTGGAACCTGGCCAGTGATGCCGGGAACACAACTCAAAGCTGTTTTGGCAGCATACTATAGACCAGGAATAGTAGACATCCACTCGGGCAAATGCCCTACCACCAGGCTGTGGGTTGTTTTGTCGCCTCTTACGACAGGCCGCCCGGCCGCAAGAATTAATATTTTTCCATTCCTGCACGAAAACAATATTCTTAAATATGTATGTACGTACACATAAGGTTAGTGTTCTAATTGAAAGTTATATTTTAGTTTAAATTATTGTATTGTATTGTATGAAAACCATAAGAAGTATCTAATGGAGAACATATAAGGACGTGAATCTGCACTCTGAAGCGAAACTTATAAAACAACAGTTTTCAACGCTGAAGTGATCGTGTGTATTAACGTACATACATTTCGTTGTAAACATAAAATTAAATGCACTTGAATTTCCCTTGTATAATGTATAAAAGAGATGAATGAGACGAAGAAAACATTGTTTGACTACAAATAAAATTTCAAAATGAAATACCTTCACATCTTGATAAAATGAACATGAGTATGACTTTCAACACAACGTTTCGCTGCATTTCGGCAGAGACCGGGCCCGTCTCGCGTATCGTAATATCAAGAAAGACCGCCAGAAAGTCTCATTTCATAAACGGGAAAATTAATTTACATCTCTACGTTTACATAAATAAAAGAGGCCGTGGCGTGCCTCGGCAACGGTACCCTTACTCGTGACGATGGAAATGCTAATGTGCCAAACAAGAACCCGCAAAAACTGCTCAACTGTGTTCACTTTTATCTGGGTAATAATTGCGCTTCAATTAAAAATATTCACCCAGGCAAGTGGTTGAGTTTATCTTTCTCATAGTTTTTCATAATATATGTTGTTGTAACATACCGACAAAGAAATGCGCATACCTACCCGTCGTAAAACGCCGTTTATTGCCTTCTTTTATTTAGGAACCCTTTTGTTTATTTTTTGTTTAGAATGTTTACTCCAGAAAAACATGCTATTGTTATTGAACTTTTTTTATGGCCATCTAAGCTTGCCAAATGTGCGGGATTAACTCGGCGAACGCGATCCTTTGTTCTATTATACAGTTTAGTATAAAACAATGCCCGAATGGAGGGGTGGGGCAGTCAAGCGACTACTACGACACGAGTAAGACGTGTGTAGTACTTTCGATTAGCGATATAGTGACGGACTTTGCGAGTGTTGAATTGCATTGAATCGTGCAGTGTGAACTGGTTGCATCCAGTTTTATTTGTACCTGTTTTATACGTGTTTGTACAGTTCTAATGAACTCTATAGTAATTCCAACGGCATTTATTTTAATTCGAGTCTCGTAGCTCGTAACATTATTATAAACTATAATAACAATAAAAGAACATTTGATATAAGTATAAAAATAAAGCAAAAATAAAAAGAAAGAGATCTTGCTCACGATGTTACCGCTTGTCGTCTGGATTCAACGACGCGATAGCGAAGAGCCTCGACCATCACCTAGAGAGGCTGTCGCTAGGAAGCTGGGTGAAGGGCCAAATACGGGTAGCTCTTCTTCACTCTTCGACACGGCACGAATTGTGAGGAGGTTCCCGTCTCTGGTGCCCTAAGTCTGGAGTCCAAATTACCGGGGGGGGGTAGTTTTGACTCCAGACTCCTCTGCCGGGGGAGATTAGTAATTTCTTAATTTTTTCATAAATATTTATATGTTATTTTGTAAAAGAAATAAAATATGTAGTAGTTATTATTTAAATATATTTTACGGTAAAATAAAAAAAATGATAATAAATATATGTATGAATAATAAAAATAATAATAACAGCACATTAACATCCCACTATACTATACTATAGTAAAAATAGCAATTTGAAGTGGCAGTGGGCCGGTCACGTTTGCCGCAGGGCCGATGGCCGATGGAGCAGACGAGTCCTGGAGTGGAGACCACGTCTCGATAAACTTAGTGTCGGACGCCCTCCAGCCCGATGGACCGACGACCAGCGCAAGGCCGCTGGTACATTTATTAATTATATTTTATAGAAAGTAAAATAGATTTCAGTTTTAGTCAAAAATGTCTAAATAATTTTATATCGAAAATTTATCAATACCGTCTAAATAAAGGTAATTATTTCGTAGTTTCAGTTTTCGAAAAGTTGTGGAAACTCGAAACATTTTCTTTAAAACCTAAAAGCAAATTGAAAGGGCCCGCTCGTTTTCTTGTAAGTTAATGACTATAATTTAAACTTAATAATAAAGACGGACAAGGAGCTTTGTTTGTGTCTGAAAGGTAAAATTTCGTCTTTTTGTTAAATAAGAAATGTGAGCTTAAGAAATTAAGACGTAAATTGAAGAGCATGACAAGCCCGGAAATCTGGTATCGTTGTTAGTCGAATTGTTTGTGTACAAATTGTCGGTAGTTATAGCATATTGTTACACGAGCAGTGAAAGTGACCTATTTAGGCATGAGTGTAGCGAGTGCCTAAATAGACCTTTCACCCGAGGTCAACACTGTGGTTTTCATTTCGAATATGAGGAGAGTAAATAATAACTTATTATTTAAATTTAAACAAACAATTACATCTATAATGAAATCAGGTATTAAATCCGTATTTAACTTTGATGAACCCATTTAATAAATCACATTATGTTACATAAGTCAAGTAAATTTCTTATTCTGTGACATTCTACCAGCCATTATTTTTTTCTGTCACTGGTGATAGTAAATATTTATCTTAAATCTATGTAAATTAAATAATTATTTAGTGAAAATTAATTTATAACTATAAAATGATGTTACAAAATTGTTGATATATTTTATTACAATTTATGCCACGATTTAACAGTGGCTGTAAAAAAGTTGGGAAATGAGTCGCAGGTATCTGCGGTTCGCGTAGTTTTTAAAATTATTGACAGCAGAGAAAATCGTTTCCCAGAGATGGAAAGTAGTGTTTTCATCCATGTGATCAGGCAACTCGAAGCGTCGTTTCAGAATATAAGAAATGAAAAAGAACATTTATTTACTTTGGAAACAATGGTGCATAAAAATAATATCTCTACATACATAATTGCTTGGCCTCACTGACTAGTCAGTCAGACTGATTGACTGATATATCAACGCAGCGGTCAAATTACTGGGATCAGCATCATAAACAATTGCATGCGGGTTTATACAATACTTTAGGTACGCATTAAGAAAGGATTTTTTAAAATTCATCCCTTTAGGGGGTGACAAAGGGAATGAAAGTTTGTGCGAAAAGCCGTCATTTTCAAAGTAAGAAACACGAAATTATATGTGCCTGTTTCTTTTAAATTATCATTTTAGAAAATTCAGTCCCTAAAGAGGTGAAAAGGGGGTCGGAATTCTGTATAAAAAGTCGTCATTTTAAATCATTTTAAAGTAAGATGCTCAAAATATTATACATCTGTCACTGATTAAAAATAAGTGTACACATATATCAGTTTTTTTTGGAATTCAACACTTAAGGGGACCCCCCCTTAAGTGTTGAATTAATTAATAGTGGCTACTTTTTACTTTTTTTTTACTCCTCAAACTGACTCTTTTTAATCTACGCAACCGAAACCGCTGACAACAACTAGTTACATATAAATTATACCCTTGGGGTTAAACGGGGAGTGGCTTGGGTAGAAAAACGCGCTTCTGGATACTAGTTTCATATTTTTTTCTTTACTTTAGCTGTTATAATTATTTTTGTTTAGTAGCAACTACTAAGGTATTTTTTCAATTATTTTTCTCTCCTTCCTGAGTAACACAAACTGTCTGTCATCGACCTGCCCCGTGGCTGCGCCACGTGGAATATCCTAGGCAGTAGCTTTGTCTTACATACTCAAAAATTTAATTAGGTGTTCTATACATATATGCATTAGGTATGTATGTTTGCTTGCAGAAAAACTGTTTACCTTATTGTAATTGATATGTTTAAACCCTTATTTAAATGCCTATAATATGAAGGTCTCTGAAGCTACTACTGAAAGAAGGTTCTTGCTACCAGCAGTTCAGGTTAACAGCTAAAAGGCAACAACTATTATTATACTATTCTTGTAGAAGTTTTATAAATAACTTTTTCATCTTTATAAATATACGGCTCTGTACAATATTTACTTGTAATATATCTAGCCAGTGTCAAGTATTCATGAATATTCAAGTTTAAGAATAAGCTTCAAGCCCTTAAATGAGCCAAATGTAAAATATGTAGCTCTTTCATTGATACTGTAAAGACCTAGACGCTGACAAAAGACAAATTCACACCTTCATACCTGTAGAAACACATTTTATTACATTTCGGCATTTGGACTTCTTTTGTTTACTTTGTGTTTAAAAATTGTGATTAAAACAACAACCGATTGTGTATTGTAATCTTTTACGGCCTATTGTTGTATTGTGATTACTGCCAGGTGTCTCGGATTTAAAGTACAAACTGATGCTAGGAAATTCGGCCACGCGGCCGAGTAGACATATTGCATCTGTGCAGTATAAAGCAATGCCCCAATTGACAGATCAGGCAGTCGAGCGATAACCACAAGCGACAAGACGTGTGTACTACAATCGGAATAACGACCTTCTGCATTACGTTTGGACGTATTGTGTTCGGTTATATTTGTACCTGTGTTATACGTGTTTGTATAGTTCTAATAAACTCTATAGTAATTCTAACGGCATTTTAATTCGAGTCCTGCAACTCGTAAAAATACCAAACGAGGCTGTTTTTGGGCAGTTCACGAAGCGTTCACTAAACAGTGTAGTTTTCAATATAAATGTATGTACAATTCTTCCTATAAAGTGAATTCTGCTAGGCTAGGACCTTCAGTTTATAGAGAAACGGATAGTATACCCACCACGTTCTTGCAAGGCTGATGGTGGATTTTCACATCGGTCATCTGGATGTCCAGCTTTCATCAAGAAGTTTTCTTCGCCATCAGCACGTGGTAATTGTATCAATATGCACATTAGGTCCAGGTACGCACCTAAGTTTCGCATTCGTACCCATGCCCTTTGAGTTTAGGACGCGAGTGCTCTAACCACTATGGCTCACATTTGATTACCTAATATATATGATATACCTATATAGTTTTTTTTTTTTCAAATAAAACTGCATAGCAACAAACCAACTTCCTACAAGTTATCGCCAAAAACTGCACAAACAATTAATCACGTTTAATGAATAATATAACTCAAATTAAAATAATTATTAATATTGTCAGATCCGAAAGCGGGGATCCATACGTCTTGTATAATCTCCGTACATTACAAGTCCCGGCTGCGATTCGCCTTCCGCGCCGTTGAGATATTGTAATGAAATCCCGCCATCTGTTTTCTCTCGCTAACGTAATATGATGTGCGACCTGTGCCTGCTTTCCGTATACCTCGATTAAAATAATAGCCACTTATTAATATTATGAATGTCACCTCCGTATCATAATTACCTAATTTACTCTAACACCGCTGCCTTCTGTACTATGTTGACTTTCAAGTTTCAACTTCCCCGCGATGGATTATCATTGTATTTTATGTTACAGTAAACAGACTAATAGCAACGTACAATTAATACTATAGAATTAAAGGCACGCATCATTATGATGAAACCCGCACATCGACATACTATGGACGGATACGGTACTTTGAACAAGCGTGGAATACTGCACTGTTCTCACAAAAATGAAGGGGTCTGAGCCCAGCAGTGAGATTAAGTTAAATAGCTAATAAGTGTCAAAGTATTCATATATTTTAATGTTTCCATTTTATTTTTATCCGCTGCGAAGCCCGCGTCGTTCGTAGCGTGTCTAATGCGGCGACCTATCCTGTAAGTCCTTTCCTTCTCTTTAATCCCCGCCCTCTCCCGCGCCATTATTACTGTCCTTTATTTCTATTGTATTAATACATTGACATATCACGTGGCTACTCACTGTTGACTACAACATTTTAAAATATTTAAATGTCGCTTTGACAATATTACCAGTTCGCATTGCAAGTGAATGATACCTATCCGAAGGTTATTCATTGCGCATATCAAATGGGTAATTAACATTAGGCAGCACACCGCGGCTGGTGCCAGATTACATGGTGCCTCCGTCACATGTGATCCGATACCGATAATCGCTCATATCGTATGCCACTAGCTAATAATGTTGGCTGGCATGTGCGAAGTGCGATCGTACCGGGAACGCTCTAATATTCGATTTGTATTCACGGCTGTGTTGTTTATGGGCTATTGAGATGCGAGCACCCATTGACTGGGCAATTTACATTGAATCGCTACTTTTGTGTACACATCGAAACCGTCCACCGCGCGAATGCGGTGATGTTCTAATTATGGCTATTTATAGCGCACATTTCAGCACAATAAATCGTCGTACTGCCGTAATATCAGGTTTAGGTTTGAAACGTGTATTTTCAAACGAACAAAATGGTTACTTATATAAATGTATACTCATTAATTTAATGTACGTAGAATATCACGCATAAGATGAACAAAATAGAGACTATTAATGCCCATTTTGTATCATTTTTCTAAAAGAACATTTAATTGAAAATACCACTGAATGGAAATGTAAACAGAATAAATAATTTTTAATAATAAAATTTATACACCCGATATGTCATTTAGAACTCAATTGTAAACTAAGCTAACTTAATAGTAAATTAATTTCACATTTTAAAAGTTATAAAGAAAATCACACTCATTTATTTTTCTTCTACATGTAATCATTTCATATAGTTAATTATATAATTTATATAATTTGTCAGGTGGTAGGGCATTTGCCCGGCTGGATAGCTACCACCCCTGGTCTAAAGTAAAGTATGTCGCCATAACAACCTTGAGTTGTGTTCCGGCATTGGTGATCAGGTTCCAGTCTCCCTCTCTCAAGAGAGCAGCAGCGCATTTGTAGCACCTTTGGTGTTGCAAATGTCCGTAGGCGATAGTAACCGCTTTTCATCAAGTGGGCTGTTTGCCTGTCTGCTGCTCCTGCAATAAAAAAAAAAAATAAAAAAATATGAAAAATATCTCAAAATACAATTTTCAAACTATATTCTAAAGCAGAATATTTTTGGGTGCTTTAGACTCAAAATAAAAAATGCGTAAATACTAAGCATATTTTGCAAATTTGTTGTTTTTCTATGTTTTACTCGGGACCGACTTCAAGGTTTTGTAAAAAGAAGTCGGTAAAGTATTATTGTAATATAATATTTTGCTTTTTAGCTTGAATTCGGTTTTGTTTTTGTAAAAATATTTTTTACTTATTAGTTGCGCAAAAAATTGTATAGCATTAGAATTAATATATTAAGCGCCTGTATAAATTGTACTACTGGCACGCGTATACAAGTTTACCATCTCACACTTTGCTGTAGACGCTCGTCAGCAGGAGTTGATCTCGATTTCCCTGCGATCCACTTATTAGATGCTTACTTGGTGACAATGGGACAGCCTCAGGAGTAGTCTCTCGAATAAAAAAATTGAAAAGCGGTCTACAATTTACGGAGATATTGTGTAACAAAGAAGTCGGTTAACAATATTCGAGGGTTTCTGTCGATGTCCCTGGGATCCACTCATCAGATCCTCACATGGTGATTTATGTAGTACACTTTCGAATAAAATATAATCGGTCTATAATTGACCGAGACACCGCGAAATAAACAATTTTCAAGGACTTCTCTCGATTTACTTGTGATTCACCTATAAAAGTCACCCACACAATGAAATGGTGATTAGAGGACCAATCCGGGAGTATACGTTTTTGATTGAAAAAATATAAAGAAATTGAACTTTAAATAATTGTATATTTCGTTTTTATTCAAGACTATTGGCCTTTCCTTTAATATCCATTACGTATCCCGCAGCTATATTTTCCATGGCGATAAGCTTATAGGCAATTTTTACTATTTATTTGCTAAATTTCATAAAATTGATTCTATAGGCTCTTTCAGAAATAATAAACACTCCCTTTAACGATTATTAATGCTGTTGCTATTAAACCCTTTAACCTTGCATCATTGATGAGTTTTGTCAGCTTTAATTATACTGTAATTACAAGGACAAGAACAACAATGCTACCCGAGGCTCCATCTACAGGTTCTTCGGGTCCGAGTCATCCGACGACATTCAGTTATTTTTGCTGGGGGGCGGAGCATCTGCAATCTGCCACATATGACTTCTACAAATAACCCAGACCCTTATAAACCGCTTCGCAATATGCTATTTCTGTTTTGTTTTTGGTTATTATTTTAAGGAGAAGAAGCGGCAAGGAACTTTTCAGCAATACGTCTAGCTAAAAAATCTTTTATTTCATATTTATCTGTCTGAAGATTTTTTTATACATAACTTTATTAAAACTATATCGAGGAGGATATACTTGTACATAAGTTTTTAGTTGGAAAATGTAGGTTCTGGAGGAGGGTCCAAATTTCAAAGAAGTATAGCTGCATGCAAAAACCCAATTAATATCAAATAATTCTAGACGGTTCTATTTGCCTCAAAAGATCATTAAGAACAAGTAGTTACAGCAAATGCAAGAATAGAAAAATTAACGCTAGTATCCTGAATACGGAGTACTTGTATACTATATCCGATTCATTTAAATTTACTTGAAGTGCTTGTGAGTGTTCAACTTCTGCTATCGAATTGCAATCGACATGAGTTCTATTTGCCTCATTAAAAGTTCGAAGCACCTGATCGGAACACAATGCACAGCAAAGGTATCTTAACATTCTGTTTCAGCATTGAACAAGCAATAGCAATGAACACTATGCATTCAAAAATAAAGTTATTATCATAATGTTTCACAAAAGTTTCAGACAAATGAGGCGAGTTTGCTGTTTTGTGTGCATTTCTAAATGAACACTTATGTATCTGAAGTTTTAAATTTGTTACCACTAGTTTAGAGAGATACGAAGTTTTGCAACAGACTGTCATGACACTTATTGTAGTTCAAAATTTAAATTTATATGTAGCAAAATTGATAAAGTAGTATGAAATATATTGGATGAGCACATTTGCTTTGAGGACTACGAATTTTTTCGCCGAAGTGCATATAGCGATCTTCACCTTTCGACCTTCACCCACCATCATATTAGTAAGTACTGTATAAAGCTATTTGTAGAGACCCGTATATATTGTAAGCTTTAATTTCTGAGCTGGTCATGTGTTCGTATCTAGTTCATATCATATACATGTTGTAGCCTATTTGAACCTAAAAATTGGAATCATACTTCGTCTGCCAAATACATGTGGGTGAAGATGTCTATAGAACAGTAACTAATCCTCAACATCATCAAGCATTGTCTGTATCATATATATGTATGCATATATTGCATATGTAAATCAAATACATAATCATAATAGCAAAGACATCATCTACGTCAAAGCCAGTATGTGTGTAACAAAGTCATCCGCATCAAGGCTCTCGAGAAGCAGGTGTGTAGTTGTGACATTACGCTTTCAGGAACCCTAATCATCTGTCAAATGCAGTTCCTTCTATCTGCAAATAGATACGGACAGGCCACACATACCTGATTCACAGCGTTGTCTCGAGTGTTTAAAGAAAATCGGGTTGTGAGTGTACATGGGGATCTTCGAAAGTTGCATCCGTGACTAAAAATTGAGAGAAAGAAGACTAAATTATCATGTAATGAGGAGGGATGAAAGTCACGTGAAAAAAATACTGGAACATTAACGGATAAAAAAATAAAGATAGACCAAAAAAGAAGTGGATAGATTGTGTGAAGGATGATATGATGATTCTTGGTGTGTCAAGGACAAAAGTCAAATTACAACCCACAAGACCCCAAATTATTGGGAGAAGGTGAAAGAAAAGAGAGAAAGAGGTTGTTAGGGTCCCACTACGCTACAAGTCGCCTGATGCGAAGATATGTAGGCAGGATTTTTTATTTCAGCACTGATTAACCTTATAATCTATATAAGCAATATTTTATTTCAAATAATATTGGGACTATTACTGAGTATTAAGCCATGCCATTAAATTATCTAAAGTAACTATTACAATGATTAATAAAATATAAAAGAATTGTCTCCTGTAAATTCCAAGTTATCAAGGTACGGACTTTATGTGATTTTGACATATTTATATAGATAGAGGCAGCGTAAAGCGTGGGCGACGCGACGTGGGCCATCGCTTACACCCTCGCACTCCTAGAGGTCTCGCACCTTGAAGTCAGAAAAAGTTACAATTTTCGTCGCATTCGAAGTATCGAAAAATTGTATTCGTCGAGAGAAACAATAATCCTTACTGATACCAAATTTATTTCGGCGTTTAAACCGATGAAAAAATGTATTCGTTGTAAAACAATAATTCTAAGTCATTTTTTCTTAATTTCTGCTGACGAAATTTGCGGTAAATATTACAGGGAACCACCCCGGGCACAGCCCGTAGTCGGTTTCAATTGTTTTCCAAATTCATCTTTTGCGTTACCAGAGGGCCTCGTAAAATGTATGTTGCCGAGATGGAATTTAGTTCTTGCTCCGCCGATGTATTTATATGATGCTTATATTGTGTCACATTGTTTTCGACAGCTATAACTATTTATACATCACCAGAGATATCAATATCCTGTAACAGCAGTTAATACAAACACACAATATTGTTTAGGACTCTCAAAGAGACGTAAACACAACACTATACATTACATGCATCGCTTAACAAGCATATATAATTAATATGCTAGCGCTTTTCCCACCGCTTAGCTTGCGCAAATTTTTAATCGATATTAAATGTTCTGGCATATAAAGAATTGAATGTTCATTTCTTTCACCAAACGAACACGTGTATTAAATTCAACGCTGATATATTCCATCAGCTTTGCTCGGGAAATGTTTAAATTTCTATATCGTGAAAGGTATCCCACTTTGCGGGATTAAAAAAAGACAAAATTATACGAGACTAGGATATGCCCGCTACTTCGTCCACGTTTGACTTAAAATACCCGCGGAATTCCCGAGACACAAAGTATCGTAGCTATCTTTTTAGTACAAAATATGTCGGAATAAGCTAATATTTATGCACTCGTACAACTACAAACCGCTCCTGGGAAAATTCCTGCGGGATACCCGGGATAAAAAATATCCATGTAGGAACGGAGAAAGAATACAATTTCCTGCGGCCGGGCGGCCTGTCGTAAGAGGCGACAAAACAACCCACAGCCAGGTGGTAGGGCATTTGCCCGACTGGATGGCTACCACCCCTGGTCTAAAGTATGTCGCCATAACAACCTTGGGTTGTGTTCCGGCATTAGTGACCAGGTTCCAGTCTTCCTTAAGAGAGCAGCAACGCATTTGTAGCTCCTTTGGTGTCGCATGTCCATAGGCGATGGTAACCGCTTTCCATCAAGTGGGCCGTCTGCCTCTCTGCTGAACTCCTGCAATAAAAAATATCACACATATATAAAATTGGTATATGGTATAATATGATGTGCTATCGACCAGTAAAAAAGTCACGTTGGATTTTTTTAAATCTGGCAATTTTTAATTATTCCCAGAAAATTTCCACAGACTTCTCAGGACAAAAAGTTGCGCAGATTTTAAGTTTAAGAATTTGCTGTCGATTAGTGAAAACAGCATCGAAATCGGCCCCCTAGTTATTTCGTGAATCCTGAACAAACAAACAAACCGAGAAAGAGACAAGAAATCTAAAAAATGCATCGTTTTCTCCGTCACTTATATAGTCTATTCCAGTTGTTTTTTTAATGACTTTAATGTACAGATACGGCATGTTAAGAGTTTTATAGTATTATAGATAGATTAAAAGTTTCCCATGGTAATTTGTATTGTAAAAGGTACATGAAAATCGATTCATGGCCAAGGCTTTAAAGAAGGAGCAAACAATATCCAAAATAAACTCTCAATCATAATGTATATCTCATCCAACCAATTCTTACATATGGAAAAATTTAGGTATAATATTAAATAAAATCAATGATAACTGAAGAGTTTGTAAAATCCATACAGACATAAAGTTATAATTACATGTAAAATAAATGTCATTGACCTGGTTGTATACAAGGGTAGCTCTAACGCGTCTCTTTTCGGGTGTTATTGGCTTTCGTGAATGATTTACACATATTGATATTGGTCGGGACCAAATTAAGGGCTAAATACCCTAAACTTAATTAAATTTACCCACTATCGGGTTGTTGGACACATTATTCAATCTCAGTGGACACTACAAACAAGTGCCTGGTGACGAT
This sequence comes from Dendrolimus pini, assembly GCA_949752895.1. Taxonomy (NCBI): domain Eukaryota; kingdom Metazoa; phylum Arthropoda; class Insecta; order Lepidoptera; family Lasiocampidae; genus Dendrolimus; species Dendrolimus pini. The sequence goes on from OX457133.1 coordinate 12,780,172, forward strand.
AAAACACGCCAGTAGTTGTCCTACACAAAGCGTAGAACAGACAAGCGTGCTTTTGTTTAATGTTAGCGGTAGACATTACTGTTAATTTATTTAACTACTAGCGGTTCCGACGGACGTAGTCCTGCCCGGAAAGAATAAAAATGTAGAACCCGATTCCAACGCCACCTTTTCTTACGAGGTGTAATCCATAATGGACACCCTACCACTCAAGCACAATGGTAGGGTAGCATTGCACTCCCGAGGACATGCTCGGACCTACCACTAAACCACCACCGCTTTAATCCATCTCGATACCGTATGTCAAGACCTCGAGAACTAAAGACAAGTCCAATGGTCCTAATGGTGACGGCTCATAGAGCACCTCCTACATAGAGTAAAATGTCGATCCACCACCATTATTAATAAGTTTCGCGTGCAAACTCAACGCAGCGCCATCTCTAGACCAGTATCTGAACGATAAGTATCCCCGTCTTATCGTTCATGGCCATTGTCAGGGCGGCAGGGATTTGATGGAAAGGGAAGGGATTATTGAGTGGAGTGATTTATATATTTACAATCTATATATATATATCTCCTCTAATATATGCATAATCTATATTGTATATACTAGTAAAACTAACAACTAAGTTATCTCACCCATGATCCAAGTGCTCTTTTGAAATTGGAACGACTCAATTTCAGATAGCCGCGCACGTGTCAATGGAAGGTTGTTGTTATAAAACCTTTTTTCAGCTTCGGCCGACAAAAGGTCGATTGGCGATATTATCGACGTTGTGCACTAAGCGTAAATCTGAACAACGAGTATGGCAAGAGGCATGTTACTTCCACGTCGCATCTCTTATGCATCCCGCCAAGCTTATGTTAGCTGTAAATCTACACCAACACTGTAACCAACAATTTAGAAAATAACTTCTAGTTAGTTTATTAGTTTTGAAGACTTGTATGTACTTAATAGAATTTGGCAGTTAGATGTGTACTAATTTAAAAAATTAACAGAACAGTAATAATATACAAAACAATTTCTTAAGTGTTAGTTGATTGTTGTTGTACTATTGTTAATGAGTTGTATTACTGAGTAGATAATATTAGAGGGTACGATTACCGCACTACTTGGCTCGTTCCGTCATTACTCGAATATAAGTGTGCGGACGGCGTGATGAGTCGGTCTGACTCTGTCTGACTCCGACTTTGTTTGGATATACATTCCCATTCCGACTTTAGACTGGTACAAAGTCTCACTCCGGTTTTGTTATGATATACACGTGGTAGTAGCGCTCTAGGGTGGCTAATTATTGTGTAAGAAGTGAGACTTAATTCAATCAGCTATTATAAGTTTATGTGGTTTATAGATTTTTTATCAGATTTCTATCTAATTTTACATTATATTCTAATTTATAATTAGATTCTAATTTTATTTCTGAGACTGATTATATTGTTAATCTGCACATTAGTTACATTATGTGACAAAAGCCAGAAGAATATAACAATGTGTGTAGATTAACGGACTTATTCATATTAAGTTAAAGTAAGTTTGCAGGCTTCTTTAAAAACCTTAAAAAAACCTACAAACTCAATATTAATAAGACCGTAAGGTTTTAGGTATGTAACAGAATTTTTTGACGGAGCCATAATAATTTTGTTTGCAGGTTGTATACCAGATCACAATTTTTTTAATAAGTTACTCCTTGATAACAAAAATATTTTTTTTATCGATTTGATATCAAAATAATAAAACCCTAAATTCTTTTTAAATAATAACACGTAACAGCCAGTTTATTTACTTCGAGTAATAACAATACCACATATCTAAAACCCCTAGTCTTGGTAAGTATAACATTTTATTCCACACAATACGAGCAAGGATGCATATCGAGCAAATAGCGGTCCCACTGGAGGCATTGAGACGTAGTATTTGCATCAATAGATGCATTGCCATATAAAAGCCTTCTGCATCGCTTGAATTCTTAAAAACTTTATAAGAAACGCAAAACATTTTGCGTCTTTTTTACTATTTTTTAGAACCACATACATCCATATGCCATAAACATATTCCTTATGAACTTGCTTTTTCTAGAAGTAATCGAAGGCTTAAGTACTATTAATAAAACATCACTATTTGAGCCTGGGTTCAGACATATCACGTAGTAACCAATAAGTTGCAAAGGCAAAATGTTAGTTAAAAAAAATCGCCATTTTTTCCGGTCTTATTCATATTGAATTAGATTAAGTTTGAAGCCTTCTTTATGGTTCTAAAGACACCTTTAAACTTTTTTTTTTGAGGCGAGGGAAAAGGCTGACCGATTTACGCACTCTCTGGGCCGTCACTAGGAAACGGCACGCATCCATCCGGGGCGATAACGCTAGCAATAGTATGCTTTGTTTGCGTTCCGTCCGCGATAGCTTGACACAGAGGAGTGTGGAAGACTCATAGCGATGCCGCACGGGCGAGCAACCACAATACCCACTAAAAACCCCCTCCTCCCTGTCGACCCTGCAATTTTGTTGTGATAGAAAGACTGAGATATAGAACATAGTTACGCAACAGTCAATCCAGCGCAATAAAGTGCCTGGAGTGTGCCCTGGGAGAACACACCCCACTTCGAAACGGGGGCAGATGAATCCCTTGCGTTGCCTAGTAGCAAGGGCCCCCCGTACCGGAACCTAACTCAGGGAGGGAAGTAATGCGCGTACCTGCCTCTCCGGGTGCCAGCTGAAGGCCGGCGACCTCGGGTGGAGGCATTAGCACGCGCTGCAGGACTTCGCTCCCTGTCCCTTTCTGCGGCCTCTTTGAGAGACATTACTGCCTCACAGAAAGTAACCGCAGACTCCCAGCGGTCGTCGCTGTGCAACATGGCCGTTACCAAGTCGCCAAGCGATCGGACGGCTCCTACGTGCGTCTCGAGCTCGAAACGCTGAGGCGTCCATGCAGCGCACTCAACAAGCGTGTGAAACGCCGTATCGGGTGCGCCGCACTGGCGGCAGTCCGGAGAAGGTAAGCAGCCCACAATGCGAAACAGATACCTTTAAACTTACTGCAACTTACGATGAATAAAACTGTTATTGTTAACCAATTGCATCACGTGTCCCCATCATACACTCATGTCTTTAATTTGTCTACTCTAATATAACAGAAATTTAGAAGGAAAGTATATTTTACACTTACCGCTACGTGGAATAAAATTTTACTTTTTATCGACTTTCGATTTACTTTTTATCGACAATTTAACTTTAGAAATTTAAGTACTTGTGTTACGTAGTCTGGAGGTTACTGCGGTAGAAAATTGACAAAATAATCTCGGCGGCGATATTTGGCCATCAATTATCGATCACCTTGAAGCTAAGTGTACCTGCAATTAGACTAGTTGGTCCTAAACACGAAGTTCACGGGAATATTATTCATAGAAGACATAACGGGCCTCACAATTCGAGTAACGAAGTGACCTGGAGTGCTCCGTAAGATCGCGTCAAGAGACCATTAAGGCCCCCTCCACTGCGCCAATCTCCTTGAGTATCACATCCAATTTTTACAAAAGACACTGTAAAATCTTTTGTTTATTTAAAACAAGAAAAATCCTGATTTATTGCGAACCCATCTCTTATAGTATTATGTATGTCAACACACATTTGTTACGCACAGAACTTTGTTTGGAACAGCTGTGATTGATGAATGTTTTTATGTATCATTAGGTCATATGTTCGCAGTCCATTTCGAAATTTAATTTGATTAATATTGATGAGCTTTTTGAGAGAATACGTTATTCAATATACATAATCTGTTTTTACAGATTTTGTTTACAACTGTATATGCCATATTCAGTAATTTTTATAATTTACCCAAACATCTAATAATTACAGCGTGGCAACGCAGCCAGCCTTCTGGGCACGCTTCCCTCTGGCAGCGATTTGTTACATACTTTATGTTCAAGACATAAAATATCCAAAATTAACTTTTTTATATGGCAATAAAGAAACCTAATTTTAATAGGTGACAACATTATTAAATAAAATCTCTTCAACTCAAAATGGCTTCTTATTAAAACGCCCCCTAAAAGTTTTCACTCTATATAATTACTTAATAGAGTTTGTGGAACCAGCGACCTATGGATATACAGTCCACTATGAAATTATTTACAATTTAGTTTATTTTTAAGCTCCATAACAACTAATAGTAGTTTTCTTTTGTAGTGTAATTTAATTTTAAAGATGGTTTAGTTTATAATTTAGTTTATTTTTTTAGGTAGCTTTAATTCCATATGTCCATTTTTTATCTTCAATAATATTATAAAATTATATACATGCTGTGCTATAATTATGTACAATATTAAGTTTTAACAATTTACTTCCCGTATAGAAAGAGTTTTAATTTAAAACATTCTAATTACTAACTACTAAAGCTGGTGTGCACCGAAATTTAACCGACGGTTAACCAAAAGTAATCACTGTTTTTCCATACATTTTTGGTGATTATTTTATTTTAACCATCGGTTAAAAGTCGGTGCACACCAGCCTAGGAAAGTTATAATTACTTTTAATTTTACATTCTCCATTAAGATAATTGTTCTTTATAAAATAGGGTCTATTATTAACGTATATATCTAATGTTTTAAAAATGTGATAATGCTCTTCAGGTATACTCTTTGTTCAATAAGAAATGAATAAAACAATATCCTTAAAATTTTATCCCTTTCTTTCACTTGTTCACGTACTAATGTTTAAGTATGTGGAAACGCGCTGAACAAGTGTGGTTTTATTGGAATAAATATTCAGACTTCACAGAGGCGGTGAACAAAAGGCTGCGTGTGCTATATTGTTACATAATCAAATTTGTTACTGGATTAGGTTGAGAATGTGCAGATGGCGCGTTGCGAGTAAGTAAAGAGCGAACTGATAGGGTCTCGATCTACGTGTCCCGCTTACTGACGACCGTTTTCACATTTTTGATATTCAGATCCAGCAACCACTGGGAACAAAACCCGAGTTAACTTCACGATATTGAAAGCTTATGGATTTTCGATGTTGTCTGCGAATATGAGTCGGTAATCAACGGTAAAGAATATGGTACCATTGAGGCGCTTTGATTTCACCGCCGATTTACCTCATTTAAAATTTAGATACCTAATAGAAGCAATCTTTTTCTTGTACTTTTGAAAAAGATATATCAAATTGCATATTATATTGCCCATATATATGCAAATGTACAAATTTTTCAATTATTTATGAAACTGTTTGGATAAGGAGATTCCATTTTTGTATGAAATCGAGCAATTGCGTTATTACAATGTTTAAATAGTGTATATGTGTAATCTTGAAATTTACATGTCATTATATGAGATAAATATTTTGAATACATTTCATTTATTGTATACTTATTCAGACTCTTTTATACTTGTATATAATATACATAATTAGTTACACACTTATTAGGTATTGTTACAATTCAGGTCCCGACAAAAACAAAACCCACCTGCATATTTGAAACAAAGCACCTTAACTGCCCGTCGGCATTTGAACTAATAACATTGAGATTCTTTTATGATCGTCTTCTTTTGTTTACTTATTGGTATACGGCCTATTGTTGTATTGTAATCATTAGCCAGTGTTACGGATTTTAAAGTACAAGCGGATTCTAGGAAATTCGGTCCACGCTGCCGGGCGGAGATATTGCATTTGCGCAGTATAATCCAATGGCCCGATTGAGGGAGGAAGCAGTCGAGCGAGAACCACGAGCGAAGCGAGACGTCTGTACTACAATCGGGAATTTAATAAGTGACGGACTATGCGCGTTTTATTAAATTACGACCATTACGTTTGGACTTGTTGTGTTCTGTTATATTTGTACCTGTGTAATACGTTTTTGTATAGTTCTAAATAATAAACTCTATAGTAATTCTAACGGCAGTTTAATTCGAGTCTCGCGACTCGTAACAGTATATTGGTTATAGATTTCTTAAATAAAAGTAATATCAACGTCCCACTGCTAGATTTGTCAGTCACCACGTTTATCAAAATGAGATTGGCGCCTTTCAGGCATTGGTTATCTTGATCTGTATAATCGTCCCAATATTTCTCTTAATCTTTATACGTAGTAAATGTAATAAATTGCATTACATTATATTAGGTCAGAATAATTGCCGTGTTTCCCGGCTATCGTCGAACCCATATCATCGTCATGCTGTTGGCATGAGTGCCTTTGTTTAATAGCTAGTAACATCACTTCACCAGTAACATTTGCTTTGATTACAACTGGCTTTATACATACAGCTATTTTATGTCTTACTATCGACACTTTTACCTTAGCAAGAAAAGTGACATGTGAGAAGTTTATGTCAAATTTTAACCAGTAGTCTAATTTCAAACAGGACTTTGTCTGACACATTATATAAAACGTAATTTGTAGCGCTATCGTAAATTTTCCTACGAAATAAATAGTAATTTCAATTGTATAAAATTATATTTATTCCTGTTACAATTTAATACCAATCTTAAACTAAAAATCACGATGCTTATTGGTCTATTTTCGTAATTTCTCCCACACCGTCCTATTTGAAATAGATTTTAGTAAGCCAAATGAATTTATAGTAAGATAGGAACTGGTCATAAATATAAGTTGGTACAGTTGGACGAAAAATCAATACCTACCAATCCACCATTGTCTAAGCGTTTTGGTAGATGGCCAATATTAATTGAATGAAAAAAATGATCGCCTATGCATTTTTTCGCTTTGGATGATGGGCTAATGGAAATTGGCAGTGGTCTCGGCTGCCACCCGTGCCAACTTTTGCGGAGCCAGCTATCGCTATGCTCCAGTTCAGAGCAACGGACGAGATATATCGTTTCAATTGAATAATGGTCTCATACCAATTGCTTTTTACTTTTCTTGCAATCGAATTCATTATGATTTTTTTTAATTTTCCGTATTATGTAGCCTTAAGACAAAAAATTAATCCCTACGATTGGTTCATTTTCATTGGTCTATATGTATGTCACAGACTTTTTCCCAGGGCACAAACGGTCTTTGCCTAGATTGTCTAGTCTAGTTATATGATTTTAAGCCAAAATATATAAAAACCGTCATAAAAAATGAGGCGATCCTACTTTTAGATTTATCAAAAAAATATGTAATTAATTTACTTATATCATAGAAGCTAGAGCTAATAAAAATATATTTGTCATATTCGTTTTTTCAAACCCAGAAACAGTAATAATCACGAAGTGAAGGTATATAAGTATATATTTTTTTGTTGATCAGTTCAACGTAGGCACCCAGTAAGTTATTTTTGTATTATGGAGTGGAAAATTATGAAAGAACTCTTATCACGAAAATGGGTTTAATCAAAATACGTTGAGTTCCTGAGATAATGTGGTTTCTTTTAGAATTGCACAGCTAATGTTCAAGAACTACATTATTATAGTCCATGTTGGATTTTTGCATCACATTTGCCACAAGGCTTAATTATTATATCATGACTAGATAGATAGATAACACTTTATTGCTCACCAAAACAAACAAATACAAAACAAAATGCATAATTACAATACTTCTTGGCTAAACAACAGGCGGCCTTATCGCTAAAAGCGATCTCTTCCAGGCAACCCAGCTTAAAAGAAATTCTTAACTAATCTCGCGATGTAGGTGGAGCAGAAAAATGATCGGACTGTACAATTTAAATATACATACTTACACTAATTTATAAATTTAATACATACATATATATATATATACATATATATATATATATATATATATAATCTAAATTAATAAATTTATATATATGTTAAAATTATATGTGACAATTTATACATAACAATAGATAAATACGTAAATGCGTAATATATTAGACATACTTATTTAAAGATAGATAGTACTTTGTAAGGGAGTTCCGAAATATAGGTAATGTTTTGGCCTCTCTGACAGTAAGAGGCAACGCATTCCATAGTTTGACAGCCTGCACTGTAAAAGAGTTATCATAAAATGATGAAGTGTGTACAGGTGTCAGGAGTCTACGATATGTATCTGAGCGCAAATTGTGAGAAGTGGAGAGGCGAAGGAATTCAAAACGTTCCTTAAGGTAAGGAGGACTAACAGGATTATATAGTATATTATAAAGGAGAATTAGAATGTGAGCATTCCGGCGAAATCGAATAGGAAGCTTCATACGAAATTGAAACATGGTCATATTTTCGCAAACCAAATATGAACCTGATACAGAAATTCTGAAGTCGCTCAAGTTTATTTAGCTGTTCTGAGGTTATGTCTAGATAACAGGCGTCTTGGCTCAAAGGGATAGAAGTACCGTTTAAAACAACCTTAGGTAAATAATATTTTCTTATATTATTTATATTATTATTATTTATTATAACCTTAGGTAAAGCTGGCCAGTTTACTTTAGCTCTCATTCTAGGGCTACCGATAACTATCACTTGAGACTTTTGAGGGTTTACTGCAAGACCAAACATTGTACTCCAATGATGTATGTACTTCAGATCGATATTAATTCGATCAACAGCATTAGGTAAATCATCTACCGCAGCTTGGGTGTAGATTTGTAAGTCGTCTGCATAGAGGTGATAGGATGAAGTCAAATGATCGGGAATGGTGTGACTAGTTAATTTGCAAACCAAGACTTAAATAAATATTATGCGCTTCAAGGGAATTTCACATTTGAATGATTTCATTCGTCTTTCAAATAGGAAGTCGATCGCATATGCCCCAAATGGACGTATTGGCATGCAAAGCCCTGTGCAGTTTCTATTGAATTGTAAATTTGAGTTCTGAGACTCTCGAGCGCTGATTCGGATGAAAATAATAAAAATCCACTTTACTATTATTACTCCCTATGAACCTTAGAAACGAGTATTCGTTAAAAGATAATAAATTTTAAGACTACTTAAATAGAATTGAAATACTGTAAAGTTTATATAGCTAATTGCACATTAGGTTTCGAGGTTTGGCATTTTATCCTCCTTTTAAAGACATTTTATAAATAAAATCAATGGGGTATTAGTAATCAATTGAGATACTTTTATCATCTCCCAAATAGTCGTAGCCTCTTTGATAACGAGTTTATTATAAAAATACTAGCTGTCCCGGCAGACGTCGTCCTGCCCGGTAAAATATAGGGGTTGATCGTAGAGAGTTGAAAATTTAGGGTAGTGTGTATTTTTAATGCTGTATCATAAAAAAAAAAGTTATCTAAAAATTAACAGAAAAATTGGGGTGGACTACCCTTAACATTTAGGAGGATGAAAAATAGATGTTGTCCGATTCTCAGACCTTCCCAATATGCACACAAAATTTCATGAGAATCGGTCAAACCGTTTCAGAGGAGTATGGTAACTAACATTGTGACACGAGAATTTTATATATAAGATTTTATTTTATGGGTAATATTAAGTAAAAAGTGGATATAGAATAATTTTTATATTGAAGGCACATACTTGTATGTAAGATTTACTAAATAGTAGTTTATATATGCTAAGGTACTACACGATATTAAGATGTTTTGGAAAAGTCTTGCACAGCGTACATTAGCGAATTGTTTTGCTTTGACTACGTGAACAATACATTATTTTACTTAGGTGGCTAAAGCATAAAATCTCCGTGTTGCAATACTACAATAGCTTAAATTAAAAATATATCGATGAGAATAGCATATAGTAATAGTAGCATAGGGCGCGGTAATAGGAAAGTCGAAATTCTGCAAAAGAAACAAGAAAACATATTTTAGTAATAAATCCATATAAATAAGTTTCGAAAGCTGATTTCACTGGTATTTTTTATTGTATTAATAACTATACCCACCAATAAAGGCCTATTATCGTATGTAACAGTATTGTTACGAGTTACGGGACTCGAATTATAATGCCGTTACAATTACTATAGAATATATTAGAACTATACAAACACGTATAACACAGGTAGAAATATAACCGGACGCAATCAATCCAAACGTAGTGCACAATTCAATAACACGCGCAAAGTCCGTAACTAAATGTACACACGTCTTGCCTCGCTTCTGTTTATCACTTGACTGCCCCTCTCTGCATTGGGACATTGCTTTATACTGCACGATTAAAATATGTTTCTCGGCTATGAAGACTGAATTTATAAGAATCACACGTGGCTAATGACTACCATAAAAGATTACAATACACAATGGGATGTTTTTCTAATTACAAATTTTAAACACAAAGTAAACAAAAGAAGACGGTCATAAAAGGGCTTCAATGTTATTAGCTCAAACGACGCCGACGGGTAATAAATGTGCTTTGTTTGCAGGCTCAAATTATAACAGTATTATAGAATATACTTGTAAGATTTTATATTTCCGGAAATATCAGCAGGAAAATTTAAAAAAAAATACAAGGTGTAAGGCGTGCCCTCTAGATGCAGCAAAAGCCATAACACGGAAAACCCTGTAATAGCACATTTCCGAGTTATTTGCGGGAGGCGTCGATATATGCGTGAATACTGAACTTGCAAATTCATAATTTGTATTGAACATCACATATTGGGTCGTGATTCGATGAGATGCCTCGCGAGCACTCAACTCCCGTGCCACGTGATTTAATGAGTGCGAATATTTCATATATGGTTAGGGACTGTGTCGACATCAGTCACGATATTAACGATATGTAAAATAAATTGAACAAGCAAATAACTTGGCTGCTCTATTTGTGTAAATTTTACCCGGAAAGTTGAGTTTTGGGGCAAATTATTTTGGAATAATCTTAATAGTTACAATTCCATACCCTGACGTAAAGGAAGATTGTTTTATTGATAATTAAATAAGAAGACAGCAAAATTTTAAAATTGACCAATTACGTATCAGTTAACGCATGGTAAAAAGTTTCGTAAGGGTAAGGTTAAGTTAACTTCAACGGTTTCCGTCTTTTTATTTGACTAATGTTGTGATTTGAATCCCAAAAACTACTCAACTTTGGATCTTGTTCATATGAATTTCCTTTGAAATTTTTGTGTAGCTCTACCACTATACTACCAGTTCAAATAATATATTTTTAATTTCAAGATCATATTCAGAAATTAGAAGGACCCACTTTTTGCGAATTTCTAAAATAGTAGAATATTTCCCCAAACATTGACTTACGGTCTTATTCATATTGAGTTAGAGTAAAAATAATGGAGGTTATGTTTTTGTATCATATTTGTATTTTGCTTCTCTGATATTTTTTTTGCAAACGACTTGCTTTTATTTATCTCGTCTGTTTTTTAAAATTAATCAATTAATGTTGTATTTCCCATTCCTTCCCCATTCCTATTCTTTCCCATTCCTATCAAACAGAAATGTAATATCTTTCCTGCCATATTAGTTCAATTTATTGTTAAAGTCTTTTAACGGTTTGATCAGAAAAGTCTATTTGGATAATGCTTTAAAAAAAGGTTTTTTTGTGGTTGCCTTTTTTTCTCTCGAGAATTGAATGTTCTCAGGTAAGAGTGATTGATGTCTTTATCTCGACATTTGTAAAGTGAGCGAGACATTTGGAATCACGTTTTCACTACCGCTCTCATATACGCCAAAATACGGTTCGCTCTGGAGTCTCGATATGGAACAAAAATAGTAGACTTGACATTATGAAATGTAATTTTGAAAAACTAGATCCTACCTAATTAGATGGTGCAACAATTCATGTTTCTATATATTTTTGACTATTAATTATTATAAATATAAGTTTCTCAAAAATTAAGAAGAAGCTTAACAAGGTTTCAAATTTTCAACTAATTTGTGTAGTCTGAGTACACCTATGTGTGTGTGTGCGTTTTCATTAGACAAGTCATGAAAAACCATCACAATGATTCATCTTTTTTTCCATAAAAATAACCCCCTTCCACTCGACCCTGTTGATAAAATACTCAACGGATCTTGTTCGAACTAATTTTCTTTCAACTATTTAATCTCTCCATCTTATAGTTCTAAAGTTTGTTTAATTTTTAATTATATTCTTTTATTGCAATCCGTTTCAAAATGATAAAAACAATGAACACTTGTCACCTATGTTGACTATCCCGCTCTTGACCAATTTTTTTGTATCAACAGTCTCTTTGTCAGACTGACTAGAATGGATGGTCATGTCTCGTTCATTCTTTTTCCAAATTACTGCCAGATGTCAAACGCATTCGCGAGCCCTATTTTAAAAGGGCGCGTGTTCGCGATCCCTATTATTTTATCACGTACAAACAACATATTTTAGACCAAATTCTCTACATGTGAATTTTACGACTCCGTCATTTTGCCAGAGATTTTATTTTACGACGAGAAACTTTGTCGCAGAAGTGAAAATAATAGATATTTAAGGCGCGCATTACATCTGTACTATACTTTGTTTTCTCTTACATACCGTTTTCTTTGTAACTCCAGACATCAATAGGAACAAGAAATATTTTTTGTGTAAGTAATCGAAATCTTTATAACGAAATGTATTTCAATATTTGCAAACAGTTTTGATTATATTTTCATCAAAACCTTTACATACATTTCGTTTGGAAACAAAAGGCTCTATTCAAAAGTCTATCGTGTGTTCGGCCACAACAGATTCGTGGGTCTGTCAGGCTCGCCCGACCGCAGACTACAACGGATTGGCCGGCGCGAAAACTGCTCCCATTTCAAACGTCGCTTTTTTATTCAAATATCATCCACCAACACATTTTACGGCTTTATTTGAGATGAATTTTATGCATAAAGTCATACGAGCAATCCCTTTACTGACACCGTCTTTTATTTGCATAGTACACTAAGAACAAATTTCCAAGTATAGATTCAAAATGACAGACTATATTTGATAGCTAGAGTGATCGACATTAACTAAACATCTGTATACTTTGCGTTTCACTTGACTGGCTACCTTTCAGTTTGATATTACCTCCATTGGAATCAATATAAACGCCTAAGTGCTGTATTTATTTATTCATTGTTTTCTATCTCAATTGCCTTAAATCCATTTATACCAAATACCAGACGTTCTGCTACAAAAAATTCACACAACAACAATTTCTTTTTTACTTGAAAAGAAAAACGATCCAATAAAACGCATATTACGTCGTCGCATTGTAAAAGAAATTTGAAAAGTAGGGGTACACAAACGGATGGTATTACAATTCGGTGCCATTTGCTCTCACGATGCCTCTTGTGTTCAAATACGTGCTAGTATGAAAATTTTTAGGAGAATATAAAGAAATTTTTCCCTTGAATTTACGATTTCGCTATCGCGTTTAAGCGGCGAATCATAGCGCATGGATGAAATATGATCACCCGTTGGATCTTTTCAGATGTGGACCAACAGTTTCTGCCATCCGTATATTACACTGTTACTGGATTATTACATGCATTTCTACTTAGTGTTTCAAAATTCAACACATTGTTACAAATTTACATTAAAATTTACTCAAAAATTAAATTTATATTAAGAGATTATATTATATATAGTTCAGTGTCGTTATATAGAGACATTGTGCTTTACACTGTTAATTGATTTTTCTAAACCGTAAAAAAATTATACCACTAATGAGTTATAATAAATAATTAAGTATAATAATATAATAAAGTTCAATACCTCAGGAAATACTGATGTAAGCAATTAGGTCTATGATTTTTTTTGTAGGAAATTAAAATCTCAACAAATTTGCTATTAACATTTTTTTGTATAGTACAATGCTTCTAAGATAACAGCACAAACACTAGAATTTTAGGTGAAAATCAACTCCAGTGACGTGTACCAACTCACCAGTGTAAGTTACACTTTCACCACAGTGGACACTATTGTATATTGATTAATTCTATCTATATCTATTATTCTATCTTATATTTAATAAAAAATAAAAACTTCGTTTAAAAAAACCGTTTTCAAATTTCAAATTTCAAATTTCAAAATATAGTAATTTTTATTATGTTTTACTTTGCACCGACTTCAAGATGTTTTAGATAATATATATTAATAATAATAGCTTTAGAAATAAGTTATTTTATACATTTTAATTTTTTAGTTTTTGAAGTCGGTTTTTATAACGAAGTTTTTATTTTTTATTTTTTACTTTTTAGTGTCTAGCTATGTATGGGTGGACCTACGAATGGTGCCGTGCTTCTTAAAAAATATAGATCCCAAGAACCGGGAACAAAAAAATGTTCGTAAAATGAAAACTACTGGGCCAACCTATGTCAAATTTTTAGGGGACCACATGGCAGCTATTCCGCGTCGAACAAAAAAAGAATCACGTAAATCGAATCATAAATCTCAGAGTAATCGGTGTACATATGGAACGGAGTGAAAATTATTTCCATGAAAAATGTTCATAAAATGAAAACTACTGGGCCAAACTATGTAAAATATTTAGGGGACCAATTGGAAGCTATTCCGCGTCGAACAAAAAAAGAATCACGTAAATCGAATCATAAATCACGGAGTAATCGGCGAACATACATAAAAAAAGCAAAAAAAAAAAAAGATCCCGACGAATTGAGAACCTCCTCCTTTTTTCGATGTCGGTTAAAAATGAATTTAAAACAAAATTTATAGAATTATAAAGCGAGACTGCGCCAATTGTATACCAATGAAAATGAATTGTGATTGATATTTAAACACTTAACAATTTATTAGTCAAATACTATATCCAAAATTGGAAAAGTTTTTGATTGCGCTCAAACACAGCTACTTTAATCATCACTTGTACAACTTATGCAAAAGAAAACTTTTAATACGACTAGAATATTTTTAAACCAAAAACAACTGAACTCAATGTCATCCTTTCTCTATAATTACAGCATCGTTACTTAGCCGTCAAATTATTCATCAATATCCGACGCCTAATTTTGAACAAAGGGCGAGGGAGAAAGCGAAAATTCATCAAAACTTTATTGAGGCTGAAACAATACATCAAGGCGCTAAAGCATCGTAATAGCCCAAAGATTGATCGTTTAATGTTGCAGGCATTATAGGCAAAAGGAGGCATTGTAAACGAACACAGCCTTGTCTTCCCACCAACACAAATAATAATAGTATATGCACAAGAATGAAAATTTACCTCAAACATCTGCACAGGTACCACGAAGAAAGCAAAACCACAATATAAAACAGGTTAAATAAACTCATTAAAAATGAAGTTGCATAGCTTCTAGTAACATAACATTTCACTTAATATCAGAGGGTGACGAATCCACCTTAACTTATTCGGAAGTCACAATTATATTTTATGGAACAAAACGAAATTAATAAAGTACTAAAACTTAATCAATTTACAAGAGTAATATAAAACAGTAATACAGTCCGTAGATCAAATCGTGAATCCATTAAAAAGGACAGATAAGAACTTTGTTGTTAAAAAGATTTATTTTGTTTCCAACTTTCCTTTCTTTAAATATTGATTATCCAACTTAGAATGATTCGCATTTTTACAAACTTAAATGTACAAGTTTCACTTCGCGATCACAAAATAAAAGTTTTGGAAAGCACTTTGTTGATTCGCTGCGATAAATTTGAATTGCGTGTGATCATTTATGTTCGAATAGAGAAGAAACGTATAGCATTCATAAATTAATGAGTAGTACTAGAAGACATTTGTGTACTTTGATTAAAATGAAAGCATGTTAATATTAGCATGTAGGGAGATTATTCAAGTATAAAACAATATATAACAGAAGGTTCATTCAGTACAAATTATTGTAAAAGTACATTCGCTTGAATATAATTGTGATTCACTTTCAATTAACTTTAGCTGTTTCAAAATAATTAACACCTAAGAGACAAGCTTGGTCCAGTTTAGGTGTTATAATTCATAATTAATCTCAAGACTTAAACTAAACGTATTTTATTATAAAGCTGTTTTTATACAGTCAATTATTTTTATTATTTAGTATCTTTCCACTTCATAAACGTCTGGACTTTACAATATATATTCATTTCGAATTATAAAATATTTAACGTTGAATTTTTTATTTACGGACAAATTGCATATATTTTTTTATTTATTTACGGACATTTTTATTGCATGACTTCAGCAGACAGGCAGACGGCCCACTTGATGAAAAGTGGTTATCATCGCCTATTGTCATTTGCAACACCAAAGGTGCTACCAATATGCTGTCGCTCTCTAAAGGGGGACTGGAACATGGCCACTAGTGCCTAATTTATAACATACATATATTAGGGTGATATTACATACACTATTTTTCTTTCTCAGTCCCTTGTGGGATAAATATATTTTAAAGTAATTTTTTTAGTTCATCACTTGATTTACGTGTATTTCATATAGAAAAGATATATATGTCGCAGTTTGCTGCATATTTTAAATAATGAAGATATAATTGTAAAAGCCCTAACGTAGTATCTAATACGAGTTGACCTAACATGTTAAATAATTATCACTACTAGAATATCATTTTAGTTGACATATAAAATGTCAGTTGATTTTGACTTACGAAATGTCAGTTGATTTTGAAGGAAGAGATGAGGGAGGGCCCCCCGGGGACAATCAAAGAAATAAACGAAGAGATCAAGAACTATTCTTTTATTTGTATCCGTTAAAACAAATTAAATTAGAAATACTAAAAATGGAAAACGAACCTGGACGCTCGCCGTCATATATATATATATATATATATATATATGGCTGTCTCTGAAAATTGTTTTAAGTGAATCTTTTGTTAGATGTACATATTTTGTGCTCAGAGTTAGCGCAGTATTCAGTAGGCCCAGCACGTACTTGGAACCCTATCGCAAGTTTCATACACTAGCCGGCGACATCTGCACATTTTTGACGTTATCGAGTGGAGGTCACATTTTTATAGGAACAAACTTAATCTAAGCAAGAGGAGGGACCAGTCTCAGGAGTGCCTCGCGCGCACGTGTTCCCGTGACGTGAGTACGGACTAACGATTTTTCACAGTACATTATTATGTATTCGATAACGGACTTTATCATCTAACTATGCTGGTGACAGAGTCCCTTTTTAGTTTGGGTATAATTTGATTTTAAATTTAGACAATGTGCCAATAAACACGCATGCTTTAGTTATACATATACGCAACGTACTTATTTTATTTTAGGAAGGCTTACAGTCTATAATACATACAAAATACAGTAACAAAAATATTAAAAAAATGCTGGTAACAAGCCTCCACCTAAGATTTATACATACACGATAACAAGGGATATTAATATGATAAAATTTTATTTGTTGTACTTTCAAAAAATTATTGAGTCAAATTGCTCTTAACAGGATTTATACTTGTGCAATAGAAAAATAGATTTCAGTTTACTACTATTTTATTAATAGAATTTGAGCTTCGTATAATATACGCGTCTGTCTGTAGTTTCTATTGACGATAGGTGTATGGAGTAATCCTCTCTGCGTCTCTCTAATACCAAGTTAATTATTCCGTAATAATACTTTTGCGATCATATTTTATCTGGACACTCAATGTCACCTTTAGCTAACTTCATAAAAAAACAAATATCATTTATATTATGCCTGACATTTCAAGGAAAGAAATTATATTTTTACAGCGATCGTATTAACTGTCAAATGATCGTTGTGCGTGGTAATCTAGATATTGTTACGAGTTTAGCGGGACTTGAATTAAAATGCCGTTAGAATTACTATATAGTTTATTAGAACTATACAAACACGTATAACATAGGTACAAAATTACAATACAACAATAGGCTATTATCTAGAAACGTAGGCCAATAAATAAGTAAACAAAAGAAGACGATTAAAAAAGAATTACAATAGTTGTTTCAATGTTATTAGTTCAAATGCCGACGGGTAATAAATGTGCTTCTACAAATCTGTACGTGGAATTTGTCTTTATGGGCGCCTAGGTTGTAACAGTATCTTTAAATTTCTTTTGAATTTGTCTTATTCTGTCTATACCTATATTTGCTATATTTCGGATTCTAAACTTGATAGAATTTTTAATAATTGCAAAGATCGAAAACATGCTGTAGCTCTCATTACATAATAATATGTAGAAAAGGTTTATCTATATAAGCATATTTATAGTAGAATTATTTTGTGCGTGCAGTTTCGGTCATAAATCAAACTCGGCCTGAGCCCGGTTAGGGCGGTGAGCATTTTGCGCGGGCGCAACGCCATTATCGATAAAAACTCATTCTTATCAAAGAAAGATTATCATTCTTATTAAAATCATTATTATCTTTTTTGCTGTTAATTTTAAACTTATATATAAATATTTATATTTATTTTTAATAAAACTTGTTACATTCTTGACTTTTGTACTTGTAGTTTTTTAATACATAGATACCTAATTAATAATTTATTTTAAATCATTATTATTCTTATTTTAATACATACATTGTTTTATCTATTTTTTTTCTTTCATTTTTATCACTAACCCACAAAATGCCAAAATCAAATATACTATCGATAACGCTTATCGACAACAATAATGCGCAATCACTATGCCCGCCCATAAGGCCCGTGAGTGGAAGAGAGAGCGAAATACTCCGATTATTTATGACTCAAACTGCACGGACAAAATAATTCTAATATAGTAATATCCCTCTAAGTCGTTCCCTCGCTGCTGAAGATCGTAACTGATGGATGTTAGAATCTCCAACATTTTATTTAAATACCAGCTGACCCGGCGAACTCCGTACCGCCTTATTTTCTGAATACCTAACAGACTTTGTTTCATGACACAAACAGAAAATCACCAAATTCGGTTCAGGTGATTAGGAGGATTCTAGAACCCGATCTCAGCGCCACCTACCGGTTCCAATTGTGGCTGTAAGCCATCCCAGTACCACTCAAACACACGCACAAAATTTCATCAAAATCGGATGTATAGTTTACGATTCTATAAAGGACATACAGACAGACATTCATTTTTATATATCAAGATTTGTACCACCATATGTAATATTAAAACCGAATAATATAAAATTTTATTGGTTTTTCTCAATATAAAAGCGTCTTATTTCACCCGTGTAGTATTAATATTAATAATATAATAATAATAATTTAAAGAATCTTACTATTAATTACAAATGCGAAAATGCCAGAACGGCTCCAGATGGATCCAGATGGATCTGGATAAAATTTGGCACAGAGATGGATTATAGTCTGAAATAGCACATAAGCTACTTTCGATCCCGATTTTTTTTAACTCAAGCAAAGCTGCGTCCAGTTTGTATATTACATATTTGTTTTGGTCCTTCAAGTTAGATGTGAACCAATGGATAGTTATAGTGAATACATGCGCTCCTGCACCGAGATCCCTTTTGGGCACGATGGAGGGCCGAATTTATGGAAGGAAGAAATATAAATCAATTATAAACGGAATATGACATTGACATGATTGACTAGTCTAATTCACGTCGCATATTTTTGTCATCCATTTTACAAAGCGGGCGGAATATCCGTCACACTTGTCCAAAGCGGACTGGCAGATTTTACATATCAAGAATTTCAATACGCAAATTACCTCACGATGCCATAATGATACATTGAGTAGATTATACTAATATGCGAATTAGACTAGAGTGACTACCTAAGCAGTGCCTGCCTTTCAACCAAGAATCCAACTTGGAAACCAGATTACAAATAATAAAAATGATTTTGAAATTATCAAAATTTATTTGATTGATTTTTTACATTTATAGGTATATGTACAAGAAATAAATGCATTGAATCAATTATTATAAAATAGATTTTTTCAATGTACTTATATCTATATATATAAAAGAAAGTCGTGTTACTTACAATATTTATAACAGAACGGCTGCACTGATTTGGCTGAAAATTGGTGGGGAGGTAGCTTAGAACCAAGAGATGGACCGAACCGGTAGGTGGCTCTGAGATCGGGTTCTAGAATCCTCCTAATCACCTGGACCGATTTTGGTGATTTTGTGGATGGATTAAATCCACAATTGGAACCGGTAGGTGGCGTTGGGATGGGTTCTAGATTTTTGTTTTTTCAGAGCAGGACAACGTCTGCCGGGGCCGCCAGTAAACAAAATAGATTAAACTACGTGACCTATATATTTAAAAACAATATATCTATTAGCATATTCTAAGTATATGTAACTATATTCGCATCCTGTAAGCATAATTATTATGTAAGTGTAAGCCAAACCAAAACCAAATTATATAAGTCTATTTTAAAATTACTTCGAGTAATCATATTTTTAAAATATAGAGTCTCGTTTTCTTTGACAAACCCCTTTAATAAATGAGGTACTTGATTAATTGGTGAGACATAAAAACCTTCAGGCAGGTATACTTAAGGACTTCGCCAACTAAGGCGATGAAGAGGAAAACAATAAGGTTAAACAATCTAACCGCTCGAAGACGTCATTAAGTTTTTGTAACTCTTCCCGAGGGGCTCAACAAGGATGTAGGAAGGGCCGTGCGAAGAAAATTTTCTTAGAAAAACAATAAATTTTCGGTGAGCTACGCTCGAGTGAGTTTCGGTGTCGGCTGAGCGAGAGCACGCTCGCCATAATATATTGAATTTGAAACGAACAAACTTTAAGTTCTCCCCGTCGCCTGTAAAAAGATTTTCACAAAATGTTTACAATGCAATAATTTTTATTCGACGTCAAAGAACAACGGCGCCAAACAACAGCTACAGGGAACAGACAACACTATTCACGTCCATTCTTCGTTTAATGCGCTTCAAATTGTTTTTTTAACTCATTGAACAGATAGTCTTTGTGTAGACTAAGTATGGAACTTTTTGATGAGATTTTGCAGAATGATTTATTACTGCGCAGTTTATTTACAAAAATAACAATAAAAACATAAAAATTGTTTTAAATCGAACAATAGTAATAAGAAGTTCGTTATTTCATAGAAGATTTGTGCTTGTAAAATAAAATTTTACGGTTTAGTGAAATAATTTCGAGTTAATACAAAAAATAATTTATATGACATCAGTAAAAACATCTAAAAGCAATTTATAAGAATAGGCTGGAAAGTTATTTACGCCCAGTTCTCACTTTCTACTTTGGAGCGTCTAGATTATTCTTATACTTTAATATCATAAAAAATAGACATTGGCTAGATGTGCAAAGGCTCGTATAAAGAATAACTGATTATAATATTAGGTTATGGATTCTTTTTAATTAAAATAATTGAAGTCACTAGATACGGATAAAAACCGTGGTGAACTTTTTGAGCGAGTACTTAAAAAGAGTTTTAATTTAGCTCTGTTTATTGTGGATAAACCAAAATGAAATAAATTAACGCGCTTAAAACCGTTAAAACGTAGTTTTATTAATTGAACTTAATAAAAAATATGTAGTATTAGACGTATTTATACTAATCTTATGAATTTGTGTAAATTTTTCTGCTCGATGGACAGAAATGCAAAAGAAATAGACATGCAATACCCCTATGAAAACCTCCACTTTACCTGAATCGCAGTTGAGTAATATTTTTTAAATAAATTTTCCAGATTATTTTACACATTTGACATGCAGTTTCAAATTATCAACATTTCTTCCTTTTTTACGGATAATGTAATTTACTACTGAAAGCAATTTAATTTGGGTGTAAATCCTTTTTTATTGATATCAAAGCACGAATACAGGTGTAACGAGACGTTATCTCGCAAACGGCTATTGATCGGGGGAAAACACTTTGTATCATAGTGGTTTACTGGCGGTTAAACCACAAAAAATATTGGTGAAAAGGTGTGAGCTCTCCTGGCTTAATCCCCGACGATTTGCGAAGAAGGAAAAAAGGGTTCGCAGGCTTAGACGCCGAGGATCCCCCTATAAAACCAACCTTCTGGCCGCGTTTATCGTCCTACCCGCTATTTATTTTAACCATATAAAATATTATTAGGTCATAACGATCAAAACAATAGATTTTTAATTAACAACTAACATAGAATGCACAGTAATCAGGGTAATACAATATATGGAAGTAATTCAATATATTGTTACGACCGAGGTGCCGACAAAGGCAAATTCGCATCCTCAGCCCTGTAGATAGACATATTTTATTACCTTTTCGGCATTTGGACTTCTTTTGTTTACTTCGTGTTTAAAATTTGTGTTTAGAAAAACAGCCCACTGTGTATTGTGATCTTTTATGGCAATCATTAGCCCGGTGTGATTCTAGGAAATTCGGTCACGCGGCCGAGCAGACATATTGAATGTATGCAGTATAAAGCAATGCCTCGATTGATGGACGAGGCAATCGAGCGATAACCACAAGCGGAGCAAGACTTTTGTACAACCAGTAATCTATTTAGTGACGGACTTTGCGCGTGTTATTGAATCGTGCTTTACGTTTGGGCTGGTTGTGTTCAGTTATATTTGTACCTATGTTATACGTGTTTGTATAGTTCTAATAAACTGTATAATAATTCCAACGGCATTTTAATTCGATTCCTGCAACTCGTAACAATATTATATAGGTGAAACCTGTTTACCATAAGGATAAGCAAAAAAAATAAAAACTTCGTTTAAAAAAACCGACTTCAAAAACTAAAAAACTAAAATGTATAAAATAACTTATTTCTAAAGCTATTATTATTAATATATATTATCTAAAACATCTTAAAGTCGGTGCTTAGTAATTTTCAAAAAATAGTAATTTTTATGTTTTACTTTGCACCGACTTCAAGATGTTTTAGATAATATATATTAATAATAATAGCTTTAGAAATAAGTTATTTTATACATTTTAGTTTTTTAGTTTTTAAGTCGGTTTTTTTAAACGAAGTTTTTATTTTTTATTTGTTACTTTTTAGTGTCTAGATATGTATGGGTGGACCTACGAATGGTGCCGCGCTTCTTAAAAAATATAGGTCCCAAGAACCGGGAACAAAAAAATGTTCTTAAAATGAAAACGACTGGGCCAAACTATGTCAAATTTTTAGGGGACCACATGGCAGCTATTGCGCGTCGAACAAAAAAAGAATCACGTAAATCGAATCATAAATCTCAGAGTAATCGGTGTACATATGGAACGGAGTGAAAATTATTTCCAAGAAAAATGTTCATAAAATGAAACTACTGGGCCAAACTATGTCAAATTTATAGGGGACCAATTGGAAGATATTCCGCGTCGAACAAAAAAAGAATCACGTAAATCGGATTATAAATCACGGAGTAATCGGTGTACATATGGAACGGAGTGAAAATTATTTCCATGAAAAATGTTCATAAAATGAAAACTACTGGGCCAAACTATGTAAAATTTATAGGGGACCAATTGGAAGCTGTTCCGCGTCGAACAAAAAAAGAATCACGTAAATCGGATCATAAATCACGGAGTAATCGGCGAACGTACATAAAAAAAAGCAGCAAAAAAAAAGATCCCGACGAATTGAGAACCTCCTCCTTTTTTCGAAGTCGGTTAAAGAGGGTAAATCTCACTGGCCACATGTACCATCATGCATTTCTAGCGTCTGTTAATTAATAACTTTATCATACATAATTTAATTTGATAAATAAATATTGATAATTTTAATATTTCATGGCCATTAAGAAGTTTGTGCTTCAAATTAATTTAAAATAAAACAATAATTTTACTGTCAAATTACCCAAATAGTTTAAGGTGTGTAACATTTGACAGCAATCAGTTAATAGTAGTTTAACCCGAAAAATCTCTTTTAATGCATTATTTTTCTAAGTCGGTGAATAATAACAAATATAATATAATTTATATTTTATTTATAATTTGTTTATTTACTTAATTGACCGTGAGTCGTCTTCATTTACGGCTGTCTAATTCCAAAAAGTATCCAGAGAGCTTGGCCAACGTTAAGTATATAAATAACTTATAACTTGAAAACATATACAGGTGTGCGTACAATTTCAAAAACTCGCAGTTGATATTTTTATTTCTACATAAAAGTTCGTCGCATCGATCGTCTTGCCAATGTTATTATGTTTGTCAAAACACATAAAAGTTGGACACATGTGTTACTCCCAAGTAATTAAATATATATTTTTTATTCTTGACATATTTTTTCGTTGTAGTAAATTTTTTTGTGAACCAAATGCTAGCGAGGGTTTTTTTTAACAGCCGATTAACCCAAACTAAAAATGTTTTAGAAATGCCTAAGTAACCGTTTCTGTTCTATCCACTATTTCAAGATTATTAATTAAGCTCATGACAGCATTGGCATATATGACAATGAATTATTCATGCTTATTGGATTCATAATCACGCTGAAACCTTGAGATAGCATTAAGGTGAGTCTCATTAATCTCCCAAGCGACAGTTAATTAAAGATACTTCAAGTTTGTACACAATAGCAATATGTTGTAGTATATATTCTTATGTATATAACTATTATAACAACATTACAAAACTTTTATGATCCTTAGTATTATCTACCATAAGATGTAAATAAATGTATGTTATATGTAAATAGGTGACTAAGAATAATAACCGCTCAAGAAAATAATAGATAAGTCTTTATTGCTCACTATAAAGATTCAAACAAGTGTGACCTTAAAATCATATTAATTAATACGTAATAAAATCTTGTCATTGTTGCGGAGATAACCCGTGAAATGGTAGGTTTTTGTGACAAATAAAGGTAGTTAATGTTAAAAAGGAGATACATACAATTTTCGATCTTTGTGACAGGCAAAGAACAAGCAATCTTAAAAACATTAAAAAATAAATTTAAATATTTGTAGAGAAAAAGAGTATTTATTTTAAT
Organism: Dendrolimus pini; assembly: GCA_949752895.1. Taxonomy (NCBI): domain Eukaryota; kingdom Metazoa; phylum Arthropoda; class Insecta; order Lepidoptera; family Lasiocampidae; genus Dendrolimus; species Dendrolimus pini. Next base: position 12,804,834 of record OX457133.1, read on the forward strand.
AAAAATGCAACAGGCATTTTTATTACATATAATAAGTACGTTATTAATTATATTACTGAATAAAAGTACGTTTTAGTGTGTATGTAGTTCAATAAAAAAAAATCTTTATTTCTTTCTTACTTTCTTACTCATCCCTGTCCTCTGACTTCCTCATTCAGTCCCTACCGATGACCTTGCACAGGTTGTCGGTCCATCTGGCTGAAGGGCGCCCGACACTACGTTAAACCGAAACGCGGTCTCTACTCCAGGACTCGTCTGCTCTATCGGACATCGATCTTGCGACAGATATAACCGGACCACTGCACTTTAACTGGCAACTATAGTTCCATGGTACTATAATATTTTTTTAGCAGTATTTACACGTGTGTACGTGAACTCAATAATTGGAAATTTATGACTGTGGGGATATCAATAATTCAATCGATATATAATTAAAATAACCAAGAGAGGGTCGTTATCTCGCATAGTGAATGTTTCTCAGCTGTGAAGAACCTCCCTTTTGCCATTTGGGTTCGGAATCCGGAAAACTCATGCAACTGAACATATATGTGTACTAGGACATGCCCGCAACTTTGTCCACACTTGACACAAAATACTATATTTCAAAATAATATAAAGTATCGTTTTAGAGAAAACTGCTTTGGAATAAGTTTATTTTTATGCACCTGAAAAACTAAAAATCACTCCCGGGATAATTCCCGTGGGATTCCCACTATAAGAAGTAGCGCAAATTTTAAGTCTATGAATTTGCTATTGATCACCAATTCGCATTCAATTCAGGCCAGTAGTTTTTAAGTGAATCCCGAACAAGCAGACAAGACATAAAAAATGCACCGTGTTCTTCATCGTTTATATAATCTATTTCAGTTGTTATTTTAATAGATTCAATATACAGGTACGGCATGTTTAAAAATTTATTATATTATAAATTTCAAACAACGTGTAACTTAACAAATATGGTTTATATCTAAAATTATTCAACATAATGGTTCGTGTGACATAATTTGGTGAGAATTTTTATGCGTTCTATCAACTTTTTTTTCTAAAAGTATTATTATTTATATATATTATCTGAAACATCTTGAAGTCGGTGCAAAGTAAAACATAAAAATTACTATATTTTGAAAATTACTAAGCACCGACTTTAAGATGTTTAATATAATATATATTAATAATAATAGCTTTAGAAATAAGTTATTTTATACTTTTTAGTTTTTGAAGACGGTTTTTTTTATTTTGTTATAGAATGTTCTTCTGTATTATTTTAAAATGGAAGACGAGTTACGTCATTTAAAGCATATAATACACTGACTACATGGTTTTCTTTATAGGACATTAATTTATTTCTAATTAAACAATTGTAACTTTTCTATTCATCACTCCAATCATGTTGTTCAAACGTGATGCATCTTTACTTTTGTACCATCATGGATACTGTAGGTGATATCGGTAGTATTTAAATAAAACACCAAAAAATATGGCTGCCAGGCAGGGGGTTGTGTACACGGCGTTGGGAATTATATGTACGGCGGATGCGCTCGCGTCGATTGGAGACTCGCGTGACTACTAATATTCAAATTGAGCCAATAGCACCGTGTAGCACACCCCGTCCTATTGCCCGTATTTTAATTACAAAATAACAAATATTTTGCAGTAAATAGCGCGACTAGCGAACATAATAAGTCGCGCTTCAAAAAGTTGAAAATCGTTAAAACATACTTTAATTTTTGTAAATAATATAAATAAGTGTATTATCTCTATATCTATACATGTGTGTGCGTCGCCTACAGATACTCTGATGTGAATAATTATTTTTAAGAAATAAATTGTCTTTAATAAGATGTTATTATGACACATCGCTGTTATTTCTAAAGACGCGCCTATTAGTACTTATATTTTTTATACACAAGTAACATGTAGGTTGTTTGCCATTTTTTTTTTTGTTATCGCGATTTCACAACACAATTGTGTACCGATTCATAGTATAAGGACGGATTCTTTCTGAATTTTATCTATGTAGCATATGGTCAAAGAAAGGTATTATTGTTGCTATTCAGCTACGAAAACCTAAAAAGTATATAGTTAATAAATACAGTAGCACATTTTCTAATTTAAAAGTTCAAGTTAATATTCATGAAATGATAAATTCATTTTGTGCCATTTATATTAGTCTCTAGGATATCAGAGCCAACTTAAAAACTCATCATAATTAACATTCATTTAAATTTGAGATTATTCACGACAGAAAGTGAAGTTACCTCGGTGGGTATTTAACACCGCACCTGCCCGAGGCGTCTTAGCGTGGTCGAAATTAATGCGACGCAAAGTCGGCAAAAGTCAATTACACTTTATTAAAACCGTCTCCATTTATATCAATTTGACGCAAACTGTTACAAATACTGGTAATGTTCCGTCCTTTCATCCGAACGCGAGGCGGGGCTACGCAAGCGCTGGGCGCGTAGCGGAATCGTAGACAAAGCAGCGCGGGTAGCGTAGCGCGGCCAGTACGCAGCGCGCTACGGGCACGAGCGACACTCGCTGCAGCCAAGAGAAGCGACTCGTTCATCCAGCACTCGCTTCCTCGGCGGTCAATCGCTTTGCAACCTCTCAAACACACCCAATCAAGACACCACCCGATGAATATTTAATCAAGCCGATCCCGGCAGCGAATGAACGAGCGGACAACGTAGTCCGACTGACAGTTGTGATAATTTTGTTGACATAAACGTAATTCAAAGGAAACTTACTTCATTTAAAATGTCATTGGGTTGAAACATTTGAACACAATGACTAGAGGGAGAGTATGTTGCTGTAAGGCAGTTGCATCGTCTTTTCTATTTTTGCTGCTAATTAGTGGTCGTGTAACTTCATCCGACGGTGAGTCAAGACATACATTTCTTTTTTTTTTACTTAACAACATCTTGGTATAAAGCACGTTGCTTTTTAAAAACTTTTGTTTAGAAACTACGCTCTGTTCTTGGATATATAAAACACACGTACTTCAAACATACAACAGAACTTGTCTGTTTTGTTTTGTTTATAAGCAACCTCTAGTTTTCGCACACTCTCACTAACTTTTATTTTAGTAAAACTTTTGGGTTGTGATTCTTAGAAATAATCTTTTAGTTTAATTTAACTTTCAGGGATTTGTGGTTATAGTGAATTATATACTAATACAGTACTTAAACTGAATATTTTAGTACTTAACTTTAACTTGTATGACAAGTTGTAATTGATTGATAACAGCGTCTTTTCGCCTAAACTATTAAAGTATTTCAAAATGAAACTAAATTGATACCTGAATAAAATTTGAACCGAAACAATTTTGTGTTATAACTTATTTATATTTACATGTAAATATAAACGGTGTGACTTTGGATGTTTGTTCTGGCCTTCTTTACGACCTAGAAAATGAATCAACTATCGTGAAACTTGTGTTGTATATATTTTCTATTATAGGGATGAAAATCATCGTTTATCCCAAAAGATAAGTAGTTTCCGCGGGGTAACGACGTAACTATTATTAATGAATAATTATCATAAAATTTAGCATGTACATAGGGTATTTTTATTAAATCCGTCATATATATATTTTTTCTCCGTTATTTACTATGTTCTGGGTGTCTGGGATCGGCCCCAGAGTAGTCCGTTGTATATTACCCATAACACGAGCGTAACTTGCTTAATTTGGGGATATACAATGTGTGTGTTTGTCTGCCGATTATTATTATTATTATATATAGTCAATGGTCAATATGCAGTCTCTTCCGGGAATGACTGGTTTATCCCTGGGTTTGACCAAGTTCTTTCGACAAAACTCGAAATAAATTCCAATTATGGCCTTGATTTTTGGTCAAACGTCGAACGTAAAATAATCTGTTTCGGGCTTTTCCTAGTTGACCCTAGAAGCGACTACGGCAGACTCGGTCAAACATCGGCTCATATTGCACTTGTTACATGTATAATCACAATGTAAATAATAGGTTAGTCAAAATTTCGTTAGTCAAAGGCAGAAAAACGTCATTGATTTGGAGTTCGATTAAGATTTTATGTCAGACCTGAGGTTTGACTAGTCAAACTTAAGAACGCCAGAGCTTCGATGTTTGACTATAACATATACTAACATTGTTACGGGTTTTGATTTGTAATCCCAACATTTTGATGGGTATAAACTTTTACATACCGGACAACTATACTCGGGGTAGATATCTCAAGTTGTTTGCGGGGCCGGCTAATAGAACCAATGTGCTTTTACTACCACCTTGGGTTCTTCTCATTCTGAATCAGATTTGCGGAGAGTATCTAATCTAATATATTTTTACATGTCCTTTGTGGAAATTCGCAGCAAGAGCATTGACGGCTCTTACTCAGCTATTGACTATAGATAAGGAGCTTATATTGTCGCTTTAGTTGTAAGACTGTTATGAAATTGTAATTTAATTGAATAAATAAATGAATAAAATATTTTAAATCCAAAAACATCAGTTTCCTTGGAATTTAAATACCAATTTTGCAAGATGTGAAGCCATAATATCAATTACTAGAAAATAAGAAGTGATGGGTATACTTGCGACACATGTTGAAGTTGAATTGGCTGAGTACACATATCAATAACATAGTATTTAATAAATTTTCAAATATTTATAAAGTAATTTAAATATTTATTCATTATTGACTTATAAACTAAACTACGCATAATAATGTACATGGCATGTATGTACACTAACTATATCTATAAATATTTACTAAGATTAAAGAGAAATAATGGAGAACAATTATTGATTGTTTTTTTATCCGTACAGGGACGGAAAAATAATACAATTTCCTACGGCCGGGCGGCCTGTCGTAAGAGTGGAGAGACAAAACAACCCCCAATCAGGTGGTAAGGTATTTTCCCATATGGATGGCTACCATCCCTGGTCTAGTGTCTGCCGCACACAATAACCTTAAATTGTGTTTCGGTATTAGTGACCATTTTCCAGACTCACTCAGAGAGCGATAGCATATTGGTTGCACCTTTGATGTCACAAATGTCCATAGGCGATGGTAACCTCTTTCCAGCAGGTGGACCGCCTGAACTCGTGCAATAAAAAAAAGTGGTAAAATGTCGATCACAAATTGTCGCACATCGGCAACGTTGCTGTGTTGCATTGAACTTTTAGTTATGGCTTTGCAAGGCAATAAGGGAACTACACTTGTTGGCTCTCCAGTACAATTTGACACTATTATTATATTTGAAACATTAAGAAACTTTTTTCTATAACCATACAGTGACAATATTTAATAATATTATTGTATGATAGAAATTTCCACTCCAACTCCAACTCATATTATATTCAAATACGTTTTATTCAATACCAAACTTTAAATATTTATTAAAAATTAAGTAATAAACGAACCTACCCATAAATTATGTACACGCCCAGCACACTTACTACATGTACAAATATGTACTAAAATTATTAAGAAATAAGGGGGAAAATATTATTCATCAGCAACGTTCCCAAAAGCCTAAAAACGTTGCTGTGTTGGATTGGTCTTTTATTTATGTATTTACAGTCCAATAGAAGAAACTATTATATACCATTGTTGTGGTAAATAAATACATATTTTTTTTATTTATTTTTTATTGTAGGAGTTCAGCAGACAGGCAGACGGCCCACTTGATGGAAAGCGGTTACCATCGTCTATGGACATTTGCAACATCAAAGGTGCTACAAATGCGCTGCTGCTCTCTTAAGGAAGATCTTAGAGAAGACTGGAACCTGGTCACTAATGCCGAAACACAACTCAAGATTGCTATGGCGACATACTTTAGACCAGGGGTGGTAGCTATCCAGTCGGGCAAATGCCCTACCACCTGGCTGTGGGTTGTTTTGTCGCCTCTTACGACAGGCCGCCCGGCCGCAGGAAATTGTATTCTTTCTCCGTTCCTGCACGGATAAAACAAAATAATAGGCTGATAAATATTGTACTCAATGTTTGGCGCTCTATTATTTTGTTAAAAAACTATGATTTTTTATGTAACAATTATTTTTTTTATAATATTATGCACATGTAGACAGTATGGCTACAAAAAAATATTTTTTTATTATCTTGAATTAATTTACTGTTTGTCAACGATTGGGTGGGGTGACAAAAATGATATAGTTCACCCCATGCGCATTTGGCCATAACTCAATCTCAGCGTGCAAATCCATCTCATTAACAAACCACCGGTCACTGAACCACCAAAGGATAGTTAGATATCCCTATTATAAAGGAGATAGTTTCTGAGAATTTAAAAATATTTTACTGAACAAATTCTGATGAAATATTCCATAAATATAATTTATAGAATCAGAATAACATAGTTATGAGTTATGAAGATATTGTCTTATTTACCTAAAATATAATAATAAGTGTGAAGTATAAAAGTCACCACTATGAATCATGTCATGGTATACGACAGCGCGCTGAGTGGGCAGAGCGCCGAGCGTGATGTATAACAGGCATAACGTAAGTCCAAGGCGGACAGACGTGTGAGGACAAACGTGGTTAAAAGTTGGTATCCATTTTGCGAATTTTCAGAATAAACACAGACTGTCGCATTAAGCCGCTATTCACATTACGTAATAAAAAAGTGCTGCTACTATCTGGTAAAATCCTTTTGTTTACACGTGTTTTATTACCTTTGGTATTTAAAATACTTATCTGTAATTCTTTTAATGGTCGTCATAGTGGTTCACTATCATGTATTTGCACTAATTTTCTAAGCATTGAAATTTAGTCGTATATTTTTAATCGCTAATCCCTTTGAGCTTAAGGCTGACCTACGAGTAAGACATCATAAACCATTTTATCGTTCGTGTTCGTTGTAGGGTCTTAGAAATCATGTTGTTTTGCATTAAAACGTTACAAGTTTAAGAATTCTATAAATAAACTATGCATGTTTATTGAGGGTCCAAGTATATTTTACATATAATATGTAAGGTCGACCCGGTGAGTCAGAGTTAGTTAAGTTGTAACTGCAATCGAGGCGTTTTTACAGGCTTTGCACGTTTTATGTTATTACGATCTTCTGCCTTACGGTTTGGACTCGCTTGGTGTTGTTATTCGTAAAAATTGTCAATTAGGCGTGTGTACTTCTAATAAAGTTTGTGACCATTTAATTTTAATCGGCATTTATATTCGTATTAGCTGTACGTAACAGTACAGTGTAATTCTAGCATTATTAATTATTAAAGCTCATACATTTGGATATACTTGTGTATGGATTTATTAAAACAATGTGAATTAATTTTATACGTCCATTCATTTGACCTTTAATGCTCATCGTTTCCATTCAATTTTATTACAAAATACATTTATATGACCAGACTACAGCATGTTTACCATTTATTGTGTTGCTATGATCTCTCATGTGGGCTACACTTTATACCTTTTAAAGTAACAGCATTTTACAAGATAAAAGTTCATTTTATACATATCACGACTTTAAAGAACATACTTAAATACTTCTCATAGTCTAGTCTAATATTTGAAAGTATGTGGGACTGGAGTAACAATAAAAAAATTAAATTGAAGAAATAAAGTGCTGGTGTATAATGTTTTTTTAAATATTTAATACATTGAACGGAATACTTGAACGGGTCAAGCGGAAGATCAGCATTCATCTAATAGATCGATATTTTTGCTGAGCTTGATACAATTTTTAGGGTAATATGTATATCTCCTGATACTTTGTGGTTGTGTTCTCTTTTTTTTTACTATGCTTTGTTTATTACTTTTAATGTGTTTAGTTTACTTGTGTCCTAAAAATAAACCTGTTTTCTTTCTTTCTGAACAACATAAATTCACGCAATGAATTTTAATTGTTATCTCGTAAATGTAAATCCCCTTGCCTAATCTGTTTTGCTATTCAGTCTTATAAGTCAAATCCTTCTTCATTTATCAACATCATAGTTTATTATTATATAATAAATCTCACCCTGAGAAGTTTCAAATTAATTCATTACAATCACGAACAGATTTACGACTTACAATTAAAATGTATTTGATATTTCAATTTGGAATAATGTTTTTGGTAAGTACCTACATATACTTATTTTTTACGCATATGTGTGTTAAATAAGATAGATAGGTAGAGGAAAAATTAGCCAAGTGCGTGTCAGTCCATGAAAAGTCAAAAATCCATAGTCGAAGACGTTAACTCATTTACTTAAAAAGTTTCTAATACACTACACTGTGTTGTAGTAACACAGGGTTTTGTTGGAGCGAAGTTCCTTATTGCACATTACTTGACGAAAAAAAGTGTTAGTGTAAGAAAAATGATATACACTCTACATTATTATGCAACGTCGAACTTTAATGCAATGAAATAAGATCTAAAATAATATCCATTACTTTACTATACGCTGTTTTTAAAATAGATTTTATAATTACCCTTATTACTATACAATTTCGAACGTTAATGCAATGAGATAAGATCTAAAATACAGTTAAAAATACATAAAGTTTAAAATATTTAAATCTATTTGAATTTCGAATAATAGAAAGCACAGCAGGCGTAAGTGAATACTGACAAATAGTTGAATTTGGAACATAAATACCCAAAGAGTAAGTAGTGATCACAGAGTACATTATTGCCAAAGAGTACATTACATATATAAAAATTTATTACTAGGAGAGTAATAATACAATTCGCTACAATGGCAGGCAAAAGATCGCGGTATCCAAATTTTTCAGCTCCAGCCCAGGAGTGAGGCGTACATGGACTAATATTATAACTATTTCAAAGAAATCTGTGATAAGGTTTCGTATTAATCACTTGTTTCTTTTTTCTTTCCTGTTTACGGCTTAGAGCCCCAAATGTGAAGAAACAAACTCGCTCAGTTCCTTTGTAATACATTACAAAGTAGCAAGGATTAGGTATTATTAATAAACATTATTATTCTGGAAGCGGCGAACAATTGACATATTTTTTTCTCCATGCCTGTTCCAACGTTGATATCTATAACACCATTATTCAGCGGATTAGGTTTTTGTTGGATGACTCGTGGAATATTCAAAAGGGAATTATTGGATTTCGCTGAATCCGTGCAAGCGCTCCACTAAAATAAGCCCAATCCTCTTCCTACTTATTGTTCTTTTTCGTTTACAAAGACTTAATTTGCCAATATTAATTAAGCTTCTTAACCCTCCAACAAACCGATTTAAGTATTATTTATTTTTATTTTAACTAAGATATATCCGTGACTTTGTCCACACTTGACTTGAAATTCCAGCGAGATTCCCGGGGCACAACCTACGACATCATTTAAAAAAGGATTTAATCTATCAATTTCGTGAACACTGTGTTGGAAGGAGCTAAGTTTTGTGCACCCGAATAACTGCAAACCGCTCCCGGGAAAAGTCCCGCGGGATTCCCGGGATGAAAATATCACACATTTTATAACACAAAATTTTCTACCGATCAGTGAAAACAGCATATTTAAATAGGTTTTTTTTATCTAGTCATTTTAAATGATTCCCAGAAAATTCCCGCGGAATTAACATATTTTAAGTCTAAGAGTTTGCTGTCGTTCAGCGAAAACCGCATTAAAATCATATCAAGTCGTTTTTACGTGAATCCAGTTCTTTAATAGCTTCAATGTACCACGGCATGTTTAGAATTTACTAGCTTCTGCCTGCGACTTCGCCCGCCTGGAATAGTTAAAAAAAAGTAAGTTAAAAACCCCCCGATTTTGAAACATTCTTCATTGGTGCTCCGCTCCTTTTGGTCTTAGCGTGATGATAATATATTGCCTATAGCCTTTTTCAATAAATGCTATCTAACACTGAAAGAATTTTTCAAAAGACATCATCTTTGTCTTCCGTGATCACGTCTACTGAAAAAATGGCCGAAACGTCGGAATAAAAACCAAATAATAATAATACCGCGCTTATAACCGTTAAAACGTAGTTTTATTGTGTATACTATGAAGTAGCGTCAACTTAAGAAAATAATATGAAATACTTGTTTATTTTTTATTTTACTTTTTTAATTAATTATAGTTCTAGATCAATACTGATACATGTGTTTTGGATATTTTGTTTTACTTCGTCACAGCCTTGTGTGATTTCAGTCATTGCAAAATTATATATTTTCAATAATAAGTATGAGATACTTCTTAGTCCGGATAATCTAAGAACTGCCTTAAATCAATTTTTAGTCTCATACAAAGTATACGTGCTTAAAACTTGTTTATACTAACTAGATTTTATTTAAAATATCAACTCATATCACAAGTACGCCTTGACCTAATAGATAACTTTGATAGCAAAAAACCATACTACGAGTATATATAGTATTGCAGGAGCTCTCAGCTTCCGTACACAACTTACCTACCTTGTGAATGGTTATTCAAGAGTTGCAGACGCCATGTTTCAATTTGTTACTGAACTCGGGACGCCTTTGGCGGTAACTTGCTCGCAGTCGGAATTCCAGCTCATTGGGACGCCAATTGGCACATAAACAAGCCGCGTCGAGCCACGCCACCTCACCGCAATACAAAACTTCATTGTTTACTGTTTCCACTACACATAATCCATTTCGCAGCAGTTTTCAACTATAGTATATATCATTATTACCAGTACGGCCGTGTCTATACAGACATAACAATCGTGAGGATGCAGTAAGAAGCGTATGGGAGTCCGGATATATACATATTTATTACTAGAATATGCCCGCGACTACGTCCACGCATCTTGATTCCCGCGGGATTCCCGGGAAACGAAGTACCGCAGCTATCGTTTTAGTGAAACACTGTGTCGGAATAAGCTACTTTTATCCACCCGAACAACTTCAAACCGATCCCGGGAATAATTACGCGGGATTCCCTGGATTAAAAATATCACACATTTTATTATATTAAATTTGCTATCGATTAGTAAAAAAATCACATTGGAATTCGACTTTTTTTAATCTGGCCTTTTTTAAATCATTCCCACAAAAATTTAATTAGCGCAGTAAGTCTTAGAAATCGGCTCAGTAGTTAAAATTACATATATACCGAATTTCAGCCAAATCGGTCCCATAGTTTTTCCGTAAAAGTATAACAAACACATATACAAATACATTTTAGCCCGTGAACTATCCCATTTTCGGGATAAAAAGTATCCTAAGTTCATCCTCGACATCGAATATATATAGTTATACACTGAGTTTCTGCAAAATTGCTCTAGTAGTTTATCCATCAAGCGTAGCAGATGAACAGACAGGGTTACTGACGCATTTATAATATTAATAGGAATTTATGGAAAATGTACTACACAAATATATTCGTTATAAAAGAGATTAAGGGCTAATCAGTGTTGAATATTAAATTTGTATAGCGTGCTATGTAAGCATAGCGCATCCTCAACGTTGTTTATCGCTGTACTATTCCGCGAGCATAACTTATTTTTACCAGGATATCTGAAATTCTCGCGGGAAGAGACACAAAGTACCACAGCATTTAAACAGAATGTAAGCTATCGTTTTAGTGAAGACTGTGGAGGAATAAGCAATTTTTTTTAAACAACTATAAACCGCTCCTGTGTATATTCCTGTGAGATTTAAGGGGTACAAATATCACACATTTTAATACATTTAACCTTTGCGATCGAACAGTGAAAAAATCGCGTTGGAATTCCTTTTTTTTATTCTGGTCGTATTAAATCATTTCCAGAAAAATTCCTGGTTTAAAAAGTAGCGCCGATTTTAAGACTATTTCTTTTTAGATACTTAAACAATATGTCCGACGATGTCGTGGTTATATCCTAGTTTAATATAAAGGTATTGTTTTTCAAAGTTGCATTAAATAGATCTCCATAAATCTATTACACTATAATGTGTAGAGAATCCTTTATGCCCAAGTCCGGTTCACGTGACCGCTTTCTTTTTCAATTAAAAACTTGCTGTAAAGTATTACTGCCACTATAAAACAAAGCTCACCACCCGAGGCGACTGTGTGTAGCAATGATAACACGCCCTCCCAGTCTCTCTATCTAATGAAGCCAATTTTCCACGGCCGCTCCACCTTGCTTTCCTTTTGAATTTTCGTATTTTCTTTGTCATCCATCTCCTTCGCATTTTCACGAAAGCAGATTACTTTTGATTCCAAATTTCAGCGTCATTGATTTAATAAACAACAGATTGTAAGTATGTTTGACATCTATATAAATGGAAAAGAAAGATAAAGCAGGATTGCGTATTTAAGGATTCTTGTTTAGAAACAAGCAACTGCCCGCGAAACTTTGTTCGCGTTTCCATTACGATGACATATTTGCTAGTGGTTTTTTTTTATTCCCCTACTCCGGACGCACTCGGTTGCCAGGTAATTATTTTCTTATTTTTTATGTTTTCATTTTTTCTTTTATTTTCTTTTCATTTTTCTCTTTTTATTCTTTTGTTGCCAATTCATTTTATTTATTTAACAAATATGTCCAAAATACAATTTTGTGATCCAAACATTATTTTCTTAGTCTCTACTTTGCTCTATTTCTACTACTATTTTTAATATTTGTACTCTCTTATCTCATTTCTTATACTATAATTATTTAATATGTTTTCTATTTCTCTTTTATATTAAAAGACAGTGGTACTTTTGGCTATGATGCTTCGTGTGCACTGCTTACATTATTTATTTACTGACACTATTCCTACTTTGCTAATTATTTGTTATATTATACTGCTAGTGGATTACAGCAACATCTTTTTCGCTAATCAGTCTATCCCACGGAAAAAAAAATCATGATTTATCGGAATAAAAAGTGTTATGTAGGGTGGATAAAGTTTATTTAATAAAAAAAACATCCCTTTCGCCTATGCTACCTGTATTTCACTATAGGTTTTAAAAATAAAAACAATAATATTAATTAGCACTACTGATACTAAACGGCACGTTAAGTCAATCAACATTCCAACACACACGGTTAGCACTAGCATTCCTAGAGACACTTTGTACACTAATAGCACTAATTGTATCGATTTCACTGATTAACACTAGTCGCACTAATAAAACATACTGATAGACACAAGTTTCACAAGTATCGCATTGATAGTGTCCAATGACTGTAGAGTTTTCCGAATGCTTTCAGTTATTTATTTATTTTATTGCAGGAGGTCAGCAGACTGGCAGACGGCCCACTTGATGGAAAGCGGTTACCATCGCCTATGGACATTTGCAACACCAAAGGTGCTACAAATGCGCTGCTGCTCTCTTAAGGAAGACTGGAACCTGGTCACTAATGCCGGAACACAACACTAGATTGTTATGGCGGCATGCTCTAGACCAAGGGTGGTCGCCATCTAGTCGGGCAAATACCCTATCACCAGGCTGTGGGTTGTTTTGTCGCCTCTTACGACAGGCCGCCCGGCCGCAGGAAATTGTATTCTTTCTCCGTTCCTGCACGGATAAGTTCTCCTTGTTTCTTCTGGTTTTCCTTTTATTTGCTTGGAACTAAACTGTGGCCTGCTTGCGGCGTATTCCCTAAGGTACTACTTTAATTCAGACGCTTAGCTGCTAACCAAGCTCTCTACGTAGTATTCGCTGTGAGCAGGGCGTAGGGGTATCGGAACTCCGGGTGAGTGATCAGGCGGTTATTCTGTTTGCAATATATCCTAAGCACTAACTCGTGATATAAGCCAGCTTTGTGTCGAGTTACATTCATTTCCGATCAATAATATTAAAATGGATGCAATCGCAGCGCCTTTTTTTCCGCTATTTTCATCTACTCCATGGTAACGATGACATTTATTAGGATGAAAAGTATCCTAAGTTATAACCCGGGGTATAACCGGGTTACATTGAAATCTGTTCAGCAGTTTTCACGTGACGCTCTAATAGACTGATAGACAGAGGAAAAAAAACTACGTTTTAACGGTTTTAAGCGCGATATTTTATTTCATTTTTACTGCAACGTTCCGGTCACTTTTCCGTAAATCGATAGACGTAAGACAAATATGTCTAGTATCAATGTTAAAGTTATTGGTAACCTAACAACTTGCTTCTTATCAGGTAGGCTAAACAAATAAAAATCAAATCAAATACCGCGCCAAAAACCTTTAAAACGTACTTTCATTATGTGTAACAGTCGCGAAAACTTCAAAAAATACTATAAAAGGTACATAATGAAAGGGGGAACCTATTTTATATAAGCTCCTACATGCTTCAAACACAGAGTAAAGTTTATATTTTCTCATAGCCTGATGTTATAAATTATAATACATTAACTAGAAAATATTTTTTAAGAACTACTAAACGCCTAGGTAAGTGTCTTCAATCTCAATTTATATTTAAATTTTTAAGTAAGATAATAAATGTTTCTCGTTAGCTAGGCGTAGTCTTCAGCGTGGTGAATATTTTCCTTGCATTTTCCGTACTTGAAAGTTTGTGCTAGTTACTTTCAAGTCGGATGCAAGCTAACTTGACAGACGTTATGTGAATATACATGAAATGGAGAATGGTATGCCTTATATATCTATGACATACGTATTAAATGCTTATATGCTCTTTCAACCGTTATGAAGTACTATTTTGATTCACTATCTATACTAATATAATAAAGGCGAAGAGTTTAGATACTGGTTGGTTTATATTATTGAACAGCAGACAGATGTATTCTTCTCTTTGATTTTTTATTCATTACATAGCTTGTTTATTGAAACTATACATTGTATCGTGCTATGGCTTAAAGAAGTATAAAGAGTATTAAGTGTAAAGTTATTTTTTATCGTATATGAAAAAGTCTATATTAATACAATTTACTTTTGTATAAGTTGTTATGTTTATTGAAGAAAGTATATAAGCTGCGCTTTCTGTGCATTTCAGTCGCGGTTAAGATTTTAGCTTAAGAGCCAGTGATCGGCTACCAGTATGTATTTGACCAGACCTGAGGTTTTGTACATTGAAGCACCTATACCTACCATGCATGGTACGGGGACTCACTAAGCTCTAAGTGGTGGACGCGACGAGCGCTGAGGTAAGGCAGTATCGATTTTTGACGAATTTCAAATCCATTTGACCAGGGCTGCCGTTTTGATATTTGAAAATATAGGCTTATTATTATCGGAAAATAATAATGGCAGACCATTATCACGCGGTTAACTTTGTTGCAGACCATTTTGAAAATGAAAAAAAAAATTGAAAGTAATTGACCAGATCTGCCATTGATATATTTTGTTTATTATAGTCTTAAAAACGTATATTGATCGCGGCAGACGTCTACTTTGCGTATACACATCAATAAATAATAAAATCTTAGCTACTACCCAGTTAGATGTATATATTTTCCGTTCGCTGTTTTACATCAATATAATTTACTTGCGATTTACTTTATCACTGTATTTACAGAAATTAATGTTTTTTTATATTCTATATGCTAAACTTCATTAGCTAGATAATAAAGAATAAATATTTTCAAATTTCAAATCGGCAGCCCTGGTCAAATGGATTTAAAATTCGACAAAAATCGATACTGTCTTACCTCAGCGCTCGTCGCGTCCACCACTTAGAGCTTAGTGAGTCCCCGTACCATGCATGGTAGGTATAGGTGCTTCAATGTACAAAACCTCAAGTCTGGTCAAATACATACAGGTAGCCGATCACTGACTCCTAAGCTATTTGGGAGCTTAGTGCCAGAGAGTTCAATGCAGCGAAGAGATTTAAAGAAACGGGAGCAAATTTTGCGTTCCAATTCAACTTAATTAAAATCAAAGAATAAGGCTAGTATTTTCATAAGAAGAATATCTCATATACATATTATCAGCGTCAGTGCAAGACCATGTAACGGTGATAAATTTTTTGGTGATATTGTTTTTTTCCGTCTAATTATTAACAAATATTATATAATTTGTAACCATGTTTACGAAAAATGTTTAAAAAAAGGTCCTTTGTTTACGAGAGGAAACCTGATTGAGGGCCATCAGCCGCGCATAAGGGGAAAACCGTGGCCGGTGTGTGGGTTTCGCCAGGTCGGGATGACACTAGCACCTCTTGCCAGAACTAAAGATACTATAGCCACACCACAGTTAAGGGTACCCACTAAAACCCCTCGGTATTCCTTCGCCATTACTGTCAGAACTGCGGGTTAGCCCCTCTGCTGACCTCAGCCGGCGGTAGCCTAGTTATAAGGTTTTGTACTAACACTGAAAACATATCATTAATTAATAATAAAACAATTCATAAGTTAGTATTAGCGCTCCATTATTTACGCTTGAAATTTTTTTGTATAGCAATACATTACGCTTAGATACAAGTTATTTGATACAATAATTCATAAATTAATTTAATAATTTCAAGTATAGGCCATCAAAGAGAGGCTACGTAGTAACCTCTTTGAACATTTTAAATATAATAAACTTCGAGAATATTATCTTATATGAAATTCATGTAAATTATAAATTAGTATTAAGCACACAGTAGTAACACTCCTTAGTAATAACGTTTGTGTGAGTAAGACATGAGTACCTAATCTACTAAAATTGTATAGAGCCAGTTCTTCATACACAATGTGGTATTAATATTAGAAATGGGATTTGGGTTTAGAGAACTTGATTGTCAGAGGAACATAATTTGAACTATAATTTTTTCATCGTTATCGGTATAAAGTTCACATAATTTATTAACAGACAAATAAAGTTCCTACCAATAATTCATTGAAATCGGTTTGTTTACTTATTGCAGAAAACATGGTATACAAAAAAAAGTATGTGTCTTTGCATTGCAGTTCACACGCTGTAGGAGTGAAACTTCAGAGAATATATTCAAAGATAATTCTTCTTTAACTTTTATTAACATAAATATAATTCCTTTATGCTAGATCCGTCAACATTTTATAATTGACAATTAACTTCTTAAGTATCACTTTCAATTTTTCCCTGTTTTGATCTAAAAAAATATTATTATAGGTTTTATTTAGGTCCATATTGGACCTATGTTTAATCATCCGTCTTATTGACTCTCTAATATGTGCTGCACAATGTACAACTCGTATCTCATTCTCTCGTAGGTTTAGTGTTATAAATTTATGTGTTTACCTCTTTTTAATGACGCTTTTTCGTTTAATCTGCGTGAAATGGCCAGCTCAGCTCAAGTCAATAACTATAACATTATCCTAGGACCTAGACGAAGCAGTAGCTTAATACCATGGAAGATAGTATTCTTTTTCCACACCTAATACTAATGCGCAAAAATGATTACTTCAATTTTTAATTACAACTTAACGTCGTAATAGATTCGTTATTTGTATTTTATTTATTTATTTAATTCATTTACAATGTAATACCAGTACAAATAGATACGACTACAAAACTGGCAATGTACAACATAGCGCCTGTGCGAGGTAATATTTCGTATAGAACGCTTAGCCATATATCTCCACTCCTATGTCGCACACCGGTAGCATTTCACGCGACATTCACCGGTTTTTCGATGTGCGGTTTCCGTTCACAATAATATTTTATTTACGGTTGAACTGCACAGCTCTATAGAGTACGGTCACGAAGCAAATGTACGTAAGTGAATCTCGCACCGCACCATGTCGCCGGCCGCGTCGTTTCGCGTAATTCACCCTGTACGGCGTGTTCACGTTTCCAATGGAAGTATATGAACCGGAAACCATTCTCAACCATACCAAATGCATTGTGCAATGTATTTTAGTGTGGATAATATTAATTATTCTACCATTTCTACCTAGGTGAATCTATTTTCAAGTAAGGCAGTATACGATGTGTTTGTGGTTAGCAATCTTACATAAATTACGTCACACGTTAAGGTGGGGAGGGGGGGGGGTCGACAAATTGTGACATTGTGTGACCAGCAAAGGGTGGGAGGTTTCCTAAATTTCGTGATATCACATTACATGATCTAATATATTTAAACTTTAACACACGAAGCTTAAACTATCGTAGTGTTTAAATTATTAAAAACAATTGAAATGAAAATAACACTAATTACGGAACTGCTGTTTTAATTTGATGTAAAATTGAAAAAATATGTGATGTCACACTAGAGAAGGAGAAGTCTCACGAACGTGACCTGCTGTGACAAGGGCGAGGGAAGGGTAAAAAAACATGAAATTCGTGTGACGTAATTTGTGGATTATAACTAAAGCAAAGACCTAAGAATGAGTTATGTGCTTGTGTAGAGATCTCACATAAGTTCTAAATTGTGGCTTTTCGGGTTGTCACTCACACTCTATTGCTTGATATCTTGGTATTATCGGTGTCAAAGAAAAAATGTTTGACACTCAATAGATACATAAACGGCGCTTCCAAGCAGTTCGCCTCGTGTAAATTGCAATTCTTACCTCGCGGGAATTGTCCTATGTTATGGTACAAAAGTATCATATGTTCATCATCTCCGCTATCAACTTTTGATACTAAATTTCGTGATAATAGATATTTGAAACTCGTGAAAAAGGAACAAACCTCTAAAAAAATATTTTAACGTAGCATTTCTGCAAGCAGATAGTTTTGCCTTCAGCAGCCATAAAAATCTAAACTTATTCAAAGCCATTGTTTTATTGTATGTATAATTTAAATGCACGCTAAAACAAGTATGGAAAGAGGCTAAGTCCTTACATTCATTGTCATAATGAAGTCGTAAAACACTAATTAAGTAATTGATATCACTTCTTTCACGACAACGTAAATAAATAATTTATTGACTTCATTACGTTCTCCCGAGGTCTTTTACTTAGGTAGGACATTAGGTAGGACAAACAACTTGGTTATTATTGGTTGGTTATACATTCACAATTTGCTACTAATTGTTGAATAGTTTTAAAATACTTAATATTACTATTTTCATATTTTAACAGTAACATTTTTAAAATGTAATAATTAAATTTGCCCACGCTTCGTTGTGTTTCAGTTTAACATTAATTTATTTAAAATTTCCATTGATTACTTTCAAGCTTCCGGACCACAAATATATGAAAGCTGAATTAATATTGTACTTATATAAAAAATATACACGACTTAACCTGCTGAATCTATTCATATTAATATTCCCAAGTAAAGGCAGGTTAAAAAATGTAGATTCTACATATAACAGAAACAAAACGTTATTTGGTACTTGATCTGTATTTAATTTCCCTACTCTTCGTGATGATAAAAAGTAGGAATTTAAATAGCTAATCATTTTAAATCCCTGCTTTACCCACTTTAGAGAAGATTTACGACTCAAATAACTATAAGGTTACCTATAAAATTTTCGTCGCATATTTTACCCCCCTCAAGATAGTATTTTGACACAAGAGGTAGTGTGTCCTTTCCCAGAGTACAAACAATCTCCATGCTACATTTCACTAAAATATATCCCACCATTTAGTCTCTAAAAAGTAACAAGCAAAGTTACTTTTGCATTAATCATATCTGTACCAATAGATTCCGCAATATCGATATGTGCTCGTGATTTGGTGTATGGAGCGGGCGTGTGTGGCCAATATTTATGCTTCGTTGTGTCGCCGGCACAAACTGGCACGAGGCGGCGATCGGAGACACGCCACGCGTCCCCAGCGCCTTCCACGCCGCGCTCTGGTGTCGCTGCCGCTGATTTATCACGGCAATATAACGCCAACCTGTCCAAAAGATATTTTTATAACCCTCATACAGACTTGGTATTCTTTCGGTTCATTGCTTTTTGATTTCACGTTTATTGGTTCTATAATATTGTGTATTCATATGTAATTGTACATATTTCATGTAAACCTGTTTACTGAACAGTACATACATAACTTCACGCCAGGTCCCTTGCAGGGTAGGCACGAACAACAGAGCGCCATTTAGGCTTATTCTTACACACCTCACTTGCTTCTTTGACATTCATAACTCTTGTCATGCACGCTCGTCTGTTTTTAAGGCTCCTGACATCAGGAGCCTTTAAAAGACTTTACTGAACAGTATTATTCCTAATATAAAGTTAGCATAGAAGAATAATTCAAAACGCAACATTGTAAAGCTTCCAAATACCACGTGACCAGGGGGCGCCATATGTTATTATTCTCTCACATTATGACGTTTTATTTATAAAACCCATATTATTTTAGACCACATCAGTTAAAAATTTAAAAGAAACTTACTAAGCCCTAATTTCTAATTGAATTTTACTGGGCGGTTTTCATTGTAAGTCCCTTTCACCCTCTCCCAATTATTTGGGGTTGTTACAATATTTATTTTCTTTCCATAGTTCTCTATCGTGGTTATAGGTCCTCTGTTACCAAAAATCATCATATAATCCTTTACACAATCCATCCATGTCTTTTTAGTCTACCTTAATGATTAGGAGAATATGGCTTGTATTACCCAAAAAGAAAAAATGTGTGTGACCCAACAAAGAACTGGTTTAACAGACTTTTGTATTAGTTGGATGGCTACCACCTCTGGTCTAAATTATGCCGCCATAATAACCTTGAGTTGTGTTTCGTCTTTAGTGACCAGATTCCAGTCGCCCAGTCTCCCTTAAGACAACAGCAACGCATTTGTAGCACTTAGTAGCACTTTAGGGTTGCAAATGTCTTTAGGCGATGGTAACCGTTTTCCATCAAGTTAGTTGTCTGTCTGCTGAATTCCCGCAATAAAAAAAAAACTACATGTACGTTTAGATTTTATCGTTTCTTAATTAGTCCATTAATAGCCACGGCAGTCGTAAACCTTCCTTTAAAGTAACAGAAATACGAATTTCAAAGCTTCTCAAGTGCTCTGAGTATTCTGACATTGTTTCAAATGATAAATAATGAGCAAGTAAAATACAAGTGCTTGGCTGTACAATAGCTGCTATGGCCGTAGCAACTGCAGAGCGTGTCATTACATTTGCATTTAGCCCTGTTTAGTAGTCTCGGTACGAAGTTAATGTTCCGGCTGGTAATTATTTTAGTTAGTAAAAGTTAGGACATTGTATAATTGTTTCATAAGGATCGTTTATTGCTATGAATTTTAGTGTTTTAAAATAATATAAAGTCACAATTCTGTAGGAGAGGTATCAGGTACCTTAACGTTACAGGAGGCATCTTTATACTGAGAGGGATGACGCCGGGGGCTAACCTCCCCTTGCACTGGATGAGCCCCTTGAGGCCACGCCAGGTAGGACCTGCGGAGTTGGTACTGCTGCCGCTGTCTTGTAGCCGTGGCATAAGGCAAAGGAAAGAACACTGGGGGGTTTTACAACTCAGGTAGTTATAGCATTTCCTCGGATACGCTATTACGACACTAAGGTGGTGAGTCCCACACGCCCGCCCCCACCGCGCTTCTCCTGCGGTTATAAGTCTCCATTGGGTTTTACCCTGGCTATTAAAATGGCTTTATACACTCACTAATTTTACAAAGCATACTACCCAGTTAACGTTTAAATATTTTAAACTAGCTGTCAAGGCAGACGTCCTGCGAAAAAAAATCTAGGACCATATTCTAGTGCCTCCTACCAGTTCTGATTGTGAATCTAAACCATCCGGGGACGTAACTCAAACCCCACACAAAAAATCATCAAAATCGGTCCAGGAGATTATGAGGATCATTGAACCCAATTCTACATACATTTTTCATTTATATAGAAGAAGCAGAAGATTATAGAAGAATACAAAAAGAAAATTAATTAAAATAAAAAGTAAAATCATATATTTTTTTTCAGAATTGTTTAAAATACCTATTGGAAATCCGTGCTTAAACTCAGCCACGTTCAATGTTTTATGTCATCATTACCTTCTTGTCAACCGTGATCAATCAAAAAGACTGATGGAGCGTTAAACCCCAAAATCAAATTAGACGTTCAATAAATGATCCATTCGGAGACGTGGAAAGGAACTTCAAACACCACAAATTCGCGTCTCATTCCAAATTAGAACGTCATGATCTATCTACAAACTTCAAATTAGTAAACTAACAGAAATTTACATCGCTTGTTTGTTCAGTTGGTGTACACAATAGAATTAGAAACAAGTTATATTAAATAGGCGGAGAAATCGAATTTGCGAGAAAATTGGCTTTATCAGAGTGTTGTTAGAGGCTGCCGGCGCAGCGACCGCTCCACATCCAAGACCTAACCGCTAATTGTGTGCCGTGTTTGTGTTCAACTTCAATTGTCTCAATATCGCTAGATAGGGCCCCGCGTTTTATCGCCCCTCTATGCGCCATAAGCCCTACTTACACGTACCCATATCCCCATTCATGTAATTGTGGAAATAGATAGCTTGTACACGATACGTACGGCAGAGCCGACATGTTCAAGTGAATCTTGTTGCATTTTGCATAAAATCGATACTCATGAATACCCACGGCCGCACCGAACCCGCTATCAAACTCGGCAACACGAATTTGCTACAATCGATTTTAGTTTTAGATCTTGATCCTCATAGCGATAGCAGTTATTTATATACATTTTGCATAGGTTGCTCTAGTCAACTGTAATAAAGAAAATGTATGAAATTTATACAATTTACTACCCAATGTTCTATTTTTATATTTTTCTTCTTTTCTTTTGTATATATTTTGGTGAAAGAGTTATGTATCTAATTTATCACTTTAGGTTGTAGTAATTATGTTTAAAATGACTTCGTTTATATATTTGTTCTCTTCATGTTATTCATAATCGGTATCAAAATAAATCTTATTATAGAAAGCTTACATTGTATATGTAGGACTGGGATTTCCTAAGCCTTAGTAAGCACGGAATTCTTTATAAATATATCGTTATAATTTTGACTATTTCAAAACAAATAATTTTTATTTCACATATAGCTTGTTGGACTGAACATTATTAGAGAATATATTATTATATTAGATTAAGATTAAGAAGTTACTTTTGAAAATTATATAAATTTATTTTACAGAAACATATAGTACATAATATATACATGTTCCGATACATATTTAATTTACAATGCATTCTTCACTACACAAAACAAAATACTAACAGATTTAAGATAATAAAAAAAATACTATGACGCGTATTTCAATTAAAGTCAATTACGGTGAAAGAGGTTGAAAAAAGGTAAGTAAAGTGAGCGCATCGCAGCATAGGCGGGAGGGAGACCAGCGAGTGTTGCGGGCGGACTATGAATCTAATTTACCCCGTGCCCAAGTCGGACTTTTGTCACAACGTACTGTGGCAATTAGGTAAATACGCGGGCAGCGTACGAGGCGAGTCCCGGAAGGCCCGGACCAGTGGGCCGGTGGGTTAGTGGGCGGCGAGGGTGACCCGTCACGTGCATCCGTAAACACTTACGGCCTGATGAGCGGTCCGCTCGTAATCATATTTGAAGTGCCCGGCTAATCTTGTTGTCTCATCAACACTGACTACATTATTAGCACGTTACCTTACGCTGTTGTACCATTAATTAAAGTATTAAGCCCCTACTATTACTAATAAATCATTACTATCATTTATGTTTCTTTTGATGTCAACGTGAAATCAATACGCTCTGCAGCTTTTCCTTTGATATTTCAGGATTGTCATTAAAACACTCAAGGAAATACAACGTGATGCTTGCTATGCATCAATTGATTCTAGTGTAAGTGTAAAAGTAATCTGGTTTGAATTTTTTGTTTGTACTTTTTTCATAGCCTTGAGGAAAAGTTAAATGTCAAAGTTTCATTACACTTATGAAGAATGCATGTTAAGTGGGATAGTTTACGTAGGGTGTGAAGTCATTATTTCACCATTTGGTAAAACAAAAGTGAAAACTTTGGTTCTTCGATATAGGTACATTTTACTTTACTGTCTCGAATAAGATAAGTATAGTGTGTTATGTTAATACAATTATGAAGCAAAATTGTATAGGTATATTACATAATATTTACAAAAGAAAGAAAAGAATATCAGTTACTACTAAATAATAGAATACAGTCCTAATGGACAGCATCTTTTTTCAGCCGAAAAGGGACTTAGGTATTAAGTCGGTATTTCACGAGTCATCTATCTTGTGGGATATTAGAAACAACATTTTCCGATTGTTTATACGTGCTCGGTAAGCTCTTCTTTCATTAGCCGGCGATGTCGTTGCAGGGTGGGCCCACGCCAAGATTGATGGCCGCTGGATGGATTTGTTCCATTCGCGTGTTCACTCATCAATCATTCGCGGATATTTTTCCGTGTCTCAGGTTGTTTAACCTAAATATAGATTCGCTGCAGCTTTCCGGGCGTCTTGTTACTACATGTATCTCTACTGACCTATGTTTTAAAAACCGGTTTTCAAGTGTTAAAAGCACTAAATACTAAAATAATAATCTAGACTCTCTTTCCTGTTGAGGTTTACTAATCTAATATAAAGTTGTTTTCTATATTATTTTTTATTTCTCTACCGTCGGATGAACAGGCCGTCGAGTATCTTTTTTAGGGTTCTCTAACTTTTTTTTATTTTCTCTTTGTTTTTGTATCATTGTTTGTATTATAATCTTTTTTTAAACTTTAAGGTCCTTATTCTGTTACAATCTCCTTGTCTTCTAGAGCTACATATATTTATATCTATTAATTATTAGTACTTAAATCTTACATTTATTTACTGCTGTTTTAACTACTTTTATACTTTACGCTACTTTGCTTAGATTTATTACATTATTTATTGCTACTAATTTATTTAAGCTATTGTATTATATTCTCGTTGTATATATAATATATATTTATTGACGCCAAAATTACATATAAAAACTCACTTACAAATTAAAAATATAGATTTTTCATGCACGGATAAAGTTATTTCATTAACTAACACCTAAACTAGGCCGAGCCTGTTTTATAGGTGTTATTTCCTTCCAGTGTCTTAAAGGAAATGTTTTAATATAAAACATAATTGTAAAATTTAAATGTTATATTTTGTGAAAATAAGAAGATTACGACGTAACTAGCAGATTAATTAATGTTCATTTATTACTTAATTATTTAAATTAACAGTACAAAGTAATTAAATTTTCGAGCGATAGCAAATTGCGAAGCGGTGTACATAGAACAGGAAGTAGATTTATATTTTGACGTAACATGTATGACCGAGTTAGTCGATCCGTATGACCTTCAAAACATTTTCTGCAGTGGTACTTATTTTGAATATAAAATTTGAAATTTGAGTGTTATCGAACTTATCTGGTTTTATTCCTGTTTATAACCATTTTTAGACAATATTTAGTTACGAATTCTTCAACGTTTCGTTTTGCTGTCAATTCGTCAATGTTGCTAAGTTTTACATCAAGTCGTAGACATAAAGTTGCTTAAGGTAGGTACCAAGTCATCATAAAAATTATTTAAGACTGTTAACGCTTTCATGGCGCTTTTAATATTGCAAATATGCATGAATGACGGTGGCCACTTTCCGGTGATAATTCATTGATACCGACTTATTAATAGGATCATAGAATACGACATAAACAATATTAAGTAATGTGATGGAGAAACTTATTGTACAGGAAAGGATCAAAGGTAACAAGTGTCGCGTAATATTACTCGTGCTCTGAACTGCTCGAATAAATTTATATTTCTCTCTAAATTAAATTCTTTCTTCAATATATGCGTCAAAGCCAAAATGTAGAACAATCAGTAATTCAGTTTAACTCTTATGCCCTAAAAATCCTTATCACGTAGGATGTAGTCCTGCATGATAGGTCGTATCTTTTGTTTATTTCAATGAGATACAGCATAATGACACCAAAGTTCTTTAAAAATAGTTTCATGGTTTCGACGTGAAAGTGTAACATAATTACGTTAAAATTGATCATGCATGAACATAGCGTAGGTGTTACTTGACTAATTTTAAGGTGGTGCAAGGATATGTAAAGTGGACCGCCCGACCACAACATCGCTGCCTTCGACCACTGGTACCTACGTACATGTACTACGAAGGGTAACCTTCTGTACAGCGTGTGGTTTTGAACACTCACACATAGTGACCCAATATACTAAGTTCATTGTAAGTACTTTACCATCCTGCCGAGTTTCATGATTTAATATTTAATTAACCTTTTTATCAAATTATAAAAAATTGAATGAAAGTATGCCAACGTTAATAAGAAAGCCCTTTAAATTGGCTGAAACTGAAACGGGGTTTATAAGGGACTGAATTTCGTCTGATATGGTAGCGTAATGATTAGCGCATGCGTCCTAAACGCAAACAGCGCGGGTTCAAATCCTAGCCGGAACACATGCACAAGTTAAGCAGTTTTCTGAGTTTTGACCTAGTATGCATATTGTTACAATTACCACAAGCTAACAACGGTGATGGTAAAAAATCGTGATGAAACTTGCACATCGAGATAACCGATGGTTTAAACCTATGAAACCGCCCTTGACAAAGGTGGCGGGTACACTGTCCGTTCCCCTATAGTGGGAGGCCCGATCCCAGCTGTAGAATGTTTGTGAGCTGTTTTAATTTATAATAATAATATAATGAATTCTATTCTAAAAATTGAATTTAAATATAAAAGTTTTTATTCAAAATGCAAGTTAAAAGTTAAGTATACTCCTTATTCTAAATACGTATAGGTACATCGCTTCGCAATGCTTTAAAGAAATAGCGGAAATAAACTCAGCAACACATCTAGCTAAAAATGATTTTACTCCATAAATATGAATCTCAGGCTATACTGGTTAAATCTACAAATGTTCGGTCCTTGCCTATAATAAGTAGGTAAAACATCGCTCCGCTGATTTTGTTGACTACCCTCTTTCAGTGTGAGACGACGGCCAATGCACAGCAGGGTAAGGGGGCAGCATTTTGTGATCTCACTGTCTACGTTTGGACGATTACATCGCGCCGTGCGCTCACCTATTTATTAAATTTAACTAACTATTATTATTGGCCGTGCCAAAAGTTTCAAAGACCTAATTTATGTACAGTTGTGCTCTAAAGTGAGATATAGTGCCGTGCTCTGTTCCCGATTTCCCGAGTGCACCCTGAACCAAGCCAGGAGAGGGTTGATCTCAAGGTTGGTGGAGCTTCTGCTTTTATAGTGCAAGGATTTAGGTCATATCTCTCCCATACAGTCAATAAAACGAACCAGTAAACTACTTCTGGGCTACAGCGCCCTACAACAAACAATGTTTCGGAAGCATATTTATTAAAGAACATCTTAATTGCAGTTTTGAACTCCTAATATAATCTGCATCCATACATTCACTTTTTCATAAACGAAACATAACCGTCCCTGAAATACATTTTTACGGTTTCTTTTGCTCCTATAATAAAATTGTTTTTCCTGCGGCGAGCTCCACAACTCCACCTATATTTACCCCATCATCAAACAGAAACGGTAAATTGAATCAAATACTTAATAAAATCGGCCGGTCTGTCTTGAAGGTAGCTTATAGACCACGGTCGAGTAATTTGACTGAGCGGTCATATTGCTATAAAGATACTAGTCGACAAGTAATAGTACATTGTTCCACGAGGGTTGAAATTGAGCTATTTAGGCACGAGATGGTTTGGCACACGAGCGTAACGAGGCCGCTAACAATTCGAGTGCCTAAATAAGTATTTTACCCGAGGGTATATAACACTCGCTTTTCATTTCGGATATGAGAAAAGAAAAAAAACTGACATGTTACTTTTATTTATTTTAGCGATGTACGATTAACAGTAATAACAATATCAAAGATTGAAGAACACGTTAAGATGTCACTTTGCAATTATTTTCTATCGAGAAAATTTATCGAAATTACGTTTTGAGTACAGGGGTTACCTCAGAAATATGATCAAGATTGACATATATTTTTTTCACCGCAATAAAGTGTGTATATTACTGTAACAACGGCTGAGAAATTGATCAAAAAACGCTTTTTGTCTCTTATCTCGCTGGTAAATATATACCTAAATCTGATGAAATCATTTAATACGTCACGTAATAAATAATAATAATATGATACGTCAAGTGTTTTTTTCTGTGGCATTCAATATGCCAATATTTTTTGTCACTAGTGATAGTAAATATTTAGATCAAATTTATGTAATTTAAATAATAATTTTATGAAAAATAATTTATAATTAGTATAAAATGATGTTAAAAAATTAAAATTTTGTAACGTCTTTTTCCGTCCATTGTTCCGGCATTAATGACCAGGTTCCAGTCTCCCTTAAGAGAGCAGCAGCGCATTTGTAGCACCTTTGGTGTTGCAAACGTCCATAGGCGATGTTAACCGCTTCCCATTACGTGGACCGTCTGCCTGTCTACTGAACTCCAGTATAAAACGTATATAATACTACCTACACAAATATCTATACTACTATTATAAAGAGGTAAAGATTGTGAGTTTGTGAAGTTATAGGGGGTAATATCTGGATATATTGACGCAATTTTGAAATTTTTTCATCAGTGGAAAGCTATATTATTCTTGAGTGCCATTGGGTATATTTGATAGTGATTTTTTTTCTGATGCCCAGCGAAGTGGACACTGGTCATGGTCAGCTAGTATATTGTAAAACAAGCGATAACGTGATGCAGCAGCTGCGAGATAAGTTGAGGTGTCAGATTATGGTTAATTGTCTGCTGAAATTATATTGACTTTACTCTCGACTATCCCAATAAGAAATATATTGATGGTGCTATTTCTTTAGTAGCGTGGGGGCGAAAAGGCCAAAGGCCCTGAATAAATATGCGGAATGGCGGTGAAAGAGTGTAACCACGTCGTTCTTGTCCACGATTCAAAAATTAGCAGATCAAAACAGTACTCACGGTTGTCTCGTCTCCATGTTGCCTTTACCAGGCCTGGTGTGAGAATTTGAAAGTGCTGGATACGGAGAAAAAGAAAACTTGCCACCAAAAATAATCCATCGCTCGTATTTAGCCCGCTGAAATTGAAATTATTTCTGTATGATTTTAATAAACTATTCACTCTGCACCGAGGCTTTTACGAGAGTACGATGACAGATTGCCCGGGATACTATCGGTACCGATCCACTGCCACTCCATACAATGTAACTTATCCGTAACACGTTTGAAAGCAAATTTACTCGCAGACAATGTTCACCGAAGTATATATTGCGTACCGGGTGTTGTATACTTTGATGGATTGCTCTGATACCTGCTCACATCATAAGCACCTTACTCGTACAAGACTTGCTACTATATTCATGAAAGACCCAACGAGGTCAAGAACAGGACTCCATAATGCTTCTATTGTGTTGTGATTGATTAATTGAAGGCGGTACCTTGATCGCTGTCTATGAAAGAGGGTATAATGGAAGTATATTGACTTTAAGTTTCTTCAAGATGCGTATTAGAAGAAAGCTGGAAAGTATTTTTTACCGTACCTTAATTTAATAAATAACATAATTTAGAGCCGATGTTTAAAGTTGAAAGTTATTCATAGTATTAAAGTATAAACTGGAAAAATTAAGAATGTAATTTGCAAGAATAAAACAGTTGAATGGTTTCACTTTTTAATTCACGTTGGTTATAATTTATTTGAATGATAACTTTTATGTGATTATTGACAAATCGGTCCTTAATATATTTCCATATCGAGGGCTTCATAACAAATGGCGTATACACAATGCCATTTTGTCGTTGTTTACTAAAATCTATGCATGTTACAATTTAGAAAGTCTTACCGGTATGCAAGTGTAGGTAGATTTAGGTAAATAGAAGGGTATTCCAAATTTCAGCATTATACAATCAACTAGTTTTGTTTCATTCAGAATTTTGTCGCTTGTATAAAACTGCACTTTTGTCTGTACGCCCATTTGTTATGCAGCCCTCGATATATATAACTTTAGATTATTCTATTTCTATGTAAGTTTTAAATACATAATGCAAGTTCTTAATCGCACTATTTATTGAAGTGAAACCTTCTTTAGGCACGTTGGTACTTTTGGGATGAATTCTATTGTTTTGTTAGGCATTCCTGGATTAAATTTAAATATTATACTCCTTGAGATGTTGTGACGAGTTACGAGGTTAGTCGTTACGTACTAAACCCGATATGAAACACACACGAACATTAAGACAAAAGATCTAATTCTGAAATTTTCATTGAATTCCGTTGAGCCCTTTAGGAACTGATCAAGATCTTTCATACTACCAGGCAACAATTCTATTATAAAATATTACATGGGTATTCTAGGCATCAATCATCACAACGGTGAAGGAAAACATCGTGATGCAACTTGCACGTCGAGATAAACGGTGTGTCAAACCTGCCAAGTTGCCGTAGACAAGCGTGGCGGGTATACTGTTCATGCCCCTGTAATGGAAAGCCCAAACCCAGTAGTGGGACGTTTATGGGCTGTAATTAATGTTAATACCTAATATACTAGGTGTCGTAGACATTTGCACGTTTATTTTCATGGATTCAAAAAAATACAATTATTTATCAGTATAGATAATTTTAGAATTTTATCATTGAATGTAGAGAGGCCAAAATTAACTTATTTTAGATTTAAATCTATATTATTAAAATAATTTAGAAACCGATTGCGAAATTTTAATACATCTTTCACACTATCTTATAAGTTTGTATATATTGCTGATTCATCGATATATATCTCATATCTTAAGAATTTATGAAAGTTCATAAAATTGACAGAATTACCAACTCATATTTTTAATTTGTCTACGGATTCATACCTATATTAAAATAGAAGTGTTTTTCTTGCAGAATCGCTATTTCCGCGTTTCGTGGAACCTGTGCCTAATGTCACCGTCACTGTAGGGCGCGACGCCCTCCTGGCTTGTGTCGTCGAGGATTTGCGAGGATATAAGGTTAGCTACATCATAACGTCGCTTATTGAAAGTCGCCACATGCTTCTGTTATGTATGGTTATATTTGTTAAGAATATTATTGTGATTCCAATCCTTAGAATAATAAAACTGCGAATATGTGACGTAAATTGGACAATTTGAAACATTAAATAAGGTCTTGAAGGTCATGTAAAAATAATGTATTTCTTGTAGGATTTAAATAGATATAAAATTAAAGGGTTCTTAGAGGTGACATTTGTCTACATAACCATATTATACGGAATTAATCGAAATATCAACGGGTATCAAAAATTACTCACTGGATATTATGTTCAAACTAATGGTCATTGAAATATATTTTAAATTCTGTTTACCTTACCTTATTAAAGTAAACTCACTAAACGCTAAAACTAACATTTACACAACATATTTATTTAGAATGATACATAGTGACATAGACATATACCAGAGGTTCGTATTTACGTTACCTTAAAAGTAAATATATCCTACAATTACGAAAGTAAACAACCCCAACCTGAGAACTATGAGAATGACGTGTCAAATCTCATGATGAACGAGCGCCATATAATTCTAGGAGTATATAGTACGTGGAGGCTGGAACTTCATACAACTCCATTCAGGCGAGACGCAGTGTAAAGTTTTAACAAGCCAACTTAATATCACTTTACCCAAAATGCACGATCCGCTAGTTATTAATCATGCAGGACGGCTAGTTAGCAAAATTGGAGTGCCGTGTAGTGCTTTCGGATAAATATAGCTAATTAATGTGACGACTAAAATGGCTTATTAATATGCCCCTACAATATTAATTTAGCTTTTCTGACCCGTAGATGTCAGAAAAGCTAAATGACTTACCATATTTTTTTATTAATTTCATTATACCTAGACATAACTTGTTAAAAGGATCCTCTCAGTCAGGTTGCCTGGCAGAGATCGCTTTAAGCGATAAGCCTTTTGTTTTGCCGTTACATTGTTGTAATTATTTATTCTGTAATTGTTTATTTGGTGGACAATAAAGTATTATTATCTATTTTAATGTTGATGATTATCTTAAAATTGTCTTATACCGTTTTATGTACTCAGTGCACCGTTTCAGTTGTATCATGTTTTCATGTGACAGTAATTTTACTCGGTGACTACTAATTTTTAAATATGGTTTTCGAAAGCAAAGTATTTTTACAAACAGCTATTATAGAATGCTACATAGTCTAATAGCAAGTGGCAGACCAATCTATTCTTACGTATTTCGATGCGCTGAAACCGAATCGGGTTAGTTTGGTCCACACACCCTAAAAAAATTGTGGTTGTAACGACCAAACTCTCCCCAAATTCTGTCTTTTGGTCTATACATTCTCAATTTTTTTTTTGGACCTGTGTAATTATGAATGTTCAGTTATATATAGACGTATATTATTAGACTAATCTCCTAATTATTGAAGAAAGCCAAAAAAATATATAACTATGAAAGCAGCGTACTCGCCTGCGAGCCGTTGTAGACTGTAACAAAAAATCATAGTGTACGTGCCCCGCGAGCTCCGAGCCGACAGAGCGACAGCTTCGGATCTTGAGTTTTTTTCAACGGGCAAGAACTGTAAAATGTAAAAATATGGGTGAGCGGTGCCTAAATTTTTCCTCAATCATCATCATGATTTCAGCCACCAGACGCTCGCTGAAAGATCATAGGCTTCCCGGAAAAAACGCCGCAATAACCGGTCTAGCTGCTCTTTCTGTATAAAGCCCATTTTGTTTTACAAATATACATACGTGGACGTGTAGGATACATATTTAAATTTGTTTCCAAATATAGCTTCACCCTTTCACACGCACACTATCCATCCCAAAGGCTAGCGAGTTTCACTTGCCCACTGCACCGGTCACCGCGCATGTGAGCGTTCGTGGTTATTAAGGTATGCCTATGCGCCTCGCGAAAATTAATGTACGTGCTTAAAGTACTGGACGTCTCAGTAGTCAAAGTTACGGTAATGATGAGTTGTGTATTTGTCTGCGAAATTTGAATTTGCCGCCCTCTGAATTGGCCGCCCGGGGCATGCCAGGTGGTAAGGCATTTGCCTGTTTGCATAGCCAACAACTCCTGGTCTAGACTATATCGCCATAATAACCTTGAGTTGTGTTCCTGCATTAGTGGCCAGGGTCCAGTTTCCTTTAGAGAACAGCAGTGCATTTTTAGCATCTTTGGTGTTGCGCATATCCATAGGCGATCGTAACCGCTTGCCATCAGCGGGCCGTCTACTGGTCTGCTGAACTCATCCAATAAAAAAATTACGGAAAATTCGTTTACATAATTTAACATACCAGGAATCGAACCCGGAACCTCTGCGTTTCAGTGAGCTCGGCTAACAAAGGCTTAGCCCGCTCAACCACAAAAGCCGTAATTTGAACATGATTTTTATTTTTTAATTCGCCTATAGCACAATATTTTTAATATATCACTTTTAATAAATACAGGTAGCATGGGTAAGAGTGGATACACAAACTATTCTGAGCATCCACCATAACATAATTACACAAAACCCTCGCATCAGTCTTTCGTACAACGACCACCGCTCGTGGTACCTTCACATCAAGAACGTGCAGGAAGTGGACCGTGGCTGGTACATGTGTCAAGTCAACACAGACCCCATGAGATCAAGAAAAGGATATCTTCAGGTTGTTGGTAAGTAGAATTATATTATAGATTAAAAATACCTAATAGAATAAATACTCTTTTCCTTTTTCACGACTTTTAAACATAATTAGAACCTTAGAGTTTGTATATCTTGGATGTGCATTTAGCAGGGATGGAAGGTACACCGCTGACATAGAAAGAAGAGTAAATTTGGGGAATAGTGTGAATGGAGCGTTAGGTAAACTTCTAGGCGCTAAGAACCTCAGTCAGAAGGCCCAGCTTGCCATACACAACGCGGTGCTGGTACCTACGCTTACGTATGGAAGCGAGAGTTGGGTATGGAACAGAGAGCATGAAAGTAGAGTAAACGCGGTCGAGATGCGAGCACTGCGCAAAATCTGCGGAGTGACGCTCGCGGACCGCGTTCGTAATACCGAAATAAGAAAGAGAGTTGGTCTGAAAGAGAGTGTCGGGGTGAAGGTAAGGAAAGGAATGCTCCGGTGGTTCGGGCATATGGAAAGAATGTATGATGAAAGAATGACTAAACAGATATACAATGCAAAAGTGGATGGATGCAGAAGTCGCGGAAGGCCACGACACACCTTCCATGATCAAATTGATCGTGTACTAGCAGAAGGTGATGTCAGGAGCCTTAAGAACAGACGAGCGTGCATGACAAGAACTATGAATGTCAAAGAAGCAAGTGAGGTGTGTAAGAATAAGCCTAAATGGCGCTCTGTTGTTCGTGCCTACCCCGCAAGGGACCTGGCGTGAAGTTATGTATGTATGTATGTATGTAAAACCTTAGACTATTTAAGAATTTAAGGGTCAAATCAGACTGGCGCAGAATCCAAGCGCATCGAAACAACAGTCTAAAAGTTTATACACTATGCTAATCTCTATCCTCACAACATAAGGCACACATCTATCTAGATATTGACGCGCAATAGAAATGTGTGCCTTTTGTAATAATGAGACGCGTCAATATGCTATGTGTACATAATTATTTAGATTTATACTTCAGTGCCCTTTGACCTTAAGTTGGATTGTTTGGTAGAGATCGCTTTTAGCGATTGGGTATTGTTTACCAAGAAAAATTGTACAAATATGCATATTTTTTTGTTTGTTTTGGTGATCAATGAAGTTATAGATATTAACATTTTGGATCTAGAGAAAGCATTTGACAGGGTTGTGCGAAAGGACCTCTGGGACATATTGCCCGGATATGGGATTGATGGCCAAGTGCTGCGTGCTGTGCAGTCCACTTACGAGGACTGTATGGCATGCGTGCGGGTGGACGGCAGCCTGTCGCCCTGGTTTGACGTCAATATTGGCGTCCGGCAGGGCTGCGTGCTGTCGGCTTTGCTGTTCATCCTATACCTGGACGATTTTCTTCAGAGATTAAGATCAATGGATGTTGGGGTGCGGATGGGTGATCTAGTTGTTAGCAGCTTGCTTTATGCGGATGATGCCGTGCTTTTAGCCGAATCGCCATCAGAACTGCAAACACTAGTCACAATGATGAAAGATGACTGTCAGGCGAGAGGCTTACGTTTGAATGCGAAGAAAACAAAGGTAATGGTGTTTGAAAGAGAAACAACCAGAACGAATGCAAGGATGATGGTCGATGATGTTATGCTGGAACAAGTGAATGAGTTTGTATATCTCGGATGTGCTTTTAGCAGGGATGGAAGGTACACCGCTGATATAGAAAGAAGAGTGAATTTGGGGAATAGTGTGAATGGAGCGTTAGGTAAACTTCTAGGCGCTAAGAACCTCAGTCAGAAGGCCCAGCTTGCCATACACAACGCGGTGCTGGTACCTACGCTCACGTATGGAAGTGAGAGTTGGGTATGGAAGAGAGAGAATGAAAGTAGAGTAAACGCGAGATGCGAGTACTGCGCAAAATCTGCGGAGTGACGCTCGCGGACCGCGTTCGTAATACCGAAGTAAGAAAGAGAGTTGGTCTGAAAGAGAGTGTCGGGGTGAAGGTAAGGAAAGGAATGCTCCGGTGGTTCGGGCATGTGGAAAGAATGAATGATGGAAGAATGAGTAAACAGATATACAATGCAAAAGTGGATGGATGCAGAAGTCGCCGAAGGCCACGACACACCTTCCATGATCAAATTAATCGTGTACTAGCAGAAGGTGATGTCAAGAGCCTTAAGAACAGACGAGCGTGCATGACAAGAGCTATGAATGTCAAAGAAGCAAGTGAGGTGTGTAAGAATAAGCCTAAATGGCGCTCTGTTGTTCTAGTCCGAGAGCTGGTACCAATTTTTGGGTAGGTATTTGAGGCAAGCTGAAAACTTGTCACATACCTCTCCTATTATATTCCAACACGGAATTGCAGACCTGGCTGGTGAGTAGCGGGGCTAAATCAACCCCTACATTTTTAAAAATATTATTTTTTTTTCCCCAAAAATATATTTGAGGCAATACGCAATTTATATATGTTGCAGTGTAATACTTAATAAATACGAAAAAAAATAAGCCAGACAATTTAATCGGGGCTGTAATGTTACCAGACGCGTGCAAATTTTTTTTGCAAAAAATTATAAAAAATATTTTTGAGGCAGCTTGAAATTTTAATGGAGTGTTATTTATAGCTAAAAAATAAGATTCCCAGAAAGACAGATCATTTCGGTAGGGCTTTCTACCTGCCAGGTGATCAAACAAATAATGGATGGGTACGGGCCTGTACTGCTATAGACAAGCTGTAGTGTGAGAGAGAGCGCATATCGACAGCTGTCTTCGTTCTTGCTTGCCGCGTTACTATTGGCTCTAGCGAGGCCACGTGACTTACAATAACCCTAGCCCCCCTTTCTAGTTAGAATTTCGGAGTAAAAAATATAAAATTTTCTGAATTTGTACTAAGTACATTTTGCATAAAAGTGATTTTATTGATTTATGGACGTTAAAGGGACATATTTTTGTGATTTCTTTTTTATTTTAAAAAATTAGTTATTTTGCCAATTTTAATGCCAATTTAAACGTTCTGAATTGTTTAAATATTTGATATTTCCGTAAAAATATTCATTTTTTGAAGAGAATTTAAAAAAAATATTAATTTTTAAACAAGTTTTGTTCCAAAATTTTTTGTACAGAATTCAAACTGTTGCCCCTACATTCAAAACTAAAAATTGTTTTTTTTTCTCTGACAGTATTCCAAGTCAAAATTTATACGGAAATTTAAAACTTTTTCATCTTAAAATTAATAAGGGTTACGTATTAAAAAAACCAATGATAAAAATATAAAATCGCAAAACTAGATTTGTAAAAATATAATATTTCTTCAGTGGTACAATTATTTTAAGTATAAAAAAAATTAGAAATAAATAAAAGTCATTTCACGTCAGATTAAAATTATCATTCTTCGTCTGTGGATTCTTCATCAGAACTACTTGAATCTTCGGATTTATCTGTATCAGATTCGGCAACCTCTTCATCATCTGCGAAAAGAAATATATATTTATTTTTTTAATTAATCACAGAAATTTGAATGCAGCAGTTATTAAAAATAAACCATTTATTCTCACCTGTAGTATGATTTTCATCATCGTTATTTGAGTTTTAAAACGTGTATCACCATTAGTAGAATAATACGACTGAAAATAACGGCTCCGAAGAAACCTCATGGGTTATTAAGTCACGTGGCCTCGCTAGAGCCAATAGTAACGCGGCAAGCAAGAACGAAGACAGCTGTCGATATGCGCTCTCTCTCACACTACAGCTTGTCTATAGCAGTACAGGCCCGTACCCATCCATTATTTGTTTGATCACCTGGCAGGTAGAAAGCCCTACCGAAATGATCTGTCTTTTTGGGAATCTTATTTTTTAGCTATAAATAACACTCCATTAAAATTTCAAGCTGCCTCAAAAATATTTTTTATAATTTTTTGCAAAAAAAATTTGCACGCGTCTGGTAACGTTACAGCCCCGATTAAATTGTCTGGCTTATTTTTTTTCGTATTTATTAAGTATTACACTGCAACATATATAAATTGCGTATTGCCTCAAATATATTTTTGGGGGAAAAAAATTAATATTTTTAATAATGTAGGGGTTGATTTAGCCCCGCTACTCACCAGCCAGGTCTGCAATTCCGTGTTGGAATATAATAGGAGAGGTATGTGACAAGTTTTCAGTTTGCCTCAAATACCTACCCAAAAATTGGTGCCAGCTCTCCTACTATTCGTGCCTACCCCGCAAGGGACCTGGCGTGAAGTTATGTATGTATGTAACATTTTTCATTTTTGAATTCTGTAAATGAACTTTTATGAATAAAAAAAACTAACAATTTATAATTCAACATCTAGAAATAATGATATCGGTAACATGGGGCCTAAAAAGGCCGTTTTTTGGAGAATCGCTATGAATGAAATTTATGCGTGTTTCAATATACGGGTATATGTAAGATATAGTATAAAATGCAACTTTATTTCGATACTTTCACATTCGTAACGAATCTGTGAAAGCGACCGCTTTAGGCCCCTATAATTTCAATAAAATTTTTGTTAGGTCAGTATCAGTGTACACTTTGAAAATCCAGTTACAGATTCAAAAGTTACACCGATTATAATATAAAAAATTGGCAGTTATAGAGACTGCCGTTAGAAGTGAAAATCTAGAACTTTTAGTATTAAAGTTTGAAATTTCATAATGTTTGAATTTAAACACTATTTCAAGATGCACAGTATATACACATTGAACTTTTCACTAAATACATTCAAATCTACTTATAAGATATACACTGGACTAATGTTGCATAATACGTCAGCTGTATAGCTACAGATATACTGCTATAAGCATGTCGGTGACGCGAACGCACGAGATTGCACCTATCCAAAAAGCGTCTAAACGTGCAAAGCACACGGCCACTACGCACGCGCCAGTCATGAGCATGTCGGTGACGTGAAGCCATAATATTTTCCCCTTCCTTAAAGTGCTCAACGCGGCTAAAGAATATTTCACTTCAAAAATAGGTAGTTTTATTTTCTTTTCTGAATATTCGTTTGTCCCTTCCGATAATTAAGATTACAGGTATCGTTATAAATAATCCATATATTTGCGATAGTACCCCCGATGATAATCGACAACATGACCTCTACTGATATGGTGGTACGTGAGGGAACCAACGTGACGATGGTGTGCCGGGCCACTGGCTACCCAGAACCTTACGTCATGTGGCGCAGAGAGGACGGCCAAGAATTCAATTGTAACGGTGAATCAGGTAATACCTACTTTAATATTCTCCGGCTTCATCAGAGGCTAATTCGAAGAAAATGTCTCATAATTTTATTATAATTTCCGAAGTTCACGAAGTCATTCATTATTCAGTGAAATGGAATTTCTAATATTTCACTTAGAGAATCCATTGTATGAAATTTATATTGTACATTTCTTTGACAGAGCTGTTCATGTGACTTTGCCCGTGTACGTTTTAGATTCATGTGTTATAAAATCTATTTAATTATTTGAAATACAAATAATGTTATAAAAAATACATAAACTATGTGCAGGGTACCCGGTAAACATTTTTAAAACTTGCAGTTTCTTATCTTTGTATAGTGCTTATAACCCTATTTGGTACAAGCTTTCTTTCATACATTGCATTTTAAATGTTTATCCTAGCGTACTTCGGAATTTGATTTCAAAATGATGTTTCTTTTTTACTAACATAAAAACTAATTAAGTTTTCATATAAAAAACCTTCAGTCAAAAATTATCTGTCTGATGGAGAAAATTACTTAAAAATTCGTATCGTGGTTTAATAAGCATAATAAGCAGATAAACAGACAGACTGACAGACACTGAAAAGTACTATTTAGACTGTGTAAAAAGGATAAAATTGAAAATGGTGTATTTTATGCTATGTAAAAAAGATAGTGAGTAAATTTACAATACCTAAGTTTTTCTTAGGTTTGTTTACAAAGGGGCTTTCTATTTTGTTGAGTTTTGCTTAGGTATATAAACCCTGCAGGGGATGAATAGTGGTAAATTAGTGTGTTTAGAAATTAAATAAAGAGGTGTTTTGTATTAATTTGCCAGTTTCCTTACTACGTCTGTCCAAACGCTCTCCCACTTCCTCACACAGTGGAACTCTAACGAGTCTGGGGATAGTTTAATATATTGTATATATATACTTGATAATATATATAAAATTCAGCCTTCCTAAAATTACGTAAGATCCCTATTTTTTTTTAAAGTGTCTGTCTAAAGTTAAGGCTCATTGGAAGTGTCTGGCAACTGTATACCTTTGTTTATAAGAATATCATATATGACATATGTAAAAACTAGCCTTGCTACTTTGACGTAAGTTAGCATGGTTTTTTTCCACTTGCTTAGCAAGTATCCATTCCTTTCTATGTTTATGTTAAACTACTGAGCCGAAAATTTTCATTTTCCCTTAAATCACGTAAGTGTGGGTTTACTGGGATCTTAAACTATAAGTTATATTAAAAGTTCTAAAGAAGTTTCACTCCAAAAACCTTACCCCATTTTATGGAATATAAATTGTCGTATGTTTATGTCAGGTATTAAACAAACACACAATATAAGCCTCTATACAAAATTACTTTCACATTTATATATTAAGACTTCTTTCTAAAAGCAAATAAGAGCAAAGTCTCCATTGTCTGTGTAACACGGATTTGGTCTTATTCTTATAAATATCCGGTCCAAACATTAGTCCCCGGCGTCCCAGACGCTCATTATTTGACGCTCCCGTAAAGAAACAAATAGATGAAAGAAAGAAATCTCAGTGGGCGAAATGAGCTGGAACAGAGCGTTTTTGTGTATCGAAAACCGAATAGCCTTTCAAAGCTGTGAACCCGGCCAAAGTAAAGGTCGTGATAAAATAATTCCGGATTCACACCCACGTTCAACTAACATCCTTACCATAATAGTATGTCGTACATCTCGTTATTATTTAAAACATATTTACTCTTCATAATTCCTAACACATGTCTACTAATGATTCATACAAGGAATTTCTACTCTATTAAACCATTTTACGCGGCTTCGCTTGATTAACCTTTGCACACTTATCTAGAGAAAATGTCCCCATTTTCGAGATAAAATAAGTTATGTCTAACACCATTTCTTGGAGTCTACACTCTCCAGAATAGTACACATATATTAACCTAGAGTTTTCTCCGCGACGGCTCTTGTGTTCCTTTTGTTTAAAGAGCAAGCATTATTTGACCCCGGAAGATTCCCTTCATTTTACATCGCAAACTATCCTATCTCGGGGGATGATAATTATCTATGCCCATTTTCATACAAAATGGCAGTAAAACCGATTCGACCAAAATGGGAAATCACAAAAAAACGATACCTATCCTACTTTTTTGGATAACCTTTATATAAATCTAGCCCACTTTAAAACCACGAAATTATTTATTACAATTTAGAAATATGAGTGAGTATAATTTTAAAAATATAAGCAAAATATTAGATATTTTTTAACAGTTACTAAATTTACTCGGCAGACGTTGTCTTGTCTTTAACAAATAAAAATCTAGAGACCGATTGTAACATCATCAACAGTGATCAATTGTTAATCTAAACCATTCTCGAATCCACATGAAAGACACAAAAATTTCATGAAAATCGGTCCCACTGTTAAAGATGGTGTGTTTAGCGGCACCATCTACCTGGTTCAAATTTGAATCTAAACCTCGGGACCTACTTGAAACTGCAGTCACCATTGCCGAAATCAGCTAGGAAAGATCATAGCAGAGGAATGGCTAGACTAGACTAACGTTGTGACTGAAGTTTTTTTAATGATATTTATTTTATTGATGAATATCATACTTTAATACTTATTGTCCTATTCCGGACGAGGACAATTCCAAAAACACAAAAATCATAAAAATTGATCCAGCCGTTCTTGAGTTTTAGAAATGGTATAACTAACACGACTTTGTTTTATATATATAGATGTAATAACAATAACTATAGTATAGTTATTGTAGTGGCGTAGTCATTAAAACATACTATCTATGTGTTTGCGCGTGAGCAGGTATCTTCTATTATCGTGCTTCATCTTAGACTGCATTTCCGCCGGACACCAAATCCAAAATTAGTCAAACGCAAACCTATACAATATACAAAATAGACTCAACTATTATGACTGTATATTCTGTCCCAATATTTGAAGGAAATAATGCTTTGTTCACAGTAAACGTAGTGGATGGTGAAAACTTAACAATCTCGAAAGTGTCCCGCCTCCATATGGGTGCATACCTTTGCATCGCATCTAATGGAGTGCCGCCTTCGATCAGCAAGCGGGTCGTTCTAATGGTGCAATGTAAGTTAAATTCACTTATAATCACAGTAAAGTTAAAGTAACATACAATATAACCATCTTGATGGACTATATCACTACGAGCAGGGCTATTTTTTGTGGGGGCACGCAGTGCCCCTAAAGGATATATTTTTTATGAAAGCGTGTTTTTCTTTTTGTTTTTTTTAAACTATTATTTATCTATCTTTCAATTTAGATGAATTAACCGAAGTGATACATATAAACATATACTTCAATCATTCAATGTCGTTTTCTATCAGATCTGTGCTTTTAACCAAATTGATACAATTTAGTTGATCCGTTAAATATCAGCATTACACTCAAAATATACTTCTATTGAATAACTAGAATGTACCTTATATTCCCTATACTAAATAAGATAATTAATGTTGTGTTTTTAGGGTTTTTAATAGCTATTTCAATATGATTTTCATGTTAATTAGACA
Organism: Dendrolimus pini; assembly: GCA_949752895.1. Lineage (NCBI taxonomy): Eukaryota > Metazoa > Arthropoda > Insecta > Lepidoptera > Lasiocampidae > Dendrolimus > Dendrolimus pini. The sequence continues at coordinate 12,846,899 of OX457133.1, forward strand.
AATTAGTGGCTATAGAGTCAGTCGTTTAACTCCTTTTTTTAATTAATATCCATTCACGTTACCTATTATTAGCAGAGTAGGGAATGTCGTGAACTTTACAAGTTTTTATTTTAGGTCACTGAAGAGGTTGAGAAACTTTATATTCCCTATTACTCCCCATTCTTGATTATACCGATGGCAGCTATCTGCTATTTATATAACCCAAGAACAACTAAATAAACTTGAGCGCCTTCAAAATTTCTATGTAAAGTTCATATTTGAGCTGATGTAAATATAAACACGTCTCTGAATCCCGTAAAAAAGTGAAATGGATAAACTCTTTCACCGTCCAGGCTGTGCGTCTCTGGAATGAGTTACCTATTGCTGTAAGACACGCCAAATCCTTACCATGCTTTGAAAATCAGGTTTAGAAGTATTGCTTTTCTATTGCATATAATAATTCCTATGACTATTGTATGAGAACTAGAGTTTTCCGCGCAGCTGCGTCGCAGGTCAAACCCCAGTCCGTGCCTCTTGTTGAAAGAGCAAGCATTAATATAAGTTATATTACATTAAATTATTATGTTAGGGCTATTAGACTAGTAAACAAGTGCCTTTTGAACCAACATTTTTCAGCAGTCTCCGAAAATTAAAAATGAGGTGTCATTCGATTCGGAATAGCATCTAGATGATTTTTGAAAAAAATGAAGTTCCGCTTGCAAAAATTGTAAAAGTTATTAACAATTAACTAAAAAAAAGAAGGGGGTTTAGTTTTTTGCAAATATCTCAAAAAGTAATGAAAAAATTTCAAATTTGAGAAAAGATTCGAAAAGAGAAGGAAATTTCCTAAAAAAAAGTCTTGACTCCCGAAACTGTAAGATCAATATTTATAATATTCCCAGAGGGATGAAAATACGGCCGAAAACGGGTACTCTGGTTTACGCAAGCCACACTCACATCGGCCCTTTAATGAATAAATATTATTTAAACATACTAAATATGAAAATAAAAAATTGAAAAAAATCAGGCACTAACTGAATAGATAATGAACAATACTCTGCTGGTTTTTTTTTTATAACAATCTTTCATTTAGTTATTCAATAGTTAATTAATACTTTTTTTTTTGCTTGAACATGAACATTGCAAGTGTGATAATTGTTAACTATAAATTTAAGATTTTTTTCCTTTCTTGGAGCAATTCTTGAAAGGCTTTAGAATAGAACCCCGTTGGAAAAATTAGAAAATGTTTATTATTCATTTTTTTATTATTATTTTTCGTTGTTACATACAGTACGTATAACAGACAGAGAGACACAATTACTTTCGCATTTATAATATTAACAGGGATTCCAGATATTTTTTTTAATAGCTTCAATGTACAAACATAGCCTATTTAGAATTTTATACTATTTTAAATGATAAACGTTCATTCAAAAATTATCAAACAGAAGGCGAAAACCGCCTAAAAATCCGTTGCGTGGTTTAAGAGGAATCAGCCGATATACATACAGACCGACAGATGCAGAAAACGTTTTTTTTTTTTTAATATGTAAAGTTAAATGAATTTAGCTAAGTAAAATTCTGTCATAATAATACAAAGTTTTTTCTAAAAGAGGTCTTTACGAGTAGCACACAAGGTAACGCGATACGTTGAACCAGTATATTAATTAGTACGAAATTAAAATATAATCAATTGCCAAATCATTATATTATTATCATAACCAGTAAGTTAAAATAAATAGTTTTGAAATATATTTTTTTCCTTGGCTATAAACAGGCTAACTATGTGTGTGTAAAGTTTTGTTGTTACACATACTCAAACCCATGCGCACTACCACCGCATTGCATTACACGCACACTTCACAAACAAACCAAGACACACAAAGGGCCTAAAAATTAATAATCCAGGCACAGAGAGGAAAAAACAACACACATTGCACTAGATAGGATAATATATATAAGTATAAACAAAAGACCCACGCTGCACATGCACTTCCTGACAACACCACCATGTAACAGATACACTCTACATTAGTAAATATATGGTATTAAAATAAGAATAAATTAATATCATAAGTTTTTCGTAAGGTACATACACCTCAACACAAAAATCACTAAATTAATGTCAGACACAAGAACCAAAATACGTAATAAGCGTGTTAAATTCTAAAAATTAAATCTAGAAATTAAGTTGTAAAAAAGGGTACGGACGTCGAGTCCGTAGAGTTGTTAAAAAAGGAAAAAAAACAGGCCAAGTATTTTTATCCGTGCGGGAACGGAGAAACAATACAATTTCCTGCGGCCGGGCGGCCTGTCCTAAGAGGCGACAAACAACCCACAGCCAGGTAGTAGGGCATTTGCCCGACTGGATGGCTACCACCCCTGTTCTAAAGTATGTCGCCATTACAACCTTGAGTTGTGTTCCAGCATTAGTGACCACGTTCCAGTCTCTCTTAAGAGAGCAGCAACGCATTTGTAGCACCTTTGGTGTTGCAAATGTCCATGGACGATGGTAAACACTTACCATCAAGTGGGCCGGGTGCCTATCTGCTGAACTCCTGCAATAAAAAAATACAAAATTTTGATTTTTCACATCCGAAATGGTTATGATACAGTTTTCTTAAAATTAAATAATTTTATCAAGAAATATTCAAACAAAGTAAGCCATAAATAAATTTAATAGAGCCGACGGCTGTGCTACACCCCGCCGGCTGCACAACGTGAGGCGTCGACGTCGAAATTGTAAAACAACTACATTTTATTCCCCGATATTCGTGATCTATAGGGTGTAATAAAAGACTAGTTGAATATAGCACTCAGTAGATAAAATGGGGGTAGGTGAAATATATTCTTTATTGAAGACTTATTTTGCAATAGAAGTCATATCTAGGAACACGAATAAATATTTCTTACATATTTTTTGTATTATATACTTTTCTACGAGATCTCTAGTATACTGGTATACTTCAAATCCACAAATAGCATTTACTATTCCGTTTTTAGGTGATAGAAGGCGTCCAACACAAATTTAAAAAATATGTTCAAAATAAAATTCACTGCAAAAAAAAAATTATAAGGTAATAAAAACATAGTTAAATTTTAAATTGACTTCCTATTCTATATTCACCGCTTCGCAATGTGGTATCACTGTGAGAAGAAGCAGCAAGTAACTCCCCAGCAACATGTCTAGCTAAAAATATTCTTTTTAATGAAATACACGAAATTTTATGATATGCACTCCCAAAACCGCAAGCAAACCGAAGAAGTCTGCAATAAAGGTTAAGTGCTGAATTTAAAAAATAGGATATTAAAATCACAGATTATATTATTATTTAACAAACAAACATTTTACCCTACTCAAATAAAAATACACAGATAAGAAAGATTTCGACAATTTCAATTTATAGACAACTTCCCTCTGATTTATTTATGTACGTTGAAATTCATAACGTCCAAATTGTAAAATTAGATTCTGTAGGTTTGAAACTTCGAACCTTATTATATAACAATCTGTTATTGTCATGCCGTAGTCCCTGAACGTTTACCACATACTTACAATTACATGTTACATGATTACCATGTAATAATAGCTTACATTATAATACTATTCGAATAAGCCGCTACACATGTTAATTCTCTTGTGAATTTTCACATTAGGTACTGTTCAAAAAAGGAATGTTTAATTTCAAGCCTTTTATGCTACTAATATGTTAATTACTACGTTAAAACTGAATTTAAAAATTTAATTAATAATAGCCCTTTCAGTTAATCCACATTTAACTTCTTTCTAAGTGCGGTAGTTATTATTACAACGTGTTTGCGTTATACAGATCTAAGAAAATTACAAGATTCCTGTGAATAATTATGCGTCTGGTTATAATTAGCAGTAATTAAACCCTCATATTTCTTAAAAAGAAAATAATACACGCTGAATCTTATTCACCCTTACAGCCAATTATACCTTCGCTCGATATCGTAAGCTCATCAAGAAGGAAGAAAACGCCAGCAAATTTCTCCCAGACCGTTAAGTTGGCCTCAAATTCTTCCTTTCTAAGTACGTGAGCATTATCACGTCGTCGTTCCCTTCAGTCGGGCTTGGAGTCAGCGTCAAGAAATATTATTTTTCCCGGGGTGGGTGTCGTTAACGAGTATTTACGAGGACACAGGCGTCTCTACCTGACGGTGGCGCCTTCCGCCGGCCGTAATTGCGCCCAATTAGAGCATTATGCTGACGTGAATACGGCACGAATGCGATAATGGCGATACTATCTGTTCCTTCGGCACGCCGTGTCGACCCACCGACGGGTACTACTCCTCATCTAGCAGCCCAATGACACGTCTATCTTCACTATAATTCGCAAACCACACGTTATTTTTTAAGCTTCGGCCACACACAGGAAATACTCGTTGCGAGTGTAGACGCTGCAAATAATACTCGTAACGACAATTCGCTGCCTGTCTGTCACACACAGCGAGTAACATGAACTATTTTTTAGTGGAAACTAAACTGATAAGTGTATTATTTATATACGTTATATTGTAAGACTTATAATTAGGAGAGGAAGAAGATTAATTTGGTATAGGCATATAATGAGGAGGGATGATAGTCACGTGACAAAAAGAATGTTAAACTACAAGATAGATGGATGGATTGTATGAAGGTTGATATGATGATATGTGGTGTGACAGAAAATGTATGTCAGAGTAGAGGAGTGTGGAAGGAAAAGACATATTGTACCGACCCCAACTAATTGGGATATGGTGAAAGAAAAGAGAGATTGTAAGGCTTATAATTATTGTATGTTTTCAACATAAATTAAGCAAATAAATTTGTATCCTACAGCTCATATTTTTATACACATCCAAGAAACGAATCATATCGTAATATCCCTTTAATTTAATACTTTCTAGTTGACTCATCATACATATCACACACACGCACCTATGCAGCGATGAAATGACCTGTATGTAATTCTGGCGTGTAGCGTGGAGCAGTGTGCTAAGCAAAATGGCTACTCGCAGCGAGTACCTTATCACACGCAGCCAAAATTGTTGTGGCGAATTGAATTCGCAACTAATGAATCTGTTCGCAGCGAATAGCTTGTCACACACAGTGAATATTCGCTGTGTGTCCGAGACTTTATAACACGCTCACGTAACTTACACCCGTTTAAACAACACAACTTCCTTATGAATTTTACCGGCACTTGTCATTATACTTATGCACACAGAAGACACATCTTTATGACAATGTTACTTACAATTCACGTCACAGGCAGCGATTCTATTCATTCTTAACCCTTCCTGAGCTTATATTTATAATGTACCCACACGGTTCCCCGTTAAGGAAGCCTACACGGCACCGGTGTAAGACATCGTTGCCTCATAAGAAGAAATAATGTGATATGAAATACGTAACAGTTCATATTTGAGTAAGAAATATAAACACAATGTTTCTGGGAATAAGAACATTTTTCATTCTTTTTTGTGCGTGCGAAGTACGTACCTGTGCGTGCGTGGCACGTTCTTTTACCTATTGTTTGTACTGTGTATCTCTTGGTAACGTATTCTACTAAAAATACAAGACCGAACGAACAACTCCTATTGTTATTAATGTGAAGATAGCGTTCAATTATAACCTACCTAGATATACTGCTGTGGTAATGGTAATAAAAAATCCATATTGGTAACGAACGTCACTTTTTCTTACATTAGATTACGTATCCTTTATCTTAAAAACATATTTGGGTATCAAAACATTTTTTGGTGAATGAATTACACGAGACCGACTACGCGGTCATTTGTTACTATTTGAGAACTGAACCCTAAAAAGAACGTTCTTTACAACCTGATAAACTTTTTAGGACTCTCAGATTCGTCATCATAACGATATCGTAACTGAAAATTTATTCAGACTAACACTATCCAGTTCACTCTTAGCTTTTGTGTAATTATGATGATGATAGCATTATGTTTAAAAAAAAGACAAAAATAATCAAATCTGATGACTAATTATAAATGTCAGATTTGATTTATTTTTGTCTTTCGCTGGTTTCATAAGCACAATAAAATGAGAATAATTTTCATACTGAAACTCCTAATAAAGTTAACTAAATAACCCTTAATATTTTCACTGTAATTTATTTTTTTATACTATTTTACCCCTCGTGTAGTTCCTCCAATGTTATCGATACCAAACCAACTTGAAGCAGCATACATTGGCCAAGACGTCACCCTGGAATGCCATACCGAAGCGTATCCCTCCTCGATCAACTATTGGACTACTGATAGAGGAGATATGATTATATCAGGTGATCATATGTAATACTTATTTACAATTAATAATAACAAGTGTGCCCAGCAGACATTACTCTGCCCTGAAAAATAATAATCTAGAACCCAATTGCAGCGCTACTTAGTTATTAGTCGAGTTGTAAATCTAAACCAGCCAAGATTTCATTGAAATCGGTCAAGCTATTTTTGAGTATTAACCAGGCAGCAATTGATTTTTACATATAAGAAGATAAGAGAATAAAATATAATAGGCAGACAAACATACAAATTATAGGGTTATATAAAATGGACCACTTTAGGGCCAATCCTACACAGCCAGATCATATTAATATTCTAATATGAAAATTATAATGCCAGGAATCGAACCCAGAACTTCTGCGCTGTAATGGGATAGGCCGACAAAGGCTGAGCCCACTCAAACACAGAGGTCATCATTTAAAATATATTTGAAGTACAAAGTAATTCAGTAAAAAAAAGAACCTTAATAACTCTCCTTTCAAAATTATGCTGCTTTGTTCAATATTGGTATCCGTGCAGGAACGAAGAAATAATACACTTGCCTGCGGCCAGGCGGCCTGTCGTAAGAGGCAAAAAAACAACTCACAGCCAGGTGGTAGAGTATTTGCCCGTCTGGATCACTGCCACCCCTGATCTACAGTATGCCGCTATAATATAACCTTGAGTTATATTCTGGCATATGTGGCCAGATCCCAGCCTCCCTTTAGAGAGCAGGGGATTTGTAGCTCCTTTGATCTTGCAAGTCTGACTACCTGTCTGCTGAACTCGTGCAAAAAAAAAACATTATATATTAGTCGTAAATTGTATTCTGTTGAAAACGTTGACCTCATTTCCATTTATTAAATTAATTTAATAATTCCATTTACCTCATTCCGTGGCTTCGCTCACATATCGACTTTATGTCCGAAACATCATAACTGAATATCTTAAAACTGGTATATCTGCTAGTTAGTATTTAGTAGAAAACAAAAATGCTCAATTTATTTTAAGAATAACAGATACGTATATTACTTCTTACCTCTCCTTTACATTATGGCCACTTCCATGCTAGCAAGCAGGAAAGTGACGCGGAAGTACTTATCGCTAGTGTAACGCAGACATCCATCCCAGGTTACAGTTGAAATCTGCGTCAGACACTTGTGTCTGGGCTTTGCAGAACTGCACCCATTTGGTACCTTCACGAGAAATATTACTTGGTACCTGTTTAATGTGTTATATATTTTTTCCAATGATAAATGTCTCGCAGTGTGTTGTTACCAAATACATACTTTTTCTTCCTTTCTTTCTATCAAGTGTTCAAATAATTTGCATTTAAATACTCGCGCTGCCAACTTCCCTCGCCATTTTCCTGCTTGTTGCCGTGGAAGTAGGCATAATTTATACAAGATGTTTACATGTTGCACATAACTAACATAAAAGTGGTCAGAGATTTATTTTTTACAGGATATTAAAATATGTAATTTTCTTTTAGGAAACAAATATATAACATCACTTAGTGACGATAGCTATAGCAGAAAAATGAAATTGACAATACGAAGAGTAGCCTCGAGAGACTTCTCTTCGTACCGCTGCGTCGCGAAGAACTCCCTTGGTGAAACTGACGGCCTCATTCGACTGGACGGTAATTTGACTGCTCTTGATGTTTGATCCTTCATCCATTTTATTAAATTAAATTCTGCTATTATATTAACTATACAAGAATTTGTACATTCCTCCAAATACATAATGAGGTATTCAAATGACATCAAAGACATTTTTACAGAAATACCTGCTCCATCTACCATCAGTACTACGGTGAACTATGTTCCGACATTCCCTCAAAGGAAAAAAGGTACTCAATTTATTCTAATGTAGCCCATTATCATTATTAGTTGACGTCCCTCGTTCCAATAAGTTCCACAAAATTTAGGGCATCGAACTATTCAATGTCAAAACAACGAGCTAAAGTTTCAACTTAAACTTCGATAACCATTAAACTGAATTTCGGAATAAATTTTTTACAAACTTTTTTTTTGACGTTTGAAGGACTCAGTGTTGAACTCAGAAATATAAAAATTAAGGCTACAAGTCTATGCTATATTAAATAAAGAATATTATTTTTTAATAATAATTATGTGCATTTAGATTAACACTGGAAACGATTTACTAACAATTTACTTAAATTAAATCATTTTAAATAAATAAAAATAAACTAAAAATTTGATAACACCAAAAAAAAGTCTACAACAGCTCTCTGGTCAGTATACTAAAAGGCTTTAACTGCTATTTTCATTCAATGAATGTATTATATAACCATATTTTGAAATACAGGCAGTATATATTTCCAATAAATAGTAGATTGAGGTACTTACTTACTTGGTTTTCCATACAATGTTCTTGTAGATAAGTACTTTAAAAAATAAATTGTATATATTTAATTGCATCGCATTGTTTTTGCTATACTGTTAAAGTGAAATTTAAGTTGAAAAATCTCGTTTCTTGAAAATTGTTCACTAGTTTTGATATTTAAGACAGAGTAGTAACTAACAACTCGAAACTGTTAAAACAAGTAAAAACCGATCGTAACATTTAGCCTTAACTTAGGCATCTAAACGTGATTCCAAGTCCAATACCTGTAAAAAGCTGTTGGAGCAGATGCGGCATTTGACGTCTATGCCTGTACAATTGGTTCTACAAAAGCTGTGCCACAGAAAAGACGGTTCGGTGGTGGATTTAGTATTTATTGGTTTTGCCGCCGCGGCCCAATGCTTCCGTACAATTGGGTCGTTAGTAATATTATTGAGGGAAAAGCGATTTTGTTTGCGCTTTGACTTCCAATGTTACCTCCTTATTGTTATAGATTTGGGTTTTCTTTTATATTCTTTATAGCCTCATATATTTCGTTCACACTTGAAAGCCTATTTTCATGGCCCTTAGCAGTGTGTAAGAAAATTTTATGACGCAATCATTTTCCGCATCGTTTTTCTCCTCGAGCGACATGTTTATCTTATGTTTGTTGTTTTTTCAGGTAAACATAAAAATCGTTGGCGGGACAGCTCCGCTGAAAACAGAGTTATAGGCGATTACGAGGTGGAAGAATGGAAAGATGTCGGTAAGAACACATTGTCATTATATACCTATATTTATAGCATATTTCAATGTTAACATTTTATTTTATAATATTTACTATAAAGCGGTTAGAGGTCGAAATTTGAAGTTTTATTAAATATAATTTAAAGTGATTTTGTTAAAGAGTAACAAAGCTGTATACTTAGTTATCATTTTATTCGTTGGCCGCGTTTTAAAACTGTACTATAGTGTTTGCTCTATACAATTATTTGTCATTTACATTATTTTACATCATCATTATTAACGTAAAAATAAATGTTTACTTTGAATTATTTATAACTCATCTTACATATAATAAAACTGTAGAGGTCGAATTTCTGTACAATGAAAAAAAATGATAAAAAACCGATTCAGAGGGATGTAAGAAGTGAAATAGAACTAATTTAGATTTTTTTCATTTTTTTTGTTTCTCTGTTTGTCTGTCTGTACCGGCTAATGCGTGACTGCTCCGTACGCTGAAAGAGAGTTACAAAGATTTGCCTGCAGATAATAAGAGCTGTTTTAATTGCACAGATTATGAATCTACCCAGTCTTCCGGCACCACATCTCCTCGAGGTACACTCTTCATCATTCCAGTAGCAGTGTTGGTTACCAGATGACGCTCTCTGGTCATACACAACTGTTTTCTATCATAGTGCCAATTAAAAAAGATATAAAACAAAGAAAGATACGTTACAAAATTGAACTAACGAACATGTTTGTAAGATATGTAATTAACCTTAGAAAATTAAAACAATATAAATAGCTTTAAATGTGATTTTTATTAATTAGAGGTCTATAAGAGTTGGTCTTATGCTCAGGCTTCACCTGCGATAATGTTATAGTTATTGAATGTGGCCAAATGCTTCATTGTGTTAAAAATAATACCTGTAAACGAATAGCTACATTAGTGTATTATACATACTGTTACGGCCTAGGTCCCACAAAGACAAATTCACACCTGCAGCCCTGTAGAAATACATTTTATTACCTTTTCGGCAATTGGATTTTTTTGTTTACTTTGTGATTAGAAAACAGCCCATAGTGTATTGTAATCTTTTACGGTAGTCACTAGCCAGGTGTGATTCTAAGAAATTCGGTCCACGCGGTCGGGCAGACATATGGCATCTGTGCAGTATAAATTGAGAGAGGACGCAGTCTAGCGATAACCCCAAGTGAAGCAAGACTTGTGTACATTCGGTAATATGTTTAGTGACGGACTTTGCGCGTGTTATTGAATCGTGCATTATGTTTGGACTGCACGACTGTTGTGTTCAGCTATATTTGTACCTGTGTTATACGTGTTTGTATAGTTCTAATAAAGTCTATAGTAATTCTAACTGCATTTTAATTCGAGTCCTGAAACTCGTAACAATACGTTATCTGTCAGTATTTAACGTCATTAAGAATTAATAACAAAATCGCATCACAAATAACGCATTAAACCCATCGCTACATTTGCGTGAAACGGTCAATAACTGTAACATTATCCTAGATGAAGCAGTAACATCAAAGATATTTTTGTCTGTTAAGTTAATAAAAGTAACTACCTATCTATATTAAATTATTTCACTGTAAATATACTTCTTGATATTAATAAAAGACTGATAGTTTTATACGTTTACGTGCCATATCTCATCACATACCATTAGCTTTTAGTGCTTAGTTGGTGTATAGAATATTTATGACAATTTAGAAACTTTTATGAGCAATGTATTTTTTTTAATCGCGAAATATAACACATACACGTTGTGTAAAAGCGATCCACCATTAAGGGCCGCTTGCATAACGATTGCCTTTAAATAAAATTAATTAATCATATTTAACTGCCTAAATACGTTATACACAAAACGTATTGACAGTTCTTTAAACATATTTAGCGGCAAATTTTGCTTTGTGCAAGACGCTAATTGTATTTAAGGGTGTTAAATACATTTTGTGTTTCTTAAATAAAATTGAGCAACCTTATGCAAGCGGCCCTAAGAGTAATTCATTCATGAGTGTAAACTCGATAATATGTTAAGATCTCTTCGGTTTCTTGAACATAATTAGTTTATATGAACAGTAGCGTTCAACAGACACTCTAAGAAAGCTTAAATAATGTTTAACTTAATAGCCAATTATTAAAATCAATAGTTCAAGATATAAAAACCTCTTTTGTCTATACGTATTACTACTCGTAGTCTATTTTAATTTAATTACCAGTACAAGACGAACGCGTCTAGAATAAATTTTCATTATTTTACAATATAATTGCAAGTTTCCTTGAAATAATATTTTTTGTAGGCAAGAACAATGAAAATTAACATTTTAGTCATCAAAATGATTTCGATCAAATAAACATCATAGGGAGGGAGTAGCTGCACCACTGACTGATGTAAAATGTACATTTATATAATAATATAATAATTATTTATTTATTTTCAGACACATAGATCCATAATAACAGTTTGAACAATTCAATTAATAAATGTCAATAAGTCAGTCAGATTTTAGTTTAGAAATTTCATTTACATACAAACATACATTTTAAATTCATTACTAAATGGCCTTTTACATGGAAAGGGTTTGTCGCACGTTTTACGGTGAAAATCGTATACTATTTTCGTAGGCGACACTCTTTAGACAATAATCGCGTTGTCATGTTTACATTCAACCAAAAAAAACTGGCTTACGAGTATTTCATACGATAATTGTAAGGTAATTATCACCAATAGTTTTGTTTACACTACGACACAAATCTCATTTTGTTATTTGCCTACGATTTCTCGACTTGTCTTAACTAGAACTCGTATGACATTTTTTCAAGTTCATGCAATTATCGTACTAGTCAGTTCGGTGATGAGCACGGTATTTTATATTTTGTTTACACAGAGACTTCAATATCTAATGACCAGGCGATTATCGCCGTCCTGCGTACGATAGTTTAGTTTACATGATAATATTTTTTTTCGACAATCGTATCTTAGTGGCAAGAAACTCTTTCTGTGTGAATGGCCCTTTATTCTATGAAGCAATTTGCAGTCAGTTCAGTTTATGTAATGAAGTAAAAATAAATATTTAGTTAACTCTAACTAATAACATCATCACATTCCCGGTTGCATTCAGAGCGTCGACTTCGGAGGGCACACACCCGTAGCACACCTACGCTGTGAAACTCGAGTATTGAAACCGCTGGATGAAATCCACTGAAATCAAGTGTAGTTCGAGTAGTGGAACTGAGCGTCAGAACGTCACGCGAGTCAACATTTTTTTCATATTATTTTTATAATCTGGATGATTTGATAGAGAATAATAAGTCTAGTCTATTTCTGACCTCTTGAATTATTTTTTTCTGTAAAATCGACGTCCACTTTATGAAAACATGTAGTTTCGCGTTTTATTTTTGTCGACTTCCACGAACGAGTCCGAAAACAACGCGGCGCCGCAACAAAATGGCGACCGAAGCACGAAAGTGTGGCTGCCTTCGGAGCAGAGCGACGAAACCGCCCGGAGAAAGAGAGAATTATTATAGTCAAATCTGCGAGAACAGACAGTTTCGATAGTGTTCCGCTTTTCCTACATACAGCCAAGACATGGCGAAATTACTGCGGTTCCGCTATTATAGTTTCGCAGCGGGGGTGTACTACAGGCGTACGTATCCTACGTTTCTTTTCCACTTCTTGCGATTGTCGAGATTCCTAGTTTCAACAATCATTGGCACTTATATCACCTACAACTTTAAGCCAATGATGCTAAGAACTACCCTTTCTACCAGGTCATGACAAAGGTAGAGAAGACATTTGTGTTTCACATATTATTTACCGGTTTTCTTCAAACAGCAGAAAGGATTTATTTGTTTTTGTTAAAGAATATTATATAAGTTTAAGTCTGGCTGTTAATCCTTTTTAAGCTTAAACATAATTATATTAACGTACGCAAGTCAAGAAAATATCTGCAATATATTTTGGAATATATTATAGGTAAACCGATATCTTTTACAATTTGCACTATTTCAAAAGATGAAGAATAACCTGGTAGATATGCTTCTAGAGCCATATTAAGAAATGTCATCTCATGCACAAATTACCACTTGAGACAAAATTATACATTTGACAATTGCTATTGATAGTTTGATACATCTCATAAAACTCTATTGATACCTCTGATAATTTTGTTTAAGTGCAAACGATTTATTATCTGAAACATGGATTCGCACGTGAATTTTGTACCGAATATGTAAGTTCGCACGACGAGCATGACGTTACCTAAAATTACATGAAAAATTTGTAGATTATAAAAATAAGGCCTGGATTATTTAGTGAACCTTTGTAAATTATTCTAACTGATCTGCAATAAAGACAATACGGCGTGCTTTGTAATATAAAATAGCTACATTATGATGTAATATTCTGTAATGTTTCCACTACCCACAGCGAAGTTTAGTGTTTCTACGTAATGCCGCCCTATATTAGAAAAAATCTTTATATATAATTATTATAGAAAGCCATTCCCCAGTAAATTTCTAACATTATATAATAATTAACTATTTTTAACTCGATTGTAATAAATGTAATATAGAAAATATGTATAATAAATAGTTGATTTCCTTTGTCGTTTGTACCAGACAGAATCGCTGTGAAATAAATTGAAAGTGGTAATAATTTTGACTGTTTAGCAGCCGTTAAAGTTAGCTGTTGATGTAAAATTATGAAATAAATGAAATTTCGTATATTTTTAAAAATTATTTATTATCCCTTACCAATTTAATAATAAATAAATAATCGGTAGACAAACTTACATATTATATTTCCCCAAATTGAGCAAGTTACGCTTGTGTAATGGGTACGCTTGTGCTATGTTATACAAGGGATTACTCTGGGGACGATCACGAATCACCCCAGACTATAAATAATAGAATAGAATATACTTTATACAAAAATTTGTACGTAAATGCTACATAAAATCAAGAACATTAAATACAAGTATCGGCGGTCTTATCGATCTTATATTTTGGATGGAGTATAGTAGGAAGGACAACAAAAGTAGTTGCTAAACCAGCACTCGTACAATAATTTCGTTTATTAATTAATTAATAAATAGTAATATATATGATAATATATATACAAAAATAAATACTCATATTATATTATATACATACAAAAGTAAACAATAACACTATAGCTTGAGGTAGTAATCTTTAACTAATCTGTTAATAGAAGGTAATGTTCGTGCCTGCTTGATGTTTAGTGGTAATGCATTCCAGAGTTGAATGGCCTGGATGGTAAAAGACTTGTTGTATAAAACTTGTTCTGTTTACAGGCGTTTTCAGTTTCAAATTCTCTGACAATCTCTGACAATAGTAAATAACGAAGAAAATTCGTCTCCGAAATTTACCATACCAGGAATCGAACCCGGAACCTCTGCGTTGCTGTGAGGACGGCCAGCAACGGCTTAGTCCACTCAATCAGAGGCCGTCAATTTGACTGCCTTTGTGCTCTAAATCTGGGTATTATTGTGATCGACCCCAGAATAGTCTGTTGTGTGTTTTCTACGATATGCGACAGAAGCGTAAGTAGCTTAAATTGTACTACTTATTTGTGTATATTTGTCTACTCCCTTAGATTCTTTTTGTCAATTACACATTAAGGTGATACATAACATTAATTGAATTAAATTTAACACCAAATTACTGTTTTTTTTAATACAACACTAGATATTTAAACAGATATTATGAAAACAGTTTTATAATATCTGAATTTCCAATAAAATAATTAGATTTAAATACAAGTAAAATATGAATTTTAAAACGGTTTTCTTAACGAATATTTCTCACGACAGAAGACTGAGTTACAACATAATAATGTAAATACTATATAGAGGATTTTAAAGGAAACAGTCTCATATTAATTAATTCCACAATATATTTCTGCTTAGTGTCGGTGATTGTATGTATAACCAAAGTTTTAAATAATATTAACCAAAAAAATGTTTTGCCGCCCGTTAGACTTATTTTGCATAATAATGGATACGGAAGTCCCTGGCAACGCCGCGGTCTACTAAGCAAAATGCTTTTACTGCCACAGTCGTGGTTAGCTAGATAACTATATTGCTCAGCAAAATAAACGATTAAAGAATACATAATTCAATTGTTTTCATTAGTATAGGACTAAAGGGTAAAGTGCAAGCAAGAAATATAAAAAAATATTTATATTATAAAATTTATACTTGTATCATAAATGGGCAAATAATTTTGTCTGTATGTTCCGCTTTTAGGGCATACACGTTACCGATTTTTACTGACCTTTGATATATATGTATGTGTACTCAATGCCGAGAGTGCACACAGGATACTTTTTTCAAGAGACGGATCAAAATTTTCCGGGGACGAATAGCATCTAAAAAGTTTTTACATATGTAACCCGAAATAAGATCAGGTTACAGTGTATTAAATTTTCATCCTAACTGTCTAAATAAACTACTTTAGGTTAAAACTACTAGTCAAGAAAATTTGGCCCGCAGCCTACCCGCTTAGTAAACCCTGGTGTGTCGTATATCGATTTATATAACTTTGTACATGATATGTGATTAATGAGCGTACTAGACAATAAATTCGTAGACGTGAATCAAATTGATTAATTGGACAAGAAACCTGCTGGAGTACGACGGGCGATGACTAAGCTTGCCTCCCTTACACCCCGTTTTCAACCATGCAAACAGATTTCACATCTCGTCATTCTCACATTTCGAACACCGATTCTATGTAGCAGTGTTGTATTGAAGCGAATTCGTTCGTGATTTTTCAATTGTTTTAAAACCATATACCTACACTTAGCTTCTGGAAGCATTTTTATGATTACATAGTTACTTTGATAAAAATATCCTTTATCAAATCGTTATGTTTGAACTTCCATCTGCTTGCCTGTTCGCTCGTCCATGTATGTATGGAAGAACTATAGTTTTTGTAAACTACTGAATTTATATGGATTAAATTGAATAAGAAGATATAGGATGCTCCTGTACGTAATACTGAATCGATATTGAACGAAAGAGACAAAGAATAGGTTTGGCATGGAATAAATTGAATAAGAAGATAAAGGATGCTCCTATACGTAATACTGAATCGATATTGAACGAAAAATTAGGTTTAGCCACTAAAATGTGACCAAGTAGTAAATTAAAGTGTCTAAGGACATCTGCACACTAAGGGAGCCGATGTGTTGCCTGCCTCGTAGAAACTTTAAATACCTGTACCTTAGGCTCTACTTGAAAGGGACATTGTACCACTCTGAGAAAACCGCCGGACGGAGCCCGATCCACAACTTGCACACATATGGCATGACAGAGTGGGCAGCATGGCTACTTCTTCACTTCGCGTGGTCTTCTTCATACCCTATTGTTACACCATTAGTACGCAAATCTCATCCCTGTCGATATCAAGCCAGCTTTATTTGAACCTCTTCTACCGAGATCAGGCGGAAGTGGCATGGCTACAAAGTTCCCCACATACCTAACTCTTTTGCAATTTAATTTCCAAAATGAATTTGCTGTATGTAAATCAAATGTAAGCCATGTTTAGAAATAAAATTAATTAAATATGTAAATCTCACTCAACTTCATTTAAAGTACGCAATTTTATCTAAAAGGTAGTGAATGCAATATTTTTTCTATGAAACATAATCTAGGTAGAGTTTTATTGCGAAATCCAATAAATGTCTTTACAAAATATAATATATCGGCGGTTGCTACACATAACGTTATGAGCGCCCTATGACGCTGTGTATCGATTTTATGCAAAATGCAACTAAGTTTCCCTCCGCTAGCTGTGTGAGCTATATTAGCCATAAACCGCGTTTATTTTGCCAACACTGCTCGCTTTATTGTTATAAAATAAGCCATCATTTTGTATGCCTACTTATCGAGCCATCGCTGAAAATTGGCATTGCGGAACTATGAAAATAGCCTAGTTTACCGCAAATTAATAGCGAAAGCTTTTATATTTTTCACTCAATTTGACGGCATTTTAGAGTAGATTTAATTATCTCTAATTAAGATTTCATTACATAGTATTTATGTATGTATTATTGACCAGTTTATTACTTTAATACACGAACACGCTAATCCTAGTAACCACTTGCCTTATTCTGGTTTGAAAAATTACCTTTATCTTTAAATGGACCATTAATAATGAATATTATACACTTTATAATATAACGAAATTACTTAAAAGAATTGAGCAGTAAAGAAACCATAAAATCTAATTTTCTTATCAATCTTTAATGCGCGAAGAAACAATATTAAGAAAAGGTTATACACAATTATAGCTAATTGTTAACAACCAAGAGCCCAAAATTCAGTGTAATACAAAAATCATGTCACATACAAGGGTTCAATCAGGCAAGACACATTTCGTTTTTATAGCCGATATATCCTCATATAAAGAAAAGTATAAAAATAATAAGGAGCCGTGAGGGAAAATAAAATATAATAATAGTACACCGTCAAAGTCATTGTCCAACGTCTTGAAGAGATTTAGGGCGCATTTTAGGATTATTACACACAAACACAAGAAACGCATATATAGAATACATTTGAAGAGGGTGAACGTTTCATTTGTAAGATTTGAATTTCATATAACCTTTAGGGATCCTATCATAAAGTACGATATCGATGACAGTTACTATCACAGTCTTGTATACAAGGGTTTATATGTGTGGGTTTTGCCTCACAAGGAATATTGCTATTTACTGCTCCTAACGTATCACTTTAGGACTGGAATCTCCACAATCAAAGCTCAAACAGATTTTAACCTCCCGTCTCCGTGGTACGACGTACGGTTTGTATATTCACCATATGTACAATACGTCATGTTAAACCTTAAGATGAAACAATTAATCGACTACACGCCTTTACTAAGGGTGATATAGAGAACGAATAAATAGTCATGCATGAGTGGAACTTACAAATTGACCTATTTAGAGCGATATCGATATAAATCAAAATTACTTAGATGGTCTAGCAGATTACAGAATATATCTTACCGTCACATTTCACCCATAAAGACCCAGTGGTCTTGGAGAAAGATGATTGTGACATACATAAACTGGTGGATGGGCATGATGATGTTTTTCTTCCTAACCCTGTAAAATATGGAAATGAAATGTACACATAGTATTTAGGATCAAAATCCTGTCTTACTTTCTATCATTTTCATTGAAATCTGTTGAACAGTGTCGGAATCTCTTCAAGGCAAAGCTTTATACCGACCAAGAATTTTAAAAACGTCCATTGTATGTATGAATTATATCATATGAATGACAATGTTCACATATCATAACAGCATAGCTTCGACTTTTAGCATGACTGACCTTAAAAGTACAAAAATCTAAATATCTTTTAAATCTGGGTTTATTATTTAGAGGATTTCTTTTTAATTGTGATTAGTTTTAGTAATCCCTACCATTTCAACATTTTATTCTCATTTTAAAACGTCATTAATTGATCCCAGATAATATGGAAATTTGATAATGTTCTTTTGATATTTATTTTAAAATCACAACCACTTCAGTTTTATTAATTGGTGTGGATTAAAGGATTTTTTTTATAATAATAATAATAATCGGTAGACAAACACACACATTGTATATCCCCAAATTAAGCAAGTTACGCTTGTGTTATGGGTAATATACAACGGACCACTCTAGGGCCGATCCCAGACACCCAGACCATGGTAAATAACGGAGAAAATACGTTTCCAAAATTTACTATACCAGGAATCGAACCCGGAGCCTCTGTGTTGCAGTGAGGTAGGCCGGCAAAAGCTTAGCCCACTCAACCACAGAGGTCGTCATTTGGTTACTAATCTGACCTAAAGCTCTACTCTATAGAGATACAACTACGAAAATATGCAAACTAATATCAAGAAATACGCTAGCTGATAATCAAACGTCCATTTAGACATACCGGAGCTAAGACGACAATCAAACGCTGACACAATGATTAAATTTAATTCCCGTCCTATTTGTCCGTAACCAGGGCTTGTTATTAAGCGATTTAAGCAACTATTAATTTAATTTTACACAAACATCAAACAATATTAATCTCCTTCATCAGAACAGTAAATGATCCTCTGGGATTAGAATATACTCAAGTATAGACATACCGCAGTTTAGTTGTTATGTTCGTAATTTGGCATACTATTTTCAAACTTAAATCTAAGGAATAGAGATCAAATTTAAACACTTCCGGACAAATTATGATAGTACTGTAAGGAACACTTAAAGACTTATCGTCTAATTCTATTAACTGCGTTTAATAACTTCTGTAACATTTTTCTGAAAACAGAACGCCTATAAGATCATAAACTTAAGAGATATTAAAATTTATTATATTAAATGTTTGATAAAGAGATTTGATATTGTTTTAATTTAATTTATTTATTACAAAGAAGAAACTCAACTTTACCTAATTCCTATTTAATTTACATTATTTATATTACCTTTAACCTGAATTGTATTTTACAAGTTATTCTTTGAACAGACGTGAATCATGGACTAAAATATATTATTAAAATAGTATAATTAAATTTTAATAAACTATTATTGAACTCCAAGAGCGTCATTAAAAGCCGCTTTTTAATAAAGTAGTTATTTCTAAAATGACTTGTATCTGATAATTCATCTACTTTTAAACTTGTTTCTTCTTCTTAAGATTTTATTTATACAATATAAAATATTTACGACTATACATAAAAAGCCTAAAAATAAAGAAAGTACAGAGTAATTTATTTTTTTAATGACGATCTAAAACTTTTCAAAGAAAAGTTATGAAAAATTAAAAGACTTTCCAAAATTTTAGTATTGTTACAACTCAAGTCCCTACAAACACAAAATCCACCTGCATATCTGAAACAAAGCACAATTATTACCCTTCGGCAATTGAACTAATAACATTGAAATTCTTTTATGGTCGTCTTCTTTCGTTTAATTATTGGCATACGGCATATTGTTGTATTGTAAGCATTAGCCGGGTGTTACGGATTTAAAGTACAAGCTGACTCTAGGAAATTCGGTCTAGGCTGCCAGGCGGATTGCATTTGTGTAGTATAAATCAATGGCCTGATTGAGGGAGGAGTTAGTCGAGCGAGAACCACCAGCGACGCGAGACGTGTGTACATTCGGGAATCTAATAAGTGACGGACCTTCTGCATTACGTTTGGACTTGTTGTGTTCGGTTATATTTGTACTTTTGTTATATGTGTTTGTATAGTTCTAATATACTCTATAGTAATTCTAACGCCATTTTAATTCGTGACTCGCGACTCGTAACAGTATTAAAGTATGAAAACTTGATAAATTATTGGGATAAACTATTTAAATAAAGCGTGCTCTTTTCATGGTTTCTTTATTACAGCAATGTCAAGTCAGTGACAATATTAGAAGTAAATATAAATAATACAAAAGAGGTTCTAATGCCTAACACCCCCCTTCAATATTAAATTCCTTTTAATATTGCACTTATAAACATAACATAATAGCTTTCCCTTGTAACACGTAATATTTAAAACATAACACTCTATACTTTCTTTTAACATATTTAAAGTAATTATTTATTCTATAATTAATTATTAAAGTATATATTAATATTTACACGAGTCCCAAACTTTTAACAAAGTAACTATGTTTTACAGTTGGTAAAGACTTTGTTAGAATATCTGCAATATTCTCGTTTGTCGAAACATAACTAATTTGGATTAAATTTTTCCTGACGCAGTCTTTAATGTAGTGATACTTTATATCTATGTGTTTAGTGCGCTTACTATTTTCATTGTTCTCCACCATTTTTATAGCACTAAGGTTATCCGTTAATAGAATATATTTGTTCTCAGTAATGCAGTTGAAATGCAACAAAATGCCTCTCAAATAAATTAATTCTGCAGTTGCCATTGCCGCAGCAACATACTCCGCCTCGGCTGTGGACAACGCAACTGTGGATTGCTTCTTAGAGAACCATGACACTAAATTATTATTGTGAAAAATAGCGCATCCACTCACACTTTTCCTATCATCTTTGGCGCTTCCCCAGTCAGCATCTGTGTATGCTATCAACTGTTGTCCTGATTTAGATTTAGTATATGTAAGACACATATTCATTGTTTGTTTTAAGTATCTAAGAACTCTCTTAGCCGCAATCCATAATTCTTTTGTAGGCTTATCTAAATATCTGCTCAAAAAAGATGTTGTGTATGTTATGTCAGGTCGTGATATAGTGGAAATATATGTTAAACATCCGATCAATTCTCTATATGGTACATTATTAATCACTTCTTCAGTTTCATTTAAAAATCTTTGTTCCATTGGTGTCTGTATTCCTTTACATTCGCTCATCTGAAATTTCTCCAATACTTTGTTTATTAACTTTGTTTGACATATTTTTAACTCTTCTTTTTCTCTTATTATTTCCATACCTAAATACTCTTTTATCTCGCCTAAATCTCGAACTTTAAATTCTTTTCTTAGTTCTTCCATTATTACTTTGCTATTTCCCATTAATAGAATATCATCTACCCAAATCAAAATCCATACATCTTTATTGACATATAAACAGTAATCGTAATACGACTGTTCAAAACCTTGCTTGACAATAAAATCATTAAATCTTTCGTTCCAACACTTTGGAGCTTCACGCAGACCATATAAAGATCTCCTTAGTTTCAATACATGGCCTTCTTTAACTCTTATACCCTCAGGAGGTTTTATATATACTGCTTCGCTTAAATAACCATTTAAAAATGCCGTTGGTACATCTAGTTGCCTAATAGGAAGATCTTCTTGTACAGCTTGACTTAGCATCATTCTGATAGTTGACACTCTAGCAACAGGTGAGTAAACATTATATTTAGAATCTGTCTGAAAACCTTTCGCTACCAACCTAGCCTTCTTCTTACCGTTTTGCTTTGTTCTGAATATCCATTTAGTATCAATCGCCTTCTTGTCATCTGGTAATTTTGCTTCTTCCCACGTGTTCATCTCTTCTAATGAGCTTATTTCGCTATCAATCGCTGTTTTCCACTCTTCGCCTTTGCTAATTGCTTCTTCAAATGTTTCGGGATTTAACAATAGTGAATGTTAAATAGACAAAATGCTATGTTAGCATCATAAGAATTATCTTGACCTTCATTCTCCATTTGATAATCTTTTAAATAATTAGGTGACCTTCTCTCTCTTACTGGTCTTTCATACATATGTGTTTCTCTCTGTTCTCTCGTTACTTCTTCCCCTTCTTCAAACTGTTGTTCTGTCTCTCTATTTTGATATTCTTCTTTTTCTTCCTCTTCAAAGTATCTCCGTTGAGTTTCTTCTTGTTTGTTTTCTATGTATTTTATATCATTTTCGTCAAACTTTAAATCTCTTGAAATTACTATTTTGTTATTACTCGGATCCCACAAGCAGTAGCCGTTTGGAGCATATCCTGTCATTCTCATTTCTTTAGCTCTTTCGTCTAACTTATCCCTTTTTGGCATTGTTAATACCCACACTTTACTTCCGAAAGCTCTCAGTTTTGATAAATCTCTATCTCCAAACATAATCTCTGCTGGTGTTTTAAATTGGATTGCTGAAGATGGGCATCTATTCAGCTGGTAAGTTGCACACGTAATCGCTTCAGTCCATAAGTTCTTTGGTAGTCCAGTTTCTATCAACAAAGTTCTCGCTCGATTGTATAAGGTTCTATTCATTCTCTCTGACACACCATTTTGCTGAGGAGAATACGGTCGTGTATATTGAATTTCAATTCCTTTCTCATAACAAAAATTTTGGAAAAATCGGTTTTTAAATTCTCCACCATTGTCGCATCTAACTTTATTTACTCTGGTCTGTTTGTTATTCTCTAATCTTTTAATATAATTAATCAAATTTGTAGCAGCTTCACTTTTATGTTTTAAAAGATATGTTTTACAAAAATGTGAAAAATCATCAATTATTACCTGGTAATAAATTTCTCCATTTATTCCAGCAGTTCTCATCGGACCTGCTATGTCAGAATAAATGATCTCGCCGATCTTTCGAGATCTTGGCCTGGGAACAGAATTAAAAGGAAGTCTGGTTGCCTTACCCATCATACATGGACCACATGGTTTCTCACTTGTAGGCAAATTCATCAAGCGGAGGCTTCTTCTGTTAAGATGTCCCAATCGTCTATGCCACAGATCATCAGAGCTTGCTGCATTACACACGTTTGCTTTGACATTAGTATTTAAAATATATAACTTTCCTACACAAGTGCCTTTTATTGATCTATTTGTACGACAGCAGAATATTCTAACATAATCTTTATTAAAATTGACCTCAAAGTTGTTTTGAACAATTTTCTTTACTGACAATAGATTAAAATTGATATTATCTATTAATAGCGCTTCTAATTTTATATTCCTACCTTGGCAAATAACATCTATGGTACCCTTCTTTTTAGCTATAAGACAATCCCCATTAGCAATATAATTTTTTATTGGTTCAGATAAAATATTTACGTTAGTCATATATTGTTCAAAATTTGAATTAATTAAATGTTCCGTACATCCTGAATCTATGACCCATTCAATTTTCTGGCTTATTTTATAGTTTACATTATTACAATAGCCTGTACTTAAAAACAAAAAACTACTAGGATCTTCTGCATAATTTACAGTATTGTTATACTGATTTTGGTATTCATATCTACCATTGAAATACTGTCGTCCTGCTCCTCTACCTCTTCTTGGGTAAGTCCTACCTCTTCCTTGAAATGCTCGACCTCGTCCTGATGAGCCACTTCCTCGGTTACAATTTCTCGCAATATGTCCCTTCTTGTGACATTTAAAACACGTAATAAATGCTGTTTCAGGTTCATTATATTCATCATTGTTCTTTATTTTTAATTCAGTATCTAATAGTCTCGCCTTCACGAAGTTCATTGAAATATTTAAATCGTTCATAGTTTCTATTGCCGTTATCACATTCTCGTATTGTTTGGGTAATGCGGTTAAAAGATTACAAACTTTGTCCATTTCTGTAAATTTACATCCTACTGCCTCTAATTCATTTATAATTTGTTCGAATCTCATAAAAAAATCTTGTAATTTTTCGTTCGGCTGACATTTTATAGTTAGTAATTTCTTCTTTAGATGCATTTTATTTTGTATGCTACTTCTCTGAAAAGTTTCTTGTAGTACGTTTATCATTTCTTCGGATGTCTGACATTTTGATATGATATCGAGATATTTATCTTCTAAACATTGAACAATAATAGCACGAGCTTTTGTATCTAATATACGTTTTTGCTTATCATCTTTGATCTCCTCTTTTAAATTAATACCTTTTTCTTCTAATAATAGGTCTATTCGATATTTCCAATGGGCAAAATTACAGTTTTCTTTTAGTAGGGGAAATTTTCCTTCCGACATTTTCTTTTGTTTTTTTTTTTCGTATATCAGAATTTTTATATATATTACTATAGTTTTCTAATAATATTGCTCTCTACATTTTACTTATTCATTTCCCTACAACCTATAGGGCGTCTGGGCCCATAACCTATGAAAACTTGATAAATTATTGGGATAAACTATTTAAATAAAGCGTGCTCTTTTCATGGTTTCTTTATTACAGCAATGTCAAGTCAGTGACAATATTAGAAGTAAACATAAATAATACAAAAGAGGTTCTAATGCCTAACTTAAAGGACTGTGCAGTATTAAAACAAAATCGGCTTGTTTCATTTGAATAATTTAGACTATTTAAACGTAAGATTAATTTTATTGAAAACAATCGTCT
The DNA here is from genome assembly GCA_949752895.1 of Dendrolimus pini. NCBI lineage: Eukaryota > Metazoa > Arthropoda > Insecta > Lepidoptera > Lasiocampidae > Dendrolimus > Dendrolimus pini. The sequence continues at coordinate 12,872,062 of OX457133.1, forward strand.
ATTAATTATTATATAAGAAGAAAGTAAAATAAGAAAGTATCGTAATGGCTAGCGCACGCGTCGGAAACTCAAAGAGCGTGGGTCCGAATCCTGACTGGAACGCACGCAGCGCTTCGGCAATTTTCTGACAACATGTGCATATGCTACAATTATCACGTGCTAACAACGTTGAAGGAAAACATCGTGATGAAACCTGCATATCGAGATAATCGATGTGTAAAACCTGCCAAGCCGCCTTGGACGGAAGCGTGGCGGTATATTGCCCATTCCCCTGTAGTGGAAGGCCCGAGCCCAGCAGGGGAACGTTTAGGGCTGTAGCCTACTAACTTTTATACAGAAAGAAAATTCTACCCACCTGTTTCCTATAGGTATACATGGATCTCTATTTGCTAAAATCCTGTCTTATTATTTACATATTTCATCATTTTTTTACCTTTTTAGATATACACGTCATTTTGAAGTATGTTTTCACAACTAAGTGATCTCCCATGATCGAAATTCGACCATAATAATTAATGTAAAACCATTAATGTAAAAACCAAAGACTATACTTCTGTAAGTACAGATTTCGCCAAGGCTACACTGTTAATTTGACTTCAACAATAAACAAAAGAGTAGGTATATATGCGTGTGTGTCAAATACATGGTAATGTGTGTAATGGTTTTTTATTGATTTCATGTATTTTTCATCCTTAATCTTAGATCCTATATCTTAGACTAATATATAAAGCTGAAGAGTTTGTTTGCTTGAACGCGCTAATCTCAGGAACTACTTACTGGTCTGATTTGATGATTCCTTCAGTTAGATAGCCCATTTACCGAGGAAGGCTAATAGGCTATATAACATCACTCTAAAACCAAAAGGAGCGGAACACGAATGAGGAATGTTTCAACATTGGGAGTTTTTTGAACTTACGTTTTTTTTACTATTCCACGCGGACGAAGTCGAGGGCAGGAGTTAGTAACCTATTAGTATGCGAAATTTTCGTAAAATGGGGTACAAAGTTTTTGCGTCACGTATTAATATATAGATAATAGCCATGTAATTTTTTTATATATAAATTCATAAAAATGTAACAAGTCTTATAGTTCATCAGCGATTCATCAATTCGACGGGTGCAAAGTAAAAAGAGATATCTGCAAAATAGCTACTTTACAGGAGAGCGAAAAGATGGTCGTATTAACTTTGAAAGAACATACGTAGCTGGCTTTTTTTACGTACGAAAATTTATTGAAGTAATGTGATATATGCAAAACAAATAATGTCATATTGTAAAGAATTGTTTTATTAAAACGATTGTACAATAAACTAAAAATCATCATTTTGTAGATAACTTTATTTACTTTGCACCCGTCGAATTATAATATGTAACTCGCTCATTAATCACTCACATCATTTATATAAAAAATAAAATTTTATTATCAGAACGAAAGTAATAAAATTCAGATACCATTAAAAGCTGTGATTTGAGGAAAATGAAACCTCAATACACTCTAGATGCTATCAGAAAATAGTTTCATCTCTATCACACTAAGTGATGAAAATGGTATCAACGTTTTTAAAACTTCCCAGTCTCCCCATTAAAATAATAGCTGTTCTCTGAGCTGTCTTTTCGTAAAACATTAATATTGCATTGCCACGTAGCTATGTATATAGCTATACAAATAAAGTTGGTAACCAAGAATAAAGATTATATATCTTTTTAATACATATTTCAATAAATTTTATAAGAATACGATCTACAAGTTTTTATTTTTTTAAATTAAGTTCGTCACGATCTTGCCTGATTTTAAGCGAAGATGTGATCAAGAGTATAGAAAACGTTATTTAGAAGATATGATATATTATTATACCTATTCACACGGGACTTAAAGATATCCAGGTGGCAATAATACAATAAGTTTCACTCTTACAGTACACATGACGAAAATGGGCGCAAAGCGCTTCATTCGTACAGCTGGTATGTCCATCACATCACGCCGCAGACAGTGTATCTAGTTGTCTGATGGTTGAAAGTAATAGAAATTATGCTATTGAATTTCATAGAATTCTGCTTTTATCCACAGTATGTTGCAAATTCATATGAATTAGACATAGATTATACATACATCATTCTGTAATAATTTTAAAATTGAAAGAATCAATCCTCTTTATTCTTTTCTATACCTAAATTTACAACTAGACAATAAGTAAATACTATTAGGTTATATGCGGCTTTATCGTTCATAGCGATCTTTTCTAGGCAACCCCGTCACTAATGGGGAAAAATAAACATTTACATGAGTAATAAAACATTTTAACGCACTTAAGTGCGTTTCAAATTTTATTTTACACTAGCTGTGCTCGCGACTTCATCTAAATAAACAAAAGTAGTCTAAGTTACTACAAGTTTTATTTTACGTTTCCAATTGGCTGTTGAGACGAAAGCCGTGATCAAACGGAATCAAGACATCGAAATAAACGCCAAAACATAGATATTACTAATTATGTAGCATAATTATTAATGTTCTCGTGTATAATTTTGAATATCTGTATACTTGAACAATGAAATCTAAGAAGTCTATGCTCTCAAGCAAGATATCAAATACTGGCAGTTAGTAGTTTTATTTTTGGCAGACTTACTCAACCAATGCCAAAAGGGGACCGGTAAGCCGAAACGCGCTACAGTAGATCTATTTGAAAATCGAAGCCAGCTGAAGCCTTGCCTCCCAAGCATTGTGACTTTCTCGACTGAAAATCGACTCTTGCCGCTACAACGTATCAATTTTCAGGGGAAAATGTTATTTTAGAATTTCCATTTAAATGTGTTATCTTAACGTAAAATACGTCTTTAGTTCAGATAAATAGCACGTATAACTAGTCGAAGAAATATGTAGATGTTTGTTATAAGGACTAAATTCAGTCCGCCGCCAAATTATAGGCTAAATAAAGGTCTTTCGGGAAAATAAACTTATTAAAATGTTCATCTAACTAGTAATGTTTAAGTTAACTACTCCGCCAATTGAAGCGGTAGTTATTATACAGTCATATCTATCACAATTTAGTAAAGAGGGTGTCTTAATTGCTCGGAAATGACAGAATCTCTAGAAAGGTGGTGCAGAGTTGGTCATTTATAATTATTAAGTAGACACATTACGACAGACATTGCTGTCGTTTGGGGAAAGTTATATGTTTGATGCAAGTTTAATACTAACTACGAGTTTATGGAAGTTCTTTCCCTGTATGTAGTTTTTAAAAGAAATAGATGTCGCCAGATTGTAGATAGATATAGATAAATACATAGACAGACAGATATATATATATATATCTCGCACAACAAGACAATAGACAAGAAACATACTTGGTAAGCAAAAGGCGGCCTTATCGCTAAAAGCAGTCTCTTTCAGGAAACCTAACTCACTCAAAGGAAATTCTTAATTTGTCTAATTATTACAAATTAATGAAAAAACAAAAGAGAATAGAATAAAATAATGACATACATGGACACCAAATTGCAATTTAAGATCTAATACATCAAGCACTAGTATTTTTTTCCAGGTAAAATCTTTTATCCATGTCGGATTTGGAACCACGATAACCAATAGAGGTTGTAACATTAATAAGTTAAGCAGTAAATTGGCACTGAACCGGATAAATTGTCCGAGTCCATTACCGAATGAGTTCTAGAGTAGAAATCGTTTTTCGATAAATGTCATGTAGGACGCCCTCCAGCCTGGAAATGACTTTCGCAAGGTTGTTAAAAGATGCCGGCGAGATGAGCGCGCGCCCGCCTCTCCTCCCGTAGGGCTAGTTACAAACCGTGCCAATCAGAATATGAGGACATCTGACTTCAAACGAAGGACGGAACACCAAGAAATTTACCTTGATGTTCACGGCTCGGGTGCTAATAATATCCTTCTTGCTTACGGTGCCAACCCAACGTGCCGAATCCCATACTTCTCTCCACGTTGCCCCGGTGGATAGGCCCCAAACGGATTTCTCCTCGTTAAAAAGTCCATAGGATATGCATGAGGAATTCAAAGCAATATATGAATATGATATATGTGGCAACTATTTTGGAATTCTTATGTCCACCATCGAATATCGATTAGCCATACCTATTTCCGCGCTTGCTAAATGTTAAGTTTATGGAATGTAATGCTACACCCAAAAATATTAAAAATAAAATTAAAATGCACTTTTTAATTTAAATTAGCTCTCAGGGCTGCTCAATCGGTTTGATACCACGATATCACGAATATCGACATGAAACAATTGGCCTTGAGCAACTCATGTTTAGTGCGATGAGTGAGAGTCCCAATAGCACAACTCCTCCTGCATCATATTTTTTTTCATCTGGTACCAAAAACATAATCTTATATATAACAATGAATCGCCAAATGTAAGCGCATAACTTGAGAACGACTTTACCGATTTTGATGAAATTTTGTGTGTGTATTTGAGTGGATCCCGAGATGGTTTACATCCACAATTGGAGCCGGTAGGTGGCGCTGAGATTGGGTTCTAGAATCCTCCTAATCCCCGGGAGCGATTTTGGTGATTTTGTTTTTGTGTTTGAGTGGGTTCCCGGATGGTTTAGATTCGCAATGGAGCCGGTAGATGGCGCTGAGATCGGGTTCTAGAATCCTCCTAATCACAGAGAGCGAGTTTGGTGATTTTGTTATTGTGCGTTTGAGTGGGTTCCCGGATGGTTTAGATTCGCAATGGCGACCGGTAGGTGGCGCTGAGATCGGATTCTAGAATCCTCCTAATCGCCGGGAGCGATTTTAGTGATTTTGTTTTTGTGAAAATATGGCGTGACGAAGTTCGCCGGGTCAGCTAGTGTATAATAAAAAGAAAATATGTGTGCATGTGTGTGCAGTTCATACGCAGCAGAAGTGAAATAAAGCGTGATAAGGGGTGAGGGGACAAAAAAATCGAAATATGCTTAAGATGAAAAGCTGAAAATTTGGCTGAATTGTTTTTATATGATAACAAAACGATCCTCATAGTAAAAGTAGAAAACGCCGCAGGGGCAATTTTTACTTGGAAACCCTGCTATATATACCCTTTGAAGTATGGACAAAAAACTTCATATCATTTCCAACTCTAACTGTATGAGTATAGTGTTTAAATCTATATTCTAAAATAAATGTGTAAATGGTTCAAGTTTGCACAATGCATTAAAATGTGAAAAATATCAAAATTTATATTAAACCATTATGAAACTATACTAAATCCAACACAAAAAGAATGATCAAAATCAGTTCAGAAACAAAAGAGGTATAAATAAAATACCTCAAAACCTAAACATTTTTACATGATAAAATTACATTTTAACGGTTTTAAGCGCGGTAATTTATTGGATTTTGGTTTGTCCGACGTTTCGGCCGCTTTTTAGTGGCCGTGGTCATGGACGACAAATGTGACATTTGTCCAAGGAGTATTGTTAAAGTTTTATTTAGCCTACCGCACTTAAAACCGTTAAAACGTAGTAAACAAGTCGCGAAAACTTAAGAAAATATTATTTTTACTTGATTTAAAAATGTATTTCATTTATAACTTTTTAACCCCAACATTCGATAGCAATGAAATGTAGGTACATCAGATCACTAAGAACAGGCAGTGAATTCAATGTCAAACGTCTCCTCAAAATCAGTCCAGAAACAATAAAGTTATGGCTGAACATACATGGAAAAAAAATACACGACGAATCTCAATTCTTCGTGTATTTTTTTAGGTACTCATACCCCCTTTTTTGAAGTCGGTTAAAACAGCTACGCAAACTTACACATACATGCATACTTATACTCAATATACTGAAATTAACCGCGTCTGTATTTTTTCTGCGTTCCGTCGTATATCATGGTGTTTTAATAAAAGCGGATCACCGCGTTCTGCCTGAATATTGTCGCAGATATTTCAATATTGGTGGGATTATCAGCCTATTTAAACATCGCTCTCAATGCTCTGCCGACGTCATATCGAAATACAATTTCCATTCAAACCGACCCTGCAAAATATTTACAGAACATTTTTAAGTCTCATGGATAAAACGTGATTATACGAAATATTTTAAAAACCCTTTTCAACATATAAGAATAGAACGGTAAATATGCAGTGTAAAATTCAGAGTACCAATAAAAACCACGTCTTAGTCTGTAATTTCAAAATAATACCTGCCAAACCATAAAATATTGACCGAAAGTGACCAAATTGACAAAATTGACCAAAATGACCAAATTGAACAAATTGACCAAAATGGCAAATCACAAAAAAACCTACCCTACTTTCTGGTATAACCTTTACATAAATCTATCCCAAAATCTATTATCCGGAATAAAAAGTTACCCTTGTCCACCCTCGGATTAAAAATACATATACCAAATTTCAGCCAAATCGGTCCAATAGTCTTTCCGTAAATTCATAACAGACAGACAAATATATTTTTATCCCAGAAACTACCCCATTTTCGGGATAAAAGGTGTCCTATGTTCATCCTCGGCATCAAAAATATATACGAGTATATATTGAGTTTCAGCCAATCCGATCCAGTAGTTTTTAACAAACGGAACAGACAGACAAAGATACTTTCGCATATATAATATTAATAGGGATGTAGTTAGACTTTGAATTAAAATATTATTTTATAACTTTGGACTGTTAAAAAATTATGTTCCGAGGATAGCCCACTTTTGTGGTGGTGTGGCGATAAAAAGCAAAGACGTACATAGATGGAAACAATGGTATAAAAAATAATACTCACCAAATTTACTTCTTTCACGAAATTGTCCACTTAGCAGATACAATTGAATTAAACATCACGTTTCCCAGGGCTGTCTTTTTCCTTCCCTTCATGCAATAAAAAGGCTCAGAACAAATTGCTGTTGAGTGTTGAAGGCGTGGTAATAACATTGTCTTTATGGCCAATGCATATTGTATTCTTCTTATTTTAAAAACGCCGACATAATCCGCATATATTGGGATTTGGTTAAGTATAAAACACGTCAAACATACGAATTTTCTATACATGATTCTCATATTCACTTTTAAAGTTACTTAGATAAAAGCTAAAAGGAATAATAGATTTGTTGCACCCATGTTGATAAAAGAAATGTATGGTAGGAGGAATGTATTTAAAATGAAATGTAAACATTGTGCAGTTCATTCTTCTATGTGTATAACATTATTGTTTTACTAGCTGTACCCGACATATTATTATGCTGTCTTGTCTTTAAAAAATAAAAATCTAGAACCCGATTCCAGCGCCATCTACTGGGTCCAATCGTTAATTTAAACCATTCCGGGACAAACTTGAACGCATACAACAACAAAAAAACACTTAAATTCTGGTACCCGATTGCAGCGCCATCTACCTGGTTCAAATTTGAATCTAAACCACCCCAATAGCAAATTATTAAAATACTAATATAGTTATTAAAACATAGTGGTTAGTGGTAGAAGGGTGAAAATTGTGGGTTGTATGTATTTTGTATATTTTAATGCTGAATCCACTTAAAAAATTCACCATTGGTAATTTCAACCAATCTAAAAGCTAGAGAGCGTAGAATTTTAACTGAAACTTGCAGAGGGATAAAGTATAATAGAATAAATAACATTTCATTGCTCACTAAATTTGCAATTACAAAAGTTTTACAATCACTTCCAGGCAACCTAACTTAAGGAATAATTTAACTTTATCAGGTGATGTAGATAGTGCAGATTATTACGTAGAACCTAAATAGACATACTTGAACTACATCTCTATAATTATGTACTTATTATCCCTATCCCTGCTAATATTATAAATGTGAATGTAAGTTTGTTTGTTACGCTTTTACGCGAAAACTACTCAACCGATCATCATGAAACTTTGTACACATATTCTTGGAAGTATTAGAAGTAACATAGGATACTTTTGATCCAGAATAATTAAGGTGTTCCCGTGGGATAGTTAAAAGAACTTTCCACGCGGACGAAGTCGCGGGCAGAAGCTAGTATCTATATATATAAAAGAAATTTGTGTTAGTCACACTATTTATAACTCAAGAACGGCTGTACCGATTTGGATGAAAATTGGTGGGGAGGTAGCTTAGAACCAGGAGACGGACTAGACTTTTTTCCGTTGGAACCGGTAGGTGGCGCTGTGATCGGGTTCTAAAATCCTCCTAATCACCTGGACCGATTTTGGTGATTTTGTTTTTGTGTGTTTGAGTGGGTTCTCGGATGGTTTAGATTCGCAATTAGAACCCGATCCCAACGCCACCTGCGTTGGGATCGGGTCTTAGATTTTATTTTTTCAGAGCAGGTCAACGTCTGCCAGGGCCCCTAGTAATTATATAAATATTATAAACGCGAAAGTTTATAAGACTGTATGAATGTATTTTTGTTACTCTGTCACGCAAAAACTACTGAATGGATTTTGATGAAAGTTTCCAATAATATAGCTTACACATCAGAATAACACATAGGCTATAATTTATAAAGAAATATAGTGTGAATTATCCAAAATATAACGATTTTCCATCACCACGCGGGTGAAACCGCAGGCTCAGCTAGTATTTTATAAATTAAATACTACAAACATATTTATAAGATATATATATTAATTAGTCTATAGTATAAGATTTAGACATAATAATTATTTAAGAAAAAATAGTGTTTTCTGAGTGCGGCAATGTTTTGGCCTCTCTGACAGTGTGGCAGCGCATTCCAAAGTTTAACAACCTGCATTGTAAAAGAGTTACCTTCTTATCACTGTAAGAGAATAAAAGAGCGATAATACTAAGTAAAACTAAAATAATCCTAAATAAAATCTCTGTCAATAAATATCGGTATTAAGCTGGGTTAGTGTTGTGCCGATGACGTCTATGCATAAATTCTCTAACCCGCTCCAGAGCGGGTAGCACCATTTATCACCGAAGCGGATGTTTCATAGAACGTTTATCGTACCGTTAATATTTCGTACAACATTTATTGTGACTATTTCGAAACACTCTGATTAAGTAATCAATGATTAAGGGACGACTGTAAGAATGTATCCTTAATAGCTCTGTAGACCCTCGTTCCTTAAGTCAACATAACTTTAGTCGCATTTCAGTATTTGTACAATAGATAAGCATGTCAACGGTGAAGTAGGGCCGTTGTAAATCGCTATCTCCCTTAACTGGGTTAGTTTGAGATTCGGGTAATTCCCCAACGCTAACTTCGAATCGACATCTTGATAGATTCCTTTAATATCGACGTTTTATAAGTATTTTCATGTTACAAAATCTATATTCGGTCGAGGCGTGAAGATTTGCGAAAAAATATTACTACTGAATGACGTGATGAGTAAATTATTAGAAACTACTACCCCTGGTCTAAAGTATGTCGCCATAATAAACTTGAGTTGTATTCCGGGCTTAGTGACCAGGTCCAGTGTCCGTTAAGAGAGTAACAGCGCATTTGTAGCACCGTTGGTGTTGCAAATCTCCATTGGCGATGGTAACCGCTTTCCATCAAGCGGGCCGTCTGCCTGTCTGCTGAACTCCTGCAATAAAAAAAAAACTACTTGGGCTCGTGGTTTCGTGCCCATATTTCACATTGCGATCGCATCTCATGCGGCTTGTTGCCATCGCCGCCACCACTTCTCCTTGATTTAATTCAAAAAAGATCTTTAATTCACGTTTCAATTTCAGTCTTAGTTTTAATGTTTTTACGAAAGAGACGAAGTTTGTCCTATATTTTTATAGGCATAAAATACTGTTGTTGTACACAGATCTTTTACAGTTAGGAATTCGTAATGTGGTATTATGGCGTACACCTATGAAGGCCTCACAGCTTTATAAGTCTTTTTTGATCAAAATGCTTGGCTTCATAGATATATAAAGAAAGAAGTGTTAATATTTACGGTTTCCCAAGATAGTTGGCCTTTATGATTGTTAGATAGATAGATAACACTTTATTGCTCACCAAATATACAATTTCAAAATACACAATTACAATATTGTCATGGTAGAAACAAAAGGTGGCCTTATCGCTGAAAGCAATCTCTTCCGGGCAACCTAACTTAAAGAATAATTTAATCTAATCTGGCGATGTAGGTGGTGCAGATCATTAAATATCATAAATAAACATACTTAAACTACATAATTTATAAATTAAATACGCATTGTTGATTGTTAGTTTGTTTGTTTTGAGGCCTAATATTATTTTACTTATCCCCTTTATCTCTTAAGAAACGATCGGCTATTCATACGATGTCTAAGCATAAATTACGTTTTTGAAATATTTACCTGTAATTTTATCTGAAAGTTAGTATCAAACAGGCTGCTAAACTGCTCAACGGATTACAATGAAACTTTGATGTTTAAAATAGGAATATTATGTTAAATTTTCTTGTATGTTCCATCTGTTGAAGGGCTTAGCATATTGTATGATTATAAAGTTCCACCGCCGCGTTAACGAAAGTGAATTGTGGCGACAGTTAATTAGTTAGTTACTGTAGTCGATCGGTACATATAACATATGTAAGTACCTAATATATTTAACATTCTTACTTATGTATAGAATATATATATAGGTATAGTATATTTATATAGTATTATACGTAGTACGTTTTTATATAATATATCTGACAAATTATTATAATAAATAAAAATGCGAAATTTACCACACATAAACTGATTTTGTCATTAAAGACACCCTATTAAACCAAAAATTGTCTGTATTAGTATTTACGATACAGCCATCCCACGCCATGGAGCACAAGTATGAATAAACAAGGAGGCCCGAACACTGGTCTGCTGTTACTCCATTAATCAAGCGGGGCCCATTTCATAAAGTGACATTTTCATTGTTGTGCAGCCCTTAAATCCTTACTTACTTGTTTTATGTTCATAACACGAGATTAGCTTTAAATCTGTATAAAATTAATATTATGATTGAACATATTTTGTAAATACAATTTTTTTATTGCCTTAAGCAGGCAAACAGGCAGACGGCCCACCTGATGAAAAGTGGTTACCGTCGCCTATGGACGTTTGCAACACCAGGGGGTCGCCAACGCATTGCAGACCTCTAAGAAATTTTATAACGCCCTTCTTAAAGAACCACATGTCATAGTGCAAAGGGAAACACGCGGCGGGAAGTTCTCTAGATCATTGTTGTAGGCGGAATAAATGTTCTAGAGAACCATTGCGTAGTTGAGCGTGGGAGCTCAAGGAAATGAAATACTAGTACTACTCTTACAGTCATTTTGAAATAGGCCGCTAATTTAAAACTTATATGCTAAGGGGGAAATTATGTAGAGAAAAAAACGTGATTATTATTAAACAGTAACCGGATTAAACATTTTATGATGCAATTAACTTTAATATTTTTCACAATTATTATTTACAATCACATGAAACAAAATTAAGACTGAAAATATATACTAAAAATATGTATATCTAAAATTAATATTTAATTCGTAGGAAAGCTAACAATAACGCTACGAATTACGTTTTATGGATGTGACCGTCCTATTTGAAACAGGCTTTGAGTATAAACTATGCGTCGCACAGTATACATTTAACTAGTATTTTTGCATTCAATAAACAGATAGATGCATTTTGTATGTCTATTCTCTAAGCTCGGCACTATTTTCTATTAAACTTCTCTTCCTACTCTCTCGTATCGCAATTGTCGCTACGCTATCTTCAACTGAAGTCCGCTGTAAGCGCGCTTTATGCTATTTATATCCCCGGAAGAATCTTCTGGAACCCATAATTTCGATCTTCTTATCGTTATTCGTTTTATTTAATGTCTACCCTTTCTAAACACCTATCAATCTGTCTTTTCCACCCTGAACCTTCTTTTCTAGAATTCCGATCTTCATTTCGTTATTGCCTTATTCATCATCTAACCCTTTTTGAAATATATCTGTCCTTGCCGTTTGCTTTCAGAATCTTCTACATTTTTCTAAAATTCCTTAAACCAACTGGATCGTTCCGTAATCGATCGCCAAATTATTGTAAAACCAAAGACTCCTTCCACGACTGTCTGTATGTCCGCTAACTGCTCTAAGACCACGCAACGAATTATTAAGCGGCTATGACCATCACTTATATAAAATTTTAAGGCAGACTTATACTAGTTTTTATTGCTTGCAATATATAAAACCTAATTAAGTTGTTATATAAGTAAAATAGAGCTACCTACTAGGGTTTGAATCTCAGTCCGCGTCTCCGTCCTCAGTCCGCGGGGAAACTAGTGTAAAATCACGAAATATCAGACGTATTTTCCTATACCATTGACGTCATACTGTAAAAATTTCCGGATTGAGGAGAGCTTAACGGTTCAAAAATGGAATATATCACAATAAGTAGGCGCAACTTGGGGTTGTGAATACATCAATATGGGAGATGTCGGAAGCCTTCAATGGTTTATTTATGTTTCACAAGCGACGACGAAGGGAATATGGCGTGATTGATGTTATGCGAAGAACAAAGATACATCAATTCTTTTTATATATCAAAAATTGCATGTTCTTTTTTGGGTCCATTGTAAAGGCATATTATTTAAAATTAACTCTGATAAAAGCATGATTATGTATGTCATTTTACATTTATATTCATCTACTTGTTCTTCTAGGGCCTAAAGCGGTCGCTATTGCAGATTTGTAAAACAAACATGGTAAGTATCAAAATAAAATGGAACTTTATGCTTTAGCATATCATCTCAGTATCTGTGGTCTGGGTAAACCCAGACCACAGATACTGAGATGATCTTCACCCACCAGTATATTTACACTAATTACAATTTCACTAAGTGATTCTCCAAAGGCTTTATGCCCTTAAATCTATCAAGAACATTTCGATCCGTGTACAGTTGACATCTCCTTAGAGGTCTCTAACAAAAACTGAAAGGAAAACGATATTTCTTATTTTTGGCACGGAATCCTTAAAAGTATATGACATAATATGATAGCCAAATAAATTTTCATCGAAATTATTTTTAGGATTCTTCTGCTGCATTTTTTCCAAATTTAGTATTTTGTTATATCAAACTATGAATTAAATAAAAAAATATTTTTTATGAATTTTCTATACCTGTCTAATTCTACCCTACACGACTTTAAGCACTATAATTTGCTCACACATTCCTGTTTGAAATAAGCTATTACAATATATAATAATTATGCAAGCACATAACCGGTTTTAAAATCGGCTTTAATGTTTACATTACAGTCAAAGTGACCAACATCGATTACACGGTAATTATTATTATATGTATGTACTGCAATTTATTTTTCATCCCGATAATTTAATGGTGCTGATGCTATGATGGTCTTCCCTTTGTTTACTTTTCAGCGATATCAGTACACCAGTTCACCTATCTACCTTTCTTTCTTTCATTAATATATCAAATATCAATGGTAGACGTAAAATTTAATAGATCGACGAATGAAGTATAGACCACGTTGATACCACCACCAGTGTATATATCGATATTTCGATAAACACAAGACTCCTGTTTTGCTTTCTAGTAGTAGCTCAACAATTTCCAAGTTATATATTTTAAACGTCGTTAATGGTAACCTATTTTTGTATAAAATTAAATTCAAATATCTGCGTATCTAAATTTACTTCTATTAAGGAACAATGTGAATGTAAAAATCCTTCCGTAACCATTTCATTTGCAGCCTAAGGCACAGGAAGCGAAATGCACCATTCCATTTTCTCGACGTAACTACATTGCAAGTTTCGAACAATGAAATGCTTTTAAAACACGACACTACCTTGATTTCTCCAAAAAGTAAACAAAAATTCGTACTGACATACTTGATAGAATTTTTTAAATAGGAAATATTATATTATAATAACGGCTTTAAAGAGCCAATTTCTGTGAAGTTAGATATATACCAGTAGATGCGATGTGGTAATACACAGTCATATAACTACATATAGGTAAAATAGTTTCGAGAAGTTTTTGCATTTATAGTATAGTATTTATATATTTACTGGAATATTGAACATGAAATTTAAAATTTCATGTACAATCAGCAAAAAGAGGTTCGTTAGTTACATTTTGAAGAATAAAATATATTTACAAATATATTTTCAAAATTCAATAGTGAAAGTCGAATAAATAATAATGATTTGCATTACTAATTGTTGTGGGGTCTGACAATTTGATTTTAGTTTGAATCAATTTAATTTATTTGTAGTTGATTCTTGTTATTTATTGTTCAGTGTTATTATTTGTTTTTATTTGATATTAAATTTGTTAATTAAAAATGGTTCCAATGTTGAAACGTGGTCAAAGTAAGCTTTTGGATTCAAGTTTCTCCCGCCGCAACAACAGGACTCGGCGCCGGACGACTCATGACGTTCAGCCACCGTAAAAGTGCGGCAGCGGGTGACGACTCGCGGAGACACTAAGCCGTCGCCTGCATTCAAGCCGCTGAGTAGTGGGCGCATCGTTGTTCCGCCAGCGCCTTCTCAATCACGGATTGATGCAGTAGAGGCTTGCCCGCAGGGGTAAACCCACGTCAGCCGGGGTCGCGGCGAAAAGCTTGCGCACGTCACGGGGCCCTGACATATGACGACAGAAGGACACCGAGGGTTTCTGTGGGTATTCTAGCAGCCAATCTGGCCGGTGAGTCCCACACTGCCCCGCCGTCGTCTCCGCGCGGCAAGGTGTCCGTTATCGGATTTCCCCTTGCAAAAAAAAAGTTTTCTTAATTGGTAGAAATATTTCGAAAATGAGTGCAATAGCAATCCGAGCAGTATTGTGATTCCCGCTCGAAGTTGCTAAATCAACCGGAATATCATTGAGTTCCATCGGAAAGGTGCTAAACAATTTATTATTAGGATTAAAAATTATGTTTAATATCAATATTTATTATTTTAATATCGTTTAATATTGGTTTCATATTAAGTACCTGCCTTTAAAAATATATAAAAGTATTATTTTATTTATTTATGTGCTGACCGTACACTACTACAAACGCAAAAACGTCTCGAACGTACATGTTATTTCTCACGTCAGAGATTTTTTTCTTCTTTCTTACACGTTCTTAATTCCTTGTGTCGATATTAGACGGTTTATTTCTGTTATTTAATTTGGATGAATCAACCAAAGTGATGCATATAAACACAAACTTGAGTCTTCAATGGTATTGAATACCGTTGTGTCCATACCGTTCAGTGCCTTTTAACCAAATTCATTCGGTTTGACGGCTCCGTCTAACATCAGCGTTAGAAAAAATATCTACCATATGTTTTTGAGCTTGATTGTCTATATCATCTGAAATCTTCTATCTATCTTCTATCTATCTTCTTCTATCTATATATATATATAATGAAAATGGTGTTCGTTTGAGGCTCAATCACGCTTAAACCACTGATCGTATCGACATGAAACTACCACCATTCGATGCGAAATTTTTCCTAGATGGTTTATGGCTATCTATCTATCTATATATATATATATAAGCAAAGTTTGTTTTCTTTGTCCGAGGTAAACTCGAAAACTACTGGACCGATCAGCATGAAACCACAACCATTCGACGTGGAATTAATCGTAGATGGTTATAGGCTATATATATTTTTCAAATTCTATGAGCCCTTTGCCATGTTTTCTCGATTTGTTTGTTTATTAATTTATTTGAATAAGGCGGTACGAAGTTCGCCGAGTCAGCTAGTATTATATACATTGAGACTTATGAACCAAAATTGATAAATTCCTCAAAAAACATGTGATATCGGCTAAAAACAATACATTTTAAATAAGTGTTCATTTTCAGATAATAAAATAAACATTTTACAATGTGTCATATTATAAAATATTATTATATTATAAAAAAGTTATAACTATAGGTATATTCTCTCCATTTCTGTATATTAAGTTCATAAACTATTCATTAATTTTAATGTCACGATTATTAAGTATACAGCTCATTAAAAATATTTAAGTTTGTTTTATTTTTAGTAGTAGTAGTTTTATTGTTTTAAATATATAAGTCAGGATATTATATAGAAAAATAATTTAAAAATAAAATTATACTATAAACAAATCCCTAATAAATATATTATATGCACTAAAAAGAAAAGAAAATACTATTAACTAACAATCGGTTCAACCCATACAAACCCACTGTCGCTGGGCAGTGTGCCTAGAATTAACAGTTTTTAAAATATAAAATATTTATACCTATAGGCTATTCCATCGTCTAGCTTTAGAAATTTTGTGATTTATAATATCACGTTAGTAGCGAAATGTCACCTTAAGATAAGAGCTTTTACATGTTACTTGCGATGAGCAAACAGAATATTTTATCTCGCCTTTTAATTCAAACACAACCCTTAAAAGTTATAAAATAAAAATACTTTTAAATATTTTAATTTCATACAATGTTGCACTGTGAAGAGACTTCTTAAAAATGTTTACACTAATTTAAAATATAAAGTATAAAACGATGTTTATTTTAATATAAATGTGATGATTTGATAAGTTTTCAAAAGATGTTACAAAGAATGCTGCCAGCCTTATAAGTACATTGCCCAATGACAAAGGTCTGGTGGGGCTGGAAGTGCACCATTTTAGGTTTTTTTAAATGGAATATATATATGGACGCTTTTGAAATCAAAAACACCCAAATTTCAATAGAGAAGATGGTTAACCAATACCACCTGTTTGGGATCCGATCATCAAAACTATTTAGACCCAAACCCGGCAAACCAACAAAACCAACTGCCAGACCTCAAGACACTGTGAGTTATTTCTGCGTTCACAGTAACACTAACCAACTCGATTGTCAATTTCTTTTTATTTTCTACCTCTAACCCACCCATTTTAATTTAATATACACTTATTACATTTGAATAGGTGACTGGGAGCTAAGCATGTTTGCTGAAGAGTTTCTTGTGCCACTTCTTCTCTTCAAGCCACAACAGGTTGCGAAACGGTGGTAAATAACATTAGGCTCCCATAACGTAAATAATAACGATAAACAAAATTAAAATGATCAAGTTGACAGTAGGCTATATAAAACTTTAACAATACCACTCATAGACATTTGACTCTTGACATCTTTGTCTGCCGTGATTACGGCTACTAAAAAGTGGCCGAAACGTCGGAATAATAAAACATTACCGCGCTTGTAACCGTTAAAACGTAGTTTTATTATGTATGTATATATTTTTAAGTATGTATTATTTATACAATAGTTGTATTTATAAAATAGTTTTATGTATTATAATATTCGTAGAAACAAAAAAATTATCAACGGAGAATACCTACTTTATTTAAATAGTTAAATCTTTGTAAAAAATCTCCGTTTGTTATTTGAAAAATAGAAACTCAATAGTGTAAAAGCTCTCATAAATACCTGCAGCTGTTTTTGGCGAACAGAAAAGACGATTTGATAAATATCTACAAAGTTTGTTGCGAGGTTTACGCGACGGTACTTTTAGAAATGTAGGAACACAATTTGAGCGCACGCTTTTATCGCCTGCAGCACTTTCGTGTGAGGTAAAATACATATCGTGCATATTGTAATACTTAGATACAAATATAACTAAATCTCTAAAAAGTATTGGATGGCAATATGAATCAACGATAAAGACAAATTGTTGTTTTTAAATGCTTTGGCAAAAACGGCAACCTTTTATACGTTTGCCTTATCCATCTGTCTGACTATCGTATGTTACAGTAATTTTCCATTCAAATATATTTTCAACTAAAATTATCCTGAACAATATCCCTTAAGTACTTTTAGAAATATGTTTGTTTTTTTCTGGAAGCTTGATTGATATATGTATTAATGTTGTGTTTTATATTTAATAATATCAATTATTGTATATTTTCTAAACAAATTAAATAAATAAATATATTTTTGGAGCGAGCTATGTTGGATGTTTATCTAATGGATAGAATTTGAAATGAGAAAATCAAAGTATCCGACATAGCTCGCAAAATAACAAATTGTAGTAATGGCCGATGGAGCAGACGACGCCTGGAGTGGAGACCACGTCTCGTTACGTATTGGACTACCTCCTGCCCGATGGACTGACGACCTGCGTAAGGTCGCCAATGGGCACTGGATGGAAGGCGGACAACTGGGATGTATGGTGCCGACTTAAAGAGGCCTAAATCCAGCACTGGACTGCGATTGGCTGACGAAGACTAGCCAAATGACGAAAATAGTACACGTTTGCAACATTTACGGAACCCCTCATAGTTTGTTGACTACCACGTAATTTCGAGAATTATTTCATAACCTAACTGACAAGTCAGAACCTCGTAGTAGTAAAATGTTTCATCTAATTCTTCATTATACGTTTAAACCACAAATAAAATCTTATTGTAATTCATAGATGCGAAAATAATTAGGTCGAAAGCGGCACAAACTCCGGCGAGGGATCCCAACAGTAAATTAAATTTCACCCTCGCGACCACTTGACCCTTGTTGGATGTGCATTGTACACTAACAGGTTATTGATGCTTACCATAAAAACAAATTTACCGTGAATTCTTGGTTGCTTTAAATTATTTGCCTACTTTATTTTAATTAAACTCTATTTACTATTTACTACTTTCTTTTACTTATACTTGAAGCGTGGCCTGTGCTTTTGCGATGTAAGCAGAAGCAACGTCATAGAGTTAGTACGCTGCGCTGAATGTGTGTCCTCACATGGAAGCATTACGTCAAAAGCTCTCGTATCCACGGCAGCCTTCATGGCTATGACATAGCCGAAACACTGCAAGAACATCGCCTAAACTAGTACGACCACGTTTTAACGAAACCGGCTAGTTATGTGGGGAAAATAATGTCTAACCATGCCGCCTTGCTTCACATTGTGTCAATATAAAAGGTAGACATATAAAATGCCTAGGTGACATCGTGAAGGATGACATGCGTGTCATGTCTGGAGAGAACAAAGTTAAACATTATGATCTTATTTTTCCGATTGTATTTTATTTATGGACGAAAAGAAGCTTTAATCAACGTCATTGCTTCACAAAGAACAACCAAGTACTAGTACTATATGCTAACTTCTTCTCTACGTTCTTTATATGTAGGTAATACAGCAATGTTGTTAATCGTCCCACCAGAGTATATATATCCCGCAAAATGCAATTCTAATGCCTTCAATCTTGCGTGAAATAAATAACCAAGTTTGATGTTTGACTACTTACACCGTCTCTAAATAGTAAGCGAAATTGTGCTTAAATATATATATATATATATATATATATATATATATATATATATATATATATTAATATATAGTAGAAAATGTTATTAACTTAAGCTACGGTCATATACAATAATATGTTGACAAGACTACAGGTGTCCACCTGTAGTCTTGACAACTTGTAGGTAATCTTATTCTCATTGAGATAGACGTTTATATGATCTAATCTAAGTTTATTCTATAGTGTCCAAAAAGCTGGCAACATTTCCTAATTAATTCGCAACAAAGCACACAAATAATAATAGAATAATCATAGCGATATGAATAATCTATTACTGTAGAGTGAATTAATCAAAGCTGCGTAGTAGTATTAACTTATTAGTTTAATGGAACTACATAGATTTAGTCGCCTCAACAGTTTGTATTTCTTATCTAGTCAGCCTAATAAATCTACATATTAATTTTAAATATAGAATACTACGTTAGTATGAACTACCGTGTTTACTGATAAATAATAATTTGTAATATATATATATATATATATATATATATATATATATATATATATACGAAACTACAATTAAAAAATCTTTAATTAACTACATATAGACAATTTTGGACTAAAAATTTATTCAAAAACTTATCTCGTAAGAAAAAATAAAATATACGTAAATATATGGTACAGCAAACGACCTACGTAAGGTACTTGAAGTAATAAGGACTGAATAATTTACGATCTTTTCGATGATAATACAACCATTAAATATGAATAATACGATATTTTATTATTATAATTTGTTCTGCTAAAATTCTAAGTCGCAATCGAATCCCATTTACGAACCCGATCAAGATCCAAAGATTCGGCCTTTGCCTTCTAATGAACTCATAAATAATCGATGACAACTTCTTCAAATTGTATATTGATTTGTGAAATAATCTATTTTTAATGAACAAAAGATATTTCATTAATATTTTGTTCAATTTATTAAAAAGACTTAAATATAATTTTTATTTCATAAGTGACCACCTTTCATCAGTTGAAACATCAGCCTGTTTACCAGTTACCTGCTATAAAAAGATTGAAAATATATACAAGTACGGAACATATCTCTTACACACACTAATTTGTAGAGATTAGTGTTTGAGGCAAACTCATTTTAATGATGTAGGTCAAATCCAGCTAGGCACCATGCATCGCTTTACCAATTTTCATATTTAAATGTACGTATGTACATACTGTATCAATTACGATAAGTTAACGCTGAAGGAAAACATCTGAGGAATTCTGCACATCAAACGTACCGAAGTTTAAAACCCGCCAATTCTTTTTGCTAAGCATACAAGATCCATACCCAAAAGTGGGATAACCATAAGTGATTATAATATTCTGATACATATTTTTTTAAGTTTGCTTGTAGGCAAACGGTCCACTTGATGGGAAGTGGCTACCATCGCCCATGGACATCCCCAACACTAATGCGTTGTCTACTATCTGTTTACGCCCTTATTGACGAGACCCATATTGTAGTGCTCACATTCCTTTGCAAAACACTACCTATAACTACAGCGTGTCTACCATGCAAACTTGGTAATATAACTACAATGAATGAGTGAATAAAACCACTTATTGTTTATCAAAAAAAAAATATACCAAAAACAAAACCGACTTCACACTAAAAACCAAAAACTAAATATTTAACCGACTACTTTCTACAACATCTATAAGTCGGTGCCAAGTAAAACTTAAAACAACCACAACAAATTCACAAAATATAGTAATTTTTGTGTTTTACTTGACACCAACTTCTAGATGTAGACGTTGTAGAAAGAAGTCGGATAAATAATTATTTTTTTAGTTTTGTGTGAAATCGGTTTTCTTAAAAAATATATAAATTTTAGTTGCGCAAATACTATAATACTTTAGAAATGATATATTAAGTACCTGGAGAAATTGTACAACTGGCATGCGTATACAAATTTGCCATCTCACTCTTCGATGTAAATGCTCTTCAACAAGGGTTGCTCACAACTGCCTTGCGATCCACAAATGACATCGTTAAGGGTAACTCTAAATTTCTCTGGGATCTACTCATAAGATCCTGACTTGGTGATCATGAAACAGGCTCTGGAATACTTAAGAATAAAGAAAAAAAAATACAAAAACAATCCCCAATTGACGAAGAAAAGAAAAGAAAAGAAAAATTCAGCGCCTGTAGAAAATGTATTAGCTACACGCGTATACAAAAAAAATACAAGAATTTAGGCGCCGGCGTTCTTAAATAATAACGGTTATGCTCGATAGCCCTGTATCCGATCCACTCATCAGATTCTGATATGGTGAACATGAGACTACCTCGAGACTATACACCAACGAGTAAACAATTTGAAAATTGGTTTATAATTGACGGCGATAACGTGATACGATGAAGTTGACAAAAAATAACATATAGACGAATTGAGAACATCCTCTTTTTTTTTTAGTCGGTTAAAAACTATAACTACATTTTTTTTTAATTAGGTACAATAAACGTTGAACAAATACCATATGACCATATACTCAATGTAAGTGATTGTCTGTCAATTTAATATTTATCCCAGCAAAAAGGGAGTGAAAAGAACTTTTCTCGTGTTAAGAGATATCTTTCAGACAACTTAGCCGTGTCACCACAGCACTTTGGCAAATAATGTTTACATATAGGTGAAGCGAGGCAAATCTGAGACTCACCTCGAAGGCGCGTCGACTTCCTATAATCCATTTAGGCGAACAACCGGAGTCATGTCAGGGTGATTGATGTAGGTATTCGCGCCGAGGCCCGTGTGGCGACTTTATCTACACGCCTTTGACATACGGTAACTAAAACTTGAGCTTCTAAGGCTAACCGCATATTGGTTACTATTGCTTTAACAACTAATAAACGCACGTCGCACCTAGGGGTCCCTTGATGATTGCTCGACTTCTACATAGTAAGTATGATAGAAGGATAATAAAAATGATAAGCAACCCACAAAAAAGACATTTACCCAGCAGGTCATCATCATCATCCGAGCGTTAAATTCCGGTTGCGTTTGGAGCGTTCACTCCGACGCTCAGGGTCCGCTTTCCTTTTTCTACTCCACTTCGCGCGATCTTCTGCATCCCGAGTTTTGAGATCATTGGTACGCATGTCATCCTTCACAACGTCAAGCCAACATTTCTTGAGCCTTCCCCTTTAACCGGGACCTGGCGTAGCCGACAATCGCCCAACAGATGTGTAACTCTAAATTATCCCCGTTATTCTACATTTCTAGAAAGTACCACAAGGATTTCTTCTTTGTGTATTGATATATCAAAACATCACAAAGTTTTCAACCTTCATTATGTTATTGAAACTGATTTTTCAATTATTTTTGCGGCCATCAGCTTGCTCAGGCAAAAAAAAAAATTAAGAAGAACTATTATATTATGATTTCAAATTTTACTGAGTTTGATTTTTGGATAAGATTGGTTTAAAACTAACTTTAAGTGTAGTATACGTGTTAGTTGAACGCTGAGCGATGTTTTTCTATATCCGAACGCAATGGAAGTTCCATTTTTTACTGGGCTACTGCCATATTTTTCTTTTCAATGACAATCTTTACCTTATATTTTGATATAGCATTCATTCAACAGGAGAAACTCTTTTACTACAACTCTGCCACAAATACCCGAATTATTTATATTTAATGAGTCTTTTCTCTGCTTGGAAGTGTCCCGAAATTGTTTAAGTTCATATTTCTGGTTAAAAACTTCAAGAAGTTTGTTAAACTTTGTTAATTATTTGACTGAAATTTCGCGTATCTTAAACGATAAGCTTAAAGGCGAGTTAAGCAAATATCTTTCACACAATAGTACCCGGTACGCGAACATCCTAGTGCGTTCACAATATCTTACACGAGGCATCAAACTACCAAATCCAAAAAAAAATCCTGAACCTCTAAAATCATAAATATTTATTAGCAACTAGGATATGACCTGACATCGTCCGCTTTTTACTTAAAATTCCCGTGGTATTCCCGGGACACAAAGTACCGCAGCATTTAAACAATAATGTAAGCTCGTCGTTTTAGAGAAAACTGTGTCGGAATAAGCGAATTTTTACGCACCCGAACAACTACAAACTAAATAAAAAATATCACATATTTTATTACATAAAATTTACTATCAGTGAAAAATCACATTGGAATTCGATTTTTTTAAAATCCGGCCATTTTAAATCATGGTCAGAAATATCGCCACGGGATTCGCAGGATAAAAAATTGCGCCGATTTTAAAACTAAGAATTTACTGTCTATCTGCAAAAACCACATCGAAGTCAGCGCAGTAGTTTTTACGTGAATCCCGATCAAACAGATAAACCTACAAACTGACAATAAATCTAAAAAAATTGGGTCGTATTTTCCGTCGTTTATATAGTCTATTCCAGTTGTTTTTTTAATAGCTATAATGTAGTACAGACACGTCATATTTACAATTCTATAATTTATAGAATATCATGTTATTCACATAGATGTGGTAGCGTAATGGCTACCGCACGCGCCCCAAACTCAACGAGCACTGGTTCGAATCCTGGCCTGAACGCTTGAACGACTTTGGCAGTTTTCTGACCTAATGTGCATAATTATTGTTAGATACTGCATCGAGATTACCGATATGTCAAACCCGCCAAGCTGCCTTGGACAAGCGGGTGTACTGTCCCGTTCCCAGGAGTGGGAGGCCCGAGACCAGCAGTGGGACGTTTATGCGCTGATATTATTATACATTTCTCACTAATGTTAGCGCTTTTCATAGAAAATATCAGCAAAACTTAATTATTTAAAATGTTTATTTAGTGATGTACAAATTGGTATCAAATCAATATATGTATGAATATAATTCTCTAAATCAATACAAAATGTTTTGCAATGTTTGAATTAACGAACCATTAAGAGCGGCATGAATGTCAATGACAGAGGAGGCATATAAATGTTTACAGTCGGTTACCACGAGTAAAATGCCTAATTTGAAGTTTATTATGCCGTTTGCGAATCGGAAAATTGTAGGTGTATAAACCGCTTTATATTTGCGAATGAATATTGATTTATTCTAATATTTTAATACGGAAGGCAATAAATTTATTTGCAGTTAGTCACACTGGAACGCGTATATGCATAATCTATACTCATTTAAAAATATGAAAGTGACTTTTTTGGATATGTGTATGTTTGTTTGCTCATTCTTCGTGACCTTTCGATAACGAGAGTGAACAGAGAATTATATACTTTTGCCGTGAAAAATGAGACTGTTTCAGCAAGATAGGGGTTCGAAAATTACTTGAGTTTTGATGATCATGAGTTGGATTATTATTAAATGTACATGTGAACTGTACATAACGGTTTTTATTTAATAAACATAATTGGATAGTTTTTACATGGTACAGAACGAGAACTTAGGTAAGCGAAGTGACATGTAAATACCAATATAAAGTAAACGCTTCTTCAAATACACTTTTATTCATTTTTAATTAATTGCAGACATAACCATTTAATAATAGTCATAATAGCGTAATGACTAGCGCACACATCCCATACTCAAAGGGCATGGGTTTTATCCTGGTCGAAACGCATGCATCACTTAGGCAGTTTTTTTGCCTAATGTGCATAATGTTACAATTACTACGTGCTAACAACGTTGAAGGAAAACATCGTGATGGAACCGGCACATCGAAATAACATATGTGTCAAACCTGCCAAGCCGTCTTGGATAAGCGTGGCGGGTATACTGTCGTCGTCGTCCCCCTATAGTAGGAGGCCCGAGCCCAGCAGTGGAACATTTATGGGCTGTTATTATAAAAATTGCCCGGACATTTGGAGGACTTGCGTGGAGCCATGTGAAGTCCAACATGTAGAGACCCCTTGACAAATTTAATGTAAATGTGGCGTGACACAAACCGGCGATTATCCCTGTCTACATCATATTTATGTGGACTGTTATTAGTATTATTTATAACCAATTAACATAAAAACAGGGATATCATTGTGGTCATTACTTTTAATTCGGGATAAATGGTTGGTTTTCATAGGATACTACAAGCGACATCATAAAGGCTGACAACGCGTTGGCTTCGCCCTTGGTATTGCAATCGTCTATAGGCGACAATAACCGGTTTCCATGAGATGGACTTTGCCTCTTTACCAGCTTCTCAATAAAATAAATAGATAAAAAAGCGAATACACATCGAAAGCCCTAGTACCTACACTATTTCAACATGGATCGTTTTTATCTTCATTGTAACGAAATAAGCAGTCTATCTGATGTTGATTAGCTACTATCGCCCATTGCTCAACTGTTCAAGACTGTAAATATCTTTAATAGTGTATCCACTCGGTGATATTAAAGATAAATGTTCTTATGTAAAGTTCAGGTCAACTGAACACGAAGTTAACGGCTCATTGGAGTGGCGAGCGTTGTCACGCCCTCAGTCCTTCGATCTCCATGTGACTGTACCTAAATCTCCAATGGAAGTGTTATTTACTTTTATATTTCTCTCTTGGAGGCTTACTGATTTTATGCTTCACTTTATGGCGCATCCGGTACTGGTCATAAAAATAGTCTCCCGGCTGATTGCCATCGCTTGATTTCCAACATTCAGAATAAATAACCATTAAAAGACATTATTTATAGCAGAAATATAGCATTGATTTGGTGGTATTAAGGCCCAACCGTAAATTGGACTTACTTAAGCTGTCACCTGTAAAGCGAATAGCCATGTTGCTTTCCGTATCTGTAACAGTAGATTGAAACCATGGACGTTTGTTCTTTATACGTCCATGATTGAAACACATTAAATATCAATTACTTTTGATTTCACAAAATTTTAATCGTTCAATATATTGTGCCGTGACCGCAAATTCGTTCACAAGGCATTACAAATACTCATATATTTATTTCTGAACCCTGTCATCGTCAATCACAATTGCCAATCGAAGACCACTGCTGAACGTAGGCGTCCCCAACTTGACACCACTCATCTTGGTCCTCCACCCTCCTCATCCACCTACCGACTACCTTACGTAGGTCATCAGTCCATCGAGCTAGAGGATGTCCAACACTAAGTTTAACGAGACGCGGTCTCCACTTCAGGACTCGTCTGCTTCATTAGCCATCGATACTGTGACATACATGACAGGTCTATTGCGACTTCAACTTGCTAATTTTGCGAGCTATTTCGGTTACTTTGGTTCTTTATACCGATATCCTTATTTCTAATTCTATCCATAAGATAAACTTCCAACATAGCTCACTCCATAGCCTGTTGAATAACTTGGAATTTGTGGACCTATCCTGCCGTCATTCTCGTCTCCGTGGATGAGGTCGGACGCAATGCCCGAAGGGTCATCTTCAAGCATTACGGAATGGTCAACGAAAAGACGAAACCCTTAAAATATTGAAAAAAAATATTAATTAAACTAAAATATACGTAACTAGCTGTGCCCGCGACGCCGTCCACGTGGAATTTGTTTTCAAAGCCCCCCCGATTTGGAAACATTTTTCATTGCTGCTCCGCTTCTATTAGTCTTAGCGTGATGATATATAGCCTGTAGCCTTCTTCGATAAATGTGCTATCTAATACTGAAAGAAAGTTTCAAATCAGACTAATAGTTCCTGAGATTAGCGCGTTTAAACAAACAAACTGTTCAGCTTTATATATTAGTATATAAGATTTACCAATAATATGAAAAATACAATATTGACGATTTGAAACATGTATACAAACTAAAGTTCAAGTTACTACTTTAATCCCTAACACCACTGTCATATGTTTTGTCTATTCGAGACAAAATTTCAGACATAGATACTGTAAAGTTACAACGATCATTTATGCATTACCTTAATAAGGCACACATAAGCGTGTTTAAATTCTAAAAATTAAATCTAGAAATTAAGTTTAAAATATGGTACGGAACTCGAGTCTGTAGAGTTGTTAAAAAAGAAAAAAAACGATCATTTATGATTGATTCATAATCGGCTGACAAACCACGTATTGTGTGTTATATCCCCAAGCTAATTAAATTATGCTTGTTTTATGGTTAATATACAATAGACCACTCTGGGGCTGATCCTAGATACCCAGCCCATAGTAAATAAAGGAAAGTTCATTTACGAATTTTATCATGCCAGGTGCTACTATGACGTAGGCCGGCAAATGCTTAGTCCACTCAACTATAGAGACCGTAATGTTTGAATATCAGTTTTCGTTTAAATTACACCATTTATTTAATATTACGTGTAACTAGTATGATACATCTAACTAGTAGTAAGATACAAAGATCTACTATTCATTGTCGCTTCTTCTACTACTAGTATTACGATAAATTGACTATTAGACGACCCGGTGATTGTAGCAGTAAATATTGTATTTTCTTAGATTTTCGGAAATGTTACAAATAACATAAGTAACATTAACGTAACGTAACGTAATAACGTAACCGTTGAACCGTAGTTTTAATTAGATCTAAATGTTTCGTTGCAAGAAGTTTATTAAAAGAGAATTATTACGTCATTGCTGGCGTATTGAAGATACCTAAATAGCTTTGCAATGGGCTTCCCGGGTCAGGGGTTCATTTATTCATGCAGGTAAGCGTGCCAGGGTCAGTGCATAACATGCCTGATGCAAGTAAATAGTCCTAATTAACCCAGTTGCCGACAGTGTATAAATTGGAAGTAATCACACAAAAACTAAAATTATATATTTAACATTTTTATATGCTTTCGTTGCGGATTTACTAGCATTAATTTTGAGCCCTGACCCTCTGGAAACTATCCTATTTTGCGGTATACAATATCGCATTTTGGCGCCTGATATGAAAACTATATTTTCACTTAATTGATCAACAGTTCAGAGGCAATTTTAAAAAACTAAGAGCAGGTAATCTACACAATACATAAATCATATCTCACAATCCACTAATTGAAATAAAAATCTCACTGAGGCTGGTGTGCACCGACTTTTAACCGATGGTTAAAATAAAATAATCGCCAAAAATGTATGGAAAAACAGTGATTATTTTTGGTTAACCGTCGGTTAAATTTCGGTGCACACCAGCCTAAAAGTATCAACTATTTTTACCTGTCAATCAATATTCCACATGTCACTTAAATAGTTCCATTTGGTTCCATTATTCAGCCGTCATTTATATGTATTATGGTATCCTCATTTTATTTGAGAATTTGATAAATCATTGGGTATTAGCAAAATAGTAGAATAAAATTAAATACATATGGGCAGACCCAATAGCGAAAAAAATGGCTGTAATGTACATACAAGGACGGACAAACAGCCATGGAGAAGTCACAAGGACTCCCTTTCTGTCATTTAGCTAGAGGCGCTCAAACAAGAACGTCTGTGAAAAATTGAAAGATTTTACCCAGTAAGTCTTTTAGACAAGAAAAGCACATAAACGGTTTGTATTTCTCAATTTTTTCTCATTGTGTTTCTGCTTTTATATGAAAAGTCTGATAAATTATATTCTTAGAGAGAAATATTTCATTAAGTCATATAACCTTTGAAATTGATGGTAAAAATATTAAATTTAATATGAATAGAAATAAAAGTTTATCATTTAGCAATGTCAATAGCAATCAACATTATTCTTCTATGTTAATTTAAGGCAATAACTTTTTTAGGCGGGAGCTTAAAGGGCGATGTTTGACGTGAAGTATTATTTTGCAAAAGCGCAAGTATAATTCGGGTTAGAAAGTAACAACAGTTGTAAGATATCAACAGCCTATTGGCTCTTCACTCAATTCTCTCAAGTGTCTGAAGCTACTAGAAATCTGTAGAATACTGTAACGAGTGCAGGACTCGAATTAAAATGCCCTTGGAATTACAATAGAATTTACTGGAACTATACAAACACGTATAACATAGGTACAAATATAACCAGACACTACTAGTACAAACTGCACGATTCAATAACACGCGCAAAGTCCGTCACTATATCGCTCATCGAATCTGCGTCTTGCTCGTATCGTAATCCTCGCTTGACTGTCTCACCCCTCCGTTCGGGCATTGTTTTATACTAATACAATACAAAAATCGCCCGCGTCGAGTGGGGTTTCCGAGAAATCGTAACCGGTACACCTGGTTAATTATTCCTGCGAACGGTCAACAAAGTCAAAAACAATAACAATAGGCTATTGTCTAATTGCAAATTTTAAACACAAAGTAAACAAAAGAACTCTGAATGCGGGAAGATAATGAACCAGGTGCGCATTTCTTTGTCGGTATGTAACAAAACAATAAGTCGTACTGACTTAGTAGTTCGTAGTGTAGTCATGTAGGCTATTCGTTTTCTTTCTATACTTAGTTTTACACAATCCCATCCTTCCGCACAACTGACAATCAAAAATATTCTACTAAAACTAGAAAACATATTTAATTTACATAAAACTATTATGGATTGTTTGTAGAAAAAGGCGCCGGTAAGAAACCTATTCAACCAAACAAGTTTCTAAATTTTAACTCTTCATATCTTGCCAAACGTATTTAAGTTCAGCAATCTCATTTAGCTGACTAATTAATGTTTAAATCTTTAACATTAATTAGACTTTTAAGCGTTGATTGTAATCTGTTTGTAAATAAGTTAATGGAGTTTGGATTTCTAATTTTCTACAAAAGAGCTTTTAATCTTGAAACTTGAACTAGAAACCTTGGAGGTTGAGAATTGTATGTAACATGGTTTTCATCATACCATTTATCAAAGCATGCATAATTTAACCCCAGGAGGATGACGAAAATCCTTAAAACTTGATAAAGCAAACAATTTTACAGTAATACGTGAAAACATAATAATAATTTTGAAAACATTTTTATCCGTGCAGGAACGGAGAAAGAATACAATTTCCTGCGGCCGGACGGCCGACTCTTACGACATAAGAGGCGACAAAACGACCCACAGCCAGGTGGGAGGGCATTTGCCCGACTGGATGGCGACCACCCCTGGTCAAGAGTATATCGCCATAACAATCTTGAGTTGTGTTCCGGCATTAGTGATCAGGTTCCAGTCTCCCTTAAGAGAGCAGCAGCGCATTTGTAACACCTTTGGTGAATAACCTATGCCTCGCTGCCGGCGAAATTCAAGATTTTGTACTTTTTAATTGCTTTAATAAAGATTTTACTTTTGTTTTGTTTTATAAAAATATCTTCTAAAGTAACTGCTTTTAAATGTTTTTAGGAAATATTTTTTAATAAATTAATACAGAATAGCTAATAATAACAACATTTTAGGGATGCTCCTCCAAAGCGGTTGACGGTGTCAAGGCGGATTGGCCGGTTTGTTTTATCCGTAAATATTTGTCCTATACTTGACTTTTTACCAATATCGTAATAATATTTAATGTTTCTACTACCATTTCATTTATTGAAGTGATAACTTCTTATGGGAGGGTAAACCGCTTCGTTACGTAACGCGTTACGGCGCTAGTCTGTCTGGCTTCCCTTTCTCTCACGTTAGATTAAGTTATCACTTCTGTCAGGCGTCCCGCCGTTTCTTTACAGCATACCTATAATTTCTTAAACATGAAATACATTATATACAATAATGTATTTTATATTAAATATTTACTAGTGGTCGCCCGTGGTCTAAATTCGACCATAATAATTTGTTATCAAAGACTATATTTCTGTAATCACAGATTTCGCCAAGGCACCATAAACAAAAGAGTATATATGCATGCGTGTGTGTGTCAAATACATGCTAGTTTGTGTAATGTTATTTTTATTGATTTAATATATTTTTTATGCGTAATTTAAAAAAATATTAGCATTCGTGGCTCTTTCTCTATATAAACTATAAGTGTGCGAAATTGCATACCCCTCCGTCCGCGCAATATTCGAAAAAAGTGGTACAAAGTTTTTGCTTCACGTATTAATATAATATAGATATGTTTAAAAAGTAGATTATACGATCACACAGGTTCACACAGGTGTTAAAAATGTTCTTAGTTTAATACATATTTTTGCCTTTGACTGAACAAATACCTTTAAACAGCCATATCAAGCTGAATTATAATGGATATGTCTACTATCATATTCAGTTTACTTATAGTTACTATCGAATGCAGTGTATTGTTATACAAGGAATAGTAGATGGGCGGCTGTACAGATACCAGTCAGTGGACTATGAAGTGAATAGCATACGTATTAGGCTTTCAACGGTATAGCCTAATAGCCCTACATTTGTACTGTATTCGCCATAGTACAGGTTATATCTTACTATAGCCCCTATTAATTTGATATGACTGAAAGATTTATACCTGACAAAGGCCCCTTACAATTCAATTCGTTTTGCAATTTACTCAATATTATCATCGGTAAAATGCATACTTACACCAATTGTAAAGCAGTTTAAAAAATGGTTAATTTATGTCACATTTTAAAAATAAACAGGCTAAACAAACAACGATTTCAACGAACAAAAAGCCCACCGACTCTTTTAAAAAGCTGATTTTTTTGACGCGTCAATTTTCGACTTAAATTTAAGGTGGTTTTTTGATATTAAGTCAAAATAAGGTGAAAATATAAATAATTAAAATCAAAAAAATTACAGTATGTTTGGGACATAAAAACGCAAATTTTCAGCAAATTTCGTGAAAAAAACAATTCTTTTTGTAAAAGATAAAAATATCAAATACACCAAGTATTTGAATTTTTCACATAAATTTTGAGGTAATGTGAAAAAGGTGTTACAAAAGATCTTTTAATTCCTTACAACTATGCCATTTAATTATTTTTTTCATAGGACTTGTAGTTTTGTCAGAAATCGAGATAAACCGTTCTTCACCCTTAAACTCACCCCCCTTCCCCTTCCCGACCCCAGATCGCCCGTAAATTATTTTCCTTTATTTTTTATTATATTCTCTTCCTTTTCCAATTGGTTATCCTACATCCTATTTTTATCCTTTTTTACCATTTTCACAGGGATTAGCACTGGTCTAATAGTGTTTAATAAAAAATATTCTTTTTTAAAAAGGGTAAATTCATTTTCCTTATAAAAGTTTAACGATTTCACAATTTAAAAAATATATTGAGCTTTACACCATTTTATCGTAAGCGACATTTAACCTAAGTATATTTTTTGATGCCAAGTATTTTAAACTTTTATTTTTTTGAAGGCTTTCAATTTTAGTTCGATTAGACCCTATCGAATCAATAACTGAAAGTCATAAAATAATGGTTTATAATAAATACATTTTGTAACAAAGAATATACTAAGGTACAAATGTCGCTTACGATAAAATGGCGGTAAAGGCTGATATTATAAGGTTTGATTGTACTAGCAGTACGAAATATACGTATGTTTTATATAACGTTCACGTGTTAGTACGAAACAAGCCCATTGCCATTGTTTGAAACAATTTTTCTTTTTTTCCTGTCGCTTAGTAACTAAGCTTCGCGTGGATGTCTATAAACTGATCCCACACGTGTACTCGTGTACGTAACATGTGCGGACGAAGCGCCGGCAAGGCTTAGGGCCACAGAGTACATTGATGCTTAGAGCAGAGTACATTCAAACAACGTTGAGCTGCCAAACAAGCATCTGCCGCACTAGCTGGACATTTTTACCCAACAATAACAAAACGGCTTTGCTATACTTTATAAAATGATTTTAGATGTAGTTTTTAGTAACTTGCAAAAGTAGTGTTCTACTGTAAAGTGTTACTCACAAAAAAAATTGTTTGTGTGTGCATTTCACACGCAGTGGAACTGAAACAAAGTGTGACAAGGATGGGAGGAATTCTAAATTTCTTCACATTCCATATATCACATTTATAATAAATACATTTAAGCTTTAAAACACGATGTTTGGGCCACTTCGTAATTCTCCCCTATTCAAGGAAAGGCAGACAAACGTGCGCTGGTATGTTCTCACCCCCCGCCCCCACCGCACTTCACCGCGGACGCCCGCACGCGCAGGTTAAACGCACCTTGCACCCCCGCGACGAGTTCAGTGGCATTTCTCACGTTCCCGCTAAAACCTGTGTCGCGTGCGCAGCCCTTATTCACAAAGACTTCCTTCGCGAGTGGTATCCAGCACCTTCGAGTCATCATACCAGGCCTGGTAAAGGCAACGTGGCGACGAGACAACCGTGAGTACTGTGTTGATCTGCTAATTTTTGAATCGTGGACAATAACGACGTGGCTACACTCTTTCACCGCCATTCCGCATTTTTTATTGAGGGCCTTTAGCCTCTTCGCCCCCACATTTTGCTGGTCCTTCGAACCCAGGATCCCCCTAGGGACTACAATCCTATAATTTTTATATATTTTATTTGTATATTTTCTACCTTACCGCACCTCATTTCTTTTAAACCGCATACATATTATATATATTTCTCTTTATCTTTATTCGTGCCACTCGACAAACTGCATATTTCTTTTAACTGCCTATAATTTAAACCGCTATTTTCGCTAATCTGGTCACTCATAGTTAATATTTCATTTGTACAACTGCATAATTAATTACCTACCTTCTTTCTAATTTTTATATTAAAGTTAAACATAAAAGTATTCATTAAAAATGAGTAAAACTGGCAAATATACCGCTGAGAAGGAGGTGGTTCCCGCAAAGATTAAACTGTTAGAAGCTCGTACGCAGGCATTCTTTAACCGCCTACAGAACATTTATGATTCTTCTCGTAATGTTTCTTCGGAAGAATTGTTAAACCGTTTCATGAATTCCGCGGCAAACATCGAACAATTAAGAACAGATTTTTTAAATTGCTGCGATGAACTCAACTTACAAAAAATAGAACATGACCCGCATTTCACGCCAGACTATGATAGTTTTCTTGCATTCGAAGAATTGTACTCTTCTATAAAAAATACTGTCCAAAACTTTAAAGAAAACGTACAACCCAATAAACATGAACGCCCTTCGTTGAAGCTACCCGCTATTAACTTGCCCACTTTTGATGGTGATATAAAGAATTGGCCTACATTTTTTGAATGTTACAATAATGCCGTTCATTATAACTCCAACTTGACATCATCGGACAAAGTGTTTTATTTAAAAGGTGTTTTGTCAAATTCAGCGTTAACTTGTATTGCCGATATTCCTCCAACCGCAGATAACTATAATTTAATTTACACCACATTAGTCGATAAATATCAAGATGTCCGTATGTTGGCGAGTACTTATTTGCAACAAATAGTTAACATGAAACCGCTGACATCAGCGTCAGCGGATAACTTAAATTATTTTATTGATAAATTCTCCGCATCAGTTTGTGCATTCAATAGATTAAAAATTGATGACAAAGTAGACTTCATATTTTTATTTTTGGCTTTGCAAACAATCGATAAAGATACCGCTCGACTGTTTGAAAACTCTGTTAGATCAGAGTCCGTACCTACATATGAAAGTCTTATTAAATTTATAAAAGAACAAGTCAAAATTAATGAACGGACAGACGGAAATAATTTTCCTTCCACATCCTCAAATAGAAAAATTAATAATAAATTACCTTTTATTCCAAAATTTAATAATAATATAAAACCTACTAAATCTTTTGTTACTTCCTCTAATTCTTCAAATATTAAACTCTGCCCGCTTTGTTCTAAGTCTGGACATGAACAATTTTATCGTTGCCCAGAATTTCTGCAATTAAATCCAAAAGAAAGATATAATATTGTAAAAATTAATAACGGTTGCTGTAATTGCTTAAGCTTTAGTCATAAAACAATGTTGTGTAAATCTACAAAATGTTGTGCAAATTGTCAATCTAAATCCCATCATACGCTTTTACATTTTCCTAATAATACGCCTCCCGCATGTAGTACGACAGTCGAATCCGCAACGAGCGCGCCGACGCCGCACGCTACCACTAGTGCACAGAACGCTTCACCCTTGACCGTTTTGAACAACGTCGTTCGCTCGCATGCTAGCGACTCGCAAACCGGTTCTGCTGTATCACACAAACAATTGTCGCTTCACTCACAATCATTTATTCAACCGATTTGTCAAAATAATACCGTCTTACTTGCTACCGCACGCATTATTATTAAGAGTGCCGATGGTTCGGTAAACACTGCGCGTGCACTAATTGATAATGGGTCGATGAATGATTTTATAACGCTCCAACTTTGCAAAAAATTATCTTTAAATATAGAATCATTGCCTCAAGATATAACTATAAATGGTTTTGGTGGTTCTACCAACATTGTTAAAGGTTATACAAATATTTCAATTTCTTCCCGCTTCAACCGCAACGTTTCTTTTGAACTTCACCCGCTTATCGTAGATAATATTACTGACCGCCTACCTACATTGCCAATAAATAAATCGATGTTAAATTATCTCGCCCGCACTCCGCTCGCTGATGATACATTCTCCGATCCCAGCGAAGTGGAACTTTTGATTGGTGCCAAACTATTCGCCCGTTTATTATTACCTGGCCGCATTAGGGGTCCACCAGGATGTCCTGACGCTATTCAAACGTCATTTGGTTTTATTTTAATGGGCGATGCTCCAGTCGCAAATCCCCCTCCCCGCGCCTCTCGCTTATTATCTCATACTTTATGCGCTTTTACCGGTCAGCCGCTTGACACTTTACTGCGAAGTTTCTGGGAAACTGAGGAGGTTTTGACACCGAGATCTGAACTTCTAAGCCAAGAACAGCAGGCTTGTGAAAATCTTTATAAGGCTACTACTACACGTGACTCCTCAGGTTCTTATGTTGTTGCGCTTCCGTTTAAAACTGACCCGGTCGCTTTAGGCAATTCTCTCGCTTATGCTAAAAATAGATTTTTTGCTTTGGAAAAACGATTCCAAAAATCTTCTAATTTTCGCTCCGCTTATAATGATATTTTAATAGACTATTGTGAAAAGGACTTCATCGCTCCGCTACGCTCAGAATATTTACCATCGCAGTCAGAAGGTTACGTCATACCACATCATGGAGTTATCCGCGAAGATAAGTTAACCACCAAAATTCGCATGGTCTTAGATGCAAGCGCTTCCACAGATACAGGCTTATCACTTAATGATATTTTATACTCGGGGCCTAATTTACAGGTAGATTTATTCTTAATTTTACTGAACTTTCGTTTATTTCCTGTCGCGCTTTGTGCTGACGTCGAACAAATGTATTTAAGAATAAAAGTGAAGCCGGAGTTTCATAAATATCAACGCATTTTATTTCGTTTTGACGATTCAGACCCTTTACAAATTTTCGAATTTAAACGTGTTTGTTTGGGGTTAACTTCAAGTCCATATCTGGCATTACGTACATTGCGTCAACTTGCAGAAGATGAGAAAAATGATTTTCCTCTTGCTTCTAATGTAATTAATAATGGTTTTTGTTATATGGATGACGTTTGTTTCTCCGTCAATGACGTCACAGCTGCTAAAACCACCGCCTTACAGTTAATAGATATGTTTTCGGCGGGTGGTTTTAAACTACACAAATGGTCAAGTAATTCTACAGAATTACTTTCCTCTTTGCCAAACGACCATTTACATCCACAAATTATAATTTTTGATAACACTGACACACAAAAAGGTGTTAGGCGTTAACTGGGACCCGTCTAATGATTATTTCTATTTTGTAACCGCACTTCCAATTAACGTTTCATGCACAAAACGTAACATGTTGTCCATCGTAGCCCGTCTATGGGATGTTATGGGTTTCGCCGCGCCTTTGATATTTTACACAAAATTATTAATAAAAACACTTTGGTTATTAAAATTAGATTGGGATGACGCACCTCCGCAAACTATAATTTCACAATGGAATCAATTTCAAAATGAATTACCGCTTTTGTCCAACCTCACTATACCTCGTCACATTGGCATAACTTCCTCATGTACCGCACATCTTATTGCATTTTCTGACGCTTCCGAAAAAGGCTATGGAGCCGCACTGTACATTCGTTCCGAAACACATTCTGGAGTGTCTGTAAATTTATTATGTGCCAAATCTAAGGTTGCGCCGGTACAAACTATTAGTCTCGCGCGCCTAGAATTGATGGGTGTTCATTTGATGACAAAATTAATACGTACTGTAACAAAAACTTATGAGAAACGTTTTCAATTTAAACAAACTTTTGCTTTTTGTGACTCTACTGTTGCCCTTAACTGGATCCACTCCAGCCCGCACCGCCTGAAAACCTTTGTGGCAAATAGAGTAACAAAAATCCAAGAAATAATTGAACCGCGTAATTTTTATCATATCGCAGGAAAGGATAATCCTAGTGATTGTTTGTCACGAGGACTTACTCCTGCGCAACTTATTAAACACTCTCTTTGGTTTCACGCTCCCTCGTGGCTACATCAGGATATATCTGATTGGTCAATCCAAGTTTTTAAAGCATCAGATAAGGATTTACCTGAACTCAAAACAGTATCCTTATGTAAGGTGCTACCGCAACCACAAGTGAACTCACCCTTTAGTTACTTATTTGAAAAATTCTCTCGTTGGTCGAAGTTGCTTAGAGTAGTAGTTTACGTACTGCGCTTTGGTAAATGTCTAACTACTAGAGGAGATATTACTGCTGATGATTTGAATACAGCAGAAATAACGATAGTTAAACAAGTGCAAAAGGAACATTTTTCTGATTTAATTAAATTACTGCAGACAGGGAAGCAAATTCCACG
Organism: Dendrolimus pini; assembly: GCA_949752895.1. Taxonomy (NCBI): domain Eukaryota; kingdom Metazoa; phylum Arthropoda; class Insecta; order Lepidoptera; family Lasiocampidae; genus Dendrolimus; species Dendrolimus pini. Next base: position 12,909,862 of record OX457133.1, read on the forward strand.
ATCTTTTCGGAAACTGAGGCCTTTTTTGATTGATGGTGTTATTCGAATTGGAGGTCGGTTAGGAAATAGCGACTTGACTTTTGACCACAAACATCCTTTACTTATGCCTAAGAACACTAAAATAACAGATCTTCTAATTGATCACATTCACTGCACCGCTTGTCACGCTGGACCTCAACTTGTAATGTCATTATTAAGACAAAAATTTTGGATAATATCTGCACGTCGTCATGTAAGAGCGAAAATTCATTCCTGTATTCAATGTTTTAGGGCACGACCTAAATCGGCACAGCCCCCAGTTATGGCGAACTTGCCCGCATGTCGTTTACAAATATCTAAGCCATTTGCCCATTCTGGTCTTGACTACGGAGGACCGTTGTCTATCACTCTTACGCGAAGACGTGGCGTCAAAACTCAAAAAGCATATTTATGCGTATTTATTTGTTTAACCACTAGGGCAGTGCATATTGAACTTGCTCCTGATTTAACTACTGACTCTTTCTTGAACGCTTTTAAACGATTTATATCACGCAGAGGTCCGATTGAAAGGCTTTATTCTGATCATGGTACCAATTTTGTTGGCGCAAAAGCGTACTTAAGCGAAGTTCAACAGTTTTTAAGCTCTGAACCGTATAGTGTTGATTTTAAATCCGAATTAGCTAAAAATCGCATTACTTGGGAGATGATCCCGCCTAATAGCCCGCATTTTGGTGGCGGCTGGGAAGCCACCATTAAATCCTTTAAAACTCACCTTTACCGCGTAATTGGATCTCAAATACTCACATACGAAGAACTCCTAACTGTTTTGTGTCAGATAGAGGCTATCCTCAATTCTAGACCGCTTGGTGTGCTTAGTGAAGACCCTGCTGAGCTATTACCGCTTACTCCCGCACACTTTCTAAATACCAGGCCTCTAGCATGTTTACCTTCCGTCAATGTACGCGAGATGAGTCAAAATCTTCTATCGCGATATATGTTGCTCGACAGACTCGTGCATTCATATTGGCGAAGGTGGAGTGAGGAATATTTGCATACTCTTCAGGTTCGCGAAAAATGGAACACTGATTCTCGACCAGTTAAGGAGGGAATGGTAGTTTTAATTATGAAAGACAACACTCCACCACTGCACTGGCCGATAGGCATTATTACCCAAACCTTTGCCGGTTCAGATGGCAAAGTAAGGATCGCGCTAGTCAAAACTAAAAACGCCATATTTAAACGTCCAGTGGTACGTTTATGCCCTCTTCCTATTTATTAACCTCTTTGTTTATCCGCATATTTATTTTATTTTATTTATCCTGCTATTTATATATTTATCATTACTGCTTTTAATATAAATTTTGTTCCTGCATCCCTCTATTTATATTATATTTTTTATATTATATTTTATTTATTTTTCATTGAAAGACCTTCTGGTCTTTCAAGGCGGGGGAAGATGTTTGGGCCACTTCGTAATTCTCCCCTATTCAAGGAAAGGCAGACAAACGTGCGCTGGTATGTTCTCACCCCCCGCCCCCACCGCACTTCACCGCGGACGCCCGCACGCGCAGGTTAAACGCACCTTGCACCCCCGCGACGAGTTCAGTGGCATTTCTCACGTTCCCGCTAAAACCTGTGTCGCGTGCGCAGCCCTTATTCACAAAGACTTCCTTCGCGAGTGGTATCCAGCACCTTCGAGTCATCATACCAGGCCTGGTAAAGGCAACGTGGCGACGAGACAACCGTGAGTACTGTGTTGATCTGCTAATTTTTGAATCGTGGACAATAACGACGTGGCTACACTCTTTCACCGCCATTCCGCATTTTTTATTGAGGGCCTTTAGCCTCTTCGCCCCCACACACACAAACAAATTTATTAGAAGTATTAACGAATATTTTCATAAAATTCCAACTCTATCTGTATGACAGCATAATGTTTAAATGATTAAATATAATGTATTCTATCTCATTCTCTCGCAGGCTTAGTCCTATAGATTTGTGTATTTATCTCTTTTTAGTGTCACTTTTTCGTTTCATCGAGTTTCAAAACAACCATTCAAGACGTTTCACTTTAAAAACATGTAATTTTTATATCAATTTTATATATGGAATAAACTACATTTATGAGATCATAGTATTAATACTAGTAGGGTAGTTGCAAAATTAATAGAAAAACTAAGGTAGTATGGGCAAGTAATAAGGAGGGATGAAAACCACGTGACAAAGAAAATGTCAAATTGGAAGATTGACGGGGGTACCTACAAATTTAAAGGTAGATTAATTGTATGAAGGATGACATGATGATATCTGGTGTGACAGATGACGTATGTTAGAGAGAAATATATGGAAGGAAATTACATATTATGCCAATCCCAAATAATTGGAAGAAAGTAAAAGAAAAGTGACAATAATAATAGTATACAATAATAATAGTATTACCAACCAACAAGATATTTTTTATAATCTTACAAAACAAGCAAGTTACGTCGTCCTAATTTTAACGAGTATAAATAGCATTTCAATTATTGTTTAAACTGCAATCACAATTATTTATCTCCCACTCTTTTAATATGTAAATATTTTAGAAATTATTTGTAACACGTGCCGTCTACACAATTGTTTATTTTTATATTTGGGTGTAAAAAATCTGAAAGATTTGTTAAATGAAATATAATTTTAGCATTGCCAAAGGAATATCGTTTTTAGAATCAAAGGCCTTCAATCTGGATGTGGGATGATTACTTAGAATAGGACCGGTTGGCGACTAAGATTTATTTAGTTGAAGATTTCTTGCAATTACAACTTCTAACACTTGATTTTATTCGGAATCGTATCAATATCATCGCAGAACTGACATTACACTTAATCATCATCATAATCTTAGATGCTTAGAATAAGATTTTGAAATATAACTAGGCGTAGAGAAACGACCTATGCACGACTTCGACTTTCACATGGCTAATTGTTTTCTCTATTCCGTCTTGCCCACGCCATCCCCTCTATTCTTTTCCTCATGTCTGATATTTCTATCTCACCTCCCTTATTGGGATAGAATGGCAACACATAGACTTCGTTCTAGATACAAATTTCTATAGGCGATGATAAAAACTTTTAATGAGCTAGGCTGTCCACCTTTTTCCTAGCTTCATAATAAAAAAAATATCTTTAAAAACCAAAATTATATACGAATTTAGAACGTTCTCCGTTTTTCTAAATGGGTTGAAAATGTCTTTTTTTGAAGTTATTACACAAAAGTCTTTGAAAAAGATCCGGGATCTCAACTAAATAAACCGTTATACGGTTCATATGCTCGGAAAACTGCATAGAACAGTTTTCCGCTTTAACAATGCAGCGCCGAATCACTGAGGCAAGTGCAAGCATTGCATAATCTCAACAACCTACTATTAATAACTAGGTGGTGGTTTACATAAAGTTAATGTTAGTTTATTACAACTTTTAAGCTGCCAAAACACTTATAATATAGCGATAATGAAAGCATAACTTGTAAAAAAATTCAAACACGAAGACTTTAATATGTGTTTTTTTCCATTAAATCAAATGTCTATAGTAAACAATGATTTGTGTTAGGCGATGCGGGCTTAAACCATATCCAGTATAATACTTGCATGATTACTAATGACATCTCATATTAGAGAAATATTAAATAAATCTGCGAAATGCATAACAGTCCACGACGTCGGGGACTGAAGCGTCAAATCAAATAGAGGTCTAGAATATGTTCTCCTTTGATCATTTGGCTACATAACTCTAAAAACATTTAATTTTTGGTGAAAATAATTTTAAAGCTCTACCTACCGCTTTAATTTTTTTTCCTATAGCTCAAAGGTTGCTCATCTATAAAAACAAGACGTGTGTACTGGTGTTTTTATCCTATATCTAGTCGAGGGGCGCAAATTATGGAAGTATACGTGTCCAGACGTACAGAAATACAGTATAGAAAGTATGCCTTGAGGTAACAAGGTAACTAACAATATATTATAAAGAAGAGTGAGAATGTGAGAATTCAGGCCAAAATTGATGGATGGGATTACCCGTCCAAATTCTGAATCCAAATTTTGAATACCAAAAAATTGATATTTTTTTTTAATTCTGGCATGGTCATACTCTATGTAACCAAAATATGAACCTTGTACAGAAATTTTGGAGGCACTCAAGTTTATTTAGTTGTTTAAGGCCTATGTCAAGATAGGTGGCGTCAATATAATCAATAATTAACTTTGCTGGCAGTAGGTAAAAAGTTTCTCAACTTCCTCAGTGACCTAGAATAGAGAAAAACTTTTCACTCAGTTCGATGATATGGGGCTGCCAAGACAGCTCGCAGTCAATGAACACGCCAAGGTTGTGAACTGTTTCGCTGAAAGTAATCTGAAGTGACAGTTAGTTCGTTAAGAATATAAAATGCATATCACAAACATAATGATGGTGGGTTCATTCCCAATACTTGTGTTGCGAAAGAAAACTTTTCGCCCACTGCCTGGTAAGCGATATTTTTAGCGTGAAGTATTGAAACTGGATGTGACATCAGAGATAGACAGAGAAAAAGTCGTCACGAAAATGTAGATATTTTACTCCCATTAAATCTTATTATATATTTGATGTTACTTCTTTCGGCTTTGTAAATATTATATACGAAATAACATATTTTATAAATGAACGGGTATTTATTTCTGCAACGACCCGTTAGTCGTTATATTATACTCTGAGAAATTTCGATACGATGATAAGCATAACTACGCATAAGCACACGGACATAGAATCTAAAATTTAAATAAGAAATGATTATATGCAAGAGTAGCGAATGTTTTAGTAATTACTATTGGACCATTAGCATTAATCTTTCGGAATAATCCCAAAAGAAGCGTCAATCGTCTGACTCTAATCACAAGATTTACTTTAAATGTTCGCCTTTACAAAGGATTCTTAGCAAATCCTTTAGAGAAAAAGTTGTTAAAAAACGGCGAAAAACAAAGGGAAATAGTCGGGGCGTTCCCCGGAGAGTCGTTGTTAGCCCTGGGACGGTACTTAAATCAAATGTTCACCATTCAAGGAAATTATAAGAACAGGGCAAGGATTCCCTGCGCTCTTAGAGAGAATCATCACGAATATAAAGGCTTATTCAGAAACAGCGTGGCGAATAGTTTCATTGTTCTCAAAAAAAGATTTATATGTGTGGCCTTTAATATTAAGCACTCTCATACATCGAGTACAGAAAACTAGGCATACTCACACCGGAACAGCTGCTGATGCTGTACAAAGCACAAGTGCGAGCGTGTGGAGTATGTTATCACCTTTGGGATGACTTAGTCAAATATTAACTCGAAGCTCTAAAGCCGATTGAACAGAGACCCAGGAGGCTGGTTGGCAACGACCAGATTTACGACGACTAAAATCAATAGTATCGAACCCCGGTAGGGTTGCCAGCTTATCGAGTTTCTATCGCGTACACTTTAAAGAGTGTGCAGCTGAGCTCTTCGATCTCATCTCGCTGCCTCCCTTCCATTATCGGCCTTCCAGACGAACCGACAAGCGGCACCAATATAATAATATGGTAGACATTCCAACTTTACAAACGACGCTTTACGTCTACTTTCAACCTTTCAACATGCGCACCGCAAGAGAGTGGAACTTACTGCTGAAATCTGTCTTTTCCGATACTTATAACCTGGGCGTCTTCAAGTCCCGAGTAAATAGGTACCTTCTTAGTACTTTAACGGCCTCTGTAGTTGACCGGGCTAAGCCTTGGTCGGCCTACCTCACTTCGACGCAGAGACTCCGGGTTCGATTCCTGGTAAAGTAAATTTCGGAAACGTATTTTCTCCGTTATTTACTATGGTCTGGGTGTCTGGGATCGGCCCCAGATTAGTCCGTTGTATATTACCCATAACACAAGCGTAACTTGCATAATATTAATCCTTGATATTCTACATTGCCTCCAAGAGTAAGAAGCTTTTCAGCGATAAAATCGTACGATTTTTTGGTCTACACAAAAATTATCATTTCATGGATGGACCAAATATCAAAGAAAACTTTTTACACATATTCATTGAATTATTTTTTAGATGTTTGAGTTTCTTTGTGTTACTTTGTTCTCTTTGGCATAAGCTAATTATAATTTAGTTTTCGATTATACAAACGAAGCTATTTCCTGGGGCTTCCCTTAAGATAATAATATAGTGTACAATGTACGCTATAGAGATTGTCTTAGAGAAATTCGAATTTGAGTTTTCCTGTCTACACCATGAATTAATTTTCCTCTATGTTAATATTTGATTATTATCCCTTAAATGTGCCCGTGGGAGCACAAAACAGGTTCCATGTTTCAGTAAAGGAACATTGACTGAAAACTTAATCAAAGCTATCGGTGAAAACGATTTAATATTCAACACCGTATGCATGGATGAGGATTTCCTCTTTTTTGTTGTTGTATCTTGCAAGAATATTACTTTAACTGGCAACAAACTTAAGGGACTTTAATCCGCTTTCAAACAGAAGCTTTTACTTGCCTTATGACAGCGAGCTTAGAACTTCAAAAAGACTCCGAGTTTTTAATCCTGGTCACATATAAGCAACATTTATAGTACAAAATCTGTCTGTAAAAACAAAATTAGTTTTAGACTTTATTGTTAAAAGCATTAAATAATAGTGATTATGCATGTACACACATGTAAGATGACTATTATTTTATGCTTATGTAATTATTATTATTAATGTGATTGTAAGTTTTTTTATTTCTACGGACTGATATGGCCGCTAGTCCAAAAGTCCTTAAAACAAATTAAATAAAAAAAATTAAAGAAATAGTACAAAATTTTCCTTTAGCTCTCAAATGTAATAAGCACTTGAAATAGAAATATTATGTTTAACTTTTTTACAGTTCCATAGTCAAAAATGAAACCCGCGATGTCCGTCCGTCTGTCAATCAATGCATTTTACAACAATCATTTTAAAAGCTTTTTGGAATTTTTTGAGATATTCACACCTGCATACACACATTTTATTACGTTTTCGGCATTTGGACTTCTTTTGTTCACTTTGTGATTAAAAAACAGCCCATTGTGTCTTGTAATCTTATACGGCCTATTGTTTTACTGTGATCACTGCCAGGTGTCTCGGGATTCAAAGTACAAACTGAGTCTAAGAAATTCGGTGTACGCGGCTGGGCAGACATATTGCATCTGTGCAATATAAAGCAATACCTCAATGGAGAGATGAGGCAATCGAGCGATAACCACAAGCGAAGCAGTACTTGTGTACATTCGGTAATCTATTTAACTGACGGACTTTGCGCGTGTTATTTAATTACGTTTGGACTTGTCGAGTTCGGTTATATTTGTTCCTGTAGTATATATACGTGTTTGTATAGTTCTAATAAACTAACTAGTAACTCTAACGGCATTTTAATTCGAGTCCCGCAACTCGTAACAATATAATAATGATGTCTGTTTGGATGCCATATTGCTTCTGGCATAATAAATTTATCAAGTTGGAGAAATTTCCAAAATTCCATCTGGAGACACTGTCATGAACGCAGTAAGTAAACCTCGTTGGGAAGTGGGAAGTTAGGAACTTCTCTTCAGTACTCGTGGACAAGAACTTGACTGACCTTTTAAATACAAATGTTATAAATAAAACACTTCTGTAATGTAATTCTTGTATCCAAAGATTTTTCACGATTCTGAATATGTACGTACATATGTAAAAGAAAAATAATAGGTGAGTAGACTTATGTGTCTCCAGCATGTGTCCATATGTCGATGTCCTCTGAAGCGTCCCCTCTCAACGGATATGAATAAAATTTTCTTATATAAATTGAGAGTTCGTGAAAACGTGTCGATTTCTTTATTTATTCAATACTTTTCTCCTTTGATACGTTTCTCCTTGGATTCTTCCGCTGTTATCTATGTGTGTGTATTTATGTTTTTTTTTCACGCTATTGATGCAAACCAATTCATTCGTTAGTGATATAAATTGCATAGTTGTAAAACCTCACTAATGCTTAAATGTCATAGACAAAATATTATTATTGTTTGGAACACAATTTACATGCACTCTAATAAAAAAATGTCGAATTCATAGCACAATATTTTCTTTAAAGATTTTAACAGTTTGTTTTTAGTTTAATTTATAGTATAGTTTAAATGCAAAGATATTAAAATATTACTTTATTGTACATAATGTTTATTTTTAATGATATATTTTTTTAAATGGCATATAATTTAAATTAAAATTAATAAATCTCAAGTTTTTATTACTTAAATAATGAAAGAAAGAAGTTATGACATTTTATTGCTCGTAACATTATTATGTTAATTATATTAACGAGAATGATGCTGCTGGACCTACGATAGTGTTAAAGATATTGACTGTGGCCGAATGCGTGTTATTTAACTAATAAAAATAACGCCGTTATCAAATAGCCACATTAGTTTATATACGAGTACATACGTTATTTGTCAATATTCAACGTCATTAATCATTATTAATTATCTCAAATAACGCAATAAACCCGTTGCCATATCTGCGTGAAACGGCCTATAGCTGTAACATTATGGCAGATGAAGCCCCGCCATAAGGAAAAATGTATGGAAATAAATTTTAAGATAGTAGTAATTTACGTTCTCTGTTATAAATACACTTAGGTATCACAAAACTATACTAGTTACCTTAATAAACCCATCTCACTTTTCATTACATCAGTACATAAGCGTCCCACAAGTTGGCCTGGGGGCCCAGTTTGACCAGAACAGGCAATATAAATGCCATGATTGTTTAAGATTTGCTGATTTCACACATCAGTGATCTCGTTGTGCAAGTTTCCTACGGATAATATCCTTCACCGTTAGCACTTGGCAATATGCACATTATTAGATCGAATAAACTGAAAGCGGTACATGTTGAACAGTCAAAATTTTCGCCCTTGTGTTGAGACGCGATAGTGCAAACCACTAAGTTTCTGCGCCTTGTTCACCTTCTTTTTTTATTTTTTTATTGCAGGAGTTCAGCAGACAGGCAGACGGCCCACTTGATGGAAAGCGGTTACCATCGCCTATAGACATTTGCAACACCAAAGGCGCTGCTGCTCTCTAAGGGAGATTGGAACATGGTCACTAATGCCGGAACACAACTCAAAGTTGTTATGGCGACATACTCTAGACCAGGGGTGGTCGCCATCCAGTCGGGCAAACGCCCTACCACCTGGCTGTGGGTTATTTTGTCGCCTCTTACGACAGGCCGCCCGGCCGTAGGATATTGTATTCTTTCTTCGTTCCTGCACGGATAAAATCCTTCTCATATAGTCATACTTGAACCGATATTAGATAGATCATTTTTATCTTTCAGTTTAGTTGCATCAACCAAATTATTTCATATAAACATAAACTTGAATCATTTAATGCCACTGCTAGCATCATGTTCTTTAAATTCTGTATTATTTACCTAAATTAATTCATTTAGTTTGATTCGTCTAATAGCATTACTGATTTTGATAACGATGTTGCTTGATATTTGATGAACATAATTACCGTAATATGGCTAGCTTTAAGATATTTACTTTTAAATTCCGAACATATAGCAAAATATTTTCTACCTACATTATTTTCTCAACATCAAACAAACCACAGGTTCATAACGCAAGTGTGCGGCTTAACAAATCGTAATTTGCCTAAAGATACAAATTAGTAAATATAGTCCGAAAGGTTGCCCTCAATCGTGTTTCGGCATTCCAAATGTCCGATGCTATTTATTAGTCAAAGCGATATCCGGGGACTTGGGTGAAAAATGCTCCTGAAGCCCCGTCGACCGCCAATATCTCCGGAAAACAGCTTAAAAACGTTTCGGTAAGTTTGGCTTTACAAACCTTCGATTTTTATACCCAAAGGGATTTGTGTACGGGCACTTTCACGCTCGTATTTTTTTCGCAAATACTTTCGTGTTGATTAATGTTCCCGGCCTGAGAGTAATATCCCTTTAATTGATGAGCTTAAGAAAAATATATGCAGTAAAAATTTCAATTTATTACTAAAAAGTGTTAATGTGTCATGACGTGATTAATTTTCACTATAAAAACATTAAACGTGCAATGTAATGTTATGTAACGAATTAGCGGAACTCGAATTAAAATGCCGTTAGAATTATTATAGAGTTTATTAGAACTATACAAACACGTATAACACTACGTACTATATTACGTATAACACTGATACAAATATAACCCAACACAACCAATCCAAACGTAATGCAGAAGGTCATAATTCAATAAAACTCGCAAAGTCCGTCACTATTAGATTCCCGAATGTACACATGTCACGCCCATATCGTAACGTAGCTCAACTGCCCTCTATATCCATCAGGCCGCCATTTTATACTTCACAAATACAAATGTGCCCGCCCAGCAACGTCGACGTATCCGCAACACCCGGCTAATGATGCGGCCGCAAGCGGCCGTAAACGATTCTACAATAACTAGAAACGTATACCAATAAATAAGTGAACAAAAGAAGACGATCATAAAAGGATTACAATTAGTTCCAATGCCGATAGGTAATAAAATGTGCTTTTACAGATTTGTACGTGGAATTTGTCTTTGTCGGGGCCTAGGTTGTAACAGTTATATATTCTGAATTATTCGCTTAACAACGTCTTTTCGTTTCGTAACCTTGTTTTCTCGCGCTTCGCATACTTACTTACTAAGATGTAAATAATTACAGTTCGATATCAAAAAAATATTTTACTAAAACTCTAACTGACCTACAAACAATATCTATAATATTATAAAATTCTAAACATGTCCTTTCTGACATTGAATCTGTTTAAAAAAACCACTAGAATAGGCTACATAAACGACGAAGAACACGATCCCATTTTTTTAGATTTCTTGTCAATTAGTCTATTTGTTCGGGATTCACGTAAAAACTACTGGGCCGATTTCGATGCAGTTTTCGCTGATCGACAGCAAAGTCTTAGACTTAAAATCTGCGCCACTTTTTATCCTGGGGTATCCCGTGTGAAATTTTCTGAGAATTATTTAAATAGGCCAGATTAAATAAAGTCGAATTCTAATGTAATTTTTTAAGGATCGATAGAAAATTTATGTTATAAAATGCATATTTTTATTATCCCGGGAATCCCGCAGTAATTTAACCCGGGAGATAAATTAGCTTATTATGAAATATTTTTCACTAAAACGATAGCTACGGTACTTTGTGTCTTGGGAATAACAGGTTTTAACTTTTACTTGTAATGTCTACGGACTACAGCAATATGTTATATCGAATCTATTTTTCTAGCAACGTTATTTTACATTTAATATTTGTTTATTATATAAGCACTTAGTTACACACAATGTAAAAACAAAAGTAAGTAAATTAACAGTGTAATGAAGATAATACATATTACTTTCGATTTCTTCTTACAGCTAATGTACCACCATTAATCGATTCTTGATTAGGTTTCTTTACAAGTTTACACCGTTAAGCTAACTTAAGCCGGAAGACCAGGATATGTGCCCTAAACTTGAGGATCCCACATCCAGCACTGAATTGCCAGTCGTTGGCGATAAATAAATAAATAAAGTATAATGTATAAAAAACATAAACTTACGTACAGTTTATGTTTTTATAGATACGTAATAATATTAATAGGTATTTTTTTTAATATTGTGCAACTAAACCCTGCCCTAGCTTTTGTGCTGTTTTCTCTCTCCATTCCAAGGGTGTATAGAAAAGATTGTTCCCAGCGATAAGGCGGTCATTTGTACGTAATTCTAAGTTGTTTTTGTGTATCGTTTCATAATTTTTACTATACAATAAAGTATGTTCTATTCTATTCTAAATAAATAGTTCTTGAACCTCTCCGAGGTTATCTGTAAAATATTTTCTGATTAAGCCGTCAAAACTTCAATCATCACATTCCACCGCGAATCACGAATCACATGAGAAGAGCAGTATACGTACGTACAATAAAACTGGATTTAAAATCAAAGATCGTCCGAATCTCAATGAGGCACGTGGAATCAAAAAAGTAGTTTTATTTTCTACGAACCGTTCTACTCTCAAATTGGCTCCAGATCCATTTCTGTTGACAACTTTATCGAGCGGTTTTCGATAAATTGCGGCGAGGGAAAACTAAATAAATCCGAGAGGGACTTTAGATAAGGTAATGGCTTCAGTAATGTCTAGCGACTGCCGCCACCATAATGCAATCGGTAAACCAGCGAACCACGCTTAACAACAGTTACGCTAAAATGTCGAACCATTCGGGATCGAAGATTTCAGAAATAAATCTACTACAATACTAATTGCTTTGAATAAGGCAGTTGACAGTTGAATCAAATAAGATACTTTTTATCATCTTACCAAACGCTGAACCCGCTTAATTTTTTTACGGGCGTAGCAAGTTATGACTTCATGTCTTAAATGAGTCACATAACGTATTTATTATTGCTAACACAGTATATACTTTTGTTTATTTTTAGCATAATATTGTTACGAGTCGCTAGACTCGAATTAAAAATGCCGTTAGAATTACTATAGAGTTTATTTGAACTATACAAACACGTATAACACAGGTACAAATATAACCGAACACAACAAATCCAAACGTAATGCAGAAGGTCCTAATTCAATAAATTCGCAAAGTCCGTCACTTATTAGATTCCCGATTGTAGTACACACGTGTCGCTGCGCTCGTGGTTCTCGCTCGACTGCCCCGTCCCTCAATCGGGGCATTGCTTTATACTGCACAGGTGCAATATGTCCGCTCGGTCACGTGGGCTGAATTTCCTAGAATCAGCTTGTATTTTAAATCCGTAACACCTGACTAATGATCATAATACAACAATAGGCCGTATGCCCATAAGTAAACAAAAGAAGAGGACCATAAAAGAAATCCAATGTTATTAGTTAAATGCCGACTGGTAATAAATGTGCTTTGTTTCAGATATGTAGGTGGGTTTTGTGTTTGTCGGGATCAGAGTCGTACCTAACAATATTTTAATAGTTTGATCAAAACAAGCTATTTTAACGTCCACACATTTTTTATGAACATGCTTTTAGAATTTTATACAATGTGTCACTTACCAAATTCAACAATATCCATTAACGGTCGTCTTCATATTAAGTTAGAATAAGTTTGTAGGCTTCTTTAAGAACCTTAAAGAAGCCTACAAACTTACTCTAACTCTCTCTTAAGTCTTTAAAAAAATGCCATTGTCTTAGTACCCTCAACTGATATTTTGCATTTAAAATGTCTTTCCGAGAACTTTTTTCATTAAAATCTGTTCGGGTTGAGAGTACCATGATGCATAAAAGATAAAGTATCTTTTCTTTCCTTTATTAACGTTTACAGTGGGATAACATCGGCCAATATCAAGGTACTGATACCTAAATGTAAAAAAGGATACCTTTTTTGTTTGACTCTGATGTCTGTCTGTGTGTCACGGCCGATTATCTCAGTAACTACTACCAAAATTTGTATTGCTTCAGCCCTCTTCTTATTTATATATATTACATGTGTGTCATTAGAAAAATCAATGCTGAAAGCGTTAGAGCCATAATCCCAAACAAAGAAGAAGAAGACTAAAGATATCACTAACTGCCGAGGGTCAGCGACCCTAAGTGAACGTTCGCCTCAGAAACGAGAATACGCTACGTTTTTCTGAAAAATACCCATGAAAATAGAACTGTCGTGTTTCTATAATGTCTCTGAGAAAATGTTTTTCTTAAAGTAAAAAGGTGCTGAAAGAGAAAGGGTTATAGCAGGATTTCTAAATAAAAATAGCCCCCGCGGCGTTTTCTACTTTTACTATGAGGATCGTTTTGTCATCAAATAAAAATAATTCACCCAAATTTTCAGTTTTTTATGTATTCTTCGAGTTTTTGTGAAAAACTTATTTTTCCGTTTTTATATTTTTATCAATAGTGTAATTACAAATTAACCCATGGCGATTTTATGACCAATGCTTGGCAGTAAAAGCCATGAAACAGTATTTTTGTTGTAATTCCCGGATGAAAAGCCGATTTTTTTTAAATAAAATAAAAATAAATAATAGATAGGTAGATAACACTTTATTGCACACCAAAACATAGAATTACAGAAACAGACCATATTTACAATATTTTCAAGGCAATACAACAGGCGGCCTTATCGCTCAAAGCGATCTCTTCCAGGCAACCTAAATGAGAAAAATTTGAATCAGGCGAAATAGGTGGTGCAGAAAAATGGCAATAGAAACATAAATATAAATAATATTTAATTTAAAAAAAATATTTTTTATTAATAGCCTATTTTTATTTTTTAATTAAAAAATCATCCATTTCCGATACTTTTTTGACAAAATGTATTTAAGTTTATTGAATTTCCAAACAATTAAAGCCAATGTTATTATTTTTATTTAGATAAAAATATATGTATTACATATCAAAATTTAGAGTTTTAATGCTAAATCATAGTTAAACTGCAGTGTCAATTGCACATCTATCGAGTTACTTTCAAAACTCGAAGTCGAACGAGAAACATGACAATTTAACTTGTGAAGTAAGATAAACTTTGCGATTTGTCTTATACTTACAAAGTTAGCGAAACACTTCAACTCGGGAAAATCACCTGTAACCCCCGTACAGAGGTTTCGGTCCTCAAAACAACGGAATGCCCCAAAAACTTCTAACAAACACTTAACAGGCGAACTTTGAAGAGGTCAACAAAACCAATTTTGGTTATCGGAAATATTAATGTGTTATTTTAAAATACTCCTAACTTTCCTATTTATTGATTTTGACATCAGTGCTATATATATCTAGATGTTACTATTTTTTATTCTTGTATGTTTATTTGTTTTTCCTGATCTTGGTAATGAAAAAAAAACTTGGTTATATCAGTATTCATAAATTAAATGAATATTTTTGTATAACAGATTACAAATAACTTATAACCCCAAATTCAAATTCACTGCTGCAGAGTAATTGTGACTTAGAGATGGGTGTAAGGAAAAGAATAAATGTAGCACAGCTACAGTGAAATCAGGTAACCGGTGTGACATGCAACAAACTAATGCCACTAAAACTAAAATTCACATATATAAATCTATCATACGACCCGTCTAAATATTAGGTCACTAAAGTGATACACCATAAACGGTTCCACTCAGCTGATGAGAATGTTGCGATGGATGTGTGGTATTATAAAAATGGATAAAGTGAAAAATGAGTATTTATGGGAAAATTGAGAGGAAGAAGATTGAGGTGGTACGGGCATGTAATAAGGAGAGATGAAAGCCACGTGACAAAAAGAATGTAAAACTACTACATGGATGGTTACAAATATAAAGGTAGACCAAAATAGAGATGGATGGATTGTGTGAAGGATGATATGATCACTTGTGGTGTGACAGAAGATGTATGTCAGAATTGAGGGGCGTGGAAAGAAGAGACATATTGTGCTGACCCCAAATACTTGGGATAGGGTGAGAGAAAAGAGAGAGAGCAAGAAATGTTAAATTTCTATTTTGATCTTTTTACTTTAATTTATTTTCAAAAGGATACTAACTTTGGAACTCTTTGCCCACTGACGTCAGAAAAGCTAAATCTTTTGCCATATTTAAAAATTCACTTAGGAATCATTATGTTAGTCTTATGCAATAATTTATGTGCTAGTTTACAATACTTTTGACTGTAATCTGCTGTCCATGTATGTCATTTTATTTTCTATTTCCTTTTTCTTTGTTGAATAATAATAATAAAGGTAATTTAAGAATTTCATTTAAAACAGGTTACCTGGAAGAGATCGCTTTTAGAGGTAAGGCCGCCTTTTGTTTTACCCAGTCACTATTGACTTGTTGTGCATTTTTTATTTTGGCGTTGTGTTTGTTTTGGTAAACCATAAAGTATTGTCTATGTCATATTTGAAGACATCATATTTGTTTCCACATAAAACTTTTGTAAATGTGCAAAGCTTGATATTTCTGCCTTTAGCAGTTCCTGAGATAATGAGCTGTAATAAACAAAGACACTGACACTGGTTCACACCAAATCATACAGATCTCTTCCAGGCCTTGAAAAGAAAGAGCAGTTATAATGTAGTAATAAATAAAACATAAATAATTACCGCGATACTAATTCAGTGGCGTTGCAGGCATATTGCCCGGGATGAAAGTATAAAGCTTGAGGCAACTCGGATTAAACTTGTTTTTAAGTTTATCGCTGCTTTAATATTGTTGGCGAGGACTTACTACGCAACGTATAAACCTAAGCCGGTAGAAATTCTAGGAATATAATGCTCCGTTATATTCCCAAGATATTAATAGTTTGTCTACAAATCTATACCAATAAATAAAATTAGTGTCTACTTATCTGTGATCTCAAAATTTCATTGAGAACTGGTACTTGTATGAATGCTTAGTCATAGTAGACCGGTTTTATAATTTTGACTGTGTGTCGATCTACATTGTCGATATACAGACAAAAATACACTGTTATTTTTCGACATACTCGTAAATGAAAAGCATCTCTATACTCTCTACCGACTCGAAGCGGGTGCTTTGATTTACACGTGTAGGTTCTCTATATTTTATTTGGCATTACGAAGTGGTAGAATATCTTTAGAGCGGATTTCCCAAATTGCATTTGAATTTACTTTTCACTGGGTCGACGATCCCGCGCATTAAGCCCTGGGAATGTACAAAACATGAACCGTAATTTGCTAAGACGAATAACGTTTGATTTAATCCGGCACGTAGAGCGGCCCCAGCCTGGGCCAGTCGATTTACTTTTATTGCTATTTCGTTTTATTCCGCCGGCCCCGATGCTGTCTGATGTGGCCCTGTTTTCGGGGTCGTTAACGGCAAATGTGCTAATCTTTTTTACACAGTCGTGGTATAACAATAAGAGAGTTGATGGTCTCGCCGCGGAGATAGAGCTACTGACGCTAATGCGCCGCAGTTAAGCACATAAAGATTTGAATGTCCAGTGTCCACCCAATTTGTACACTCTCTTACGGAAATTAAAATTAAATGCAGCAACAATAAATAGACTCGGCATCCGTTGCGATATGTGGGTTTTTATTGCGCTGGTTTGCATATCTGTAACAAAGGAAATCCTGGTTTACATTAAAAAATAATCAGTAGATATAAATTACGAGAGATTTTTCATGTGACCTAATTAGTAAATGATGCGAAGCCACCGTTGCAGGCACTTCATGTACCTAGTAAAGTTTTTTTTATTACCTGAAGCAGGCAAACAGGCAGACGGCCCACTTGGTGGAAGGTGACTGACTTTATGTTTGCAACCCCAGGGGAGATGCCAACGCGTTGCCGACCTCTGAGAAATTTTATAACGCCCTCCTTAAACAACCCCATGTCGTAGCGCAGAGGGAAAACCTCAGCGAGAAGTTCCCTCCAGATTATTGTTATACGCGAAACAAACTTTCCAAAGAACCATTACTTAGTTGAGCATGGGAAATCCAATAAAAAGGGTTGACTATTCCATCAATGGCAAGTGGTGAGGTTGTAAAAATTACGCGTTGCCACCAGATCAAGCAGTTCCTCGGTACATCCTCCGTTGTACATGCGGTAGAATATGCAAAGGGACGCAAAATCTCTCCGAAGGCTAAGCGATTCTAAGCCGCCTGTTAGTACAGTATAGTCGGCTATGCGAACGGGGCGACGCTGAATGGAGTCGAGAGGATCAGTCTGATAAGTGGGTGCCCCAGCCCATAAGTGTGAGCAGTATTCCATACGCGGCCTAATTTTCGCTTTGTAAAGCGCAAATATTTGCCGCGGGGCAAAATTTTGCTTGTACCGGTTTAGCACAGCAAGCTTGTTGGAGGCAAGCTTAGCCTTGCCTTCCAGATGACCCCGAAACTCGACGTTGTTACTTATATTGACTCCGAGGATCCCGATACTATTGGAGATGATAAGGGGTCACTGGAACTGTGGCACAGGGACAAATGGGGTATTTTTAGCAAAGAAGTATATCTAACTTTACGTCCAGGGAAATTAATTATATACAACTGCTTTAAAATATGACACCTAAGACATTAAAAGACGAAATTAAATAAACCATAAAAGTTCGTAGAAAATTGAGAATCTTACAACTTTTTAATAAAACGCAGGTAATGGGGTTATTACTTTACTTTTGTACTCACAATTATTTTTGAGTTATATATTTTTGAAGGATAAATGCGATTCAAGACCTAATAATATCGAATTATTATAATTATGTTTTACACGTTATAATAGAAGAAAATACTATGAATGAACAATCGCCCAATAAAATAATAATGTAATTTTAAAAACAACCATAAATCCAATTCTAGAGGGCACTATTAGTCATTCTCCTTTCGAATTTTGATATAGATTTCGAAACAATATTTATTCTATTACTTGAAACATATTTAAAGTGAAATTAATTAATAATTGAAAGTCTTACTAAGTTTCTTCTTTTTTTTGTACGCAAACAGAGTAGGTTCAGAACACACCAACAAATCTTCAAAGATGCTCTGATCTACTTATAAAAAAAATCGATTCAAGATGTTACTAGTATCGATTAAAACTAAAATCGATGCTAATGATTAATGACAACAACAAAAAAAAACTCCTTGTGGCACTCGGGGACAGCCGCGGTAAAGCTATTGCATAGCATTTTTTATCAACTTATGCAATTATAATTATTTATTTATTTTTTATTTATGCAGTATTTTTTTTTCTTTGATATTAATTCAAGTTACACTTTTTGAGCGTGGTGACCGATAAGAAATCAAATCACCTATGTATATATATATCTACCTACATGTATACTTACGGGAAGCCCATGCGGTGAGTGTGGCATTATAAAGATATGATAGATATCTATACACCTATATACTTTCTCACAAACAGCTGCTTACGTATTCGTCCGATTTCGGAGCAGCTCGTCTCGATCCGTGCGAGCTTCGTGCAGTCGTACCATATACATACACGTTAAGCGAACGCTCGGCCGAGCTACATGGTAGGCGGAATGGGGGGTGTTAGGTTTTATTTTCGTTACGGAATTTCTTGATTCGGTCGCCGCGATAAAAGCTATGCAATAGCTTAATAAGGTTCTATACATACTTATAAGTAAGGTGTAGTTGAAATAATGTCAAAGAATGTGTAAGCGCACACAATACACATCGCGACCGCATTTTTGCTGTAAAGCGTACGTCAGTGGTAAGGCTGCCGTATTGAAGCGCGAATAACGTTCGCATGTACATAGAATGGCGGTGGCGTGTCGGCGTGGTGCCGTCTATACATACGCTAACAATAAAGAAAAAATCCTAAAACCTGCAAAATAAACAAAATAAAACATGATCCTCATACACACACAAGTATGTTCCTACACATTGAAGATCTCGTGTAAAAAGAGTCACGACTTACACACAATACGTTTTCAATAAGGGTGTCGTTACAAGGCGGCCCACAAAATCGACAAAGCGACTGTTTCATTTTGAAGGTGAAAGCAATTCCGTTCTTTTGTGAGATAGTATTGCCTCTAAGTAGGCGGGATTCCAATGCAAACTGTTTATTTGACGTCGGAACAACTAATTTGGCAAACGCAGCTAAGGTATTAAAGTGTACGAGTTTCACAATACAATGTGTTTTGTTACTTAAAAGAAAGTATTAATATCTTGTATGTTGTTATACAAGACCCTGACGTGGACATTGACTTCGAGATTTTTCCAGGATGCTCAGCAAACCAGGATGTAGTAGTAAGCTGATCACGTTTTCTGTACGGCTAACTCCCGGATGAAAGTAGAGGCGTCGAGCAATAACTCCGCTCCTGCACACGCGAACACTTCGGGTTGGCCTGGATGGCCTCCAACACCGTAAGCAAACGGCCTCTGACACCCAAGGAAAATTTCCCGCATTTAAAGCAATGAGATGAGAAAGCAGAATTGTTCCAAGCTCCTCATACTGTGGGTGACAATGGAGGACGCCGTCTCTAACGGCACCTTCCAGGGCACACGTGAGTCAGCTGTGGCCATTTTCCCCAGCCTTGGCTATAGGTGGATCGAACGAAGACAAGGAGTTTTAGTGGGTATACCGGTCAATATCGACAACTTACCTCCACCAAGGTAAGGCCAAGCCGGCAATTCATCTTATCGTCATCCCTATATGGTGACAAGTAAATAAATACATTTCTCCTCGTAAAAAAATTAGCGTCGGTAGTTGCAAGATCAACGAGTTGCTTAATTTCGACAATAGATTGTGGAAGAAGAAAGCAAAAGTATATGTGATGCAAGCTGGGAGAGTTGTACTTATAAAAGTTCGTTGCGAATACTTGATAACAAAAATAAATTTATTTGTGATTGGTCATGAAATATTTATCGCAAACAATAAAGTAACACATGAATGTTGGTCAAGGGGTGGATCCGTAGCGCGTTCAAATAGCAACTAATGTAAATAAACTAGGGAAGTGGGATTCGATTGAATCACTTTCGCACAATAGGCCTCATCACTGTCTGCGTGACGGCACAGTGCACCCGTTTCGAGTTTATGCGATAGGAATTTATATTAATTTCCTGTGTCAGTCCGCCGGGAAACCAGTTGGCTGCAGTCGATGCGGCTAGCGCAAACTGCGGTCAGCCGCCTGTCCTGACCTGTTCCAAACATTGCAATGGACACGCCCGTATAAACTCATACGCTAATTTTACCTCAACCACCAAATTTCTATTCGCACTTTGAACTGTTGGCAAACAGACATACCGCATCAATGTCAAAGCTTTGATAAAGGAAAACCATTCGGTCATCGGGCGTCATTTATCGCGGTAATGATATAGTTTATTATTAGTATAGTTAGAATTTTCCAGGGCGAATAGCGGCGAGATAAAATTTAATACAATGAAAATCGTTATTTACTACTCTTATACCAAATCAAGGAGACTGTCACAATTGACTAGATTGTCAACTACCTTACCCGATGGAATGACAAGTTGCGAATTATTGGTGACATGGACTTTAAGAGAACAGGGAAGACGTTTTTATCTTTATAGAAATTAGTTATTCACACTCCACTGTCCGGGGACAATTTCTTTTTTATTGAATGCGTTCAGCTGACTTGCAGACGGCGCACCTGATTGATAGAAACGGTGGAATGGGATTGTAACTCATAATACCTACTGGATATCCACGAAACCCACCCCAGTTCTCCTTCAAAGTCATTCGGACTACCGAGCCAACACCACGAACCTGGCAAGTTCAGGCCCACGTTCAAAGTTTGCAGCAGGTCCTCTCCATTTGCCAAAGGGTCAATGTCTCCAGCATGTACTGCCTTACGTTCAAGTGAGCAGACTTACGCACTTATATATCAATGGCAATGCGTGTGACGGCTGATTGCCCCCGAAAGCCACCGAAAGCGCGAAAGTCACCGCGGCCGAAAAAAGGGAAAAAGCCCTGTACGAGTGCCTCTCATTTATTAAATTGAAGACGATTGTATACTAGTGAATATATCTGGCATACCTAGGCGCAGGAGAGGGAATGACCGGAATATGTGACCGTAACTTGTACAGAAGCTTCTCCTATTATATTAATGTACTCTGTGCTTACATTCAAATAAAGACAGCCATTAGCTAAAGACGACAGCAAAATGTTTTTTATTATTATTCTAGCACAGATTTAAAGAATACAAACTTTATTTCAAAGATTAAAAACTTTAGTTGCAAGAAGCTAAAAAATGTTACCTTGTAAGGTTAATCGCGATTCTTGACTGTTCCAGGATCTGATAAGACAACCGTCCGCGGTACTTGCGCCAAACTCGGTTTAATACGAAGGTATAAACTAACAAACAAGTTTTATCTCCGTAAAAGTTTGCGTCGCACCTTCATCCTTCACGTCCTGATCTCCTCACAACAATAAAGTAACGTTAAATCTCGCTACACGAGGATTATACTTGTAACAAGTTAATATCGCTGAACAAAATTCCAAATGCCTTTTTTATAAAATGTACTTTATTTATAAATTCCTAAAGTGAAGGCTAAAGTCGATGTGAGAAGCATGAAAATTTTTATAACCTCAACGGTTTAGTTAAATTTACCTTTACTCGAAACCAAAACAAGGAAGTCGTCTGAAACTGTCTGTGATAACTTCAGAGACAGGCGTAAAGTTTTGTTAATGGAGAGATGGAAATATGCCCGACCAGTAGTATACTCTTAAAATAGGTATCATAATATTTATTTTCACGTTGCACGCTTATTTTAAGTACAGAAAAGTTATTTTTTATTGCATGAGATCAGCAGACAAGCGGACGAAAGCAGAGCGGTTACCATCGCCCATGGCTATTTGTAACACTAAAGGTGCTATAAATGTGTTGCTGCTCTCTAAATTAATACTGGAACCTGGTTACTAATACCGGTAAATAACTCAAGGTTATTATGGCGGCATACTCTAGACCAAGGGTACCAGCCATCCAGACGGGCAAATACCCTATCATCTGGCTGCGAGTTCTTTTGTCGCCTCACAAATATCTCAGTCACTCAGCCCCTACAGGTAACCTTACGCAAATAATCGGTCTTCCAGGCTGGAGGGCCGGCACTACATTTACCGAGACGCGGTCTCCACTCCAGGACACGATTGCTCCATTGACCGTCGGTCCTGCGACTGTACTCTCGTATATTTGGAATCCATATCTACCGATAACATCCTAGTCTTTTGGATAAAAATTATCAATATTATGTTCATTCTATTTATCGAAATACACACGTTAATTTTTTCATTCGGTTTTACTTACATGAACTTAGAATTCGTATGTCATGGAAAGTATCCAGTTTTCCGGCTTAAAAGAATGTTCTGTGTTCATCTTTGTTGTGAAACGTATAAATAATAAGCGTCTGTTACATGACAACTGTGCGTCCAAAATGGCTGAAACTTTGGTGAGTAACTGTCAACAGATGAACAGCGAAATTTACTAGCTTTCATTTACGAGTGCTGCTATCTTCATGTTGAGGTCGGAAACTTTTCAGATCACCCTAGTATACTAACAACCAAATTCTAACTAAATGTATATCCTAGTATAGCTTAGTATACACGATAACAATATAATCTATTAATATACGTTTACAAATTAATGTGAGATATTCAGTGTCCGTTTTATTTCGGCAAGCAAAGTGGGTATCAATGTTAAATCTAGCACAGGAGAGTGTAGTAATCCCTATTAGCCGACAGTTTATAGTGCAATACGACGGTCCGACGTTGTTGTAGAACCATCGAGGTTTACGGCCAATGAAAACGGAGCCCCGCTCAACTGAGGTAATTATAGGATTACTTTATACTCATACTCATTCAGTATTCTATTAACTTATTCAATTGTTTTAACTTGAAATTATTTGTTATGATATGTTGAAGCTGAACTTCCGCAAAGCGATGCAAATCGTGCAGTACGGACTTGTGTGTTAATCTCGCCTTACACCTACCTACATTTTTACCCGCGTAAACCTACAAGACTGAGCGTGCACTATAAATTATTAATTTAATAATACTAAGTCGAGTATTGACGAATCGTAATGCCCATGGTTGATTATATGGAAATATTTAATAAATGAAGTTATATATTTACCGTGCTAAGACACTTGTGATTTTGAATTGAAGGTAATTTTGTTTTTTCTTAAAATACTTACACTTGATTTATTGAGTAAGTGGTGTGTTTTTTTACTTTAATAAAAACTAGGTCATATTTGTATGATAATATTTATATTGTTGGGTACTTAATAAATCTTTTTTATTTAGGATTTTTGATAACCTTTGTAATAAGTTTTACGTTATATGATTGCTAAAATATGAAGACGCTGTTGTGTTCGACAATATTAAAGGAGGCGAAGTCTCCTAATACAGGACATTCGGTATTTGTCTGTAGCCCAGAGCGAAGCTATGCTGAATGGTATCATGCAGTAATTGCTGTGACTGCTAGTACTCGCCTCTCTTGTTTTACTGGTTTTTAGTAGAAATATTTAACTTGAAGTGAAGTATCTATGAAAATCTCTTAAAGTTGTGAAATGAATACAACGCTTTGCCAAAACATGTATTAAACATTAAATATGTGTCTGTATCGAATATAGACACATATACTGCACTAAAGGTTTACTTGACCAAAACCTATAAAAAAGTCGTGGTAGCGTAATGGCTAGCGCATGCTTCCTAAACTCAAAGGGCACGGGTTGGAATCCTGGCCGGAACGCATGCTCTACTTAGGCAGTTTAGTGATCTAATGTTCATATTGTTACATAACCAGGTGCTAACAATGGTGAAAGACAACATCTTGATGAAACCTGCGCATCGAGATAACCGATGTGTCAAACCTCCCAAGTCGCCTTGGACAAGCGTGGCGGGGTATTCTGTCCGTTCCCCTATTGTAGAGGCCCGAGGGTCTGCAGGACTCGTCCTACAGTGGAACATTTATGGGCTGTAATAATAACAGCCATACAAAAAGTAACTCTAAATGCTAAATCCTCAATCTTACATCACTACCACTGCACTGCACCACATGTCATTCTACTGTAGCTTTAATTATTTTCTAATGTACCCTGTGGTTATTTCTCTGAGTAAATTTTTCGCTTTCCGATATTTCATTATTTTAAAGGCCAATTTAGTTGGAAAGGTAAAGTTCAAAGTTTCTTTTTAATGTGATATTTAAAGAGTGTGTCAGACCAATAGGCTTTAACAGATGTTACGTCCACAATATTACAAGGAATCGATACTAGTGACAGTAGTGAACATATTAGAATTAACATCAACGGTATCGGGATTCTCATTCCTGGTATTCTTCTTGCTTAATTACAAACAAAAATAAACGGTAGACATCGCTGACGAACGGCCAGATTAATAATCTCTTGCCTCTCATTTAAAATTTATATTATTTTAAAACTCCTTGTTGTACTTACAATTATAAATTGTTTTGTAACAAAACCGACTTCAAACTGAAAATCAAAAAATAAATATTAAACCGACTTCTACAACATCTCCAAAATTGACAAAGAGGTCATGTAACAAAGAAGTTAGTTAACAATTTTCGAGGGTGGCTCTCGATTTCCCTAGAATCCACCAGAGCTTGATATGGTGACATTATAAGATTAAAAGAAAAATTTTGGAAATCGGTTCACAATTGACGGAGAAATCGAGTAACGAACATACAAAAAAAAACATACAGTGGAATTGAAAAACTCCTCCTTTGAAAAGGCAGTTAAAAATTCCTAACTCAATTAATTAAACTTCTGTAAGAGGTGGAAAAGAAAAATATAGATAATCGAATTCTAAATTAACACTAATAGTCAAATTGAATCATAACTAAAATTGTTTTACGTATACGTTTGCATACAAATTAATGAGCTGTAAAATTTGTTAATTGTTCAAGCAAAATCGTTACTCATTGACCGTCAATAAAATCTGTTCCCATTATAACAACAATTAATCAAAATTAGCAGCGTATACGTGGACTGTCCGGGTCCCATGGCGACGTATAAATTGGGTCAAAACATGGCGATCGTGTAACACAGGAAGAGGCTGTCTTGCGGCACATTGTAACCTAATACCACAGGTTAATGAAACCACCCCTGGGAACGCGATTATACCCTATCGCAGGCAAATCAGTTTCTGCTCACGTATATAGCACTTGTATGGCCTCTGTTTTCCTTTCATTTAAACTGCTTTTCATATGACGTTATCTTATACTTTGTTAATTCTTAATATTCTTCTTTTACTGATATTTCGCGTCATTACCGCCGATTTATTTATTGTAAGCGCCATTTATACCTGAATACCTTTTTTGGGCCGAATAGAAAAATGGAAAGTCTTAAAAACAAAATAATAGTTTAAAATATCATATGTTACAAAAAATACTATTACATAAATAGTTTTTTGGAATAAATTTTTCTTGCAATGACAATACACAGATGTCGCTGACGATAAACCAGTGGTAAAGGCTCGATTTGTTTGCAAAGACATTTTTACCAGTCTTGTAGTGAAATAAATATAATATTTATGTATTTATTATTAAAATGTAAGTAGTTTGTACTATATGTTACGTATACCACCATCGCCATTATCATCTTAATTCATTCCTGGGGTTGTCTGGAAGAGATAACTTTTTAGCGATAAGACCGCCCTTTGTACATAACTAGATATAATTTAGTCTTAAGTTCATGTTTATATTGGTGTACAATAAAGAGTTATCTATCTATCTAACTATCTAAATATAGTGCGAGTGTTAAAAATATAAACTATTTATTCTATATTATAAATACGTCTGATATGGTATTTAATCCTCGTGGAATAAAAAACGTGCTCATAAGTGATGACACTCAATCACATTTCTATTAGGTTTAGACAGATCAATAAAATATTGAATAAAGTCACCAAAATATGTAAGCATTTTATCAAAAAATATTTTATTGTTTATACCTACCTTATTTTTCTACGAGATAAATCTTTGAATAAAATTTTAATTAAATTGTGTTTAAATGCTTCATTTTTTTAATGTAAAAACGTATAAACGGATTTATATAGAATAATTTATTCTTAGATATCTCAGAATCGTGAGTGACTGTTATACTAAAATGACTTATAAGCAAAATACAATGTATACCAATAAACACATTTTTATATAAACAATCATTTACAAACATGAATACAACATAATACGTAAAACTTTTTCAAAAAAAATAAACACAAGCCGTTCTACTTTAGTATCGGAAAATTAAAGGTGATCGCTTTTCCTACCCTTGCATACGACACCCCCGGGATAATGCAGCAAACTACCCCCATTTAATTAAAAACAACAAGCAACATAGTTGAAGTAAAACGGGACGTATGTACACACCTGGTACTCGTATAATAGTTTCGAACCCAAATACAATTGCCTCCAGGGCTCATTTAACTTCTTTCTAATCGTACCGTTTTTTCCCTTATTGCAGTTACATGATCGACAAAATTAAATATAGTAAATAATTTATTTTTTACTATATATTTATTTCTTTTTTGGTTACATATTAGAGCATCTTTTGTATTCTTTCTGGTTACATATATTATTGTAAATTGTGATGCTGGGGCTTCATCTGCGTGTGATCAAGATTAAGGCTGTGGTCAAAGCGTATGGTACAAAGCGTTAAATAATAACGTCGTTAACGCATAGCTACATTAGTGTAATATACATGTTAACTTTTACGTTATGTCTATGAATATTTAAGGTCATTAACAATGTCTCATCTCAAATTGCAGACTACACCCATCGCCACATCTGCAAGAAATGAAATTCACCTTTAACTTTAACCCATATAAAGCCGCACCATTATAAATTCACTATGTACACAGTACGTTATGTTTGTATCCCCTGTGTGTATCAAGTTGTCATATTTTTAAAATATTCGCTACCGAAGTCACAAAAAGTGCGTCCCCTTCTAACTTTTAACAATCATGTGGAAAATGAGAAAAAAAATTAAATGATTGATTGTAATACACATACGACTAAAATACGCAATACGACTAGTAAACAATAATACTTTCAATGAAAATTGGTCTGAACTGTTTTTGAGATATGGACTATTTCGATTATATGTCGCTTAGCCTTCGAAGAGACTTTGCATGCCTCTGCTTATTTTACCGCCTGTATAAGGAGGAGTGTACCGAGGAACTGTTTGATCTGGTCAACGCCTCACTTTTATAACCGCACCGCTCGGCAGCGACGGGATATTCACCTCCATTTCCTTGAGCTCCCACGTTCAACTACGCGACAGTTCACTAGAACATTTATTCCGCGTACATCAATGATCTAGACGGAACTTCCCACCGCGGTTTTTTCCCTTTGCGCTATGACCTCGAGTTCTTTAAGAAGGGTGTTATAAAATTTCTTAGAGGTCGGCAACGCGTTCGCCACATCCCTGGTGTTGCAAACGTCCATACGCGACGGTAACCACTTTCCATCAGGTGGGCCGTTTACCTATTTGCCTGCTTCAGGCAATAAAAAAATATGTTTGTCATTGTTTTGGTATCACATGTCATTGTCGAAAATAGGGCTGCAATTCTGCTGTCACTATTGTATACGAATTGTAGTGCAATTATGACGCCACTTAACGACCGTTATGACTACATTGGAATAGCAGACTTGACGCCCAGTGGACATTCATTACCTTGGTGACAGCATTGTGATATGCACTTACTCAATTTTATTTTGAAAATCAAAAATTTCATTTCATGAATTACATATCACGCCTGTTTCGCATAGGCAGAGACGATAGAATTCCAATGGCTACTATATTGACGTACAACTTTTGATTCATCTACATTCATAAAATTCTTCATACATACACATTTATTTATGGTTGCTTTTTACCTGGTCATTCTTTAAGACAGCTGCAAATTGATCGTGGTAAGTATGTCGCGGTCTACCATCACCAACTCTACCACCGACACTGTTGCAATACACTTGTTTTGTCAATCCTGCCATTCAAGATTTAGGGCAGAAGTGTAATAGATATGTTAGCAAAGTAGCAGATAAAGCCTTATAGCGCGTTATACTAGTACTTCATTTTGTGTATCGATTACCAGAGCATTCATACAATATAACATTGTGGCTATAATGTTAGATATCAAGTGAACACTACAGATAAAATGAAACATTATATATTCAAGTAAGAACAAATTAATGTTCATCATAGACTCATTTCAGTTAAATCAATCATACCAATAAACGATTTATTATATGTTTGTTGTAGCTGGGAATTATACAATTTTTGACTACATTTATTTAAGAATTGGAGCAAGCAGCATCCTCCAGTAAATAGTGATTGGCCGACGTCGATATTGGATTAAAGTAAGGTAAATTTATATTTCTTCATTATTGTAACACTTTTATATATAAAGGTATTTTAGAAAATAAAGATAAACGCAGTGAACTTACGCCGCAAAATGCGAGAGTACCTAGGGAAAACTTCAGTTCAGAGTTTCTGCGGTCGGCAACGTAAGAAACGCAGAACTAGTAGTTTTATGTATATTCGTAAATTCTTATGTGAAAAATTGTTTTATTACCTGAAGGAGGCGAACAGGCTAACATATTATGGAACACCAGGGGTGTAACCAACCCGTTCAACGCCCCGAAAAAATTCTTAAACAACCCCTTTTCGATAATAGTTATCCGGACAAATTCTAACATTATTTATAAAGAATAGGAGAGGCGTGAAAATAAATCTTATCATCTTGTTAAATATCATAATAGAAATAAAGTAAATTACTTTTTTTTATTCGCCTTCTCCTCCTTAATGGAGGAGAAGGCGAATAAAGGTTTAAAATGGTGATTATTGTAAAAACAATAGATGAACAATAATCAAAGAAGGAAAAATAAAATAAAAAAAATCTTTTTCCTTCTTTAATTTTAATGGGATAAGTAAGGGGGGGGGGGATATCTGTTTATTTTCATCTCTTTAGTTAATAATTAGCTTTAAACAATAACGAATGCGCTAATTGACTTATTTTACTTGTAAAAACTTAAGACTTCATAAATTTGTACACGAAGCAGCACATACGCGAGGCTGCCCATAACAATGGCAATTTTACAATCGGGCTACATTATAGTTAAAACGTGAATAAAAACGAAAAAGCAACAAAATATGTTTTAATAAGAAAAATACAAAACGAGAATATGATAAATTGCTCGTTCTTCTTGGGTAATCAAATGTAAGTAATCGAAAGAATCTTATTCTAGTTTTATATTAATCTAATGTGTAGTGTATATTAGAATGTGACTGATGAAAGTAAAGACTGAAAAAGCGCGTCAAATGTAGTAAATATGAGTATTGCAACTCCAAATTATCATAGACAATCTTCATTTTCTTTGAATTCAGCGTCGTTCGTCTGTTGCTTTTTCTTGAATTTGAAAATTATGCAGAACAATAACATTTACTGGAGTTTTCCCTGCTGCTAGGCCACGGGGTAAACTCTACTATTCATAATATAATATAATATATATATATATATATATATATATATATATATTATATATATATATTATATATATATATATATATATTTTATATATATATATATATTATATATATATTACTAAAGTAACAAAAATTAAAGTAATAACCACGATGTTTTGGTAAAATTACATTCACATTTATATTAACATTGCTGTGTAAAGAGTTTTTAAATAATTCGAGTGTCTACTTTCTTTAGCCAAACTCTACATAATTAAATTCATAGACACGTACCGAGCCAACTCATCATGGAAGCATTGTAGCAACATCCACCCTTGTTAAATAAACAATCACCTATGTCGTAAATCAGTTTCAGTTAGCATGTGTCCGGCGAGTGTGGACTGCTCGATAAGCTGAACCTAGACTGACGAGACATACTGCTACCGGTCTGACCTATATATACTGTGTATACTAGATTAGTTGTATAGTAAAGCACTATACAAAAAGTATACATGTTATCATAAACTCGTCGGAAGTTTTACTGCTTGTGAGATAGCACACCTGAACCGTGGTGGTTCGTTTGTTACGGCGTCCTCATCTAATCAAATGAAATAGGTTTGAATACTTGCCAAGAGTGCGAGTGTAACATGTGCGAGTTATGCAGCTTTTATCATATTATTTTAATTACTCGTACCTACTAAATATGATTAACCGACCGCTCCACCTTAGGCAAGATGGCTTCGTAGGTGTACCATCTATTCCCCTGACATTCTTGACCTCTGCAAAGCAGTGAGATGTTTATAGACTAATATTAATTATTAATATTTAACTAGTTTAGGCACTTATATATAAATTTAAATATGGTGTTTGAGAGTCCTAGCATGTAAGTTTTAAAGGTTAATAAAAGTAAATAAATAACATTCAGTCAAATATTATACATCAATTACAGTGAAACCTGGTTAAGTTTTTACTATTAACTTTAATTGTTCACGTACGGATAAAGATTATAGCTTTCGTTTTGACACTTTTCAAATTCATCCGTATGATAGTAAAACAAAACTAAAACTGAAAGTCATTGATGCTCAAAATTACTTACGTAGCAAAGTGTGGAATTTGTGGGAAGAATAAGTAAGTAAACAAACAAAACGATGTGATCTCAGTTAAAGAGGTCTATGCATATAAAATTCACTCGCTGTCTCAGTTATAGAGGTAAATATGATGATAAATCGAAAGAACGAATGCCAGATATAGAGGCTTGCTTCGTCCCACTAACAGGAGTAATTCAGTGCTAAGGTGTTGGAACCTCAGCATGAGTTCCAGTTATGGAGGTTTCTCACTTATCCAGGTCTCACATAACCAAGTTTCACAGTATAACATTATGTGGAGTTTGATTGCTCTGTAAACAAAAGGAGCTCTTGGTCACATATAGTACAAATACTGGCCCTTAATTCGGACAAGGATCAGTGTGGGAGCCATTGAGCTAACAGTGACAGAGTTTACCTATAGGAAAACTGTCCGACTTTCAGCATCTTACTTTTAGACTAGAAAAACCACAGCTAAACAGAAAATATAAAACTCGATTAAAATGTATAAACTGAAAGCAGAGTAAATTTCGTAGAACGTGCTTGTTATTTTTAATGGACTTATAGCGTAGTAAATTTTATTTTTACTCTCTTATAGGCATTAATTAAGAGCCAATTTTTATAATATTGGGTGAAGAACGGTCAAACCATAAATGAAATATGATATACTTTTCCCTTAGAATTACAGATTTTCTGTGCAATACGGACTGTACCTAAGCTTAGACTGAATCTTGGAATTTAATCTTTAACCGTTTTATTTTATAGACATTTCTTAATAAGCACATAAATAGTTTTCAATAATATACTCTGTATTGCACATAATTTTATAAAATAAATCTATCTTCTAATATATAAAAATGTCGTGTAACGGTGTTTGTAGTCGAACTCTTACGAAACGGTTTAACCGATTTTAATTATTTTTCTCTATATTTGGTAGGTATGAGAATAGGTCATAATCGTAATGTATTAACCCTTCTATTGTGTTTTTTTTATTTTTATGCCAGATAAAAGTTTGCCGGATCAGTCTAGTCACATTATAAATTTCTCATCAATGCCATGTATGCTATTAAAAAAAACAGCTGGAAATTATTACATAAACGATGTAGAAACACAGTGCAATTCTTTTAGATTTCTTGCCTATTTGGCGGTTTGCCTGCTTGTCTGTTTGTTTGGGATTCACGTAAAAACTAATGGGCCAATTGCGATACGGGTTTCGCTGATCGATAGCAAATTTGTAGACTTAAAATTTGGAGTACCTACTTTTTATTGCGGGAATCTCGGGGACTTTTTTCCGGAAATAATTTAAAACGGCTAGTTTGAATAAAAAATTTCGAACTACAATGCGTTTTTTTTGCTGATCGATAGCAAATCTTATGTAATAAAATGTGTGATAGATACTCTTTATCCTGGAAATTTTCCCGGGAACGGTTTGAAGTTGTTCCGGTGCATAAAAATTAGCTTATTGCGACACAGTTTCCATTATTTATCAAATGCTACGATACTTTGTGTCCTGGGAATCCCGTTTAGGTCAAGCCTGGATAAAGGCGTAGGCATATCTTATTTTATATATAAACAACAAACAATATTATAACTTTTATCACGCATTGGCGTGGAATAAATTTACCTTATTTATGCTGACAGCAGGTAAATAAGATTATTTTCTGTAAATCTCTTGATTCGATGTTAAACCAAGTCTCAAAATGTTATATTTATTTAAGTTCGAGGCTGTTAATCAGCAAATTCTGAGAAATGTTAAAAAAGCTAGTTTCAAATTTATTGTAATCATATACGAGAATAATAGACGAGTATACTGTCAACAATCGAATGAGATACGGTTTCGTTGTTTTCATATGGGGAATCTGTTGGCCTGAGAGTAAATTGCTCGCGATGATTGCAAACACTGTAGCGTTGTATCACATATGCTCTCGTATTCGTATCGCTGAATAATAATGACACGGAAAATCTGCGTCAACTGCCTTCATTGACGACGAAGCTTTATTAATTGCTCGTTGTTTCGAATTGGAGGTCTTTAGAAGTTTCAGCAGTGGCTGATAAATTGAGATGAAGAAGAACAGCCTTAACAGGCATAATACGAGTATTAAGAGAGATCTAAGTGTTGTGACAAAAAGTATAAATCTGGAAATTGATTAACTAAAATATAATAAACTAGCGGCCCGGCGCGGATTCACCCGCGCTCTGTCCCGTTCCCGTGGTATATAGCGTCATGTTATATTGCTTATGACACTCCCTGTTAACGTACCTTTTGACCAGTAAAAGAATTTTTAAAATCGGTTTAGTATATCCAGAGATTAACTCCTACAACGTCACAAACTTTACCTCTTTATAACATTAGTGAGAAGCATAGATAGGTCTAATACCAAAAACTGTTAAATAATCTGCGTTGCTGATCCATACATATTATCGCGCCATGTCCCATGGCTCTCCTATTATATTAATGCACTCTGTGGGGTAGGCAGACACAGTGGATCTCCGCTTTGTTAAATTCACGGCATACATCTGTCGCTTGATCTACTTTTGTTTAATTCTTCATAGCTTCATGAATTACGGTATAAAGATTTATGTTATGATAGATACCATATACCAAAATAATTTGGTTTCGAAGGATGGGACACTAGAGGTGTTATTTATCAGATAGTTTTCCAAATCCCATATAATAGCAGCATTGGAAATCCTCGCCTAAAAACCTAATCCATATCGTCAAAGTGCGTAAGATATTTTGACAAACAGTTAATACTCAGTGATACGGTATTAGGAAGGTGTTTAAAGGTATCTCACGGTTCTTGTAAATAATTTTATTTTATGATAGCAACGAGCTTAAAACTTTTTTTGAGATGAAAATGCTGAAACACCACTAAAATTACCTCTATGTTCCTTTTAACACCTAAGCTATGTGGGACAGCAGCACACCCAGCTCCCTTACCTTTACAAAAGTAAGCTCGCAGGCGAGCAACTTCTCTGTTATCGGGCGGAATCAGCTTTTGCATCGTGCTTCCTCTCACTAATAAAAAAATTGTTATCAGAACATCTTTAAAGCTGCGAATTTAGTGCCCAAATACGCTTTATTTACATTGATAACTGAGATTCGCATACAATCCGGGAGACGTGTTGGCACAATGGATGTGATTTATTTGGTACGCGTGTCCATCACTGTTGTTTTATGACTACATAATGGCACTCTACAGTCCATTGCAGTCATTCGATGATATTGTGCGAAACACATAAATGTCACGTTACTTCATTTTCATGGCAAGTTCACGCGCTTTTGTATTTTATACTAGGATATACCAACTGTGGACGCTTGTCGATGGCGTCTCCTTGTTTATATATAAGTACCCTAGTTTTTAAGATTACCGCTGCTAGCCCCTCAAATACAATAAAATAAAATAATAAAATATACCTGCGACTTCGTCCACGCTTGACTTGAGCTTCCCGCAGGATTCCCGGGATAAAAAATATCACACATTTTATTACATGAAATTTGCTATCAATTGTTTTTGTGACCTTTTCACTTAAATTTTGGCATTTATTTTGAAATTAAAGATCTGTCCATATAACATAGATGTAATGTATTTCTAAAACTTTTAATTTGTTTACGTAGATAGTTACAAAAATACCTTTTAAGTAAGCTAAAACTATATTTACAAATTAATAGCTAAAGAACAATGTCGCTCTAAAAATTCCAAGAAAAAAATAATTTGATAACAGCGATATTCCTGTGCTTAAATCGACTCAACAATATTCCTGTTGAATAATGTTTTAAACGCGCATATGTTTTGGGCAGATATATCTATGGAACGTCGGTTGCATTTACGGCCTCCCGAAGACATTACAAAAGCCATTCTGTTATCTAATGTTCGCTTTGGATTTATTTAACTTTCACGCCTCCACATCTCGAAAATCGTTCGATAAAGGTGTCAATATGAAAAGGTCACCGATTCCGCTGGGATACACAACACGAACGTATTTTTTATTGATTAGGTCTACGTGCCACTTAATTGTAAGTTACTTTTAAATAGCACTGTAATTACCTTGTTTTCATACTTACTGTGACACTCAGAGTAAGTATAACTAATTAAATTTGAAGAATAATAATGTTGACCCATTAACAGGCGAAGTGGTATCTAAATAACAAGGGTAGGGTAAGAATATATGGTATTCCCTCCCCACTTGTGCAAGAGAATTAACTGGTTTACACAATGGTGATTTCGGTGTGCATGTACCCCCACGATGATTTAAATACCATCACCGCGTAGTATTTATTACAATACTAGGGTTTCTTCCTGCCTGCAGAAAGTTCCGCGTAGTATCCCGCGGAAGATATTCCATTTTCTGGATTAAAAATGTCATACAATTGTGACAGCAGTCATGGCATTAAACTCTTATATAGACACTATCCCATTTCCCGGGTTAAGGAATATTCATGTCCATAACCATAAGAAGAATCTTACTTAAAAAAGAAGCATAACAATTTTACGTTTTTCAGTAAAATTGGTAATTTTAGTGCTTGCCCAAACACTAGAGATGCCACGAATTTTCGACTATTCGGCCAGATTTATAACCGTGCCGAATGGTACACAGTATTCGACCGTATACCGCATAAGAAATAAAAAACCGCATATATATATCTATATATATCTATATATATATATATATATATATATATATATATATAATTCCATCAAAAATTTATAGTTAGACAACAAATTAATAGTGTTAAATGCGATTTTAATTTAATTTTCATTTCAATATTATGTTTCGGTATTTTTTAAAATTTCAAAATCAAATAAAAATTCTAAAAGCATTGAAACCTATTTTTAGTTATTGCTTCGATCATTCGACAGGCGAATAGTCGGCGCTTCGGCCGAGAGCGTAGCCGAATATTCAACATCCGGCCACATATAATATCAAATTATGCTCTATAATGCTTTAAGTGAATCATTTATACAGTATGGCCTAACCAGCTACAATCGTACGTATAGCACCTTATTCAAAAAATTCATAAACTTTAATTAGAAATACTAAAACAATTAGTTTCACCAACAATAAAAACCCAATATTATAACGATGTAAAAGTTCTCTTTAAACACTGCAAAATTTTAACCGTAGAAAACCAGTTGAAGAAAATGATGCTTAAAGAGCAATTTTTTAATAATGACTTACAAACATTAGTGAAACACTACGTATATATGCGAGCTATCGCCCAAAACCGGTTCGTCACGAGTCGGGCAAACAACATGCACGGTAAGCGCAAAACTGCACATTTAGTTCCGCGCTTGCTAAAGGACTTACCCGTCGAGTTTAGGGCAAAGCACTACACCAAAAACTGTTAAGAATAAACTTAAAATCCACTTTTTAAACCTAATGTCATGTTAAAATTGTTAAATGCTACTGAAGTAGGTATCCATACTATCAATATAAACCCCAGACGTTTTCTATGCTATGTCTAAATCAATAAGTTGTAAATCATTTTGTTTTCTAGTTAAATAAATAAAAAAAATTAAAAAGAAAGAATAAAAATTTGTTGGACAATAAATTAAGCAGGCCCTGAGGGTGAGACTCGCAATCTGCATTAGCCGAGACGCACTTCTCTCCAGCGATTAAATGAAATTTCACGGCCGGTTGCCTACGGAAACTCACTGGACAAAGGTCTGGGATATTTAAATTGAATGCTTTTAATCCGGCAAATTCACCCACTTTTTTTTCTAAAGATAGGATTTTGCTAGGGCGTGCGGTATCGTGGCTTTTTAAGAATTTCTTTCATCTTTTGCCCTTTTAAACTTTGCACCTTTTGACGCCACTCCTCTAATCTGAAAATATTTCATAATTTATAATACCATCTAATAATATATATATACACTGAGCAACGAAAGCCCAGTTATTCCAGTCAGTTGTCATCACAATCGCATTTCAAGTACCTATTTATCTTTTTTTAATTGCTGAAGCACATCAGATAGGCTGACGGCCCAACTATACCTAATGGAAAGTGGTTACTGTCGCCTACGGACATTAGCAATACCAGAGTTCCTGCCCATGTGCTTCTGGCCTTGAAGGAGAAACTGGACCCTGGCCACTGATGCCGGAACACTACTTTAAGTTGTTATGGCGGCATATTTTAGACCAAGGGTGGTAGCCATCCAGTCGGGCAAATGCTCTACCACCTGGGTTGTTTCGTCGCCTCTTACGACAGGTTGCCCAGGAGCAGAAATTAGTATTCTTTTTTCGTCCCCGCACGGAGAACCACTAAGCTATCACGGCATTTTTATGCTTGCCACTTAATAAATCGAAAACACAATCTTTACCCTATATTGAAGATTTTTCCATTCCATCAAACATTCCCCAAGACATTATTGACATATGTATAAACCTAAAATATAATTATATTACGGTATAAAGATGTTTAACTTGACGAAAAATTAAAAGACTCTCGTGCTGATGGGCTTAAATTATTAAATAGAACTGGAATGCTGAATGCTCACACAGCACTCAGCTCTACGATGCTCCTCACTTTTTCCGGAATTTTTAATCCATTTGTTTACAGCGCTTCAACGTAAGGCTTGATATCCATGAAAGCGAAGAAGATAATGTACCATAAACAAGTAATAACATTGTATTACTTAGATAGCTATTCAGAACAATTGCTCACAGTTTTACTAGAGCAGAAATAACATATCTCATAATTCTTTTGTATCAGTCAAAGGTCAAAGTGGAGGTAGTGATATATGTCGGGTGAACGTCCAATTGTTCATTTCGTTTCCTTTCGCAACCATGCTAATGCTTAAACTCACCCATCTTGGCACTCATTGCACACAGTAACCAACTATCCTTTCAAGTGCGGCAATAATACCATGGGCAGAGAAGCAGGTCGATCGCTTCTACACATATCTCCGCTTTGATGGAATGTGGGCCTAACTCAAATAATATTGACGACTGAGGTTATAGCCTTGAGATAAACGTAAGTGTGGAATCTTTAAAACTGAAATGTCACACTACCTGATACGCTCTTCCAAATTCATTGTATTTTCTTTTTTTCCCATTATTATTTTGAGCGCCAATTCACGGCAGACTGTTTTCTGCAACATTATGAATATACAGATAATAGAGGAACGTAAACTGTTATTTCACGTTTCATGAACCAATTTATTGTGTATAATTTAGCACAGTTAAAGATACATAAGTCAATATATGAACGTAATGCTTGTTCAGACTACCGATAAAACTAGATACTATTAACTAGCTGAACCGGCGAACTTCGTACCGCCATATTTTCTGAATTCCTAAAAGACTTTATTTCATGACACAAAAACAAAATCACCATAATCGGTCCAGGTGATTAGGAGTATTCTAGAACCCGATGTCAGCGCCACCTACCGGTTCTAATTGCGAATCTAAACATCCGGGAACCCACTCAAACACACAAAAACAAAATCACCAAAATCGCTCCCGGTGATTAGGAGGATTCTAGAATCCGATCTCAGCGCCATCTACCGGTTCCAATTGTGGATTTAAACCATCCCGGGACCCACTCAAACACACACACAATATTTCATCAAAATCGGTAAAGTCGTTCTCAAGTTATGCGCTTACCAACACATTTTGCGATTCGTTTTTATATATAAGATTAGCTTCTGCCCGTGACTTCGTACGCGTGGAAAGGAAGTTAAAAACACCCGCGATTTTGAAAAATTCTTCATTGGTGCTCCGCTCCTATTGCTATTAGCGTGATGATTTATAGCCTGTAACCTTCATCAATAAGTGGGCTATCTAACACTGAAAAAAATGTTCAAATCAGACCAGTAGTTCCTGAGATTAGCGCGTTCAAGCAAACAAACAAAGAAACAAACTTATCTGCTTTATATATTATATATATAAGATAAAACTCTCTCACTGACACCACACCCTGTCAAATTATCCGCTTCTATTATGTTACGTTGCAGAGAAATTACTTTTAGTCTGTTATAAGCTGTTTAAGTAAATAAAGCTTTTTAACTATCCCACGGGAACTATTTAATTTTTCGGGATCAATAGTATCCTATATGTGGACCAGGGATATAAGCTATCACCATACAAAATTTCATGTAAATCGGTCCAGTCGTTTCTGAGATTAGCTGGTACAAACAGACAGACAAACAGAGAAACAAAAAATTCTAAAAAAATCTAAATTAGTTCTATTTCACTTCTTACATCCCCCTGACACGGTTTTTAGCATTTTTTTTAATTGTACAGAAATTCGACCTCTACAATTTTATTATAAGTATAGATAAGTCCAATCTCATAAACGTTTAAATATAATATTTAATATTGATTAGAATATTGATGTGTACATTACGTAAATGATAAGATTTCTGTATACATAAATATTTTAAGTTAAATTAAAAACAAGTAAAACTCCTTGTGGCACTCGGGGACTGCCGCGGTAAAGCTATTGCATAGCATTTTTTATCAACTTATGCAATTATAATTATTTATTTTTTATTTATGCAGTATATTTTGTTCTTTGACATTAATTCAAGTTACACTTTTTGAGCGTGGTGACCGATAAGAAAACTAATCACATATGTATACATACATACCTACATGTATACTTACGGGGCGCACATGTGGTGAGTGTGGAATTATAAAGATATGATAGATACCTATACACCTATATACTTTATCGCAAACAGCTGCTTACGTATTCGTCCGATTTCGGAGCAGCTCGTTTCGATCCGTGCGAGCTTCGTACAGTCGTACCATATACATACACGTTAAGTGAACGCTCGGCCGGGCTACATGGTAGGCGGAGTGGGGGGGGTGTTAGGTTTTATTTTCGTTACGGAATTTCTTGATTCGGTCGCCGTGATAAAAGCTATGCAATAGCTTAATAATAAATCAATATAGGTACAACAAAAGTACAACTACTCATAGTATAATTTTGTACTCCCCGGCGATTGAGCCATGGACTTTCACTAGTGGAGCGTCACCCTATCCAACGGGGTAACCATCATAGACGCACCACACAGTCTTACAACCCCCACATAAAGCAAAATCCTGAATTATTTTAAACCCATTCCAATCTCAAGTGAGCACTACCTGGGATATTAAAAGGTAGTCAAATTTAAAAACCAATGGAAGCGATAAAACGAAGGTTTCCTTGAAGTTTCGTCTCGGTCTACGTATCGCAATCGAATACTCGGGTAGGTATCCCCTTCCGCACTAATCGAGCAATTTCTCCCATGTTATTAAAGGAAAATGGGAATGTTCGCAGGCCGTTGCGTTCTCAGAACGAGTTCCTTATAGACGGTATTGAATTTTTAAACAAATTTTTCGACCCGCCGCCTCGGCTCAGAAACCTGCTTTATGCTATAGGAATATAACGTTATTATACTATTAAACCTTTCGTGAATTATTCTAAATTGCATAGTTGTTTATGGAACACTGTGATTGAGCTGAAATAATCCTGTGAGCAAAGAATCTTCTATTACATACATCAGGATGAACCGGCAGCAGGTCAGATAAAATCGCGAGTACAACACGTAATTCTAAGAATCCTAAATAGTTATGCTATAATTTAAAATTTGATGTCACAATATATTGAACTGTTGTTAACATTTACACTGATATAGAGTTTATAATGCCACATCCGACGTAGCAATGACGTCCATGAACTAATTGCTTTCCAATACCTAACTAACCTTTACCTAAAAGTTTTATTTCGTAGTCAACTAAATATAAGTAATCAAATAATAAGTATCTAGTAGGTCTGTCTATTTTATCCACTTTCCCCGAACATTGCGGCGGACAGACGCCATATTCCCCATAGTCATAGATCCCTAACTAGCTCCACTAGCAGTTCATCTCAGTAGCTCAGTACCTTTTATTTTCATTTTCTGTTAGTCTTACATTGACCAGGGCTTGTCCTTAGATGCATTTTAAATGGCGTAAACAGGAATAATCGCCGGTCAATGTCACACCACATTTACATTGTCAAAAGGCCTCTACGTGTTGGCCTTCCCATGGTCCCATACAGGACCTCCAAAAGTCCGGTATTGGTAGTTTAGTAGCTAAGGCTTTAGTAGCTGCAACAAATATCAATACCGTGGCTTCGAATCCTAACCTGGGAGGAAGGTAAATCTGCTTTGGCAAAAATTCTAAACTAATGTGCACAGTATTATAAGGACGAAGCGAGCTCTAACTCTATCCCACAATCTATGTATTTTTATGGTACACTTTAGTGAGAAATTGTCACACTTTCAGATTTGGGATTTGACATAGTAATTTAAATTAATTTTTGAATGTGTTATCTATCATACAAATATAATTTTATACAAATTATGAAACCAATAAGACATGTGTAATATCAACTTAACTGTTACTACTAACGCCATCTGTTCGAAAACTTAAAAACTAATATCGATGTATATGTTACGGGCAATTTGATAAATCCGGTCACTATGAATAATGACTAGTCTGTATACATAATGCCCGTATCAAATGGGTAGTAAAAATAAAACCTGGGGAATTAATAACTTTTCCCGGTCAGTATGAATAATGACAAGTCTTGGGCAATATTGTCATTATTCATTTTTAGAATCTCCTGGTCTCAATTATACCCCCTGATTTTATTCACATTTTTAAACGCGTTTTACAAACTCGAAACATTTACAGATTTATTATATAGTATAGGTTGACAACAGTAATAAAAATTATTAAAATCATGAAATATTTTAAATACCCAATTACTACGTGCTGACGTCAATGGTAAACAACGTAAGGAAACATGCAGATCGAAATTACCATTTCTTTTGAAAACCCGCCAATCCGTCTTGAATAAACGTGAAGGATATAACTTCCCTTGATCTTTGGCATCGTATTTTGTGAGACCATTAGGACATATGTCTAATCAGATTACATAAATGTAAATAGACTATGTAATATGTATGAACAAATCACTGCCAGGGAAGTTTGCCCAAAAGCCTGGCTGCATTGCCACGCTGTATGGCAAAGCTGATTCACCTTATTTTTAAAAGTATAAATTGTAAATAAAACGGTATTTAGAATGAAAAGAATAGCTAGAAAACCATTTAACTTGATTAGGTGAATTTTGTAAATTACAACAAAAACACGAGAGTTATTTCCCAGGGGCTGCGTTACTGTTCCGCCATGCCGTAAGCCATTCGACCGGATCTCTGAAAGTGGAAAATCAAGACAGTGAAAGAAGGTTAATAAATCTAAGTGAATTAGATCAAAAATAAACTTTAGAAATGCTACCATTTGAATACAAAATTATAGTGAGGCCAAAGTATAATTATTTTAAGTTGTAAATTCAAGTTAATTACTTTATTATTAGTACAACTTTATCTATTTTACTTGTTTAATTACTTACATTTTCTTTAGATTACAAATAAATGTTACAGAGATCAACTCTT
Organism: Dendrolimus pini; assembly: GCA_949752895.1. NCBI lineage: Eukaryota > Metazoa > Arthropoda > Insecta > Lepidoptera > Lasiocampidae > Dendrolimus > Dendrolimus pini. The sequence continues at coordinate 12,952,274 of OX457133.1, forward strand.
TATAATTAATATTATTATTGTTTTTTTATTTTTTTTATTGCAGGAGTTCAGCAGACACGCAGACGGCCCACTTGATGGAAAGCGGTTACCATCGCCTATGGACATTTGCAACACCAAAGGTGCTACCAATGCGCTGCTGCTCTCTTAAGGGAGACTGGAACCTGGTCACTAATGCCGGAACACAACTCAAGGTTGTTATGGCGACATACTTTAGACCAGGGGTGGTAGCCATCCAGTCGGGCAAATGCCCTACCACCTGGCTGTGGGTTGTTTTGTCGCCTCTTACGACAGGCCGCCCGGCCGCAGGAAATTGTATTTTCTCCGTTCCTGCACGGATATAGTAGTGTAAAAATATTAATAAATATATTCATAAAAGTTAGTTTTCCTATAAAGGTTATTTTTGCTGTCATAAAAACTGAATTATATGAAATCTTAAACATCAATATAACGTTAAATGCAAATTCTAATAATTTAACGTTTCCAGGGGATACAGACCCAAAGTTCACACGGGTGAAACCATGGGTAGTACCTAGGTATGTATAATTAAACAGTGGTTTATACTTTAAACGGATGCTTGCGAAATCGTATCTGCGCAAGGTGTGCTTGTGGCCATTTCGAGATAAATGAGGCAGTTAATATTCCTCTTATGGGTTAGACCGCCGTTATATCCCCATTACTACTCGGTTCATTCCTTTTCTTCAATTTATATTTTAATTTTAAAACTGCTTCAATAATCTTGAATTAGTAATCTAATAACATACCGCCGCCGATAAGGAACCTGCAGTCTGTCTTTGGGTTCCGAACAAACTTAAAAAAAATCTTATTTGACCATCAATTTCGAAAGAGAGACCTTAAGGTCTTGACACAAGTATTTTATAGTATAATACCATTGATGTAACAATAATAGACGTATAATACTCGTATGTCGATTAGTACGCTATATCAATCCATTACCAACTTATCCTTTCTGTCTTGTTTGTCACTTCTGTCCGTTGTTTTTTTTTTAATATATATTATCATGTAAGACTGTTTGTATCAAACATCCTGTATGTCTCTTGATTATGGCTGATTATTCAATCCTCAGATAAATTACAACTTGAGTATATAACTTGAGTACGCAATCACTTGAGTACCTACATATATGTATGTGACATTCACATATTAAGATCCATCTTATTTAACATTAAAATACTTTGCTTTTATAATAATACAGAATATAACATTTTATAAAATAATGAATTGTTTCAACTGATTTGACTCTCATCTACCCGAGGAACTATGTTATTCATAGATATATTGTTTATACATCGGATATCTAAATTATTATATTCTTTCAATTGCTTTCAACCTTTGGCAAAGCTCAAAATCTTAAAACAGAAATAAATCTAATATAAAAAAAAAACTTATATATTCAATGCACTAATTCTCTTTTTTTTCTTCGTTCTCCTCCTAATTGTTTGGGGCCGGCTCAATATGTTTTTTCTTCCATACTCCTTCTCTTATTCTGACATCGGTACATCCTCTGTCACACCACAAATCATCATGTCATTCATTCTTCACATAATCAATCCATCTTTTTCCGATCTACCTTTACTTTGTACCCGTCAATCTTCCGCTATAACAGTCTAATTTAGCATGCTCAAACATAAGTACCAAAATACAATAGAGAAATTTCAATAAAGGAACTTACATCATCAGACTTTCGATATAAGATACGTTTGCTTAATTAGATTGCAGTAGTTTGTCTGCATGCCGAACGCACCGCGTACTTCAATACCTTCTTGAAGTTGGTCAACTAATCCAAGTTTTCCTTTACTGGCTAATGAGACGAGTTTGATTCGAATTCCCAGCGCTGAATAGCCGCTGGCGTATAGCTTCGACTAGAACTATTTTATATACGAAAGATCAGTGGATCAATTCTTAAGTCTATTATCTTTCAAAACAGATTTTAAATATGTGGAGAATCAAAGACTAATTCTATATTCTTGAATATGAATTATATGTTAATAAATATTATTCTTTTTCAGAAAAAATTGTGTATCTATAGATCTTCACAATATTTAATTTATTTTTATATATCAACTTCTTCTGTTCATGCGTATGTCACTGACCTAGACGATTGGATTAATTTTGATGAATTTGCATGTGTTCAAGTGAGTTCCGCGATAGTATAGATTCACAATTAGACCCAGCAGGTGGCGCTGCAATCGGATTCTAAATTTTTTTTATGGAAAAAGAACATTCATCATTGTTATTCCTAGTATTCTTCCTCCATGAAACTTAAACACTACTTTAGATTATATACATGTACATCTCTTTCTTTGAATGTTATAGTAAAATTCCCAAGCTTATTGGACTCAGCGCAGATAAACAAAGCGTCTGGCCCCCGTAATGGAAATTACATACCCCCGAGGTCGGAAATCAAATTGACAGAAGAGGTTAAACAAACGATGCGGTCAGGGAGCCGAGACCGTAGTCCGTCGAATATTAATCGCTTGGTAAATGCGCTTTTATTTGTTTTTCCTTAAGTTAGTTCCAGAGGTGGTTTAAGTAAGTGACAGCGCTAACGAACTATATAAAATGGTTTTGTTGTCTTTAGGTACTGACACAAATTATTAAGTTTTCCTAAGTTTTTTTTGTTTTTTTTTGGACATATTTAAAATGATACCCGCTAACGATTAAGATAGCTAAACCTGGTGCATTAGTAAAGTAAGATCGAGAAAAAATATTAAAATGAACAAATTTTATTTTATAATTTATAATAAAGTTTAGAAGAAAAATCTAACTTGCTAGTGGTTTTTACAGTTCATAATGTTTTAAAGAATTTCATATTTTATTCCCTGATCTTGCTACTGCGTTGACTTTCTACCAAAGAAAAAGCTGAGCTCTCATCGTCCGGCACAAATACTTGTTTTAGCACATTTTCCTCTAAAAACTTCTTGCAGTATGGAATCAGCTGTAAACACAACAACTGTAAAATTTTCCAACATACCAAAACATATTAACTTTCATACTCAATGTCCTTTGAACATTTAGTTACTTGCATAGTAATGTTTCTTTTTAAGGTTAATAATTAATTTTGTTATGTACCCTCTTATTTCTTAACGATACAATCGGAATTTTAATTAATTGAATAATAATTTATTCTGTGATTAGCGCCTTTTGTATATATAGAGTATATATAGAGTACCTTTGTATAATTTACAATAGTTATATGTAACAATATTTATTTCTAATATGATCTGATGTGGTAACTGTACATTATAAATTAAAATCTCTAAATTGTGTATAGTGACGGCATTCTCTACATTTTATTTTCAATTTGGCAGATGCGTTAGATTTTTACTGTTTTCGATTTACTTCAATCCGCTATCGGTTGTGCCAATTTATTTATATTTCTTATACTGTATATATGCATACGTTGGAAGGATAGCGAGGTGTTCTAAAAATGTTTATTCAGTGTAATGGTGTAGTGTATGAAATGTATTTAAGCCGTAAGCCTGATTATAAGTATAGTGACCAGTTCTGTTCTTTTATTACCATAAACCCTTCTGAGTTGTTGCAAGTATGACACTACCTTTTCGTGGTGTTTTTTTACTGATTTATTAATCCTCTTAATTTCTCCTCTAAGGTGATAATTTTCCTCAAATCGTGTATTAACACTCCAAGAATCGCCACAAAAAACCAATGGGAGCACGTATGGGCATCCTAAAAGAAACCCAAAAGTGACAAGTATCCATACAAAATTTAAAGTTTCTTACTGTTTATATACTGAAGAATAAAAACCTTTTATGGTATCCAATGAACCATTACTGATAACCCCTAAAGATGCATTAAGCTTGATCCCATCCTTACTACGCGTTGTCCAGACTACTTTTAGTGCTCTAGATAATTGTGAAGCTTTAAAAATGCATCCATACGGATTCTTCTTTGATACTGCGACCACCTGATAAAATTACATTATATTTGGTATGAATTCTTTTTAGTGCTTCACAAAAGTAAAATTTGAACAATACCTTCTCGATCAGATCTTTTTTCAACCAAGATGCATTGAACTGGGTATGATCCATATTGAAAGACTTCAATTCATCTTTACTAATCATATTCCAATGGCACTTCCCTACATCACCAACTTTGTCTTGAATAATCAATGGCTTTTCAATTTCCAGATGAAAGACTTCGTCATTTGCCGCCCAAGCAAGTACATCATTAATCATATGTCTTTTTACCTAGCAGGGAAATAAGTTATGTAATCACAGTGTTAATTTATTAAACCAAAACTCTTTTGATCACGATAAAGTGAAAAAAAGATATTTCTGATCCATTGCGGACTTATTATCATTTATAGTAACTGACTATACAGTTAGTTATGTGTTTACACACTACTTCGTTCGCGTGGCACCAATACCTTTATATGTACTGTACGAGAGGCGGAGGCCAGGAGTTTCCATAGGACGAGGTTTTCTCAGTTTGGACTCCTGTCTCCCTCTGCTCCATTTTTGATTAATTCTCTGTGTATCGTATAAGTACGACATATTTTGTAACATAACATTCTTTAACTAAAACTTGTATTTTTGGGAGAAAATAAAGATTATTATTATTATTATTTTCTTGTATGTCTTGGAAGACCACGGGCCATAAAAATGGCCCGGACTTTTGGAGGGCTTGCGCGGGGCCATGGAAAGACCAACACGTAGAGGCCCTTTGACAAATTTAATGTAGATGTGGCGTGACACTGACCGGCGATTATCCCTGTCTACACCATACAATAATGCACCCAAGGACAAGCCCCGGCCAGTGTAGGACTATTGTGGAAAATGAGGACAAAAAGCACCGGGCTATTGGGGTGAACTGTTAGTGGTACTGGGGGTCTGGGAATATGGGGACTATGGCGTCTGCCCGTCGCAATGTTCGGGGAACATGGAAAAATGGGCAGACGGTGACTCGACACTCCCTGCATGGGCCCCAAAAAATGCCATAAAAGGCAGGGGCAACATGGGTATGAGTAGCTAAGGGGTGTAGAGAGGTGGGCTGCAGGTTCACCGAAGCTACTTCCGACATTAGACCATTTATCACTTCCACCCCTGGAGCTTGAGTCTTAGCTCTAGCGATCTCCACTCCGTGCCGGCTGGCTAAGGCAAGCACGGAGGCGGGGGCCTTGCCTTGGCCCCCGGAGTCAGGTACGAGGTGTCGCCACTCACCTAAGGCTTCGCCACAAAGCCCCCCTGCGGGTTTATTATTATTATTATTATTATTTATATCTTCAGAACTCTGCAGGACATTGACATGGAACATACACGAATTTATTATTTGTTGACATATTATTTAACAAAATACAGTTATTTATCAAAACGACTCATTGCCGCTTCTGGTGATCAGAAGGCTGGTGGTACCTCGGGCAAAGGATCAGTATGGTGATTCAGCGAGAAAACGTAGCCAGCCTTCTGGACACCTTAGCCAGAGAAGACGGTGATCTAGGCTCAGTATTGTACCTATAATCTATGGGCAGAATACAATATAAATAAGTTAAGTTTTCCTTTATTGTATTAGATTATTAGTTGTATTTAGCAATAATTAAACAAAATACATATATTGTTTAAAACTACCCTATAAAAAAACTTAAAAATTAAATATTATGAATATTCAGAACCTATTTAAAATAAAATTCCTATTTTAAGCACTAAAATTTTCATTTCTACCTCTTAAGCCGCTTAAAAGCTCATTAAAGACAAATTTTCGGACACATACAAAAGATAAATATCTTAAAATCACAGACAGACACTTCAGTTTTATTCATTGGTACGAGTATGTATTACAATTTACAGATAAAATATACTACTGGCCTCAACTTCAAATAATGTTATATAATATTTAAGGTAGTGTGGTTTTCATATCTGCCTTTTGGACTCAGTCTTTTAAAACTCTAAATCACAAAACGTACAAGTTTGAATGTTTCAAATAATCTCGTATAGATAAAACTTTTTCCATTAAATATTTCCTAAATTAAGTGTTTATTCGGTATAATCTAAATTTAATTCAAAACTAATATACCTTGAGATAGTCTGCTAAGACAGATTTAGCAAGAGTTGTTATAGGTGTAGGACAGAAGAAAACATCAAAAGGCAAATTTTTGGACAGTGAATGTAAAATATCTATAGCAACTAAGCCATCAGCTACGAATATAGGCCTTTTTGGTTTGTCTTGGATTTTAGATTTATCCTTATTTAACGCTATATCATTATCAAGTTGAGGTTCAGCAACTGGCTTTGAAAAATGGTAGGCTATCTTGATTATTAGATACATTGTGTCGAAATGATCGTTGGAATCAATCTTGTCGAAGTCAATGTAGTTTGGATTTGCAAAATTAGTTATGAAGCAAAATACGTCAGCATCTGAAATACTGAACAATTTATACATTTTATTTTATTTAATATCTCACAGTCGCACCCAGAGAAAATGAACAATTAACTTAAGTACCATTAATCTACACTTTAATTCTGATTGAGGCGAAATACAAACATCTTAAGATAAAATAAAGCAAGACAAGAATTAAAATAACCAAGCCAACCAATTTGAGATTAACATTACATTAACTGACTCTGAAAGTGGTAGTTAATCATACGATAAAAAGTATACACATAATAAAATTTCCCATAAAAATAATTGCAAAATCAACAAGTACGTATTACAGGTTAAAATTTCAAGTGTGTCTTTGCCAAACCCAAAACTAAAAGAAATAGCGAAAAATACTTAAGTCTCGGAACCGATTTTGACGAAAACTAAAGTAGTAAACATTAATTATGTTTTGGAAAAACAAAACTTATTTCAAACTAAAATGCAAACAATTTTTTTTTTTTACTGCTGGCTGCAATGCCGAAATGCAAACAATAAGTAAATAAAATAAGCAAAGCAAAAAAATCTTGAAATCGGTGAATTTTGTAATTGTTTTTTATGTTTTACTTTTGCACTTTTAAATTTTACTTGCTTCAATAGCTTTAGAAATAATATTTTAAGTCCTTGTTCAAATTATACTATTGGCACGCGTATACAAGTTTTGTCTTTCAAAGATTTTTTATAAGTATATCAATGCTTTCAAAGGGTGTAGGCGGTCGGCGCTGTTCTACGAGGCTTGCTGTTAATTTCACTTATCAGGTCTTCGCTTGGTGTTAATGGACAACCACCTCATGAGTAAATAAATAAATAAAAAGAAAATTGGTTCACAATTGACGGAGAAAACGTAATCGCGTAACAAACCTACAAAAAACAGTGGAATTTAAAAACCTCCTCCTTTTGGAGGTGCCTACACCTACAAAGTCTCAATAAACTCCCAAGAAAAATATTTTTTATTTTGTATTAATATTATGTCCATGCTAGATATTCTTTAATATGTGTTTTGAACTTATCTGACTTAACAAAATTAATCTGTTCGTATTCTTTTGTAAAGAGTTTTGTAGCGATTGTACTATTTCCGTTCTTTTCCGGTCAATCAATGGGGGAAGAAGATAAAAAATCAATGTCTGTGGAGTTATGTAAATCAGCAAACTTAAGGATACTATAGGTAGTCTCTATATATAGTGTATCATCTGTGATAGGTAGTATATAAGAACTAAGAATACCAATTAGTTATGCATTTCAACTATCTTGAACGTTAGTAAGACAAAAATGAATTTTGCACAAAGTTTCCTAAACGGTTTCGATACAAACATTTGTATTATGAGAAATAAAAGAGAGAGAACATATTGGAAATACATATAATAACTTCAAATTATGAGGACTAAAATACGAATGGAAATAATTACTCGCCTGTATACCTACTTAGACTTCTATTAGTGATCTAAGTCTCTATAGATAGGTACTTTACGAAATTACTTGTTTGAAGTGTAGTAGACAAGTAATAACATTAGCTGTGCAAGTAACAGTAACTTAAAAACTAAAGTACATACATATAGACTTACTTAGGTATATCAGACGAGACTTCAATAGTGTTAGTACAAGAAAAAGCGCAACCATACAATTCCCTCCTAAATGTATCTGCTGAAGTTCGTTCATTGAAATAAACTAAAAGAATTAAATCAATTAGTTGATTGCTTCCGAACACTGATCCAGACAAAATTTTAACAATAGTCAACCGTCCAGCTGGTGAAAGTGGGTTAACCACTAGAATTTTTATTGGGGATAACGTTTCAATGTATTGGAAATTCATTTCTCAATCTTAATATACAGTGCTAAAAAAATATTTTTTGAGAAATGAAGATCATTAATATTAAATAATCAAAAGCTTCAGCTCTGATTGTTTTTATAATATATATACTGTATACTCTGAGGTTTCAGCTCAAAAATAAATTTATTGTATGCGATATAATACTATGTCGCTTGTCTCCTATTATATTTATATCAGTGTCATAACAGTCAGTACAATAATTTTTTCTTAGAGAATTTTTGCGTTCTATTAGTAGGTACGTATTGCAGTAGATGTCACTGTTCTCAAATTGAACACCAAATGAAAGAAAATAATAGGTTTCGTTATACGCAGTTGTTTTATTACTTGTTTAAGAAATATTTGATATGTTTTACGTTTTTGCAAGCCATATCAGCTAATAAATATATTTTAAAGTGTGTAAATTCTATTCCTCACCTTTTTCAAATTATAATGCTCTTTTTAACTTTAATTACTAGATTTTTGATGAATTTTCGATTTAGCAAAAACTTATTTCAAAGATGTCAATTATGTCAAAACCAAAAAGACATTCCGATCGATACAAGTTACACTCGTGAATGTATGTACTTTGTTTGTGTTTTGATTAATTTTCAATAACTTTGTTTGATTCCTGGACTCCGAAGACTTCGCTTATCACGTTTACTAGTGTTCTGTGATCACGTTGGACTTACGCATGTACCCTGAACACCGATTTCCCTAACGATTTGTTCTCTGATTACTTGGAGTATGGCTTCTTCTGAAAGAGGTTGTTGTGTGCCCAGATGCGGTAAAACTTGTAAGTGAATCATCCTAACGGCACCAGATTAGATGTGGATAAAAATGATGTTATGAAAATGTATACCTTTGAATATTTTAATAAAAGGAAGCATAATAAATTACGCTACCGCTAAATTGTTGTTTTATTTACTAACAAATAAACATTTTTTGAAAAGGCTTTTGGGAATTGCAGGAGTTATGTGATTATCACAGAGTACTTTATATATACTGGTATAGAGTCAACAGTCATAATATATATACTAACGAACTCTATCGGTATACGACACTATTCAACGGCGAAAACCGTCCAGGGCGTCTAGTATTATTTTGATTTTTATATCAGACTTTTGGAAATTGCGGGAGTTAATAATTTAACTCCTGCAATTCCCAAAAGCCTTTCCAAAAAATGTTTATTTGTTAGTAAATAAAACAACAATTTAGCGGTAGCGTGATTTATTATGTTTCCCTTTATTTAAATATTCAAAGGCATACATTTTCATAACATCATTTGTATCCACATCTAAGCTGGTGCCGTTAGGATGATTTACTCACAAGTTTTACCGCATCTGGGCACACAACAACCTCTTTCAGAAGAAGCCATAATCCAAGTCACCAGAGAACAAATCGTTAGGCAAATCGGTGTTCAGGGTACATGCGTAAGTTCAACGTGATCACAGAACACTAGTAAACGTGATAAGCGAAGTCTTAGGAGTCCAGAAATCAAACAAAGTTGTCGAAAAATATTCAAAACACAAACAAAGTACATACATACGTTCACGAGTGTGACTCGTATCGATCGGAATGTCGTTTTGGTTTTGACATAATTGACATCTTTGAAATAAGTTTGTGGAAAATCGACAATTCATCAAAAATCCAGTAATTAAAGTTAAAAAGACCTTTATAATTTGAATAAGGTGAGGAATAGAATTTACATACTTTAAAATATATTTATTAGCTGATATGGCTTGCAAAAACATAATATTTATATTATATATATATATCAAATACTTCTTAAACAAGTATTAAAACAACTGCGTATAACGAAACATATTATTTTCTTTCATTTGGTGTTTAATTTGAGAACAGTGACATCTACTGCAATACGTACCTACTAATAGAACGCAAAAAATCTCTAAGAAAAAATAATTGTACTGACTGTTATGACACTGTTATATATTATTCAATGTACTCTTTGATATTTATGATCGCTTAAAAGTCAATAAAAAAAATGACTACAATCATAGATAATAGTTATACAACTTTCAAAGTAGGTAGGTATGTAAAATTATCTAGAGGTAAAAAATATTAATGAGTAAATTTTCTTTATTTGTAATCTGAGCTTTAAAAAAATAAAAGTACTTTGAATCTATAGTACTTTACTGAACATCGAGATATACTCTGATTTTATCATTTCATTGGTACCTAAAACTCCTTTTTTAACGAGAGGAAGTCCGATTGGGAACTTGTTCTTATGATTCGCCACATGGAAGTGGCACTAGCACTCCCGAAGATCCCAAAGAAGTCCTATTGCCACCGGAGTTAGGGATACCAACTAAACCTTCTCGGTGTTCCTTTCTTCGCCTTATGCCAAGGCTATGGCAAAGTAAAATCTCAAGCCCGCGTGCCCTGATAGACGGAAGCACCTAGGTATACATATGTATATGATGTATGAACTATGAGCCACATCCAAAGCCAGCGAGAAGTTGATCACCGGCGTTGGCGTTCCTTCTTAATAGTATCTACCACAGAAATAATATCTAGAGTATCTACAACCCTGGTTTAACGGCATAATTGTATGAAAAATAAAAAAACCTTAATTTTAAAAATAAATTGTGTCATAAATTAAATGTATGTAATACACCTGTACCCATAATAAATATTCTTACAATCTCACTGACAATAATAATATATAAATATACATTTAATAACTATAATATAAATTACATACTATTGAATACAATGTAAGAAAACTTAACTTATTTGTATTGTATTCTACCCATAGTCCCTCAAGACTATAAGTAGAATACTGAGCCCAGATCACCGTCTTCTATGGGTAAGGTGCCCAGAAGGCTGGCTACGTTTCCTCGCTGGATCGCCATACTGATCCGTTGGCCGAGGTAGGCACCAGCCCTCTGATCATCTGAAGAGTCGATGAGTCGTTTTGATAAATTTTGGTAGAGGCTCATGGCCTCAGGACCCCACGGTCCAAGCGTCTCGACAGCAAACGGCACGAACATATAACTCTCACTGAGGGTTGCATATTTCCGCCGCTTGAGCGATTCCGCTGTTTCCGCCGCCGAACCGGCCTATCTAGAAGTGTTTGGTAAATGGGATGCGGCCAACGTGTCTACGCAAGTCGCTTCCCACACCAAAGGCTTGCCACGCTGCCAGGGAATTAGAGTCATTCCGTCAGGGCGCCTGCCATCATCACGTGCAATACCGTTCGGCTCCAATAGAGCCGGCACGTTAGCGGTGGCAAGCGCCCTCCGTAAGACATCATTCAGGGCGGCGTGGCGTGACCATCTGCCGGCACTGCGGCGGCAAGAAAGACCGTGGTATCCCGGGTCGATTACCTCTATACCACAGACACATGTGTGTGGTGCACATATGCGAGAACCTAAGCGCAGGATTATAGCCAAAGAAAAGGAAGTATTATCCAATAATGTACCTATGTTTGGGGAGGGGATAGCTTGGAGCCAAAAACCAGACTCTTTGCGAGAAACGGCAAGGATGCGGGCACGTCCTGTAGAGTTAGTTGAATTTAGAAGTTCTGTGTTTAATCCTCTACATATAGGTTCATCCCAGCATCGTTGCGAATTCATGATCGTGGGAATGTCTTCACTAGGGCAGACCATTTTCCAGGCGTTTAGTGCTTCATTTAAAAAGGATGTATTGACATTATCCCAGTGTTGCATAATTTTTTTAAATAATGAGCCAGTGCTGTAGGCGGATGAAAGAAAAGCCGGTAGAGCAACGCTAGTGATTTTGCGGATGCCTAAACCACCAAACCTAATGGGTAGGGAAGCTTGGATCCAGTTGTTGTCTGAGAGTTCTGAATTTAAAATTTTACTAAGCACATCTTTAATGCGATTATCTAGTGGTTTTATAAGATTAGAAAATTTCCAAAGCGGGGCGCATCGTAAAACATATGTTAATTTTGGTACAAACAGACAATGTCGTATAATGTGATATGCAATTTGAGAGTGAATATCGAAAAGTTTAGAGTATGACAGATCAAACGCGGCTGATTGCTTGTATTATTTAGAGCGATTATTTTGATAAAAATATTATTAAAAAAAATATAGAGCCATCTTACGACATTTTTCACAAACACGTTCAAAATTTTAAAGACTGCGTATACATTCAGCCAATTAAGGCAAATAAACATTCACTGGGCAGATAGATGTATAATCATCGTAGAAAAAGTGCTAGATTTGGCACTGGGAATAGTTTAGTAGAAATAAGAGCTATGGTACTCTAAAAACTTAATAAGCGCTAGGTCTAGTTTTAAAAATACTATGTACGATGAGACGGTGACAATGTAGGGCATATTATAAAATTTAAAAAAAAACTGACAATACTCTAAGTATTGTGACATTTGACAATAACTGTACGTTGACGCGTCGCGGTCCGCGTAATGATGCGTATATTTTGTAAATTTGTATATTTGTGCGAAATGTGTTATTAAAAATAAGTAAATTATGTCTTCCTCTCGAGACAACGAAGTAGAATCTCTAACATCATCGACAACATCTATAAAACCACAATTAGAAAGACCACCCTCTGTATCGTCAAATAAAGAAGATAAATGGCCGGAACTTTTGGTATCGCGACCAAACAAGTCCTATTTTTACACTTCAAACTGTAAGTATTTAGCCTAATATCTTTCTTTACTTGTCTATTAAGGATATGGCAATGTGTGGTATTAAAAATTTTTATATGTCTAAGACTTTTAAACATCTTAATGCTTTGTTTTAAACTTAGATAACCTTGGACAAATAAATCTTGTACGCCTACTTTAAGTAACAAGAAACATGGGGGTTGGGTTTACATATATATCCCCGGATGATTTTAATGGTTAATGTGTTTAGGAATATATTTAAGACTTATTTATAACAACTGAAATTGGTTTTGAGTGGAAAAAAATACATTTTCAATTAATTATCGAAGTTTGAAATTCACGACAATGATCTGGTAATTTTGTCGCCGAGACGTTTTTTTACGTTTTTTGACTGGATTTATCGAAATAGGAGACTGTATGTATCCGAAAATTTAAATATGTGGAGTTTTAAACAGTCGGTTAGGTTAGGTTTTGTGTAGACCAAAGCGCACGAGCCGAACAAGCGAAGCGAGCGTACCGCGGCAGCGGCCGGCAAGTGCCAGAACCGATTGTAACCATTCACTATTTATCTTATATATTAGTGAAAAACAGAAGTGAGGTTAGATTGACAAAAACATTAATAACTCAGTAACTATATATTTCCTCGCCATAGGAGTTGCAGAAGGAGTAAGGTTTCCTCTCTCTCCCCCCCCCCCTCGCCCCCCCCCCCCCCCCATTACTTATAATTCCGGGGACATATATGTAAACCACACCCGATTTTCCGCCTAGGTAGCCGGCCTGTTGAAGATCAGATTTTGATGGAGACCATATCCCATGAGTTTACTGTGGATTCCAACAATTTTGACAGTGATATTATTCATATTAAACAGGTACAAGTTTTTATTTAGTACATTCAAAAACAAAGAGTCACTGTCTCTATGATATATATTTTCGTATTGATTTCGTTTTTATTGCCACACATAGCCATAGTAGATTAATGGACAGTACATAGGGTACATAGGATATATGGCCATATGGGCCATTTAAATAAAAAGGTTAGTACATGTGTCCTAAACGCAAAGTGCTCAGGTTCGAATCCTGATTGGAAAACATACATCACTCAGGTGTTTAACAATGAAATTTTTTTCTTTATGTTTCGATAACTATTTATGTTAAATATTCGATTTTCATTGGATTTTACAACTTTGGACCTATGATATAAGTGAAATATTTGTAAAAAACAGAAGTGAGGTTAGATTGACAAAAACATTAATAACTCAGGAACTATACATTTCCGCCACATAGGAGTTGCACAAGGGGTAAGTTTCCTCCCCCCCCCCCTAAAAAATACTCCTCTTCATCTGCTTCATCTATTGTTTGTTGTGTTGTGTTCCTGGTTGCTCAATGTATCAGGATGGGGAAGCTTTATAGTAAGTTTACAATTTTAGTCATCAGTTTAGTACATACTGTGACTAAACCAGCTTACATGCTGCTCTGTATCACTTTTTTTTTCTCTGTAATAAAAGAGAACTTTAAATTCCCCATTTTGTACGTGGCAGAATAGGCGCAAACCCTATGCGCGGAAAAAAAACCTCATCCCTTTAGTCTGTGGCCGATCGCTATGTGCGCACATAGGAAAACTGTTATCTACTAAATAAAATGAGTTTTTGTTGTTATTTTATTCACAAGTGTGTTGAAAAACGTCATATGATACTAGTGTGTATTGATGATTACCATCTTCGGCTCTCTTAAGACCCTCGCCTATGGCTCGAGTCTCAATGGCGCCTCGGCGGTAATCACCAATGTTACACACTAGTACCATAATGTACTATTACATTTGCTGATGTTGAGGGACATGTTATTGTTTGCTTTCAAATATATGTCCAAATAATTCATAAATATTATATGAATTATGAAATGCAATGCTTGTTACACTAAAAACATATTTGTTTAATGATAATAAACTAATCACTACTCATTAAAATATCTATTTAATGAATCTGAAGATATGAGGACATGTCAAATGATATTTTAAAACATTTGTTCCTTGAGTTTGGCTGCTATTCTGTCTGCGACACCACACCAGTGACCTCCAATCACTTAATCAAAGTGACTCTGTCTAGAGTTCCAGACATTATGACCTTTGTCTTCAGATTCGCAACATAGATCAAGGTATCTAATGTTCTTGTACATAATGGCTGGTTCAGAATCTATTAAGATTGCCTGTCTATAATTAATGCTCAGGTATATACAGTTTATAACAGAATCAGAGCAAGCATATTGTGAGACGTCCATAGTGCTAAGTTGTTAACCAACCAACTTCAGCTTCTTAGTATCCCTATAACTTCTGCTCCTACACTAAAGAATATTTTAGCTAGTCCCAAAAACTGCAAGATAGTACTTAACCATGGAAAGATCTCATCTATACCGTGCCTGAGTAAGATCTTCTTGGTTGCCTGTATATTTGCCTGAATGAGAATTGATAAAAAGAGGATCTGAGAAACTGATTAAAAATAATTGTTTATTAATCTGGAACTTCAAAATCTAAAGTATCAATAAAGGCTTACCTGTTTATTGGTATCTTACACTTCACAGTTAGCAGTTAATTTTTTTCATTTGAGTCTCCTCCATTCCACATTCAAATGAGAAGAACTTCTGATATATGTGTTTACAATGGAAATATTACCGTTGTCAATAAAATGTTTTGACTCGCATGTTCTTTAAGTATATAGTAGAATCATAATCACTATTATAAATTAATGCGAAAGTAACTGTCTGCCTGTCTATTATGCATTTACAAAAAACAACTAGACCAATTTGGCTAAAATGAGTTCAAGCGGCATCAAAAATTATAAATAGTATAAGTATACATGATTATATAGTATAAATTATATGTACTGAGGTTTATCTAATTTTTGAGTTTACAGATTTTCCAGACCAATTTGGCTGAAATTCGAATTTTAATACCGAGGGTTTTTTGCTATATTAAGCATAGGATTTAGGATTTGGCCCTGATGGCCTCGCTTGAAAATCTCACTTGTATATATTTTAAAATACAGTCCTAATTAAGAGATAATTCTACTAGGGTTAAAGATAATCAATACATTAAAGACAATTGCCATATTGTTATACCTTCCTCTGGTGAATCTAATATGGACTCATACACATAGTTAATTAAACCTGTATGGCAACATAAGTGCAAAAGTTTTTATTGTGTACTTAATTATTTTCATATGAAATCACTCATACAAACTTTAGAAATGTATTTTTCAAAAACTC
The DNA here is from genome assembly GCA_949752895.1 of Dendrolimus pini. Classification (NCBI taxonomy): domain Eukaryota; kingdom Metazoa; phylum Arthropoda; class Insecta; order Lepidoptera; family Lasiocampidae; genus Dendrolimus; species Dendrolimus pini. The sequence continues at coordinate 12,968,347 of OX457133.1, forward strand.
TTAAATTATCTATGACACAAAAATACATGATCTAGGATAGAACAACTACCTTTAATAAACATTTATTTTATTAACACTATATCCAAAAACAGTTTTTTGATATAAGACATTTTAAATGTGTCTTCACAAACATACATAATATGTATATTATACACTATAGTTTAATGACTTTGAAACAAATGAAGTATAAATTGTTATTATTTACATCAGAATTGGTCCCAGACTTCAATAAAATTAATTCCTTAAAAATATAAATAAGTAATAAATTATTTATTTATTTAAACTGCTTTACTAAAAAATATCTCTTCTATTTATTTTCCGGGTTCGATCCCGAATTTTCCGTTATTTACTATGGTCTAGGTGTCTGGAATCGCCCCAGAGTCGTCCATTGTATAATATTACTTGTAACACAAGCGTAACTCACTTAATTTGGGAATACGTAATGGGGGTGTTTGTCTGCCGATTATTATTATAATTATTTGTATTGTATTGTATTGTATTGTTTAATATGTTACACTCCAAAAGTGACAATCGCAATGTTAATGATAAGGGTCTAAAACTATTAAGCTGAATTAGCAATATCCCATTCATGTCTGTGATAGCAGACACGTCCTGGATGGGCTCCATACTCCATCTTGTTAGACATAGAATGCCTTCAGGGTGGTAGGCTGGCACACGTGTGCATTGTACATTCGCCGGTAAGGGTTGGATGGTAAAGCAGTTGACTAGAAAGATATATTATTTAGACTTGGGGAAGCTTCCGTCCAACAGTGGATTACACTTACCTGACCATGATGCCGCCATTACTATGAAATCTATCTATAATATAATAAACCTGTTAATGGTTTGAGTATGTACAATGTGTTTAAAAATCCGAGGGATTATTCATTCAGACTAGAGCAGATTCCGAAAATGCTATTTTTAGAATTTTTGTCTGTCTGTCTGTTAGAGTATCATATGAAAACTACTGAACGGATTTACATTAAACTCGACATCTAGCTTATATCCCGGGTCGTAACTTAGAATACTTTTTATCCCGATAAATGACGTCCTTACCATGGGATAGACGAAAATAGCGAAAAAATGGCGCTGCGAACGCAACTTTTTTCGCTATACATAGCTACTGAACGATTGGGAATTGACATAGTTTATAACAGGCCGTCTGCCTGTCTGCAATAAAAAAGGCATAAACGGATTAGCAAATTAAATTCATTCAATTCACTAACAAATACCTACGTTGTCATAAACAATATTTTATTCATTGTACTATCTTAAATCAGCGGCTGCAACTCGCCTCTATTTCACTGCGCAGTTGTGTAGAATATATAGACTTAGTTTCTTTGATAACTCTCTATTGTTCGCCATAACTTAAACCAAGACAATTTAATATGAATACATTTCCATTAGAACAAGGCCTTATCGCTTGTAGCGATCTCTCCAGGCAATCCGGTGTCCAAGGAGACATTAAAAGAAAAATTAGATAATATTTGGTGGTTTAACTAAATTAAAACGAATTCAATCGTAATTAAGAATAAATAAAAAGCAAAAATAACTACTGAAGATATACATAATTAAATAAATTATTTCTTTGTTATTTTAGTGAACTTAGTAACAAAAGAAAGTGCAGTTATAGGTAAAACGCCTAATTAAATTTATATATACGTAACATAGAGATATAATTACTTAGTATTATTCACTCTACGTAGCGGCGGGGAAAGTCTAGTCTTTAAATATGTCTGGATATAAAACCTTAGGCCCGCTTGCATAACGATCGCCTTGAAATAAAATTAGTTAATCATATTGAACTGCCTAAATACGATTTACACAAAACGTATTGACAGTTCTTTAAACATATTTAGCGGCAAATTTTGCGTTGTGCAAGACGCTAATTGTATTTAAGGGTGTTAAATACGTTTTGTGTTTCTTAAATAATATTAAGCAATCTCATGCAAGTGGCCCTTAGAGTGGTAAAAATACATAAGTAAATAGAGAACTCTTTATGGTTAACCCAATAAATAACTTCAATCAATGCGTCTTTTTTGACTAAAACAAAAATATTAATTGGTATAAGAAATTTTATAAGAAATTTCGAAGTCACGAAATATATCCGTTAATCAGAAGATATTCATTAATAATATAAAATTACTTAATTAATGCAATTTAAGTAATAATATTATTTAATCTCATTAATAACTTTATACTATTTAACAAAAGAAACATTATGTGCATTACTTCTCTATTCTGTAGTAAACAGTTACAATGTTTTTCAAAGAGATGGCAGCACTTGTTTGTAGTATTGATTTTTTTCCCTTCTGTTTAGGTATTCTACACCGGCCGGGAAATCAATATCTTACACTGGAAAAACCAACTTACATCGTACGGCAGTTTTCCTTTGACTAGTCACAAAATGTATTGTTAAATATCTGTTTTCACATATATTATGAAGTAATAGCTTTCATTAGTGCTAATCCAGTGACTAATTTACTTCAAGCTTGACCTTCGAAGTGCGCATCATCGGAAATGTATACAACGGGGTGATCACGTCTCCCGAAAGTGCATTTGCCTTTTCGCTTGATTGTTTATTTGCCAGTTTATTATGCGTTCTCTAACTGCGGTTCACGGGGTGGATCCCTTGCCTGAATTAGGCATACCATCGGGAGTGCAACAGGACGACAGCAACCCAGACGAAATGGCCGGCGCGCAGGATACAATATACCTGTGCAATTTCCGCGTCTCCGTCGACGGGGAGTGGCTCTGTCTTAAAGAACTACATGATATGGAAATGCAGGACTCCTACATTCGCCCTTCTGATAATGGCGCAATAACTTCGCCAGACGATCCAATGCATTCTTTGATGGGTAAATCTTAAACCTAAGCTACTTTCATAGGATTTGCTAATAGTATTACAGCAGTTGTATCTCTTTTTTAGCACGAGATCCTGTAGTGATCGAGCGTAGCAATCTCGTGAATATCTCGAAACTTATTGTGAAGGAGTTGATTGAACAATCACTGCGTTATGGAAGAATGCTCGACAGTGATCACTTGCCATTACATCATTTCTTTATTGTCCTTGAACATGTTATGCGTCATGGACTTAAACCGAAGAAGGTAATCATCTATAGCTTATCCATATTTATAATTCTACTCGTAACAAGTTTTTATTTGTATGTCATAAGTAATTATATATTTTCATTTGATCGTTTTAACACTTGTCTATACCATGAACGTAAAAAGATAGATTATTAAGAGTCTCGAGCTTCGACTTCAGAGGCTGGATTTGTTTCAGTCTATCCATATTTTGACTGTAGTTATTACAAATATGTATATTTCTAGGGTATCCTGGGCCCTAAGAAAGAATTGTGGGACATATTACAAATGGTTGAGAAGTATTCACCGGAGGCTGCGGATATAACGGCGAGTGTTCGAGACCTACCAACTGTTAAGTAAGTCAAATTGATACTACTAATTACCGATCTAGATAATATCTTAATTTTAAGCAGAATTTAATTCGTCTGTCTTTACGCATTTAATTTGCAAAGAGCGTTGATAAATACACGACTTATTTAAAGAGTTTTTTTTTTATTCCTATAGTTACATCCATTATATTTTAAAGGATGACTACAGTGGCTTTTAAAGTTATGTGGGATAACAGCTTTCCATTCAAATGTAAATTTTTGATTCTCACCAAACGAAGATAGCCTACAATTTACGGCAATAAACTATTTTATACTAATCTCCGAGTCTAAAATAAATTTCCAACTTAAGGAAAATCAGTTCAGATCAAATATAAGAAAAGTCATTTTGAACTTATATTATGTCAGCTCAGCAGCGGGACTGCTGAGGTTTGATTTCGCATAGTACACTCGCCACGCTTATATCAGGTAGATTAGCGAGTTCACGTAGCTTATCTTGATGTACAGATATGTTCACACCGTTTCCTCCACTGTCAGCACATGGTAAATGTAACAATAAACACACTAGATTTTAAAACGAAGCTTATGCGATGCATGCTTCCCAGAGAGAATTCGTCACCTTCCATTTCATTGAAATAAGACCTATGTGCACTAGCGATTTAGTAGCCACGTCTTAAAATTACTCAATGTTTTATATATTTCTTTGGTTTTTCAAAAATATTCTTTTATGAATATGGTAAATAAAGTTGTAAACTTTCACTGAAAAAGTTTAGCTTAAAAGTTTTATGTACCTATCTAGATAAATAGGACCTTTAGATTTGAATCCTCTTCTAGGACTGCAATGGGTCGTGCTAGAGCTTGGTTGAGGTTAGCTCTGATGCAGAAAAGGCTCGCTGATTATTTAAGAATTTTATTAGAACGTCGTGAAGACACTTTAGAGGAGTACTTCGAGCCCCATGCACTAATGTTGAACGAAGAGGCTGTGATCATTACGGGTCTACTTGTTGGCCTCAATGTTGTTGATTGTAATTTATGTGTCAAGGTTAGTCAATTTAATTCTTTTAATAATTTTCCCGTATATTTCTTAATACTTCAGAATAGGCGCAAACAGATGTTATAAACTTCCACGGGGTAGACATCGCGTCGACACCCTAGTGTAGTTGATGGCTATTAGCAACGGTCCCCACTTACCATCCATTGAAAATTTTTCGTGTTTGCCTAAAAGCAAACATAAAAATCTCTTGTCTCTTATTACTATATAATTAGAGTTTTCCCTGCGGTTGCGCAGCGAGGTTTCGAGCAACGCCGCAGTACTAGTATATATTATAAAAAGCTTCCTTAAAAAATTATCTAACTGATGTTGAAAACCCTTAAAAATCCGTTGTGTAGTTTAGGAGTTAGCCGATATCCAGACAGACGCGAAAAGCGGTTTTGTTTTATAATACGTAAAAGAAAACCTCTTTGTCACCAGTATTTTACCACCACAGTACTTACGCAATTTCCATATCTATCCAATATTTAAAAAGGTTATATGTTCGATGATACTGTATTTCTTTCTCCCCCTATAATTTCGAACAAAAAACGGTGACGTCACAATGGGGTGGCAAGACGGGGAAAATGCTACGTGCCCTCAGACAGGGGCCCCATCTCCAAGAGAATCTTGGAATGGATTTATTGTTGCTTTGACTAACCAAAACGCACTTTATATTTAAAGTTGGAAGAAAATCAGCGTTCATTACACATTATTATTATAATAGCGTTAAGTACGTTGTAATTTATTAAAAAGAAAGTACAACATTGATTAAACTTCTGTATATTGAGGAATTATACTATCAGATGAATCTACCACGAGCCTCAACAACTTACTTCTTGCTAGTTGTAAACTTGTATATAAACTTCTAGGAAGAAGATCTCGATAGCCAACAAGGTGTAATAGATTTCTCATTATATCTACGCGGCAGTAATTCGTCAAATGATATAGCTGGTAATGGTAACAATACAAACAATGAGCCAAAACAACGCCACATCAACACAATGCTAGACCAGAAGAACTATATCGAAGAGCTCAACAGACATCTCAAGTGAGCGTATTACATTGTTTCATTGTTTTTATATTCACACGATGTAATAACTGTTTACGATTTTATGGTTTAACTCAAATGCTGACGTAGATTTCACTTTACTCGGAGGAATGTTTTATGCGTAACTTTTAATTACTTTCTCGAATCGACTAATGCCGGCGTTGTGTATGATACTATCTCTTGCTTTACCTTACCATTACGTCAATTGTAATCAGTTAAAAGGCAAATTAGAGGATAGTGGGATAGAGATCCAGGATTAATGGTTGTGTGGAAATTAATTGCTTCGTTCGTCATTTTCGATCTTGTTACTATCTTTTATTTATGTGTAGGTAATGTAATAAATCTGTGTAAAAATTAAACAGGAAAAATTTTGCTGAGGGGATTATTTCAGCTCAGTACATTCCAAAACTGCATGTTTTGATTTTGTCTGTCTGTGCTCACATGCACGTGGAACTTACTACACGGATTTTAGCAAATCTTGAACTAGACGTTTTTATCCCGAATTTCTTCTGTTAAGCTCTCGTCGAGTCGAGAAAAAGTAAATTCCACTTGAACAGAGACAGTGCTAAAATTTATAAAAAAAGGATTATCTTTTTGTATGTAATGCATAAAACTATTTCCCGACTCTGTCTTAAATTTATTCTTTTAATTTGTAAATAATCTACTTGATATGTGTACGTATGAATATATAATATAAATATAAGTAAATCTTACACTTTAAATAATAATAACTGTCAGATATGCATAAAACAACTTATAATATATTTAGCGTTAGCAATTAACACGCTCATTAAAATTTCAGTGCGACAGTCGCTAATTTGCAAGCAAAAGTGGAGAGTCTTACCACAACAAACGCACTTATGAAGGAAGATTTAGCAATTGCTAAAAACACGATGATCACATTGGTAGAGGAAAACAATCAACTTAAACATGCTTTAGGTAAGAAAGACCCTTTTTATTACTGTTGGAGTATTGGAAATTCGCTGGTCATATGCGTTACTAAACCCATTGTTCCTGCTTATTCGCTTGTTGTTGTTATTAATTTCATCACAATGGTAAACAAAGGGAACTGAGTCTTGCCAAATGTATTAGTTTTTAGTATCAGCTTAGCTAAATTCTATCTAGATCTTCGGCTCCATATAGCAAACTTTATGGGGCTGCTCGAAAGAGCTCATTACACTAAACTGCTTTAAAAACAATAAATATTCTACAACTATTGTCAGCCAAAATTGTAACCAATATCATATACATTTTTTTTAATAAACTGCGGAATCAAATCTCATCCTCCAAGTCCTCGTCAAGAACTCCGCTTGCTTATATACTAAGATGACAACACTCAATCCATTTTTTTTCACATATATGTCTGAGCTAACAATAGCCTATTATTATATTAGAGAAAAGACTATCAATAATTTTATTTTTCCTATGTATTAGCTTGTACTTTATAACACAGGGATATTACTTTCTTAATGTATCAGACGTTCATGAGTAACGATTAACCACTTGAAATAAAATAATTGATCGTCTGGAATCTTCCAACTGACGTGTCTTAACAAATATTCTCGGAAATCTCTGAGAACGAATCTGCTTAAAAATTTATTAATACATATCCCGACCCTGGTCTAAATTATTACAGTGCTGAGTGCATAGGGGTCGCTGTAACCAAAATCTGTTTACACAATACTATTTCAGTCGTTTAGATCGCAGTGCAATATTCATTAATAACCTGCCTCAATAAGCAAGCTATTTAACGGAATAAATATTATTAAAATCAAATCGGATCTGGTGATACCTGAGATTCGCTTACAATTATTATACTCTTTAACTATTTGATAGTTATAAATATAATCATTGTTCGAACAAAACCAGACGTTGGTTTCTTATACAGCTAGTTTCGTAACAATAAAATTAATATTCTATGTTTGTTGTCATAACCATAAACTACATTCGGGAAACCGCATTAAGTTTTCTAAAAAGCAAAAGAGACGTTCATGACTCACTCAAAATTCTCATTTAAATCAATTTTATTAAGTTAGTAAGTATTGTTTACATAAAAACACCACATTACCACAAGTTTTATTACAAGTTATTACTACGCGTTACGTCAATTATGAAATTATTTTCTTGCGGTTTAAAGCTGCTTTAAGAAAAACATATTATTCGACATTTTTGTATTGTCTTATAGAAATGAGTCTAAAAGGACACACATGCTATTTGCTAAAAACGGAAGGCAAAAATTGTACTGGGTTTTTTAAACTACCGGATTACATAATACTAATCCCATTTATCGGAATCATAAAACATATCACCTACACTTGGTTTCGAACGTAGTCCATGCAGCAAATATTTTTTGTAATAAAAACAAAAAATTCCCAAATATGAATTATCGTTATAAATACTAAAACGATACCTAAAGTTCTCCGTTCCAATCGTCTGTACCTATGTTTATACTAGTGCACTTTCACGCTCATCTAGCAATTTCAACTTCGGATTCCTTAAGAGTATGCCATGTTGATTATCTTAAGCCTTGAGTTATCATTCAACTATATATTCATCCGCTACGTCTACAGACATACTACGCGTTTGAGATTCGAGAGTGCCTCTTCGACCGTTACGAAATAAGTACAGTAAAACCTCTGTAAGTCAAACTTGAAGGGAGACGCCAAAAAATTGGAGTTATAGAGTTTTTAACTTATGGAAGATTTCGACTTAAGCGAATTTTGTAAGGAGACATACGACTTACAGATTAAGATTTATATTATATCTATATTTATAGAGGTTGTAAACCCGAATATTGCTATGTTCGAGATACCGAGGTCCAATTTTTTTTTTCGACTTATAGAGGGTTCAGATTTCGAGCACCGGAGGTGTTGGGGGTTTAAAGGAAGAAAACACATTTTTTTCAGTTTTCGAGGTTTTGACTTATCGAGATTCGACTTAAAGAGGTTCTACTGATTATCATAATCACTAATAGAGTTGACAAAAACGATTACCATTTAATATTTTGATTTTGAATATTATGGTATGTTAAAATTAATTAGTACACCATTTACTAATTGTTAATAGTAACTTTTGTTAATTGATCTAACTTTAAGTGCGGTATGAGAGAACGCGTCGGGAGGTAACGGCATTCTCTGAACAAGTAATATCTGTCAGAGGAAAACATGCTGAACTTGACAGCGCACTGGTGTAGACACCTTAAAGGTAGTGTGAGGAAAAGCGATGAAAATGTAGTTTAATATTTCAACGACCGGCACAAGGCTGTTGGATTGTCAAGGTCGCTTCTAATTTCGTTTAACGTCCCGTGTTATACAAATGGCGAGGCAATACCGTCACGGTACAACTCGTCTACAAAGCCTTGTGAAAACGAAAAAATAAAACGTGTTAGAGGTCTTAATAAAACAATAATGTAAGTAAGTGAAAGATCTCGCGCCGATCTCGCATTCTGAATTCCTTGTATAGCTATTTCGAAGGAAAGGGAAACGAAACGTCACGGCGTCAAGTGTTTACTATCGGAATCACAACGCGGAATAATAATAATAAAAGAGAATCAACTAGATAATACACCTTGCAATAATGACTCACGTTCGTCTGTACCGCTTAGTGTGCATTTGTATGCCGGCCGTGTCGCCCGTGTGTTTTATTATATTATAATAAGTTTTATTCAATATCGCCGCAACACCGTTATGCACTATAGGCTCGTTTTAATGGGTAACTCCACAAGTAAGAGTCGTACACAATCGATTTGGATGAAAACTTGTGAGTTATTTTGATTCGGATACCACAATTGTCCCGCGTTCTGTCGTATGTTGTGTTTATTTATACCGTCTTTAAACATGTGCGTTTTTGTACAGGTCAAGATATAACCAAAGACACTAAGATGAAAGTGACGGAGTTGCATTCGGATGAAGAGGTAATTTTGTTATATTATATTTATTATTATTTATTTATTACAAAACAATACAGTCCAATACATACACACAGATAAACACACACAATAATGTTATTAGTAATACTTTTTCCTTGTATCGATGCTACTAATTATAATAACTAACACCGATTTGGCTATTCCCTTCAGGATGCTGTTCCTACTGCCACGTAATCTGCTCAATAAAAGCTAGGGAGTCCAAGCTTTTCGTTCACGTAAATTGCGGTTCCTAATCCATTGCAAAAAAATTTTGACATATTGTTATCCATATTTCATGACATTGTGTTATTTTATTACTTCGTTTCAAATTTGCTAAATACGAACTGCGGTCGTCGGTCAATGACCCGAAGTTGATAACTGGTAATTCAGTTTTTAATACAATTTCCAAAATCAAACATTTACCACATTGATATATAAAAGTGTAAGTAATTGTTTGTTTGATCCCTCTAGACAGCCTTGGCAAGGGACCAATTATCGTGTTTTTGTTTGTAATTTCAATAACGTCTAATTTTCATCACAAAAATTGAGTTAGTTTTCAAAGTTTCAAAGTCAATGTTTACATAAGCGAAGCCGCGTTGATAGTTCTAGTTATTAATATTAGTACATTTACTCCCCCATACTTGACAATAGTAGTTTAATATCACAAATATAGGAACAGGCCATCCAGTCGACTGAGTTATTGAGATATTACAAAACGTCGCAGTCTTGTAGATTTTTTACAAGCGGTACATAGCGATTACGTTATAAGGAATCAAATATCGCAATCATTATTAACAGTGATTAAAATTATTTCTATAATAATATTTTAAAAGTGAGACGATGTTTATTAAATGCCTCTTCTCTTATATGTAAATAATGTTATAATTTATTGTAACATGTGTCCCTATTTCGTAATACGTACGAAAATTTACGTCGGATAAGTATTTCCTTTTAGTGATAATCATAACACGATGTTCACACAATAGTTTTAAGCTATTTTAATTTTCGATTTTATTTCACTACTTGACTACTAGTACTATAAAACAAATTGTTATGCCTACAGTTTTTATACAATAATTTAGATTTTATTACGTTATGAAACACGATGCCAAAGCAATCACAAACAAACATAATCGTCACACTTTCATGACTTTGGTAACGTTTACAAAAAAATGTCATGATTGCAAAATGATGTGACATCATCTGAAAACAAAATTGTCGAAATTTACGTGATGCTACTTGGGTTTTGTCAGATTTTTCAGTTTTGTCAGTTAAACTGAAGTTTTTGGCGCGAACATGAAGTGATTGTTTGATGTATAGTTTAATTTCGTAAAAATTGTGTACTTAACTAGCGGCCCGCCCTGGCTTCGCACGGGTATTTTAATAAAAATTTCAAATTTATTATTTGTGAAAATATATTCAATTCATTCTATTTCACCCGGGGATAGTGAACGAATTTTTCAAATCGGTACAGTAGTTTCGGAACCTATTCAATGGAAACAAACAAATCTTTCCTTTTTATAATATAGTTATATTATATACTTAATTAAAAATCACCAATAATTGCGGTATAATTAATTTTAAAGATTTTTTTTATATTGGTGTGGAATATTACAATCCATATTTCCTATCAGTACCTAGAACTAGAAATTGGCAAAGACTATTCGGAGGCAATATGGGTGTGGTTTCGCCAGGTGCCTATTGTGCTTGAAGATTATTTTAAAACTTTTATACTCATTAATATTTTATACGAGCTATATTCACAAACCATATAGTATTGTATGCCGTATAGTAGCGTAAACTTTGTTGTATGTGTTGTAAACATACATTGTCATGGGAACAACTTCTATGCCATAAAAAGCAAAGGTAAGTTACCAACTTTCGAATGTAATAAGTATAACATCATTTTGCGAGTTTTATCTTATAATTGTGCGTATCAGAAAGGATTTATAATTATTACTTACTATTAATTAAATATTTATGCTATTCAAAGTTATAAGTGCAATATAATTAGTTTCTTTTTTATCTATATAATAAATGTGAACTGATTTTTAATCATGATATTTGGTATATATGTAGCGCCCGGAAATGAGCGTTAACGTACTTATTAAGGTTCTGGTCCCTTCTAAGTTTTATACTAATTTTCTGAAAAAAAATGTGTTTTTAAAGCTTTAACAATAGTGTCATCGTGAATTGGTTTGCAAATATATCTGTTGAATGCTTTTTGAGACGGTGTTTTTGGTTCCATACTTAAACAACGTAAACCATAAATATTGTATATCCCCAAATTAAACAAGTTACGCTTGTGTTATGGGTACTATACATACATGTAGTACCAGACTACTCTGAGACCGATCCCAGACACTCAGACCATAGCAAATAGTGAAGAGAATTCGTTTCCGAAATTGACCATACCAGGAATCGAACCCGGAGCCTGTGCGTTGCAGTGAGGTATGCCGGCAAAGGCTTAGCCCGCAAAGCTACGTTTAAGGCTAAAACATTTAATATCGTAAATGAAATAGAGGATCAAATATTATCTATGTGGACTACGCGTTGCGTTCCCGTTATGTCGAAGAACGCCCATCCTTTTTGCCATTTGTGTAGTCAAAACCGAAAGTGCTTGAAAAAACTTTTAAAATTGTGGGCGTAATAATGAAGTCTTGAATTATGGTTTTGCAAATAGTAGAAACTAAATACACTGACGGACTCATAAACTGCATCAAAGTAATAGACGACTTTGAAATAAATATTTTAACCAAGTATGCAAACTTTCTATACAGATTTAAATTGAAACCTCTAGATTGGTTCGTGAACTTTAAAACAGCGTAGGGTCATATCCTTAAGTTTAAGTTTGTGTACTGGAAAGGACCTTAGACTTTTTTTGAAGAAAAAACAGAAATTTAAGGAAAATTGGTTTAATTAAAAAATTGGTTTTAACAATAGACACAAACTTTATGCAAGGGTTTATTTATGTTTTAATAAGGTGTATTACCTCCACATGCCCTTATTACGGATTCTAATCGGTTCCGCATAGATTTTATTAGGGTTATTAAAAGATCTTGCGGAATATTGACCCATTCTTCTGAAAGTGCTGTTCTTAGTGCTGCCACTGTCGTGGGCAAAGGGTTTCTCGCATATACAGCTCTTTTTAAATTGTCATGCTCAATGGGATTAAGATCCGGGCTGCGTGCTGGCCAATTCATTGTACGTATCCCAACCTCTTCGCAATATTGTCGAATTTGTGCAGCAGCGTGCGGCCGGGCATCATCCTGCATTAAAGTAAAATTTTCGCCTATGAATCCCATGTAAGGCACCACGTGATCTTCTAAGATCTCTGTTATGTAGCGATGTGCAGTCAAACCCCCTCTATTACCGTTTTGACGGACCATGTCTATGAACACAAGTTCTGTTCGCCCGTTCATCGATATGCCACCCCAGACCATACACGAACCGCCTCCAAAAGGAACACGCTCCTCAATGCAACTTTGAGGCATATCGCTCCCCACGTCGACGATAGACTCTTCTGCGACCATCTGCACCACATAAACATGTCCTACACTCGTCCGTGAACAATACGGAGGTCCATTGCTCTTCTGTCCAATTCAGGTGATCACGCGCAAATCTTAAGCGAGCTTGTCTGTGAGCTACAGACAACTTTGGAGCATTTGCTGGTTTAAAAGGGGTGATATCCGCTTCCTTTAACCTTCTTCTTATTGTTCGTGCACTCACGTTTACTCCACGCACTTCATTAAGCTCTGTTTTGATGTTAACAGCCGTGAGGAAACGATTTCGCAGGAAAGTTGTAACAATAAATCGGTCATCACGACCGGTGGTTGCTCGAGTCCTGCCTGTACCACGTCTCCTTCTATAAGAACCTGTCTCCACAAACCTTCTGTATATTCTAGAAACCGTAGACTGGTTTAAATTTAAATTTCTACCAATCGTTCGTTGATCCAAGCCCTCCCGCACCAATGCTACAATTTGAGCCGCTTGTTCGGACGAAGTATCCATATTATGGTTCAAAAACTCTCGATGAGTTAAAATATTAACCCAACAATTCTGCTGGTAACAATAATTCAATTGACAAAAGAATAAAAAATCAATGAGAATCAATTTAAAACTTTGCTATAAATAACACGCAAATCTGATACTACGAGTAAATTTTCTTTTCCCGACTATATTCATTTGTTTTACTGCAGTTCTATTTTTAAATTTTCCTTTTTTTTTGAGATTAAGAGCCAGTCTCTCCACATTTATATAATTTAATCTAAAAAGTTTGCATACTTATTTAAAAAAATCATTTCAAAGTAATCCTGAACTTTGATGCAGTTTATGAGTCCATAAGTTTATTTTTAATACCTATAGTCTCTTATCTGTCGTCTTCTAAACAAATAGGTTACGGCGTAGGTCGATTTGTTTAACCTGAATTATATAAAACACTGAAAGCAGTTTCTGAGAAATGTCTAAATAATAAACAATCACTGTCATTTATTTTACCTAACAGTGCCAGCGTCAATGGAAATAAATACAATATCCCGCTTAGTTCTGACTAAGTATTTATTTCAGAAGCAAGTACCTTAACGACAAAACCCATATCAATGTTGGTGAAACATTGACTTCTATATATTAGAATAATTTATGTAAATCTATTTTATCATGCAGTCAAATTGTAGTTCGTCGCGTAATCGTCCGCCATTACTTTATTTACAGGAGAAACGTAGTGTTAGAAGTACAACGTCCGATAAGTCGAAAAATGATAAGGAAACTGAAACATCTAAACTGCTGGAGGAGGAACGGAAAAAGTATTTAGAGTTGCAAAAAGAATTAGATTTACAGGTAATGTTGAAATATGAATGTTTTTAAATCTTCAAAACCAATATAGATCACTATAATTAAAGTATCATTTTAGTATACTTGTATAATTTGATTAAACAAAGTTAAGGTTAAAAATAATTAATTGTTGAACGCGCTATATCCGCTCAAACGTACTCATACGTATATAAGAAAACGTGTTTCAACATATACATCGGCAGTATATTAATTTTATTTAATATACCGCGAAATTTATGATTATGATGACTTTATATTATGATTTACTATTAGACATAAAGACTAATAGTACATCGTCGTAATGTCGCTAATTTGAGACATAAATATGAGCTATTTACATACTTAACGGACAAGACATTTTATTCGATACAGGAATTCTTGGACAGTAACAACAATTAATGACTAAAATATTAGATAAAGTCTGTATATATATAATTCTGACTAAAGATAAATAAACACACTGAAATCAAAATATTTAGGAATAACCATAAACTGATAGTGAATAGAGCGAACATTTTATTACCTATGTATTTTTTGTGAAACTGTATCTGTCATTTGATTTGTTGCTTGTCATTCTCTGCCTATGTGTGTCAATATACTACGTCTCAGTAAAATGTTTCTATTGTATTTTTCAAAATCCAAGATAATCCAGACAAAACAAATCCACAGCCTTTCATAAACACATGCGTATCAATATTTGTTTTTCTTTTTTGTAATTTTTTTTCTTTATGATCTATGTTCAGTATATTTTATTTCAATTATTTTTAATCATTGTAAAGGTGGTCTGGAAGATATCGCCGGCGGAGATAAGACCTCCTATTGTATATGTATGTGTAACTTATGTATGTAATAAAGAACATTTATTCATTCATTCTTTTCTTTCATCTTCTCCCAATCATTTGGGGTCGGCGCCATCTAATTAGCGTTGTATATTAATTTGTAATTCATTAATAATTTACAATATTGTAGTACAGTCCGCTCCAAATATGGCCGCTGTTGTGATATGTCTCTTGTAGATCCCTTTTATGTTCATATTGCGTTTTCCTCTGACGGATGCTTGCCATTATACTAACCGAATGACAGTACTTGCCGCTGAATCCTGAGGAATGTTCATATTATTACATAGACTAAAATCAGCTTAAATAACTTACTGGAAATAACTTACATGTATAATGTAAAAAAATCTCCAATGGAGTTTGTTTCTTTATTTAATTTATTTTGGAAACATACAATGATTATAATTCTTACAATATAAAACACATAAATTAATACACATATCAGCTAAGTTTCCACTAAAAAAGACAAAAACATTAAAAACAATTTATTTAGTTTGAATTAAAACTTTTGAAAATGAACTATAATCAGAAAACACATTACGCTGACTTAATTATACTTTTGTTGACATTATTATCATCACAAAGAACTTGTTTATTAATGAATTGTCTTGTTTAAACCATTAGAAATAAAACTACGTACAGCGGATATAAATGCTTAAGTTGACGTGAATTTGCAATGCATAGAGATTATAATCTATTTTTTATACGTCTTCAGATATCGTTGAAAGCTGAAATGGAAGTGGCCATGAAACTATTGGAAAAGGATATTCACGACAAACAGGACACAATTATATCGCTAAGGAGGCAATTAGACGACATAAAATTAATTAACTTAGAAATGTATAAAAAATTACAGGTGAGCAGTTCAAATCTTTAGAACGGCATGTCATTGTTGTACCGTAGTTGTCTTTTTAAGATTTTGTACCCTTACATCATTATTAATAAATAAGGAGTAGGCTAACACAATATTATTATACTGCTAATGTTTAAAACTTGCCTTCGTATCATTTTTAGATTTAGCCACTGTTAAATGTTAATCTTCAAATAAAAAGGCACCAGACGATGTCCTAGCTTATATAACCTTCTCAATAACATTGTAAATTTTTGACTGACATGAAGTATTTTTGAACAAACATCTCTCTCCAATAATAATTTGTTCATATATATCTATCAATGTAAAATTAGCATAATAAACTATAAAAAAAAATATCTTTACAATACTCTTTTAGCAATATAATACGTATAACCTTATAGCTTCCACCGTCCTGGCAATCTGGCAATGTAGGTAATGCGAAATCTATTTATTTTTTTAAAGTCAAACTGTAAGGCGAACATCATGCATGAAATCCAGCTGTGGCTTAGCATTTATTTATTAAAAACTTCTAAATACTTGACACTGGCTAAATCCATCACACTTTACGTGTCCTTAAATAAAAAAAGTTAATGATTGTTGTATAAGGAAGGTAGATGTTTTCTGAGCATACTCCTTATTTATTACAAAACCGTTGTTGATCTGTTGAGCAATAATTTTTTGTGCACATTGGGTTGCTCTTTCTTTGTGAATTTATGCTTCGTTGGATGAAGTGAAATAGTACTCTGTGCAATTTAACCGTAAATAAGCAGTGAGATACTTTTTAGAACATTTTATTTAATGCTGCATTCTCGCGACTGTAGACTGAATAACATTTTCCTTATATCGCTAAAACTCTTACACCTGGCGAGATTAATAGTACTTTCATCCAAATTTTGATATAATCTATTCATATGTAAAGTTTAAAAGTGAAAAGAAATAAACATCTCCAAAATATATTAGTAGATTTTAATCAAACGCCTATGTAAAAGTATCGATAAAAATGCCAATCCTATTTTTTTTTCTTTAATTTGAGTAGTAATAAGGTTTTTGCGATACAATATAATTTAAGCAATACATCAGAAGTCTAAGTCAAATTAATATTAAACTATAATAATGATCGATACCAAAACTTTTAACAAGTACCTACATTTATCAAAACTATCTAAGGTTAACTACATAAATCATGTATAAAATTCGCATTACTCTGTCAAGTCATACATTTCTACCTATATTTCTAAGAACTTCTAATTTTAAACATACGTAACACTTCGTATCTTCCTAAACTCATTTTGAAGACAGCAAACGTTACAATTCACACAAAAGCGTTTTTGTATGAAGGAAGGCATAATGGTGCCATTGGCCCACAAAAGCCACTCATTGTGCGTGGGTGCCCCACGTCACAGAATATTTATTAGAAGGTGCACTCACGTCACTAAACAACCTGTTTGATAAACACGATTTTGTTTTTAGAGCTTATTAAGTTCTAAGTTTCTTAACATTAGACTTGAATATCAAATAACACATAACTTCATGACACTTGCTAAATGAATAGTTTCGTTCTTAACCTTTTAAGACGGAACCACCACAAATTTGTTGCCGAACTGTCACACACGGCACCACAAATTTGTGGTCAAATACAGATAATAACGAACGTTGAACTGGTGCTTTCTCCCTCTAACTACATAGAATTTGTATTAGAGTAAACGAGACGATATAATTCTCTTGATATTGACGCGACAATTTTCGATTACGGAAAAAAATAATATTAAATTTGGCCTCTTTTAAGCAATAATTATCTAAACAGCAGGTTATTGATATTGTTATAAAATCTGGAAAGTTATTCTTTAACATCACATTTGCGTCAAATTCTATTTAAACTTCCATTATATGTTAAATTTATCATTTTCTTCACGCATAATTGGAACAAAAAGTTGTTGTCGTTCTGGGAATTCACTTAAGTAACAAGTTTTTGCATAACACATAAACAATGTTTATGTCTGATTTATGTTTTACTTAACCTTAATTTTTACGTTTAATGATACTACTTGCTCATAAGAATGGGGTAGTTGACACATGTAACGATAAATTCTAAAACATTATTACATCATCGTAACTTAAAGTACCAGCATAGAAGTAATTTTAATTACTATTTAAACTATAACTAATACGGTATTTGACTCATTATAGAAATCATAATTTGCAACGCTCATATAAAATGTAGATGGCCTCGGCGTTTTGTAAGATGTTAAAAAGTAACTCAATTCATTAAGTTGTCAACTACCCTCATATTATTGGTCGTTTGAAAAATTAATAGTCACTATATTATTATAAGTATTAAATGCTCCAATACAGTGGCGTGCAATCATCTCGGTATCTATCGTTACTGGTATTAGATCAAAACCCGCATATGCGCTTCAATGTGTCCTTAGGCCTGTTTCTATACATTGTACTAAACGAACCTTCTGTGAACTCTGAGCCCACAGTGCCTCTTTATTCCCCCGCCCATGCATTCTGCTTAGTTGATTGATAAATTGATGTTTTTGCACTTACTATTGTGTTGTTCGTGATACATTGTACTTTAATTGCTTTTTTATACATATTTATCTTATTATCTGAATTTAACCAATGTAATGAATGATTCTTAAATTATATGACACGAGATTACAGGTTCGATTCCCTTTCAAGTCATGTCCATAACAGAAGCTTCTTTTGCTTTAGAACATATATTTATGCATTTTTTCCTGCACTAGTTAATAATACACTTTCCTATCCTTTTTCAGTAAAACTTTATATCCGTTTTAATTACTCCGTTTATTTACGTTTTTCTCTTATTTAACATGTTATTGAGTAGCTTTGGATTGTATATATTTATAAAATACTAATATATTGCTGTATTCACCAATGCCGCGTTGTTACGGAAGGAATGCGAGATGGAATTGACGCAGAAGGGGGAAATGGTGTCGCGGCTACAGGGGAAGGCCGAGCAAATTGGCAAAATACTGCACAACCTTGAGAAATATAACCAGTTCTTAGGACCCGACCACGACTTGGTTAAAGCCCTCCGTTCTCCCACAACTAACGAGAGTAATCTAAGTGAAAAGTTAGAAAAACTCAAAGCACAAAACGCTCAAAAGGGTACAAAGTCTAAGGACGAAGGACCGCCTAACAAAAAGTTAAATCTCCGGGAAATACCACCCTTCAGAAAGTCGAGTAGTAAAGATAAGCCAGCAAGCCAAGTTGGTGAATGAACATTTCTCATATGTCAATACTTTTAGATCGTGTATAAAGACGTTCTATTGTTGCTTAGATGTTGATTCGGGTGGTATTTCTCCAATGTTGTATCATAGGAAAGTTTTTAAATTATTAGTCTCTTATATCAATAGTTTATGCTAATGCCGGTGTGATTATCGCTGCATTGCAACTAACCGTTTATATATATTAACCTTTTATTTACATTCTGTATAGAAGTTGATTAACAAAATTATAAATAAATTATTTAAATCTAAATTCAAAAATACTAACCTACAAAATCAGCTAAATTACATTGTTTTTATTGAACTTGTTTTAGGAATGTGAAAGTTCCTTGAAACATAAAACAGAGCTAATATCCAAATTGGAAGCAAAGACTGAATCAATGGGCAACACGATACATCAGCTCGATGAGAAGTAGGTTTAAATACATTTTTCTATGCCATCGCAATCATGTGTCTTTATGGATCGAAAGAGTGCCTGGATATTTATTGTGTTGCGCTGTCTAATCTTAACTGAACGCTTCACGTCAATATAAGGCCTTGTCTACGTCTCTATCATTTTTGTGTATCATATTGATGTGTTGTGAGATCCCAGTCATGCCCTAATGAGCCACGTTCTAATGCTCTCGCGCTTCCTTGTACAGCGGAATTCTTAACGAGTCTGGGAGGATGTTTGGTCCGTCAGATTTGTATGGCTTATTGGAAAATATTTTAAAATGTTATACTTGATAATATATATAAAATTCAGCCTTTCTAAATAACGAAGTTCCCACATTCTTTGAAGTGAAACTTCTATATAGACGGCCCCCCGTCTATATAGAAGTTCTTACGATTTTTCGCTCACGAAAAAGCGTCACGGCCCCATGTACTAATACTTACATTTTTAAACTCGTGATATCTTTCGAATGGAATGTCCGAATTGAATAAATTAAAAAAGTTATATAAAGGTATTGAAGTAGTCTTGAATATGAAGTAATTTATTTTGATAAGGATGAATACCAAGATAAAAATAAAGAGCCAGATCTAGCGGCGGCATTTTATTTAATTTTTTAAATAAAAAAACACTTATTTTTTGTAAAGTGTCTGTCAAAAGTTATGGCCCACAGGAAGTGTCTGGCAACTGTGTATCTTTGTTTATAACAATATCCTATATGACATATGTAAAAAACTAGCCTTGCTACTTTGACGTAAATTAGCATGGTTTTTTCCACCTTTGATACCTGCTACCTGAAAAACGGCCCCGCTTTCCGCTTAACGAGTATCCTTTCCTTTCTAAGTTTATGTTAAACTACCGATCCTAAAAATGTCATCTTTCCTATCACGTAACTCTGCGGTGACTGGGATCTTGGACCATGTATCATGGTCGTATGTTTGAGCTTATACATATTTGTGTATCATATGATACCTGAAGGATAACTTTGGTAATATGATACATAAAAAATGATACGAAAATTCATGATCGAGACGCACTTAGGTGCGCCATGCACCGCTTGTGACTTACGATTAGCGGCATCTCTTTCCTTTCAATTAATAGATATTGGCAAACCCACACAGTGAACACGCAATTCGATATTTATATTTTCATAAATATATTTAAAATTTATAATAATAATAATAGTTAATGTTATTAGAATGGTAATGCTCCTATTGCTTTGGCTTTCTCGTTGCTGTCTTTAAAAGTTTCATTTCTTTGAATTGTAAGAAATAAGTCTATTTAATTTTTTCTATTAGAAATTGTACAATAAACCACTGGTTATAAGACAAGGTATTCCTTTATTACTAAGATATGTTGTCAATAGGACGTTGTTTTACGCAAAGTTTAGTTTATAATTTATTTTTTAAATGTAATCAAAGTACCTCTGAATTTATATTTGATCATTTACAAATGTGATAGTATTATTTGTGTTCTAAGTATTATTATTGTAAGTGATTCAATAGCTACTGTATCAGCTTTAATAAAAATAAAAACAAAATTTACTGATCTCGTATAGCTTGCTACATGTTCTGTTAAAATTGTTATTATTGTATTAAAACCATTGTCTTGTTTGTAATCTAGCATCAAAATGTATTAAATAAATACGATAATTTAAATTTCGTTTTACAAAGATTTGTAATATTACAAAGTATAATAGTCATGTATTCGGAGCCTTATTTATAATAAAGCATATTCATTCGCTGATCGTATTTTATTGAAAAAGATACCGCAGTTTTGCTTATTTACATTTTTTTTTAATTGTGTAGGTTTGCCATATCTGTCCCAACGTTTTTGCATGCTCCGTGTGAAATAACTATAACCTTACTAACTGAATGGAGTTGTTATATTATGGTGATGCCATGATTGCCCTACATAATGGCCTATTCTCCTTTTGAAATGTTAGATGCATTATTTTATTTAAATTTATAATACATAGAAGATTAGGTACATACACTCTTTTAATTAGAATTATTTTTCATTTGCTTTCATTGGTAATTAAGTAATTTAATCGGGTATTTGCCCGACTGTATGGCTACCACCCCTGGTCTAGAGTATGCCGCCATAATAACCTTGAGTTGTGTTCTGGCATTAGTGGCCAGGTTCCAGTGTCCCCTTAGAGAGCGGCACCACATTGATAGCACCTTTGGTGTTACAAATGTCTATAGACGACGATAACCGTTTCCCATCAGGAGGGGTGACTACCTGTCTACTGATCTCACGCAATGAAAAAAAGTTATAATCAATGAAATAATTGTAGAAAAGAAATCGATCAATTCGATACAAGGCGCCATGGTACTGGAGTAGTAATTACATATTTGATTCTTGTAATATGGTTACTAATATTTGTTAGTTTCTGTGATAATCGATATGCTGCTGATAGCAACTTGAAGATAAAATATAAATCAAAAACAATAGAGTAAATAGAAAAATATATGAAACTAGAGTTTACCCTGCGGCTGCGCCGCGATTCGACCTCTAGTAAGGTCTAGTGCTAGCCTCTTGTTTAAAGGGCAGGCTACAGGTTACATTGTATTATAATTTTATGTATTTCCCCCCGGAAGATTCACTTCATTTTATATCGCGAACTATCCCATCCCCCGTCTATCTGTAAACTACATAAATGACAAAATGGAGAACATGGACGAATTTGGTGAACTGGACGAAATGGACAAAAATGACAAAATCACAAAACCTCTCCTATTTTCCAGGATGACCTTTACATGAATCTATCCCATTATCCGGCATGAAAAGTATGTCTTGGCCACCCTCGGTATTAATATTACGTACTGATTTCAGCCAAATCGGTCCAATAGTCTTTTTATAAAAGGATAACAAACAGAGAGACAAATATATTCTTATCCCGGGAACTATCCCAGCTTTTGGGATGAAAGTACCCTATATCATCCTTGGCATCGAATATATATACTGAGTTTAAGCCAAAACGCTCCCGTAGTTTTTCCGTGAAAACGGAACAGACAGAGTTACTTTCGCATTTATAATATGAATAATCCGTTGTGTCCCAACGGATGATATTATCGCTAAAACGCTGTCTTCCAAATACGTGTTTGTGGAGAAGACAAAAACAAAATCCATATCCTAGAAAGTTTTTTTAAGGGAGTTTCCAAAAGCATCCATGAGGCTTATTTTGATGAAAATCAAAACTGCAAACCAACTTTGCTTACCTCATAACTAATTGCTCATGAAAAGAAGTACGCCTGTATTATTTCACAATGCGATAGATAATTTTGCTACGAATCCAATTATAGGAAATAATAAAAAAATTAAACTAATGGAAAGCTCCGTTTTTCAATCAATTTAAATTATAACAAAGATTTTTTCACAAAATAATGTCCACTATTTCACTAAAATTAATTATGTGATTTTTGTCGACTTAAAAAGATTTTTTATTTAACTAGTTTAAATTTTCATCAAAATCGGCGTCAATAATTTATTTTGGGCTCTTATGCACTTTGAAAATTATTATCTTTGGGATTGCTTTAAAAAGGTGTTAAGCTGGTAACATAATTGCAAATCATAGAAGTTTGATGGCGTCTGTGACTGCTATTCATCAGGTGGATCTTTAGCCTGTTTGTTATACTCTAGCAATAATAACTCATAGTGTATAGTTGAAAAGTCTAGATCCTTAGAGAGACTGCAAAATGAAGAATGAAAACTCATTAATACTTCGATTTTTTATTACTTTGATAACACGAACACAAAATCAATGATCCGTCTAATGATCCGTTATGTAGATATAATGAGAACATCAAAATGTAGGTTACAGGAAGATAACTTGGCTAGAAAGAGTTTAGAAGAAACAGCTCGTTCGTTAGGGCAAAAAGCGGCTACAGCTGAAACAAGGGCCATTTCAGCAGAAGGTGATCTAAGGATAGAAAGAGAATGGAGGATATCTTTACAAGTAAGTATTTGATTGTGTCTGTTGAGTAATAGACGCAATCCTAATAAGAGGTATAGACAAAACTCGAACATGATGACAACTTTACACTATTTGCAGTTTGATGTTCTACATTGTCATCAAAGTTTTTGCATTTACATGACCATTTTCTAATGATGGAACAAACCGAAGCGCCTTGTTTCCTAATTTTTTAAATATTTATCACAATGATTTGGTCTGTTCCATCGTAACAAGGTAGATATACTATCAGTAAAAAGCTTTGCTCTACTTTAATATGAATACGTGTTTTTGAAAAGATACAATATTCAACTATAGATAAAACAGTAACGGTTAGGCTGCACCTGCGTTAGTGTCATGGATTGACGGTCTTATTCATATTAAATTAGAGTAAGTTTATAAGAGGCTTAAACTTACTCTAACTCATATGAATAAGACCGTTAAACTGTGACCGAATGCATGTTATTTAAAGCGTTATAAAATAACGCCTTAACGCATAGCCACATTACTGTATATATACGTTACCTGTCAACATTTAACGTCATTAACATTGTTACATCTCAAAAAACGTATTAAACCAATCGCTATATCTCCGTGAAAGTGCCTGTATGTGTAACATTATCGCAGGTAAAGCCGCACTGTTAGAAAGTTATTAATATTGTCGTCAACTTTTCCGAATTCAGATTGCACATAATAAATTTTATTATATAGGTCTCTTCTATCTACTGGATCAAAAATACCTCGATATTAATTACTACTAACTCAACGGATTTTGTTGAAACCAATTTTCCTTGAAAGTGTCTATGAGCTCTACTGTCTTGCTTTTTGCTAATTTTTCCACAATATATTAAATTTTGAGGGAAGGGACAAACTTAGTCTTAATTCATTGTGAGGTCAACAATACTGCTACTACCTGTTGTAATATTTTTTTTATATTCAGTAACAAATATCGTTAATTTTTTTCGCTATTTTTTATTTATATCAATAGAGCGTTGTGTAATGGTATAAAGAATACATCTTTATGCATTTCATTCATATGACCTAGAAGTTTTTATGAAGGACAACATATGCAAAGGCTGTGACTTACAATGGACATGAAGATTTTGTAAGGGTTTCATTTTTTGACAAATTCTGAACGAAAACTTAATAAATAAAATAATTCCTTAGATAATGATTGATAAAATAATTAAAATCACGTTTTTATGTTTATGTCCATAATCTGTTTTGATGATACAATTAAAATGAGTAATTGCAAAATATGTTTTTATTTTTTGGATTCATACAAGAAATATTATGTGCCGTAGGAATCGATGATGCGGGATCGAGATAAGATATCGATGCTGACACAAGAAGTTGATTCATTGAAATCGATAGGACAGGTGAGAATAATAAAATAACTATTAGCTGATACGGAGTTAATCAAAAAATGCGTAATTAGAAACTGAGATTGCCAAATATGAGTTCTTACAATAAATTTTACTATCAATGTCTGATAAACTGAAACAAGAGCGGCCATACCAGCGTTTGACTTTTTCAGTTTATCTGTTATGTCTTGAACATAAATGGCAGCGGCTACTGAAAGTTCCTGATGCGCAACCTGAATGAATGAAAACACTTTATTGTTCAAAATCGATCGAAAACTAAATGTTTGCAAATTACATACAACACAGGTTAACGAAGGCTGTTATGACCTAAAGAGACCTCATTGCTTAAAATCTTTGCATCCAGGCAAATCCCTAAAGTTAAAAAAATAATGTCCTTCTGTTTTGTACATTCACTGTAACTTATTTATTTCTGACACGCAACTCTTTAAGCTTCGTTGCTGTATAAGAATAATTACAATCATACAAGTGTGGTCATGTTAGCAAAATTACTCCGTGCTTTTTCTCTGCGAAAGATTTGTATCCGATAGGACCCAGAATTGTTCGTTGTACATTAGGTACACATAACAGACCCATAAATGGTTTACCGCGGGATATGTTTTGTCTAAGAACTTAATGACTTCATGCGGGGTAGTCAATAATGCTTATATAAATATACTAGGATATGCCCGCGACTTCGTCCACGCTTGACTTGAATTTTTCGCGGGATTCCTGGGACGCAAAGCATCGCACCTATTTTTACGCACTCGGACAACTACAATCCGCTCCCGGGTAAATTCCCGTGGGATAAAAAATATTTTATTTCATTTATTACATTAAAGCTATCGATCAGTAAAAATCACATTGGAATTCGATATCTTTTAATCTGGCCCTTTAAGTTATTTTATAAAAGTAGTCCAGAGTTTTTAAGTCTAAGAATTAGCTGTCGATCAGTGAAAACCGCATCGAAATAGGCCCAGTATTTTTCACGTGAATCCCGAACAAACAAATAAACGGACAAGAAATCTAAAAAAAATGCATCGTGTTCTCCATCATTTATATATTCTATTCCAGTTGTTTTTTTTTATAATTTTAATTTACAGACACGGCATGTTAGTAATATTATTAGCTTCTTCCCGCAACTTCGTCCGCGTGGAATTGTTTAAAAAAAAGTAAGTTAAAAAACCCCCCCATTTTGAAACATGCTTCATTGGTGCTCCGCTCCTGTTGGTCTTAGCGTGATAGCCTTTCTCGATAAATGGGCTATCTAACACTAAAATAATTTTTCAAACCAGACCAGAGTAGTTCCTGAGATTTACGCGTTCAAACAAACTCTTCAGCTTTATATATAAGTATAACAGTATAATATAAAATCTTAAAGATTGAGAGATTATGAACCTCTTCATGCCACGTTGCGTGATTGGCAGAATATGTTATTAAGGATATTTGAAAATTCATCTCACTTGGATTAATGAATAGTAAAATATTAGTGTTTCTCCAGAAATATCTCGCGTTACAAGAAGAACAGCACATACTAAAGACCCAATATAGCGAAGCACAAAAGACGTTAGAGGAAGTGGGCGCGACTTTGAGCGAGAATAAATTGCAACTCGCCGAGTTATTAGAGAAGGAAGCGAAATCGTCGACGACGGACGAAACGCCCGCTTGGACGCACGACAAGGACGCCACCGCGTGCGCGGCTTGCTCCAAGGAGTTCAATCTTACTAGGCGGAAGGTGAGCTCATGCTCATTTATTTATTTATGTATAATTTTATTTTAAGGAAAACATGTCCCATAGTATTAATACATATTAAATTACATTATTCAGATTAAAATTAATACACACAATTTAAAAGTTACACATACACACATATTCACATTCACACATATTCACATTCACACTTATTCACATATATATTATACCACAAGTTATACTTTGGCTATACTATTATACAATGCATAGAAAATACTATGCATAGCGCTATAGTATTTTCTTAAGTTTTTGCTGCTAGTATACATAATAAAATTACATTTTAACAGTTTTAAGCGTGGTAGTTTATTTGATTTTTATTATTCCGATGTTTCGGCCACTTCAGCGGCCGTGATCACGGAAGACAAATATGTCAAGTATTATTAAAGTTTTATTTAGCCTACCCCCAACTTGTTCGTTTTAATTATTTTGTTTAATTTTGTTTATGGTTATTTTTTACTCTATGGGAGCCTAATCTAATTTAAATTACCGCGCTTAAAACCGTTAAAACGTAGACGTCATCCTGCTCTGAAAAAGTAAAAATCTAGGACTCGATTACCCGCCTAGGTGGCGCCTACCCGGTCCAATTGTGAATCTAAACCATTCTGGAATTCGCTCTAACACACACAAATTTTTTGATCAAAATCGTCCCAGCCGTTTAGAAATAGTTTAGTGACATCCACACAAATAAAAAAACGTCTACGTCTATCTATGTATTACACTATTATTTTTTGCGTATTGCGATGACGATGTGTATGACTAAATTTAAAAAAATATTCTTAAAAATATGTATTTAGACAAAAAATATTGCTGAGGAGATGCGACGTACCTAATTGTATTTCTAAAGTCAACAATGATGATTCTGCTCCATCTTACATTCAGAGATTAACTGCTTTCAGGTCATCACAATGTGATATACAGTCATACTGATATACATTTATATCATATTAAAAAACGATCATATAAGGGTTGACTCTTATCAAAATAACTATGGGACTTTGAAAATTAGAGTAATGGTCTAACAAAGATTTGTTTTGATTACAGCACCACTGTAGAAGATGTGGGAATATATTCTGTGGTGCGTGCAGCGACAAAACGGTTGCCTTAGCTGGTAATACTAAGCCTGTAAGAGTGTGCGACTCCTGTTACTCTGAAGTAAGATTAACGTAGTTATAGGTCTATTATCTGTTTCTAGTTGAAATCGACTGGGTGACAAATATGAATTATCTCATATTTTAAATAATTTATCATTTGTTATGATTTAGATAATTGACTTGTTATAATCTTGACGAATATTGTTTACTGATCCAAACGATTTTTTAACTGAAATCTCATTTTCTTATGTAGTCTTTATATTGTTTTAATATGTGCAAGACTTGAGTGCGTTCATGAAGTTCGTACACGTTATTGCGTAGAACACAAAGGGACTGACAAAGCTGAGAGGGGAGACTATTGCCCTCTCCCTCAGCCGCTATTCGTACTCGCATGTCGTCTCTTTTGCACAACAAGTCTAAGGTGTAATAAACTTTAACATTTGACTGAATTTGCGCAGATTTACGGAACTACTTCGAAGCGCATTTCATTCTTGCGTTAATACTGTACACGCGATATTATGCCGAAACAAACAATCATGCGACAACAAGTGCATAGAAACATTCTCAATCCAGCCCTAGATTCGCCTCACCTGGGTTAATATTACAGTTATATAACTGTTGTTTCACGCAGACGTGACGATGGGTGTAATGCGTTATTTGTGATGCGATATTGTTTTTAATTGATATTGACGCTACATATTGACATGATATGCACTAATGTGGCTATTCGTTCACGATGTCATTTTTAACTCTGTAAATAAGACGCATTTTCCCACAGTCAATTACTTTAACATTATCCCAAATGAGGCCCTTTACTGCCGGCTCCAGGGCCGGACTGTGACCGTTGCCATGTGCTTGATAACGCACAACTGTCATAATTCGGCATGATCCGGCCTACTACCATATTTCTCATAATAATAGCAAAAGAATTGATTTTACAAAATAATATATAAAAAAAACTGCAATAAAACGAATGTATAGGTTCTATTCCCAAGGTTATATTAATATAAATGCCTCCGTATCATTATGATAGTAACATGTGAAATATTAACTATCTAAAAACAAGGAAACTTGCGAGTATAATTTTTACTCAATTGCTTGGAAATTACTAATAAACAGTACAAATGTAAATAAAACAGCAGCTTCATTCCACCGTATATATTTATTTATATTTTACATATTTTGTTATCGTAACAATTATATTTATGGTAGTACCTATATGTACATTTATATGAATACAAATGATTAATAAGTTTGTAACTTGAATAGAAAAGGGTTTTTAATTATAAATTATAGACATAATATTGTTTGTGAATTGTGCTATCAAATAGACGATTGTTGTGGTCAAATTATTCGTTAAAAAATAAAAAAGGTGCAAAAAGAAAGCACCAGAAACATGAAAAATAAATACCATCTGATAAAATGAATATGCTCGATTTTTTTAATATTATCGAAATTTATTTTATTTGTTGTTAGATCTCTTCCATTTGTTTGGATGGTTTGATATGATATGAGCCAATGCATGTGCCGTACTATTTTATCCATACTCATAATAAATGTGTCTTTAATACTTTTCTGATGGTTTATAAATAATAAGTATAAACTGTCAGCAAAGTATTAAAGACACATTTACATTTGCACAATATTTTGCTTTCGGTTTACTCTTAAATCAATCTAAATTTATTTTTTAATAATAACAGTTCATAATTGTTCCACTGCTGCCCAATTTCTTAGGACAACGGACAGTATAACCGCTACGCTTGTCCGAGGCGACTTGTAACCTATACCATGCAGACCGTTCATTTGCCTTTCTATCTGTTAAAATTTGACACAATCTCCTTACAAGTATATCAAAATTCAACCAGTGGTAAGGCGAGGAATTAATAGTATGATATAGGAACCAGCCATTAAGGTTTGTTAGCACACGGTAATTATAACTTTATGCATATTTGGTCGGAAAACTGCCTATGTGGTGCATGCTTTTACGTTTAGGTATTTAAACTCGCAACCTTTAAGTT
Source organism: Dendrolimus pini (assembly GCA_949752895.1). Classification (NCBI taxonomy): domain Eukaryota; kingdom Metazoa; phylum Arthropoda; class Insecta; order Lepidoptera; family Lasiocampidae; genus Dendrolimus; species Dendrolimus pini. The sequence goes on from OX457133.1 coordinate 12,998,129, forward strand.
CGGGACACAAATGCGTTAAACACTAAGACTACCAAGGCTTTTACATTTTAGTGAATGAAATAATAGATCCAATTGAAGAAAATATATTTATACTTGAAATAGGTAATAATCCTAAAGCGACATAAGTGATGTTTCGTAAAAGAAATTTGTGAAAACTGTTAATACACCATGCCTGTATTTTGCAACAAAATTTCCATTTTTGGCAAACATCCAAATTTATACTTCTATAACTGGAATTACGAAATCGTAAGTGCTGTGCCTAAAACTAAATAAAATAATTGTTTTCCTAATTAGGTAATAAATAACTAAATGTAAATATGAAATTATGTTACAATGTTTATTATATGTAAATCATTAAAATGGAATTTGATACTTTATATTTTTTGTTTTATTTGTACAACCTAGGTAAGGTAGGTTACCTTAATAGGTGTTGTGGATCGAAAGCATAACTTTGGACAATAAATTATGGAGATTATTTAAGATTAGTCTTATTTGATTTTCTTACACAATATACAAATTTACAGCACGGCAGAAGGGGGGAAGAGAATGTAGACGTTAAACGTCATAGGGCATTGTCGTCGCATGACATTAAGTCATTAGACAGTGACAATCGTTTCGGCTAAAAGGTGCTGAAGCCAGGGCCAATTTTTCAAGTGGGCCTAAGGCTAAACTGATTTGAAGAAAAATAAGTGGTACCATTAGATTTTTTTAATATTAATTACCCTTGCCAAAAATCAAATCGGCCTTTGAAAAATAAACGCTATTATTATGCCAAATCATAGGTAGCTCGTAAGGATTAATTTCAGCGAAGGAACGTGAAACCAAATGAAAGGGTTAAAGAAAGCGCGATAGTACGCGAAATAGTATAAATAAAGGGTATGAAGTAGTAAGGGAGATGGCATAATAAGGGTGATGGGATAGTACGCGAAATAGTGAGGGAAACTGATCTTTCCTTTGCCTGTCATTGTGATGTATTATAAAACTACTACTATCAGGGCCGTCTTAACCGTATTGGGCGCCGGGTTACGAAAATAACCCTGTGTAAACCCCAGGTAACAAAGACCATGACTACTATGACACTTGACTTGCTATTGTCGTACAAAATTTAGTCGCCTTCAACGTTTTGAATGATTATGATCAAGTGTCAGAATTGACTTGACTATGCATTAGAACGAGGGTTGGACTTCGTACTATTATTATAGTATTTGTACTACAATTTCATGCTTCGTACTATATACTATCCATATCTAACGATAGTACGAAAAAATACTATAATTTCATTACCTTGCCTATATGACTAATATAAGTAGTAGGTATTTAAATACCATTCGGCGCTAACCCAACATTGAAAAAAAAGTTCACTGAGATGTAATCACGTTGTCTAATCTGTAGTCGAAGAATACAGATTATAAATCGTCATTCATGAACTATTTACGGGGAGTTAATAAGATTAAATTCTAAGATTTCTGAGGATGAAACTAATATTGAAGAACTGATAAACTTGGAAGAGGACTAAATTTTATGTAAACTCCTGTTGATTTAATGTTTAGGTATTTTTAATTCAAAATAATAAAGTGTACTATTTTTTTTACAAATACTATCTATTTAATTTGTTTATGCTATCGTTTTCAGCTTACCCAAATCCAACCCTGATTAAAACAGACCTACATTTATATTCAGATTAATATCTTAATACCTACCTAGTATGGGCACTTGCTTTTAAGCGTAGCGTATTTAGCGACAAAGAATACCTTTGAATTTTACATTATAACTGATGTTTTCGTTTTTATATGTTACCTATATTAAAGTATACTGGCTGAAAGTAAGCTACAACTTTTGCATTGAATTATTTGTATTTTTTGTGAACAATGTATTAAAATTTATAAGACTGAAAATAGATGTACCAGTCATATATTGTAATATATGCTCCATAGCTTCTGGATTTTCTTCAGGGACCTGAAATTGTTAAGGTATCATAATATAAAATGCATCATAATAATATTATTTAATTGTAACTAAAAGCTTGCCTAATATTTGTGCGGTGCGGAAATTCAACTACAAGATCAAGTCGAAAAATATTACGGAGTCATTTTCGTCATCATGAGGACAAACGCTCACAAAACTAAAATGAGAACATCGTACGATCCTGTGACTGTTCGATCAATCAAAAATGCGTTTTAATATAAACGGTTTGCATGCATGCATTCTTGCATGAGTGTTGCATAGTCCCACGGTAATAGGGGTATTGTATTGTCAGTTCCTTATCATGCCGCAGATCTTACTAGTTTATTAATCGTACGACTATAAGATCTTACCCAATGTCCAGCCCCAAATACACTCCAGAAACTTAACTGCTTGAATTCTTTATAAAATCCGTTATTATTTCCATGTATTCTTTGCCTTTTGGTTTTGGCAAAACCAGCTGCGCCAGGCCATTTTAGTTTGTGAATCCAATTTGAAGCTCCTAAAATATATTTTTATTTATGGTAGGAAAAGTCGACAACACAATCGAAAAGGAAAGAATTGACAACAACCCTAATGTATCACTGTAGCAAAAAAAAACGTTATTTAGGTAAATAAATCTAAAACCATAACTAAGCACAGACCTGATGGATTTGATAGAATTATTATAATATTTTACATTCCATATAAAATGCATATTAATACTAGCTGATACCCGCCCGCTTCGCGTGCCGTTAAAATCCGTTGTTAGCTGACCTCTACTTGGCGAATGGAATGTCCATGCCAAATTTCAAGTCTATTGTAGTTCCTGAGATATCGTGATGAGTCACTACATACATGGATTTCAATTATATAATATAAGAAGATAAGGTGAATTTCCCTTTGTTTAAATATTTCCGATATGATCCTTCTTCGTGGCCTTTATAATGAACCGACTTGCATGTAATTTTATATAATAGGTCATACTTACGATAACGGTAGTGAATTTAGGATACTAGCCCGGGAAATGGGATTATTTTCAATAAGTTAACCTAATGAACTAATTGTTGTAGAACTTCGATACTGCTAATGACCTTGACACACTTTATACTAAAAACATATACAATAATATTTATTCTTCTTTCCTTTTTTGTGTCTTTGTCTTACTAAGTATGCACTGTTTGCTCAACAGCATTAATTCTTCGAAAAGAATTCTGTATAAAACTTATAAAAAAAGGAGCTTGAGATATAAATTGAATAAGAAATATGAAAAAAATCTATATTTAGCTAGACGTGTTGCTGGGGAGTTTCTTGGCGTTTCTTCTTAACAACAATAACACGTGGCGAAGCGGTGTACATAGACTAGTAAAATTAAATATTAACTTATGTATGAGACCTTCAAAAATCTTCAGTGGAACATATTTTGAATAAAAACATTTGAATTTCATCTCGCGAGGAAAGTTTTAGTACTTACTAATATATAGACCTATACAGATAAATATAATTGAAGTGTCTGTTTGTAATGTCAAAATAACAGCTTTTTACTTAATGCCTATGGAAGTATAGTATATAGGGTACTTAAATATAAAAAAAACAATCATGTTTTTTTTTTGTCTGACTGTACTATGTTCAGGCGTATCTTTGAAACGGCTGGACTGATTTTCACGGAACTTTCACCGGCTGGTGTTATAAGGCTAAAGAGTAACTTAGGCTATTTCTTTTAGGATTCCGCGAAAAAAAATCCAAGCGGACGATCGGAATATTAATTATTCTAATATTCATATCATATAAATACTTATTCAGCATACATAACATAGGGCAAAAAACATCTTCAGCTAGCTGTATTTAAGTCAGTCTAGGTGTTTGGAATCGGCCCCAGAGATGTGCCCTTATATTACCCGCAACTCAAGTGTAACTTGCTTATCTTGGGAATAATACTGTTACGAGCTACAGGACTCAAATTAAAATAAATGCCGTTGGATTTACTATAGAGTTCATTAGAACTGTACAAACACGTGTATAACAAGTACAAATAAAACTGGATGCAACCAGTTCACACTGCACGATTCAGTGCAATTTAACACGCGCAAAGTCCGTCACTATGTCGCTAATCGAAAGTACTACACACGTCTTACTCGTATCGTAGTCATCGCTTGACTGCCGATCTCTCCGTTCGGGCACCCCTTTATACACAGCTTACGACCGTGTAAACAATGATTTCCACGAATCACACCTGCGCCTCTGTCGGCACAATTCCCAGAAAAATAATTATGCCTGCGAACGGCCATAAACAAGTGCAAGAACAATAGGCTATTGGCTAATTGCAAATTTTCAACACGAAGTAAATAAAAGCAACAAATGCGGAGGGTAATAAAACCCTGCTTTATGGCAGGCCAGTGTGCTTGGTGGAATTTTGGCTAAGTTGTAACAATACGAAGCGTGTTTATCTGTCCATTCATTTAAAAAAATTATTACATTAAACCATTTACATACACCTACCAATGAAACTTAACGCGACAATAACAAACTTTGTAGGCCTACCCATAGAACCGCTTTAATACGGAAAAGTTTATTCTGCATGGCGCCAGAGATATTTAATAAAGTACCCAGATTCATTAAGGATGATAACATAGATTTATTTAAAAGAGGCTACAAAAAATATTAGTCGAAAAATGCTATTACGGCATTAAAAATTTTCTTGGTGACCACTTGTAAATTAAATTTGACTATATACATACTTTGAAATACTTTATTATTCTAATATTTTATTTTTTACATTCTTGACATTGTATTCATCCCTATTATCCCTATTAATATTATAAATGCGAAAGTAACTCTGTCTGTCTGTCTGTCTGTTCCGTTTTCACGTAAAAACTACTGGACCGATTTGGCTGAAACTCAGTATATATATATATATATATATATATATATATATATATATATATATATATTTTCGATGCCGAGAATGAACATAGGATACTTTTTATCCCGAAAAATGGGATAGTTTCCGGGATAAAAATATATTTGTCTTTCTGTTTGTTATGCTTTTACGGAAGAAGTAATGGGCCGATTTGGCTGATTTTCGGTACGTATGTAAATTAAATACCGAGGGTGGACAAGGAATACTTTTCATTTTGGCCTTTTCGGTAATTTTGGCCTTTTTGGTCATTTTGGCTATTTTAGCCTTTTAACTCATTTTGGCCATGACGGTCACTTTGGCCTTTTCGGTCATTTTGGCCATGTTGGTTATTTTGGCCTTTTTGGTCAATTTGGCCTTTTTGGTCATTTTGACCATGTCGGTCACTGTGGCCTTTATAGTCATTTTGGCCTTTTTGGTCATTTTGACCATGTCGGTCACTGTGGCCTTTTGGTCATTTTGGCCTTATTGGTCATTCTGACCATTTTGATCATTTTGGCCTTTTTGGTCGGTTTTGCCTATTCCGTCATTTTGGCCATGTCGGTCACTGTGGCCTTTTTGGTCATTTTGGCCATGTCGGTCATTTTGGCCTTTTCGGTCATTTTGGCCTTTTTGGTCATTTTGGCCTTTTTGATCATTTTGGCCTTTTTGGTAGTTTTTGCCTATTCCGTCATTTTGGCCACGTCGGTCACTGTGACCTTTTTGGTCATTTTAAACATTTTGATTATTTTGGCCTTTTTGGTAGTTTTTGCCTATTCCGTCATTTTGGCCACATCGGTCACTGTGGCCTTTTTGGTCATTTTGGTCTTTTTGGTCATTTTGACCATTTTGATCATTTTGGCCTTTTTGGTCATTTTGTCCTTTTTGGTCGTTTTTGCCTATTCCGTCATTTTGGTCATGTCGGTCACTGTGGCCTTTTTGGTCATTTTGGCCATGTCGTCATTTTGGCCTTTTTGACTATTTTGGCCTTTTTGGTCGTTTTTGCCTATTTCGTCATTTTGGCCATGTCGGTCACTGTGGCCTTTTTGGTCATTTTGGCCATGTCGGTCATTTTGCCCTTTTTGGTCATTTTGATTATTTTGGCCTTTTTGGTCGTATTTGTCTATTCCGTCATTTTGGCCATGTCAGTCACTGTGGCCTTTTGGTCATTTTGGCCATTTTGATCATTTTGGCCTTTTTGGTCATTTTGTCCTTTCTGGTCGTTTTTGCCTATTCCGTCATTTTGGTCATGTCGGTCACTGTGGCCTTTTTGGTCATTTTGGCCATGTCGTCATTTTGGCCTTTTTGACTATTTTGGCCTTTTTGGTCGTTTTTGCCTATTCCGTCATTTTGGCCATGTCGGTCACTGTGGTCTTTTTGGTCATTTTGGCCATGTCGGTCATTTTGGCCTTTTTGGTCATTTTGATTATTTTGGCCTTTTTGGTCGTTTTTGTCTATTCCGTCATTTTGGCCATGTCGGTCACTGTGGCCATTTTGGTCATTCCGGCCTTTTTGGTCATTTTGACCATTTTGATCATTTTGGCCTTTTTGGTCATTTTTGCTATTTCAGTAATTTTGGCCTTTTTGGTCATTTTGGCCATTTTAGCCTTTTTGGTCATTTTGGCCAAGTCGGTCATTTTGGCCAATTCGGTTATTTTGACCATTTTGGTCATAATTTTTATCGCAAAAATAAAGCTAAAATAGATGAAAGTTTGAGTGAGAGACTAATCGTTTCTCAAGTTTATAGATCAAATAAAAAATCATCTCTATACCTATTAATTATTTGGTAGTTGTGGTGGTTGTGGTAGTTTTGGTTATTGTGGTAGTTTGGTAGTTTTGGTAATTGTGGTAATTTTGGTTGGTAGTATTAGTAGTTTTGATAATTTTGGTACTTATGGTAGTTTTGGTAATAGTGGCAGTTTTGGTAGTTGTGGTGGATATACTTAGTAGGTTTGGTAGTTGTGCCAGTTTTTATAGTATTGGTGGTTGTGGTAGTTTTGGTAGCTGTAGTAGATTTGGTTGGTAGTTGTGGTAGTTTTGGTTGTTATGGTAGTTTTGATAGTTGTGGTAGTATCGATAGTTTAGGTAGTTGTAGTAGTTTTGGTCGTTTATGTAGTTTACAGATAGATAGACGAGGATATATAAATAAAACTAAAACGGGTTGAAATACAGGTTTGTATGGGAGACGAATCATTTCTCAAGTTTATAGATATAAAAATTCATAATGTACAGAAAAAAGTGCGATAGTAACTCGATCTGTCTGTCTGAATACCAAAAATGGACATAGATACTTTTCATCCCGGGAGATGGGATAGTTTGCGATATAAATAAATAAATAAAAAGTAAATATTATGAGGGCAATTAGCACCAATATAAAAATATAAAACAATTTAACCTGTTTTAACGCCGGCTGTTTAAACAAGAGGTACGCACTAGAGTTTGACCCGCGGCAGAGCCGCGGGGTAAACGCTAGTATGGAATAACTTTGCACTTGGACATGTTATTTATGATTACTGTATAATTCTAGAAACAAAGTAACATCTGTCTGTGGATTGAGTGGATTAATTACAGTATGTTTTTGTTAATTAGTTGATTTTCAACTTAATTACTATTTGCATGCCTGAAAGGGTAAAACATGTGAAACATAAAATAATATATTGGATTGGCATCTAATATTTTTACTGTTTAAAACTTATATTTCAGCAGACTACTTTGCTGGTGTATGCGCGTACATACGAGTATATAAAACTAAAACTGCACTTCACTTGGACTATAGCTGTATATACTAGCTGCGCCCCGCGGTTCCCCCCGCGTGGTGATTGAAAATCGTCGTAACTCCAAAAGCAAGTCGTGGTAGCGTAATGGCTAGCGCACGCGCCCCTAATTCGAAGTCACCTCTTAGTCAGTTTTCTGATCTAATGGCATGTTGTTACAATTACCACATGCTAACAACGGTGAAGGAAAACATCGTGATGCAACCTGCACATCGAGATAACCGATGTGTCAAACCTGCCAAGCCGCCTTGGACAAGCGTAGCGGGTATACTGTCCGTTTCCCCTATAATGGGAGGCCCGAGCCCAGCAGCGGGACGTTTATCGGCTGATATTATATTAATATTATAATAATTCAAAAATATATTTTTTTCCTAAAATAAAAGTAGCCTAAGTTACTCCTTATTACATCCGCTACCTGCCAATAAAAGTCCCGTCAAAATCGGTCCAGCCATTTCAGAGATTAGCCGGAACAAACAGACAGACAGACAAAAATTTTATAAAATGTTATTTTGGAGTATGTACCGTATATATATCCATATGCATGTAGTAAAAGGCGGTTATTTCAATATTACAAACAGACACTCCAATTTTATAGATTAATTGAATACCAGATAATATTTCACATCAACACTTCAATAGCAACTGACTAAAATTATTAGACACATGGTTTTATTATAAAATATTTAGGCTTCCATACAGCCAGTGTCTATGTAGGTTTCCTACACTAACCATGTTTTTAAGCAAATAAATGATTTTATTTGAAAACTTACCGGCCAAAGGCGTAACAGCATCCATATTTCCATTATAGACTACAATCTTTAAATTAGTGTTATTCAAAAGAATCTCCACTACAAACAAGAATATAATGTTGATTACCATCATACAATCATATTTTTAAAATCGTTCAAAGTTCCTATATCATGAATGAAGAATACAAAAAATGACAATGCCAGTAATTTAATGTGTTATTTTGAAGATTAATTCCCCTTTAAATAGATATATCTATTTCATACAAGTATAGGCATACGGGACGTGCGCAAATCAGTCTATGCCAGCCAGAACCGCCCTCAAAGTTAAGCTACACTTGTTTACTGGATCATTGTCATTCTTATCATTTTCTTCTCCTATTTTAATTGTGTATAATTATAAACAATAAAGCGCAGCCACCGCGTTTGTTAAGGTGTGGTGAATATGTCACTAATACCGCGCAGCGCTCACAACGGACGACCCATGTCAAGAGGTGAGCCGAATAATCGTTCCACTTGAGTTTGCGATTGTGACGCCCGCAAGCAAGTGGAACGGGTAACCCGGTCGTGAACGTGGTCGTTATGAGCTGCTAATGGAACGCGCTGATAATATCCACAGAATTGAAAACCAATAACAATTAATTTATTTCGTTGATAATATAGATATTTATTGTTGCATTATATGTTTTTATTTTTTAAAACAAAAGCTGTAGAAACCGTACCAATATAAAGGATGAGTATATATGCCCGCGACTTCGTCCGCGTGGAGTACTTTAATAAAAGTAAGTTAAAAAGCCGCCCGATTTTGAAACATTCTTCATTGGAGCTCCGCTCCTATTGGTCTTAGCGTGATGATAATTATATATTATTATTATATAGCCTTCCTCGATAAAAAGGGTATCTCTAACACTGAAAGAATTTTTCAAATCAGACTAGTAGTTCCTGAGATTAGCGCGTTCAACCAAACAAACCCTTCAGCTTTATATATTAGTACAAGATATAATACAATCACAGTATACAATAAATTTGAAATAAACTTAAATTGAAGTTCTAAGATCTTTACTTACAAAATGAAGTGGTGGGTCGCAGAAAATGTGTTTGCAGAGAATAGTAGGCATCGTTTGAAATATATTTCCATTTCAACGTTTGATTAACTTTTAATGTGGGTTTCACATATTTGTTTACGTCGAGATTTAACTTTTCCAATGCAGGATATGGGCTGGGCGAATTAACTTTATTAAAATTAATAAAATAATCTCTGTTAAATGTATGATATAATTTAGTATCTAATAACGATACCGCTGTATTATTTTTCAGTTCAAATGCCTTTTTAAAATCTTTCACGAGAGCAGTAGTCTCCAAATATAATGCTTGATCAATAGCACCCTGAAATTAATACAAATTTTGAAAATTAATCCATCCATATCTGTACTTCTTTACATAGCATAAAACTAAGTCGCTTTCCGCGTCTGTCAGTAAGTTATGCGGATATATCCGCTAAGTCCTCCTAAACCTCCTAACGGTTTTTATCAGCTTTTCACCGCCAGTTACTTATTTTTTCAGAAGAGGTTTATATATAGCTATATACGCGGCTTCGCTCGCGATAAATAGAGCCTAATCAACCCCGTTTGATCCGCATCACTCTAGTAATATTATAAACGCATAAGTAATTCATTTTACTTTTTCACGACGAGCAGATGAACTGATCGTAATGAAAAGCCATGAGATAGACTACGTCCTGGCTACGAACCTAGGTTACTTATTGTCACAAAAAACCATATAAAATTCTACTACTAGTCTACTGGCTAATACTGGAATAGTCGATGGAATAGATACTTAAAACCCCATTAAGCTTTTAAAGTTCATATTCTAGAGACTAACCGACCAATACTATTGATACCTATTTTGAATGCGTAACGATATATAGTTCTAAAAAATCACTAAGCAGATGATGTGTCACCAAAATAATATTAACCCATAAACGCCCCACTGCTAGGTACGAGCTTCCCCATTTCAGGGGCACCGACAGTATTAAATCGGTGTAAATATATTAATAGAAACTATACCGTGTGGTACAGGAACTGTGGTTGTGCAGACATACTTTCCTTCGGACTCACCCAACCTCCCCCGATACCTATGCCTTTAAAATTCATATTTAACTTTTGCCTCCTTATCGCCTGAAATGCAAATAGTAAATTACCAATTTGAACTAAATTGAGTTAGAATAAAATCATGTTTTAATAACAATAAAATACGCACAGTGTATAAATACAAACCCAATCTTGGACATGTTTTCCCCCCATAACTTTGACCAAACAAGTAAGTTGGAGTTGACTGAAATTCCGCAAATTTTTTAAAGAATCTTCGTAATGCTCGAAATAGGTCTATTGCTGTAAAAAAGCGTAACTATCATTTTAGGTTGCCTGGAAGAAGCCACTTAGCGATAAGGCCACCTTTTGTTTTGTCAAGAAAATATTGTATACATCTCAGACGAACAAAGGTAGACCGAGCCCCGAGATCTCAGAGAGAGGCCGGCTAGGAATCCGATTTTGGAATAGGAAGCCGATCGCGCGCTGCGGTGCCTTACGAGAATTTGTATGGAACAATCGAATTAGCACGGATAAAGATGGAATTGCTCCCAGTGGTACCAGTGGTAATATTACCCACACACCCAAATGGATTTATGGGTTATAGTAATGTATCCACTGGACACAATGTATCCACATTGCATCTGCACACCACGTGTATACTACATTAAATTTACGCACAAAATTTGTAAAAAATGCTTTAGTAATTAGTTCATTTCTAGCTTTTATTCTTATAAGCTCCGTCTATATTTTTCTCCGTCTGAGGTATATATATTCAATTTGAGAATCAAGTTTTTATCTATCTAACTACTAAGGGGGCGTTCAAGTCTCATAAAAATATAACATCGTTTTTTTGAAGTTTATATGTAAAGTGGCTAAGGGACACGTGAGATTAAATGATTTCAGATTTCTTACTTTTACTTACAAAAGAAGCACAATAGCTAATGAGAATCTTAAGTAAAATAGAATAGGAATTAGCCTACATTTTTAACTTTATGACCTTCACAAAATGTTCTCTAGTGGAACTTAGTTTCAACAGAACTTTTGAATTTGAACGAGGGTTAAAAATGTGTCAACATAATATTATAAGCTACATACAGTCATGTCAAATTTATTATTTCTCTTATTAGAGGTATGGGTGTTTCCTATTTGGAGGTGACTTAACGGTTTTCTTATTTACGCTTACATAGAATAAAAGGAGTCTAAAATCCCTGAAAGTAGGTACGCCTTAAAAAATATTCACTTGAATTTCTTACATACCAAGTTGCTTGTCCGATTTTACAAACAGCGTATAATTGTTAACATAACTGAATCCGGTTCCAACAGGATGATCCAAAAGTAAAAGATTCCTCCCTTTTACCTAAAAGAGGAACCATTAATATTTTTAAAATGTATTACTATTCAAAACGAATTTCCGTTACTCGGACAAATCGCTTTATAACAGACGAATGTACAGCATATGGGTAGTACAAGATGCTGTGTTCGTTACTACATTATTCAAATCTTCGAGGTTGAACTAACTCCGACAGTATCTGACGGGTAGCTCCTAAAGACGTTAATTCGTCGAAAATGTTATCTCAAAAAATTTAAAAACCCGTGGACAAATAACATAACCGACATATTATGGTTGCTTCGAATAGGTACCCACTCGTATAAAAATAGTTTCCCAAATGGATTTACGCTTGCGATTACTACTCCATGCCTTTGTGTTCACTCTATCTAATAAACAGAAATCTTCAAAAAGGTTTTATATAGATTAATAGGGAGTAATTCCTTATATTAGCGAACAAAAACGCACATAGAAAAATACAATAAACCTAATTATGGTACCTACGTATATATTATGCATTGTGAGCAAAATACAACAGCAATCTAAAAGAAAAATACTTTCATATATTTCTTTATATAAATGACTCGACAGGGTTTGTGTCCACTCTCCTATTATATTAATGTTCTCTGCGGCCTCTCCAGTGTGTGAATAATTGAATATTCAAGTTTTAAATCTTTGATTTATGCCGAATGAAGGAGTTTTTGTAGGTATTAGAAATTACATATTTCACAAAACACTTGAGATCTTTATCATAAACACGCAATTCTTGTTTAAAAACAATCAACTATTGGTCATTTTCAAGCATTGTTATATACCCTAGCTGTGCCCGCGACGCAGTCCGCGTGGAATTTGTTTTATGCCCTCGATTTTGAAACATTCTTCATTGGTGCTCCGCTCCTATTAGTCTTAGCGTTATGATATATAGCCTATAGCCTTCCTCGATAAATGGGCATTGAAAGAATTTTTCAAATCAAACCAGTAGTTCCTGAGATTAGCGCGTTCAATTAAACAAACAAACAAACTCTTCAGCTTTATATATTAATATAAAATGTTTCTTGTAATAAAACTGCACAGCAAAACACCACCCTTCATGTGACCTATGAAAATCTCCAAAAGTTCCTAGGAAAAATTAACTTTTGAAATAAATATTTTTTCTCAAAAAATATTGTACGTACCCAAGTATGATTTCGTGGTTTCATGTCCATATTAATCGGGCCCAATTCCGCAAAATTCCCTAACCCTGAAGCAGCTAAACCTGGGCCTCCCTGGATCCATATTATAAAAGGTTTGTGATACGAATTAACTTTGGTTCCGTCGGCATAATAGAACCAATAGAACATATGAGCTCCAGGGCGCACTTCGAAGTAGCCATGGACACTCTCCTGAGCTAATGGACACCGTCCTAATACTTCAAGGTATGGGTTCCCATCTGTAAATTAATAAAGAAAGCGAATCTAATACTATTAAAATATAGTGTAACAACTAAATGTGGATACTATTTTTTTTCATTTGTCATAAAATAAAATCGATTTTAATGACGACGAGGTCTTCTCCTTTTATAGGCATTAGATCAGGGATGTTGAAAGTGGTCGATATCGACCCCCTGGGGTCGAGATCGGTTTCCCAGGGGTCGACATAAACGAAAACTAATTTTGGGGTTCGACGAGGTCTAAAAATCGTCCCCTATTCATTAAATACTGTATAAGTTGTGTTACGTGTACCAACTTGTTATAAGAATGACTAATATTTTAGTAGGCAGTATCATATTGTTGTACGTTTTTAAAACTCAACAAGTGGATAAGCGTGTACAGGTTCGTACAAGAAGAAAAACTTGGCAAGTCAGTAAGCGTGGACAAAGTCCTACAACTGGATGATATTTACTGAATTTTATGTCCATCTATATTGAAATTATGATAAAAAAATGATGTCAAGTTTCCTCACTTAACCAAACGCAAAATTTTGAAATTGGTTTATTGTATCAATAGGAAAAAACTACAGACAGGATTTTGAAAGTAATTTGCCTATGCGGGTCTGAGGTAATAAGTTCATTTTGGAAAAATTTCTCTTGTCCAAAATAGTTAGGGAATCCCTGCATTAGTAGCATTGCAGAGGCCTCGAAGGTAAACTTCTTTACTCCGGCTGTAACTCAGTTTGGAGCCGCTGGAACCTTCGCTGCATAATAACGGCTTCTCAGGATATGTATGGTGTTGTGTGGCACTTTTATTTATTACGAACAGATCCGAACTTTTTATAGGTTAAACGGCGTTTTTTTAATCACCCAAAATTCACTTTATATCTCAAATAATAATAAGTCATTAGGAAACAAGTTTTTAGGGTCCACAAACAATTTTTGAATAAATAACGGGGAAAATACATTCGTCAAACAAGGTTATGCCATTTTTGTTGATAACAAAGTGTGATTTGTGTTTACACCTACGCTTAATATATAAACACTAAAACTGTTTATGAGTTTAGTAAACAAATTTTGAATTATATTGAGTTTTAAATAGAAAAATAGCTTTTTTTTTTGCTTATATATTGCGACGTTGGTTAAAAATCGGTTGTGATACACGCTGACCGCAGCCATGGCACCCTCGCTTGGCTTGCGGGCTTTAGTCGAAAGTTGCGACCAGTGCCTATAACGGTGACTTAGGTAAGGTTAGGTTAGACTTTAAAGTTTCGACTGTTGCGTAACTATCTTCTATATCTCAGTCTTTCCATCACAACAAAAGCGCAGGGTCGACAGGGAGGAGGGGGTTTTTAGTGGGTATTGAGGTTGCTCGCCCGTGCGGCATCGCTCTGAGTCTTCCACAGTCCTCAGTGTCAAGCCATCGCGGACGGAGCGCAAACAAAGCATACTATTGCTAGCGTTCCCGCCCCCGATGGATGCGCGCCGTTTCCTAGTGACGGCCCTGAGAGTGCGTAAATCGGTTAGCATTTTCCCTCGCCTCAAAAAAAAAAAAAAAAAAGACTTTAAAGTTTAAACCAAAGCGCACGAGCCGCCGAGCGAAGCGATCGGGCCGCGGTAGCGGCCGGTGAGTGCCAGAACAGAATGGTCACCATCATCGCAATATAACGAAACGAACGAATGAAAAGAAATATCTCAAGAACTACATGTCTCCGAGATATGGGGGTTGCATGCAGAGGGGAGTACTCCTCACACTTCGCCACACCCACTACTTAAAATTCAATGACCACTAATCTAAAGTTTAAGCGTGATGCGTTTTAAAATCATTAATTAACAATGTCAGAATAAGGCATTAAACCCAACTACATCTACGCGCCACAGCCATTAACTAACATCTTGGAAGAAGAATACTATTCTTTTTTTCATGCTAAGACCATCATTATCACAGGTGTAGAAGAGACATGAGGGTTTAAATAAAAACAATCTCTTACCTTCTACATTAATATTTCCTAATCCCTCTCCCCCTCTGACGTAAAAAACAAGTAACAACACAATTAACATTATAATTTTTCGTATAACTCTTAAATAATAATATTCCAATACACTATATCTTTCCACGTGTGCTCCTTGTCACTTCTAATGTAAATACTGTTTATGCTAGCGTGTGATCTCATAATACTGACAAATACATGTAATAGGTAGGATAAATGAGCTAAAACGTTGTTATTTAAGCAAAGTATCGCAAACTGAGTGCTAACTACTATCATATAAAACAAAAAAAATACTATTATTCTACGTCACGTATGTCGTAGTCGTTCATTGGTTTCCCAAACGATAATACTTGATTTTTGACCTTTACATTTTACAATTGAACAATGCTGGTACGTCAAGGTACCTATACAGATAATTCGCAATGTGCTGGATATTTTTGTCACAAAAAAATAGGTGTATAGCTAATATTTTTTTTATAAAGGGTCATCAATGTCAGGTATTATCTAATCTTTACATTCTTTATTTTCTAAGTTTTAAATAAGTCACACAATTTGTACAAAATTCAGATTTGAAGCTCTTTATTTTATGCAAAATAAACTTAATATAAAAATAAATAAATAGACTAAATCCGATAATCCTATTAGGGTTCTGTGCCAATTTTGGTATTTTTTATGAAATGTTTTTTTGTATTTAGCAACTTATGCTAATGTTAAACCAATCAAACAAATTGAATCAATTTTGTTAAAAGGCGCAGAACTAAATAGAAATTACGAAAAGAATGACTTGAATTATTCAAATTTTTGTTTATATAGCAATTTGATGACTTTGGTTCATTCATCCAAGTTAATTGACAATCATGAACCTTCTAACATCGCCTTAAATGACAAAAAAGTGAACGTTCTCTCCTCTATGGAACCCTATAGAGGAAGCAGGAAAATACTGTTCACTTAGGAAAACCTTTTATACTCTGAATTTTATATTAAAAGTTGGACAACATAATACAATTGTTCGTTAATTCAGTAATCACTACTTTGACACTAAACATATGAAACTTACCTTAATAATCAGTAATTAAGCAAAAAGAAAGGAAGACGTTCTTGGGCGCCACCCGACTATGAGTAATACCGCTCGTATAAAAGCATAGTGACGCCAAAAGCTGTGTGTGATAAAAAAAGAATGAAATATACTTACACTAATTTATTAAGGAATTATTGTTAAATACTATAAATAATTATCACAATTAATAGTAACAATAAAAAAATATTAAAATATTGAAATCACCAGTAAAAACATTCGGCCCATAATTTTGCTAGCTGGACCGAACACAGACAGAAGTACTTCTCTTTTTCTTGCTGCTACCGGATTTGTAAATTATAGTTACCGTTTCCTCTCGCATGATACCCCCCCCCCCCCCCTCCCCCCATGCTTTATCTTGTGTCACTCACTGAGTTTTCCAATTTATACTTGTGAGCAGCATTACCCAGTGAACGCTATTACCCCTGTTTCCCCTAATGTGCGTAGTTCGAGACGCACTTGACCGATTTGGTAAAAAATCATTTCTACATCATCATTCCTATTCTGTAAATGCACTTTAATTTTAAATATTGTCATTATAAGTCTTATCTTTAGCATGCACTCAAAGCGGACGAATTCACGGGTAAATAATCAAAGAGCTAGTAGGTAAGCCACATATTTAAGAAGAGAGGACGTAATGGCAATAAAGTTTGTCACGTTCACTATCATGGACGCCAGTAATCCAATTAGTTTCAATGAAGCGAGAGCGGATGGAACAAAGTACCCTGAAGGACGTTTGTCGCGTAGCATACACGGAAGAGCTAATTCCGCGCGTCCGAAATTTAAAAGATAATTAAAATTATATTTATACTATATTTTTAGGATTCTGTAGCCAAACATCAATTTGCGCTCCACTAATAATCTCCTGTTAATGGCACCTGCACACTCTTCAACATTTTATTCGAACTCCTTCGCCATGCAGGCTGTCTTACTTTGGACTATTAAACTAATTTCTTAGGACATTTATATTTCTTTCTCTATCCTTTATTGTATACATAAATAGTTACATAATATAAAACTACAAAATAGTGGTGATGTACAAAGGCGAGCTTACCCTAAAAAGATTTTTCTTCCAGCAAACCTATGGGGTCTAGCAAGAGTGGGAAAACAAAATCAAATTTATTTCCATAATACAATCGATAACCTATTTAATTTGTATCTTTTAACGTAGATTACCCAACGCTGGGTCGTAAATAAGGGTTACCCACAACTTGTGTCTTCGCAATTTGTCAGGTCATTGTTTTATTTCAATACATATCTAATGTTTTTATCAGGCTAACCCTATTCAAAATTTTGGAAATTTTAAGAAACATTATTTTCTAATTTGAAACCTTTTTTTATAGTGGCTGTATTTTCGCAAAAAAAAAAGATTTTTTTTATTGCAGGTCAGCAGACAAGCAGACGGGACGGCCCACTTGATGGAAAGCAGTTACCATCGCCTATGGACATTTGCAACACCAAAGGTTTTACAAATGCGCTGCTGCTCTCTTAAGGGAGACTGGAACCTGGTCACTAATGCCGGAACACAACTCAAGGTTGTTATGGCGGCATACTCTAGACCAGGCGTGGTCGTCATCCAGTCGGGCAAATGCCCTACCACCTGGCTGTGGGTTGTTTTGTCGCCTCTTACGACAGGCCGCCCGGCCGCAGGAAATTGTATTCTTTCTCCGTTCCTGCACGGATAAATAAAACGAATGACGTGCAACTAATATTTTATTTTAAAAACAAATCAATGAATGAACCAACTAAAGTATTTTTATCGATTCTTGGGCTTGGGCGATTATTGGGGTGTCTTGTTGATGATTCAGTGTACGCTGGAAAACGGACTCGATTAGGAAACTCCGTTTCCTGCCTCGGATACCTGGTTGGCCGAACTGGCGTGAATCCTACCACATGCCCTAAAGGTCCTCCGACCACTTGGGGGTCGTATATCGTTTGAATTCCAGGTCGGTTTTCATTAACAGGCTTCACTCTATCTGTAACATTTCAAACTCGATGATAATTGCATCGAAGCACACAGCATTACACCTACAAGTTTTGTTCGCGAAAGCGTCTGAGACTAAATGCACACTGAGATTAAAATACTGCCCGGTATTGATAATTGTTATGCGGGCATAGTCCTACAAAGATCTCGAGCAAAACTTACAGGTTTTTTATACCTGCAGGCCGGGCTAAGGTTAGCAAATCGCAATAATCGAAAAGCATATTTATACAATAATAATAATTAAACCTCATATCCGTAATAAAATGTTGGCGGTCTCTGTAGTCTGTAATGGTCTATGCATTAGTGCCTCGTTGGTGCTTAATTCATTGAAACAAGTTTGATTTCTTTCAGGATAAACTTTTCGTTATTACTCTGATGGGTGTACGAGTTCGACCTAAGAGTTGTACGTCGTATATTACACAGAACACAATGATAACTAAAAATATACAATACAAACATTATCTCGTGTTTAGCCGACTAATAAATTGTATTTTTCAATCTGCACTCACACAAACACGAAACTTAATACCTAACTTATTTCAAGCTATATTCATTATTTTATAAATAGCTACTACATGTATCACGTGGAAATTATTGGACTGAATTGGCATATTATTTCCTCGGAAAACAAAGAATATCCCACAGTAAAGTATTCCTTTCGACATACATACATACATACATAACTTCACGCCAGGTCCCTTGCGGGGTAGGCACGAACAACAGAGCGCCATACAGGCTTATTTTTACACACCTCACTTGCTTCTTTGACATTCATAGCTCTTGTCATGCACGCTCGTCTGTTCTTAAGGCTCCTGACATCACCTTCTGCTAATACACGATCAATTTGATCATGGAAGGTATGTCGTGGCCTTCCGCGACTTTCTAAAGTAAACCAGTATTAATATTAATTTAATGTAAATACACACCTGAAGGTTTATGAGTAGACGGCGGCCTGTAATTGTTATTTCCAAAATATCCTCCAGACCAATAAGGGGATCTTGTTGGATTGTATTGAGGTCTAGGGGATCGGGTTGTGGTTTGTAAATGTGGTCTATTTTGTCCTCCATAATATCCAAAATTCTTATTACCATATTCTTTCCGTCTTTGATACTGAGGATAAGTTACTAAAAAGTAAAATCTAAGTTATGAGAGATGCTTAAAAATACATATTTAAGAATATTTTTTTAACTCACGCGTTTCCGAATTATGGTTGTAAACTATGACTAGAATAAAGAATTATTATGAATAACAATAAAATCATCTGCTTCTACTTGATTTTAAACTGTATAGATATATATACAAGGTAATTTTAGGGCATCAATTATTACTAGCAATTGCTGTTTGAAGCAATTAAGATTATAAAAATATATTAAGTACAAGATGCGGTATCTGCATCCGCATCTCATTCGAAGATGTCGGCTCCAATCCTAGCTTCAATCACACAAATTTTCTGACCTAATGTACATATTTTTTAAATTACCATGTGCTGACAATGAAGGAAAACATCATGAGGAAACTTGGAAATCGAGACTAATACAAATGTGTGCAAGTCGACTTGATAAACGAGGCGAACGTTTTATAACCCAAGTACTTTTTGACATCTTATTCTAAGAGGTCCGCATGTTATCCATATGATATCAAGCCAACATCCCAAATGTCTACCCTCGCTACGAGGACCCGACGGAGATGAAACGGCTACATATTTGTTCCCTACATAAGTAATTAACCGATTTCAGTAAAACATGGCCTTCTACCAAAGATTAATCTTTTGCAGTTTGTCTCATCATGTGAAAATAATAAGATGTTGAGTTTTGTTATGATGTTAAATAACATCTGCAAGAAAAACATATAGATTACCAGAACTTAGATCATTTTCATCGTAATCGTCGATTTCACCACAGTCATCCGCGTCGTCACTTTGCGGTTGCTCTTGAAGATCATCCGGTGGGTCATATTGATAATTATTATAACTGGGCGCCAAAAGATGATAGAACAATCCAAAAGTACGCCCCCTAGATGAATCCCATGCGGCAAACCTTTTATGTGGAGCGATTTTATTGGTAGGGCATAATGGGTTTACTGTTACCGCTTTAACATATACTAGAATAGTTAATACCTAAAAAAATAGAAATAATTAAGAAACACTAAATCCTTTCTTGAAATAAAACATCTATATAACACATACCTACCAAAATCGAATTATAGCCACGATAACTTTTAGTCAACATATTTAAGCCGTTATTAAAATATCACAATTTATCGTTAAAAAAACACTATTCGCTAAGAAATCAAGTTCAAATCTGATGTGAATTAAGAACGACGTCCCAATTTCATGTTGGATGCGCCTACGCATTTGCAAAAAAGTTTATATTGAGCAACTGCATTTCCATTTAGAGACGACTATAAATTTTGTAATAACAACGAAATCTTCCAAAAAGTGTTTCTAAAACATGGTTATAATGAGGTCATTACCGTTGCACACAGATTTAGGTTGCTCACAGGAGACTTGGCGTCCTTTGAATCACACACGTCTTAAACTACTTATCAAAACTATAAGACCCAAACCCAGCAAAAACCAACTGCCTGACCTCAAGACACTGTCAGCTTTCTGCGTGCACCGGAACACAAACCAACTTGACTGATAATTTCTTTTATTTTTCCTTCCACCCACTTTAATCTTATCTTATATATAAAATTCTCGTGTCACAATGTTCGTTCCCATACTCCTCCGAAACAGCTTGACCGATTCTTATGAAATTTTTTATGAATATTCAGTAAGTCTGAGAATCGGCTACTATCTATTTTTCATACCCCTAAGTGATAAGGGGTGTCCACCCCAAAAAATAAAAATATTTTAGATTTTTTTTTATTTTATGATACAGCATTAAAAATACATACAACCCTAAATTTTCAACCCTCTACAATCAACCCCTATTTTTAATAGCGATATTAGTATTTTTATCATTTTCTACTGGGATGATTTCGTTTTTAATTTGAACCAGGTAGATGGCGCTGCAATCGGGTACCAGAATTTAGGTGTTATTTTTGTTGTTGTATGTGTTGAAGTTTATCCCGGAATGGTTTAAATAAACAATTGGACCCAGTAGGTGACGCCGCGATACTCCTCCTAAACGCTGGGCCTGATTTTGATGAAATTTTTTGTTTGTTCAAGTGGATTTGAGAATAGTTTAGATTAACATTTGGTCCCGGTAGATGACGCTGGAATCGGGTTCTAGATTTTTATTTTTTAAATGCAGGACAACGTCTGCCGGGTACAGCTAGTATTATATAAAACTAGCTGACCCGGCGAATTTTTTTTTATTCTTTTATTTTAAAGGGGCTTTAAAATAAAAGAACAGTGTGTCAGGACTGAACAAATGAGGAGTAAGGTAATGAAGTGCACTAATTTATGTAGGTTTGATATAGGAATATTTAATAGTATTCTGACAGACAAAATCGAATGCATCCAAACAAATGTTAATAGATTTTAGTGAAATAATTTGTTTTTTTTAACCATAAGGTACAACGGGACTGACATATTTTTTGTATGTAAAAGTGCCTTCAAAATAAAGAGAGAAAAAAACATTCATGGCCTTGTTATCGATACATGTTGGAAGCCCCTCCTTCCTCTCTCTGATCAAACCATATATTTTGTAGTACAAATATTTTTTCGAATAATTCAGATAATTATCATGAGATTTAACAACAAAAACCCCAGTTAGTAATACGGTTTTAAGACTCATCAAATCGACATATTACATCCCTGCTACCTACAAATACATTCGATTGTGGTAGCTAACAACACCTACCACAATCGAATATATTTGAAAGAGAAAAAGTTGGGCGTCTCATCGTAATGAAGCTACTCACGGAAAATTAGCTTGTTAGTAATCAGTAGCAAAAAATGGACGGTGGATCCTCGACTATTAAACTTACATAAATTACAATATAAACAGACATAATATTTAAATGTATATGTTGTGTGTCATGGGACGACACCATCCCATGCATATTATAACTAAATAAGATTTAGTTTAATATTCTACAGCATCGTTAGACTATTATCCTCCATAGTCATTGCTGGACATAGGACATAGGGCGGAATAGGGCCTACATTACAAGGCATTCAATTGCAACTGAAAGAACCCATTCGATTCATTGCATCTTGCGTTCTAGTCGTTTACGGCGGGTCGTCATCCCACCTTGTAGGGAAATATCTTAACACTACGGCGTTCTTTGCTTAGTACGCGTAAACCGACATGTAAAAAATGAAGTATCCCACCATGAATTCTAATCTTGTCAAAGAGAATTCAGTTTTGACAAGTAAAAACTCAGTGTCAGTTGGCAAAAAGAATTAAATGCTCATAAAATTATTTCGGAGGCCATGGGCGACTGTGATCAATTTTCATCAGATAGATGCCTGTTTACTTGGTGGAAACAAACAAAATGATGTCTCAATAAGAGACAAAGCACGTATCTCCAAAAAAATACCAGTTTCACGAAGGACAAACAAGCAATAAGTATTTCGAGATGTGAAGATTTTCGTAATCCATTCTCCTTTTAAAGTGACTGACATCAATAAATTAAGCAATACGTATAAACCCAAATATGTAATCTATATTCATTATCAATAACTAACTTATAAATATAAATCGAGCAAGAGCACGTCAGTGCACGAACATTAAACACGTGACTTATTATCGTCTTACTTAAATAAAAAAGATCCCAAAGCATTGATATTAACAACGTCAAATCTCATGAGACTGACTATCTATGGGTGTGCCCAAAAGCTCTATTCTAGGCCCCTTTTCCTTTTATATATACCTATATTAATGTTTTGCTATTACTGTATTATTGATATAGTTATGCGAGGTATTGTGCGTTGCTGATGACAGGTCACTTATATTTAAAGTTGATAGAAATAAATAAAACTTTGATGACGTAAACAACGCCTTTACTCCAATATTACCGTAATACGAGTATTACTGGTTTACTGTACATAAGTTATTACCTAATCCGAACAAAACTAAATGTGTTAAGTTTATTATGCCCAATATAAAAGAATACGATGTTAATATTCTTAATGATACTAGTTTTAACCTAGTATATTCAACTGTATTCTTAGGCATTAACCTAGATCACAAGCTCCAGTGGGGCGCTCACATATCTAATCTCTCAGGAAAACTTAGTTCTGCTGCATATACAGTTAGAAGAGTTAGACAGTTCACTGACGAAGACACTGCTAGCGTAGTTTATTTTAGTTATTTTTATAGTATGGTATTTTACTTTGTGACAATGCTGTTAACTTGGAGGCTAAATTTGTTTCATAAAAAAGAACCTCAAGGTCGATTTACAACCTTGGCCCTCGGGAATTTCTTAGAAAACGCTTTAATCAAATCGACATTATGACAGTCCAACCTACCAATATATTTTTAATAATATACAAGAATTTTCGCCGCGGCTGCACCGCGGTCAAACTCTAGTGCGTGCCTCTTATTTAACGAACAACCATTAATACAGGCTCAGAAATTTCTGTATTCTGAGAATACAGGTTACATTGCATAAAATTTTTATATTAGGGCTTTTTGAGCCCGGAAGATTCACTTCATTTTATATCGCAAACTATCCCCTCTTCCGGGATGCAAAGTATCTACGTCAATTTTTGGTATTAAAACTACGTGTACAAAATTACAGCAAAACCAATCAGTACTCCAGTAGTTTTTCCGTGAAAGTTTAACAGATAAACAGACCGAGTTACTATCGTAATTTTTATAGATATCTATAAACATAAGATATTAGTCGGGTTGAAAATAGGGAATGAATCCTGTTATTATGTCTTATCTTACTGAGTATGCACTGTTTACTACAACTCCGTTAATTCTTGGAAAATAATTGTAGAACGTACTTCTGTATACAATTTATTTAAAAAAGAGCTTTTATTTAAAAAGAAAAGAAAGGATATTTTTATTTTTTAACCGACTTCGAAAAAAGGAGGTTCTCAATTCGTCGGGATCGTTTTTTTTTATGTATGTTCACCGATTACTCCGTGATTTATGATCCGATTTACGTGATTCTTTTTTTGTTCGACGCGGAATAGCATCCGATTGGTACCCTAAAAATTTAACATAGTTTGGCCTAGTAGTTTTCATTTTATGACCATTTTTTTATGAAAAAAAAATTTGAGAGGTGTCAAGGGACACCCGGATGGAACGAAGTTCCTTTCGATTAATTAGTGAAGGAATGCGACCAAATGCACCAAAATGACAAAAATGGCAAATCACAAAAAAGTGTCGTGACAACTTTTTGTAAGAATTTTTTCCGTCTAGCCCCCCATTCGTACCGCGCGATAAGGAACTACGTTCCAAAAAATTCCTTTTCGTTCCATATGTACACACCGATTACTCTGAGATTTATGATTCGATTTACGTGATTCTTTTTTTTTCGACCCAGTATAGCTGCTATGTAGTCGGTCCCCAAAAAATTGACATAGTTTGGCCCAGTAGTTTTCATTTTACGAACATTTTTTTGTTCCCATTTCTTGGGACCTATATTTTTTAAGAACCGCGGCACCATTCGTATGTCCACCCATACATAGCTAGACACTAAAAAGTAACAAAAAAAACTTCGTTTAAAAAAACCGACTTTAAAAACTAAAATGTATAAAATAACTTATTTATAAAGCTATTATTATTAATATATATTATCTAAAACATCTTGAAGTCGGTGCAAAGTAAAACATAAAAATTACTATATTTTGAAAATTACTAAGCACTGACTTTAAGATGTTTTAGATAATATATATTAATAATAATAGCTTTATAAATAAGTTATTTTATACATTTTAGTTTTTTAGTTTTTGAAGTCGGTTTTTTTAAACGAAGTGTTTATTTTTTTATCTAGACGTGTAGCTGAGGAGTCGTTTCCGCTTCTCCTTAACAACAATAACACGTAGCGAAGCGGTGTACATATTAGAATAGGAAGTGAATCTAAATTATTAACTGATGTGTATGACCATCAGTGTTCTCCAGTAGAATTTATTTTGAATAAAAAAATAATTTCAGTTGAAAGTCAAAAATTCAGTCTTATAAGTTTCTTCTCAATTTACGACTTTTGTTTGTTCAAAAAAATGTGTTGGATTCAGCAACCTTTTAGAGTTACCGATGTTACTGTACAGGTGTCATGTTCTCCTAGTATTATTTACATTAACATAATAAGAGGTATTATTATTTTACTTTGAAACTAAGATATGACTAATGTAAACATCGATTTACGACGGTCCTTCAGAATATAAATAAATGTTTTACGTCATTATACGAGATGTTTAATCAATATTCTCATACTCATAACAAAATCTATTATTTATAACATTTATTACGCTATAATTATATTTATGTATATGTTAATTAACAATGAATAAACAATCATTTCCATGAAAATAAATAACTCTCGAGATTAACCGTAACGTCAGATAGGTAGGTACAAAAAAAACATTAAAATTTTCCATTTATTGTTTATTATGAAGACTCAATTATTGAAATTCTGCTTTACAATGGATCGGTTACGTATGAGGGCTACCACGGATACAGTACTGATCTCCCCTGTCCTTAATATCATAGATGATAAAGAAACCTATGGCCCGCATTCTAAAACAATACTCTCTCAAGAAAAGTTGAATAAGATTAATTTTGTCAGCCAGCCGTACTTCACTGGTGGACACAAACCTCTCTCATATTGGGTCGCAGAGAATGTAAAGCGCTCTGTTGCCGTAAATGGTTGAAAATGGAGTGCAAGAGAAACAACTTTTTGTTGGTGTTTACTGATAAATAAATCATCACAAAACTTATCATAAATCTACACGATATCAGACGTAAGGTGGTTTATATGTAATTTTTCTAGTTACTTTAAGATAAGAAAAAAAATCACAAAACACCTCACAATAATTATTGTCATGAAACCATTTTACTTTGCCAATTTCTATCAATAGGATAATAAAATATAATTTCTACATCTTTATGAAAAGAGAGATCAATTATGGATGGTTTTTTTTAAATACTACTTTATTTTATACACAATAAAATAATAATGCATCTGAAAAACGACCTTGTCTATAAAATCTCCGCTATCGCCCGAAAAATCCTTAAAGCCGCGTTTTCGCTTTAAGTTTCGCGTGTTTATGTAAACACCTAATCCGAGCGTACCGACGTCCGAGTACGGTGTTTACACAATACGAGGATCGTCCGAGTAGACATCCGAGTGCACTCGGTCCGACCCAACTCTTATTGTGACAACGCGGCTTAAGGACGTTGGCGTTGCTACCAAAGCACATGGACAGGGGCGCCTACTCAGTGAATATCTCGGTCTACAGCTTTCCTCCACTTGCCCTTACATACAGCATATACCGACAGTGTCTACTGAGATAAAGGCCGTCTTACGACAAATTATGCCACTTCAATTTAACTTATTTTGAGAGCTTGATTCTGTTACAATCCCACTTCTAATTTTTTGCCTAGTAATGTCACAAATTTTTGCTTCAGTATATTGTATATTAAATCTATATTAATTTGATACATATTTTTATATATTTCAAACAAAAACATTATTCTTACATAACAAACAGTACATTAATGGAATTCGTTTAAAATAAATAAACTCAAGTAGATTAAACTCACAAAAGGTAGAATGTATTTTTTTTATTATACACATTTCTTAATTCATATTTCACAGGACATTTCTTTCCCTCAACACTTATGTCTATCTGGCAGTTTTTCATGGACTATTTGAAGTTTATTAAATGCACTTCCTTTTTAAATTCATGTTCTACGTTACTTTTACTTAGATTAATATTTAAACTAACTGCAACGGTCAGAGTCGAATCTCTTAATATTAAATCTGATTAAATTACTATTTTTGCTATTTAGTTCATATTAAATAACAAAATTAGAGTAGTACTAAGTAGACTAGAACGTTTGATTTCAGTTAATATTAAAGTAAAGAATCAGTTGATAATGCAATATTTTGAAATTACAAATAAATCAATTTTTTTTTGAAAAATAAATTTTTAATTGCTATTACTTGATCGATCTCTAAGCTCTCTCAGAGTAACAGTGGTTGACTGTATATTACTATTGTTTAAAGTTTAAAATGGAATTTTCTTCCTCTCTCTAATTTGACTATGGCGACGGCACTATGTCCTACATTAAAATTTTCCAATATTTACCCACCAGAAACCTTATAGTAGTAGAATAATTAAATCGGAATTCATTTTAATTGCACATTACTAATAAATACTAATAACACTGAATTAACGTCACAGTAATGAATAAATTGATCACAGATATGTTTAAGACATAACATCAAACATTTAAAAAGTAATGATTTTCTTTCGAATAATTGTTCAAAAACGTGTCAGGTGCCTAGAAACTACTATAAAAGCTGCTACAATTTCAATACACCTACCAACTACTTCTAAATACAAAAATGGAAGAATTTATCGATTAATATTTAGGAGGGTATTAAAATTCATTTATAAAAAGGATTTAAAAATGTTAATTTGTAATAAAGTAATGTATATTTTATATCGACATTTCAAAGATGACTTTAACAGAAAGATAGAACAAGATCCATGTTTCTTCTTCTGTTCTATACTTATATTCTATTTCTATTGTTCCTAATAGATGTTTAATAAGAACTAACACACCTCTAGCAATTTTGGCAGTGGACTTATTGCCGTATATTAGATAAGTGTTTTATATCAAATCAAATCTTTTTCACCTCACTAGCTCAGGTATTTTTGGCTCAAGCCATATTTGCTCAACAAAAATGTACAAAAACTGATTTATAGCTCACCAATAAAAAGATGTTCTTTGAATTTTGAACATCACTAACTTTCATTTCTAATTTTTTTTAATGATGACTCTTAACGTCTTAACGTCTTCGCCGCTTATTTTTCCATTTCAGAGTCGAGAAAAACAGGCACTTAGATAATTACAAGTTCAGCAAAAAGATTTTGGTTGGTAATAAATATAATTTTTATTTCTAACTAGAGACAAACGGATTCAGTTCTAATCTGGATGTGTTGTAAAAACGAGTCTAAAACTGAGAAATAATCAGACATAGCTTTCAGAAGACTATGTTTCTTTTATATTAAACTATTGGATATTTTATTATGATCAATTTAGTTGCGCAATTGTTTTTTAATAATTTACATCCTTTCACTAGCGAGGTGAAACATCATGTCTGCCATACGTAAGCAAAGGCTTTTTAGTGCCTTTGAAACCTTTATTATGCTCAAGATTCAAAATTAGATCTACTCTGCCTTCAAGATCCTTGAGTTTCTCAAGATTCAAATTCAGCACATACTTTCCTCTTGTATTAACATCTTAAAATATATTGCACTGGACATTCACTTTGTGATTCAAGAGAGTTTACACGACTTCTGGTTGAAAAACAACTGCTTCCTTTACAAATGTGTCAGTCGATTGCCAGCAACTTTGTGAGCAAGTGAAAATAAGTACCGAAAGGAAATGCAAATGTGAAAGCTGAATATTATTAGGTGATAATCGTAACGCTTCCGCAAACTCTGGTACTAACTGTAACTCGCATAGCAGCCTCGAACCGCAGCGGAGGCAGATTGATGGTATATTTGGTGATTCAGGAGTATTTGCTGCACTCCGCAGTGGGGCGCCTAATATCGGTGCTTCGTCCCTGGAATACCTAGATGAAAATATTTTGAAATTAATTCGAATATTATATTTATACATACATACATACATATTATCACGCCTTTTTCCCATGGGGGTAGGCAGAGACTATAGATCTCCACTTGAGACGATCCTGACAAACAACTTTCGCTTCATCTACTTTCATTAACCTCTTTATACATGCATGTCTATTTGTTATGCTTATTACCTGACCTCGTTTTAATACTTCTGTTATTTGATCATGCTGTGTACGTTGTGGTCTACCAGTACCAACTCTACCATTCACAATACTGTCATACACTTGTTTTGTGATTCTATTTTCATCCATCGTCTCTACATGCCCAAACCACCTTAACATTCCTTTATCCTTATTATATTTATTGACACCAAAAATAACAGAACATTCAAAACACGACATGCTACAACTTAAAGTGATAGTAATCACAATGAGGACTCTTCCTCTGATGTCATAATTATACCTATTAGAGTTGAGTTAAATAGTTATGATGACAAAGTAAGGTCGCTTATCCCGTATAAAAAGTATGTATTAGTAAATTATGCTAATACCGGTCCATTAAAAATATATACTACTTTACCCACATAGTATATATATGTAAAAGCGAGTTTGTTTGTTCATTTATTTACTCCTCTATTACGACGTTTGCGCCTTGTGTTATTCACTGTATTTTATAAATGCTGTGCATTAAATGTGGATAGCACATAAAATGTAATTTATTTGGCATTTGATAGAACCTCATTATATGTAACAGTATGTTATTAATAAACAATATACATTGTGTCAAATATATAATAATAACCCACTACTGGACTAGGGCCTTCCTACTTTATTAGAGTGAAACCTGCGCAGCGGATCGGTGAATTTGATACATCAGTCATCTCGATATGCAGGTTTCATCACAATGTTTTCATCGTCCATCAACATTTGGTAATTGTAATTATATGAAAATTCGGTCAGACAACTCCATGAGTACTGCATGCTTCCTAACCAGGAATTGAAGATATATTTTTGAAACAAGAATGTCACCCCATTCACCAGTCTCAAACTACCAAAGCTAATTAAGCTACTCTGCTTCACCTTGGATTATTGTGTTGCCTATATTATTATATAAGGAGACTAAAGTTTTATGACAATTTATTCAATATTTGATTGAACAAATTTTTTTATGATTGATATTTGATACATAACAATATGTTAGTAAATCATTAACATCATGAGAAATATACATGCCTCAAAATCTGCCCAGGATTCTGTTGCAAGCGGGTGAGGAACGAGTGGAATAATCTATCGCCATGCAATGGGGCGGCTTCTTCGTAAACCTCGTCTTCGGAACCCCCGCCTGCTCCCGCACCGCCCGCGATGCGATCAACCCCACAAGGTTCCAATTCTGTTTGCAATGTTTAGATAACATACCTTTTATTTTTTAACAAATACACAAATGATGACAAAGACCTTTCTGAGAAATGTTGTGTTCCAAAGCAGCTCCCCAGATTTTATTTGTATCTGTATGCTTTTAAACATAAATTTTATAAAATAAAATAATATGCCCAAATTGACTTGAAAACATTTAAAAAGCTAATTTTTTATGCAGCCGAATATTTACAAATCACACCCCGGAAAATTTCCATAGGGGTATAAAAACATAACAGATTTTATTACATAAAATTTACTATCAATCAGTGAAAAATCACTTTGAAATTCGTTTTTTTTTTATGTTGGCCATTTCAAATCATTCCCAGAATACAGTACTTTTCATGTGAATCCCAAACAAAAAGACAGACAAGAAATCTAAAAAAAATTACATACAAAACAGTAATACAGTACAAATAATACAAATACAGAGATATTGCATGTTTAGAATTTTATAAGATTATAGATGATTATTGTGTGAAATTATCTCATCATCTATATCATTTACTTTATTTTGTATCAATAATACACTTTGGCAAGAATTTGGAAAGCAAAACAAAGACTTGTAAAGCTACTATCTATACCAACTTACCATTTTCCCTTTTATATTTGTTCAATAATTCATTCACTTTTTCATCGTTAATAGGAGCTCTATTCCATTCTTCTTCCACATAAATAAACTTTGGAATGAATTGCATAGGAGCACACATCAGGCGGCTTCTCAAGTCAGGGGGTAATTCTGCTGTCTGTAATACAAAAAATTCACTATGGCCAACTAATCAAAAATGTCAATGTCCTATTGTTAAAAGTACAGGCCAGTTATTAGAAGTATACCTGATGCAACAAGGCCTCGACATCATTAGTTGGGGCAGTAGGTGTGTCCACTGTGACCAGTCCAGGATCATCTCCACCTTCCAATTCAGCATCAGCCACCGGTGCACCCACAGCTCCTACTGCACCTATTAATGAGTAGACAGGTGAGATTATCAATTTTAAAATGTGAAATTGTATTACTAATATTAGCCTGTAACTTTATCTATTTTAGACAAATGACATTGATCAGTCCTTATACAAAGAAATCAAAAGGTAATCTGAGATAAGCAATTAATGATATATCATACAGAAAAGCATATTACAGCAAGTAAGTCAAGATATCAATTAGAATTCTAAGCAAAATTGCATCAAAATAAGTATAATAGTTTCAAAGCTAATGAACTCTAAAAAATTCTAGAGAGTACCATGATCTTCAGGCATTAAAATTGTTACATTTTCATGTTACTTTACTATCTCTTTCTCTCTAAATCTTCAATTAATGTTGCAAACCTTGCATAGGAGACATGTTAGCATTGTGAGCGTCAAACATTTTCAGGTGACCAAGGGCTTGTTCCACACTCTCCAACTCAAATGAATTACTTTCTTCATCTTCATCAGAGTTTCTGCAATTAAAATATAAGAGAAAAATATGTATTCAATTATAATACTATAAATGAAACTAATATCTGTAGAGATATAAGTCATACCACCCAATCATATTGTGCACTAGAAAATAAAAAACATTTTCCAATTCAATTATAGTTTCAGGATATTCCAGCTAGCTTAGTTGTTATCTACTATAATTGCTCATTTATGACTCTCAATAGAATACAGATAGGCCCAAAAAAGATACTTTTACACACAAGTCAGGTAAAGCACAACCTTTAACAGCTAGTTTACACATTATAAAATTTGATGCAAACCATCCGATTTTAATTTATGTATAAAAATTTTACAATTATTAGATTACCTTTGAACAGCATTATTAGGACTTGGTGCATTGTCAACATTCATGAAATTCCCATTAGCCGAGTCACCATTGTCATTCTCATCCCATTCATCAGCACCACTGCACCATGTCAGTGTATTATCTTGATTTGTCAAGGAAACTGTTGTACCTGGGTCAGTGTTTGAATTGTCTAGAATCTGACTTCTTACACATAGCCAGCTAGAAAAATCAATATCATAAATGATTATAAAAATGATTAAAAATGTTAGCAGAAGCAATGGTAAACACACATGTATACACAATAACACAACAATCTATAGAAATAGATTAATATCAATTAATAAATATAAGTTGAATGAAAATGAAAGAAGAGTTTTACTTATATGATCTTTGTTTTTATGCCATAAATAATTCAATGTATACCTTTCCGACTGGATCCAGCAATTAGGATTAATACACGCAAACACATACAGTGTCCGATGGTATAAAGAATTCTCAAGTGGTGCATAACATTGGACAATTAATATCCTGTGTAAGCCACATAAAGGACACTTGGAGTTAAATTGCAAATTTTCCAGTGGTGGCCAGTCCTAGAAAAAGGGATATGCGATAAAAATAATCGCGATCGATATGAAACCATATTTCGTGTTATAATTACTCACTGGTAGTCCACCAATTTTATTAACGGTATATTTCAATGTTATTTGGCCCTTTTCACTTATAATATCTTCTTCGTATCCTAGGTAAAATTTTCCTTTTATTTGTGCCATTTTAATAATAACCACACAAACAATATAAATTACAAAGAAAATTGACAGAATTTTGCGGCACTGCTAAATTGATAAGTTGCTATTTGCTAACCCGGTTTTTGTAGTAGTAAAATTCGCCACAAAAGCAGGCAAGAGAATCTTAAGCCATACAGCCAATTTTAAAGTTTATGGCAATATTATTTTATTATATTTATGGCTTGGAAACTAGGCCTTTAAGCCAGATCTTAGTTTATAATATACATTTAGTTTCTTCATTTTCTTAAGCCTATGTGTAGCACAGCTGAACTGTAGGTAATCAGCTAGTGCCATTCAACGGAGTTCTTGTGACAACTCAAAAGGCCACATTTGACTATACAGTTCACATTTCTCACAAAACACATAATCACTACTCAAAAACTATCAATATCCTACAACTATTGTTCATTTTAGAGTAATTTTACACATTTTTAGAAAATAAAACTGCACAGCACAACATCACCTTTCAGTTCCCGCCAAAAACTCCGTTTATGGCAATAGGTAGCGCAGTTGTATAGACTATAACTTACGCCATACAACGGAGTCCTTGTAAAAACTCGAAAAGCCACATTTGGCTACACAATTATTTCTAAAGATATGCACATCATAAAAGCTATTCTTGAATAAAATGTTCTCTTGACAACTGCTAGGTTTACTGAGCAGAGCGTAGACAGAGAAACCTATCTCTGTCTACGGAGTAGAGGACGGAAATATAATGGTTAAAGTTGGGTTACTTTGAATAGTACCTTGGGCGTTCATTTTATAAAATTGGATTTGGTGGTTGGCTTTAATCATAATTTCATTGAAGTACTTTTATAGGGACCGTGGGCGCTAGGAGGTTAAAAAAGCTGCAAAGCTGTCAGATGAGACAGTTAGTTGTAGGACGTACTTATCAAAAAGTAGATTGTATATATAAAGAGTGCATATCTATAGAAGAACATAGCCTTGAAAATCACATATGTCTGGGGTGACTGGGATCTCACTCATAGGACTTACAACATTCGAGAATTAGCGTGCCCTCAAAAAAGAAGTGACAAAAAAAAGATACAGGTACGCGCAAAATCCCCTCCCATGATTCCATTGGTGAAGTGAGTTGCCGGCATCTCGGGGTGACCTAAGCTTGTTGCGCGGTTGAACAATGGGTGTAGCTTCGCTCGTCATCTTGTGTTCTACCACATAAGCGCCGGGTATGGGACGCAGGCTTAGGTTTAGCGGAGTAGTTGGTTTCGCCCAATCCTACAGCTGATCATCTCATCATGGGGCGGAAAAAAATAAAAAAAAAGTTGAGTATATTATCTATGATTTATGCCATAGATAATATACATCTATGCAGCTCTGTACTCTGTGCCGTTTTCCATTTATGAATCGGTGTGGTTTTTTGGTGTGGATTGTGGGATCAAAAAGCGACTTACGAAAAAAGGAAACAGAAAACCTCGTGCCCCAAGTTGGTAATTTTAATCTAAAACATCAAGTTTCATTTTGTATTATAAATAAATTATATCATTATGACGAACGAAGCTCCTGTTCCTCCATCCGTACTTTGGGCCCAGCGCAAGGAGGATATCTTCCTCACATTTAGTATCGAATGTAAAGAACCTACAATCAAAATTGATAAAGAGTCTGTTTACTTCAAAGGCATTAATGCCCAGGATAAGAAAAGCCATGAGGTAACCATACAGTTATACGATAATGTAAATCCAGATACCAGTGGCTTTGTAAATAAAGGCAGGTGTATAGAAATGGTACTTCGCAAAGAAAAGAAGGATGCCCCATACTGGCCATCATTAACAAAAGACAAAAAGAAGCCTCATTACCTTAAAGTTGACTTCAACAAATGGAAAGATGAAGACGATGAAGAGGAAGATGGTGGAGGTAACAATTATGATCTAATGGATATGCTTCAATCAATGGGAGGTGGTGGTGCTGGTGATAAGGCTGATAAACCATCGTTTGATGATTTGGAAGGTGATTCAGATGATGAAAATTTACCTGACCTTGAATGAGATATCCAAAGTGATAATAATTACATTTATTAGCAATGACTACATTATGTATAAGGTTTTTACTATTTTAATAAAATCTAATTAAGTTCTGATTCATTTTATGTAAGTCAGGAAGGAATACCATTAAATGACATCTACATGTTTATATTCTGTTTTATAAGTGATAAATTGTGTTTTAATCGCATTGCACCTAAGCTCTTGAAGTTATAAATCTTACTGCATTACATAGGATAGTGCTAGTGAATGTCATACAGATGTAGCCAAGTATTTAATGCATTATTTTATTTTAATGTAATACATCCATCATTGGCAGGAAACTCATGTATGTAACTAATTATGAATGGTGTTATTGTTTAAAGTTATAAATTAGTTGTATCTGGACCGTCACTAACATTAACCCAGGTGTAGCAAGGGCAAGAAGGCTCTGATTACTTATTTAAATTTATAATACATGAACTCATAATTATCAATTAAATCCTTCCTAGTAAATTGTTACAGTGGTGAAGGCTCAATTTTTTTATTATTTTTACTTTCCTACCGAAACATGGTATTATTAATTACCACTAAAACAATTGATGATAATAAAGTACATATTTTACATATTTAACACTTACATGAAAATATAAGTAAAACTTTGATGCAAGCCATTTCTTCTCTTTGTTGTAATAGAAGTTCAGAAATGTTCATGTATTCGGACTTGATGCTATAAAATTACTTGATTGCAGTTGATAGTTCGGATAATAGTGAATCTGTATAACTGAGGGGTGGATAATCCATTTGCCATTGTATTTAATTAAATAAACTAATATCTGTGGTAAGAATTTCAATAAGTGCAGCTATGTAGCCTATAACTTTTTAGTGTAGCTTCCGCTTTTGAGATCCTGAGCCATGATCACTGTAACATTTATATCGATAGATGAAATATTATTCATGTTTAGGCATTTTTTTTCATAAAGATGGCCAATTTTTTAAAATTATCTAATTGAAATAATAAATGATGTGCAATAATGCAATAAATTTACACCACACTCAATGGCTGCTCTAAGCAAAGTATGGCTGTAGTAGACAGCTTTTCATATAATAGCAGTTACTATGCAGTTTGCACCTAATTTCAAGTTACTTTTAACTTCTCATGGGCTATAATAAGAATTTATTTTATTCTTTTAAAATGCTGTAGTAATTGAAAAGGATTAATAAATAACTAATGGAAATGCTAATAAAAGCCACAGTATATTTATGGGGCTTATTGTTTTATGCTATAGTTATTCCTTTTATAATTTGCACTTAGTACCAGTTGTTACATTCGAAATATAAATGCTATTCATGCATTCTTATAATTTTTAAATAAAAAGGTGGAATAATAATGGAGTCATCATTTTTTTAAGTTAATAAAGTGTGGTATGTAATAGAATGGATTTTTATTTTTAACTTTTAAAAGTACTGAAATAATTTTCTGGGATATCAAAGTAGGTTTTAAGGTAGGTTATGGTCAATCTGTAGTACATAATTAACATATAAACACACATTGTATATCCTCATGCTAAGCCAATCATGCTTGTATTATGAGTGATATACAACCAGCGTTGCCAGATGACCATGACAATTAACCCCCAATTTTTTTTTCAATAACCCCAAAAATAAGCGTTTTGAGAAAAAAAACCCCAAAATAGTTTTACTTATTTTAAAGGAGAAAGAAAAAATCAAAACCACCGTCGTAGCGAAAACGTCACTAATGACGTCATCATTTTCCCTCACGGGGCGCTCATAACGACCCGTGTCAATAGGTGCGTTAAATAACCATTCCACTTGAGTTTACGATTGTGACGCCAGCAAATAAGTGAAACGGAAAAACCGCAGTTGTGAACGTGATCATTGTCAGTCTCGGAAAGTAGCCTATGCGATACGACGCATACGAGTAGAGACGGCATAATAAATAAATAACGTAAATGAACGAACGAATGAATTGGATTATTAAAATGAACTATTGAATTGAAGTATGATTCACTAGTAGAGTATAATTCTAAGATAAAGTAATAATACCGTATTGTGACTTAGATATAATAAATAAAGTGATGAGAGTTGTGTTTGTAGATGAATTATTGATACTTAAAATATCTCTCCAAAATTTCTCACAACAAAATATTTCCCCCCGAAAGTGCCCCCAAAGAATCTTTATCCCCGAATCTCCCCCCAGACGTAAAAAAAAAACCCAAATTTGCAGGGAATCCCCCCCATCCGGCAACACTGTATACAACAGACCACTCTGGTGCAGATCCCAGACACCCAGACCATAGTAAATAACAGAAAGTTCACTTACAAAATTTACCATACAATGTATTGAACACAGATCATAGTGTTTCTATGATCTGTGGTATTGAACCTCCATGTTGCAGTAAGATAGGCCGGCAAAGACTTTACCACAGAGGATGACAAAACTTTTGTTTCTGTCAATACATGTTCAATTTACTTTTAATGATGTTATTTAATTTGTAGCCATTAAATTTAAAAAAAATTATTTAATGATAAATAGTATTCGATTCTGATTGCCGTAAAAATACTGAAATGTCACATTGTATTAGCCTTGCTAAATAATTCAGGAAACCTCGTATATTTAAAATCACTTTGTAAATTGGCCATATCTCAAGCTTAGATCATATAGACATGTTATAACTCAATGATCTCAAGCTTTGGTTTATGTAGGTTGTTTTAGTATGGACATTAGCTGTTCATATTAATCTCTCTCAGGGTTCTATTAAATTCAGTAGTCAAAGGTTATCTTAAGATTGCTGTCGGAGCGTCCGCTTTCAAATCCTCGCGTCTTCTCCAATTCGGCAATTTACGGCATTCCTCTCAATATATTCTATAAATAACGGTCTCGGCAAACGTTGTCCTGCCCTAAACAAATTAAAATCTAGAACCCTATTCAGTGCCACCTACCGGTTCTAATTGTGTATCTAATCCACACCGGGACTCACTCACATACATGAAACATTAAAATCGTAGAACCCGATTCCAGCGCCAAGCATTTGGTTTAGAATGATGGGTTATATTATTGAAGTTTTAGTAGGGATCCCTAATTTTTATATAGCTTATATTAATCAGGAATAATATGGCAATCGAATGGTGAAAGAACTTTAGAAATAGATCTAGTAGTTTATTTGTTACAAACCTACAAAAATACAAATGTGTATACGCATGAAAAAAAGTCTTCCACGCTATGGGCATCCCAGAGAGACTATGACATCATCATCCTGTCATCCCTGAGTTTTTCGTCGTTTAAGGTCTCTTTTTTTATCAGACATGAACATTCAAATTGTTCTTAATAAATATAGATTCAAATTGAATCTTAAGAACTTACATAATTGTTTCTAACATAACCTTGGCCATACGCTTGTAAGTTTTGTTCGCGTAAGCTTTATTAGGGATCAACTACTGGCACCCTCACAGCCGAGTCTGATATTGATAAATCGTAATGCACGCTTAGCCTTAGAATAAAACTAGTTGAATAGGAAGTGCATCCATGCAGCCCTACGTAATAGGTACTCTCGCTGCGAAAGTATTGGACCACAACGAAGTGTCGTTCCCCACTTTCCTGCTGGCTGAAGTAGAAGCGGACGTGATATAAACACCCCACACACTTCTGTCACACCACAATGATTCGTAGTGTGACAGAAGATGTATGTCAGAATAGAAGAGTGTGGAAGGAAAAGACATTGTACCGACCCCAATTAATTGGGATATGGTGAAAGAAAAGAGAGAGAGAATACACCAATGTGCACCAAATTGTAAATTGGTAGAAATAAATAACACAAACAAATGATAAGCATAATAACTTTAATCAAAAAATAAACACCACAATTACTTTGATTTTTCAGATAATGTTATTGATAAACTAAACAAATGAAATTGTTGTCCATGTCGCCTAATATTTAAGGTTAGTGTCATGCAATATACAAGTCTATTGAGACTTTCACATTTCAAAATGTACGCAGCCCCTTGACCAGGGCAAAATATCGGCGCACCATAGCTTTGGCAATCAAACATAAAATAGGAGGAGTCCATTTTTCCGAATGCCAAATTTTTACTTGGACTAGTTAAAATACCAAGAGAATTCTTCTCAAAAAAGTAAGCCAACGCTTTGCTCAAATTAAATCGATCTGGGAGTATATTATAGACAAATCCAAATATAATCTTATCAAATTTGACTGTAAATGAATATGGGTACATATCATCGAATTTATTTTCAAGGTCTTCGACAGTGATTTCGTGATTTTTCTTTGTTCCAATTTTTCCCAGGCATTTTTTGTGGTATTTATCTCCTATAAATACAATCCCATCTAAGAAACCACTAGTCCAACCGCCTATTTTGCAAGCTTGGGTCATAGCCAAAGCCACGACACACGTTGCTAAGTATTGCTTACCACGATTGTTATTATCGAATCTAGCATCCAATGGATGAATAGTGCCCCAAAGAGAATACAGATCACCGGGGAATTCGATGTCCCAATCCTTCCACAAAGTTTTTGGCGTATTACGTTCTAATCCTAAATCATTGACAGGGCTCATACGAGACCACGGTATTGTTTCTATATTCATCCAATACATCTTCTCGTCGACGATTGGGCGTATCTTTCTTCGTTTCAAATATGGCATGTTTGGGTTATCATCAGGCTTGAATAAGGGGCTCAATCTGTAATTTAAGGCGGAATGTCTTGGTGCCGTTTTAACAGATGTCAATTCGAAAGTATAGAATTCAGGGGCATCGGCTGCTTTGCCAGTAACAACTTTTCTAAGTCTGTGTATCAAAGAATCTGTAGACCGGTATAGAGTCCACGTAGCAACTGAACTACCCTTCTTTGAAACTTCCAGTTTCCCAACCTTTTCTTTCTCTGAAACTTGATCCTTTGGTGGTTCTTCGCTAGGCGGAGGATATGGATCAAATAAATGGTAGTAACCTTCTGTTTGGCATATAACCATACTACAATGTGAAAATTTGATCATAACGTATCGCAGCCTCCGCAATACAGCCTTCAAATATTGTTCCAATTTCTTTTCTGGATTTTCGTTTATCACTATTATTTTTTTGATGTTGATATTAATGAATTTTCCATCCAGAATGATATTCTTAATAACTCTCTTTTCACATACACTCAAGTTGGTTGCTTTTTCATGTATCTCGAGGCCTTTTTCTATACACGTATCTACCATGACGTGGTCCCATGTTCTTATCGGATGCATAGCTGCCATTAACATCGCAATTAAGCTTACGAAGTGGCAAGATTTCACGTCAGTACTTGGTTTTCTATCTTTTAATGCTGTTGTACCCTCAATTCTATATAGGCCATCAATTAGCTGGTACCCAATAACATGTTCGCTTTTCGCTTCAGTTACTTCTATGGAGCTTTTTTCTGTTCCTTTTCCTCCTGAAACTATGGACGGCCTCGATTTCTTAGATTTTGGCAACCCCGTTGCGTAGTCGTAATCCTCAGGTAATTTTGTCCTTGGCTCCGTTAAAAGGCGCCTAACCAATATTCTGCTTAAAATAAACTGTTGGTCGTCAGTCTTGCCATCTTTATTATATAAAATCCTAAAACAAAATAGCCATTTATACATCTTCCATTTGTTACGACACAATTTCAATATCACTTTAATTTACGCGAACTATGCCGAGTGAAAAGCTCTTGTTTGGTATATACGATCGTACGTTACATATTCACATATATGTATTCATATAAAAATTTAACTTGCGTCGTTCTGCACGGCCAGTGGTGTGAACCCAATTTTAATGAAATTTGAAATATATATCAGTAGAACATTGTAATAACATTAAGTTTATAATACAACTTTCACAAGATAAGGAAAGTTTTCAGTCAGACTAGTTATGTTATACACCTATGATTGACATAATTATACATTAGAGACCAGTGATAAGTATCTTAACTTTTTATTTCGGCAATGTGAGATAGAGGTTGGAAAATCAAACCAATAAAAATCCCTATTTTATTATAAAGACTAGCGTGTACCCCGCGGCCAGGCCACTTGAAAATCCCTGGGTGGTAGATCTGTTACTTACATAGAAACCTAATTAATTATGTCATCAATCAAGGGTGGCAACAGCATGGCACCAGTTCTGACTTGGCATGCTGGTGCCACCCCCGATCTGGCGAATCCCACACACGGGTCGCGAATTATCCCCCCCAAGGTTTTGTCCTTGTCGCGGCTTGTGGTCCTCAAGCGGATTTTCCCTGGCTAAAAAAAAGGGATAAAAGCCCTATGTCGAGTTTCATTTAAATCCGTTCAATAGTTTTATGTGATGCTCTAACAGACAGACAGACCAAAATTATATTTTTGGAATCTGTTTATCCGAATTAGCCCACCTGATTATTTTTACATTTTTAAACGCATTGTGTATAAACTCGAACCATTTACAGATTTATTTATAGTATGGAAAATATTTTACCTGCTAACTAATGCGTGCAGTGAAGTAAACCGCAAAAAGCAAGCTTTGCCTTTATCGGCTTCATCCCTCAAGCCCATAGCATTGCAAGGACTCCCGTCATACAAATAATAGAGACCATTGCGTTTAAAAAATGCACAACTGTACGTAGAAGTGGTCACCATGCCCCTGTCGTATTTGGGAAAGAACTTTCTAGCTAACACAGATTCTAGTTGCCAAGTAGCCCCTTCGCCAACTACGTCAATATTTGCATGATATGCCTGAAAATAAAACAATTACCTTTAACTATATTCAAAGCATACACATTTTAAAATTTATAATAGAGAAATCAATGTGGTAGCTAGGGGCTAAACAAAAATACAAACAAAGCGACCAAGGTAACCCACATTGTTCTCTTAATTATAACTTTGTTTTCGAAAAACCCTAAAATTTCAATACTGAAAGTCTTATTCACATTAAATATTACACAGAAGTTAAGCTAACCTGATGCCCAATACCAATCTTGGGAATAATATGTACGGGCGCCAATTGGAACTTCTCCTTTTTATTCTGATGCAGTTTCTTTGCCGTGTCTATGATAAAACTAACAATACTACTGGACCAGGTATTGATTGCATATTTATATGATGTCACTATAGCCATAATAGCCGAAAACGGTAATATATCCAATGCGGCCGATCCAGAACAACAATCCGATCCTCGGACTATCCCCGTATTATCCGGTAAACGTTTGAAGTTGTTCGGTTTCTTCAATTCTTCGGAAGGCGTACATTCTAATGGCATTTCAGATAATGGCAGCGTCATTTTCTTCCTTAATTGTCTGAGTTTGAATCTATAACGGGCGTCTTCTGTCAAAAGAATGCGTCGGTCCACGTGAACCGGTTGCACAGTCTGGACTTCGTCTTCGATCACTTCTATCGGAGGTGCAAGCTAGGACACATATAGTAAATGTTTATTAAAATCGTATACCATCAAACATAGCTCATACTATGTGGCTAGCTGTAGTTTGGTTAGCCCAGCTCTCCGGCTGGCTGCAAATTTTCATTTTTTTTATTGCAGGAGTTCAGCAGACTGGCGGACGGCCCACTTGATGAAAAGTGGTTACCATCGCCTATGGACATTTGCAACATCAAAAGTGCTACAAATGCGTTGCTACTCCCTTAAAGGAGACTGAAACCTCGTCACTAATGCCGGAACACAACTCAAGGTTGTTATGGCGGCATACTCTAGACCAGGGGTGGTAGCCATCAAGTCGGGGAAATGCCCTACCACCTGGCTGTGGGTTGTTTTGTCGCCCTTACGACAGGCACTCGGCCGCAAGAAATTGTATTATTTCTCCATTCCGGCACGGATGAAATAAGATAATTCATGTTAAACTGATTTTTAAACGCACTACTCGGAGGCTGCCGTTGAACAGGTCCAGTCGCTCGAAATGCTGCAGCGTGGCCTCCTCTCCGTCGGCTATCAGCCCGACGATTGCTATACGCACTATGCGGTTCAGTATGTTGCCGGTACTCAGTCGCATGTTGCGGGTGCCATTTCGGCTAGCCGTATATTCCCAACCGCATACTGCGGTCAGTCAGATAACTGACCGAACAACAACTGGACAGTGGACACACAGTGCCCATGAGCAGGTAGTAGAGAATGCAACCCTTAGGCCGTTTTCTGACTTAATGTGGATATTGTTACAATTACTACAAGCTCAAGGTGAAAGGAAACTACACAAGGAATTCCTCACATTGAGACTATTGTTGTAAGGAACCCACGGTGCCTTGGCAAGTTCTCGTGAAATAGGAAGAGTCAGCAGTGGAATGTATAAGGGCTGATAAATACGAGCAATTAGTATAATCTTTACTTATCATATAGTATTACTTCTTGTACTTTATACTCCAAAACAATAACTTGTAGCTACCCAATAACGATCTTTTGTATGTTTGTTTTCTTGTGCATAGATAGTTTAAGTTACAATCTACATTTTAATATTAACAATACCTACAA
This sequence comes from Dendrolimus pini, assembly GCA_949752895.1. Classification (NCBI taxonomy): domain Eukaryota; kingdom Metazoa; phylum Arthropoda; class Insecta; order Lepidoptera; family Lasiocampidae; genus Dendrolimus; species Dendrolimus pini. The sequence continues at coordinate 13,041,495 of OX457133.1, forward strand.
ATTTAGATTTTGCATAATGTTGCGAGCCGATACTAAACCGTTGCAAGTGCTTTATTACCCCTTTGAATTTGAATGATATATTGTTCGCGGTAATATCTTGGCTCACGCCGCCGTAAGACTTCATAAAACCTTCTTTCCTCTGTTTGTATTTAATGCATATTAATGGAAGAAATTTTACGTTTTTTTGGGACTCACATACAAATTTCTGGTTGAATTTAAATCACTATTCTATATCAAAAATACCTGAACAAAACTTACTGGCACTTCTGGTTCCAGTTGGGGCGAGGGCGGCGGCGGTGGAAACGGAGGCGGCAGCTCTTCCGCCTTTCTTCGCGCTTCCTCTTCTTCTGCTTTCCTCCGTTCTTCTTCTTCTTTCTTCCTTTTTTGTGTTTCCTCATCTTCCTCTTCTTCTATCTGTTCCTCCTAATAAATAAAACTCGGTTTGTGTACTATGGACACCAAGCCAAGAATAAAATGTGTGCTGGGACACATAGTATAAGTGAAACTTCAACGAACAAGTGGAAAAATGAATGGCAATGGACAAGTGGCAAAACGAATCGCAACAAAATTTTAACTTGAAGTTTTGCGGGCAGATTAGTAATGTAATTGTCCAATTTGACAACCTGCCCGTATGTGTATGTATGTATGTGTTCTATTATGTGTCCAAGCACACATTTCGATTTTTCGTAGGTTTAGTGCAAATTATGATTTGGTTAGGTTAGGTGTCATTTTAATGAATGCATTTTTTATTTAAACATATTTTATCAAACAAAAAAGACAGAAAAATCCAAGACCCCGCCCGTCTATATAGAAGTTTCACTTCAAAACAGTATATCATTTTGGTAAATTTCACGTCGCAGGTATTTCTGCATCATAGTTGCAATCCGATAATCGTTGCATCAATATTCTACCACGTGACTGCGCGCTAATATAGACGCAAAATTTGCAGAATTATTTGCTTTCAACGCGGTCAACAACGGACAGACAGACATATCACACGTTAATTAAAAATGAATTAAAGCTAAATGTGTTCTTTTGGAAATGTGAATGTCTGGATTTAAAACAGTTACTTATGCTGAATCATATTATAAAATTGAGGTGTACTAGACACATTAGTATTAGTATATTAAATAATTTATAAAATACATACCTCTTCTATACCACCTTCAGGTATCTATAACGAAATAAATATTTATTTATAAAAGAAGAAAAACAGTAGCCACTCAGCAATGACATCAATGTAAATAAAATTTTGAGCGAAATATTCCAAATTTTATATCCTTAAACATACCTACACCTAGCAGCTATTCAACACATCGTATATTTCCAAATTAAGCAAGTTACACCAAGTACGTCAGCTATGAGTAATATACTTATAATAATTTTAATAATCTATGTGGGCGATGCCAGACACACAAACTAGAGCAAATCAAAGCAAGCTCGTTTACAAAACTTTCAGTGACAAGCGGATATCGAACCCGCTACTTCTGCGTTCCCATAAACACAGAGGTCGTCAAAAGCTATTAACATCATTTATAATAATTTCCGGGTTGCTTGGAAGAGATCACTATAAGTGATAAGGCCGCCCATTGTTCTAATGGAAGTGTTTATATTAAATGTCTAGGTTTAAGTTATGGTGAACAATAAAAATAAAGAGTTTTCATTCATTCAATAAATAACGTAATTTACGTAAGCCCCGTACTTATAACTAAAAATATTTATAATAACAAGTATTAAGAACGTTTTCATTAACACTTATTTCCTCTATTAAACACTTTGTATAAGTGTTAAATAGGAGTGGGTTGTCTCCAAGACGGCAGAGATCCAGCGATAGATGATCTGATTTCATCACTATATGACATCACTATATTTTTAAATATCAATTGAGTTCTCCTGGTGAGCAATAATGTTAGAGAGTTATTTATCTCTTATATATTTTCTTTTACCTACCCCCAATCAGAATGTTTTTATTCATTTCATACTCCTTTAGTCTGATATACGTCCGCTGTCACACCACAAATCATCATGTAATTCTTCGCACAATTTATCCATTTCTTTTTAGTCTATCTCCACTTTTATATCCATCACTCCAGTGTTAATATTTTTTTGTCACAAGTATATTCTATTCTACCCTATTTTCGCGTGAGCTCTTTTATACATATGTATGTAAATAATATTAGCATTCATTATGAACATGTATCTACTGCCCATTACCCTATTTGTCAGTTATCTTAAAGTTAAATTGGAGTGTTCTCACGGGAGGTGGAGGAGGAGTTGGCGGAGGTGTCGGCTCTCGATCCGGATCCGGTTCTGGGAGCTCATTGGTCTTGTCCCGGGGCTTGGGCCAAGGGGGCACCACCTGGGTCACCGACACCGTCGGCGAGTCCAGATTCACTGGTTGATACCAAATAATATTATTAAGTAACAACCTACATACTGCAGACTTAAACAAGTTTCTCGAATCTGGTTTTGAACGTCTTAATTTAGAGATGCAAATTTTTAAAAAAATGTGGTATCTAGGATGGCTTTTTTTCTAGTAATAGCGGATTTCTTTAATGATATTTTTTTGTTTAATTTTGTTTACGTAATTTTCTAAAGACGAACCAAATATAATGAAACCAATACTATAAATCCATCGAGAGAATTCATTTTAAAACTTCAAAATTATGACTTAATAGTAGATATATACCTATGATGTTATGCTGGAACAAGTGAATGAGTTTGTATATCTCGGATGTGCTTTTAGCAAGGATGGAAGGTACACCGCTGATATAGAAAGAAGAGTGAATTTGGGGAATAGTGTGAATGGAGCGTTAGGTAAACTTCTAGGCGCTAAGAACCTCAGCCAGAAGGCCCAGCTTGCCATACACAACGCGGTGCTGGTACCTACGCTCACGTATGGAAGCGAGAGTTGGGTATGGAATAGAGAGCACGAAAGTAGAGTAAACGCGGTCGAGATGCGAACACTGCGCAAAATCTGCGGAGTGACGCTCGCGGACCGCGTTCGTAATACCGAAGTAAGAAAGAGAGTTGGTCTGAAAGAGAGTGTCGGGGTGAAGGTAAGGAAAGGAATGCTCCGGTGGTTCGGGCATGTGGAAAGAATGTATGATGAAAGAATGACTAAACAGATATACAATGCAAAAGTGGATGGATGCAGAAGTCGCGGAAGGCCACGACACACCTTCCATGATCAAATTGATCATGTACTAGCAGAAGGTGATGTCAGGAGTCTTAAGAACAGACGAGCGTGCATGACAAGAACTATGAATGTCAAAGAAGCAAGTGAGGTGTGTAAGAATAAGCCTAAATGGCGCTCTGTTGTTCGTGCCTACCCCGCAAGGGACCTGGCGTGAAGTTATGTATGTATGTATGTAACTACAGGGATTTAGAAAATTATGGAGTCAAAAATTTTATGAATGTAAACATATTAATTAATGAAAACTACCATTTTAAGGAGCAAGGCATACCCAATTCGATCAACATTCTCTGCGAATTGGGGTCTTTAAAATCGAAATTAACATAATAGGTTTCTTACCAACTTTCGGCTCTAATGGTTCAGGAGCCAAATTTTTGTATCGCAAAGGTATTGGTGGTAAATAGTCCTCTTGTATACTATCGACTAATGAGATTATATCTCCCATCTGCTCTTCATCCACATGTGGCTGTGGAATAAATATTCTCATGGAATCGAAACATCTTAATCAAATTCCTTGTAATAATTTCGGAAGATATACAGATTTCCATTAACTTCCGTCACACTAACATGCATATCTTCTCAACACCGTTATGAACCCACAAACAAAATATACCATCCCACATAATTATTCATCACAAGAGGATCAGGAGGAAAAGCAAAAATGAACATCACAAAAATATAAATAAGCACAAACAGAAAAACTTACGCCTATAGGCTTCTCTTCAGAAGTGTCCATTGGTAGGATGTCATGGTACATCTCTTTACCGTCTCCATGCGCTTGACTCATTGGCAGCACTTTTCTCTTCACTTTCCCTTTAACTCCTGGCAACTGCTCATCACTTAGCGTGCAAACTATCTGCATCTAAAAATGTATTTACGAAACTTATTCGACGAAATGATTTATTCACGTGTGGTTGAGTGGGCTAAGCCTTAACGGGCCGACCTCACATCAGCGCTGAGGCTTCGAGTTAGATTCCTGGCATAGTAAATTTTCTAAACGAACTTTCCGTTATTTACTATGGTTTGGATGTCTGGGAGTGGCCCCAGAGTGGTTCGTCGTATTTTAGCCATAACACAAGCATAACTTGCTGACCTTGGGGATGTACAATATGTGTGTTTGTTCGCCGATTCAATATTATTGAAGTGATAACTTCTTATGGGAGGGTAAATCGCTTCGTTACGTAACGCATTAAGGCACCAGTCTCTCTGGCTTCCCTTTCTCTCACGCAAGTTGTCACTTTTTCGCACACGTTTTTTAATTATTTAATTCTTCATAGCCCTGAGAATATACAGATCAATATGAATTTTTTTTCATCTTTACCTTAGGTTCCTTTTTTTTCAGTTTAAGTACTTTAAAGGCATGTATGTAAAATTGAGTTGTTGTCGGCAAATAATCCCAATTCTTAGTGAACACCGCCGCCATTGTCTCAGGATTAAGTAACATCCAACAACAAGCTCTTCCGGTCTTCACAGACCTTAATCCATCATTGGTTCGAGGATATGGATCAAATAAATAAAACATGTCCTTTTGTCTCCAGACTCCCAACCAGTAGTTGTTAAATTCCAATATACCACTGTTATACTCATGACTGAAGAACTCTTCCAAACCAGTTCTAATGTTAAGCAAACATTCTTTAGTAGTAAAAAGTTGTCCTTTAACTCTTTCTCTGTATATAATTAGCTCACAAGCGTATGGTCCTATGATAATTTCATTAGGAATGTTATCGATAGTTAAATCTATCATCACTTTAGGATGGACACAATCCACATATAATTTATTGCCTAACCGCAGTATTTTGTCCAAAGTTTTGGTAAACCAAGTATTTGGAGGTGATATTTTGGCGTACGTCATCGCTACAACTGCTACAGTTAACGCTTGACGAAATTTTGCGTCCTCAAAACATCTATCTCCCAGATGCATATTTGCGTTGACGATCGCACAATTCCCATTCAATATTCTATATCCCATCATCGCTTTTTCGGCTTGCGTTAATTCTTTATCTGACTCGAAATCTTCGTCACATTTCTCATCAACCATTCTGAGAACCTTGACTGGGGCTAAAACAAACTTCTGGTCTTCCAAAACTGTTCGAGCTAATAGTACTTCGGCGACGGATTCTAAATCTTTTATATTAATAAGAGCAGCAGCGCCGTTAGCAAAATTTGAGTATGCTCTCGCATCTCTGCCGGCCGGATCAAAAACATAGTAACAAACTTTGTCTCTCCAAATGACTACCTTCAGTACTCTAGACAACAAAATGAAATAGCTATATATTACACTACGTTTAAAACTATTATCTATACTAATATTATAAATGAGAAGATTTGGATGGATGTTTGCTACTCAATCAATCACGCCAGAACGGCTAAACGGATCTGGGTGAAATTTGGCAAGACTGGAAGGTAGGATAACATTAACGCAAGTGAAGCCGTGGGCAAAAGCCGGTCTTTTAAATTTCCATGTACGAAGAATACTAGAAATGATTATCGCCCAATAAAAACGTAACAATGATAAAACTCCTACATTTATAGGGATGACCAGAAAGCGCCACAATTCATCCTTCTATAGAGTGGAAAAATATAGAAAATACCAGTAAAAGTTTCAAGCACCGTTATATCTTTGAAAACACTACCAAATCAATTGAAAATCTTGATATGATTCTTTTCAATTTTCTATTTAAATCGAGTCTTCAGAAATAAATCCACGATTCCACAGATGTTACATACGTAAAATTACGATGAATTGATACTAATAACAATCCATCAAAGCAACACATTAAAGTATTGGCATTGTTATTCCTAGTATTTTTTCTCCCATTGTATAACGAATCTAAGTACACTTGACTATACCTGGTTAGCAAAATCCCAGCCCGGTTGTCTTTGAAAAATGCTTTAAGGCCTCTGCAGAGATTGTAAACAGTTGGATCCAAAGACATTGTATAGCCAACTATGTCCGGTTCTCCCAACAGAACCTGCATTCGTTTTGCGTTCAAAATTAAAGTTTGTTTCTTTCCAAAGGGCAGTACTTCACACATACCTTGTACGGTAGAATGGTCGTGAACTTTATCTAAACATTGTATGTACCTTGAAGAAATCAAGATTTACTGCATATGTATATGATACATCAAAAATATATCAGAAAAGTTATAAGGAATTTAGAAATATGATTAATACTTAAGCTATTTTTCATCATATAAGAAAATTTATTAAAATGTAGCGTCTGCTAACCACTGATCACCGGCATCAACCAAATTATCCACTAACTTCATCGTCCATTGTTTTGGATGGTAATGAAAAGCCAAACAATACGCCATCACACTCATAGTGAGGGCTTGTCGACCTCTCGATCTTCCCCCTAAATAGCATTGAAGACTTTTAATAAAGAAAAGTATTTTTGAAATTACTTAATCGGTTTAGTACTGCAAAGAATATGCTGATTCCAGAATTATTACATACAATAAAATATTATTATTTTAATCAAAAACTTGGTATAAAAAACATACCGAATTTATTATCATACATATTAAATGAGCCAGTTAAAATGCCATAATGAATCTCTGGCTTTCTTTCCTTCGTGCACGGCAGTACTGTCAGCGAATGAGTTTGGAGCGTTCCTCTTTTGAGGTTTGAAGGAATTTGAACCTGGAAGAAATCGAATAGTAGATTATATTACTTAACCAAGTCACACAACTTCGCTTGTGAATACTTCGTTTCATATCCCGTGAGATGTATAACCATTATCTAAAATAATATATCCTATGTTAACTCCCGATTTGTAAAGTTTACATCTTAGATCATATAAACGTCTAGATCACGCATCAATTGCACAAAAACGGCCCAATAAAAGTGCACCAAATTTGGTGCACTCGCTCTTCACGCCTGTTAGTGTACTTAGTGTCGTTTTGACTACTTTACTGGCTATAGCTCTCACGAAAAAAATCATTATGCCATCCTGCGCTATTAAAATGTGTCGGAACTATTTTAAAAGAGGAAAGGATAAGGATAAGATGTTATTTCAATGAAAAACTTAACACTTTTGTCATGATTTCTTAGTAAAACCATGAAATTTAATTTCGATATTTCCAAGGTTATCGCATGTTGTTTTTAATTTATTCATGACCATAGAATCAAAGTCTTTCAGTCGGAAACATGTTAATTAATAGGTCTTCGTATAGTAGCGCAGTTGTATTGCAGGCTACAACCGACGCCATTCAATGGAGTTCTTGTGAAAACTCGAAAGATCACATCTGACTATACAGTTCACATTTCTCACAAAAACACATAATTTCTACTCAAAAACTATCAATATCCTGCAACTATTGTTCACTTTAGAGTAATTATACACATCTTTAGAAAATAAAACTGCACAGCACAACGTCTCCTTTCAGTTCCCGCCAAAAACTCCCCAAGGTTATCGTTATTATTATTTTAATTTATTCATGACCATAGAATCAAAGTCTTTCAGTCGGAAACATGTTAATTAATAGGTCTTCGTATAGTAGCGCAGTTGTATTGCAGGCTACAACCGACGCCATTCAATGGAGTTCTTGTGAAAACTCGAAAGATCACATCTGACTATACAGTTCACATTTCTCACAAAAACACATAATTTCTACTCAAAAACTATCAATATCCTGCAACTATTGTTCACTTTAGAGTAATTATACACATCTTTAGAAAATAAAACTGCACAGCACAACGTCTCCTTTCAGTTCCCGCCAAAAACTCCCCAAGGTTATCGTTATTATTATTTTAATTTATTCATGACCATAGAATCAAAGTCTTTCAGTCGGAAACATGTTAATTAATAGGTCTTCGTATAGTAGCGCAGTTGTATTGCAGGCTACAACCGACGCCATTCAATGGAGTTCTTGTGAAAACTCGAAAGATCACATCTGACTATACAGTTCACATTTCTCACAAAAACACATAATTTCTACTCAAAAACTATCAATATCCTGCAACTATTGTTCATTTTAGAGTAATTATACACATTTTTAGAAAATAAAACTGCACAGCACAACGTCTCCTTTCAGTTCCCGCCAAAAACTCCCCAAGGTTATCGTTATTATTATTTTAATTTATTCATGACCATAGAATCAAAGTCTTTCAGTCGGAAACATGTTAATTAATAGGTCTTCGTATAGTAGCGCAGTTGTAATGCAGGCTACAACCGACGCCATTCAATGGAGTTCTTGTGAAAACTCGAAAGATCACATCTGACTATACAGTTCACATTTCTCACAAAAACACATAATTTCTACTCAAAAACTATCAATATCCTGCAACTATTGTTCATTTTAGAGTAATTATAGACATTTTTAGAAAATAAAACTGAACAGCACAACGTCTCCTTTCAGTTCCCGCCAAAAACTCCCCAAGGTTATCGAATTTACTAATGTTGTCAGGTGAGAAGCGGAACTTATTTTCCAAAATTTGTGGACTTTGTTACGACTTTTTTTTATAAAATATGAATAATTTGAAAAATCTATAGAAAACAGACATGTAATGTTTGTGTGTCCGTCCGATTTACTTAAAACAGTTTATATTACGTTTTAAATTTCGTACGAATCCAATTGTAGCAAATCGTTGGATAAAAGAAATCTGGGAATCGCAAGATGACCACCACTGGAATCCAAACAAAAGGTCGTTTGTGTTTTCCAATTATTAAGAAATTTGTATATCGGAAAAAGGTTTTAGAAGAATTAAAAAAGGAGTTGTGTCAAGCAAGGTGTATTGAAATAGCATTACTAATTCAATTATAAGATTAATAGTAATAATGATTCATTCACTTCAATAATATTTTCTTTTTATTGGTTTTGGAAAAGAACCGATCACCATGAATCTCGACAATACAAACTTATTTTAATACTGCCATATGTATATACTTGCGGTAACAGAAATAAACATAATATACTTTTTAAAAACAGAACGTTGAAATAACGAATTATTTATTTTTGCAGTAGTTCTTGTTTTTGCTGGATAGAAAATTTACAACAAATGAACAAAGAGTAAATTTTCGGTGCTATAAAATTTTAATTAATTTTGACTGTTTCGTTTCTTCTAATGCAATTTTAGTTATCGCTAAAGAGAACAAGTAGTTAGAGAGAAGAATTTCGAAACTTATTTTTTGTATAGCTTCATTTTATGTTACCTAAAAACATGTAATGAATTTATGGAGATATGGTGTATTGACATTTTTTAGTAGATTATTGTCATAATTAAGATATTAATGATAACATTAATATCTTAATTTATGTTAGTGCCATTTGCACCCAAAAAATCGTTTTATATCGCAAACTATCCGATCTCCTGGCATGAGTAAATATGTACATTTTCGGCATTAAAACTACATTTAAAACAGAATATAGATAACTATATTCTATTACCTGCATCTTCATTAATTCCTAATAAAGTAATAATTGAATATATTGATATGTTAAAAAACAAATTTTAGTTTATAAAATAATCAAACTGAACTAGTTTGAATAAAAACTTTTGGAAATGAATATTTTTATTTTAATAATAGCCCTTTTTTAAGTGGTTTAGTTGCTCTTAAGTCCCTGCACTAAACTTTTCCGTGTACATACCCGATAGTTCCTACTATTACAGACTTATAAAAATGTACTAATATCTGTACGGACATTTTATTGCAAATTAAAATTATTACATATATTAAAATGTGTTATGAATTCACTTCACTTGTGCATGTATTTTTTTATGGTTCGTTCCAAAACAACTTTATTGCTAATACTTTAATTATTAACAAAAAAACTAAAATTTCTGAGTAATATTAAATTATAACACATAAAGCGATTAAATCATAACGATCATTTAAACTTTTCACTTAAATAAAAAAATATTTAAATTTAAAAATGGGGTAATATTTTTTTGCTGATATCCCGAAATCGCACACATTGATAGTTTTTCGAGAGTGAATATAGCAACGCTTCGCGTTTTTGATGCCGCTTTTGGCGGTGTTGTTTGTTAGCAATGCTCTCTCTAGACATGTTATAACTCAATGGTTTACATAAACCAAATTTATAAGAATAGGTTGATTTCCAAAACCGTTAAGAGGGGACAGACCACCAAATAAAGTCCTTGTATTAATTATGGGTGGATTAAATTATGTTTAAACGTTTTTGGAGTGGATAACAGACATGCGATGGCTACCTAACGATAAATCCAATAAATGAAAAACTAACAATTGCATGGTTGTTTTGCATTTTTTCATATAAAACACAAACAACCTGTTGAACAGATAATAGAAACAGGTTTTTAAAAAAAATAGTTCATTGAGATGTCTAGTTATGGACATCAATTTATGATATTACATTGAATATTATAAATTGTGTCAATAATGGTTTTTGCAATTGTTCGTCATAACTCACATGTTCTGGTTTTGGAATTTCATCAAGTCCACAAAGGGAATCGTCATCCTTCAAATGCTTTTGCGTTCCTCGCGCTCTGGGTTTTCCATCAGCTGCGACTCCAAGAGTTGTATACGGCTTTTCTGAGCCTGACCTAAATCATGTTTTAAAAAATCATCTAGGGATAGATTAATTGTTAATGACGTTGAATCGATGGCTGTTATTTTTAAATGTTGACAGGAAGAAGGCTAAGACGGTAGTAGGGGTGCGTAATGAGGAGAGATGAAAATCACGTGACATAAGGAAGACGGATGGAATGAGTGATGTTAGGCATAAAGATTTTATGAAAGATGACCTATATAACCATGAACATTTAATCATGACCTCAAATGATTAGGAAATAGTGAAAGGAAAGAAAAGCTGTTATTTTAATTTTTATTTTATAAGGAGGGTACAATAACGGGCAGAACTCGCAGTGTTATTAATTAAAGAGGCAGGTAGAGAGAAGCTAGATATAAACTATTCTTAGAAAAGCTACCTCTTCGATCTTGTACATAAGATCACTATGGTATTTAGAATACAATCAGCAGATGAGTAAAAATAGTTCATAATGAAAACTATCATTTTATATATAACTAGTAACTAGATGTGTGTATATTTTTAAACTTTGATACAAACCTTCCCATTTGCCTAGCCAACTGTCGACGCCTTCTCGCAGCGTACTTTCTAAAATAGACATGTACGTATTGGTTAACAATGGACTTGAAATATTTACTACAAGACTCCTAAATTAAAATAAAATAATAAAATAAAATAAATTGAATCTTTACTTACCGACATTTCTTTCGAGTACAACTCTTTCTATGACAAACCCTGAAAACATAACTTAAAAATTAATTATTAACTTAAATAATAATGATAGCCCAAAAACGTTCCACTACTGGCCTGGAGTTTCTCCATTTCAGGAGAACAGACGGTATACCCGCAACACTAGTTAGAAGCGGACTGCCGGATTTCAGATATTAGTATGAATATAATGTATAGCAAAGTGTATCATAATTATTGAAGTTTAATGGATAATTAGCGGACTGAAATATTCAAAAAATTATTTAAATTATTATTTATTTATTTAAATTATTAATTCAAAAAATCATTAATTTAACTTTATGATCGTATTTAGCCTCTTTAAACTTCGGTAGTTAGATAGTCAAAAATATAATAAACGGAAATATTGTTTATTGCTATGATACATCTTTCAACAGATCATGGTTGAACCAAGACTGATTGGACACAATTTTGTATTTATGACTTACCCTCCTTTATGGCATGGTTTTCCTTTGCTCTTTTTCTCTCTGAAATATAAATTAAATGTTGCATTTAACACCATAACGATGATAAATATTGCTAAAAATTTAGATTATAACAAATATATTTTATTATACTATCGAAATTATTTCATTTAAAACAAACTCAGGATTTGCTCCGTATCTAACAATATTTAAAACTGTGTCTAAAGCCTGATTTATATTTGCATTAGTTACCTTGTGAAACTGGCGAAATAGCTCTTGTCATCATTTAGACGTACATTTACTTATTACTATAACTTGTCACTTAACTGGAAAATTACTGTCCAAACGATAATAAGAGTTCAACTAGCTAGTATCGCAAGATAATTTCGCTTCAAACTTATTGCAAATGTAAATCAGGCTTTATCTAGAGATTTATCCAAAAGATATATGTCACATGTGTGTCTTGTCAGTTATGAGCTTACTCTCGTATCTGTAACATACTCAGACAGTGACTAGCTCTTGTACGCGGACTATAGTAAAACACAGACTTTTTATAAAGCTAATTTACCTTGGAATTCTTTTCGGTCCAGGAATATGGACTACATCGGGAACGAATTCTTTGTCTCTGTTTATTACAATTCCACTATGAGGCTTGAAAAGACTGTAATGTCGGAAAAAACATTAATATTATAAATGACTCGATAAAAAAATCCTTATTTTCTTGAGCTACCATGGTTAACGGTGGTGGCGAACATTTTCTATTAGACTTTACTTATGTTCTTAATTATATCAATCATCTAATCATAAAGATATCACGATACGCAAAGATCACCTGCAATGAATTTTGATCCCATTATAGACTTATTAGATTTATTATAAAACTTTTGACTCTTAAATAAATACCGCAAATCTCTTCGTGGAATATGAGATCTAACGATAGTTTATCCCGAGTTTTATGTGACTTTTCGGGAGTTACGTTTTATTAATTTACATGGTCACTGCCAGTTTGACTATCTCATTTCGAATAGGTTTTGACTATATATTGATTTTTGTCATACGTTGACTTGAATGAAGTCGCGTATTAATTAACCTATACAGTCTTTTTCATTATAAAATCATTTTCGGACATTACAAACAGGATTTTTGCAATAAATTACACAATTTAATGATGTTTAAATGTCTTAGATAACTAATGCCACTGTAGGCACTTCACTTTCCATAATAAATAAATCATTTTAATGTGCGAGTGCACTCGGGTGAAATTCATGTATGCAGAAAATGAAACTTATTTCACAGCGTGTACTCGACGTATTACTCTTAAATGTTTGTAAAGGAGGTAGGCTGGGCGATGTCGTAGAGTGTGAAGTGAGTTGCTTACTTTGTCTGCTCGCTGAGAGATATTGGACTGTGCTTGCCTCCTACTTTGGGAAATAATAAAAAAAAAAATGTCGTGTTAATTGTGAGCCGGAATAAAGTACAGTAAACCGTAGGTGCCTTTTAATTGCCTTACCACATTTAATGTTAGATATTACAGTAGATAATGTTTTATATTAATAATCTAAAGATAAAAATTAACTAAAACTTTATCCAAAAAATTATTTTGTAAGAAAAAACATTTTATATACTATAACATCTTAAGATGTGTACCACGTTTTTAAACAAATAAATAAATTGTAGGTATATAAATGGTAATGTTTCAAAATTATTTCTCACTCATGTCCCGATTTCGGAGGCAGTGGTGGGTTTGCTTCACGTGGTTTAACAGTTGCTCTTTGTGCTTGAATTACTTCACCGCTTGTTTTAGGGCTTGCTACCTGAAGAAAATTTGTTAATTCACAATCAATTCAGGTTTGCTATTATATTTTATTGCAAAACTGCACCTACAAAATTATGTGTAGTTTATTAATATATTATATTATAAGTAGTGGTCGTCCAGTGGTTGAAATTCTACCACAATTAATTTAAACTAAGTTAAGTTTTAACATTGTCAAAGACTATTACTTCTATAATCACAGATTGCGCCCTAGGCTACAATGTTAATTTGACTTTAACAATAAACAAAAGAGTATGTATATATGCGTGTGTGTGTCAAATATATGGTAGTGTCTGTAATTTTTTTGTTATTGATTTAATGTTTTTTTATAAATATTCTTCTTTTTTTATAAGCATTCTGCACTCCTCTATATCAAATACGCGTATGCGAAACTTCGTACTCCTCCGCGCAATTCTCGTAAAAAGGGGTACAGAGTTTTTGCTTCACGTATTAATGTAACTATAATATAGATATAACATTCGCGTCTTTGACGGCGACCAGGTTTTTCGCGGTTTCCGTCGCCTTTACAACATCAGGGGCACAGCCAAAGCGTTGCAAGCCTTTAGAATTAGACTGTCGTTTTTGATTTACGTCATGGTGATTTTTCTTTTATCGCAATCGAAACAGTCCTGCGCTTTCCAAGTTAGTTATATTCATTTGAAAAATATTTGAATACAAACACCAACAGTACAAAATATGTATTTATAATAAAACTAGCACATGACTTCGACCACGCTTGACTTGAAATTCCCATGTGATTCGCGGGATAAAAAATATTACATATTTATTACATAAAATTTGCTATGGATCATTGAAAAAATCACAGTGGAATTCGTTTTTTTAAATCTGGCTATTTTAAATCATTCATCAGTCTGTGAAAACTGCATCAAAATCCGCCCAGTAGTTTTTACGTGACTCCCGAACAAACAGACTATCGATACAGTAACGGAGAAAGAATACTATTTCCTGCGGCCGGGCGGCTTGATGTAGGAGGGGACAAAACAACCCACAGCCAGGTGGTAGGGGGGTATTTTTGGCGGACTATATGGCTACCATCCTTGGTCTAAACTCTAAAGTATGCCGCCATAACAACCTTGAGTTGTGTTCCGGCATTAATGGCCAGGTTCCAGTCTCCCCTTAGAGAACAGCAGTACATTGGTGGCACCTTTGGTGTTACAAATGTCCATAGGCGACGGTAACCGCTTTCCATCAGGAGGACCGTTTGCCTGTCTGCTGAGCTCTGTCAATAAAAAAAGACAAGAAATCTAAAACAATTGCATTATTTTCTCCATCGTTTAAATAGAATATTCCAATTGTTTTTTGTTAGGTAATAGTTTCAATGTACAGACATGGCATATTTAGAACTTTGTAATATTATAGATATGAATGAATGCCCATGGAAATGTCAATAATATCCATCCATAGAAGTAACATTTATAGTAAAACTAGTTTGTAATATACAATATAAAGAAACTTACATTTAAAATAGATTTATCAGATGCTGTATGTTTTATCACAGGCACTGGAGTAGGCAGCATAATATCACCGGGCAAAAGGTCGTAATATCTGACCCTCTTTTTGTATTTGTCGCTTTTTCTTCTTTTCTTCAAAATGCCGGTAGTAGTTTCCTCTTCTTCAGAAGTCGATTGGAATTCGAAGGCACCATATGCTTTCCTATTGTAAGAATAAATCAGTAAATAGCTTTTTTTCTATAAACTGCAATTCCTTTTTGAGGTCGTATTTTAGTTCCTTATAATTTATTAATATTAACTAAATACACAAGTGAACTACCTATAGTCTATTTTAATCTATTATACACCCCTTAGCCACTCACACCACACCCATGTTGCCCCTGTCTTCTATGGAATTTTTTGGGGCCTATGCAGGGAGTTGCGTGTCACTGTTTGCCCATTTTTCTATGTTCCCCGAGCATTGCGACGGACAGACGCCATAGTCCCTATATTCCCTTATTGTCCTCATTTCCCACAATAGTCTTACACTAGCCTGGGCTTGTTCTTGAGTGCATTATAATATGGTGTAGACGGGAATAATCGCCGGTCAGTGTCACGCCACATTTACATTCAATTTGTCAAGGGGCCTCTACTTGTTGGCCTTCCCATAGCCACACGCAAGCCTTCTAAATGTCCGGGCCATTTTAATGGCCCGTGGTCTTGAAAGACATACAATATAATAATAATAAAATCTAATCTAATATATTACTATGAAATTTTTAGGTAACTTTCTGAATGGAAATAAACATTTTTAGGACTTACTTGGTTTTATCATCGCGTTTTGGAGGTTCTAACGAACAATGACCAATATATCGTAATCTGTAAAAAAGCATTCAATTGAGATATAAAAGTTGCAACATAAATTAACAAAATAGATACCTAGATACGCAAATAAATGGTGGCGACAAAATAAAGAAATATTAAGATTTCTCAATGTCTTGAGTAAATTTATGGTATAGTTCACCTATTAGTTTAAATTATTGCAATCCCTCATTTCCACTAGTTTAATAAAACAAAGTAAGTAAGGATAATTATATTACCGTTTGTACATTGGAGGCGCCATTGGCACGGCCGGCGGCCGGTCTGGTCGAGGCTTAAACTCTTTTAATTTAAACCTTGGCTGCTTTGATCTTTTACCTTTTCTGGAATCTATGTTTAAAATGTAAACATAACACACATAATTTTCGTTAAACGTTTAATCTTGTATCTAAAGACGCAAGAAGCAAAATTTGTGATGCTCGCTCCGTGGAAATTTAGAATTTGCGACTTTTTGAGAGCCATATTTTTGTCTTTCATAGTATTCTTCTTGCATACTGATATGTCAAGTGTAGGTAAGGTTATTAGCTGGGTCCACGCTGGACGATCCAAAATAAATCGGCGATCCAGGATCGTTATTCGAGCTAGGCCGATACGTTTTGTTGAAACTTGGGATCCTGAACTACTCCAAGTAATCCATAGGCAATCCGTGATTCACTCGAACTGTATTTTTTATTGCGAAACTTGCAGATTGTCCACCTAATGGAAAGTGGTCATCGCCACCTATAGACGTTTGTAACATCAGGAACGAAGCGAACGCAATGTTAGCCTTTAGGATTGGATCGAAGGGATGAAATAAGATAAGATAGAGGGTTCAGACGAGAGGGATGGGGATAGGGATGATGGGCTATCAGATCTCTCACTCATCGTAGGAAACACGATTAGTTCAATGCTAACCGATTCACGCTGATATTCTATAAGGGCGTAATATCACCGATCGAGTCAGCCCTAAAATCTGTTATCCGGATAATGAATCCTGCACGGTTTACCACGTCAAACACTTGCTGAAGATGGAGTCACACGTACAGCGGCAGTGTCGAATTGCCGTGACAGCAACAGCAGCCTGTTTTTCTGTAGCCTCCCGCCAAAGACCGCTTTTTTCTCTCGAGATCTTCAATTGGTTTATTGCCCATTTCACGAATAATATGACGCCAAGCATCGTCTCTTACAGGTAAATTATCTTCGAGACGTTTTTGCGTTTGTAGTAATATTTGTATATTTACAGGACATACAAACTTAAAATTTAAATTTCCTTAAAATGTAGTATGAAAAATTATGTTTAATCTTAATATTTATTATTTTAATATCGTTTAATATTATCAGTTTCATATTGAGTACCTGCCTATAAAAATAAATAAAAGTATTAGTTTATTTATTTATGTGCTGACAGTACACTACTACAAACGCAAAAACGTCTCGAAGCTAATTTATCTGTACACCCCTTTTGGTATAACAGAAATCGTTTGGGGTCCCATAAACATTTATATTTATTGTAACGGCGATTTTGCGACATTTCCATAGTTGATTGCCCGGACCACACACAACCATCCACACCGCGGGCTCCATATGACCGGGGCGCCTTTGAGGCAGGCCAAAAAACCAACCAAATCCGGATCGACCGGGGCAAGGAGCGCGCGCCACGTCCCAAAGCCCGGGCATTTGCATCGTGCTCTTGCCGCGCGCGATCGGAGCGCGGTGGATCGTCCGCTGAGGATCCCGGCTATTGGCAAATACGTAAATTAACTTACTTTCTTCTGCATATGTGAGAGCTTCAATAATTTCTGCTACATCTTTGCAGTCTGTGATTTTAGTATGTTTGCATACTTTTTGTAGTTTAGGAGGACATTTACAAGTTCTTCAAAAATATAAAACAGATTATTACTAAAAAGCAAAAAATAAATAAAATTAAATTAATATTTAAGTCTGCTACTTACGGTTTCTTCTTACTCATTTTTTATATTTTTCCTGATTTTTAATATAGCATTTAATTTTTAACACAAATAATTTTGACAATATAAAATGTAAGTTTGAATTTACAGACACATTGTAATCACGATTTTAAAGAAAATCAAGTAGGTTTCAACTCGTACATCACAAAAAGTTTTACATCTCCTATTATGTTAATGGACTCTGTGGTTTTGCACTTAGATTTAATTCAAATGTCTCGTTGGTTCAAATAAAAAATGAATTCGCAATCTGTCAAGTACAAACTTAATCGGTCAAAAACTCCGAGTCAGTAAAAGAAGTTTTGCCACTGAAGAACACCCCTGCAATACTACATACACATACACACATACATGTCTACTACTTAACAGAGGGGGGGGGGGGGCACAAGCCATTCTTCATTCGCATTTTGATATTGAAACACCACTAAATTTTTAATACATATTTTAATTAAAACAAAACCAATAAGCTCCACTCATATATCACATAAAATAAATTCAGTAGAGCTTATGAATCTAGGGAACCTATTAGTGTAATGGGATTGACATTCATAGTCGACGAATCTCTTGGGCGCATTATATTAACTTTTTTTAAAGTCGTGCTAGATCATCCATTTTTGGCTACAATATCATTGATTAATAATACGAGGCACTTGAAACTGAAAGGTTCATAAAAAAACGTGGTTGCCGTCAATAACGTGCTTGGGAGATTCACTCTTATTCTTCTGCCTTGGTTTAGCTTTAAACTTTCATCTGAAAGCAGTTGTTGGTCTTTTACTTTACTCCTATTTACAATATTCAGCACATTCCTTATTTCGTCAGCACGTGTACATTGCTCAACTAACAAGTTAGTAATTGGATTCCAGTGAAGTGTATATCCTAGTCAAATATTAAACATCAATAGCATTTAGGTAATTTATTTACAAATTAGGCATAAATATTTTAACTGATTTACATTTTCATTGTATACTTAATTACAATTTTTAAGCTATTGCATAGCTTTTATGGCGGGCTTTGAGCGCGGCGACCGAATCAAGTAATTCCGTAACGAAAATAAAACCTAACACCACCCACTCCGCATATCATGTAGCTCGACCGAGCATTCGCTTAACGTGTATGTATATGGTACGACTGTACGAAGCTCGCACGGATCGAGACGAGCTGCTCCGAAATCGGAAGAATACGTAAGCAGCTGTTTGTGAGAAAGTATATAGGTGTATATAGGTATCTATCATATCTTTATTGTACGGTGCAACCGTACAGACCGCACAATCAGCATTTATGCGAGCACGCGTTATTTTCGACAGTCCATCAAATTAAACAGTTCACATAAAAGCGCCGCGACTCGCGTACGTGTAACTCATAATATCATATCATATCATTCCATATCTAGTATTAAGTTAATAGCAATAAATCATAGTTTAAGTTATTTTATCTAGTTATTATTTAACATCCTCAGATGTACCAACACCGTACATCTTTATGGTCCTTCGAGCTTTACGTTAAGCAGGACCTACTTCGCGAGTGTTTTATACGTAATAGGAGTACCAGCGCGGTAGGAACTGCCACGTAAGTGAGCTAGCAGCATCGGTGAGTCCACATTGTCAATCTTATCTAAGAAATCTAATCGTTACTATCAAGAGAAAATGGAAGATCTCGTTTTAACACAAAATCAAATCATGGGAGCCATGGAACAGCTCCTGGTTAATTTCAAAAAAGACGGTGTCGAACGCAAGACTCCGGCTCATATAAAAAAGCGGATAAGCACATTGGAAACGTATTGGCATGAGTTTCAGTGCAACCACATAAAAATTTGTGAATTTGAAAATAAATCACATGATTATTTTACAAATAGGTACTATGAAAGAACGTCAAAATTTTACTCAGAAACACGTACCTATATGATAAATTATTTGCCATCGGAATCTCAGGAGAAAGGAATCATCAGACCTGAAACGCCAGGATATTTAACACAACCATCATCAAGCGAGCAGAAACATGCGCAGGGGGTAGACAGGGCACCTCAACCATCCGCGCGTTCGGAAACATCCTTTCAGGTCCCGAAGACTCAAGGTTCGCCTAGTAGACTGGAAGAATTATTAAGAAAGCAAAGTAGTAATTTTAAAGCCTTCCAAAGAACTATCAAGAGCATAGACCTGGAAATCATTTCCCAAAAATGGGAATTCGAAGACGCAATGACCTCAGTGCAGACACGATGGTCCGTTATTGATGCTCTACATTGGGAAATTGACAGCGAGCTTTACGAAGAGAATGAAGAATATGAAGAAGCATACAACTCGTATGAGCAAAGGTACCTTCAAATCAAAAAAGAAATAAATAGCAAGATGTGGTCAGAATGTCATCGCGAAAAGTCTACTCCACATATCGACATCCCGACGTTCAGCGGCAGTTATCATCTGTGGGTATCCTTTAAGGATCTATTTTTAGAAACTATTCACAGAAACAGATGCCTATCGAACGCACAGAAGATGCAGTTCCTGAAAAGCAAGCTTAAGGGCGAAGCTGAGAAATTGGTGCAACATCTAAATATAAGCTCGGATAATTATACCGCTTGTTGGGAGTTACTGGATCATCGCTACAGTAACCCTAAGCTAATATTCAACTCTCACATGTCTATTATCATGAATCTTCCGATTATACCGCAACAATCAGCATCAGCAATCAAAAGGCTCCATGACACAACAAATGAATGCTTAAATGCTATAAAAAACTTAGGACTTGCTATTGATACTTGGGACCCGATGATAGTTTATATCTTATCACAAAAATTAGACCAAGAGAGCCACAATGACTATATCGAGTCATTAAAAAATCCAAGGGAGTTGCCATCCTTACAGGAATTTTTAACATTTTTAGAGGCGAAATTTACCGCCTTAGAATCATCTAAACGTAAGCAAGATCAATCAAAACCCATCCAGCAACAACAGCAAATATCTTCATCGAACGCATTCAAAAAATCATACAAATTTAAATCATTTATTAGCAATCAAAATGCATTATTTAAATCGCAAAACAATAACAAAAATACCTCGGCAACAGTGCATAATTGCCCAGTTTGCAATAAAAATCATGTCGTACCGAATTGCGACACTTTCGCAGGGTATCGACCTGAGGTACAAAGGCAAACTATTGCAAAGTTATCTTTATGTAAAAACTGCCTTTATAATCATTACGGCAGAGATTGTTTTTCGAACAAAACTTGTCATAAGTGTCATGCAAAACATCATACTTTTGTGCATGAAGCATTTACTTCACCGATGACATCGCAAAATTTCGCAATATCGGATAACTTTTATAAACAATCGAAGAGTAGCACACACGTGTCACTGGAGGACACGCAGGAAATTCTCTTAGCCACATCCCTGGTGACAGTGCAAGCAGCAGATGGCACTAAGATTATCATGCGTGCTCTCATCGACCAAGGATCGCAGACATCGCTTATAACAGAAAACGCAGCTCAAACACTAGGTATCCCACGCCAGCATTGTAAAGGAGTAATCTTAGGTTTAGGAGCGCAGGGAAATACTTGCAAAGGCATGATTAATGTCAAAATATCTTCTATCTATAGCGATTATTCGTTAAATACCGGAGTTTTTATAATAAAACACGCGGTTAACAATTTACCCAATAAATCATTTTCTAAGCCAAACTGGTCTTTTATACAAAATATACAATTAGCAGATCCAGAATTTTATCGTCGTAGATCTATAGACCTGTTATTAGGTGCAGACGTCTACTCATCTATTATCATGGGAGGAATTATCAAAGAAAACGACTCATTACCGGTAGCCCAGCAAACACGACTGGGATGGATCTTATGTGGCAACGTGAAATCATATCAATGTAATGTAGTCATGCTTGATGTAGAAAACTTGCATAAGTTTTGGTCTATCGAAGATATCAACGAAAGCATAGATAGTTCGGATGAGGATTATCAATGTACTGAGCTTTATAAATCCACGACTACTCGTCAGCCAGACGGGAAGTACATTGTTCGCCTTCCTCTACACCCAGATGCAGAGGAAAAGCTAGGGTTATCTAAACCAAAAGCATGTGCCCAATTTTATCAACTAGAAAAAAGGTTACAAAAGGACTACATATTATCAAATAAATACAAAGAATTTATAAATGAATATATCGATATGGGTCACATGCACTTAACAACAACAAGTAACATGAAACCTGCCTACTATTTGCCGCACCACGGTGTACATCGCGCTGATTCGAATACTACGTCACTGCGAGTAGTATTTAATGCATCGGAAAAAACAGATACAGGTTTAAGTCTTAACGATGTTATGTATCGGGGCCCAAATTTGCAACAGGATATTTTATCATTAGTATTAAAATGGAGGAAATACAAATATGCCTTTACTGCAGACATCGAAAAGATGTTTAGGCAGATTTTCGTACACGAAGAAGATCAGCGTTATCAACAAATCGTTTGGCGCGAAAATCCCAATCATCACCTCAAAGAATATACTTTAGCGACTGTAACATATGGTACTAAAGCCGCACCATATTTAGCAATGATGACACTTAAACAGTTAGCTATAGACGAACGCAGTCGTTATCCAATAGCAGCGAAAGTTTTAGAGGAGCAATTTTACATGGATGACGTACTTAGTGGCGCGTTTGACCTCACATCGGCAAAGCAATTGCAAGAGGATCTTATAGAACTCCTCAAATCAGGAGGATTTAACCTTCGTAAATGGTCAGCGAATGAGATATCATTATTAGAGAGTGTTGATAAAGCAGAAAGCATACCTAATACGTATGACTTTAAGTATCAATCGTCTACAAAAGCACTTGGTCTTATGTGGAATGCCCAACAGGATAAGTTTAAGTTCATGTGTCAGTTAACTACGCAGCCAGATGCGAAACCAACGAAGCGAGTACTATTAGGCGAAATATTCAAAATTTTCGATCCACTTGGATGGTTAGCACCGGCAGTAGTACAACTTAAACTATTGTTCCAAAGCGTGTGGTCGATAGATCTCAAATGGGATGACGTCATACCAGAGGATATGTACACAAGATGGATCCGACTGAGAGCAGATATCGAAAAGATAAAGGATATAGAAGTTCCAAGATGGATAGGAAGCGAGCAGGATGATAGTATCGAATTACATGGGTTTTGCGATGCATCCCTAGCGGCATACGCATGCGTTGTCTATGCGCGAATAGTTAGTCAAAACCAAGTAAAAATGACACTCTTAGCGGCAAAAACTAAACTAGTACCGATCAGCAAAACTTCCACATCAAAAAAGAGTGACATATCATTGCCAAGGCTTGAGTTAAGTGGCGCACTCTTGCTTTCAAAACTAATGACAAAAATCAAGCAGAGCTTAAGCGACTACAATCTACAAATTATAGCATGGTGCGATTCTACTGCAGTCCTTGGGTGGTTACAAGGTGATCCGAGTCGATGGAAACCCTTTGTAGCCAATCGCGTGAAAGAAATCACTGCAATCATACAACCAGAGTGCTGGTTTTATATCAAATCTAGCGAAAACCCGGCTGATTGTGCCAGTCGTGGTATGTTCGTTGAAAATTTAATAAAACATGACCTGTGGTGGAAAGGTCCTTCTTGGTTACCTTTATACGATCATCAAGCATATCAAAAGCAATCAATATTTAAAACGGATTTAGAGTCTAAGAAAATGCTATCAAATGTCATTATAAAAAACAATAATATTCAATTAAACTTCATCAGCGATTTTATAAATAAGTATAGTAATTTCACGCGGGCGTTACGCGTACTTACATGGATAATGCGAGCATTTTCTCGTGACCGCCAGAAAAAATCATTTTTGTCAATTAATGAACTGCGCAGCAGTCAGTTGAAAATCATTAGTTCTGTGCAGAGTTTAGAGTTCGAAAAGGAGTTGAATGATCTTCGAACACAGGGTAAGGTGGATCAAAAAAGCAAGCTGTTATGTCTTAATCCGTTTATAGACAGCGAAGGTCTACTGCGAGTTGGTGGTAGACTGAAAAATAGCAATATATCTTACAACATGAAACATCCTTATATCATACCTCATAACGGCCATCTAACTAATTTATTGATTGACTTTGCACACAAATCGACTTTTCATGGAGGAGCGAGATTAACTCACTCTTACCTTCGTAATCAGTACTGGATACTAGGCGGGAATAGAGCAGTTAAAAATCGATTGCGTCGTTGTGTACTATGCAGGCGACACAATCCAATCAAGCATACACAACTCATGGGAAACCTACCGGAGGCTAGGAGCAACCCCACGAGGCCTTTTTATCATTGCGGAGTAGACTATACAGGCTACGTAGATATCAAATCTAGCAAAGGCCGCGGCATCAAATCTACCAAAGGGTATGTGGCTGTATTTATCTGTATGGTTACAAAGGCGGTACATTTGGAGTTAGTATCCGACCTTACATCTTCAACATTTTTAGCAGCATTACGTCGATTATCGGCGAGAAGAGGAAGCCCACGTCACCTATACAGTGACAACGGCACTAATTTTGTAGGAGCAAGCAAAATATTAGCGAAAGAATTTATTAACCATCAATCAATACTATCAGAAGACTTCTATGCGGAACTTCATCAAATGAACATTGAATGGCATTTCAATGCGCCTTCTTGGCCTAGTGCGGGAGGGCTATGGGAAGCAGCTGTTAAAAGTTTAAAATATCACCTACGTAGAGTCTTAGGAGATCAAAAGTTAACATATGAAGAGTTCACAACTCTGCTTTCTCAGCTTGAAGCTTGTCTCAATTCGAGACCCTTAAATACATTAACCGAAGATCCACAAGATTTGGATTATCTTACTCCTTCACATTTCTTAGCGAGCGGTCCAGTATTGACAATCGTAGAGACTGAAAGAGATGAAAGGACTAGGTGGCAACTTACACAAAAAATATTCAACGACATCTGGAAACGATGGCGCGCTGAATATTTAACACAATTATCTGCCAGAAGTAAATGGCGAACTTTACAGTCTAATATAGAGTTAAATGACGTCGTAATCATACATGACGCCAATCTACCACCAGGAAAATGGTCATTGGGACGTGTTATCGAATTACATCCGGGAACGGATGACCACGTCCGGGTAGTCAGTGTGAAAACCAAAAACGGGATAATCAAGAGACCCATCATAAAATTATCAAAGCTTCCAACAAACAATCCAGAATCAAATAAAGAAAGTACCACATCATCCACAAGCACACATATACTTCAAAACTCAAACAGTGTCATACGAATCAATCCTATATCCCTTATTACTTTATTAATATTTTTCCTTACTTCAGCTGTAATCGCAAGTAGCGAATACAATATCACAAAACTAAACAATAATAAACATATATTTTTCGACAACGTGGGAGATATGCGCTTAATTCAAGACCAATGGAAATTAATTGCATACTACGATATGCAACCCTATTGGCAAGGATCAAAGTTGCTTACGAGCTATATTACTCATCTAGATAAAATGTGCATTAATTCAGAAAACAACAACCATTGTAACATTGTTTTACTCCAACTACGTCACGGGTACAAGGAATTAGAGTTCTATGACCGAATGTTACGCAATCATAAATTCGATACTCCGAGGCGCATGCGACGAGGCCTTGTAAACGGAGTCGGCTATATCGCGAACACATTGTTCGGTGTTTTAGACGAGCGTTTCGCTGAACAGTACGAGCGCGATATTAATTTAGTCAAAGCTAATCAAAATAATTTATTACATCTTTGGAAGAACCAAACATCAGTTATAGAAGCAGAAAATAATTTACTACAAAGAATAGGAAATACCATAGAGAAGCAACACAAAATCTTTAATCAACATCTCAATGAGCTAGATCAAGTAACCAATACTTTGAAGAAAGAGATAATTAAAGTAGAAGCTACAAACGACTTCATATTAACAAGCATAATAGCTAACAACATTCTTTTGAATCTAAAAAATATCCAAGACGCTTTATTAGATACCATCACAAACCTCAAGCACTTCAATATTCATCTTCTTACTCCTTCCCAACTACAAAATGAACTTAGCATAATAGGAGGACAGCTCCCAAAGGATCTGGCACTTCCAGTAGATAATCTGCAAACCGATCTACAAAATATCTATAAAATACTAAAAGTTAAAGTTAGAATGACGCAGCAATACTTTATTTTTCAAATACAAATTCCTTTAATAAATAGAGAGAATTATGATATTTACAAAACATTTCCACTTCCACATCAAGTAGACAAACACATGGTGAACATCATTCCGATATCAAGTCATATAGCGATGAACTTAAAAAAGGATACATTTATACCTATGTCTACTAGCGACTTTGATAAATGTATATCGTATAACTCAAATACTTATCTTTGCGAACTTCAAACGCCCGTCTACCGCAGACACTCAGATGATAACTTGTGTGTTACAAGTAAACAAAGCCACGTGTGTAAGATTACACTAAGTGAATGTGAGACGACGTGGATAACAATTAAAACCAATGTTTTTATAATCACCTGTTGTGGACAATGTCCCCTTAGATTTATATGTGGTGATGAAGTTACCGGCGAACAGGTGACTGGCCTCAACGTCATCACTTTGTGGAATGAATGTGTCATCAAAAGCGATTCATCCACCATCACATCCCACAAAGATTTCATAAACCAAATTAATATTGAGCCGGAGATACTAGCTCCGAAAATCGCACCTGTCAACCATTTTATCAACATATCAATACCTAACATCAGACCAGAGCTAGACTATAGTTCTATAAATCACTCGCTATTGAATCTTGGAAAGCGAATAGAAGACATGAAAGCGGCATCGGATCAGGTTGACGTGTCTTACCACGATGTGCACCACTACGTCGCCATTTACTGCCTGGCGGTGGCAGGACTGGCAGCAGCAGTGGGCCTAGGCTGCGCCTACCGGCGGCGGTTTTCCGCCGCGCCGGTCGCGCACCAGCCCGCCATCAGCAGCAGTGTACAGTGCGTAAGTTATAGTGGGAATGTGAAAACAGACACAAGTGTAGAGTGCGTGAGTGATAGTGGAAATGTAGGGCCGTCAGACAATCAGTGTGCTACTACTACTGAATCTATCAACACGTCACCCATTCTAATGAAGCATAGTTTTAAGATCGACGTATAATTATCGGGGTCATTGTTGTACTTAGTTTTAAGGATTATTGTTTTTTCATCTTGTGATTAGGTTAGCTCATATCATCCATATCTCATCTTGCTGTGCGGGAACATGTACGGTGCAACCGTACAGACCGCACAATCAGCATTTATGCGAGCACGCGTTATTTTCGACAGTCCATCAAATTAAACAGTTCACATAAAAGCGCCGCGGCTCGCGTACGTGTTACTCATAATATCATATCATATCATTCCATATCTAGTATTAAGTTAATAGCAATAAATCATAGTTTAAGTTATTTTATCTAGTTATTATTTAACATCCTCAGATGTACCAACACCGTACATCTTTATGGTCCTTCGAGCTTTACGTTAAGCAGGACCTACTTCGCGAGTGTTTTATACGTAATAGGAGTACCAGCGCGGTAGGAACTGCCACGTAAGTGAGCTAGCAGCATCGGTGAGTCCACATTGTCAATCTTATCGTTCTAAGGAATCGAATCGTTACTATCACGAGAAAATGGAAGATCTCGTTTTAACACAAAATCAAATCATGGGAGCCATGGAACAGCTCCTGGTTAATTTCAAAAAAGACGGTGTCGAACGCAAGACTCCGGCTCATATAAAAAAGCGAATAAGCACATTGGAAACGTTTTGGCATGAGTTTCAGTGCAACCACATAAAAATTTGTGAATTTGAAAATAAATCGCATGATTATTTTATAAATAGGTATTATGAAAGAACTTCAAAATTTTACTCAGAAACACGTACCTATATGATAAATTATTTACCATCGGAATCTCAGGAGAAAGGAATCATCAGACCTGAAACGCCAGGATATTTAACACAACCATCATCAAGCGAGCAGAGACATGCGCAGGGGGTAGACAGGACGCCTCAAACATCCGCGCGTTCCGAAACATCCTTTCAGGTTCCGAAGACTCAAAGTCAAGGTTCGCCTAGTAGACTGGAAGAATTATTAAGAAAGCAAAGTAGTAATTTTAAAGCCTTCCAAAGAACTATCAAGAGCATAGACCTGGAAATCATTTCCCAAAAATGGGAATTCGAAGACGCAATGACCTCAGTGCAGACACGATGGTCCGTTATTGATGCTCTGCATTGGGAAATTGACAGCGAGCTTTACGAAGAGAATGAAGAATATGAAGAAGCATACAACTCGTATGAGCAAAGGTACCTTCAAATCAAAAAAGAAATAAATAGCAAGATGTGGTCAGAATGTCATCGCGAAAAGTCTACTCCACATATCGACATCCCGACGTTCAGCGGCAGTTATCATCTGTGGGTATCCTTTAAGGACCTATTTTTAGAAACTATTCACAGAAACAGATGCCTATCGAACGCACAGAAGATGCAGTTCCTGAAAAGCAAGCTTAAGGGCGAAGCTGAGAAATTGGTGCAACATCTAAATATAAGCTCGGATAATTATACCGCTTGTTGGGAGTTACTGGATCATCGCTACAGTAACCCTAAGCTAATATTCAACTCTCACATGTCTATTATCATGAATCTTCCGATTATACCGCAACAATCAGCATCAGCAATCAAAAGGCTCCATGACACAACAAATGAATGCTTAAATGCTATAAAAAACTTAGGAGTTGCTATTGATACTTGGGACCCGATGATAGTTTATATCTTATCACAGAAATTAGACCAAGAGAGTCACAATGACTATATCGAGTCATTAAAAAATCCCAGGGAGTTGCCATCCTTACAGGAATTTTTAACATTTTTAGAGGCGAAATTTACCGCCTTAGAATCATCTAAACGTAAGCAAGATCAATCAAAACCCATCCAGCAACAACAGCAAATATCTTCATCGAACGCATTCAAAAAATCATACAAATTTAAATCATTTATTAGCAATCAAAATGCATTATTTAAATCGCAAAACAATAACAAAAATACCTCGGCAACAGTGCATAATTGCCCAGTTTGCAATAAAAATCATGTCGTACCGAATTGCGACACTTTCGCAGGGTATCGACCTGAGGTACAACGGCAAACTATTGCAAAGTTATCTTTATGTAAAAACTGCCTTTATAATCATTACGGCAGAGATTGTTTTTCGAACAAAACTTGTCATAAGTGTCATGCAAAACATCATACTTTGGTGCATGAAGCATTTACTTCACCGATGACATCGCAAAATTTCGCAATATCGGATAACTTTTATAAACAATCGAAAAGTAGCACACACGTGTCACTGGAGGACACGCAGGAAATTCTCTTAGCCACATCCCTGGTGACAGTGCAAGCAGCAGATGGCACTAAGATTATCATGCGTGCTCTCATCGACCAAGGATCCCAGACATCGCTTATAACAGAAAACGCAGCTCAAACACTAGGTATCCCACGCCAGCATTGTAAAGGAGTAATCTTAGGATTCGGAGCGCAGGGAAATACTTGCAAAGGCATCATGAATGTCAAAATATCTTCTATCTATAGCGATTATTCGCTAAATACCGGAGTTTTTATAATAAAACACGCGGTTAACAATTTACCCAATAAATCATTTTCTAAGCCAAACTGGTCTTTTATACAAAATATACAATTAGCAGATCCAGAATTTTATCGTCGTAGATCTATAGACCTGTTATTAGGTGCAGACGTCTACTCATCTATTATCATGGGAGGAATTATCAAAGAAAACGACTCATTACCAGTAGCCCAGCAAACACGACTGGGATGGATCTTATGTGGCAACGTGAAATCATATCAATGTAATGTAGTCATGCTTGATGTAGAAAACTTGCATAAGTTTTGGTCTATCGAAGATATCAACGAAAGCATAGATAGTTCGGATGAGGATTATCAATGTACTGAGCTTTATAAATCCACGACTACTCGTCAGCCAGACGGGAAGTACATTGTTCGCCTTCCTCTACACCCAGATGCAGAGGAAAAGCTAGGGTTATCTAAACCAAAAGCATGTGCCCAATTTTATCAGCTAGAAAAAAGGTTACAAAAGGACTACATATTATCAAATAAATACAAAGAATTTATAAATGAATATATCGATATGGGTCACATGCACTTAACAACAACAAGTAACATGAAACCTGCCTACTATTTGCCGCACCACGGTGTACATCGCGCTGATTCGAATACTACGTCACTGCGAGTAGTATTTAATGCATCGGAAAAAACAGATACGGGTTTAAGTCTTAACGATGTTATGTATCGGGGTCCAAATTTGCAACAGGATATTTTATCATTAGTATTAAAATGGAGGAAATACAAATATGCCTTTACTGCAGACATCGAAAAGATGTTTAGGCAGATTTTCGTACACGAAGAAGATAAGCGTTATCAACAAATCGTTTGGCGCGAAAATCCCAATCATCACCTCAAAGAATATAATTTAGCGACTGTAACATATGGTACTAAAGCCGCACCATATTTAGCAATGATGACACTTAAACAGTTAGCTATAGACGAACGCAGTCGTTATCCAATAGCAGCGAAAGTTTTAGAGGAGCAATTTTATATGGATGACGTACTTAATGGCGCGTTTGACCTCACATCGGCAAAGCAATTGCAAGAGGATCTTATAGAATTCCTCAAATCAGGAGGATTTAACCTTCGTAAATGGTCAGCGAATGAGATATCATTATTAGAGAGTGTTGATAAAGCAGAAAGCATACCTAATACGTATGACTTTAAGTATCAATCGTCTACAAAAGCACTTGGTCTTACGTGGAATGCCCAACAGGATAAGTTTAAGTTCATGTGTAAGTTAACTACGCAGCCAGATGCGAAACCAACGAAGCGAGTACTATTAGGCGAAATATCCAAAATTTTCGATCCACTTGGATGGTTAGCACCAGCAGTAGTACAACTTAAACTATTGTTCCAAAGCGTGTGGTCGATAGATCTCAAATGGGATGACGTCATACCAGAGGATATGTACACAAGATGGATCCGACTGAGAGCAGATATCGAAAAGATAAAGGATATAGAAGTTCCAAGATGGATAGGAAGCGAGCAGGATGATAGTATCGAATTACATGGGTTTTGCGATGCATCCGTAGCGGCATACGCATGCGTTGTCTATGCGCGAATAGTTCGTCAAAACCAAGTAAAATTCACACTCTTAGCGGCAAAAACTAAACTTGTACCGATCAGCAAAACTTCCACATCAAAAAAGAGTGACATATCATTGCCAAGGCTTGAGTTAAGTGGGGCACTCTTGCTTTCAAAACTAATGACAAAAATCAAGCAGAGCTTAAGCGAGTACAATCTACAAATTATAGCATGGTGCGATTCTACTGCAGTCCTTGGGTGGTTACAAGGTGATCCGAGTCGATGGAAACCCTTTGTAGCCAATCGCGTGAAAGAAATCACTGCAATCATACAACCAGAGTGCTGGTTTTATATCAAATCTAGCGAAAACCCGGCTGATTGTGCCAGTCGTGGTATGTTCGTTGAAAATTTAATAAAACATGACCTGTGGTGGAAAGGTCCTTCTTGGTTACCTTTATACGATCATCAAGCATATCAAAAGCAATCAATATTTAAAACGGATTTAGAGTCTAAGAAAATACTATCAAATGTCATTATAAAAAACAATAATATTCAATTAAACTTCATCAGCGATTTTAAGAATAAGTATAGTAATTTCACGCGGGCGTCACGCGTACTTACATGGATAATGCGAGCATTTTCTCGTGACCGCCAGAAAAAATCATTTTTGTCAATTGATGAACTGCGCAGCAGTCAGTTGAAAATCATTAGTTCTGTGCAGAGTTTAGAGTTCGAAAAGGAGTTGAATGATCTTCGAACACAGGGTAAGGTGGATCAAAAAAGCAAGCTGTTATGTCTTAATCCGTTTATAGACAGCGAAGGTCTACTGCGAGTTTGATAAGTGTATATCGTATAACTCAAATACTTATCTTTGCGAACTTCAAACGCCCGTCTACCGCAGACACTCAGATGATAACCTGTGTGTTACAAGTCAACAAAGCCACGTGTGTAAGATTACATTAAGTGAATGTGAGACGACGTGGATAACAATTAAAACCAATGTTTTTATAATCAGCTGTTGTGGACAATGTCCCCTTAGATTTATATGTGGTGATCAAGTTACCGGCGAACAGGTGACTGGCCTCAACGTCATCACTTTGTGGAATGAATGTGTCATTAAAAGCGATTCATCCACCATCACATCCCACAAAGATTTCATAAACCAAATTAATATTGAGCCGGAGATACTAGCTCCGAAAATCGCACCTGTCAACCATTTTATCAACATATCAATACCTAACATCAGACCAGAGCTAGACTATAGTTCTATAAATCACTCGCTACTGAATCTTGGAAAGCGAATAGAAGACATGAAAGCGGCATCGGATCAGGTTGACGTGTCTTACCACGATGTGCACCACTACGTCGCCATTTACTGCCTGGCGGTGGCAGGACTGGCAGCAGCAGTGGGCCTAGGCTGCGCCTACCGGCGGCGGTTTTCCGCCGCGCCGGTCGCGCACCAGCCCGCCATCAGCAGCAGTGTACAGTGAGTGCGTAAGTGTTAGTGGGAATGTGAAAACAGACACAAGTGTAGTTTTAAGATCGACGTAAAATTATCCACATACGAATGCCACACTTATCGGTCGATTTTCTTATCGGTCACCACGCTCAAAATGTGTAACTTGAATTTACATTAAAAAAAAACTTGAATTAATATCAAAGAAAAAAATACTGCAAGAAAATAATAATAATAATAATTATAATGCGTAAGTTAATAAAAAATGCTATCCAATAGCTTTACCGCGGCTGTCCCCGAGTGCCACAAGTTTTTTTTTTTTGTAAATATGAAAAATAAAATGTGGAATGTGAAAAAGAACATATTATTTAGAAAGTAATATTATACAAACCTTTTCACTTTTGTACCCACATCCAATAAATTATAATCATTCTTAAATAACTCTACATTGTACATAGTTTATATAAACCCTATAAAACCTTGTTCAGATTTTAAAAAACTTCAATAACTTTTTCTATCGATAAATTTTACTGTTTACAGGTATAAATAATAATTCACATTTTATATAAATTAATATATATGTATAAAAGAGGATTTATTTGGATATTTATGATGTTTGCTTGTCGCATGTCTTTAGGAATCAATCAATTTTTAATAAATGGGTACATATACTCTCTATAAGAGACATAAATCCTTTCATTCCTGTAAATTTGTTAAATTCAGTAATACATTGATTTAAAGTTATACAACCAAATCCCTATCAAAAGTTTTAAGCCCACATTATATAATCCAATTTGCACAACACTAAAGTTACTGCGCTAGCTAATAAAGATGAGCAAAGTGTGGAAGAGCCCTTATGATCACACTAGATTGGATCACTAACTACTTAACTACTTTCACGCCATCTATTTCTAGGATACTAGCTCACCTAGCACTCTGCAATTTGGATAATGTAATATCCACTTTATTATACTTTAAACACCACAGAAAATACCCTAGCCCATAGTAAATATACATTCAGCTCAGCCTACATATATTTCATTATCTATCATTCTTAATCAACTGAACATAGAATTATGGAGAGTGTCTAAGTCCTCTTTCCTTTGTTCAGCTCTCTTCTTTTCCTTTTTAAAAGCTTCATAGCCTTCATCATCTGTTGGCAGTTCATAGCGGCAAAATGGGCATGAATTAGTCTGAAAAATTAAAGTATTTAAAAATACAACCTTACAGCTAAATTATTTAAAGTTATAAGTTGTGTACAGTTTCCAAAATGATCATAGATAAATTTTCAAGGACAAGAAGCAGTGCAACATATTGTGTAATTACAAGTTTTTAACATGATATATAGCATTCAATAATACAACAACCTTATTCATAGTGCTCACATTCTGATGATTGTGGTAATTGGGATCTTGCAACTACAATGATTGACTGGTTCTTCAGAATATAGTATATATTTTTTTTTATCATATATATACTATATAATTACACTCAAAGGAGTCTCAAGGCCGATTTTAACGAAAATTAAAATGGTGTCAGATTTTTGAAAAATCAATTACCTGTTGCAGGAGATGAATATCAAATTTATGAATTGTTTTAGGTATGCTTAGAAATGAAAAGTTATTTTAGATATTCACAATTACTCAACATAATAATAATTAAAACCATGGAATTATGTTGATACAGTTACCAGTTATTAAGTGGGAATTTTGGTGTTTTATTATATTGTTATATTAATCTAATGTTTCAAGGACTTCTCAGTAAATATATATAAAAAGGCACTACTGAATTCGCAAAACTTATACTGTGACCTCATGAAGAGACTATCACACTAAATCAGTGATACTCAACCTTTTTCTTATAAGGGCCACAGAGTTATTAGATAAAATTCTGTGGACCACAACATTAATTCATTTAGGTGATTTTTATTGCTAGAGTACTGCAAAGAGCTCTGTGGCCAACATGATGCAAAGTTGTTAGTGTCATATATGCCCTTTTGCAACACCAGAGATGTTTCCAATGTAATTGTACAACTATTAGTATGTCATATGGGCCACTCACATAAGCTCGGCAGTGTACATGTGGCCCATGGATTCATTATAGCTGCGCTAAATGAATAGACATTATAATACAAATTACTGACAATATATTTACCCTATTGAGCCAGGTCAATATACAAGTGGAATGAAAAGAATGATTACATGGCATCTTTGTAGCCTTGTCTCCAATGTCTAATGTTTTTAAGCATATTGCACAGTTCTTATTTTCACTTTCAATAGTAATTTCTGGTAACTGACTGACAGCTTCTTTGGCAGCAGGTGGAGGCAACCTGAAACATACAATATACACCAATGAAAACAGTATAGGATTATTTGATATTAAGTGCTTTATTGAGTTTGACACAAAATATTCACATATTTTTGTTAGATAAATCAACCTTAAGGGCAGCATTCAGCTGTGCTTTGACCAGAGTGGCCTGAAATTACAGGTAGTTTGAGTTTAGACCTAGACCTGTCATTTGGGGCAGGAAACACATTTCTAGGGACGTAAACACTAACACTGTTTTTGAGTTTAGTAAACAAGTTTTGAATTGGTTTGTTGATTATTAAATACAAAAATAGTTTTTCTTTTGCTTATATATTGCGATGGTGGTTACAAATAGTTGGTGACACTCACTGACCATTGCCATGGTACACTCTCTTAACTTGTGGGCTTTAGTGGAAATTCACGACCAGTGACTAGAACAGTGACTTAGATTAGGTCACACTTCAAAACAAAACACACGAGCCGAGCGAGCATACCGCGGCTACAATCAGCAAGTGCTAGAACAGACTGATCACTATTGTTGCAACATAACAAAACAAATGAACGAAAAAAAGAAGGGAGAAGAACTCCTCCTCCCCCGCTACTTAGAATTTAGTGACCACTAGGTTTAAGTATAACCCAGCATTCTTAACTGTTAGGGCCATTCATTCATTACATCTGGGTCCCTAGGGAGGTGGGATGTTAGAAAAATTTATACACATGCTTTTTTCTGGAGAGGGAGTGAAGTAAAGCCTATTCCTACATAAAATTTTACAAGTCGACATTTAATCTATACTAATATTATAAAAAGGAAAGATTTGTATTTTTATATTATTTATTTGGGTTGGGTTTACATATATGTCCCCGGATGATTTCCTGGATGATTTTAATGGTTAATGTGTTTAGGAATATATTTAAGACTTATTTATAACATCTGAAATTGGTTTTGAGTGAAAAAAATACATATTCAATTAATTATCGAAGTTTGAAATTACACAACAATGATCTGGTAATTTTGTCGCCGAGACGTTTTTTTACGGGATTTATCGATATAGGAGACTGTATGTATCCGAAAATTTAAATATGTGGAGTTTTAAACAGTTGGTTAGGTTAGGTTTCGTGTAGACCAAAGCGTACGAGCCGAGCGAGCGAAGCGAGCGTGCCGCGGCAGCGGCCGGCGAGTGCCAGAACCGAATGTAACCATTCACTATTTATTTTATATATTAGTGAAAAACAGCAGTGAGGTTAGATTGACAAAAACATTAATAACTCAGGAACTATACATTTCCGCCACATGGGAGTTGCAGAAGGGGTAAGTTTTCCTCCCTCCCCCTCCCCCCTTCCCCCTAATTACTTATGATTCCGGGGACATATATGTAAACCACAGCCATTTATTTTGTTTGTACAAATAAACTGAAAAACTAAAAACTACTGGAGTGATTTCAAAAATTCTTTCACCATTACAATGCTACATTATCCCAGATTAATATAGGCTATATTTATTCCTAGAAAAAAATGTAGGGAACTTCAATAATGTAACCCAAGATGTAAAAAAATTGTGTTTGAAGACCCATTTGAGGATGGTTTAGATTCACAATGCACATCAATGGCAGGCATCTCTTACTTGTATCGCTCAAACAGACAATGCTTCACTAACACTTTTGTTAGATACCTAAATATATAACTAAATTTCTCACAAAAATTTTGACACAAAAAATATAATATGTATAAAACTTTGTATAGTGTCTATTATCTTGTATGATAGTGATATATAACAAACACCATAAACTTTGTATAGTGTCTATTATCTTGTATGATAGTGATATATAACAAACACCATAAGATTTCTTAATTGTTGTCTAATATTGACATGAATACGAACATGACTTCAGGGTTTTGGTAAATTACAATTTCAGAAAACTCACTTAGGCCACTCTCCAGAAAAGTTATCCTCGTAAAGTCCAAAATCCAATAAGAATCTGGCCATATGTAGAAGGTGATTTGGTTGTTCACCATCTTGGAGTTCCCTCCATCCCATCTCTTCGAAATACCCAGCCATGGTCGAGTAATAAATTGTTAAATTTGTTATCACATTCACAACACAAATCTCCATATATTTTTTTTTTTTTTTTTTTTTTAACTTCTGGCTGCAATGCCGTTTATGCATTGATTTTGCCAATGTCGAGAGTAAAGAAAAGCCAGGTGAAAAAAAAAATTGGCTAAATAAAAAGCAATTTGACCGGTAAATTAAAAAGAAAATTCTGCAAATCTAATACAATATAAAAAACAAATTAACTTAACTTAACTTATTAACTACAAACTAAGTATAATATATATATACTATAACAACAACATATATATACTATACAATCGATATAATTATACGAATATATATATATAAATATATACATGCATATATAATATACAAACTATTATAAAATAATATTATTCACAGTCAAGAATTTACAAAGAATATATACAAATGACTTATGCGATAAAGTTAAGAGAGCACTACTATTAACAGGACGAGGGCAATTAACAGGAAGAATGTCATAAAGGGGAGTAACAATTTTACGGCAGTGGAAAAAGATATGTTCTATAGAACCTTCGCCCAGGCCACACTCACACAAAGAACTATCACGAATCCTGAGTTTTGCTAAGAAAACAGGGGAACAAACATGGCCAAGTCGTAAACGAATTATGATAGATGAAATTTTTTTAGGGATGTTGCGGAAGCGGAAAAACCAGGGAGACGAGGGGATAAGGGGTTGGAGATTAGCAAAATGTTTGCCAACAGTTTGAGAAGAATTTTGCCATAAGTCATTCCATGATTTCAGCATCTCGGGTTTAGCGAGAGCTCGAAGATCGCGTGGGAAACACTTGGCATATTTACCACAACCAGCGTAGACAGCTTGTTTGGCACACTTGTCAGCACTTTCATTACCACAGATGCCCGAGTGACCAGGAATCCAGGCTAGAATTACTTCCAAACCCAAAGAGTAACAGTTGTAAAGAGTCTGTTTAATATGCAAGGAAAGTGGGGAAATTTGATTGGAACGAAAAGGGGATTTAGAAATATCTTGTAAGCAGCTCAAAGAATCAGTAAAAATAATACACTTATTAAGGCGATGGGATTCTATATAAAGGGCAGCTTCAAGGATGGCTATAGATTCACTGGAAAAGACAGAATTAAGAGGGGGAATTTTATAATTGAGGATTATTTTAAACTTAGGGATCCAGACTGCAGCACCAAGAGGGCCGTCGTCATTCAGTCTTGAAGCGTCAGTGAAGATATGAAGCCAGCCAGGCCAATGTTCCTGAGTAATTTGGTTAAAAACTTGGTTAGCACCAGAAGTTTCTTTGCTTATACCAAAATTAAAGATGATATTTGGCTGAAACAAAAGACATTCAAAACTAAATTCAAAAATGAAATTTTTGGAATTTTGGAAAAGTTTATAGGGGAGGTCAGTAAATTTCTTATAAGATTTAATCAAATTTGTAGGAGACTTGTGACTCCAATAACGAGACGTAGAAGTAAGCTGGAGTAAACTATCAAGAAGACCTAACAGAGGGTGATTAGCTAGCTCTGCCACTCTGAAGAAGAATCTGTCGGCCAGGAGTTGCCGTCGCAGGAAGAGGGGGGAATCTAAGCATTCAACCTGGAGAGCATTAGTGGGAGAAGATTTCATGGAGCCTGTAATAATGCGCAGACATTTAGCTTGAATCCTGTCAAGCTTCAATAGGGCAAGTTTGTTGCACGGTTCTAATAAAAAACAGCCATAATCAAAATGGCTCCTTACAATGGCATTATAAAGGAGCTTCTGATTGAAGGGGTGGGACCCCCATTTGACGCCAGAAAGAGCCCGCAAAATATTAATATTCTTTTCCGCCTTTGCACAAATGTAATTAAGATGATGGATGCCTGATAATTTTGAGTCCAAATACAAGCCTAAGAATTTAACATTATCATTAATAGGAATGGATTGGTTATCAATGTGTATATCAATGGCAGGAACAGAACGTTTACGTGAAAAAATGACAGCCGAACTTTTCAGAGGAGAGAGGGAGAGGCCATTATCTGTGAGCCATTGATTTAAATAATATAAAGCAGAATTAAGTCGGTTGCAAGCATCAGAAAAAGAAGATGAGGAGGCAAATAAAGCGATATCGTCAGCGTATTGCAAAATTTTACAAAAACAATTAACTGACGTTTCCAAATCGGCTGTGAACAAACTGTAAAGAAGAGGGCTAAGTACTGAACCTTGAGGTAAGCCTCTCCAGATACGTCTCGGAGGAATATCACAGTTAGCAGAGCGTATTAATATGGTACGATCCATAAACATGCTACAAATGACATTGATAATTCTTGGAGGTAAACTCAGGCGAAACATTTTCGATCTAAGTAAGGAAAGATCAACGCTATCATAAGCGGAACAAACGTCTAAGAATACCCCTATCACATGCTCCTTGCGAGAAAAAGCAAGATGGATTTCAGAGGTTAGTAAACTTAAACTATCCATAGTGCCAAGACCTCTCCTAAAGCCAAATTGGCTGCTCGCAAGAAGACCCCTACTTTCAACGATCCATTCAAGTCTATTTTTCATAAGATGTTCCATTATTTTAGCGAGGACAGACGATAAAGCAATAGGTCTATAGGAATCTGAATTAGACGGGTCTTTACCCGGTTTTAATATTGGAATGATTACTTGAGTTTTCCATGAATCTGGAACAGACCCGGACAAGAATATAATATTAAGGAGTTTGAGAAAAAAACGTTTCGAAGTTTCGGAAGATCTAGTAATGAAGGAATATGGGATGCCATCGACACCTGGAGCAGAATCCCGAAGATGATCCAAGGCGCAACATAGTTCCGCATAAGAAAATTCTGAATTCATTCCACTTGAGTCAGCAGTGGAAGGCAATAGGGAGGGGATACAATCTATATGTGGAACGGAAGGAGGAGAAAGTTTTGAAACAAAATCAGGAAGCCACGAAGGGTCATTAGAGGCAATATTAGGATCGTGTTGAGAGAAACGAAAAGCTTTAATTTTTCTCCATATAAGAGTGGAAGGAGTTCTCGGACAAAGAGACTCACAAAATGAAAGCCAACCGGATTTCTTTTTTGAATGTAGGAATCGTTTAGTACGAGCACATATTTTTTTGAAGTTAACAAAGTTTTCCAAAGAAAGGTCCCTAGAAAATTTTGTTTCGGCTTCTTTTCTTTCCTTGACAGCTACTGAACATTCGGAATCCCACCATGCTGGGGAAGGCAGTTTGTTACGTGCAGAATTTTTCAACGGGATAGATAAATTAGCAGCAGAGATTAGAATAGAGGTGAATTCATTGTAGACAGAAGCAACGTTATCAAGGGTGATAGAAGGGAGAGACAGTAATTTATCTTCAACTAAATTGGAAAATTTATCCCAATTAGCCTTTTTAATTCTAAATTTTAAAAGAGGAGGGAGAACTGGGTTGGGAGAGAAAGAATTAGCAAACGAAATTAAAATGGGAAGGTGATCACTGCCAAGAGAATGGGGCAAAACTGACCAAGAAAGTAACCTAGTTAAAGAGGGAGAGCATAAGGATAAATCTGGGGCGCTAACGTTTTGAGTGGGAGGAACTCTGCGAGTAGGGGAGCCGTCATTTAAGACACATAAATCTAGGCCATCTAGCATGTCGAGAAAGGGTGAAGCAACGGAGTCGCAAAAAGGTGAGCCCCACATAGTATGACGGATGTTGAAATCGCCTAGGATAATAAGGGGTTTGGGAAGAGAAGATAGAATGGATGTTAATTCTGAGATAACATTATTATTAGGATAGGGAACATACAACGAAACAAAAGTAATATCAATAGAGCGAGCAGCAACAATATTCAGGTCGCGAGAATGTTGAACGATAGGAATTTGGGAAAACGAGAACTTTCGATTCATAAGCAGGGCAGAACCAGCCCAGCCATCATCTCTGTCATCTCGAAGACATGAATATCCCGGCAACCTAAACAGGGAGCCGGGAGACAACCATGACTCCGAAATGCCAAAGACCAAAGGGTTAAAACTGTTGAACAGATATATGAGATCCTGTTTTTTATTTTTAATGCTACGACAGTTCCATTGCATGATGTTCTTGGCCATTATTTAGAAATAAATTAATTAAAGACGAAACGATGGATTGAACCATTTCTGAGACGTTGTACGGTAAACCATTTTCAAATTTAGAAAAAATATTTAATAAAGTCTTAGTCATAAGATGCACCATGTCATCATTTGGAAAAACTTTATTACTAGAGATATTATTATTTAGGGCACAACCATTAGGAAGAGTCGGGGGAGGGGATGATGTTATGCTATTATGTGCTTGGAGGTCGTAAGACTTGCTAGGAAGGGGTTTAGGTCGGCGAACTATAGGAACAGATTTCTTATAAGAGGAGGTAGAAGGCTGAGATAAAGAATGAGAATGAGGTAAAGAATCAGACGATGGAGAGGGTGGATAAATATAATTAGAGGATCTGTTAATATATACCGGTTTACTAGGAAGAGAAGAGTTAACAATATCAGAGAAGGGTCTACGTACACGTGGAAAACCTTTAGCTGCTTCCATATAGCTTATATTGTCCTGGGACATAGCTAGTTTTATTGCTTTTTGTCGAGAATGCTCGGGACATTTGGAGTCCGTAGCTAAGTGACTTCCTGAGCAGAACAAGCATGACACATTCTCAGTGGGGGTATTACAGGCAGTGGAATCGTGAGAACCAGCACAGCGGGAGCAACGGGGAGAGGAACGGCACTGGTCGCGGACATGGCCAAACCGACAGCATCTGTGGCACTGAATAGTGGGTAGTGTGTATAATTTCATTGGCAGAGACATATTGAAGCAATAAACATGATCAGGCAGGACTTGACCTAATAGGGTAAGAACCACGGTACCAGTGGGTTCCCAAACCGTGTTCCCATCGATACGGTTTTTTTTATTTAGACGCCTAGCCTTAATTACTAGAGAAGCACCGGAACGACATTCAGTTGATTCAACCAGTTCTTGTAGTGACCACTCCAAAGGAATTTGAGTGACGACGCCCATGCGCGTAATCTGGAAACGAGGAATAGAAGCGGATAGGTTATGAGAGGTAAGAATAGGGTCAGAAACAAAACAATTTGCGTCAAGGTGATTTTTGAAAATAACAGACACTTTATTCCGACCAATACTTTTAATTTCGTCGACACCAGATACCTTGCTATTGTAAATTATTTGAGCAATCTTAAGAGCTCTCATGTTATTTGACGTAGAGGTTTCATCGTTACTCAAACGAGCAACATGCACAATGAAGGGACCAGAGTCTTGCTCAGAATATGTAATTCTAGTGTTGGGTTCGTAGCCTGGGCGAACAAAAGTGTGCTGAGTTGAAGCAGTAACAAGCGGGACTGACGCGGGCTTTTTAAATTGAGTATTTATACTGGAATCGGCGTGACGTTTATTTGATAATTTTTCGGATGATTGATTACCCGTAACCGTTGGGGACACATCCATAGGAGAATCAAGAAGTAATTTGCCCCTGTCCGGAGGAACATCCTCGCCAACAGAGGACATTATGGAAAAGAAATTAATATGAATAAAATATACTTATCTACACCACTTAAACAGACAAAGAAGTACAGAAAAATAAGATAAGCAGAAATATTTAGGAAAAAACCGAAAGAAAATTTTCCAATACGTCTATAGTTTATCTGACACCTGACAATTCTCTATCCTCCATATATTCAAAGTACTCTGTGTCACTCTGTGACAAACTACTAGTTAGTACTATGGATGGATACTACGTAATTTAATAATTTTTACTGTCAATGTCATACTACAATA
Organism: Dendrolimus pini; assembly: GCA_949752895.1. Taxonomy (NCBI): domain Eukaryota; kingdom Metazoa; phylum Arthropoda; class Insecta; order Lepidoptera; family Lasiocampidae; genus Dendrolimus; species Dendrolimus pini. Next base: position 13,084,242 of record OX457133.1, read on the forward strand.
TATATTTTTTAAATACGTCTAAAGCGGCTGATTCGCTATTCTGCAAGATTGCTCGACTGGCCGTCGTGTCCAATAAATGTTGTTGCAGCCTGCATTGCACCTCCGCGGGCGCACTCTCCAGGCTTCTTCCTAACGTGGGGGGGCCGGGGGGTGCGACGCGGAAGCTTTATTCCGGCATCCTGAGGAGTATGGCGCTCTACGGTGCGCCCGTCTGGTCCGATTCGCTTCACCGCCACAACCGAACCCTGCTGCACCGCGCGCAGCGGGTTCTGGCCGTGAGGACCATACGGGGGTACCGCACAGTGTCGTGGTCGGCGGCGACTCTCTTGGCAGGCGAGCTGCCCTGGCATCTCCAGGCAGACGTCCTGTCCAGGGTTCGTCGCACCCGGCAGGATGCCCTAGCTAGAGGACTGACCTTCTGTCAAGTCGAATTAGAGACGATCAGGAAACGGGAAACCGCTTGCTGCCTCGTCGAATGGTCTCGTGACCTCGAACACCCTGTGGCCGGCGGCTATACGGTGGATGCAATCAGGCCGCAGCTGGAGAGATGGGTGACCCGCACCAGCGGAACCCTGACCTTCAGGACGACTCAGATACTGACCGGACACGGTTGTTTCGATCAGTATCTGTTTCGCATTGTGGGCTGCTTGCCTTCCCCGGACTGCCGCCAATGCGGCGCACCCGATACGGCGTTCCACACGCTTGTTGAGTGCGCTGCATGGACGCCTCAGCGTTTCGAGCTCGAGACACACGTAGGAGCCGTCCGATCGCTTGGCGACTTGGTAACGGCCATGTTGCACAGCGACGACCGCTGGGAGTCTGCGGTTACTTTCTGTGAGGCAGTAATGTCTCTCAAAGAGGCCGCAGAAAGGGACAGGGAGCGAAGTCCTGCAGCGCGTGCTAATGTCTCCACCCGAGGTCGCCGGCCTTCAGCTGGCACCCGGAGAGGCAGGTACGCGCATTACTTCCCTCCCTGAGTTAGGTTCCGGTACGAGGGGCCCCTTGCTACTAGGCATCGCAAGGGATTCATCTGCCCCCGTTTCGAAGTGGGGTGTGTTCTCCCAGGGCACACTCCAGGCACTTTATTGCGCTGGATCGACTGTTGCGTAACTATGTTCTATATCTCAGTCTTTCCTTCACAACAAAAGCGCCGGGTCGACAGGGAGGAGGGGGTTTTTAGTGGGTATTGAGGTTGCTCGCCCGTGCGGCATCGCTCTGAGTCTTCCACAGTCCTCAGTGTCAAGCCATCGCGGACGAAGCGCAAACAAAGCATACTATTGCTAGCGTTATCGCCCCCGATGGATGCGCGCCGTTTCCTAGTGACGGCCCAGAGAGTGCGTAAATCGGTTAGCATTTTCCCTCGCCTCAAAACAAAAAAAACAAAAAAAAAAAGCCTGCATTGCACCTCGTAGACGGCAACAATAGACTAGAATGCCTCGAGTTCTGCAAGCTCTGGCAACTGCAGGACTGTATGAAGGATAGTGATTAGGCCTCTTAACGACAATGTTGGAAGTTGACGCATAAAAATATTTCAAGAATTAATCGCGTTAATATGTGTCGCGAAAGCGACTAACACTTCAAGCATAAAACGTTATCGTGGCACGCAAGATCTCAATTTTTAAACTTGCCCAATAGCCTAAGATCCCGCTATACAACGACCTTCACCGAGATGCTTATTTGATGAAACCTATTTTATATTAAATTTAATGTGTCAATAAATATATTGCATATGGGTTGCCTAAAAAATTTCAGTCCAGTATATGATTAATTAATAATTTAAAAAAAAATTACATTTCACCGGTTTGTTTATTAAACAAATTCTATACCAATCGAAAGTATGAAGCCCATAGAATATGCAAATGTTAGGTTGCCTATTCTTTTTAACCGACTTCAAAAAAAGGAGGAGGTTCTCAATTCGTCGCGATCTTTTTTTTTTGTTTTTTTATGTATGTTCACCGATTACTCCGAGATTTATGATCTGATTTACGCGATTCTTTTTTTGTTCGACGCAGAATAGCTTCCAATTGGTCCCCTAAAAATTTGACATAGTTTGGCCCAGTAGTTTTCATTTTATGAACATTTGTTTATAAAACAAAATCCATTCCGTTCCATATGTACACCGATTACGCTAAGATTTATGATCCGATTTAAGTGATTCTTGTTTAGTTTGATGCGGAATAGTTGCCATTTGGTCCCCTAAAAATTTAACATAGTTTGGCCCAGTAGTTTACATTTTACGAACATTTTTATGTTCCCGTTTCATGGGAACTTGGGTACTTTTTAAGAAGCGCGGCGGCACCTTTCGTAGGTCTACCCATACATCTAGGCACTAAAAAGTAACAAATAAAATAAAAAAACTTCGTTTAAAAAATCCGACTTCAAAAGGCGGCTTAGGCAACCCATATGCAATATATTTATTGACACATTAAATTTAATATAAAATAGGTTTCATCAAATAAGCACTAGGTGAAGGTCGTTGTATAGCGGGATCCGATACTACAAAGAGTACATTGTTTAAATATAAAGAAATTTACCTTATAAATACGGACTTCAACGGACTGCTTGTAATTTTTATTATATATATAATAACAGCCCATAAATCAATTACAATTACATTGTTTAAATGAAGGCGATGGCGTTGCAGATGGAAAAGGCTCTAATTCTTTTTTAATAAGAGCCCTTAAATGTCCCATTGCTGGGCTTGGACCTCACACTATAGGGGGAACGGATAGTATACCCGCCACGCTGATCCAAGGCGGCGTGGCAGGTTGGACACATTGGGCTATCTCGATGTGCAGATTGCATCACCATGTTTTCCTTCACTGTTGTTAGCATGTGGTAATTGTAACAATATACACATTAGGTCAGAAAACTGCCTAATGCTTGCGTTCCGGCCAGGATCGAACCCGCGCCCTGTCTGACGACGAGTCACGAGTCTGGGACGCGTGCGCTAGTCATTACACTACCATGATTTCGTGCTAAAGAAATGAGTTATTCTCAAGTAGTTAACGCCTATGAATTCCTACTGCGAACTCTGGAAGCTCAAACAATATCAAATAAAGCTGCGGTTATCACAATGTTTGTCCTTTAATTTTTGGTCACACTGACGTAGACTTATTAAAGACTTATTAGAATGAAACCGACAAGGTTTTTTTTAATTTAGGAACATCGAATTTATAGTATAGTTATTTAGTTCAGTTGTAGATGCCTTGAGGTAGATACGAACTTTGACGAAGGTAAGTAGTTTTGGCTATATTTTCTTTGTTACAAAATTTAACTATTAACTACTATTGATCGAGTTCAGCAGACAGACAACACCAAATGGTACTACTACTAATGCGTTACCGCTCTGTGAAAGGAGACTGGAACCTGTCTACTAATGCCGTAACAAAACTCAAGGTTGTTATGGCAGTATACTCTAAACCAGGGATGGTGGCCACCTAGACGATTAAACAACCTAACTGAGAGTTTTGTCGCCTCTTACGACAGACCGCCCGGCCGCATGAAATTGTAGTATTCTTTCCCCGTTCTCCCCGGATAGCTTTCCGCGCTTCTATACTTCTGTAATCATCAATCAATCAGTAAAGATCGATATCAAAGACTAATCAGAAAAAGAGAATCATCCATTCTGTGTAGTGTTATGGGCCAAAGTACATAAGTAATTCGACAGCATTTTAGAGGCTTGACGATGTGGCATTCGATCATTGTACAAATTGTTGCTACTCCATTATTTTTGGCCATAAAGATAATTTAATCTAGGTATTTATATAATCTATATTTTTTACAGAGTATTATAGTTCAGTGTTTTGGAAAAAAAATTGTGTAATAATAAATGTATTTTTCGTTTGTTTCAGAATATGGGCAATCTGTTTTACTCATTAATATGGCTGATAATTTTTGTGTGTTTTTCATTTTGGCTTGCATTTTTCGCGTCCACCTTTTATATTGTTCTTTTACCCTGCACGGTTTTCCTAGAACCACTAACAGTTAGTATCGAGTTTATTAACCTGTATAAACAATAAGTGACCGTGTGAGATTCGCAGTCGCACTTATGGCCGGTTTCTTTATCTTACTATTCATTGTTTTGCCTTACCATCGGTTGAATTTTGACTTCACTTTTATGAAACTAATGACAAATTTTAACCGCTCTTAAGGCAAATTAACGGTTAGCAAAATACAGGAATGGGCCTAATGGTCGCATACGCATTTTATATAGCAACCCTCATTAGAGGGTTACTATATAAAATGCAATACAGATGTTCAAAGTCTTAAGTCCGGTTCCTATATTTTATTATTATTCACTTGTCTTACATCGGTTGAATTTTGACAGTACTTGAATAGAGCTTCTGTCAAATTTAAACCGGTAGTAAGACAAATGAACGATCGGTAAGATATAGGATCGGCCGTTATTCGATTCAAATTCGACACACAGTAATAACGGGAAAGTTTTAAAGATTGTTCTGACCAGAAATGATCACTACGAAAAATTTAGAGAGTTGATTTAAAAGACATTTGGATGTTAAACCGATATTATACAGTTCATTTCTGTTATTCTATTTAGATAAATCAACCAAAATGATCCGTACAAACACCAACTTGAATCATTCAATGTCACTGAACATCGTTGTCACTGAACTTTCAATAAAATTGATTCAATTTGGTTGGTCCGTCTAATATCATCATTAGTCTGTATAAGATCTTAATTGTTAGTTTTAACCTACTTACTTAGCATCTTACATTCTACATTTGTCTGTTTTAAATACCGCTCCTCTAAGAAAAACACTAGCCTATTTTTTAAGATTGAAATAAATTTTCAGGGTTTGACAGATTTCCTACTGTTGTGTTTGCAATTCCCGAAGTACTGCATCCAGGCCATGATAGAAGGACGTGGATTCAGCAATAAATAGTTACACATCGTTAACTTCCTTTAATATTATTATGTAATATAAAGCTAAATAAGATGTTAATCTCATTTAATTTAATAAATTGACATGAAGTTCATTTGTTTTGCTCCCTATCTTTAGATTGTTTATTACACAGGTACTTAAAAAAGTAGCAGCAGTTTGAAGCATCAAAGCTAGCAGTTGGTTGTCCGCTACATCTGTAACCGGTAGCGGTTTACATGCCGTATCAGACACTACCCTGACAATAATCCAAGATGACCCTCGTGTAAAATTGGGGTCAAAGATCGGTAGGTACAAAATTTGAATTTTTTAATTCCACAGCGACAAATGGATAGTCCATTTGTCGCTATTTTTTAGTAGATATCTATGAAATTTTCGACATTTACACATTAAAAAAACATACAGACCAATCAAGAACCTCCTCCTATTGGAAGTCTGTTAAAAAGGCGTCGAACGTAAAGTCAAATAATGGCAATTTATTCTATATAATGAAAATATACTTATTTTTTGTTTAATCAGCTTGTGAACGTTAGTTTCTCATTATAAGTAACAGAAATAACAGTATTTTGGTTCAAACTTTGATTGCTTTTAATTAAACGATTCCTTAAACTCTCTGAAAGCGGTCGACAGTACAACAAAGTTAGATATTTTTCAGTAAATATTTTCAAAGAACGAAATGAGTGCGATGCTTGAACGTTTGCACCATCCCAAATTCATGAAATGTAAAAAAAAAATATACAAAATTCTATGTCTTATAAGCAATTCGTGTTTAAGTCATTTACTGAATTTCGCAAGGCCATATTCCACATCTATTTAGCACATAGACGAATATAGTAACAATAGTATTTGTAAAAAACATCTAATACATGCTTCGATCAAAAATAAAAATAAACCTGTTTTCACATGATCCATCTAAATGTATCATATTTTTGGTGTCAAATGAGACAATTGTTCTAATTTTATACCTCGATATATTAGAGTTAGCATCCAGCTATACAATAGTGGTCTTATTCATATTGAGTTAGACTGTTTCTAGGCTTATTAAATAGGTACTACATTTTAAGAACGAGTTCGAAAACCTTTTAAATAATTAATAAATCGCGTGTTTTACTATTTTATTACTGCCACGTATAAAAGCAATGAACTACTTAACTCTATGCAATGAACTGTTGAAATATAATCTCAATGTCCCGTTCGTATGATCAAGTTTAAAAATAAAACATACAAGCGCAGATTAGAGCGCTTCTAGCCGGTACAAATCGTTATACAGATTTGCTCGAACCTCTGATTACATGTAGGTAGTAAACAATTGAAAAACTAAGCACATAGTTGAATCAACATTCCGTCACCCAGATAAGGGTACGCACAAAGTATTCAAGGTTCATTAGTTTCACACCGTCACATCACATCAGTCAGTCCAGTTGTGGAAAGTGGCGCGACCAGTCGGTTTAGTTGAAATTTTGTTTACGCATCGATAGTAGTTTCAAAAACCGGTAAGAATTGTGTACATGTTCTATTTATAAAAATTGCTTCATAACAAAAACCTCGGTTGTTCTATTAGGCTTGTTAGGACAAACTCGACAAGGTTTATCTTCGCCTACGAGTTTCCAATTTTATCACTATGGTATAAAAAAATCGTGTTTATTAAAACAACAGCTATAGTGGGTGAGGAATTGTTTGATTATAAGCATATAGTAGATACTAAAATAAACGCTGGAATGTATAATTAGTCATAAAAATTCACATTATATTTGCGTAAAACGTAATTAGAACTATGAATTGCTCAATAATCAGCTTATTTACACACTATGCTAATTAATTTGGTATTTCGGCCTTAGTGTGCAAGTTACAATAGATGATGAGAATCACTTAACAACAGACGGGGCCGAAATTGGTCCGCTAAATTTTAGCAATAAAAAAATCTGTTTCAAAATCTTTATACCCATTATTCGAACCATTGCATATCATACGGAAAATAATGGCTATCCCAATAATCTTTTAAATATTTTTTTTTAGTGAACCCTTGATATGAGAGGAACCGTTGTTATTGACAATTAAAATGAGGTTCCGACACTTTTGCATTGAAATTTATTTACACCTTTATTACTGGGAATTTTCAAACCTTTTTTACAGATTTGATATCTTAGATTTTTTCGATGATTATCTCTATAACTGGGACTTATTAGCTCAGTAGCCGTAAAGTGAAACAATTTATGACGCGTTTGTTTACAAACAGTAACAAATAAGACAACTTTCATAACATGAGTAAATTTACTATTAAGACTATTTATAGTCTTCCTAGAAGGCTAAAATATGACTGCACTATTATGTTAGATCATCAAAGAAAATAACTAATTCAAAATGTAGGTCATGAGTGTGTTAAGACGATGCTAATGCGTGTCATTCAATAATTCGTTACGACTCCCACAGCTTATTCTCACACTACCATAACGTTACTGCTGTATTTATCTTCTCAACTATTCTATAACTTTGTGAAAAATTCAACATTGATTTTTATTACATTGTGGAAAGTCCAATAGATAGATTTTCCATAAGCCTGAACCGTATTATATACGACACTTTTGGAGACATTCTTTTATGCAACATTGGTGTTAGTAGTCTAGACGGTCGTATATGCCACTTTTTATTTATTTATTCTTAAAGAGCAATTATAATTCATCAGGAAATGTACAAAACGAGAAATTGAAGTTTCCGTGAATTTATATTGTTTCTATGTCTTCAACTTTTGCTACTTGTGAGAAAATACATACTTCGATAAAAGTAAGTTCAATGTTATTTTTCCTAATCGAAATGTTTGGGCATCTTGTATTTATTTTAAGAATATTTAAATCCATTCATGTTGCAAAAATGTTTGTTCCGTTTGTTCTCTAGAGTGAAGTGATACTATATATTTGAAGTTGAAGGCGAATGAATTTCTGATTAGATAAAATTTGCCTTGAAAGATGTGAAAAATTCCAATAACCTGTGAGAAACACCGATCTTATTCACCTATTTAATATGTCACTTAGTCATCGAGTCATCTATATTTTTATTGTCTGCCTCGAAGAATTTTTATACCGCCCTTCTGAAATAATGCAATTACCTTGCTCAGAGGGGAAACTTCGACCGCAAGGTACGCCGAGTAAACGTTCTAGAGAACCCTTGCGTGGTTCAACGTTGTGAGATCAAGGTTATGAAGGTGAACAAAGTTTGATGGCAAGCGCATGGAAGAAAAATACTGTGGTTAAGTGAGGCATTAGTACTAAATCAAACAGTTCCTCAGAACTTCGGAACACTCCGTTTGTACAGATTGTAGTCAATGTAAAATACGCAGGGCGGCGCAGTCAGTCCGAAAGTTAGGCGATTTTAAGTCGTCCGTATATTTAGGTATCCCAGTTTTATAGACTACTAATAAAACTATCTGTAACTCAAACTGAAATAATTGGTTTGCCTAATGGCGTTTAACATAATTATTATTTAGTCATCGATAAAAAAATAAATGCTGAGCAACCTATTCCAAATACTCTAGAACGTATCAGAGAGCTGACTCTGATTGATGCTGGCTTGCCTTATCTAATTAGTCTTCATCCATGATGATACAAAGGTTACTAAATTCTGGTGTCATTTTGTCCCACTGTTGTGTTTCGCCGCACGACCTTGCATTAGCTACGAGAACCTGGTTGCATTTGACTTAGCTCGTGGAGAACGATAAATACTAGTTTCATAAAAATCATAAGCGTAAAATAAAAACACTTGTTCAAATATACATAGTATAAATACATACTTGGTTAATTGGATATCAATTTAAATTAAATTAGTAATAGTTATCTCTAACTGGCAATAAACGATAAACGAAAATATTCCGAAAGATTCATGATGACTAGAAATATATAAGTATGTATGTTGGTGTAAACGCCAATCACCAACTTCAAAAATAATTAAGGGTCGCTCAGTGGGTGCCCATGACAAAGTGGGTTAGAATCATATCAGAGGGTACATATACACCGCTTACTCTTTAAAACATTTAAAAAAATGTGCACATCGACATAATTAAGTATGTGTAATCCGCCAATGTGCCCTGGGCGAGTTTGGTAGGTCGACCATACATTCCCTTAAAATGGGATTGAAGTGATTGAAAGACTAGGTATAGTTTTTATTTGTAATTTAAAATAGTTATTCAGACAAGCTAATCCTAACTGTAGACCAATGTAATAGTGATCAAACAAATGAGGAACTGCTACAATTATGTACTGATAAAGTCAATTTTTAGATCTTTATAGCGCCACCAAGATTCGTGAAAGGGGCCCCAAGGGCAAGGAATCACATGACTTAATAATGGCCGGTTCCTATAATACCGAGAGTTCATGTCTTAATATCGGTTAAAGTTTGACATAAACTCCATAGAAGTAATATCAAAATTTAACCGATGTTAAGGCATCTGAATGAATGGTTAGATATAAGAACTGGCTATAACCAATCGGCCTGTACTCACGATGTGTAACCCAGGTACTACAATAGTAGTGTCAACTTATGATTGCTAAGATAATTTAAAAAGTAGAGAAAGATCTGTGAAGTAGGAAGATACGTTGTCTATCTGTTAAAAAAGTTATTAATGAAATAATTGTTTCAGAATATGGGCAACGTGATATTTTCTATAATTTGGCTTATCGTCCTCATATTTGTGGCTTTCTGGGTGGCCATGTTCGCGGCAGGATTCTACATTGTTATTCTACCATTCACAGTTTGCATAGAGCCATTAACGGTTAGTATTAAATGGGTCAAACAAAAATCTGAAAAGCTTCAAATAGATAACTTATGATATATTTACTATTGCATGCTGAGGAAATGGAACTTGACGCCCTACATTATCGTTGAACCTCTAATGTAAGGCGTGCAAATGTGGGAGCATCAGAAACAACAGCGACTCGCTAAAATGTTAATAACAATGAAGGACAAGAGTAAGGAGATGTGAAATGTGCGAGAGCGAACTATACAATAGAGCTGCTGCCTACCGCATCTATGGCAGTCTTAGTGTCCGTGACAACATAAACTGCTAAAATCGTCTAAGCTGCTCGGACGACGTATTCAAAAACCGTCTAATATCTAGAGAATAATTATTTAGCCTTAAGCCGTTTAAATAATGAGGGATGACGTATGCCATGATATAACAGTTAGGGATGCTGAAGATCGCTCCGAGTGGAGATTAAAAAATACCGGGATTTAATAATAGCAAAAAAAGTAAAATTAAAAGTATCAATCAATATATAACTGGCCTTGAGAGCGGAAAATAGAATTTCATATAATTTTTGAGAACAGGCATAATTTACTTACAGGAAAAAACATCCTTTATGTGTTGGAATATTGTACCAATTTGTTATCTTATCAATTCAAGGTAAAATAACATTTTAATTTTTTTTCCAGGGTCTCACAGATTTCCTGTTATCAGTTGTGCAATTCCCAAAATACTGCGCGCAAGCAATGGTGGAAGGGCGAGGGTTTAATTAGTTCTTAGATTTAATTAAGCTTTAATAATACTTGTAAAGTTATTTTAACATAGTGCCATGTAAACATTTGACGTATATTAAGATTTATTTATTGACATTTAATTTTATTCGAAAATAACAGAGTATTTTTGTATTAAACTTAATGTCGCATAAGTCATATGACTATTTTTATTAATTATCTTAATTACGTAATTTATATTTCCCAATTTTCAATCAACCACAAATAACCGTTAAGAGGGGAAGAAGTATTCTTCCATGCCAAAGATTTTCCTTTAGTAACTTATCATAAAAATCGAAGTTTTTTTCTTAATCAGCGGATGTGACACACCCTCACACACACACACACACCTAAATGTGACCCGTAAGAGAGGCCTTATTCGTGCCCTGTGTTGCGTCGTCGCAACAGCAAAGCATTGTATGGCCACACCTGCGTTGCTACGACGCATAACGTCGCAGCGTTACGTCTTAGTGTGGGTTATAGTCAACTCTCGACAATGGATCGAAAAAAACGTGTTTGCTCTATTGTTGCTCTCATTACACCACCGCCAAAACGAACGTAAAAACAATAAAAGAATCTGGAAATCTCCCTTTTTTGTATTAAGAAATGGACAGCCCAGCGCATCACCCTCCCGCTTCGGCTCTCGGCCGTCAATCCGTTGAAACGTCACGTGCGACGAGGCAAAGCGTAACGTGTAATGAGGCCGCAACCTAAATAGAAAGAAAATAAAAAAAATAAAGAAAGTAGTAATCCAAACTCCGAAAAACAATTACTAGAGAAATCCAGGATCGCAATTTGTGCTTATCTTATGGGTCAAATACAGCGAACAACACATCTGAAAAAATATTGACGAAGTCGTTTCTAGATGCAGCCAAACGGAAATCAAACTCAGGGCCTCTGAGCGAATCAAACTGAGCAACACTGTCACCACAAACGACGAAAGACCATTGGTGGAGACACTGCCATACGAATTTGTCACCTTGTGAATAGAATATGAAGAGGACAGGATTTGACGAGATTCGCCATAACAACCTTGAGTTGTGTTCCGGCATTAGTGACCAGGTTCCAGTCTCCCTTATGAGAGCAGCAGCGCATTTGAAGCACCTCTGGTGTTGCAAATGTCCATAGGCGATGGTAACCATTTTCCATCAAGTGGGCCGTCTGCCTGTCTGCTGAACTCCTGCAATAAAAAAAAATAGATGTCACTCAATGAAAATTATATTGTGATCATTTTATAAAATATGCCATGCTAGCTGCGCCCTGCGGTTCCACCCCCGTGGTGATGGAAAATCGTTATCGTCAATTTTGGATAATTCACACTATATCTTTACAATTTATGGCCTATGTGTTATTGTTATGTGTAAGCTATATTATTGTAGTTTCATCAAAATCCATTCATTAGATTTTCCGTGAAAGAGTAATAAACTTTCTAACAAATTTCTCGTTCATACTAATAGTAGGATAATCATAGAAAAATTTCGAATATATTGATGATTAAGTCTCAATAGCTTCCAACCACACCTGTATAATGTCAAAATAGGCAGTTTTGCAAAATCGTATTAAGACGTCCGTATCCTGTAGAACATACTAAAAAATTGCGCATTATGCTATTATGTTGTTGGGCAGCAATTATGCTCACCTTTGCTACCTGTTATCTGTCAAAGCCACCACGGTTCGAGATGCATAATATCCAAACCTTCTTACCTGCTGTAGGATACTTGCACAGAAACTTTTTTACCCTTTATACTATTTGGTAGGTCTGGCGATCACCGGCTCTCAATCTATAACATAGAATCAAATGCGTAATCCTGCACGTACTTAGTATATCTATAAGTAACATTCACAAAACGATCCTCCAATACTGGCGGATTTAAAGCAACCAATCTCTGTCGGGTGCATCGACGTCTGAAATTAGACAAAAATTAAACTGATCTATTTAAAACACCTTTAAAAAAATTCGATTTGTATAGCATACTAGCTGTACCCGGCACACGTTGTCTTGCTCTTAAAAATCTAGAAACCGATTGCAACGCCATTAACCGGGACCAATTGTTAATGTAAAACCATTCTCGAATCTAATTGAAAACATTTCATCAAAATCGGTCCCGCCGTTAAAGAGCTGTTCAGCGACGCCATCTACTGGGTCCAATAGTGAACCTAAACCATCCCGGATTGTGTTACATAATAACATTATTATGTAACACAATTTATATCTGCCCCTGTAGAATGTGCATAATTTGTTTTTGTTCATAATATAATTAAGCATAACGTGCTAATCACTAAATATAAAAAAAAACATCAACAATCATATGCCTTATTTTATTTAAAGTAATATTTCAGTTATTTACAATGTACATAACTGTAATATGTACATTTTACATGATAATTTATATCTACATTGTGTCTTATATTTTATGTATCTAGTTTCACTGATGTTTAACAAAAACCAATTTTTCGTCGAGCCCTTAGCTCTTTTTCAAACTCGTTAGAGCTTTCAATTTTTGACTAATGCAACTTTACAAAATACGATTTGAACAATAAGCCATTTTTGAGATTTACAACAACAAAACATAAGAAAAAGAAATTGGTGGCACCAGTTGCATGTTACGAAATACGTTATACACTAGGCTATTACTATTTCTAGTTTCTTACCTTGACATTAAGTTTCATATTATTCACTAGATGTCACTAATATTGGTTCATCGAATTTTACGTATACTCTGATTTTTACTTAACCTAGACTAAAATAACAACCGCGAACGACCTCACATTACCCCTTTAGACGGTACAAAATTAATATTATTTTTGTCCAAAGCTGCCATCAAAATTGCCGAGCCAAAACCAACAGAATCATATCGTCTCTTTTACTCTAATACTAATTCTATGTAGTTAGAGGGAGAAAGCATCATTTCAGCGTTCGTTTCAATTAGCCGTGTTTGACACTCGAGAACAAAGTGTTGGTTGTACAGTCCCCGGTACGTAACTTAGCAAGAGTCGGTAGATGCGCACAAGTAGTTTTTAGGTATCTTCGCTTGTCAAGCGGGACGCGGGGAATGAGTCGATTCAACTGTCTCCTTCATACCCATAAGCTTGACCGCGCGCGAGAGAGACGGACAGACTTTTCATGTTACGTATGCAGTGCAACGCCAAACCACGCGTTATTCACAGACACTACACAAGCACAACGTGTGTATATGTGTTGAACGTGCCATGCGGAAACTTACCCCCACTACTATGAAACGTGGCCAAGTTGCGTGCCGCGTACTGTAGTATGGCTAATTCGTAAGTGAGTTATATGAGTTGTTGAGAATTTCTATAAGAACTCACAGTAGTGAGTCGAATCAGCAACTCACTAATGAATAAACCATATTATTACACTATTCTATATACTTGCTGATAAAAAAAGGTTTATCGAAATTGTTATTTTAGTTCAGGTAATTAAAAATCAGAGTATAGGTAACATCTGTGTAAACTTAGTTGTGGTACCTAGAGTTCAGATATGAAATTAAAAAGAAACTTTAGACTTTTTGGCCGGTTACAGAATGACAGAAATAAAAATTCACAAACCATTTTCTTAAAATTTTACATTATAAGGTAACACAACATTAACATCCAAATATTATAAATGGTAAGATTTTTGCTTTATAAGGCATCCGCAAGTGTTGTATAAGAATATACATGCATGTATGTATATACATATAATCTATTAGTTATGTACTGACAATATAAAATTACATAATAACAATATCGACAACTGTCCTTCATATTGCTAGATATCAGCATCCACTTAGTACTAAGATATAAAAATAATGATAAATGAAATAATTACAAACAAAAGCCAAAAATAATCGCTAAATATGACTATTTATAAAAGGCACGTTTGAACTACATATAACAATGCATGAAACAGTTGAACTAACTAATTTGTGAGGTAGTTATTTCAATTTAATTAAAATGCATCAAAATATTTTATTAGCTGTCCTAAAATTAAATTTACATAAAAATGTATGCACAAGGTGTATACGCCTAAAGATAGCTTAAATCGTGGGTTGCATACAAGGGACATTTCAGTGATACCCAGACCAAGACAAACAGGGGAACCTGTCCACCAATATTACATATTTTATGATATTGCCCCAGTCCTTGAGCCAAACGGTCAATGCTTGCACTGCTATTATTATACACAATTACGGTAAGCATAGTGTAAAGTGATACAAGCATGCATGTTTTAACGGCAATTATTTCTATTTTCTATTATAGAAGTATATTACAGAAATTTGACAAGACGGGTTCGAAGGCCTCGTAGCCAGGACCATAAAACATTTTTTAAAAAAACAAGTAATAAAAAACATCCTAAGCTGCTTTTCTTTGTTTACGATTCACGATCTTAGATATGAAAACAATTTAATTACTTGTTTTTCTTATACCACTGCTATACTTAGACTAGTTTTCGGTATTTAGGATTAAACACTTGTTTGTAGGTTTCCATAGACAAAAAACAAACACAGTGAAACCTCTTCGCCACAACTCTTCACAAGTTGCTCTCTATATGCCTTGTTAATTTTTAGATTAAAATCTATAAAAATATGGTATTTATACCATATTAATACTTTAATCAGAATTGTTTAGCAAATTTAATCACATATTTAATACATTAATTACATTTTGCACCAAACCGTTTATAAAGTAGTAGCAGCCAAAGTTTAGCATACTTAAATCGGTTAAAATGTTTTATACACACGAATAATTACAGCACAAAGAGAAGCTAATTTAAAATGTCGTTCTCATCTTTTTAAAGCCATTGTGATGTGTTCAACGATCTTCAAAACTGTACTTGTTTGTTCTCTACATTTCTTTACGGTATTCCTGAAACATGAAAACGAATTATGTTTGTTGCAAAGGAAACTATACAATTGATGACAGCCACCACCCACCCACCCAACGAGGTTGGCATCCTGTCAATTTATTCAACACATTAAGCAATCTCAATATTTTTTATTCTCTAGCCATACAATATTATTATTGTTATTATCCTATGGTTACAAAATAATAAAAAATCTTAATCTATTAATTCTTACTAATAAGTTGTGGCGAATGATGGTGGAACCATCTAAAAGGTTTAAGAACTTTTAGAAAAAATCGAAATATGTGCTGGGACACATATTAGAAGTGAAACTTCAACGGACAAGTGGAAAAACGAATCGCAACAGATAAGTGGAAAAACGAATCGCAACGGACAAGTGGAAAAACGAATCGCAACAGATAAGTGGAAAAACGAATCGCAACGGACAAGTGGAAAAACGAATGGCAACGGATAAGTGGAAAAATGAATCGCAACGGACAAGTGGAAAAACGAATCGCAACGTATAAGTGGCAAAACTTCAACTGACAAGTGACAAAATGAATCGCAACAAAATTTTAACTTCAAGTTTTACGGGCAGATTATTAATGTACTTGTCCAATTTGAAAACCACGTAAATTGGAACGAAATTTCAAACACCAATAGCAAATTATGTCAATCGCTAAGTCAGTAATCCTTTTAAACGAACTTTGGAAAACATTTTTTTGAATTTGATACAATATATTTTTTAACAAAAACAAAACCGACTATAAACTAAAAAACAAAAATCAACATGTAACCGGCTTCTTTCTACAACAAGTTGAAGAGTGGTATGAATTGAAGGTGCGTAAGTAAGTAAAACATAAAAATTACTATATTTTGCACATTTTTTGTTGTTGGTGTGTTTGTTGTTTATGTTTTACTTGGCACTGATGTTGTAGAAAGAAAGCGGTTAAATATTTTTTTTTACTTATTAATTGCGCAAGCACTTGAACAGCTTTAGAAATAATATATTAAACACTTGTAGAAATTGTACTACTGGCAGGTTACTATCTCACTCTTCGGTGTAGACGCTCGTTAACAAGGGTTGTTCTCGATTTCCCTGCAATCCACTCACCAGACCGTGACTTGGTGACCATGGCACCACCTCGAGCGTATACGTACGATTAAAAAAAAATGAAAATCGGTTCACAATTGACGGACTCAGAGTAACGAACATAAAAAAACAACAGACGTATTGAGGGAGTCATCCTTTTTGAAGTCGGTTAAAAATAGTATTTGGGCATTATTTATTTTTGGCATCGTAATGAAAAATAAATAATGCACAAATACTATTTGTAACCGAATCATCTCGAGCCAATAAAATATAACAAACCAACTAATTTTTATAAATGAGAAATAATACTCACCTATACTTCTCCGAAAACTCATAATCACATCCATACAGATTATTTATGTTCTCCTCTCCATTTTCACGACTCAGAATACTGTAAAAAAAGTAAACATTTCGTAACATTTTTAGTCAAATTAACAAATTTCGAAATTTGTTAATTTGACTAATAATGTTAATATATATGTAACACCTTTTAAACCATGTTTTTTGCAGCAAATAAATTTGAATATATCAATCGTTAAGGAAGATAAACAGAAAAATTTATTGAAAGAAAAAAAGACTATTTGTTTGAAGAACTAACTACAAATCATAGTGACAACAAACAAGTATTTAGATCATGTAAGCCGGATTTTCAGCAAATGAGGTTTGCATTCAACTTATTGCTGTGCCTCAATTTTATCCGACATAACGCTGATTTTCAGTTCAAACTCCCTTGTACCGCAACGGCAATACGAAGCTTGTATTGTTCCAAAGTTAAAAATTATGCATTATACAAAGGACGAGCGGTAAATAGGTGCTTAAATGAAAAAAAATAAGAATTCCACCATAGAGTTTACGAGATTAATCAAGTTGATTAATCGAACCTCCTTGGATGCGCTTTTGATTCATATATTTGTCTTACTTTAATACTATAGAAAAAATGAGATGAACGATGGAGTTATTAATTTCACCACGCGCATGTGGCGCTATTTGCAAATGCGCGTCATATTAAAAACGTCAAAAATTGTTGCTACTTTCAGACTGATATTTGTTTGTTTCATTACCAATTGTACCATTTTCTCGCATATGTGTTGTAAAACATTGTATGATACACGTAAGGTTCTTGGTTTTTACAAACGAGTAGACGAAAGTCAGAGACGACTCGAGGGCTTTCACTCATCTACTCGTTTGTAAAACTATCTTACCACACTAATAATGATACTTGTACCGTACTTATGAAAATAACTATTATTGAATACAAATACGAAGACTTTTATTTATTGAATTCCAAAACAGAAGCATGCAACGTATTTAACAAAATTCAAAGGAGCATAAAAATGACAAAGTTCACAGTCTATGCCACCGAAGCTGGTCGGAAGGAACGAAACTAGGTCGCATTTTATTAACACTATATAAGCAAATTCCATTTTTAATCAATGGTAAGGTAAAAGAATGCATAGTAAGACGTAGCAAGCCTGCTAAAATGCTAAAATATGTTTCCCATTTACCTGTTTAGATTATAATATATGCTAATCACTTCAGAGTGGAATTTTTCAACTTTTAGTTGCAATCCAATATCGACAGTTGTTGATCCTTGTTTATTCAAATATAATACACAACTTTTACTGAAAAAGAGTGGCAATAAAAGTAAAAATGAATGAAAAAGTGAACAATGAGCAAACTACCCTTCATTTTATCATAAATATTTCACGAGTAAAAAATTGAAAAAAAGAGTATTATGAATACAGGGGCAATAGTATATGTTATTTAAAAGAAAATAATCTCACCAAAACTCTGTCACTCGAGTCAATACATTTTTGATGTTATTTACAAACTTATTTAAATATAATTCCACTTGTGTTTTATCTTTCTGTACGTTTGCGAAGTATGTACACGTGTTAGGTGTTTCATACAAATCTGTAATGTCCTCGTCACCCATTGAACAATTAGTAGCTTCATAATTATCATCTTCATAGAAGATATCACTATCCGTTGAATAAATACTCATCAAAGGCCTGTGCGAACTGTTAATTCTTTCTTCGAATTCCGGAAATTTTGTGAAACATCGTACTATTTTGGGTTCAATAATACTATCGACATTTTTGTTTCCGATCGATCCATCGACCTCATCACAGTTATTATTTTCTGGTGTGAGGCGACCTGCGTTAGTTACTTTATGGTCAATTTCTGCATCAGTAGTATTACTTTCGGAAAGTTCAGCTATAAAAGTAACCATTACATCCTCCTTTAGTTTCTTTACGGGTGATGAATTATTGCGATCCTAAAATACCAACATAATAAGAGCTGACAAATCTGCCACAAAGCAAGTAATCCCTTTAATATTGTAAATTCGAAAGTAACTCTGTCTGTTATGCTTTCACGGAAAAACTACTGGGCCGATTTGGCTGAAACTCAATATATGTATTTATTTTTTCGATGCCGACGACGAACATAGGATACTTTATATCCCGAAAAATGGGATTAGATGGGAAACCTGTATTAACGCCTGCTCTTTAAACAAGAGGTACTAGAGTTTGATCCCCGACAGAGCCGCGGGGTAAACTGGTAATTTATATAATAAGCATCCATAGCCAGAGAAAATTGAGAAAGTATATTTATACTAGAGTTTATCCCCTAGGGCCACGGTCAACTACTGGGTACGTGTTATTTAAAGAGTAGGCCTTAATACCTACAGGTTACATTGGGTTAAATTTTTATGTCAGTACTATTTGCCTGAAAATTCACTTCATTTTATATCGTAAACTATCCATCTCCCGGGATGAAAAGTATCTACGTCCAGTTTTGGTATATGCAAAAAATTACACCAAATCCGATCCAGTACTCCAGTAGCTTTTCCGTGAAAGCTTAACAGACAGACAGATCGAGTTAGTATCACATTTTCTTTATAGATGGTGAATTATTACATCTTCTAAACTTGAGAAATGATTGGTCTCTCATACAAACTTTCATCCCCTATTTCAACTCGTTCTAGTTTTATTTATCGATCCCCGTACCATCTATCTGCAAGCTACATAAATGATAAAAAATATCCAAGAATGACAAAAAGTGCCAGATGTGCCAAAAGTTGCCAAAATGCCAGATGACCAAAATGTCAAAAATGCCAGGAATGACAAGTGTAAACAGTGCCAAAAATGCCAAATAATATGTCAAAATTGAACAATAATTGAAGTGTCAAAAATGACCGTAATGTCAAAAATGCCGAAATGACCAAAACAGACAGACAGACAAGAGTTACTTTCGCATTTATAATATTAATAAGGATTGTGATTAAATTACGCATTCTTACCACACTTATGCTTTTTCTCGAATGGTCAGCACATTCCTCTGGGTTGTTATTATTTGGTATTTTTATTCCACTGACGGAATGTACAATATCCTTTAACGGGACATCGGGAATAAGCGTAGCTTCTCCTGAAAAAACTAGTAATAGTTTAACATAATGGACATAGATATATACAATATTTTAATGCTGGCACTTGATATTGAAAATTACTATAGATACCATACTACTATTATCGTGCCTTAAGCAAATCCCTCATTTTTTCTTTTACAGAAAATTGATATTTTGTACTTAGACTGTCGACTCGTCGAATCGTCATATGATTAACAATATAATTCACCAAACCATACCATTTTTGGTTATAAAATTCTAATATTTAACTCACAAACAATACATATGAAAATAGTTTTGATAACAAACAATTAAATAAAATTTATAATTATCACCTTTGTCTTCTGGCACTTCATCAACAAAGCTATCGTTTTGGCCGAATTCAATATCATGGAGCAAATCACTTAAAGATTTAGACGCAATATTTAGATCTTCATTAGGTTGAACATCCTAGAAAGGGACAGACTTATAATCGTAATCTATCTGTAATATTATAACATTCTAACCATGTCGTATCTGTGTGTGTGTGTGTGTGTGTGTGTGTCAATGCGAAATTTAAAATTGTAAAATGATGTACTACATTTTTTTAATAAAAAAAATACATACCTTCAACGCGTCTACCAAATTAACACCATAACTATACATCTCCATAAATTCCTCTGGAAGTATATCTGTGATAGATTTAGTCTTTTCAATTTCTTTTGAGATAATGGATAATTTATTTGCCGCGTCCACCACAAAACAGTGGCTATAGAACTCTTTGATAATGCACTGCACGGCTTCCTGCAAACTCCAAGGTGGAGGTAAAGCAATACGTTCTATGACTGATTCTTGTCGCAATATTTGAGCCAAAACATCCTCCATTATTTGTACAAATCTAGAAACCCATTCGTCACATTTCATTTTTATATTCTCCTCCATGGCTTTACTAGTTACTGTAAACACAGTATTATTTAGTAAATTCTTGTTACTATTTTTTTTTAATCTTCGGAATAATTTAGGTGTTTTCTGTATGTTTAATACATGTGTTGAGTTAAAATTGCTTTCTGAATTTGATATAATTTCTGATGTAGAAGAATCATCAATTACTATACAGTCCTTTATGAACTTTTTGACAAATGTACATGAATTGCTGCTATTATCGCATTCAAGATCTTTTAATTGTTTTTCCTTGTCTGTATTTGACACTTCATTTTCTATCATATCATTTCTTATGCCAAGACTTTCAGAATAGTTTGATGAGTTTTTGAAAGCTATACACGACTCACTACTTTCGTTAGTATCCAAATCCTTTGATTTGTTTTCTTCGCTCGTATTTTTAGATGTATTTTTTGAAGTTTCTCTTCCACATTCAAGACTTTCCGTGTTTCCTACTCTTCGTTCATTGTTGTCTATTGAAGAAACAATATTGTCTTCTGATCCTTTGAAAGTATTCCTTCGCTTTCGCCATCTAAATTTCTTCTTTTCTGTACCAACTACAGGAGTTTCGATGGTGTTATTATTATAAGGAGGTAACTTGTTACGATTTAATCTAATAACATTTTTTTTCTCAATCATACTTGGAGTACATTCCTCATTTAGTGTCGATGTTTTTGTTGTATCATTAATAAGGTTTTGTTCTATTGCGACCTCATCGGCGCTTTCAATTTTATTGGTTCTGTTATCTGTGTTAACAATTGTAATACTAATATCATTGAAAGATTTTAATACACATTTTTTTTTCATTAATTCTGTACTAATATGTGTCTTTATTGATTTTGATGGTGAACTAACTATTCTTAAATTATCTTGTTCTTTTTGAGATTCGGAGAACGACCGCTTCCTATTCGATACAGTATGATTTTTATCCATTGTTGTATGTAAATCGTTGTTTTTATTTATTATTACAACGCGATCAGATATTGAACTTGACGGCGCTGACAATGTTTGGTGGGAAACATAAACAGAAACCATGTTTTTAACTTCTACCATGCTAAAGACTTGAATAACACCTTTGTATTTAAGTAAATTTTTATCATCCGATATAAGGACCTGAAAATCGAAGATTTTATTTTTATCGTTATAAGTATGGTTTGGACATGTAACTTTAAGAATTAAATATTTGTTGTTGGAGAAAGCGATAACTTCTTTTTACGGTCTTATATGGTGAGCTAGTTTAATCAAAGTTATATACTTATATAGATACTTTAAATACCTGAATAATTTTATGACTACTTTACAATGAGGAACGAGCGGCCATGATCAATGGTCTCAAAACGGGGGATGCTGAATAACCGCGTGAAGTGGAGTAGAAAAATTAGGAAAGCGGACCCTGGGCGACGGAATAAACACTCCGAACGCAACCGGGATTTAACGCTCAGATGCTGATGATGATGATAATAATGAGGAACTAGTGGCCGTGTGCGGGTCGGACTCATGAATGCATGATTTCTCTATAAATAGGTTCAATGTGGATATAAAATATTTTTCATTTCTTTGTATACAATTCTAAGTATCTATACTTTCAGTTTTCATTTAAGTTCATTTACTAAATTTAACCAACCGATAATTGACCTCAGGACCTCTGGATTCCAGTGAACTGGGTGGACCAGTGTTTAATCCAGTAGAACAAAGATGAATGTTATACATTACGCTTAATTTTTTATTTTTTTTATTGTTACTTTGACAAAAAAAAACTTGCTTTTCATGCAGCTTTACTCTATTGGAAATATTAATTATTTCTAAACAAAACTTACCGCATGATAATTATCTTTCTCTATGTTAACATAGACATTATAAACTTTTCTTAGAACATCTGTTGTACTCTCATATTCTGATTCTATTTCAAGTTCTTCAATGCCTGTTAAAAAATATAGAGTACAATTATAATTAAGGAGGAATTAACTCGTTTCTGACCATTACAGTGAGCCCGAAGAATGCAGCATAATTAAACAAAAACATTTTATAAGCACGTCACATTTTTGTGAAAACGCAACACAAGAACCGATTCCTCATTATAGAGAGTAGTTTAAACAGGTGGTAAATATACGAGCAGGTACGCGTAGTTGCGTAGTTATGTCTCGACAAGCCATAGTATTGAAAATGTATTGCACCGGTACTGACACGCTTGTTCCTCTCCCTGAATACTGGCGAAGTACTCAGTACATGGAAGCTTGCCAATGTACAACCTGTACCCAAAAAAGGTATCGTGCTGATCCTGCTAACTACAGGCCACAGCATCGACATCCATTCTCTGCAAGAGCATGAAACGTGTTGGCTTTTAGCATACCTAGAAGCAAATGACCTCAGCGATCGTTAATACGGTTTCCGCCGTAACCGATCGACTGGAGATCTTCTAGCGTATGCCTCACACATCTGTAGTAAAGCGATTGAGAAGTAAAGTGAAGCCCTTGATATATCGCTGGAGGTTTCTAAGGTCTTTTATAGTTTGGCACGACAGCCTTATACGCAAGCTTTCAGTATAATTATGGTCTACCAGACATACTCTGCGCCTGGATATCAGACTTTCAGACGGACCGTTCGATACGAGTGGTCGCAGATGGTTACTTCTCCGATTTTATGGGAATCAACTCATACGTCCATCAGGGGTCGGTTCTCTCTACAACCCTGTTTGTGCTACATTTTCTGTATTGCAAGAGTTCAGCAGACAGGCATACGGTCCACTGGATGGAAAGCGGTTACCATTGCCATGGACATTTGCAACACCAAAAGTGCTACAAATGCCCTGCTTCTCTCTTGAGGGAGACTGATACCTGGTCACTAATGC
The DNA here is from genome assembly GCA_949752895.1 of Dendrolimus pini. Classification (NCBI taxonomy): domain Eukaryota; kingdom Metazoa; phylum Arthropoda; class Insecta; order Lepidoptera; family Lasiocampidae; genus Dendrolimus; species Dendrolimus pini. The sequence goes on from OX457133.1 coordinate 13,107,759, forward strand.
CGGAACACAACACAAGGTTGTTATAGCGGCATACTCTAGACCAAGTGTGGTCGCCATCCAGTCGAACTAATACCCAACCACCTGGCTGTGGGTTGTTTTGTCACCCTCTTACGACAGGCCGTCTGGCAGCAGGAAGTTGTGTTCTTTCTCCGTTCCTGCACGGATAAAACGATATACATATCAACGACTTGCTTAAGCAAGCCCGATATCTATGGGTATACAGACAATAGTATCGTTGTAGAAGGATACACATCCACCGCACGAGCTGACAGGTGAAATCCATAAGCTTAGGGAAGCAACCGCGAGCTATTGAATGTAACTTTAATGGCAGCCTCCGACTGGGGAAATGCTAACTTAGTTACTCTATTCCAATTACGAAGTCCGTTTTGGCACTTCCTTAGAACGTAACTCTTCACGTTTTGCATAATTTGAAATAATAATCATTTTTTGTTAATGGTCGTAAATCATCATTTAAAAAATACACAATCAATCTAAATCATTATACAATTAATTCACACACACAATCAACATGTTGTTTTTAGACATCGTGCTCAAAATAATTAAAACTATAAAAAGATAATAATATTTTACTACGGTTTTACGTTTACGTTCTATAGTTTTATTTTTACTTTTTTACATAGTGATGCGACTAAAAGAACCGTACAAAATCGATTATAGACAGATTCTTTTCGCGAGTGAAATTCTGTCAACACTGCGTCTACTGCGTTCACCTCGTGATCACGACCCGCCATTTTGTTTGTCTCTTCATTACGAGTGCAGAAGCTTTGTATACGGTACGCGTATTCAGTTTAGTTGATTTTGTGTTGTGTTTTTATTTCATTCTTGTTATTGTAGTTATAAAAACCTAGGCGTCATTTTTGATTGTAAGTTGTCGCGGGCCAATCATGTAAATGAAATTAGCAAAAGAATTCACCTTTCTTTCCAATCTCTAAAACGCCTGCAAAATTTTCTTCCCTTTGTCACCAAAATTATTCTTGCTCAGTCCTTAATGCTACCTCTTTTAGATTACGCCGATGTATGTTTCCTGGACGCTTCTGAAGAACTTCTAAATAAACTCGAACATCTTCAAAATTTGTGTATTCGCTTCATTTTTGGTCTGCGAAAGTTCGATCATGTTTCTGCATTTAGATCGCAACTTAAGTGGCTGCCAATTCGTCGTCGTCGCGACCTTCACGTAGTTACATTTTTGTATAAAATCTTACATAACCCCCTTTCTCCTCCCTATCTTCGTCAACGTTGTGAATTTCTTGTTCCTTCTGACAAGCATTGTAGAACTTCTAAATCCCTTCTTCTCAAAGCTCCCACACACTCTTCGGCATGTTATAGTGGTTCTTTCTCCGTCCACGCAGTTAGATTATGGAACGCCCTGCCACATACGATCCGAGATAGCTCATCGGAGAGCAGTTTAAAAAAAAAGTCAAAGAACACTATGTTAAATTATACTTATATGTCTATATTTTACATTATATATGTATGTATGTATATATCTTATGAGTATCTTGTATATAATTTAGTTTTGTTAATTTATTTATATTATATGTTATAACGTAAAATATCTTTCGCGTACACAACCCTGCCTTTTGCTTCTCCCCTTTTCGCTAGACTCATAGGTTTGCTGGAAGAAAACTCTTTTAGGGTTAAGCTCGCCTTTGTACATCACCACTTTTTAACCGACTTCGAAAAAAGGAGGAGGTTCTCAATTCGTCGGGATCTTGTTTTTTTTTTTTTTTGCTTTTTTTTAATATATGTTCGCCGATTACTCCGTGATTTATGATCCGATTTACGTGATTCTTTTTTTGTTCGACGCGGAATAGCTTCTAATTGGTCCCCTAAAAATTTTACATAGTTTGGCCCAGTAGTTATCATTTTATGAAAAATTTTCATGAAAATAATTTTCACTCCGTTCCATATGTACACCGATTACTCTGAGATTTATGATTCGATTTACGTGATTCTTTTTTGTTCGACGCGGAATAGCTGCCATGTGGTCCCCTAAAAATTTGACATAGTTTGGCCCAGTAGTTTTCATTTTATGAACATTTTTCATGAAAATAATTTTCACTCCATTCCATATGTACACCAATTACTCTGAGATTTATGATTCGATTTACGTGATTCTTTTTTTGTTCGACGCGGAATAGCTGCCATGTGGTCCCCTAAAAATTTGACATAGTTTGGCCCAGTAGTTTTCATTTTACGAACATTTTTTTGTTCCCGGTTCTTGGGACCTATATTTTTTAAGAAGCGCGGCACTATTCGTACGTCCCCCCATACATAGCTACACACTAAAAAGTAACAAATAAAAAATAAAAACTTTGTTTAAAAAAACCGACTTCAAAAACTAAAATGTATAAAATAACTTATTTCTAAAGCTATTATTATTAATATATATTATCTAAAACATCTTGAAGTCGGTGCAAAGCAAAACATAAAAATTACTATATTTTGAAAATTACTAAGCACCGACTTTAAGATGTTTTAGATAATATATATTAATAATAATAGCTTTAGAAATAAGTTATTTTATACATTTTAGTTTTTTAGTTTTTGAAGTCCGTTTTTTTAAACGAAGTTTTTTTTTTTAATCATTGTGTATGTAACTTTTTGTGTACAATAAAGAATAAAGAGAATAACTGTTTGTTAATTTTTTCGTTGTTATTAAGTTTTGACTGTTATTTGATTTGGTTTGTTTGTTTAACAAAGTTTTATAAATTCTAATTTGATGCTAATCCTTTTTCTGTCAATACGATTTTAATTTGTTCGTTATAGTAATCGTAGACCAATATCGTCGAGTATCGACTATTACTAGTACTTGATTATTGACATCTGTCAAATGGGACTTCGTAATTGGAATAGAGTATAAGTTCAATGCCTCTAAGACCCAGGCGACTTTTTAGAGCGAAAAGGAGTTCTTTTGAATTAACTCCTACTTTCCGAGGAGTACCCGTTCCGATAACCGCTAAGCTTCATAGTGACATGGTGTCTAACTGGTACCCCTTTTATCAGACTTTACAAATTTTTTGTATACTATATTTCTTATTACAAACAGAAAAAGCTTCAACAAATAAATTACTACTACTCACCTATACAAGCATAGTCGAAAAGAAAACGTAGAACACGACCCGCAGTCGCATCTTGTCGTTCCTCTGCATATGATTTAAGTTCATCAAAGACACAATGCGGGACCAAAAAACAACACGTGGGATCTATAACGAAACAAACAAAATTTTCAAATTACACCTGAACACCTGAAGTCACAAATTATTATTATTTTTATGGCCACACTGACATTTGTCAATATAGAATTATACATAGATAGATAATCGTAATTTCAATAATGACCAGTTGGTTCTAGTATTATTTAGCCGTTGGACCATACTCTCTTTGCTTACTCAGCTTATGGCCTGTAGCTGAAAAAGTAAATTTATGTTTATTTAATTTTTGGCAAATCTGTTCCAGGCTCCTACAATCAAAAAAGTATTAAAAACATTAAATTGAATATGATACATTATTTAAGAACTGAACTCTGTCAAGAAAGTTGTGACAAAAAAGAGGTCAACACAGTTGTTTAAATTATACAAACTTGTATGTAACACAAGATAGTACAGGGTGGCGCAATAGAACGTGCATATTGCATCATCTTTTTTCGCGGGGTAGAAAGTGCGCGGGCGGGGGGAGCCTGCATCGTTAGGTAGGCGGGCTCATGGAGTTTTAGTCACTATGAGTCACTTCGACGGGAAGCGTCGCGCATTTTGCGTGCGCGCATTTTACGAGAACTCTCGTTCATACATCGTTACTAGGCGTTTATATTGTTCTGAATATGGACTACGGCAAATTAGTGAAGCTCCGAGTGCTAATTTAATTAAAATATGGGTACAGCGTTTTGAAGAGACTGGTTCAACGTTTAAACCACAAGCAAAAGGTCGTTCAAGAACATCTAGGACCGACGACAATATTGAGAGAGTTATGCAGTCTGTACGAGGAGATCCACAAATGTCTACTCGCAAGAGATCGTCTGTCTTACACTTATCGCGACGAAGTTTGCAACGAATTTTAAACTTGGATCTTAAACTGCATCCTTACAAGCTGCAGTTAACACAAGAATTGAAAGAGTCTGACTTCGGAGCAAGGCTCGCATTTGCTAATGAAATGCTTAATCGATTTTCCAATTTTGACAATATCCTTTTCTCAGATGAGGCCCACTTCCATATCAATGGGTTCGTAAACCGTCAAAATTGTCGTTACTGGAACAGTGAGAATCCCAAACCCAAGCACCAGAAACCACTGCATAGTCCTAAAGTGACAGTATGGGCAGCAATCTCTGGTAGAGGAATAATTGGACCGTTTTTCTTTGAAAATGCGCGGGGGAAAAACGTCACTGTTAATACCGAACGCTATGTTGCGATGTTGGAAGGTTTTTTGGCTCCAGAGCTTGAAAATTCAAGAATAGTGAATTCTAGGACTTGGTTTCAACAAGACGGAGCTACCTGTCACACATCAAATGACTCCATGGCGGTTGTGAAACAGATGTTCCCTGGCAGACTGATTTCGAAAAGAGGTGATATCCCATGGCCCCCACGTAGTCCAGACGTGACGCCTCCTGACTTTTTTTTGTGGGGATACCTCAAGAACAAAGTCTACAGCAATAATCCGAAAAACATCGATCAGCTCAAGGAGAATATCCGTGGTGAAATGGCAGCAATTACACCAGCATTACTGAAGAAAGTTTTCAATAACTTCCGTTTGCGATTAGAGGAGTGTCGTCGTAGAGAGGGTCATCATTTAGACGATGTTATTTATAAAAAAAAAACTTCAGTTATTTCTTAATAATACCTCAGTTTTATTTTAACTATACCTTTTGTATTTATTTTTTAATCAATATTTTAAATATGCACGTTCTATTGCGCCACCCTGTATTACGAGAATGATCTTGAAACTTTTACCTATTTCGATTTTTTAAAAATTCATACCAGTAACTCCCCAAATGTGACTTCGGCTGTGTAGGTGTTTTAATTTTCTAGATATAAATGGACGAATCCACAAGTCGAATACGATTTGTGAACGTAAAACGGTTATTAGTATAATAATCCGAGAACTAAGCTCGAAATTTTAAAAAATGGGTTCTCGAAAACTTATTTCTCAATATCAAAACCTTCAATCATTGTAAAAGTTAATACACCGTATCATCATTCTCTGATAATAAAACTACATAAATTAAATAATTGTTGGTTGTAGTTTCTTTATCTGCTTAATTAAAGGTTTTCGTAAATGCGGGTCGAAAGCGACATTATTTTATACCCACCATGATTTATTCTCATCAATCTATTGTTGGAGCTTTATTTATTATCACGGAATGATGCATTATCCATTTAAATAACTGAAGATTCTGTGATATTGGGTAATTATTTTACGAAAACCACTTTTTTCAAATTTTAAATATTCATCTCAGAATGATAATTTTCAGCCTTGTTTTTACCAGTAACTACCAAAACTACATCTTCACTACTGCTGATAGTTTTCTTAGAGTGGGCACTTCTTTTCGCACTATGTAAAAATGAATTTTCGGACAAATTGAATAGGGGTTGGAATTGTCTATGTTTTCCAGGTGTTTGATACTTTCGGCCATAATGCGATGAACATTAATTTGAGAATATCTAAAACCACCAAAATCATGTTAAATAACTGATAGTTATCTGAATACCTAAATAAATAGAATATAATATAAAAGTATCAAACATGTTATAACACAAAATTACTTGTACATACCGATTAACTTTGCTGTTCGAACGTAAACATCGCCCAAACAGTTCATATACACTTTAACTTGAGTTTTCTCGAACCACTTTTATGTTCATTTCTGTTATATGTACGTTTAAAATATGCACAAAATACTACTTGAACTGCATTAATTTTTACTATCTATGTGGCTATATGAACGAGAATGTTGACCTTCCTTTTTAACACGCTTTTATTAGCTTCACCTGTATGTATGTATGTTTATAACCGACCCCTTTGAGCTCGATTTTGTCCTACTTTTAACGATCAGATTTAATTCAAACTTTGCACACCTGTCAAAGGTCGATGACAATACAATAATATAGTACCATGGAGCTGATCTGATGATGGAGTCGGAAGGTGGCCATAGGAACACCTGTACTAAACAAGATAGACCCGTCGTGTTTGGGCTCGTTTTACTTGTCTTGGCTAGCAGTCTGCTGCTACATGATATGCAGGATCTCAAAAGCTTGTATTTAAAAACATTTTTGAAAAATTCAACTAAAAAATGAAAAATAATTTCAAAGCGCTTTTTAAGATATTATAATACACCCCACGCTTTTTCTTTTTTGCACTCCACGGTAAGACGTGTTTTTTTATATTTTATTTAAACTATTTTATCACAACTTTCTTGACAAAGAATAGCAAATGTATTAAATTGTTGACCCACCTGTACTTGTTAAATTATTCAAATAGTTAAAGTTGTGTATGAGGACATTTGTATCAACTAATAGATACCAGCAATTTTTATGGACAGTAGGTTTACCCAAATTTTTCAAAGGTGTACAATCTAATTTTGATACAGAATGTTTTTCATTTTCAATGAGTGACTGAAAATATAACAGTAAAAATTGAAGTTAAGACATACCTGGTAATATTATATATATATATATATATATATATATATATATATATATATATATATATATATATATATATATATAGTGATTGCGATACAAACTTGCTGTACTTTACTTTCTGAGATAAGATGTCTTTTCTGAGGTAAAGCAAAACAAAAAGAAGTTGAAAACATAACAGTCCATAGATTTTGTCAAAGTAAATTAAATGGATGCATATTGGTTCAGAAATGGACTTCAGAATTGGGAGAGAAATGGAGTTGTCTACTAACTTTTTTCTCAAGAAAAATGTCAGTATACACATGTCCATGTACTAGACTGACCATCATATATGCAGAAACAAACACTTGAAAATGTATTTAGTAAAAATAAAAATGAAATCATAAGAGTCCTAGGAAGCCTACAACATTGAAAAACACCTTTTATGGCCAAATCCTATATCTTAATATTCATTCACTTTCCTTACTAGTACATTGACAGTAATTGTATGGAGTGTATGTCAAATTTTAACTGATAGTAAGGCAAATGAGTGGTTAGTACAATATAGGAATTCGTCATTAATATAAATCGTTAATTTTCTGAAGTGCAATAAAGCAATATCAATCTGTATAAATTTCGTTCTGAAACATGAACTTCAATGTTGAAGACTTTGATGGCTATTGTTCTTCATTTAATGCCAGTAAAGTCTCAGAGATTCAGATAGAAATCTTGTTAATTATGATATTTATGACTATAAGAACCATAGTTACCGCTGTTTCATAGTTTTCCTCATTCTCAATAGTTCCTGTCTGTTTGAATTTTGGATCATTTATAAATCCTGTAAGGAATTACAAAGATTCAATGTATTGAAATCTTATAATACTAGTCATTATTGATTATATTCTAAAAAACACAGTTTACCTTCATTGGAAGACAGCCTTGAAGTATTTAGATAATTTTTACTGTAATTTACATGTTTATAAATTTTTTTCCTCAAATCTTGCTTGCTCCATGTTTTATGATATCTATTTTGAAAATTTCTGCCTCTATTTAATCCAAATCTGTATACTTTTCCTGTGTTTTTAATCATATCTCTTCTTGACCACTTATTGTTTCTTTGTTCCAAGTCATTGCTATGTTGTAAATCATTTTGTTGCTGCAAATCATTTATCTGTTGTAAATCATTTCCCTGCTGCAAATAGTTTATTTGTTGCAAATCATTTCTTTGTTGCATATAATTGATCTGTTGCAAATCATGTCTCTGCTGCAAATCATTTATCTGTTGCAAACCAGTTGTTGGTTGCAATCCATTTGTTGGTTGCAAACCTTTTGTTGGTTGCAAACCATTTGTTAATTGCAAACCATTTTTTGATTGAAAATTACTTCCATCTTGTAAATTATGTCTCAGTTGGAAATCATTACTTTCTTGCCAAACATTTCTTTGTGGCAAACCATTTCTCTGTTGCAAATCATTCCTCTGTTGAAAGTTGTTGCTTTGATGTAAATTATATCCATAACTTAGTGACTGTGGGTGATTCAAAGGAGTTACAGTAGGAAGAATAACTATTTGTTGACGTAATCCTAAGTCCCAAATATTTGGATTTGATTTAGGTTGTGTAGTCATCAAATTCCCTGATTTAATAGAACCTTGCGAGTTATGTATTGCACTTTGCGGGCACACCCAAGTCGAAATAGGAAACGCCTCAGAGGGATATTTTTTATTTGCTGTTGAATGGCTAAATTCACTTGCAGGATTAAAATTCATCATTGGTGGTTTCTCTTTTGGTTCTGCATGGTTATCAAATCTATTAATATTTGGCATACGCATAGCATTTGCAATCTGTAAAATAGTAAATATAAGACCAATTATAATTACACAATTTTTTATGAATAATATAGACTACACAGTAAAAGACATAATAAGTTGTCAAGAAAATTGTGACATAAAAAGATGTCAGCACTGTCGTTCATATAGCAACATAGATATTATTACAACAGTTTGATACTTTTACCTATTTAGATTTTTAAAAATTTCTATTATACCATTAACTTCCCAAATGTGACTTAGTGTGCATGCACTTTCTGCAATTTATGAATGTAAAAAATTATATGGTTGACAGTAATAAAATAAAGAAGTCTTTTTTAAATAATAGTAACTTAAACAATATTAATTAAACTTAGATGAAAGCTAAAATTTAATAAAATGGCTATTTCGCATAATTACAGAACCCTTCAATCATTGTTATAATATACTGCACAGTATCATTTTATGATAGCAAAGCTCCAATATCAACAAATAAGGTTGATGTAAATAAATAATTGTTGATAGTTATGTTTCATTACCAACTTAAGTTACGATCGAAGTGTCAAGGGCAGTGGCTTCAACGAAGGCAACCTAGTATGGCTTCATAACCCATTAAGAAAAGGGAAAAGCCCGAAATTTCAAGCTCGGTGGGAAGGACTTTACAAAGTCATACCCCGGATCAACGACCTCACGTATCGGATAAAACAAGGAGTAATAGGAAAACCGAAAATTGTACATGTATGTAGATCGGCTCGCCCGCTACCAAGGAAGCAATGATGCTCGGGACGAGCATAACTAAGAGGGAGATAGTGTTACACGCCGACAAAGTATATGCACACCTGGTTTATTCTCTCTCTCGCATTTGGACATTTTTTATTTACTTTGTGTTTAAAATTTGTAATTATATAAAAAAAATCCTATTGTTATTGTACTCATTTATGGCCGCGGGTGTGCACATTACGTTTTCTTAGTAATTCAGTCCACGCGGTCGATTGTTGTATGGAATAGGTTAGTATAAAACAATGCCCAAATGAAGAGGTGAGGCAGTCAAGCGAGGATTACGATACGAGCAAGACGTGTACATTGGATTAGCTATATAGTGACGGACTTTGCGCGTGTATATGTGCATATTTATACCTGTGTTATATGTATATTATGTTTGTATAGTTCTAATAAATTCTATAGTAATTCCAATGGCATTTTCAATTTGAGTCCTGTAGCTCGTAACAATATGGTATCCAACAGCATTTTTCACATTTCATTTAAGGACATTTGTAATAATTATTTATTTTCTTTTAAAGCTAATGGTGTAACTTACATTAGTAAAAGAAATAATAATAACAATTTGAATTTGCCAATGGTCATAGAAATTATATCAATTACAATGATGTTTTTATTGTATGAATCTACCATTGGATGAAGTGATGCGCATAATCCAGTATAAGTATGGAAATTACCCAAAGCAAAAGTACTGTTTTCTAGATTTGAGTGTTAGCATTTTATTATATTTATCAATTAGTAAAGTGTATGTTAGATATCTTTTGTTACACCTATAGTGCACACCACATAGGACTTTTTTCGAAACATTTTCAAAACCCTCTCTATATATATGATAATAAGGATTACAGATTGGTACAGTTTATTCAAGACTAAACCAGACATTTGTAGACATATAGGCAAATAGAAACATATTTAAAATTTAGTGTGGTCCTCATATAACAAATCAATTATTTATGAACTATTTGTTAGTATTACTCCATCTAAATATATTTATGGTCTAATCTCTCAGTATAACTACTGTACATAATCAGGTGACAAAATTAAATATGATTAGACTATTGGTAAATTGCAAGATTTACAATCACAATGTCCAGGTGACCCAGTAATTTTTCTTGTTGGCGGGTGATTGTCCAACGCGCGTCATTGGTCGCTATCATGTTTTTTTTTAATAGTGCTAGATCATTCAGATTTGACTACAATTAACTGATTAGTGCTCATTATTGTTTTCAAAGAAGCATTTCAAACAGAAAGATTCTTAAGAAGCTGTAATATTTTTAAAGAAAACCTAGTTGTGGCGAATGATGTGCGCAGTTGGAGGCCGAGAATCACCCGACCACCATTTTGTTCAAGTTGTATGCCTTGTGTGCATTCACACAGGGACTTACCCTGTGTGAATGCAAAACATATAGCATGAAATATAGTCGGTAAATAATAATAACTAATTAATAAAGTGTTTTCACCTCTTGTTCACTCAAGTTCCAAACAGCAGCACCAGTTAATGTGTTAAAATAATAATTATGGCCTGGATAAGTCTTTGATTTACGAATGATCCATACACCAACAGCAGTACCTTCTTGGAAATTATTAACTTCTTGCCCTGATCCCCTCTCCATTATCTGAAAATATAATTAAAAACTAATAACAAGTACAAAAAGTACTCCTCCCTCCTGCCCCATCCGACCCCCCCCCCAATCGTCATCCAAGCCTTAAATCCCGGTTGCGTTCAGACTGTTCACTCCGACACCCAGGGTCCGCTTTCCTACTTTTTCTACTCCACTTCGCGCGGTCTTCAGCATCCCCAGTTTTGAGCCCATAGGCACACATGTCATCCTTCACGACGTCAAGCCAACATTTCTTGGGCCTTCCCCTTCGACCGGGACCTGGCAGAGGTGACATAGCTAGATATTTGTTCCCTACATAATTAACAGGTCTTCATAAAACGCGGCCATACCAGCATAGGTGACACTCTTACAGTTTGTCTGTTATGTCACGGACATGAAGACTGCCACGGATGCGGGAGTTCCTGACACGGTCTTACCGCGTCACTCCACACATCCAATGCAGTATATTCATCTCCGTGACATGCAGTTCTTGCTTGTGTCGCTCAAGTACAGGCCACACTTCAATGCCATACAAAAGGACAGGTCTAATGATAGATTTAACGACCTGTCCTTTTAATTTGACCATCATTTTGGGGTCACAAATGACACCTGTCACCTTATACCACTTGGCCCAAGCTGCTGTGATATGGGCCTTGACATCGAGGTCAATATCCCTCGACGCACTAAGGACAGATCCCAAGTACTTAAACTGATCCGTGCGCTGCACTGTATCTTTGCCTTTGCGCATGGATGTGTCCGCCACCCCCCAAATACTTAAAATTCAGTGACCACTAAGCTTATGTTCAACCAAATTTAGTATTGAATTAAATTACTTCAGTTATGTTTAGGAATTCACATTTGACAATTATCTGACTTTTTTTTATTTACAATATCATAAATAATCTAATACAATAAAAGAAAACTTAGCTTATTTATATTGTATTCTACCCATAATCTCTTTAGACTATAAGTAGAATACTGAGCCTAGATCACCGTCTTATATTTTACCGCTGGATCGCCATAATGATCTATCTGACTACAAGGTTTACTATAAGCAACTATTAGTATAAAAATATTACTACAAATCACCATACCAGTACAAATATTAAACATGAGTTTGATGCACTATTCAACGTCTGGAACAATATCAAAAACTCGTTGTAGTAGAAGTAAATAAAAGGACCAGACTAATACGATACTAACCTATGTGGTCTTTTTTCAATACCTACCCATCCAATGTTAGAAATAGAAACGTAAGTAGTTTTTAAATGATAGTCATGGCTCTTATTTAGATGTTTCACTTAAGCTAACAATAACAATCAATTTAATTTTACATTACATTCCCAAGTAAGGGTATTTAAAACCATAGACAATAAAACTATATAGTATATATATTAGAAATAGAAAAACATGTGGTTTCTCTTCTTTGTTCAATAATGGCTTGGCACAATTTGTGCATTAAGCCAGAGTCATGTGTTAATGGCTTTTCAATTTAGTTTTATAAAACAAGGGAAACATAAATATTAGTGGCGGCTGTCAACGGCCTCCGACAATTTGTTTGCTCCTTTATTCTTAACTTAAAGAGGTCTCATTCACGATACAGCAGCAGTCAGAGCTTGTATGCTTATAGGGCTCTTGAAGCATTCTGCTGGGTGTTCACAGAACGCAAAGCAGACTGCAACCACATTTACATTCCTGCATTACGCGGGGGACTATTATGTAAGATAGTGAATGGACCCCTTTATATCCCGTTCACGCTTTTTTTTATGCGAAGGGGGAGTACATTTCGTAATTTTCATACCACGCAGTTTCTCGGCTGTGGGGTGGGACCGGACCGCTGTCTTAAGCGCCGTGCAGCGTGTACGAAGACTCGGCGGAACCAACTATACTGATGAGGGATGATGATGTGATGGTGAGATGATGGTTGCGGCCGTTGAGCGGTGTACGCGTTAATGAAAGAAAAGTTGCGTCGTACATGTTTAATCACATACACACACTCAATGTTTTACATTACAGTTCAGAAGGATTTTTGTACGAAGGCAAACAGCAAGCGCGCAAACTAACGTTTGTACCCGAGCACGAACATCGTGCGCTCGTGTTGAAGGCATGAGTCGGACTGTAATGTAGAACATTGAGTGTGTGTGTGTGTGTGTGTGTGTGATTAAACGTGTACGACGCAACTTCTCTTTCATTAACCCGTACAGCGCTCAACGGCCGCAACCATCATCTCATCACCATCACATCATCACCCCTCAAATGGCGTGTAGGAGGTGGTCACCATCACACATACCCCTCACTGCTAAACAAACTTGCTTGCCATAGCCATACCCGGCGCTTGTATGGAAGAACATGAGATGACGAGCGAAACTACACCTATTGCTCAACCCGGGATGCAGTGACTCACTTCACCAATGGAGGTTGGACCCGTCGCATCCCCAGGATGCGCGAACTCCTGCGGTGGAATCATGGAAGACTGCGCATACCTGTGTCTCCAGAGATCAATCTGACGAAGGCGTTCGGGGAGCACGTGCGCACCTTTCTCCCTTACTTTCTTCCGTCCTGGTCCAGTCTCCCGCATCTCCTCTCTAGCCCAGGCCTTCAACCGCAAAATTGCAATCAAAAGGGCCTTTCTGGCCTCCCGAAACTCTCCTAGGAGTCTATTATCCTCTACATGACCCTGGAGGACATCGCCTCCTGCTGCGCTTTAGTGAATGGCGAGTTCTGCGGGCTGCCTTCCGCAGTTCACCAATCTCGTCGGTCCAGCAGTAGACCGACTTGCGCGGCGGGGGACGCCGAATTCGAGGCATCGCAAATCCTTTTCAAGGATTAGCGCAAGTGCTCCGCCCTCGTCTCCAGGTTTCCCGTATTGGTCAGGTAGACCCAACATTCGATCACTGCCTTTTTCTCGGCTTGGTCCGCATTGACTTGCAATGACAAGTCTATGATCGATCCACCCCGTGCACGCACGCAGGTCTAGACCGACTCCTGGTTCAAGATTAACAGGCCAGTTTGAAGCGCCCAGGCTTCAACGGCCCGTCCCTTAGAGTCCGTAACTACGTTACCCCAGGTATCATGAATGATACACTATATATAGTGACAAAAAATGGTACTTGGCATTAAAATCGCCTAATATGATAATTGTCTTCGGCCAGTTCACGCTAACTTAACACTCAACAACTACTAAAGAACCAATTTAAAAAATAAAAATTATAATTAAGTTAAAAACGCTTAAAATCGCAACCATTGGAATACACCCAAAAACAGTAAAAAAAAAACAGTTTTTGTAATATTATATATTTATAATGCCTATAATAATAAAGCATTTTTATAAAGAGTTATTAAACTGCTAATAATAATATTGTTTGATTGCGAAAAAGCTATTTAAACATCCTATTCTAAATTCAATACAATATAATAAGTACCACTGCAAAAATTTATTAATTTTTATGGTTTCGTAGCTATTTTGGTAAAAGTAAATTTTATGAAATCATCCCATCAGTCTGTCCATTTTTATATATCTTATCTTATATATATAAAAATCTTGTGTCACGATGATGTTGCCGATAAACTCCAAAACTACTGAACCGATTTTAATCAAATTTGCACACCATGTGCAGTTTGATCCAACTTAAAAGATAGGATACTTTTTATACCGTTGGAATCGGTAGGTGGCGCTGAGATCGGGTTCTAGAATCCTCCTAATCACCGGGAGCGATTTTGGTGATTTTGTTTTTGTGTGTTTGAGTGGGTTCCCGGATGGTTTAGATTCGCAATTAGAACCAGTAGGTGGCGCTGATATCGGGTTCTAGAATCCTCCTAATCACCTGGACCGATTATGGTGATTTTGTTTTTGTGTCATGAAACAAAGTTTTTAAGGAATTCAGAAAATATGGCGGTACGAAGTTCGCCGGGTCAGCTAGTCTTATCTCAATTCTGAACCCTGCTGAATTTGGTCACTCACCCACATAGCCCGGTATTTATTGTTCTCATTTCCCACAATAGTCCTACCCTGGCCGGGGCTTGTCTTTGGGTGCATTAGTATATAGTGTAGACAGGGATAATCGCCGCTCAGTGTCCCACCACATTTACATTAAATTTGTCAAAGGGCCTCTATGTGTTGGCATTCTCATGGCCTCACGCAAACCCACCAAAGTTCGGGGCCATTTTTATGGCCCGTGGTCTTAAAAGACATACAAATAATAATATTAACAATAAATAATAGTTACAAACAAACACAAGCAAGTGAAAAGGAACAAATTGTGATTATTTGCGTGACCATTATGAGCACTAAGAGGAATGTAGACTTAGTGATATTTTAATAGTAAAAATAAGTAATAACTATGGGGTGATGCTAGCTTCTAAACTATAAACATAGATAACATTATATTAAATTGACTCCAGTTTAAGTTCCAAGATGACCTAGTAAGCCTCTGTGATGAGTGGGTTAAGCCTTTGCCATCCTACTTCACTGTAACATAGGGGTTCCAGGTTTTATTTCAGCTTATTTCTTATACCTTGACCCTTTCATTCACCAAGCATATTAGTCTTAAAAGGATGACAAATATTTACAATATACTAAACCCTACTTTACTCCCAACTACCCTACTGATCAATTATTTAAAATGTCTAAGAACATAAAAGTTTACTCTTATACCATGATGCTGAATTAAATTCATAACTGTAAATGTATCATTTTTTGATTATTCTCAATAACACTATATCAGAACTTCGGTAATTGGCATGTTGCTGTTCTTTAGGAACCTGTTCAACATAAAATGAATCAACAAGTTTGTCATAAAAAGATTCCCACAATTTCTTTTGTGTGTCTGTATCACGTAATTCTTGTGTCAAATATATCATTGGTTTTTTGTTCATTCCACTGTTGAGATATTTTAGTGTTTCTAATAATGGTTGAAGTGCCTGAAAAAAATAGTCATAAATTTTAACAACTTTTCAAAGTAGATAGTTTTTGAAAGAATTTAATCTGTACACTATTTGAAATCAGCAGAAATGTATACTACATTTATGAATATTATGTCGGAGACAAAGAATTAAAAACATTTTTATGAGACTTGAGATAAATTATAACCCAGGTGAGACCATTTCATCTTTAGATATGTAAGAAAAATAAGATAGCAAGCATATGTAATTAAAAATTAAAATAATTTCAGAATATCCTTACCTCTTCATAATATACACAATCTGCAAGAAGAACCATATCAAACTCCTCTTTTAGTATCTCAGAAGTATTATCTCCCCACACTAAAGACTCAGCTGTAGCATATCCACCCATACTGCCTATTTTAGATTTGTTCTCTGTTATATTGAGCCTGAGCAGAGGTAAAGCTTCTGGCAAATCAGTTAATGTTACTTGAGCACTTAAACAATGAGTATATCATGTTAGAAATATGAAATAAATTATAACTTTATAAAAAAGCTAATTAATTATTAAGCTGCCAGCAATAAAATTTGTAGATTAGGAGTGTAATAAATAATAATGAAATAATACCCCATAACAATTGGAACAAGAGATGAAGCATGCAATTGGCTAAAACTATTGCCAACCCAAGTGTAGCAGCAGTGAGCCCGACGACACCTAATCCTGCTCCCAACTCCAAAACTTTGATACCACTCAAGAAATCTGACTTGTGTTGACACATACTTTCCAAATATTTAGCCAGCACTAAAGATGCGTCCCAAACCACACAACTAACATCTCCCTCTATTTTCTGATATACTTTTAAAGTCTTCAAACATACTTCAATGTCTATTTCCCTAGGGAAAAGATCGTTTGATTGGAAACTTGATTTCCTGTGAGACATGTTTCCCTACAATATTTAAACACACAGCCTATTATATGTATTAAAACAAGTTTATGCTTTACTTCAGGAGGTAACCATAATAATTACTACTTTAAGCTTGACGAAAATGAAATGAATTATGAAAATAGTTGGATCATATAAAGATAAATAAAAAATTGATCGCAGAATGGAAATTGGAAAACATTCTCCTATTATATGACAATTATGACTTTTATGACAAAAACAGAATATATATAAATATTTATTTACTCTATAGTCTATAGAAAACAGCAAATCACGTGGACAGGCTTGTAGCTTCACTTCAAGTGTCAGTTTTGCTATCAGTGTCAGGCTGTCAGGCTGTCAGAAACTCAAACAGAAGTGGGTAGTTGCCTGTATTGTAAAAAGCAGTCAAATAGCGGTAACTTTAAAATAGATAGCTTAGCTTAAAATAGCTTCCTTTTCTACTTTTCCAACTGGGTAATGGATGTCAAATAAAAAAAACGAAACTGGTAAGTTCACAACTTAGCCGTCAGCGATCGTTATCCAATATGGTATATGGTATGGTATTAATAATGATTAAAGTACAGATACCGAATTGGTCCTATTGTCGCCATATTACGATCTGATGAGCGGATCACAGGGAAATTGGGAGTAACCCTCGAATTATTCTTAAGCCCATTCTCCCGTGGTGGTGCCATGGTTACTAAGTCAGGATCTGGTGAATGGATTCCGGGAAAATCGAGAGTAGCCCTCATTTTAAAGAACGCCGAGTGCCTGCATTCTTAGAAAATAAAGCTTGTATACACGTGCCAGTATTACATTTTCTACAGGCGCTTAATTTTTTGTATGCATGTTATGCGATTTCTCCGTCAATAATTGAAACCAATTTTAAAATTTTTATGACATTACTTTTTGGAGCTTAAGTCAAATGTTAGCCGATATGCAAGGCAAGGCAAGGCAAATGAGTAATCAGTAAAACGTAGAAACTGTTCCAAGTCGCTACACGGCCTCGGATGAACTCGGGCTCAGCGAAGAATTAGACTAATGTCGTGACATGCTTCATAAATTAAGCGCATATTGTGTGGACGGTACCGCAGGGACGCCACCACAGCGCTTTTATTTTGTAAATTAAGATTGACTGCGAAAGTGCGGTAGCGGCGCGGTTGCATATCGTTTAAGAATAGCGGCCCTCGGTATTGAATACGCAATAGACATGCGCTAGGACTTTTGTATATTTTATACCCCTTCGTGTTGCACTAAGCTGTAATAATAAACAAATCTTTCGCAGTCATAATCAATACTCAAAATCTTACAATTATTAGACGATTATTTAGTTTCTATATGTTGGTCACGACTAATTTACGTAATGGCAATGGAGTATTTTTTTGTAATAGGCAAGACTTTGATCATATGACAGTCAGTCATCTATTTTCAATTTCATACAAAATGGCTCTAACCATGATTCCTGTTTGGATATGTCTTGTTTTCTCAATAATTGGTATGTAAAACTATTCTGTTGAAATTGTTAAATATCTGCAACATGCATATAAATATATATATATATATATATTGTAATATTAAATTTTCTAGGAGCCAATGCTGCTGGCGAATTGAGTGTTCTTCACAGTCCCGATTCTGTTAGATTTGCAGGATCTAGTAAAACACTAGAAAGTCTTTTAAAAGAGATATTATCCGCTTCACTTGGACTTTCTGTGGAAGAGGTGATTGTAATATAATTGTTCTAGTGTTGAAACACCCGTTTTTAAGTAACGTGACATCATTTATTACTATTGATTGCATATTTCAGAATTCAGAATGGAATGGTATAACAATTACTGATCCATTTGATACGCCTGAAGCCGTTGTAGAAGTATACATTGATGGTATTTCTAGCCTTGGGAATGATGTAAGTTAATATAGTTATAGTATATACATGATTTCATTTTGCTTATCATACAACTTAGATATGTGTTCACTAAAATATGTATAACTGTCTTGAACATAAAGTATATAGGATATATTATTGTTATGTTCTATAACTAGTTTTCCCTGCAGATACTCAACATGTAAAGTCCTATGTAGTAGCTCTATGTTACTTACATAAAAACTTAATTTGGTTTTTATATATATAAATCTTCAATGAATATTTATCTAATTGATGGTGAAAATCACTTTCTGTCTGTCATTTAACATCATTTACAATAACAATATCTGATCAGAAATCATGCATTAATTTGATCTGAGTGAAACAGTCTATAACTATTACATTATCCCAGTGGAGAAAGTAGCATAAGCTAAAAACCCATTAACTAAACTGACATTTTTATGTTTTAAAGAGTGTATTATAACAGGCAAGAGAACTAAATACCTATGGATAGTAAACTAAAAAAACTTTGAAATACATTTGAGTATAATCCATTTATTATGAATTTGCTTATGTTGACCAACCGCTTAATATAAAGTAATTACAGCTTTGTTTTGTTTTCATATAAAATTCTTTATAACAAAGTCTGATATAATGACCTCATTTAAAGTGACTTGTTTCACTTATTATGACCTATTTTTATAAATTAATTCTGGTTATGGTGACAATGATTGTAATTTTAGAAAGAATATTGTGTATATTTTTAAATGCAATGTACAAACTCAACCTTTAAACATTTATCATAAACTTGGCACAAAAAGAAAGGTACCAAAAAAATCTACATTTTGTGGTGATTTTCAGCAGGCTGTAACTTGAAGAAAAATAGTTTTACAGGAACTTTAAAAAAGAAAATTATTGTTTCAAGTGTCTAGTTTTTGGATGTGAACTCCAAATTTTTCAGATATTTTTTTGAGTAATTTTAAGAAAATCAAGAACAAAAAACTATTTTCTTTTCACTGTTCTTGTTGGTGGCTATGGGCTTGCAAAATTTTTTGTGACTTAACCTTTATACGGGCCAAAAAAAATGTTTGTCTTCCATTTTTTTTTAAAGACATCAATACAAGCACTTCTTGCTGAGATATCAATCTTTGAATAGTAAAATTTTTACCTTTGTTTATCAATATCTCAGGAATTATGATCACACAGAAAGTTCTACTCTGGTGGGTTTCAAAAATTTGAGTAAATTCTGTATAAGAGTCAGTCATTGATATTTTGAAAAAAGTTTTTTCAACCTTTACATTAATTTGAAAAATCAACAAAAAAGGGCTTTTGTAGTTTTTTGGAAACCCAAAAGCTTAATCAAGAATATTGAGGATACCACTAATGTTACATGTGCCTTTTACAGTTCAATATATCCTTAAAAAGCCTTTTTGTTGATGAAATGTTTCTCTTTAAGATTATTTCTATAAAAACATATACATATATGAATTTATTACAGTTTATAAGCAAAAGTGCTTATTTATGATAATAGATTGGTAGAGTGTTATTGGAATATATTTTAATGAAAATAAAATATGTATATTAGAATTTAGTATTCAGTTTTAACTATAATTGAAAATTTCAGGCTGGATTGAAGTCTAAGAACTTCCCTCTAATTGTTGATGAGTATGAACCAGACACATATGAAGCAGTGAAGCACAGGATAGGTCAGCGTTTCACAAATGGAGGCAGCAAATTGGTTAACATCAATTTGTCTGATCCTGATGAGGTATTAATATATATTTAACTCTTAAACAGTTGATAGACATGCAAGCAAGTGTGCATTTTTATGATTCCATTAGCTTTTTTTTTTGATGAATAAGTTGTAATACTTTCTTACACACCTAATCCTTGTTATATATTAAAATGTTATAGTAACTAATTTGTTATCATTATAAAAATATTTCAAATAAAGTTTTAAATTAGTTGTATGGAGAAAAAAACAACTCTTAGCTAGCTACGATCTATTGTACTTATATTTTTCTACTTAACTTTTAGGTTCTTTTGGAAGTTTTTTTATATGTTTTATGGAATTCAATAAAAAGAACAGTTGTTTTGTTGATATTTTTATTGATGGTGAATTCTTCGGCTTAATTGTATTTTCCATTAATTTATGTTACTGAACTTTATTGAAGTAATTTATTGGAATATACTTTAGTTTTGAAAACATGTTTTAGAAAGAAACCTGTCTAGTTATTAGTAAATACAAAATATTATTTTAGCTTGTTGCCTCTTCACATGTATTTGGGCCAATAGTACCTCCAAAAGTGACGAAGCAGACTTTGCAGCACTTAAAGTATTCTGTGGAAGAAGATTATCAATTTTTAACTGAACTAGAGGCCTTAAAGGCTATTACTAAGAAGGTAAGTCAAATGATTGAAAGACAAGATTGTAAAAAAACATTCAGATTATATATAACTATGGTTTTATTATCTAGGTTAACTCTGGTGTGATACATGCAGACAACATTGTTGATTTCTACAACTTCAGATTCAGCTCCCTCCATGCATTGTCTGACTACCACGGTCCAAACTCCCTTCAAACTAAGGAGGCCAAAAAACTTGTGGGTTAGTATGACAATAAACATGAGTTTTAATTTATTTCACTACATTGAAATATACTGTGGTATTAAAAAATAAACTACCAATTGTAACAATTACTGTTGTACTATTAGTATCTTAAGGAATACAAGTCCACTGTATCATCATGGTTAAAATAATAAAGATTCTTTCATTCAATCACTGCTCGACACTGGGTCACTAAAAAGTGATCTGTACTGCCCCCTGATAATAACAATAATCGGCAGCCAATACATATATTGTATATCCCCAAAATTAAGCAAGTAAAGCTTGTTGTTATGGATAATATACAACGGACTACTCTGGGACGATCCCATACACAGACAAAATTAGTTCCGAAATTTACCATACTAGGAATTGAACCCGAAGCCTTTGTGTTGCAGTGAGGTATATGGCCAAGGCTCAGCCTGCTTAACCACAGAGACCCTTAAAGTCTTATGGTCCATACACCCTCAAAATTCTGAAGGTGTATGGACCAAACTGATCCCAGATTCGGATTCAGCGCATCAAAATACATACAAATAGATAGGTCTGATCATATGTACAGACCACTTATTTTTGTGGGCCAGTGTTATTTAAACTATAGGGCTTTGTCTGCAGCCAAACCATTGAGTTCTAGCATATCAAGTTGAAAGATTATATTACTTTAGATAAGATTTTCCACACAAGTATGTTTAAATGTTTAAAAACTGTCACTATCTTACAACTTTTGAATAGACGGAAACACTATTTTTTCACCATAAATTAAAACTAAACTTAGTCTGATAACTTTATAACTGAGTCTTTTTCTGGACATAGCTGTAAAGATTGAAATGAAAAAACAATAAAAATCTGTTAAAATATTTTAATTTTTAGTAAGACTGATCAACAGTGGTTATGTTGCCTTTGATAGTAATATGGTTGCGAGACTTTTTTATGTTCGCTTGTATCCAAACTCTACCAGTTTCAAGCCCACTTGATAGCACGATGTGAACAATTAATGAAACTAACTATTGAACATTTGCAAAAATAATTTTTTTTTTGTTGTTGCCCTGTGTAATTGTTAAAAATGTTTAGGTGAAGCATTGGGAGATTTAAGAGATGCTTTCGTGAAGGCTTACGAGGGGTCAGTGGTGGTGACGGCCGTTGCCACGGACGTGGCGCACACGCGCAGAGTGCGTTCAGTCGCCAACAAAGCCTCCTTGGTTGATGTAAGTTGTCCACCTTTCATAATTATTTCTCTATTCATCTCCAACCAGGGCCAGGGCCGTCTTAAGCATATTGGGCGCCAGGGTGCTAAATTCAGCCAGCCTTGCCACTCAATCCCCCCATCCATGTCCAATAACTAAAAATGAAATTAATAAAACAATATAGTCAATGAATTTCAAAAGGTTTGTGATTAATCATGTTTTCACTAATTGAGATGAGATAGATAGTCTTAAGTAATTTTCAAAATTATGAGATTACCTAAATATAGGTATAAGGTAGCAACATGCAAGTATAAGGATGACCTGGTAAAAACGACTCTTATCTCCAAAATATATCGCAATATATAAATATGTTATTCCCTTTAAATAAATCTGCTCCTTTAAGTACTGAAGAACATTAAGTGCACAGAAAACTATACAATCAAGATTACGTTTATTACAATCTGATGATGAAAAAAAACTAAGGCAACTGTATTTACATTTTACAAATAAAATTTACATATATGTATGTAAAACTTGCTTGTCCAACATAAACAAGTGATGCATACTGTGTATTCCTTTAAAAATGATTCACTACTAGAATGAGATGTACATCTAGCAGTGTGACCTTTATGAGCTGATTATTGCTATACTGAGAAAAACTTAGACAATGTTCTCCTTTATTCAGAATAGTTATTAGGAGGTTTATAGGCTCCTTAAAAATAGTTATAAAAAGTATTATTCATAATCGCATTAATAACACTCATAATTTATTGAAGTGAAACTTCTTTATCGTCATTGGAAAAAAAATTACCGTCACATTTTTCGGTTACGCATCACGTCACATTCCATCTATGCTACGCAACGAGTTGTTGATAGATGGATTGTGAGACGAACATTGTAATATTTCTTGTTAGTTCTTGTGTTTTAATTAATATACGAGTTTGATGATATATAAATCATTTATATATCATTAGTATTAGTATCCTACATATCTTATATTAAAGTGATCAGCAAAAATTATAATTTAACTTTATTTAACCAATTTCTGTAAAGTTGCATATAGTAGATCATTTTTCGAGAAATAAGGTCATAAAGAAGTTTCACTTCTTACGTGTGTACACTAGTACACGCACATATTTTTTATTCATTAATGAGCCTTTAAACCTTCCTCGTTCCTATTATGAAATTTGTAGAATTCTAATTAAACAAGCTTTAAGAAGGCATTTCTGAGGTACAACTCGAAATTGATTCTCATTACTAATAAATCAATCATCACCTAGTTTTAGTGGGCAAGGATATTAACGTTTAGAAAATTAGTGAATTTTTTTGGCGGGAACTGAAAGGAGACGTTGTGCTATGCAGTTTTATTTTCTAAAAATGTGTATAATTACTCTAAAATGAACAATAGTTGCAGGATATTGATAGTTTTTGAGTAGAAATTATGTGTTTTTGTGAGAAATGTGAACTGTATAGTCAGATGTGATCTTTCGAGTTTTCACAAGAACTCCATTGAATGGCGTCGGTTGTAGCCTGCAATACAACTGCGCTACTATACTAAGACCTATTAATTAACATGTTTTCGACTGAAAGACTTTGATTCTATGGTCATGAATAAATAAATAAAAAAATTAGAAAATTAGTTCATGAAAATCTTTGTTTATATGACAAGATTTTTTTAGGGTGATGGCAACAATAACAACAAATCTGATAACGATACTGCACTGACCAAGGTTAAAATAAAATATTTCTAAACTCTGAGAATTGGGTAGATGACACATGTTGTAACATAACAAATTGAAGACATGAGTGGATGAAGGTGATAAGTCGCATAATGGGGATTGTTCACTTTTTTTCAATCTGGCTATTTGAAAAACCATTTCGAGGAATAGTGTCCCTAATCATTTCTGTCTAGTTAAAATTCCAAAAAACGTACGATCTTCTTGTATTTTGTAAGAAATTCGTTTGACCTTTATTTGACCTTACTAAATCCAATCAGGTGGGCCGTCTGCCTGTTTGCCTGCTTCAGGTGCAAAAAAAATTCTAGCTGTACATTATTTGATTTAAGTTATGTAACATGGATTTTCCCTAAAGACCACTTTAAAAAATTTAACGATAACTATAGAAAATAATAATGATTCAACACGAAAAATTATAAGCCTAGCGACAAAATACACTAAAATGATCACAATACGTAATGAGTAATGACAGTGATATTTAAATAAGTAGCACAGATTACTATGATTAGATATAGATAAAACTTGCTTTTATTATTTTTGTTTTCTAGGCAAAGAAATCAATGTAAACTTGTGCCTTATGACGTCATCGGAGAAATAACTTTAAAATCGAATAATAAAAAAACTAACGCTTATAATACAAAAATATTCAAAAATCTTAAAATACCCTATTTTACGTAATAAAAATATAAAATCAGAGGGTAATTTTTTGTGAACAATCCCCATTCCAATTCTGAGTAAATCGAGATAAAGTTTTACTTTAATTCTAAACTGAACTGAACATAACAACTTTTTCAACTTTTTATTTGTTTAAATATGCCTTATATCTATGGTCTAAGGTCTGTAGTCATTTGGTATCGACTTATAACCTTCATCTACGCAAAAAAAGCAAAAAACCGAATATGCGACATATCACCTTCATCCACTCACGTCTTCAATTCTAAAATTAATTTAATATAAAAGTTCAGGCGCTAAAACACCACACTATCTTATCTATAAAAATATCTCGATACAAATAATTTTGTGTGCGTGCGTGTGTTAAAAAAAAACATGAAAGAGATTGAATAAATATAGTTGCGGAATAATTTAAATATTGCTTTTTTATAAAAGCAGTGAAGCATAAAAGAAGTGAAATATCATACTAGTTATAGTTTATACAATAATTAGTAAGATATTTAAATCATTTAATTTATGGCGACATAAATTGCTATTTTCGTACAAAATCGGGGGATACGGTGTTTTGTAAAATGATAAAAAGTGTCTCAATTGACTTATATGTCAACTACCCTATTCTATTATTGATAGAATTAGACTTGAGTTTGTTGCATATTAAAGTTTGTACTGTTTATCATTCGGCTGTAGAAAATTATAACTTTTGGTAATTTTGAATATGGTAATTTGTAAATTATTTAATATGTATTATAATTATTTTATACTGTTATGTACAGTACATACAATTTAAAAATAGAATTTCGCTGTAAGTGAGTAAGTCTATAGAAATAGCCTTTGTAGAAATCAATTTTAGTTCCAACTAGAATTTGCTCTGTGGCTGGCAAACCCTAGGCAATATCTTTATTTTACTTGCATTTAAAAAAACAAAGAAATTAAGTCCATATAGTCTAGACAACTGCCCAGAAAAACATAGAAGTGAGTCGAAGCATTTCAAGCAAGCATTAATTTCGGCTTTAATGACATCAACGCTCCATAATGCATTCCACTTGAGTTTTAACACTCGTAAGCAATTGGAACGGGACAAATAGCGGTCGTGAGACTTACATGGAACGTGGCCAATGAAATATGTATAATATAAAAAATATACCGAAGTTCTTATTTCAAACCGGAAAATTCCATGAATTTGATTTTTGCAATTCTTGTCTGGTCGCGCATCACATATGTAATACTTTACACAATTAAACAACTTTTTAAAATTGAAAATACAATATAATACTTTAGTGAAG
Source organism: Dendrolimus pini (assembly GCA_949752895.1). Taxonomy (NCBI): domain Eukaryota; kingdom Metazoa; phylum Arthropoda; class Insecta; order Lepidoptera; family Lasiocampidae; genus Dendrolimus; species Dendrolimus pini. Next base: position 13,133,722 of record OX457133.1, read on the forward strand.
TCCACACGAACGAAGTCAACAGCACAACTATATTATACTAAGTACTAATGTCAAATATATTTCAGGAGGACGGCTACTCAGCTGACTACGCGGCCATTTTTAACATCATCCTTTGGTTTGGCGTCGTGTTCACTTTCACATTGATTGCCATCGTGTACGCTCTCATGGATATGGACCCTGGCAGGGACTCCATCATCTACCGCATGACCAGCATGCGCACCAAAAAGGATAATTAGATAGACTTCAAGAACATCAATATAACATAAAGTGCTTTTAATCTACCACTGCGTGATTTCAAAATCAGTCCATACACTCGTGTTCAACTAAATAAACAGATAAATCACGTATTGAAAGCATTGGTCCTCAGATTGATTCAAGTTACCAGGAATCAATGATTTGGTAGAAGTAAAATAAAAAAATAAATTAGTATATCATTTTCATTTACAATATCGGTAACCATCCACCGAAAATTGTTTCCTATATTTTAAACTCAATATTTTTACGTAAGCCACGTTTGCAGGTAAACGACTTAGTTCACAAAGCTTGGTTAATTAAATGTTTTAGTCATTATTCTCAGGTGAACCATGTAAATATTGAGTTTATGAACAATTTGGAGCATACAGTGTTAAAATCTGTATTCTAGAACAATAAACAAATCTTAAATATATTGTAGAACCGATAAATTTTCATGTTACACGGTTGTGTGACATCAAACATTTAAAAATAAATTTTAATTTCGGCGAATTAGCACCCAAGTCGGTTTATGCATGACTATTGTTTTAGAATACGGCGCGTATCGATACCATAACTACTGTGTATGTTATATATGTATGTATAGTAGTGTCTAGTTTTAAATATTGTTGGAATTATATAAATGAACGTTTTAATTTATTTGCAATTTTAATGTAAATAAGTGTTACAAATATGTCTTAAGCAGAATGTATTCTAAAGTCAAGTATTCGTTCTTAATTTTGATAGTGTTGTATGAAAATTTCAAAATTCAATAAAATATATTATGATAGCAGTATTATAAATTTATCTTTTGAGGTGTGCCCTGACAATTATGCTAATAAAACCAAATACATTCCCTGCTACCGATTTGTGTTTTATTTATTATCTATTATCACAATTAATTTTTGTTAAAATATTAGTAAGTTTGTCAAAAATCAACATAGTTTTTTTAGTATTCGAAACGAAAATACTTGTGCTACATTATTACAAACATATGCCTTAATGTCATTGTACTTACCATACATAATACTACTAGAACGGTCAAGTAGAGACGGTATAAAATAAATAAAAGTATTAAACAAACTCAAAACTGACGACGGGGTTGGGGGTTTTATCTCTTTGGCCGTATGAGTTGTGGACGAGATTGAAACCCCGTGATCTTTGCCTAGGCTTGCTACATCTAACTGTATGGTTGAACATGCAGTTGCTAAATAAAACCATCTACTATGTGAAAAATTAATATTTTATTCATAAGCAAAGTACAATATTTAGCACCAGTATTAAACACGGCTTTTCTACTCTAGGAGAAAGAAATCTTGTATAATTAATGATTAAATAGAAAGTAATATTTCATTTGATCTAAATCTTATATGTTCTATACATAATTAAAGATTTAGTTATTAACATTACTTAAGACTAATAAAAGAGATTATAATTTTAACTTAGTATTAATATAATTATGACATAATTTTACTTTTAATAAAACATTATTATTATTCTATAAAACTAGTTTATATTTAAATTTATATTCATCAATAAATCATTTAGTACATTTTAAGGCACATAATATTATAAATAAAACTATTCTTTTTATCATGCATAATGGCAACAATATTATGATGGCAAAGCATTTTTTCTGTAGAAATGTATGAAAACTAATTCAGTGTGGTTTTGTAAAATAACTAGTTTTTCACTTTCCCTTATTTTCAAAATTGATGCAAATAGTGACCTGTTCACGAGTCGTTAATTAGAAACACATTAATTAACATAAAATTAGTTTAACAACTGTCATAATTAATAGAGATAGGTAAATGTTTCATTCCAATGCCTATTGTCCAGTCGCATAAATGTTTGCCAATTTAGACCTTTAAATGTATACACTACCAGGGTGTTCCATTAGTAGCTCACAACGCCCAAAATGCTCAGTTAGCCGTTCCACAAGGCGACCGCGATCGTTGTGATCGTGGCGATAACGTCACTAATGACGTCATCATTTTCGATCACACAACGACCCATGTCAAGACGTGGTTCGAATAGCCGTTCCACTTGGGTTTACGATTGAATGCCAGCAAGCAAGTGGAATGGGAAAGATCGCGGTCGTGAACGTGGTCGTTGTGAGTCCCTAATGGAACATAGCCTACAAAGATAAAAGAAATAAACAGTTTAAATTGATCGAAGGAGAATATCTAAAACATATCGCATTTATTATAAGATAAAATACTTAGCACACATTTGCTTTAGTTCATAGATATTACAATCCGTTTTCATATATTATCCCCGCAAATTGCTTTTTTGCCATTTTGGTGACGTAACCGTAGCCGAACACTCAGTACTGTAACAGTACTCGCCGGCGCTCGGCCGCTCGTACATATCGAGTTGCGGATGACGTCACGTGCATGTTAATTTGAAAAGGTTCCAGCGCATTACCAATTTGCGGAGATAATAGGTATTCATATAAACTCCAGGTAGATATTTAAAATATATAATTATTTTCTTGTTAATAGCTATTATTTGTGGTCAGTATCTTTTTATTAAGGGTAGATATATCTCATGAGATTACAAACAGTGCGAGTGTTGGTTAACGGCGCAGCGTGTAGTGGTGCGCGCGCCGCAGCCGCCTGCGCAGCTCGGCGGGGAACCTCTCGTAGCAGCGCCTGCACGCCGGCCGCTCGTCGTACTCGTAGAACTTGCTGCGCGTGCTCAGCGCCGCGTCGCACACCGCGCACGCGAAGTGGTGCACGCACCACGCCTTGTTCAGGGCCGTGAACACTGCCCACAAACAGATATTTCATTTTATACAAATGTGTACAATTATTACTCTAAAATGAACAATAAATACTTGTGGGATATTGATAGTTTTTGAAATGAAATGAAATTTACAAGTAAGTAGTACATGGTACATAAAAAATTACTAAATACAGAGAACAGTACAAATGGTTTCCCGCGCTAGGTCTCCTTAGAGCCTGTATGGCGGGCCACAGTAGGATTCACTTCGGTCATAAAATTCACATAATTGCTGATAGTAGTGAATATGTGTTTTTGTGAGAAATGTGAACTGTATAGTCAAACGTGGCCTTTTGAGTTATCACAAGAATTCCGTTGAATAGCTTCAGTTGATAACCTACAGTTCAGAAGAAAATGAAGAAACTATATTGTAATCTAAGATCTGGCTTAAAGGCCTAGCTGCCAAGCCTTAAACCTAAAAAATAATAATCATATATTAATAATCAATTACGCCAGAAAGGCTGAATGGATCTGGATGACATTTGGCACAGAGAAAGATTATAGTCTGGAATAGTACATAGGCTATTAATTTATCGGATAAAATGTACGATTCGCGTGGGATAAATTTGTTTTTTTTTCATTAAGTCAATAGTGGCCATTCCTCTATCTATAAAATTTACAACAACGCGAGCCAAGTCACAGGTAAGAAGGGCTAGTATAATATTTTTAAAGATGATATTCTTACAATATCATAACATTTTTTTTTAGATCGAAACACGTACCGTCACCGGCGATAACTTGGTTGCACACATAGCAGAGGTTGCCGAATAGTTGATGGTAGTGTTGTTCACAGTAGGCCAGGCCTTTCTTCTCGTAGTGTCGGTGGCCGTGGAATGGCTTCTCGCACTTGGCACACACAAAGTGCTGCAATTACATGTAAAACAGTTGGTGACAAAGGAGACTGATACACTTTCATACATTCTTGGGCCCAGATAGTGAAGATTTATTTCTATTTTGTTGATATTTTTTATTATTGTAGTGGGTTTAGTTATTTTGAATGAATTAATCATGGTGATTTCAAATTACAAAGGTCACGAATACAATAAATTTTATTGTGACTGTTATGTGTGAATTAATATTTGTGACTAAAAAAAATATTTTTAGATTTCACTTCTACTGGATAGAATTTAGTGCTGATGTTTCCCATTTTGAAGTAGAAAATATAACGACTTTTTAAAGCCATATCTCAACTCATTACATTTTTGGCCCTCAAATTCATCTCCTTGGTTAATTTAATGAGAGAGACAAATTAACGTATGTGATGTCCCGAAAATAACTTATTTATTTACGTAAGCAGTGTCGAAAATTTTATATTCATATATATATGTCACAACAATTTTTATAAAACATATGCAACAATTACCTCAACATGCCAATGCTTTCCCAGTGCTGTGACAATCCTCTCTTCAATGGGGCGACGGCAAGCACCACAAATGGGGATACCCATTTTGTCATGACACCGCAAGCAAAACAAATTATTCTGAAAGGAATATTAAAATTTAATAGAAATTTTGGTGGGCCAATAGCAATTTGTAATATAAACTTTCTGCCGCTTGTATTTCAATTAATTTTAAAGCAATTATACTAGGAAATTATGAGGAATATATAAAGATGAAATTTAGAAGAAATATGTCTTCTGTGAACCAATAAAGGCGTAGTGGCAATCTGTAGTTTCAAAATGTGTGATTTGTAAAAAAAATACAAAATCTTTAAAAATAATAGTAAGCTAAGGGTAAGGAAAGAGTTGGCACACATCTGTATCTTTTGCTTGATCGTTGAGGTCATCTGTTTGAATGCTTGTATGGAATAAAAAAAGCCAAATCCGTATGTTGCTGCAATCAATCTGATTCATTTATAATTCAAACGATTAGAGGGCCTGAGGTGGCCACCTTTGGAGAATCGCTTAGTGAAATTGACACGTGTCTAGGTATACATATGTATAGTTGTAAGACATAACATAAAGTTCCACTTTATTTTGATACTTGTCATGTTCATCATACGAAGGTGCAAAAACGACTTCCTTAGGCCCTCAAATCAGGTACAAACAAATGTGGCCTTTCCATAAACTGAATAACAACATGTATGAACTATGAAATCATGTATTTATATCCTCATTTAAATACAGATATTGTCCTTATATAAGTAATACTTAACAACTGCCTCCTGCAACATCTTAATCAACATGTTTTATTTGATTTATTTAAAAGAACAACAAGCAAGTTCAATATAACATTTATGTAAATATCACTGACAAATGGGTAAGTTATATTAAATGGCATAATTTCTGTGACTTACGCTGGGCTTCTGTATCTTGTTACCAGTCGTTTTACCTTATTTTTGGTAGAAAATTGCCAGGACATTTAATAGAGTTTATATGTCAAAATTTAACCACTAGTAAGACAAATGAATGTATATAAGACATACGAGCTGGGCATTAATTAAGCACTGACCACATCGTTGGCGGCGTATCCGGGCCGGTTCTTCACCTCCCGGGCGGTGTGGTCCAGTTCCACCCCGCAGGTGGCGCACGTGAAGTGGTACCCGTGGTACACCTCGCCGCGGTAACGAAGCGGCTCACCGTCAATCACACCACTGCAAGGGAACGACACTGCCTTAACCTTGTAATGTCCCAGATTTAGGTTCGAATATTGCCAAAGACCATATAACACGCATGCAGATTATCATGGGCTCAATTTCGCTATTACTATCCCGTCAAAACAGCCGGACACTCTCTCAATTGTTGTTTTGCGTGATTTTGGTATTATGTCAATTGAAGACGTGAGTGGATGAAGGTGATATGTCGCATATTCGGTTTTTTGCTTTTTTTGCGTAGATGAATGTTATAAGTCGATACCAAATGACTACAGATCTTAGACCATAGATATAAGGCATATTTAAAAAATAAAAAGTTGCTAAAGGTGTTAAGTTCACTTCAGTTTCAAATAAAAGTAAAACTGTTATCTCGATTTACTCAGAATTGGAATTATGCGACTTATCACCTTCATCCACTCATGTCTTCAATTGTAATGACGAGCCCATGCGTGACACTCCGCATCGTTTTAAATACCTATTTATATTGTAAGCGAAAACTGACGAAATGTTTAAAATTTCTGATAGCTTTTCAATATTCATTTCGGCTAACACTATTTCTGCTAGTGGTAATTCCTATTATTTTTTCTTATTACATCACAGCACAATTTTTTTTTAAGAACTTTAATGATATATACGAGTACCATTTCATTACTATTTATGAAGTATATTGGTAATAATATCAAATTTTGATAGTTTTGCCAAGCACAATACATCATCAAATGCTTAGTAATACAATAAATGCAAAAACATTCATTAAAGAAATAATATCAGTTGCTAGGTTTGTTAAATTGCACAGATGAAATGCTAAAAGGGAATGATTAAATTGTAAGGAAATCTGCACATTGATATTACCTATATACCACCAAAATGAGCTTGATTTGTCTTGAACATGAACATTATCATTTCTTCAGAAATAGGGAGGTCCATGCTTAAGAGTAGTCTGTTTGCAGGTACATTATGTTACTTTTATACAATTATACAACTCAGACACAGAAACCCAATTTTTACATATAGATTTGTACAATATCAATTCACCATTTACCTTTTTCACTCATCTATAATGTGTTGCTATTACATCTACAAAATGGCATAGAGGGAGTGAACTGGCAACACAATACTACACAAATGAAAGCCAAGTTTCTGGTGAAGGATTATGTTGACTGTGCAATTATATTATCCAATATAATAATATAGATTAAAAATAAATAACAGTTTTGAAGCCTTGGTTTTTTTAGCAAGATTTGTGTGGACATTTTCAATTATTTAGTAAAATGTGACTTTTAAAGTTGCCATAAGCAAAACCATTGTGCATCAGTCAAAAACCTACAATCAAGTTGACTGCTGTATATGAATCCTCTGTGTAAATAATAATGAGTAAATAAAATGTATGGAGAAGTATTTAAAAAATATTAAGAATATTAAGAGCACATCCAATCTATTTCTGCCTAAAAATGTTATGAAAGTGTATATTAGTAGATACAGACTTTAATGACATTATTAGATGGGAAATGTCACTTAATTTTCCAAAACACATTTTTTATATAATATGGCATCATAATAAACAAGACGAAAAAACTAACAAAATATGTCACTTTTAGAAATTGATAAACTTACTGGCACTTATGACACATGTAGTTCTGTAGTCCGTCAGCCTTGATGCGGGCGTTGCAGGCGTGGCAGAGCGCGCGGCCGCCGTGCCTGATGAAGCCGGCGTCAGCCAGCTCCACGCTGCACTCCTCGCAGCGAAAACAGGCCGGATGCCAGTTCGCGTTCATGGCCTTAATTACACGACCGATCACAAACTCACCTGTTCAGCAAACGCATAAAGCCAGTTATAACTAAGGCCATAATCGAGCCCTTACCGCCATTTTATGGTAAGCGACATTTACACCTAAGTATATTTGCTCTTTCTTGTACAGGTGTTTCAAACTATTATTAAACAAAATAATAGTTCAAATATCCTGTACAAGCAAAAATATACTTAGGTGCAAATGTCGCTTACCATAAAATGGCGGTAAGGGCTCGTATGTAACACTTTGAGCACAAATGAAGTTCAAGTAAATAATGGCCAGTTCCTATATCATACTATTGATCCACTTGCCCTACCATCAGTTGAATTTTGACATTACTTGTATGTAGTTTATCGTGTATGTCATATTTTAACCAATATTAAGGCAAATGAATGATTGGTAAGATATAGGAATCAGCGATAACACTTACTTACTCATATGATGTACTCACAAGGGTCATGCGAATAAATACTTTATACATTATGGGTTAGAGAGGGAATACCAAATATGCATGTTTAATTATATAGACTTATGGGAATAAATTGAGCTGTCACTGCCACAGTAAGTACCGGAATTACTCTAAAAGTGATACCACAGGAATAATTTTATAAATTCACAAATTAATCACAATGCAAAAATGTGTTAAAGTTTAGTTTTACACAACTTATAATTGCGATAGAACGTTAGGGAGCTTTCATTTGCACAGAAAAATGCTACATGTTAATAATCTATATTGACCTTTATTTGTAAGCAAAATGGCAGAGTTTAGCTTGCTATAGATTCTTAGCTAAGTTCATACACTGTCAGATGGTTCCAGCGCTATTGAAATTAGTCACTGTGCAGGTACATCAGGAGGAATTATTAGTTGTGTAAAACTGTAATAGCTGTTATTTTAGTAAAACACAAAATGTATGAATTGAATTTATAATGAACTTTTGGCTTTTAAGGTAGTTTTGCAAGCTAATTTTTTTTCTTCATGTCTATTGCCCAATTAAACTATTTAATTTTCTGATATTTATAGTCCATGGTCAACCACATTATTGAAAGTACATATCATGCACCAAAATTTGTGACAATTCTAAAGGTCATAAAGAAGAAATATACACTAAAACAAAGTCCCTTTAATATTTATTTAATAATATTAGAATGCATTATGCCAGAAATTACACTTACAATCAGAATAAACAAATAAATATAGATAAACGAATTAATGCAAATTAAAGGCCAGAAATTAACATATTTTATACTAAGAAAGTTAATATACTAACCACATTTACCACAGCATGGGGCAAACAGCACTTGGAAATCATGTTCACAATACTTTCGACCTTCAAACTCGAAGAAAATGCCATCAGGGAAAACACGGAAACATTGAGCACACCTGGTAATATTAATTTTTATTTGAATTAAATCACTGAGCAAAGTATTTCTCCACCCTTCATCCCCCTACTACTTATAATTCACCTCCCATATATCTATGCTGCACCCCACGAGTATTATAACAAATGTCTCACTATTGAACTTGGGTATACCCATTATAGGGTAACACAAAATATGTTCATAAATTGAGAGATACTAAGCTTAAACCAAGGCTCCCTAGGTCCTTGCACCCAGGTACCACATTTTACTTGCACCCCCAGGTAAAGATGGCCCTGGCCCAAGCAGTATGTATATCCTTCAGGCCAGGATTCAAACTGATGACATTAGAGAAATATAATATGGAAGCATAAGCTACTAAGTTACCATGACTATCTGAAAAAAAAAACACTAGGCTAGACATAGTTCAAAAATATAAAATCAAATACTCAATTTGAAATTTTAGTTTTATAATTGAAGATGTGAGTGGATGAAGGTGATATGTTGCATATTCGGTTTTTTGCTTTTTTTTGTGTAGATGAATGTTATAAGTCGATACCAAATGACTACAGACCTTAGACCATAGATATAAGGCATATTTAAAAAATAAAAAGTTGCTAAAGGTGTTAAGTTCAGTTCAGTTTCAAATAAAAGTAAAACTTTTGAGAATTATGCCACTTATCACCTTCATCCACTCATGTCTTCAATTATATGTGATTGTGTACAATTTGAACTTTTCCTGTTTTGTAATAATAGTTCATATTGTTATTATTCATAAGTCTCAAAGTACCACACCCAGATAGTGACATCATCTATTTCAAGATTTACTTCCTTTTAAGGGAAAAATCAATACCATTAAAAACCTGTTTAAGCTGTTACTTTTCTAATCTGTGAGGCTGATAAGGCTTTTCGTAAATATTTATGTTAACACAAATCAATAAAACATACATAAATACTTACACAAAACAATTAGTATGCCACAACTCTCCATTGGAGTTAACAATCTTTTCAGTAGGTTCAAATCCATCACCACAACGGGTACAGAACATATTATCCAAAGACATTGTCGCTATTCTGAAAGTTTAATAAAATACTTTAAATGAACACAAGAAAATAAAAGGATTAATGAGATATTAAATTGGAAGACATATATGAGTTCTCATTAACTTTAAGACATAAGTTTTAATTGATGTTTTTAGTAGCAATCAAATGCTTTAATTGTGAGTTGTAGACTAATGAATAATGATATATTGGTGAGTAACAGGAAAACATTACTTACTCAAAAATTATTAAAAATTATATTATTTGTGCATGTAAGTAATAATAACAAATAAATAGGTCTATGTTAATAATGTGATACATTTCAGTATCTATTAGACTAGTTCATTAATTAGTACTTTTAATTCGATTTCAGATTTTTATGAATGATTAATCTGCTATTCATGACAATAATTTTAGTAAGCAGATGTTGTGGAGGTGTTATGAATAAGTGACCAAAAATAGTTCAATCACTCCTACTTTAGCAGATGTGGCTTACCCTGGCATTTTCACCACAATGATTACGTTTAATGCTAATACAATGACTTCTTGCTACCAATTCTGTAGAAAAGAAGATTATTACTCATCAATTATACCATATTTTAGTTGTATTTACCTCAATTTACTATGTGTATGAGAAACAATCTTGATGTACTTTAAGGAATGATGTAATGGTATTATAAAAGTACTCTGTGGGTATTAAAATAGTCTTTTAAATAAGTTAAGTGTACAATAACTGGTTTAAAAAATACTCACATTGAAAATTGAAATCCCAAATGAATTATTTCACAAGTTAATCAAGTTATTTAAAAAAAAACTAAGGTAAATAAAAAAAAATGCTATTTCAAAAGAAGCGAGATGAATGATCTGATTATTTATTTATTTATGGCTTGGCAGCTAGGCCTTTAAGCCAGATCTTAGTTTATAGTATCTTCATTTCACAGCCATGGAAGTAATTATACTATTATCAACGCGTTCCACTAGTACCTCACAACGCCCAAAATGCTGCCTTAGCCGTTTCTTATGGCTACCGCGGTCGTTGTGGTTGTGGCGAAAACGTCACTAATGACGTTATTATTTTCGATCACACAATGCTCACAACGACCCATATCAAGAGGTGGGTCGAATAACCGTTCCACTTGGGTTTATGATTGTAATGCCGCTAACGCCGACAAGCAAGTGGAACGGGAAAAATCACTGTCGTGAACGTGGTCGTTATGAGCTCACCACGACCAAAATTCTCCGTCATCCGGGCCACGTAGCCACCACGGTCGTTATGGACGTGGCAAAAGCGTCACTAATGATGTCATTGTTTTCGATCATACAGCGCTCACAACACCCATGTCAAGAGATGGTGGTGGTGATGTCGAAGTGGGCGTTGACCACAGATCGTTAATTCTCTCTATCGAATGACATTGAAAAAGGCGTGATTTTCAAATCAACCAATGGCATTTGTGTATATCGTCATTTATGACATCAATGCTCTATAATCCGTTCCAAATTCCCAATAGAGTTTATGATTGTAATGGCTGCAAACATATGGAACGGGAAAAATCGAGATCGTAAACATGGTCATTGCGAGCCTCTTGCGAACGTAACCTTAGTCGATTTGTACTAAGTACTAGTTTAGTGATATTGATTTTAAATATGGTTCTGGGGGTAAGTACATGAGTATTTACAATATATAAGTTTTCTATGTAAGTTTTTTGTAAAAAAGGTGTAGTTTGTAAAAATGTGCAAAACATAAAAAAAAAGAAAAATTCTATTATATATCTTGTCAAATTGTCATTGAACATTAATTTATTTGACAATTGAATGACAAAATAACGAAAAGAGCGCTAAATCTGTATTATTTTTACAATTGATTTGCTCTAAAATGAGTGCTTCAAATATAAAAAATTTAAAAGAAATCATATTCGATGAGCAGCGTTTAGTAACATATATCTCAGTAAGCAAGGAATTATGTATGCATGTGAACGAGGTTAAGGTTTTGTTGACAAATTTCATTGAAGACATCAAAAATACTAGGCCTGATATTGTATTGAATATTAATTTTATTGTGGCTGGCATATTAAAAGACAACCGTGCTAGAATCACTGTTTGTACAGAAGGTGACTTAAAGGAAACAGTAAATTCGTTGAAAAGTGTGTTTTTCCAACATGTTTATAGCATCTGCCAAGGATTGAGTTCTGTCGATAATGCAGTATTAGCAGCGACAAATAATTTTGATGATTTTCCTTTATGTATTGGACTCATTAAAGGAACGTCATGTTCCAAGAGGTCGTCAGATGAAATAGGAATATTAAAAACAAATAGTCAAGATGCTATTGAAGAACCAAAAGACACCATCCCTTTTAAAAAAGACATCAGAAGTAAAACAAAGATTGATGTTAAAAAGGAGGATGTTACTAAAATTCAGGAATCAAAATCAGAGCCTATAATCTCTGATAAACCTGAAAATAATCATAAGAAGGAAACACAAGTGGGAAAGAGAAATGGTGCGAAGTCTAATGGAATTGCTGGATTTTTTAATAAAGTTAACAGTACTCCTGTCATTATAAAATCTAAGACTGATAACAAAAAAGTGAAAGATGAAGTTAAAATCTCAGATAAGAAATCTGAAGTAAAGATTGAACCCATGGATGTAGAAGAGAATGATCCAGATAATCAAAATAGTAATAGATCAGAGTTAAACAAAATTACATCTGAAGCAGAGGGCAAAGAGGACATAAAAGCAAACCCAGTTAAGAACAAAAAAGAAATTAAAAGTAATTCAAAAAATAAAAAAGAGGAAAAATCAGTTGGCATTGATATTAGAAAGAAAAATGCTAAAGTAGACAAAAAACGCAAAAGGGTTCTGCAGGTATCAGACAGTGAGAGTGATGAAGACAAAAATGATCCATTTGCTGATGAACATCCTGCACAAGATTCAGATGATGAGATACCTCCAACACCATCAACTAGTACTGTTAAGATCACATCTGGTATAGTAAATCCAAAGAAAAGGCGAAAAATTGTTGATAAAACCTATACAGATGAAGATGGTTATGTACTTACAAGAAAAGAAGAAGTGTATGAAAGTTGCTCTGATAACGAGGATGAAAAAAGCACTAAAGAAAATATAATGTTTAAGAATCATGTGAAAATTGAAGTATCACCTCCCCAAAACAAGGGTAAAAATTCAAAGAAAAAGATTTCACCACCAGGAAAAGGTAAACAGTCTTCCATTATGAATTTTTTTCAAAAGAAATGAATATCTCTGTTTTAAAATATATACTCTGAACATGAGAAGGCAAATTAAAATTTTCTCCCATGTATGAGAGTATTTAAAATTACTAATTGAATTTTGAACTCTATAATGTTATGCTACCAGTTAGGAGTATTTTCTTTAAATCAAGATTATTTATTGTATTATCTTCAGTCACAAGTAATGACCGAACTCGTAAGTTACTTCTGTCATTTTATTAGGGTCATAAGTCCAAAACATACTTTGCACACAAGAAATAATATTATTACAAGCTGTGGAACCAACTATTTGGGCTCTGTTATGTTTTCCACTCCTGGTTATGTTTTTTCTCTGTGAGGTATTAGTTTATCAGTTTTAATCATGAAATTGTTAAGTGTAATCATCATAATTTTCACAAGAACATTATTAGCTCATATTGGAGTAATTTAAGATTATATACCATTCATTGCCAATATATGTTTTGTCAATGAAAGTATATTAAAGAGTCAAATACCTTAGGACTACATCATTATATATATTTTAAACCAGGGACATAAAACCTATTCAAGAAATTGTTCCTAATGCTGATATTGGATAGATCAACCAAATTGAAACAATCTTGTTGAAAGAACACAACAGTATTCAATGATATTGCATGATTCAATTTTGGTTTATTAATCCAAATTGAAAGCCAAAAATTAACCAACTAATATCACCTTGAGTTCATACTGTTGTAAGATTATTTTCAAATAATGGAAAAATTGTTATATAAATAGGATTTGCAAATGTTTATGTGCCTTTTCTATATATAGAATTGTATGTGGATAGATGAAGTTGCATGGCTGTGTTTCAGTTTTAAGACTGACATAACGAAAAAAATACAGCTGTAGAGCTTGAGTCAATCATCCTTAAATTATAAAATGGTTTGTAAATTTCAAATATATTTGCTTTATAAATAAGTGCTTTTATCATTAATGTTAAGTACATCAAAAATAAATGATGATTACTCTGGTTGCCATAGTCTGAATCCTTGTTTAACTTTATACTCCGATGGTGGGGCTTCATCTGCGATAATGTTATAGATATAGATCATTTCACACATATATAGTGATGGGTTTCATGCGTTATTTGAGATGTGACATCATTAATGATGTTTAATATTGACAGGTAACATGTAAATACACTAATGTGGCTATTCTTGGGTGTTTTTTTAAATGCTAGTTTAAATAAGACTCATTCGGCCAGGCAAAATCTTTAACATTATTATGCTTGAAACCGCACCAATAGAAGGAAACTATAAATTATACTGTATTAATATTTCTGATATTTTTGTACATTTTTCTGAAATGGATGTTTAAGAAAAGAAGTTGTGTTGAATTTATTATGAAATAAAAAACTAAAAGAACAACCTTATTTATTTATTATCTTTTAGTGCCAATAGCCACAACCCAATCTTGATGTACTTCTACATCCACTAAATATGAGCATTTGGTGTTGTATACGGATGTTACGACATCTTGATTGGATATTTGTCTGAAAAAAAAAGGAAAGTTGATTTAGGACATTATATATAATTAAATTGCAAGGTTCGTGCTCCTGTGTTAAATAATTTCATGAAATACTAGACTGGTTTTGTAAATTATGTTAGACAAGACAAGTCTGTTATTGGTCTATTGGAGCTTTTCACAGTTTCAATTGCCTTTGTGTCCAAGGAATCCCACGGGAAATTCAAATCAAGCATGGATGAAGTTGTCGGCATATCTTAGTATGATATATGTTAGTTAGTGATGAGGAGACAAAAATAGTACAAATAACCTTCTAAAGATTTCCCTAATTTAGAATAAGTCCTTAAAAACTTTAAAGGTTTCTTTTATAAGCATACATCTTAAAAAATTGATATGGCAATATAATTATTTTATCTATTAATACAATAGAAATTAGAACTCACTTATTTTTGGAGTGGTTGTCCAAAACAACTCTTACAACACCATCCATGCCAGCAGAGCACAACAGAGAGTTCTCAATCATAGGTTCACTGGTTTCAGGCAGAATTCTATTTGTTAAACTTGCTTTTCCTATTGAAGACCAATCTAAGGCAGTCACCTTTCCATGATGGCCACGGTGTTCGTACACACACGTGTGTGCTGCTAAATCCCACACTTTTATCTTTTTGTCATCACCTGTAATACATATAAATATTAGTAATTAAATCAATACGACGGCCTACTGGTTGAGTGTGCTCAGACTTTGTCGGCCTAATCACTGTAACATAGTCTTCGTTGAGTCCCGATACAGTAAATTTCGTAAAAGAATTTTCCGTTATTTACTATGGTCTGAGTGTATAGGGTCGGCGTCAGATTAGTCCTATTACCCATAACACAGACGTGTCCTGTTTACATTGGGGATATACAATGTGAAAAAAAACTTCATCAGCCATTTGATGTGCACTGCTAGATCTAGGCTTCCTGAAGTTTGAGTCATGTATTACAATCTCTGCTTTTCTTATTCACTCCCTTCAGGCACTTTCTGCAATTTGTCGGTCCACGGGTTTGAGGGTGTCGCGTACACAATGGTTTCCAAAACACTTTCCATTTCAGGACTCACCTGCTTTATTGAACATTGGTCCAACCTAAATTATTTTACAGTTAAATGCAATAGTAACTGTCGGTTGATAAAATTGGACATTGGATACATTATACACTTTGTATTATGATATGAAGTTTTAATTGCTTTGACTATTAAATGAGAAAAAGTTAAATACCTGCACTAGCCAAATATGCACCGGAAGGGGCGAAGGCCAGGCTCCTGACGGCGCCGCGGTGCCCGTTCAGGAAGCGGATGAACCGCGCGTCGCAAATACTCCACAGCCGCACGCTTCGGTCGGCGCCCCCGGTCGCAACGTACAGCTCATTCGGATGAAACTTGGCACACTAGCAACAAACATCAATCAAACAATAATTTATTTGCTCAGAACCATGGTGTATCCATATAAGATGACGTGTTGTTGTAAAGTTTGATTTTTTGCGGGGCTGGCATGCAAATTGTACACTCACGGAATTAAAATGCCACCACCACACAATCCACCTTAAAATGGACTTTGATAAACACAAATCTATGGGACTAAGGCTGCGAGAAAATGTGATAGAATACATTATATTTAATAATTAAAATTTGATTTCGCTCATACAGCTGGAGTTTGAAATGTTTTGAAGTTTTTTGTTTATACTTAAAATTTCATGTTTTAAAACTTAATATATTATTACGATATAATATATGAAATGTGACGTCACGAAATTTAAAATCCCCACCCCCTTGTTCCAATTTGTTTCACTTCTATTGTGTGAAATGTGCACACACATAAAAAACATGGCCCAAGTTACTAATTATAACATCAGCTATATGCCCAGTAAAAGTCTTGTCAAAATTGGTCCAATCATTACAGAGATTAGCCGGAACATCCAGACAGGCAAAAAAATTAAATTGATTTTTTATTATAGTTATTGTATATGCTTTCATATTGTTCGGTCCTTGCCTATAATAAGTAGGTAAAACATAGCTCCGCTGATTTTGTTGACTACCCTCTTTCTGTGTGTGGCGACGGCCAATGCACAGCAGGGTAAGGGGCAGCATTTTGTGACCTCACTGTCTACGTTTCGTCGATTACATCGCGCCTGAGATATAGAGCCGTGCTCTGTTCCCGAGTGCACCCTGAACCAACCAACCCAGGAGAGGGCTGATTTCAAGGTTGGTGGAGCTTCTGCTTTTATAGTGACACATGTGCATTTAGTAAGAAGCTGTTATTCTGGAGTTACAAACAAACTTTTAATTATTTGTATGTATATATAGAAATGAGAAAAAAGTGTAATGTTGGCTATGACAAACGCTAAGATTAACAATAAGAAATAAAGAGGATATAATTACTACGGTTATCATCAATATTAAAACCAATAAAAAGGTTTCATATCTCTAAACAATCTTCTTAGACAAGATAGAGAATCAAACAACTTTGATCTGAGTAATTTTAAATTTTATTGTTAAACAGTTAAACATAATTTCCTGTGGAACAGTCTGTTCTGTGACTTAGTTTGAAATGGTAACATTTGCTCGGGGAACTTTAAATGAATCAATTTGAAAACGGGCGAACTTTTTTATTCCGCCACTATACATACTTAAACTACTTCAATAAATTATACGAAGTCTATTTAAAATAATATTACGTCATACAAATATATATAGATAGTCAACACGATATGAATTTTTGCATAATTATAGTCTCGATTAGAACAGAATAATTTCAATAATAATTATTTCATTTATATATTTTTGTTAAATTTGTATGGTCTTTGCATAAACTGTGTACAATGCTTTCTTAATTTAACATAATCTTTATATGGCAAAATTATATATACCTACAGTCCCTACTGATATCATAGAAGATGAGGTTTTCCAAAAATTGTGTTGTAAAATTGTTTCGAGACTAGCAGCATAGTTGGTAATAACAGTTGGAGTTGCAAATACCGCGACGGTAACACCTTTCCTAATAGAATGAATATACTTTATTGTGTTTTAAAGATACAGTTAACAGAAACAAAATTATACAATACAATAGGCGGTCTTATCGCTATTAGCGATTTCTTCCAGACAACCTTTGGATGGACAAAAAATTTAATAAGAACAGGGGTATGTTGCATTATTCTCACTATCGAATCAGTATCTTATAAATAGACTTATCTTATAAATATAAACTACTCAAAACAAAATAGGGCCCACCATGTTTTATTAATGAATTTTACAGCTTCTTTTTCTTCTTTCAATTTTTATGATTAGAAATGAATAAATTAAGGTATTTGAAAGTGTGTGAACAGAAACAATAGTAAGTTTTGCCAATTTTATGGAATTTAGTCAACATTTACAGTTTTTAGGAAAGTTTACAGAAATTATTGATTTAAGTAAAGTTTGATTTTTAGTTTTATTCTTGACTAAATCAATGAGTTTGAAGGTGCTTAATAGCGAGTAGGTCCTCCTCTGTTCCGTATGCACTCTCTGAGTCTATCTGGGACACATTCAATTAAGTGGGTGATGTTTTCCTCGGGTATTCGCTCCCAACACAATTTAAGGGCGTTTATGAGCTCTTGTCGATTAGTCACATTACTGAAGTTCAATTTGAGGCTTCTTTTCAATTGGTCCCATAAATGTTCAATGGGGTTAAGATCGGGACTCATTGCCGGCCATGGTAAAACCGTAATATTGCCTTCAGAGAGAGCTCTCTGGGTTATTCGCGCTGTATGTGGGCGAGCATTGTCTTGCATAAAGACGAAGTTTTCACCCACTCTTTGTGAAAATGGGATGACATAGGGCCGAATTATTCGATCGACATACCGGGAGGCAGTTGTGGAGCCTTCTTCCAGAATTACCAGCTTAGTTTTACCGAGCAAGCTTATTCCAGCCCACACCATAATATTTGGACTTCCAAAACGATCAGTTTCATGAATGCAAGGTTCTGAAAAATGTTCGCCTTCTCTTCTCCACACGCGCACTCGACGATCATCGCTGAAAACTTCACTTTACTTTCGACTGTAAAGAGTAAATTTCTCCAGTTGTCCATTGTCCATTCCGCATGCTCGCGAGCAAACCTCAAACGTGCTGCACGATGCGCTCTTGTCAATTTTAGACGAATTACACGAGATCTGGAACGTTGTCCGTCTTCATGGAGTCGATTTCGAATGGTTTGATCACTAATTCGTGTGCCAGTCGATTGCCGCAGTCGATTTTGTAAGACGCGGGCGGGAATCGTGCGCTCTCGACGTGCAGTCAATCTGATATACCGCTCTTCCTGGGCGGTTGTAGCTCGTGATCTTCCTGATCCAGATCTCCTCGCGACACTACCTGTCTCTAGAAAGCGTTCCCACGCGTTTCGAATAGCTCGTCGCGACACACCAAGACGTCTTGCCACCGATCTCTGAGATTCTCCCTCCTGAAGCATAAACACTGCTCTTGTTGCGGTTTCCACATCCATATGACGCCGAGAACCAATCAGAATGATCGCGAGTAACACCGAAATCAAGTCACAACGAAAAAAGTAGACGTGCGACTATAACAATCAGAATGTGACTGAGGGTACAAGTGACTGAGAATTTGAGAAATAAACGATTTTTGGAGTACTTCACTTTTTTTTGTCTACCCACCATTAAATTCATGACTTGAAACATTGATAACGTTAGATAAACATGTCAACAATACTCTGAAATGTTTAACTTCACTATTTACTGCCTAACAATTTTTTTTACACGAAATTCGAGATTATCTTAGAGTGGGCCCTATTTTGTTTTGAGTAGTTTATATACATGATATAATATACATACATTAATAAAAACATAAATATACTAATACGATATATGTAAATAAAATATTATAAAATACACTTACATAAATAAATATAAGACAAGAAAAATATGACAATTTAATTTTACCTATAATAATCCTTCACAAGTTTATTGAAAATATAATGACACTGAAATGAATTTAAGAGTGTTAGTGAGTTGTAAAACATGAATATTTATTTATGTATTTTCGACGGTGATTGGTAAATTTAGTGGAAAAATAAATAGACTACAGTCACAATTTCTAAATGTTGGTATTTCTGAAACATTCTATTGACTTACCGTAACATCGGAGGTGTGCCCCACAAAGATCCTGACTGGGAATGTTCTGTTCAAAGACCACAATTTGGCAGTTTTATCATGGGAGCCAGTCACTATAAAAGCCCCGCTCCTCGACACATCCATGCACCAGATTGGATAGTTGTGACCTCTACAACGTATGATGAGACATTATATACATTGAGAAGTATATTTCTCTAAAGTAGAATTGCCTTATAGAATATAGACGGTCTCCAGATAAGGCAACTTTTAAACATACTTCAAAAAAGGAGGAGGTTCTCAATTCGTCGTGTATACTCGTATATTTAAATTTAAAGTTTATAGTTGGCTGCAAACTCAAGATTACAATGAAACTGAGAATTTACGCAAAATGATAATTTAAGTAATAATTATATAAACACACACATACACAATCGTATTAGGCCTAGGCCGCACTACGGTGAAACCGCAGCAGTTATTAACCGTGCGAGTTTATAAAACACGAAAACGAATACAAGCGGCCGCACTTGCGGTTTTTACCCGCGACTGATTTTAAAACCGTGAAATGTTACAAAATTATCGCGGTAAGAAACCGTAGCAAAATTTGTAATCTATAGAACTAAGTGGGCGCGCACGCACTATGCGTTAACCGCGGGCGGTTTTTTGGCTAGTGGCTAGTATTCGGCCGACCGCCGAAATATAAAAATACATTTGCGAAATTTTGTATCCATGAAGGTGATTTATGGACGCACATTGTGCAAAATTTTATCGAAGCTGGCTACTGACATTCGAAAGTAGTTGAAAAATTTCTCTGGATGTTCTCTTAAAATTTTATACTTTTTCTGAAAGAAACCTTTCTCAAATCTAAGGCTAGTGAGTGGATGGATCCAATATTTGCGAAATTTTCGTTGACGTCTTTTTTTTCTATTTCTTAGTACCAGAGCAACAATACATACTGCTCTTTTGAATACCATCTTCAGACTGTGAATATCACGGGCGGTTTCGCGGTTTATAATCGTAGTGTTTACGTCTCGAGCGGTTTCGAGGTTAACCGCTCCCGGGAAAAAACCGTAGTGCGGCCTTGAAGAGCATTAACTCCTAATTAATACAGGTTTTTACCTAGTTTTAGGTGTTGAAGCCCCCATATATTAGTTTTAGATCAAACTTTATTGTCTTTTATATTGTTACTTTTTACATGTTTTTTTTTAATATACTGAATAAATTATTATAATTATATTGAGTATACCTATAAAGTATATAGGTATACACGTATATTGTTTCTGAACCAATTTTGATGATTTTTTTCGCGTTGGATCCAGTATAAATTCAGGATACTTAAGTATAAATTTAATTGTAATAAAAAATTCTAACACCGATTTCAAGAGTACCTAAGTAAGAAAATATTTATATTTTGCTTTTTAGTTGCTCTTGAATTCGATTTCTTTTTGTTAGAAAAATTTTATTTGGGGTGAAAAATTTAAAGATTATTATATTTTATTTTTGTCTGTATAATGAAAAAAATCGAGTTAAGCATTAAACTGTATCTACTGACGACGACGGTCTGGACGTCATATTACGTTTAATATAATAAATTCAAGGTCTTCAAAACTGAATCTAGATACTCTGGATTTATGCATACCTCACTGCAGGAGACAAACAGTGATTTAGTGAATTTTACAAATTAAAGTTCATATTAGCGAAACGATTGGAATTTCCTTTTCTCATGAGAAAATATATACCTACAGTGGATTTTATTTATAATGAATGAAATGACCTCGATTGTAACGAGTTTTTGGTTATAGCGATGTGACACTTCAGTCTCTTGGATTTAGAATACATAATTATAAACGAAAATTAGTAACAACAACTTCCTAAATATTCCTTGCAACCGATTCTGCCCATAAGGCGGTCCTTGAGGGTAGACTCAGTAACAAGGTTTATTTGTTGACTCGGCAGTAAACAAACAAATACACAAAGATTCATTCAAAGTATCATTAAAGTTTTCTTATATTTTGTTTACCGCAGACGGTCAGCAGTTATAAGACACTTTTTTTGAAAATGCTCAGATAGGTAGAGTTAAATGTAAGAAGCAGGATCATCATGGAATAAGAATACTATCTTTTCCCATGGTGATTTCGCGGGTCCAGGTATAGGTAAATAAGGTATTTTTTCTACCATTGTGTGTAGCGACGGTAATATAGTGGTCCTTTCATCGTCATTATAACGAAATCCACTGTAATAGTGTTATGGAAACATTTAAAGACCATGGACTACTTTTCAAGTTTTATGGTCGCAAAGATACTGATTTCAATTTTGAATTAAATATAGTATTCATTTACCATTTATTTGTTCAGTAAAAAATAACTGGGCGATTGTCATTCCAAGAATTATTTATTCATGGTATTTACCTGTATATAGCTGCACAGGAGTAATCCGATAGCCTCCACGCTCTCATGGTGTTGTCATAAGATGCTGATAAGAGCAATTCCTCTCTTGGCAGTATGCTCACAGCCTGAACAGCTCCCGAGTGCCCCCTAAGAGGCAAACCTGCACCTATTTGTCTGTAGTAATTAAAACATTAGTTGGTTGTTTTTAAATTGTCATTTAGGAAACATAACAATGTACGCGGAGACATCGGATTTAGCAAACTATAAAACATATACATATGTTAAAAATTCACTGAATTAAATTGGAATTTGAAAGTAAATATTTGTGGTAGCTTAGTGGCTAAGCGGACTTACGCACTACGCGGCTAAGCGTAGTCGGGTCAGCCGTTCGGACGATCGCAGCGCGCGGTTACGACTATCCGGATTGCAGCATCCGGAATCGCAACCCGCAGTTGAGTCGGCATAGTAATCGTCCGACGAACTGGCCATGGGCCACTATCATAACATTAAGGAGTGGGTACATAAAAAAATTATATACGCGTAGCCGCAGACGTCCGATAACCACGGCGCCCTTTCGCAAATGATCGGTAAGCGCGCTCCTCGTCGCTCGCCCCCCCCCCCCTGTTTCCCACCGCACACACGTCACCTCACCTCAGCACGTGTAATAGCGCGAGTGAACTTATTATTATTAAATCTGATATTTCGTTTAGCAGCTAAATGTGTGATGTATTATAAAATATTAATCGGCATTTTTACAAAATCATTATGCAATCCTGAACTACAATTCAAACACACAACAGTATTTCATTTCTACCTGAAGACCTGCAAATACGTTTTCTTACCTGCGGCCAGCCGGATAGGTAAACTGACTCCGACTAGCCGCATAGTGTGTATGACAGCAAAGAATTTCGCGACTCATTCAGTCGACGTAGCTTTGAATTCTCTGTCAGAGATGAGTTTTGAGCTGAATCATACATTTGTGATATTATGTTATGCTAAGATAATTTGCACATTGAAGTTGCGGATGTTTGAAAGCCGTTAGTCCGATTTGGACAATATGCTAGATAGATGAACCGTTCCCTTGCAAGGAGGAGGCGAAAGTCAAGCAGGGCGATGTTATAGGCCGATAGATAGATAGATAACAATGTATTACTCACCAAAATACATAATTACAACATTTCCTTAGTAGAACAAAAACAATGGGCTTTATCGTTAAAAGCAACCTTTTATAAATCTTATACTATCTTTATAATATGTAAAATTCTTCTGTGCGTGTCACATGACTGAACTCCTAAATGGTTGGACCAATTTTTATGATTTTTTTTGTGTGTGTTCAGGTGGATTCGAGAATGGTTTAAATGCACAATTGGATCTAATAGATGGCGCTGCAATCCGGTTCTAAATTTTATTTCTTCAGGGCAGGGAACATCTGACTGGACAGCTAGTTTTATATAAGAAAATCATTAAACATAAAATAACTTACAATGTATTATCATCAGGCGATGGCTCTGGTGGAACAAAACAGGCAAGCTCAACTTCCGAAATATTTCGATTGATTCTCTTTTTAACATTATTCTGCCCCAGGTCCCACAGTCTTATTTCTGAATTACTAAATCCACCGCACAACACATTGCAGTTTGGATCTGTTTTGGCACAAACTAAACTGTGAAGAAGTATTAAGTTTTTTAGTTGGGGCACAACAGACGGGCATAATGGCCCACACGATGCAAGTTTTTATTTTATTATTTATTAATCTCTTCCACCGGACGGACAAGGTTATCCGACTTTCTTTATCTTTAGGTTTTGTTATACTTTTAATTATTTTTTCTACTTATATTTTTTATGCGTTTTTATTCTTATTGTCATAAACTCTATTACATAAGGTTCTTATCACTAATATTACATCTTTCTTTCATTTACTTTCTAAATTTTCTTATTATACTGTCTATCTTTACAATTTATTTACTATTTTTATTTCTTCCACCGTTTCTTCAACATTTGCTT
Source organism: Dendrolimus pini (assembly GCA_949752895.1). NCBI lineage: Eukaryota > Metazoa > Arthropoda > Insecta > Lepidoptera > Lasiocampidae > Dendrolimus > Dendrolimus pini. The sequence goes on from OX457133.1 coordinate 13,157,768, forward strand.
TATTCTAATTTTTTGTACATTTCTCACTTTATATACTTAGCCCGATGGAAGGTTATAGTCATATTTATAATACTTTGGGTCCTGATAATAATAATAAATATACCCAAATGTGGTACTATACTTTTATATTTGATATTAACATCATGGCATATCAATGGGAAGAATGTTAATTGTAGAGTATAATATCATCAATAAGATGCAACAAAGTATTAACTTACTAAGTATCTGGGGCAGCAATTTTGTACAATTTAAGAGGCGCCGTTGACTCTCTCACACCTTTTATAGCATCTTGTAAGTCTCTCAATTCCTTATCAACCGATTGGTATTCGGCATGTCCATTACACTTTGCGAATATGTCTAAAAGCATTGATGTTGGCTACATTAGTGAAGTAATTAAATAACTTTAGATTGATGGCCGCTTGCATAACGATGGCCTTTAAATAAAATTAGTTAATCATATAAAAAGGCCGAAATACGTTTTACACAAAACGTATTGACAGCTCTTTAAACGTGTTTAGCGGCAAATTTTGCGTTGTGCAAGACGCTAATTGTATTTAAGGGTGTTAAATACGTGTTGTGTTTCTTAAATAAATTTAGAGAATTTAGAAACCTTAAGCAAGCGGCTCTCAATATATGAAATATCTATAATACTTATTATAAGATTCTAAAAATGCCATGTCTGTACATTGAAGCTATTAGAAAAAAAAACGACAGAGAACACTTTTTTAAATTCTTGTCTTTTTGGGATTCACACAAAAACGACCGGGCCGATTTTGATTCCAAGTGCAATGATTTTTCCGATGATAATATTTTCTTAAGTTTTCGCGACTTGTACACATAATAAAACTACGTTTTAACGGTTTTAAGAGCGGTAATTTATTTGATTTAGGTTTATCCGACGTTTCGGCCGCTTTTCAGTGGCCGTGGTCACGGAAGACAAAGATGACATTTGTCAAACGTGTATTGTCAAAGTTTTTATTCAGCCTACCGCCAACTTGTTCATTTTAATTATTTAGTTTTAAATTTTGTTTATGGATATTATTTACTCTATGGGAGCCTAATCTAATTTACCACCGCTTCACAACATGTTGTGGCTTGAAGAGAAGAAGCGGCGCAAGAAACTCTTCAGCAAACATGCCTAGTTCTAAAAATTTTTTTAAATAATATTAAAATGAGTGGATGGAAAAAATAAAAGAAATTATCAGTCAAGTTGGTTTGTTTCGTTGCACGCAGAAAGAGCTCACAGTGTCTTGAGGTCTGGCAGTTGGTTTTTAAGCTATCATTTCAATAATTAAATTTTTGTGAACCCGAAAAACTAAAAACAGCTCCCGGGACACATTTCCGGGGTTCCCGGGATCAGAAATATCACACATTTTATTACATATCGATTAGTGAAAAGTCACATGTAGTAGGTACGTTTTTTAACGGGTCATTTTTAACTCCCACAAAATTTCCCTAGAATAGCCAGGATAGAAAGTAGCACAGATTTTAAGTCTATGAATTAACTATCGATCAGCGAATACCGCATCAACATTGGCCCAGTAGTTTTTACGTGAATCCCGAACAAACAGATAAACAGACAAGAAATCTAATAAAATTGTGTTCTCTATCATTTATATAATGTATTCCCAGTTGTCTTTTTTAAACGGCTTCAATATACAGACACGGCAAGCATTGTATAATATTATAGATAGATAATAACAGCCCATAAACATCCCATTGCTGGGGTCGGGCCTCTCACTATTGGTAAAATGACAGTAAACCCTTGACGCTTGGCGAGTTTCACACATCGGTTATCTCGATGTGCAGGTTTCATCACAATGTTTTCTTTCACCGTTGCTAGCTAATGGTAATTGTAACAATATGCACATTAGGTCAGAAAACTGCATAAGTAGGACATGCATTTCAGCCAGGATTTGAAACTGTTCCCTTTGAATTAGGGACGCGTGTGCTAGTTATTGCTCTACAACCACTCATGTAACTTATTTTATGGTCTAATTGACAATTTGTAAAACACTTTTGGAAATATTCAAGAGAGTTAAGTAACTAACACCTATAACAGAATAGTCAAGTTATGATATTAGTTCACCTATATGTCTCTAAATCTCATGCAAAGGGGTTTGGGTAAATTTGTTCGGAGGTTGGCTTGATTTTTTTTATGAGCGACCCGTTTTTTAACTATTTAGTAGTTCTATACTTGAGATACAAGAATATTAAAAAAAACTTGGTCCTAAGTTATATCGGAGCCGAGATATTTAAGATCAAAATCGTGCTGCGTGAACTTAAGGTACTGTAAAACGGGGTTAATAGAATTCACGAGGTGATTAGACACATTGAGGTTTGGGTAAAAGTGGCTTGATTTTTTAAGTTTGCGGCCAGCGATTACATTTATACAGTAGATAGTATACAGTAATACGTTTGGTAATCAAAATCGCTTAAGTGAATATGTGTTTGAAAATAATCTAAACAGAAGACGGGCTCATTTTCAGTCCATAAATGCCGCTGATTTTGGCGTAGATGAGTTTCCAGTTTTAAGTAATGATGACCTCATCATTTAGTCCCTGGGCACATATCAAGTAGGGCAAGCACGTAGCTATTATGGTGTACACATATAAAACGGAACCTATTTAATTTAAATATTGAAAAGAACCTAACCTGGAAGATTTCACAAAAGTTAAGTTAGATTGTAACGACCCATGGCTTTTGAGAGGAAGAATCCAATCCAGGCATGTTTCGAGCCGAACTTACTATGTCTATATTTTGTGAGAACGAGAGCTTCAGGGTCGGGATGCTATTTTAGGTCATTATTGCTCTTGCATTGTTGGAAAACGTACATTAGGTTGTTGTTCCCATGTCATGTCAATCGTGTGGTATTTGGGATGGGGTATGCACCAAAATCATTTGTCTTCTCCTGCTCAGATCCTAGATACAATAATCAGGCATGATGTAGAGAACGAAGCGTATGAAGAACCCGATATCGAAAACTAAATAAAGTGCACATTTAATGTCATTATAGTGAGCGTTTTATTTAGTTTTCTTTTTTTCGCGTATGATTATAGATATATAGGATGTAATTAGTGGATTAATAAATACAATTGTAAAAAGGTTTTGTGTATTAAATGTAATTGTAAGAACAACTACTTTTTATTATGTGTATAAGTACCTATGTTCTAATAACAAACATGTTCAATTAGGGTAATAGTTCAATTTAATTACATATGTTATATTATTTCAAATGCCATGCACAAAAACATGAATCTTGCAACAACAACACCTTGCATAAAACTGATACCTTAAGTTCACGCAGCACGATTTTGATCTTAAATATCTCGGCTCCGATGTAACTCAGGACCAAGTTTTTTTAATTGTCTTGTATCTCAAGTATAGAACTATAAAATAGCAATAGCTAAAAAAGTGGCCGCTCATAAAAAATCATGCCAACCTCCGAACAAACCCCTTTATATTTTGTCAATTTATTTCTAAATGCATGACTAAAAGCAATGAAATTATTATATATTAAAATTAACGATAGGAAACATTTGAAAATAATGTAAGCGTTTATTCAGACATAAAAATAATTAAAGATAATCGAATCCAAAACTAGGGAACGTGCCTATCGACCCCGTTTTACGGTACCAGTTTCATGCAAGGTTATTTGTTGCAAGATTCATGTTTTTGTGCATGGCTTTTGAAATAATATAACATATCTAATTAAAGTGAACTATTATCCTAATACTACTAACGAATAAGCTGCAGATAAAAAAGTTTTGTGCAAGAAAACACAAAATCTAATTATGTTTTAATTGGTTCAATTTTTTCCCATATTTCGGCTCCGATGTATGTCGACAAAAACGTTAAAACAAAAAGTGTTTCTATTACTGTATACTATCTACTGTATAAATGTAATCGCTGGCCGCAAACTTAAAAAATCAAGCCACTTTTACTCAAACCCCTTTTGTGTCAAAATGTTTAATTGATTTATTAGACACATTATCTAATTTAGTTTGTTTATTTTTCCAAATACCATGAGCTTTAACATATATTGAGGAATCAGTATTTTTTTATAATTTAAACAACAACTAACCATTTGTGTCAGCCATATTATCTTCTGAATTAGATCTGATGACATTAATTTCTTCTTCAGTTTCTTCTTCATCATCCTCCTGAAAACAAACAATGAGTGTGAGAATTAGGGAGAAGTATATCGGTCAATCAATAATATTGCCTGCTTAACTGTAAGACAGTCAGTCTAGGTATGATTCTTTATTAAGAACTCTACCTACCCTCAGATCTTGGATACCAGCTTACTCACATTTCCTCTGGTCTGGATACCCATAACATAAGTGTTACTTACCTAGCTTGGAAATATATTTATTTATTTATTGATTACTATGTGAACAAATAAGATTCCTTAATTGTAATAAGAATGATTTTATGTTAAAATCAACTCAAACATTTGACAGTCTCTGTAGTTGGTCATGGTCAAAGTTTTTGTCTCTCTACCATAGGACTGAAATGTTCCAGATTCCATTTCTGCTATCAAAAATTTCATAAACAAACTTGCTGTTATTTACTATAACTGTGTGACTAGGATTGGCCCTGGAGTTGTCAATTTTATATTGCCAATAACACAAGTGTAACTTGTTTAGTTTGAGAAAACCTGTACTATGTGTGTTCGTCTGCTGATTTTATTAAATAAAAAATCATAAACATATATATTTATATTTAACAAAGTAAGATTTCATAAATTAGTATTTTAACAATATTATCATGAGAAGTAGATCTTTTGAGGGATGAGATACATGGTATATAATTTTACTTACAGAACTTTTTGTGTTGGCATCATTATTTATATCAATGTGAAACCATGTTTGTAGCACTTGTATTAATATAACATGAGCATGTTTAGCCAAATATGCTTTTAAAACATTTAGTGAATCTTGAGATATACTAATGTCATATTTGCAGGACCTAAAAACATGCAATAATAATTTTAACTAATGTTTCCCATACAGTACACAATTGTGGAAAACTAAAATAATTTTAACTCAATACACTTTACAAGTTGAACTACTGTTAATCTAATGTATCAAAATCTTGTGTCAGTGTTTTGGTCTTACTCCTTTGAAATGACTTAACCAATTTTAATGATTTTTTTTGTATATTTAGTAGATATGATGGTCGTACACTACTTTTCACCCACCCAGCTACTAATGTTATGTTATATACTGATTGACAATATAAGAAAATTCAGTAATATATAGGCCCAATGACATCTTCAGCTGTGCAAAGAGTGCACAAAAGACTCCAAACAATTAAATGACATCTCAAATTTTTATGTATGATAATACTAGCTGACTCGGCGAACTTCGTACCGCCTTATTCAAATAAATTAATAAACAAACAAATCGAGAAAACATGGCAAAGGGCTCATAGAATTTGAAAAAGATATATAGCCTATAACCATCTACGATTAATTCCACGTCGAATGGTTGTGGTTTCATGCTGATCGGTCCAGTAGTTTTCGAGTTTACCTCGGACAAAGAAAACAAACTTTGCTTATATATATATAGATAGATAGATAGCCATAAACCATCTAGGAAAAATTTCGCATCGAATGGTGGTAGTTTCATGTCGATACGATCAGTGGTTTAAGCGTGATTGAGCCTCAAACGAACACCATTTTCATTATATATATATAGAAGATAGATAAATGTATGTATGAATTTATGCCTGATAATTTCGACAATTGATTGACAATTCAGTCTGATATAATTGATGTTTGGGAATTTGTTAATTAATAAGGGTATAAATAAAAATAACAGTATGCACAAATATTTCTACCATAACAAATAGTATGTGCAATGCATGTACAGTACAGTTATTTTTCATTAAAATTAATTCTTAATAACTTCCCACATATTACAAGACACTTCAACAAATACAAAATATACAGTAACAGTAATTAATTCTTATTGAGTGACTCTCATTTGATTTAAGAAAATATTGTCTACAAATGTACCTAAATGCTGCAATAGATGGTCTGCTCTCAACTTCTTGCAAAGTGTATATGGAGCCTATATCATCCAGTATTTGATTCATATAATCTTTCTCTGGTGTTTCATTATCAATTGTCCCATTTTGAAGTGAATTGAACAACTGTTCCAAACTATTAGGTCTGTATAGAGCTGATGGTAAGTTCCCATCTATAGGTTGATGGTATGAGAGGTCTTTTTGAGGCAATGTAGCTGAATGTCTTTTAAGGAACATCTGTGCAGCACCTCCATGTTCTGCACGAAGCATCTCAAGATACATATGACAGAGTAATGGGTTAAGAAGACCAAGTAATTCATTTTTAATTTTCTCAATTTTTATTTCCTTTACATAATTAAATAATCTGAAAGAGTAATTAATTTTGAATTATGAATCTCTACAAAAACAGTAATGCAAATAATTAACATAAAACCCATACTTTTACATAGTAAGTTACTGATTGTTAGCTTACACCTTTGGGTGTGAATGTTCATTGGTTTGAATAATTGTAATTTGATATTTATATATGTTAATTACATAAAAGAGAATATTGTTCCTTAAACACTGTTGAAATAACCTGTTGTGGAATTACAAATAACAACATCTAAAATAAGTTTGTTTAGATGCTACTATGTTTTTAGGGTTTATTAATTTTGTCAGAAATAGAACTTAAAACAAAAAATTGGTTTGAACAAGATCCATTACATAGTTTTTGGGATATAGGATACTTTTCATTACATGCTTTTTATGATTCCAAAGTAAAATAATATATATACAGTGGATATTTGTCACTTCTATGGTTCCCTTCACTTCCTGTGAATTAAAACACACAGGCTATTGATATATTGGTTCCCTTAGTTAATTTTTCAGAAATGCGTTCTAGAAAGATTAGGGATAAACAATGAAATTGTATGATTCCAAAAATGTTACCTTATGAAATAGAAAACAAAAAATAGTGAATTAATTTTAACCTAAAAAAATAATATTTATTCTTAAAAATTGTTTAGTTACCTTGTGTACTGTGTGTCGTATTGTGCGGAATCGTTGTTAATACAAGAAAATAATATCGAATTAGCGCGACTTGCTTCACACTGTATTATAGTGGATACAGCCATCTCCTCAGCACTTTGGCTTAATGAGTTACTATTACTGATGACTTCTACATCCTAAAACGTAGCATTAGACAGATAAAAGTTAAAAAAAAGCCGAGAAATGATCTGTAGAAAGCTCTAACTTACAGGATAATTACGGCGTTCTAAATATGAAGTAACAGCGGCTTTGATAGCATCATTTCTGGTTTTTTTCATTAATGACATTGGAAACTATTTCTAGTTCGTATTAATAGTAAAATAATTAAAAATCTTGACAAACAAATCGGAAAACACCATACATTCAAAATCGACACGATATACAAAAAACAAATCACACACAGAGCACTTGAGCACTTTCACGTGTTGACACTTGACTTTAGCAGTAGTAGTAGAATTCGCCACAAAGGCAGGAAAAGGAATCTTAGTCCATACAGCCAATTCTGATGTATAAGTCTTCGTATGTGCAGTTGTATTGTAGACTACATACAACCGACGCCATTCAACGGACTTCTTGTGAAAACTCGAAAGGTCACATTTGACTATACATTTCACATTTATCACAAAAACGCATAATTACTAGTCAAAAACTATCAATATCCTACCACTATTGTTCATTTTAGAGTATTTTTACACATTTTTAGAAAATAAAACTGCACAGCACAACTTCCCCTTTCAGTTCCCGCCAAAAAGCTCAATTATTTCATAAACCAAAATAGGTCTAGGTGATCAGGAGGATTCTAGAACCCAATCTCAGCGCCACCTACCGGTTCCAATCGTGGCTGTAAACCATCCCGGAACCCACTCAAACACACACAAAAATTCATCAAAAACGGTTGTATAGTTTGCGATCCTATAAAGGACACCCACCCACCCAAACATTCATTTTTATATATAAGATTTATTTATAGATCTCTGCATTTTGTATAATTAGCTACTGTGATATCTACTTTAGTATATTCAATAATTATCCATCTAAACCTTATTAGTACAGTAATTTAGTTATAGGGTTCAGAAAATGGTACAATATTTCTCCATGGTTTATAATTTGAATATTTTACATCGTTTACTTTAGTGTAAAGACTAATTAACAATAAATTGTGGGCATCTTTTGTATTCTGCTGCAGCGGAGACCGCAATTTGCAGGTGAATCCTAATTCTAGATATTGTTACCTGATTGTCTGCACAAGGTTATCGCTTTTTCTATTATTATGTAATGTGCCTGTAAATAAATAAATTTTATTTTTATGAACGGCACGCTTCGGGGCACATTTGTGATATAGACGAGGTTAAACAAAAACAGAAGCGACTAATATAAAAAGTAAAAATTAATGTTACGCCGACTTCTTTCTACGTCATCTTGTAGTCGGCGTTTTTTATATATTTTAATTGGCACTCTCCATATATTCAATATACTCTTTGATTGGCACTCATTTTAAGATGTCGTAGAAAGCAGTCAGTTAAATATTTATTTTTTGCTTTTTAGTTCAAAGTCGGTTATGTTTTTGTTAAAAAAAATAGATTTTTTACTTTTTAGTTCCGCAAATATTATACTTGATTAGCTTTAGAATTAAGTCATATATTAAGCCCCTGTGGAAATTATAGTACTGGCACACGTATTCAAGGGTGCTCTCTCTGATTTATTCGGTGTAGATGCTCGTCATCAAGAGTTACTTTCGATATCCTTGGGATCCATTCATCAGATTCTGACTTGTTGACCATGGGACCACCTCGGAAGTATGGGCAATAGAATAAAAGAACATTGAACATCGGCCCACAATTGACGGAGAGATCGCGTAACATGCGTACAAAAAACATACACGACGAATTGAGAACCTCTTCCTTTTTGATATCGGGTAATAAAATTATGAACGGAAGGTTAGATTTAATCTCCAGTGGAAATACACGTTCAATAGCCTAGAGTTTATTAAACGACTGGTTTTATTATTATTCATAGATATATAGGTATATGTATTATTCAAGTTCAAGATGGCCACCAAAACAGTCGTGTTTGTGTATTTGATTTACAAATTGATTACTCTTGTTTATAGCGAAGAAAGTTTGAACTCTATATTATTTAATGACTCTCAATATGAATTTGTAGATTTAACGCATTCTTTCGATAATAATACCGTGTATTGGCCCGACATGCAAAATTTTATATTCACCAAGAAATTTGGACAACTGTCTGCTGCAGACAAATCTTGGTAAGAGCCTGACCTGTACATGTTATTGGATTCTTTTATATAAATTGCTAAATTAGTATAGTTTCCTTCTTTTATTTTAAAGAAGAAGTTTCACTTCAAAAATTAGTGTTCATTATTTATTTAAGTGTTTATTAGTTAAGAATGATGTAGAATATCGCAAATAGGTACAGCCCGTGTTGCATTATCACAATGTGTCGGTTGTTTATACAATACAATAAACGCAACACCCTGCTTGCACGCCTGCCGGTAATGTTACATAACCTTCGACACATTCTTGTAACTCTTCGTAATTAATAAACTTGCACAAATAAACAGTTGGACATGACAAGGTGCGGCTTTTCACTAACGGTTCTTTTCAAATATACACGGTGCTTAAAAATATAATTTAATAAAGTTATATAAATGAATGTATGTCTTTCAAGACCACGGGCCATAAAAATGGCCCGGACTTTTGGAGGGCTTGCGTGGGGCCATGGGGAGGCCAACACGTAGAGGCCCCTTGACAAATTTAATATAAATATGTGGCGTGACACTGACCGGCGATTATCCCTTTCTACACCATACAATAATGCACCCAAGGACAAGCCCCGGCCAGTGTAGGACTATTGTGGGAAATGAAGACAAAAAGTACCGGGCTATTGGGGTGAACTGTTAGTGGTACTAGCGGTCTGGGAATATGGGGACTATGGCGTCTGCCCGTCGCAATGTTCGGGAAACATGGAAAAATGGGCAGACGGTGACTCGCCACTCCCTGCATGGGCCCCAAAAAATGCCATAAAAGGCAGGGGCAACATGGGTATGAGTGGCTAAGGGGTGTAGAGAGGTGGGCTGCAGGTTCACCGTAGCTACTTCCGACATTAGGCCATTTATCACTTCCACCCCTGGAGCTTGAGTCTTAGCTCTAGCGATCTCCACTCCGTGCCGGCTGGCTAAGGCAAGCAAGGAGGCGGGGGCCTTGTCTTGGCCCCCGGAGTCAGGTACGAGGTGTCGCCACTCACCTAAGGCTTCGCCACAAAGCCCCCCTGCGGATTAATGAATTATTATTAGAGTCATTATTGATGTGAAAGTATCAAACTTTGATATATTTATCTTATTTTCCTTGTGCACAATCTTAAATAAGAGCTAAATGCGAGAGTGCCAACCTCAGTTTTGAAGTTACGACTTACAATTGCTGTATATATTTTCTTTAAATTTATGTCTGTCTTTCTTGTGTATGTTGTATTTGGAAATAAATATATTCTTTACTTATTTCTTTCTATGCGATTTGATACAGACCATCCTTAGAGCTCGGAAATAAGCATCACATAATTTTTACACTCCGCTTTTTCTGAAAGCATAGACAGTTGGATAACGCCACATGCCTGAAAAGCCATAATAATAAATCAATTACCCAGAAACCAGGGTTGAATTTACTTTCTTAGAAGAATTACCTTTTGAATATAATTTCTGAAATTTGCTATGCAAACTAATGACGTGAGTTCGACAAAATTATCAAACGTGGTGGTCAGACGTGTCGCCAACAATAGCAACCTTTAAGCGATCAGGAGAATCGAGGAAAAATAATAGTATATCGAAAGCGTTATTGCAGGCATTCAATGCCATCCGGTACTTGTAAATTAAAATGTGAAGCCCTTTCTCTTTATGTAATTCTTTGTAATGGCACAGAAGTTATGTGACATATAATACACACAATAATAAATTGCAAACTTTACAAATATTACCATACACTAATAGACTTGTAAATAAATTTGTGTTCGGTGCCTTTGGTAGCTCAACCAATTTTGATGTAGTTTTCAGAGTAGTTATTACGGAGGTAAACTCGGGTCGATAAAACTTCGTTTAAAAAAACCGACTTCAAAAACTAAAAAGTATAAAATAACTTATTTCTAAAGCTATTATTAATTATAATATCTTATTTTTAATATATATTATCTAAAACATCTACAGTTACACACACAGTTGTCTCTACGTCAGAGGACACGCTGCCCATGTCCATGAATAAACTAACAGCTAGAGGTAAATAGTTCATTTACAAACTCATGAAAATAAATAATATCTTAGATTGCATATTTAATTCCATGTTTACAATCTATCGAAAGTGTCACTAAAATTATAAACTGACGGTCCTTTCAAATAACGCTAAAATAGCAAATAAATAGGTAGCTATAATTAATAGGACGGTGCAAAAACTAGTATACATATTGTGGCGAATGATGGTAGAACCATCTAGTTAGTTTTTTTCTTCTTTAATGGCTTCCGCGGTTAGCGTTGAGCCAACAACAAATCTTGATCAACTTGATAAGCTTATTCAACGTATTAAGTATCATATATACAGGAAACAAAGTTTTGACTTTTACTATAGAATTAAAACAAGGAAACTTTTATTAAAATACAAAAAAACCGCATAAACAAAGGAATTTGGAAAAGGAGAGGTTCAGAGAAGGAAAATAGAATGGAAAGAATATAGTTAAATATTATATATTTATGTACAAATGTATTATTAATGAAAATAAATAAATAGTTAAATAAGAAAGAAAAAAAATTAAATCTTAATATCATTATTTACAATAAACATACCTAATAAACGATAAATGAAATTATTATTTGATGATAAAAGGATTTGGATAGAAGTGGGTAAAGGAATGAGGAGCTGTGTGAGACCTTGGAAGAGCTGTGAGTGGTCGTATTTCGTACAGTTCAGGAAAATATGATTCACATCCTCCACTTCACCACATTCGCATAGTTCACTGTTAACTATATCAAACTTAGCTAGATGGGCAGATGTACAAACATGACCTATTCTCATTCGAGTTAAGATACAGGACACCCTTTTGCCCAACGTCAATTTGGAGAACCAAGGTTTCAAAGGAATTTCAGATTGAACTGATTTATAAAATCTGCCTTTATTATTAGAGAGATTAGACCACACCTTACTCCATGAACTATGTAGGTACATTTTGGGTAGGGCTGCGAGGTCATGAGCGTATATTTTGTAATAAGCTTTATCGCCACAGGCAGTAGCATCATTAGCAAGCCTATCAGCTCTCTCATTTCCTCGTATGCCAGTGTGACCTGGTATCCACGCAAAAATAACAGAATAACCGCTTTGTATACATTTTACAATCAAATTTCGAGTTTCTACAATTAACGGGCTAACAAGTTTAGTTTTAAATAGATATTTACTTAAAGATTGAAGAGCACTCATTGAATCCGAAAAGATAACTGTCTTTTTTAATTTTAAAAGAAGGATATATTCTACTGATCTAGTTAGTTTTAGAACTTTTAGAAACAACCAGAAAAATCTAGAAGTAAAAGACAAGGACGGATATATTTAGAAAAAGATAGACGATAAACGAAAGAAAGAGATAGTTAGATGTTAGAAAGAGATAGACCACAAAAGAGAGAAAGAGATAGATGTTAGAAAGGGATAGATGTATAAACGAAAGTTCCCGAACAGAAGGTTCGGGAAAGAAAAGACAGAGATAGATAGACGGGTTCTAGAAAATTCTTCCAGGTATATAAACAGCGTAAGGCGCGCCTACCGGGCAGTTTAAAAGTTGAGTTCAGTCCAAGACGGTGAAACGCGATACTAAAGGGTTATCAGAGAAGGTTAATAGAGTACAGAGACGGATTAAGTGGTGAATTTAGTGACCAGTTTGGTGGATAGATACGTGAAGGAGGTGTGTAGCGTAGTTCGAGAGAGGAACCAGAAGCGAGCTACACGCGATAGTATCGGAGGTGGTCTACGCAATATCGGCGACGGTATTGAGGGTGTGTTAACTTATCGTCGGGACTATGCATCGTTGGTCGTGCGTATAGGGGCAACCCTGCAGACAGGTACTACGTGCGGCTGAGTAAGTCAATAAAAGCTTTTAAATTAAAAACTTGTGTTTTCTTCCAATCCATAAGTGCGTACCCCCGCTCGCACGTAACAATATATTCGTTTTTCACCCTATTCATTCGCTGTAACACCACATCCATCTCAACATGCCCATCTCGGCTGAGTGGAGACGTTTGTGGTCTATCACTCTGGTCGACCAACATTCGGACCTGCATAACGTAACGCCGTAATAGAGGTTTATATATTTTGCTTAACTTTTCTATTATTTTGTGCATAAACAAACAGAAAAGAAATAATAAATTATAACATCTATAAAACCATGGGAAATGATTTTGGTTCTATGATAAACACATTGCGTATATATCAAGTTAAAGGTATATTCAATGTACTCTTTGGTTAAAGATTTCTACGATTATGATCTTTGTTTATTTTTTAGAGTATAGTAGTTACCTACGGTCTTATTTATGTTGAGTTAGAGTAAGTTGGTAGGTTTCTTTAAGAACATCAAAGAAGCCTAGAAACTTACGCTAACGCAATATAAATAATACCGCTAGTCTGTATTTTAACTGTGAGATGAGTTTGGACTAAAATACAAACCAAAAGAAAAATTTGTAGGTACGCAAAAGTAGCATACTTACTCAATATTATCTTAGTCTTTGACAACAGAACCTTAATAATGTCAGACTTATAAATAAATAAATTATGGTCGAATCTATACCTGTCGCTTTACTTTAGTTTCCACTAAACCAGCTCCAAGACTCCTTTGAGTATTTTTTACTATTTCTTATATGTGATTTCGGATTTAATTAAAGAGGCCCACTTACTTAAATATTCATTTGTATAATTTTTCTGTAGCTGTGTATATCCTTGAATTTCTAAGACGCTTGACTAGTTTTAATCGTTTTTTTGGTTTTAAGTGGGTTCTTGGATGGTTTATATTCACAATTAGATCCGATAAGTGACAATGTAATCAGATTCTAAATTTTATATTTTTTTCAGGGTGGGACAAGTACGCTACTGCCAGGTCCGCTAGTCTAAAATAAAAAGTATTTCCCACATGGAAATTGGTTTTTACTAAGAAAATATATTGAATCCTGGAAATTCCCGTACAAAACTGGGATAAGTAATATTACATACGCAACTACAACTCCAAATCCCTGAACAAACAGACAAAAAATGTAAAAAAAACAAATTCATGTTCTTCGTCTTTCAAATAGTCTATACTAATTGTTTTTTTAATAGTTTCGATGTACAGATATGGCACTTTTACAACACAGATATAATGAACTAAGTACATGGTTAGGTTGCTCTGACCCTGAAGTACTTACATAATACTTAGAAATATTTTGAACACAGTATATACTCGTATGTGTCTACAAAATTAATTTATATTAAACAACGTAAAATTAAAAAAAACTTAAGAATATCATAACTCACAAAAAGATAATATTTTTAACTCAGGTACGCAGCAAATGATTTCGCGGCGGGCGAGCACGGAGGAACACACATCGATGCACCATACCATTTTTATCAATCGGGCATCTATGTTGGAGAAATTCCTTTAGAAAAACTGATTATACCTTGTACGTATCTACATACATAAATTATAATTTTAATATATATACCCTTATCTTTGGGAATTCTGGCATTTATTCAGTCTACAAAGCGTCCTGCATTCATCTACGGCTGCTACTAAATCTCTTTACCATCAATTTTGAGATTGATGGTCGGTCCCTATATTTTATCGAAGTGTCTAGTCGTCTGGTAACCGGACCAATAACTATATATTATATTCATTCACTTGTCTAACGATTGTTAAAAATTTCTTATTTATTTTATGACAAATTTTAACCAGTAGTAAGACAAATGACAAATTTTATCCGTGCAGGAACGGAGAAAGAATACATTTTCCTCCGGCCGGGCGGCCTGTCGTAAGAGGCGACAAAACAACCCAGAGCCAGTTGGTAGGGCATTTGCCCGACTGGATGGCTACCACCCCTGGTCTAAAGTATGTCGCCATAACAACCTTGAGTTGTTCCAAGATTAGTGACCAGGTTCCAGTCTCCCTTAAGAGCGCAGCAGCATATTTGCAGCACCTTTGGTGTTGCAAATGTCCATAAGCCATGGTAACCGCTGTCTATCAAGTGGACCGTCTGCCTGTCTGCTGAACTCCTGCAATAAAAAATAAAAAAAATGAACGCTTAGTAAGATATATGAATCGGGCGTGAGAGCTTTAATCGTAATAAATGCAAAAACAAAGTTATGCACTATTTATATAATTCTATGACTTCTTTAATAAAGCAAAGGTTTTTATAGCTATTATTCAGATTTGATAGTAGTAATTTTCGATCAAGGTTAACTAGAATACAGAATAGGGAAAGTGGGGTAGCCCCGGGCGGCGGGTAACCGCGGACATTTCTATGTAATGGACATTTCTATTTCTAAGAATGTAAACGGGTTGCGTAAAAAATTTTCACCCTTTAGAGTAGAAATAAATGCAAACTGTTGTACAATTTAAGAGCTATGTTTAATTATATTGCAGGATAGCGTTTGGGTATCCCGGGACAGAATAATGTCGGGTATCGCCGGTCATTTTTTTTTACATTTAAATTTGGCAAAATTATTTTCACAAGCTACAATTGCGTTATTATTTTGATTTTGTATGGGAAGTACCTTAAAATATAGTAATTATTCTTGCAAATATATTAGGAATAGGCCGAAATTTAATAGAAGAATTAGTAAAGGAGGAAAATTCGATGAGAATAAGACCAAAGAAACATTTAAATGTGTAATGGAAAGCAAGTTAGATTTAGTAGTAGGAATGCAAAACTCGGCCCACAAAAACTGTGTATCGATCGTATTGTTGTTATATAATTATAATACTTTTAGTTAATTTAGGTTATATTTAAATTACTTATTAATCTTCTTATATTAGATGGTAATATTAATAAGGTATTTCTTTTTAAATGGGTACCTTATTTATAGAAAAAAAATATTATAATTATGATGTTAGTATCTGCCCGAACTTCCCCTACTTGTGAAAACGCTAAAAATCAATAGTTGAAGTAAAAATTTCTTTAGGCACGCTCAGATACTTACAAAGTTAAAGTTTTCACTTCTGACGTGCAGTCATAGGACTGAAAGTGTTTTTTTTTTTAATTTCAGTGATCATAGTGGATATCAGTTCTTTGGTAAACGACGATCCGAATTTCGTTCTATACAAACACCATTTAGATTACATACTCAATAACAATTTGGGCAAGCCGTGTCTTTTAATTTTTAAATTTGGATGGAACAAATATTTTTATGATCGTGAAAAATATTTAGGGGTAACTACGGGAAGCGACACACTCAACTTTCCTGGTGAGTTTCTACACTTAGATAAAGACTCGACGGTTTTTTGTATTCGGATAATATAATCTTATACTACTAATATATAAAGCGGGTTTGATTTACATATATGTCCCCGTAATCATAAGTAATGACGGGGGGAGGGGGGAGGAAAACTTACCCCTTCTGCAACTCCTATGTGGCGGAAATGTATAGTTCCTGAGTTATTAATGTTTTTGTCAATCTAACCTCACTTCTGTTTTTCACTAATATTTCACTTATATATAAGATAAATAGTGAATGGTTACCAGTCGGTTCTGCCAGTCGCCGGCCGCTGCCGCGGCACGGTCGCTTCGCTCGCTCGGCTCGTGCGCTTTGGTCTACACAAAACCTAACCTAACCGACTGTTTAAAACTCCACATATTTAAATTTTCGGATACATACAGTCCCCTATTTAAATAAATCCCGTCCTCTTCAAAATGTACACTTTCCGGTGCACAAAAAAACGTCTCGGCGACAACATTACCAGATGATTGTCGTGAATTTTAAACTTCGATAATTAATTGAATATGTATTTATTCCACTCAAAAAAAAATTTAGTTGTTATAAATAAGTCTTAAATATATCCCTAAACACATTAACCATTAAAATCATCCAGGAAATCATCCGGGGATATATATGTAAACCCAACCCAACTTGAAGAGTTTGTTTGTTTGCTTGAACGCGCTAATCTCAGGAACTATTGGTCTGATTTAATTTTTTTTATCGAGGAAGACTATAGGCCATATATCATCGCGCTAAGACCAATAGGAGCGGAGCACCAATGAAGAATGTTTCAAAATCTGGGGGGTCAACTTACTTTTTTTTTACTATTCCACGCGGACGAAGTCGTGGGCTGAAGCTAGTGTCTCATATAGCGCTATCCAATACACCATAATTACAGTACCTAGTATGTTATACCTAGTAAGTTATGCGATTGCGCACAGAGTACATTGTTTAAAGGCGATGATGGCGTTGCAAATGGACCAAGGCTCTAATGCTATTATAATAACAGCCCATAAATGTCTTCTGATGGTCTTGGGCCTCACACTATAGGGGGAACGGTTAGTATACCCGCCACGCTTGTCCAAGGCCGCTTGGCACGTTTGACACATCAGTTATCTCGATGTTAGGTTGCATCACAATATTTTCCTTCACCGTTGTAAGCACGTGGTAATTGTAACAATATGCACATTAGGTCAGAAAAGTGCCTGAGTGGTGGTGCATGCGTTCCGGCCAGGATCGATCCCACGCTCTCTGAGTTAGGGACGCGTGCGCTAGCCATTACGCTACCACGACTTAATGCTATTAGTTACAAAAAACAATAAGGAATGTTACGTAGAAAAACACATATAGGTTTTAAAAAGCAAAACCTTACCGAACCACAAAATTTGATCCAAATGGGTAGCCGTTTCCAAGGTCAGAAATAATCCAAGTTGAAATACACTAAACAAAACAATTGAAATACACTATATAAACGATGGAGAACGAGATGCAATTCTTTTAAGATTTCTTGTCTGTTTGTTTGGGATTCACGTAAAAACTACTGGACCGATTTCGATCCAGTTTTCGCTGATCGACAACAAATTCTTAGACTTTAAATCTATACTACATTTTATCCTGGGGATCTCGCGGGAATTTTTCTGGGAATGATTTAAAACGGCTAGATTAAAACAAAAATTCGAATTTCAATGCGATTTTTGACTGATCGATAGCAAATTTTATGTAATAAAATGTGTGATTTTTTATTTCGGTTTTCCCGGGAGCCGTTTTAATTTTTCGAGTGCATAATAAATAGCTTATTCAGACACAGTTTTCACTGATACTAAAGCTTACCTTCTTTTTTAAATGCTTCTATACTTCGGGTATCCGGAATCCTGCGGGAATTTTCCCGAGAGTGTTTTAAAGTGGGAATATTAAAAATCAGTTGCCCTGCTGAAATAAACTTTTCAAATAGTGGCAGAATAACTGTAATCTATGTAACCCGTCAAACGTGGACGAGGTTGTGGGCAAATCCTAGTATATAATAAAAATCGATATAAATGAAGAAATTATTATTACAACATTCGCTCATCTGGAGCAAGAATGATTGCACAAAGAGATTTATTTTTATAAAAGTGTAATCTTGCAATTATCCATATAGGTATATATGATCAGTTTTAAGGCTTTTTTATATTTTAGATAGAGTATTGATATTGTTAACTCCACATTATAATAAAAAATTAACATGCAAAACATGTACCTACTGGTGTGCTCTATGCACACCAGTACATAGTATTACATATCCCTGTTTAACAAAATAGTTTTAGAGATTATTTTATTTTAACCATTGGTTAAATGTCCATGCACACCAGCTTAAATAAGCGATTTCAATATTTTTTTTTTCAAAGGTCAATTGAATTCATACGCGTACACTGGTACAAGCTACGTGTGCATGATTTATTGCTAACATACGATGGGTACCTTCGTCCATAGTGTAAATTTATTTTAATTAATATTTAATATAAACAGGATTTAATATTTTCTTAAGTTTATTATTCCGAAGTCGGAATAACTAAAATCAAATAAATTACTGCGGCGCTAAAAACAGTTTAAACGTAGTTTTATTATAAGCAGGCCTTTTTTGTAACTTTTTTGGGGGCACGCTAATTCTCGAAAGTTGTGTCTATAATTATTTGTTTGTAGCTCCACTCCAAAAAGCCTAATAAAAAATCCTTTTTTTGTAAGGGTTACCAAAATTGATTTTTTTACTTTTTTCAGTTTTTATGGATTTTTTCCATATTTTCAAAATTTCCATTAAGGGTACGGGTACTGCGTGCCCCCACAAAAAAGCCCTGAATATAAGTAAACACTTTATAAAGTAATTTTAACAACGTACCTAGTTTAAAAATAAAAACTAACACAAACGCACGCTGATACATTACCATCACTGAATACTAAGGTAAACTCGAATGTTCCGGTCACCTGTAGCTTCGATGAGCCTCATCTATTAGACTAGGTATTAGACATAGTACTTAAATAAGGATTTTACAACTCGCAGGATTAAGTGCGGAGATTGCAGAATGGATTACGACGTCATATAAAAATGTTGTGGGAATCGGCGTCGATGTCGCCTCTGTTGATCCAGGTTCAAGCACGGATTTCCCAGTTCACAAAATAATATGTAAAGCAGGATTATATGCCATCGAAAATGTCAATCTGCATAGAACTGTGCCAGGTAAGCAAATACATTTTTATGGATTCCATAATTCTATATCCCCTACGATTTTTCAAAAGTAAATTCAGATTGAAAAGCGTATTCGAACACGTCACGTATGATACGATATTGTTGTTAATTGTAAATGATGTGATTTTGCCAGATAACTGTTCACACAGTAATGTAGCTATTCGTTTACGGCATTAATTTTAACGCTATAGACGTACTTGGCCACTCAATAACTATAACATTATCCCAGATGGAACCCGATCATAACTAAACTTTCAAAATACTACACATTTCCTCAAGTAGACAACGGTATTTAAATCTCGCATTTTCCTGGGTAATGCATTCATTCTGTCAAAAAAGTATCGGGAATGGATGATTTATTTATTGTTCCAAATTAATATTTTTTGTTAGAAAGGCACAACTGTTTTTTTTTATTTTGGCACAGAGTTTGAGTTGAATGTGCATAGATCATTTAAATTGAATACAGTGCTGTTTTCAGTTAGATCGTATCTAGTGTGTGTTGCGAATTACATAGTGGGCAAAAACATCGAACAGAGGTCGTCTTAATTTGGCATCGCCAATGGAATTTCGGAGACACCGAAAATTTTACAGGTTTACAGTGAATTGACTTTATCAAAAACACGTGTTATGAGTGGTACAAAGTGGTAGAGCATTTGCCCGTTTAAATTATGCCGCCATAACTAACTTGAGTTGTGTTCCGGCATAAGTGGCCAGGTTCCATTCTCCCTTTAGAGAGCGGCAGCACATTGGTGTTGCAAATATCTACCTTTAGTGTTACAAATATCCATAGGCTATGGTAACCGCTTTCTATCAGGGGGGCCGTCTGCCTGTCTGTTGCGCTCATCCAATAAACCAAAAAACTAATCATCATACACATTGTATTTTATAGAGAACTTCAATTGCTATCTGTTAGAGGTTAACGGACCATTATCCGAATGAGGGCAGTAGTAAGTTTTACGCCTTGTTTTCCAAGCTGATAAAGGTATCAAATGTTTATTTGCTTCACATGTATCAAAAACATAGTGAATATTACTTTCTTAATTAAATACATACTAAGTTTTTATTTAAATTAGTCGTTATGATATTAAAAAATTTACAAAAAATTACAAACAGTACCTATTGATATAAATGTAAAATTTAATTAACTGTTAATGCAATTATGGTCGATATGGATCAAATTATGCTTATATGGCATATGTATTTATATTATAATATTAGGCTTATTCTGATCTTAGCGTATGGAAGAATCTTACTCTAAAATGCCTTGCGCGGTAGGTACGTTTTCTGCCTGAAAAATTGGACGAAAACCAACAACGAAAGATGTTATAGAGTATGGGGTTATTTACCACATACGAATTTAATTATTTTTCAGATACGGGATGTACAGCTTTGGTGTTACCTATGAAAATAGCATTCGGTACCGGAGCACCGTTACGCCTTGTAGCTATATGCCCTAAGCGAAACCCTTCAAGGTGTTAGTCATAAGTAATTCAATAATAATAAAATAAAGAAATGAAACTATATATTTTTTTATTTCTTTTTCCAACAACAAAGTATTAACATACCATCAATGTGTATGAAGGCAGTCTCAGTATCTATGACAAACTTCAGAAGCGATTATCTAGATGGTTCAGGCACGTCATGCGCCAGCCTGAGTCGACGTCGGTAAATATGCTCCCATAGCCTGCTGTCCCTGGTGAGACATCCCCTAATTATCCAAGATAGGGATGACTGGATACTGTTAAACAGGATATGCTACCCTATGGATTGATAATTAAGAATGTAAAAGACCGCGCGCATCATTGCGTGCCATCTCACGCGAACAAAATAGGTAGCCATATAGCATTATCAATAAGCTAGCCCAAGCCCCAGTTATCAGAGTTAAGTCGGCCGAAGGAAGCCAATCACGTCGCAGTGCGTCCTAAGTATTAAATAATCGAATTAGTTTGGATATAATTAGATGGTTCCAGCGGATACATTACTATTAACCACGTCGTGCACAAGTTTGCCATGCATATATTGCATAAGTCGCTTTTGTTCACGTGGGCTCTGTCTGTATATACTTTTATTAATCTGAGGCCGCAACCAAATTTTATAAAATCCTTTATCTTCTTAAGAATTTTTCGTTTTAAGTGTCTTGTTGACAACAATAATGAGCATTTCTTTATATTATTCAATGTACCTACTCTTTGTGAGCATTAACCATTGATATTGTAGCCAAAAATGAATGATCTAGCACGTTTTTTAAAGACGTAGTTGCGGACAGTGATGCTCTCAGGAAATTTGATCCCAAAGCCAGACCTCAGCAACACCCAGATTATCAATCGCCAGGCATAAAGTTTTTCCTGATGTACAGTTGCGAAGCCTGGACGCTTACCCGAAAGGGAGAGTACCAGCTGTTAGTGGCTGAACGAAAGGTTCTCCGCAAGATTTTGGGTCCAACGAGGATAGACGATGGCAGCTGGAGGGGCCGAACTAACGTCGAAATTGAAAACCTCGTGGCCGAGCCTAAACATACTAGGAGATAAAATCTCACCGCCACCGTTGGTTCGTCACGTGGAACGGATGGAAGAGGATCAAAGCGTGAAAAGGGCCTATTTGGGACGATCGGATGGGCGACGTCCGGTCGGTCGCCCCAAGTACCGGTGGAGAGACAGATTGGAGGCTGATCTGTGTGAGCTTCAAGCCCTTAACTAGCAAGAAATCGCACAGGACAGGAACAGGTGGCGTGTTCTCGTTTCGGAGGCCAAGACATTTGGGTCGCTGAGCCAACGGAGTTAGTTAGGCACAAAGTTTTAAGGTTTTGGGTACGAAGCCCTTTGAAATAAAATAATTAAATTATTGCTATAAAATGTTATAATACAACTACGTTTTAACGGTTTTAAGCGCGGCAATTCATTTGATTTTGGTTTATCCGACGTTTCGACCGCTTTTCAGTGGCCGTGGTCACGGACGAGAAAGTTGACATTATTTAGCCTACCGCCAACTTGTTCATTTTAATTATTTAATTTTAATTTTGTTTATGGTTATTATTTACTCTATGAGAGCCTAATCTAATTTAACACCGCCGCGCTTAAAACCGTTAAAACGTAGTTTTATTGTGTATACAAGTTACGAAAACTTAAGAAAATATTATTTCAATAAAATACAGTGTTATGAAAAACTTTTATTTAAAGAACAAACAATGATACTGATAGGCCTAAAACTAATATATCTTCTAGTATCGACTGTCATTTACAACCCCAAAAATCGAAGAAACAAAAAATAACCTCACGAGTATTCATAATCGTATTAACGATTGTTTAAAATAAAATCGTTCAAAAGAAAACAACATTTTTTTTACAATTAATGCCTTTATAACTATCGCCCTACCTAATGTTTAATTAAATAGACAATAAGACACCACATTGAACCTTCAAAGACAAACAGTTACTAAATAAAATATTTCAAAAATTGCGTCAATAATGCCATATATTTTAAAATTACTTAAGCTACTTGTTGAATTTAATATTTCCTTGGAATCCCTTAAAAAGCTACTCGGCATAATTTTTTAAAATTAAAATTGTTTATTTGGAGAAATAAAATATTGTTTATACCGGTTTGAACATATTTGTTCAAATGATAATGGTTTAAAAATAGAGTGATTATTTTAATTACACTACTAGTATTGACAAAGAAATTATATTACTTTTTTGTTCATGTGTAAAATTAGATTTTTAGTTAGTAACAGTTTATATTTAAGGCTGCAACATGTAAATAACAAGGAATGTGACCTTAAAGTAAATTAAAAACCAGAGAAATATTACTCACTGGTCAAATCTTTGAAAAATATATTCTTATCAATAAGATTTTGATAAACTAACTGTCCTTCATCATTTTTGAGCTCAACATATGGAACTGATTCTTTATATTCTACAACTGTCGCATGGAAAGGGCCTTTATCTAGGAAAACATTACTATATTCTGTGGATAGTGCTTTACGATCTATTTCTGGATTTAATTTTATCCCATGTAATCTAGCAGTAACAGTACCAGGTGGCAAGGTTGACCACTCTTCTCTTATTTCCCTAGCATCGGACAGTGGAATAATTCCAATGTTTCCATAATCGACATAGCGCACTTTTATTTGCTTCTTGGTTTCACTATATTGAAGGATAGATGCACGGTACCATTGCTGATCTTCTTTGTACAACGCTATACAAGCCTTGTGTTCAATTATTCCATTGAGTGGTGGCATACTTTCACTTTCCACCTGTAATTCAGTGAACATGTCTTGGTATAGCTCTGTAGTTTCATCATCAAGAATGTAACTTAATTCAAGTGAATTCACATCATTAATTACAAATACATTACAAACAAATTCCTCTTCATTGGAGTTTACAAATGTTATATATTTGCTATCAATTGATGTGCTATCGTCTGTATCCAACAAGGTATTCCAATCTTTGCCTTTAATAGCATCCATGTTAAAAGAATCCTCTGATTTAGTTGTTTCATCTTCAATTATATAGTCTGGTCCAGAATCATAATTATTGCTTTGATCTTCATCATTAGTTTCTCCTGCAAATTTATGAATGACTGCTTTAGAACCATCTTCATATCTTGCTAATTCTAGTTCTACCAGATGGTCATTTATATATATTTTGTCGTATTTTAAATCTATAGGTGTGACACCATTAACGGCTTCTCCAGTAATTTTAACGTAGCATTGTTTTTCAACTATAGATTTGTGAAGGTAATCTAAAATTTCTCTTTTCCACTCCTCTTCAATGGGTACTATGCGATCAAGTTTGCATCTGTGTGCTTGAACAGGTATTTGGTGCAATATAATTGTTTTTCTGAGATTCTCAAATGAGCATATATCTTCGTTTCCATAATCCACATAATGTATTAAACAAGTTTTATCCTCATTGTTGACTTCTAGAACTCTTCCTCGGTAGAATTTTTTATCTAGAAAATAAAGGGCAATGCAGGGCTCGGCCGCAGTCCACGATACGAATTTGGCTTTGAGATCGGGTTGTTTGAAACGTAAGTCCAGGGCTTGACGGATCATCTCCAATGTCTCTTGCTGGGATAAATCGTGAAGGTAGACAACGCCGTCGTTATCAACATACCTGTAATACATAGTGATACCAATTTATGGCAATCTAAGATGAATAATGCTATAGTTAAACAAGTGAAAAGAGGTAATTTAGAAAACGAAAATCGATTATTATTAGAGTAAATCTTTAAACAGTAGCTAGTTTGCAAACTTAATGGCATCTTCAGATTACTGTCTGCACGTGTTTTTGGGCGATAACACATATATTGGGCAGCTATTTATTTCTAAGTAAGAGCAAGTGTAGAAGTGTCGCTTAAACAATTATGCAGTTCACAAGTATTGATAACTATAAATAGGTTGTATTTATGATTATGTTATTCAGTAACTATCACATAAATTTATTTAGCATGTAATAATATTATAATGTTTTATGACAAAAAGTTACATGTAAATCTATACTCAGAAAGAATAAATACATGGAGAATACTCACGTAGGCATTGCGGTAAATTCTATGTATTGGAAGGGTTCTGGTGGCAGCCAATCAGTTATATACATGACATTAATGCTGGTTTCATTAGAGTCTGCAGAAGCTGTAATATCAGTTTTTGTAGGGATTGGGTCTAGTTGCAGCCAATCTCGCACAGTACCAGTCATGTTCAAGAATGATAATGTATCATCGGCAGTCACACCATCAGCATCATTTTCACTCGGAACAGCCTGTAATATATAATACATAATCAAATGATTAAAATAGTGATAGCTCATCAGCATCTCTTTGCTATGACTTGGGATTGAATCTTAGGAAAAGGGATGTACAATTTTAACAAATTTACCGAGTTTTGTCCTTAAGACCCTAATAAGCCCCATATTCCTCTTATCACAGTCTATAAGTATATTTTTGTGGTCAATTGATTTTGTGTGTACATGTGTTGTTATTACAACAATGTTTTGATTTTGAGACATAAAATGTCTCAAAATGAATCTTATGAAATGAGAAGTCCAAGCCCAGTAATAAAATATTTACAGACAGATATTTACTGAAAACACCACTGACATTAAAAATCCAAGATAATACGAATCTTTTTACCCGTTGTTCCTTATCCGGTACCCCTAGGCCTTGTTCAATTATCTTCTTATTGAGACAACGCCACTCGGATATATCAGGTTCCAACGCACCGCCTGGTATAGTATGGTATACCCAAACTTCCACAGGCATACTCTTATCCTTGAAGTTACCTACTTTCGTGATAAAAATCCTTTTGTAGGCGTCAAGTAATTCTTTGAGATATTCTTTGGTTAGAGAGGGCCACTCTTCACCTACTGCCGGGACAACACTGCACAAATGACACTTGAAGGCCGCATCACCCGGAGCTGCAAACTCCTCAGTTAGCTGCTCCAGGCTACTGAGTGGAACAGTTTCAGTGACAGCAAAGTCTGTGTAGAAAACAGTAGCTGTGTCACCTTCGATTTCTAATATAATAGCACGACGCCAAGTTTGCGATTGCTTACAAATTGTACAACATCTATCACCAATCGCCCATTCATGGTTTTTATTATCAGCAGTTTCCTTCTTTTTTGCGTAGTGTTTTTGTAACTCCTCATAAAAGTTATTGAACCATTTCTCTTGGTGTACTAAAGTGAAGTAGATCAAGGAAGGGGAATGGTATTGTATCACTTTAACTTCCAAACGCAGAGGCCCCTTGTCTTTAGCTTCCAAATCACTTGCTTTTATAACTCTTGGTGGTTCTTTCTTCAAAATTACTTTTTCTTGCTTAGGTTTTGGTGCCTTTTTAGCTTCATCTACAAGTTTCTTTTTTACTACTTTAGATTCTACATCCAAATCGTTATTGAACTTAAACATCCTGAAAATTAAAAAAAACATCTGTATTGACTCTCCCAGTCTTTCAAATTGGAATGGACGCACTTTAATATAAGCAGACGGCCCACCTGATGGAAAGCGGTTACCATCGCCTATGGACATTTGTAACACCAAAAGTTCTAGCAATGTGCTTTCTGTCGCTCTCTAAAAGGAGACTGAAAGCTGGGCATTACTGCCGGAACACAAATCAAGGTTGTTATGGTGGCATACTCTAGACCTGTGGTGCTAGCCATCCAGACGGGCAAATACTTTACCATCTGGGGTTGTTTTGTCGCCTCGTACGACATGTCGCCCGGCAACAGGACATTGTATTCTTTCTCCGTTCCTGCGCGGATAATGTATATTTATATACTTTCCATATACAGGATGGAAACTTTCAGCAGGGCAAGTAGGGGAAGTACCTTAATCTTTGCAGCTACACAAAAAGGATATTGTATATAATAGGAAATTATCCATATTTTTTGTGATATTTCGATCCCCATTCAGATTTAAATAGTATTGTTAGGTTCCATTAAAGTAAAAATAAGCAGTTGCTGCCGTCTACACGTCCATATCGCAACAACATTGAATTTCAGTGTCTTTGCTCATACAGGTCATGTGTACATACATGGCATGATTGTGATATTTGCTAATGCATCAAATATTGGTCAAATACAGTGACAAATACGCTAAGCCAAGTGAGGTGTTGCTATTGGATGGATTGGTAGAATACTTTCTTTTTCGATTCGATTTAGATTCGATTTGGTTGTAGGTTTGAAAAAAATCGTAACACCGAGTTATACTTTCTTATCTTTTATTTTACTTTTATTTCACAATAAAATACGTTATAAACAGGTTAATAGAGGTTAAAATGTATTCATAATTAAATGTATATCTTGTATTAAATCTTACGCCCGATTCTAGGGGATTTCTAAAAATTTGTTATATCGAGAAAATCCTAATGTTGAGGTTCATAGGTTTCACTGCATAAAGGACCAAAAAATGATTTGTTACGTTTATCATAACTCTTATAAAAACATGTCTTACCCAAATGAAACAGCAAATTTGTGGTTGATCATTTCGTTGTTGATACAGACTATGTTTTCCTCGTCATCCTTATGGAAGAGAATGACGCCCAGTGACTTGGGGTTGCGTGTGTTCTCCACGTGTAGTTCCAATAGTTTGTTCTCGTAGTTTTGTAACAAAATCACAGATCCTGGGCTCCACTTCTTGTTCAACGGTGTAACGCCTTCGAGATAGCATTCGGTAGCCTATTAGTGAAAATTTTATCATGTAAATGAGGGGTTAGAAAAGAATAAACTCATTGTAAGGCATTAAAATAAGGCTACGAAATAGATTTCCTTTATAACCTACTTACATACATAAATGGTTGTGGTATGCATGTTAGTACTTATATCCAGTTTCAGTAGTTCCAGGAGTAATATAAAACATGGCACAATTGAGACTATAGATATAGAGTCGTATATATTTTCATAACGTCAGTATTTATAGTATAAATACATAAATTAGTAATAACACTATACATGCTAAGAAAGTATAAACTACCACATATACAAGGTAAAGATAGTAGATGTAGTCGATCTGCGTTTCGATATTCAAATAAAAACGAAATACATAAAGCTGTAAGTGTAAATGCTAATTATTATATAGCATCAGTTTAAATATTCTAGATCCATAGTTCCCTCTTTCTTAAACCACGAAAGAGGTTAAAATGAAAAAAATAATTTTATTAGTTCCAGAGATTAGCAAGTGGCGCTTGAACCTGTCACAAAACTATGCTTGCCTTTTATAAGAAGCATCTACTCCATTATTCATCCAGGAACAGAGAAAGAACATCTATTCCTGCAGATGGGTGACCTGTCGTAAGAAGTGACAAAACAACCGGCAGCCAGGTAATAGGGCATTTGTCTGTCTTCTGGACATATGAGTATAGAACATACTCGTAGAGTATGCCGCTATAACAAGTTTGAATTGCGTCCCGGCACCAGTTAGTGTGAAACAGAGATTTGTCGTAAGTGTATTCAGTGATGTGGTAGGGCATTTTTTAGTTTCCACTTTCACCTTTGGGGCCGACAGCACCTCTGGACAGTAGCAACTATCCATAGGCGATGGTAACCACTTTTCATCACAGTTGGGCCGCCAGTCTACCTGCTGTGCTCTAGTAATAAATAAATAAGCTTTATTAAAAAGGTTTTTAAATACATGCTTTTGAGATCCTGGATGTATCATGTAGCAGCAGAGTGTTAGCCAAGACAAGTAAAACGAGCCCAAACACGACGGGTTTATCTTGTTTAGTACAGGCGTTCCTATGGCTACTTTCCGACTCCATCATCAGCTCCATGGTACCATATTAGATAGATGGATAACACTTCATTGCTCACCAAATACACACACAATACAATATTGTCATTTTATTTTATTTTATTTATTTAGGACAATAACAGATATACACTAAAGTTACATAAGAAAAAAAAGATATATAGTACAAAGTCAGTGTTTATCCTACTACATTATCCACGAATATAAATGATGGTAGTGTACAATTTTTTATAGAAGAAAACGGAACCAATACAATTCAAACGCACCCACCCACACACACACCCACACACATACACACCCCCACACACACACACCCTCACACACATACACACACACGCACACACACACACACACACACGCACACACACACACACACTCACTCACTCACTCACTCTCTCGCTCTCAATCAAACAAAACAACACGCTTATATATACATAATTTACATTTAATTATATGTGGAGGATAAGAATAACAGAGATACAAATTAATATTACAAGACAGACAATTACAGTGTTTGGTCCTTAATGGCGTTAATGACATATTTTTTAAATGCACCCAAGGAAAGTGCAAAGATGTCGATGTTTTCAAAATATATATTGTAGTTGTTGACGAGTTGGTACATTGGGGCACGAAGTCCTGCGTTAGTTCGACAGGAAGTCGTAGAAAAAAGTCGCCCAATTTTAACCGCGCGTCTAAACACTGTCCTTGGGACGCAATAACAAATAGTGTTAGTAAGAGGCAAGCAATCTATGTAATTGTGACAAAATTTATAAAGCAACATAGCACACCCAGTAAAAGACGTCTATTAGAGAGTGACAGTAGGTTATATTTAAGTAGTAATTCAGAGTATGGGAGTTGGCCGCTACTACACCTATAGTACATTATACGTAGAAATCTTTTTGAACTCGTTCAATAGCATCTGTATATTTGTTATAAAAAGGATTCCATACTTGAGGTCTGATAATCGTGTTATAAAGATATGTCCGTGGCCTATTAAAGAATTTACTTGTTCTACTAACAAAGCCCATCATTTTGTTAGCCTTTCGGATAATCAGTTGTGTGTGAATATCTAAATGTAGTTTACTATCCAATACCACCCCAAGGTCCCTGACGTTTTCAGTTTGAGAAAGGGACATGTTCATAAGCTTGTAAGTATAATTGATTTTATTAACTTTTTTGTGAAAACTATCGAGTTGCATTTATTTATATTTAAAAGTATATGATTGTTCAGACAATACGAAGTGAGGCGATCTAAATCTTTTTGTATTTGAACACAATCATTATGTGTGTATGTTCGACGGAAAACCTTCAAGTCATCGGCATAAAGTAGGAACTTAGTATAATGGAAGCAGGACCTAATGTCATTAATAAAGATAATAAATAATAAAGGACCTAAAATTGATCCTTGGGGAACTCCCGAGGTGGTGAAGGTGACTTCGGAAAAATTACCGAGAAGGGTGACCTTTTAAGAGCGATTTGTGATATATGAAACAAACCATCTTAATAAATTGCCACGTATACTATTGTAGGCAAGTTTTTCTAATAGTTTCTGGTGGTTCACCATGTCGAAAGCCTTTTTGAAATCTGTGTATATTGCGTCTACTTGCACGCCTTCATCCATACTCTCAAATAAGTAGTTTGTAAACAACATGAGATGTGTACACGTAGAATGTTTTTTACAAATCCATGTTGTTCTCCAATAATGGAGTCGTGCAATAGAGGATAGATATTATTATGTACAAGTCTTTCAAAAAGTTTCGACAAGGCGGACAAGATAGAGATAGGCCGGTAGTTACTAATGTCTTGTTTAGACCCAGATTTAAAAACGGGTATAATATAAGCCTCTTTCCAAATAGATGGAAAAACACCTTCGAAAAGGCATTTATTAAATATTATGTGTAGTGGTATACAGATGGAGTCAGCTGTCTTATTTAGGAAAATTGGATGTATAGTATCTGGGCCCGGGCCCTTAGATGTGTCAAGTCTTTTTAATGCCGTTCTTATTTTAGAGAGACATATGCACGTTATTGATTAACGGACTATTATGAGCATAATTGTTAGGTGGCTGCCACGTGTTGCTGTCAAAGTGTGTAGGTTCGTATACAGAATTAAAAAAGTTCGAAAATAAAGTACAGATATCTTGAGGTGTCGAAGCTGACTGTGAAAGATAATGCATAGAGCACGGTAAGGTTTTTTTTGTTTTAAATTTGAAACGAACTTCCAAAAGAATTTTAATATTTGAGCAGATACTGTTTTGGACCGTATCTATATAGTTCTTATAACGTTTATTACTTTGTTTTTTGAATGACTTTCTTAAAGTTGAGAACCTTTCGTATTCGACGCTATTGTTATAAGAAATGGTAGTGGTAGTCATGGTAGAAACAATAGGCGGGCTTATCACTTAAAGCAATCTCTTCCAGGCAACCTGACTTAAGGAATAATTCAACCTAATCTGGCGATGTAGGTGGTGCAGGTCATTAAGTATATCATAAATAAACATAATTAAACTACATAATTTATAAATTATATATAATTGCATTGTCACGTCATATACATATGCTTGCAAAATTTCAGCTCAATCGGAAACCGGGAAGTTGGTCAAAGGTCATTGAGCATTTTGTTCGGACATATGACCCACGGCGTACACAAACGAAATAGGGCTAGGTATGTAGATAAATGTACCTGCTTCTCAGTGGTATGTGGTATGGGTCGCATTCGTGCAGGCCCTGGGAAAATTAAGGTTTTTTTTTAAATTTGTTATCGTTATATAGTATTTATAAAGCATTATTGTAATTAATTATGTAAAAACTATTGCATCGATTTCGAAAATATTTTGAACCGCAATTGTTTTAGACAATTTCTGTTCAAAGCACAAAAATAAAATACAGTTCTACATAAATAATATTTTTATTCTGCTTGATCAAAATCGATCGGCGGTCCAAGCGGTGGCGGCGCACGCGCTCTTATGTAGTACCTACCTGCGAATGTGCGAGCAAGAGAGATAGACATTCCGTTATGCTATACAAGCGTTTAATATGCTTGTACCTTATATTTTCACATGCTGATACTTTACACACATACTGTTAAATAACTATTTCTGCCGGTCGTCACATAAAAAAATAAATATATTTAGAAAAGTGGGATTTTATTCTTCAAAGTAAAATTAGTTTGGTCTCTGTACGTTTAAAAAAAAAGTGGGTCAAAAACGCCCAATGACCTTTAACTTGCAAGATTCCATCCGAACTTAACATACATAAGTTAAATACAAGCTTGTTAAAAATGAGAGAGTGAAGGCTCACGAGTGCGTTGAAGGTGGTGAACTTGCGGCGGATGCGTTTGAGCGCGGTCCAGTGCAGCTCGGCCTCGGCGCCGGTGTCGGGCAGCGCGACGCGCACGCGCGCGCGCCCCTCCAGCGCCGCGACCACCGCGCGCGCCCACCGCACACCCACACCCTTCACTTTCTCTACGTTCGCCACGCACACCATGCCTGACAAAAAGTTATTTTCATGTTATAAGTAATAAATCACCTTATATCTTTACGAAAAGCTTTCGCGGATGTCAACAAGAAGGTCCCTCGGTTGTAGGTAAGATTCGGTGCAGCTCGCTACTCAGCAGCATTCAGGGGGAGTTTTCGTTACGCTGCATCGAAGTGCTGGAATAACATACCGCCGCCCATAACAAACCTACAGTCTGTCTTTGGGTTCCGAACTAACTTTAAAAAAATCTTATTTGACCACCAAAGTCACCAGGAGACCTTAAATACGACACAAGTATTTTATAGTATTATAATATGTCGATTAGTATGCTATAACAAACCATTACGAATTTATTATTTTCGTCTTAATAAAACTTATGAGCTTGTAGACACCTGCATCCTACTCCAGGATGCAGGTGTCTACAAGCTCGATTGTGAGTGTGGGTTGTCATACATTGGGCAAACAAAGAGCAGCATAGAAATACGGGTAAAAGAACACAGTGCTAGCATGAAACACACAAGGTCTATGAAGTCTCCCATCAGTGTGAACACACGCTGGATAAACCCAACCACTACATCAGATTCGATAATCCACAAATCTTCGCGAAAGAGAATCGTTTCATGCCTAGAATGATACCTGAGGCTATCGAAATAAATAAAAAAACACCCAAATTTCAACAGAGAAGATGGTTGGCAAGAGCCAACTGTTGGGATATGATCATCAAAACTATTAAGATACAAATCCAGCAAAAAAACCACTGCCAGACCGCAAGACACTGTGACCTTTTTCTGTGTGAACCGGAACACAAACCAACTTGGTTGACAATTTGCTGGCAAAGTCGAATTAGAATCTCATTCAAAAAGGAATTTAAAGAATTCTGCTGTCTGTGAGAGTATCACTTAAAAACCATTCAATGGATTTCTATGAGAGTCGACACAGCTAGCTTATATCCTGGGTCAACATTTATGATACTTTTTATCCCGATAAATGACGTAATTTTCGTGGTATAGATGAATATAGCTAAAAAGAAGACGGCGCGGTTTTTTTTTTTTTCTGCTGCCATTACATTTCGCTAATAAACACGTCATCATGAATGCGAACGAAGTTCGCTGTTACTATTAGTCTGACAATAATATCAGTCAATAAACCTTCTTTGCCAGTTTACATTCGTAGAGTATGTAGATTTGTCGTAAGTAAATCCTGTTCATTTATATCTATAAAACAAAATGTGGTAATGTAGGCGCGAGAAAGCGAAGTCCATTTAGGTAGTCCCATAAAGACTCAGCCATCGTGCCTTGTCTTTGGCAAATGCAAATCTCTTACCTACTTCCGGCAGATAAATATTGTCCTTGTTGTCATTTGCACAGTACTCCTGTACTAAATCTTGTGAGAGTTCATCGTAGGTATCGGAAAAATGACGCTGAAAAAGATATTTCAAGTTAATATTCAAGTTTATTAAATTACTAAAGATAACAAATGTTGGGACATTTAAGCGAATTTCAATTTGAGCATTCCCACATCAGGCGGCAGATATTCGGATAGTTTGATTATCTTTATTGTGTCCTATCTCCAATTAGCGATATTCCAGGGTACTTATAATACAACAATTTTTATACACAAATACACTACAGACTAGGGCCCAATCAGCTTCTCCTTTATGTGGCAGGCGTTTTGTTTATTGTCTTGAGACATACTCGTAAGTGTACAAAAAAGGCTTATCTCTCAAAGTTTGCAATTCAACAAATTACTCTACAATACTTTTTGTGCTGTAATGAGAAATTTTGTAGCTTTTACCACATTAAATTTACAGCTGCATATATATTGCTTTAAGAATTATTGTTGCTATAACATAGTGTCCTTGCGGATATGCTATGATGTATCCTACATTTTTGACTTAGGATATAATCTTGCCCTGTGCGGGTTTCAATTAAATCCATTCAGTAGTTTGCACGTAATATTCTGATAGACAGACAGCCAGACTGCTATCAGCCCGCCTGATATTTTTGTCTTTTTTTAAATGCATTGATCTATATTATGTAAATAGACGTCAAATATTTTACCTTCCTAACAAAGAATTTATCCGGACTTTGTATATGTGTAATATGCACTTGTTCAATCGATTTATACTTGTAGTCACTATGGCTCATGAAGATTTTAGGTTTTTCCGTTATTCCCGAAAGTTTTGCACACTGGAAAATTCAAAAATATTTAAATATAAAGTCTGAAGATGAAAAGAAAATGATATTGCAAAGTTGTTTTTTAATGGCTGATTGTTAATTTTATTTAAAACTTGAAATATTTTTATATTACCTACTAAGTACATAATATTGAGTCACTGAAAAATATAAAAAATGGCTTATGTTTAACTAATTACAAGACATAGTAAAATATAACATCAAAAAAATACTTTATCCTGCCAAAAATAATAAATGATTACCAAAATTATAACCCCAATTAAATGTGAAATGAAACCTAAAAATAAAATATATTAAAGTAAATAACTCGCAACTAATAATTATTAAACCAAATAATAATAAATGACAACCAACATTTTAATTTAAAGCGCCATCCAAATATTTAAAAGTCTCGTTATTATCTAAAAAAGTAAATTACTCTAGATAGATTATTGGTTACCCAATATAGTAAATTAACTCCTATTATTTGACCCTATACTATTATAAAATGTTTACTAAATTCTATGACTCCAAATGAATTACCACTGCCAAAAAGAAAGTCAAAGCATGTGTTGCCGATAAAAAAAGTGTTTTGTACCCATTCCTGTGCAATTCTGTATAATAGTTTTGAACGAATTTACTGGCAAAATTGAATATTTGTAATAAAAGCAAATGTTTAATTTGATCTAGATTGTTACAAACCTTCTGTCTGGGGTTAAGCATTTTAGCCCGTTCATGGAAAACCAGCGCGTCGGCAACACTGACACCTTCTTCAAATGTCATCAAATCCACTTCCAATGACATAATGTAGTTCGAGGTGCAGCGAA
This sequence comes from Dendrolimus pini, assembly GCA_949752895.1. Classification (NCBI taxonomy): domain Eukaryota; kingdom Metazoa; phylum Arthropoda; class Insecta; order Lepidoptera; family Lasiocampidae; genus Dendrolimus; species Dendrolimus pini. Next base: position 13,193,249 of record OX457133.1, read on the forward strand.
TATTGCGGACGTGAATCAACGCCTGTTTACTGTATCCAATACAAACTTATATCACACCTATAGGGAATGTGCATGAAAGAGGCTCTGCCACCTAGTGGTGCAAGTCTCAAAATTACTCTGCACTAGTGCATGGCAAATTTAGTCATATTATGACATTGTAATTGAGTTTAAAAAATAAATAAAACACGCGTCTTATTACAAAGAATGAAAATGACAATGCTCTCTGTGTGTTTATTGTTTTACTATTCGATCGAATGACTTAGCACAAACATACATCGTGCCATACAAAATTGCGTTAACTTGAACGTGATCGAGTGGTGGTAAAAAAACCCACACTGAGTTCTTAGATACATAAAAATAGGCATTTTATCTTTATCATGAGACTAAAACATTATAAAGTATCCATAAATCCAATAAAGGGACTCTAGCAAGAAATACGATATAGTATTGTTACGACCTAAATGCCGACAAAAGACAAATTCACGCCTGTATATCTGTAGACATTTTGTTACCTTTTCAGCATTTGGAATTTTGTTTACTTTGTGTTTAAAATCTGTAATTAGAATAACAGCCCATTGTGTATTGTAATATTTTATGGTAGTCATTAGCCAGGTGTAATTCTAAGAAATTCAGTCCATGCGGCCGAGAGACATATTGTATTTGTGCACTATAAAGCAATGCAATGAATGTGACGGGTCGTTGTAGGAATAAATACCCGTTCATTTACCAAATATATAATTCGATATATAATATTTACATTAACTGAGAGTAATAATAACTTATATATGATATGATTCAAAAGGATGAAAAATATGTACATTTCGTAATGACCTTTTCTCCATATCTCATATGACACACCATTGACAATCCTTCACTCTAAAAATAATAGTTTTAAAAAACTAAAAACACGCTTTTTATAGAAAACCGAACTAAAAAATAGAAAATAAATTTTAATAAATTTAAATTAAGAATAGTGTTAAAAATTTCAATAAATATAAATTAATAATAGTGTGAATAAAAAAAATGTATTTTATTTTTAAAAAAGCGTGGGGTGCTTTTTAAGATATTATCAAAATGATAATCACTTTACTCATATCTGTCAATAAAATATTTATAACTATTGACACCATGCACCCCACGCTTTTTTTAAAATAAAATACATTTTTTTTATTCACACTATTATTAATTTATATTTATTGAAATTTTTAACACTATTCTTAATTTAAATTTATTAAAATTTATTTACTATTTTTTAGTTCGGTTTTCTATAAAAAGCGTGTTTTTAGTTTTTTAAAACTATTATTTATTTTTTACTTTTTAGTTTGGTTTATTTATAAAAGCATGATTTTTTAGTTTTTTTAAAATATTATTCGTTGATTATCAAAAATATTCATACTTAATATAATACTCGATTTCAGAGAGGGAGCCTGAGAAACGGCTACCAGTACCAAGGAAGGCCGCAGGCGCGCAAATTACCTACGGAGAGTTACTGACATACTGACTGACATACAAGTGAAGCTAATAAAAAGCGTGTAAAAAAGCGTGTAAAAATATCGCCTGCCAGGCAGTGGGCGAAAAGGTTTGTTTCGCCACAAATGCAATGAGAGATTGGCAGTCAAGCGATAACCACAAGCGAGGCAAAACGTGTGTACATTCGGTATTTTCTATATAGTGACGTACTTTGCGCGTGTTATTGAATCGTGCATTACGTTTGGACTGGTTGTGTTCAGTTATATTTGTACCTGTGTTATACGTGTTTGTATAGTTCTAATAAATTCTATAATAATTCCAACGACATTTTAATTCGAGTCCTGCAACTCGTAACAGTATCACCCATAAACTATGTCACGAGAAGGGGGGGGGGGATATGGGGTGGGAAGGGTCCTGAATTTCGGGACGTCATATATTTAAGCTTTAAAACACGAAATTTGAACTATTAATGAAAATATCATTGTAAAGTATGCGGTCACACTAGGGAGGGAGGAATCCCACGAATTGTGACCAGCTGTGACAAGTAAAGGGGAAGGGTCAATAAATCATGAAATTCCTGTGACATAATTTATAGATGGCCCCTATGTCTTACTTGTCAATTATTTTAAGGACGAGGAGAGAGTCTTCCTGAGTCCAGGTAACGCTCTTTGGGGCGCAATTGGCCAAGGAGCAATGTGTGGCTAAAGGAACCGGGTTTTGCACTCGAGCCGGCGGCAAAAGGCGTAAACTGGAAACAATACAATAATCATGAATGCAATATTCAAATGAAATTCGGTAAAAATATGAGTCATTTATTTGCAAGTTTGTCATATTACACATAGAGTCTGTTGTACGGATTTTAAAATTTAAATATAATTTAGCAATTTGGACTACATCTATTACTTGTACATATGTTTATAATAGTATTTAATGTCTAAGTTTTTTTGTAGTGTTATTTATTTATAATTTAGTTTCTTTTTAAGTATTCGGCAACTGTGTTTTGCATATTTAAGAAAATGAATAACATCTTTATAAATTCTGATTTTCTCACACTTATAGTAAATAAATAACATCCAAATATTATTATTATTCGTTAGCCTAACTTACCTAAAATGAAAAGCCAGGCTTTTTCAGCCACTATATAACAAAACACCAACATGAATGAGAAATATTATAAAAAATCCACTTACTTGTCAATAGAAAGTCTTTCAGTGCTGCCAAAGTCGATACAAAACACATGAAACATGAAATTATTAGCGTCACGCTTGTCGATACTTATAACGCGGCATCTCTGCCACGTTTTATCTGCTTTGTTGTACGCCAGATATATTTTACCTGTAAGCACATTAGAAAATATGTCGGTTACATTATTGTTTGAAATCATCAGCCAACTGCAAAAACGCTGAGTAACAAATGTAATTTGCATACGTCGACTGTTTTGATTGGTTTTTCATCGTGTTGCAACATCCGTTTTAAAATATAATAACAATCGCCTGGATAATAATCTATTATGAGGTCGAAGTTAGGTTGGAATCACCACCAGTTTTTATGAATAACTATTATTCACCGCGGCCTCGGCCGCAGTGTTTCGGCTGCTAATTCACGGAAGCAATCCCACAATGGATTTAATTTATTTTAAAGGAACGCATTAACATAATTTTTCCCCAGAAAATTCCGAGCCATCTGGCGAAAATGATCACATTATCCTAGATCCATTCTCGGTATGGAAACTTCATATATACCGAATCACAGCCAAATCGTTTCAGTCATTTTTCTGTGAAAGCGTAATTAAAACACAAAGTTACTTTCACACTTATATTGTTAGTAAGAACTAATAAAAGTAACTACAAACTAATTTTGTTAATATTTAAAATTAGTTCGTACTGCATCATACCTGTTTGAAAAGTATTTTGCATTATCAAGAAAATATGGACACAGAATAATTGTATGGAAATAAACTGTTTTTAAGCTTCTGTAGAAACGTCACAACAAATTGATTCATCTATATATCTCAGAAATATGAAAAACAGTTGGTATCCATCGGAAATAGTGGCAATAATCTGAAATGGTTTAATATCTACTTACCTTCAGTAGCGTGATTTATGGAGGGTTTCGGTAATGTAGCTGCATTTTTGAATTCCTGTAACATATCCTTAACTAGCCCCTGATGGCAAGCCCTTTGCACGTAGAAATTGTGCGGATCCACAATGTGCGATATATAAATTAATTCCTGAGAACCTTAAACCAATAAACTTTGTTAATACAGTTAGACCTCCTAGACAAAAATACAATTTAGACCTCACTAAAAGTACAACAACAAAAATGTATAGATTGAGAACACTTGGTGACACCTCTTTTACCTTCTTTGAATGTAAAATCTGTCTGTTGGCTATCCTTCAATATCATATCCGGTTGTACTCTAGCTTTTTGGTTTCCATCGTCTAAAACGCAAGAAGAAATAGGTTTATGGTCACAAAATATACAGATAACTTTTTAAAAAGTATTACGCATATAGATCATTCGAATCGTGAGTTTTTCCTATTTTTATGACAACTTTTTCAGTAAGTAAAAATCTATATACAGATTATTTGAAAACAATTTAAGTGATGCAAACAGACTTACGAACTAACAGAACTTTACTATTATTTATACTACACAGATGTGAAACAACTTCTAAGGGACACTATTCTATGTCAAGGGAATAATTCAGGCGGCATTAAATAATAAAAAAATATTATTTCATAGCAATATTATTATTATTAGGTTAGGCTACAACTAAAAGGTACAAACACATTATATGTTCGCCAATTTAAATAATATTAATAATAAACAAGAAACTCTCTCATTTAAAATATTAATAGGAATTTTTCATCGAAGCAAGATTATAATAAGGTTCTTTTAAAAGAAGAAATTAATACCTTAGCAAGCTGAGCGCAACGGCTTGGCCTACATAATAAATAAATTATATGACTTACTTAAAGTAAGGTAGTTTCTAGAAGATTTATCGCTCTCTGTGGAATTGATTGAAGATATCGAAGCGCTCTTTGCTCGATACTTGGGCGCTGACGGGAGAAATGCTCTGGTTTTCTGATTTTCTTTATTATTCTTCTCTACCACTTTCTTTGGTTTGTTTATTTCTCTCACATCTATGTGCAATAAATATTTAATGAGTAACGTAAATATTTTTTAAAATACCGTTTAAGGACTATTTTTGAGAATGAATCAATCAAAGACACAGGTTGACAGTTCAAAAGTTCGACGGTATGACACGTCCTACTGACTTTGCCAAATGCAAGTCCGAACAGAAGAACAGTGTTGGTAAACTAGATCAACAACTAGAGCTTAAAACAATTTTTAGGATTATTATTTAATTTTACTGATTTTCTCTATTGTATATATTACTTTGTAATTTTATTATCATAATTTAATTGGTCCTACACATCGATTCATTTTCAATTAGCGCTTTTCGCTAAAAGAGACCGTCATCTTGCAGAAAAGAAAATTAGTAGCATTTGACGTGTTAGCGGAAATACATTACCGTATTTTTAAATCACAAAACATTAATTTAAACTTTGGCCCGTTTATAAATATTGATTGACACTATCTCATCAGAGACTCATTAATTTATATCAGAAATATAAAAATTCTATACATTACAAATAAAAAACTACAATAAAAATTAAAATCATAAAATAAAAAAAGCATTAGGGCCTAGGACATATAACCGCCTTATTGTTTCATTAATAATATACCTACTTTAATTGTATCTTGGAGAAAATACTATATTCAGCCAAATAATCGATGTATATAAATAATGATATTGTAACAATTACTAAACATGTTTGTGCATACTGCTCATGACAACGGTATTACATTTTTGGGAGATTAAAATTAAAATATTAGGATAATATAAACAACCTCTTGGAAATTCCGGTGGGTAAACTGGCACTTTGGGTGGCGGTGGCAGTTCAATATCGCCTAACTCGGAGGTAGAGTATAACTTGTAGGCAGAACTCCCATTACCTTCCAACTGTACATAATCACTCACAACATTACACAAGTCTTCATTTACTATTATCCTACAAAAGATATACACGGATGATAATTCAAAGTGAAAATAATTTATTTCGAAATACACTCTTACTTGACTTAAAAACGACGCACTACTTATATAAAAAAATACATAATAGATTCACAGTGGATTATACACAAAAAACTTGATTCACAAAACACAACATATACATTAGTATGGTTTGTACGACGAATTATTAGTCATTTAAAAGAGAGTTAAGAGATATATCACATCTATACTATCTTTACTAAAATTGAAGACGTGAGTGGATGAAGGTGATATGTCGCATATTCGGTTTTTTGCTTTTTTTTTTGCGTAGATGAAGGTTATAAGTCGATACCAAATGACTACAGACCTTAGACCATAGATATAAGGCATATTTAAAAAATAAAAAGTTGAAAAAGGTGTTAAGTTCAGTCCAGTTTAAAATAAAAGTAAAACTTTTATCTCGATTTACTCAGAATTGGAATTATGCGACTTATCACCTTCATCCACTCATGTCTTCAATTATAAAGAGAAAAAATTGTATTATTGTATGTTTGTAACGAATAAACTCAAAAACTACTGAACCGATTTCAAAAAATCTTTCACCATTAGAATGCTACATTATCCCTGAGTAATGCAGGCTGTATTTAATTTAAATAATCGGGTTCTAAATTTCTTTCAAGAGAGGACAACGTCTGGCGGGACCACAGTCTATAATATTATAAAATTCTAAACACGCCCATGTCTGTACATTAAAGCTATTTAAAAAAACAACTAGAATAGACTATATAAGTGATGGAGAACACGATGATTTTTTTTTAGATGTCTTGTCTGTTTGTTCGGGATTCACGTAAAAACTTGGCCGATTTCAATACGGCTTTCGCTGATCGACAGCTAATTCTTATACTTAAACTCTGCGCTACTTTTTATTCTGGAAATACCACGCGATTTTTTTTGGGAAAGATTTAAAATGGCCAGATTACAAAAAATCGAATTCCAATGTTCTTTTTTTACTGAGCGACAGCAAATTTAATGTAATAAAGTGTGTGATATTTTTTTATCCTAGAAGCACTTTGTAGTTGTACGGGTGCGTAAAAATTAGCTTATTCCGACAGTTTTCACCAAAAGGAAAGCTTACATTCTTTTTTAAACGCTGCGGAACTTTGTGTGCCGGGAATCTCGCGGGAAATTTAAGTCAAGCGTGGACGAAGTCGCGGGCATATCCTAGTGACATACAATATTACAATTCAAGAAAATTATACTAATTTATGTATTTTTTTAAAGCTAACAAAACATTACTAAATATTTCGCAAATTATACTTCGTTACAAATAAATGAGACGCGATACAAAGTTTATAACAAATTATCGATTAGGTGTGCTTGCCAATCCACGCATACTGAAGGGCTGAATAGTGGTTATCCACGTCAACTGTTAGTGTCGTTAGGTTCATTGAAAGAATCTTGAATTTTCTACCGTATAGTTCAAATTATGGGTGTGGGAACAGAGAAAAGAGGCTGTGACATATAAACTGACAGACGAATGTTATAACGAATTTACAAAGGTTCAATTTTGGACATTGTCACTGTTGTAATTCTAATCGGAGAAATGAAAACTCAATCGTACACTTGCCAAATCGATTAACGCTTTTAAAGCCAAATCCATTTAGGGTCAATATTTCAATCATCTGATAGTTGTCAGTCGAATAAATTGTAACTTGAGTGAATTCAAAAGTGAAACCATTGAAATTCACGCAACTGGCATTTTTTTTATGTCACACTTTATTCTATGAATAACTTTTATCTGTTGATTGAAAAATCGGCCCTAACTCTATAAAACAAAAAGTTGAAAAAGTATATAAAATAAAAAATATATTTATTATTCAATAGCTTTAATTTTCTTTGATTTAGTGGTATTAGTGTTTATTATTAACAAAATATATTTGAAATATTTATGGAGACAGTAATCAGTCCAGTAATTAGACATAAAATTGATAAAGCGCAGTTAATTGATTTGGCAAGCGAAGCACTCGATTAAAGAGCTTATCCTTTTTTTTTTACATGGGGAAATGCGTTGCCGCACCGTCAGCCGCGCGGGGACTTGTCGCGGCCGGTGTGTGGGGCTTCCCCGACGCCGATTAATCAATACGACCGGCGCCGGGTATACCCACTAAAACCCCATGGGAGCCTTCATCCGCCTGAGTGCCGGGTCACGGTACATCGTGCAAGCATACCCCGTGACCCGGCGGGCCGCCCCCATGAACAGGGGGCGGCCTCTCCTGTGTGCGGGCCGGGGTGGTGAGAACTACCCCGGCCCTGAGAGGGACCCGCGGCTGCCTCTCGCGCCATTCGAAGCCTCAACGCCCGCTGCCGCCCGCCCGTGGCTGCCTTAACCACGGGCGTCGCCGCCGCGGCCGCGGTACTGTCCGGCTGGCCTGGACCTTCCTCCTGGTGGGCTTCTTGGCCCCGCAGGGCTTCGAGCCTACCTGATGACCCGCCGGCCTGCCCGCGGCCTCGCACACGGAGCAGTGCGGTTTCGCGGTGCAGGGGCCGGTCACCAGATGCCCTGTCTGGCCGCAACGGTAACACATACCGCTGCGGTCTACCTCAGACTTGCATACCGCCGCCACGTGACCAGTCTCGTGGCAGCGGTAGCAGCGTTGGGCCCTGCGGGGCAAGGCCTTCACGATCACAGAAAACCATCCCACCAGGAGTTTTGTCTCGGGAAGGAGGAGCTTCTTGGCGGCCGCCACTGGGCAACCCACCACCGTCTGGCCCATCCCGTCTGGCCGGGACGGACCTTCGACGCCTTGATGCTCAATGCGGAGCATCCGGTGGTCCGCGCGATGGCAGCGGCCACATGCTCCTCGTCTGTGTGGTCATCCAAGCCCGAGACCCGAAGACGCACAGTCTTCTCGGGCCTAGAGACACGCACGTCCTCGGGAGAGAGAACAATCCTCAATTGCTAGGCGAGGGCGTCGGCCCGGGGGGGGGGCACTGTCGGTGCCACGTACCTGCTGCACACAGCCCCCGTGCGCGTCCTCTTCAGCCGAAGACCGCCCTCTATCCCAAGGTCGGCCAGCCGGATGTTTGCCTTTGCTTTGGAGAAGAGGCGCGTACGTAACCCCTCTGTCCGCCGCGCCTGGCTGTAGAGTCAGGACGACGGCGGCGGACTTTGGGGGATGCAATCGCGGAGTCCTCTTCTCCTTAGCAATTTCCTTCTTTTTGGCGGCAGGGGGAGGCGGGGGAGGCTGCGAGGATTCCTCCTGCGCCTTCTTACCCCTTCCTCTCGCCCCGCCACTGTGCCGCCGCCACCACAACGTCGTGTTGGGTACGTAGGACAGAACCACGCACCCTCTCCTCGACGGCCAGCGGAGCAGAGCTCGACGCTGGCGGTCGTCGTCGGAAGGGAGGGGTGTTTGGGAGGAAGGGGAAGGAATACAAGGATTTGGAGAGTAGATAGGTGGGACACCACTCTCACGGAGTGAAGGGGGGAATGTGACAGTGGCCGCTCGGGGCCCCGGGGACGCATCCCCTTGTACCGCTTCCTGGACGGAGACGAGTCCAGGGCTGCACCGCCTGGGGGAAAGAGCTTATCCTATACTAAGGCTGGTGTGCACCGACTTTTAACCGATGATTAAAATAAAATAATCACTAAAAATGTATGCATAAACAGTGATTATTTTAATCGTTGGTTAAATGTCGGTGCACACCAGCATAAGTGTGTCATCAAGAGCATAGTAAATGAATAAGCTCTTACTTGAGTGGTTCCTTGCTAGTTTCGTCCTTCTTCAGATACCACGGAGTGTCTACAACTTCCTCAGCTTTTTCCAATAAAAGCGACAAATTCACCTAAAGAATTTATTTAAAACTTATTTAATCGTTCTGATATAATCATCAAAATTGAATCAAATTTATTTTAATTTGGGTAACTTTTGTTGAAACATTTAAATTGATAAACATACATGAACTGTCTAACAACAACTAACCTGAAGACCTTAATGACTCAGTGGATAAGTGTCACATTTCGATGACACATGTTCGAATATTCAGAGTATGCACCATTTAGGCAGTTTTTCTGGCTTAGTTTGCATGGCGGGGAGGACTACTAATACTATAAAAACATTTCGTACTGACATGTAGGTATGGTTTTCAAATTAAATAGGCTAAACATTTTTTAGAAACAATTCTAAAATGTAAATTTTTTGTGGTGGGTGTGTCCATGAGCATAAAATATATGGTTGACTGAAATACATATTTAACAATAACTTTTCAATCTTTTTGGAGCTATTTACCTAACTATTTCAGTTCATAATATGTGAACAAACCTGTTTGAAATTATCAGGATCCGAATATGTTTCAAGCGTCTTCATGACACGATAGGCTTTCCTGATATGATTCGCGATATCATTTTTGGCACTCTTTAAGGACTGTTGCTCAGCACGTTTTAGTTTTATAACTGTCTTTATAAGTTCTTGTCTCTTTTTATAAATGACAGCAAAAAGCTTCGAGAAATGCTGTTCAATGTCCGCAATGCTCTTTGTTAAATCCGATTTTGGGCCGAATCCATTATCAATATTATATAGCATAGTTCCTATGTCCTAAAATAAATAACATTGACTTAGTCTATACTCTAAAATAGTAGGTACTTACTTGCGACGCAAATTAATAAAATGAATCATCGGTTTGGACATAATTGTTTTACAATACTGTATTACTAGTATTTAAAAATATAGATGTGTACGCGTTGCAGAGTTTCTTACATTCATACTTCATACATAAACATGTGAAAGTGATTTTGTTTGGATGTTTGTTTATTCCCTTCTTATAGGCCCTAATAGGTTTTGAGCACTAACCAATCCTCACATAATTGAACAGTTTCAGCAACGAAGATATTTTTCCTCCAGATAGGATCATTTCAGAGAGATAAGGATTAAAATCTTAAGCGAGATTAACTAAATAATGCAATTATACTGAAGGTTAGTTATAGTTTTACACAAGTTTCTTCTCGCAGTAGACCAATTTTAGTAACGCCCGACAGTAGGTATACAAATTGCGTAAGCCGAACAGACTAACAGCAAGCAACATTTTGCCACTATTCTGCGCAAACGAAAACTGCCGATCAGAGTTATGAAATTGTGGAATACTGTTATAATTAATTTTATAAGTATTACTGAGAATGAAATGCATAAATAATAGGATATCTATTATCTGTCATAATAGTTTGCGCGGGATAATTCTTATAATTTATTTATTTGATTAAGAACATGTTACACTTCGAGATGTAAGAAAAAAATACAAAGTTTTACATGTTATTTACATATTAGTCGTAAAAATTCAAAAATAGTAAAACTAATATTAAATTATGATATTTATGTGACCAGTGTTTATTATTTGATTATTCAAAGTTTAAGCGAATAAATTAATTGTTTGTTTATTGTAGAATGTTTATAAATTACTTACGACAGCCGTTTTTGTAAGACGCTTAAATGTTTCGCTAACTTTTGGCGATATGGCACTTAATTCTTCCATCAGACTTTCATTCTATAACAAAAATACATGTTGAATATACGCAGACAGGTGAAAGATGTTTGGAATGTTTTTATTAAATCTTTATTTGGACACCATCAAAGTTGCCTTTGAAACTTCTATATCTACTCTGATTTTTAAATACTAAAATGACAGCTGCGATCAAACCTTTTCATATGTTGCAACATATGAAGAGGTTTGGTGTGAGAGAGCGAAAAACATAAATGAGTTGTATGAGTCGTTGATTCACCTCACCATTGTGAGTTGAAGCCTATAGAATGTGTATAGGATTCAACTCACTTACGAATGAGCTATACTACAACACTATGGCTTCAAGCTTGCAACATTAAAAAAGGTTGTTCGCAGCTAATATTTTAGTCCAGGTATTTAATAACAAAAACAAAACCAACTTTACACTAAAAACCAAAAAAAATCCTGATACCAAGTAAAACATAAAAGGACAACATATTTACAAAATATAGTAATTTTTACGTTTTACTTGACACCGACTTATAGTTGTTGTAGAAAGAAGTCAGTTAATTTTTTTTTGGTATTTACTGTGAATTAAGCATCTGTAGAAATTGTACAACTGGCACGCGTATACAAATTCGCCATCTCTCTCTTCAGTGTATATGCTCTCAACAAGGGTTGCTCTCAGTTGCCTTGCAATCCACAAATCAGATAATGGCTTGGTGTCTATGGGACCATCTCGGGAGTTAAGAAAACAATTTGAAAATCGGTCCACAATTGGCAAAGACATCGCGGTACATGCCTACAAAAAAAAATAAGCGCCTGTAGAAAGTGTAATACTAAAACGCGTATACAAATAACTTTTTTATTGAAAAAATGTAGGTTTTCGGCGTTTTTTAATAACGGTTACTCTCGATTTCTCTGTAATCCACTCAACAGATCCTGACTTGGTGACCATGGAATCGCCTCGTGAGTATATACTTACGAATAAAAAAAAAACAAAATTGATCCACATAGACGGAGAAATTGCGTAAAATGGATAAAAAAAATTAAGAGCCTGTAGAAAATGTAATAGCTACTCGCGTATACAAGCTTTTTTCCAAGAATTTAGGCAAACGGCGTTCTATAATAAGGGTTATTCTATGTCCCTGGGATCCGATCTATTCATCAAATCCTGACTTGAGTTACCATGGGATTACTTCGAGTTACTTACAAGTCAGGATATTTTTTTAATCGGTTAATAATTGACGGAGGTATCGATTATGAAGAAGTTGGTTAACAATTTTCATGATTTTCTCCACTTCCATGGAATCCATTTATCACATTTTGATATGGTGCCAATATGGTGCCCGTTCCGATTAAAGGAAAAATTCTGAACATCGGTTCACAATTCACGGAGAAATCAAGTAACGAACATACAAAAAAATAAAACACACGAATTGAGAACCTCCTCTTTTTTGAAGTCGGCTAAAACTTAGAGTATAGCTACATGATGGCAAACAAGATACTGATCATGGCTACTGAAAAGTTCCAGAAACGTAAAATCGAATAAAACGCCGCGCTTAAAACCGTTAAAACATAGTATTTATTAGGATATAAGTTATCAAATATCCAGCATCCTTATGCGTATCAATATGACGTTAAATAGAAGAAACATTGACATTTGAAGTGCTGTTTCTATGAGCAGAATGTAAATTATTGTATTGTATTTTTTATAAAATCTGTTTTATAAACATAACACTAATACTCAAACATTTTAAACAAAGCCATGTAATTCATACAAACGGTATTGATGAACCAGGTTCTAAGGTTGTTCAAATAAATAAATATCACATTGGAATTTTTAACCTTCAAGCAGTCGCGCGGTGACTAATCGACCGCACTTGATACGTTTTTGTTTATAATTGCTAATTATATCCGTTACAATTATTTCTCTGTTCTATGTTTTACGTTTGAAAAAGCTTGGAATTTGTTCATAAGTGAAGAAACCACAAAATATAAATCGGTTCATAGAAAATGAGACCTTTTTTCTAAATATAATTTTAATTGCAGTTACTTGAATTAAACTACATAAGTTTTTTAACTAATTAGTGCTCAATGTTACGATTATTGTATTAATTTTTCATCATTTGAATCCCGACTAGGTCTTTTAGGTTAGGCACGATCGCTGCCGTTACAAATCACCACATGCCCGCTTCATGGTTAAATGGTTATTTTTTCTGTATTTATTCGATTTGCAGTTGCTCATATTTGTATTATATAAATATGTTAACGATGTTAAGTTTAAACAGTTAATACCTTCTTCCAGACAACTTTAGGGAAGATTAAATATTTTGGAAGACTTATATATTTAAATAAATTTAATTGAATTAGTAAGACAGATGAGTCAGTTACAATATGTATTAAAATATACAAGTATAAAATCATAAATATATGAATCTTCTTCTTATATTATAAAAATGAATGTTTGTCTGCATGTCCTTTATAGAAAGTTATAGCAAAATTGTTGTGCATGAGCCAAAGACGGTTTCCGAGTTGGTTCACAATTGGACCAGATAGGTGGCGCTGCTGTCGAAATATCGATTGAAGCTTTCTGGGCAGGACGTCAGCGGGACAGCTAGTAGGTTATAAAAACATTAAAATAACATACATTTTTAACTATATTCATAGATATAAGAATATTTAAATACAGTTTAAAAAAAATGTATTTTTGTCTATATTTAAGTATTGGTATACAGAGACAAAATCATAGATTGATTGAAAATGAATTGTAATTACAAAATAATACATAAACAACACAACATTAAAAAACATGTTAATTACCTTTATGAGAGTGAGGTATAATCCCTCCCAAAAGTCCATTGAATATATGCCGATATTGCACACGAACATTGGTTTTCATACCAAATCAGTCACAACACATCTGTCTGTTGATAGAATCGATTAAAGTATGGCATGCAATATGTGTGGAATATCACTAAGACTCACCATTTCCTGCATGGCGACCACTTCATGTTTCTGGCAGGACTTTTCACCTCCAACAATAGTACAATCCACGCAGATAGCTTTATCGCAATTCTTGCAGAAGTAATCTAATGCCTTCCCTTTGTGGATTTTGCATTCATTTAAATCTATACTTGAGCCTATAAATTATTTGGAATTTGAAATAATATTATCTAGGTAGTGTGTATACATATTATTATTATTATTTTAAAAAGATAATTAATAATTCACCATGACAGACCAAATCCATTAAAACATTTTTTTATTAAAATATTTTCAAACATTTCTTACCAATATCTTGAAGGACATGATTCTTAAAAGTAAGAAAATTCTTGTGTGTTTTATCGAAACAATTTTTGCATAGGTTAGTAGTACATTGTTTACATTTTGTTGCTGTCAAACGTTCACATTCCAAACACTTAGCTAAAATGGTGAAACAGTTTATGAGTTCATTCAAATAACACTGGTCTGCAATGAAATCCTCCTTTAAACAATTTTGTCTTAAGTATGACGATTCAAATGTTCTGAATCTATCCCCGTTGGCCGATTTTTTCCATCACGTCTAGATTTTTTGATGTGATTTTTTTTTTAATTCGAAAATTTGGTTTTTTTTTTAGTTTTTTTGCGCGTCAATGTTACAAACAGTGTATATACAAACAGTGTATGTACAAAATAAGTTTTAGCGAGTTGTAAGAGAAAGAAGGGAAGTACAACCATATGGTATGGTTTGTTGTACACTGTTTGTAAAATTGACGCGCAAAAAAATTAAAAAACCCAAATTTTTGAAAAATAATAAAAAATCATATCAAAAAATCTAGACGTGATGGAAAAAATCGGCCAACGGGGATAGATTCAGAACATTTGTATCGTCATATTTATGACAAAAAAAAATTAAGGAGGATTTCATTGCAGACCAGTGTACTTATTAATATTCCATTGCAATTTCAAAAATAGATTTATTTACCTTGAACATCACTGCTTTGCAGGATACTCTGAAGGTCTATGAAATGTGTCTCTTCAGTTTTTTGTGCATTCTTGTCAGAATTCTGTTAGAAGAAAAAGATGAAGCTCTTCAATATTTAAACTATACTATCATAATATGTATGTACATTTTCAAGCTCAGTTTTTTCATATAATGTATATATACAATAGTAAAATTAACACTGAAATTCCAATATACTAAAGAATAATAACCCCTTATTGTCTCACTCCAATGTCTGTCTGTGTATCACAGTTGATTATGTCAGGAATTTCTAAGACTAGTTATTTGAAATAAGACACACTAATTAAAGACACTACTCTCATGTATAATTACTGAAAATGTCGGCTGCGCTTTGACAAATAGTGTCATGAGTATACATAAGCCTTTTATATAGCCACTAGACTTGTTACTTGGGGCGGAAACAAGTTTTTAGTGCCCACCAACTTAGCTTTGAATGAATAATGTGACAAACAAAAATACAGATAAACAAGATTATATCACTTCTGTTGCTAACAAATTGTGATTTGTGTTTAGGAATACACTTACACTTAATATATAAACACTAAAACTGTGAGTTAAGTAAACAAGTTTTGAGTTAGTTTATTGATTTTCAAATATTAAAATAGTTTTATTTTTTACTTAAATATTGCAATGATGATTACAAATTGGTTGTGACACTCCCGAACCACTGTCCTGGTACACTCACTTGGTTTGGGGGCTTTAGTTGAAAGTCGTGATTAGGGACTAACAGTGAGTTAGGTTACTTTAAAGTTTAAACCAAATTGCACAAGCCAAGCGGACCAGAACAGATTGGCCACCATCAACACAATATAACTAAAAAAAATATATCTCAACAACTACATGTTTCCCAGACATATGGGTTGCAGCAGAGAAAAGTACTACTATTCCTCCCTCCACCTCCAACTACTTAAAATTCAGTGACACTAATCTAAAGTTTAACCAAAATGTGCCCTGAAACAGAATTATAAACTTGAGGGAGATATTGCTCATATTGCTCGTTGCTATTAGGTGATAACCTAATAGTAATGTTATCAAAAGAAAGATCTTTATAAAATTGAAATATTTTGATATGCAAAAAATAGCTACCTCTCCCTTATCATTAAAGTAATGATAAATAAATGTAAAATCTCGAGTATTTCCATAATTTATACTTGAAAGTAAAAATATAGTAATTTATAATGTTTTCAATAGCTTCTGTATCATGTATCATATTATACTTTTTATTAAAGAGTACCTGAAAAAGCTGCAGTGCAAGTTCACCAAACATTGTCAGGTCAATAGGAAACAGTTCATAGAACTCAATATTGCTTTTTGTCACACTTTCAACTTTTGAAGCATCGATTTTCATATCTTGTTGGCATATCTTGCATTCAATAGGCTCAATAAACTTTATGATGTTTCTGATGCAGTTCTCGCAGATGCCGTGGCCACACTTCAGGAATAGAGGAAAGTTCTCTTTTTGTCCAGGTGATAAGGCTATAAAGACACAAGTTAAAATGAAATAACCATTCAAAACACATAATATAATTAATATGAGCATTACCATAAGTATGTGAGTCTTTGAAGATTCTTATCAAAAGATGTCTTCATAATTAAGCAGAAAATTAAAATTGCCCATAATAAAAAGAATATTTTTTCTCATGAACCATGGAAGAAGAATAGTATTCTTTTTACATGTCTTGAACTAATATTTTTATGGATTTAAAGTAGAGTTGCCAACCGCCCTGTTTTCACAGGACATGTCCTAGTGTTTGTAGTCTCCTGGGATCGTTTTTAAGTAGTATCCTGTGTTTTTAAAGTGCCTGATAAGGTCATGTATTTTAAAATTCATGCACCACTTTTACAATTCTTAAGTTACATGTGGTATCATGGGATGGCTACCCTCAAACATAAAACTTTTACGCTACACAGATCATGTATAAATTTCTAGATAGAACTTTCACACATGGTTCCCATGGAAGTTGCACAAATTTGTGGATAAATATAAATAATTCAAATGAATGTAGAAACTGATGCTTTAACTCTCTAATTATATAGAATTTTTATTAGAAAAAAAGAGTCATCAATATAATTATCTTGGTTTTGATATATAATAAAAGTCACACAAACAAACAAGCCCAATTTTGATAAGGAACATATCTTGTCCATGTGGTGGTTTGAAATAAATTAATTTTTAATGTTTATATTAAATTACAGTAATAAAACTACTTATTTAGTATTGTTGACTAATTGTTCATAACTATAAAAGACATAACATATTAAATCAAACTTGTTTGTACATTTTTTAAATTGTGCTCTAAGTGAATATGTATGAGATTTTTTCTTGTAAGAATTTGAAACACAGATACATTATAGTTTAGTTGGATTTGGATCGAATGTAAGCATAGATTATCATAGAATCAATTACTTTATATTTGAAGTAAATTTTTTATAGTTTAGATAGGTTTTGAATTATATCTTATTTTGTTGAGCTACAACTTTGACTTGTGGGGAAAAATAATATTAAAATTGTATGGCCGAATGAGTTACAATTATGATTATTATTATTACTTGAATTTGATTTAACCTATTTTCACTGGGTATTAATTTAACTATTGCAACTCTATTACTGTATCCTGTTTTTAAACTGAATTGCCCTGGATGCTCTAACTTTAAATTCTAGTTTTTTAAATTTGGGGTTGGCATCCCTAATTTTAAAGCGACAGATGTAGTTTTTGAATTCAATTAGAATCTCTCCTAAATTGATGCCCAACTATTCAGGTTGTTTATAAAATTTCGTGTAGCAATCTATTGTTAAATAAGATCAGTGATAATGATTGGAATGGGTTCCGTTTTATTTTATTTTTGGGAATTTGGCTCCAAAATTCCTTTGAGGTTGGCAGCTCATTGATCACAACTTTGGTGTTACACATATTCATATGCAAGGGTTCTTTTTTTCTCCTTCATTTCAGAATTTTCCTTTAGGTGGGCCATTACTCAGTCAGCTCTACCTACTTCAGGTATAATTATTTTATAATAGCCAATTTGGCTGATGTTACAGTAAAATAAAAAAAAATAAGGTAGGTGTTGCATTGAGGTACAATTTTTTACATATGCTTTGAATATAGCATTAGTTAGTAAAATATTTGTGAAAAATAAGAGCTTGCAATTTCAGTTTACTCACGACTCACATTTCAAACGATAAGGTTGACTGCAATTCGGACAGCATCGTTTTATAAAGTTTTCATCCATCGCTGCTTGTTTTCAATGCAAGTCTACCGATCAGTACTAGTACCGGTCTTCTCACAATTTAGCTTTTAAATACCTGTAGAAACAAAGATTGTAGTATTTTAATTATGTTAATTTTCTATTATGCGTAGGATAACTAACAAAACGGCCAATCCCGGAATATTGATATATTGAGAAATACAACAAATCTTTTGTTATTCTATTTTACTTACCGACGCTATAAAATTATACCGATCTTAAGACTTTTAAAAAATAGAAATTAAAAAGAATAATAGAGACAAACAGTGTTCACATACTGTGTTGTAAAAAATCCCCGTTTATAGTAAGAATTCGCCACAAAGGCAGGCAAAGGAATCTTAGTCTATACAGCCAATTGTGATGTATATTTAGTCTTCGTGTAGTATAAACTGAGTTCTTGTGAAAACTCGACAAATCCACATTGGACTCCTTCACAGCAATAACACGTTGCGATGCGGTGTACATAGACTAGAAAGTAAAATTAATTTTTAAACTTTAAGTATTGTAAGACCTTCAAAAAGTGTTCTCCAGTGGAACTTATTTTGAATAAAAACTTTTGAATCTGAATATACACTTTATATTTCTCACAAAAACACATAATTATACAATAGAATTATTGTTCATTTTAAAGTAATTTTACACATTTTTAGAAAATAAAACTGCATAGCACAAGATCCCCTTTCAGTTTCGATCAAATACTCCAATTTCCATGTTAAAAAAATTTCTAAAGGCTGCCCCATATTCTCGCGAGCACTATGCGAGAAACTGAGAATGTGAATGCCCTCTTAGTAAAGTCAAATAAGGTTTGAAATAAAATTTTGGCACTCAACTTTGGATTTTTGATATAATGTAGTTTTAATAATACAAAAATATCGTGTAAAGGTTTTCGTGCCCGCAACCTCCAAGGGTTGAAAAAACATTTCAAAAGTGTCTTTTTGCAATTACTCGAAAACTGTAAAAGTGCCTATATAATCATCTATGGGCATAAATTTATTGAATATCCAGAGTTTCGTTGTTTTTTTATATAATTTATTCATGACCATAGAATCAAAGTCTTTCAGTCGGAAACATGTTAATTAATAGGTCTTCGTATAGTAGCGCAGTTGTATTGCAGGCTACAACCGTCGCCATTCCATGGAGTTCTTGTGAAAACTCGAAAGATCACATCTGACTATATAGTTCACATTTCTCACAAATCACATAATTTCTACTCAAAAACTATCAATATCCTGCAACTATTGTTCATTTTAGAGTAATTATACACATTTTTAGAAAATAAAACTGCACAGCACAACGTCTCCTTTCAGTTCCCGCCAAAAACTCCAGAGTTTCGTTGTTTTTTTTTTAAATTTATTCATGACCATAGAATCAAAGTCTTTCAGTCGGAAACATGTTAATTAATAGGTCTTCGTATAGTAGCGCAGTTGTATTGCAGGCTACAACCGACGCCATTCAATGGAGTTCTTGTGAAAACTCGAAAGCTCACATCTGACTATACAGTTCACATTTCTCACAAAAACACATAATTTCTACTCAAAAACTATCAATATCCTCCAACTATTGTTCATTTTAGAGTAATTATACACATTTTTAGAAAATAAAACTGCACAGCACAACGTCTCCTTTCAGTTCCCGCCAAAAACTAGAGTTTCGTTGAATAGGCTCGTTCTTGCCAGTGAAATAATTGAAGTGCACAGTGAAGTGCTAAAAAACAATTACTCCCGCCGCTTACGTGATATTATAAAATTTATTCGTAGATAAAAGGTCAAGATTGTTATAAGATATTATATAAATAAATACATCAAAAACGCTACCGGTAAACTATAAAATGAAACAAATAAAAAGTGAAATTAATTGATATGTAATACTGAATTTAATAATTAAGACCTGGCTTAAAGGCCTAGTTGCCAAGCCATATATATAAAAAAAATGAATATTCAGAGCGTAGCTAAAACAGACAATAGTACCCGACTAACACAAAAAATGAATTAAAGGTTTTAGATTAATTGACATATCTTTGATAACTTTTTGTCTCATATGGCTAACTTTGCCTTTTGTATCATAAATAATCCCAATCCCAATTAATATTATAAATGCGAAAGTAACTCTGTCTGTTTGTCTGTTCCGTTTTCACGGAAAAACTACTGGACCGATTTGGCTGAAACTTAGCCAACTTATAATTAACTTATAATTATATATATATATATATATATATATATATATATATATATATATATATATATAATTATTCGATGCCTTTCGATGATTGCGATTAAGATACTTTTTATCCCGAAAAATAATAGCTTTCGGGGTAAAAATATATAAATGTCTGTTTGTTTGTTATGCTTTTACGGAAAAAGTACTGGATAATATTATAAATAATGTAAATTGTAGGAGCTAAATCTGCACGCCAATTTGGCAAAAACATGTGTAACTAAATATAATTATTGTAACACCTTTTGAACCATGTATTTTGCAGTAAATAAATTTGAATTTGACCGATTTGGATAAAATTCGGTATATATGTAATTTTAAGGCATCCCTTTTATCCCGTATAATGGAATAGGTTTTGTGATAGATTTATGTAAAAATCCCAAGGTTTTTTTGGGATTTGTTATCTTTGTCCTTTTGTCCTCTATGTTTTTTATCCGTTTTGTCCTATTTATCCTCTGTTTCCTTTTTGTCCTGTTTGTACTTTTTGTCCGATTTCTCCTTTTTGTCTAATTTGTGTTTTATCCTATTTGTCCGTTTTGTGATTTTTGTCCGTTTTGTTCTTTTTATCATTATTGTCATTTATAGTTCTCAAATAGACGGGGGATAGATAATTAAAACTAGGACGGTTTGAAATAGAGGATGAAAGTTTGGATGAGATCAACCATTTATCAAGTTTATATATTATGTAAAAAAAATCGTCTATAAAAATGCGATAGTAACTCGATATGTCTTTCTGTTAAGCTTTCACGGAAAACTACTAGAAATACTGGATCGGTTATGCTGAAGTTTTGTTTCAATGTAGTTCTAATGCCGAAAATGGACATAAATAATTTTCATACCGGGAGATGGGATAGTTTATAAAATGAAATCAATCCTCCGGGTGCAAATAGTACTAACATAAACATTTAGTATAATATAACCTGTATTAACGCCTGCCCTTTAAACAAAATAAAACTCTAGTAATATATATATATATATATATATATATATATATATATATTATATATATATATAATCATTTTTGCTAAGTGACCACAACTGCGTTAATGTTAAAGATTTATGATCTTATTCATATTGAGTTAGAGTAATTTTGTAGACCTTAAAGAAGCCTACAAACTAACTCTAATGACCATTAGACTGTGGCAGAATGCGTCTAATTTAAAGCATTAAAAAATAACACCAGTAACGCATAGCCGCTTTTGTACAAGTTCTTGCGTTATCTGTCAATAATTGACGTAATTAACAATGTCATATCTCAAATAACGCGTTAAAAAACGACCTATATCTGTAACACCTGCAGATGAAACCAGACCATAATCTTTATTTTCAGTTATTTGCTTAGAATTAGCATATAAGTTTATTTGAAAAATGTTTCTGATTTTCTTCAATAATTATGAATCTAAACACATAATGTCATCTTGATATAATAACTAAATTGGTTAGCCGATGAAGGTAGAATCGAACCTATATCTGTAAACTGTAGGCAATCGTCAGGGTTCTGTTAAGATTTTGATAATTTAATATAAAGCATCATTAGGGTGGTATCCTAAAATCACAGACCAGAATTTCCATTTCAAGTTATATAAATTGTTATGTATATACAAATATGAACTAGAAGTACCCCGTTAATAAATATCATAACTTGCACATAGATAGCTATAGCCTTTTCCGAATATCATATCGCTATCCGAATTTCAATTGTCATAATGCTCGGGCTTCATCTGGGATTATGTTATAGTTATTGACTGTGACCGAATGCGTCTTGAATATGACGTCAAAAGGAACAAGGAACGAATGTACGAGTATTTTACATGCCTAATGCCTATGTTATGTGTCACTTTTGCCTCTGATGTGCTGCCCTACGATTTTCAGTTATTATTCGTCTTATAATTCTTGTAACTTTTAATTTGTTAAAATGCTAGTTTCCGAATTTGGTTATACGTACTTAAATAAGAAGTTACAACAATTATTATAAAAAGAAAATAGGTTTATTGGCTTTTCTGAGAAATGCGAACTTGTTTCTTATCATAATAGTCCGAGATCTGGTACCAATTTTTGGGTAGGTATTTGAGGCAAGCTGAAAACTTGTCACATACCTCTCCTATTATATTCCAACACGGAATTGCAGACCTGGCTGGTGAGTAGCGGGGCTAAATCAACCCCTACATTTTTAAAAATATTATTTTTTTTCCCCAAAAATATATTTGAGGCAATACGCAATTTATATATGTTGCAGTGTAATACTTAATAAATACGAAAAAAAATAAGCCAGACAATTTAATCGGGGCTGTAACGTTACCAGAGGCGTGCAAATTTTTTTTGCAAAAAATTATAAAAAATATTTTTGAGGCAGCTTGAAATTTTAATGGAGTGTTATTTATAGCTAAAAAATAAGATTCCCAAAAAGACAGATCATTTCGGTAGGGCTTTCTACCTGCCAGGTGATCAAACAAATAATGGATGGGTACGGGCCTGTACTGCTATAGACAAGCTGTAGTGTGAGAGAGAGCGCATATCGACAGCTGTCTTCGTTCTTGCTTGCCGCGTTACTATTGGCTCTAGCGAGGCCACGTGACTTACAATAACCCATGAGGTTTCTAGTTAGAATTTCGGAGTAAAAAATATAAAATTTTCTGAATTTGTACTAAGTACATTTTGCATAAAAGTGATTTTATTGATTTATGGACGTTAAAGGGACATATTTTTGTGATTTCTTTTTTATCTTAAAAAAATAGTTATTTTGCCAATTTTAATGCGAATTTAAACGTTCTGAATTGTTTAAATATTTGATATTTCCGTAAAAATATTCATTTTTTGAAGAGAATTTAAAAAATATATTAATTTTTAAACAATTTTTGTTCCAAAATTTTTTGTACAGAATTCAAACTGTTGCCTCTACATTCAAAACTAAAAATTGTTTTTTTTTCTCTGACAGTATTCCAAGTCAAAATTTATACGGAAATTTAAAACTTTTTCATCTTAAAATTAATAAGGGTTACGTATTAAAAAAACCAATGATTAAAATAACAAAGCCGACACTGAAAATGAACCTTTCAGAAAAAAATAAAAAATTGTGATCCCTCTACTTTACCTCCATGCGAAGCTGAATTAAAACATCTTTTAAGAACGCAATACATAACAAGCATTTGGAGAAATGCATATTTACGATTCCCCAGTTCTTTGACACCTAATAGAAACGGATGGACACTTAATGAGGATACGCTAGATTTTCACTGGTTTGACGGAGAGTGTATGCCGCAATTAGTATTCGACGCTGTTGTTCACGAGGAAAATAAAAATAACGATGATGAAAATCATACTACAGGTGAGAATAAATGGTTTATTTTTAATAACTGCTGCATTCAAATTTCTGTGATTAATTAAAAAAATAAATATATATTTCTTTTCGCAGATGATGAAGAGGTTGCCGAATCTGATACAGATGAATCCGAAGATTCAAGTAGTTCTGATGAAGAATCCACAGACGAAGAATGATAATTTATATCTGACGTGAAATGACTTTTATTTATTTCTAATTTTTTTTATACTTAAAATAATTGTACCACTGAAGAAATATTATATTTTTACAAATCTAGTTTTGCGATTTTATATTTTAATAATTGGTTTTTTTAATACCCTTATTAATTTTAAGATGAAAAAGTTTTAAATTTCCGTATAAATTTTGACTTGGAATACTGTCAGAGAAAAAAAAACAATTTTTAGTTTTGAATGTAGGGGCAACAGTTTGAATTCTGTACAAAAAATTTTGGAACAAAAATTGTTTAAAAATTAATATTTTTTTTAAATTCTCTTCAAAAAATGAATATTTTTACGGAAATATCAAATATTTAAACAATTCAGAACGTTTAAATTCGCATTAAAATTGGCAAAATAACTATTTTTTTAAGATAAAAAAGAAATCACAAAAATATGTCCCTTTAACGTCCATAAATCAATAAAATCACTTTTATGCAAAATGTACTTAGTACAAATTCAGAAAAATTTATATTTTTTACTCCGAAATTCTAACTAGAAACCTCATGGGTTATTGTAAGTCACGTGGCCTCGCTAGAGCCAATAGTAACGCGGCAAGCAAGAACGAAGACAGCTGTCGATATGCGCTCTCTCTCACACTACAGCTTGTCTATAGCAGTACAGGCCCGTACCCATCCATTATTTGTTTGATCACCTGGCAGGTAGAAAGCCCTACCGAAATGATCTGTCTTTTTGGGAATCTTATTTTTTAGCTATAAATAACACTCCATTAAAATTTCAAGCTGCCTCAAAAATATTTTTTATAATTTTTTGCAAAAAAAATTTGCACGCGTCTGGTAACGTTACAGCCCCGATTAAATTGTCTGGCTTATTTTTTTTCGTATTTATTAAGTATTACACTGCAACATATATAAATTGCGTATTGCCTCAAATATATTTTTGGGGGAAAAAAAAAATATTTTAAAAAATGTAGGGGTTGATTTAGCCCCGCTACTCACCAGCCAGGTCTGCAATTCCGTGTTGGAATATAATAGGAGAGGTATGTGACAAGTTTTCAGCTTGCCTCAAATACCTACCCAAAAATTGGTGCCAGCTCTCCTACTATAACTGAAATTACAGATAGGTTGTGATAAGTTATGAGTGAGCTGGCTTTATTTATCGCAGGACAGGTAACCGTTGGAGCAGATGAGTTTTGCAGATGCAAACGTCTATGGCACCCTTCAACCTGATGGACGGAGGATTTGCGCAAGGTGGGGGCAGGATGAGAACAGCAGAGAATCAGGATAGGTGGCTCAAACTTGGGGTCCAGCAATGGACAACGGTTTGCTGACGACGTCGATATGATCATGATGATCTATAATGAACTTATTTTTTGATATTATTTGGTAAATAAGTTTCTAGGTCAGATAGATTGAAAGGTTTCTTGTTTGGATGAATCCTTTATGCTGTTGTGTGCATCTAATGTGAGCGTTTTGTCGTTTATGTCTTCAGTCTCTAGGCTTTAGAACTTCACACGAACATTGTACGTTTGTCTGTCCATGAAAGCGCACGCGGCGGGCGCGGTTCGCTCCGATTTATTATTGCGCAACGCGAATAAACTTTAATAGGCTGGAGGGAGCAGCGCGCGCTCGTCTCTACCTGCGGTTATCGTAAACCATAAGCCACATTACGAAATTCGTCAATCCTTCTTTTTCTGAGACCTTCAGATCTCTTCAATGCCAACTGAAGTCTTTTCCATTGTGACACGGTTATTATATGATTGTTTAAAATACACGCACGAATTTGTGTTATAATTTGTATGAATAAAACTTAATAATGATGAATGGAAACAAAATGATTATGTTACTTACTGTGATGGTGTTACTGTCGTCTAATTTTGCTGGTAAGTTTAGAGCGTAAAAACAATATAACTAACAGACATTGCTCGTCATAAGAAAATATACTTATTTTTTCAAAAATAAATGTAAACATAGATCATTTGGGCCTGTGCTAGTCGGACTCGCGCTTATAGAGTTCAAATACCTATTCCTCTATCTAATCATTTGTAAGTGATATCTATGAACTTGTGGAACTTGAAGTAGTATACTATTCAAGTTTTCGGTTGGTATATTTCGAAGATAGGTGGGGAGGGAGATATGTGGAACGGTAATTTTGTTCGTTTTCGAAAATTAATAAAAAAACAAAATATTACTGAAACGAACTAACACAACCCTTTTATTTGATATTTCACTTGGCAATACAGAAGTTTATTTTTATTATAAAAAATCGACTATGTTTTTGTAGACACACCAAACTTTTATATATGAACCCAATTTTATAGATCGAGCCTTATTAGGTCCTCAGATATTCAAACACCTATGACAGGAGTAACCGACCGGAATTCGAGTATGAAGATTCCTTTTTACCTCTAGGTACTAGTATTACGTACTGGAACATAGAAAGACACCTTTATACGCTACGATCCTAAACAACGAGGTTGGAAAGCAGTTAGAATCCAGCCTACCGTTTCCGACACAGCATTCAAAGAGTACATTGAATATATAAAGAACAGCATTGATGAAAGTGACAATATCTCGTCCCCACGACGGACTATCCATAAATAATATTATAATTTGAATTTCATGGATAAATAGATAATGATAATTAATTATATAAAAGTAATATCTAAGTATTTTTTTAAATTAAACTACGTTTTAACGGTTTTAAACGTGACATTTTATTTAATTTTTATTCCGACGTTTTGTCCAGTTTTCAGTGTCCAGTAGCTGTGATCATGGAAGACAAATTCTTATTATTACGTGTACTAGTCGCGGAAACTTAAGAAAATACGTTAAAACATATTACGTTAATTCTATAAATAATATGAATCTATCAATTGCGTATCAGTTCACACATTAGATCTTTCTCTTTGGGCCACATAATGAAAAAAGAAAAGTATTTTTGACATTGAGCCAGGGGTCTCCAGCCTGTTATACCGATTAATGTACTTTTTGTGGTCTGGAGTTTTGTTACACAGGTATTAAAACTAATAACGGTAATTCTTAATTCTTAATCACTACAGGTGGTACGAAATATCCACTTTTGGAATCGTTAACAGTATCTCTCTTTCCTTCTAATTTCTTAATTATAGAATCGTTCTCTTTGACAGATGAGAGGTAGAGGCACATGGCACCATATTTGAAAAAATCTCCTGAAAAATTCTGTAATTTAAGATGAATGTTAACCGTTAAATGTATTTATTTATAATGAAAATTGATTATAGAAAGTTATGTGGCGTAGTGTTTGAGATGGGTATTACAGGGTCTGTTAGCCACTTTTCGTTTAATATTATCTTTATATTTTCAGGTAGTTCAGAAGAAGGCGCAAGGGTAAAAAGAGTTCGCGCTGACAGTGCTGTTGTGTCTCGCGAACCAGCACAGGCCTTAGATGCACCGGATCCAGAACCTCCTGCAGTGCCAGTGCTGCCCGCCTTCCTGAGTCCCTCTGTCAAGGAATATCTTGAGCTCGGAATGGCTATACCTGGTAAGATTTAATAAAATTAAAAATATCGCTCAAATTCACTCATAGTCCAAAATATAGGTTCCTTGTTCAGTCTATAAAAATAAAATATACGATGTCGCCATAAGACCGCCCATTGTTTCTCAGATCTAGTATTTAGTGTATTGCAGCCGTCTTATCCATCAAGTGGCCTGCTTGAATGGTTCTGTGAGTTAGACTAATTACCTGGCAGCCTCACTTGCAGCAGCAAATTTAGCCTTAGCTGCTCAATATAGCCACATTTTTGTCTCTGGCTCATCCAAGAGATTATTCCTCCTGTTGTTTTTCTTTTCTGTATATGTGGTAAATAAAAATTGCTCTCTATCTATCTATGCCAGGATAAATGAGTTTGGAAGGAAAGGATATACTTTTTTTAACGACGTGTAATCCGTTATAGAGACCCTACTGTCCAGGGATAGTAGTAAGATAGTGTGGGACTTCCAATGGCATGCTCCGACCTACCAACTAAACCATCCCGGTGTATCCATCGCAACGCCGTAATGTCAATGTCTCAGGAACCAAAGACACTTCCGATAATTCTGGCGTCGTTGGCTCATTGAGCCCCTTTTCAAGGAAAGGATATATTGTTCTAACCTCAAAGACAAAATGAAAGATAATAGAATTGGCCGAGTACATTTTTAAGTGTAATATTTCGGAAGTTATTACTCTATTACAAAAACAACATGCGTCTGTTCAGTTAAAGGACACTCGAGACAGAGGTCAGTTTATTGTATTCTTATTCGGAAACTACGATATGTCTCTTAAATTTACATATATGTAAATGATGTTTAAGAAATTGTAGTACCTAGTAGCGTTTATGTAATAGTTAGGCTTAGTTGATACTCTCAACTTACACACAACAAAAGGCCACGATATTCACATCGGTTCGCGTGTATTGCCAACTAACAAACTGATTAAATTTAATTGCATTTTTGACTTTAGATACAAACTGAAATAAAACTGAGCAATTGTGATTCGTTTAATTGCTTTATCGTGGTTTATTAATACTGGTATTGCTTGCAAATGTCAATCTCGACTCATCTGGTTGTGAGAAACTGTATCTATGTAACCCACCTTAACTATTAAATAGGTCTATCTATAATAAGCACTGCCTATTGTTAGTGGGAACTACGATTCAATAGATTAATTACCAGTACGATAGACGTATTGAATTGACAATCACGTAATAATATTGCGACAGAAATGGGTTATATATGGTTTTTGTTAGAGAACATCTTGTAGATCTTTTTCATAAGAAACATTATAGTCTCGGTTGCGCTCGAACAGTCCTAAACAACCATATAGGAGCTCGAGATCTGCTACATTCTTATAATAATCTTGAACTTCTATTCTGTAGGCTGTTATAGTAACACCACTATAACAATATAGTCTTATTATTGTGGTGCATGTTATATCTTCTACAATAATATAATAACATTGTAATCCACGCCAATTCAGATAACCTGAATTAGACTGTGCTATAACTATAACTGATTTCATATAAAAACGTCTATTGAACAACGTCAGCCAACATCAGATACTCATTCTTTAGAATGACGCTTGCTGTCTTTCATTTAGGATGAATTAACAAAAGTGATCCATTTATCATAAACTTTAATCATTAGTGCCATTGAACGTCGTCAGGTCCTAACAGTTCTTCCTTTGAACTAAATTGATTTAATTTCGTTGATCTATCTACCATCAGCATTACAAGAATTTTACAAAATGTTTTTGAAGTTTATTTATCTTAATAATCTTTCAGTAAGCTCATATTGTCTTAAAAAATAGCGGTCTTATTCATATTGAGTTACAGTAAGTTTGTAGGCTTCTTTATGGTTCACAAAGAAGCCTACAAACTTACTCTAACTCATTATGAATAGACCGTACGTCAATAAGTTTTTAACATTTCCAAATAAGGACTGTGTGGAAATATGATATACATAACATAATAAACATTTAATGAGATGAAATAGTTGAAGTGACCTTTAAAACTGCGATGATAACATTTCATTGTAGTACCATCATCTCTAATGAATAATGTATTATTGTAATCAAAATTAAATCTATCTCACGTACCTAATACTAAGCGGTAGAGGATTTAGCCTCGACATTTTACATTTTTACTAAGTATCGAGTCGATATATTAATGGCTTGTTATTTATACGTTAATTTCAAGATTTATAATACTTAATAATACCTTTACAAAAAAACCTTTAGTATTTCATTCTGCCTCATCGATTTCTGTTTTAATGTCAGCCCTTAAACGTTTCGGTGCTAGGTTTCTAAATTTTCCCATTTTAGGAGAAAGGACGGTATGCTAGCCACGCTTGTTTGGCGTGTATCACACATAATTTTCCATTACTTTCTTTAACTGTAATACGTCGCAATTGTAATAACAAATCAAGCCCTCACACACAGGCAGTTCATTAAGCCAAATCTGCATTAAAAAATGCATGTTTTCTGCACAGAATTTTAAAATAAGACATCACGAATTTTCATGGCCCTTTTTTTATCACGTATAGGTTCGCGTTTGAACACTATCTCGCTCGATTTGAGCGGAGACATGGTCTCAGATCGAGCACGCTTACCTAGAAGGTAAAGGCCCTAATACTCTCGACAGTCTTGATAGAGTAAATTAATTAGCATCATTATGTAGTACTGTTTTTTCTTTTGGAAGCTCACTGAATATACTTAATATACGTGTATTTTATCACTATGATCACATCCTTCACAAGTCATGATCAGAAGCATCATCTAGCTCCGAGGTTACTCATTAAAGTTCACTTCATTCGTGAACTGTGATTCATACAAACTCATGCAATATTAATACTTGTTTTAAGCCTATGTAGGTAGGCTTAAAACAAGTATTTCGGGTTCATATTAATTTTTTTATAGGATGTGATTTAATTTAATGCAGGTGGTACTAGCTTAGGTAACTAGATTAGCGATTTCACTTGGGCTTAAGACGTTTATTATAAAACCAAATATGTGTATGAGATGGAGTATGTTTTACATGCGTCCGTACCATTTTAGCTCATCTCGAGACTGTCTTATAAAAGCTTGAAGAAAATCACCTGGAACAGTCGAGCCTCCCAATTTGCCATGAATGTAATAATGAAGATAATTATGTTATATATATAGTTTGACTTCTCATTACTGTTTAAGTAAGGTACTTAGATCATATATTATACCTTAATAGTAAGGTATATGAAAATGTAAACTAGAGCAAACTATTATCTTAGAACAATTTTATGCTGGTATGTATAATAAATACGCGTACCTTATATTGTGTAGTTTAAAGAGTATCATAATTGTTTATTCTATCTATTGTGATTAATAATGATTTGAATGATCATGAAGACGCTTATTTTCGCAAAAGCTAAATTATATAATATAATTATATCAGTTTAAATTTATACTAATTTTATAAAGAGTAAGTTATTACTGTTGTTATAAAGGACTATTGATTATTCGTTTATTCAGCCGTTAAAAAAGAAATATAATTACAACCAATAATTGAGTAATAAATGATTGATTTTGGCGGAAATACCATGTTATTACCGAATAATGTTGTTTTAACAATAATGATAGTTGTATGATATTTACCGATTGTGATGCATTTTATACTATGAAATAAAGACAGATTTAGCAAAGCAACCAGAAGTTGCCGACAGGATTGCTTTTACTCATATTTTCTTTGCCTGTGGATCAAAATACCTTACGTCTAATGCTTATTATCGGTAACAACGTGTACCACATAGCCTTGTTCACTTGAGGCTTTGTCTAATTCTGTATTGTTTTGAGGTTCTTAATTGTGGTAAACATCATACATTACGGACGAGGTCGCAACGGCACTATATTGCTTTGAGTAATTAATGCATGGGATGTAAGTCGGACACTCGCGTAATACATTAGCATAGTTCGCGGTCTGCTTCAAGAACCTTACCTATACTCAGTTAATGTCGAGTAAAAAATATATTTCGAAAATTAACTCTTGATATCTTTAGATAAAAAGCGACTGGGTAGTTTGAGACACACCTGCATATATGCAGATGTATGTTACTAAATGTAAAATGTTCAAACTATTCATTTATAAGATGAAAATTATTTTGAGCCATAGGTACAAGGCTCAAAAAAGAGTAAGAAAGAACAAAAAGGAGAAATATTATTAGGTACCGGTTGTGAAACGCGTTGTCTATCTCGATTTTTTTTATGACACCTTCAAAAATCCTAAAAATAGGGAAAACCTCGGATCAAAGCTATATTATGACATTAATAATACTCGTAGTACCTATAAGTGACTTAGTTAACCGATTTTATAATTTAGTTAGAAATTCAATGTGATTGTAACATAAAGTATTTATTGTAATTGACTTGTTAATACATATCTATAATTTTTAAACTGTATATTTGAAATTTGACTAAAACTAAATTATACTACCCGTGCGCAGAAGGTTTGCCGGTAGCCTCATGATGTCACGCGTCGGTGGTCAGTAGGGTTGACAAAAAACGTTAGATAAATATTTGTTGCAATAAATTTATTATTCCATTTTTTATTGTATATACTTTAGATAAGTATACTTATACAATAGTAATAAGTAATACAATATAATAATATTAAGTAGTCATCGGCAAAAATAATACTAATCATTCAAGTGATTAAATATCAATTTTAAACAACATCATGGTAGTTACAATAATACAAATTGACATTTGTGTACAAGTTCGGCCATTTAAATAACAAATATTTACAGGTCGTTAAAGTTATAGATGATCAAAATTTACTAATTGCCTCTATGTGAGTTTAAATAGACTTGGATTGCAGTCGTTTTATCAAATTGCCCTGACATTCTGTACGTGGTTTGAGGTCATACGAAGGCAGTCATGTATGGGCATATTTATAGGTGATGCGAATTTAATTATACAACTAAGACTAGTGTGTAGTTAGTTCAAGCAATGTGTATATCAAAAGTGTAACTTTTTCGATTTTTTTAGTATAAAGACATCTACCTAATAGCTAATTAATAATAATTGCTTTGAAAATGATTAAATCGTAAATCAAAGTGTTTTTTTAGACTTTTGTTGTTACGGATGTTTCTAATGTTCCTTGTGCGTTGTACGATTGAAGACGTCAAACCGGCTTTAGAGCGACTTGAATATTACGTTATTAATGGATTTGGGTTGAAAACAAAACATTACGATCAAAATAAAAAAAATATTTTTAATATATAAGCTACTCTTTAATATAGTTTTTTTTTATATTCAATTAATAATCAATTTTCTTGTTCGCTGCCTAGATTATGCGTACCTATAATTTTATACACTTACATCATGGCGGGCAAAACCTAAATGCATCTTTTAATGAAAGTGGTAACGGTTCGTAATGTAACGCAATTAACAAGGGCATCATAAAATTAATATAAGAAACCGGCAATGTGTTGGGAATGCTCCTGGTGTTGCAAACACATACGTAACGAATTTCTAGCCAGATGAGTCATTTTCTGCCTGCCTTATACAAAAAAAGCGGTCAATCCCAGGGCAGTACATAATGTCTGTTAGGTACCAGGCTAATTGTCTGGTAGGTACCAGGTCCTACGTCCTCAATTTCGGTGGACTTAAACGGTAATGGGAACGGATACAGAGGAAAGAGTGAAACTGGATAGAAATAGGAAGCCTTTGATACTTTCACCTAGCGTATGAAATAAGATACTGATTCGCGTCGATACAAACCAACATCCCGCCCAACAGTTGGACGTTTACGAGTTTAATATATTTAAGGTATCATTTCAGGCAACAGTGGTTGATGAAAATTCAAATATTTTAAGTACAAATTATTACAGCGTAACATAAAGGGGTTATAGACAGAAAAATCAGCTACTTTTGTATATTAACTAAATGTCATGAAAAATTAAAGGATATGAATTGTCCTCCAGAGTTCCAGTGTTGCAGTAACGAGCAATATATGTATGACGATCAAAATCAGAAACAAAATCTAGATATTTTTTATAGAAATATTGTAAATTTATTAACAGTGCACGTTATTTTTTTTTATTTTTTTTTTATTTTTTTGGAGAAAAAAACAGCATTGTACAGAATTTATAATTCGTTATGAAACTTATACATACATATTTTAACTTCATACAATACCAACATCATTTGCCACATATTAAATAACTTAAATTATATTAGCTACCGTAAAATACCGTAACCGTAACCGTTATAATCGTAAAGAAAATAAAAAATCCAATCGCGTTATTGGCTGGAATAGACATGTAAGCGAAGCTCATAAGAAGGCTAGGCTGAATTTCAAACTTTGGTGTTTGCATGGAAAAACTAAGCAGTAAAAGAGCCCTTTATTCGAAACAATGTGTGCAAGCAGAAAAATATTAAAAAAACAAATTAAAATGGTGGCAAAATAATGAGAATAAGATTAAAATGGATATATTAGCTTCATTACATAGTATTAATAATTTTATTGAATTTTGGAAAGCTCCTAATAAGCTGGGTAAGCACCCTAGGTTGCCTGTGAGCGTCGAGAGCTGTAGCGTTAAAAAACAGATGCAAATAATTTGAAAAATCATTTTAAAATTGAATTGTCTCTGTGAATCCTATGCGTATAATGGGTGATCGTATGGCTGGCCCGCTATGTAGCTTCTCAGCCGAAGAGGTGGAAAAAGCGATTTAATCTATGATAAGAGGAAAGTCACCAACCAGACCACGTCTTGTTTAGCCTATATGAATGAGCTGATACATGAACTAGTTACCATATAGGGTGCTATATAGATAATGTGTGTATGAACAATTTTAGTTATGCAGACGATATGATGTTGTTAGCACTATCGGTTAGTGCTATACGTAAGATATTTATGTATCAGTGAAAAACATGCTTCAAGTCATGGTTTTCAGAGATGTAGTCGATATAATACGAATAAGTTAGTTATTGCTACTATAGTATGTGTGACCATTTATTACAAATATAGCTAGTACCTTACCACGTTATACCTTAATTCAGTGAGCTTACAGTTTTTATAAGACCATTGCCTTAAAGGTATAATCTAAAATACTATACAGATTTTTATTTGCATGTCGAAATTATTCGCCACTCAGTTTGCCACTTGGTTTATCAATTTATCTTATGTTAACTGGTTGTCAGTTCTACTGGTGTAATTGTTGCAAAATAAACTCGTTAACCATTCAGTAAAGTTGTTCTATTCGACAACTGCATTTGACATTTTCTTGAGTAAAAAGAATTTAATTGTTCCTAGCCTCGTGGCTCGATTGTATATTTCCGTTTTCGGTATAAAAGATTAATAAAACTGTATTACAATACAAAACAACCAATTCTAATTTCGTATAACGTTTAAATAATAGATAATCTGCTATATACGTTACATTTAGTAGGTAAAACTTTATAAGTTAGAAATGTTAATTATTAGTATTAGTATATTTTTCTGTAATTTCATATTATTATAACAGAATGTCGAAATTATATTATAAATAAGTTTCCACAGATGTAACGTGTGTAAAATTAGAACGAACTCTTACTAGTGATCTAGCTAGCTAACTGGAATTAACCAATAAATTAAAGTACTGAGATTATCCTTTAATTTTTTAGTATTCTTCTTCCATGCTTATGCACACTTTATAGTTATAACATTAGTTACACTAATTTTGTCCCTTAAATGTGTAAGAATCTGTCGAATTCGCGAATAGGATCTTTTGTTTATATTTTATCCGTGCAGGAACGGAGAACAAATATAATTTCCGGTGGCCGTGCGACTTGTCGTAATGGGCGACAAAACCACTCACAGCCAGGTGGTAGGGTATTTGCCCGTCTAGATGGCTACCAACCCTGATCTAGAGTATTTCGCCAAAATAACCTTTAATTGTGCTCCGGCATCCAGGCGCCGGTCTCTCTTTAGAGATTGACAGCACCTTTGTTGTTATAAACGTCCATAAGCGACGGTAACCGCTTTTCATCAAGTGGGCCGTCTGCCTGTCTGCTTAGCTTATGCAATAGAAAATGCTTCCGAAAGATGACAATCTTTGATTAAGATACGAATATTGATTAATGCTTATCCCGATTACGTCGCATTGAACATTTGACTATGTCAGTTTTCCTATTTAGCAGGCGCGGCTCCATCTCAGCCTCGGTGCAGTTGCGACATCAGTTTCAACCAGCTTGCGCCATACGCGGTTCATACGTAGCTGTTATTAATGGCGAAGATAACACTAACATCAAATTAACGCTTCTTACTTCAATATACACAAATCGATACCTACATTTCATTAAATGTTGTGACTCATCAGTCCATTCTCACGATTGTTACATTTCCATTTCCCTTACGGTATAATTACTTAAATAGTTACTTCCATACATTAATCATCATGGAATCAATGTATGTAAGTCGAAATTCGTTACGTTTAATAAAAATACTAAGAGGATGCTTAAGTAAGGAATTGTGACAAAACACTTACGTTTGGAAAATATTTTATGTATCAGAAATTAAAATGAATACCATAAGGTATTCATTTATTTAAAATTGGAAATAATTTACATAATAATGATAAATGATAAATATTCCTACACTGGACAGGGCTTGTCCTTGGGTGCATTATTATATGATGTAAACAGGGATAATCCTCGGTCACTGTCACGCCACATTAACATTAAATTTTTCAAGGCCCCTACGTGTTGGCCTTCCCATGCCCCCAACGCAAGCCCTCCAAATTTCCGGGCCATTTTCATGGCCTGTGGTCTACAAAGACATACATTATGATAAATGATAAATTAAAACAATATTTAATTGTACATTACGAGGGCGACTCTTTAGCCAAGTAAACTAATAACGCATCGGGCTTCTATTAAAAAACTCTTCTTATTATTACCATCTATATTTTTTCACATATAAATATTATTTAATGTTTTCCTGAGTATAATAAATTGCTATAATTATTAGTATCCTATGATTAGGTATTCAATTCAATGAAACTTGCTTTCGATTATTGTTTATGTATTTTGTGATTTCACACCTTTTTATGTATTTAGATTTAGAAGGCAAGCGACATGTGTGATTTTTAATAGTATGATGTAATGAGGTTTTATGAAATGAAGAAGTTGCGTTAATCGCAAACATCCTAGTTCTTAAATCACTTAGTATTGATGGCTACTATAATGTCTTTCAAAATATAAACAATCCGGAGCAAAATATTTGCTTAGAATGATGTCACCGCTAACATGGGATTTTTATTACTTCCACGCAATTCGAGGATCCAGTCAGGCCGGTTTCTGAAGATGTACATCGAATTTGACCATCAACTTTTAGATAAAAATAACATAGTTGATGTTTCGAATGCAAATGAATACGAATGTGCAATATTTAATAACAGCAATTCAAGTTGCACGATTGTATGCCAAAATATTCTTGGGGGGTATATAGGAGTATGCTTGAGGTAATTACAATTTATTTCACATTACCACTCCAATAATATATAGAAAAGTATGTTAATATGCTATTTCAGGGGCAAAGAAGCACTTTAGAAATGAAAGTAGTTAAACAACAGATTTCTAGTGATTCTCTAAACTTGTCTCTACTTTCATTGTTAATATTATTTACAAAATTATTATGAACAATATTATTTATTAACTTTCGAAATAGAGATAAGGCTTTCTTAGCTTTTGAGACACACATTATATATATATATATATATATATATATATATATATATATATATATATAATATACACATTACTAGAGTTTTGTTTTGTTTAAAGGGCAGGCGTTATATTATACAGGTTATATTATACTGAATGTTTATGTTAGTACTATTTGCACCCGGAGGATTGATTTCATTTTATATTGTAACAATATAACATATGTCGCAGAACGGCCTCGTTCTCACGACATCATCTTTAGTTATAGCAGGTTTAGTGGGCGTCATCAGGATAAAATGCGAGCATAAAACACAATAGCCACGGTTTATACACTTTTAATTTAGATTTGATCAACATTATGACATAGTTTAGACCGAGCAGCGGGTTCAGGGCACCCGCTCATACTTTCAACTTCAATACTTTCTTTAAAACTCTCAAAGGTCCAACTCGACCTGTAGCCACCAACCAAATGTGTCACAAAAACTCCTCAGTCTACCCAAGTAGATATTACTCAAAGTATAGAGGGCGCTAACCCCGCTCTGCCATATGCTCTGCTCTGATTGGTCGTTTATTAAATTACAATATTCATAACTTTTATTAGGTTAGAACGATCTTTAAGTTATAGAAACATTCAACAAATCAAATTAAATTACAATAAGAATTTTAGAAGTAATTAAAATGTAAACAAATGATATTGTGCGTTATACATCCAGTCAACGATACGTCCAATTAAAGCTTCCCTCCGACACGGCCTTCCTGACGTATTACACGTGTAATAGGCCGCCCATTATGGATTATCTGCAAAAAGAAAGAGATATTATAGTTCGGCCACTCCTGACCAAGAACATCGTGTACATTTTATCTTCTGCGCAACAACTTCATTCTGGTTTTTTTTTCTGAGATCCGAGTCCTAACAGACTCCAGACTACACACCAAATCAAGTCAGCAGTATCGAAACTGCCACCTCGTCGCCCATCGAGCTACGCATTTTGGGTCAAATATCAAAACACAAATCAAAACATCAAACACAAAAATATCTCCAAATAATACCCAGCTTCTCATTCTATCGATACCACTTTTCAATCGCTACCTCGCCTCTCATTCACTTTGTAATGGCCACCTCGCACCTATTTCACTGGCCACCTCGCACCTATTTCACTGGCCACCTCGCCTCTATTTCAGGTTCTAGTCAACGATACGTCCAATTGTCGCAGAACGGCCTCGTTCTCACGACATCATTTTTAGTTATTTCAGGTTTAGTGGGCGTCATCAGGATGAAATGCGAGCATAAAACACAATAGCCACGGTTTATACACTTTTAATTTAGATTTGATCAACATTATGACATAGTTTAGACCGAGCAGCGGGTTCAGGGCACCCGCTCATACTTCTAACTTAAAACGCTTTCTTTAAAATACTCTAAGGTCCAACTCGACCTGCTGCCATCAACTCAATGTGTCACAAAAACTCCTCAGTCTACCCAAGTAGATACTACTCAAAGTATAGAGGGCGTCTCAACCCGCTCCGCCATATGCTCTGCTCTGATTGGTCGTTAATTAAATTACAATATTCATAACTTTTATTAGGTTAGGACGATCTTTAAGTTATAGCAACATTTAACAAATCAAATTAAATTACATTAAGAATTTTAGAAGTGATTATAATGTAAACAAATGATATTGTGCGTTATACATCCTATCAACAATACATCGTCATGTCGTCATAGTCATAGCTTCCCTCTGACATATATATATTGTTACGACTGAGGTCCCGCCAAAAACAAAATCCACCCGCATGTCTGGAACAAATCACATTTACTACCCATCGGCTTTTGAACTAGTAACATTGAAATGCTTTTATGGTCGTCTTTTGGCATACGGCCTATTGTTGTATTTTAATTAGCCAGGCGTTACAGATTTTATAAAAGTAAAAAACTGATTCTAGGAAATTCGGTCCACGTTGCCGGGTGGACATATTGCATTTGTGCAGTATAAGACAATGGCCCGATTGAGGGAGGAGTTAGTCGAGCGAGAACCACGAACGAAGCGAGACTTTGTACTACAATCGGGAATCTAATAAGTGACGGACTTTGCGCGTTATATGGAATTACGACCTTCTGCATTACGTTTGGACTTGTTGTGTTCGGTTATATTTGTATTTATGTTATACGTGTTTGTATAGTTCTAATAAACTCGATAGTAATTCTAACATTTTAATTCGAGTCTCGCGACTTGTAACAATATCTAAATAGCAATTCTTAATTACCGAAAATTAAGAGGTCTGCTTTTACTCTAATGGTCAATTTTAAGCAGAAAGGATTATAATGCCTTCTTTAGACTCGTTGGAATTACCTCTGTATAAAGTTGACAAAAGATTCAATGTCAATGCTAGAACAATAATAACTAATGTTCATGTACCTAAGTAATGTTTGTTGTTTCAATCAAGTTATTATGTAAACTTAATGTCGCTAACCTTGTTTCTGTTAAAGACTGACCTCAAGTTAGTTAGGGTCGACTTATTTGGCACCTCAGTTACGTGACATCCAAAGACCTTTGTTTTGTACTGCTTCCTAAAACGATTTTGTCTATGATTCAGAATATCGCACATTAACTATAATTGATCAATCGGAAAAAGGAAGTTTCGAGAATAGCGTGCTATTTACACGAAAAGCCTTGTTTAATGTCATTTAGAGATATGTTACGAGTTTTTATATGTTATTATTTTCATAATTGCATTTTTCCGTGTTGCGTATAACGTTGCGTATGAATCTAGTAAGTAGGCACTTCAAGTTTGAGTCGCATTCAATCTTAGTAAATAAATGTACTGTTTTTTTATCTATACAAAAAAATATATGATAAATACAAATAAGGCACCACTTAAACCTACGAGGTTTGCATGTGCGAACACACCCTCGCAATTTCAGAAAAAAAAATAGATTACAAAAAAACCTTATTTTAACTTAGGTATACCTCCATAGGCTTTCACTGCAATGTTGTTTTTCTAAATAATAGTTTTTTAATTTACATTTTATATTTTTGTCATTTAAAGATTCCCTTAGTGAAATGGGCAATAGATTAATTAATTTGGGTATGATGTAATTTGTAGTATTCTTGCCATAGTGGTTATTGTTGGGTGGGATGGTTAGTGTCTGTTTTGAAATTGATGTTGTGTGTGTTTTGTGTTGTTTTCTTATTTGTAATTCTTGGTTTTTAAAGTAGTTTTCTTTAAGTATCATGTATTCTGTTTTCGTTTGTATTGGTAGGACCCCACAGTGTCGGAATAATAGACTGGCTTGGTTCCGGTATCGAACTTTAATATTATGTGGGTAATCTTAAATAGTAATGTTTTTAGGCAACACATACACATTGTCTAATTATAATTATTATCAATCTAAATGTTATGTTTGTAATAAAGGAATATGCAATAGTCTTACTCAGGGGCCGATAACCAGAGTAAATTAAAACAATATTTTACGAAATGTATCCTACCAGGAATCGAACCTGGGTCGTCTGCTTTCTACCGAACTAAGCGAGCCAGCGAAGCTTACAATTAATAATGAAACTTGTTTTCATTAATTTAATTGTAATTTTTGTACACTTTATAAATGTGTTAATATTTTCTATAAAGCTTTTACGAAATATAGTCGAATTCAAAGATTATGCTATATTATTTTTTATATCCGTTTTGTAACAAAGGTATCTTGAATCAGTTTATAGACGATTTCCTGTGAATTTCATCAGTCTTCGTTATATTTGATGCTTAGTATTGTAGCTGACATAGATATTTTTTATATAAAACAAGGCATGTTAGCTTTAAATAGGTACGTGTCCATCACATTTTATCGGTGTAATTTATCATGACATAAATTAAATTGCAGTTCTTTGTTTAGCATCAGCATGTTCAAAAGATTATGAAAGTGTAAAAAGGCATTCGATAATATTTAACATGAGTTGTAAATTTACAATATTGATAGTTGTACTATAAGGTCTATACTGTGATTGTAGTCAAAATAGACTTATTATTTTAATCCATTTTCCGCAGCTTCTCTGGCTTAATTTCGACTAAGTTTTTACGAAAACTTGTATCTTCCACGCTGAAAAAATCATAATTTTGTTTAAGTCTAGAGATCTATCATAGAAAGTTTTCATGCAAGACTGTGAAGAAAAATACATAAAATGAGTTCATGAGATCACAATGACACATATAAAAGCTAACCTTACCATTTGATTCAATCCTATTTTTAAAGTGTTTATTAGGCCACTGGTTCTCTCTCACAGGCTGAAATAGTTAAATTTGCAGTATTTAATAAAATATATGTTTATTGGCTTAAGTATTATTTAATATTGTTACTACTGTGTTTCCCGCATTTGGACTTCTTTTGTTTCTTTGTGTTTAAGAAAAAAAAAACATCCTATTGTTATTGTATTCGTTTATGGCTGCAGGTGTGCAGATTACGTTTTCTTAGTAATTCAGTCCACGCAGGCGATTGTGGTATTGAATAGTTTAGTATAAAACCGGAACAGAGGGTGAGGCAGTCAAGCGACGATTACGATACGAGCAAAACGCGTGTAGTACATTCGATAAGCGATATAGTGACGGACTTCACGCGTTTTATTGGATCGTGCAGTTTGTACTGGTTGTGTCCAGTTATTTTTGTACCTATGTTATACGTGTTTGTATAGTTCTAATAAATTCTATAGTAATTTCAACGGAATTTTAATTTGAGTCCTGCACTCGTAACTATATTATAAAGAACATTCTCCGAAATTTGATAAAAAACTGGTTTATGCGTAAGGTTGTGAAGAAAGAACAAACTTGTAAGCAAACAATTAAAACACGCATGAAAATATAAATACCGCTGTTGGTAATGTTTAGACATTACATGCATGTATCGTAGAAACATTCAGTATTTTAATTTGGCATAGCTGTGCAATATGTTATGATGATGTAAACGAGTGGGTATCCAGTTCCAAATGAGCAATAAGGTGCGATTAGATCA
Source organism: Dendrolimus pini (assembly GCA_949752895.1). NCBI lineage: Eukaryota > Metazoa > Arthropoda > Insecta > Lepidoptera > Lasiocampidae > Dendrolimus > Dendrolimus pini. The sequence continues at coordinate 13,235,424 of OX457133.1, forward strand.
TAAAAGGCGATGTTACATTTGAATCACCATTTAATATGGAAGATGCTACTTTAATACTGGAATTTCAAGCTTCAACTGGATCTTGCTAAATTACATTACGTGATATTTGTATCCATTAATTGGGTTTTATATAAGATGATTTCAAGTATAATTATATACATAATTTAAAGAAATAAATTAACATACACATATAAAAAGTTAAATTCATTTTTGATCACTAATGGAGTCCATCAGCAAAGGGCTTATAGAGAGTTTAGCCTATAAAAATCCCACTGCAGGGCTCGGATCTCCCACTATGAGGGAACGAATAGTATACCCATCACGCCTGTCGAGATTGGCTTAGCAAGTTTTAACACCTGGGTTATCTCGACGTGCAGGTTTCATCTCGATGTTTTTTTCATTATTGTTAGCATGTGGTAATTATAACAATATGCACATTAGGTCAGAAAACTGCCTAGGTGGTGCATGCGTTCCGGCCAGGATTGAATCCGTGCTCTTTGATATTGGGACGTGTGCGCTACCACGACTTAAAAGGCACAGGGTTGCTTCGAGACTTGTAAAAACCACTTCGATATCACCCATGATAAGAAGGCTGGGTTGTATTTCGCGCAATGAATCAGCATTGTCGCCTTTTGAGCACGCTTTCTTCTGGCAGCGATTTGTCACATAATTTTATATCAATTTATTTATAACTTAGTTTATTTTTAACAGTTAATTATATTTTATTACGTTACCTTAACTAATAAAGAGTTATCGCCCATTCATCAGCTATTTTGAAATGTTATCGCATCCATCAGATACTTATTTGTAATTTTTATCCTCAAGTCAACACGAACAAAATTGAATTGTTAACACCATCGCTCACCAGACCATTACGAGTAAACCTTCGGAAATGGTAACTCGAATTATAATTTTGTGTTGCTAGGTAGTGAATTTTGCATTGCAATAAAGAAGGGTCAAACCGCAGCTCGAGCCAAATATTTCTGTGATTAGGTCTACTTTGAAAGTTCCTATGTTTTTTCCAATATAAAAGAAATATATTAAAAACAAATTATTATAATCGTAGGACATATTAAATTTTATTTGTATGCGTTTGTAGACCACGAGCCATAAAAATGGTCCGGACTTTATAGAGACCCCTTCGACAAAGATGTAAATGTGGTGTGACACTGACCGGCGATTATCCCTGTCTGCACCATTTAAAATTCACCCAAGGACAAGCCCCGGTCAGTGAAGTAATGCATATATTTTTCGTTATATACTTTATTGCATACTACTTAGAACTAAAACTATAGTAAAAAAGTACAATTAGCGGTCGTATCGCTATGAGCGATTTCTTCCAGACAACCTTTGGATGGAAAATCACATTTGCACAGAACAAATATGTATAATTATACTGTGTAGAAACTATCTATACCAATAATAACTGTTTATAGCATAAACACATAGAATATATTACTTTATTACATAAACTAAGTATGGTGTTGATAAAAAAAAAGATGATTTAAATAATAAGTACATAAACATAGATTTGACATACATTAATGGAAGTAGTATTTTCTTAAGTTTTTTGGATGGAAAATCACATTTTCACAAAACGAATATTTATAATTACAGTGTGCAGAAACTATCTACATCAATAATAACTGTTTATAGCATAAATACATAAAATATATTACTTTATTACATAAACTAAGTATAATATTGATTAAAAAACATTAGATGATGTAAATAATAAGTACATAAACATAGATTTAACATACATTAATAGAAGTAGTATTTTATTAAGTTTTCGCGACTAGTATACATAATAAAACTACTTTTTTTAACGGTTTTAAGCGCGGTAATTAAAATGATTTTTATCACGGAAGACAAAGATGTCAAGTATCAATGATTTATTGATAAAAGAACATAGCACAATAGTTATGATATATTTAGATCGTAAACTCATTGCATTTTAAGAAAGTGTCCCTTAACTAATTTGCTAAATGAGTGGATTAGGTAATTGTTTTTTCAATTCACGACAAATAGGTTTTAAGTTCGCTGACAAAATGATAGATGATAAAAAATGGTATAGGGCTTTTTTAAGGGGCTTTTTTTAGCGGGAGTTTTGTACGCCATCCTGTGAGAATACTCCGCTATTTATGCGAACGAAGTAGAAATAAATAGTAATTGCTTGTTACCTGCACATACAGACCGGTATAGATCAACGGCCGGCGCAAGGTTGTCGCTAACAACTGGATGTATAACTGAAGGGGGTGTACAATGTATGATATAAGTACGGGAATCTTTTTCCCCTTATGCATCTATTATCGAACGCAATAGAATTTTGAAGGTTTAATAAATATTATCTATACTGTTTTTACTTTTGTATATGCAAACGGTTTGTAATTATTTCGTTTCAATAAATGTCAACATGAAAATTTAAATCACGTGGATAAGATCCTAAATATATATTTTATAAGTTGGTATTTAAACAAACATTAATATTAAAAAACTAAGAATGTTATGATTTTATGGCTAAAATACTTATAACTCGGAACCCTGAGGTCAGTTCCAGAACAGAGTATTGAACGGATGTTTTTGTTTGTTTTACTATATTGGAAAAATAAACCTGGGACTTCGCGTTCCTGTGAACTAGGCGAGTCAGCCACTATACCACAGAAGCCTTCGTCCATAAAATCAAAACTGTAGCAGATTACCTAAGTTTGAGAATAAATATGTAATTCTTCGAAAAGTAATTGTGTAACATACCTACTTTTGTATTTAAAAAAAAGACCTTGAGATAGTAATAAATATGAAAAAAAGTTTTTTTTTCTCCTTAAACAGCGAACACGTTATAACACGAAGTAAATTTAAGTTTATATGTACGTATGACCTTAAAAAATGTTTTCTAATGGAACTTATTTTGAAATAGAACTTTTGAATTGACTTTGGTTTGCTTATAAAATTAAAATGTTATTACTCTATAAATAATTACATACATTTATGAACATCAATCAAATGCTTAACTAAAAAAGACAAGATCAGAAAAGGTTTAATTTATTAAGATAATTTTTGCTTTACGCAATAAAATAATGCGCAATTACTATTTAAATTTTAGAAGTTATTATTAAATTTCTATAACATGATATAAAAAATATAGGTTTTCAATCTATATAATATGTATGAACTGAGTTTTTTTTATAAGAATAAATTATTTTTGTTTAGGTGAAATGTATAATTCTTGCGCGATACAGCATCTAATATATAAAGCACGTAAAATTGATTGACATAAATCACGTCTAGCCATAATGGCGTCAAATTATACGAGGAGCTTAGTACGGGGTCAGACGGTTAGGCAGTGAAAGTGGTCAGTGCTGGTGAACTTTCGTCGTCTGTATAACTGCCGGGAACGCTCCATTATGCGCTGGCGCAAGCGTAGTTCGTGATCGAGTAGCATCCAAATTACATGATCGGAATGTAAATATATTACCGAAGTTTTATTCCTTATTATTATTCAATATACTGAAATATTAGTTACACGTAATTAATATAGTTACGGTGTAGAAAGAAACTAAGTCAATATAGTCTAGTACCTAGCAAAACATAAAGGCGAGTCGAAACCAACCTGATTTGAAGTAATACAACGAAGGACATATTGTTCATGACAACCTAGGTATTTGTTAGTATATTGAAGAAACGCGATTGCAGTGCCATCTATTTAGCTAATTCGTCTATTCTATGGAAACGAATTTATCGGGATATAAAGTATCCTAAGTTACGTCTCGGAATATGAGCTTGCTCAGTGTCGGTTTTCATTTCAATTCGTTCAGTAGTTTCATGTGATGCTCTAACAGACACACAGATAAAAATTCTAAAAACTGCATTTTCGGAATCTCCTAGTCTGAATTATCCCTCCCCCCGATTTTTTCTACTTTATAAACGCATTGTACAAACTCGAACAATTTACAGATTTGTTTAGTATAGATATACAAATTACAGTTTCTTGTTAAGCTTCTAAAGATTAAGTAGTTTGAGGAAAAAATGACTGACATATAGGTAAAGGCAGAAGGACAGACGGATGAACGGAAATGATGATTTCATAAGGCTTCTGTTTTCGCTAAAATAGCTATGGAACCCTAAAAGCGATGATTTCATACAGGATAATATTATCATGTGAGAAAAACAAAGAAGTATAATAAAACTACGTTTTAACGGTTTTAAGCGCGGTAATTTATTAGGTTTTGGTTTGTCCGACGTTTCAGCCGCTTTTCAGTGGCCGTGGTCACGGACGACAAAGGTGACATTTGTCCAACGAGTATTGTTAAAGTTTTATTTAGCCTACCGCCAACTTGTTCATTTTAATTATTTAGTTTAAATTTTGTTTATGGTTATTATTTACTCTATGGGAGCCTTTTAGTGTCGCTTATTCGTTTCATCGGTTTCTAATCATAACGATTCTAAAGAAGTTTCACTTCAAAAATTTCATTTATTATTAAACGCTTTGATAGAAAACAAAGTTTACAGTCTTTGTTTGCAAAGCCTGATATTTGATATTAATTTATCATTATTTAAAGTCACTAGTCTTAAGTAATACAAATCTTTGTCAAATGATATTTATGGTAGATGAAATTGAATGTTTCTTTACTAACAGGCATCTTCATATACTTTTCAGGTAAACCTGGTACAGATTATCCGGTGCTGGGTGCCGTGCCGTACACCAACTTCTACTGCGACGAGCAGGCTTATCCAGGATTCTTTGCTGATATGGAAACACGATGCCAAGGTTAGAAAATAAATTTATAGGTTAAAATGATCTAAATGAAAGTGGCTTTGTTCAGATATTTGTGTTTTTTATGTATTTATTATTTCTTCAAATCTTATGGTCTCGGGAATCAATTAAATATCGGGAATCAATTGAACATCGTGAAATTTGGTTAGTATTTCTATATGTTTTAATAACGGAAATGAACTATTAATATTTTAAAGCTAATGAGCAAAATATCTTCTATCTCTTCGTTTGAACTTTTGTCACATGACTGCTTGAGCATTCGATAAGTACCTACAATTATATAACGCAGTTACAAAAATATCTATTTCTGTGTAGATAAATGAGAAATCTATTATTAAACTACAATATTAGGTATTTATTGTTTAATTTTTTTAAATGTATTTTTGATAAACGAGTAAAACGAGTTAAATAGTTAAGTAAACTCCTTCCAATACAATCCAGTCTCCTATCTATTAAATCTAATATTATATCTACCTATACTTAGCACATTTTTATGTTAGAAAAAAATAATTTAGTTATACCAGGATAGATTTGTTTCAGCATGATTTGTAACTGTCAGCAAATCAGCAATATTACAAACTCATTCTTCTGTTTTTAAATAGTATTAAACTTGATGTAACTGACTTTGTTTCCTGTATTAGCAATGTGCTAATACAGAAAACAAAGTGTTAGGGACACTATGGATCCAAATTTCAAGTAACCGACCTCATGACAATATCTCTAACTAAATATCAATTTTAAATTGAGGATTATAATCCTATGAAATAAACTCCAACGTTCTATACCATATCAGGCAAACAATTGAACAATAATAAAACCAACGTAGGCGTATCCCATTAATAGTGTAATAACTGTCTGAAAAATTACCTGTGAGATCCTCAAACCTTGGCCATGCTGTACCATCATTGATCTAAAATAGTGGTCCGAGGTCAATTAATTATTGCAAAAAGCAACCCGGAAGATGTTCGCCTCACGAAATGTTGGGTCAAAATCGTGAGCTCCGCCATTAAATTATCCATTTATTAACTTATTTATCAAGTTCTCAGGCGTCATCTTATTAAAGTTCACAGCTTTTAATTTTAAATCTGGTAATTAACATTTTAAAGTTGATCGCGTCTCTGCAGGATTAGATAGATTGTAAAAATATGTCAAAACAGGTGTGATTTGTAACCCAATTAATGAACGGTTATGATTGTGAACGTCATGCAAAATGTAAACCACTTTTGAAAGATTAATCGGTTTCCGATTCATACCTGTTATTTGACTGTTAAATTAGTCATTTTGGAATAGGATGTATTTGACGCAACTGAACACACAGTTCTATTTTTAAAAACAAAGGAGCCTTATTTTACACTAGGATATGCCCGCTTCTTCTACGCTTCACGACTAGTACTAACTACTTCTACAACTTCTACGCTTGACTTGAGTTTACCGTGGGATTCTCGGGACACAAAATACCGCAGCGTTGGAAAAAGAATCTAAGCTATTGTTTTTCGTGAAAACTGTGTCAGAATAGGGTAATTTAACGCACCCGAACAACTACAAACTGCTCTCGATAAAATTCCCGCATGATTCCTGAGATAAAAAAGATCACACATTTTATTACATAAAATTCGCTATCGATCAGTGAAAAAATTACATTGGAATTCAAATATTTTTTTAATCGGGGCTTTTTAAATTATTCCCTGAAAATTTAATTGATCGTTATAATAATATAATATTAGCCTTATTTTGCAAATAAAGACTGATTGATTGATTGATTTACAAACAAATATAGAAACAGACCAATTTCAAGTTTCCGTTTCTCTGTAGGTTTTTCTTATTTGACATTTCACTGTATCAATTTGGATGAAACAACCAAAGTAATCAATCAAACCATAAATAAATATCAAATTATTATGTCATTCAATATCATTGCATGTTGTCTTGTCATTTCAGTCTTGGCTTCCAATCCACTTGATTCAATTTTGTTTATCCGTCTAATATCAGCAATTCGATTTTTTTTAAAGAAAGATTTACTTGAGTTTTACTCCGGAAGTCTAAAAGAGATGATCGAAGAGCGAGCTAGTATGCGTACTTATGCATTGACAATATTCATCAGTTCTGAAAGTGCGAGTCCTTAAAGTGATACATATGTATTTGCACGTACCTATATCATTCATTTTAATTCTTAAGTTCCGTTTTAGCATTGGCAGTCCCGTATTGTAAAAAAACAATAGGTACCTATTTATTCGCTTGAAATGATAAATAATCTTTGTAACTTAAAAGTAATGGATTATCATGTCCACCGAGAAATATTTATTTATTTATACACTAAAGCTTACACCGTGGCTGTGCCGCGAGTCAACCATTACTGCGTTCTTCTTGCTTAAAGAGCGGGCGGTACAGGTTACATTTTCTTAAATTTCAATGTATTTGTTCACGGAAGATTAGCTCCCAAACTATCCCATCCCCCATCTATCTGTAAACTACATAAATGACAAAAGTTGATAAAATTGACAAAATGGAGAAAATAAACAAAAATCACAAAACCTATCCTACTTTTCGGGTTAACCTTTGAATAAATCTATCCTAATATCCGGGATGAAAAGTATCCCTTGGCCACCCTCGGTATGTACCGAATTGGTCTAATAGTCTTTTCATAAAGCATAACAAACAGAGAGATCAGTATATTTTATCCCGGAAACTATCCCATTTTTCGGGATAAAAGGATCGTACGTACATCCTCATACACATCTATGTTATTGTAGTAATATTAGCTGTATTAGCTTATGATAATGATATAATAATGATTTTGACCGTCATAATTGTTTTTTTTTAAATTTCAGCATGGCACTACTGCGACATCGACGGACGGCAGGCGTCATTCCTCTGTCCAAACGGGACGGTCTTTTCTCAGGGCGTCGCTTCCTGCGACTGGTGGTTCAATGTGCGCTGCGCTTTATCCCCTGCTTTATACCCCCTGAATGCCCGACTATACCGACGCAAGAGGAAACAGTCCCGGCCCAAACCCCATAGACTTATAGACAAGAAACTTGTTGATGAAATATTTTTGTAAATAAATTTACCTATTTAGAATTAAGTTTCATAATGTGATAAGATATTTTTAAGATTGTGATATTGCGTTTTTGCAATTAATAAAATATTGCTTAATTATAATTATTGTCTTGATTAATCTTTTTAATACAAAGCGTATTAATTAGCTTCATACGTATGTTAGTATGTATGTAACGGAATCTTTCAAGTTAAATTTTATCGACTTCCCGGTTTCCGATTGAGCTGAAATTTTGATGCAATAATATGGTACCATGGAGCTGATCTGATGATGGAGTCGGAAGGTGGCCATAGGAACTCCTGTACTAAACAAGATAGAACCGTCATGTTTGGGCTCGTTTTACTTGTCTTGGCAAGCACTCTGCTGCTATATGATATGCAGGATCTCAAAAGCTTGTATTTAAAAACCTTTTTAAAAAAGCTTATTTTTACATAACGTTACATTTTATCATAAGAGTGTATTTAATTCTTTTTTCAAAGTTTCCACGGAGAAGGGAATTAAACCACTAAATAATCACTAAAAAATGAAAAATAAATAATAGTTGAAAAAAACTAAAAAATACGCTTTTATAGAAAATCCAACAAAAAAATAGAAAATAAATGGGTGCTTTTCAGGATATTATCACAATAACCCTTCTACTCATATCTGTTCATAAAATATTTATAACTATTGATACCATGCACCCTCGCTTTTCTTACAATAAAATAATTTTTCTTACACTATTTTTAATTCAAATTTATTGAAATTTATTTTCTATTCTTTAGTTGGTTTTTCTATAAAAGCGTATTTTTTAGTTTTTTAAAACAATTATTTTATTGCCTGAAACAGACAACAGGCAGGTAGCCTACCTCATGCAAGGTGGTTGCCGACGTTGCCGTCGGCTATGGACGCTTACAACACTAAAATTTAGAGAGTCGCCGACGTGAATTTGTTACTTTTGTGTAGGTAGCACCGTAATGAAACAGTGCGTGCGCTATTTAGATAACTAACGTTCAGCCGAGTAACTCCTATTTTGTTGAGCCTCCTCCAAAACCCCCAAACCCCCCTCAGGCTATGCCCCTGTATAAACCTGAATATTTTTTTACTACTAGATTTTAATCCACCATTGAATAGTAGTATATAGAATACAATGTCTATTTATATTATCTGATTATAAATTATCTATAAAATAATTTAAATTGAGATAAAATTGAGATTTATAAGAAATAAACCTTGTAACGATTCAGCCAGTTAATGTCAATATAATATTAACCTAATTAATAATAATTTGCTATTGCGACAGTAAATTGATTGATTGATTTTGTTTTTAATAAGATTTTTAGGGCTTCACGGTTGCTAGGCATAACTTAGACGAGGTTTTAACCGTTTCAATTGTCATTTTGTGTCTAAATTTGAAACCTCGGTTATATTTTTAATCTCTGCTATGTAAAAGTTAAATAAAAATGAAATAAACTTCACACAAAAATTAAGGAATCAAGAAAAAATATAAAATTAACGGCTGGCTGGATTAAATTGAAATTCAGTAAGGTTTTTGTGGCTGAGCTGGTGCGTACCTTGGACAACGGGTCATTATGGCGATGCAGCGAGGAAACGTAGCCAGCCTTCTGGGCACCACACCCATAGAAAACGGTGATCTCGGCTCAGTATTCTACTTATAGTCATGAGGGACTATGCGTAGAATACAATATAAATAATTTTTCTTTTATTATACTAGTTTATAAATATAAAAAGTGAAGTAAATCACAAAAACTAAATGTTAAATAAATTTTACGTTCTTCATTTTTACGGAACCCTTTGATTTTGGGAAAAGGTAGTTGTAGGTGCGAGCGCTGAGACGAGCGTTACACGAATAAAATCAGGCAAGTGCTTGTCAGTCCTCCTGCAATCAAAAGTTCCGTAGAGACGAGGAAACAACTTAAGGCGCCTGATACTTTTCGAGCATATTAAAATAAGCCGTTTGCTTGGCATGGGTTTTATAATTAAAATCCTCTTCTAGTCACAATGCTTTATTAATTATTATCGATCTTTACAATTAACAATCGTCCATTTCTCGGCGCGTCCATAGAGAGAGCTGGCATAGACAAAACATATCATAGTGTTGCGACTATGATACACCGTTAATAGTTGAAAAGAATATTTTATCAGGTACTGATTTTAATAATATGAAGATCATTTTTGCAGTTTAGCTTCAATTTACTTTTGAAATATAGTTAAATATTATCAGGCTATTGAAGATCCAATTTTTAAATTTCTGTACCTTCCATTCCTTCTAACTGAGCAGAATGGACTATGCCGTAATTACTAAAATAATAATATACTTAATTTAAATATTCACTTGATTGAATATAGTTAACCATTGCTAAGTATTCTTGAATATTCAAATTTTAGAATAATTTTCAAGAAGTGCATCGGTTGAAAGTCAGACGTACGAGTATATGATATACCTACCCTTAACCACTTATTGTTCGTTTGTTTCATTTTTATTACATAGTCCCGCGCTTAAGAAGAATTTTACATGCTCCATATAGTTCTGTGTATTAGATATATCGGTCCTTTAAGATCTTTAATGGCTGGTTCCTACATCTTACCGACCGCATTGGACATAACCTGCCGCGCATAACTGTCTAATGTCAAAATTCGGCCAAGTAGGGCAAGTGAATGTATCTTATACTAATATTAGTATAAGATATAAGATATTTATATAAAGCTAAAGAGTTTGTTTGTTTATTTGCTTGAACGCGCTAATCTCAGGAACTACTGGTCTAATTCGAAAAATTCCTTCAACGTTAGATAGCCCATTTATCGAGGAAGGCTATAGACTATATATTATCACGCTAAGACCAATAGTAGCGGAGCACCAATGAAGAATGATTCAAAATCGGGGATATTTTTTCAACTTTCTTTTTTTTAATTATTTCAAGCGGACGAAGTCGCGGGGAGCTTGTAGTAAGATATATGAACCGGACATAAGTCCACCTATTATACATTTAACCTGAAGAAAGTATTATTAAAGAACATTAAAAGTAAACGGGAACAGTAAATCCTTGTGGGAGTCAGTTATATTACGTTATATTATAACAGTGAAAGAATAGTCAAATAAGTAGGTATCGCAGTTAGAATAAGTATTTAATTGGAAGATTGAGAGAGGTCGACGAGAGTAATCTAAATTACTGTCTAAAGATTAACGTGAGATTAAAGCTTCTTAATTTAGATGTTTAAAAACTCACTGGATTGACAATTAGGTACCGAAAAAATAGTTTAAATTATATTACTGAGGCTGATTCTGTGTAAATTCGGCCTAGGTTATGTTACTTACATAAAAATTTAAATATATGATAGATTTTCGAAGTGAAACTTTTTTAGAATCGTTGTGATTTAAAATTTGATTAAAGAAAAAACACATGAATCTATAGGACTATAAGCCAGTGAGAGAATGAGATACGAGTTTTGCAATGTGCAGCACAGATTATAGTGTCAATAAGGCCGATGATTAAACATAGGCCCAATTTGGACCGAAATAAAACTGATAATAATATTTTTTAGACTAAAAGAGTGAATAATTGAAAGTGATACTTAAGAATAATATGTTGATGTATTTAGGCTAAAGGAATTATATTTATATTACATATACACATCTGCGTGGAACGGTCAACAACTATAACATTATCTCAGATGAAAAGGTGATATAAGTTAAAACCTCATGAACTAAACTATCATTTTTATGTTTAGAAGAACAATTTTTTTGAAGTGAAACTTCTATATAGAGGGGGTCTTACGATTTTTCGCTCACGAAAAAGCGTCACAGTCACGTGGTCTAATACTTATATTTTTAAACTCGTGATATCTTTCGAATGGAATGCCCAAATTGAATAATTCAAAAAGTTATATAAAGCTATTGAAGCAGTCTTGAATATGAAGTAAAATTTATTTTGATAAGGATTAATACCAAGATACAAATAAAGAGCCTTTTCTAGCGACGGCATTTTAATTAAAATTTTAAAATAAAAGAACACTTATTGTGGCATAACTATAGTAGTTAGATGTATAGTGTCGCGACACTTTTTGTAAATAATGATATGTTCTGCAAAGTCGTAGTACATTATTTTATTCTATTATCAATAGTTTTCGCAGCGCACGCGATTTTAGGTATTTTTTACACCTTGGGTTACATTATTAGAGTTTTAGTAAGGACGCCTAATTTATTTGTAAATATAATATACCCTATGTCACCCGGGAATAGTGTAGCTTGGCAACAGTGAAAGAATTTTTCAAATCGGTTCATTACTTTCGGAGCCTCTTCATCAAAACATTGGAAATATTTTTCTGTTAACATAATTTGATCTCCGAATGAAGTTGATGACGAAAGATACGCATTTGTTAATGTTCCGTTGTGTGTGTATAAGTTTAGAGTAGACTATGAATGTTTTTTTTTGTTCCGGATCGAATTCAGTTTTTTGTTTGATAAAATATGTTTAAATAAAAAATGCATTCATTAAAATGTATCTAACCTAACCAAATCATAATTTGCAGTAAATGTGTGCTGAGACACATATTAGAAGTGAAACTTCAACGGACAAGTTGAAAAACGAATCGCAACGGACAAGTGGAAAAAACTTCAACTGACAAGTGACAAAATGAATCGCAACAAAATTATAATTTGAAGTTTTACCGGTAGATTGTTAATGTACTAGTCCAATTTGAAAACCTGTCCTAACCTCAAGTTTATGGGGTCGCCACCCTTGTCCCCCGGCCGCCATCTTGGAAAAAGGGGTGAAAACACTTTTTTCGCGATATCTCGGAAACTATGCGTCTTACAAAAAATTCGTAGTCTTAATTTGTAGCAAATTGTTTTGCCTACAAATATGTTTATATAACTTTTTGCACTAAATTAAAAATTAAACAAGTTATAAGCAAAAAAGTGAGAACTTTTTTATTCATTGCTAACTTTTTCTTTACCATAGAACTTACCAAATTTAACTTATCGAATGTTAAGCAGGTAGAAAAGGTCCCCGTTTTCACCGCCACCTATGAGGTAGAGTCCGTAGGCGCGTTTTTTTTATGTATGTTCTGGCGAAACATGCAACAACATTATGGAGATATCAAAGTTAATGGAAGAAAATGAATTTGAAGATGAACTTCCAACTATGACTCCAATTTTAACTCCTGTCATTCCTCAAACTTTCACATTTGACGTTGATTTAGGTTCTGAGCCACAGCCTGGACAATCGAAGAAAAGTCGATTAGAGTAGCTAGCTAATAAGTGATTAAAAATATTATCATGTCGAGGATACCTATTATTTGCGTAAATACAAACATACATTTTATCGTTTTTATATGTATACAGTTTTTTATTCCCAGTACATATAGCGTCTATGTCCAAAGTAGGTACTCATACATTTCCTTCATTACTCTCATACTTGTAATAACTGTATGCACTACCAAGCCAAGGATCACCCGTGTATGAATGACCCACTGGCAACCGTGGGAATTTTATGGCACTTATTAATAGTTCTATGTCCATTCTATAGGTGATGGTTTTTGCTTCCCACATTGTCAGCGTATTTTCAGAAACGCCTTATGAATTCATGCGAACAGATACTCTATACGAAATTGGCTGCTAATATTTATGTCTCGGCTTTCTGTATGTTTATCTGTGGTCTTGCCACAGAATCATTTCTTTCGCGAAGCGCGCCAAACGCACGCGCGAGTTCCGAGCGGACTATTTAACGCGGGAAATTCATTTAACGACAGTGTTGACGTAAATAACTTTATATATGCTCGCGATATAAATTCAACAAAAGAACACTTTCAAACGGTAATGACATTGGAATATAGAATGGAGGTTTTAATGCTTATTTTATGCGGTGAGTATACAAAAATTAATAATAATTTGATTGCTTAAAATAAAAGTGTATAAATGTATCATAGCTTATTTAGTCTAGAGGTTACTGCTTCAATAAAGTTTCCGAACGAAGTGTAAAATTAATTCTTTAATCAGTTTATACACCAGAATTTTACAGGTTATTATCTCATAATGTAACTTTCGGAAATTAAAAATTATTCTTGAAATGTTACGATAAGTGCTTAAAATAGAAGAAAGAATTTTAGTACTGGTTATTTTATCTTCTAATGTATGTATATATATCTGTATGAAAAGATATAGTTTAAGTAAGTACTATTCATCTTTCATTAATTTAAGTTCATTTTATTATCAGCTCTACCGACAATTTGTTTGTTTGGTTATCGATTTATTTTTTCATCCCGGAAATGGTTCCATGGGATAAACGAAATTTAGTGCTCGAAAGCGAGTGGTCAGAGTTAATATAGACAGATATTCATAAACAAGGACTGTAATTAAAACTGAATCAATCAACCTACGTAACCGGTGTGAAAGTTTATTTTATCGACACAAGTAATAAAATGAATTTTTATTACAATACATTTTTCTCCTGACGTATGTTGTTAAACACAATTCTGCGTTGTATAAACTTTTGGAGGACAACTGCTTTAATTAGTTTCTCGGAAATCCTGTAAGATTTTTTATTACGTAAAAAGCTCTGGATTTTGATAAAACTTGTCATATAAATCTTGCGCGCATCCGCAATTTATTTCTTATTGTATGTACTTACTGAAAACACTTAATATTAAACATTTTATGATAATTAATGAAGCGAAGCGAACACGAAGCAAACATTTAACCAGCATTGTAGGGAGTGGAGATTTTTAGTATCTATCTATCCCTATGGACAACAGGCGGAATGTGGGCCTATACAATTTTTCACTAAAAAGAATCGGAATACCATCGTGTAACTTGCAGCGTAAACGTCCTATTTTATAAGACTTTAAATTTATTTATTTTCTTTCTATAAACCCTTATGTAAACTAAATATGACTACTTTTGTTTTGATCAAGAGTTGTATGTATGGATTATATTTCTTATGCATCGGTCTTGGGATGGAATCGATGCTTATAAAATTTGGTTTTTCGGCAATTACGAAGAGCATATAATAATAATTTTATGGACACGTGTAATTTGAATTTGAAGTTCCAGTAAACTAAGTCGCGTGAAAATCCCATATACAACTGTGGTCAGTCAAAATTAGATTCACTCTGTAAATTAATGTAATTTAAATTTTATTATTATTTTATTTGGGGAGCTAACAGCTGTAGTCTTACAAACTAAAGTTACAGAGATAACTAAAGAGTAACTTGAATAGTTAAACCTCCACAGATGACTAAAGTAACAAAAGGAAGACAGAATATTTACTGTGATAAAGTAGAACCCTATTTTAAACAGATTTAATAACTAATAAAACTACGTTTTAACGGTTTTAAGCGCGGTCATTTATTTGATTCTGGTTTATCCGACGTTGACGACGACGACGACGTCTTTGTCGTCCGTGACCACGGCCGCTGAAAAGCGGCTGAAACGTCGGATAAACCAGAATCAAATAAATTACCGCGCTTAAAACCGTTAAAACGTAGTTTTATTATGTATACAAGTCGCGAAAACATAAGAAAATATCAGATTCAATAACTGTAAATATCTACTATAGAAATAATAGTACCTAAACATATTTTAATTGATACTTCTTGCACCATCATTCAACCTTGGATATGGCGACAAGTAAATTACCATTACTGTACTGTTATTTGTTTTTTTTTTTGTTGGAAGTACTAGTTTGAGACAAAGCTATTTTTGAAGCGAGTTATGTTTCTTACATTCGTTGCAATATAATCAGAGAAAATGTGTAAAAGAAACCATCGTTTAACCGTATTCAACGCAGTTCATGAAATTAGTTAATTAAAGTGCCTCTGCCCCGGTACGGTCTGTCTTAGGGCTGATGAAGCGTCTTGAAGCTGAGACAGCGTGTTGGGTGGGATACAGAGTGTGGGACACCATCAGCTCAGTGGATTGACGATCTTCTTATGGTCATCGGTAAGGGCTGAGAAAAGCGGAGAATTGAGGCATATATTGCACTTTATTGTACACTTTATCTTAGATCCTAACTTGGTGACAATGGGGCTAGCTTAGGAGCATACTTGTTCGAATAAAGAAAAAAAATGAATATCGGTCCACATTGACGGAGAAATTGCGTAGCATAAATAAAATACATTCAAATTGAGACCTTCTTTTGGAAGTCGGTTAAAAATATATCTGTTATGTTATGAATATGTCTGGTCAAAGCTGGATATTCTAGACGTTGTATACTAAAAAAAAACTAAAAAAAACACGCTTTTATAAAAAATCCAACAAAAAAAACAAAAAATATAATTTAATATAATATAAAAAAGCGTGGGGTGTATTCAATTAATAATATAATATCTTAAAAAGCGCTTTGAATACACCCCACGCTTTTTTATATTATATTAAATTTTATTTTTTGTTTTTTTAGTTGGATTTTTTATAAAAGCGTGTTTTTTTTAGTTTTTTTAAACTATTATTTATTTTTCATTTTTTAGTTGATTTTTGTTTAAATGTTTTTAAATACAAGCTTTTGAGATCCTGCATATCATGTAGCAGCAGAGTGCTAGCCAAGACAAGTAAAACGAGCCCAAACACGACGGGTCTATCTTGTTTAGTACAGGAGTTCCTATGGCCACCTTCCGACTCCATCATCAGATCAGCTCCATGTTACCATATTATTGCATTGTCACGCGATATAAACATACGAGCCCAAACACGAAGGGTCTATCTTGTTTAGTACAGGAGTTCCTATGGCCACCTTCCGACTCCATCATCAGATCAGCTCCATTGTACCATATTATTGCATTTTGACGCGATATAAACATACGAGCCCAAACACGACGGGTCTATCTTGTTTAGTACAGGAGTTCCTATGGCCACCTTCCGACTCCATCATCAGATCAGCTCCATGGTACCATATTATTGCATTGTCACGCGATATAAACATACGGGCCCAAACACGAAGGGTCTATCTTGTTTAGTACAGGAGTTCCTATGGCCACCTTCCGACTCCATCATCAGATCAGCTCCATGGTACCATATTATTGCATTGTCACGCGATATAAACATACGGGCCCAAACATGAAGGGTCTATCTTGTTTAGTACAGGAGTTCCTATGGCCACCTTCCGTCTCCATCATCAGATCAGCTCCATGGTACCATATTATTGCATTGTCACGCGATATAAACATACGGGCCCAAACACGAAGGGTCTATCTTGTTTAGTACAGGAGTTCCTATGGCCACCTTCCCACTCCATCATCAGATCAGCTCCATGATACTATATTATTGCATTGTCATCGACCTTTGACAGGTGTGCAAAGTATGAATTAAATCTGATCGTTCAAAGTAGGACAAAATCGAGCTCAAAGGGGTCGGTTACAGACATACTGACATACAAGTGAAGCTAATATAAAGCGTGTAAAAAGAGGCAAAGAGTTTGTTTAATGACATGTAAGAAACCACAGAGTACATTGAATATATGGAGAAACTCTTTGACATTACCCGTGGTCAGAAGGCTGGCTCATATTTTGCACAACAAGTAAGTATAATGCCATACAGCGTGGTAATGCAGCCAGCCTTCTGAGCACGCTCCCCGTTGGCAGTGATCTGCTATTATTATATATTTTAGTTTCAATGTCTTTGTTTTTTTATTTGTAATATTATTTATGTTCCTCAATATTTTATCATTACTATTTAAATTCTTAAACAATAGAAAAAATAATATTATATCATTGTCTATATTCTCTATATATACTGAAATTCTTTAAATATATTGCGATCCGTATTTCAAAACGTAATTTCTGTTCTAAATATTCGTAGAATTTGTAATAATATGAAAATGTCACGGTTACTTGGTTCTTGTATACGGAAAAAACTTTTATTTATATTTAAATATTGTTTTCATCTACATAAACTAAGCTTGTAACCATGAGAGATAGCATAGCAATAAACTTGCATGATTAAGTTCTTGATCAATTGACAAACCCGACAAAAAACACATATTAGATTTAAAACAATATAGTAATTATTACAAATACACATCGATTACGCAGCATTATTAGAAAGTAATGTTTGAACGTCGTAATTTTACAATTTAAAGTTGAGTAGTATAATAAAATATTACTGGTCTTGATCAACATAGTAAAAGTTTCCTCCGGATATTTCATTATCTGAGGTAAATGGTACTATTTTTGTCATTTAGTGATACGCTTCGCGTTCAATGCCAATGCCGTTACACGGAAACAGTATGGCGGCTTGGATATATTTGAGGTCTGCGGTTACTCTTAAGACTCTATAAAATATATCAATTGGTTTCAGACGAACAAAATAGGTATCCGAACCCCGGGCTCTCAGAATGAAGCCGACTAAAAAGGAACCCAATCATATTACACTGGGTCACGAAAGATTTGTATTAAATAATCGCATCAGTATTGGTAAAGTTGGAATAGATCCCAGTGGATACATTGCTATAACCCACACACAGACTCAAACCATGTATATTCCGTGTGGAGTTTGAATAACAAAAAGGCTTCATTTCATTTGACGCTTTTGTTCAAGTAGGCTCCGTCTAGTTACCTTTTTGGTTTAAGAAATTGGTGTTTCAAATATCTTAGACCAGGTATAACGTTACACCTTGCAAAATTATTTGCAACCATACAAAATAACTATGCTTGAAAGTATTTCAAAATGTTTGTAACAGGGTACGCGTAGTATGCGAGGGTATGATGCATTATTAGTAAATAAATTTGAATATTTTGCACTTTATACCTAACAAGTAAGTACTTTGATTTTCAGTAAGGCAGAAATTGACTTTTGACCATATCGTAGGGGAACCAACCTTTTTATTTTAAGCATTAGCATATGTACTTGCGTCGATGAAATTAGTACATAATCGTTCATCATGTTCAATGTAAGTAAGTAATTAATTCTGTACACTACACTATTACACTTCTCGTTGTTCAGATCAGATCGTTCAGATCAATTACTTAGGTACTAATGGAAAACTAATATGTAGAATAGAAGCTTTTTATATGTAATCAAGGCAGCCAAACATTAAGCAAGATAGCTGAATCGTTTTTAAATTCCTTTATAAGTTAAAACAGTTTTTCTCGTTTTATGTAGTTGTTGTCACCAAATGATATGTTATGTCATATTAGGGGCGTTCAACAAAAAATGAGAATGACGTATAAACTCTTTGAAACCAAAACAAGTTAATACTGGCTGGTAAGATTGGAATATTGATTAGATATAAAAAAGGAAAATAATTTGAATTTATTTTTTTAAATGTAAGTGTAACTGTCTATCATAACATGTTGTCAATAAAATTTAAAAACTTCGTTTAAAAAAACCGACTTCAAAAACTAAAAAACTAAAATGTATAAAATAACGTATTTCTAAAGCTATTATTATTAATATATATTATCTAAAACATCTTAAAATCGGTGCTTAGTAATTTTCAAAATATAGTAATTTTTATGTTTTACTTTGCACCGACTTCAAGATGTTTTAGATAATATATATTAATAATAATAGCTTTAGAAATACGTTATTTTATACATTTTAGTTTTTTAGTTTTTGAAGTCGGTTTTTTTAAACGAAGTTTTTAAATTTTATTTGTTACTTTTTAGTGTCTAGCTATGTATGGGAGGACCTACGAATGGTGCCGCGCTTCTTAAAAAATATAGGTCCCAAGAACCGGGAACAAAACAATGTTCGTAAAATGGAAACTACTGGGCCAAACTATGTAAAATTTTTAGGGAAACACATGGCAGCTATTCCGCGTCGAACAAAAAAAGAATCACGTAAATCGGATCATAAATCACGGAGTAATCGGCGAACATATGGAACGGAGTGAAAATTATTTCCATGAAAAATGTTCATAAAATGAAAACTAATGGGCCAAACTATGTAAAATTTTTAGGGGACCAATTGGAAGCTATTACGCGTCGAATAAAAAAAGAATCACGTAAATCGGATCATAAATCACGGAGTAATCGGCGAACATACATAAAAAAAAGCAAAAAAAAAAAAAAGATCCCGACGAATTGAGAACCTCCTCCTTTTTTCGAAGTCGGTTAAAAATGGAAAAAAATAATTGCACGTATTAACAGTATTAACTATATGTGCTTGAAAAAATTTACTACGTAACGAGTTTATTAAGACTTACAGGATACTTTGGGAGTAAACTGCTTAAATTTAAACGTATAAGACAACGTAAAACGTAAAACATTATTTTAACAGACCATCGTCTGTACGTATATAGTATATATTACGTTCCTAAAATGCGTAATTATCAATACGATTTTATTTATTTATAATATTTTGGGATTGAGTAATTTGGGGACTAATTTAAACAATGGATTGATTACTTTGGGAATAAACTCAGTTTCCTTTTGAGTACTTTGGGACATCAAAACAATATTTTTTAATTTAAAATTTATGACTTTAAATAAAAGAATGGAGAACTTGGAGAACCAGCCCTAATTCCTAACTATTGTCAAGGTTGAAGGAGGCTCTGAAAGGATAGAGATTCGAAAATGTTGGGGCAGTAATCGCTGCAGTACTGGAATTATAACGTGCTGAGGATGAAGAATTTTTTTAAGCAAGGAATTTAAGCATCCAAAAAGGTATTGTAAATATTGTTACGAGTGCGGTACTCGAATTAAAATGCTGTTGGAATTACTATAGAATTTATTAGAACTATACAAACACGTATAACACAGGTACAAATATAATTGGACAAACTGCACGATTCAATAACACGCGCAAAGACCGTCACTATATCGCTTATGGAATGTACACGTCTTGCTCGTATCGTAATCCTCGCTCGACTGCCTCACCCCTCCGTTCGGGCATTGTTTTACACTAACATATACCATACAACAATCGACCGCGTCGACTAAATTACTAAGAAAACGTAATCTGCACACTTGCGGCCATAAACGAGTACAGTAACAGTAGGATGTTCTTAATTACAAATTGTAAACGCAAAGTAAACAAAAGAAGTCCAAATGCGGAAAAGGTAATAAAGCAGGTGTACATTCACTTTGTCGGCGTGTAACAATATTATACTAAAAGGTGACTATATCGAAATATAAAATAACATTTAATCAAAGTTAGCGACAACATATTCATTCTCAGTTTTATTGAACGCCCTGCGTATGTATAACGTTACATAAAACAATGTGTGCTGAAAATGATATTCTGAGATCATTATAACGAAACTTAAAACTGCGACCTTAGATTGCTTTCTGTCTATACCAACTATCACAAGGTTGAATCAAAGACGAAAGATTTGTAAAATGCATTGTGTAACATTTAGAATTTTAATAAGTTAATAATTTAAGCCTTGTTTCATCTTTCCGCATACTTGTTTATACTTACATATATTAAAATTGTTTAAATGTTCATTTAAAATAGTTTTGAAAGTTTTTAAAATTATACATACCCATGATTTCGCAATCATTTCTGCATAATTCATTATTATTGATTTATATATATAAAATCTTTACCAATTCTAATTATCTATTAGCTTACCTAATGGTAATCTTAACAAATTTAGATGCTGTATAGCTTCGTATATAAATAATTTTTAGAGCAGAAAATCTTTTTGCCTGTTTACTTTCTCTGTAGGTCTTTGTATTCAGTAGTGTTCTTCAATTTCTTTAGCTTTATAACATTACATAAAATTGAGATGTCTGTCCGTGATGTGATAATAAATGCCAAAAAAGTAAAAATAGCTGTTTTTTACGATGTGTATTCATAAACGACCGCTATCAAAGTTTCTTAGTCTGTCTGAAAGTTTGTCTCGATTAATTTCCTTTTTCAGACATGGCTAAACGGATTTTAATTAAAATGTTAGGAATGAAAACAGTAATGTCTAATTTTTAATGTGTCCTATTTCGATATCTTATAGGGTTGACCAAATATTATTAGAGATATTTGTAACTCCACCCCTCAGGCTAATAAAGCTATAGACGGAGCCTGTGTAAACAAAAGTTTTTAAAACCTTATAGTTTACGTCTGGGTAGATTATAGTAATGTATCTACTGGAAACTATTCTACCTTTATCCTACTTTTACTATTTCGATTATTTAATACTAAGTTCTCGTAATGCACTGTGCCGTGGTCGGCGTCTTATTCCGAAATTGGCTTCCTTTAGCCTTTAGGCTTCACTCTGAGAACGGAAGTGGTGGCAAAATGGCTAGCACACGCTCCCCAAACTCAAAGAGCCCGGGTTCCAATCCTGGCCGGAACCTAAGCCGGACCAAATGTGCATATTGTGACAATATTGTGACCACATGTTAATAACGGTAAAGGTAAAACATCGTGATGAAATCTGCATATCGAGATAACCGATGTGTCAAACCCGCCAATCCACCTTGGAAAAGCGTCGACGGTATAGACCAGGAGCAGCAAATTTATGGGCTTTTATTATACTCTGAGTGTTTGGGGGTCTACCTATTTGGTTCGCCTGAGCTCCACGCAATCTAAGTCGCGGATATAGCTAATATTTAATATAAAAGGATATTATTTATGTTATTTTAATAAGAGTTAATTTAATCAGTTATTAGACTAAGGTTTACAATGCAATGTAAAAACTAATTATAGGTGAACACAACTTGCAGTATTATTTCTTTACTCTTATTTACTTAGATTTTAATAATAAATGTAACAAAAATGTGTAGGGTATTTAAATTAGTCTGTCCGTCAGTCTGTATAATGAATGTCCTGTTGGGCTAAACGTATCTTTTTATAAAATGAATTTTTGGAGTCGAAGTGAATGTCAGTAACATCACTGCTGCTGTTGAGAATTCTACACATTCTAGAGATAGGGGAGTTAGCAGATTTAAAATTAAAATAGATTGCTATCTATTTTATGATATCGACAAAGAGATTGGTCTTTTGTTGTATTGTTCGATTAAATTTTATGCCAACAGTTTGCACGATTATAAACTATGCATTATAAAGGTGTATAAGTTAACTACTGCGTACATACATAAATGTGATTCATTTTTGCTTTCATATTAATAAACTAAACATATTAATAAAATATTATTTTTACTCGATACTTTGTGTTTAAATGTGCGATATTGTAATAAAAAGAAATGCCCTTAGTTATAGTAAAATACAATTTCTATGTGTACAATATGCGTATTGTTACATTTTATTTGGTTGTTCCTTTTAAGATTAATAATTTTTAATTGACGTTAATACGTAATCAATGTTAGTATCATCCCGTTAACAGTGTACCCACTAAGCTTGTCAAAGCGTATTGACAGGTTTTGTACATAGGTAATTTTAATTATTGTTCATCATAATGTTTTCCTTCACCGTTAACGCATGATACTAACATGGAAAATAATACTATGTAACAGTATTTTTTTTATTAAGAGTATTTCTAAGCTCCATCACATTAATTTTTCAGCATTATGCATTTTTAACCGATTTAAAAAAAGGGGAGGTTCTCAATTCATGTGTATGTTTCTTTTGTATGTTTTGATGAAGAAATCGAGTAATACTCGATTTCTTAATCAATTCTGAATCAATTTTCAATTTATTTCTTTTAATCGAAAGAGGATATATACTTCCGAATTGATCCCATAGGCAACATGTCAGTATCTGATTAGTAGATACCAGGAACATCAAGAATAACCCTTATTAAAGAACGCCGAGCGCCTATATTCTTAGAAAACAAAGCTTGTATACGCGTGCCAGTATTACATTTTCTACAGGCGCTTAAGTTTTTTTGTATGCATATTATGCGATTTCTCCGTCAATTGTGATTTTCATTTTTTTTTATTCTATTGTCTATACTCTCGAGGTGGTCCCATGGTCAACAAGTCAGGATCTGATGAATGCATCCCAGGGAAATCGAGAGCAACCCTTGTTTACGAATGTCTACATCGAAGAGCGTATACGCGTGCCAGTAGTACAAATTCTACAGGCGCTTAATACATTATGTCTGAACCTATTCAAGTATTCGCGCAGCTGAAAAGTTAAAAATATTTTTTTTTAACAAAAACAAAACCGACTTGAAACTTGAAGTCGGTGCGAAATCAATCATTAAAATTACTATATTTTGCAAATTTCTTGTTGTTTTTTTTAAGTTTCACTTGGCACCGACTTCATAATGTTGTAGGAAGCAGTCGGTTAAATATTTATTTTTTGCTTTTTAGTGTGAAGTCGGTTTATTTTCTGTAAAAAAAATATAATGCAGGATTAGCAGACAGGTAGACGGCCCACCTGACGGAAAGCGGTTATCATCGCCTATGGATATTCGTAACGTCAGAGGTGCTACCAGAGTGCTGCCGCTCGCTCAGAATGGTGACTGGAACCTGGCCACTCATGCCAGAACACAACCCAGAAATGTCAACATACTCTAGACCAGGAGTGGTGGCCATCTAGAATTTATTGCCTCTTACGACAGGGCGCCCGGCTGCAGGAAATTGTGTCCTTTCTCCGCTCCTGTCCAGATAATTTAAAAAGTAAAAAAAAGACATATTTTCAAGATTGCGAGCTAAGATCTCACCACTTGTCATATAGATTACATACACCTACTCAATTTTATCCATATGGAGCCAATGGTTTGTACAAAATGACTGTACCATACAAAGCCAGACGAAGAAACAGACGGATAAACATGACAGTTTTTAAGGATTCTGTTTATGCTAAACGTCTACGAAACCTTAAAATGTGAGAAAGTACAAGAGGCTTTCCTTTTGCTTATAAAATCATGCACAATATTAATTAGATGTTAATAGTGAATTTCATACTTATAAATAAAAAAAAATGAAGTTCGAGAACATTGTAATTTAATAAAATGTAAAACTTAAATCAATTAGGAGAAACCAGTTGACGTTATCTTCGATTTTCTAGTTAATCATCTTGCCCCAAAATATAATTTAAAAATGTCTCTACGTCTTCTTACCTATAAATATTCAATTTATTACGTTCAGAGCGATTATGAAATACCAATTGATTACATCATAGAAGAAGAACATTCAGTTCAAGCCGGGTCGAGTGTGTCCAATAATAACAATCCAGTGAAAAACGTCGCACTGAAAATCTCCTGAATTTTATGCTACTAGCTGGCGCGACAGCTCTCTTTTATTTTCTCTCTCTCTCGCCCTCTTTTAGATTTCTCTGGCTTTTTGACGTTTTAATATTTAAAATACATTTTTCTAGACTCAAGAATTGTCATTTCATAGATAAGAGCCGTAGTTTCCAAAGTAGCAAAAACGATTGTCCTTTTTTTAGTGGGGTTATTTTTTTGAATATCAAATAGATACAGCTACATCTTTCAACGTAAATTAGTTTGAACTAGCTGTGCTCGCGACTTCATCTGCGTGTGATTTTTTTTCTTGCGGAACCCTAAAAAATGTTTAATAACATAGTTAAAAAGTTAAAAAAATAGCTTAGTGAAAAAGTCACTCCTTACAACATCAGCTATCTGTCAGTAAAAATTTAGCTCAAATCTGTCCAGCCATTTCAAAGATTAGCTGAGACATCTAGACAGACAGACAGATAAAAATTTAACAATTGATTTTTTGATATATGTACTGTATATATCTACTCTCTACTGTCATATGCATTTAACAAAAAGCTTTATTTTAACATTAAAAATAGATACTTAAATTTTATTTATCTGTATAGAAGATAAGATCAGTCTTAAAATTTTGCAATTACATGTTTATTAGGGTTTGTTGCAGTTAACATTTGATGTTCGTCTCCAAAGAGTACATTGTATACATAAAGATTCGTCTCTACGAAGTCTTCCATTGTGTATGGACTGTTACTTGTCTGATTTATTTTTAACAAGTGCATGTAACAATCGCGAAACATTTACAAATGCATTTAAGGCGGTGTTCATTGTTATTCATAATGCACTGGTAAAATGATGCAACGGATATGCAACTGTAACGTAGTTCTCATCGCTAGCATATATAATTAGCCATGCATATAACGGGTTGGAATGTAATTGTTACCAATTATAATGTTATATCGTAAGTTGGAGTAGCTCTATTTGTCTTCTATAATATTATAAATTTGTAAACATGCCGCGTCTGTACATTGAAGCTATTAAAAAAATATACTGGAATAGACTATATAGGACAACAGGGTGCAATTTTTTAGATTTCTTGTTTGTTTGTTGGTTTGACTGATTGTTCGGGTTTTACGTGAAAACTACAGGGCCGATTTTGATGTGGTTTTCGCTGGTCGACAGTAATTTTTTAGATTAAAATCGGCGTTACTGTTGATCCTGGGAAACCCACGGGAACTTTTCTGGGAATGATTTAAAATGATCAGATTAAAAAAATCAAATCCCAATGTGATTTTTTTCACTGACCGATAGCAAATTTTGTGTAATAAAATGTTATACAAACATAAAAACATATCGTAATACATATAGAATAAGCAGCACTATTAGACCTGAGCGGGTTAAAAATAATTATTAACCCTGACCTTAAATGACGATAATAATTTAACTTGTCTGATATTAAATGGCAGTGAGTTCCATAAACGGATAGCTTGTACCGTGAAGGAATTCGCAAAGAAGGAAAAGTGTGTATAAGTAAGTGTCACTAGAGAGATTTTTTCAAAAGTGCAAATAACGGTAACGAGAAAGATGTAGGAAATAAAAACACACACAATAATAAATAAGCTTTAATAATAAATGGGCGAGCTTTTACTTGTCACCTCTGATATATCCATATATAAGCATTAAAAGTAAGTTTGTTTGCTTGTTTTCTAAACGGTTTTAGGGACGAGTAAAATCAACATTATGTCTAAATATAAAAATATTGTGTTTTGGGTATAGAAAAAGTACAAAAGATAATTTGAAAACCGAAAACCAAAGCCTTTATAGTCTACAATAAACGAACAAGTAGGTATATTTTTTAATTAGAGTGCGGATATTGCCCGTGCCCAAAATAATGTGGGACGGAAACAGAAATGTTGATTAAGCAATGTTAAGAATATGTTCTCAAGACCGATTCCAAAACGTGGAAATTAAAACATAAAAAAATTCAAATAAAGATTGAATGTGTCACGACAGCCATGATGTAAATTTTATTATATTAAAAATGATTATGATGATAACGAAAACGTTTATTGACATTATAAATTATGATCTCATAATATATTAATTAGTATTATTTGTTTTGCTTTTATTCTAGAAAATTTGTATAAATTACCGGCCAACTTGTTTATAGGTGGGTCTACTTTTTCTCTTTTCCTTTGCACAACTACCTTTACAAAATATTAAGTCATTGGCAAAATCAATGCCAGGACTATTGAAACATTTCCTCAAATAAAAATACTGTCTCTACCTATTAAGCGAACCTCTTTACTAGTAAATGAGTGAGATTTGATTTTGTACTCATTAAATAATAATCATAAAATTCAGTGAATCCTGCAGCCAGAAGTAACACTTCTTTCGAAATATGTAAATTATCTGTGGCATTGAGACCATGAATGAGGTAAGGGAAGTCGGAAACCTCCTTAGTTATTAAATAAAAAGATAATTGATTGAGATAACAACAGGTCATTTATGGAAAGTTTTATAAGAGAGAGTTTACCTATATACGGTGCAAAATGTGACAACTGTAAGAATGTGTGTGTAAATAAAAGGCGACAAAACAACCCACAGCCAGGTTGTAGGGTATTTGCCCGCCAGGAAGGCTACCACCCGCGGTCTAGAGTATGCTGCCATAACAAATTCTTGTTTTCTTTTCCGGCATTAGTGGCTAGGTTCCAGTTTCCTTTTAGACAACGGTGGCACATCGAAAGCATCTTTAGTGTTACATCCATAGGCTATGGTGACCGTTTTCCATGAAGTGGATCGTCTGCCTGTCGGCTGAACTTATGCAATAAAAAAATTTATAAAGGGTTCTGTAGAGGTGGCAAAACATCAATTGTTTTCATCATTTGGGTAAGGAACGATAAAAAATTATTTGAAAATACCCCTTATCCCAAAAATACTCTTCAACTACCGTACAAACTAATTTTCGTTTAAGTTATTTTTTAAGATCTACATTTTTATCAGAATTTTTCACTTCATACTTCAAAACTTAATGAATATTTAAGATTGAGGATGATAATATCTCTCCGCGTATCTGCCAACACGTTAATTATTTAATTATAGCTTTTATATATTAGTGAACAAGAAAAATATAACTATAAATAAGAACGCTATTTCCGTGTTGTGATTGGGTGGCTCACACGTCTGTTGGTAATGTCGACAGATTATTTATTATAGTGTGTAGGCATTCCGCCAGGCATACCACATACATTTAGATGTGGATGGAGCGCTTTCTCTCACGTACCTGTTGGTCCTCTCGACCTTAAACGATTAGAGCGGTGACCATTTAATTTAATCGGAATTCATAGAATACACATTTACATGTAGAGTGAAAACACACAGTTCAATGTAAGATTATTAAAAGGACGAACATAGTTTTACTATAACTTAATTAGACGTTCCTGTTAAAAGAAAACAAATCTTGAAAAAACCTTTAATGATTTTTGTTTTAACGGAGAAATAATATAATTTTCTGCAGCCAGGCGTACAAGAGGCGATAAGACAACATCAGCCAGATGGTAGGGTTTGCCTGTCAGGAGGGCTACTGCCTCTGGTCTAGAGTATGCCGACATACTAATCTTGAGTTGTGTTCCGGCATAAGTGGCCACATTGATGTTACAAATATCCATAAGCGATTGTAATCGCTTTCCATCAGGTGGACCGTCTACCTGTCTGTTAACTCATGCAATTAAAAAAATCTTTTTTGTCTATTATATGTATTATTATTACAATTTTGAGAATAACAAGTATCCTATCTTTTTACCTTTGGTTGTCGAGTATACGAATATATAGGTAAACTAACTCGTATCTATCATTACCATTCTACCATCCCAGCATGAAATAGTGGTCGGAGCCTGAGGTTAGCTTTTCTAATTTGTCACTTCGCTTAGCCGTCGACATCAGTTTTTGCGAGATTACTGGCATGTATATCATACTTCATAATATCAGCCAGCATTTCTTGTGGCTGACTCTTTTAACTCAGACCCAGACTACCTAGATTGTCGTCCCCACATAATTTTAATCATGAAAATCGGATTGTAACAATAGTTCATGAGGGAAGAAAACAAAGTTTATATTTATGAATTAACATAATTTTAATCTATTGGGTTTTTTATATCGAAATCCTTTGTTATTTTTCATATTTTCTACAAAATATCAACTTGGACGTTGGCAACACCATTGATATTGCAAATGTCCATCGGCGATGGTAATGACTTTCCATCAGGTGGATGGTTAGCCTCTGTCAAAAAAAGGCATATATTACTTATATATGCCTTTCAACTTATAACTTACCCGAAATACAATAAATTACCTAAAATGCAGTTTCTAATAGCTTTATACCGGAAATTACGTTACACAGCAGTTATTGTGTACGATATTTCATTTTAACTTGTATAATAGAATTTAGAACTGGATGCATGATCGATCAATCTTGACTGTGACGCACAAATCAGTGATAGTCAACCCTATAATCACAGTATAAATTAAGTAGCAGTTGTAACTTTGAGTCGTTAAGAAAGAGCCGATGAGCCGTGATGGAATTGTTTGCCTCAATATGGTGGTCACAACGTCTACTATTGAAATGGTTTTACTTATTGGTTTAGATATTATTTTATTTAATATTTTCTTAAGTTTTCGTGACTTGTATACATAATAAAACTACGTTTTAACGGTTTTAAGCGCGGTAATTTATTTGATTTTGGTTTATCCGACGTTTCGGCCGCTTTTCTGTGGCCGTGGTCACGGACGACAAAGATGACATTTGTCTAACGTGTATTGTCAAAGTTTTTATTTAGCCTACCGCCAACTTGTTCATTTTAATTATTTAGTTTTAATTTTGTTTATGGATACTATTTAGTCTATGGGAGCCTAATCTAATTTACCACCGCTTCACAACATGTTGTGGCTTGAAGAGAAGAAGCGGTGCAAACAAAAAAAAACAGCAAACATGCCTAGTTCTAAATTTTTTTATATAATATTAAAATGGGTGGAAGGAAAAATAAAAGAAATTATCAGTCGAGTTGGTTTGTGTTTCGTTGCACGCAGAAAGAGCTCACAGTGTCTTGAGGTCTGGCAGTTGGTTTTTGCTGGGTTTGGGTCTTAATAGTTTTGATGATCGGATCCCAAACAGGTGGTACCTGCCAACCATCTTCTCTATTGAAATTTGGGTGTTTTTTGATTTCAATAGCACGCATCATTCTTGGTATGAAACGATTCTCTTTCGCGAGGATTTGTGGGTTATCGAATCTGATGTAATGGTTGGGTTTATCCAGCGTGTGTTCACTGATCGCAGACTTCGTAGACCTTGTGTGTTTCATGTCAGCAATGTGTTCTTTTACCCGTGTTTTTATGCTCCTCTTTGTTTGCCCAATGTATGATAATCCACACTCACAATCGAGCTTGCGATGCAGGTGTTTACAAGCTCGATAGTATCTATAAACAAAATTAAAACTAAATAATTAAAATGAACAAGTTCGCGGTAGGTTAAATAAAAACTTTGACAATACACGTTAGACAAATGTCATTGTCGTCCGTGACCACGGCCACTGAAAAGCGGCCGAAACGTCGGATAAACCAAAATCAAATAAATTACCGCGCTTTTAAAACGTAGTTTTATTATTTTATTTATTCTACCGTTTTGGATATAATCCAAATGTGATGAGATATAGTATAAATACAGGTTTGTGAAAAGAGCTGAATATAGGAACCTTATTTAGAAAAATATAGGAGGTTCCGTGCTATATAGAATCAAAATCAAACCAGACAAAATAGATATAAAACCTGTAACACTTTTTCATGTTTTAGCAAAACAATATATACAATTATGCATACCAGTATTTAAATCTGAAAGGAATTTTTTGAATTCGTAAAATTTTAGGTTTTATTCGTCCGGTAAAATATTAGATCGAAGAAGTGCTGGCCTGACTTCGTGAGGGATAATAATGTGTGAATTGATTTTATTATAAGGATGTATGTATATAAGGGGCACATATATAAATGCATATGTAAGGGTGATCTTTAAAGAAATATAATATCTGTTATTATCATGTGATCTGAATCTTGATACCGCTAACAATGTTTAGACACTGTCAGGATGTTTCACATAGTAACAGTTTCGGGTTCACTGATAGTAATAACTATACTGTGAGATTACTTTAATTTTCTATGCCTGCGCTGGTTTCCTTGTCTGGTCAGCTTTGTGTCGCAATTTAGCTTTAGGCACGTGTTCGTTTTAGATCAGTATATAATGAAATGATAACATAATTGAACTTAGTTTTAATCGACTAGTTAGTGAGAGGAAAAGTATATTTCCATTGACTAGTTAAAATATTTACGCAGTGTTTCATCAAGTTACAAAACGTTAATACGCTATATGAGCATTGCAAAAACGTTACAAAAAAGAGGACAGTAATACAATTATTTTACTAGTTAACTAGGGCTAATCACTCGATTTTGCTTGCGCAAATTTCTGTTCTGTACTTTGCTAGACTTCTCAATTTTTTCAGAATAAAAAGTGAATGTATGTTCTGAATTATGAGAAAATTTGTTCACATTTCATTTTGAGTGTAAAGCCAAACAAAATTATCCAAGCAAATTCTCATAATAGTTTGTTAAGACTTCATGACCTACGACTTGGACATCATACTAAATCTTACTAACCGTCCATTTGTCTTTCTATAGGTTAAAATTTGTCATAAGCTACATAATAGTCAATTTTTTATCGATGGTAAGGCATGTGAAGGAATAGTAAGATATAGGAACCGGCCATCACATAATATGTTAGGTACTTACTTACTATTCATTTGGAAAACTTCTGTGAAACTTTATGAGTTTACTAAAATTACATTGTAATATTGGTTATATAAGTTAATTCGGTTGAGCTTGGTATAAGTTAAACATTTCCGTTTAGATTATAACAAGTTTATTATTCTCCTAATCACCATAAAGTTCTAAATCACCAGTTACCAGTTTTATAAAAATCAAATACTACGGAACGATGCTCAGGTATGATTATAGTGGGAGTAACGCTCGCACTACTCTGAGAGAAATCATGTCAACAGTTACGAATCGAATCTTCACAGCTTACGGTCAGATATCACGCTCCAAACTTGTTACGTATAACCAGTTTAGCTTAGTAGGCTTCATACTTTAATATTATGTAGTTCATAACATTCTTTAGTCTCAAAATAAGGCTATAACAACCGATATAAGTAGAATCCGTGGCAGCTTAGTTAATCACTCGCGTTCCACAGGTCACGGGTTTGCAGTCTGGCCGAAAAGCTCGCATCATTTAGGCAGTGGTTGGTAACAGGTATTCTTACTCTTTCTCCCTTAAATTGGGAGGCCCGAGCCCAGCAGTGGGAAGTTATTGCGATGCTATAGTAAAAATAACCGATAGCCGTTTGTTGTGGTATATTTCCCGTTTACTTTACTAAAGTCAGAGGTTCCAGGTTTGATATCTGGTACAGTAAATTATCTCATACAAATCAGTTATTTTTCAGATAGGAAAACAATTCCCGATTATTTTATTTTTTTCATAACTGTTTATTTTTAACCTAGTTCACGTTACAGTATTGTTGTCATTACATTGAGAGAGTGGGTTTTTGTATACAATATAATTATATATATACTAAATTATTTTAACTGCACTCAACGTCACAGGGCTGTATCTTTATATATACAATGTACTCTGTGGGGCTTTGTGAGCGACACTTTGATTTAACCAGTTTTATAATTAGGCTCCGAAACAGTAATTCTTTTGTTAAACAAAATACTGGTTGGAATGATAAACCCTAGAGATTGTTTTTTAAGCATCATATATGTAGATAATTAATGCCTATTTATTTCATATACATTTCCCGCCTAGTCTAATTTTATTTTTGAGTTCCGATGGCCTGCTTCCTCTGTCCCATCTTCTCTATTCCATTCCTATCGCATTCCTCCTACCTGACCTTTCTACCTCATTTCCTTTATTCAACTTCTATAGGCAACGGTAACCATTTTTCATTATATAAGCCGCCTGTGTGGTTGACACCTTTGTAAAAAAAAGTTTTAAATCTAAATGTTTACGGCACCTACAGATAGTTTATAACATGTAGTTACAATAATTTTATTACACACAACAACTGCCTACTTTCTTAAAAGAATCTCGTTTAGGCAATGTGAAGTTGAGATATATGTACTTTTCTACGTAGTATGTATTTGTCTAATTTGGGTATGTTGGTGTTGCAAAACTTACATATTATTAGCAATTTTTGAAATATAATTATGTAATACGGACATACTTAAAAACTGTAAAATAGTTGTGTTTAATTCTACTATCGGGTGTTATAATAAGTATTATAATTATGATTACACACTAACATACACACATAATTTACAAGATAGTTTGCAGAGTTATTAAGCAATTGTTTTTTAATAAAGGTAGTATACTCGTATATAACAGCTGATTAACTACTAGAGAAGTAGAATATTACTGTGTCACTTATTAATGAGCAATCGAGCTAAGGCCATAATAGACTATTACTATGGAATAAGAACTATATGCATATATGCAAACTGACTATTCACACGGGACCTGCTTAACTTGAAACCTGTTTTTATTGGATGAGGAATCACAGGTCCATGGGACATTTAAATTTCACCGATTATTATTTGAAGTATGAGTTTCGGATAAATCATTGAACTATACAAGCTTTACAAATAAATTGTATTGATAGATTAAAATAAGCGATTAAAGTAACCCACTCTTATAATTGCTTCAGTTTAAGCAAATAAACATCACCTTGAACTAGTATATGTACTGCATGCGACACGCATGAAATTGTAACATATCTATGTAATTAAACTAACGTAATTAAGTCGAGTTTGCGCGAAGTATAAACCGTGAGCATATTTACGCCTGGCACATTCACATCCGCGTAGACGTCAGGATGCTTATGACTTCTATCTCTTTAAGCATAATCATTCACTACCTTATCCATGTAATGTGTATTGAATACTTGAACATGACTTTTTAAGGGTTTTTATCCAGTCCGTGTAAAGTGTTCATTATTTTTTTAGTAATTTTTAGCCCATTTGTGCGTATAAGCACCAGGCGAAAGACGGAACCATGTAATTCTCCAGTAGGTTTTTAAGACTGATGAAAAGATATAATTATTTAATAAAAAATCCCTTTTTTAATAAACTAGATATAGAGCTTACAATTATTTATTTACTTCAGTACCTTGGATAACGGAGATAAATTAAAAATACGTTTAAGATAGTAGACATTTTGTGGCATACATATCCGATGTTTACGTGTCGAGGAAAGCAATTTCGATCGGTAATAATTAATTTCGTTTTTATCTACTCTTGTAGCAAGATACCGATACCAACTTACAAGAGTAAGTTGGTATCGGAAATGTTTCCCGATAAGGAATTGTGGGTAAATGCATTTGCAATTGGAGGAAGTGCCTAAATTTTTAAAGAGCTGCGCACAAATATTTCCAATTGATCATGTCTTGGTATTTCATTACAAATTCAAGTTATTAGTTAATGCAATTAAAATTGTGTAGTTTAAAGTACATCGCTTCGCTATTAACTACAGACTTGATATTGACATTTGGGGATTAAACAGATAGTGAACCTGAACTGAAGAAAGACAAAAAAACCTGCTATAATTTATCATTTAGGAATTTCAATGGAATTGTACATATATGTATATTCTGTGATTCTTTAACTTTTAAGCCTCATCAACGGTCTAAATTGAATTTATCATATTCTCTATTGTATGTAAATACAATTGTAACACTTGATAAATGAATCATGCCATTAATCATACATTTATAACCGGGGAGAAAATAATAACAACCAACAAACCATTAAAGCACGCAAATACATTCAAATTATGACATGACTCCCAAGGGCTGTTGACCGTAGGTACTACTCTCCCATCGCGTCGAGGTAGTCCAGTAAACTCAATGCAAGTTTAAACAGAGCTAAAGGGCTAGTGAACGGCTATTACGAAAATAATGTCAACATCTGTTGAAATATCTGACCAAGGAATGCGTTGTTAAAATTTGAAATAGTTGCACCAAGAGTAGATACACTATGGAAATCAAGTAGTTGAGCGTTTGACCACGTAAGGCGAAAGATTTCTTCCTGGCGACGAACGTCCGCCATTTTGCATGTTTAAATAAGGTAGAGGTACCTTTAAAAAGCGCGCTATTGGTGATAATTAATTATGTTACTAATTTTCGTTGAAAGTGTATTTTATGATCTATCATCGTAATTTTTAGATGTTTTCACTGTTATATTGCACTAATTATTGTTAACCAAAATCATACTTCAGATGTTTCGTCGTTATATTTAGTTTTGATTGCGTCGTGGTTTTACTATACCATAATAATATAACGGTTTATACCATATGACATCAATGGTTTATACAATACAGCTTCCTATCAAATGTTATCCATATTATGTTTGCTATTTTTGAGTAAATTGACTGGGACCTGCGGCCAGATGGACGCCCATAATTATATATAGATGGACTAGAAGAAACTATATGTTTTCCATTTTTGCTTTTAAGCTACAGAACCCTAAATAGGATGAATTTTTCCATATGATATAATTGCCAACTACGAAGTTATTATCTGCATAAAAGTCAGCGAAGAGAAATGACTACGTACATTACGTACTCGTACATGTATGAATTACACGTGTTTGAATATTCCATAGTGGGAATATAAATTCCCACTAAAAACACCGTTCATATCAGAAGTAATTATCATATTACAAATAAACGAGACGTGTGACTAACTGCTGTATTATGTACTTTTGACAGAAAGGAATGTTCAAACAATGCCATGCATAAGGCGCCATGGTGTTGTGAACTACTTTTTGGTCAGCAATTTATATTTTTACTTTTTTTTAAACAGGAAGTTTATTTCAAATCATTGCATCTATTATTAGAAATAAAACGAAATAATTGTTAACAAAGCCTTAGTATTCTGATACCTTCTGATTCACATTGTGGTAACGCAGAAGGTGTTATAAAGATCTTGACCTAGTTAACATAACAATACAATGAGAAATAACATAGGCTTTTTTGTTTTACTGGACACAGGTTTTTCCTCATGGGTTTTAGTACCATATTCTCAATTTAGCAATTCAAGATTATAAAGGCAGAATGACAGCTCACCTGAGGGAACAACTCATAAGCCTAAGAACATTTATAGTACAGGAAAGATTCCAGCGTCTCAGTAATTTCGTGATACCTACCTTTTAAAAACTGTTCACCCGATGTCAAAGTGCTACGGAAGACTTTAGCAAAGACCTCAGATAAAGCAACCAATGGATAACAACATAAGGTTGTTAAAGTGGGTAATGACGTTATTCTTCCTGAAAGTTCACCATTTTATAATAAAAAATTGCATATACTTGTTTGTTTACAGTATATTCATTTTCTTGAAATTCTTTTAGGCCGGCAAACGGATGGTGGCTGTAATACGTAGTATTGTATCCATATACCATTTTCCATCAGGTGAGTTGTCAGTCTGGTTCCTTTACTCCAGTTATAGAAAATTATTCCGTAAAGCTTCGTTCGCCTACACTTAGAAACTGTTTTTCATCGGTAATATTTTATTTTACGGAAGATCTATATGATGGTGATTCTCGTCATTTCTCAATTGCGACGATAACGGGTTCATTCCTATGGTTGTGATGAAGACAATGATGATGAATGATAAATAAATGTAAAGTCTCTTTCAAGTTTATGTATTACCGCCGTTCAATTTCAATTTCCAAATCTAGCAAATGCATTTCAAGAATTTTTACATCCAAAAAAACGATATGAACATCAATGATATGCAATTTTGAAACTATTAACTGTATTAAGAGCGATATCATATTTTGATACAGTCTTTATAAAAATTTAATTAACTCCTTGTGAATAAAGCCCGTTCATTTGTATTATGGCTAGCATAATACATCAGTAAATGCCTAGGTAAGGTAATAAAATGCACAAATATTAATTTAAAAATAATGACAGTTGCTAGGTTTTAGAATTGTAAGTATAGCCGAGTTTTTATTTTAGTGAACAAAATGCGCAACAATAATATTATCGTAGAATAATTATCCAAATACTTAGTTTACTATTTTTACATAATTACTTGTTCTAACCTTCAGACTGGTCACTTGTTTTTATTGTATTGCTTATGTTTTTTCCTTTGCATGTTGTGAGTAGAGTCGGTTTCGTTCGTTGGCCTCAGCTAGCCGTTAAATCTCACTTAATCGGTAAATAAGACGCGATTTATGTAATAGGTTTTTGTGTCCGACCTCTGTATATTGTGGTCACATCTTACTTTCACTCAATCAGAATTTTCCCGAGTTTTAAACCGATATCATACAAACACGGCCTTTTTACATACAACGGATAAAGGAGCTTGATACCTGATTTGACAAAAAAGCCCCACCTCCTATTAATCATCAAAGTTAGATGGAGTAGCGTTTTAAGTTGTACGAACTATAATCGCACATCACTGACTAAAATACGCGATATTGCGTAGGTACGGGTTGAATTTTTCAAGTTAGCTTCAAAAGCGAAATTCTAAACTATACCAAATAAGGACAAACACTCAAATGAGTCTCGGGACCAGTTTTGATGAAAACTAAAACTAGGAAAAATGAGGAATTGAATCGACTGATTGTGAAAAAAAAAACTGTATTATTATATCAAATCATAGTGTATCTTGTAAGGATTAATTTCTGTAAAGAAAGGTCAAACTAAGTCGAATCACATAATCGGCTCGAAATTTATTATTAATAACCGAAATTGGATTATTAGTATTATAATGTATGTCTCTGAAGACCAAAAATGGTCCGGACTTTTTGAGGATTTGCGTGGGGCCATGGGAAGGCCAACATGTAGAGGCTTGTTGACAAGTGTAATGTAAATGTGGCGTGACACTGACCTGTGATTATCCCGGTCTACTCCATATAATAATGCACCGAAGGACAAACCTTACTGAACCGAACTGCTCATTAGCAGTACCATAGTACTAGGAGTCTAGGAATATGGGGATTATGGCGTCTGTCCGTCGCAATGATCGGGGAACATGGAAAAATGGGCAGACGGTGACTCGCCACTCCATGCATGGGCCCCGAAAATGCCATAGAAGACAGGGGCACCATGGGCATGAGTAGCTAAGTGGTGTAAAGAGGTGGGCTGCAGGTTCACCGAAGCTACTTCTGACGTGATGTAATTTATCACCTCCACCCCTGGAGCTTGAATCTTAGCTCAGCGACCTCCACTCTGTGCCGGCTGACTCAGGCTAACACGGAGGCGGGGGTCTCTGCTTGGCCCCCGGAGGAAGTTCGAGGTGTCACTACTCACCAAACGCTTCGCCACAAAACCTCAACTGCGGGTATAGTAGTATTAGTATTGTTAT
This sequence comes from Dendrolimus pini, assembly GCA_949752895.1. Lineage (NCBI taxonomy): Eukaryota > Metazoa > Arthropoda > Insecta > Lepidoptera > Lasiocampidae > Dendrolimus > Dendrolimus pini. The sequence goes on from OX457133.1 coordinate 13,273,737, forward strand.
TATTATTATACGTATCTAAATCAAAATGGTAAGATGCAGAATGCAATAAAACTAACTAGTCCGGAAGTCTATTGTTCGAATTAAATACGCTTACATTCCTTTGTGCTGAGAATTCTTGTTTTGTATAAAAAAAAATTGATGTCACAAACTTTGAATGTGTCATTATAGTTTGAAAACAAGTTGGCCCAAAGTGTGCGTTACATAATTGTAAACATAACAGAGAGAAATCATACTTAATTTTTATTAAAATATGTTAAATTTGTGTTTCTGTCACACTGTTTTTCTTCATCGTGTATTGATTCTAAATAATCGTTATTTAAAAGAACTTAGCTCAGTAGTTTAAAACAGTGATCCATAGATAATACCCGCTCTTATCCTGTCGTGGTTAACAATCTAGATCTCTTAATGTAAAGCTACATGTAACATTTATAATAGAAGAAACTTCGTTAATGTCAACGTATACCTATGTAAAATTGTAAATTAATAGAGCGTAGAATGGACTCTTATTGAAATAACTGGTGTGTGTGTGTAATATTTCTGTAAAAGGTGTAGGTAGACCCAAGAAATACTGGCTTGATGTCAAGAGCGATGAGAGATGCCGATTACCAATAAGTGGAGAAAGAAGTATGAAAGCGGACTCCAGGCTCCGAGGTGGACGCTCTGAACGCAACTGTGATTTAACGTTGGCATAATAATGATGAATGATTATTTAGTTTTAATTAGAAGATATCTGGGTAAAGGCATCTCTGGTTGAAATTAACTATTGAAGTTGTTACGACAACAGAGTACGTATTGAATTTTTGCTGGTCATCCAGTTTCTATTTTAGATATTGTATTACCTTGGCAATGGATTAAAAGATCGGTTGTTGCAGCACTTGTTTCATATATGCGGTGATCTAAGCTTAAATTGTTGTAATAGTATCTAATACTAGCTGTGCCCGCGGTTTCACCCGCGTGGTGAAGGAAAATCGTTATATTTTGGATAATTCACACTATGTTTCTTTATAAATTATAGCCTATGTGTTATTCTGATGTGTAAGCTATATTATTGGAAAGTTTCATCAAAATCCATTCAGTAGTTTTTGCGTGAAAGAGTAACAAACATACATCTATGAATCCATTCTTACAAACTTTCGCGTTTCTAATATTTATAGAGATTTTATAGATTTTATTGTTTAATTTATTAACATTGATTGAATTATAATGAATTATCAACAGAATTAATTTAAGTACATAGATACAAAATTTATAAATAGGTATACATGAATTTATATCATATTTCAACGACAGGTAGTATTCTTTGGTCATAGTTTTAAATATCGGTAGCGATTTTGCTTGTCTGATAGCAACAGGCAGCGTACTCCAAAGCCTTAATGGCAAAATAATTGTTATAGAAAGTTGAGTTATGCACAGGAGTGTTCGATTTAAGTTAAATAAATGGGCGTAAATTATGAGAGTACAAAAGAAATTCAAAACGTTCCTTAAAGTAATCAGGAGTCCTTGGGAAAAATAAAATACTTTAGAGAAAAGAAAGAATGTGAGTATTCCTGCGAAATCGAATTGCTGATGTCGCAAATACGAATAATTTAACATTGGAAATTATTGTTATAAATGACGTGATAATAAATTATTAATTCTTTGCTTTATTAAAATAAATTATTTAATTATATTATATACATTAATGCATATAATATATACATAAATAAATTCGAGCTCACGTTTTACGGGCCAAGGATCATGAACGGCACGAAATTGATACGGATTAAGTTCTTAACACTGAATTGGTGTGAATGTTTTTCATACAGTAGTAGGACAGTAACTAATAATATACTGAATTAATTTATAACACAAATTATTTCAAATGTTATATATGCATATACACCGAACAGTGACCTATTAAAGTATTTGCGTAAATATTTTTTTTAACAAAAACCGACTACACTAAAAACCAAAAAATAAATACTTACTGAATTTTTTCTACAACATCTTGAAGGCGTTGCCAAGCAAAATTTGAGAATTACTAGATTTTGTAAATTTGTTGTAGTTCTTTTATTTTATTACTTGGTACCGACTTCAAAATGTTGTAGAAATAAGTTGTTAAAACATCTTTTTTGGTTTTTGGTCTGAAGTCGGTTTGGCATTTGTTTAAAAAAAAGTGGGTATTCGAAAATTATTTTGACTTAAAAATTGTGTTATATCATCGACAAGACCAAAACTAAGTTTACTATTCAATGTGTTAATGGTCCGCTATTGTCGACACCCAATAATTCTGGTCATATATCGTATCGCATGTTTTAACTTTATTGCTCTACTTGATTGAGCTCAATGCTTCAAGGTCAAATAGACACGGTCAAATTGATTGTAATTCACGCCTAAATATTAATATCCTGCTTTCATTTTTACAACATTATTCGTCGTAACGTCAAAAACAGTGAAGGTTACAATATAAGTAAATGAGGTACAAAGGATATAACTATAATTTCATAGTGAAATTAATTTTCAAATCTGTACCGATATAAATGGGCTCTTGAGTTTTTGTAATAACACAATAATAAGACAAAATGATTTAAAGCTCTAACACGCCCGTTTCCCGTAGAGGTAGGTAAAGACAATGAATGGATCATAACTTGCATAATGGATCTGCACTTGCATAATGGATCTGCACTTGCATAATGGATCTGCACTTGCTACGATCAGAGGTTACGTTTTTCGCTTCATCTACATCGGATACATTTTGGAGAGTGTGCATTGGAGTGTTTCAATCTTATCCCGCCGTCTCCCTTCCATCATCGGACAACCAGACGCACTGGCATGCGGCACATATATATATGGTGGGCATACCACCTATACGAACAAAGGTTTGAGTCCACCTTCATTATACGCATCGCAAAGGAGTGGAACACACTGCCGGAGTCTGTTTTTCCCGAAACCTACAACCTGGGTGTCTTCAAGTCTCGTGTGAATAGGTACCTTCTAGGTAAGCGTGCTCGATCTTAGACCATATTTGCGCTTAAATCGAGCGAGATAATGTTCAAACGCGAACCTATACGTGATAACATAATCTACTTTTAATTGATCTCTTCATAGGTGCGTGTGTTTATTGGAGGTGTTTTTTTGCCTAATAATTCTTCAAAATATCTGCTATTTGAACAAGGGAGGTGAGTTGTGGTCCATCAGCACGTAATTTGCTATCTACAATAAAATTAATCTCAGAAAACATTCACCTGTAGCCACTGTATTATGTAAGAGCAAAAAAAATTGCATACTGTAGTTATATCGTTTGATATAATATATTGATTAACAAAATATTCAAAGTAGACGTTGCATATAACTTAATTGAGATAATCATCACATAAAGTATGATGACCATATACATACGAGTATAATAGGGAGTATAATTTGCAGGAGTATTATTTGGAATTACGATTTATAATAATTATCTTTTGTTGATCATCTATAACAAATATAGGGTTCATTGTTTGGTTAAGAAATCCTACTGTACTTAAACATATTAATATTATCATGTTACCTTTTAAGGATGTGAAAGATCAAAAAGTCAAACGTGCACATTGATACTCGCCCAGTGTTGGCAACTTGTTGTAGGTCATGGGAAAAGGCTGTAAAAAGGTTGAGAATATCAAACATAACTAATTGTAGGTACAATTATCGATTTCCCAAACAACGCAGCATTTTGGGTTCTGTTTTAGAAAACAACTAGATGTTTTTTCGCAATTTAGCTCGCGTACATTTATTATTTATATATCCCAAAAAACATCCTTTTCTGGAAGGATGATTAGGAATATCCTATGGTCATTTTTTCATTGCAAATACATACATACCTAAATAATTGTCAGAAAAACTGACCAACCGTTGTATGCGGTCAGAATTCGAACCCACGTCATCGTGACAAGATACGAGTGCTGGTAACTCCAGGACGAAGAAATAAGTACCTACTTATTATGTATAATTTTAATTAGCAATAAATGAACCTCGTTCAACTGAAAAAGATAGCAAGCGTACGCAAAGACTTCTTTCTGCTCACGAATATATATCATAGGTAAGTGGAGGATTATTGTGACCGTCTTTAATGTTATTTCATTATTTCAAACCAATAACTGCAATTATCTGCAAGAATTCTATGTAGATAGATATAAAAAAGACTATAACTGCTCTTTACTAGTACCTACATAGGCAGTATCAGGTACACAGAATAGGGTAGTTGTCAGTCAAATCAATCGAGATATTTTTTACCATCTTACAAAACGCCGAACCCACTACTACAGATTTTGTACGAGAGTTGCTAGTTGTGACGTTATTTCTACAACGAGTCAAATAGCCATAAATTTATAGCAAATTAATATAATTAATTATAGTTTAAACACATTTAACATTATTTCTTATGATATTTTAAAATCATGATGATGACATGGAATTTGAAACACCGCTCTTTTATATAAACATTGTTTCAGAATTTTAGAATTGTTATGAGTCAAGTACCCCATTAAAAACAGTAAAGAATTTTATGTTTCATTACTGTTTAATTTTTGCTATTCATTTAATCAAATTCAATTTTTATTCAAATTGAAAAGTTTTTATTCGAAATAACTTTCACCGGTGAATACTTTTTTATGTATGAACATATAAGTTAAAATTTAACTTTGCTTCCTAGTCTATGCATACCGCTTGGCCACGTGTTATCCCGGTTAAGGAGAAGCGGGAAAACTCCCCAACAGTAGGTCAAGCTAAAATTGCTTTTCTTCTTATTTATCTAGCACAAACTATTTTTTTTATAAATTTTATACAGAAATATGTTACACAATTACTTTTCGAAGAATTGATGGAGTTGTAGCTAATAGTGCATACTCGGTTACCCGGTAAGACAAAGACACAATATAATGAAAGAATCAATCAATTGGCAGTTGCATTATCTATCTTAGATTTATGTAAGATAATAAAAACAGTAAAGATATCAAGTCAATGTGCATTAATTTGTACCATGTCGAGGCCGGCTTTATCGCAGGATCAGCAAGCGTGTACGTTACCAACAGCCAGGATGCGGATCCTGAGAACCAGTCACTTCTTCAAGGTTTTACTTGTATTCGAAACACAAACGATCCAGCCTTTCTAAAATAATGATTATCTATAGCAACTTAGTTTTGTATACAATTCAAAATGGGCCGATGAAATCAATGAGGTCTTAGCGAAACGTGTTTGAACTTTCGCAAGCCCTAGGTTCCGAATATTAAGCAAGACCTTATTAAACTGGCGAGCTGCTTCTTTTTCGTTAGTCAAATTACTTAATCGTGATTAAAGATGCGTATGTGTAGGTATTGGTTAATTTGATTAATTTCTCGTATTGCTCATCTCGTTAATCATACCATATAATTATATATTACTTAATGTAGTTTGGGTAAGTTCGATTGGTTGAAAAGGGCCAGGCTTTACCAGATATGTATAATATAGTTCTTAGATTATGATGTTTTTCAAAAATGTTATTTATCTAATTGGCTTTTGATTATACTTAGAATGGATAATAAGTAATACTTAGGTGTTGATTTGTTATGCTCTACTGAATATAAATCTAATATTTCAAGGTTAAAACAAAAACTAGATTACTAATCGTCGTTATTTTTTGTTAATAATGTGTATCTACTGTAAAATATTAAAGTTTTTTACAACATTTATGTATGTGTAAGTAGCTCACAGTAACGCCAAGGTTATTTGTTTGATTATTGGCATGGTATTTTTGTAAACAAATTTCGTTCATTTACAATGGTCTGAGATGGGGCCCAGAGTGGTGCGTTATTTACCCAAAATAAAACCGTAACTTGCTTAGCTTGAGGATATACTTATTTAATGTGTCGTTGTTTGTCGATTATGTTTTTGATACAATTAAATAACTCCGCAGCGATTTTGAGAAACACCGAGTATATATAAAATCATCATGTCTATTTTAGTTTATTTTTCTCAGAAACTACTAGGTATTCCATTAATGTGCAATTTAATACAAAGGGTAATTAATATACCTTTGTATCAAATTCTATCTAAGTTTAAGTACAATGGTTTAGTGCAACCGCGAAAATCTTAAAGATTACAGGTGTCCGTCAGAAACATTTTGTTTTCAATGTAGTAGGCTCATGACCTGTCGTTATGTTTTATTATAGTTGTTGAGTCGCTGATGATGAGTAGCTCTTATATTTATAAGTCGCTGATTAAAAAAAAAATATAAGAATGTTCCGTAAATACTTTCATTTTATTACTAAGATATTGTGTGACACATATTTTGTAAATTAAATCAGCTTTTAAGGCACAGACCCTAAAAGGGTTAGAGTAGTCCATAGCTTTGAACAATTCAACCTAATACTTATAAGGCTCATTTTGATTGATTCATCTAAATTGAAAAAAAGATATGAACCGTCTAATATACGTTTAATACGTATATATTAGCCTGATCCTGTATTATTTTAATAAAACTTGATTTCGAAATTTAACATTGTGCAGTAAACTGTCATTATTAATATACCAATTATTATAGTTTCAAAAATATTATTCGATTTGCTTGTTAAACTGTACAGGTTGGTTTGTCATGGGTAGGTATTTGCAGGGGAAAAAATTTAAATCATCAATCGACTAAATATTGGAAGTAGCTAGGTAATAGTTGCTTGGATAAATTTAAAACCAATAAGTTATTAATACACATAAAACTATAAAACTGAGCGATCGTTACTCACTATTAAAATCGATTACTAAACAAAACAAGCCCAGTTCCAAGCGGATACAAAAATATCATAATGATCAACTTGCGACAAATATTTCAGCTCGCTAACACATATAGGTACATAGGATAGGTATTCGGTACCCAATATTTATTACACCAACAAATTCAAGTATTTTATTTTAACACGAATAATTTGTTAATAGTGATGTAACACAACTTAATATAATATTTTCAAAAAATGTTACATCCATTTTGGTTACGTAATAAGAGATAAAATATATTAATTTAAACGATCAAATGTAAGCATGTATCCAGATTACCTACTGTTTCGTAACTATGGTTTATGAAAGTGATGAGCGTCTAATTTTAAGATCAAAAAACTAAAACAAAAATTAATTCTCATTATAAGCTCAAAAACTTGTTAGTCGTTATATTTCCTGATTGTTGACTCATTATGCAATATAAATCAAGTTTACACTACGTTAAACGATTTGGATAATGAGCAGCATGTAAAATTACCTACCATAGGCACACAAGTAAAATTACTTAGGTATTTGAAGGTTATGATCAGTTATTATTTATTAAGGTATTACTAAGGTATCCTTTTTATGTTCATTCTAAGCTAGAAAATACATAACTAAACCTCTTTCTTGCTTGTTTCAGCCATACCTTCGCTGGTCACAACAATCAGTGTGTCGTCTAATGGAAATAGCCCAGACACAAAAATGGTTGGAGGTATGGTGATAGATGTGCAAAAAGGGTTTATACCTGTGGAATCCAAAATAGCAGAAACACGATTTCCTGCTCCAAAAAGTAATTATGAAAAGAGCAAACGAATTTTTAATTCTACGAAACTCTCAATAAACGAACGATATAGAAGACTTATACCATATATGACATTTTACTACGCTAATGATTTAACTACTTCAATACCACACGCAAAAAACGTAGAGGTAGAAAAGGCAGAAATCGTTGAAGCTAAAGGAGAAGATTCTTCACAAGAACGACAGCCGAAAAGAATTGTTTATTCTTCCAATAGAAACATTCCTAGATACGAAGGGAATCGTTTAACTCAATATAATATAGCTTCAGCTAGCCCTACAAAGATATTTTATAAAGGTATTGTGCCTACTTATGAGTCTGTGAATAAACAAACTCCTTATTACAATCCGTTACTATTAGACTACAAGGTAATTTCCAGTAACGATTACGAAGTGGAGAGACCTTCTCAAAAGCTTGTATCCAAACCTTCTAATAGTCAGTCAGTCCCGACAAGAAAGCCTTACTTGAATTTATACGCCGAGGATAATGCTCCGAATATTCGGTATTATCTTGCAGAAAAAGACCAGAATGTTAAATATAAACTAGTGCCTTATGAGCAAACACCTCCAATTAAGGTCGTTACCCAAACCGATACATACTATCAACCAAAAAAACCCATACCTGTTCCTGTTTTGGTTGAAAAAGAGCAAATTTATATAAAACCCAGACCAGTTCATCCTCAATATTTTTACAATATTGATATTCAATCACCAGATGTAAGGAAACAAGCATTAAACGCACCGGAAAGCTACTACGAAAAACAACGGCCACAACCACTACTGGTTGAGCCAGTAGTCGAAAGCGGTTTTAAACCAATAACAGACCCTGGACTTTTTGCTACCGAAGCACCTGTCTATACTCCAGCTATTCAAGACGCAGTTCGCCAGTACGAAAGCCAAAAACAACCCATTGTACATGTAGCAACAGAGTCAGTTGGACCATTAACGGATTATAGGCCAAATTATTACCAATATCCAGAAAAACAGTTAATCTATAAATCTGAACAGTACGCTCCATCCAATGCAATGACTTTATCTGCACTTGTAACCATTTTACAACGTAATAAATCTCTACCTAAACCTATTACGAAGGAAAATGTTGGATCATCCATAAAGACACTACTGCAAATCTTGAATGCCTTTAAAATAGTACCACACCAAAACGATGTAGATGTTGAAATATTGACTACAGCTAAACCACTTCTTGCGCTTGATATTGAAGAGGTTACAGAGAAATTGAAACCACAAGTTATAGCAAATCCTATCCCGGGGGAAAAAGATTTTCACGAAGAGCAATATCTAGCCCCTATTCATACGCCATCTCAACATTTGGATGGTAAGTAACGTTATCATAATAATTTCAGTCTAGTTTTCTAACAGGTAATCTGAAGCCTACTAATCTACCAAGAAAGAAGTGTGCTGTTTTAACGGGTGCAATAGCAATAGAGACTCATCAGAGCCCCAATGTAATTTAGGGAGAGCACGCACTTCATATGAATAGACACTCAACGTTGTATATTTTGTTAAAAAATATCGTTGTCAGTCGTCAATTTAAAACATAATCTAACTAGGTAAATTTGGGAGCCCAATTAAACCGACGAGTCAGTAAAATGTCATAATTTCAGAACATAGGTATAATCCAGATTTCAAATTATGGGAGCTGCATACGTCTAGTCATCACAGTGGACAACAAACTACTGGCTAGCGCTTTAAAAAAAAAATAGTGCATCAACTTATTATTTATGATTACAGAAGGACCTACTGGGGGAAGCACAAGTCAACAGTTTCCGTTGCCGACTATATCTGACGAAGAAGGTGGCACTCCGGGGCGACCAGGTGTTGACTATCCTATTCTGAGTACCATTCCTCAGACGAAATTTGATTGCAAAACGCAAAGATACAAAGGATTTTTCGCCGACCCTGAGACAAGATGTCAGGTATACATCTGTTCCAATTTCAGATTTATTTACAAACGTTTATTTTAGGACCATGATGGTTCAGTGGCTAAAGTGTCTCATATGACATGGATTCATATTTTTCACATACTTAGTTTCTTAAAACTACTTTTTTTTACACAAATGTAGCGTTTAGTCTTTTTATAGATTTCCAGCCGACTTTCTCTGTTCAATTATTCCAGTGGTCTGGAAAGTATTCTGTAATTAAAACGTATACGGACAGTAAAAAGTTCACATATAATTCATGTAAATAATTACTAAAACTTGCTTACGTGTTGCAAACGCCCGTAAGCCGTGGTAAAGACTTACCAGCAGGAGGGTAGTGTGTCTATTTCAGACAGTAAAAGGGCAGTTCATCAACTGATACTTAGGCGTAAATAATAATAATAGTTTAGTAGCAAAGAGCCTCGACCGACATCTAGAGAGGCTCTCGTTCGGTAACTAGACCCTAGGCCCCGCTGTCATCTATTTATATTTTTTTAAATATGTGTTTATATATAATATATATATATATATATATATATATATATTAGGTTGGGGGAAAATTTTCTTCGCATTTTATATAAAAATTCAAAAGGTTTTTTTATAAAGTTTATTTACATTTGACTAAAGTATGTAGGTGCTATTTGGTTGAGCTCTGTGAAGTTGGCACCTCGAGTTGCGAATTTTTAAAAGAACAATATCTCATTCGTTTGTCCATCGTTAGTCCACGTTTGCCCAGGAAAAATTTTCGTTTGCCCACCCTTGGTTCAAAAGTTATTGAAGAAAAACTTTTTTTGAAGAAAGAAATTCCGGTTCTTCCCATATTTTCGCGAGGTTTGATGTTTATGACACATGAATGGACTTTTTCGTTAGCTGATCCAGTGAACTCGATTGTCCAGGCAAAAGTTTCGTTTGTCCACCCCCAGATTAAAAGTTTTTGAACAAACACTTTGTTTTGGAAAAAGTAATTTTTGTTCTTTCCATATTTTCGCGAGGTTTAATGTTTATGACACATGAATGGACTTTATCGTTAGCTGATCCAGTGAACTCGATTGTCCAGGCAAAAGTTTCGTTTGTCCAACCTCAGATCGAAAGTTATTATTGAACAAATACTTTGTTTTGGAAAAAGTAATTTTTGTTCTATCCATATTTTCGTGAGGTTTAAAGTTCATGACACTCGAATGGACTTTATCGTTAGCTGATCCAGTGAACTCGATTGTCCAGGCAAAAGTTTCGTTTGTCCACCCTCAGATCGAAAGTTATTATTGAACAAACACTTTGTTTTGGAAAAAGTAATTTTTGATCTTTCCATATTTTCGCGAGGTTTAAAGTCCATGACACTCAAATGGACTTTATCGTTAGCTGATCCAATGAACTTGATTGTCCAGGCAAAAGTTTTGTTTGTCCACCCTCAGATCGAAAGTTATTATTGAACAAACACTTTGTTTTGGAAAAAGTAATTATTGTTCTTTCCATATTTTCGCGAGGTTTAAAGTCCATGACACTCAAATGGACTTTATCGTTAGCTGATCCAATGAACTTGATTGTCCAGGCAAAAGTTTTGTTTGTCCACCCTCAGATCGAAAGTTATTATTGAACAAACACTTTGTTTTGGAAAAAGTAATTTTTGATCTTTCCATATTTTCGTGAGGTTTAAAGTTCATGACACTCGAATGGGCTTTATCGTTAGCTGATCCAGTGAACTCGATTGTCCAGGCAAAAGTTTCGTTTGTCCACCCTCAGATCGAAAGTTATTATTGAACAAACACTTTGTTTTGGAAAAAGTAATTTTTGTTCTTTCCATATCATCGCGAGGTTTAATGTTTATGACACATGAATGGACTTTATCGTTAGCCGATCCAATGAACTCGATTGTCCAGGCAAAAGTTTCGTTTGTCCACCCTCAGATCAAAAGTTATTATTGAACAAACACTTTGTTTTGGAAAAAGTAATTTTGGTTCTTTCCATATTTTCGCGAGGTTTAATGTTTATGACACATGAATGGCCTTTTTCGTTAGCTGATCTAATGATCTCGATTGTTCAGGCAAAAGTTTCGTTTGTCCACCCTCAGATCGAAAGTTATTATTGAACAAACACTTTGTTTTGGAAAAAGTAAATTTTGTTCTTTCCATATTTTCGTGAGGTTTAAAGTTCATGACACTCGAATGGGCTTTATCGTTAGCTGATCCAGTGAACTCGATTGTCCAGGCAAAAGTTTCGTTTTTCCACCCTCAGATCGAAAGTTATTATTGAACAAACACTTTGTTTTGGAAAAAGTAATTTTTGTTCTTTCCATATTTTCGCGAGGTTTAATGTTTATGACACATGAATGGACTTTATCGTTAGCTGATCCAGTGAACTCGATTATCCAGGCAAAAGTTTCGTTTGTCCACCCTCAGATCGAAAGTTATTATTGAACAAATACTTTGTTTTGGAAAAAGTAATTTTTGTTCTTTCCATATTTTCGTGAGGTTTAAAGTTCATGACACTCGAATGGGCTTTATCGTTAGCTGATCCAGTGAACTCGATTGTCCAGGCAAAAGTTTCGTTTGTCCACCCTCAGATCGAAAGTTATTATTGAACAAACACTTTGTTTTGGAAAAAGTAATTTTTGTTCTTTCCATATCTTCGCGAGGTTTAATGTTTATGACACATGCATGGACTTTATCGTTAGCCGATCCAATGAACTCGATTTTCCAGGCAAAAGTTTCGTTTGTCCACCCTCAGATCAAAAGTCATTATTGAACAAAACCTTGATTTGGAAAAAGTAATTTTTGTTAACGAAACTTTTGCCTGGACAATCGAGTTCATAGGATCAGCTAACGATAAAGTCCATTCATGTGTCATAAACATTAAACTTCGCGAAAATATGGAAAGAACAAAAATAACTTTTTCCAAAACAATGTGTTTGTTCAAAAACTTTTAATCTGTGGGTGGACAAACGAAACTTTTGCCTGGACAATCGAGTTCACTGGATCAGCTAACGATAAAGTCCATTCATGTGTCATAAACATTAAACCTCGCGAAAATATGGAAAGAGCAAAAATTACTTTTTCCAAAACAAAGTGTTTGTTCAAAAACTTTTGATCTGGGGGTGGACAAACGAAACTTTTGCCTGGACAATCGAGTTCACTGGATCAGCTAACGATAAAGTCCATTCATGTGTCATAAACATTAAACCTCGCGAAAATATGGAAAGAACAAAAATTACTTTTTCCAAAACAAAGTGTTTGTTCAATAATAACTTTCGATCTGAGGGTGGACAAACAAAACTTTTGCCTGGACAATCAAGTTCATTGGATCAGCTAACGATAAAGTCCATTTGAGTGTCATGGACTTTAAACCTCGCGAAAATATGGAAAGAACAATAATTACTTTTTCCAAAACAAAGTGTTTGTTCAATAATAACTTTCGATCTGAGGGTGGACAAACGAAACTTTTGCCTGGACAATCGAGTTCACTGGATCAGCTATCTATAGAGTCCATTCGAGTGTAATAAACAATAAACCTCGCGAAAATATGGAAAGAACCGAAATTACTTTTTCCAGAACAAAGTTTTTGTTCAATAACTTTTGATCTGGGGGTGGACAAACGAAACTTTTGCCTGGACAATCGAGTTCATTGGATCAGCTAACGATAAAGTCCATTCAAGTGCAAAAAACATTAAACCTTGCGAAAATATGGGAAGAACCGGAATTTCTTTTTTCAAATAAAGTTTTTGTTCAATAACTTTTGAACCAAGGGTGGGCAAACGAAAATTTTTCCTGGGCAAACGTGGACTAATGATGGACAAACGAATGAGATATTGTTCTTTTAAAAATTCGCAACTCGAGGTGCCAACTTCACAGAGCTATTTGGTTGGGTAACTCTTTGCCATCTTGTAGGTAGGGACGTGATCCCATTGCTATAAAAATGTTGGGGCTTCTGATCAAAAAACTGCGACAAGTGGTTTTGGCAGTCCTCTCGTGATGTTAACCTAACACTGCCTAAGGAATTGTGCAGAGACCGAAACAGGTGAAAATCTGAAAGTGCAAGGTCAGGACTATACGGCGGATGCATTAACACCTCCCAGCCAAACTCTCGTCATTTTTGCTGAGTGGCTAAAGACGTGTCTAGTGTTATCATAGTGAAAAACTACACCCCTTCTGTTGATTAATTCCGGCCGCTTTCTTTCAACTTTTTGCTTTAATCTCATCAGTTTTTCGCAGTACAGCTCAGAATCGATGGTCCTGCCTGGCGGTAACATCTCATAATGAATAATGCCCTTCCAATCCCACCATACACACAGCATCACCTTGATGCGAGTTAACCCGGGTTTCGCCACAGTCTGTGAAGCCTGACCGGCCTTTGAGCACGATCTTTTTCGAACGTTCCTGTCGTACGTGATCCACTTTTCATCACCAGTTATCAGCTTCTTCAAAAACGGTTTCATGTCGTAATAAAGAATCACAAATGCGTACACGGTTCATTAGGTTTCTTTCAGTGAGCTCATGAGGCACCCAAATATCGAGCTTTTTTGTGTACCCAGCTTTTTTCAAATGCGCCAAAACCGTTTTGTGATCAATTCCCAGTTCTCCAGCTACATCGTAACTACTAATATGCCGATCTTGCTCCACTTTTTCAAAAATAGCATCAATTTTGTCAGTAGCAGGGCGACCAGAGCGACGTGCATCTTTAATATCATAATTTCCGGATTAGAAAACGCTTAAACCAAATTTGCGCTACTCTCACAGATATTGCATTAAGTCCACAAATATCACAAATTTTTTTCGCGGCTTGTGTTGCATTTTTACCTTTTTTGTAGTAAAATTTTAAAATGTATCGAATTTCTTCATTAGATTCACTCATTTTAACAATAAGAAAAACGAATGAAAATCACACATTTTCCTAATTTGAATTTGGAATTGTCTTCTTTAAAATTAAAACTTTTTAATGATACCAGAACCAGCCAGATACAAATGGTATAGCCAGAGAGATCTTATAACAAGTTCATACATACTATATGCGAATAGACTTTTTCCCCAACCTATTATATATATGTATTAAAAAAACATAAAAAAAGAATATCAATAATAAATCGGCAGACAAAAACACATCCTGGTATGGTAAATTTCGGAAACGAAATTTCTCCGTTATTTGCTGGCTTGCTTAATGCAAGTTACTCTTGTGTTATGGGTAATATACAACGGACCACTGTGGGGCCGATCCCAGACACCCAGACCATAAGTAAATATCCATAGAGCCTATGTTGTAGCGAGGTAAGCTGGCAAAGACTTAGCCCGTTCAACCACAGAGGCCGTCAATAAATAACACCGATCATCGCTTGTATAATTTGCAACAGGATACTCTGGCTACTGATATTGCTGTCCGGTTTGAAGACGGGATGTGGACGAGTAATTGCAGTATTTGCTGACGTGATTATTTCGATTTTGTGTATGGTCTGATTCTTTGAATTTTAAAACATTTCATGGTTTTCTAGGTATGGCACTACTGTGATCTTAACGGTGGTCAAGCATCATTCCTTTGCCCAAACGGTACAATATTCTCCCAGGCGGGGCTAACATGCGACTGGTGGTTCAACGTCCGATGTGCTTCAACAACACAGTTATATGTCTTGAATGAAAGCTTGTATAAATTTATACTTCCACATTCACCTAAATTTCCAGAAGACTACAGTGGACCATTAGTAGATAAGTATGTTATATTTTTTTCAATTTTTATAAAATTTAACAAGCTTCTTTTCAGACATTTTGTATAACTTTTACAAATAGGTTTGCTTTTACTTCTAAACTCTTGTTAGATATAATTCTTCCTAAAAATATCTAACAAGCAGTTCTTTCAACCTTTACAACATGGTTTATTCCGTGCAGAAACGGAAAAAGAATACTAATTCCTGCAGCCTGATGGCCTGTCGTAACAGGCGACAAAACAACCCATAGACAGGTGGTATGGCATTTGCCCGACTGGATAACTACCATCCCTTGTCTAGAGTATGCCGCCATAACAACTTTGAGTTGTGTTCCAGCATCAGTGGCCAGGTTCCAGTTTCTCCTTTAAGGCCGACAGCACATTGGTATGACCTCTGGTATTACTAATGTCTATAGGCTACGTTAACCACTTTCCATCACAGTTGGGCCGTCAGCCTGTCTGCTGTGATTCAGCAATAAAAAAATGATTATTTTCATTTATTAGTCGTTTAATGTAAAGAAAATATTTTCTAGATATCGTCATAGCGTTCTTTTCGTTACAGGCTCAGGGAATTTATATTGTAGGTATGATGTATAAGCTTATCAAAAGAATTTGTCGGACCAATAGACCAGATTTCGTTTTTAAATATAATTATCTGATGATTTCCACTTCAAATACGAAAAAAAAAAATACTTACGCATACTTACTTATTCATCACTTCCATCTTGTAGGCCAAGATTTTCAATTATATAGACTAACATTGGTAATAATGGTTTTTTAAGAGTTGTTTTAGGTAGGTACCTTTTTCTTGTGTGATTATTCGTTGTATATTGAATCATTTTTTACACGTTTGCTAAAACTTAGTAGTTGAGCTATGCAAAACAAATTGTTATGGCAAAAATAATATAAAATAATAATCAAATTTTGGTAACAACGGCGTACTAACTAATGAAACAATGTGGTCTGTTCTTTGTTTAATAAAAACTGATTAACTTAATTTTGTATTATTTCAGATACCTAACTCTTAAATTTAAAGAAATGGAAGAAGAATTTAAAAAGAATAAAAACAAAAACGGCGATAAGGACTCATCAGAATCTGACAATTCTGAAGAAAAAGAAGATTCCAGTGAATCTACTAAAGAAAGGGATACAGAGAAGCCCAGTGAGCCGAGCCAACGTGGTGCTAATGGGAGTTTAAGTACTATAAGTGAAGCAAGTGTAATTGTTGAATCTCCCGGGGCCAGTGGTAACGTAGAAAGACTGCAGGAATAAACTAGGTCAGTTTTAAAGATTTGAAAATGTGTGCAATTTTTTATGAGAAAATTAGCTATGAACTTTAGTTATATTTTAATAGCACGACAATCTTCATCTATTATATTGGTCATCTTGCCATTTATCTGGAGACAGCTGCCATTTGCTACTCAATGTATTTAATTTCACATCGGGTTCCCCAGAGATTACACCCGTAATTAAAAGTGCTGGCTATCTAAAAGACCTTTACTAAATAACCATTTATATATATAGAAAACTAGTGATTTCTAGTAGACTAACTAATAGACTTTCGTTATTTTATAAAATCTGAAAGTTTCTCTGTGTATATCCTCAGTACAAGTAAAAACAGTCCCGACTTTGATGTTTGGATCATGGTGACTGTATAAGATTAGGGTATAGGATCGGTATTCGTGATATTCTTTTTATTGTTATAAAGGCGAAGTATGATTATAATAAGAGACTATATGGAAATGTTATGTTATTTGAGATCTCTTTTTAATTAAGAGTCATTTTACTATTCAAAGTCGTATTGTAACATGTATCAGTGAAGTGTTGACTTTAATATTTAGACAACATTCATAGATACCAAGACATGTCTGTAAATATATTCAAAATAATACTATGAATGCGTGTAACTTACTTGGTTTATAATTTGGTTACTTATTTGAAGAGAGTTAAACTTGCCATACTTTGCCATGTTTAATTCAGATTTATTTAATATAGTTTTACTGTCTTGTATGTGCTGAATGATGTGGATGAAGTATTTTAGTTTTAAGCCTTTTCTTTTATGTTTTACTTCAAGTTTTACCTGTAAATAGTTTTAAAATATTGTCATTTCTGTGTGGCCAAAACTGAAGTTAATCATTCATTAAAATCTTTGCTCTCGCAGTTTCTAAACTTAATTTATAATACTCATAGTGAATATTGTACAAATCGTAAGTAATGATCGCTACTCAGAATTGTAATGTTGTGTCTGCCATGTATTTGTGTAAACTTATTAAAAGTGCAATATTTATTTTTTCAAGTGTGTCTTTTATTCACATAAAATAATACTCATTATTGATATATATTAATGAATTTATTTACAGCAAATGTTAATTTTTATTTCTATTGTTTATATATTTAACTTGTAATGATGGATGAAAAACATTTACATTGAGCACGTGTAAACGCTGTGTTGAAGAAGATATACTTATCTACAATAAAGAAACAAATACCTTTGAGTTTTTTTTGATGAAAATATAGTGACTAGTAACGCGACTGAGGATTATTCCAACGATATTATTCTTAGATTGGGACTTAACAATTTTACGAGCACTTGCAAATGTTGCACATATACTATGAATGATTGATGATTTAACACCGAAATAGATGTGATGAAGACATAATGTTACACAGATTCCGTGAATACTACTTGGACCTTTATAAGCTAATAATATATATTAAACAGCAATGACATTTATAACACTTTTAAATTCGAAAAATGTTCCATTATAAGGTTTTTGAAAAGAGGAGACACCATTCGGCAACTTGCTTATATTTTAATTGTTTCCTAAAACTTAACGCGCCGTGTTACTTTCAGAAAATCGTATTTAAAAAAAACCGATTTTTCAGGACAACAATATTTGTTTAGGTGTCAGTTCGTATTTAACATTTAAAAAATGAATTAAATCTTTGGCTGTCTGTAACTTGAGTTGCTGCAATTACGAAATGATTAGATACTAGTATTAGTGACCTATCAATTGATGTTAAAACTTAAAACCCAGTTTGCAGTATAAGTTCGGAAAAGTAAGACGCCGATAAATGATCATTAAAATAATAAATTTTTAACCAATCGGTTTTCAGTCAAATGTATCGTATTTATAAGACGCGACTACAATTTGGTACGATATATCTAAAATGAATTTTTGCCATTAAAATACAGTGACCCTCTGTTCAAAAACCTGGAGTTATAATAACACGGAACGTTTATACAGTACCTACGATATATCGAAGTAATTTTTAATAGCAGTCTATCTAAACACTTAACTATAAATATGCGATGTACGCAGACAATATTTATACAAAAATATAATTTTAAACGTACATCAAGGTAAACGACTTTTCGTCTTACATCGTGTTTTTGCTAATAAATTTGATTTTTGAACACGCATGTTTTATGCTTTAATAAGTTTTTCGCTATCTAATATTTTTACAGTTTATTTACAATCGCGTCTCGTCCATTTCTAACATCAATCACAAGTTGTTGCCATCAGTCTTAATATCGCTTTCCCAAAAAGGTGCAGTCACGAGCAAAATTCATTAACCTAACATAAACATCTAACTACATACATAGAAATGAATAACATTTTTCACAACGTTTATGGGCATTTACGCGCTAATTAAGTATTAGAGATAATTAGTAGTTCATGGCGAAAGCATATCATTATCGAGAATGATAAAAACCTATTCGTATTAAGTGAAGATTGTATCCTTAAACAATAATGAACTTGTAATTAATGCAATGTATAACTAAAATTCCATAAATTAAATTTTTAGCTTAAAAATAATAAAATAGCTATAGCTATTTAAAGTATTAGTTTTAAATTACCCTGTTAGTTAACAATAAAGTATCATCAACATATTATTATACACCTTAACGAACAATTACTAACGCACAAAATTGTGCGAAATAATGACTACTTATTTAAATGCAATATCGCATAATAATGAAGATGACTACCGAGTAGTCTAGACCCTTTTGTAAGGTCTCGTTTTAAGTTGTAAAGTTTCGAGAGCAAGGTAGTGGTCGGGGGGCGTTCGTGAGTATCGGTGTGGCGCTTAATGTTTGAGCAGCAGCGCGGCGTGCTTGAGGCGCAGGTGCGAGCGCAGCGTGTCGATGCGGCTGTAGGTGGCCGGGCAGTAGGGGCAGAGCGAGCGCTGCGCGGTGTGCGAGTGGAAGTGGTGCCAGCGGTTGGACACCTCCTTGCCGCAGGACTTGCAGCGCCACAGCGCGGCGCTCTCGGTGGCCGCCACGAACATGCTGTGGTACGAGTACTGCGCGGCGGACGGCGCATGCGCACGCTCTGCGAACAACAACGCAACGCCTCATTGCACTCGGAGGCCGCAGTTTCTTTGCTCGAACGTCGACGCGATCGACGACGGCCAAATCAAAATGCTGTTCAATAATATTCAGACGAGGTCTTTCTCGCACGCCACCCGCAACGGGCCATGGTCGTATATCACATCACACCAGTCCGTCGGGATCAAAATAAACCAAAGCGTCGAAAATGGAGCAATTCAAATAAAAAAAAAACTGATTCAATTCGTACGATGCGCTACTGTTTATTATATTTGATTAAATTTATAATAAAAATAGCATGGGAAATAATGAGTGAATCTCTGGAATCGTTGTTTTCATAGTCAAAAGTGGTCTGGATAAAAAAAAATATTTATCAAAATATTCAGGAGTTTGTATTCTCCTCTGTGTAAGCCTCGCATTGCTTATTAGCATTGCAAGAACTTCATCATTTTTATTTCATTTTGCAACGACATAAGAATTTGAAGTTTTAATTTGTACATAGCAAAATTGAACTCGTGGTAAGCATGCGATTGTGACAGAGATCATGAATGCGTGACCGGCGCGCGGTGGCGTGTCGGCCGTCCGTCGTGACGTCACGTCACGCTGCGGGTAACGCGTGACGTTTAGAAGAGACCGCGGCCCGAGCATGCCTCCGCCTCCCCCGCCGCACCACCCGCAGTATGCAAGCACTGTACGCACTACCTCGTTCCAACAGTTCAATCTCGTATGTCGTCAAGGGTGGTCGCCGAGTGACGGAGCCTCGATAAGTCGTGCATGGGTTACGAGAAATGTTTGCGAGTGGGTGTGGGGCGCGTGAAACGCACAACTGAAACTACACGGCTTTGTAACATACCACAATTTAATGTAAAAATTAGTAATAAATACAACAGATAAATGCAGGAGTTTGCAACATGTTAAAATTGCATTACATAACATCAAACAATGTGAAAAAATAATAATTTGCATTAACTGCTTGCACAAAACAAAACTATTTAAATTAAACTTTTAACGGAGGCATCAAACCAAGATATCAAACAAAATATTCATAAACAACAAATCGTTCATAAAATTTCATGTAAAATATAACAGAGTATATAAAGTCAGGTGTTTCGCGATTTGACACCCCCTCCCTATTAGTATTACAACTATTGTGATATTACGACACTATAACAAATTGGCTAATGTTAAAAAGAAACAAAATAAACATAACTAGACCATTGCTATCCTGGAAATAACCTTACAGCTTGTCCTGCACTCCATTGATTTCAAATGATACGATCACATTTTAGTGATACAAATGTAAATTTGAATATACAATAATAAATTGGAATAATCAATAGATTGGCCAAATAAGTGACTCGGTCCTCAAGACCTCCATCCATTTCATAAGACTAATTTAGTAATTCGTTAACCTTATGTATAAATTCCATATGGCATAAAGTTAGCTTTCATTAAGTCCAAACGTGGTCACCATTACAATTATTAAGTTGCATACTTCTTGAAAGCTGATTAAGAGATCAAAATGTAGATATTTTCTGAGCCAAACGATGTGATACTCCAAAATATTCTGGCCAGACACTATCATAGTATTCTAACCTAAAATATCTAAAATAATATTCTATGTTACTAATCAATCAATTTGCTATAGCAAATTTAATATTAAAAATTGGTCTCGAGTGATAGTTATATATTATTAATTAAAAAATGCATTCACGATTAGATGATGAAGCGTTTGACGCGTTCGAGTGGACTGGCGCCTCACCCGTGTCGGATAGCCATGATCTACCTCAACAATAGACTTTATAACTTGCGCGATAATAAATTATATTAAATAGTATATAACTATTATGATTGGCAGAGGTAAAATAAGCTAATCATTATTTAATATTACCAGCTATAAAACCTGTACATCACCGTAACCCAAACTGCATTTCACTAAATAAACATTTAAAATTAGGATAAGTTCACTTACTTTAAATACAAATAGGTAGTTACACTCTTTCAAAGATATTAATTATATACTCTTTAAAATATCATTTAGTTTGGTTACGTAATTAAATAACTAGTAATATTGCACTGAGTATGAAATGCTATCAAATAATAAGCGCCCACGTTATAATGAACGGTAAGTAAAATCTTTGATACAACTAAAGTAAACATAATAAATCTTTGCGGAAGAAATGTTTGGTGACTATAATATAGAACGCAGTAATATCGTGCGCCCGTACCAGTGGGCCCCTATATATTCAACAGATAATTGTATATTCTAGCTATTAGTTATGACTATTTTCAATAAAATTGCACAAGTGGAATTGCATGTTCACAGCTACGTAACGGCCTCGTTATCAAGACCGCCAATAAACGATTTATATTTGGTAGGCAAGGATCGAAACTATTTAAAACGTTGTCTTATCATTCTACTATAATGTATTAGTTATATTGAAGATCAATGAAAAATTAAGGTAAAATCTCACGAGTGATACTGTAATCTCTGGGCGCGAACGATCCATGCTTTGTTTGTTTACCCGTTTGTCAGACAGATGCGACCCTAACCGGATGCTAGATGCCTTACATTTATGCAAAGTAACTAACCATTAAAATTAACATTATTACAATAGGAGTCAAATCGTAGCGTGTTTACACTCTTGGTTCTAGCACCATTCCGTTTTATCACATTTCAGTTACCGTACCACTCTAAGTGTTTAGCTAAAAATGTAACAATCTTAAATCTTAATTGAAAAATACATAAACGCTAGGTTAGTCCCAATCGTAGAATGCCAATATTAGTTAATAAATGCGCAACCTCGAAACGTTCCTCCCTATCTTATATATTAATTGATTGATTGATTGCAAGCACCGCCGCGGCCGAGGCTTGCGGCACCACGCCACACAACTAAACACCTACCAACGATCAAATTATCATACTATCATTATTACAAATATAAAAACATGTTATCAACATCTGAACTCGGTTGCCACCAACCGTCAAATCAACGTAAACGTAATAAAATCAATGTTACTATGTACGAATGAATCAATTAAAACAAACAACACTAATAAATGTTATATATAGAAGTTATATAAATATAAAAAGTATATTAAATCAGACAATAGAATATATCTAAGTATAAAAAAACAATCTCCGTAAATAGATCAACTAGTCTAGTATAAAAATCTTTTCGTATGTTTCCTTAGGCGCTATCCTTTAATACATCACAAATCCTTAATAATTATCCATCTTGCAAAGGCCTCATAGAGTTACAAATGCATCTACACTGAGATTCAGTCAATATTTATATGTCGTTGACCAACGACAAATCACAATCTCTTGCCAGTCCCCATATCCTGCTCTGATGTAATCCGCTCCACCATAGGATTCAATAACAAAAATACAATTAGCTACAGGAAACTCATAATTTCCTATCTAACGAATAAATATAACAAGAAAATGCGGGCCCCCGGGGCCCCAGCTAATAGCCAGCATCACTTCGCGGTCGCACCGCTGCTTCATAAAATGTATATTTCTTAAATATCTTAAGATTCCTATCGATACAATATAAAAAATAATATGGTAATAATAAAATTAACATCATATTATTGCTTTTGCCCGTTCCCGTATAGCGATTGGTATAGAAAAAATTTGCTTACCTACTTAAATACGCTTCGAGTCATTATTTCAGTAACATCGACATCATAGGTACGTTCCGTTCCGTTCCGACGCGGAATATTTATACAAGATCACACTGGGGCAAGTGAAACGCACAACCGAGACAATACTAAAACGAGTCGCGGGACCCGGTCGAGGCGGCGCGGCGCGACCTCCCGCCCGGGCCCGTTTAAGTAATAGCACTTCAGCTTAATCCTAGATAGGAAGCGCGGTTTCGACGCGAGCCGGTCCGCGAGGGGTTCGTTTCGCCCGGACGCGTGACGCGCGGGCGAGCCGAGGCTGGCGCGGCGGTCGGCGCTCACGGAGCGTCCATGCCGAGCCAGTAGACGGACAATCAGTCGAAGCCGGCGTCCAGGTGGTTGGCGAAGAGCGGCGCGTGGGGCGCGTGCGGCGCGGGCGCGGGCGGCGGCGGCGCCGGGGGCTCGAACTTGCGCGTGTCCGGGTTGTACGCGGGGTGCTTGAACTTGCAGTGCGTGCGCAGGTTGTCCGAGCGCGTGTATGTGGCGCGGCAGAGCGGGCACTCGAACCGCCCCGGGAAGTGCACGTGGTAGTGGTTCCGGATGTGCGTCACCACCTTCCCGCACAGCTTGCAGCGGTGCAGGTTGAGCGCGCCCGCCACGCGCTCGAACGTCAGCCGCATGTGCCACCCCTTCGAGCCTGCAACCAGTGATGCGTCACTCCCACCACTCGCCTGCCTTGCCTTCTACTCCACACACACGTCACCCATTTGCACACCCCCACTCCGGAACGCATCACACGACATAGCGCCGCAGGGCCAACGACTCGACGATGGCGACGCCGTTACGACGCGACTACCCATCCAATTTAATATTATACTACAGCAAATTCCGATTTCATAGTCGATATCAGTTGGTTCTGCAGTGACTAGGTAGTGCGATTAACTTCGGAGTATAAAAACAGATAGAATATTTATTTTTAAATTACAACATTAATTTATATTTTGATCGCCCATGTAATTTTCTCATTAATAAATTCTGCACTATATGAAGCGTTAAATAATGATATACAGTTAATCAACGTTTAACTATGCCTTTCCTAGTTCTATTAATGAAGCGTTATTATCGAGAATATAAAATAGTTAAAATAATTTCGGCAATGTATTCATAACAACCAAAAATAGTATTCAATTAATATTCAATGTAGATTCATGCATAAATGAATCAATGATACTGAAGAAAATGGTGTATGTTATTCATGTGTTTACAATATTTGCACGAAGAATTATTAATATTGTCACCAAGCCTGTATGCGGAAGGCGATAAAGAGAGAGAGAGAGAGAAATAGGTCTGCAATGTTAAAAAGAAAGCATGGAAGAGGATGAAATGAAAAGAAGTGGTATTAAATAAAGGAATATATTTGCAACAAACACACATTGAAGTTTACATATGAACCAATTATATAAATCGAAATCGCAAGTAAACGGCTAATATATTAATGTTAGGTTCCTAATTAATTACAAAAAATAAATCAGTCTTACACACCAGAGAAGGAGTAGACTTCTTAACTAGTATACCTATAAGGAACGGCTTACAAGAGATCACGGTTCATTTAGAGTATTACTAGATTCACATAATTATTCAATATAAACAACTCAAATGTTATTAAAGTGCGTGGCAAAAATTTGGTCCAAAAATATGTCATCAGTAAAATATTTCATTATGTTCCACGTCATTTTTTTACGGTATGTGGTAAATACGTAAGAAATTTATTTTCAGGGTTAAAATTGTATGTCAATTCGTAGAATTTATTAATAGCTTTACTTCATTATTGCATGGAACGTATCCATTTAATCAGCTTCTAACAATAGCCGATCGCTACCGCGGCACGGTTCGTGCACTTTGGTTAACAGGCAGGCAAGATATTTTTTGTCAGTTTACAATCTGACTAGGTAGAATATCAACGCGGGCTTCTTATAAAATATAGTTTTATCTCAAAAAACTAAGCAGTCGAAATTTTAGCTGAAATAATTGCTTTTTCTCAGGTTTATGATAACGTTATGTTGTGATTTCGTCTCATTCCGGGTCTTGATTAAAAATTATTTATTATAAGCATACGATGTTATATATAAAAAAACCATGATAAGAATGAGATGTGACCTCCTAGTCTTCTATGGAGTTTTTTTAGAATATTTACTAGGTGATAATTATATCTCGTATTCTTCTTCCATTATATAATAATTCAAATTGTGAACCAGTTTTGGAAATAGTTCAGTTCTGTATCGTAAATATATTTCTTACAATAGCTTGTCTTTTACGTGATAGACATTGGTTGAGAAACTAAACAGTACGATAGAAGTAATCATGTTTATCATTAGAAATCATTGGGATTGTTTATATTGAAATATTTCTTATTTCACAGCCAAAAGCAGACCTTTTATTTACAATATACATTCAAACTATAATTAACGATGTTAATCACTAACAATTTCATCAAAATTAACTTCTTACCGTAAGTTGTAGAGAAATTCATGATTAAAGCTTTAATATAAAATATGTTACAATTGTGTAAAAAAAAAGTTAAATTCAAAACTCGAAGTATTTAAATCGATTACAAAAATAATAATAAAATATCACACCACTCCTTAATAACTAATTACAAAAGTTAAAGTGTTAGTTTCGATGGTTAAAGTTATGATATACTGAATGCCTTTCAAGATTGTTAGTCAGGAAAGTGATTGGTAACAGTTCATAATATTAGTGAGGCGCTTAGGCATTAGCCAATAGTAACAATAGAACCACACCTAAGCATTTTAAATTCGTCATTGTAATACATAACACATATAAAAATATTTTTAGGTTAGCAGTGGCGAGGGGTGGAATTACGAAGAGAGTAAGCCAGGAACTTGTACCCTAAATGTTGCTATTGCATCCGAAAAGTGGGTAAAAGACGGCCGGAGCATAAGATGTAGTAATAATATCGAGGCCTTCATAACAAATGGGCCTATTCGCAAAAATGCCATTTTTTGTTGTTTACTAAAATCTATGCATGTTAGAATTAGAAAGTCCTAACGGTATGCAAGTGTACCTAAATAGAAGGTTATTCCAAATTTTAGCCTTATACAATCAACTAGTTTTGTTTTATTCACAATTTTGTCCCTTGTGTAAAACTGCACTTTTGTCTGTACGCCCAATTGTTGAGGATCCCTCGTTATGTAATGCATATTGGAAGTTTCTAGTCACTCTACATTACGTCGAAGAAAACGCGTAAACGCCAGTAAATTTATGACGCTTTTGACCTATTACTACTGGCCGCATAGTTAATTTATTGCTTTGGATATCAAATTGAATGCATAGATTTCATTGCGACTTCTTAACGGTAGACCGATGGCAATCAGATTACATGAACACCTCGCCACTGTTACATAGACAAGAGAGCTAATCCTATTAGGAATCGTTTCGTTATGTTAATTCAATTTTTTTATTTATATTAGCTAGATTGTTCGATTTCAATACCGAACAGTGTTTCATACGTAGGTGTCTCTTTAAGTTATCGGCGCGAGTCAAAATTATTGGACAGAGGGGGCATTTGTGCTGCTCAGGATTGTGAGACTTCATGTGCTTTTTGATGTTATTAACTAGTTTCCCACAAACATTGCAAGGTTCGGGCGCATTCTGCGAGTGTTTTTGACCGAGTGCTAATTTAAAAGAATTCATTATATTCTCAACATTCGACATTTTGTAGTTGAACTGATTCCATGGCTTTTTATTTTCCTCATCTCCGTCATAATCACCTGTAATACATTATAATTTTCACTGTCGGCTCAATAAATGTGGCATGCTCAATTTCTCATGACGGCTGAGCTTTATCTTGCAAGACAATACTCTAAACCTGCACACTTTAGCACACACTTTTCGATATATTTTAATACCTCCATCCTTGCATGCATCCTATGTTCTAATTTATACCGTAAACACTGGTATTAATGTGCATTATAGCCTTTCAATAAAATATCCGTTATTTTCTTAACATGACTTATACGAATAAAATATTAGCTACGAACAATACGACCTATATCCCTCGGGGAGCGCCAAATCAAATATTAGTAGAAATTTTATGACACCGATTTCTTCATATAAAGAAAACAGTAATGTCTACAGAAGCAGAAAGAAACAATGAAAAAGCATTTATTAAGTGCAAATTAAAGCATTATGAACAAGCGACGATGACATGCTAACTGTAAAGCGTTAGTCATTTGGCATAAACAGTATAAAAACTATATGGACGGATTGTTCTACCCAATTAAAACAAAGTTATCAAGTTATTACTATAAGTAGTTAATATTATTAGTAAAAATGTGGATATGTATTTTAATTTTGGCGAATTTCAGATACTGTATTAATATTATTAAATTTGTAACTTGTTTTTTGGATTATGGGAATGTTTTACAGTAATTGCTACACGGCCCTTTGTACAATTCTTATCTCTATATATTTAGAATTTCAGTTGTTCAATTAGACCTTGACCGAATTGTAGGTTTTTAGCTGAATCCAAAAAAGATTTGGCGCCAGCTCAAATATACTGATTCTAGTAAGCAATGAAACTTTTCTACACAAACAATAATTTAGCTTAAGAACAAGTATGACCTTACAATAATAATTGTTTTCAAAATAAAACTGTTCTTGGCTGCGCATTACCTACGTATTCCCGCCAATAATTCGTAAGTTGCTTGTAAGACCAGTGTATTGGCAATTAATAAGTTACGCTTCTAAACGGGTTATGCCAAAAAACTTCAATACATGCATAAATACCAAACTGCCTAGGCATACTCAAGTTGATTATCCCTAGGCGGTTCAAATATGTCTAAAATAAAAGCAATTATTAAATTTCTTCCAAAACTAGTACTACAAATTCATCAACGAAAATTTTGTCTGTTTATTATGATTCACCTGTCAATGACATTGTAAGAAATAATCGAATGTTTCACTAATATTTAATATTAATTTTTGTATTTTTTTAAAGTATTTTATTTTGACACAGACAACCTTTTTTTTATAAACAATTCGCCTCTTTGCGAGAGCATGTTAGTCTCGAAAAATGCAATTTTACGAACATGTACTTTTTATATTATTTTAGTGTGTTATTCCATTATAGATTATTTTATCACCTTAATAAAATATCTGTTTCGAGATCACATTCTCGCAGAGGCGAATGGCTGTAGTTAGAATGGCTACAACTGAATAATACTAGGTACTATTAATCACTCCTTACATGAATAGTACGAAAATCATGTCATCATCAGTATTCATATATACACGACTTGTCCTTAGTATACGCAATTTGAGAAAATATATTTTACAGTATTAGCAGTACAACCCAATTAGTAGTACTAAAAGTTTAGATCCACCACCGTGACAATTCTTAGAAACAAATAGATAAGTGTAGCAAAATAGGAGCAGTGTTTTTATATCGCTGATATTAGACGGGTCATTTCTGGAAGCTTGATAGGGCCTTTGTAGAATCGCTTAATGAAATTGATATCTATCTAGATATAGTGGTAGAAAAGGCAGTTCAAAATTCCACTTTATTTTTAAACTTGTCATGTTCATCATATGAATAGGCTCTCTATTTTTCAATTTGGATGAATCAACTAAAGTGGCTTATATCGACGGGTGCAAAGTAAAAAGAGATATCTGCAAAATAGCTACTTTACAGGAGAGCGAAAAGATGGTCGTATTAACTTTGAAAGAACATACGTAGCTGGCTTTTTTTACGTACGAAAATTTATTGAAGTAATGTGATATATGCAAAACAAATAATGTCATATTGTAAAGAATTGTTTTATTAAAACGATTGTACAATAAACTAAAAATCATCATTTTGTAGATAACTTTATTTACTTTGCACCCGTCGATATATACACAAACTTGAACCATTCAATGTCATTGTCGGTACATACGATTATACGGTCGTGCCTTTCCGGTTCAGTGGCTTTCGACCATATTGATTCAATTTGGTTGATCCGTCTAATATTAGCATTACTATCCATTCACTTAAGGTGTTACCTAAACGGAGTTCGCTATCTTGCACGCGAATTACTACACTTTTGCAGATATAAATTGACAGAATTTACAGTAAAGTGAAATTAAATGAAAGGAAATATTTGTGTGATATTTTTAAGAATCCATATTGATAAAGTAAAAAACAAAAGAAAAAGGAAAAATTCAATTAAAGAATTATATGACTAAAAAGTATATGTCATGGGGTCTGGACACAAACAGAGATGGATTTAAGTTATAGGTGATTTACTTTTTACTAGTAAATTATATTAAACAATATTATAAATGCGAAAATAACTCTGTTGTAACGCCTTCACGGAAAAACTACTAAGAGTAGTGGATCGGTTTTGCTTTAAATGTAGTTTTAATACTGAAAATGGACACAAATACTTTTCAAGCCGGGTGATAGGATAGTTTGCGATATCAAATGAATTTTCCGGGGGCAAATATCACTTACATAATAATTTGATACAATGTACCCATTATTAATGCCTGCCTTTTAAAATAAAATCTACACCATACAAAAATGCACCCCAGGACAAGCCGAGGTCAGTGTAGGACTATTGTAGGAAACAAGAACAAAAGATAGCGGGCTATTGGGATGACCTGCTAGTGGAACTAGAGTTTTATGGGGACTATGGCGTCTGCCCAATGTTCGGGGAACATGAAAAAAATTGTCAGACGGTGACTCGCCACTACCTGCATCCCCAGAAAATGCCGTATAAGATTGGCGAGGGGCAACAGGAGTATCGAATGGCTAAGAGAGTGAGAGAGAGAGAGTGGGCTGCAGGTTCACCGAAGCTACTTCCGACATTAGGCCATTTATCACTTCCACCCCTGGCGCTTGAGTCTTAGCTCTCCACTCCGTGCCGGCTGATGAAAGCACGGAGGAGTCAGGTACAAGGTGTCGCTATTAACCTAAGGCTTCACCACAAAGCTTAAGACTTATGAAATACAGATTTCTGTCAATTTATATCTTCAAAATCATGGAAATGCGCGAGCAAGTTAGAAATCCGCTCTTAAGGATTTGGGTTTGTAAGAATAACACTTATAGGAATTTCAAAAATTGCCTATACCAAGAATACTTCTACGGAAACATAATATTTATCTTGGAATAATTTTCACAGAATACGGATCCAAAGTTTCAACAATATATTTATTTATTTAGTTACACTAAGAATATTCAGTTGTTAGCCATTGAATAGTTATATGGGTACATACCATCAATGGTGTCTGTTTGGTCGGGATGGGGCTGAAGCATGGGCTCGCCATCATTGCAGTCGTTGCTGAGGGTATGCTGGCTTAACATTGACACCATGTCACTTACACCAATGCTCTGAAATTTTCATAATCAATTATTTATTAATTATCTCAGATTCCCTGAAAGTGATCCCTTAAGCGATAAGGCTGCCTATAATCTTACCATGAAGGTATAGTAATTAAGCATTTTTCTAGAGGTTTGTACTGTGTTCATCTAGAGTTTTAGCAAAGTTTGGATTGGTTACTTGTGTCACAATTTAATTTTTTCACAAAGAACAGCTGAACAGACCTCAATGAAATTTGTTACAGATAGATTAGTCTGGAATATATAAGGTACTCTTATATCCTAGAAAAATGTAAGATTCCCTTGAGATATTTCACTAAACATTATTAAGTGACACGAGGACAGCCTTGAGTTTAATAAACATATATGCACGGGAACTTGCACACATATATACATATTGCACGCATAACATAGAGATAGGATTGACACGAGGAACTAATGCTAATTGAGCTGTTTTAAGAAGCTGCTTGAAGTTTCATGTAAATACTGACGACATAACATATGTGGAGTTTGATCTAAAAGTATGTTTTAAATAATAAAAACATTGAAAGTTTTAACGGTGTTTTACTGCAGAAAGCGTAAAGTTAAGTTATTTTAACTTTTCAGGTCTTTACAAGGAATTGGTTGCTTAGTGTTAATTTGAAATCTAACATTTAGCTAATGCCATTGTGTGAATTTTATGATGCCTATTAATTGTAACACCTGAAAATTTACATTATAATAGTTAATCCTTGAATTCAGTATTTGACATTTTATATTACAACAAATTCTAAAACAATGTATACAAATAGAACAGTACATTGTTATTATCTTACTTTTAGAATTTCGTAACATTAATAATTTTAACAAAAGTTTAAACAATCTATTGTGACGTCACAACACAGTATATCCGAACAAATTTAAGGAGGCTGCTGTTTGTTATGACCATCAAATAAGTAGTTTTACACTACTTGTAATTCCGATCGATAGTTTTCATTTGCGCAGAAGAGTGCAGACCGGATTCCGACATGTAAATATTTTTGATTAAACTTTATTGGTTGCCTGCTACGCTTTCTTAGGTATGTTCGATTCGTACACTGTCCCGCACTACTAAAAATGGTATACTGCGCAGGTAGATCGGAAGGAATTATCAGTTGTGTGAAGAGTTTTGTGCCTTTGTGCAGAGTTCAAAGCAATGTTTTGATCCGGTTTAATTGTTTTTAGGCAACTATTACGTTCGGGGTGTAAACCTTGAAGTGAGTGTTATATAAACCTGAATTAACCAGTTTATTTCGTGAGAAGAAGTATCACTATCTATCTTAACACGTGTCTGTGTGTGACTGAAAACTTGCTGTACCACATGCATGCTCTTTGAAGTTGCGCGACAAAAACCGTTCGAGAATATTTTTGAAACCGGTTTATTCAACAAAACCTATTTAATAAACTTTTGTAATCAAAATCTGGTTGAATAAGCTTAAAATGAGACTAAACCGAAAAATTCTCCCTGCAGAAACAGAGAAAGAATACAATTTCCTGTGGCCGGGTGGCCTGTCGCAAGAGGGGACTAAACAACCCATAGATAGGTAATAGGACATTTGCCCGACTGGATGGCTACCACACCTGGTCTAAAGTATGTCGTCGTAACACCCTTGAGTTGTGTTCCGGCATTAGTGACCAGGTTCCAGTCTCCCTTAAGAGAGCAGCAGCGCATTTGTAGCACCTTTGGTGTTGCAAATGTCCATAGGCGATGGTAACCGCTGTCCATCGAGTGGGCCGTCTGCCTGTCTGCTGAACTCGTGCAATAAAAAAATATCCTATGTTCATAGGCTGTAACCGGTTCGACTTTTCTACCGGTCTCCAAGCCGTGGTTGAGAGGTTAATAAATAAATATGTTTAACCTGTAAGTGCGGCTGGTCGAAGGGCGGCGGTGGGTGCAGGGCTGGGGGTTGGGGGGCGTGGGGCGGGTGGGGCGCGTACGGCGAGTCCGGCTCCTGCTTGACGAGCGGCGTGTGCGCCGGCGAGCGCGCCGCCAGCCGCTGCTGCTGCTGCGGCGTGTGCGCGGGCGGCGGCGTCGACGGCTCCGAGCCCGAGCCCGTCGAGCCGCTTTTCTGTTTCACATGTCCCTGCTCGCGATACAACAATAATCATATTAATTCGGTAGTTCACAATTTTTGCGAAACAGGTTTATTTTGAGCCTTATGGTCTATTATTAATATTTCAGCAAAAAAAAAAACAACATTAACATATTTAATTTAGCAATTCTATAAATATTTTGACATTTCGTCACAAAAACGCGTCAAGCTGTCATGGCGTCTCGCATGACGACACAGTGTGCAAAACAAACATCTGTTTCGTTGAAGTGTTATCTGAGAAGTCATTGATAACTTCTTGTGTTTTGCACACTATGACGTCACGCGCTCTGATCGGCGTTCATTCTCACGTGGTTAATGGCTGCAATATAACAATTTTATATCTCAAAAATATTAATTAATATTTATTATTTTAGTTAAAAAAATTTATTTTTGTCATATTTAGATCGTAATCTACGATATATATTAACATTAGCCTCTATTTTTCATACTGTCAACTACCGAATTATGGAGTAAAAATTGTGTTCGCTCCGACGCACGGCTGGAGTTTACTCCCTTAAGTATGATACGTCTTTGAATATGCAATGCTGTGGCCGAATAGTTACAACACATTCTGATTTTTAATATCGCATCTTACCGTGATGGATATTATTGTAGATCTTTTTACAATAAATTAAAGTTTGAAATTGTATAATAAAAAAAAACTTAACGCTTTAGAATTCTTTTAAATAATTGGATTATTTTATTTATATATAGTAGTTACCAAGTCGTCACATGACTAAAAATTTAATTATACAATTAAACTAAATAAGACTATATATTCTTTTAAGTTAATACTTGTATTATTTCACTCCTTAAACAATTTCCATGCTAGGGGCCGTATATGAAAATCAATTCTTAAAGAGTAAATTAAAAGAATGCTAGAAATCACAAGTTAGAGACTTTTTTTTACAAAATTCAAGTGTTTGGTAATTTTAATTTATAATGATATAAATTATACATATACATCTACATTTAAAAATTTGTCAAACTAGATAATATAACTATGAACGCTAGTACTACATCTTAGTCATAGTCCTATCTTCGTGTAAATAATTTCGTCTACTTCTATTACATTAGAGTAGGAACTCTAATGGTGGTCATACACCATGCTGCCTATCGTCCAATCGGCATGACGCTGCAGGCTTAATTCAATCTGAACTTTGTTCATATGTAACACACACGATCAATTTGAACTGTCCAATCGATATTTGAAGCTATGGACGTCATCAGTGACGGACAAAGAAGTTTTAGCCATCTTGGACATTATATTCTTGGCATAAAAGAAAAAAAATCGTGCGACCTGGTGCAAACAGTGGCATACAAGTATACCAGTAATACAAATTTATTAAAAAAAAACAACTAGGATTGCACCAAAATATTATCGTTATTATTTAGGATTGAATAAAGAAACTTACGACGCCCATTCATAGTCCAATCGGCTTGATCAAGCCAAAATAATTGAATTTCGATTGTTCTTTTAAGTATAACTGTCATGCTAGTCCACACCCACAGTCAGTTCTACTTGATCCAATCGGCAGTGTTATGCCGATTGGGTGATAGGCAGTAAGGTGTATGGCCACTATCTCTTTTGCACTAGATTTTTCCATCACCAGATAAGAATTATCCACAGGATAAAATACAACATGAAAAAATTTAAAATGACAGTTACATACATACATCAACTGAATTGTCTCACTTTTTAATTCATTCCGGTTATAATTTATTTGACTGATAACATTTATCTGACGATTGAACAAAAATTTGCCCTAAATGTATTTTTAACACAAATCATGCACTTTTCTCCATATAGACTTTAATGTGCCATTTCTCACATACCTCTGTACACGAAATATGTTTAAAAAAAGGGATTTCAAGTTTTCCCTTCGCGTATATACTCGTACTTATGTCTCTGCTTTATTTGCGTGAGTGTCTGTGACTGTGGCCAATTGCGTTTTGTTTATAGATGATTAGCTACATAAGTGTATATTTACTTACATGCTTATACATATGTTATTTATCAATGTTGAACGTCATTAACAATTTTGCATCTCAAATAACGCATTAATCTGTGTGACACAGTCACTAACATTATCCCAGATGTAGCAGGGGCATTAAATATACATTACCTCATAGTGTCTGTGTGATAAGTCCTCGTCCCTTAGTACCGTTGAGTTCTTTCTGCGTCTCTTCTCCGGGGGCACCGCGTGCGTGGGCAGTGAGGGGTGGGCGGAGGGCGCGGGGGCGTGGGGCGTGAGGGGCGCGGGGGGCGCGCAGTGCGCCGCCGGCGGCGTCGCGAACGACTCCGACCGCGACAGGTTCTCGGCGCTCACGGAAGGCGTCGAACGGTCCTCACACTGTTAACGGGGCACCAGATTAGATTAACTAGTACTTATCGACTTATTACTGGTCCATCTATACTATATATGCGCAAAATTTGAACAATGTTTGTTGCGCAATCACACCAGCTCCCCTAGATAATAGTGATTTTAGCGCTAAACTAATAGAATAGAAAATGTATGGGAATGAAATATCGTTACGTTAACTATTATGTCGTTCCCATACGTTTTCATTATATTTGTTTAGCGCTAATGCCGTTTGTCTAGGGGCCTGAACCACTGAACGGATTTGGATGAAATTTGGGACAGAGATAGATTATAGACTGGAATAGCACATAAGCTACTTTTATCCCGGAAAAATGTACGATTCCCGTGGAACAACATTCACGCGAGCGAAGTCGCGGGCAAAAGCTAGTAATAAATAAATATACTCTTAGGCAATTATGTATGTACGATATCATGCATCTATGAGTATGTGTTAATGCTCAGTTTATCGAGCGCTAATTATAATATTGTGGCGAGTGATGATGGAACAAACTAGGTTTAAGAACTTTTAGAAAAAGGTAAGAAGATTCTGGAAAGAAAAGACAAGGTCATATATATGTTAGAAAGGGATAGACGATAAACGAAAGTTCTAGAATAGAAAGTTCGGGAAGGAAAAGACAGAGATAGATAGCAAATAAAGGAATAACGAAAGGAAGATCGATATTATGGATTCCAGAAGATTCTTCCGGGTATATAAGCAGCGTAAGGCGCGCCTACCGGGCAGTTTAGAGTTGTGTTCAGTTCAAGACAGCGAAGCTACAAGTGCGATACGAAAGAGTTGGAAGACAAGTTTAATTGAAGACAGTGACGAGTTTAGTTGTGCATTTAGTAAAAGGTTAGTGGACAGTACAGTGAAGGAGAAGTGTAGCGTAGTTCGAGAGAAGATCCGGAAGCGAGCTACACGCAATAAATTCGGAGGTGAGCGCTGCAGTAGCGGGATGTGGACTACGCAATATCGGCGACGGTATTGTGAGTGAGACATCTTATGGCCGGGACAGTGCGACGTTAGTTGTGCGTATAGGGGCATCCCTGCGAAGAGGAATTGCGTACGACTGTGCAAGTCAATAATTGTATGCTGTTTAAAACCGTAGATTCGCTGAATATCTCCAATTAAACACATTTTTTATAAGTCAACAACGGTTTGTTCATATTTTCACTACGAGTTCAAAATTAAATATCCTTAAAATAATTGTTATTGTTATAATTAGCATGAAAATATCACTTAATTATTACTGAAACTTTCCGTTAACCTAATATTGAGACAAGTTTTGTAAAGCTTTGTTATAAAACTATCTAAGTGTCAATCCCGCGCTCATACGCACAGCAAACCTTTAGGTGTGTCTGGGGGGATGTTTGGTGCATCCGATTGGTCTAGCTGCTTGGAAAAAATATTGGAATAGTTCACCGAGTATCATATATAAAAATCAAGACTAAGATTATAAGTAGTTACATCATTTTTTTGGGAGCTTAAAGCGTCTGGTAAAAGTTGCCGCCGATGGAAAGTGTCTGGCAGTATTGAATACTAATTTTTAATACATACGTAAGAATTAAACCTTAGACTTAAGCATCTGGTACCTGTAAATTGGCCGTCGGCCCGTTAGCTAGCACGTAGCACACTCAAACTTTATGCTAACACTACTTAATTCCATATATGATATTATTATTTGTGATAATAGTAACGTTTCGGGGCCCTGGAATCTTGCTCTATAATAATTAATGTGTTCAAACAATCAGATTGATTAATCAGAACGTGTATATTTTTTGTAAACTGATTTGGTAGTACAAAAAATATTTGTTAAATATATGAACATAAAATAAATATAAATTATTTTTACTTAATGAAAAAATACTGTGATGTAAGAACAATACAATATTCTTCATTGTATACCTACATCATGGAAGGTTTTCTTTTCAATAATTTATATTTCCATTATAAATGAAATACTATTTATAAGTACATATAATAACTATTTACATAATTATCTACACATACCAAAGGTACAAAAGGCGGCATTGATTAGTAATTATTTTATACTTTTAATTTTCCCTTGCAGGCCAATTTGCGTATGATAGATTTTACAATAAATTCTATAATTAGGTAGGTACATGAAAAAGAACCTATGATCAAAAATGCTTGTCGACATATTATTTAATTTCATGGCAATAATTTTGAGTACTGTTTAACGAATATACAATTAAAAAGTCATTTGACTTTTAGAATGATAACGTTGTAACGTAATAAATACACCCTTGGAAAATCAAGGAGGCTGTGACGTTTTGTATACTGAGAAAATGTTTCAATTGATATGAATGTCAAGTAGCATATTATGAGTAGAGATTTTTCTTCATTTAAAATTTAAGACACAACGATTTGAAAAAAATATATCATATATTATGAAGATAATTAAATAGTAGGGTTAACTATATTATTTTTGGCACCCAGTTAATTTATTCAACATACAACAACTTTGTTTCAGTAATTATTAAAATAAATTATTTTGTAAAACCTTGTATTAGTATAAACTAAATTTAAAAAGGGCAGTGCTAGTCTTATGAATTTCAATAAGCAGCCTTCAAGAATCCATTTTGAAAAAAATAATATTGATTTTCATGAATATTGCCATCATTGTATGGCTATAAATTAAAAAAATAAACTAAATTGTGCGGTCAGGAGGCCCCCACCAGGATAAGTTAAAGGACGCCTCAAGGGGCATAACGCTTATACTTTACATGACATTTCTGCCAGTTCACTCTACTGGAAGTCGCGTAAAGGAAGTTCGTTCAAAAATATTAAGATTCTTAATGTTTGTATTTGTGCTGGAGTGCCCACAATAGTATAGTTTACACTATTTCGTTTGTCTCGGTGACTAAGCACCAGTTCTCATATCTTACCGACCGATCATTTCTCTTAGTATCGGTTAAAATTTGACATAAGCTCCACACATCTAATGTCAAAATTCAAACGATGGTAGGGAAAGTGAATGAATAGTAAGATATAGGAACCGGCCATCAGGAACTAAAGCACCCGTATCTCATTCAAATTATGGGTAACACGTACTAGTAGAATGCATGCACCGCTTAAACAGTTTTTCTGGCCTACTTTTAAATTATCAGGCACTGGTTTTGAAGGAAAAAATGACGGAAGTTGGATAAAGATACTCGATGTATGAAACCTCCCATTCCGCCTTGGACTAGACTGCAGATATGCTTTTTTATGCCCACGGGGAATACATTCCAAAGCATACTGAGTCTAATTAGTGGAGAAAGGACCAAACCGCGGCGAGAAGCGCCGCGAAGTATGTGTGTGGACTCTAGTAAAGTCATTCCCAAATACCTCGCTAAACCTAAACCTGCGTTCCATTGCCCGCGCTTGTGTTGGAAGGAAATGACATCAAACAAATAGTTACTTTCATGTCCATCCGCGTATCAAGCTTTGGTCACAACGGGACGCAGAGTGACAAGCTTCACTAGGACAGCTTAAACCTGCAGCATATGTAGCAGCTATGTCAATTTATGATTATAATGACAGCCCATAAATGTGCCACTGCTGGGCTCGGGCCTCTCATTATAGGGGAACGGACAGTATACCCACCACGCTTTTCCAAGGGGCTTGGCAGGTTTGATATATCGGTATCTTGATGTGCACGTGGTAATTTTAACAATATGCACATTAGGTCAGAAAACTGCCTAAGTGGTTG
The DNA here is from genome assembly GCA_949752895.1 of Dendrolimus pini. NCBI lineage: Eukaryota > Metazoa > Arthropoda > Insecta > Lepidoptera > Lasiocampidae > Dendrolimus > Dendrolimus pini. The sequence goes on from OX457133.1 coordinate 13,312,432, forward strand.
CCATGCGTTCCGGCCAGGATCGAACCCGCGCACTTCAAACTCGGGACGCGTGCGCGAGCCATTACGCTACTTCGAATTTCCCTAAATACAAAGTATACGAATGCTCAGCCATGGACTGTTAATAAGTAAGTTATATATAGCTTGCGTATGTCTCTGAGACTAACCGCGCACTATGAGTCAAAAATACTGGACTTAGAGGCCTACGCGATTATAACTTGCAGGTGTATAGGTTGGGTTAAACTGGTCATCATCCACGTCTTGGCCGCTTTTATTTCTATACTTTTTGAAAGCAGTAAAAATGGAATTGTAACTTTAAATTTGGTTTATTCTATTACCGGCGAATTACAATAAAATGGATACTTTCGTCTTGAAAAATCATTTTATTGAGGTATAATGTATTACAGTATTACGTAGACTATATATAACTCAATGCTTGAATATCCCAGCTTTCATAATGATCATACAAGTGTTGGAGCTTATAGACATTATATACTATATAGGCATTTTTATAATATAATACTAGCGGGCCTGAAAGATGTTGTTCTGCCGTGAAACAATTAGAAAATCTAGAACCCGGTTACAGGGCCATCTACCGGGTCCAATTATGAATCTAAACTATTCCTTGAATGTACAGAAAATAAATCTATACAATCGTTTTGTAGTTCAATGACATACACAGGAACATAAGAATTATATATATAAGATAGGTTAAAATGTTTTGAATAATAAACATATTTATGGCCGGTATTATCTTACTACTCATTCACTTGCCTTACCATCGGTTGTATTTTGCCATTACGACCGGTAATAAATAGGAAACGGCCATGTACAAAAACTTCATAAGAAATTAAATATAAATAGACTCTGTGACATAAAAAGGTCCTTGCCATCTTTTCGGCGAAGCGACTTTCCAAACGAGTCTATGTGTTTCGTCTTCAATATAACAAGCATAAGCAGAGGGAATCTGTATAATTTAATACCGCAGTTATCTAACCAAAAATAGAATACATTCATATATTTCTAAATACATTTAAAACGAAACTTGTTGATTTCATTATACATGAAATAATTTTGCGTAAATTAAACATTTTATAGGCAAACAGAATATATAAACGATAATTTCTTAACATCTGACTTTTGGAATATTTAAAAATGTTCATAAGGCTGTTTAAAATGCAACTACATAAGCATCAATTTATTTGCATTAAGATTATGTAGACTGTTTCTTTAAATTAATCTTGTATTTGTAATACAGCTTCTAGTTTTGGAATTAAACACTAGTAATAGAAACTACCATATAAAAGTACACAGTACCACACAGACACACACACACCTGCCCGCTATGGCTATAAACATCGACTTTGGTGTTCAAAATAGAGGCTTCGCCTAGTTTGGGTCCAATAAATATTGTAATGTAAAGCTCGTGATAGACATATGGCAGATCTATATTCCATCATATATACATACATATCACGCCTGTTCCCCGTAGGGGTAGGCAGAGACATCCTAGACATCATGAATATCCGTGGTTTCTGCCTACCTTTATATTCCATAAATTTCCGCTTTACAAGGATATTATAAAAGTAGGGTATGCTATAGTTACACAATTTTACAGGGAGCATGGGTATGCACAAGGGAGAGGCGTGCCAACGATTCAATGCCTATGCGTATCCTGAGATAATTTGTATATCACAATTCTTTGTTAAGACGTAAACGATATACAAATGGCCAGTTTTCGTAATAGCCTTTACATACTGAATGTTTCACGCGATAGTAAATTAATATTTGATATCCTTAGGTTTCGTAATATCTTACAAATATCTTTTTCCCAAGATCTTACTTTTTTCCTGTCTTTTATAAATAAAGGGTTTATGAACATTTAAACAACGAATGTAAATAAACGTAGAAAATAAATTACCTTAGGATTCAATGTATTATTTTCTGTCAAACCTCTAACTTGTAAACTTTCAGCTGTTTTCAGGAACATTGGTAACATATTTTGGCCAACATTCACTTCACCCTGAAAAGGACACATTGTAAAATAAATGATTAGTTTTAAAAGTATCAATATCTATTTATACCATACTATAATTCATATTACCTTATACATGAAATCCAATAGTGATTTCATCTCTGAGTATCGTACATCTTTAAGGAATATTATCGGATGTGGATGAGAATTCTGTAGGAATATAGTTTCAAAATATGGAGAACATGCAGATAATATCGTTTGGTGTGCCTGAAACAAAACATACACTTTAGAATAATATGTTTTAAAATTAGTATGTATATTTTAAACAAAAGAAGAAGTGATGCAGAGCTATGTGCCATGTGAAGGTCTCTACAATTCTGTCAGTTATACACAAAACAGTGCATAACTACCATATTGGCAGACCTATTGTCATTTAAATTAGGAAGTAATGTTTTTTCATTAAAATAGGTTCTAACTCTTATGAGTTTGCCAGATAATACTTTTAAGAACTTCATACATTATAGTGAATATTAATAGATTCACTTATGTTTTCTTTATTGTATTTAAATGTCCACAGAAGGTCATAAAAATCACCTACAATATTATTAACGTAGTAGTGTAAGACTACGTAGTAGTAGTGTACGTTGCGGCTTAGCGTTGGGTCGCCTAGTTTACTTGAATGCACGCTGCAAGTTCGATATCCGGGAGATCCCGAGGACACAAAATATATTAACACTTATAAACAAAATTTTAATTATTTACTTGGGTCTGGGTATCTGAAATAGGCCACAGACTTGTCCATCGTATATCACACATAATACGAACGTAATCTGTCTAGCTTGGGAATTCCGTCTAGCTGCTGATTTACTTTGGATAAATACAGCATTTGTATTACAAGCTAATATCTCATGTTTTCTTTTACATTTCGATATCTCCATATAATTGATACAGGCTTTTTCCAGTACAATTTCAAAATATAAACAAACTATGATATACATAAAATATACAATACATTTTTTATGTAAAAATTGTATGCGCATTACTTTGGACGAGTATTGTTTATACAGACTTAGCGTATTTCTAGTAGAAGAATCGGCCAATGCGTGGCAGCCGAGCAAAATGGATGGTACCGTAAAGATAATGAACGAAAACTGTTTAGTTTTGTCATTTTGCCACTTAACCCTAAAATAACATTTAATGAAAAATACCCCATATGTTTAATATTCAAGAGATCTTCTTAAGTTAATTTTCTTTTAAAATATGTTTCAAGTTATGCATGGCTATACCTACTTCAATGTTTGATTAATATACAATAACTGACCGACGGGCAGACTTGGTGATTTTATACGGATTCGATTTTTCAAAATGGCTACAGAATACTAAAAATGAATAGGCAAGAAACCAGCTGATAAAAAGCAGCGAAGTGAAAAGAGAGCATAAATAGAGTAATACTAGGATATGCCCAGGACTTCCTCTAGGCTTGACTTAAAATTCCCGCGGGATTCCCGGGACACAAAGTACTGCAGAATTTGAAAATAATGTAAACTATCGTTTTAGTGAAAACTGTTTTCGGAATCAGCTAATTTTATATGCACCCGAACAACCTCAAACCGTTCCCGGGATATTAAATCACACATTTTATAGTATAAAATTTTGCTATCGAACAGTGCAAAAGCATTTTCGAATTCGAATGTTTTTTTCAATCTGGCTATTTTAAATAATTTCCAGAAAGATTCCTACTGCTGATACCCGGAATAAAAACTATTTTAGGTTTAAGAATTTGCTGTCGATGAGAGAAAGCCCCATCGAAATCGGTCTAGTAGTTTTTACGTGAATCCTAAATAAACAGACAAGAAATCTAAAAAAAATGCATCGTGTTTTCTATCGTTTATATAGAGTATTCCAGTTGTTTAATAACTTCAATGTACAGACACGGCATGTTTAGAGTATCACATATATTTTATAGTATTATATATTTAAAATCACCTTGTTATTCTGTATAAGGACGCGGCAATGGTACTGCGGATATAACTTTTACAAACTAAAAAGTAGCTCTAATAAATTTTGAGCACTTCGAGAAATGAAACCATTAATAAACTTTTTGAATTCGATGGCAATTCGTGTTTCCGAAAACGATATAAATTACTAACCCATCAATCGGCAGTAGTTAAACTTTACAATCTCTCTTTCAAGCATTATTTCAAAATTGATGCATAAAAAGCGCTTCGATATCATAATGTAAATGTACACATTAATTCGCTTAAACTGCCTATATTTTTATTACATACTATATTTTAAAATACATGTTATTGTTGTTTCTGCATAAATCGTAGATATAATTAATTTTAAGATTAAAAGCTTTTACTTAACTTTCGTTCTGCTGCTTGTATAGGTTTTTATGTAAAGAAATTCACTTTCACTATAAGCCTTATTTGTCTATGAGAAACTTAAATTGCCTTGATCTAATTTAAAAGTAACGTTATACTCGTAAAGATACATGACCCTTGATTTTTAGCAATAAGTTATTGACGAAACACTATTATAGAACATTAAGTGTTTATTGCTAAATATTTTTTTGTTATGTGAAGCCAGATCAGTAATGTCGATCTTTGTACCATTTTACAAAGAAAATACATTTATTATTAAGACAAACTTGCATTAAAATAACAACAAACACATACAAGTAAGAAAATTAACTGAATAAGGAGATAACAACATAATTAGGTATATTATTGTTCCTATAAATTGGATCAAACTCAACATATATGTTGGGCTATTAAGACTAAAGTAACGCTGTTGTTGCTTTGCTTGCTACTAAGTCTATACAGCTTTGCCAGATATAATAATTAAATCAGTAAATAGCTCAATCAAATCGTAATCGTTTTTGATAAATTAACAAACATTGTAATAATTTAACTTGTCCTATAGTTATTAATATTTTATTGTCAGATCTTTTAGCTTTTAAAATTTAAACTACTCTTATACAACACGTACAGAGAACTAGTTTTAACAGTATTCTTTAGCCCCGTACTTTTTTAACGGGAAACGTCGCCGTATAACTAGTATCAAAGGCAAGCTCTCGCAATCCTCTTTTGATAATCAAAGCGCAATAGGACGGATGAGACCCATCGTCATAAATTTATCAGACCAAGTAACGGAACATCTTGATCCCGCTTTGGTTTTATTACCTTATAATGTTTAATTAAAATCTATAAAAACATACATAAATTACTTTAGAGAACAATATGATGGTTTAGTAAAACATTTATTTATTTAGGACGTATGTTAAAGCGCAACCCAAGCACGCCGACCTATCTCGACAACTTTTTGTCGGCGGGCTAGTTGGCGGTTTCACTAATTACAAGTAGGTAAACTTTTTCAGGCACAAAAAATACAGCACGTCACTACGGCTTAAGAGTAGTCGGGAAGAGAGCTTGCATACGCAAGTCGCCGACATGCCGCCAACATGTCGGCGGGCAACACACGCGGGCATCAAGAGATCTAGACATGATTCTTTTCATATAGGCGCCGGGTCGATGTCTTTGGTGTGTATTGGGCTTAAAAATACATCTAGGTATAAATAGAGTAAGGTAGGTATTAATATATTAATAAGATATACTTATTTGTTATTTATTTTCATTTATACGTGATGTAATATGAAAATTCTGCATTTTTTAAACAGAAAATCTAAAAAATACCCGTTCGATTTAAAAATGCATTAGAAGATTTCGTAGTCAAATGGCAAAAATCAACTTCAAAATTGTAACGCCCGCTAGTTTATCTTCATAGTTCCAAAAACTATTCAGTCTATATGAGCAAAAGACGGAAGTACATTTCGCCGTTATACAATGTGGAGGAGAAAAATAAAAACTTCGTTTAAAAAAACCGACTTCAAAAACTAAAAAACTAAAATGTATAAAAAAAATAACTTATTTCTAAAGCTATTATTATTAATATATATTATCTAAAACATCTTAAAGTCGGTGCTTAGTAATTTTCAAAATATAGTAATTTTTATGTTTTGCTTTGCACCGACTTCAAGATGTTTTAGATAATATATATTAATAATAATAGCTTTAGAAATAAGTTATTTTATACATTTTAGTTTTTTAGTTTTTGAAGTCGGTTTTTTTAAACGAAGTTTTTTATTTTATTTTTTACTTTTTAGTGTCTAGCTATGTATGGGTGGACCTACGAATGGTGCCGCGCTTCTTAAAATATATAGGTCCCAAGAACCGGGAACAAAAAAATGTTCATAAAATGAAAACTACTGGGCCAAACTATGTCATAATTTTTAGGGGACCAATTGGAAGCTATTCCGCGTCGAACAAAAAAAGAATCACGTAAATCGGATCATAAATGACGGAGTAATCGGCGAACATACATAAAAAAGCTAAAAAAAAAAGATCCCGACGAATTGAGAACCTCCTTTTTTCGAAGTCGGTTAAAGAATAAGAATAAAGGGGATATTAGGGGTGGTTAACAATATCGTCATATGTATGTAATTGAGGTATGATAACAATGTTAGTGTACATAGGCGTGAGGAGAATCGTAACGATGTCTCTCAATATTATTATTTTAATAAAAGGTAAGGTAAGGTTTTATTTAACGTTATTTTCTTTATATATATGATGAGATAATTCTCTTATAAAGTTTACCTTTTCTTACTATAACTATAAACTATAGAGTGAAAAGTTCAATTCTAATTTCAAGGTCGTAGAGCCAAAATAATAATAATAATTAAGCAACAAAAAGCTCAAACAAAATTTATAGTATTCAAAATACTTTCGAATAGGAGCATTTTCCAAGGTTCCGTAACCAAATAAGAAATTTATTAACACTTAATACAGGTTCTGTAATGATGAGTGAATTTCTCAATTTGCCTCAATTCACGAATAGTGATGCGTAAATTGGAATGGAAGGAATGCCCCGATTTTTAGGATAATACTAGGATACGCCCGCGACTTCGTCCACACTTGACTGATTTTATTACATTAAATTTGCTATCGATCAGTACAAAATCACAATGGAATTCGATTTATTTTAACTTGGCCATTTTAAATAATCCCCAGAAATATTACCGCGGGAGTCAAAGGATAAAAAGTAGAGCAGAGTTTAAGGCTAAGAATTTGCTGTCGATCAGCGAAAACCGCATAGAAATCAAACAAGGCAGTTTTAACGTGAATCCCGAACAAACAGACAAAACGACATACAGACAAGAAAAAAAATGCGTATTCTCCATCGTTTATATAGTCTATTTCAGTTGTATTTTTTTTAATAACTTCAAAGCTACTGACACGTCATGTTTAGAATGTTATAATATTATAGATAATATACTATTACGAGTGTAACAGTAACATAACTCGAATGCAACAGCAGGGCATAACTAGTAGTAATGTAGGATGAGGCGACAAGTTTAAAAATCTATTATATTAATATAAAACTAATTTTGTTTGGGTGTTGTTTCTTCTCCACGGCCTTAAAAATGAAATTATCATGAAAGCCATATTATGTATTACACGGATCTTTCTTGCCTAGAATGGAAAATGAGATGATCTCCGGCATATAAAAATTCAAAGTTTAAGCGACGAAAGTCCAACGAACTACATATGAATTTTACTATGAATAATCTCGATAACTGTGACGAATCCTACTAACATTATAAACGCGAAAGTTTGTAAGAGTGGATGTGTTTCTTACTCTTACACGCAAAAACTACCGAATGGATTTTAATGAAACGTTACATTAATATAGCTTATAGATCAGAATAACACATAGGCTACAATTTATAAAGATATAGAGTGAATTAACGATTTTCCATCACCACGCGGGTGAAACCGCGGGGCGCAGCTAGTGTAAGATATTTATTTTTCGTCGACAATTAGATAATTTCCGCCATAAACGAATTCAAACATCACGTACAAAGCCGTGGAGCAAACTTCGGTATATGTATACAATTGCGAGTACAAGTTACATACCGCTTCTGTTTATGAAAGTTTTTTTTTTGTAATTAAGTTACCTAGATTTTAAGGTTAAATTAATTGATTATTCCCTATTCGACCATGTTGCGAAACTTAATTATCGTGCTTTCTTCTTCATATAATAATACTTAATGATCAAACTACAAGTATGAGCGAGTTGCAAAAATTTAGCGGCGCACGCGTCGATAGCAACGAGTTATCACTAGGTACATTCCGTTTACTGTTACTCCGCGTGCTGTAGTATTTCTTTCAGCAGTGAGGACATAACGCGTCTAAGCAGTTTAAATATATTTAAAACCGACTCTGGAATCTACATTTTTCTTATACAAAACGAACCTAAAAATCTAGGCATACATTAACACGCTATTCAGTGTTAACAAGGACAGGTATTTTTGGATATATAAAAATAATATGGAAATCTAAACGTATAATAATAATTTATCACTTACTAAGTAGTTTTATTCGGACCGTCTAAAACCTGCCAAGGTCTATTCTAGCTGGTATCTACATAAATTAATAACCTAATAAATACGTGGTTTTAGCACTAAAAATATATCGCGCTAGCCGCCCCGAGAGACATCTAGACCCTAAAATCCGCTTATAAACAAGTGTTATAAAAATTAGAAAGTTAAAAACATGCAGCTCTTCTGCAGACTCCTTTCAACCTACAAAACAAATTGCATTTTATTAGCATAAAACTTTAGCTTTCATAGTTAATTGTTGAATTTAAATTTAAATGGCATATAAAGGAAGTAGCTAGTAGACACGTGTTATTGACCTTTAGATTTACCGAAATGTATAATATAAAACTGTATAACTCACGCAGATCTAGCCATAAAATAAAAGGGTAATTTTATTACTTAAGCGTTTAGAAATCATGACTGCTTAAATATTTTATTTAAAACTAGCGGCCCTGGCAGACGTCGTCCTGCTCTTAAAAAAATAAAAATCTAAGACCCGATCTCAGCGCCACCTACCGGTTCTAATTATGAATCTAAACCATGCGGGAACTCACTCAAACACACAAAAACAAAATCACAAAAATCAGTCCAGGTGATTAGGAGGAATCTAGAACCCGATCTAAGCACCACCTACTGGTTCCAACGGGATAAAAATCCTATGTCTGTCTCCTGGTTCTAAGCTACCTCCCCACCAATTTTCAGCCAAATCGTTACTGCCAGTCTTGAGTTATAAATAGTGTAACTAACACGACTTTCTTTTATATATATAGATATCAGAATTCCATTTTAATGTTACAGCATACAGTATACATAATAACATTACAGACCTATTTATAATTCAGAATACCTTTAAAACCTACACACATTGAAAATATGTTTTCGCTAAAGAATAACCTTGTAAAATTAGCAAATATTTAAATATCTACAACAAAGACTACCTTGACTTGATGGTCTAAAGGTAGCAATTTGACTGTAATGATAATCAAGAATATTTTTGCCTTATCTTCCTGTATCTAGTAGTTACATATTTACAATTGTCCTTGGAATTAAATTTGATCATTTGCAACAATTTAAAATAAAATATAAATAATTATATGCAATGTTTTTATTGCTAGATTAAAATATAGAATATTTAATGTAATTTACTTACAATTTGATGTATGAAATTGTAAAGGTTAACATGTTTATTATCTGATCTGAAATTTTTTGGTTGTTCGTATTATAGGATTTCCTATAGGAATGAAGGATCTGAATATATACTATGAACCACCTAAAAATATTCAGATTATTCATAAGAAACTCACATAGTTTTTAACATTAATATGTGTGTTAACCTTAACATAACACATCAAATTGTAAGTAAATGTATGGCCTGTTAAAAAGTTGTCAATGAAATAAATCAGTCGAGTATGTGTCCCTATGCTTGGCAAAGGAATACATTCTGCCATTTGGATATATAAATAATTTAAAGACTATAATGTTCAAACAAAATTTTGTTGAAGGTGTTTTTTAAGTTTTAGTACCTTTAACTTTTTCAAAATTTCCCACCTTATAGTTATAAAATGTGTAGCGAATGGCAAACAAAGTTTTTATGGATTTAGAAGAAAATATCTTATTATACATACATTTAAGATGTTACAGAAGATAGGTAGGGGACACATATTTTGGGTTCAGTTTGTCCCATTTTGCTATAGAATCTTAATATAAATTATACTTGAATAAGTCAAGTAATTAAACTAATAGTTAAAAAGTATACTTCGAATAACAGTTCCGTACACAGATAATTGTGCATAGCATAAAGAAAACAGTGATTATTTTTAATATGATATAGATAACTAGGTTCCTAATATTAAAAAGTATTAATAGTAAAATACTATATAATATGATATATTTTTGTAACACATTACTCTGTATGGTTTGGTGGAAGTATTTAAAAATAAACAATGGAAACTCACATAAGTCAATTACCCATGTTTGTTTACTATGTAATTGCATTTTGTTGTGTCATAATAATAAACAATTGCACTCATAACTAACACATTGTCAATATTTACATACATTGCCTATAATATGACATAACAATATACAATTTAAAAATGGAAAGAATAATTTTATGTCTAAGCGTGACACTTATAGTTAAATTGTATGTACTTTGCCTTCTTTATGTATTTAATGATTAATATTTATGAGGAATATGTTTCTATGACTATATACTAGGGTATTGCTGTAAAGAGTGAATAATTAGATGCTATATTACCTTGACTGTCTCACCATCACAGGCGAGTGTGACATCACATAGAGCCTCTCTTTGTAGCAGGCTCGCAAGCACATCTGTCAGGTTGTTTGGGTGGTTGTTCCAGCGCAAGCAGAATTGCTGGTCCATTGTAGGTGCTAATGTCAGTGACCGTGCTGCAAATAACAGTCACAATACTGTTATAATTTCACCAACATAATATCAAATTTATGCTCATCTGAGATATATCCCATCCAAAATATACAAGGCTATTTCCAGTCAATTTTTAAAATCGTAAAAAGTTGCTGAAAATATAACTAGTTTTGCACCACTTAATGTTTAAACAAGTGGTAATTAGAAACCTTCGCCAGTTATCGAATTTACATTAAATACTTGTGCAAAAAAATTGGCGGCCATAGGGCCTAGATAGGAGAGCGGAGAGATAAGTGACATCAGCGGCTCGAATTAATGGGGGCCGCGGGCAGCGAAGCTTACTGTACTCCACATTGACAGTTAGCCCGCCGACACATATCTACTTGTTGCATGCTCCAAACAACACCTATACATTATGTAATTTAACTCCCGAAGACGGGCCGCGGGGCCAGCGACCCTACGGGACGCGGAAACCTCTAGCCGCCTCTATAAACGAGTTTAAAAAAGTAGTACCGCTGGCCAAAAAAATCGCAACATGCTGACACCGTTATAATCGCCAAGCTGGATGTGCCAGTTGCTGGGTCTATACGCGCGGTATCGGGAATTTTGGGATGCACCACTATTTGTTGTTTATCACAGGTCATGCCGCGTGCCTAGAAATTGGCAACCAAAGATGTATGGGATTTCTAAACGCGCAGTTATGTCAACTTTGGCTATTCGTAGCGCCATTTGCCGATCTCATATCACAAAATCTGAGAATTTTAGTATCAATAAACACCAATTTTTTGTTTAAACACAATAAATTCACTATCACAGGTATAATTTATCTTCGAAGCACAATTAGTCAATAATTCCTAACTCACCATTCGCAAATTTTTTGCCATCACAAACGCCACCCGACCCCTACCTTGCACTGTCTTTTTGACCACACACACATCTCGTTTCCGTGTTCACTCACGGCCTTCGGAATATCTTTCACATCAATCGGCCAGATTCGCAACGCGAACTTCATGCGTTTCTCAATTTATGGCGCTAAATTTAAATTTTGCAACTTTGAATTCGTGCAAATTATTGTCGAATAGTTCTTTAAAGAATTAATTTATATAAAAGTGGCTAATAATTACGACGATAATCTTTAAAATTGCATTAATGAATAGAAAATAAGGTATGTTATGTATTATTTACCATGTTCTTCATATCCTTCGATAATATTATTCAAAAGAGGTTAGGACGCGGAAGCAACACTTGCACTTGAACGATTTGGCTATTATGTGCCATTATACTTAGCATATGGTAAATATAGCCAACAAGAAAATAAAAATTATATATTTAAACAAATACGATGATCTTTGATTAATAAATTTACTAAATTATCATTGGCCTTGACATTATTATCACAAAATCGCACATGCACATCCGAATCCGATTAAAGTAACAACGCCACCTACGAAGCTTATCAGCTGTAGGTTTGCTGTTTTTTCGATGGTTGGATAGATGGCGTTAGTAGTTCAAATAGAAATAGATTTGTAGCATCAGCTCGACAGACCAGTACGTTGACCCCATTAATTAAAATGAACCATTCATGGTACGACAAAACGTTTTACTAAATTTGGTTTTTGACTTAAAAAAACTGTAAATATGTATATAAAAGTGTAGTTATGTTATATTGGCTGCTCAGCATGCATCTGTTCTGTATAAATACTTAAATTCGATCACACGAAGTATATTATTTTATTGACTGATATCATTAACATAATTATTATGTGACCACACTTCTACTGATGAGCCGGAAATAAATATGACTTGGAAACTTGTCGGATAATGAATGGCTACTCTAGTCCAGGATCCACCGTCCATTTTTGCTATTGATTTTACACAATTTTTTTGATTTTACTTTTTTTACAAACATTTTCGATTGCGGTAGCTAACAAGGGTAACAGGAATAAAATATGTCAATTTGACGACTCTCAAAAATTAATTACTAATTGGGTCTTTTTTAGTTAAATCTCAAGATATTTATATAAATTATTGGAATAAATATTTGTCCTACAAAATATATAGTTTAATCAAAGGATAACCTCTGGTGTATTCCCAGCTGTCTGGAAGGAAGCTCAGGTTACTCATCTTCCAAAGAAACCCAATCACGCTTCCTTTTCTCAATTTCGTCCTATTTCCATACTATCTTTGCTTTCTAAAATCCTCGAACGCTTAATTCATTAGCAGCTAATTGTTTTCTTGAACCGTAACTCCCTTTTGGATCCTTACCAGTCTGGTTTTCGTCCTAGCCACAGCACCACCACAGCCATCATTAAAATTACAGATGACATACGGCATGGCATGGACAATGGCTTACTTACTTTTTTATCGCTGCTCGATTTCAGCAGTGCTTTTGATAATGTTAACTTTGAAGTGTTACTTGGCATCCTATGGTCTATTACCATATCTCTTAAAGTAATCAACTGGTTTCATAGTTACCTGTATGGACGCTGGCAACGCATTCGAGTTGATTATGATTATTCATCGTAGTGTGATATCTCTGCCGGTGTTCTACAGGGCGGCGTACTATCTCCTTTATTATTCGTTGTTTTTATAAACTCAATTTCCAATTTACTCACTCCATCCTATCACCTCTTTGCAGACGATGTAAATATTTACATGCAGTCACCGGTTGCCACGCTAAATCAAGCAAGCACAGCAATAAACTCTGACTTTGACCGCATACTACAAGGGAGTAAGTCAAATTAACTTCTTGTGAATCCTGAGAAAACTCAAGTAATTATCATCGGTAGCTCGCGGATGCTGTGTGAAGTTAACTGGTTATATAGATACCAAGTTTTCATTTTGATGGGAAGCTTATCCCAATCAGTGATGCCGTCAAAAACCTTGGAGTTTTTGACGAAGACAGATTTGATAGTGAGCTGTCTTGGCGCCCCGAATTAACGGAGTTGAGTCGGCTGAGAGTTATTTCTCTTCTCTAAATCACTCTGAAGGCTGAAAACTTCCTGCCCATCGCCACCAAAATTAGGCTTGCAGAGTCGCTACTTTTACAAAGACTTGATTATACTGACGCCAGCTGTCTCGATTTAACTCAAGAGCAATTTAATAAACTTGTGCGCCTGTAAAACTTTACTATAAGGTTCTTATTTGGGTTACGAATTATAACCACGTTGATGAATTTCGTAAAATACTCAAGTGGTTGCCGATTCGTTTTTGCCAGAATACTCCCATTCTTTCATTGCTTTATAGTATTTTATTTATCCCTACTACTCTACAGTACCTTAAAGAACGCTTTGAATTTATTTCTTGCTTTTATACTTTACGCCCTTCCAGTCAATATGGATTATTTAGTACTCCTATTCATTATACAACGATTTTCAATAATTCTTTCACGGTTAAGGTTTTTCAACTTTGCATATACATTGCAAATACATTGCCTGTTGCTCTTAGACAAGCAAAATCTTTAATAACATTTAAGAATATGGTCAATAAAAGTATTTGCTGATACTGATAGTAATCTGCAATACGAGTATAGTGATATGTAATTTTATATGATAAGTATTATATTTCATATAGTTATATGTTTATTTTGCTTTAATAGTTTCATTTAATCATTATATCTTGTATATTTAGCCATCCAGTCGGTATCCTATTATATACCTTATGTGTATCTATCTATAAATATATAAAAATCAATGTCACTTTTCGTTGTAATTTTATAACTTGAGAACGACTTCACCGATTTTGATGAAATTTTGTGTGTGTGTTTGAGTGGGTCCCGGGATGGTTTAGATCTACAATTAGAACCAGTAGGTGGCGCTGAGATCGGGTTCTAGAATCCTCCTAATCACCGGGAGCGATTTTGGTGATTTTGTTTTTGTGTGTTTGAGTGGGTTCCCGGGTGGTTTAGATTTGCAATTAGAAACGGTAGGTGGCGCTGAGATCAGGTTCAAGAATCCTCCTAATCACTGGGAGCTATTTTGATGATTTTGTTTTTTGTGTGTTTGAGTGTGTTCCCGGATGGTTTAGATTCGCAAAAATAACCGGTAGGTGGCGCTGAGATCGGGTTCTAGAATCCTCCTAATCACCGGAAGCGATTTTGGTGATTTTGTTTTTGTGTGTTTGAGTGGGTTCTCGGATGGTTTAGATTCGCAATTAGAACCGGTAGGTGGCGCTGAGATCGGGTTCTAAAATCCTCCTAATCACCTGGACCGATTATGGTGATTTTGTTTTTGTGTCATGAAACAAAAACAAAATCACCTTTTAGGAATTCCGAAAATAAGGCGGTACGAAGTTCGCCGTGTCAGCTAGTATTTGTATATATAATATAGTTATATATTTATTATTAAAATTTAAGTAATTTTACAATAATTACGTATATAACCATCGTACCAATTAGATTAACAGTAGTTAGTAAGTTTTCTGTAACGGTGTGGTGTTATCCATCTATCTGTCTTTATTCTTTAAATGAATCATTTTTGTATTTAATTTCATTAACGCATTATAATCAATTTTATTTTGATACGTTTTGTCTTTTTATATCTTTTATATATGAAATTCTCGTGTCACAATGTTCGTTCCCATACTCCTCCGAAACGTCTTGACCGATTCTCATGAAATTTTGTGTGCATATTGTGTATTTCATCCCCCTAAATGTTAAGTGTAGTCCATCCCTAATTATTTTCTTTAATTTTTAGATTTTTTTATGAAAAGGATGTTATAACATAATGGGAAAACGAAAAAATGAAAATTTTTGTTGGCCTAGTGATATATACTATTTTTTTTATAGGACATCGTTTTATTTGACCCGAGAAAAGTAACTTATTATGAGAGATTATTATTCGTGCAGAAACGGAAAAAGAATACAATTTCCTGCCAACGGGCGGCCTGTTGTAAGAGGCGACAAAACAACCCACAGCCAGATGGCATTCACCCGACTATTATGGCTATCACCCCTGGACTAAAGTATGTCGCCATAACAACCTTAAGTTGTGTTTCGGCATTAGTGACCAGGTCCCAGTCTCCCTTAAAAAAGAAGCAGCACCTTCATTTGTAGCACCTTTGGTGCTGCAAATTTCCATAGGCAATGGTAACCGCTATCCATCAAGTGGGCCGTCTGCATGCCTGATGAACTCCTCCAATAAAAAAATGAGAAATGCATGAAAGTAATGAGAAAAATGGTCTTGTGGTATTTAAAACTTTTGAGTGTAGGACCAGGATAACGTAATTTGTAGGATAATGTGGCTGTTAAATTGTATAAATATGAACTAAGCAACAACAAAAAATAACTTGCTAATTATCATTTCTGATGACCTCGTTATCGTTGAAAGGAGGGGGGGGGGGGGTGACTATTTGATTAAACTATACATTTTTTTAGTACAAATATTTTTTCGTATAATTCAGGTAATTATTACTTTGAGATTTAACAAAAAACCCCAGTTATTAATAATCCCAGTTAGTAATACATTTTTGAGAATCAACAAATCGACATCTTTTATCCCTGCTACCCCTGTTAGCCATCACAATCGAAAATGTTTGTAAGTGAAAAAGTTGGTCGCTTTATCAAAATAAAGCTACTCACGGAAAATTAGCACGAGAGTAAACAATAGCAAAAAAGGACGGTGGACCCCGGACTAATCTGTCTGTAGATCTCTTGATTATTCAAACTTCGGTAGGTATATTGTGCATTTGTTATTGTAATTTCGACTCTATCTCTAAGAGATAAGATTACTATAAAAACTAATTAAAAATGCTATTAGACGTCTTGGCCTCGGCGTCACGTGTTATATTTTGTACTGATTTTAAAATACCTAACGGTTTAAAACTTTAGAAGTGGTTACGGGGATATTTGCTTCGACTAGATGGCGTTGTGATAAGGAAATTCATACGTACATAACATTCGGTCATCAAGACTTTGATTTCTTTATTAGCATTTGAACTACACAAGATGTTGGATCGCTGATCGAGTAAACTGTTAGACGGATTAACATTTGGTAACGTGAAACGTTTCTTTAGTACAGTCTGGGGGACGGGTTCCTAATAGTACGTCGTTCATGAACTACATACTATGTAGTTCATGAACTACATACTATGTAGTTCATGAACGACGCTCATTTTCTTAGACTGCAAGAACTAAGTAGTTCTTGCAGTCTACGAAAATGAGCGGACTTTACGACTCTAGGCACAGCAAAAGATTAAAAAAAGTCGCAGCCAACCTGATTTCAAGTGCCTCATACGTAATGAATGGCATATGAGTAACATAACAACGCATTATTTACTGAATTGCTTTACACGACATTGGCAAAATCAATGCATAAACGGCATTGCAGCCATCAGTTAAAAAAAAATCGAATTGCATCGATGGTTGTCTACATCGCGATTACAGTGCCATCTATTTTGTTTATCCGTCTATTAGAAGGAAATAACGTCATTAATCGGGTTAAAGAGTATCCTAAGTTACGCCCCATGATATAACTTAGCACAGTTTCAAACTTCATTTAAATCCGTTCAGTAGTTCTTACGTGATGCTCTAACAGACGGATAGACAGACAAACAATTTAAAAATTGCATTTTCAGAAACTCCTGGTCCGATTTATGCCCCGTGATTTTTTTCAAATTTAAAACGTAGTGTGCAACCTCGAACCATTTACATATTTATTATGCCTAGTACCAATAGACTAGCTGTCCCGGTAGACGTAGTCCTGCCCTGAAGAAATAAAATTTAGAACTCGATTGCAGTTCCACCTACCGTCTCCAATTGTAAATCTAAACCATTCTATAATCCACCTGAAGAGACACAAAAATTTCATAGAAATCCAGCCGTTTAAAAAGTGTTCAGTCACATACACACACACACACACACACACACACACACACACACACACACACACACACACACACACACACACACACACACACAGAAGAATTTTATATATAAAGATAGATAGATTCGAGTTCTTTTTTAAATAACTTCAATGAACAGACATGGCATGCTTAGAATTTTATAATATAATAGATTATGGAGTAACGATATTATTATGTTTCTCTTTTCTTGATATGGCTAGGCACGCTTTGTACATTCAGCTAGGGTCACGTAAATGTTTATTTGACTATCATAAAATGATGGAAACAAATCACGAAAAAATACAAAATCGAAAATTTTGAAAACATGTATCAAAATAATTAGTAAATATATACTTACTCACAACTAAAATTAAAGCTTTATTTGGTTATTTACAATAAATGAATTTAATACACTATATACATCAAATATATTATTGTTGCCGGGAGTTTGTAGCGCCGCTTCTTCTCTTTTGACAGTAACTAAAATTGCTTTGGACGCAGTGGCAGCCTCATGAATTTCAATAAGTAATCTGTATGATTCCGTTTTGAAATAAAAACATTAATTTTCATTCCATTTTTGTTAGAAAACCTCGGCTTGTAGTTTTTTTAAACTCAGTGTGCAAGAAAACAATTGTGCGTATAGCACAAAAGTATTCCGGTATTATTATATACAATTCGGGAGGTAGCCTAGATAAATAGAGCGAAGTGCGTCCTAAACATGACTGGGACGAGTCGTTGAACTTGGTAATAAATCAGCAAATTTGGCCTTCTGGGCGATGATATCAATTAGGACACTGCGTGTTGGTGTGCTAGGTTTGTCTAGACATTTATGTCATTCGATTGCCAACATCTGCTTAATACTATAATGGGTTGAGCATGACGTTGTTTGATGTTGAATTTATCGGATACAATTGACTTATTATTTACAATGTGCATGATGCTGGAATTTTAAACGAAGCTACTTTTTATGCTTCTGAGTGTACTTTGAATTATTTCAGAACTTTTACGGGTTCAAGATATTTAATATCAACAACTAATTAGTTCGAGCTATGCTTTGTTCAATACCATCGTGTAGGTTATAAGATTATTGTATTGAGCGCAATATTTTACAATAGGTAATAATGAGCGCTTCTTTAATTACCTACAATCACCAGGGATTTAGAAAACGATTATTAATTTGTAGTCTCAAATGCTTTTTGGATAGGTGTATTTTTTTCAGTGAGTAGGTCTCATTGCGATTTAAAAATGAATCCCAAATTTTTAATTAAAAATTTAAGCAACTGCTCTTAGAATTATGTCTCTGTGTCGATCTGAATGTTTGTCTCAGGTAAGCCTCGAAAAGGCTAAACGGATTTTAGTGAAAATTTTGAAGGGTCAAACGAGATTTTTATACATTTTCGAGTAAATAATAATAATAATATAATAATAAAGCCTTTATTCCCAAAATCTTTTTTTTTATTTTACAATAACAGTAATTCATGTGCATACATATAGCTTGTTAGTGGTTTGTTAGTTTTGTTAGATGTTAGTTATAGTGTATTATGTTTGTAGATTAATTAAGTTAGTATAATGTTAGTGATTTTTGGTTAGTCTTGATTTTGGACCCCTCTTCGGGTGAAGGCCTCCTCCATCTTCTTCCAGATTTCTTTGTCTTGGCTTAGGATCATCCAATCCTTGCCTGCTGTTTCCGATATATCATCAGCCCACCGTTTTACTGGTCTTCCCACTTTCCGTTTTCCTATTGGCCCTTTCCATCTTGTAGTTTCTATTGTCCATCTTTTATCTTGTAGCCGAGCAACATGTCCGGACCATTGCCACTTTAATTTTAAAGCCTTCTTAAGTGCATCGGTTACTTTTGTTATATGTCTGATAGTGTCACTTCTCTTTTTGTGAATTTTTCTGATTTTCAACATACTTCTTTCCATTGCTCTTTGTGTTGTTAATATTCTTTTCATAGTTTTGTTTGTAAAAGTCCATGTTTGACAACCATAGAGCAGGCTTGGCAAGATGCATGTATCAAAAACAACTCTTTTCAAGTCGATAGTGTAGTCACCTTTAAAGATTTCTTTGAGCGACCAGAATTTCCTCCAGGATATGTTAATTCTTCTATCTACTTCTTCTTCATTGTTGGATTTGCTGAATGAAACTTGTTTTCCCAAGTAGATATAGTTGTCCACATATTCTATGTTGTTGTTTTCTTTGGTATGAATGGGTGTTTTTTGGCTGTTAGTCATGACTTTAGTTTTGATTGCATTCATCTCTAAACCTACTTTGGAGCTTTCACGACTCAAGGTCTGTATCATGGTCTCTAAGTTGCTTGGTGTTTCAGCTAGTAGGACAATGTCGTCTGCAAATCTAAGGTGGCTTAGGAATGAATCATTTATTTTTATGCCTTTATTTCTCCAATCAATTTCTTTAAATATATTATCCAGGACAGCAATAAACAATTTTGGGGACAAAGGGTCTCCCTGTCTCACTCCTCTCTCTATTTTTATTTCTTCCCCTCTCTTTTCTAGTTTGACCTTACTTGTACTATTACTATATATATATTTTAGGATATTTATAAGTTGATGCTTAATATTAAGTGTATTTAATGCTTCCCAAATAGAGGTGTGGCTAATACTGTCAAAAGCTTTGCTGTAATCAATGAATGCAATGTAAAGAGGCCTGTTGTATTCATTGTATTTTTCTATTACTTGTTCTAGGGCTTGAATATGGTCTACTGTGCTGAATCCTGAACGGAAGCCTGCCTGTTCTATTGGCTGTGCATTGTCTATTTCTTTTGTTATATAGTTTAGGATTATTGAGGCAAATAGTTTATATGTGCTTGCTAGTAAACTGATGGGTCTATAATTCGCTATGTCCTTTGGGTTACCTTTTTTATATAAGAGTATAATGTCCGATGTGCACCACTGTCTTGGAACAATTCCTGATTGTATAGCCATATTAAAAAGGTGTGTGAGGTGGTGCAGTATTGTAGGTACACCCAGCTTTATGGCCTCGTTGGTTATACCATCAGCACCTGGGCACTTTTCAGATTTGAGTTGTTTAATATGGTCATACACTTCTCTCTCTTTCAGTTGTAAGGTTTCTTGTGTATAGTAGACTTCCTGAATTTTGTTGTCGTTTTCATTTTCCCCTTTACAACTGTAAAGTTGTGCATAGAAGGTTGTAGCTTGCTTTAATACATCATTCCTTGTTTTAGTTTCAACATTTTTATTTTCCAATTTGTGTATCCATGATTTATGGTGTTTTAGTTTATTAAATGCTCTCTTTGTACTTCTGAATTTTACCAGATTATTTGATATTATCTCATGTCTATATTTTTTGTAATCGCTTTTAATTGATTTTTTTGTTTCTTTAAATAATTTACTTAGACTTTTCTTCATTTCCTTGTCTTTATTTCTTTTAAAAATTAATTCTCTTCGTTTGTGTATGAGGTTTAGTGTGGTTTGACTGAATATTTTATGTGGTTTTTCATTAGCAGATGTTCCAGAGGTTAGTAGGCTATCGCATATGGCTTTCTCAAGTGAGTTATATAAGGTTTGAACATTCACAGAGGCATTAGTTATATTCTCTTCATTCTGTTTTAGACAATCCATGTACTTTTTTATTTGGTCTTCTGTTTTGAGAGGATTTATATTATTCCTGAAGGCTTTTCTGTTTTTCTTTGAGTGCTGTAGGAGAATTGTTGCTCGTACTATTCGGTGATCTGATGAGAATGAGGTATTATTTAGGACATCACAATTTGTTAATAGTTTTGGTTTGTTTGACATAATAAAATCTATTTCATTATGAACTTTTTTGTCGGGTGATTCCCAGGTCCACCTTTTCTTGATAGGTTTTTTGAAAAATGTGTTCATTATTGACAGGTTATGTTCAAGAGCGTATGTCAGTAATTTTACCCCTCTTTCGTTTCTCGTTCCAACTCCGTTATGACCCCATGATACGCTTTTCCTCTTTTCTTGGCTGTCCTACTTTTGCGTTGAAGTCTCCAATCACTAGAGTATGTTTATCAGCTAGTGATTGTGCTTTATGAAGATTAGAGTAAAATTCTGCAACTTCTGCATCACTTGCACTGTCTGTTGGAGCATATGCCTGGATTATTGTTAGGTTTGAGCTGTCAAACTTTAGTTGAAGAATAGCAACTCTTTCTGAGATTCCAATAAAGTTAGATATATTATCTTTGATTGTTTTTTGTATTAAGAATCCTACTCCATATAGACCTTTTGTTTCTCCTATGTAACATAGTATGTAATCATCATATTCTTCTATATTATTGCCCAATCTTCTTACTTCCGAAAGTCCTAATATGTCAAAATTAATATTCCTTAGTGAATAAGTGAGTTCTAAGTATTTCTCTGGGGTTGATAATGATAATTTTCGAGTAAGTACAGATTAATTATATTCGAGACGTTTTAGCGTATCTAGTAGTGTAGGTACTGCCAGTACATGCATAAATAAACAAATATTTTTTATATATTTTTATGGGCAGGTACTCAATATGAAACTAATAATTTAGAAAATATAGAATATCTAAGTACCTATAAAGGGTACAGCACGAACAAAATGATGTGTAGGTAATACAGCAGCCAGTTCATAATAATATTAGTTTCATCTGTGGTGTTATATTACCTATTTGCCGTTTGCCTACTGTCTCAAGTGGCAGGATTGTTGCATTGGGTCCTTGATTCGGTTGTATTTCACAAGACGTGACAGATATGTTTGGTTGTTGAAGAAAGACATTTGATACGAGATCTTAGCCAGTCACTATATCAAGAAGGTTGGGCAAAGGTCTCTTTGCTGATTCTAGACAAGGGAAGACCTATTGACTGATGGCCGGTTCCTATATCTTACCGACTGTTTATTACCTTATGATAGTAGGTAGTTAAATTTTTTAAATTTTACATAAGTTCCATAAAAGTAATGTCAAAGTTCAGCCGATGGTAAGGCAAGGGAATGGATAAAAGGTATAGGAACCGGTCACTCACAGTCAAATAATGATCGTAAACTTAAATATTCGTAAATATGTTACACGTCAGGGTTGTATTATTTAAAAATGTACAAATATTAAGATTTACATATTTCTCATCAATCTTTACATTCCATGAATTCCTTTAAGCTACAGAAGGTGTGCCCGATTAGCCACTTATTAGAGCTCCTTCACACTCGTAAGTAATGCGGCTGCCGCTCTGCTGCCGCGCTGCTGGTGCACTGCCTGCGACCTAATGTGAAGGCGCTCTTCAGCCGTCATTCTTGTGTGGAATTTTAATTTATTAGGTACTGGAGGGCGTTCTGGAGAACTCTCAAACGTCATTTGTCGTTCGTTTTCGTTTTAGAATGTTTTTTGTTTGTTTTTTTAAAATATTTAAGTAAGTTTTTCTATTGTATGTTCGACGTACTATTGGGTTATGTATCTATAATATTTCAAAATTCTAAAATGTATCTGTACATTGACGCTATTAAAAAAAACTAGAACAGAGTATATTATAAATGACGGAGAAAGCGATGCATTTTTTTAGGTATCTTGTCTGTTTATTCGAAATTCACGTAAAAACTACTGGGCTGATTTCGATGCTGTTTTCACTCATCGACAGCAATTTCTTAGACTTAAAATCTGCGGTATTTTTTTTTCTGGGAATCTCGCGGGAGTTGTTCTGGGAATGATTTAAAATGGCCAGATCGAAAAAATGAATGCGATTTTTTACTGATCGATAGCAAAGTTGATGTAATAGAATGTATAATATTTTTATCCTGGAAATCCTCTTCCCGGGGGCTTTGTGAACTTATTCGGGTCCTAAAAATTACCTTATTCTGACACATTTTTCACTAAAATTATAGCTATCATCTATCTTTTATCTAAAACTAGCGGCCCCGGCAGACGTTGTCCTGCTCTGAAAAAAAAATCTAGGACCCGATCCCAGCGCCACCTACCGGTTCCAATTGTAGATTTAAACCATCCGTATAAAACACACAAAAAGAAAATCAACAAAATCGGTCCAGGTGATTAGGGGCATTCTAGAACCCGATATCAGCGCCACCTACCGGTTCCAACGGGATAAAAAGTATCCTGTGTCCGTCTCCTGATTCTAAGCTACCTTTCCACCAATTTTCAGCCAAATCGGTACAGCCGTTCTTGAGTTATAAATATTGTAACTAACACGACTTTCTTTTATATATATAGATTACATTAACTCTTTCAGTCTTATAGGACGAAAACGAACGAGACACAAATTATAAAACCGGAACCCTTACGTTCGTTAACCGTTTTGCTATGTTCGTCCGCCTGTCTGTGTACGCCACGTATATTGTACTTCGACACTATCGGTATTAGAGGTAGGTATATAGTTAGAATTCGAATTGAACTGCTATAGGTACAGTGGTAGAATAAAAAATTGCCAGTTTTCAAATTAATTCATTTAACGTTCCGCGAGCACGTTTTACCTTTTAAACAAGTCGCAGACAGACTGTTCCACAGAAAATTATGTTTAACTGTTTGGCAATAAAGTTTAAAATTACTTAGATCAAACTTGTTTGATTTTCTATCTTGTCTAAGAAGATTATCTAGGGTTGTAAAACCTTTTTATAGGTTTTAATATTTATGATAAGCATAGTGATTACCTATATGCTCTTTGTTTCATATTTCGCTTAGTTAATCTAAGCGTCTCTCATTGTCAACATTGCAATTTTGCTTTTTTCATGTTTCTTTCTATGCACACATGTAAATAATTGTTTGTACCGTCAGACTTTGTTTATAAAGCCATAAAGGTTCTACTAAATGCAAATGAAAGTTGTATATACGGTACAAATATAAAAAAAAATCTATTTAAAAAATGTTGTCTGTATGGCTAATCTCTGAAACGGCTGGACCGATTTTGAGGGGACTTTCACTGGCAGATAGCTGATGTAATAAGTACTAACTTAGACTCGCTTTTTTAGGATTCCAAGAAAAAATGTGTGTGTGCAGTTCATATGCATTGGGAGTGAAACAAAGTGTGACAAGGGGTGGGGGAGATTCTAACACATTTCATATTTACACCGCTATAATATATTTAAGTTTTAAAACACGAAATTTGAAACCTTAACGAAAAACTTGAAAACGTTTTCAACTCTATTTGTATGAGCATGGTGTTTAAATGAATTATGTAATGTATTCTATCTCCTTCTCTCGCAGGCTTAGTCCTGATAGATAGATAGATTTATTGTGTTTATCTCTGTTTATAGTCGCTTTTTTTAGTTTCAACGAGTTTCAAATTTCAACGATTCTAAAGAAGTCTTACCTACTTCAAAATTCACGCAGATGAAGTCGCGGGCACAACTAGTAACATTTATTAAAATGTTGACAGTACTGTTTCATATACTCGTGCAAGCAAAAGTCGACTTTAAGGTGGCGAACATCTTAATTCTGTGAGTACATACGACCGTGATGTGCAATTACGAAAAATAAACATTAGGGACTGGACATTATATTGTTATAATGTGTAACTGAACTATGAATCTACTAATAATATTTTCATGATGTTGTTTGATTTACATTTTATTTAAGTGATAACTTCTTATGGGAGGGTAAACCGCTTCCTTGCGAAACGCGTTACGGCGCCAGTCTGTCTGGCTTCCCTTTCTCTCACGCATACGGCAGTGGCAGGCAGGCTCCTCCTCTGCCGCTCTAACCCACAGCGCTAGCCGTATTTCGGTAATTAGATTAAATAATGGTACTAATAATGTACGAAAATTCTAATGTACGTACATATTCAAAAGTTGTAACAAAGAATAAAATATATTTTATAATCAATAAAAGATTTTATTAATAAATAGCCTTTCCTTACATTATCATATTAAATATACATAAAATTAAAGTAATAATCTAAGTTGTTCTCAAGTTAAACAATTTCAATATTAAATAGTTCCACATAGATTAGTTTAAGTTATCACTTCTATCGGGAGTTTCGAAACGCACAGGTTTTTTTTATTATAATTTTCTATTTTTTTTTAAATTGTTTTGCATAAGTAGTGTCGAAATAAAATATGTAAAAGTATAATCAAGAATCGCCTAGGTTGGCGGCATGACTGAGTGCATTCGTAACATTGAAAGTACCGGGTTAGAATCTCATTTGCACCTGTTTCCTCTTTGTCGCGGCGTTGGCGATGCTTTTACTCCTACGACCTTGGCCTATTGCAAAAGGAGCATTGGAGTGTTTTATTGGGTATTTTAGTGTTTTTCGCATAACTTGTTAGATGAGTTGATTGAATGCCTACACATATAAATTTATATTCATTTTTTATTTTATCAAAGTCTTGTACTGTCATGTCATTTATAATTATTACTATTTGTATAATTACCAAAATATATTATTTTTTTCAAAATGTCGTTCTTTTCTGTAAATGCAGTGAAATGACTTTTAATGTGTATTATCAATAAAACTATTACTTTGCCGTTTGACTTTACTTATCAGGAATTGAACCTTATAAGTTACAATATAGGTTGGCGTAATAGCCACCTTTTTTTGAAGAGAATATAGTATTTTTGTTTCTAAGCTGTAAAAATATTGTTACATACCGACAAAGAAATGCACACCTGGTTTATTACCTTTCCCGCCTTTGGACTTCTTTGTGTTTAAAATTTACAATTAGACAATAGCCTATTGTTATAGATTTCGTTTATGGCCGTTCACATGAATAATTAAGCAGGTGTGTAGATTACATTTTTTTGGAAAAACCCAGTCGACGCAGTCGATTGTTGTCTTGTACAGTTTAATATAAAGCATTGCCCGAACGGAGGGGTGGGGCTAGCGAGAACCACGATCACAGCAAGACGAGTACATTCGTGTTATTGAATCGTGCAATTTGTACTAGTTGTATCTAGTTATATTTGTACCTGTTTTGTACGTGTTTGTATAGTTCTAATAAATTCTATAGTAATTCCAACGGCATTTTAATACGAGACCTCTAGCTCGTAACAATATAGTACTTTTGACAAATTCCGGGAAAAGTAGTACACGTTGATTTTTCATTATTTATTGAATTGAATTTTCCATTATTACTTTTTGTTTGGCTAGCAAAATTCTGTAATTTTTTCAAAATAATCATAATATCTGAACACAAGGTAATAAACATAAGGTAATAAAGGTAATTTTTGTTTTTAAAATCTAGTGCTAGTTTTAGTTTTCATTTTAATAGTCACGAGACTCCTTAGAGTATTTTTTGCTACTTCTTATAGTTTGGCATTTTTCCCTGAAGGCCCTATAGGAAAATTCACCTTGTGACGGTACGCATCATCATGTATTTATTATTTTCTCACTTATTAATTATTATTTTTTTATAAAGGAATGGCTGTTCTCCATATAATGTATTCCCTCCTTTATTTCGCATAATATATGTATTTACTACTAATCTCTTTGTATGATATAATCGAATTTTTCTTAGTTTGAAACTTTGACAGAGAAAAGAGAGGACTTGAATATTGGTGTTTGACAGAAGAAGACAATAAAAAAAATTCTCGGAAAAATTTGTGTTTTATATATTTTCAGATGGAGAAAATCTAATTGAGAATTAAATGGATAAACTAATCGCTGTTCAAAATAAATCAATCATAATATCAATGTAAATTTCGGAAACGAATGTTATAAATTTCGCCAAAGAACCAAGCTAAGTTTTCATGTTTTATTTGATACATTAATAGTTTTACTAACCATGTAGACTTACCTGATATCTTGCTTGTTATGTTTTCAGACGTTCTTCTAACGTGACCACGCATTCTTGTCTTTTGTAATGTATTAGTAGTTTAATAATAATTGTTCGTATGCATACGATTTGAATTAATCTTAAGGGCCTGAATAGTAATGTGTAGTTACAATTAACTTCTATTCTTAGTAGTACATATTATAAATAACATTGATTTTGTTACACTTAGTCGGTAGTCTTTAGAAGTATTAGGGTTCCTTAGGTCCGTTTCTTCAAAACTATAATATTATAGGAACGTTTCTATAATTTGTCTAGGCATAAATGCTATAGAAATACATAAGCCTTTAATATGAAATCTTACATAATCTTATGTAAAGATAGGTAGGCTCGTTTACTATCTACTGTCCTATATATTTTTGAACTTAATTAATTACTGTCCTTAATTTATATATTGTATGGAGAACGAGCTATATAAGGGTGAATTAATTTAAAGTATGTCTTAATTGACTTGTGCGTTATTAACAGATAAGAATTGTTTGTACATTGTTTTAGTTTCATAGTTAACTAAATGACTAAGGGTTATCTATAAAGCCTCAGTGAGCTAATACATTACTTAGGAGTTATGATACATAGTCTCTTGCGGATAAAATATATTAATCTAATTTCATTTAAGGATCCTTAAATATAATATTGTCTTAGGAAACTTAATTAAATGATATTACTTCTTCATAGCCGGGAACTATTGGGAGATTTTGATGATTTTTTCAAGTAATATGATTATTAGTTACTTTGCTATGGGAGGATTCATTATATGTCAATGGAGACTTATAGAAGTACTTGTCTTGCTGTTGCACACACGTTGTTGGACCTGATTATGGACTCTTACTTGTTATGTTTGCTGATTAGAACTGGAGCGTTGATTATTATTGTCCGATTATTTCTGTTTCAGTGAGCTTGGAGTCAGCCTGCGTAATGAGTTTTCATTGGTACTGATATCGAAGGGATTATTATTGACCTATGGCTGTGAAGTCGGAGTCTTGATTTATAATTTATTAATTTGTCTATTTTTATATGTGTATATATTTATATATGGTTTTATAACATTACATGATAACATTACACTATACAACAATCATGCATTCTATATGGGAAGGCTAATTGACTTTAGAAAATTTAAAGTTTATTTAGTTTTTATTGAATTTTAATATTTTAAATACTTTCTTGTTGAGAGAGTCTACTTAGGCATTTGGCTTTGTTTGGTGCAAAGGAGTTGTTGATTACAATTTAATTTTTTATTAAAGGTTTCTTTTGATTAATTATATTTTCTTAAACAAGCAGCTCTACTGTTACCAAATGTGTATAAAATAGGCATTTAAATATTATTACAAACTGAAGTGACGAGATCGGGTGAAAGCACATATTGAAAATTTTTATGAAGATTCAGATTAGGACCGGGTTTTATGAGCTCTGCAACCTTGGACAAAGGGATTCACGACCCACTTGTTTATTGTGGCAACGTTCCCTTGGATAATTTCGACAATTATCAAGGATTACCGCGCGTACAGCTTTTAAGCAAATTTAGTTTGTTTTATAATATGTGTATTCACGAGACTAAAAATGGTTTCACATATTAAGATTAACTGAATTGGTAACTGAAGGTTTGGAACTGGTTAAGTCGCGGATCAGCCTGGAGGCGCGTGGGCACCTCGATGACGCCCTAGCTGGTTAGGGGGATGAGCTACCGTGTTGCAGGAGGATCAATCGTATCAAAACTTATTTTCTTTCACGGTATGTGACTTCATGAGAGTCTTAGATGTAGTTAGGCCAAGTGGACTTGACTGAATTGGAAAGGATGATTAAAAATACCTACATTTGAGTATTGTTACCAAGGAAGGCATCTTTGATGCAGAGTATCACCATTTTATGTTAAATTCAACTTAAACTTTACTTTTACGGTGCTATGCTCTCATCTCTTGGGTGCTAGGGTCATTAGATGGATGTAAGGTTTTGCTAATTTACTTTAACTTTCAATTTCATTTTAACTTTCACAGCAAACCTGAAACCTGTCTTTGACAAGGGAATCTATAATATGAGTGAAGTTGTCTCTCGCCAAACTTTAATTTAAAATTTACTTACAATTCATAGAGAGACATTCTGAAACTCTTATACTGACAATTTAGGGATGGGAATTTTACGAGATGTAGAGAGTATCACTATTTAAACTTCAATTAACCTTTATCTTTAATTTACTGTGATATTCTTATTACTGCATCAGGGGAGGTCTCTGAGGTGACGTTCCTCATAATGACAATATTATTTGATATTTTGGAAAGGTGACTTTGAGATGAAATGTTCACTTAAGTCTTTTGGCTTTTCCAACTCATTTTACACACAAGGCACTCCAAACGGGTTTCTTTTAAATGGATAGATCGTACTGCTGGGAGTTTCTTGTCGGCTCTTCTCGCCAGCAATAGTACGTTGTGAACCGACGCTAGTTTTAGATAATGTTTATAATTGATTCAATAAATATTAATTAAAAAAATTGGAGGTTCTTCTTTTATCTCGATATGAGCTCTTTTACTGATAGCTAATGCGGTGGCATAACAGAGAGGTGGTTAGGAGGGGTGCCTTACACAAAAATATATAATTTGTTATGAATCTACATTAAAATATCTTTTGGCAAAATAAAGGCACGGGCGTACTCAGGTGATGAGCTTATATCATGAGTAATACATTTATCATAATTCATAAAATGCATAGCATTTTACACTTACTACATACTACTACAATATTATATATATATATATATTTTACATCAACCTTTGATAGTCTTCCTGTCCTCTGATCAACACTCTTATATAACCTACCTTGTGAACATAGGGTTAACGGTATTGCGACGAGGGTTCCTGCTACTAGATGATTACGATTTATGGCCAATATTACAAGGTTTATTCTATGAATAAATTTTATTAATTCCATTTTATAAATTTTTTATTTCTCACTCTATGCTTCGGCTTGAGTATGTCGTTCCGTAGTCACTAGACTCAAAAGGGGGTTCGTTACAATTTGGTGTCGCGATTCCAGGATTTCAGGACCTGGTCTTCTGGGCGTGATGTAGAGTGGTTCTAGGACAGTAGAATCGAATCCTGGAACGTTACAATTCGGGGCGTGTTCCCAAGATTCCAGCATGATGTGTCTTATTTAGCATATTTCGTTCAGGTTCGAAGGGGGCAATTGGGGGTTGCATCCAAGGTGTCTGGTTTGATGATGGTGAACAAGTCCTGCTGTTTTGGGCTGAGTTATTTTATTCTTGTGTATCTGATAGATACACAATTTGTTGCTTGTGAGGCGGAGCAAGGTTTCAAAGGTTATAGAAGGGCTGTTGTTTATTTCAGAGATGACAGGGGGTGATCGGTGGTTGGTGTAATAATTAACAGTCTGATTTTATAGGTAAATGATTTTGAGATTGTGAAAGAAAATTTTAACTTTCATGTTCAGATTAGTCCACAGGTTTACCGTTGGGGGGCGCCACTGTGGTGTTGCGAATTTCAATTATGTGTCTAATTTAGTTTGTCAGTTTTCCGTTACGGGGCGCCACAGGGACGGTTCAGTTTAAAATATTTTGTCCAAATTAGTTCAATTTCCTGCCGTCAGGGAGCGCTGCAGTGAATTCCGAATTAGTTCGTCATCTTGCCGTTAGGGAGCGCTGCGGTGGTTTTGGAAATTTAAATTTTGTATTAATTCGTCATCTTGCCGTTAGAGGGCGCCATGGTGATTTTGAAATTTTAATACTTGCGTTCACATTGATTCAACATTTTGTAGTTAGAGGGCGCCATGGTGATGTTGATTTTTTTTTGTACTTACGTTCAAATTAGTTCGTCACCTTGTCACTATGGGCGCTGCAGTGATTTTGAATTTCAACTCTAGCGTTGCAATTAATTTATCCTCTTGCCACTACGGGTGTTGCAAGTGACTTTGAAAATTTTATTTTTCACATTCGAATTAGTTCAACACTTTACCATTGGGGGCGCCACAATGACTTTGTTGATATTCTTGGTCTTGTTGATTATTTATATAGCGAGACATATTTAATTTTATGGGTTGCATATTTTCAATTAAATGAAATGTTAATAATTAATATATTTTTTTTTGAAACTTTATTGAGGATTTTATTAAATTTTATTTTCATAATAGAGTTGAGGAAGTTAATTGATTGTTAGTCAGCCTTCTGTTATAGATGGGAGTTAGGTTAATAATTATTTACTATGGTGAAGTCAGATGTTGTTATGAGGCACGAATTTAGGAATAAAATTTAATATTTTAATTATTTAAATTATATTATATACATAATTCATATAGTTTATGATTACTTATAGCTTGCTAGCGCTGTGTAATTATTTGAATGAAATAATTGAAGAATGGAATTCTAATATTTCAGGATGAACCAAGAGATGTAACAGTGCTAGTTCACTGCTAGTTATAATAAATCAAGAGGAATTATATAATTGCTACAAAAGCAAAGAGCAGAAGCGCTCTCATATAAGCAAAGGAGCTATTCTATTAATATTAATTGAAGATTAGTGCATATCATTTGATGTTGAAGAGCTATTATTATCTTGCTGCCGTTATATTTGGAGAATAAATATTGAATAATTTGAAGAAATTTATTAAGTGAAGAAAAATGCCAAAGGAAGTTCAGAAACCTGGAATGGCTACAAGAAGAGAAAAGAGGAGTGCTGCGAGGGGTGCGGAGAATACCAGGCCTACGACTACTACTCAAGGAGGAAACCCGAGATTTTTGAGGATTATGAAGAGGATGTTGGATCAGACATTGAACCCTTTGCTTACAAGGATTAACCAATTAGAAAACAGTTTGACTTCGAATAATGGGGAGGCCGGTTCGCAGAGGCCTGTGGCCTTGAGATTAGATCAAATGGATAGTGATATGACATTGGCTTCTGGGAGAGTCAACTCTCGGGGAGTTGTGGAGAATTTTGAATCAGTGGCTGGCGGATCAACGGGATCTAGACCAGTTGAGACCAACATTACACAATCAAATACTATGAAGACATGCTGTTCACAAACAGATACTGTTGAAAGACATATGCCGATGGCGTATTATCCTACTATGCCAATTAATAATTTGGAGAAGCCGAAATTTCCATCACAAAAACAACATCCAGTTACCTTCATAGAAGATTTATGTGCTTATTTGAAGAGAATGCTAGCGGGATTTAACAATGAAATTGATCTCATTATAGAATGTTTGGATGGTGGTTCCAGGAGTTGGGCTCGTGTATACCGAGAACGCTGGACCAATTTTGAGGATTTTAAACGAGATTTCCTAGAAACATACTGGGGTGAAGCTGAGCAAGGAGAGCTTCGTAAGAAAATAGTGCATGGCACATGGAATCGATCTGGAACTAGTATGCTGAATTATTTTATTACTTTATGTGGACAAGCGAAGATGCTCACCTACCCGATCCAAGAGACACAACTCATAAATGATATCATGCATCACTTCCCTAAAGATGTACAATATGCGTGGTCTATGAGTCAGAGCAGGACGATTATTGAAGCGTCAGAGTTCCTGAGGAAGCTAGACAATGTTAACAGGTGTGAAGTGCTGAGTACTACACTGCGGATACATTCATCATCACATGAGCAGAATAATAGTAATAACAAGACAAAGACTAATTGGCAATCCAAGAAGCAAGCTCTGAAGCCAGTTCTAGTACCTCTAGTGGGCAGTGCTAATGTTAATATTATAGAAGATTTAACTATACCATATGAAGAATATGATTATAATTTAAACTAGATGATGTTGGCGGGGGCGTGCCCGACCCATCAACTTTAGAAAAGACTAATAAGTTGTTAATAGGGTTAAGAATTATGTTGTCGAGGGGGTGGGAACCTGGACAGTCACTGGGCAGTTTTAGTCGGGCTATAGACATTTTATTGGGCCCCGAGGTTAGGCAGCTTTGTGTAAATTACTTGGTCGATTTAGTAATTTTAACTTGTGGTACTTTGACTGAGCATTTAGAACATTTGAGTATATTAATTAAAGAAATTGCAAGATGCTGGTCTTACATGTAATAGTAGGGGTGTAAATTCTTTTGTAAGGAAGTTAAGATAGTATATCAACTTCAGATATTAGAATTGATCAGGAAAAAATAGAGTTTATACAGAAATTTCCTATACCTAAGAAAATAGATAGAGTATTTAAGTGTCTTTCCTCGGGCCATGCGATTATTAAACTAGTAATTAGGATTGACCATAAAGCTTTGATTTTTGAGAATTTGGGAATTATACAATAATCAGTTAACTTGGTGGATATTATAGTTAGGGCAATTCAGCTTTCGGATAGAGTATGTTGAGGAGAAGGACATTTGTGATTTTTTTTGAGGAGAATAGCTATTGAAGTCTTTCTTTATGAAGGGGTTTTATGTTTTTTTTGAATTGTAGGTTATGTTTGTTACATATTTATGGTTTCATGCTATATGGGGTGATTAATTATGTCTATAAATTTAAAGCTTGAAGGGGTGATTTCATTTTTGTTTTTTTTAGTTTTGGGGATGAGATATAATAGTAGTGAGGTGCAAAGGACGGCTAATACTTAGATTAAGGTTATATATAGGGTGTTATTAACTTAGGTTAAGGTTATATACAGGTTGTTACTAACTTAATCTATGGTTACATACAGGTTGTTATTAATTTAGATTAAGGTTATATACAGGGTGTTATTAATTTAGATTAAGGTTATATGCAGGATGTTAGTAACTTATAGGGCTATATACAGGGTGTTATCAATTTATTATTTGATGATCGTACCTTAGGTTAGAATTTAATTTATCCGCAAGCTACCAATTTAAATTCGGGGTGGTGTGACGGTACGCATCATCATGTATTTATTATTTTCTCACTTATTAATTATTATTTTTTTATAAAGGAATGGCTGTTCTCCATATAATGTATTCCCTCCTTTATTTCGCATAATATATGTATTTACTACTAATCTCTTTGTATGATATAATCGAATTTTTCTTAGTTTGAAACTTTGACAGAGAAAAGAGAGGACTTGAATATTGGTGTTTGACAGAAGAAGACAATAAAAAAAATTCTCGGAAAAATTTGTGTTTTATATATTTTCAGATGGAGAAAATCTAATTGAGAATTAAATGGATAAACTAATCGCTGTTCAAAATAAATCAATCATAATATCAATGTAAATTTCGGAAACGAATGTTATAAATTTCGCCAAAGAACCAAGCTAAGTTTTCATGTTTTATTTGATACATTAATAGTTTTACTAACCATGTAGACTTACCTGATATCTTGCTTGTTATGTTTTCAGACGTTCTTCTAACGTGACCACGCATTCTTGTCTTTTGTAATGTATTAGTAGTTTAATAATAATTGTTCGTATGCATACGATTTGAATTAATCTTAAGGGCCTGAATAGTAATGTGTAGTTACAATTAACTTCTATTCTTAGTAGTACATATTATAAATAACATTGATTTTGTTACACTTAGTCGGTAGTCTTTAGAAGTATTAGGGTTCCTTAGGTCCGTTTCTTCAAAACTATAATATTATAGGAACGTTTCTATAATTTGTCTAGGCATAAATGCTATAGAAATACATAAGCCTTTAATATGAAATCTTACATAATCTTATGTAAAGATAGGTAGGCTCGTTTACTATCTACTGTCCTATATATTTTTGAACTTAATTAATTACTGTCCTTAATTTATATATTGTATGGAGAACGAGCTATATAAGGGTGAATTAATTTAAAGTATGTCTTAATTGACTTGTGCGTTATTAACAGATAAGAATTGTTTGTACATTGTTTTAGTTTCATAGTTAAATAAATGACTAAGGGTTATCTATAAAGCCTCAGTGAGCTAATACATTACTTAGGAGTTATGATACATAGTCTCTTGCGGATAAAATATATTAATCTAATTTCATTTAAGGATCCTTAAATATAATATTGTCTTAGGAAACTTAATTAAATGATATTACTTCTTCATAGCCGGGAACTATTGGGAGATTTTGATGATTTTTTCAAGTAATATGATTATTAGTTACTTTGCTATGGGAGGATTCATTATATGTCAATGGAGACTTATAGAAGTACTTGTCTTGCTGTTGCACACACGTTGTTGGACCTGATTATGGACTCTTACTTGTTATGTTTGCTGATTAGAACTGGAGCGTTGATTATTATTGTCCGATTATTTCTGTTTCAGTGAGCTTGGAGTCAGCCTGCGTAATGAGTTTTCATTGGTACTGATATCGAAGGGATTATTATTGACCTATGGCTGTGAAGTCGGAGTCTTGATTTATAATTTATTAATTTGTCTATTTTTATATGTGTATATATTTATATATGGTTTTATAACATTACATGATAACATTACACTATACAACAATCATGCATTCTATATGGGAAGGCTAATTGACTTTAGAAAATTTAAAGTTTATTTAGTTTTTATTGAATTTTAATATTTTAAATACTTTCTTGTTGAGAGAGTCTACTTAGGCATTTGGCTTTGTTTGGTGCAAAGGAGTTGTTGATTACAATTTAATTTTTTATTAAAGGTTTCTTTTGATTAATTATATTTTCTTAAACAAGCAGCTCTACTGTTACCAAATGTGTATAAAATAGGCATTTAAATATTATTACAAACTGAAGTGACGAGATCGGGTGAAAGCACATATTGAAAATTTTTATGAAGATTCAGATTAGGACCGGGTTTTATGAGCTCTGCAACCTTGGACAAAGGGATTCACGACCCACTTGTTTATTGTGGCAACGTTCCCTTGGATAATTTCGACAATTATCAAGGATTACCGCGCGTACAGCTTTTAAGCAAATTTAGTTTGTTTTATAATATGTGTATTCACGAGACTAAAAATGGTTTCACATATTAAGATTAACTGAATTGGTAACTGAAGGTTTGGAACTGGTTAAGTCGCGGATCAGCCTGGAGGCGCGTGGGCACCTCGATGACGCCCTAGCTGGTTAGGGGGATGAGCTACCGTGTTGCAGGAGGATCAATCGTATCAAAACTTATTTTCTTTCACGGTATGTGACTTCATGAGAGTCTTAGATGTAGTTAGGCCAAGTGGACTTGACTGAATTGGAAAGGATGATTAAAAATACCTACATTTGAGTATTGTTACCAAGGAAGGCATCTTTGATGCAGAGTATCACCATTTTATGTTAAATTCAACTTAAACTTTACTTTTACGGTGCTATGCTCTCATCTCTTGGGTGCTAGGGTCATTAGATGGATGTAAGGTTTTGCTAATTTACTTTAACTTTCAATTTCATTTTAACTTTCACAGCAAACCTGAAACCTGTCTTTGACAAGGGAATCTATAATATGAGTGAAGTTGTCTCTCGCCAAACTTTAATTTAAAATTTACTTACAATTCATAGAGAGACATTCTGAAACTCTTATACTGACAATTTAGGGATGGGAATTTTACGAGATGTAGAGAGTATCACTATTTAAACTTCAATTAACCTTTATCTTTAATTTACTGTGATATTCTTATTACTGCATCAGGGGAGGTCTCTGAGGTGACGTTCCTCATAATGACAATATTATTTGATATTTTGGAAAGGTGACTTTGAGATGAAATGTTCACTTAAGTCTTTTGGCTTTTCCAACTCATTTTACACACAAGGCACTCCAAACGGGTTTCTTTTAAATGGATAGATCGTACTGCTGGGAGTTTCTTGTCGGCTCTTCTCGCCAGCAATAGTACGTTGTGAACCGACGCTAGTTTTAGATAATGTTTATAATTGATTCAATAAATATTAATTAAAAAAATTGGAGGTTCTTCTTTTATCTCGATATGAGCTCTTTTACTGATAGCTAATGCGGTGGCATAACAGAGAGGTGGTTAGGAGGGGTGCCTTACACAAAAATATATAATTTGTTATGAATCTACATTAAAATATCTTTTGGCAAAATAAAGGCACGGGCGTACTCAGGTGATGAGCTTATATCATGAGTAATACATTTATCATAATTCATAAAATGCATAGCATTTTACACTTACTACATACTACTACAATATTATATATATATATATATTTTACATCAACCTTTGATAGTCTTCCTGTCCTCTGATCAACACTCTTATATAACCTACCTTGTGAACATAGGGTTAACGGTATTGCGACGAGGGTTCCTGCTACTAGATGATTACGATTTATGGCCAATATTACAAGGTTTATTCTATGAATAAATTTTATTAATTCCATTTTATAAATTTTTTATTTCTCACTCTATGCTTCGGCTTGAGTATGTCGTTCCGTAGTCACTAGACTCAAAAGGGGGTTCGTTACAACCTATATAGTTAACGGTCTCTCGATCTCTGGGTAGTTGGGCTAATGTGAGCAAAAAATCTCAATATAAGTATACAAATATTTATTTGTACTACTTTATGATGTTCGGTGTGCGGACACTGCCTACTCAGCGAATTGTATCGAATGTCATGCGATCCGCGCCGAATGGCAGTTGTCTTCCATCACCCATACCCGCGACGAGTTACTCATTATAATATTAATGTACATATGAGTGAATAAATAATCTTGGTTTTCTAGAACACGCATTTGTTTATAACAATCCCACACAAACATATATATACATATGTGCATATTCGGCACAGACGTAATCAACAGCTAAAGTAGTAAAGCATACAGCAATTGAAATGGAATTTTGCGCTTGGCTGTTGTGAACAACAATCTGTTCATTACCGCTATGATGAGAGTGGCTGTCCGTGTCACTCGGTAATGTAATGCAGTGCAAATGAGTCAATCTCCACGGGGCCGGGTGGCCACAGAGCGCCATTAGGTAATCGATTCGTTCTCAGCCCCTTCGACCTCTACGCTTTACCATCGCCATTCCTCTCGTAATGGGAAACTCGGATTAAATTAAACAGCTTCTGTAGATGAGTATTCTAATGTATATCATTAGAAACATAGAACATTCCAGCTTCACTGCTGCCCTGATCAGTGCTGGTTTACCTTTAATATTTACGGGTACCTATGTTTGAACTACCACAATTTCCATCAGCTTTTACCATTTGATATCCAGTTTTTATTTTCTTTGGGTATACATTTTGCATAAATGTTTGAGAGCCAATAAATTATATTTTCCAAAAACAAAACAAAATATTAAAGGATAAAAATTCACAGTTAATGAGACAAACGCCATCATTGTAAATCTTAGGAACTCAAGGTCCACTCTATGTTTTGCTCTGTTTCACTTTGCATGATCTTCAGCAACCCTTATTATGAAATAATTTGGAACGCATTTTATCTGTCACGACGTCAATCAAGCATTCCTGGAGGCTAATAATACTTTTACCGCGACCTAAACATTATCTCCCCACGTAATTTGAGAGATTTTGTGATGTGTGATCGAACAAAAATATATTAGGTACTAGGATACAGATACTGTAGTTAGTATGACTACACATATAGCGCACTACATAGAAGTATATATTTGTAATGATAAATAATGGACATATCGGTATCAAGTCACCTGCAATATAATAATGACGTGAGAGGAAAGTCGACCAACGGTGCACTTAGTTTTCCAATCTAAACAATAGAAATTCAACGGGTGCACGGCCCGCGGGACGTTGATCTATTTCTATGTAAATTATGCGGCAAATAACAACGACTTGCGTTCATCAGGTCGGGCGGCGCACCACGACGCGCGACGGTTCGACGCGACATCTTTTTTCTAACGCAGCCAATCAAACTAACCTGAAGGACATCATTAGAACGTTGTCCACTCCGCTACTTTGAATATTGAATTTAGTCTTTATAATTGCTAGTGGTGACCTTTAAAGTTTTGAGTTCTCAGCCCAATTATTTTAATGGGATTTTCGCATCTCGTAAATATTGACGTATCATGAGAGAAACAATTGTCTATCCAGTCTAGTCTAAAATACATTTATTTATGTTACATGCATGTTAGTCGCCACCAATTTACGCACATTTAAACATCAGTTAAATACTTTATAACTTTTTATATGCTGCCGCACTTAAAGCCAGCCTCAAATCAGTCAACAATAACAGATATTAACAATTGAATTTATTATATTTTGAGATAGTAAAAAGTTGGAGTTATGAATATCACTTAGAATTAGTTAAAGTTACGAAAATATCAATTTCTTCAATTACTTTTACTGACTAAATGTAATAATAAAATTTAAAAACTTCGTTAAAAAAAACCGACTTCAAAAACTAAAAAATTAAAATGTATAAAATAACTTATTTCTAAAGCTATTATTATTAATATATATTATCTAAAACATCTTAAAGTCGGTGCTTAGTAATTTTCAAAATATAGTAATTTTTATGGTTTACTTTGCACCGACTTCAAGATGTTTTAGATTATATATATTAATAATAATAGCTTTAGAAATAAGTTAGTTTTAGTTTTTTAGTTTTTGAAGTCGGTTTTTTTAAACGAAGTTTTTAAATTTTATTTGTTACTTTTTAGTGTCTAGCTATGTATGGGTGGACCGACGAATGGTGCCGCGCTTCTTAAAAAATATAGGTATAATAGGGAACAAAAAAATGTTCGTAAAATGAAAACTACTGGGCCAAACTATGTAAAATTTTTAGGGGACCAATCGGAAGCTATTCCGCGTCGAACAAAAAAAGAATCACGTAAATTGGATCATAAATTACGGAGTAATCGGCGAAGATACATAAAAAAAGCAACAAAAAAAAAGATACCGACGAATTGAGAACCTCCTCCTTTTTTCGAAGTCGGTTAAAAAATAAATTTACATATATCTATTTTACAATATATTGTAAAATTTATATTTTACTATGACTTTTAATAACTATTTAAGTTAAACTTGCATTAGGCTCTTTAAGCACTTTGAGTGTGGTCGGTGTTTTGAACAAAAGTTATTTTAATGAAACAACTAAAACCTTAAGTTTATATTTTTAGAACCATACTTTGCTCATTGTTAAAATCCAACAAAAAGT
Source organism: Dendrolimus pini (assembly GCA_949752895.1). NCBI lineage: Eukaryota > Metazoa > Arthropoda > Insecta > Lepidoptera > Lasiocampidae > Dendrolimus > Dendrolimus pini. Next base: position 13,352,789 of record OX457133.1, read on the forward strand.
TAGACTTATTACATTTCATACTATGTTAGTAGATGATAAGGATTACTTAAAACGAACTAAATTCTCCTTTGTGTTTAAAGGATGCAACGCCTTTAGCATTAATTTCGGCAATGTCAAAGAGCAGAGTCAATGGGTTCTAAAAATTTTCTAAGAGAAAACATTTTACTTACCAAGCTGTCGATTTGAGAATACAGGGACATTCGCAGAAGCAGATACCGCATAGCAAGTGAGATATACCACCGTGTGATATCCGCGACGTCCTTGCATCCATCTTCATGTCTTCTTGGATCCGATAAATTAAGTTTATTGCAGTTCGCATAGCAGTGTGTGCTGTGAAGTTGTGATTGTATTCTTTTTGTATTGTGTTAGAGCATAGAGTGTTGTTCTTTATTTTAGTGATTATCAAGTGTAAGTATTTATTTTGTGTAACTAACTTAACCTAAATATAGGCGTAGGACGCCCGCCAGCCCGGTGGACTGACAACCTGTGCAAGATCACCGGCAGGGGCTGGATGAGGTAAACGGGAGACCGGAATACGAGTAATATATGGCGCGTACTTGGGGAGGCCAGTCCAGCAGTGGGCAGAGATTGAAAGAAGAAGAATTAACTAAATTAATTGATGGGGCACTATCAAGACCATCTAACATTTTTTGACCAGTGCTTTATATTGATTCACACATTTATTCTTCAAACCAAAAGAACTCTGTTTCTGTTTTGCCTTTATTAATATTTAGTTAAAAAAGGTTTTTATTGCGGCTCTTCGAATACTTTATACATTCAGTTAAGAGGACTTGATAGTTACTGTTGAAATCAAGGTGAAACGACTTTTGAGATTATGGTTGAGTATGCAAAGTAGAGACTATGTGTAAATAAATTATCATTAGCATTGCTTTTGTAATTTAAAAAATGTACGAAGGAATGTCTGACTGAATGAATGACTTCTTTAATGTGGTGTTTTGATGGTTAATTTCAGTTTCTTTTTCAGATATCACCAGATTCAGTTTCAATTTAAGTAGATAACATCTGCGGAAGTTTATTTTTTTAGTTTTAATATTTCGTTTAAAAATGATATTAAAACTTTCAATTAGTGCCTGGTTTGGCTTAAAAAATTATGTTTTAAACAATAAAGTATTTTATGAGTTTTAGTGGTGCTTTTATTTTTACTTTAGTTAATAGTTGAAATACAGGATTAATTTTCAAACTTTTAAATCCGTTGCCCTACTGAAAATACCGTTTGATTTTTAATACTGGCAAAATAAGTGTAATCTTCGTTAATTCTTCGATGTAGTCGTAGGAATATTTGTATCCGTGCACGAACGAAAAATAATACAATTGCGTTGGGCCGGTCTGACGTAAGAAGTGATAAAACAACCCATAGCCAAGTGGTAGGCTATTTGCCCGTTTAGATGGCTACCACCTGGTAGAGTATGACCCCACAGCAACCGTGAGTTGTTAACGTCAGGGTCTATCAAATTATGGTTATTGAATGTTTTGAGAAATGTAGGTATAATTGTATAATTTAGGACTGAAGTCCACAAATATGTTGAATAAAAATTACCATGAGGCTAATAAAGTACTCCTTAGCTAAAGATTCTATAATAAATCAAAGCGTTATGTCAAAATGTACAAAAAAGCGGAGAGCTTTTACAACCTCCTTTTGTTGGATTCTAAGGTATGTAAGGTACTATTGGGAATGTTGGGAACCTATACTATAATAAAATCTCACACTATGAATTGTAAGTAATGTAAATGAATATATTAAAATCGGTTCATTATACTTGCCTACCGCACTTCCGCGAAGAGGCTTCCCGTGAAACCGGATTGCTGTCAAACCGGTACCTATTCTATGTATGCAAATCCCTAATTCGTGTGGCGAAAAGTAACGTTCGTACAACAAGTTACGCTATGAGTGACCGAATTATTACATTCTATAGATACATTTATATTTTATAAATCACACAAATGTAGCAGGTTACATCGACTTACTTTTTATCAAGGGTTAATATTTTTGATACGTGTTGAAAGGCCAAAGCACTTCTGAGATCAATATTTATAGATAGATTATTTGTTCTAAATTGTTTACTGTGACATTAACCGACGATTTATCTCTTAACAGTTTAAGGAATGTAGTCAACGGTAAGCCCCGGTTTGTATATGATTATTGCAGCTCTATCAGGGCAACTAAGCCTCCTCTTGCTACTATTCCGCGATCCTGGGACCCTTGAGTCAAGTGATTTTAGGCATACTGGGTTTTATTTTCTTCTTTGTGGCTATACAACAATTGTTTCGAGTACAACATTACTGTACTCTTTGAACTCAGGCAATGGGGTGTTGGGCATAGAGCATTTTCCCCTTGACATAAAATCATTATTGCAAAAAATTTAGAAAGAAACACAAAATTATTGTTTAGAAATTCAGATATGAATTTTGATCCTGGTTGAACGAAAGTAAGTATAGCGCCTCACAATAGCACTGATAAAATGGGCCTAGATTAGAAGTTTATTGTATGTGTATGGAAGCTCACAATTCTGTCAAAAGTAAGAGGCAATTTTTATTCTGGAGTAGGTGCAGTATTACAAACTGATGGAAAATGGTTGTCGTAGTTTGTGGACATTTACAACACCAAAGGTGCTACACCAATATGCTGTCGGTCTCCATGTGGGAACTGGCACATAATTACTGATGCCGAAACACAACTTAAGACCGCTATAGTGGCATATTCTAGACTAGGATGGGTGCCATCCAAGCGAGCAAACGCCCAAATATATAGCTGTGGGTTTCACTGCTGGGTGTCGCTTCTTAGAATAAGCCGCCCGGCCACAGGAATTGGTATTCTTCCTCCGTTCCTGTTAAAAGTACCTGAATACTGAAAGATGATAGTTGCGATTATTCTCATGTTCTCGTGTCTCATGTTTCAGTTCTATAATATTCTTACAGCTGGATATAAAGTTAGGCTTAGTCAAGATTTAGCTCTTATGATCTTCGATTCATGTCGGTCAGTCAAGGAGAGCTGGATGATAGGTATATTCTTTTAGAAGCCTTAATGAATCGGTTATTGAAGTTTCATTAGTCCACACTAACACAAAGCCATTAAGCTTTCTTGCTACAATTCTCATACGTTAAAATTTAGGAATACTGGGGTAAATAAGTATATCTTTAGCAAAAAGTCGTTATGATATTGAAATATTTTTAGGTTTTTCAGATGATTAACAAAGACTCGGTCTAGTTATATAAAATATACAGGATGCAAGTTTATTTATTTTATTTTAAGTTGAGTAAATAAATCATTGAGCACTTACTTGTATTGGATGGTAGTTGAATTGTTATTTTTTTGTTAACTAACTAATTGCAAGGGCTTGTAAACCCAAAATGAGCCCTGAACTTCGTAAATTTTATTTTTTGTTTATTATTTTGTTAGCTAATGAATTATATCAAGTTTATTTAAAGATGTTAGAGGGTGTGATAAAAGATTTAGTAATGCGTAGTGAAGATTTTGAAGATGTGTAATATCATATATGTAGTGCTTAACCATAACTGTCTTGTTATCTATTGTACTGTGTATGAAGGAGTCGAGTATGCAGTGTTAGTAATTAAATTCGCGTCAGCGTTTCGCAAGCGTGCATCGTTCCTGGAAAAAAGTTAAATACATTAGTATCCTTTATAAAGTTAGTAGTTCTCGTGGAAGAAAGTTTAATTTATTTGAATATACGTATGAGATATTTTTCTCACAGTAAGATTTTAATAATGCGTCATGACGGCATCCTAAGCTTAGGTTGCACAAGAAATTTTGTGCATACTGCCAAATAAAATATGGCCAATCCGGGATGATTATTCTAGAATATAATATAATACAAGATTCAAAAACTTAAAGTGTATAATGTAGGTTATATGCTGCATGTTGGGACCACTCTATATAATAAGAATGTTATTATGTTATACGTTTATTTGTAAGTCTCCAAAAGGTTACAATGCATCGAGTTTCATATTATCTATTGTATCTACTATATTCGTTGTAGGTACGACATTCTGGCAAAACAGAGATTTTTATTTTAATACAACGTATCTTCCTGGATTAGTATAATAAACGCCATACATTTGGTTCTCTAGAACCATAGAGGTCTGGTTTGGTTTCATGTACGTAAGTTTCAGAAATGATCTTTGCCATATTTCCTGGTTTATCTGTTACTGGGTTCCGACACTGGGGAAGTGTTGACGACTAGAGACTAAGATGTAGCCTTACAAAAAGGTGAACTGATTGGATATAAAAAAAAAATGCGGCCCGACAAACGATTAAGAAAAAGAAATCTTATGATACCCAATATCTATAATCGGTTAAATCCCTAAGCTGTGAACAAGGAACATGCATACTTTTCACTTTGTTATGAATTTTTATAGTTGCAAAAAAGGCAACTAAGTTATGCAGTTGATTGCAAATCTCCTTTCATAATTATCGATTGCCATTGTTATTTAAGGTCAAACAACAGAGAGGGAGATTCTATCAAAATAATAGTTAAAAAAACCCCAAAAAATACGCTTTTATAGAAAATCCAACTAAAAAATAGAAAATAAATTTTAATAAATTTCAATTAAAAATAGTGTAAGAAAAAAGTGATTTTATTTTAAAAAGCGTGGGGTGCATGGTATCAATAGTTATAAATATTTTATGAACAGATATGAGTAGAAGGGTTATTTTGATAATATTTGATAAAAAGCACCCCACGCATTTTTTACAATAAAAGAATTTTTTCTTACACTATTTTTAATTCAAATTATTATATATATATTAAAATTTATTTTCTATTTTTTAGTTGGATTTTCTATAAAAGCGTATTTTTTAAGTTTTGTTTAAACTATTTTTTTTGTTGAAAATATTGAATTGTCAAAGGTCCTTAATAAGTTAGCCAAATTTCGAGTTAATCCGACGTTTTGAAGGGGGTCAAAATCATGTTAAAAGATACCTTTACATACGTATTAAAAATCGATACTTGTACCTATTAGTAAACTTCATTGATGCTATCCTTACAATAATTTGACTATATGCGATTATTGCAAGTCAAGGCACATCCGCATAGGTACATGTACTAAGCTAAGCTAGTTTACGTTTCAGACTTTGTGTCTTGGTAAAACTACGAGGATTTTCATACTCATGAATGTTTCATCGGGACAAAGTGGGCAATGTTCTCGTCACAGTGAACCACGTAAACGTTTCTTCTCTTATAGAATTACCAGCTTAACCATTTTTGACATTTTGTGGAGTGCAATGTCTGTGTGGACTGCAATGACTGTTATTTATAATGTAACTACGTTTTAACGGTTTTAGGCGCGATATATAATTACATTTTTATTTTCACGTTACGGCCACTTTTTAGAAGGGAAGACAAAGATGTCAAGTGTAATTGAGTAATGTTAAAGTTATTAATTTTTTATTACTAGTCGCGTAGTAACGAAAAATCTGTTATATTATTAAAAAAGGTTCGAGGAAACTCTTAGTAATAACTAATATTATAGCTTTTGTTCTGATAGGAGAACTGTATGGATCCAGTAAACACAAAGAACATAGCAAATAATGACAATTTCGTTTACGAAATTTACTTATCAGAAATCAAACCCAGGTTCTCACCATTCCAGTGAGATAAGAGTTATTTATTACCTCTAACTCACTATTCCAGTGAGTTAGAGGTAAGGTGAGAGTTTAAACCACTCAACCACAAAGACCACAGAGTTAAAGATTAACAAAATTATTTCAAGCCCATTACAGTATACTTCTTACTTAGATAGGTATAACCTTTCTAGGCTTGATTCGCATTATGCGGCTATCCAAATAGTGCGTGCGTATGGGCGCGTTAAGTCTAAACACCTAGCTTGCATCTTCTAGAATTTTATTGAAGTAAAGCTACTAGTTCCTTCCACAAAATTCAGTTCGGTTATCAGCTATTCAGTAACCAAAGCCTTTGTCAAAGAAATTGACCGATATCGAGCTATAGAAATACAACAATATAATATGTCACTCCTTCTGTAAGCACAAAGGACGGATAGACAGCAATCGGATACTTCTGAACCGAGATATTATGCAAGTGGATCTAAATGGAACTTTTAGTTGAGTGAATATTGTCCAAATATCCTGCGGCGTTGGTAGTGATTATTCAAAACAGATGCAGTAACATGAATTAGTGACGTGCACACTTGTATTGGTTGGTAAAACACCTTCCTACAAATAAGTAATGCGAAATTGCTGAATATCGCGACATTGCTGCCGGCTAATTGTAAGTGAACAGTTTTTTTGTTGTTATTATATATATCTGCTAAAACGTAGATTTTTTGTTCAAGATTTTAAATTTATGGTAGACTAGACCCTAGTAAACCAAATCTTGGAAGTCTTAATAAAAATAATAAACAAAATATCTTTTGCAGCAACACACTACGAGTATTTAGGTACAGACGTCGAATACGACAAAGTGGCGCTAAGGCTTGTAATTATTATCTACCTATATAGTATAAATAAAATGAATAAATCACAGAGATATAAAATTTTGTATTTTCAAGTTAAGTTTTTTACGCTTGTTATAACACAAGCGTAAAAAATATACCTAAATAATGGAAAGTTCGTTCATGAAATTTATCTTGCCAGGAATCCAACGGACCTAGTTCGACAATTGGTGGTTTCTATATCTTACTATTTACTCACTTGCCCTACCATCGGTTGAATTTTAATATGACTTGTAGCTTATGTAAGGAAATGGACGAACGGTAAGATATAGGAATCGGACCTGAGTTGAATAAAAAAAAACCATAATATTTAATTTTATCCTAATTTCACTACACCATTGAAAAGCAGAAATAGGATTACATATGGCATATGTAGACAAACACGGACATGACAATATCATAACGGTTTAGTTTTTACCTAAATGGCTACGGAAGCCTAAAAAGAAGAAAAAAACCTTTTATAATTTACAAAATTGTTAAGTTATTAAAAATTGTGTATCCTAACTAATATTATTAATGCCACCGTGTGTTAGTGTTTGTGTATTTGTGACTTTTTACGTCTAAACTACACAATTGATTGTTACGAAATTTTGAATACACGTTGTCAGGGGTATAGAATAAGACGTAGTGTCCTTTCATCCAGAAAAGAGTACTGTTCTTGAGGGATAGATGCATATAGCCGAAAGCCCTCCGACCCCGTTTTATTGGCGCCACCATTGAAATTTACTTACAAATACATCGCCAGGGCTATGATAGCGAAATGTTTTTTTGTGCTGCTATGGGTTGATAGTTCTACCTTCCTTAGAAAGCGTTACAGGTATTTATCATTAAGTACTTTGAATTAGATATTAAGTTCGATATTTCAAATAATTGTTATATGACCACTTGGAGGATAGGGGGCGCTTGGTGCAAGGTGTGAACTCGTGGAAGGGGTCGCTAGAGAATGACGGTTTGCAACTTAACGTGGCGAAGACTGAGTACTTTGCCTGCAAGACTGTGTAAGTCAATAAAAGCGTTTAGTTAAAAACTGGTGTTTCTTCCAATCCTAAGTGCGTACCCCCGCTCGCACGTAACAATATCCTTTTTAACGAGATCGAAGTCTCGGGCAAAATCTATATAAAAAAAACTATCACTCGTAAGAGGGCACGCCAAAAGTGAAAACTCTGTATCTAAACGTGATGGTATCCCCATCTGAAAAGTGCTCAATGTACCTTAAGATCCTCTCTCACCGCAAGCATTCGCTTGTAATGTAACATTTATGAATCGATTTTGAGCATTACGTTATAATATTATCTCCCTGGCTGACGAGCATTCGTCTATAACGAAACATTTATGATTCGATTTTGAGCATTTAGGTGATACACCAATGTCAAACGATGCGGTCGCTGTGTTAAAACTTGTATGAAAATATTACAGATTGTATCATTACAGGTAGATTAGTTAATAAAAAAAAATCATTACAGGTTGCGCACTGATATGCATGATTCTCCTCCCTCACCGATGTAATGCTCTAATTTGTAACATTACAGGTAGCACACTGTAGTGCTAGGTTCTCCTCCTTCACTGACGTAATGCTCGCATCTGTAACGTTACATTACAGGTGAATGCTCGTGGTGATGGAGCACCTTAAAGCAGTTTTCACCTAAGAAATAACCATTACAAGTAATTAAAAGTAAAGCTTAAACATAATATATTCCATATAATATACTTATACGCAAACAAAATAGGTAGTTAATATAAATTATGAACAGTTACACAATAAAATACAACAATAAACATTAACTTCATTGCTATTCCTGAAATTTACAATGTAATTTCAATAGATATAAGAGATAGGACGGTCTATATTTTCGAAAACTTGTTTTGGCGCGTATCCAAAACTGGCAGAACTAAACTCGTTCCCTTTAAAGATTAACTGTTTTAAAATAGCTGATCATTTTGTTTTGTCCCTGGCTAGTACATAATTGTTTTATCTTTATAGTAAACATATATCAATATGGGGTGATTAATAAGAACGGTATCACACTATCACAATACTTATTTTAATTATATTCTGTAGGCTCGTAAAATAAAGCTTATTTTGCAAAAAGCTTTTCACCTTTTTTCAATAATATCAGCATCATTATCAAAAGTTGGTTTTAAGTTTTTACGTTAATTTATAATTTATTTTGAAGTTTATATTGTATTTGATATTATGTAATTTATATGCAGGGCGCCATTTTATTTGATTTTTATTTTATACCATATACAAAAATTTAAATTAAGAAGTTGGAGGTAGGCTAAATAATAACTTTAACGAATTAGACCCCTGATTTTATTCCTTTTTAAATTCAATATTCAAATTTAACTTTTCTAGAGATGTAGTAAGTTAGAGACATATATGTGAAAATAAATGTAAAACAAAGTTTCGTTCCTCATATCAGTAAAATTCGTTGAAAAAGAAAATCCTAGTATTAACTGACTAACTGTATTTAAATATCTTTAAACATTTTCAGTCTCATCTTTTTTTAAACATTTATTTATATAACATTAAAATATTTTAATGTCCCATCTTTTTATTTATGTTATGAATAGAATGCAAAATGACTCGTTTTACTAAAACCTTGTTTTGTTAGGGTTCCGTAGCCTTTTTTCCAAAATGAGATTCCTATTTAATAATTTTATCCGTTCGTTTGTCTGTCTGTGTGTGTTACAACACATTATCGTAAACTGATCTATATGGATGAATTTAGTAAGAATAGGTAACTAATACCCCTATATAACTCTGTAGTGATGAGAAAATATATGTAAATATATGGTCGTTTCCATACATGAAAATGGAGTTTAAAAAACTTACTTAGTAAATGAAAGTTACGCAAGAAAAGGAATGTTAAACTGGAAGTCTGACGGGTTACAAATGTAAAGTTAGACCAAAAAAGATATGAATGGATTGTGTTAAGGATGACACCACAATTTGCTGCGTGACGGACGTAAGTCAGAATACATATTGTACCCATGCCAAATAATTGGGAGAAAGTGAAAATAAAAAAGAAGTTTTGAAAAAATATAGCGACTTTCTTCAATTATTTTTCTATTATAACAATAGATAGCGAAATATTAAGTTTGGTATTCGTAATTTTTTTATTTTATTTTATTTGGGGGGCTAACAGCTATAATGATATTAACTAGAAAACAAACTAGGAGATGACAATTATGTCGTCTCTCTAAATTATGAATGAAATATGAAGTGGAGAATGGGATCAAAATCAAACAGTTGACCGTTAAAAAAAACAAAAACTGGGAACGAGATCCGTTAAGTCGTTTTTGAGATGTAGGGGATTTGGGTTAAAAGGGTTTAAGGGTTTCTTAGCGAAATGATACAATCAGTAGACGTTCGTGACCTATACAGAACCTTTCGAAGTGCGTGGTATATGTAGTTACTATTTTTTTGTATCAATAACTATTGATATTATATTGGTAGTGTAATGTGGACTTAATAGTGCTCTCTGAAGTACGAAGTGCGGTGGGTCGTGGCAAACCTTGTAAAGTCCACTTACACACGAGTGATCAGAGTCCAGGGGTGTCCCCCACCGTATAGCACCACACTCGCCCTTATTCAATTACTGCTCGGTGACGTATGATTCACACTCAATTTGATAGCTAACCTGTCGCTTCATATTATATTGAACGTCATATTTTAATAATTCAAGATCCTAATTTTTATTTAATAGTTTTCCTGTTATAAATGCTTTTTTGTCTTTATTTCGGAGCTTTGTCACTATAGCGATAATGTCGCTCTGTATTCAATTATAGACACATATTTTACAGTCATATTTTAAATATAATATTATAAAATTTTAAAGATGCCTTATCTGTACATCGAAGTTAGCATTTTTTACATTTCTTCTCAGATTATTTGGGATTCACGTAGAAACTACTTCGAAGCGGTTTCGTTGATCAACAGCAAATTCTTAGAAATCTGCGCTACTTTTTATTCTGGAATCCCGCTGGAATTTTTTTGGGAATAATTTATAATGGCTAAATTAAAAAAAAAACTTGAATTCCAATGTGACTTTTTCACTGGTAGATAGCAAATTTTATGTAACGTGTGATATTTTTTAAACCGGGAATCCCGCGGGAATTTTACCGGGAGCGGTTCGAAGTTGTTCGAATCCATAAAAATATTGCTAATTCCGACACAGTTTTCACTAAAACGATAGCTTATTATTTTTTAAATGCTGCGGTATTTTGTGTCCCGGGAATACCGTGACTTGAAATTCAGTCAAACGTGGACGAAGTATATATATTTATGTATATTTATATGGTAGTTTGTAGATTTTCCTACATTGTTTAAGCTGTGGACACAGTCGTTCTTCCTATATTTTTTGTCCTGAACATATTACACCAAAACATGGACATCATCTTCATCCACACTGTATGGAATAAGGGGTAGTAACATTTTCCATTAGGTGTCCAAATATTTTTGATGGAATACGTACAGAACAAACTCTGAAAGATGCCACCAAATCTGTGCGATTCAGGCTTCTGGACTTGATCCATCCATAGCCAGGTAGCTGGGGCTGTATGGTTTTACCATATTCCCTTTTAATATCTTCTGATATCGAAAGGTATGGGTCCCAATTTTCAGCGAAGCCACTTTGGACTATAACACTATTATTTTACAGTCTTTATAAAGACTGTAAAATAATAGTGTGGCCATTATAATGGCCTAAGGCGTTGGTCCGTCTAGTTCGTTGGAATACATAGTCCTAGATGCGATTCGCAGCATATTAAATTTTATAAACGAACTTTCTGATATTTACTCTGGTCTGAGTGTATAGGTTTGACTCCAGATCTGTGCGCTGTAATATAGTAAGGATAGGTTTAACTTGGATATGTATGTAGGTCTGTGTGTTTCTATGTTTGTATTATATATATGTATTTCAGGACTCACGTCTCACTAAATAGATTAATTTTATGTTTCTTCATAGTACAGTATTACTTGGCATTCTATTTTAAATGTGTAGGTTTTTCTTCTCGACAAAATAAAGACTATAAGAGTAGACTCGCGCTCTTTAATGGATACCCTATAACTGTACTCTGTAATGGATACTCTATAATTGTATCATTATATTGTATTGTGTATATAAATAAATATTAATAATGTGTATACATACATACTGTTATATTTAATTAAATGATTAGTAATTAAAGTAATTTTGACACATTAATTTTACACTAGAAATGTTTTTAAACTCTGGTCTGAAAATCCAGTAGAATTTTTTTGAGTGTTTAATAAAAAGCTTAGGTTTTCTCTACTCATATACTATTTAAAAGTATAATGTATGATACCTACTTTATAGACAACAGACACAATTTCGTTCATTATGAATCTTTCATAATGAACGAAATCACAGTCAAAACTTAGTATGTTTTATAAACATTTTTAGTGTTAATAATTTCTTTTTAAGAATTCTTTCGCAATTTTGTTTCCTAATCTGAACGCATTAGTATAACGAGGCAACTAACTCACCCTTTGTAGATAAATTCATTCGTCCCTCTTCAGCGTTTGCAACCAATCAGCACCGATTTACGTTGGCTGCGGGCTTATTAATTTTGGTATGCCGGCTAATTACCCTGTGAATTTGCGAAGTACTTACTCAAGTGTCATGAATTAGCTTGTGTGAGGATGTGTGAGTGCGGTTTGCGTATACGTAACCGAGACAAGTGGATACTTGGTTCAATTGTGCCACCTCTTCGTTACATCGAATACCAGGCGAGCAAACACTATGAAGAGCTCTCACACAACCCACACAAATATAGAATGAAATCAGTGTGCAAATTAGCGTTTGGGTATGTTTTCTTTGTGTGCGTGCAAGGCATTGTAGGCGTCCTGCGGATTGTGTGAGTTCGCTTACGTCGAGTTCCCTTCAGTGACGTAATGTCCACGCTTAACGGTGAAGTCTCCGTTTGTTTGGCATGCTTCCGCAGAGTTTTGTGTGATTCACTATGGTATTGTTAATGTAACGAAATTTGGTTGATAGTGTTTCAAAAGTGTGTTTAAATGTGCACAGTGAAATTCATACGTTTCTCACGGAGTTCCCGACAGCAAGATGTTTCGAAATCTGAAAAGAAAGAAAAATGTATTAGTGATTGTGACTAACGTTGTTTACGATTCATTTTTAACTGTTCGCAAAATTTAATTTATCTAAGTATATAGCATTTTTCATGATTAATAATTAGAACAATGGGCGGCCTTATCGCTTATAGCGATCTCTTCCAGACAACCCGGTGTCCAAGGAGATATTACATGAAAATTAAATAATATTTGGTGGTTAAACTAAATTCAATCGTAATTGAAGAATAAAAACAAGATTATTACAATAATAAACTAATAATGAAATACATAATTAAAAAAGATTAAAATAATATAAATTACATATACTTACATGCTAATAATAATAGAATTCCTTCTTGGTATATTTTTGTAGGAATAAACCATACAAAGAATATAGAAAACAAAAGAGGGTAGCTCATGTTACATTAAACAATAGAGGACGTATTGACAGATGGAACAAAAGCTGCTAATAGGTGCTGAAAAAAGCCACACCCTTGAACTCATAATATGATGGTTACTTGTTGTCGTCTTCAATATGTAACTTGAATGACTTAGGAGTGGGAAATTACGTTGCTACGCCTTGCTGCGGCTGCTTCACTATTGTTTCTCAAAGAGTCTACTATATTTAACACTGAAAGGGTAAATAGCTTTGACAAGCTAAAACTCTATACATGAGTATTTACACACTTTCGATCGTGTTATTCTGAATTCCTATAAAATTGTTGAAGTCTAGTGCAACAGTAATGTCTTCCGCATTTCAAGGTAACAGATGGTGTATACACCACGTTCATCCATGGGACATTGGTGGGTTTCATACATCCATAATATCAATGTAGATGTTTCAACATGTTTGATGATAATGTTTTCTTATCAGAATATGGTAAACGTAACATGTTGTTTGCCAGCTTTTTCATGGGTTTAAAACTGGGAAAATTAAAACAATACATATATTTAGCTAGTTCTCATTTCAAATACGTATTTATAGCAAACTAGCTGTCCCGGCAGACGTCGTCCTGCCCGGAAAAGCTTCAATCGATATGCAGACAGCAGCGCCACCTACCGGGTCCAATTGTGAACCAATTCAGAAAACTTCTCTGGCTCATGCACAACAACTTTGCTAAACATCATCACATGATCAAATGTATAGTTTACGATTATATAAAGGACATACAGACAAACACTCATTTTTTATATATGAAGATTAAAACTTTTAGCACGGCTATGCTCACGTAAACATCGTTTCAGCTTCCTGTGAAAATAAAAAAAATCTTACGTTCATACCCGTTATTGAAAGCAAATGTATTATTTAAGTACCAAATTTCATGATACTTGGATTAATCCTTCAGACCTCGCAAATGCAACAAACAACCAACCGAACAAAGTAATACGATTTCTACTACTACTAAATTATACATATTATAATATCATTAAACATGAGTCAATTTAGATAGATAGATAACACTTTATTGCTCACCAAAAAAACAAAAACAAAATGCACAATTATAATGCTTATTGGCAAAACAACAGGCGGCCTTATCGCTAAAAGCGATTTCTTCCAGGCAACCTAGCTTAAAAGAAATTCTTAACTAATCTGGCAATGTAGGTGGAGCAGAAAAGAAAGAGGACTGTACAATTTAAATATATATACATACTTACACTAATTTTCAAATTCAATATATACATAAATCCAGACACATTTATAGACTAGTAATATACATACTTAGACTATTTTATAAATTTAATATATATATATATATATTTATAATAGTAATATATATATAAACGTATATACAAAACAATCTAGATAGCTATTTGTTAACATTATATGTGACAAGCACTTTATATTAATTAACAGAATATTACAATAGATAAATAAGTAAATGTGTTATTAATTATTATTAAACATATTTATTTAAAGACAGATTGTACTTTTGAAGGGAGTTCCGAAATGTAGATAATTTTTGGGCTCTCTGACAGTAAGAGGCAACGCATTCCAGAGTTTGACAGCAGTAAATTGTTGCTTAAAAATGTACCAGTAATTTTAATTCACACATGAGGTTTCTGCACTTTGTTGATACTATTTATAATCGTATAATTAAGTATAGATGCATGTCTACACATTTTGTGTATGTAATTATTTAATGGAGGTGCGTTCATGGTTCTAATCAGACTTCATTTCAGAGCGCTTTGACGAGTTGGCGTTGACTTCGAAACTTTGAATTGGTCGAATAATTAGATTGCTTTTTAGGGTTCAGTGTGGAATCCTAAAAGCTAAGTTAGCTTTAACAAACGCACAGTAAACGTTTAACTACTAAGCATGAAGTTGAAAATTCTAAAAAATAGTAAACTTAATAATATTTTCGTCGGAATTAGGTTTGAACAAGGTACGTTGTAGTTTATAAAACATGGAGTACTTTTAAATGCTTCTTTGTGGTTCTGTAGCCAAATGAATAGCGAAATGAAAATAAAATTACTCGTACACTCAGAAAACACTACTTTTCCTTAAATAATTATGCCTAATTCTTATATTATAGGCTATTTGATATATATGTATGTAAGTATTTGATTTATAAAGTAGTTTAAGTATGTTTATTTATGATATATTGAATGATCTGCACTACCTATATCGCCAGATTAGGTTAAATTATTCCTTAAGTTAGGTTGCCTGGAAGAAATTGCTTTCAGCGATAAGGCCGCCTATTGTTTCTACCAGGGCAATATTGTTATTGTGTATTTTGAAATTGTATAGTTGGTGAGCAATAAAGTGTTATCTATCTATCTAAAATTACCTAAATGTCACGCTTAAAATCGCAGTTTGTTTTTAAATATGGACATTTATTGTTTTTATGAATCCTACCATTGTACGAGTACATGAACTGCTCCGCACTTGCCAGATTTATTAGATAGATAGATAACACTTTATTGCTCACCAAAATAAACAAATACAGAAACAAAATCCATAATTACAATACCTTTTGGCAAATCAACAGGAGCCCTTAATCGCTAAAAGCGATTTCTTCCAGGCAACCTAATTTAAAAGAAATTCTTAACTAATCTAGCGATGTAGGTGGAGCAGAAAAAAGATAGTACTGAACAATTTAAATATATATACTTACACTAATTTTTAAATTGAATACATACATCAATATAATAGTAATATATATTAATATCAATCCATATAATAGTAATATTATTAATATATATATACGTATATACATAAAATATTAGATATTAGTAGTATTAATAGATTAAAAGATTTATTATACATGAATAAGAACCCAAAGGATACGGATACGCTTTAATATATTTTGGGCCCAGATTGCGAAAAGTTGAGAGTATTTTAAGATTTATCTTTATTATATTGATATTTTTTATAATTGTAGTGGGTATAGTTCATTAGTAAGTAGCTAGTAATTGTAAAAAAATATTTACATAAATCGATTATAATAATTCATAACTTATTTTTTTTTAAAGATTTCTGGTCTTCAATTAGGGCTGATGTGATCCTATGTAATAGAAAAATATAAATATAAAGCCTTTCTAAGCCACGACATAACTCATTATATTTCTATGGTCCAAAAATGCCTCTCATTTCCACTTTGCATTTAAAAAATTGATAAGGGATTTATTTCCTATGAAATATTATTGACATCTATTGACATATTATATAACTGAATATATGAGTTTAGTCAATAATAATGAAGTAAAAACGTTTCGCTTCATACTTCCGACGGCGGTTCGTTTGTTGAAATTGAATCTAAAGCGACAAAGGAATTCGCAATAGAATTAACTAAGCTGAGATGACCAGTACGTGGTACACACGTTTGTAGGTACTAAGTATTACCATGCACACCACGTACCCTCGCTAGTTACATCAATTTACTGGCTTCGGCTCGTCCGCACACTTCTGTCTATCCGATTTAATACTATCACCAAGATTTGCATGTCACAGGACGCATGGTACCCGGGGCAAATGCCGTTGTGTTACGTAACACAGATTGTATTGCGAAAGCAATATACCTGGATAAATCAATTTTCATTGCATTAACAACGTAAGCTTGACGGTGATTGACTAAATTTACATTATAATCATCCCTAGGTTATTGCTAAGTAATCTAAAGTTCTAGTGAACTTGGTAGTGGAGTTTCGCGGAAAATATTCTATGATTGAAATATTTTAGTACTCTTGCAATCGAAAGTACAAGGAATCAAACATTATAATTTAATATACTTTTTAACGGATTGAACGTGTTTTTAATATTTTTATATTATTGCATGAGCTCAGCAGACAGTCAGACGGCCTACCTGATGGAAAGCGGTTACCATCGCCTGTGGACATTAACAACACCTTAGATGCTACAAATGCGGTGCTGTTCTCTTAAGGGAGACTGGAACCTGGCCACTAATGCCAGAATACAAATCAAGGTTTTTGTGGGGGTATACTCTAAACGAGGTGCTGTAGCCATCCAGACGGGCAAATGCCTACCGCCTGTCTGTGGGTTGTTTTGTCGCCTCTTACGACAGGCCGCCGGGCCGCAAGAAATTGTATTCTTACTCCGTTGCCGCACGGATACGAACTTGAGCTGCACAGATAATTTGTTTTACAACTGAGTTTGCAATGACTTTTCAGTAGTCATGTTAATAAAATTACTGAAAATTAAAAGTGAGCTTATAAAGTCATTATTCTAGAAAAAAAAGAACATTGGCACGGCGTTATAGCCGGTATATTTAGTAATTGCAACTAAACAATTTGGACACATTCCAGTTCCACAATATCTCTACGGCTCCTAGAAAATTTTGAGAAATTAAGCAAACTAATTAGCAATAACTCTTTATTGCTTTACCCTTAGACATAAAACAAGTTACTCATAGCATTATCTATGAACTACAATTCTAATTTGTATATATTTCAACTAGTTTCCGTCCGCGACTTAAAAAATAAAAAAAAGTAGAGAGAGAAAAAAGAAGTTAAATAAAAACCCCCCTTTGAAATATTCTTCTTTGAGGCTCCGCTCCTATTGGTCTTAGCGTGATGATATATAGCATATAGCCTGCCTCGATAAATGGGCTATCTAACACTGAAGCTGACCAGTAGTTCCTGAGATTAGCGCGTTTAAAGAAACAAACTCTTCAGCTTTATATATTAGTATAAGATATGTCTACTAAAAGTGTATTCAATTAGTTTATAATAAATTTCGGCAGGTGCATTTGATTAGTCCTTACAAATTAAGCATGATTTTCCGTCTGACTGTGGCTTCTGTCTGTTTGTTTATTAGTTTATGTAAGTATCGTTTTACTGAGAAACTACTTATTGATTATATTAGAAATTTGACGGCCCCTATGGTTAAGTGGTCTGAGCCTTTGCCCGCCATCGCGTATTGAAACGCAAAAGTGCCGGTTTAGTAAATCGCTTAGTCTAAATCTTAATCTGGAATGAGTTATCCATTGTAAATTATAAGTAACACAATAATAAGATAGATAGATAACACTTTATCGTACACCATTACAGAAAAACTTACGAACTAGTATTATTCTAATTGTGTACAAAGAGCGGTCTTATCGCTAAAAAGCGCTCTCCTCCAGACAACGAAATAGTTACTTGGCATGGAAATATGGATAGATATATAAATAGATAACACTTTATTGCTCACCAAAATAAACAAATATAGTAACAAAAAGCATAATTACAATACTTCTTTGCAAAACAACACGCGCCCTTATCGCTAAAAGCGATCTCTTCCAGGTAACCTAGCTTAAAAGAAATTCTAAACTAATCTGGCGATATAGGTGGTGCAGAAAAGAAAGAGGACTGTACAATTTAAATATATATACATACTTACACTAATTTTCAAATTCAATACATGCATAAATCCAGACACATTTATAGACTAGTAATATATACGTATATATAAAATAATCTAAATAAATATATTTATTAACATTATATATGACAAGTATTTTATATTAACATATTGTTGCGTGCGAGCGGGGGGAGCGGGGGGGTACGCTCCTATGGATTGGAAGAAAACACCAGTTTTTAATTAAAAGCTTTTGATGACTTACACAGCCGCACGTAGTGCCTCTCTGCAGAGTTGCCCCTATACGCACGACCAACGATGCACAGTCCCGACGATAAGTTGTCACACCCTCAATACCGTCGCCGATATTGCGCGGACCACCTCCAATATTATCGCGGGTAGCTCGCTTCTGGTTTCTCTTTCGAACTACGCTACACACCTCCTTCGCGTACCTGTCCACCAAACTTGTCACTAAATTCACTACTTAATCCGTCTCTGTACTCTATTAATCTTCTCTGATAACTCTTTAGTATAGCACTTGTCGTTTCACCGTCTTGGACTGAACTCAACTTTAAACTCAACTCTCAACTGCCCGGCAGGCGCGCCTTACGCTGTTTATATACCTGGAAGAATTTTCTAGAACCCATCTATCTATCTCTGTCTCTTCCTTCCCGAACCTTCTGTTCGAAAACTTTCGTTTATACATCTATCCCTTTCTAACATCTATCTATCTCTTTCTTTCGTTCATTGTCTATCTCTTTGTAACATCTATCTCTCTCTTTCTTTCGTTTATCGTCTATCCCTTTTTAACATCTATTCGTCCTTGTCTTTTCCTTCCAGAAATTTCTAGTATTTTCTATAAGTTCTAAAACTGATTTATGCTGTTGGGCAGTTCTACCCTTGGTCGCCACACTACCCCCTCCTAAAACGTGCTCGTCCCGAGCATCGTTAGAACGTTGAATTTTCGCAGGTCGACCCACATGGACTTTCCCAGCAGGACTCTTCGTAACTCCGTTTCTCCACATAGCTACTCCAACGCTATCCTGATAAGACACTCGCGGATTGCAGCTCATATCCGCCCGTGACTCCTCACGACACCATCGCAAAGCTGAAGGGCACCGCTTCCGATATCTTCCCTGGACATCCTTGACTAAGTCCCCAGTATTCGCTTCTTTTGTAGCTCGTCTCCTAACCCTCTTCTTCCTTCGGTCCGCCTGATTCCATGTTCGTGTATGACCAGACCAGCGTTTCTCTGACATGACCCTCATGGTTTGCCCGTAACACTCGCTTGCAACTTCACGCGGCACTCCTTCAGAACGTTGTTTCTGGCGATCTCGTCGTAGCCTCGGTGCATCTACAAAACTTGTTTCCGAAACCCATTTCGGTGCACTTTCTTTTTCCTTTGATTATCTTTACTAATTCTTAGCCAGACTGCGTCTTTACGTCCGCCTTTCTTTGGGATTTCCATTTCTCCACACTTGAGGATGCCGTTTCCTATGTCAAGTGTACACCGATGACTCCTAAGGAAATCTAGACCGATTATGCATTCCCCTATAATGTCGGCTATAACTGCTTGTTGCCAGAAAAGCTTTTCACCAATCTTGATAGCTACTTTCTGCTCTCCTTTTACCGGTATCCGTTGGCCAGTAGCCGTTGTTAGCTCAACATTGTTGTCTTCATTAGTTACTTTTCCATTTTTCCTCAATAACTGCGGTCCAATAACTGTACGCGTTGCTCCAGTGTCTATAGTTAGTAGACAAGCAACTCCATTCACTATCCCATTAACCATTAAACTATTCCCATTTGAACTTTGATAAATCCGAATTTCCGGGGTAATTTATCTGCCAGCCTGTATTGTTCTCGCACCTCTAGCTTTGACTGCTCTTTCTGATACAGAAGTGTCAGTTCTCTGCCCCTCATAAGGTCGTCTTGGGCACCTGTTTCGGAAATGCCCTCGCTCTCCACAGGCATAACATCTGAGGGTAAATGTCCTCCGACCTCCCATGGAATCATCGCCCGTCGTGATCTCACGTATGCGTCCGCCCCTCGAATCTCGACGAACAGCTTCGACCTCTAAAGCGTGCGCCAAAGCCTCCCTCATGTTATCGTGATGGCCCAATCCTACAGCTGCTCGTATCTCAACGTCAGATATACCGTCAACAAACGTTTGAAGTAGTACGCTGTCAACAAGTGTCGAAGGCGAACTCCAATATGCCTTCCGCACCAGCTTCTCCACCTCCAGTGACCACTGCTGTAGCGATTCATTAGGTCTTTGATAACGCTTTCGAAGATGGGCTCGAAACACGTGCTCTAAATGAGAGTTACCAAATCGTGATTCCAGAGCTTCCATTAGCTGCTCATAAGAGGTATCCTTACTGACAGCTTCTAATACATTCATTACTTTGTCCCGGAGTCCCAAAATAAGCGCAGTCCTGGCTTGATCACTATCCCATCCGTTCATTTGTACCACTGCCTCGAACTGCCGCCTGTAAGCTGCCCATGGAGATGCTCCATCATAAGGGGGTGCCTTAAAATTCATTGCAGATGGAGTTTTCACCGTTGGGATTGGCACACCCCGAACCTTTATTCTATGCAAATCTTCTTCCATGGCCGAAATTCGTTCCTCATGCCCAGACAGAAACTCTTCATGTACCTGAAGCTTATTTCGTACCTCCTCAACTGCCTGTGCACTATCTTTGATAGCCTCTAGAATGCTGCCTTCGCTGGTCCTCTGATCTTCCCCCAGGGCACGCAGCTGCTCTTCTATGGCACGCAACTGCTCCTCCTGACGGCGGGCTTGCTCCTACTGACGGCGGGCCAGCTCTTCCTGCATCGCTCGCAGCTGTTCCTCTTGGCGGCGAGCTTGTTCCTCCTGACGGCGGGCCTGTTCTTCTTGCATTACTCGCATCTGCTCGAACAATGCCCAGTACTCCGATTTAGAGGGCTGTGTACTCGATAAATCTTTTGAGGTCCCCTCAACCGGCTCATTTAACTTCTCACGACCTTTCACGGAGCTCTCTGGTTCTAAATTGTCTTGTTGTTGGGCGGCTGCCCTAGCACGTGTGTTGACGCCGTCTCTCGGCATTACTGGCATTTTATCTTCCAATCCCACTTCTGACACCAAATTGTTACGTGCGAGCGGGGGTACGTACCTATGGATTGGAAGAAAACACCAGTTTTTAATTAAAAGCTTTTGTTGACTTACACAGCCGCACGTAGTGCTTCTCTGCAGAATTGCCCCTATACGCAGGACCAACGATGCACAGTCCCGACGATAAGTTGTCACACCCTCAATACCGTCGCCGATATTGCGCGGACCACCTTCAATATTATCGCTGGTAGCTCGCTTCTGGTTCCTCTATCGAACTACGCTACACACCTCCTTCGCGTATCTGTCCACCAAACTTGTCACTAAATTCACTACTTAATCCGTCTCTGTACTCTATTAACCTTCTCTGATAACTCTTTAGTATAGCACTTGTCGTTTCACCGTCTTGGACTGAACTCAACTTTAAACTCAACTCTCAACTGCCCGGCAGGCGCGCCTTACGCTGTTTATATACCTGGAAGAATTTTCTAGAACCCATCTATCTATCTCTGCCTCTTCCTTCCCGAACCTTCTGTTCGAGAACTTTCGTTTATACATCTATCCCTTTCTAACATCTATCTATCTCTTTCTTTCGTTCATTGTCTATCTCATTCTAACATCTATCTATTTCTTTCTTTCGTTTATCGTCTATCCCTTTTTAACATCTATCCGTACTTGTCTTTTCCTTCCAGAAATGTCTAGTATTTTCTAAAAGTTCTAAAACTGATTTACGCTGTTGGGCAGTTCTACCCTTGGTCGCCACAATATATTACAATAGATAAAAAAATATAGGAATATAGATACAATATAATGTTTCTATGTATGTAGATAGTGTTAGAATTGTTTTCAAAATATTTCAACCAATACGGTTCTGTTTACTTTCATTATTTTCCGTGCTAGAAAATTAGTGTCTATGAAACAATGTCTAATAAGTGCAGACAGACTTTTATTAAAATAATAGACTCTCTGTATTATAAGTAGGCTTAAGAGCTTTATTGACGTCAGAGTTTAAAATTAGAATAATCGATAAGATTCACAATGAAGAAAATAGTTTTATTTCTCATATTCTGAAAGTACGCTTGGAGATTCCTCATCATAGGGATGAAAATAGTACTTTCGCCCCCGGGAAACGATTTTTCCTGCTGTCAAAAAAATAATAACTATACGAAATATAGATAACATACACACATACATGCGAGTCATGTACCAATTGTTACAGCCACTGTTAAACCGCGGCATGCATTATAATAAAAAATATCAATAATTTTCAAACATCTTGATATATAAAAATGAACTGTTGTGTGTATGTCCTTTATAGGATCGTAAACTATACACCCGATTTTGATGAAACTTTGTGTGTGTGTTTGAGTGGGTCCCGGGATGGTTTACAGCCACAATTGGAACCGGTAGGTGGCGCTGAGATCGGGTTCTAGAATCCTCCTACTCACCTGAACCGATTTTGGTGATTTTGTTTTTGTGTGTTTGAGTGGGTTTCTGGATGGTTTAGCTTTACAGTTATAACCGGTAGGTGGCGCTCAGATCGGGTTCTAGAATCCTCCTAATCATCGGGAGCGATTTTGGTGATTTTGTTTTTGTGTGTTTGAGTGGGTTTCCGGATGGTTTAGTTTCACAGTTATAACCGGTAGGTGGCGCTCAGATCGGGTTCTAGAATCATCCTAATTACCGGGAGCGATTTTGGTGATTTTGATATTGTGTGTGTGTTCCCTTGTTTAGTGGGTTCCCTTTTTTACTCGATATCACTCATATTCGAAATAAAAACCAGATTGTTAAGCTCGGGTGAAGTCTATTTAGGAACTCAAACTATTAGTGCCCTCGCTATGATCATGCGCTAAACCACCTTATTCCCAAGTAGGTCACTTTCACCGTTCGTGTAACAATATATTATTTAGAGAAAAATATAATATTTGTAACAGGACCATTATAGTGCACCAATAGATATGCCATTGTACATATATACCTATACGTTTGTGTTTATGCATTTATGTAGATGTCCGTGTTTTAGGAGGCCGGTGAATGTCGGGTTCAGTCCCATAATTGACCATTTAGCTTGTAGCGGGTTACAGGTAACGGAGCCATAGCCTTCAGCGGTACGACGGAGAGCCGGGCTGTCAACACAGGGGACACATCCAGCCATTTGCATAACAAAGAAACATCTGCGTTGCCAATACGTTCTGTTTGTGTAAATCTATACATCTATTTTAACAACGATGCAATAGTCATATTATTGATAGATACAAAAGCTCTTAAAGCAATCTGCAATATATATCATTTATAAAGGTAAGTTATTATATGTCGTTTCTATATACACTGGCAGCACTATAACTACATAGAAAAGTAATATAAATCTTATATCTTATACTAATATATAAAGCTGAAGTTTGTTTGTTTGCTTGCTTGAACGCGCTAATGTCAGGTACTACTAGTCTGATTTGAAAAAATCTTTCAGTGTTAGATAGCCTATTTATCGAGTAAAGGCTATTAGGCTATCATCACGCTAAGACCTATAGGAGCGGAGCACCAATGAAGAATGTTTAAAATTCGGGGGGTTTTTTTAACTTACTTTTTTTAACTATTACACACGGACGAAGTCGCGGGCAGAAGCTAGTGTATCATAAAAATAGATATGGAATAAGGTATATACCTAATAAGAACGTGTAACTGAAATAAATACATAAACAATGGTATATAACAAGTAAATAGTTAAAATATTAGTGAAAATAGATATTAGTAAAAAGAAAATAGATAATAGAAAATATGTATAATAGATAATAGTGAAAAGGAAACTAAAATTTAAAAAAAAAACAATAGTTTGATAAAATAAGCAGTGAGAGGGAAAAAAATATAATACATCATTTTTTAACCGATTTCAAAAAAAGGAGGGAGGTTCTCAATTCGTCGGGATCTTTTTTTAAATACTAGAATTTCCCCCGTAGCCACGGCGTAGGTCTAACACTAGGAAGTAGCTCTATGTTACATATAATGCCTCTGGAGACGCAATCAGGCAATCTCCGCGGTTGGGGGGTTATGTGCTCAATGTATGGCCACCCCTTATTCCCCAATCAAGAACAGGTGCCCGGAGAATATTGAACCTTGCACTTACCTCGCAGTCAGCCACCAGCCCACGACAGCGCTGGTTATGCCGCTGCTTGTCACGTGGCGATAAAGGCGACAAAGTCCTTCTACACGAGCCCCGGGGCGCAAGGGACGCAGATACACTGATCACTAAGTCTTTAATGATTCAGGCGAATGTCCTAGTATTTAACTGGACGCGGAAATCTTCGATAGCGGGTAGGCGTTTGTACTTATGTAAAGGCGGGTGCGTCGCGATGGCGTAGCGTTTGACAACGTACTAAACTCACGCGCCGAGCGAGCGGTGACAACATACGGGGGATGCAAGGCGCTATAAACCCAAGGCACAATTATTAGTTGGGAAATAAGTGGCGCCAACAGCCTCCTCTTCACAATCGGCGATCACAGACGATTAGACGCGAGTACGATCGTGTAGAGGGCTACTCGTCTGTAGTCGCCCATCATCGTCCTTAATCGCCATCGTGATCGCGGCGATCGCTGACTTGTCGGTTTTTCGGGCACGCATCAAAGAGAATTCGCGTGTTGTTGCGTGTACGTGCCCATCCGGACGATCGTGTGGATGGTTGTACGATGATCGTGACGATTGCCTTGCCGATGACAGACAATCAACGAGTAACGATCATGGCCGATTGTGAAGAGGAGGCATAATACTAATATACTATATACTACTTGACCCGGAAAACGATTTTCTGCCATAAAAATAAAAAAGTCACCATAAGAGAGTGAAAAATAGTTTAGAAATAATACCTACCAAACATATTTTTTTTTATTTAAAATCGGTTAAGCCTGATTGAGATTTTTATATATTAGAAGATAAACCTTCAATGAAAAAATATTTATCTTAACTGATTGTGAAAACCGTGTGGGGAACCTTTTCACTCACTGACCAGCTGGCCAAAGATTCAAGATGATGTAAATATTGTG
Organism: Dendrolimus pini; assembly: GCA_949752895.1. Classification (NCBI taxonomy): domain Eukaryota; kingdom Metazoa; phylum Arthropoda; class Insecta; order Lepidoptera; family Lasiocampidae; genus Dendrolimus; species Dendrolimus pini. The sequence goes on from OX457133.1 coordinate 13,378,292, forward strand.
GTTGACAATTGACACAGAATTACAGACAGAGAGAAAAAGACGTCATTAAAGTAAATGCACACCTGCAGTTTATTACCTTTCGGCATTTGGAGTTCTTTTGTTTACTTTGTGTTTTAAATTTGAAGTTAGAAAAACATCCTATTCTGTACTGTGTTTATGATAGTCATTAGCCCAGATGTGATTTATAGAAACTATTGTTATGCGGTCGAGCATTGTGTCAAGACATATTGCAAAGTTTAGTATAAAACCATGCCCGAACGGAGAGGTGAGGCAGTCAAGCGACGATTACGATACGAGCAAGACGTGGGTACATTCAATAAGCTATATAGTGACGGACTTTGCGCGTGTTATTGAATCGTGTATTACGTTTGAACTGATTGTGTTTAGTTATATTTGTATCTGTGTTATACGTGTTTGTATAGTTCTAATAGATTCTATAGTAATTCCAACAGCATTTTTAATTCGAGTCCCACACTCGTAACAATATATTAATTGTAAACTATTTCGGCTATGTGAATATTTAACAGGAAATTACATATTTTATAAAATATACGGATCGTTTGATTGTCTTACTACGCTGTAGTAGTCCGGCAAATTAAAATACCTATATTTTTAACCCGTCCACCGGCTAAAAATCCATTTTGTGATTTAGGAGCAGTTGGCGGATATACAGACAAACAGACGGACGCAGAAAGCGACTTTGATGTAGACTGTGTAAAGATTTACTCACTCATTGTGTGTGTGAATTTATAAAGTTAAAGACAACAAGTGCAACGCGCTTATTGGTGAAATTACGAAATCGAAACCCACCCTTAGCAATGAATAGTACGAGTAAATTTTGCACAAAAGCATTTACATTTCACCCAATTACATACGTATTTTGTGTATTATGTTTATAATCATAATTACTTCCTATACTTACTTTATATATGTGAGCCACAAGTGTTAATAAAACCAACATAATTGCATTTCATACACCTATAAAAAGCAATGTGGAATTGAGATTTAAATTGCATTCACATCGTCTGTAAAATGGCAATGGTTTTTGACGGAACTGGTATAATTAATAAAATATTAAACAGAATTGCTATTTCGTCGTAGTAATAAATGTGATTACGTTCAATGTGTTTTTTACGAAGGTAAAGTATAATATATATCTATTTATTTATAAGATAGAATATCTGTTTGAGGATCAAACTCCTGTTTGTACAATGGATTTAAAAATAAGTTTTTTTGTGTATTTGTAAGTGTATACTTCCGAGATGAATCTATACTCACCAAGTCAAGATCTGACTGAGTGGTTCCCAGGAAAATCGAGAATAACTTTTATTAAAGAACACCGACCGGCGAAATTCTTGGAAAAAAGTTTGTATACGCGTGCTACTATTACATTTTCGACAGGCGTTAATTAATTTTGTAGGCATATTACGTTTTTGTCAGTTGCAAAGGTATACTCCCGGATTAGTCCCATAATCACCGCATCAAGGCCCGATAAATTATCTAGGGAATTCGAAAGAAACCCTAAAAAAATGGTAACCGACTTATTTGTTACACGATATCTCCGTCAATTCTCGAACGATTTAAAATTTTATTCTTTATTCGTGCGTGTATGTGTTCTCTCGAGGTGGTTCTATTATCACCAAGTCAGGGTCTGATAAGTGGACCCTAGGAAAATTGAGAGCAACCGTTGGCGACGAGCGCCTACATCGAAGAGTGAGATAGCGAACTTGTATACACGTACTTGTAGTACAATTTACTACAGGCGCTTAAGTTTTTTTCTAAAGTTATTCAAGTTCTGCGCAATTATAAGTAAGATATATTTTTTTGACAAAAACAAACCCAATTTGAAACTAAAACGCATAAAATAAATATTTAACTCGATTCTTTCTACAACATCTTGAAGTCGGTGCGAAATAAAACATAAAAATTAATATATTTTGCAAATATTTTGTTTTTTACGTTTTACTTGGCTGACTTCAAGACGTTGTAGAACGAGGTCGGTTAAATATTTCTTTTTTGCTTTTTCGTTTGAAGTCGGTATTTTTTATTATTATATAATGAAATATTGAAGGCCTGTTGATAGCAAAATATACGAGTTTAAGCTTGTCGCGAAGTTTATTTGTAGTTTTTACCTATTTTCTTCAACGTGTGATAATATTATTATTAAGATTAATCTACAATTTTATAAAATTCTAAACATGACGTGTCTGTACATTGAACCTATTTAATATTATTTAAAAACAATTGTCATACACTAATTATATAAACGATAAAGAACACGATGCATTTTTTAGATTTCTTGTTTGTTTATCCGTTTGTTCGGGATTCATATAAGAACTACTGGGCCGATTTTATGCGGTTTTCGTTAATCAACAGCAAATTCTTAGCCTTAAAATCTGTGCTACTGATTACTGATCGATTACAATATTTTTTTTATCGATTATGTAATAAAATTGTTTATTTTGGTGATCAATAAAGGTAAGGTTATCTATCTATCTAAAAGGTGCTATATTTTGTATCCCATAAATCCCGGGGAATTCTCCGAGTGTTTTGTAGGTGTTCGGGTGCATAAAAATTAGCTTATCCCGACACAATTGTCACTAAAATGATATCCAACATTATTTATTTAAATGTTGCGGTACTTTGTATACCGGAAATCCCGCTAGTATTTCAAGTCAAGCGTGGATGAAATCCCGGGCATATTCTCAAGCAAATGTCGCGTCAAGCTAAAACGCCTAAAGGTGTAGGTGCTTAAAGTCTTAATAGCTTACGATATCATGACCAGTGCATATAGTTCATAAATCTATTACAGTCTGTTCGGGTACTGACATGTAATCGGCTTACACGAACTTTCTGCTTTAAAGCTGGCACGAAAGATGCCTTGCCTATTATCTTTCCTATAACGCCGACATCGCGGCTCATAAACTGAAATGAAACTGCTATCATATTATGATCAGTACTTATTTCTAATACTCCAGGAGTTTTAGGTGTATGCTTTGGAGAATCAAACAAGAATGAAATCACTTTTCAAGTTGCCCATAAAAACTCATGTGAAAAATGAATGAAATACCGAATGTGAAATATTCCATTTTACAGTTTATATATCATAAATTTTTCACACGTGGTTATGATATGAATAATAAATAGCAATAGGCCAATAAAAGCTTCGTTTACAATTCATGAATTCGTTTATATTTGTTGCCAAATTACAATGGGTTCGTGTATTTTGTAACAATGGAACAAATTGATCGGGCACCGCCCGCCAAAACAATGGCCACAATCATGAATGTCAATCCAGAACGACACAGAAAACATAATTATATTAACCGAATCGGAACTTGCTTAGAGGTGAAAACGGAATTTTTATTTATGTCAAAATACGTAATAAGCTCTATATATCTACATGTACTGTCAAAATCCAACCGCTGTTTACATAAAAAAATGTTGTTGCAATTGTTTAAACGTATATTAACTCATTCTGTTAGTGACAACCGTAATTCTAAAGTTGTGGCTTTTCAGTTTTCAGTTACTACAACTTTTGATGTTATTTATAATAATATCAAAAGACCTATCCTGTCGATATTTGAATATGAAATTTCAAGACTTTATTTATTTCGTGATGACTTTTTAACTGCTTTTTATTCAGGTAATGATTTCTTAATATTTTCTTAAGTTTTCGCGACTTGTATACATAATAAAACTACGGTTTAACGGTTTTAAGCGCGGCTTTTTATTTGATTTTGGTTTATCCGACGTTTCTGAATTCTTATTAGTTATTCGTTTAATGATTTCTTATTAGACTACTTGCAACGTAACGTAAATGTAACATAATATCTATACCAATAACCCAGGTTTTCACTTCATTATTTTTTTAGGCCACGAACATTATCTACTTATAACCGCCACGCTTGTCCAAAGCAGCTTGGCAGGTTTGACACATCGGTTATCTCGATGCGTAGGTTATATTACGATGTTTTACCTTCACTATTGTCGGCACATGGTAATTTTAACAATATGAGTTTAAAGTTAAAATGGTACATGTTTCCTAGACAGGATTCCAATCCAGGATTATCGAGACTCGAGTGCAATAACTACTGAACATGTTATAGTCATTTTAGTATTTGATAAGTTATATTTGTATAATTATCAGAATTTATACAAACACCTTTATTCACTTTAGATGATAATTAAAAAACAATTCATATTATGCGGTATGTTAGTAGGTATAATTATTATATATGTAGTAGAGAAATCCCTCACGTTAAAAGTCTGACTTGCACAAAGCAATTTCATTGTACTACAACAGATACACATATAATGTACAGACTACCCATAACCGCACAACACGCTCAAGTGATGTGCATTCAAGCTTCAGGCCTGTCCACCGTTACATGACAGCCAATGTGCAAGAAACAATGGTTTATTTTACAACACACTTCGTTTTCTGGTCAATATACTCGTACTGTTACTACACCTTTACTTTGTGAACACCTTTTAGGCTTATTGGCAATGCTCCGAGTTTTTGCAAACCTAGCAGTCTTTCGAAATGAATATTGTAGAGATTGGAGAAAAAGCACTATGATCCAACGTGAATGTGTGAAGAGAGATCATTGAAAGTAGATGAAGCGAAAGATGTACCTAAGTCATGTTTGTAGCTAATGGAGATCTAACTTTACGGAAAACTGGCGTGATGATTTACGTACCTATATAAGAATTTTTCAGATGGAGGGTAAAGATTTTTCAGATCAGTGAAATTTTTCAGATCAGTGAAATGGACTTTTAAACGAGAAGGGATGTAAATTAGTATTTACATCCCACACTGGTTAGTGATTGAATAAGAGCAATTTAGGCGTGGAGTGCGTTAAGTATTGGACAAAAAAAATTGCGATATATTCGTAAAGATTAAAAATATGCATAAAGTTTGATTGAAGAAGCATAATAATTCATACAATCAATAAAAATATACCATTAAAAAAAACTTACACAGATCGTTTTTAGCCACCCTTAGCAATTTTTACATTATCTTCGTATTTTTGAATTCTTTTGTCTATTCTATTATTTTCGTAAAAAGATGGCTCTAGCGCTTTCTGTAATAATTTTGTCAATGTCAAGAGTCCTATTTTACGAAGGGAAACCTTATTTTCTATCAAATCAAAAAATCGCGGCTGCTGTATGGGATTCGTAATTCGGAAGGTCGGGATGGTACTAGCATTTCTGAGTAAAACTAAAGATGCTTTTGTCACACCGCAGTTAGGGATAGCTACTAAAACCCCTCGGTATTCCATCCTTCGCCTTTATTGCCAGGGCCATACGTATATGACCTACCCACTCCGTGGGCCCTAGCATGCGGTAGCCCAACGGCCTCATCCACTGTCGGGGAACTATTTTTGTTTTCCGCAATCTTCATAGTTACTATGCGTGGGCGGTTTCTAACGCGCCCCACGGAAGGCAGAGAAGAGACAGACCCTATACTAATCATTAATAAAAACCTATTTATGTAAATAATATTACAAATATATATGATTTTTAATTTAGCGTCTGTTGGTAAATTTTCCCAAACCTTCGTGTTTCCAATTAAAGGACTTTTTAAAAAAAATAACGTGTGGCCCAAAAACTTCTCTGTAAACCTCTGAAGGGTTTCATATTTAGTTTTGTTAACTTACTTGGTGGGTTGAGTGTTTCTAATCGCCCTCAGTTAACCACAAGTAAAAACAGACCATTGATGCTTTTATCAGCGCGTAAAAAAAACCCATTTTATAACCCATTTACTGGAACAAATTGCAGGGTTGCAATAATTGACTAGGCCCATCGTTTTATTGAAATAACAATTTACTAGTGATTACAAGCTTTTATTAGTTTAATAAATAGGGTAGACAAATTAACGGAAAAAGCTGGTATGGTAAATTACAGAGAAGGGTGAATGTTAGAATGCCGTACGTTTTTATGTATTTCATTATATATTTACTAAGCATTGCATGAACTATCGCCGCATACTACATGAATTATACAAAAGTAACCAATAGATGAATAGGTATAACAACAATAATGTATTGTTACAACTTAGGTTCCGACAAATACAAATCCCACTTTTAATTTGTAAAAAAAACACATTTTATTACCTGTCGGCATTTGAACTAATTGTAATTCTTCTAAAAATCGTCTTCTTTTGTTAACTTATTTATTGGTATACGTTTCTAGACAACAGTCTATTCTTCTATTGCATTCGTTTACGGCCGCTTGCGTCTGAATTGATTTGAAGTTTTGCGTTGTGGATTAAGTCGACTACGATAGGGGCACATTTATATTTGTGAGGTATAAAACGACAGCCTGATGGAGAAAGGTAGCAGTCAAGCGACGATTACGATACGGGCGTGACGTGTGTACATTCGGGAATCTATTAGTGACGGACTTTGCGCGTTTTATAGAATTACCACCTTCTGCATTACGTTTAGATTTTCTGTGTTCGGTTATATTTGTACATGTGTTATACGTATTTGTATAGTACTAATACACTCTATAATAATTCTAACGGCATTTTAATTCGAGTCCCGCTAAACTCGTGACAGTAACTTTAAATACAATATTTTACCAATATATTTACTTTTGTGTAACTTTATTAAAGTTCACGTAGTTTCATTATAATATTTTTGTAATATCCTAATTAATGTATAATAAAAAGCTTTAGTTAATAACGATAAAAAAGCTTTAGTTATTGTTCTAAGGTCCATAATTATTATTAAAATTGGTTTTCTCACTACACCTATCATTTTAACATAGTCACCCTGTAATTGTTATCATTCATGCGGAAAGCGTTGCAGCCATCTATTTAGAAAAAAAAAGAATTGAATAGACAAAAGAATTTAAAAATAAGAAAATAATGTGGAAATTGCCTAAAGGCTGTCTGTCTAAAGGCGAGTTGTGTAAATACGAAATCCAAATTTTCAGCTCACGTATTGTAAATGTAAAGACACTAAGCTCGGCACTTTGGCGTCGATTCAAAAAATCAGCAGGAGACACCATGCCGGTCTCCAAGGAATTTAATTTAGAACTGCCTATTACAATATCGCAACTAGTCAAAGACAAAAGTAATCAAATGATTGTTAAAATTTCTTGGGCTTCGGAGAGACTTCTCGTCTCTCTGCGTATTCTACGTACTGTACAATGGAGAGTGTTCCGAGGAACTTCTGAATGATGACTTCTTCTTCCTTTTACCACCGCACCGCACGCTATCGGTTAGGCGTTCATCCCCACTTCCTAGATCTGCTTCGCTATTGTACGCAACGGTTCTCTAGAACGTTTCTCTTGCGCATTGAGTGGATTTGGAATGAGCTCCCAGCTGTAGTTTTAATAATAAAAATAAAGTTCAAATAAAATGTTAAGACCCAAATTAAGATAAATATATACATTTCTTCATTATACATATCATATTACACAAACAAGTCTGTAAATGATATGCGAGTATGCAAACTACTAATCTAAAACCTACAAGAAAGCCAAATAGACAATAAATAGGAATAAACGAAGATAATAGAGAAGTATATAGATACTTATATAGAATACCAAATAGATTTAAAATAAGACAATAAAAAAATTGTAAACATATAGGATATATAGGATTAAGCTAGGTTTCAGCTTCAAAGATTTAATGATAAAAGATATAAAATAAATATATATAACAAAACTACTAACCTGATTAATTGAGAATGTAGCGAACACCATAACACACAAAGATAAACCCACATAATAATAGCAACAAAGAACAAATTAGCGTGTAGAAATATTTTTTTTATTAGTTTTAAAAACGGACTTCGATTCAGTAGATACAATAAAAAAATACGCACAACTAATTTTAGAATATGATGAAATTTCAGGTCCTGAGGAGTGGGAAGTTGTAAACGTGCAGCAATAACTTACCTAAAAATATCGTTCAAAATCGTAGTCATTTTGTAAAGCTGGGACAGTACTGTATAAAATCGAGTTAAGAGAGTCACTGTGCCAAAACCAACATTACGTAACATACTGACTCGACAATACTTTGGTCCAAGCTTCGTGTACATAACTAAACATAACGTTATAGGAGACTTTTGTGCTTTAAATATAACTTGATAACTTCCCATATTCTATCGTTTTAGTCAGTGTCAAGCAATTTTTGAAGTGAAACTTCTTTAGAATCGTTGCGATTTGAAATTCGATGAAGCAAAAAAGCGACGCTAAAAAGAGACAAACACATAAATCTATAGGACAAGCCTGCGAGAGAATGAGATAGAATAAATTATATTGAATAATTTAAACACTAAGCTCATACAGATACAGTTGGGAATTTTTTGAAGTTTTTCTTCAATACTTCAAATTTCGTGTTTTATTTAACGCTTAAACATATTATAAAGATATAATATATAAAATGTGACGTCACAAAATTGAGAATCTTCACCCCTTGTCACACTTTTTTTCACTTCTACTGCGTGTGACTGCCACACACACACACACACGCACACACAAAAACACACACAATTTATTATAATGTAAAGCTGACGAACAGGCAGACGGTCCAGCTAATGCGAAGTAATTACCGTCGCCTATAGAAGTTTGCAACATAGGGGGAAACCAGCGCGTTGCCAGCCTTTAGAATGGGATAAGAGAATGAGACACAAGGATCAGACAGGAGGAATGGAATAGAGAGGATTTCATATGGACGCCCATCCCACTATTCTAATCCCATTATTGGAATAGGGGAATGGGATAGGGGAACGTGGAAGGGGGCTTTAACTCTCACTCAATGCATGAAACAGGATAAGCTTAAGGTTAACCGTTTCACGTCGTCTGTAAGAGCGATGGTATTACACCAATCGAGCCGAGCCTAATAGATGTTATGAAAGTTTTATAATGTCCAACTAGTATATATATACATCGGCAGAGTTGTTTAGGCGTTTGACCGATACTAAGGCTGGTGTGCACCGAAATTTAACCGACGGTTAACCAAAAATAATCACTGTTTTTCCATACATTTTTGGCGATTATTTTATTTTAAACATCGGTTAAAAGACAGTGCACACCAGCCTAATTAATGAAATTTTCATTGCACGCCAAATATTTGTTTTCCAACATAGAGCAAATTATCATATATTCTTCCCTGTTATATATAGTATATTTCCCCCGAAAACTACTACATTATACTAGAATTATTGCAAGGCTTTTATAATTTTGAAACATTGTAATAAATTTATGCGAATTACATTGATAAAAGGCATGCCTGTTATTAACAGAGAACGCTAGCTGCAATCGAATGCCAATCAAGCTTGTCAATTATATCTGTAATTCACTGGGTGGAGGCAATAGAGTTTCACGCATTCAAATATATGCCTTATCACAATCAAATAAGACACGTATCTAATCAATCAGAATTCAAATCACTTCTACATGTACGTGTAGTCGACATACAAAGTGGCTATGGGCGCTCGCACCGTCGTAGCGGGCGTAGCGGTCTCGCTAGTTTGCTTTGCTTTATCGTAGCTCGTTGTAACCACGGTTCACGGTCATCAGTGAAGAGGCCTGATTGCAATTGCAGCCTTCGCTAACTTACGCATACATACGGAGCTAATTGCGTCGTATAAAGGAGCAGCGGGTGTTTTACGTGACCTTTTAAATAATAGGTCAAGTTAGTATTGTACTTTGTATTGAATTATCACTTAAGTACTAGTTGTAAAACAGTTATTACGTAGCATTCAGTAGGGATGCGAACAGTTTGTTTGTTTAAACGCGCTAATCTCAGGCACTACTGGTCTGATTTGAAAAATTCTTTCAGTATTGGATAGCCCATTTATCGAGGAAGGCTATAGGCTATACATCATCACGCTAAGACCAATAGGAGCGGAGCAGAAAACAAATTCCACGCGGACGGCGTCACGGGCACAGCTAGAATAATAATATAATAATAACAGCTCGTAAATGTCCCACTGCCGAGCTCGGGTCTCCCATTATAGGGGAACGCACAGTATACCCGCCACGCGTGTCCGGCGGCTTGGCAGGTTTGACGGATCGGTTATCTCGATGTGCAGGTTACATCACGATGTTTTCCTTCACCGTTGTTAGCATGTGGTATTTGTAACAATATGCACATTAGGTTAGAAAACTGCCTAAGCGGCAAACAATAATTATATTATTAATGTGCTCCTCCTTTATTATTATACTCCTTTTACTCGTACCTACATGTGACGTCATAAGTATATACAAGGTCTATGAGTCACGTTTTGTGGAAAGTATTTCTGTTGGTTTGATAGTCCGCCCCTCTTTTATTAAATTGTAACAATATAAATAGAAGATTTGATATTATTAGGTAAGTAGGATAAATATTAGCCAATTTCGAATTTATTAAATTCATTCTATACAAATATTTTATCTTGAACTAGCTTCTGACCGCGACTTCAACAGCGTGGAATACTTACTTTGGGCTAACGCTAACTTCTGTCACACATGTTTTTTGAGAAACTTAACCGTTTACGCAGCGCACGCGATGGAAATCTTATCGTATTATATCGTATCGTCTTATCTTATCTTATCGTAATGATATATAGCCTATAGCCTTCCTCGATAAATGGGATATCTAACACTGAAAGAATTTTTCAAATCAGACCAGTAGTACGTGCGATTATTGCGTTCAAGCAAACAAACAAACAAACCCTTCAGCTTTATATATTAGTATAAGATTAGTAGTCCATAAATTGACCACTACTAGATCATCCGATTTCAAAAGAATAGGCGATGTAACGGCAATGCTGATTCAAAATAGATTGAAAAGTTTCCTGATGTTTTTCTTTACCATCAATATTAAATAATTAATAGTACTTACTAGTGGTCGCGTGTGGTCGAAATTCGAGCACAATAATTAATGTCAAAGACTTAATTTGACCTGAACAATGAAAAAAGAGTATATATGCGTGTGTGTGTCAAATACATGGTGGTGTGTGTAATATTTGTTTATATTTATTTAATGTATTTTTAATGCACAATTTTAAGAAAATATTAGCATTCGTCACTTCTTCATAAGTGTGCAAAATTTCATAATCCTCCGTCCGTGTAATTTTCATAAAAAACGTACAAAGTTTTTGTTTCACGTATTAATAAATAGATGACGGCCTCTGTGGTTGTGCGGGCTAAGTCTTAGCTGGCCGAACTCGCTGGATCGCAGAGGCTCCAGGTTCAATTCCTGGTATGGTAAATTTCGGGAACGAACTTTCAGTTATTTACTATGGTGTGGGTGTCTAGGATTAGCCCCAGAGTGGTCGCGTTGTAGGTATATCACTCATAACATAAGTGTAACTTGCTTAGCTTGGGGATTTATGATTTGCGTGTTTGCCTGTTAATTGTTATTTTAAAAAAATATCTTAAACGATTTCAGTCACAGAGCTCTCTAACTGAACATTCGAACTCTGATTTATGAAAATGTCGTGTGCTTTTTTTGGCTTTGGCTTACAATAGCTCTAGTTTAGCCAGCCGTATGCGACCTCACTTTGGACTCGTTAAAACGCTACTACATCAAATGTACGATATGATAATAACATAGTAGGCCTTTCGTCACGTCTAACAACAAGCTACTTTTATTCGCTTTTCTGCAGAATACCTCATTTTACGTTTTATTTGACGGCTCCAATCCAACCTATTGACGGCTCCAACGGTTGATAGACACAATAATGATTGAGTATTTGACATACTGAAATCCTAAAATTATTATAAAAAACATTTTACACACCGTTAATTGATAGGTATATGACGAGTTTAAATCTTTTGTTATTTTATTTCGCCTCTCCTTCATATGTCAAGAAAGAGGGTTTTATTATATTTTAACTTTTCTCTTGTAACTACTTTCTAGAAAATATTATTATATTCTACTTTTACTGTCTATTGAACGTATAATCATTTGCTTCGAACGAAACGAACATCATTTGCTTCACAGTGAACTGATTTAATCTGTTCCCGTCAAAATATGCCCTAGACAGCTAACGTAACCTAGGAAAAATGTTATAATGCTTATATTGTACATGTTAAGAGTACCTACTATGAACTTACCGCGGTTTCAACTCGCATACTTTTATTTACACATCACATTCAGAAATTTGCCAAGCACGAGAATCGAATCGGCCTCTTTGTAAGTACTATTATGGAAGAAGAATATTAGAAATAACAATCACATTATTACAGCAATCTTTCTTTTGTTGGTTTTTTAATATTTTATTTTTTAAGAAATTACTATTATACCGTAACCGACAAAATTCAACGAAAAATATATATTAAGATAACACGGATGTATTCGTCAAACGATCACATCCCACTAGATACAGAGTATTTCTACAACTTTTAATATATGTACTTTGTCTGGTTGTGATTTCTATTGGTCGTTTGCTCGTTTGCAGTGCAGATAGTTTCCATTGTTTTAAAGAAATGATTTTAGGAAACTGTTCGGACTTGCTGTAATGAGCTTTTTTATTGCGAAGCTGGGGAACAAGCAGACGGCCCAGCTAATGGAAAGTGGTCCCCGTCCCTAAAGACGTTTGCAACGCCAGGAGCGATGCCAACGCGTTGCCAGCATTTAGGATAGGATAAAGAAGAGGGGATTGGGGATGAGAAAGAGAGATCAGACAACTACGAATGGTAGGCCAGGAAGTCTCACTCATTGCATGAAACATGATTAGCTGAAGGCTATCAGAATCTGTTAGAACGTGGTAACTAGGGGCTATTTTTTAGATTTTCCTTAGGTACATCCATAAATTACACACGTCAAGGGGGAGGAAGGTCGACGAAGTGTGACATTGTGTGACAAGGCGTGGCAGGGATCCTAAATTTCATGACGTCACAATTCAAAATAATAATATATTTAAGACATGAAATTAGAACTAAAATATTTCCCACTCTATGTGTATGAGCAGTGCTTAAATTATCAAAAATATTTTAAATGGAAATAAAACTAATATAGGCAATGCGGTATTAATTTAATAATTTCTTGATATAAAATTGCAAAATATATGATGTGACCGGCTGTGACAAGGATCGGGGAGGGGTCAAAAATCATTAAATTCGTATGACGTAATTTGTGGATGGCCCCCCAGGGTCAAAGAGGCCAATTTAAAAATGGACAATGAACATATGAAAACCAGCATGAAATTACTTTGTTTTAATTATTATTTAAACAATAATAATATAATTCGTTAGTTTTCTATGCATTGGAATTTCGACTTTATAATTCGCTACAATATATAGGTACACTGTTAGATACTTTTTGTATGATGATAAAATTGTCTCAGTTTGTTTTGTAACTTAAGTTCATTGTCTCAGATGGATCTCGCTTCTCAGGTTTATATACATACTCAACATTTTCAGTAAATAGGTGAACATCTAAGGCTTCTAAGGCTTTCAATTAGGTTTAAACATGCATACAGACAAACTTACTTTCATAATTATTAAAGATGTTCCCGCAGCTACGCCGCAGGTCAAATACTACTAAGATTTATAGCGACTGAGGCTGCGAGCAAAAGCTAGTATATATATTTCTAAAAATTCCTAAAAAATTATCAAACCTTTGGCGAAAATTGCCTAAAATCCGTTGCGTTGTTTATGAGGAGTTAGAGGACATACAGACGCGAAGAGCGAATATGTTTTGTAATATGTAAAGATAAACTATTTAGTGACTAGGCTAACTTTTGTGACTCATTCCTTGTATTAGTTGTGTTAATAGCTATCTAAAGCGATCCACATACAAGTGTGCTTCGTTTAACTGTTGGATAAATTTTCCGCTCCAAAGTCCTCGCAAACTAGATCGTTTACAGCGTGGAAAGCGCAGTACCAGGAGCGCAGAGTTTGTACGGAGTTATGTTACACGTGGCTTACTCACACATAGGCGCGTTGCCGTGATACTGGCACCCATAAGTCCACTGTTCAATGTATATGAACAATTTACAAATGTGGCAGACTGGAAAACGCATTTAGCCGGAAAAGATGGGACAGATCAATACGATTAACTGTAAAGACTATAAATTAAACGATATAATCTTTATTATTAACGAGGGCATTCCAGAAAAGGTTTAAATTCCGAGTTTAGGTACCCCTAAACAGTAAATAAAACTAAGAATAGGAGAGGATTATTTTATTAGGGTCGCGGCGTCTGTTTAGTTACTATCCCGTAAACCTGGCTTGAATGATTGCAATATTCGGGGTAGTTTTGTTCCGACATTATCGAGCCGTTTGTTCGCGAGCAGTGGGTGTGCAAAAAACATTCCCACGTAGGCAAAAAAGAAAAAGCTTATTATTCAAATATACATTTCTTATGTTTCCTTCGTAATAGTGTGGCAACCTTTACAACGCGAGGCAAACACGAATGCAGTCACAAAAGCAACACCCGAGGCTGAAATGAAAATCCGCGAGTCGAGGTCTCCCATTACTTTTTAAAGTCAAAGTGCAGTTAAGGACTTTTAACCTGCGTTCTTGGATTTATTAAGTAATGTAAGCCGAAGGAACGGTACGTGACACTCAATTAGTAATTTGATTTGAGATTTTCTATACACGTTTCCGGGAGGTAAAATACATCTTTTGCGCAATATTTTCAAGTTGAATTTTCTCGTGGCAGTTGAATAGTAACGTTTCATACATGGCGCGTGTTTAGTTACTAACTCAAGTTTTATAAATAGAACTATTTCTAAAAGAAAAATTAAGATTTATTTTTGTGGTTCCTATTTTATTTGTTGCTTTGAAAATGTAATAAAATCTGTTTGTTTTATATTATTTTCCATGGTTTTATTATTTTGGGAAGATGATTGTATATTAGGACATTATAAGTACGTAATCTATAAATTATAAGAAAGAAATCTAGACGAATATTTATTAGAAATACTAAGTCACTATAAGTGTAACAAATCAGTGGGAGAGACGCAGGGAGCAAACTGCGCTCGTCACATACTGGCATGGATTTTTTGACTAAGTATTTCATTATTAAAACGCGTGTGTGCTGAAACGTTCTGCAAAACCTATTTTCATGAGTATAATAGGAATATGCGTGCCGCACCACACCCACCGTGATTCTGCACTTAGAGCATACAGTATGCTTATTAAACGTAATTACGTCTAAACGAATAATTATTTTTATTTATTACTATGCAGTATTTATTCTAGAGTATATTTTATACCAGCTCATAGAGCTTAGTTCTTTAAGTCTGCACTAAGTTTATGTAATCAAGCAGTCGAATTGCCTCACATTGAAGTTGAGCGAAGTGTCTTTTGTGGACGAAGTGTCTTTTGTGGAACTTTTAAATTTTTTTTGTGCGTATTTATGTTTAAATTATACTTTGTAATTTAATAACAATAAATATGATTATAATAGAGACATTGAAGTAGGTACAAGTGACCATTTTGTTATATATTGTAAAAAAGTGTTATAATATTATATTTAATCACGACAGTCTAAACAACCAGTCAGTATGCGGGTAATAGAGATGTGTGTGACAGTTGCGTGTTTTAGCCTAAGTTACTATACCGGCCGTGATATGCCTACGAAATGATGCATTTCACGAGAAATTAAACGCGAAGGCCCACTAGCAGTTTTAGTTTTTGCACTGTATAATTACATTAAGGCATAACTACGTCAAGACATTTATGTGCTTATTCTATTATTTAAAGAATCCTATAAACTTACTCTAACTCAATACGAATAAGACCGATAGAATATAAATAAGGCAAAGATTGTTACATAAATATTTCGAACACAATTACTACATCGAGCTATTATCGCGAATAGATCTTGCCAAAGGTCTAAAAATTAAAAGTTCCGTGGTTATTGATATTTCTCACTTTAAAATTATGATATTTTTTTTAATTTATATATATATATATATATATATATATAGGATGGTGGTTCCGTAGCGACCAGTAGTTTATAGTTAGATTGTCAAGCGGGTGTTGTAATTTTTCTTTATTATATATTGTTATTGAATTATACCAGTTTAAAGGGAGATTCTTTATTTATTTGCTACCCTACATTTTTAAAATAAAGTCGTGTTAGCTTAGAACCAGGAGACGGACATAGGATACTTTTTATCCCGTTGGAACCGGTAAGTGGCGCTGAAATCGGGTTCTAGAATCCTCCTAATTACCTGGACCGATTTTGGTGATTTTGTTTTTGTGTTTTAGTGGGTTCCCGGATGGTTTAGATTCACAATTAGAACCGGATCAAGTCCTAGATTTTTATTTTTTCAGAGCAGAACAACGTCTGCCGGGGCCGCTAGTTTGTTATAAATTCAGTCTGACATTAGACATTGAAAATAGAAATTGCTGCTGTATGTGCACTATAGTCTATCTTCTCGGATGAAGAATCTCTTCGTTTTTAAATCAGGTAGTATTTGTAGCTGCAGAGCACAGAGAGTTTTTTATTGAATTCTGTATAAATGTTGGACATAGCGCTTTCTCGGCGTTCAATCTAATTGCGCCCGTGCCCTAGAACTTTCAATTTTATAGTACCACCCCACGCCCGCTTCGCACCCCCTGTAACAAGGATGAGGGGTGCCATCCCGGTCGTGCATTTGATAACTTTTGGCTTTGCATCGACAGTTCAAACATTGCACTCAGTTTAGCATCGGATAGGTTGTTCCAAAGTTTTTAAAACGATTACTGCAAAAGTAAAAGCAGAGTTTGACTACTATGTTTTAACAATAGTAAACAATTTTCTATTTAAATATTTGCACCGTTTTCATTGGAAATAACCTATATTAATATACAAACGTCAAAGTTATTTTGTTTTCATATTTATAATTATGTTCTTTTATTTCTATAACTGTTTTGTATATTTACGAACTTTTTTATGACATTATAGGTAATACTAATAGAGACTAGCATAGGTAGATGAATGTATACGGGCCCGAAAATTAGGCTAATAAAGTGATAGACCACAAACGTCTCCCTCTACTCAACTGAGATATGAATGTTGAGATGGATGTGTGGTGTTACAAAAATTGATAAGGTGGGAAAAGAATCCATAAGGGGATCTTTGAAAGTTGCACTCGTGACTACAAAATTGAGAGGATGAAGACTAAAGTGGTATGAGCATGTAATATATATTGTTACGTACGAACGGGGGTACGCACTTATGGATTGGAAGAAAACACCAGTTTTTAATTTAAAAGCTTTTATTGACTTACACAGCCGCACGTAGTACCTCTCTGTAGGGTTGCCCCTATACGCACGACCAACGGTGCACAGTCCCGACGATAAGTTGTCACACCCTCAATACCGTCGCCGATATTGCGCGGACCACCTCCAATATTATCGCGGGTAGCTCGCTTCTGGTTCCTCCTTCGAACTACGCTAAACACCTCCTTTGCGTATCTGTCCACCAAACTTGTCACTAAATTCACCACTTAATCCGTCTCTGTACTCTATTAACCTTCTCTGATAACCCTTTAGTATCGCACTTGTCGTTTCACCGTCTTGAACTGAACTCAATTTTAAACTGCAACTTTCCACTCTAAAAACTGCCCGGTAGGCGCGCCCTACGCTGTTTATATACCTGGAAGAATTTTCTAGAACCCGTCTATTTATCTCTGTCTTTCCTTTCCCGAACCTTCTGTTCGGGAACTTTCGTTTATACATCTATCCCTTTCTAACATCTCTCTATCTCTTTCTCTCTTTTGTCGTCTATCTCTTTCTAACATCTATCTATCTCTTTCTTTCGTTTATCGTCTATCTTTTTCTAAATATATCCATCCTTGTCTTTTTGTTCTAGATTGTTCTGGATATTTCCAAAAGTTCTAAAACTAGCTAGACGGTTCCACCATCATTCGCCACAATATTTTCATCCCTCGAAAATCACTTGAAAAAAATAATGTTTAACTGGAAGATTAATGGGCAGTACAAAGGTCAATATAGACCAAGAAGAGATGGATGGATTGTGTGAAGGACGACATGGTGATTTGTGGTGTGACAGAGGTCGTTCGAATATGTCGGAATGGAGAAGTGCTGAAGGAAGAGACTATTGTGCCGACCCCAAATCATTGGACGAAAGAGAAAAAGAAGGAAAGTAGAATAACATCGGTATTGTATATGTTCAAGCTAAGAAAGCCACGTGTGGGTTATGGGAAATATAAAATTGTACAAGATCGATACTTGGCACACAAAGCAGATAAAATAACAGAAACTTTATTCCAAAAAAATCCCGAGTTCGATTCTCGATTGGACAAAAGGAAACAGATATGGTTTCATACTTTGTTGGGACAAGATTGTAATAAGATAAGAGTGATTTTAAGATGTCTTTTTATTGTGTTGATACTTTTTTATAATTGTAGTGGTTTTAATTATTTTGAATGAATTAATCCTGTGGTGTAATTGTTTATATATTCATTTTTGAAATTCATTCACATTAATTGATTATGGTATTCGATAATTTAATTTATTTGAGACCTTATTTCTCATCTCGCATATAGAATCCAAGACTAAAGTTTTTCATAGTAGAAAATGATAACGCTCATTTAAGCCACATCTTAACTATTTACATTTCTTTGGCCCAAAAGATCTCTTGTGCGTTCTAGTGAACTAAATGAGTGAATGCTTAAATAATAGAGGTGATCAATAAACACTATTTAAATTTAACTAGAGTATGCAGATACCGTAGTTTCCAAATATTACGTAAGCCAACGGATTATGTATTAACCCTTGGAACGTTGGCTACCCAACAGCAAACGCGTTGCGTTTATAATCATTGTAACTGGATTTCAGCCAAATACATATATCGCCAGCAGCTGTAACTCGAAGTATAAAATTGTTAAAAACATGGCAAAGATGTACAAATAACCACTATCAGCGTAAAATATGAATAAAATGTCTACATAGATTGATAGATCTTTTAGTAAAGTATTTATATTTATAATAATAATTTAATATCGTGATTGTAGATCTCAATGCTCGTTGCCATCAGTGACCCACATGACGAAAACCTCGCGCAGAAAGAAAATAAGTAAGAAGCAGGGTGAAGGATGAAAATTCAGCTAGGGTAAGCGGATTCAAAAACAAATCGTATGATGTAAGCGCCGACTACACCGCTGTTGAAAACACGTATAACTCGCGTTGTTTTTTCTTAAAACAATTTGTATTTTAAAATTTTAATCTTACTGTATATTTTGAAACCATAGCCGGTACCCGGTCGGGCTATAAGTTGCTATTTCATTCAATACGTGTGGGAAGCCGCCGTGGGTAAGAGATAGTAATAAAGTAATAATATACAGTATAATGCAGGAATTAAAACGTAAGCGTCAATAAATTCATGGTACTTTCGACCTGTTGGGTTTTTTATTGCCTGAAGAAGGCAAACAGGCAGACGGCCCACCTGATGGAAAGCGGGTACCGTCACCTATGGACGCTTGCAACACCAAGGGTGTCACCAACGCGTTGCCGACCTCTAAGAAATTTTGTAACACCCTTCTTAAAGAAGTTAAAGGTAAGCTATGGGGTAACGAATTTTATGAACCACGCCACTGGTAAGTAGGTACTTACTGATTTATGAGGTTACCTACAGATCACAATATTACAGTCGATGGATAATTTTTATCTGAGGATATCTGGTGAACCAAACTCAACAGAATAGTTTTATTTTGTAACAAATTAATTAATATCATGGATAAAGCGTATCTGGAATGAAAATAGTATAGTATATATAACTAATAACTATGAACATCTCCAAAATCTATATAATTAGATGAAGCCACGTATTCATCTCTTGCGTTTTTGACATTTTACAATATTTTAGGCCAAGTTAATTAAAATATTGTTACGAGTTACGCAGGACTCGAGATAAAATGCCATTGGAACTACTATAGAATTTGTTAGAACTGTACAAACACGTATAAATACAGGTATAAATATAACTGGATACAGTCAGTACACACTGCACGATTCAATATCACGCGCAAAGTCCGTCACTATATCGCTCATCGAATCTATGTCTTGCTCGTATCGTAATCCTCGCTTGACTGCCCCACCCCTTCGTTCGGACATTGTTTTACACTAACTATACAGTACAAAAAAAATCGACCGCGTGCACTGGGGTTTCCGAGAAACAGTAATTGCACACCTGGCTAATTATTCCTGCGAGCGGCCAACATAGTCGAAAACAATAATAATAGGCTATTGTCTAATTGTAAATTTTAAATATGGAGTAAACAAAAGAACTCCGAATGTGTGAGTGGCAATAAACCAGGTGCGCGTTTCTTTGTCGGTATGTAACAATATGAAAGTATTAATAATAAATTTTTAATTTTATATATTATACGATATGTCGGCCCTGAATGAATAAGGTTTCACATGTGTTACATATGTAATATTGTAAAGATTCGATACTGGTTATATC
Organism: Dendrolimus pini; assembly: GCA_949752895.1. Lineage (NCBI taxonomy): Eukaryota > Metazoa > Arthropoda > Insecta > Lepidoptera > Lasiocampidae > Dendrolimus > Dendrolimus pini. Next base: position 13,398,666 of record OX457133.1, read on the forward strand.
TAGTGGACATAGTGGAACTAATCATTATCGTCATAATGATCAGACAATACTCGCACATTAAAGTGCTAGAATTGCCATTCCTAGTATTATTTTTCCATTTCAAAACTCAGAGATAAATATACAATGAAAATATAAATAAATGTTTATAACGTATATCTTGACTGTAAAGTTCACAGAAATTAAATCTCTTGAAGAAAACCTTTTTTATTTGCAATAATTGATTGAAATTTCTAAGTTTGCAAGTAAGGATGAAAGCAGCTTTTACAAAAGTTTATCATGTTTGAACTGAATAATAAATATCGTAAAATCGATACCTACATAGGGTATAACGGTGAATAGAAACGCATACATGGACCTGCCCCTTCTGAACAAAAACAAAATGGAACAATTATGCAATTAATATTTTTAATTAAAAACCTACTTTATTAAGTTAATCTATATGGAAATCGATGATGAATTAAATACTTGTACTAAATGCCATCGATAGAGATCCAGTAAGATCGAAAAAAATATCTGTGACAGACAAAGACAGACCTAAGTACAGTTGGAGATGGCGAAAACATTAGGGTTCCATTTTTGATAGTATGTCTACAGAACGGTAATGATATATATAACTTTAGAAAATCCTTTATTTGAGTTATTAAAGACATACAATACATAAATAAGTATGAGGATGTAAATGTCTAACAGCCTGGTCCCGGTCTTGCGTGAATCACGCGCGACGCCGCAAGCGACACGGCCGGGGTTACTGTTGAGGGAGACAGCTCATAATATGATTTACTATCTTAATGCTTGAGCGATACAGCTCATAATATGATTTACAATCTTAATGCTTGAGCGAGACAGCTCATAACATGATTTACCATTTCTTAATGCTTGAGCGAGACAGCTCATAATATGATATACCATCCTATTGCTTTTTTCTGCCACTCGTCGCGTCTTGCTTACGGCCTGGCCACGATCTTACATTTAGTGACGGGTGATGTAAGGATCCACGCGACTTATGGCATACATTTTAACACTTTTGCATTTGTCGCCTGTTTCGTTTAGGTGTCGCTAGCAGCGACATGGCAGTGTTCAGGCATTTAATTGTCGCTTATAGCACTAAGGTTTTGGCCATGCTGCATAAGTTGTATAGCATTTGTCATAAGTTGTTTTATCACGTAATATATACTAGTACATTCCGTACGCCAGTCAAAAGAGAAATTTTGTCATTGTCAATTCACGTTCTGAGAACAGTTTCAATTATGACAAACGGTTACTGTGTACCACAACAAAATTAACAAGCTAAGTTACAGTTAACAAGCCCCACTGTGTAAACTCCACTAACTAGCTAGTTTTTATGTCAGCCGGCAGATGCAATGAGGCTTTTACACTGTCTCGCACAAATAAACTTTTGCACAATTATTCATTCGGCCTAGATACGTTTAAAAAGTACTTGTAGTATACAGCATGTTTGTGTTCACATCCATGTTCTAAGCTTTAATTTAATTTACCCGTTTCATACTTAACATCGTTTTACACTATACATCCTAAATAGTGTTACGTGGAACTTATTGGAAGTAAACACTAGTTTTTTCAACAAGTGCTTGTATTAACTCACACAGCCGTACGTGATTCTCTTCCGCAGGGTTGCGCCTACACGCACAATTAACGACGCCCTGCCCCGCCGGTAAGATGTATCACTCTCAATACCGTCGCTGATATTGCGTAGACCACCTTGTGCTACTGCAGTGCTCACCTCCGAATTTACCGCACGTAGATCGCTTCTGAATCTACTATTAAACTGCACTAAACTGCTACTTCACTGAACTGCCCATTAAACTTTAGCTAAAGTGACCACTATACTCTCCACTAAACTTCCCACTAAACTCGTCACTGTCTTCATATTCAGACAGAGATAGATAGATGTTTAGAAAGGGATTGATAGTAAATAAAAGAATAACGAAAGGAAGATCGACATTATGGGTTCCAGAAGTTTCTTCCGGACATATAAGTAGCGTAAGGTGTGCCTACCAAGCAGTTGAGTTTTAGTTCAGTACATGACAGCGAAACGAAAAAATAGTGTTTTCTTCCTATCCTAAGTGCGTACCCTCGATCGCACGTAACAATATAATACCTAGTTTTTAAAGCATTTGCCTACAGGCAAATGCCTTAAAATCTGGTGGTAGCCTTTCATACATGAAAGGCTACCACCCCTGGGGTTTTAGTTTCCCCTTCGAGGTCGGCATCACGTTGATAGTACCTACTAGGTTTGCAATTATCCATAGGTTACGCGGTAACCACTTTTCGTTTACACCGTTAGCCGGTCTGCTCTACTACAGCAATAAAAAAATATAGTTCCGTTCCAGAAAGAAAGCACAGGCATTAAATGAAAAGCAGCTGAAGTAATAAAGATAAACTGATATTATATAGAATAAATAAATATACCTAAATGGTTTCCAATAAAGACTAACTAGGTGCCGAAGGGTATCAGGAGGGCAGGCGACTTAAGAAAGAACAAAACAAGTCACTGCAGTTGTAAAAGATATTATGAGACTTCCTACCTATTTAGTCACATTATATTGTAGAGCAATATAGCACTTTGCCATCTCCTGTATTCGATATTGCTTACAGCTCGTTGCTACCTACTCACTTTGCATTATTTTATATTTACGCATTAAGAGACTGAAGATTTAATTTAAATTGGTGGTTCACAAAATTAGCCACGCGCCGCTGATGTTTACTTCGATGGAACAGCGCCATTTAAAGGACGTGCGAGAGTGACAAAATATTGTATCAACCGAAAATCTGCTGCATACCCTACGCGCCTCGCCGACATCAACGGGATTGAATTTTATTTCAGGCTCAAAGCACGAGGAAGCGAGACAAAATATCCTTAAATGAGATGGTTGTATGGATATTGGTAGTGATTGTTATTACGAATGTGCTTTTACTGTGAATATACCTTTAGCACTTAGGACAGATAATCTTAAAACGAATCCAAAATTTACACGAGTGTAGTGATATGAAAAGTTCTAATTATCATGTTTGTTCTTAAACTCATATTAACACTGTAGCCTTGGCGAAATCTGTGATTATAAAAGTAGTCTTTGACAACAGAACCCATATTAAATTTAAATTTTATGGTTAAATAAGAACCACTTATTAAAATGTTCAATTAATACAGTTCAACCAATAAAGTCTGTTTCACTAATATTATGTACAGGGAATGAGAAGAAAAATAAAATAAAATATAATCATTTAAACGCTGACCAAAGCGACTACACCAATTCTACTTATAGTGTTACGGGGTTTTAAATAGTAGACGGTAGAATAAAATACAATTAATAAAACTAATTCAATGAAAGTTGAGTTTTCTTTGTTGTATTATGTTTATCTTTGTTGTATTTTATTACAAAAGAAGTAACAGGCATTCTTAACCATTTCACCAAAGCTCCCAAATCCTACCTACATAGAGAAAAATAACTCTTGTCATTGTCGTTTCTGACCTTTTATTATTTGAAAAATATTTTTCACCATATTAGGCAAACATTAAAAAGAAACCCAATAAAACTATATTTCCAAGCCTAAGTGTATTTCCAGACGACCTTCTAAAGATTGTTTCTAACAAAATGTCAAAGCTATGCCTTTTTACATACTATAAAGGGCTTTTAAAGTATAATCAATTTATTAAACAAACTCATAAAGCCAAGAGAATAAATAACACTAGTTTTAACTTGTTACTTGTTGTAATTTAAGATCGGTCGAGGTTTTTGCGTTTAAGCTCTCTCAAGAGTGTTTCTAATTAAGCAAGACATCGTTCGTGAAAAACACAGACTGAAGTGTTACTGACTACATTAACCGTTATATAGATTATTTAATCTGTTTTTTAACAAAAATTCGTGTATTTTGTGTTAATATGTTACTTAACCAAAACTATATTAATTGTTAATATAGGTCCTCAATGCTACCCTGTTGGGCTCTGGCCTATATACTTTTAGATGACCATGTTATGCTTATCCAATATGGTTTAGTGGGTTTCACACATTGGAAGAGTTCAAGTTACCTCTTAATATTTTCCTTTGGCGTTGAGCAACGGTAAGTGTAACAAAAAATTTACACTAACAGGGAAAAATAGTATTATTTTTCCATGCTAGTACTAATTTATTATTCTAACTACAGTTCTTTGAGAAAAAAATATTGGTATATATCGTATATTATATGGTTAAAATGGTATATATACGCTACATACAGTACAGTACAGGATCGACTCGTAAATCACAGCTTTTTTATTGTGCTTATACCCACGTCATCATCACTATTGCACCCTTTTTTTAACGAAGTGTAATAATATCATAGCAGTAAGGTAGTGTTGGGCCCCGATGGCTCGGCCTGACCAATTAAACCACCTCGGTGTTTCATCGCAACGCCGTAATGTCAGTCTCAGGAACCAAAAATTTCGATAATCCTGACGGCGTCGTCTCATTGGACCCTTTTCTGAGCAGACTGGGTGTTGCGCTCTCTCTGCATACTTCACTAGTTGCGCGTTGGTTTCCTGAACACTTCTCAGGGCCTTTATTGAAGAGCTGAGATTCCCTGTCTCACCGCCCAAGAACGTTGTTAAGGCGGAAGGAGTTGGAGGTAATTCCTATTCATGATATTGTAAAAAAGACAGTCACTGATGAAGTATTTTGCTTAGCTCAGATAGTATACATACAATTACAATATATAATTCTGTGCGTTTGTTTGCCGATTTTAGATGTAAATAGAGATACCTACCAACATAAGTCGCTGTAACTGAAATCGGTTTAGACAGTATTCTAGTTACTCACGAGGATATATTATATGGAATGATAATCTGTAGGTCACAAGCTTCTATAGGTCATCTAAAAACCTAGCATGTTGGGAACGTAATCACGAAGGAATTCTCCTTTATTTGTAGTATACACACCAGCCCTACAATCAAAATATATGTTTATATTGAACTTTAAAATGATATAAAACAAATTATTTAAGAAAGTAATACAAAACGTGCTGAAAGAGAATCAATAATAAATTATATTACAAACTAAAGCTTATTATAAGAAGCTTAAGCTGTATCAGTATGTCTAGCTTTTTTTTCTCTTGGTGAACTATCTCGTCTAAGCCTGTAACGTAATTCTATTAATGTTTAATATAGCAAACAGATAATCTATACTATAATAAATCTGTAACTGGTTCGACTTTGCACATTACGTTTAAAAGTGTGAGAAATATTAGGGGGGGGGGGGCTAATTCGGACAAGCAATATCCAAAAATTTAACTTTTAAAATTTTTGTCTGCCTGTCGGTCAGAGCATCACATAAAAACTGCTGGACTGATTTAAACGAAACTCGAGACGGAGCTAATTTATATCACGGGTGTAACTTAGGATACTTTTTATCCCGATAAATAATTTCGTTTCCATGGGATAGACGAAAATAGCGAAAAAGATGACACTGCAATCGCGATGTAGACAACCATCATTGTAATTCAATTACAAATACGTTGACAGCGTCCCCACGTGTCATTCATTACGTATTAGGTATGGAGGGTAGGGTAAGGAAAATCATCTGTGTATATGAAAAAGTGTCCGTCGCATAATATAACGTGCTTGCATAATATAACATGCGTAAAAATAATATAACGGTAGTACTTACCTACTTACATAAAATTAAAAAAAATGTTAAAATATTACATTTGCTTTTACATACTTTCTTAGAGATCAGAAATTCCAACAGTTAGGTTATGGGTTGTGCGGATTTGTTTAAATATGTGTAAGTAGTTAAAGAATTTGTCATTTCATATTCTGTAGAAAGCGTTAACTTTTTTTAGATACAACTTATCCGATCGATATTTATAAAAAGTACCTATACATACAATTCGGCGCAAATTAGTTCATTTTCCAGCATAAAATAATTATTTCCTATATTTGTCTGAACTTTCCGCAGGTATAGTAATAATTTGAATGCCCAATTTCATGTTAATCGATTTATTATTAAAGCATGAAGAAAGAATAAACTATGTTATGATTTCACATTGACTTATGTATCAATTTCGAAGCCACTGTTTGCAACAAGAATCCGCGTATTGAACACTAGTGTTATAAAGCTTTTGACAAGTGGACAGACGCGTTACTGATAGGATTCAAACGCACAAAATATACTTAATTGTATAAAACCTGTCGCTGGCAATAAGATTGCAACGTAACAGAATTTCTGTTACAGCATACCCATTAGTATACGACAAGGACACAAAAAAACATAACTGACCTATTATAGGTAGTAGGTATATATAATAATAGTAGGTGGAAGTATATGTAATCTATGATTATCTATCTAGCTATAACGCTAACATATTGAAATAGCAGAATTGTGCCCCATATGTGTTACGTGATTATGTCGATATTACAATAGTAAATGTGTAATTAAACGCACCTAGGTATATGCTGTAAAACGTGTAAAACAATTGGAGGAGCGCTAAGATGAAGAAGACGTGATTTACCTTTGCTGTCCTAAGACCATTGGATTATATTCTATTCGCTGCAGTGGTCGTGGTCCAAACTCCAATTAAGGATGAGCTTAACTTTATTTACCGATATCTCCCTTTAAGCATTAGCTAGGTTGCTAAAGGTTTAACTTGGCTGCAAGTCGTGTTTACTCAATTTACGGTCCTTTGCCAGATATCGAATTAAACGAACGCTTTGTTGGTTTTAAGCACCAACGATTGTACTCGATTTATACTTACTTTAATTCTTCATACTGATTGAAATTACTTCGATTAATAAATTTTAATATCAATTATTGATGTAATTGCTTAGGACATATTACTACTATTAAATTTGACAATTTTATTATAGATTAAATCTTGTTAGGGTGTCGTACCCATTTTGGCAAAAACAGGCCCGTATGAAGTCGTCGAGCATCGTCCGTTTGTCCGTTTTCTTTGTAGAGTATCTGGTAATTTTTATTGAAAATCAATGGGTTTGTGTATGTAAAACATAAAATTTATCAGAAATATATAATGCATATGCCGCTTCATAATGCTCAAATAAAATCGTAAAAAATATAGATTAGGGCTGACTGGTGTCGATATTTTTCGGGGAGACATTTTATTTTAAGTTTACATAGAGGTGCCGTTAGTCAGATCCTATTATATCATAGCGATGTTTCTTAATTACTTTTTTATTCAAGACAAATAGGATTGAAACCCAAGGCATCAGAGTGATACTCCACTGTCTTAGCAACTAAACCAGCACGACAAACAATTTAAATTTATCTAGTTATATTATAAAAATAATTATTATCTTTCTATTGCAACTTCTATAACGATACCTTTAAATCAAACTATTTTTTGATTTTTTTGATGAATTGAAAACATTGCAACAGGGATTTTCAGCTGTTGTGGGCGCTTCTACATATTTAAATTAAAAGAATAATCTAACAAGGACATATAAAAACAATAAAAGATATTAAGTATAATGTATGTTTTAAATGAGTAAGCATTAACTTTAAAAACCATGCTCACTCACATGAAGATTCTCTAGAATGTTTTTTTTATGTTTGAAGGTATATATAATTTTATATAAGCTTAAGCACTTACATATGTAGTAAACTAAAAATATATCTTCATAGTTAATGTTGTATATATATATATATTCGTAAAATGTCTAAAAATATTCTTTAAATTAAGTTGTCTGGAACAGATCGCTTAATGCAATAAAGTCGCCTAAATATGCTAAAGACATTGTTGTACCTATAATGTTTATATTGTTTACATTGCTGAACAACAGGATGTTATTTAAAATGTATATCTCAAATACCAGTCACAAACACTGTAACTCAACAATCGGCCCAGAGCTTTTAGCTTTCATTTCCTATTATACTCCAGTGCCAATCAAAGCTTGTACTTAAGGTCATTATTATATTGATTGCAGGGATCATAGTTTGTACCAATCAAATCATCGCATTCAGATTAAATTTTGTCAAAGAGCCATTGCGTGCTACCCATAGCTTAATACCAGGTACAACTTCCAATATTTTAGGGAACAGGTGGTTTGCGATGAATGCAATTAATTACTTAATTTATATTAGTTCTTGAAAATTACTAGCAGTTGAAAAACTCCGAACTGAAAGTACAGGACGGTATTCAATTGAATGATTCAGGTTTACGTATAGGTTTATATTGATTAGTTTGGTTGATTTATTCAAATTGAAAGACATAAATAGACCGTCTGATATCGCCTGAATGTAAAATTTTATATATAAAATTCTCGTGTCACAGTGTTAGTTACCATACTCCTCAGAAACGGCTTGACCGATTCTCATGAAATTTTGTGTGCATATTGGGTAGGTCTGAGAATCGGACAACATCTATTTTTCATCCCCCTAAATGTTAAGGGTAGTCCACCTCTAAATATTTTTTTAATTTTTAGAATTTTTATTTTTTTATTTTTTATGATACAGCATTAAAAAATACATACAACCCTAAATTTTCAACCCTCTACGATAAACCCCTATTTTTTATAAGCGATATTAGTATTTTTTAACCGACTTCGAAAAAGGAGGAGGTTCTCAATTCGTCGGGATCTTTTATTTTTTTTTGTTGCTTTTTTTTATGTATGTTCGCCGATTACTCCGTGATTTATGATCCGATTTACGTGATTCTTTTTTTGTTCGACGCGGAATTGCTGCCATGTGGTCCCCTAAAAATTTGACATAGTTTGGCCCAGTAGTTTTCATTTTACGAATATTTTTTTGTTCCCGGTTCTTGAGACCTATATTTTTTAAGAAGCGCGGGACCATTCGTAGGTCCACACATACATAGCTAGACACTAAAAAGTAACAAATAAAAAATAAAAACTTCGTTTAAAAAAACCGACTTCAAAAACTAAAAAACTAAAATGTATAAAATAACTATTTCTAAAGCTATTATTATTAATATATATTATCTAAAACATCTTGAAGTCGGTGCAAAGCAAAACATAAAAATTACTATATTTTGAAAATTACTAAGCACCGACTTTAAGATATTTTAGATAATATATATTAATAATAATAGCTTTAGAAATAAGTTATTTTATACATTTTAGTTTTTTAGTTTTTGAAGTCGGTTTTTTTAAACGAAGTTTTTATTTTATAATTTTCTACTGGGTTGATTTAGATTTTAATTTGAACGATTCTCATGAAATTTTGTGTGCATATTGGGTAGGTTTGAGAATCAGACATCTATTTTTCATCCCCCTAAATGTTAAGGGTAGTCCACCCCTAATTTTTTTTGATAATTTTTTTATTTTTATTTTTTTATGATACAGCATTAAAAATACATACAACCCTAAATTTTCAACCTTCTACGATCAACCCCTATTTTTTACCGGGCAGGACTACGTCTGCCGGGACAGCTATATCTATATATATATATATATATAAAAGAAAGTCGTGTTAGTTATTTATACCTTAAGAACGGCTGTACCAATTTGGCTGAAAATTGGTGGGGAACCAGGAGACAGATAGGATACTTTTTATCCCGTTGGGACCGGTAGGTGGCGCTGAGATCGGGTTCTAGAATCCTCCTTATCACCTGGAGCGACTTTGGTGATTTTGATTTTGTGTGTTTGAGTTGGTTCCCGGATGGTTTAAATCCACAATTGGAACCGGTAGGTGGCGCTGGGATCGGGTTCTAGAATCCTCCTTATCACCTGGAGCGATTTTGGTGATTATGTTTTTGTGTGTTTGAGTGGGTTTCCGTTTAGATTCGTAATTGGAACCAGTAGGTGGCGCTAGGATCGGGTTTTAAACTTTTATTTTTTCAGAGCAGGACAACGTCTGCCGGGGCCGCTAGTCTTATATATAAAATTCTCGTGTCACAATGTTCGTTCCCATACTCCTCCGAAACGACTTGACTGATTCTCATGAAATTCTGTGTGCATATTGGGTAGGTCTGAGAATCGGACAACATCTATTTTTCATTCCCCTAAATGTTAAGGGTAGTCCAACACTATTTTTTTAATTTTTTTTTTAATGTAAATTAAATTTTAACCCTCTGCGATCAACCCCTATTTTTTCGGGCAGGATGACGTCTGCCGGGAAGCCAGTAATAGATAATAAGATTAGGAAATTACAAATCCACCATAAACGAGTATACTAGCTGCTGTAGGTAAAGATAGCACTGCTGGATTATTTCTTCTTATTGCGAAGGTAGCTAACAGGCAGACAGCCCACCTAATGGAAATAGGTTACCATCACCTGCAGACATTTGTCGATCCGTTGTCAGCTTTAAGACGGGATGGACGAATAGAGGATTTGAGAAAGAATATATTTTCCTGAGGCCGAGCGGCCTGTCGTAAGAGGCGAAAAAACCCACCAACAGCCAGGTGGTAGGGTATTTGCCCGTCGGGACGGCTATCACCCCTCGTCTAGAGTATATAGCCATAACAACCTTGCTCTGTGTTCCAGACCCCCTTTAGAGAGCGGCAGCATATAGATAGCGCTTTTGGTGTTACCAATGTCCATAGGCAACGGTAGCCGCTTTCTATTAGGTAGACCATTTGCCTGTCTGCTGAACTCATGCAATAAAAAAATAGAGGAGAGATAACATAGGAGAAATAGGATAGAGAGATAGAAGGGATGGAATAGGAACATAGGACAAAGGAGGAAAGTGTGCCATCAGTCTTATCATTCACTGTAAGAGACACGAGTAGCTAAAGGCTAATCAATTCTCGCTGACATTCTGTGAGAGCGTGATATCATATTGATCGAGCTGGCCCTAAGAGCTGTAATGTATGTACAAATATCCACACTGCACAGTGTGGATAGTTGTATATACTAGATATACCCCATATGTTAATTCTATTTCGCAGTGTGATTATCACCAACATAGTGCCCGTCTGGTCTGAAAGCCCTAATGCATATTACATAACTCTATCTTTACACATCCACACTTTGCAGTCTGATTAATTATGGACTTACGCAGTTTCCATCAGATTACAACAGCTTATACACAATTAATTAATGCTCATTTACCCATATCGATATAGGTTTAATACTCTCGTTGAAATTGAATCAAATGTTGAAAATATCAGTAATTATGTTTGGTGGGTCTATGAAATTCATGTCCTATACGACAGTTTGAAATATGTATAAATAATAATAAGTATATAAATACTTTCACTACTCGTGCAAAACAGTGGAACTCGAGCAATATGTATCGTATCACTCGATAATTATTACTTGGGTACGGTTTAGTGCTGTGTAAATATGTTATGTAAGTTCTAGGTAGTTAAAAAGTGAAAGAAAGAAAAAAAACTTTATTTCAAGAAATAGCGACGTAATCACATTATTATACACTGAGCATAATTTGAGAATTTGTTTCAGCAATGTTTGCACTCAGCACATTGCTATGCCGGAATTATATCCGAGACAGTGCTGATTTTCAGTGCAAGCCTCCTTTTTGGCGTAAAACCAAAACGACTCAATTTCGTTAATTAAATAATAATTAATAAAAACTGATTCTACTTCTGTTATATTTAATTAGAAAAACAAATAAATAAATATTTATCAAAACAGCGATTAAATACTTTGTTAGTGTGTGTGGCTGTGTGCGCATCCAGTGCATCAACTATTGCTTAAAGAGTAATAAAACATATTTCTATGAAGATATATTGAAATTAAGATGATAGGATATTATTTTAACACCTGTTATTGTTATGTAAATAAAGTATTAGAATTTATTTTGTCTATATCTTTATTAATTTACAATCATAATTATTTCAAAATTTTTGAGACAATTATGATATAGAGCGGCTTTTGTTTAAACTAATTTCTATTGAAAGTAAGTTAAGTAAGTAAGCTAAGTTCTATCTTCATTTTGTCTAGTATTTTCCATTTCCTATTTCAAAGTTAAAAAAGGGAGATAGGACATACAGATAAATGCGAAGATTTTATAATGGTTCAATTTTAAAAAGGTTTTACCCACCTATTGTGCAATATGATTTATATTGAATTAATTTTATTCTTTGATTTTATTTTTGCAATATAAAGGCCCTAGCTCTTAAAAGTTTGAAAATCAACTTAATAACTTATCTTCAAGCGAAAGACTACAAGTCTGAAGTACCTGTTATACCTGCTTAAGTGCTGTAGAATAAGCAACCAAGGGGGGGATAGGACATACAGATAGATGCGAGGATTTTATAAGGGTTGAATTTTAAAAAGGTTGTACCTAACTATATATTATGTAATATGATTTACATTGGATTAATTTTATTCTTTGATTTTATTGTTGCAATATAAAGGCTCTAGCACTTAAAACTTTTTAAATCAACTTAATAACTTATCTTCAAGCGAAAGACTACAAGTCTGAAGTACCTGTTATACCTGCTTAAGCGCTGTAGAATAAACAACCAATGATCAATAATTTTTTTAACTAAAGCTACTCGAGAAATTCGAAGCCATTATATGAGGAAGCTTTGAAGATTACCTTCAGTGGTGAATGGAGTAAACTGAGATAAACTGGTTGCACTGTAAGTGTCTGACTGCTTTAGACAAAGTTGTAAAAGTTGCTCGTGTGCGCTTACAGTATTATTGAATCAAAGTTAAAGCAGTGTCGCATGGGTTTGCGTGGGCCACATGTGTTGCATTTGTCGGTTGAAGTTATTATCTTGTGACAAGACGTATTGATGCTATGCAAGCACATTGAGGAAACTGTTGTTACGAATTTGTGAGATATGAATTAAAAATGCCATTGGAATTTTCACCAAGTTTATTAGAGGTACATATGCGTAATTCACAGTTGTTACAGTACAACCGAATAAAACAAAACAAAATTATAATAAAGAAAGAACTAACGAAGGTTTATGATATCTTATGGCGGAGTAAATAAAGAGATTAGCGCGAATAATAGATCACGTAAATTAAATGCCGTAATAGAGCACCTGCAAAGGACTGGTTCGCAACATTATTATTTATTGATGATTGAACAGAGATCATTATAAGATTAAGATTTAGCAATTGGTATGTTTTAAAATAGTATTTTTTATTACCAAAAGCAATCAGAGAGACCATGTGATGAAACATGGTTACCATAGTCTTTTTTTATCTGGGCACCACAGTTTACGGATGGTAATAATACCGGGTGAGGTGACAGTACGTTGTCGGTCTTCAATAAGTCAAAGATGGATCTCAGCAATTATCAATTTCTATGAAGCATTTAGAATTTTAGACCACACGGTAATTATTATATTTTGGTATTAAATGTCTTCTATAAAGCTCTTTAAAGTTTGAAAAATACGGGCGGTCGTGATACGTGTAACTGAGACATGAATAAAATTTAAAAACTTCGTTTAAAAAAACCGACTTCAAAAACGAAAAAACTAAAATGTATAAAATAACTTATTTCTAAAGCTATTATTATTAATATATATTATCTAAAACATCTTAAACTCGGTGCTTAGTCATTTTCAAAATATTATAGTAATTTTTATGATTTACTTTGCATCGACTTCAAGATGTTTTAGGTAATATATATTAATAATAATAGCTTTAGAAATAAGTTATTTTATACATTTTAGTTTTTGAAGTCGTTTTTTTTAAACGAAGTTTTTATTTTTTATTTGTTACTTTTTGGTGTCTAGCTATGTATGGGTGGACCAACGAATGGTGCCGCGCTTCTTAAAAAATATAGGTCCCAAGAACCGGGAACAAAAAAATGTTCGTAAAATGAAAACTACTGAGCCAAACTATGTCAAATTTTTAGGGAACCACATGGCAGCTATTCCGCGTAGAACAAAAAAAGAATCACGTAAATCGAATCATAAATCTCAGAGTAATCGGTGGACATATGGAACGGAGTGAAAATTATTTCGATGAAAAATGTTCATAAAATGAAAACTACTGGGCCAAACTATGTAAAATTTTTAGGGGACCAATTGGAAGCTATTCCGCGTCGAACAAAAAAAATCACGGAAATTGGATCATAAATTACGGAGTAATCGGCGAACATACATAAAAAAAAGCAAAAAAAAAAGATCCCGACGAATTGAGAACCTCCTCCTTTTTCGAAGTCGGTTAAAAAAAAGATCCCGACGAATTGAGAACCTCCTCCTTTTTTCGAAGTCGGTTAAAAATACAAGTGATGTAGTGATAATAATCAATATGTATTATAAAAAGCGTAGCGTATATATAGTGTAGGAAAACTCGCAGCTACGTTGTTCCGACAACGTTTGCCGTGTAGCGGTGTATTAGAATATTTTAATATGATTATATCGATACGAAGCGCAAGTTACAACCCGGCAGCCCACTATGTCTACTTACTTGCTAATAGATGTAACGTGAACTAATTACTGGGCCAGTTCTGCTTGCCAAGTGGACAGCCTGCAAAAAATTCGCCGGCTTTTAAAATAAATCTTGAAATACGCACGCGGCATTTAGTGTACCTAATTTTAGTTTTTCCTAATTGTGTTTATTTCTTAGTCTTTGCAGAAAATTTTACTATTCAGTAGATAGTTTTAGATGATGATTAAAAAACATAATAGAGTTTAGATTTATGTAGAGTGTGTATTTGTCAGTATTTTGTGTGAAATCTCTAGAAAACATGAAATAAATATGACATCAAGTAAAGATTGAAGTCTTCGTGAAGTCTTAGTAGTTTAATAATAATCGGCAATGCCTGTGATTTCGTATGCGTGGATTTTTTTGCGGGACTTTAAAAGTAGCCTAACCTAGGTGTATATATATATATATATATATATATATATAGGTATGTTTTGACCGTGGCTTAGCTTGTTATACTATAAAAATCAAATTAAGTTCTTCTGTAAGTAAAATAGAGCTACTTACTAAGGATTGATCAAATGCGTAGTCGCGGGGAAAACTCTAGTGTACCTACCTGGAATAAAATTACTAGAACATAATTAATGTCTGTTTAAGTTTGTATGGAAATAAAAAGAAATTTAAAATAATTATTTCAATGTGTGATTTTTACCATTTAACTATATATAAATTATATAAAAACGCATGCGTTAGTAAATATAAACTCAAAAGCACCCCTCTCAATGCTGTACCTGGAACCATATTTTGCAGAGAAATATTTGTAGTGCATACGAGCACCAGTAAAATCAGTTTAAAAGTTCCCCACCGATGCAGGGCTTTAGCGATCAAGTGCCTTTTAGTAGTTTTCAGTATGTTAACTGCAGAACGTATGTAACAGGATTTATTTTTCATTTTTGTCCGTCAAAGGGAACCTAATTTCATTTCAGACGAATAGTGTGTGTGATCGGTGAAAATTAGCAAAACATGGGCAAGTGCTCGGTAGGCTGCGAACAACGAAGGTTTCAGCAAACGTGTTTTTGCTATTTGGCATACTACACCCGATTCCATAATGTAATCTATATCTATAATATAATAAAATTCTAAACATGCCATGTCTGTACATTGAAGCTATTTAAAGAAACGAGTGGAATAGACTAATAGATGACGGAGAACACGATGCATTTTTGTTTAGATTTATTGTCTGTTTGTTCGGGATTCACGTAAAAACTACTGGGCTGATTTTGATGATGATGATTTTCGCTGATCCATAGCTAATTCTTAGACTTAGAATCTGCACTAGTTTATATCCCGGGAATCTCTCTGGAATTTTTCGAGGAATGATTTGAAATGGTCAAATTGAAAAAAAAAGCAATTCCAATGTGATTTTTTACTGATTACAATCTTTATGTAATAAAATGTATGATAATTTTTATCCCGGGCCTCCCGCGGGATTTCAAATCAAGCGTTGACGTAGTCACAGGCATGTCCTAGTGCTATAAAAATCTAAGTGGTTCGAGTTTGTACATTGCGTTTGAAAATGTAAAAAAAACCAGGGGACCTAATTCGGATTACTAGATTCCGAAAATACAGGTTTCAGAATTTTTGTCTATCTGTCTATTAGAGCATCACGTTAAAACTGCTGAACGGATTCAAATGAAATTCGAAACTGAGCTAGCTTATATCCCGGGTTGTAACTTAGGACACTTTTTATTCCGATAAATGATGTCGTTTCCGGTATAGATGAAAATAGCAAAAAGCATGGCGCTACGATCGCATGTTTTTTGGAGATTACTGAAAGTATATAAATGAAACTCGATGTAGTGCTGGCTTATAACCCGAGTTAACACTTAGGATACATTTAATTCCGACAAAGGACATCCTTTTTTTTAAATAAACAGATTAGCAAAATAGATGGCGCTTCTATGACGTCTTTTTCAATTCACTAACAAATATCTACGTTAACATAAACAACATGTCATTTATTATAATATTATTTCAAACCAGGTTGGTTTCGAATTGCCTCTATGTTTTGCTGGGAAGTTGTGAAGACTATATAGGTTTACTTTCTTTGTTATAATAGTGAATTTAGGAAGAAGGAGTAAATTAAGTTTTTATGTAAATAACACAAAGCTACTCTAACTAGGGCTTTTCACGTAATAAAGGCGTTCCAAATTCAATTCCAAATCAATCAAAGAGTTGAAAAAAGAAAAGTTTTTATGTAACAATATAGACGAGTTATAAAAAAGTATTTAACAGAAAGTAATACATTTCTAAAAGCTACTCAACGGTTATTGTTCAAAAAAATTTCCTTGAAAGTATTGTTAAATTCTACTACCTTGATTTTTTACGGAATTGTCCAGTTCATAGACAATATGATACTTAGTTAGAGAAGTCTCATCAGGAGGGAATAATTATCATGACTTTCGGAGCTAATTAATATCTAAGTACTTATTTACTTCATTTAAATTTTCTTTAAGAAAATTGTTATATTTGTTTAAGATGAGACTAACCATACCCAACACGACTGTCTAGTAGGACAAAAAACTTTTTCTTAACTATGGCGGCCATCCGTAGGTACTCTTAAATTTTTGTGCGATTTCACTACATAATTTTATAGCGAGAAATGAACACATTATAGCATAAAGACAGAGAAAAAAAGTGTGCGTCTCGGGACGCCTTACAGAAGTGATAACTTAAAGTAATCTAAGTTGAACTATTTAATATTGAAACTGTTTAACTTAAGAAAAGCTTAGGTTATTACCTAAATTTTATGTATATTAATATAATACTGTAAGGAAAGGTTATTTATTAATAAAATCTTTTATTGATAATGAAATATATTTTATTCATAGTTACAATTCTTGAATATGTGTATGTAGATTATTAGTATCATTATTTAATCTAATTACCGAAATTCGGCTAGCGCTGCGGGTTAGAATGAGAGAAGAGGAGCTCGCCTACCGCTGCCATGCGCGTGAGAGAAAGGGAAGCCAGACAGACTGGCGCCGTAACACGTTACGTAACGAAGCGGTTTACCCTCCCATAAGAAATTATTACTTCAAAAGTGCGTCTTCTGTTAAATGTCATGTAGACCCAATAGTTTTTCAGAAAACTAACCGTTACACACATACACATTGTTTTTGGTGTTGCAAATGTCAATGGGCGATGGTAACCGTTTTCCATAAGATGGGCCGTTTGCTTGCCCGCTGAGCTCGTGCAATTAAAAATTTACATTACAATAAATATTATATATTTACAGACATTAGTCGTCGTCGTGGTAGCGTAATGGCTAGCGCATGCCTCCCATTCTCACAGGGCGCGGGTACGATCTTGGCGGGAACGAATGCACTAACAGTGCCACATTAGGCAGTTTTCTGACCTAATGTGATACTGTTACAATTACCACGTGCTAACAAAGGTGAAGGAAAACATCGTGATGCAACCTGCACGTCGAAATAATCGATGTGTTAAACTTGCCAAGCCGCCTTGGACAGTTGTGGCGGGTATACTGTCGATTACCCCTGTAATAGGAGGCCTGAACTGAACTCAACAGTAGGACATTTATAGACTGTTATTATCATATTATATGTATAGACAGACATTACAATAGACCCCTATAAAAGGCAAAAATTAGGTACGTTATACTATTCCGATATTGGAACTAAGATCATATATTTAACGCTCATATGGTAATATCTATTCCTGATACTTCGAGCGCCAGAGAAAGCTCTTTATCATCTCTTTCTGAAATCCCAGCTATTACATGAACTACATTTGAGAATTCAACTTGTGCAAAGTTAACGTTTTGTAAATGAAAGGAAAAATCTCTACGTGTTATATAAATTGACTTTACCTATAGGTGCTGCATTTTTACGTACTGTACATGTTTTTGGGACAATATTTTTTTTTTTTTTATATAGTTAAACAACGATTCAAATAATACTTTTTGTTAAAGAACTTCTAATAGTAAGATATTAAGCGAAAGTACAGTTTGAAGTGAGCCAAAGAATTTGCGGAAGTATTAACGGCAACCGCAACGACGTCCTTAACGCAAGCCTTAAGCAAGAAGATGTTTCTCAAAGTTAAGGTACTTGACGGGAAGTATGCAGTGTGAAATTGGAAGCAATTGACAGGCGTGGCTTACCGTCCGATGCGCGAGTTCACAACTAAGTCAGAGATACCTACTTGGTTGAACGGAGGACAAACATTTTGAATGTCTTCATCAAACACGCTGTGCCGGTAGGAGTTTTGATTGATCCAGACCGCATTCTTGTAATTATTCTAATTACTTACAACGTGACCATACTTCGGAGTACTAAATCTTACACATATTGGTCTATCTTCTGTCTATAGGTATACTTTTATAAACCAGTAGGGGTGTGGAGATTATACATTGAATTTTAAAAATGTAAAAAGATCTGGGATCTAACTCAGATCAGCAAATTTCGAAAATGAAAGTTTAGATTTTTTGTTTATCTGTTAGAGTATCAAATGAAAATTACTGAACGGATTTCAATGAAATTTGATATATTGCTGTCTTAAATTCGGGGACAACACTTACCATACATTTATTTTATTCAATTACTTTGTTTCCGCGGTATACACAAATATTACCAAAAAGAAGACGCTACGGTCTGATGATAAATGATGATGGATGGTGCCGTCCTTACAATTCACCAATAAATACGTCATCATGGTAACGCGAACTAAGTTGGCCTGGGACTGCTAATAGATCTTAGACGTGGTCTAATAAAGTAGTTCATAATAATAATATTTTTTCCCTAGAAATACAACTTCGTTTTTCTTTGTTTCCATAATACAAACGTAGTGACGATCGTCATTGTTCTCATTATAGTTTGATTACCTTCCGTTCTATATTCGCAAGCAAATTTATCAGAGGTTATAATAACACATAGGTAAATCGCACCGTTGGTAGAAAAAAGTCGCAAGTGAAATTACTTCAAATTTTTTTTTTCATTATTCGATAATGGACATTATGACACATATGCTCAAAAAGTTTGAAAAAAATATCCCAATAAATGACGGAGATATCGCAAATTTAGCGAAATGCTAAGATTTTTTTAAAAATAGTCACTGAATAAATTAGTTTTGTTTATACTAGGTCATTTATGAAATTTTCGCTGTCAATAAAAGCTTATTATTACTTACTTATATGCCATAGAATTGAAATATACGTGCATAAACTAACTTACATACTTTTGTCACGATATTTGTTAAATAGATAAACGCGCAAGTCTAGTTACGTATTTCTTTTACGAAGTTTTTATCTGTATTTTTTTAAGTAAACACAATTATGTGTTTACTTAATTAATTAATCTGGTCGGTAAGAATACGTGAGTAAAATTACGATGCTGTGATCCGTGTGAATACCGTAGCAACAAAGTGGTTACTTTACTTATTCTTAAAAGCCATAATACCATGACGGGGATTAAAGACGTAACGCATTAATTTTAAATTATGTCGAAAGCTACTCAATATTATTTTAAATTAAATAGACAGGTATCTGCAGATTAATTTTGTCTATGAAGTCTCTTTAGAACACATTTATCTATGGTTTACCATTTCTCCACAAAACAGTTTTTTTACGTTCCTGTAAAGTTCATGTTTTTCACTTGCGTCCTTTTTCTACGAATGGTGCGAAATGTTCAATTTCCTTAGTCAAGTAAGTTCTTGCTATTTCCTATTTTTTCTCAATAATGATAAAACTGGTAGAAGTTAAATTATATTACATTAAATAGTTATTATAGTTGAAGGAGCAGCCTCGGTTCATTGGAGCGAATGTAACGGTGGTGAGAGCCGACGTAGTCATCGTATGACGATGATGCTACCCTGAGCTTGATCGTAAATCGTGTTAGCCGATTATACACGTTTACGAACCGCTTGCATTCATTATACAGAATATTACCATTTTGAGCATAATTGCTCTTCTATTTATTAAAGACTGGTAGTGTAAACAGCACGGATTCGCTTGCATACATTTTTCGTGGGAAGTCTTGCATTATTTATTTTTAGTAATAAAGTACTTATAATAATATAATATATAATTGAAAAAGGAACAGTGTTAGAACTTTTGAACGATTTTTTATAAACTAACGAAAAAAGTTAAAGACTATGGACAATTCCTATATCTTACCGACCGTTCATTTACTTTATTATCGGTAAAAATTTGACATAAGCTTCATACAAGTAATGTCATTCAATTCAACCGATGGAAGGGAATGTGAATGAATAGTAAAATATAGAAACTGGCCATAAATGTAAGGAACCATAATGCAGGCGATGAGTAAATAACTTACATCTGAACTAAAAGCTTCGAATAAAGCTAAATTCAACTGTGTAGGATAGAGGATTCGTTACATATTTTAGATATTGTCTTGTTCTGTGTTCAAGTATAAAAATATTTTTGAAGTGAAACTTCTATAGAATCGTTGTGATTAGAAAATCGATGTAACAAAAAAGTGACACTAAAAAGAGATAAACACATAAAATTCAACCTTATTGAATTTGAAATAAAACACTTTTCTCTATTCTCTAAGTGCCAATAAATTCACGGCCCTTTCGACCTTTTGATCGCTAGTCGCTAGTTTCTTAAAGGTAAGCTATGGGGAATCGAGATGTATAAAGTTCTAGCCATTGATAGCATCATATTATGGCATACTAACATACCTTTTTAATACGCTTTTATTAGCTTCATACGTATGTTAGTATGTATGTATGTATGTTAGTATGTAACGGAATCTTTCAAGTTAAATTTGATAGACTTCACGGTTTCCGATTGAGCTGAAATTTTGCACGCCTGTGTATATCGCGTGACAATGCAATAATATGGTACCATGGAGCTGATCTGATTATGGAGTCGGAAGGTGGCCATAGGAACTCCTGTATTAAACAAGATAGACCCGTCGTTTTTGGGGTCGTTTTACTTGTCTTGGCTAGCACTCTGCTGCTACATGATATGCAGGATCTCAAAAGCTTGTATTTTAAATTTTTTTCAAAAGCCTTGTACCTTTTTAAAAAAGCTTATTTTTACATAACGTTCCATTTTATCATAAGAGTGTATTTAATTCTTTTTTCAAAGTTTCCACGGAGAAGGGAATTAAATCACTAAAAAATGAAAAATAAATAATAGTTAAAAAAACTAAAAAATACGCTTTTATAGAAAATTCAACTAAAAAATGAAAAATAAATAAGAGATTTAAAAAAAAAACTAAAACAATACGCTTTTATAGAAAATTCAACTAAAAATTAGAAAATAAATTTGAATATAAAAATAGTGTAAGAAAAAATGATTTTATTGTAAAAAAAGCGTGGGGTGCTTTTCAGGATATTATCAAAATAACCCTTCTACTCATATCTGTTCATAAAATATTTATAACTATTGATACCATGCACCCCACGCTTTTTTTACAATAAAATCATTTTTTCTTACACTATTTTTAATTCAAATTTATTAAAATTTATTTTTAATTTTTGTTGAATTTTCTATAAAAGCGTATTTTTTAGTTTTTTTTTTGCAAATTATGTTTATACAGCCCTCTTAGTTTCTTAGAAAATAATTTGATA
Source organism: Dendrolimus pini (assembly GCA_949752895.1). Classification (NCBI taxonomy): domain Eukaryota; kingdom Metazoa; phylum Arthropoda; class Insecta; order Lepidoptera; family Lasiocampidae; genus Dendrolimus; species Dendrolimus pini. The sequence continues at coordinate 13,420,553 of OX457133.1, forward strand.
CTTTTATATGCTGATTGTATAAAGGCTCTGTTTTTGCTAGAACTGGTACATAAATCTAAAAATTGATATTTTAAGCTTTATCATATTTCGTATCATATACCTATATACATAAATAGACGCTGTTGGAATATTTGTTAGTTTCGGGGTTGTTGGAATATTTGTTAGTTTTTCTTGTACAACGGGGACGAAGTCGCGGGAAAGAAGCTAGTTCACAAATATCACCTATATCATTTACATGTTTGTAAATGATATTAGGTAATTTCCTATATCACTTTTTTGGGAACGTTCTCCACTGACAGCGGTTTTTCACTGAATTCTATAGATTAATTTGTATATATTGGGTTTAATTTAAGTATAAGGTTTTCTTCTTACAAAAGTTTGAATTAAACGTTAATAAGATTCCCATGTTTCATCATGTTATAATTGAAAGTAAACAGCTAATCAGTTCTGAAATAGAAATGAGATCGAGTAAAATACAAAGGGAATTAATTAGAGGATTATTAATCCGCCATTTTCCCAGTAGTTAATAAATAACTAGGTAATAACGATATAATCGCTTATTCGATGCACACATTTATCCTCCATTCTCCGCAAGGGGTCTCATTTCACATCAAATTATAAACGCATTTTATTACTGGTAATGTTTAAACTCCTTTTAAATTCATGAAGTTGTAGTGAAGCAATTATTAAACTAAAACATACCTACACCTCTGAAATTGGGAGTCTTGAGCAGATCTGTCTATATATAGTTGTAATAAAATTGCGCAAATGCATAGAAATCCATGAACTATATGACTAATTTCGTAATGTTGACAAACGTCTGTCGTGTTTTTTGGCCTATGAATACGAAATCATAAAATAACATTTAATCAAAAGTAACCTGTACCTCAAAATAGTAGAAAAGTGGACCCTGGGCTTCGAAGCGAACGCTCCGAAAGCAACGAGGATTTGATGCTCGGCTGTACCACAAAAAATGGCAACATAGCTATTTTCAGATGCTCTAAAAACCAAACTTTACATACATATTTTCTCATTTATAGTTCAGTAACGAAAGCGCTACCCGGCCATTCACAATTTCTATGACTGGTATTTAATATCCGGCTCGAAGAACCATATTTAGGTTCCTTCTGCTTGATCGGTTCTTCAATGAATAGTGGACTGTTATAAATGTTTTTACAAATATGTGGCATGCAAGGGCTCCTGTTCTTCCCATTTAATTAAGTTTATCACATTTTTGCACTCTTTAAATTTTGTTTTTCTTTTTATGGGAAGTAAATAAATAAATTATTATTATCATAAATGCGTCGCCGGACGGTGTGCGGCGGTCAGCGCCGCTCACGGCGCTCTTTCCACTACGAAACCGGTTGAACGTAACATACCTTCTTGCTAAATTTCACCCCCAGAAACGTATTAATTTCTAAGAAAACATAACTGTGACATAGGTACCTACTTATAAAACAGACGGACGGAAGAACATGATACAAAATAAGTGTTCCATTTTCCCCAACTGGTTGCAGTACCCTAAATGCAATATACGACGACCCTACCCTACTTGTAATATACGACGTTCATAAATTGCAATGCATTTAGACGGATCATAGAAATTGACGCCGAACGGACGAACTAGTAGACGGGTGTCACTGGTATACGAATGACAGCACGCACTCGGTCGCTAATTTAAACCCTGAGTAATTTTAAATGTTTCGTAGCTCCAATCTGTCTAGGTTTCAGAAATAATTTTTTGATATCAAACTTTGATAGTACCTACTATTGATCCATAAAAATATTACGAGAAAAAACTGACAAAAGTTTATAAAATTGAGTTCTAGTCATCTTAAGAAAGGCATTAAAATTATTAATTAGGTTTAATAACGATCAGATTTTTCTTATGAGTGTTGTTGAAAGAACATAATAACAATAAAAAGTTATAAACTCAGCCTAACTCTTACAAAAAACTATTTAATTTATATCATCGATAACAGATTTTTACGTTTTTAATAATTTACGCTCGACATGTATTTTAATTTTAGCCTTATTAAAACTTGATGAAAGAAAATAAAAAGAAAATTTGATAATAAATTCTAGTTTTTTATCATGAAAAATATTAACCGCACTGCCTACTCGTAGAAATTCTAAAGGAATGTCATAATAGAATTTAAATTATTTTAGACTGAAGTTTGCCCCGCGGCTTCGTCGCGTGTCATACCCTAGTGTGAGCCTCTTGTGTTAAGAGCAAGCATTAATACATACATACAATGCAACCTACATTGTATTAATTTTTTTATGTTAGTGCTATTTGCCCCGGAATATTCACTTCATTTTATATCGTAAACTATCCCGTCTCCTGGCATGAAAAGTATTTATTTATGTCCATTTACGGTATTAAAACTATATTCAAATAAAATGACAGCAAAACCGACCCAGTAATCTTCGTAGTTTTTACGTGAAAACTTAGCAGACAGATCGGGTTACTAACGAATTTTTTATAGATGATGAATTTTTATATCTATAAACTTGAGAAATAATTGGTCACATCCAAATTTCAAATACAGGATTTCAACCCGTTCTAGTTTTATTTATCTATGCACCGTTAATCTATCTGTGTATTACTGTGAACTACATAAATGACAAAAACGAACAATATCCTGGATGAAAAGGACCCCGTCTCCACCCTCGATATTAGAATTAAACATATACATATACCGTAGTTTAGCCACATCGGATTAATAACTTTTCCGTAAAAGCATAACAGCCAAACATAAAAATATATCCCGGAAACTGTCCCGTTTCTTGGGATAAAAAGTATCCTATATTCATCCTCGGCATCGAATTGTGTGCCTCAGTATATATATATATATATATATATATATATATATATATATATATATATATATATATATATGTATATATATGTATATATACACACACACACACATACTGAGTTTCAGCCAAATCAGTCCAGTAGTATTTCCCTTAAAGCGTAACAAACAGACGGACAGACAGATTTATAATATAAATCGAGATTGTTACGTAAACTACTTTTTAATCTCTTTTTATTTAATACTAATATTAATGTGGTAATCTTAAAATACCACACTAAAAAAGTTATTTTGACAGTCAATTGCTCTATTTGTCTGTACTTCGACCGTATTCTCATATTTCAGATAGCCTCGCGTGTATGTGTTTTCCTGTATGTTGTTGATATTATTAAGTAAAATACTACACATATATAAATATAGATACACCCGTGGTGCCTATGAACTAAAGTTTGTACTGTAACTTCATAGACTACGGGTTAAGTTCCCTCTCTTCGCTTCACAAAACGTTTATATCAATTTGCTTCAGAAGTATTGGATAAATGTTTCTATGAAACTTACAAAACCGATTGGATGCCTGATTTGTACGATCTTTATTATCTGAGGGAGAATATTTATTTTAAAATTGTTTTGTTGTTATTGCCATTATGTTGTATTTATACCGAAGCCTTCTTAATTTTAGGGCTACGGACACTGTACTTGCCACGTTAACTAATGTAGAGTGTATTTCACCCATGGGACATATCAATGTGTAAATTGCCTTACAATGTTTGATTCATCGTCAGTATTTATAAATCTTAATATTATGAGTAAATAGGACCGAAAAACAACAAGGATACGGGGATTCAAACTCATTGCAACACAAAAATCAAAGCTTTAACCAACGAATTATTACGCGGCTCTGCAACTCATACAATAACAAGGCGAGCAGAATTAATTCCAGCAATGATTTTACTGTAAACGCAATTCTAATTAAATTCATGTAACAGCGTCATTCAAAAACTGTAACACAAACTGAAATTCATTTCGTAAACCGCAAACTGAGGTTTAAAGCGCTAGAGCTTCAATCCAATTCACCCACAAATTACGTAAAGCCTCAAAGCTTCTGACTCCTAACCACCACGTACGCGCGCATATAGATGCGCGGTGTGGTGTAAACGAGTGCAGCCTTCGCTGGTGCAATGTAACTATGTTTGCAGCCTATATATGCGTTTATAGCACTAGCCTTGCGCGTGTAAGACTCCCGCCCGCCCTGTTGCGACCTCTGCTTGGGCTATGCTCGCCTGGTATTCGATGGCGCCATTTTACACTACATTTTGGTACACTCATGAATGGGGAAGAAGGAAGCTATTTAAGAAAATAGTTTCATTTATGTCATCATTAACACATATATAACATTATTTAATATATCATTCTGGCAAAGTTAAGATCTAATAAGATCCCAAAAATATTTAATTCAAAATTAAGATATTCAAACAGAATTTTAAACATGCTGTATAGATTATATTTATTTATAATCTTTTTTACTATTAATAGTTTATAACATAGTAACATGAAAACAATACAAGAGGTTGCATTATATTTGGTGGTTTGACACTTGAGACTCTATTCTTCGTTTATTTTATGATGACTAAGTACATGTAATAATATCTTCATACAACTTTATGAGGCCAATGTAAATTGTATATCTCATAAAAGTTTTTTGCAACTTATGGCCTAATTAGAAGATAGCTTTTATGCTTTGTGTTTTACTCTTTAAGATTGATGTTGGTGTAATCATTTATAAATGTACCTATTTTTTTATTGCATAATGTTACGTAACGTACATGGAATAATTTATAGCTACATAATTAGCAAGATTATAACTGAGTAGTCCATGTGTGAACCAAAATATGCGAATACAAAAAAACAGAAAACCTTCGGAGATGCATCTATGAACATGTTTAGAATATTACATAGTTTACAAATACTATCACGTCGCACTTGAAATTGCTGTGTGTCTTCAGTTTAATATTAAATTAAAAGCAATAATTGCATGTAGAATACAATACACGTCGTCTCATTTTGTCCTTCCGTCTTAAGCGGTTGAGACTAGCTCCCGCGGCGTTGAGGCCATGGGCTTTCGCCAGTGGCGCATCACCGTCATCCAACGGGGTAACATCATCAATGCACCACACATATTATAACAACCCCCACACATGAGTTCAGCAGACAGCCAGACGACCCACCTCATTGTAAAGCGGTTACCATCGCCTATGGACATTTGTAGCACCAAAAGTGCTATCAATGTGCTGCCACTATCTAAAGGAAGGCTGGAACCTGGCCATTAATGCCGGAATACAACTCAACGTTGTTATGGCGACAAACCCTAGACCAGTGATTAGTAGCCATGCAGACGGTAAATATCCTATCACTTGGCAATATTAACAATAAAAGCGAATATCTTGCTTATCTGTATTGATTTCAAAGTTTCTTATCGACTCCTCGAGTCAAGTCATGAGAGGACTGGTGCTTACTTTGGTCAGCGGATTAGTATCGCAACCCAACGAGGTACCGTTGCCAACTTTTTGGTCACCTTGTTTATAGAGAATGGCTTAGGATCAGTATTCTGCTTACAGTCTCCAGGAACCATAGATTATGGAACTAATTTTAAAGTTTATTTATGTTAAATTTTCATTATTGTTTAAGTTTATTAGTGTTTTAGTATTTATTAGGTATCCATATACCAAAACGAAGCTTGGCAGATAGAAAGCTTAATGGTATACGATGTAAACGAGAACAGGTGACGATTTTAAAGAATTTAACAATATAAAACACAATGGTATGTGTATAAGAAATTATTACATTACATTATTAGATTAGATTACCTTATATGCCCCTCAAAAGTCTATGTTACGTATCTTTTCCACTAAAAATTGAGTACATTAATATTTCATGCAGTAAACGCACAATACAATTGTACAGCTTATGAAATTCAATAAGATTTTCTATTTCGTAGAATTCTCTTTGTACGTTTGAAGTAGAAATTTATATTATCAAAGTAAAAATATATTTTTTATCTCAAATATTAGATAGGTATAACTTGTAATACAGTCTATTAAATACAGTTATAATGTTGTTTTCGTTGTGCTTATTTTTGTTACGATCTTTCGGTTATATATTTTTTCGATTAGATCTCAAATGAAACAAACTCAAATGAAATCCTTTGTAATTGTAATTCAATTACCTATTTGTAATTGCGAAAGTATGAGAAGCGAACTACCATATTTTACCTGCCTTCTTTCTTTTACTAATGTTTATTAATTAAAATTTGCTATATTCCTACCAAGCATTCTTTCGTGACCAATAAAGAGAAACTAGTCAACGAAGCACTGAATCATATCATTTTTAGCCGACTTCAAAAAAAGGAGGAGGTTCTCAATTCGTCGGAATCTTTTTTTTATGTACGTTCACCGATTACTCCGAGATTTATGATCCGATTTACGTGATACTTTTTTTTTCGACGCGGAATAGTCGCCATTTGGTCCCCTAACAATTTAACATACTTTGGCCCCGTAGTTTTTAATTTATGAATTTTTTTTATTAAAAAATTTCCATTCCGTTCCATATGTTTTTTTTAAATAACAATACTACAGACTCGAGGTCCGTACCCTTTTTACAACTTGATTACTGTTACAGTTTTTTGAGTTTATACACGCTTATTGTAATTTTTTGTTATTGTGTGTGACATTAATTTTGTGGTTTTTATGTTGTGTTGTGTACCTTAAGAATAACTAATTATTTTTTTTCTAATTTTAATACTAAACTTATACTAATGTAGAGTGTATCTGTTACATGCTGGTGTTGTGAGAGAGTGCATGTGCAGTGTGTGCCTTATGTCTATAACTATATATATTATCTTAACTAGTGCCATGTATGTTGCTTTTTCTTTTTGTGCCTAGGTTATTAATTTTTAGGCTCTTTGTGTGTCTTGGTTTGTTTGTGAATTGTGCGTGTAATGCAATGCAGTGGTAGTGCGCGTTGGTGTGAGAAAGTGTATAAGTTTTGTTGTTGGTTGTGTGTTTCTGACTTTGTGTGGTGTTAATTTATTGTATAATTTTCGTGACATGAAACATTCCATATGTACACCGTTCCATATGTACACCGATTACTCTGAGATTTATGATCCGATTTACGTGATTCTTTTTTGTTCGACGCGGAATAGCTGCCATTTGGTCCCCTAAAAATTTGACATAGTTTGGCCGAGTAGTTTACATTTTATGAACATTTTTTATGAAAAAAATTCCATTCCGTTCCATATGTACACCGATTACTTTGAGATTTATGATCCGATTTACGTGATTCTTCTTTAGTTTGATGCGGAATAGTTGCCATTTGGTCCCCTAAAAATTTAACATAGTTTGGCCCAGTAGTATTCATTTTAGGAACTTTTTTTGTTCCCGTTTCTTGGGACCTATATTTTTTAAGGCGCGCGGCGCCTTTCGTGGGCGTGCCCATAGCTAGATACTAAAAAGTCACAAATAAATAAATAAAACTTCGTTTAAAAAAACCGACTTAAAAAACTGAAAAGTATAAAATAACTTATTTCTAAAGCTATTATTAATTATAAAATCTTATTTTTAATATAGATTATCAAAACATCGGTGCAAAGTAAAACACAATAATTACTATATTTTGAAAATTACTAATCACCACAGAAATAATATCTAGTTCTGTGCTAATCACCGACTTAAAGATGTTTAAGATAATATAAATTAAAAATAAGATATTAGATCAATAATAGCTTTAGAAATAAGTTATTTTATACTTTTTAGTTTTTGAAGTCGGTTTTTTTATAGGATTCCTAAAACTAAACTAGATATTCGTAAAACAAAATCCATATAAAATAATTAATTTGTTCATTCGTTTGTCTGTCTTTATAAACATATCATAATTATGTCTTTAAAGGCATATTATTGTTAAAATGTTTATTCCATATTATGTTTCTCCAGTGAAATTGGAAAACAGTTAAAAGTTAAGTTAGTACACATAGCCGTCAGACATCTAACTGAGAGACGAGGTTTGATCACAGTGCCGCTGTTTACGAGGGTATCAGTGGACCTTCGCCTCTGCTTTACGTAGTGGTTACAGCCCTGCTTCCCTGGGTTTGTACCAATTTCGCACAAAGGACGTCACGATGTAGCAACTATTTTCTAGATCCCTTGGCGATCTTACTAAGTGTTGTCTCTCTTCGGAACGCTGGTAGGGTTAGTGGGTATTTTAACGGCCTCTTCCTTCATTGGAAGAGGGACCGATACCATACGAGTCCCACCCGCACACGTGCAAACGGCACTAGGCGCTGTAGTTGGTCTCGCCTGTATCCATGGCTCGTATGTATGTCTCAAGAAAAGACACATGGACAGTGGAACTTTACCTCTGCTGTGCGTATTGGTGCAACCCTGTTACCCTGGGTTTGTACCAATCTCGCACACTAGGACGTCAGTAAATCTATTCTAAATTCTGTGGCGTTCTTAGTGTGTTCTCTCTACGGAATGCGGGTTTAGTGGGTAGTTCATCGGTTATCCGTTCATTGGGAGAAATATCGATACCATACGAGAGTTCCACACCGTGTAGGCGCTGCAGCTGGCCTCCCCCGTATCCATGGCCCGTGTGGGTGTCGCAAGAAAAGACATTCCCTGCGTTATCAAAAAAAGGCACTTTTGACTTATTTTAATGAAGTGGAATCAAATTCTGAAATTAGAACATAGAACGTATAATAATTTTTCTGGCCTGATTTGTACATACATCTATTGTTCCGATTACCACGTATATGAGAGTGAAGGAAAATATCATGAGGATCGTTTATTTTGGGTTATTGATATATGAAATTCGCCAATCCACGTGGAACAAGCTTGGCGAATAAAATACTATTCGTTGCCTTGAAATGGGAAATTTATGAGTTGATATAAGTTATATCTAATATAAGTCAAAATTTGTTTTATTGCTTTTAAATAGTGAAATTATCATACAAAAGACATAAATAAGCTATTTTTCTATTCTCAGATTTATTTTATAAGTATATATCTGTATAGCTTACAGTTTGTTCTAACATTTTGTTTGATGGAATTAATAGACCAAAAATGGGCAACGAAAACTAGAAATAACAAGTCTCATGGTATCGAATCAATTGAATACAAGTGGTTGATGTATGATGTCATATTATTATCTTAAATTAAACCAATATTGCTATTCTTATATGATAGAGCACTAACGTTATGAAAAGGCAAAAAATATTTTCTGATATAGCAACTCCTTTCACTAGACAACTAGATTTTGTTTTACTAATAAAATTTAACGCACAGTCTTGAAAGATATTAAAATTATTTACTGTTCGAAGATTATTAAATATTATTTCCTACAAGGTCTACTATATCTTTAAAAGAGATCAAACATCGTCCGACAAAAGAGTATTTTTTGACGATTTCTTGCCACTGCTTAAATCTCTACTACCAGTATCATTCTTAAAATAACTCATCAATCAACAATTATGCACTATCATCAGTATTTGAAATGTATTAATACTAGCCCGAGTTGTCTGGAAGAAATAGCTTTTTAGCGATAAGGCCGCCCATTGTACTTACTATCTTTTTTTCTTTTTCTTTTGTTTGTTTATGGTGTCTACTACTATCTATTTATTTTTTATAATCTTGGTCAGCGAAATTGGACACGAGATTTTGATCGTAATACGAAATTGAAAACAAATTAATTGCTCAATATACCTATATGGTTACTGTAAGTGCTAGTAGTAATACTATATAGATATTACCTTGCCTGTTTCCCATGTGGGTAGGCAGAGACTATGGATCTCCACTTTTGACGATCTTGACAAACAACTTTCGATTCTTCTTTCAAACTTTATTAACCTCTTCATCCTTAGATGCACGTTTATTTGAGATGCTTTTTGCCTGACCTCTTTAACACTTCTGGTATTTGATCATGGTGTGTACGTCGCTGTCTTTTGTGAATATATTGAAACAATAATAAAGTGTACCAAATGTAATGGATGCTCAAAAAAAACATCACTTACATTTTCTGTGAAAACTAGAGGTAGAATAGTAGTTTAATTGTTAATACCTGTATCTCAACCGAGAGACATCACGTCAAATCCTAGCAAAAGTGTACATTGTATAATCTTATATTATCCATTATTATTACCTATATGCTAACGATTCAGTTATCATTTGGGTTTAAAAAAATACGTAATTTTTTCCGTGCAAAATTGACACGCATTTTATGTTTGTAGATAGCCGATGATGACCAACATGATAGTATGGCTATCCATCCGCAAAGTTAGGGGAATCGGTACATGGCTTACTTTGTTGCGACACTTTTATAGCCTTAGGTGCGAATAAATATTTAGAGAATTGTTACAAAATAATAAAACATTATAAACAATTGTTATTTTATAAGCAAGTATTTTATATTATTGTTTATTAAATAGCTTTTACTGGGTAAAAGATGGCTGAAACAATATTTTTTCTGAAAAATCCGTAAACACCTTAAACTCGATGTGACCACGGACGTGAGCAAAGCCGATTACAAACGGACTACATTCCTTTTTGAGTGTATTTTCTCCCTATTGTTGAAGTAACCTACTAAGAAGTGAAATATTCTTTGTTTACGATAATATAAATGTTAAAATGAGGATCGTTTTAGAATTATATACTTGTGTGAAATATAAAATAAATAATGCTACTTATAATGATATCTTGGCGTCAGTTTCACAATAAGTGATGCGTAAGATCGAGAGAATTGGAACCTCCTAAAACAGTAGAGTCTTTATTGTAACGGCCAGCGGGTTTTGACCCGACCGGGATCTTCAAATGAGAGACTGGTTTAGGTTATAACTTTATATTCTCTTTCAAGACTTTTATAGGAGATGTATTTTGCTCGCGAGCCGATACAATAAAAAATTTATTGTTTTAGGAGGCATTCCTTGATTTAAAATTTAAATATATTATATTGTAGTATATTATAATGACTAAGGAGGTTAGTCGTTACAGTAAGTAGAAAAGAAAACCCCGAGCTTCGAAATGGATGCTCCGAACGCAACTGCGATAACCACTTGGGTGAAAATTATATGGATTACAGGATACCTATATAAAAAGTGTAAAACATAGCTATAATAAATAAAAGTAAAGTAGAAATATTGACATATAATATGTAAGATATAAGAGTTTAGTTATAAAGAATGGCAACAAATATTCTTGCCACCTAAAAATACTTTCGAGACCCTGAGCCCTCTTACCAAAAAAACACTAACTAGAGTAAGTTTCCAGGCTTCTTGAAGAACCTTAACCTACAAACTTACTTAACTCAATATGAATAAGACCGTAAAAAAACAAAATACGTACTAAAACAAGAAAGCAATAATTACAATGGTTCTAGCTGTGTGTGCTGTATGTGTGTGTGTCTTTATTGCACTTCAAAATTATACTCAAACGAAATGAATCTTTGAAATTTACTATTTTTAGCAGTATAAAGAATTTTTTTGTCGTTCCTATATTTTACTATATCTTATGATAAATTAAACATAAGCCATAAAAACTGTTGGAACTAAACAGATAAATACATTAAAAGTTACTGTTTTTTTTAAAATTGAATTTAAAGGACAAGAAAGAAAATAAATCACAGATAAAGTAAAAAAGACACTGCAACCTTATCATTGCATGCGTCTTCAGAAGCAGTATAGTTACTAGGTAATAGGCCCTAGGATAAGTGCCTTACTGATTAGTAACTTTGATAGCAAGAGAGAAGGCAAATGGTGCTCGAATTATGGATTTACAATAGCAGTAGTTAACTGCCCAATGTTGCAGACTTTCCAACTTTTCTGTTTCAGACAATAACAGAAAAGAATGTCTTAATTACATTACGAAAGTGATATCAAAATGTCAATCAACAATTTCCCTGCAAACTTTGGTGACATATTGAAACAATAAAGACAAGTCGACAATGCGTCTGCATTTAATGAAAAACTTATTCCGACGCGAACACACGACGGCCAAAGTTGTAGTATTAATTAAATTTAATGTCCTTTTGTCAGTTGAAATGACAGCGATAGATTTCATAGACCACCTCGGGTAAAAGTTTGATTCGCGATAACCGGAGGGGCTATCGGTAGCCGTCGGAACGTGCATCCAGCGGCGGACGCGCCGTTTACAAATGCCTCTCTTCAATATTCAATCTAATATGATAATTTCTACAAACTGTAACGGGAGCAGATATCGGTGATTTTGCTGTTATTGTACTTTTAAATTTATTGCATTACATTACACTATTAAATTTATTACAAGACTCTAACTCTATTATAGGCCTTGGACAAAGCTGTTTTGTAATACACAAAATTATTAAAATTAAATATTTTCATATCGTACATAATCTAATTATTATAGTGACATAAATGATAAGGAATTTAATTATCCTATATTTACCTATATGCCAAATTTCAGGAAAATCAAACAAAACTTATTTAGTTTTTTTTTATAAATGTTTTATGTGACTAAATACCTAAAACGAAATTTAATTATTTTGTAATCTAATTACAGGCTATGTACATACCATTTTTTTTACTGACATAATTGTTTAACTAAGTATTTACATAACCATAAGTACAATAATATCTAATTAATGGACTATAATTGTATTTACGACGTTTAAATACAGTTTGCAGCATCCCTACTTCCTCAGCTTGAGTGGGGGAAATCACAAACGGTTCCGAAGTCATAACCAAAAAATCAAAGCAATATGGGCCCGGAAATATATCAAACACGCTACACAGTAACAGCGGGTAGCCTTGCGAGTGTTGGCAAAATTGTTAAGCCTGCAAACTACATGTTCAGCTCAATGGGTAATTGTTCCAGAGTTCGATATCTATGAAGAACAAATGATGAAAGTAATTTTATATTCTTATCGTTTTATATGGCATTATGGCAAAATTAGTTTTATAATACAATGAAAAATTCTTGTTAATATATCCTGTGTTAGCAGTTATCACACTATACCAGTTTGATCATGGAACTTATGTGACACTTGACATCTTTGTATTCCGTGATCACGGCTACTGATAAATGGCCGAAACATCGAAATAAAATTAAAACTGTTAAAACCTAGTTTTAATTATGTATGTAGGCACTTATACATCTTTAATTTGAAGAATTTAGTCATTAAATAAAGATAACTGATTTTACTATCACATTTTGGAGTGTGTAGAAGTCTTCTAACATACGAAATTATGAAAATCTATAAGTACATGTTGAGCTAACTGCTTACTGAGCTTTAAAAAATGCCTCAAATAATACATAATAAGTAAATTAATTGTTAAAGTATTGCGGTTCTCTAATATTACTAAGTAGGAAATAATTAAAATATGTTCCGATTCGATTCAAAATATTTAAAACTGCCTCTAATCAACGGGCTGCCTAATTCGAATCACACTGTGAATATGTAGTTGAAATTCCAATATAAAATTTGTAACCACAAAACGGTAGCAATTAGTTTTAATTTTCCAATTACTGAGATATTGAAATTAAATCCATCAAACCAGAAATGTCCTTCGTTGTCCGAAACATCATTGGATATTAATTTCAGATTAATTAATTTAAGAGCCCCGATTATTATCACAACAATCGCATCAGGGATATAATAAATTGAATTGTGAAGTAATAACATTATGCGTTGTACAAATTAAGTGTTAACCGCAGACAGAATGACGTTTAATTTCAAACTAACGACGGGCGCGAGAAAAACTGATTTTCATTGGGGATCGGCGAGGCTTGATGCCGTGGTTGGTGGTATGAGTGCGGGTGGGTTTTCGCCCGGGAAGCGACGGCACCCACGATGCACGCGCCTGGGGCCCGGGCCCAGCCGCCGGACCCGTTTAACCCGCTATCCAGGCTCTCGCGACCTCTGCACCCCTATATTCTCCTGGTACATGTTGGCATTGACATAGGGGAGACGCGTAACGATTTGTTGGACGTTTTCAGAACATAAATTAACCTAACGAATGTTCTGCGATTTTTGTTTTTCTTTGAGATAAGAGTTAAAGGCTGCATGCAAAAGCGCGTTTGCTTGTGAAATTATCAGTGAATTAGGAAGAAACCCAATTTTATAAAATTATGTACATTTCTATAGTTGCACGCAAAAAAAGAAATTATAAGCTCATATAAGAGGTCTATATGAACTTATAATTTCTTTTTTTATTTTGTTAAGAATTGTTAATTTAATACCTAAACCATATAAAATTGGGTAATTTCAAAAAGATACGTAGATTTTTTTAAAGCTAAGGCGTTCCCATGGCTAAACTGAACCCTAGGAGGTAGGTGTATTTGACTTACAAAAAACTTAATTAGGTTATAAGGTTATAGTGTCTAAAACTGCCTTTTAAGCCGTTTCACGGGATGCGAATCTGTTTTATTTTAAAAATATTTATGTATTGTGAAATACACATCTATGTGTGTTATTATGTAAACGGATCCTTTTGGTCAACAATAATGGAATTTCGGTTTTTTTCCCGTGATGAAACACAAACAATCCGATATCTGGTTTGAAAAGCAGCTAATATATCTATTGTAAGGTGGTGAGCAAAGTACAAATAAAAATATAAATAATATGCACTGTACATTTTGGCGAAATAAGTGCAGTAAATATTTTCTTAAATAATACATATACTTACATATATTGATTATTAATAATATAAAATAATTACTAAGTATCATATTTTGATAAGTTTAGTATTTTATGAATTAATACCAATATGATTCACTCATGTTTCATTACAATTATAATATTATTACTTCAAGTGCGATAAAATAGGTTTATTAATTAATCTGACATGGAATTTTTTTAGATAAAAAAGATTTATCATTTGAAAGCAATTAAAATAAAAATGTTTAATGTAGGTCACATTTTAAGAATATATTTTATTCACAGCAGTATTAAGATAGTACAATTAGAAGGGCAGCCATTCGTTAAATTTATTTATAACAAATAATATAACCTGAATTGTATTTTGCTCTCTAGAACAAAACAAAACCAAAAAAGGATAAATTTTGTTAACGAATTTATGGCTCCCTCGTGTTTGTCCTCGAGTCAGCTTACAATAATGATCATAAAGCGCTTACAAGTTGAAAGAGAGAGTTGGGACACGAAAACCCGCTTTCCCACATTCCAAAGATAAAAGGGAAAACCGTTTAACTTTGAGCCCGGGCTCGAGGGGGATAGGGATAAGATCCCGGCCAGAGTGTGAGCGGGTGCAAGATACGTATTGTAAGGGCTCACCTCTTCAGCGTCGCTGACAGCCTGGTAGCTCGTTACAGATCGCGTAACGTCGCGGTAAGTGCACGGGCGCAGCGGGCGAGCAGTTGCGACGGCTCGGAGGCGCTGACTGCAATCGGAATGCATTCAGCCGGGGGTGGTGCATTTTGTGCAAGCGAGACTGCAACACCCGCCCATTTGCCTCGTGCCTCACTTTCCCGCCCTAGTGTTTCTGTTTACTTAGAAAACTTACACTTAACTATGAATTCTAATTATACATTGAATTCAACTGTTTGATTTAAATTTAATATTGGATCACTTTTCGTTTGAGTACGCAAGTAATAATTTGAGGTCGTGATAAAATTTTATTTAAGTATTGAATAGTCCCGTCTCGCGAGTCTGTCTCGAATAGTGAGTTGCAAAATATGAACTGATAAGAAAAGACGTTTTATTTGATATACATGAAGTCAATCAGTGTAGTTGTTACAGACAGGGTATCGGCTAGGTGTGCGGAGTCCGCCCCCGCGCCGTCGCCAGGGTGGCCTCCTGTCGCTGCCGCCGCGCACCCCACACCACTGTATTTTTCCTAACTTAGCCTAATGTTATCTAAACATAAATTTATATCTTATACATCTATATGGATTATTTTTTGAAAATTACCTTATAACTTATATAATACAAGGCGAGTTAAGTCCTTTTCATCGTTTGGAAAAAAAAAACAATTAAGTAATACGTTGTCAATTGAGTAGAAGTCCTATATAAGATACTTGTAAGTAATGAAAAAAGGAATTGGAGTTTTAAATGCTGGTTTAATTAATCAACGCTGATCTTACGCTAGGAATAGCCAATGGGTATAAATTGGCTCACGGACACAGGAAAAAAATAATATAAGTAAGAAGCAATGTAAGTATGAATTTTTATTTTTGTTATGGAAGACGACTACCGGATTAACAAATCAAACAAGAGTTTATATAGTTAGGTACTAAGTCCTTAATCTTTTGAAGTAACAACTTCTTGCGGGAGGGTAAACTGCTTCGTTATGTAACGCGTTACGGCGCCAGTCTGTCTGGCTTCCCTTTCTCTCACGCATACGGCAGCGGTAGGCAAGCTCCTCTTCTCTCACTCTAACTCACAGCGATAGCCGTATTTATTATATTGGAAATTTGATAAAATAATGATACTAATTTATGTATATACACAAAATTCTGATGTACATATTCAAGAATTGTAACTAAGAATGAAATATATTTTATAATCAATAAAAGATTTTATTAATAAAAAAAATTATCATATTAATATATATAAAATTTAAGTAATAACCTAAGCTTTTCTAACAATTTCAATATTAAATAGTTTAACTTACTCGTAGATTGGTTTAAGTTATCACTTCTGTCTGGCGTCCCGAGACCTCACACGTTTTTTTAATACTAGCGGCCCCAACAGACGTTCTCCTGCTCAGAAAAAAATCTACGTACTGATTCCAGCGCCGCCTACTGGGTCCATCAGTAGATTTAAACCATCGAGGGGCCCACTCAAATACACCCCAAAAACATTCCTCAAAATCCTGGAACCCGATTCCAACCCCAATACAGGGTTCAATTGTAAATGTTAACCATTCTTGATTCCACTCGAACACACAAAAAAATCATCAAAATCTATCCAACCGTTTTGGCGGAGTTCAGTCACATATACACGTATAGAACAATTATACCTATATATAAAAAGCACGGTTACGTTGTTTGAAAATTTCAAAAAGACGCGTGATATGAAATAAATGGTGGTATGAAAGAAAGGGTAGGACTTAAAGTTTGGCGCAATCATTCGCATTCATGCTTACCTCACATATACTTCTCAAAGGTCTCATTTCAACTGCATTTATTCTCATTTGATGCTTCTTCTTCTTTTGATGTCACTTACATGCTTTCCGTAAGAAAAACAAATTCTTTGACTGACTCTAACTTTTAGCATCCTACGTGTAGGTATATTACAAATTGTCATACTTTGATATCTTTCAAAGAGAGTAGTATATAGATAAAAAATATGTATTAAATATTAAAACGGAAACTAATAGTGACATGGTAATAACTGACGACCGATAGTTTCAACCTCTTTTGTTATCATGTCAGTCATAAACTTAAAGGAAATAATGTTCTAACACACATTTGTAACTCAATTATGGCATTATTTTTTCCTCGTTATTGAAGCCCAACCCTATGATCAGTGGCAATCCTACGAGCTTAAGTGGTTTTATTGATTTACTTTGAATTACTTCAAGATACGAAGCCTATAATCGGTCATTATTTTAGATCTCTTCTGTGCAATTTTTAATTCCACTTTGTTATGAGTTAAGTTATGAAATAGCCTTCCACTGGCTTGGTAAATGATTTAATCTATGCTAAATGAATTAAAAATAAAACAAGTCACTGTTTATTCAATAAGTGATTATATTTATCCAAAAATTGGGAAACTTTAAAAATTTCCGTGAAATTGGCAAACTAACAGCAGTATAAAAGTCACTGATTATATTTATACGGTTTTTGGATTTGTTCATTATTTTTTGGAAAATTATTCAATTTTTCCATCAAAATATAGAAAAGTCAAATCAAAAGTCGAGTAGATGATGTCTGATTTTTTAACTTTCATAAATATTTGATTAGATGTCGTATAAACAGTAGTTTTACTTAAATTCTGGCATTTATTTTGAAATCAAAGACAGACACTTCAATCCATAAATTGGCGTACTCTGGTAACGTTCCCAAAAAAATGGCCGCACAATAATTATTCCTTTATTAATTAATTGACTTGTAGTAAACATTTCTTATTTTTTGTTGCATCATAATTGTTACATGGACATAATTATTGCGTGCAACTAATGTAACCAATGCAGTTTATTTATACAATATTTTACATCTTATTTTTCCACACAAATCTGTAGGTATGGCAGTTAGAGTAAGTTTGTCTCATTATTGTCGCCGAGACTACAGTACGCGTTTTGTATCACAGTAAATTTTTATTTCATATCGCATAAGAATATGAACTTGATGTGAAAATAGTCGAGCGCTCTCAATGTGGAGGACTTTAAACTTTTAAAGAAATTTTTACTTGAAGAACGCAACAAGATGCTCTGAAGTTTCTGAGGTGTGAGTGCAAAAGCTCATACAATACACTACTAAGTAACAATACTTTGTGACTGTATAAAGTCAATAAATTTATTTAAAACAATGTTTTTTTTTTAACATTTACTAAAACGTAATTTGCTCAAAGATTAACTTACTATACAACTTGGCAACGTCGCTAGCCTTTTGGGAACGTTCACGATAGGTTAGAGTGGTTTATGATACAATGTTTTATCTTTAATAATTATTCCCTTTTTATATTATTACTTAATTATATTTTATTTACTTTAGTTTTATCTACTTTAATATAGTTTACTTTATAACTTATTTTTAAATTTATATTGTATTTTGAAATATAGGTACTAGTTATGTTTATATCCGATTATGGAATATTTGTTATCATTTCAGTATTGCATAAAATCAGCTATCCGTTAGTGAAAATCCCGTCAAAATCGGTCCAACCGTTTTAGAAATTAGCCGGAATATCCAGACATACAGACAGACAGACCAACAGCCAGACAAATAGACGAAATTGCATTTTTGAAATCTCCTGGCCAAATTATCCCCCCTGATTTTTTCACATTTTTATTTTGACATTACAAACAGACACTTAAATTTTATTTATCTGTATAGATGTAAAGGTGACAATAGTTTGTAATCTATGCATTAAATTACTCATAGACTGGGACTACTGCGTCGCTTGGAACAATGAAGGATGAGAATCGTGATATGTGAAGATTACTGTCGAAAATGTGCAACTTCCTGGGCGTGCAAACATCAAAAGTAAAATTAATTGTTGGACAGGGTATTAATAGAACAAGATTATTAATACTGTTTTGTATTTTATGGAGAAAATATTCTACACTGTAGAATCTACAGGTATGCCATCTCAGCTACTTACTTATTAGTTCAAATTATTATCATGTATCCTTGATCACTGAATATTGAAAAAATAATTTGTCTAATAAATTTCCCAATCCCCTAAGAAGGGATAAAAATTAATCCTATAAACGACCTTCGAAAGGTAATGAGTATCTTATATAATTTGAATAGCATTATGTAGGTGAATGGTAACAGACGTGACGTATTAGTCTATAAATTACAAGGTTAAATCAATATGCCTTCCATTTATTTAGACTCGGCTGTGAGATAATTCCAGAATTTTCTGAATAAATTTACATTATAATATAATAAAGCTATGCCATTACGGGATCTGCATAAGGGATAGTGACAGCGCGTGACCTGACGGTATATAAGGGAAGAACGACCAGACAGCCCACTTGTCTTGTTGTTCGTATAAGCTATAAACCGCATTAAATAATATCAAAAACAATAAAAGATAGGTAGCGTTTTAGGGGTGCACGTACAGGGTCGTCTTTGCCCGGGAGTCCAAGGGTGCATGGCATCGGGGCGCAGAGACCTAGAGGGTGCAAACCGATTACCTTATACCAACACGTTACAATAACAAACTGAGAGAAGAGAAACTGAGATCTTACCTTAATTAGTATTGCCTTAATTAGTTAGTTTTCAAAGTTACTTGAATATTACATGATCTCAATTCATTCACTGGAAAAATCGCCTATTGATTATAGACTATATGGTTTGATTACATTTGTTTTCTGTTACTAGAGGGGGGGGGGGGTGCATGAATATAGAATACTTTTTATCCCTAGGATGACCTCGCCATCGAAAATATATATCGGTATAAACAATATCAGCTTATAAACAACCCGCAGCTGGACGTGGGTGTCTTTTTAAGAGAACAGACAGTCCGGCACAGTTGTCTTAGGTGAGTTGGCGGTTTTTACATATCGGTTATCGTTACACATAACGGTTTAATCACGATTTTTTCCTTCACGTTAAATTACATAGTTAAAATACGTTCGTTCTACCATAAGGACAAATAATAATTGGCCAAAATTTTATATATGTAATACGCACGTATCATGTGAAGAAATGTGTAGACAGAAATTGTACAACTTAAGTTGAGACTATAAAAAGCGCAATAATTATTCATAAAGACTAATTAGGGCATTACAACTCATTATGATCACACATATTGAAAGTGGTAGAACTATCAGGCTAAAATTAAAAACAAATATAGTTTAGGTTAGTGTTCTTGTTTAGTTTCTTTTAATTTTTGCTGGAAATAATTTAAATTGACTCACCTGGTCGTCTATCCGCCATTCACATCCCATTTTCCTCTAACGTACTAGGTTTTAGTAAAAGATTGTGTTAGTTGTTCGAAATTTTTTATTGAAGATATTTTCCAACAGTTAACAAAGTAAAAAATGTATTTACAATTGTGGCCGTGGATATTAAATTTTAAGAAGATAGATAACACATAATTACAAACATTTATAGGTACAATAGTTAATTGGTAATACAAAAGACGATCTTATCGCGGAAGAGTTACATTCAGAAGTACATCAATTGAAAATATACAGACAATAATAAGTATTATGATATAAATAATGGGATACGTGCATAAAATATAAAAGTTACTCTTACAGTTATTTATGATGATGGGAGTGCATACAAAAAGTATATTTTTTGAAGTTTGTCCGAAATTTCTATTTTTATTACAAGCTTGCAATATTTGCACACTCAGCGTGCCTTTTGACGTAGGTTTCCTTCGACATTTTTCAGTAAGAAAGTCAGGTCGTGTACTTGTTGCTTGCTATTTATCGTATATCATTTTCCTGCTTTTTTTCCTACTCATCGTCTTTTCATACAAGGGTTGGCATTATGTTTGTTTTTGATCGTTTTCTCTCTCTTTTGTCTCATGTTCTGTGACCTAACCAACGGACCTGAATATATACCTATGGTTAAAAGTATGATGATTTAATACGTGTGATAATCATGGGGCTTAAATAGTAATAAACTGCTACTATACTAACCTGCAAATTGAACTTTAACTAGCAATTCTCGTCAACGTCGATTTGATGTCATTGAATTCAGCTTCGCACTACAATAGCAAACATCCTTCCATTCAAAATCGAATAGGGTTGTGGGAAATTTTAATATAGGTAAAATAATATAAACTATAATATATAAAAAACTCGATGGTGTATAGACATATTTATTCATGCTGCGACGCAGCAGCAAGGGAGTCGACTGTATTGGTATGGTGATGTATTTGTGGATACTGGGAAATTACATAGGGAAGAAATCACAAGTCATACCGCCTGTGTCAGGTCTCGAGTAAGTGAATAATTTAATGAAATATTAGCTTGAAATGTCGTATTGCCTCACCACCAATTATCTTATTGGACAAGGGATGATGAAAACCTTGCGAAGAGGAGGAGAAAAAAAGAAACGGGACCATTAAGTCTAAAGGGATGTTTTGGACTGTATATGCAACACTATGATAATGATGTTATATAATATTTGATTCAATATATTATGTTATATGTTCAACACTACCTAGTTCGAAGGAATAAAAATTTCAACCTAATATTACGCCACTTTATTTTTCCAAGTGTCCAGCACAAGCAAGAATGCGAATTAGTAGTACTTTTAATTGTTTACTTATAGTATTACAGTAAACAATCAAAAAAGTATAATGAATAGATTTTATCTGGTGATTGAAAAATTCTAAGAGCTGATTTTTCAATCATCAGATAAAATTGATTCATAGAATAAAGTATACGCTATATATATAATTATATATATATAATATCAGCCCATAAATGTCCCACTGCTGGGCTCAGCCTCCCATTATAGGGGAAACGGACAGTATACCCGCCACGCTTGTTCAAGGCGGCTTGGCAGGTTTGACACATCGGTTATCTCGATATGCAGGTTGCATCACGATATTTTCCTTCACCGCTGTTAGCACGTGGTAATTGTAACAATATGCACATTAGATCAGAAAACTGACTAAGAGGTGCATGCGTTCCGGTCAGGATCGAACCCGCGCCTTTCGATTTAGGGGCGCGTGCGCTAGTCTTACCACGACGATTACCCTACCACGACGAAAGTATACGTTAGAAAAATTAAAATTTTCAGTTAAATAAAACAGTTACATTCAAAACATTATAACCTACGTGAATTTAAAAGTGAAACCATTCAAGGTTTTATATTATAATTATTTTAATAATATAATTTATTCGACTGATATCTTTTAGATGACGGTTGACAAATCGGCCCTTAAACAAAAGACGGTTAGCTAACAAGGACAATATTTTTATATTAAACAGTAATTGTTCGAATAACTTCGTAACATTGCAGACTCCTGACAGCCTAGCGTAGCGTAAATAGGTACTACGCGGCTACGTGATACAGTGAAGTTACCTTTGCTATTTGCGCCAGTATCTATAAGCAATCTATGAATTCTGTAACCATGTATTTTTATTAGTAGACTATGATATGCCTGCGACTTGGTCCACGCTTAACTTGAAATTCCCGGGATACAAAGTATCGTAGAATTTAATATAAAAATGTAAGCTATCGTTTTAGTGGAAACTGTGTAGGAATAAGCAAATTTTTATGTATCCGGAAAACTTCAAAACACTCTCAAAATGCTGGCGGGAATCCCGGGATAAATAATATCATACATTTTATTACATAAATTTGCTATCGATTAGTGAAAAAATGATTTTTTTAAATCATTCCCAGAAAAATTCCTGCGGGATTCCCAGGATAATATAGCACAGATTTTAAGTCTAACAATTTACTGTCGATCAACGAAAACTGCATCGAAATCGGTGTAGTAATATTTCCTGAAACCCGAACAATTAAATTTCTCCACCGTTTATTTACTCTATTCCAGTTTTTATTTTAAAGAGCTTTAATGTGTGACAACAACAGACAGGGAGTGTTCAGAATTTTATAATATAATAGATAAAATACTTTCAAATTGCATTAAATGTTGTTGTTTTTTAAACATGTTGTGCTTGTTATGTTGTCGACTCTTGAATTTGCGTAATAATAATACCTAATTCATAATTGAATTCTTGGTGAATAGACTAGCTATTGCGTGAGGTAAAGTGAAGCAGATTTAACGCTAGGCTGATGATAATAATCTTTAAAAAAAATTATTATCTGAAAAATGGTACATGTAAGACTAAAGTTATTTTTTCAATCATTTTATCAATGAATAATCAGAACTTAACTTTCTCGTATCCATTGGCCTTGACTTCTATGTCATAACATTTAATATCATAATACTACTACATACTATCATACATCACGCATATTTCTCGTAGGACTAGACGACAAATCTTTTCAACTTCAACAGTTTTCACTTTCACGCTTGTGTCTCGAATAATATAATTTTATTAGGCCATTCGCTCAAATGTAAACTAATAAAATAAATTAATAAATGTAATTTGAAGTGTATGTAGCATCCCTCAGGTAGGCTTGTGACGAATAATGCAACGCACAGTTCCCACAAAGATTCTGTATGTGATGTCCGCACCGAGAGCGGTTATTATCGGCTGAAATTAGGCAGGCGATCAGCGCCCGCAGCGCATCCATTGTTGGGGGATCTCTTCATACCGATATATCTACTCTCGAGCATAAACTAAAGTATACATATCTTTGACGGCCTCTGTCGTTGAGCGAGCCAAGCCTTTCCCGGCCTATGTCACTGCAACGCAAATGCTCTGGGTTGGATTCCCGGGTTACTGTGTCTATGGTCAGGGTATCTGGGGTCGGCCCCAGAGTATGTAACTCATATAACATAATAACAATAAATAATTACCAATAAAGAATTAATAATCAAATAAAACTAGCTTAAATTGGGGATATACAATATGTGTGTCTGTCTGCCGATTATTACTATTATATATTGTTACTATACATGATCACGAGCCATAAAATTGGACCGGAATTATGGAGGCTTGCTTGGGGCTATGGGAATGCCATCACATAGAGGCCCCATGACAAATTTAAATGTGGCGTGACACTAACCGGTGAGTAACCTTGTCTACCCCATACAGTAATGTATCCAAGGACGAGCCCTAGTCAGTGTAGGACTAGCTTCTGCCCGAGACTTCGTCCGCGTGGAATAGTTAAAAAAAGTAAGTAAAATACCCCCTCGATTTTGAAATATTCTTCATTCGTGCTCCGCTCCTATTGGTCTTAGCGTGATGATATATAGCCTTACTCGATAAATGAGTTACTAAATAATTTTTCAAATAACACCAATAGTTCCTGAGATTAGCGCGTTCAAGCAAACAAACAGACTGTTCGGCTTTTTATATTATTATAAGATATTAGAACAGAAGGCACTAGGCTATTGGGATGAATTGTTAGTGGAACTAGGGATCTGGGCGACTTATTATTATATATAGAAATATTCATCTTAGTTATTTTGTTTTACAACGTAAATGAGTAACATATATCTAACACCAAATTTGACAATATTACTACACTACACTTCCAAAATAAATATAAACTTACAAATACTATTTTTAACTTATTTTTTTTGTAATATAATCAGCAACGTGTATTCCACAGATTTTTTTTATTCTATCGCGTTTAAGTTTTCGTAAATTAAGACGTGTTTAAAGGTTTGCTCACATATTAACACTTATTTACGCAAATGTACTTGCAGCTACGAAGGCAAAAATGTTCTAGATTTATATGGAAAACGGGAAAATATTCTAGCTCAGGCTTCTTACGTGATCGTTCAAGGATGAAGTCGTCACTTCAGAAAACGTATGCGTCTACCAATGTAATATATACATTTTCCAATTGACTACCTTCCCAAAGTTGTAGAATATTTTTGACAGGTCCTTTGCATATTCACATCCTTTAAAAGGCGTCAGTTTGATATGTGTATGAATCTAATTTGCGTAGGTAATAAATGAATCTAATTTTTGAATAAGACTATGGTTATTGAATTAAAAGTGTCTGCCTACGAAGTATACGGTATGGTATAAAACGTCCACTATTTTTGTCATTTGTTTACGGAACCAAAACAGTATTTAACCGAAAACACCGCATATTCCAAAAATACTCGACGGACCTTATTCAAAGTATATATATATATATATATATATATATATATATATATGTGTGTGTGTGTGTGTGTGTGTGTGTGTGTGTGTGTGTGTGTGTGTGTGTGTGTGTGTGTGTGTGTGTGTGTGTGTGTGTGTGTGTCAAAACCTAGTCGAATACATAATTTTTCGAGTTTAGAAGCTAATAACTCTCCACATATTAACTTAAACAGAAAGTTACTCATTAATATTATTATGATCCTATAATTATTCCGATTTTGTTATTCAAATTGAAACGTTTATTATTCTAAATAAGTTCCACTGGAGAACACTTTTTAAAGGTCATAAATATAGGTTTAAATTTAATTTTACTTTCTAGTCTATGTATACGCTTCGCAACATTTTATTGCTGTTAAGGAGTAGAAGCGGCAAAAACTCCCCAGGAACACGTCTAGCTAAAAATTGTTTTTCTTTATATTTATTATTCTATTTATATCTCAAGTTCTTTTTTTAAAGTTTTATACAGAAGTATGTTACAGAATGACTTTTGAAGAATTAATGTAGTTGTAGCAAACATTTCATATTCAATTAGACAGAGACACAATAAAAGAATAGATAAATATTATTATACTTATAAATATAGTCTTTATATGACGTACTATTTTTTTTTTGCAGCAACATATCTCCATATATTCCTTACAAGAATGGCAAGATAAACACGTTATACTCGGACAAAATATATAATAAGAGGTTGGAGCGAGCCGCTATGTAAATGAAGTTTTGTCATTTAAGTAGTCTTCAATAGTGTAGTATCCCTTTTTTAGCAAGATACTTTTTAATTTGGTTTATTAATTTAGTGAAAAGCAGATCTAACATTTCACTCGGAATCTTATTGTCAAGGTACCCTAAATCTTGGTTAGTTCTATAATAGTTGCGAAGATATTATGCATATGACTTGAACCATCTTTTTGCGAGCTGATTAGTATTCTATTCGAAAAGATTTCAACAACTAATTAAGAAAATTCAGAAGGCAATTTTTACACGTTGTTTTTAATACCATTGAGATGTCAATAAAAAGTAGTCTGTGAGGTTCCGTGAAGCGTTCGTCGCTATGAAACGCGAAAGGGGACTTGTCATACGAAGTGTTTCGACCGATACTGCACTAATTGGAAAGCGACAATCCTATTTCGATGATTACTCGCCTCCGTGCCCACTGTTACGAACTCATCCCGCGTCGTGCCATGTAATCGCACGAGGCCCTCAACCCAAATAAGTGACCGGTGCAAATGAATTATCGATTGCTTTGTTTACACTTCAGTAAATTCACAGCAAGGACACCTTACATTACACGAGCATTGTGCTTTACTAGGTATTCCCAGTAAGTGTGTGGTCTTGAAGAAATATTACGCTCTGTCCATCATTTCATCTTTCGGCTAGAGTGTTGTTAAAAATTTGTTTCTGAAATATCACAAATAAATATATCGACGCCCCCGTCAATTAATCCTATAGTCATTCGATAAACTGAAATTTTACACGAAAAAATATTTTGTTTTTATTTTGTTTAAAATTTCCGTGCAATAAAACTGAAATGAGGATATTTTTCATAAGTAACAAAAGAAAAATCTGAAACAAAAAATATTTACATAGATTCCAAGTCACGGATGGTATATGAATTACAATTTTGTTGCTAAAACATTATATTACTGGATTATTGCATGAAGGCATCGTTATACGTGTATAGGTATTCTTAAGATCGGTTCAGACACATTCTCATGGTTTAGTTCATAGGCCATCATTATCCTATCCTATAATTAAATTTAAGTCGGGAAAGTGCGAAGTATCCGAACTTGAGCCCGGAGTCCGCTTTCTTACTCTTTCTGTTTGACTTCGTGCCACATATCTACTGTGAAAATTGAGTAATTTTAAATTATATATGAATATTGCAGATGTCGTTTACAATGGATTTGGTTCGCTACACTATCTTAATACAGTGAGTGATGGCTGCAGTTAGGAGCCTACGGGCTCTGACTTTTGTTACGCGATGTCCATCACAGCAGTTATGAGAACCATAGAATATATTAATATCACATAGATAATCTTCATAGATAATAATATGATCCCGGCAACACTATAATGTAATTGCTATTTTTAGCAATGACGCAATATTATTATTTTGTAGGGTAGTTTTCGTAGTATTTTCGTATAAAAAGGCGGTGTGGCGTGTAGACGGTGTTCATTGCTTACTGTGTGGTGTGAATAGTCACATCAAAGGCTAGAAAATAAAGGGGAAACTCTGCCCAAATAATTAATATTTGGTATATTTGGTACTTTGTTACCTAAATCTCTGCAAGGCTGTTTACACTTTGCTAAGTCCAATTACCGCACAAACTGGAGTGGAATACTCGACTAACCAATTAAAGTAACACATGCTAATTTATTATATTACTAGAGTTTGTTCCGCGGTGGCACTGTGTGTCAAACCCTAAGCAGTAGCTCTATTTTACTTACACAAAAACTTAATTTGGTTTTTTACATAGGTAATTATAATAATAACAAAGAAACTAAGTTCATAGTCTAGACAACTGCCCAGCGAGACATAAAGGCGAGTCGGAGTCGACCTGTTTTAAAGTAATACAACAAATGACACGTTGTTTATGATAACGTATGTCATCATCATCATCCGAGCGTTAAATCACGGTTGCGATCGGAGCGATCACTTCGACGCCCAGGGTCCGCTTTCCTACTTTTTCTCCTCCACTTCGCGCGATCTTCGACATCCCTTGTGTTGAGACCGTTGGTACGCATGTCACCCTCACAACGTCAAGCCAGCATTTCTTGGGCCTACCTCTTCGACCGGAACTAGTTAGACATTTGTTCCCCACGTAACTAGCCGGTTCCGTAAAACGTGGCCGTATCAGCGTAAGCGACTCTCCCGCAGTTTGTCTGCTTTTTCACGGACGTGAAGGTTGCCGCGGATGCGGGAGTTCCTGACGACAACGTATGTATTTGTTACTAAATTGAAAAAAAAAACTATTTTCGGCATCTCCCGGTCGAATTATCAATCACCCCTGATTTTTTACATTTTTATACGTATTGTACAAATTCGGACTAAATACGAACGAATACCAATGATGAAAAAGTTTGAGAATTATACTGTATTCATACTACACAACTAAATATTATACAATATAGAGTGATTAAGATAAAAACCACAATTTAATAGTTTCCTTGTTTGTAAAATTTAAAATAGATGTAAAGCGATTACAGCTCAGTAGTTTCTATTTACACCTTGTTTGTCGTATTTTCTCTAAATAAGACCTACTTTCCCGATTATTGATTTGTAATTGAATTTTAGTTGAAGTCCTGGCTGGAAAGCATGCTCTACTTAGGCAGCTTTGTAACATGTACATACTGTTAGAATTACCACGTGATAACAGTAAAAAAAACATTTCCTTGATATTTGCATAAAGAGATAACCGATCTGTGAAACTTGTCAAGCGGCCTTGGACAAGCATACCTCTTATGTTGTCCGTTTCCCTAAAGAATTGGAAGACCAGAGTCCCGCAGTGGGGTTTTTAGGATCTCTTAATATAGTAATATTGTTCCAAGAGGTATGTTTGTAATAAAACATTGCAAAGCGAGAGCAGGAACGCCATCTAGTCGAGTAAGATTTAGAAGCTTTTCAGTGCTATAAGTGGACGATTGTCATCCCTAGTATTCTACTTCAATAGTAAAGCGATTTTACAATAATGTTAGCGCCATATAAATCATATGCCCACTTATCTTTAACGCAAGGCCATTAACAGTAATTACATGCGTTGTTGGGGCTCCCGAGGGCTCTTGTAGATACCTATATATAACCTACGTTGTCATATGAAATAACAGTTCACAATTCAGAATTTATCTGTTCGATACCCATGGACCAACTGTACAGAAAAATAAGCCAATACTCTTGGCAATTTAGTTTAAATCTCGAACTGGTAATTACTTGTCGACGCTTTATATAAATCTATGGACTCTATTCTAGAAACATTTTATTAAATGTTTTGCTACTGAGAATTATTGAAATAAAAACTAGTGGTACCGAAATCCGAAGAATTTCGGATTTTTTAAAGTTCTTTTGGTAAAAACGGGGTAAAACTAAATTAGCATATCGGTATCTGTTTGTCTATATGTTACCTACCATTTGAATGAAATTTGACAGAAAAGTGTAATCTATATACTGGCTATTCAATGATGTATTGTTACGTACGAGCGGGGTACGCACTTATGGATTGGAAGAAAACACCAGTTTTAAATTTAAAAGCTTTTATTAACTTACACAGCCGCACGTAGTACCTCTCTGCAGGGTTGCCCCTATACGCACGACCAACGATGCACAGTCCCGACGATAAGTTGCCACACCCTCAATACCGTCGCCGATATTACGCGGACCACCTCCAATATTATCGCGCGTAGCTCGCTTCTGGTTTCCCTCTCGAACTACGCTACACACCTCCTTTGCGTATCTGTCCACCAAACTTCTCACTAAATTCACCACTTAGTTCGTCTCTGTCCTCTATTAACGTTCTCTAATATCGCACTTGTCGTTTCACCGTCTTGGACTGAACTCAACTTTAAACTGCAACTTTCAACTCTAAAACTGCCCGGTAGGCGCGCCTTACGCTGTTTATATACCCGGAAGAATTTTCTAGAACCCGGCTATCTATCTCTGTCTTTTCTTTCCCGAACCTTCTGTTCGGGAACTTTCGTTTATACGTCTATCCCTTTCTAACATCTATCTATCTCTTTCTCTCTTTTGTCGTCTATCTCTTTCTAACATCTATCTATCTCTTTCTTTCATTTATCGTCTATCTTTTTCTAAATATATCCGTCCTTGTCTTTTTGTTCTAGATTTTTCTAGACTGTTCCAAAAGTTGGAAAACTAACTAGATGGTTCCACCATCGTTCGCCACAGTATGTAATAAAAGAATTGACAAAATCTCAGGCATGACTTTTTATATTGGTCACACTTAAGCATAAGTAATATCGCTAGACAGGTTTTTCCTACAGGTGGGATTTTATTGTCACGAGTTGCGAGACTCGAATTAAAGTCCTGTTGGAATTATTATAGAGTTTATAAGAACTATAAAAATACGTATAACACAGGTACTAATAATATAACTGAACATAACAAATCCAAACGTAATGGTTGTAATTCAATAAAACGCTAATGATTCAGCCGCGACCATAAACGAGTACAGTAAAACAATGGGCTGTTCTCTAGAAACGTATGCCAAAGTAAGTAAACAAAAGAAGACGATCATAAAAGAATTACAATTAGTTCAAATGCCGACGGGTGTGCTTCTATAAATCTGCACGTGGAATTTGTGTTTGTAGGCGCCTAGGTTGTAACATTTTGTTACAATTACAGGCTGCTTCACACAGATATGGCGTTGGGTGTATACATTATTTGTTTTTAATTGTTAATAATACATATATATTGACAGGTAACGAATGTACTATGTATAGACACTAATGTGGCTATTCGTTAAGGGAGTTATTTTTAACTCTATAAATAAGCATTTGGGCACAGCCAATAACTAACTAATAACTTTAAAATAATCACAGGTGCGCCCTTAGCATAAAAATATCGATGTATCTTCATGTATTTTTAGCTTACCTGAAAAATGTCTCCCCATCCCTGTGAACTTTGGAAAATATTTTTTGGATAAAAGTAACAGTCAAGCTCTTTATCAAACTTAATTAAGATCCATTCAATCGTGATAAGGTAACCAAAAGAGTTACATTCCTATTTAAATGTAGGTATATCAAGTATGGTATTGATTATTATTTCTGCCTTTCTTTGGATAAGCAGAGCTTAACATTTTGTATCCTCAACATAATGTGAAAACAATACCAGACTGGATGGATTTACCCTTTATTTATATGACTGTAAGAAAGTGAGCCACTTTTACTACCTTAAAATATATCTACGACTCGCTTCATCTACTTTCTGAAAGGTATATATGCCCATCTGTGTGACGGGCTTATTTTATTTTTAAATACTAAATTATACCTTTAACATTTTATGTCAATATGAACTAACTGACAGTTCCCGTTAAAGCCTTGGCTGGAATAGGATTTTCATTTTCCAATTAGTGAGTGTCGCACCCCCTGAGCGGGGACTTCGGCTAGATAAACCCAGCCCGCCTTAGCGTTCCTGTAAATGAACTGAAAAAAGTCAAAAAGAACTAGATGTAATTCGCTTCCTGAGATTGCTTGCTTCTCTTGAGAAATAATGTTTACTAGCCTTTAGTATATTGAAGTATTTACATTTAAAAAGTTATTACTTACAGATATGCCTACCTACTTGAGTTGAGATTTAGATTTTTTACAGGTTCATGAGGCTTTTGTTGTTGACCTTTATATATATTATGAATCATACTTATAATCTGCACAACTATTATGTAACAAACTAACAACATTATAATATTATGAAATGGTATTACATAACATTTCATTAAAATTCGTCGCGTGAAAGACAAACATCCATTCTCAAAATTTTTCTTTATAATACAGATTGCAATTTATAGTAATAATTTTAATCAGGGACAATAACAGCATTATTCTTTTTCCATGATATTAATTAATTTGATACCTATAGGTATCAAGTACAACATAAAAACTTAACTTAAAATTACATTGTCTTTATTAACACCTCTTAAATATTGTTTTCCGTAATCTATGTATTGTAATCTATCATGACAGCTCCCTGGCTGATGCCTGAGCACGTTTAAGCATTATTTTTCGGTTTTAAAATGCATAATTGTTAATCTGATTTTACACGGACCACTCCCGTATCTCAATTTGGACGAAGCAACTAAAGTGATTCATGAAAATAAAGTTTCTGTGCCTTTCAATCAAATCGAATTTATAGGCACTCAATTTTCTAATACCTAAACGTTAAAAAAGGAGGTAGATTCAACAGTTTTTTTAGTATGTCAATCTTGACTTTAAGTCTCTTCTATTATATTAAAGGGCCATTTACACGGTGAGAGTTTGTTGTTGCCTCAAAGATTCGACTTTCAAAATCAAGAAAAAACATATTATCATGTAAACTAAATATATGTTATCATACGTGGAGGGGCGATAATGGCCTTGTCATTGAATTCTTTCGTCTCTGTGTCAACAAAATACAAAATATCGTGCTGATCACCGAGCTCGAAAGGCAAGTCTCGCATTGTAATCGGTTAAAACTGATGAAGTTGAAAAAAGTCATAAGAGTTCTAGTTTAGTCTAGTTAATGCGATTTGTGCCGTAGTATAAAAATAACTCTTTGTGATAATCAGCTTACAATTATCGTATGAAAGGCGAATTTTCGTTTTTTGGTTGAATGTAAACATGTCAATGCGGTTATTGTCTAAAGAGTATCGCCTACAAAAATAGGTTACGATTGCTCTTCCTAAAACCTGCGATAAACTCTCTCATGTAAATGGCCCTTAGTATATATAGGTACTCTGTGAGTTAGTCGTTTACAATACCCGCTTGCTATTACCTTTTTTGGCGTATATTACGCCTTCTTTTGTGAAATTGTTATTGACATATTGTTGTGTATGTGTGTATAAGATAGTACAAAACAAAAACCTAAAAAATCAGTAAACGGTTTTCTTTTGCGATAAGGTTCAATGTTTTAACCGTGTTTAATAATGATTCAGCTTTTACCTGCTTTTTGCTTTTTGGCGACTGTGTGATGTGCGAAACACACAAATGTTTTATTTTTTAATACAAATATAAAGATTATATAATCCAATCTTTATATTTAATTCTTTTGATCATGTTTAAGATAGTGTGTCTAGATATCATAGAATAATTTCTAATTCTAATACAATATAATAAAATAACAAGTAGGTATGTAAGCACTCTGCAAAAGTATGAAACAATATTAGATTCAGTATCGATTTTTCCTAGTAATAAAGCTGGTAGGTATAAACTTGACGATTCTAGACAAAACAAAATTAATCAAGAAAATGTTTTGCAAAATTAAATACGTACACAAAATAACTCATAGTTGAGATATTTTCAGTGGGTAAACAGTTTAGCAACCATTGTTACGAGAATATTCGTTATTATCGATAACATATCATTGAAACCTTCGATATCAATCGGGATATAAAAAAAGTTGCCTCCAGAGATAAGTAGTGCGGCACGGAAATTGTTTAAAAAAAAAACAATTTGTTTAAACAACTTTATTCTAAGACAGTTCTTACTAGACTAAATGAAATTATAATTAAATTATATTAACTCTAAAAACTTAAATTAGCATTAATTATTCTAAAGCGATGACTGGCGCTGCGTGGTTAGCAGGTTTGTAGGCAAGCGCGTGTCCAGCGATTGCCTAACTCGGGTGCCAATAAATTAATTATACATGTTTGTGGCTAATTCTCTGGGGGCGGTATCTGGGTTGTATTTAGAGTGTGTTCACATACGCCGCCTAGCGTTTTCTTTGAATTTTGTCTACTCTTGCCGCCTCCACTAATTTGATTGTATGGAATAGTCTCGTAGTAAGCATCCTGAATTGATTGAACATAACCGCATTGAATGTGTCAACAATGAAGATAAATCTTGCATGGAGTACTGTTCTCACCTTTGAGACGGCTCTGCCAAATACCAGCTTGAAGCGCTAGAGTCAATTGAGAGAAAAACCAAAAGGTTGGTTGGTAGCGACCAGCTTGTCAATACAAGGCTTTAAAGCCTAGAGCATCGACGCCAGGTTGCTAGTCTATCGGCTTTTTATAGGATTCATTTCGGAGAGTGTGCGGCTGAACTGTTCGACCTGATTCCCCCTACACCGTGGAATGCACTACCAGAGTCCGTGTTTCCCGAAAAGTACAATCCGAGTATCTTCAAGTCTCGTGTGAATAGGTATTATCGAGGTAAGTGTGCTCCATCTTCGACTGCATCATCGTCCAGCATTGGACGTGATCGTGGTCAAATGCAAACCTATTTAATAAAAAATAAAAAAATCTGTGTAAGTACATTATTCAGTTCTTTAAAGAATACTGTTTAGGTGCTAGCTTTATTGGTAATGGAATATTCCTTGAGTATTCTTATTACTTCAGTATTCGTCATACAGGATCTTCGTAAAATCTGTACTTAATTTTCTTGTACGTACATGCATATATAATTTTGAAAACAAGTGACGAGTATTTCTTGTTTTTAGTTAGGACAACTAGCGACGTAGCTTTTATTTGTATCCAGCTTTTAACTTAAAAGAAAAAAATGAGAAAAAGAGATTCTGAGGTGGTGGGTGGATAAGTCACATGACGAAAAGAATGTTAAGCTTGATGATGATTGGTACAAATATAAAGACAGACCAAAAAAGAGATGGATGGATTATGTGAAGATTACATTAATCTGTTGTGTGACAGAGGACTCATACCAGAGTTGAAGAGAACTTTAAGGAAAAAGAACACAAGATATATTGTGCTGACACTAAATAGTTAGGATAAGGTGAAAAAAAGAAAGGAGAGATTTAACAAAATTAATTTTGATAGTACCTGTCCGCTCTCGCGTCAGCAGCAAGTTTACCACAAACTTCTAAACAAAGCCAACTCTAGTAGATAATGCATTCGATTTAAATTTAACTTTATTAGATTTGACTGACATTTAAAATACTCGCAAATTAGACCGGAAAATTAGATCGCTTACCACTTACCATTGGTGTGACGTGATAGTTCTGACTCAGTCCTGCATCCAGCGAATCTCTGTTCAAACGCCTTGTTTACTTCACATTAACGTTGGACTGAGTACAATTTGAAGTAATTAGAAAATTTTACATTCGGTTGCAATCTCATAATTTTGTACCTAACCCGTATACCTATGCGTTTTCAGGTTTCGTGTTGTTTTAAACGTCAAAAAGTTTACTGGATGATGTCGAGTTTTTAATTAAGGCTCCATAGCTGAAACACAACAGCAGAACCCTTATATATTCGAAATATGTGTATCTATCAGTTCATGTATATTCTTGCCGTTTTAATCTGTGACAAGTCACACAAGTATACTGTCAGTACAAACATATTGATGATATTGATGAAATTTCGAAGCAACGTGACGTTTATGAAATCGTACTAAAATTACAAATAAATGATACAACATCCATAAAATTGAGGGATGATCAATGCAGAGACAAGGTGGTATCTTGTTAGATCTTGAAAGCGATGTTTTAATACATATACTTGTATATAAATATTTAGATGTCACAGAATATGAACCGACATATTATTATTATTTTTCTATGCCTACATTAATATAACATATTCAAGGAAAGATGCGGCCCACATTGGACAAGACTGGCAAGAAATAGGGATGAATGAAGAAAATTGGGGGAGGCCTATGCCGCTGAGGCGACTTCCGTATATAAATAATAATGTATTACATTTTTAGAAAAAGGACATAGATAGATTGACGTAAATAATATGACGGTATAATAAATAGATTTGTATTTTATTTTATTACATAAAAATAATTGTATTAATTTACAAAGCTAACACTTAAAACGAATCTATATTACTTATTCTACAGAAGCAAATATTAAAAGGCAATTGATAAGTTTTTTAAATCAAATAATATAATTAAAATTAAACTAGTATTTAAGTTAATAATTAATATTATATATAATTATGTGCTTCTATACAGTGTTGCGTTAATAATTGTGCCATCCTTACCTCTCAAATTTGATTCCTGAATGAAACAGGATTTGTCGCTTTAATAAAAGTTTTACAAGATTCTATTATAAGAGGAAATTGATAATAATTACAGGATTTTTATTTAAAAGACTTTAAATATCATCGCAGCTACGAAATCTTTCACTATTTACTCGATACGAACTTGATTTTTTATTTTGTGTACTGTTCGTTTCGAACGTTCGTAGTACTGTCGTAACCTTAGTAACGCGAAAGTCAGCAATGTCGACACCCAAGTTGGCAGGAGACGCGCAATTAAAAGTTTATACCAGATGGAGTCATCGGTAGAGCGGACCTGTAAACGATTCCTCCATGTAAACATACTTCTAATTGGAATAAACCGTTTTTATTTAAGGTGTACACATTTCCTTACTAATTGCTGTCTGAGTACGTTTCTTTTAATTAGGCTGAATTTTTTACAGCCATCCCTAAATTACTTGACTTTCATAAACAATTTACAGTTGCACACATTCTAAATACATAATAATGTTCTATATTTATAACGTAAATATTAAACTTTTGTACTTTGTGAATAGCGTCAACGCAAAACAACAGAATCAAATTTCCTGTTCCATTCAGATTTCGCATTTCAACTTTTAATCGGTTTAAAATATACAAACAGTACCTAGTTAATACCCGCTACACGCACTTTTTAATACTTATAATTTTTTGAAGTAATACTTCTTTAAAATCGTTGTGATTTAAAACGCGACGAAACGAAACTGTAACACTGAAAAGTGATAAACACATAAATCTATAGGACTATGCCTGCGAGAAAATGAGATACGAGTTTTACATTGTGCAGCGCAGATTAGAGAGTCAAGACCGTCGATTAATCATAGGTACAATTTGGACCGAAATAAAACTAATAATAATTTTCTAAAAAAGTGAAAAATTTAAAGTAATACTTAAAAAGTTTATTTCGATTTATAATATGTTGACGGATGTAGGCTTATTTTTATATTCATAGAAGTTAGAGAATAATTATCTGTGAGTATATTCTGGAGGATGTTATGATGATACGTGGTGTGACAGAAGATGTATGTCAGAGTGGAGGAGTGTGGAAGGAAAGGACATATTGTGCCGACCCCAAATAATTGGGATATGGTGAAAGAAAAGAGAGATTATCTGAAGTTTCACTTCTACTGCCTGTGAACAGCACATACATTTTTTTATTTGGAAAAGGATGTGTATTTCATTATTGATTGGATTTTATTAATATTATGATTACCAGCCAAATTGCTTTAATTTATAAAAACTTAATCTGATTAAGCCTTTTTCATTCGAACTATAATCGATAAAGTTAATAATTAATTACTCTAATCTGCGTATTATTACCACGGGCTCATGTTAAAACTAAAAAAAAAATTTTTTTTTTTTAAATTGTTGTATAATGAAGATGATAGGTATAACAATCTTGTATACATTCGACTATTATTCTGGTGTGCAAAGACCTATATTCTTATTGCTACTTTACTAACTTTATCTATATATTAAATAAATTATATTTTTTAGGTAATTTTTATTTAGAATATGTATTTATTCATTATTTTTTATTAAAGCTCTCCATATTTATATATTATAGAGGTACAATCGCGGAAAGAAAATGTTCGTCTTCTTAAAGTCGACTTTTGCATACACGAGTATTTTTTTAAAATGAAGAAACAATACTGCCAACATTTTAATATTTGTTAGGTTTTTAAAATGTAGAAACGTGAAAAAAATTGCAATGTTGACAATGACAAACGCTGTCATTAACAATAAGAAGGAAAAATCAAATCGCTACGCTCAAAATAAAAAAGTATATAAGTAACGTTTCAACATGTCTAAACAATCTTCTTAGACGATATAGAAAATCAAATAACTTTGTTCTAAGTAATTTGAAACTTTATTCTCAAACAGTTAAAAATCATTTTCTGTGGAACAGTCTTTTCTGTGACTTAGTTTAAAAAGGTAAAATGTGCCCGTGGAATGTTAAACATATCAATTTGAAAACTGTCAAATATTTTCATACCACGACTGTTCATCAGTCATTGAGCGTCATTTTTTTACACAAATAGGCAAAGCTTAATAAAATCAAATTTGTTAATTAATGCAAATGCACCTCAGAGTCAATGATGTTTGAAATCCGCGAGGCGACCTTGATCACACGTACTCCTTCCTGGATTAAGGAGGACTGAACGACGCAGTGAGATGTTTATGATGACTGTTGCAAGAGGTTTTTAAATACAAATTTATTAAGGTAAAAAGATTATAATAACCAGTGACTGTATATACTTAATTCATATTAGCTTTTTAACCTACTGGTAAAAATTAAAAACCAGGGTGGCACCCGTTCCACTAAACGCTTACTTTATGGTTTTCTTTACAGCATCTTTAAACTAAGAATATTTATCCGGAACGATCTCTTTAAAACAACGGTAGTGGAGGACACATAAGGTTTAAACGAGTAAAGTCAAAATTTGATTCGTCAGATATAATTAAAAGACTTTACGATGGGCGAAAACGACGCTGTAAAGCGTTTGGGGAGAGTACGTGGTGCGCGAGGGCACGTGTCTAGACATTTAAAACACTGCGTTATGCATCGCAGTTACGTCAGCTCATTTCAATGTGCCAGTGTGTTAACTCACTTATTTCAAATAAGTTGATCCATAACTCATTTCAGTGCAGTTTAAGTCAAAACGCTATAAGTTAGAGATGGATAAAAGTTTGTCATCTGTGCTGTTGCGTGCTCTGCACCCATAGGCAGCAGATACTACCACTACGTTACTTGCCCTATTTCGATGTCTATGCTACTGCGGCGCGTGCTTTGCTGGTGTAGGGTGTGGCTGACAAGCACTTTGCGAACAACTCGGCACACATCATTTTGCTGCGCCATGGGGCTAATTTTTAAAAGTTAAGCGCTGGCAGAGTAATCTGATACACTTGAGTTGACTGAGTTGACGCAATGAGTTTTACTGAGTTACCCATCTGCAGGTAAATAATTCAACCACGATCAATTTGGACTGTATTGTATTTTATCGACTATTTGATTGATATTAATTGCTTGTATCATTTACATGACTAACGTGAAACGTGCACTAAAGGTGATAGGTATTCACTCAGCTCTTCTTGTCACATCTTGTGTTAGGCTGTAAACAAATGCGATAAACGCAAATTAAATAAATTAAAAAACGATAGTCACATATACTGAAATTAGACATACTTTGGTATATGTACTTTAGTTAGGTCGTTGTCTAAGGCAGAAGCGCGCAAGCACGTGAGTTAATATCGTAAAGCGTGTAGTCAGCTCACTACGGTCAACGTTCACGGATGATATCACTCGAGCTGTTCAGGATAATAATGGGGCTGTATTACGACTTCACACGTTCAAAGATTATCCATATCGCACGGCAATCACATAAGCTTATTCTTCCACAGGGACGGCATTTATTGCTTGAATTATTCATATTAACCATTGCTTCAAATGGGTATATTCGATTGCTACAAGTCATGGTTATTATTACAATCATATATGTATTTACTGCGTATAATCTTGCATGTATACGGACGTTTATTACCGTTAGGGTGGTCATTCACTAGAAGCATTCGCGTGTATTGTGCCAGGCGGGCTTACGTGCTTTCTCTGTAATTATACAATTTGTAACAAGGCATTGGTATATTAGTAAATACTCCCAGTGAAGGACCATATTTAGGCTTTAACTTCAAAGCTATATTTAAAAAAAAATAAGTTGACTGCTTTTTGTTATTCTTTCACGGCTCTGGGGAAGGACTACCATGTTTAGCATATTATTATTAATTATAATCATCATGCCCACAAATTATTTCAAAAAATTAAAAAACGCCTGGTCGATGTAACAGGAAACTGGAAGGCTGAAGCTTACCTCGTTCCAAGGATTATAGCCTCTGTATCCAGCGAGGTAATGCTGCCAGCCTTCTTGGTACAATGGCCAGCGACACTGATCTGGTGGGGCTGGACGGGTTTTAATATAGGTTTTTATTTTAATTTTAGATTTTACTATAGTATATATATTTTTAAGTTAGTTTTATTTATAGGATATTTTAGTTTTTATTTTAACTTGAACAATGTTAATTATTGTCATTATTGGTATATTTTAAATTTATTTTTCTAGTTTATAATTTAATGTAGAATTATAATCATTGCATATTTTCAACGGCATTGTCTTCCGAATAAATCGCGATAAGTTTCCGTAAGATACGGATGTGATTTTTTTACAATAAAGGATGCTGAAAATG
Source organism: Dendrolimus pini (assembly GCA_949752895.1). Classification (NCBI taxonomy): domain Eukaryota; kingdom Metazoa; phylum Arthropoda; class Insecta; order Lepidoptera; family Lasiocampidae; genus Dendrolimus; species Dendrolimus pini. Next base: position 13,460,704 of record OX457133.1, read on the forward strand.
GCGTAAAGCGGAAAAAGAAAGAAAGTGGACACCCATCTTCGGCGGAGGCGCTGCAAATGCAATCGAGATTTAACGATCGGATGGTGATAAATTACGTCATACGTTAATTCGAAGAAGTGTGACATTGTGTGACAATTTAGGACCCTCCCAGGGTCCTAAATTGTGACGTCATATTTTAAAACCTAATATATCTAAGCTTTAAAACGCAAAATTTGAATAATTAACTAAAAGCTTCAAAATATTTCTAACTCTGCATGAATAAAGTGTTTTATTTATAAAATGGAAATAAAACTAATTACGGTAATGCTGTTTCAATTTAATAATTTCTTGACGTAAAATTGTGTTGTGTGATGATACACTAGGGAGGGAAGAGTATCACGAATGTGACCAGCTGTGACAAGGACGGGGGAGGGCCATTGGCCCCAAGATTATGAAATTCCTATGACGTATATTTGTGGATGGCCCCTTATGATAAAATCCCTATTAATATTATAAATGCGAAAGTAACTGTCAGTCTGTCCGTCTGTCTGTTCCGTTTTCACGGAAAAATACTGGACAGATTTGGTTGAAACTCAGTATATATGTTTTCGATGCCGAGATTGAACATAGGATACTTTTTATCTCGAAAAATAAGATAGTTTCCAGGATAAAAATATATTGGCCTCTCTGTTGGTTCGGCTTCTACGGAAAAACTACTGGACTGATTTGGCTGAAATTTAGTATATAATATGTACATACATATATAGTTGTAATACTGAAAATAGTCATAAATACTTTTCCCGAATGAAAAGATGGGATAGTTTGCGATATCAAATGAAGTAAATTAATATTTCCGGGGCAGTAAGATAAAAAATTAATACAATTTAATCTTTGTTGTAACTTCTTTAATCAAGAGGTACGCATTAGACGTTGATCCGCGGCTCAGCCGCGGGGTAACTCTGATAAAATATATACGATAGAAGAAATATACCTATTCATATGAATTAAGAACTTCCGTCTTTTTAAAGATGATTACCAAAAATTATCCTAGCGGTCATGCTGATTGAAATTCCTTATGTCACTCAAAGTTATATAACTCAATTTAAAATTTATTTACGATTATTCATACTTTCTTTAAAAATAATATTTCACATACATGAAGGCTATCACAGTTCATAACTAATTAAGACCCAAGCTTGTATTCAAATGGTGGTACCATCCAAACATGATCAAAGTATAAAATAAAATGACTATTAACCTTGTTTGATAGGTCTTTTGCAAAAACTGACACTAAAATTGATACAAACTCATGTTCGCAAACGTAAATTGGCTCTCTATGCATATTTACGCGAAGTATTAAAAATTGATCGATCCGAATTTGCATGAAACCACATTTATGATACTTTAAACGGTTTTTTTTTGGCTTTTAGTTTTTACTGACAGATTATAAAGCGTGTGTAAGAACTCATGTTTCCAAAATGTTGTGTTGTATTGCATTAATTCACTCAAAATAAGAAATTTTAATGTTAAAGTGAAATTAAATGAAAATAAATGTTTGTGTGATAATACGTGATATTTTTTTAAACTATATTGATAGTATAATGAAAAACAAAAGAATAAGAAAAAAATCAATTATAGAATCATATGAGTTATAGAAGTATATGAATTATAGAAGTATATGACCAACGAGGTTTGGACACAGAGATGGATTTCAAATTTATCCTCGTATAACCAAAGTCTCAACTCTTTTCAGAAAAAGGCAGAAATATACATGTTAAGTAATATTCTGATGATAAAAGGTTTTGAATATTTTTGTATTGGAGCTTGAATTGTTAGCTATTTTATTTTAAAGCCTGTGTATACAGGTGATACTGTTGTATATCAGCTGGCATCATTCAAGTAAGTATTGTATGAAAGAGAATCTTCCAAAGCACGATAGATTTAAGCTAACAAAATTGTACTGTTGGCCACTAAGTATTCAAAGCCTTTTCCTAATTATTGTACGAATTATATTTGATAAAAATGTAAAATGTGTTGACATTTGTATGAGTTTAATAATAATAAAAAAAATCTTAAGACATAGGAGATTTGCTTTTTACTGATTAATAATTATATGTATTATATATCTTTTCAATATACAAAAATAGTTTTCATAGCATTACAGTTAAATAGATTTTTTTATTGCAGGAGTTCAGCAGACAGGCAGACGGCCCACTTCGTGGAAAACGGTTACCGTCTTCTATGAACATTTGCAACACCAAAGATGCTACAAATGCGCTGCTACTCTCTTAAGGGAGACTGGAACCTGGTCACTAATGCCGGAAAAAAACACAAAGTTGTTATGGCGACATACTTTAGACCAGGGGTGGTAGCCATCCAGTCGGGCAAATACCCTACCACCTGGCTGTGGGTTGTCTTGTCGCCTCTTACGACAGGCCGCCCGGCCGCAGGAAATTGTATTCTTTCTCCGTTCCTGCACGGATAGAATTATATATATAGTATATAAAGATACACGAGAGTTATATTATATATTGTCAAATTTCATATGCCTCACTCAAATAAGTAGTTCGTGAAATGATCAGCTGTGACACATACCTACATAATATCAGAGTGTCATAACAAGGGTTTATTTTTATGTTTAGTTATTAAAACCCAAACAAAACGTTAGTCTCATTTCGATATATTTGTCCATTTTCCTCTTTATTGTCCTGACTTTATTGTACTTTACTTGAAATTTTGTATAGGATTTTAGAATAATGATGAATAAAGAATACTTTCATCATGGAGATGAAATGATGGCGGATGTAAAGTTTCCGCGAAATAAAGCACCTAAATATTCTCGAAACAGCTGGAGGAACGCCTTAGTAATGGATGCAACCGCATTTATAACTGCAAAGTAGCGTTTAATGGCCTTTTAATATTGAATATTATATTAATTACACGAGGTCCATCAAAAACCATTTTAATTTTACATATGGCGTGAATGCAATTTAAATCTCAATTCCGCATCGCCTTTTGTGCATGAAATGCAATTATGTTGGTTTCATTAACACTTTCCGGAATAAAATTCTATCCGTAACCGTAACCAAATCTGATACAAAAGTTTCAAACAACTTTGGATAAGGGCGGAGTATTAATGAATAAATGTTGTTTGTTTATTTAATGAATATTATAGATAATAAACAAACCATTTTACTCATTCAATTTTTATCAAAACAGGATAAGTAAAATATCTACTTCTTCATAAAAAAAGAGATAAAGAAAAGTTATATTATTTTTAAAATTTGACTTTATTTTATCCCCAGTCAAATAATGATGCATTTGATACGACTGCGTCTACAAAATCCCTGCTATCGCCCGAAAAGTTAGTACCGAAAAAGCCTCAAGGACTTTTTAAAATTTATTATCGCCATTCTCTGTCTTTGTGGGCGAGCTCTTATATGCTAACTTTTTACATGCCTTTACTTACTACTTTCGTCGTCAGACATTCGCACTCTACTGGACGTAGGCCTCCCCAAGACGGCGCCACTCGTCCCTGTCCTCTGATTTCCTTGCACAGGTCGTCGGTCCATCGGGCTGGAGGGCGTCCGACACTACGTTTAGCGACACGCGCTCTCTACTCCAGGACGCGTCTGCTCCATCGGCCATCGGTCCGGCAGCAGACGTGACCCACTGCCACTTCAACTTGCTAATTTTGCGAGCTATGTCGGCTATCTTGGTACTCTTACGGATGTCCTTATTTCTAATTTTATCTTTATTTACTTACTACTTATCGTGTGCCTATTCTATAAGAGCGTTGTAACAAGCCTGAACTCACCTCAACTATTATTTTCTAACTGGGAGTCTTGTCTAGAAGAGGGTCGCTTATTGGCGATAAGACGGCCCTTTGTACACGATTAGAATAGTGCTAGTTTGTAAGTTTTACTTTAATGGTGTTATCTATTTTATATTATAGGAAAAATGTTTTTGCAGTTCATAACGCATTACCTAATTCCTATCTAGCCTCTAAAGAATTGATACCAAGTTATCACATTAACACTGGCCATACTAAATTTTTGAAATAAATAAATAATAAGAAATGAATTTTAACTATAATAACAAAGCCAAATATCATCTTACTGTTTTCTTTATCTATGTCTGATTTATTGCAGCGCTCACGTATTTAGTTATAACTATTTATAATACATAAAATCTTAATTATCTTTTTGAATAATTGTAAAAACTTGGTCTTAATTTTACGGTTGATTTGAAAAAAAAAGTTGTTATTCAAGCCGCCCTCTGGCGGAGTTTTAGTGTTAAATTCCTATTCACTGTTAAAATAAACGTCACTTCTTTACAGGATGTTCGAGAGGAGATCGTAAAAACTTTTAATTATTTCACGGAAAACGGTGTACAACACCACAAACATAAACCTGTATGCTTCCTTTTCCAGCATTTGTGGAACAAGACGTTAGTGTCTTGTTTTAAAGTGTTGTAAAACAAGCGTAACTTCTGCTTACCCACTATACTTTAATATGCGCCCTCTATTTGTGAAATAAAAAAATTCAGCTCATTTGGGGGAACGCTTTAGTCGTAAATACCCTGTGCTGTCATAACTATATTGGGCAGGGGTGCGAAAATCAGCCTGCACTCTCTTGGCAACAATAAAATAGTAGATTGTTACACAAGAGATGAAAAACACCTATTTAGGTACGAGATATTTTGTTACACGAGCGCAGCGTAGTTCGTGTGCTTAAATAGGTCTTTCGCCCGAGGTGAACACTGCTTTTCATTTCAAAAATGAAGCGAGTGAATAAAAACCTGATTATTTAAACAAACACCTACTTTTCTAATAAGATGTTACATCCATATCTAAATCTGATGAACTCTTTTTATATAAATATCCGTCAAATAAATTTCTTTTTCTGGGACATTCTACCAGCTAGTATTTTTATAATTGATGGTAGTCAATATTTATCTAAATTAAATAATTATTTAATGAAAAGTAAATTATAAGTATAAAATCATGTTACAAAATCGTTGAATTTTGTAAATTACAATATTGCTGGATAAAAGTTCTATTTTTATCCCTCTTAACAGGTAACTTTAAGCGTACTTTCAGAATGTGAAAAATAAATGTAATATCTTGGAAGCCCGAACAAGCAGACAAGAAATCTAAAAAAAAATGTGTAGTGTTCTCCGTCGTTTATATAGTCTATATCAGTTTTTTTTCAATACCTACAAAATCATAATATTGTAGATAGATAGATACATATACAGTTAATGTGATTGTCTGAAAACGAAAACAACTTAAATCTTACATTGTTCAGAAGTTCACAGCAAACAATAATCAACAAGTGATCTGAACGTAAGCAATCTAGACAACGACACTCGATTCATGAGTAATAAAACATTTCTTGAACACATACAATAACAATATAATAAATCATCAAAGAAAACAATTTTACTTCAGAAATCAGCTCCTCTATTAGCTTGAACTAAAATTAATATCAAAAAGGACCTGAAAATACGAGGGAAATATTCTATAGAAATTGTTTAATCAAACCTTATTTGAAAGAAATCACAATATTTATAAAATAGTGGCTTAGTTTTATAATTTATCATTTGATGTACTTTTGATAATAGTATTGAAAAGGTATTAGGTAAATTAACACAATTTCCACCATATACATAGGTACTATAGCGAGCGCTGATGGCAAGGCCCACCTTGCAGGAACAAGGGACTCATTCAAACAAAGAAAACAAGTAATATTATTTAATATTCCTGTATATATTGTTTTGCTCAAATAATATATTCACACCCCATATTATTTACACAAAGACATCTTTAACCGTCTCTAGGTGTAACAACGGTTGCTTCATTCTGAATTTGAAAATGTTAGAAATCCTTTTCACAATGAAACTGTCCGAATCCGAAAGCTAAAGCTTTAGTAATTAGAAGAAAGAAATTAAAAAGCTCCAGTAATTTTTAATAATTGTTACATACCGACAAAGGTAAACGCACACCTGCCTGACGTAAAGCGCAGTTTATTACCTCCCTGCGTTTAGGTATTCTTTTGTTTACTTCGTGTTTAAAATTTGTAATTAAGAAAACATTCTATTCCTATTGTACTTGTTTTATGGCCGTCATTAGTGTCGAACTAATCCTTGTTGTTATTGTATTGCGTCGAAGCTTACCAGGTATGGATCGGTGCATTATAAAACAATGGACCAAGGTGGAGAGGGGCAGTCAAGCGAGGATTACGATACGATCAAGACTTAGATTCCATGAGCAATATAGTGACAGACGGCGCGAGTTATTGAATAATGCAGTTTGTACTAGTAGTGTCTAGTTATATTTGTACTTATGTTATACGTGTTTGTATAGTTCTAATAAATTCTATAGTAATTCCAACAACATTTCAATTCGAGTCCTGCGTAATTCGTAACATAATTATTAAGGAATGTTTTCAAACGCATTATTTTTTTCGCATTTTCTAATTGTCTTGGGCGCCTACATAAATAACTATTTTTATCTTCAATCATAAATTCTGTTTACCCAAGTAAATTAGAAGTTATCATGGAGTATTTCTAAGTTTCGTTTTTTCTTATATATAGACATGAAACAATAAAAAAATTAAGCGTCTAACACACTATGCAGATACTGTGAGATATCTGGATCTGAGCGCATACCTATCAATATCGCTCTCTATGTAATTCAATAAATTAGCACACAGCGCAGATAATATATATTATTTTAATGTATATTAGGCACCGACCGATATATATATTTTTTTATTATATTCCAGGAGTTCAGCAGACAGGCAGACTGCTCATTTGATGGAAATCGGCTGCATAAACATCTTGTGACATATGGTCTTCGTCTTACAAACAGCAATTTACAACGAGTATATCGCTTAAGGAGGATTGCCTTATCAATGATAATGAGCCTCCCAGTTACAATGGCCCAAACTTTTGTAAAAAATTTGTAAAATTTTACCCATATCGAAGAGAAAGCCATAATGTTTTTTAATAAAAATAGAAAATCTTGATAACTAAAATCGTTTTCTATTTTATTCCATTTTATCTTTGTTGTTACTGACTCCAAAGCCTTTAGGTATTGATTTTGCCAATGTCATAGTAAAAGAGGCAGGTGTTAATAGACCCTAATATTGCTGGCAAAATGAATAAAATCGTTTTCATTTCCAATAAGCATACAAACAAAGTAAAACGGCATTTACTTCATTAATTGGTTCTAGCTCTTGGATTTCTGGAGAAATGCTTTAAAGTTTTATACTAAATACATGTATATAAAAGTCTCTTATAATATTTAATACAAATATTTATTTAGTTAATTGGAGTGTTTCGTTACTAATTATGGTACTGGGCTCACTCACCTAGGTTTAGCTACGTCATTGGTAAAAAATAATAATTGACAGACAAACACACATTAGATATCCCCAAGCTAAATAAGTTATGCTTGTGTTATGAGTAAATAAAATTTACCGTTCCAGAAATTGAACCCGGAACCTATGCGTTCAAAGTCAAGTGTGTCAATTTTCCTAGGTCGCGGTAACCACTATCAATCAGGTTCTTTGCTGTAGTCCAGCCTCAAAAAGAATACTGTTTGAAATAAAAAGTAACCAATAATATGCAAAGTCTGCTACTAAAATTATGAAGTTGTTGAGCCGCCGTCAGTGTACAAAACTACGGAAAACTTCGCAATAGCTTTTCAGATAAGTAACTGGCTCGTGTTAATGTTTTGCTCTTTGTGATTCATCTCAACGCGAAACTGCGTGTGTATGACGTTATATCGAGCTACTTTTCAAACTTAATTCTTGTCTCATACACAATCCGTAAACTTCAATTCTACTTTGAGCCATATATGTATGTGTATTTCGCGCCGCGTCTTCTAATAAATTTTGTATTCAAGGTATGTATATAACATATATTGAGGCTGTCTAGAAAAAGCTATGTATTGTAAAGTTATATCATATAGGGATTTAATTACGTATTCTGTCTATGAACATAGTGCTTATTAATCAAATAGCTTTAAGTATTCTTCGTGGCTTCATTCACGTAGACTTTAAAGATTTGGATCTATGTATCTACTAGTATTTCCCGAGAAAATCATTACGTCCATTTCAATTTTCGACTATAATTTTTATAAAAATCTAGAACCCGATTCCAGCGTCATGTACCGGGACCAAATGTTAATCTAAACTATTCTCAAATCCACTTGAACAAACAAAAAATTTCATCAAAATCAGGCCCAGCGTTTAGGAGGAGTATCGCGGCGCCACCTACTGGGTCCAATAGTTTATTTAAACCATTCCGGGACAAACTTCAACACATACAACAACAAAAAGAACACCTGAATTCTGGTACCCGATTGCAGTGCCATCTATCTGGTACAAATTGAAATCTAAATCATCTCAGTAGAAAATTATAAAAATACTAATGTCGCTATTAAAAATAGGGGTTGATCGCAGAGGGTTGAAAATTTAGGGTTATATGTATTTTTAATGCTGTATCATAAAAAAAATTGGGGTGGACACCCCTTATCACTTAGGGGTTTGAAAAATAGATAGTAGTCGTAGTACTTACTGAATATGCGTAAAAATTTCATGAGAATCGGTCAAGCCGTTTCGGAGGAGTATGGGAACGAACATTGTGACACGAGAATTTTATATATAAGATAATAGTAAGATGGTTTTCATTGTTAGAGTAGAGTCTCAAACAGCGTAAGTTTATAAATTTTGACTTTGAAATAACTATTAAATAATTGTCATTTTTTCATTATAGTATGAAATAGATTTTCGACGTTGATATATTATTGAACTAGAAATGAAGATTCTCTCTATAATAATAAAGTATGGCTGGTGTTGGGATTTTGGGATTATCCTATGATAAAATACTGACATAATTCTCATTCTCAGATTAAGTTATATAGGTATTTTATCTAATATTAACCGGTACACACAACTATGGTTCTATAGAACAGAATACAGAATAACCAGAACCGTGATCTCAAGTTAACACATGCTTCCAATAAAATCAAAATTGTATTGTGCTGTACAAGTAAGTAGTTTAATTTACGAAATTGTATTAGAAATAAGGAAATAATATCAACATTTTAAGTAAATTATAGTGAAAAATTGTTATAAAGAAATACATAAATATGTTTCGGAAGTTGAATCTCCTACATAGGATGTTAATGATATTATAACGAGTGTGGGACTCGAGTTAAAATGCCGTTGGAATTACTATAGAATTTATTAGAACTATACAAACACGTATAACATAGGTAAAAATATAACTACTACTAGTACAAACTGCACTATTCAATAACACGTGCAAAGTCCGTCACTATATCGCTTATCGAACGTACTTGTCTTGCTTTGATCGTGGTTCTCGCTAGACTGCCCCTCTCCGCATTGGGCCATTGCTTTATAATGCACCGATGCCATATCTGGCAAGCTTCGACCCAATTTCCCAGAAAACTTAATGCGTAACCTGCGTAATTATGCCTGCGGTACGGCCATAAACGGGTACAATACATTAGGATGTTTTTCCTAATTACACATTTTAAACACAAAGTAAACAAAATAAATCCAAATGCGACAAAGGTAATAAACTGCGTTTTATGACAGGCAGGTATGCCTTTGTCGGCATGTAACAATATAATGTTTTAAGATGTTAATTGTTTAAATTATGTTAATGAAAATGATGGTGCTTATGATTATGCTCTACGATCGATGGCTGTTTTGCCGACTGATCGAGTACGGTGCTAAACGAGTACTGATGCGAATGATATGTTAAAATGTATGGCTGTTGCTAGCCCGTACAAACCCCAATAAAAGTTCTTATGATATTAGATTTTGTTTTATTCCCTGAAAAATGATCACTGTCGTCTATGAACACAGACAAGTCTATAAAAAATCTTATGGAATGTGTGGTTAATTATTATATAACGCAGAGGGAAAGTTACGGAGGAATTACAGTGTTACTATACTTTGTTGAACACGTCCATAATTATGCATATCCATCTATTCTTAAGCAGTTGATTTTATTTTGAATTACTGTAGAAATCTTGCTTAACCCTTTACTTACTATGCAACTAATACTTACTCTATTTTAGAGAGAATACGCTTTTTATAGGAACAGATGTGATAGTGGATAATGAAATGATGCCTTCCGATCCACTTCGCTTATCCGGATTAGCTCGAGCGCCCATGTAACCTGTTCTGTCGTTTGAATTCTTATTAAAGTAGCCAGTGCACGGGAGCACAACTATTCAGCATTTCTTATGGCTAAGATAAGCGAACAATTTGTTCTATCTCTGATTCGCATCTAAAGGCGTCTTTGTTTCACCACATTTATGCATCGGAGCCAATAACTGCTTCGGTTATGGAAACAAGTATTTTACGGTTTGGAGAATAAAAATTATTCAAGGCACCAAAATTTGATACAATTTTGCATAAAGAGATAAGCGCGATCAAAGGATTGCTTTCAAAGTGGTTTACCTTGCGAGCATATTTAAGTTTTCATGAAGTGAGGAAATGGAAAATAAATTGGATTTGTATAACTTTCTTAAAAGCAGCACGCATTAGAAAATATTTACTTTGTTCCGTGCCTTTATAGTCGGAGTTTATTAATTTTAACTTAGGGTTTTATTTTAATAGAAATACATATTAAATATAAAACTGAGCAATGAATGGATATGATGACTGACATTTTAGTAAACTATCAAGACGTGAACAGTAATAACATTCCAAAAAAAATGAACTGTACTATATATGTAACATATTGTTTTTTTTTAAATATTATTTTTTAATATTGTAATTTATAAAATAATTGTCACATACATGTAGGTAGATACTTTAAACCTGAAACGATTTATGGCTTACTATTCATTTCCTTATCTTACCATCATTAGAATTTGACGTTATTTGTATGGAGTTTACCTATGTTAAATTTAAATCGCTCGTAAGGCAAATGAACTTTTATCTAGGAACCTGCCAATAGGTAACTTTTTAATCGTGTCAATTGTATACCTAGATAATAAAAGACAAACAGGTAAACCAAATTATCAGTCTTTAAGTTTGGGTAGGTACTTTATTCCATCGGATTATCATAATATTCCATGGATCGAGGGCAGCAACTCAATATATGACACTGACTAAAATTAAATAAAGGCCAAATTTAAAAAAAGAATATATGGTTGAAAAAACAATTATACGTATGAAAATGTGCGCCATGTATTTTAACAAGCAGACGATTCTAGTACAAAGAGGAAATACATTAATAGCGACTTCACTAGGAGCATACCGGTGAGGAGTTTGAAACATTTCCACCGAAACTTTTCTATATGCGAAACGCTATTGAAAGCTTCTCATCATGGAGATTAACACCCGGGAAAATGCCCGCTCAAGGATTACCCCCATCGCGAGTGTGAAGTTGTCTTGTTATAATGCACCCCGCTAACAGGCAACATGGAAAAATTAATGCGTTCTAAACGCCACCCGGTCTGTCGGTGTTGGGAAAATACACCTGTCTACCAAACTAACTTTTAATTTATTTTCTATCTATTAGTTTATTTTATTGTATTGCATATGACAGTGGTTTAATATTTAATGACATTGAAATTTAAACTTTTGGCTAATCGCGGATGTGACAGCTTCGTTTCGCTAAGGCAGCCGAGATTTATTTCTGTAGGTGGATTCGAATCAAAACAAATAGTTACAACTACCATTATGTGACAGGGGAGAAGAAATAGGAAACATGTACATCAGGATTGAAACTCACTGACCAATCTTGGATAAGCATGGCAGTGGGACATTTATTGGCTATTATTAACATATAATTCCTATGATGAGGGCTTCTTGAGGTTTCATGTTTTAATTATTATCAGTATCACACATAAAGCATTGTATTTGTCTGCTTATGTAGGTATACGCAATCTTTAACAAACCTTGCTGCCTAATTTTCATTTATCTAATTCAGTAAAGCATTTATCTATTTAAAGACATTTATTAAAAAAATAAAATGGAATATTTAGTTTATTCTTGATTAAACGTTAATAAATTGGATCTTCCTATAAACACTGTAATAAAGTAAACAAGTGAAATTACTCCTAGATTCAATTAGGTTGGTTTTTAAACTTAATTTCCAGTACACAATTGTCATCAAAATGTAGAAATACATTGCTAGTTAAATCAGTCTCAATTTATTAATTTAGGAGTTGATACAGTAGAACTGTCCATTATAAAAATAATTTAAAAATGAAATAAACTTTGTTTCAATGAAAAATATTGCTAATTGAAAATGATTTATTCAAGACAGATATCAATATCGAAGCTGCGATAACTATACTGAAAAGAATGATTATGGTATGCAACATAAATACACATTTAGGTTTCATTATTAAAAACGGAAATTTAATTTTTTGACTATAGAATAAAAGAAAAGTAAGAACGAACTGCAGAACTGGTGCAAAATTGTTGGATAATGAAGCGATTGCTGCCCGGTTCTTTAGAATTCAACATCGGCACTGAGACGTTTGTGTACAACTAGACTCCAAGAAATATCTGCAATATGACTTTAATTAATTTACTCAGAATATTAATTCACCATCACATACATGTTCACCGTCTTTGATAGTGTTGTTGTGAATTGCGAAGTCACTAGCAGCGCACGTTCATTCTTAACCAAGAGGGTAAACAGCAAACATGTCAATGAACAGTAGAGTCATCCCCGCAGCTAACTAGATCTTTGAACGTAGTTTGGACTTCGGTTTGATCGTGTTTGCTCTCTGCTCACTAGTTAGACTGCCAATTGCGTATTGTTTCTTTGCGTTTCCCAGTCACAACTTTACTAACTAGTTGTTGGTTAATTATTAAAGTCATCCTAAATATAAGTAAGTATTGAAAAAAACCTATTAATAAGTACTTTTAAATGAATAAATATTTTTGACCTCTCCGTTCGTACATAAGCCTCATTTTGCTCATTAGTTGAAATAAAATATGCAATGGATTTGATTGCTGTAGTAGCAAATTAGTTATCAACCTATTTTTCAATTGATTATTTATCAGTCTGCGTGTAGTTAAGATATTTTCTATATATTTCATTATAGGAGAAACTTTTACGTTGGGAAAGCCTGTGTCATATACAAACATTCCTACCTCAGGGAGTGTTTTGTATGATAATATATCGATATCTCTATTAGGAGTTTCGATAATCACAGGCTCTAATAATTTCCTTTGTTCTACTACGCCATTACTTTTATTTATTAACTTTGATTGCATTTCTTCATATGGATATACAGCTTTTTGTGATTGAATGTTTTGTTTGTTGCGAAGATTGGATCCCTTGTCTTTAGATTCATGATTTAATATTTTGTTGTCATTATTGTTGCCTCTAGTATCCCAAATTTCTTTCTTGGAATCTGTCACTATATTTGGATATTCATGTAATAATTTTGACAGCAATTTATTATATTCCAAGTCAATACGGTTTACTGGTTTTGAACCATAAGATATTTCTGTTGATCCATCGCCATTTGTTTTAAATTCTTCTGCATTCGCTTGATATGTTTCTTCCTCGACCTCTAGAATTAGTTTCTTGTTATTTGTTGTATCTGAAAAAGTTACTTTGCGATACATTTCTCAACTTTGTATTACATACTTTGAAATTTTACATATACTCTAAGTACTCACTTGTGTCGTTTTTATATAGTTGCATTGCTTCATTTTCTTTCATTTGTTGCATTATTTTTTGGAATGCTTCTTTTATTTCTTCCGTATTTTCTAATCCTAGCGAATTTTCAATTATTACAATGATTAAAACTGAAACAAAAATAATTATACATTTTAAAATTATTTAGGTTATTTAGAGACATAAAATATATACGAAGTAAAAATACAAATATAAAGTATGATAATAATCGACGATAAGTATAAAATGTTATACACAAATTTATGTAATGTAAGCTTACTGAATAGGTATAACCTTTAATATAAGCAGAAATATACTGTTTAATACCAAATAGAACGCTGGATCGTTTTACACTCGATAGTAGTAGATACTTAGTTAATCGTTAACTGATATCTATTATCACGCGAATATCTCTTCACTGAAATGAATAAAATGTATTGATTGCTATAAACAGTTCTATTTCTAAGATAGTTTTAGTAGATATCATAAAGTAATTATTGTGACAAAAAATGTGTCATAAATAATTTTATTTAATTCACAAGTTATTAAACATTACTAAACCAAACGACACAGGTTATATGTACTAAATCGAAGTTATTGTACGTAAAATGATTTCGTAACAGAAAAAAATTAAGTATACCGCTGTGTCGACGTTTTTAATTACGCCAAACAGTTTTTACAAGTTATTGGATACTGCAAAGAAGCAATCTTGATTATCGTCGGCTTGTACGACATCAAGCGGCATCAAGTAAACAGCCCGGTTCGTGCTGCATTTCAATCGATTCTATTTGTATTTTATTGGAAGAGACTGGAACCGAGGCCAAACACCAAGGACCAAAGCTTTATATTTTATTGAGTTTTTTAGTGAGACTCACTCAATAGACCTTGATATTGCTGCAATAATGACGCCATTTAATTAGCTGAATATACTAACTACATTTTGAAATTATATATTGGCACCGTAAAAGTACGTACGTACATCACTGTGAACAGTGCACAAATAAGAAAATGTTTATTTTTTATAATATAAATTTATGTTCAACGGTAAAATAAAGGTTGAAGTTGATAATTATTTTTACGGTTGTCAATGACTTTAAACTTTGATTTACACTGAAACTAATTCTGCTTATCTGAAACGGTTACGATTATGGAATTAATCAGATTGAAAATGTTAAAGAAATAAAATAGGTAGACAGAATTACTGTCTTTAAATTCATGTTTAATCCATATATAAATATAACTGGATATTATAAAGACATACATACTTGCACCTATTGACGATAGAAACATAAAAAATTAAAAACTTCGTTTAAAAAAACCAACTTCAAAAACGAAAAAACTAAAATGTATAACATAACTTTATATATTTATTATTATATATATATATAAGTTTTTAAATTTTATTTGTTACTTTTTAGTGTCTAGCTATGTATGGGTGGACCTACGAATGGTGCCGCGCTTCTTAAAAAATATAGGTCCCAAGAACTGGGAACAAAAAAATGATCGTAAAATGAAAACTACTGGGCCAAACTATGTCAAATTTTTAGGGGACCACATGGCAGTTATTCCGCGTCGAACAAAAAAGAATCACGTAAATGGGATCATAAATCAGGGAGTTATCGGTGAACATACATAAAAAAGAGCAAGTAAAAAAAAAAGATCCAGACGAATTGAGAACCTCCTCCTTTTTTCGAAGTCGGTTAAAAAGTGATAAACGACGCATAGAATGAGATATGAAAGTATTAGAATCTAATGAAATATGTAATTTATAAACCATTTTAAAACCGTACGGTAAGCAGTAGTATCTGTTTACTATAATTAAATTGGACAATAAGTAAAAAACGATACATTAAAGAATCAAAAATGTTATATAATTAGTTGTATTAGGAATCCATAACTTTTCCATTTCAACCCTGGTCTAATTGAATTGGAAGCAGTTCTTGTCTATAACGTATAAAGGCTCTAGTGCTATTCTGTTATAATATTTACCTACAGGTGTAAGATGATGTATTATTAGTTTGTTCGTAGGCCTGTCTTGTAATTAAATACAAGTAAGCATAAGTTAACAGACTTAACACAATTTAGTTGAATTCCTTTATTCCTTTCCACTGTATGTAGCTATTATACCTACTATTTGTGAGTAAACTTAATCCAACACGAATAGTGACAAATGTCCACGAGTGGTACGGAATCTAGTGGTCATATCGACATATGGTTATTTGTTCACAAGCCACTGTTGGAATAATTGAGGTGTACATTTTCACTTTGTTCCGTTTCCATTCGATTAAAATCGTTGTACCTCACTTGTACAGTACCTATTCGGTGTTTACTAAACGATTTGAACGGTTCGACGGTTTGGACAACCGGTCGCTTGAATTTTTTACTCAGATTTTTATAAATTTGTTAAACAATAAGAAACATGGAGAATCATAACGAATTGTTTGAATCCATGCTAATTTTTAGATTTGAAAGTGAATCTGTTAGAATATTTGTTCTTCTTTTACTGCCTAACGAATCGATTATAGTAAAAAAATTACATATAGGTATATATAATATATGTAGGTACTATCAACATCATGGAGCGACATAGGTGTATTGTTTGCAAAATATGGTATTGTTGCTGTAGGATATGTATCACAAGTTAACACGAGAGAAGCTGCTTGAATAGTCCGTACCTAAGGTGCTCGAGGCATTAACGCCCACCTAACTTAAAACTTAATTTTTACCTTAAGTATTCATTACATGGAATAAATAATGCGATAAAAATGTTAAGCATAGTTTTTAGAACTGAAACATACTAGTTGAGTATTGTAACTATTTATAATTTCCATGCAAATAATATTTTTTAAGAGTTTTGTCTTGGGCGTTATTAAAAACACTGTGTTAATTACCGCCCGTTTAGTAAATAAAGCGCTGGACAGAAAAAAAACACGATTCGTGCTTATTGCCAAATAAAACATAACAGTTACATATAAACTTCTTTATTACAAACAAAGGGAATGAAATTAATTAAAATTTAACATAAAAACTACGAAACTTTTAGCACGCTTAAAGTAGTATGAATCATCGGGCTATAATCATTTCTAACAAAAAAAAATCTATATCAGAAATATACATTAGTACAAAATAACAGTATAAAAGGCGTTTTTTTTCAAAAACAGTAAGATTTGTCTAATCGATCATTGGGCGCTATTAGACGGTAATGACGCCCAAAGGTAGTGGGACCAACACATCCCTTAAGGTCATATTTAAAAAATAATTTAAGACAAAAGATTACTTTGATATTTATTGTCACACATTTATTATTTAAATTTAATTTCATAATAATATTTTATTGTTATAACATTTAACATTAAACACCTACGTGTAGGTCAATAGCGCCCACGAAGGGTAATAGCGCCCAACAGACGTTTGACTGGGCGTTATTGTTCTACTGGTCGTTACTGTAATTTTGAACATTTTTCTCTAAATTATTTTGCGCACAGTGAAAACGTTAGCAAAATATGAAAGTTAGTTACCTACACTGTAAATAAATGTAAAATCATACAAGAAATATAACAAAATAACGAATTATTTACAATTTCCTTAGGACAGATTTTGTAACAGCCGGGTTCGTTACTGAGCTTCTTGAACTACAGCGCGTCACGGTCTCTAATTGTGTGTTCTTTGTGCGCGTGAGCCGTGTCGCGGCTTACTCGAATAAAAGTACTACGTTTTATGTCGTTTGGGCGTTATTTAACAGAGGGCGGTAATTGCCATACCTACCTTAGTTTCAGTTTTTCTTTGCCGGAAGTCACGCGAGCCAAACACAAATTCGAATATACATATATCAAATAAGTAAAATTAATTTAATAAAAAAAAGCATCCGTTTGAGTTATATAAAAGGTTAGTTACAGGGTAGGTTGAAATATATTAGCTACCGGGTCCCACGAGTCGTCTGAGTACATTTTATGAGCAACTAATAAAATTTTTATCGTGTAACAGTAAAGAAGCAATCAGTCTGTTGGATATTGGCCTGTGGGTCCGTAAACACGTGCATTTTTATGTTCTTTCGCAGTCTCATAGATTTGTGTGCGAGTCGATTACTCGTATCGATTTTACTAAACCATTAATTAAATTCTACAATCTTCACATATTTTTTTTGTAGTGCGGTCAGATCAGCTTTCACTCTATCCTTCCAGCAATACTTGGGACGATCAACCGGTCGCCGACCAAATGGTCACCTCAATTATACTTCCTTCACTCTTTGATCCTTCTCTATCTCTTCTACATAACCGAGCCACCGGAGACGGTGAGATTCTATCTCACTAATTATATTGGACTTGGCCATGACGTTTTCTATTTCTTACTTGGATCGGACCCTCCAGCTACCATTTCCTCTTATTGTTGGAAACAAGATTTTCCTGAGAAACTTTCTCTCTGCAAGTAACAATTGGTTTTCCTCCTTTAGTTTCATAATCCAGACCTCACAGCCGTACACGAATATTGGTCTAATGACAATTTTATAGACGTGAATTTTAGTTTCCCTGTTAGAAGCCTGGACACAAACAGCTTTTTTAGCAAGGCACTGCGCAACGGAGGTATTTAGTTATTTTTTTATTATTGAAAAGTTGGCAAAGAGACAGATGGCCCAGCTAATGGAAAGTGGCTACAGTCGCCTATAAATCTTTGCAACACTAAGGCGCGAAGATAACTCGTTGCCAGCCTTCAGAATGGGATAACGGAAATGAGGTAGGGGCATGAGATTAATCCCGTGGATCCCTCCCTGTTGGTGAAATGGTATCCTTTTCCGGTGATGCCCTTTATGATAGCCAAGCGTAAGGATGCCACAGATGTAATACCTGTAGTTTAGTCCTGTGGCACCCGATTCACTGAGTAGTGTGACGGTCGACCATCCCCCATCCCTCCGTTCGGAGGCTGCGGTGGGCATCCGGCCGATCAGGAATCCCATACATTCCTCGGTGCAAAGCCTTCCCTTCAGGACCGAGGGTGGTGTCCTAAGTAAAGACATTCCCCTGCACCATAAAAAAGGGGATAAGATTAATTCAATCCTCGTCTATTCTCTAAAGCTTCCAAGCACTGTTTTTGATATAAATTATGTATATGTGTCTTATGTGAACCACCGCACGTTTTAGTATCAAAATTTAGTATGTAGATATGCTTATGCATGTCTAACTTTGGAATTAACGTTTTTTTTATGTTATATTATGTATGTATGATATTATAAACTTCCATTATATAGTTATAAAATGTTATTAATTATTTGATTTTTATTATACTTAGTAAAAAATTGAAAACTAAAAATCTCAACAACCTGAGAACGTTACCTAACGTTTTATTATTTTGAAACTAGATTCAAAATTGAATGTAGTTAGACAAAATGCGGTCTAGACGTTTAAAATGAGCACTTCCAGGTAATTATGAACCTAAAATACAGGAATATACTGTTGTGGTTTAGGAAATAAATAGGTAATATAAAGACATTAAAATATAATTCAAAATAATACGTATTTATTAATTTTCTAATCCAGCCATTGGTATATAAATAAATGAATCCAGCATAATATGTAATTTTAAAAAAAATTAAAGGGTTATTTACCTATACTTTTATCGTAACTTCTTCATTTGTCTACTGCAAGCATTTTTACCGTATGATTTTGCTTCCATTTTTGGGGTTTCAATATCTAAAGTAAAATGGAATCCTTATGGTCTTACTTCGTTATTCGTCCGTCATACTAGCGTAGTAACTCTAATAGGTCGTCCCCTAACTCTTCTCCCTTTCATCGTGGTTTTTAAAACAATCCTCAAAAAATAGTGACTTCATTTAGAATGTTAATTTTCTGTACTAATATTATAGATACAAAAGTGTGGATGAATGTTTGTTGCTCAATCACCTTAAAACGGCTGAACAAATCTGGATTAAATTTAGCACAAAGATAGATCATATTTTGGAACATCAAATAGGGTACAAGGGAAAATGTAAGGTTCCCGTGAGATAACACTAACGCGAGTGAAAGCCCAGGCAAGAGCTAAAGCTAGTCATTTGTAAATAAATTGTAAGGTGCAAAAAGAAAGAACTATCAGCAAAATGTTGTTTATAAATAATTGTAGTTACTGTTGTGATAACACTGGTTATGCAAACGTGCTATAGAGCTGTGTAGTGGATCACACCGAGATCCCGTCAACCTCGGCACAATCACGCACGGCCCTGCGACGGTTTGACTAGGCATTACGGACATAACTAATATGTTTGTGAGTCTCCCGGGCTTATGTCAACACTCGAAGTTCGCTATGGTGATCATTTATCTTTTCCCCGGTGAATTGCAGGATGTTTATAAAGGAAATAACATTGGTCTATGAATATGTTTAGGTTAAGACATTGGCATTGGGGATATCGACAATGACGTCAAAGCCCGTATCTCAGTAGCTTAGGCCAAGTGACGTGGCGTGACAAATGTCATTTGTGACCTCCAATTGCCGGTTAAGTTAAAGGACAAGTCAATAAATCCATTATAAGACCTGTCTTTTTGCATGGCAGGGAAGCGTGGCGACACAAGCAAGAGCTGCTTGTCACGGAGATGAATATGTTGCGATAGATGTGTGGATTGACGCGGAAAGTCTTTATCTTCGTGATACAGCAGAGAAACTGCAAGAGTGTCGCTTACGCTGGTACGGCCACGTTTTACGGACACTGTGTATGTGTGTGTGTATGGGGAGTACAAATGTCTAGCCATACCGCCTCCGCTAGGTCCTGGTCGAAGAGGAAGCCCCCAAGAAATGCTGGATTAACGTGGAATAGAAAAAGTAGGAAAGTGGACCTGGGCGCTGGACGCGGTCTCTGGATTCCAGAGAAATTGAAAGAAACCCTCGAAAATTGTTAACCGACTTCTTTGTTACACGATATCTTCATTAATTGTGGGGTGATTTTCAATTCTTTTTCTTTATTCGTAAGCTCCCGAGTTGATACCGTATGGTTACCAAGTCAGGATCTGGTGAATGGATGCCAGGGCAAAGGAAAGTAGCCTTCATTAACGAATGCCGAGTTCCTACATTCTTCGGAAAAAAACTTATATGTACAACTTACGCGTACCAGTATTACATTTTCTACAGGCACTTCATTTTTTGTATGCATATTTTGCGATTTCTGCTCAATGGTAGGGCGATCTTCAATATGATTCTTTATTCGAAAGAGTATACTCCCGAGATAGTCGCCAACTAAAAAATAATCATTACCAAAAAAAAACTGACTTTACACTTTATTTTTTAGTTTTTAGTTTGAACTAAAAAGCAAAAAATTAATATTTAATCAACTACTTTCTACAACATCTTGAAGATGTAAAAATTACTATATTTTGCAAATTTGTTGTTGTTTTTTTATGTTCTACTTACTTGGTACCGAGTTGAAGATGTTGTAGAAAGAAGTCAGTTAAATATTTATTTATTGCTTTTTTATATAACAACGGATTTATTATAACATTATTTTGACAATCAACGCTAATAGGTACTATACAACAATATAATTGCACAAAATGCCCAGTTCTAAAAACCGTAAAACAATGTTCCAACTTATAATAGTGTGTTCGATGCAATTGGCAGCTAATTCCTTGTTGCCATAACAATGTTCATTGTGACAAATTTTTAATCGATTCTCTTTAACCAGAAATTTCTTTTCAATAAGCAAATTTCAAAGTTACGTTCAGTGCCAATGCACTTTTTTTGTATAATTATAAAGCCAGTCAATTAAGTTCAATAAATTAAGGGTACCCACTCTATCTTATCAAATATAGGTGCATGGCAATTATACTTTTATGAAAAAATTGATCTCCCCGATATTATAAGGTAGGTACAATCAACTCAATCATCTATACATATAATAAAATTGTAGAGGTCAAATTTCTGTACAATGAAAAAAAATGCTAAAAACCGAGTCAGGGGGATGTAAGAAGTGAAATAAAACTAATTTCGTTTTTTTTTCAATTTTTTTGTTTCTCTGTTTGTATATCTGTTTGTACCGGCTAATCTCCGAAACGACTCGACCGATTTACATGAAATTTTGTATGGTGGTAGCTTATATCCCTGGTCAACATATAGGATACTTTTGATCCCGAAAAATTAAAGAGTTCCCGTGGTTAAACAGCTTTAATTACTTAAACAGCTTATAACAGACAGAAATTATTTTCCCTGCAACGTAACATAATAGAAGCGGAGATTTTGACAGGGTGTGGTGTCGGTGAGAGAGTTTTATTTTATAAAATATATTAATAATAATATAAAACTGATAAGTTTGTTTCTTTGTTTGTTTGCTTGAACACGCTAATCTCAGGAATTACTGGTCTGATTTGAATTTTTTTTCAGTGTTTGATAGCCCTTTCATTGAGGAAGGTTATAGGCTATATACCATTATGCTAAGACCAAAAGGAGCGGAGCACCAATGAAGAATGTTTCAAAATCGCGGGGATTTATTAATTTACTTTATTTTTTAAACTATTCCACGCGAACGAAGTCGCGGGCAGAAGCTAGTCTATATATAAATTTTAAGTGCCTGAATGTGATTTCTAAATATATACAATCGTTCCTAGAATATTTGTCTGTAAGAGTGTTCGAAAGTTTATCTCGAATAGGTTCCAAAACGACTCAGCGAATTTCAGTGAAAATTTTATGAATTAAAGTAAGAATTTTAATTATCGTTTATGTTCCATGTCGATCGATATGTTGCAGGGTTCTGAATCAATGAATTATAAATTTAATGTCCAAGTCCAGCAATAACATAATGGCGGCCACAGGTAGTAGGTACTTAACCTACCTATTTAATAATTGTGTAATTGTATATGAATATCTCACATGTGAACGCACAAAAGAAGTAGCGAAGTGTAAATACTTTTCCCATTTCGTGGAAATGCAAAATTAACAGACCGTTGCGGATACGAGTGTCATAAAGGCGTTATATTAAAGTACTCGGTTAGGCATATAATAATATTGCAGACGTGATGTGGTAGCATCCCAATTCTTGGCTCAGTCCGTCCGTGTCGCAATAAAACTCTTCCAGTTATGAATTAATAATATGCATATGTGATGAACTCACGGCGAACGATATGAGTGCTCGAAACTTAGACGAACTTGTCAAACTTTTATCATTCCGGATTTATGATAATTAAAAACCGATGAAATTTTCTGAGTAATGTGAATAGTAAATATATGCGTAAGTGACATGTAAGATTACACAATAATTTTGTAGTATAGTAATAAATAAAGATTGTCACTATATATTGAACTTTGAGTTACTTTGAAAACTTCTTCTGTAATAATATTACAGATTTAAGCTCTTTCATGCAGATGTGGTGATGGGCTTAATGCGTTTATCCGTGCAGGAACGGAGAAAGAATACAATTTCCTGCGACCGGGCGGCGTGTCGTAAAAGGCGACAAAACAACCCACAGCCGGGTGGTAGGGCATTTGCCCGACTGGATGGCTACCGCCCCTGGTCTAAAGTATGTCGCCATAACAACATTGAGTTGTGTTCTGGCGTTAGTGACCAGGTTCCAGTCTCCCTTAAGAGAGCAGTGGCGCATTTGGAGCACCTTTAGTGTTACAAATGTCCATAGGCGATGATAACCGCTTTCCATTAAGTGGGCCGTCTGCCTGCTGAACTCCTGCAATAAAATAATGATAATAATATGTGATATTGTTCATGATGTTAAATATTGACAGATAACGTATGCATATATTTGTTTATTTTATTTAATGTCCTATACAAACAGATTATAATCAATTAAAGTTACATTAATAAGTAGGTACATAGTATTGAGCTAGACTGTAACCCAAAAATATACACAAAAAAGATACAAATAGAAATTAGGTTATGGTTTAGGAAGTAATAGCAATATATAAAAAATAAAATATTATATGTAAAAGGGGAACATCAAAACATCATAACTGTGTTTCAATTCCGTCAAAGTGCACAAGTTGTTGTTTTGCCATTGGAATTAATTTCATAAATAATTAATATGGCATATTTGGACTGCTGAGTGGACGCAGATGGAAATGCATTCGACAAATTGACTGATAACCGCAGTCGGGGAAAGACTAAGTACCTGCTAATGATAGGCCGATTGATGCTTTTAATTTCCACGACTATACCGAGTGGCAGTGTTTGAACGATCCATAGCTTATTAAAGATTAAGGTCCCATTTGACAGGGTGTGCAATGCGTAAGTACCCTTAGGCCCAGTTCACACGGCATTGTACTGCACGTTTTTTTGCAGTATACGTCTTAACGAATAAATAGTGGCGCATACAATGTACATAGAACCATTCACACGTCGTTTGTACTGCAAAAAAACGTATACTGTTGACACGTTTAAACGAATACGCAACGGACTTGTCAAGCAAATCGAATGAACTTGAACGTATTCGGCTTGCAGTGGCGTATAGTATAGCTCTGTCTCGTTCACACGGCACGATGTTCATACGTTTTTAATCGAATACAGATGGCTAATTTCATTTTAGTACTAGCTTTAGCATTTATTTACCATTACCTCATATTCGTATTTGTTTTCGGTAGGCTTGAATTTTCCAGTCGATTTAATAGGTTTTCAAAACTTTCAATAGACATCCGAAAGTAATTAAAAAACATCTTTTCATCGTTTCAAGTTTATCGTATAACTTATCAAATAGTTTAGTACGCCCTGATTCTTCATTTATAGGATGCACCCAAAACCTGCTCTGTCGGCGGCGAAACCGTTGGCGCCTTCGATTATACCAATATAAAAGGATAACCAAGCGTGGATCTATCACTGACGTCTACTCACTGTGACAACTGTGTGAAGACAGCAGCTATTCGTTTTTTACACGAATGAAAATCTACCGTTTGAACACCCGGGTGATTATGTTAAAAAACGAATACAAAAAACACGTGCAGTACAATGCCGTGTGAACCGGGCCTTAGGGTACTTTCGCGTTGCACAAAATGTTTTTAGATGTATAAACCTGTAATGATTTATAAACAAAATTGTCATTAAAATTGTTTTTAGGTACAAAGTATTATGATTTGACAAGAGATATTTGAATACATGGTCTTTTAAATGAGCCTTTTTTTATTGTACAATGTGTTACTTAGCCGAATAATCCTATATTAAGTCCTATACAACAGAAGGTCCAATTACTATACTAATTATTAATATAATAAATGCGAAAGTAACTCGTTCTGTCTGTTCTCATGATATCTTCTTTATTGATTCCAGGTTTAGTGGGCGTCATCAGGGTAAAATGCGAGCATAAAACACAATGGCCACGGTTTATACACTTTAATTTAGATTTAATCGACATTTTGACATAGTTTAGACCGAGGAGCGGGTCCAGGGCACCGCTCATACTTCCAGCTTCAATACTTTCTTTAAAATTCTCAAAGGTCCAACTCTACCTGTTGCCACCAACCAAATGTGCCACAAAAACTCCTCCGTCTACCGAAGTAGATACTACTCAAGTATAGAGGGCGTCTGACCCCGCTCGGAGCCATATGCTCTGCTCTGATTGGTCGTTTATTAAATTACAATATTCATAACTTTTATTAGGTTAGAACGATCTTTAAGTTATATAAATATTTAACAAATCAAATTAAATTAAATTAAGAATTTTAGAAGTAATTAAAATGTAAACAAATGATATTGTGCGTTATACATCCAAACAACAATCCATCCAATTATAGCTTCCCTCCGACACACACACACATATATATATATGTGTATATATATATATATATATATATATATATATATATATATATATATATATATAAGTATTTCTTGGATGAACACATTTTTACTAGTGGAGTATAAATCGGTTTTGCTGTACATTAGTTTAAATATAGTTATAAACCAAAAATCGATCGAATAGTTTTGCGGTATAAAATGAAGTGAATCTTCCAGGGGAAATAGCACTAACATAAAAATGTAATGAAACTTGTATTAGCGCCTGCTTTTTATAAAAGAGGCACGCACTAGAGGTCGACGCGCCGCGCAGTCGTGGGATAAACTCTAGTATTCATATAATATCAAGATACACATTAAGGTGCTTATTATATAATAAGCCACATAAGCCTACCCAGCATCTACTTAGACTAGTATACGACATCGACCCACAACATTACCATGACAATTTATCGATAGCTCTGTAATAAGTTGGTTGACTGTACCACAATTATTGTATTCAGCTTTCGTTATTCGCTTAAAAAGGGCACTGAATAAAACAGTTGATGTTTAAAATATAATGCATTGTATATATACTTTTCAAGTATAACAAACGATGAATTTTTTAATTAAGTATATTCGGTTGTAACAACGATTGTTTGACTACCTAAATAATTTGTCGATTGTCAGCGCTAATCAACACTTATTAAGCATATTGATGTTTCAGTCGGAGTGTTACAATTACTCTTGTTTGCTGTTGTGACAATCATATTTTCTCAATATTGACAACCGACAACTAGTGACAAGCGTTGCATTGCATTAATCTGCGAGCCGAAGTGGAATAGACCGATACTAACCCATTAGGCTCGCTTAATATGTAATCAAAACTGCTTTGTGATTGCAACGTTTACATTGCGTATATAGTATAATCTATCTACTATACTACAATATTATAAAATTGTATAAGTGTAGTCTTATGTGTTTTAGATTGTTTGTGTTTGTCGTTTGTTCCGGATTCACGTAAAAACTACTGGGCCGAATTCGATGCTGTTTTGACTGATTGATACCAAATTCCCGGACATAAAATCTACAATACTTTATATCCCGTGAATCCCACGGGATTTTTTTTGGAAGCAGTTTAAAGGGGTCTGGTTAAAAAAATTGGATTCCGATGTAATTTTTCCGCTGATCAAGCAAATTGTCTGTTATAAAATCTGTAGTACTATATATTTCGGAAATATCGCGGGATTTTTCTCGGGAGTGGTTACACGTTGTTAGAATACGCAAAAATTAGCTCCGTAATTAAATCCGTCATACATCCAGTCATCGCAGCAAACAACGGGGAACTGGCTAGCGCTTTTTTTTAATTGGACTTGATTTTATGTTGTAGGTCCGAAAACCTTACAACTTTACCGGGTTTTCGAAGCAAGGCGCTTTCCTGAAAAGGTGCTCGAGCCCGGGAGGCAACTTGTTCGAGGGAGTTCCCTAGGGGACTTTACCTCGGCTGGACTATTGCCATAAGAGGGGGAGGAATCTAATGAGGCCGACTAGAGCGCGACAACAATGCACTAACTGAAAACGGGCGTTGGGTGATATGAAGCCCGAGGGCTGGCCAGCACAACGCGGGGGCGCCTCAATTACTAGGTAATTCTCGCTCGCACATCATCCGTCTCGCCCACAGATTGTGCTATGTATTGTACTAGCTGTACGACTTATTTACATTTGTATATAAGATTACCGTTTCCAAAATAAATAAGTTCATTTCATTTCTCATGAGCACTCGATAGTGCATACTACTCTCTGCCATCTGCAGTATTTTTTAACCTCCGCCTTTCGCTGCTACAGATCTATACTTAAAGGCTTATTTTTGGGTGCATGTTTAAATTAAAAAGTTTACTATGATCCAACCTTATTGTTTTCTAAGTAGGTAAGCCTTGCAATAATTTTTAAAGCCAGTGATAGAAGTTTACATATAAGTAATAGTAAGTACTTATCTAAACAGATTCCGATTAAAGCGATCCCTATTATTAATATTGGAGTTCTAATTTTGAAGTATATATTTGCGTGCAGCAGGTATATTTTATATCATCTAAACAACATGTCAGTTAGACCAACGGGTAAATTTTAATTGAATCGTTTGCGGATGTGTTAAAATGTAGTTGTACAAACAAATTAACCGGAGGTGGCATTGGAAAATCTGAACAAACACTGGAAATAAACTGAATTCAAATTTGACATAGACGCACATAATTATAGACAAAACATTTGAAATCGTTTGATAAATACCTACACAGTTATATTTTTTTATCCATGAACTTGATAAGCTATTGAAAATTGATTTAATTTAATCAATTTGGCTAATGTCCCTGCCACACCTGCGTTAGTGTTAGTAACTGGGATAATATGCGACTTAATTATAGCTTTAAAAATTGACACCGGTCGTTAAGAATGTTGCATCACGAATAACGCCTTGGAGCCTTAGCGTCATCTGTGTGACACTGTCACTAACATTTACATTATCCTAGGTGTAGTAAGAACATAAGAAATACACATTGTAGATTTCCAAAATATAATTATAAAATCCATCCCAGTAGCATCCACACCGAAGCAAATAAATTAGTTTGATTTTGAAGGAAATAACAATAAAATCGTTAAATAAAATGGAATCAGGAATTCAAATTATGATATTTACATTATTTATAGTGAATAATGTAAATATCATAATAATAATAATACACATATATATATATATATATATATATATATATATATATATATATATATATATATATATAGTCATGTAAATTGGTATGTTTAAGTTTTTTCTTTTTGATAAACTTGTTTTTTTACTTTCGTCTTCGAGTCAATGTTGTTTGAAAATATCCCGCACTCCTCGAATTTCTAAAATCGAGTTTGCACTGAAAAGCCAGAACGTGTGTCGAAATGTGAGGTGTTTGAAAACAGCCAGCTCATACATACAAAGAACAAAAAACAATACAAAATTTTACCTTCGTGTGACGAAACAAGCGAGTTTGGGAACAAAAACTATTAATGTAGAGGCTCTCACGGCCCGCTGAGTTGTCGGTGCGTTTCGTTTGATAATTTCCGTGTACAGTGGGCTTTAATCGAATGACCAGTGCACTCTGCCCTCGGGCTCCCCCTACCAGTTAGTGCAATAAAAATGTTCACCTTCATTATCGCTGGTTACTTGAAGACTTCGGGAGTCGAAAGTTTCTTATCTGTATGTATAAAGACGCGATACGAGCCCACAATCAGTTCAGAAACTAGAATTTTGGTGTACTTACACTATTATGTAACATGCAAATTAATATAAGTATTACGGCGACCGAGGGTAGAACTTTCTGCCAATGTAGGCCGGTCTCGACTTTTATAAAAAGGTAGAAGATTCTGGAAGGAAAAGGCAGGGACGAATACATTTCAGAAAGGGATAGACGTTAAAGAAAAGTTCGTGACGGAAAACACAGATATAGATAGATGTTTGAAAGGGTTAGAAATTAGATGAACGAAAGTTCTGGAATAGAAGGTTCCGGAAGAAAAAGACAGAGATAGATAGATAGATGTTTAGAAAGGGACAGATAGTAAATAAAAGAAAAACGAAAAGAAGATTGAAATTATGCGTTCCAGAAGATTCTTCCGGGTATATAAGCAGCGTAAGGCGTGCCCTACCGAGTACCGAGTACCGAGTTCCGGCTCCGGCGACGGTGGTTGAATGGCTATATAATTATACATTTGTTACTCGTAGGCAGTCGTAGCAGGCAAAAGATCACGTAAGTAAATTTTATCGTGCTATCGTTCATCTATCTCTATTTATTATGAAGCAATTCATGCGTAACTTTCCTAAATGCTATCAAAGAATTCTATAACATTGCCTGTATGCCAGTCTTCGTATATATAAAAAGATATATTGGGGCTATAAGTTCCTCCCCGGTTCCCAGGAACTACTTACCCCAATTCCTAAAACAATACCTTCAATCATACCTAAAATACTTATGACAACTTTTATTTTATTTTAAGTATGCAAAACTACAGAGAGAAAAATCCTTTGAAACATTGTTGCATCACGCTGCAAATGTTGTTATCATGGAGGGCAAAGCTGTTAAGACTGCAACAATGGAACTCAAAATTTAACACATGACATGAATTGGTTTGTAATCAAATTAAAAACTGACAAGCTTCCTGCCATTGGTTAGGAAGCCAGGCTAATTGAAGTTATATTTCTATATAGGATTTGTTCTGTCACGAAAAACCGTTACGGCCGCGTTAAAAGGCGCATAAGTTTAGAGTAGATTATGGTTTTTTTTTAGTTCCGGATCAAATTCAGTTTTTTTGTTAGATAAAATAAAATATGTTGAAATAAAAAATGCATTCATTAAAATGTACCTTACCTAACCAAATCATAATTTGCAGAAAACCTGCGAAAAATCGAAATGTGCGTTGGGACACATAGTGGAAAAACGAATCGCAACGCACAAGTGGCAAAACGAATGGCAACAAAATTTTAACTTGATGTTTTATGGGCAGGTTTTTTTTTAGTTTGGAACATGAAAAAAAGTCAGCTAACTACGTTTTAAGGTGTTCCTTAATATACTTCGGTCATTTGCAGGGAGAAGTGTGAAAACATGCTTATGAATGAAGTAAAATTTTGTTTGAAAAATATTCCCCTTTATAGCACAAACGTGCATATTTAACAGATATAATATAAATGAATTTTCACTAATCGTCTATCTGGTGCTCACCAGATATTTATTATAAGTTAAAATATCTCAATTATAATGTATTAATTTAAATTAAATTACCAGCACTTACATATTGACAATTGACAATTTTACTGACGGTGATTTAGGAGCTATTTACTATTTGTAGTTTTTATCTCTTGTAGGTAAATAAAGCTATATATATTTAGATATTATTAGTATAGGTAAATATTAGTAAAGGTAAAAATTATGTAAAATATATTCAAATTCAAAAGTAAATAAGAAGAATAAAATATATTTTATAATCAATAAAAAAAACAAAGAGTCATAACATAAAATAGAATATTCTTTATTGCACGCGAGAAAACAGTACACATGAGTTAACAATCATTTAACTAGTACAAGGTAGTCTTATCTCTAACAGCGATTTCTTCCAGACAACCTTCTGGTGATAATTATAAATCTATATATATAGAAATCAATTGCTGTTCGTTAGTCTCGCTAAAGCTCGAGAATGGCTGGACTGGTTTACCTAATTTTGGTATTGAATTATTAATGGAAGTCCAGGGAAGGTTTAAAAAGGCAGTAAATATGAAAAATGCTTGGAATGTATTAAAAACAACAATTTCGCATTCCCTTAGAAACTATTCCTACCTATCAAACATTTGATGTTCGTCCCGTAGCAATCAATTAAACATAAGTCCTTCAGAAATCAAATTAAATTTAAAAGTGAAGTTTTTTTTCATTTTTGGTTTTGAATGTCAAACGTTTGATGTTCGTTACGGTTAAGTTTTGACCACATTTTTTACTAAAGTTGAAACATTCTGCAATTATCATTCAGCTTTTTTATTTATTGATTCTGAGGCGGTACAAAGTTTGACGGGTCAGCTAGTTTATAATAGTGAGTCGGTATACAGCGCGCATAGCAATGTTGCTACGCACGCTACAACAAACATTGCATATACGTACGTATGTACGCATATGCAATGTTTGTTTTATTTAAGAAAACCAATTTTACTCTGACAACATATTGTTATAATCTAAGCAGAACAATTTACCTCAAAGGTGGAACAACTTGCCCCAAGCGGGGCTTAATGTTCTTCTCCAAAATTTGATAAAAAAATATACTTATTGTGTTTTATTAGTTATATATAATTTAATAAAATATATTTTAAGTCTAGATTGAAAAAATAGAAATTACAACACATAATAACTGAAATCAGATAGGAGGCTAAGTCTAGGTGTATAGAGTATGAGAGATATAAACATTGTTAAATATTATATAATATTTGATGGTGAAGGGTAAGGGAAGTTTTGGCGACATTTTGAATGTCTCAGGAGAAGAGTTTAGTCTTAAATGACCTCAAAAATAAGCATCATTGATAAATTAGGTACCTTACTAGAAAAAGAAGAATATCTAAAGATTTTAATTGAAAACCAGATTTTTTATATTTCTCTAAGCATATATGTAGTGTAGTGTACATATAGGAGAAAAAAGACACTATTTTAAGTATCTTTAAAATTTCCTTTGAAACAAGCCTAGCCTTTCAACTCTCAATATGTATTTAACCATTTTTTGATCAACTTAAATTATTACGTCATGTCAAGCCTACCTAAGTCTCGAGGTAAATCCTGAAAGACTGGTAAGTTTTAAAAACGCTCGCATCGTTTCAAAAATTACGTTTCATACCAGTTATATTAATATTGGCATCTATATTATCTATTCCTGTTGACTAACCTAAAATAAAACAGTTAGAGCGGGACAGGTCGGCATCGAAATTAAGCCCCACGGCAAGTCCGCATCCGTCGTAATAAAACACATGCAAAGTTTTTCTTTGCCAAGCGCAGAGTGGCCGCAGCAAACGGAAGTGAAGCAACAGGCTTGATTAAAACACGTGTTTACGGAACGCACACCGCCCCGGACAAACGCAATAATGCGGACATGAGAGCCGCTGGTTAGCGCTCATCCGATCCACAGATACGATAAACCGCTAGGGAATTGTATTAATTGAAGTTAACTTCTGCACTTCTTAGATTATATGTAAGATTTTATTGCAGTGCAGTTAATTAGTTGGGAATGCTCAGTGGATTTTAAAATTCTCATTACCACTGGTGGGATATTTATATCATCAGCCCATAAATATCGTTCAATTGATAGGTTTGGTCATTCAGATTTAAGGAACGGGCGGTAGTTATATTTTCGTGAGTTTGTTCAAGAGACATTAATGGATTCCATCTATCGGCATTCTCAAGGTTTTTTCGCCTTCAAGATGTGATAATTAGAACAATTTGCACATTACAGAAAAACTAACGCCGGTCCGGACTCGAGCCCATGCTCAACCATGGAATGGTTGTGGACGCTATAGCCACTAAGCTAACTTCACTACTCCTCTGAATTCTTCAAGGTTTTATAATATTTATATCCGGTACTTGATAGGTATTTCATGAAATGTTAATCATGAAATACCTATCAAGTTTCATGAAAAACAGCGAATATGCAAGAACTGAACAACAAATTCACACATTCTTATATGTCTATAATATCCATACTACTACTTATGGATATTATAGACATTGCATAATAGGATCTAAAACCGCACCTTCGTATAATATGCTAAACCCACATCAAAGGCATCCTGGTGTTCGGATAACTCGCAACTCTGCGCATTTTTACGTCTGTAAATTATAGTTTTACGATCGAAAATCATTTTTATGTTTTCGGAGGAATTTAATATCACGCCAGCTATGCTCGGCACATTCGTTCTTTTATTGCGCTGTAATTTTATTGTTTTCTCAATTTTTATTAACTATCAACCACCTACTTAGGTTTCTGTTATATGAGATCAATAGATTTTGACTTCTCGACACGAAGAATAGTGCTCACAATTTTATTACAGAATAATAAAGTTATAACATAAAGCAGGAACACAATAACGGGAATGCCTTAAAGATAAACTTACAAAGGAAACGGTTTTATAACAGAAAATTACCTATTTATAAACGTTAAATGCACACCACTTGCATGTTTTTATAAAATTCTCAAAGGAGTGTAGTTTGTAAAGCTTGAAACCGCTTTATTTGCTCTTAGGGATCAACACGACGCGCCTTGAGATAACTCGTTTTTGCGTATACAGATTCATTAATGTTTCTTCAATTAACACTGCGTAGAAATCTGTTTAAATGGCAACCAAATTATACCTTAGAAAGCATTTTTGGTGTTCAAATTTGATAGATAAGTTAATTTTCTACTTCCGATGAAAGCATTCTATAATTTTATAGATACACTGAATTATATGATATTCGAAAAAAAAATGTTTTGCTTGTTTTGGATGTTAACATGTCAAAATAATTTTACTCGTGGAAATTTAACGATCAAGAAGCGCTGAGGAATTTAAAAATCAATTTACTTTGCTACTATTGAATTATGAATCTAATGAACAAATGACTGATATTCATAAAAATTTAAGAGGGTCTTTCGTCGAATGTAGGTAGATATATTATTTCATTTCCCTTTGAAGAATAAAACAATTACAATAGTTTTTTTTTGTGAAAGTAATAATATGTCAACAACAGTGCCAATTTAAACCCAATGTAATCAATTACTCACTTAATAAGGATTCTATAACTTTAAATTCCCCGTTAATTTCTAAATTATGACTTTCTGTTCTTAGGGGGCATGAATAACGCAAGTTTCACCTAAATGAACATTATTCATTGTAACACTATACAATTTATTAATTTAAGTATAAGGTACGATGGGCACAACTGATTTATGACCCACTTTGCTAATAATTCCTTTAAAACCGTCAAAATAGTAAGGTTTATTATGTGTGTTGCACTTATGACGTTATAAACATTAATAAAAATGCATCACTAGCCTCAGAACTACGCAATTTTAAACTTTGTTATCATTGTACTAGATATGTTTTAGATAAAACAGTAATGATTTGAAATAATTTGAATCTCGAACTGAAATCTGCCTTATAATTCTAACTCTTTTCATTATAGAAAAAGTATTATAATTTTAAAAATAAAATGTCATTCTGAAACAGAGTATATTTCTGAAAGTATATCAGAAGTCAAGTAAAGTCAATGAGAAAAAAATTAGAACTCAATATCTAAGAATTAAATATTTATTTAAATTGTATAATGGGTAGTCTCGCCGAACAAAGAGCTCGGATTGTAGTGCTCAGTGAGGAAGGCTATGGCATTCGAGAAATATCACGAGTGTTAAATATAAGTTGGAACACAGTGAGGACATGGATCAGACGGCACGCTGAAGAGGGCATTCTTGAAGATAGACGAAAACATAATCATGGCATTCGTCGAATAACAAACCAACAAAGTACAGATATGCAGCACCATTATGAAGAACATCCTTTTTCTCGTACCCAATATTTCGCGGCAGGTTACGACGTTTGTTTACAGACCATAAGAAATCATTTACACCGTATTGGACTGCATTACCGGCATTATGCTAAGAAAGTACACTTAACGAATGCACACAAAACTGCAAGATTAAATTTTGCACGTAATTATTTAGACTTTGACTGGACTAATACCATATTTTCAGATGAAAAATCATTTAGATCTTTTCAACATGGTCGCTTAACTTTGGGGCGTTATAACAATACGCGATACACAGAGAATCACATAGTACCCAATCAATTATCTGGTCGAATTTCAGCTAACATGTGGGCCTGGATGGGTACCGGGGGTATAGGTGAACTTGTCCAAATTTCTCCTCGTCAAAACGCATTAAACTATGTCGATTTGTTGGAAGAATCAATGTTACCGACAATGCGAATAGTGTACCCACTTGAAGAAGTCCCTGTATTCTCCTACATTCACAATTGTCGAGTACATACCGCCAGAATTGTCTCGAACTGGCTTACCCAGCATGAAGATGAAATTACTCTAATTCCATGGCCATCTAGGTCACCAGACCTCAACCCAATAGAAAATTTATGGGGTTTGATGGTTCAAATGTGGGATAACAGAAACGAGAGGACAAAGGAAGCAATTGAGCAGTACTGTAATGAAATTTGGAATTACATGAGGGGAACCGACATCTGCAATCTTCTAATCGGGTCGATGCGTAATCGACTATTAGACGTCATTGAAAACAATGGTGCTTATACCCGGGTTTAGGTTTAAGTAAAGTAAAATGAGTGCCACTTTGAAATACAACCAATTAATAAAATTAAAAAAATAATTTTTTTTCTTCCACATTAATGTTGTTAATGTTTTATTTTCTTGTGTATTTCTGCTACCTAACGTATAACGATAACCCTAATATCTAATGTTGTATATACAAAAGGTTTGGCCTGTGTCACCTTTGGCTTGTCGATTTATGACCGGTTATATAGAGATTACTTCAAATTTTAATCGTTAGTAAGGCAAATAAACGGTCGGTAAGATATAGGAAACGGCACTTAATCCAACATACTTAATGACAGACATAGTAATAGCACGTAATAGCATTTGTCAGATGTTACACGAGTATAGACGAGTCTCTCCGATCTGTTTAATACAACGTAGTCAGTAACTGTCAATGTCTAATAACATGATAACAAGTTCGTTACCAAGGAAATGTATGTTCAGGCGAATTTCAACCTAATTGTATTTCACGACTGTAAGAAAATGACCTTATGGTGGGTCATGTTTCAATTTGTTTGATTGTACATTGTGGAATAAGGTATTGGAGCTGGTATATTTTATATTTTTCAATATATTAATACTCAGGCCGAAGGACTCGTTTGTAAATCATAAACTTCTTATAAAAGCAGGTAACTTAGCAACCAATAACAAATAAACAAATTCTATAATACTTCATCCTTAACGTCGTATTTTTTTGTAATTGGACTTTATTTCGCCAAATATATCTATTTGTACTATAAGTATATTTTAATAAATATTTTAGAGTCATGGATAACAGTAGAACCATAGGAATATCTCCGAATGCAGAGTGTTTGAAAGGAGTTGTATCGTGTCAATGTGAATTGGGTCGTGAAAAGTTGCTCACTGCCCCACCTTACAAACGCGTGCCCTCTTCAGATATCGAAGACACAAAATCCAGACACCAAACGGCTCCATGTGCAAGAGATCTTGAACAATATAAATGTCAAATCAGTCATATATTGATCACATTCAAATCGCCTCTCCATCCTGATCAAACGTTCAGCAAAATCTTTCCAGCGTCGACGCCAGTCAAATTCGTGAAGCGTAAACTAGCCAAACTACTATCAGTGTCAAACTCTAATCTAATATTGACTAAAAATAGAACTGTGTTAAAAGAAACTAGTCTTCTATCAGATTTAAAAACTGATGCACTTGGCAATTTGGTGATCGATGTGTTCACAAAAGATTCAGAAGAGTTTTCTCTGTCGTCAATCACAAAAGAATCCTACGTCCATGAACTTCTGCATGCAGTTATGCCTAAGAAGAAAACTATGCCGTTTATAGCAATCAAATTTAAAGTCCGTAATCAAAACGAAACGTTCACTCGATCTTATCATTCTATAATAAAAGTACATGAAATAAAGAAAAATTTGGGTGGACTATTTCAAATCGAGCCTGATAATATAGTTTTGCTAAGAGGGGAGCATCCATTAAAAGACCGTATGGCGCTTTTGGATCTAGACTATGATAAGTATGGAATTGTAGAAGTGAAGTTACTGACGAAAAACCACGAAAAATTAAACTTTCAAAAGTTATACCAAGAATTACCTATAAATGATGTATTAAGCGTATCAATTCCTTTTGGGAGTACAATAAAACAAATTAACGTAGAAATATTTTCCGATCTTATAGTAAAGCCTTTTTTGGGGGGCTACAAAAATGTACACACAGGTGATGACCAATTTACATTAATTTTGAATTGCCATCAAAATGAGACAGAGCATTAAGTATATATTTTTATCAAAATGAATGTTTTTGAGCAAATATATATTGTATGTATGATTGTATCATTTTTAGAGTTCCGTATCTTTATAGTAGATACACATTCTTTTAATTTTGGCATGTATGCACCTACACACGTACCAAATGGATACAAATCAGTACACATTTATAAGAAAGAATATGATTTTTCTATAGTCGTAAAGCAGCATGACCCCTTTCCAATTTTTCTCTTTCGAACTTCAAACATCTAAGAATATTTTCTGGTTCATTTTTAAAGATCCTGTTAGCTTAATGATTAAAATGGCGTTTTTAGCCCCTATAGAACAATTTTCTATATACATGGTCCCAAACCAACATCTACGTAAGTAGGTAGGTACCTACCCAGTTTTATAACAATTCTTCAATGGTTCCAGGTACCGTTTATCACCATGCTTTTAGTCAAACGCCGCAGAAACCAGAAAAACTACCACCCGATATGAAAAATTGTAGAGATACACAGACAGCCGAAGAACGAGAAAAAATATATGTAAGTTACAGTTTCCTTTGCCAGTCATCATCAGTGTTCATAGCTCTGTAGATTAACTATAGAGACTAAATAACTGATTTGTTATAAAAAAAATATATATCGCAGAGAAATCTATTAGAAAATCTGGTAGCCCCGGACAGCGGGTAACCGCGGACATTTCAATTTCTAAAATTTCTAAGGAACTAAACGGGTTTCGTAAACGAAGCATGATCGTAAATAAGTTGAAATAAATGCAGTTCGGTTGCGGCGTTGGCGCCGAGTAAGTTAGTCGTGAGCGAGTCATGAGTGTTTTATCCTAGCCAAAAAAAAATCGCCGCTTCTGTCAAACTTCATTGCAGATTATCAAGTACAATACGTAAGTGTTCTTATCTATTGTTCAATGTTTTAGGAAATTTATATATTTAACCTTTAAATAATTCATATTTGTAACAATTGTTGTAGAATTTAAGAGCTATGTTTAAAAATGTTGCATGAAAACGATCGAGTATCCCCGGACAGAATAATGTCGGGCCTCCGGACATCATTTTACGTTTTGAATGTCGCAAACTATAATTGCATTATTATTTTGATTATTTATGGAAATTACCTTAAAATTTTGTTACTATTATTGCAGATATACTTGAAATATGCCAAAATGTAAGGGAAGAATTAGTGCAGGAAGAAAATTGGATGAAAAAAAATGAAAGAAGCAGCTAAATGTCTAATGGAAGGCAAATTAGGATTCAGTGCCCGGAATGCAAAACTCGGCCCACGAAAATTGTCTTTATATAGATGTATCGGATTTTTATTATAATTGTGATGTTAGTAAGATCAAACATTGGTTAGATCACCATTTATTACTATGTCCGGGCTTACCCGCCGTTTTTTATAATGCCCAAAAAATAAGACCGAAATATTCTGAATATATTCCGTTAAATAATGTGAAATGATTAGTAATGTTTAATTAATATAATTAAGGAATTTCCAAATTTTGTTTTTAGTATTAAATAAAGACAGAAATTTCGATATTTTTTTTTTTATTCCCAATTCATTCAAGTGTCCGAACTTCCCCTACAAACAAGAGTAACCATAAAGTTTATTCGAATAATTTTGTTAATTTTTTACTTTACTTAATTTTGCAGTACAAACCTACGCACAGTTTTTTCTAGGAATTATTATTATATAATGACAGCCCATAAACGTCCCACTGCTGAGGGCCTCCCATTATTAGGGAACGGACAGTAGACCCGGCAGGCTTGCCCAACGCAGCTTGGCAGGTTTGACACACCGGTTAATAATCGGTTATCCCGAAGTTTTCCTTTACTGTTCTTAGCACGTGTTAATTATAACAATATTAAATAAATAATAAATTAAATATTAAGGTCAGAAAACTACCTTAGTGGTGCATGCGTTCTGGCGAGGATTCGAACGCGCGCCCTTTAAGATTTGAACGCATGCGCTAGCCATTACGCTACCACAAATTTTATTTTATCTAATATCTAGGAATTAATTTATCGAAATCATCACGAAGTAGTAAAGTGGTCCGTGGTAGCTTAGTGATTAGCATTCTCCCATCCCAATCTCAAAAGGATTCAGCTTCCTAAAGGAATCGTGGCTGGAAATCATGCAACACTTAGACAGTTTTCTGACCTAATGACCATTTCAAAATTTTATATATATATATGTCGGAGGGATGCTTTAATTGGACGTATCGTTGACTGGATGTATAACGCACAATATCATTTGTTTACATTTTAATTACTTCTAAAAATTTTAATGTAATTTAATTTGATTTGTTGAATGTTTCTATAACTTAAAGATCGTTCTAACCTAATAAAAGTTATGAATATTGTAATTTAATAAACGACCAATTAGAGCAGAGCATATGGCTGAGCGGGGTCAGCGCCCTCTATACTTTGAGTAATATCTACTTGGGTAGACTGAGGAGTTTTTGTGACATTTGGTTGGTGGCTACAGGTCGAGTTGGACCTTTGAGATTTTTAAAGAAAGTATTGAGGCTGGAAGTATGAGCGGGTGCCCTGAACCCGCTGGTCGGTCTAAACTATGTCATAATGTTGATCAAATCTAAATTAAAAATTGTATAAACCGTGGCTATTGTGTTTTATGCTCGCATTTTATCCTGATGACGCCCACTAAACCTGCAATAACTAAAGAAGATGTCGTGAGAATGAGGCCGTTCTGCGACATATATATATATATGTATATACTTTTTTTATTCTAGTTATATTGCTCAACTTCTTGAATTGTATCTTAATGTTATGCAATAAAGTATAATTATATTCTAATGTGCGAATTATTCCAATTACCACGTGCTAACGGTGAAGCAAAATATCGTAACGTAACCTGCACATTGAGATAGGCGATGTGTCAAACCCGCCAATCCACCTTAAACAATCGTGGCGGGTATACTGTCCTTTCCCTTATATAATAGGAGCCCCTAGCCCAGTAATGGGACGTTTGAAGGCTTGACTTGGCTTTTAATCACCATTGGTATGTAGTCATTTTTGAAATGAAAAGTGTTATTACAATACCGTTTTACTCTTCGGTTTTCTATTTAACAGTTATATTTCTTGTGATTAATGTTTTGTCATTATCTTCTTTACAGGATACGAACTACAGTCGAGCGACCCAAATGTATAGCGTCCAAGCTTATATACCCAGTATAACAGATAGAATAGTTGTTCCAAAGCCTTATGAAACTTACGAACAGATGGTAATTCGCCTGAAACACAATCATTATGCTTCGGTAATACAACGTGCATTTAGGCACTACCAGTTTCGCCAGAAAGTTGAACGATGGCTAAAAGAATGCATGTAAGTTTTCCATGCCTGTTAATAAATTTATTATTCTTCATCTACTGGATTATTGTGGGTGGTAGATTTAGGAACACCGGTGGAACCTTTAGAACTTTCTAAAGGTTCCATTGGTGTTCCTAAATCTACTTATAGCAATGATTTTTTTTATTACTGGGCAGTAGACAAGCAGGACAAGCTGGCTGGCCAGCTGATGGAAAGTGTTGATCGTCACCTATAAATATTTGGAACACCAGATGTGCTGCCAAAATGCTCCTGACCTCGGAGGTGAGACTGGAACCAGTTGGGAGTTATTTTTGTGTCATCTCCCAACTTAAAAATATCTTGTAGCAGCTATTCAATTATATTCTCAATGTTAAATGACAAACATGGTTCCAAAGGTTCGCAAGTGATTATCGTATAAGCGGGCATGTCTAGGATACCGAACTCGAAATTAAACCAGAAGGTGCGAAGACTCATATCAAATAAGAAACAATTTATAAGTTTTATATATTCATATATAGCGAGGAGTT
Source organism: Dendrolimus pini (assembly GCA_949752895.1). Classification (NCBI taxonomy): domain Eukaryota; kingdom Metazoa; phylum Arthropoda; class Insecta; order Lepidoptera; family Lasiocampidae; genus Dendrolimus; species Dendrolimus pini. The sequence goes on from OX457133.1 coordinate 13,501,531, forward strand.
ATAGTATATACCTAATTTTATTATCTGTACAAAATGTAAATATTTATTACGTTAGTATATGTATAGATCTATGTGCTGACGATAGTCATGATTTGTACTAGGTAGGTACTTGACTACCTATCTTTCTAAGCAAGTTTATTGTGTTGCAGGGAACGTATAGCAAGAATGAAGGAAGAGGATCGTTTAGAACGTGAAGCTGTTGAGAGACGTCTACGGAGAGACCTTGTAACTAAAACTTTCCCAAGAACACGAGTTGATTTCGATCAGCTGTATGCAATGGCAAGTTAGAATTGTTATGCATAAGACGACCATACTACTTCGTTCTTATCTATTTCCAATCAGCATTCTACTGAAACTTGCATTTGCCATGATAAAAAAAAAACCTGTGTTAATCACCGGTCTGTGAAGTACCTACACCTCAAATTTCATAAAAATCTTATAACATCCATGGCCGTGAACACGGAACAATATAACTAGAATACTATTTTAATTCAGATTTATTCAGTATAACTCAACATCCCTTATCTAACGTCCCACAACTGGACTCGAAACTTCCCATTTTTAAGGGGAAAATATAGTATACCCTTCACCTTTGTCCCAGGGGGATTGACAGTTCAAAGGTCACCCCTCCCTCTATCCCATTGCGATGTTTTAATTTCATCGTCAGCACGTGGTTATTGTAACACTATGCACATTAGGTCGGAAAACTGCGTAAGTGGTGCATGCTGTTCGGCCAGAGTTTGAGCTCAGGCCGTTTAGAAACTCGACCGTTACCCACTAAGTTACGACTGTTAGCCATCATTAAATACGAGTAGGTATATTTATTATTATTTTATTTCGTTTTTGTAGGTGGATCGTTGGAAACAAGGCGAAATTGCTAGAATTTCTAGATTACATGCCAAAGGTCCTAAAGTTGCGGAATTTACGCTACTACTCGACAAGGAGGTTGAGCTACTCCGTTGTATAGAAGCATACAGGGTCAGAGTTAAAGAAGATAATAGAAAAATAAAAGAAAAGCTTTTCCTAGACGAAATTTCAAAACCCGTAGCTTGGTACGGACACAGCGGCAAACTAATCACAATGGAAACTGTTGAGATACAGAAAGCGCGAAAACTCAAAGAGCTGTATAATTCATTCCTACGCGACGATATGGAAGTAAAGGAACGTATGGAACTTTTAGTTGATATGAAGTTTGCATTGCAGGAATTTCGCCACCCACTCGCCGAGGAAATAATAACGTTGTTAGACAGAGAATGCGATCTGCTTGTACGAAGATGCAATCATTATCAACTCGAGTTTTTAAGACGTCGAGTTGCCGCATCAGTATTTCAATTATTGAAAACATCAGAATTGAATTCTGGTATCACGAAATCTAAAGATATAAGAGACTATCAAAAGATGGCGAACAGCAGATTACACTTTTGCGAACTGTGCCATCAAGTGAAACCTTATATTGATTTCCCATTGGATTCAAAGATGAGTGGGTTCTTAATTTGCACCTCTTGCTCGTGGAAAGATGTTACTGAACGTTGTTGGATAGATATGACGCCGTTTCGTTTCATACTTCGTGCGGTCCAACGAGATGAACGTCGTCGCAAGTGTTGGGGCTCTTTGGCTTTTGTACTTCAAGAAAAAGACATATTTTTTATAGTAGAAAAGTTATGGCATTCTCATTCAGCCATCAGTGAATGCAATGATATTACAGAGCTCAGGTTATGTAGATGGCATGTGAACGAGGACTGGTCGCCGTGGAATTGCTTTTTGGTTACTGTACAAGAAATGAAAGCACATTTGAAAATTGAAGTTCCAGAAGACGTGTATGACGAGGAACTAGTCCGAAAGGTTTGTAATAAGCACAAATTGGCAAAAGCGAACTTTGAACAGCTATTGGCCGTGAATAAACGTTTCACCGAAACTGGAGACTGGCAAGGTATACGTGCTCCAGCGATAGCAAGAGTGGATGCAGTAGATCGTTTACATTTTTAATATTAAATTTGCTCATGATGTTATTGCTATATTAATTTACAGTATTGTATGTCTTTCAAGACCACGGGCCATAAAAATGGCCCGGACTTTTGGAGGGCTTGCGTGAGGTCATAGAAAGGTCAACACATAGAGGCCCCTTGACAAATTTAATGTAAATGTGGCGTGACACTGACTGGAGATTATCCCTGTCTACACCATATAATAATGCACCCAAGGACAAGCCCCGGCCAGTGTAGGGCTATTGTGGGAAATGAGGACAAAAATTACCGGGCTATTGAGGTGAACTGCTAGTGGTACTAGAGGTCTGGGAATATGGGGACTATGGCGTCTGGCCGTCGCAATGTTCGGGGAACATGCAAAAATGGGCAGACGGTAACTCGCCACTCTTTGCATGGTCCCCAGAAAATGCCATAGAAGACATGGGCAACATGGGTGTGTGGCTAAGGGGTGTAGAGAGGTGGGCTGCAGGTTCACCGAAGCTACTTGGAGCTCGAGTCTTAGCTCTAGCGATCTCCACTCCGTGCCGGCTGGATAAGGCAAGCACGGAGGCGGGGGCCTTGCCTTGGCTCCCTGAACGGGTACGAGGTGTCGCTACTCACCTAAGGCTTCGCCACAAAGCCCCCCTGCGGATGATACAGTATCATTATTGTGGTTCCGTTTAGTACATTACTACTAGATTTATCTGCGGCAATGAAGTCGTACCTATGCAAATAAGGTCGAGGAACATAATTTATTTACAAGATTGTTATCAGTATGATTATTGTAGATATAATAACAACAACAGCCCATAACTGTCCCACTGCTGGGCTCGGGCCTCCCACGGTAGGGGAATGGACGGTATACCCGCTACGCTTGTCCAAGGCGGCTTGGCAGGTTTGACACATCGGTTATCTCGATGTGTGCAGGTTGCATCACGATGTTTTCCTTCACCGTTGTTAGCACATGGTAATTGTAACAATATGCACATTAGGTCAGAAAACACCCTAAGGGCGCGTTCACACTATGTCGCGACAACAGATAGTCGTGTAGTTTTAAGTGTCGTGGCTTATATGTTTAAATGAAGGTGTTCACATATAGAACGACACGACTTACTGTCGTCTACATTTTTTGCAGTGACGACAGATTGTAATGACAGTGGGAATGGCTAGCAGGACAGTCGTAAAACGATAAAAGATCGTTAAACATTTTTGACGACAAACAGTCGTTATAATGGGAACAGCTAGAGACGACAGTCGTCCAACGATGAATTAATCGTTTGTCATGACGACAGATAGTCGTGTAGTTTTAAGTGTCGTGGTTTATGTTTAAATGGAGGTGTTCACATATAGAACTACACGACTTACTGTCGTCTACGACATTTTTTGCAGTGACGACAGATTGTAATGACAGTGGGAACGGCTAGCATGACAGTCGTAAAACGATAAAAGATCGTTACATTTTTGACGACAAACAGTAGTTGTAATGGGAACAGCTAGAGACGGCAGTCGTCCAACGATGAATTAATCGTTACGACATAGTGGGAACGCGCCCTAAGTGGTGCATGCGTTCCGGCCAGGATCGAACCCGCGACCTTTGAGTTTAGGACGCGTGCTCTAGCCATTACGCTACCTCGACTTGTTGTAGATACTTAATTTATATTTACGGTCTTCTAGGGCAAGATGTATAAAATATTGAAACGAATAAGTTGAAGAAATATTAGGTAATTGTTAAGTAATATTTATTTACCCAAGTGCTGCATAAATAAATATAACGTTAGTTAAATCTTGTTTTTAGGGTTCCGTAGCTATTTTAGCAAAAGCGGAACCCCCATTTACCTACCTGATTTACTCTCTGGGATCTAATATAAAGCGTGGACGGCCGCACTTGGCACACGTTTTGTTGACATCGCAATTTGACACGGTAAGGTCTATTAATCAAACAAATAGCGTAATTAAATTGTCTTCTTTTTAATAATTACACGTAATACTTTATAACATAATTACACATTACATATTTATACAATAATAATTTCTCAAGATATCAAACTCTCGTGTATTCTAAAAACAACAGTATTTATTATAATTCAAACCACAATGTGTCATAAAAAGCTGAAATTCAATAACGAAATGCACTTTAGAGCTACACTTAAACAATACATACACCGGTCAATAAATTACGTAAATATAATTTAGGCAAATAAAATTATAGCTGTACAACAAAACAGGGTATCACTCTAATCATAAAAATAAAATATAGTTATAAAAGTATCTAAAATAATACCAATTAATCCCTAAGAATTGCATAATATACTGGTTGCCCAATTAAAAGATATATAATAGAAACCTTAAGATTAAGTAAAGCTGTACGAAATCCGACGCTTTTTGCTTGAATAAAACATCAAACGAATTAACGTCTACATCTGTACCGTTTGAGTCTAGATCGACAAAACTGAAGTTTCCTTAAATCGTTGGAATGCAACGATAACGATACAGGTGTGGACGCACTATAAATAATATTTTGTTTTTAATCAACCGTCCTTATCGTCTTTTTAAACAAGAACCAGCAATGTTCGTATGGAAATAAGATTAAAAACGATTCTTTTACAATTCCATAGCGCCGGGCTTTGGTTTTATTATGTAGGTATAAAATTTGTTTCTCCAAAACGACGTACACTTGTCTGTATAAAACAATTTAAAGTATCTTACGAATAACCAATATATAGCTTAAAAATATTACGTGCAACAAAATTGGCTCAAGAGACAGTCAAATCAAAATAAAAACAGCATAATACTTTAATAAAGGATTAAGTGACTGATTACTGATTTAAGTGAATTCATCCGAATGAATATAAAATAAGGAGGTTGTATCTTATTTATGTATCATTCAAATGAACTACTTATTTCAACTTTGTCAGACAGATCCCGTAATAACCATTATAACTGAACCAATCTGCAACAAAGTTATCACTTTTTAAAACTATATATTGATAATTGTAATAACAACGCATATTAGATCATATTTCAAAGGATGATGGGCACAAATGTATGGAATCTGGTACCGGAACCAATCGAAATGCACGATATATTATTGGGAAGGCATTTTTCTGTAGAATAAGGAAAACCGTGGCTCTCTCGGTTCACTGTCAGAGTTATTTATTTTGGATGAGTTTTTGGTCGCTATCCATTAATGTATGATGATTTTCTCTATTTTAGAATAGTATTATAATTTATTATTAACAAATAATAGTATATAATTAATGATACTGTATTTATTTATTATTAAAGAGCCTCAGCATGCCCGCACCCGCTCTGCTTCAGTGAGCTTCTGCTTACTACATTCAGGGCTAAAAATAATAATACAAATCTTGCTTGAATATAATGCATCAATATTTTTTTGTATGTTTTTAGTTTATTAGATAGAACAAACATAACTTGTAAAAGTACTGATTTGGTGTGGTTTTCATCACATTAAGTTTTTTTAGCTTACATTCTGCGCAAACTTGACTGGTTATGATGATTATCATAACCAGTCAAACTGGAGATATAATTCTTTTTAATTCCACCTTGAACTAAAAATCCAGTATTTTCTGAAAGGTATATTTCAAAACAGAGAACATATACATGATTGTCGTCATAGTATTTTTATGTTCACTTTTAAAAAGCTATCCAATGATGTTGTGACTCATCTTGATTGGATAAGGGTACCAAAACGCCCATCATCTTTTAGTTATTAGGCAGTTTACAAATAAACTTATTTTTACTTTAAATATTTCGGCGTATTTAAGCCTTACAACACACTCGTGGAACGTACGGCGCTGAAAATTCGGCGCTTATCCGAATGCGGTGAAATTTCCGCGATGTCTCTTAGGTTACCTTAAAAACACCGCGAGCGTATTTAGCCGAAATTTCAGAACCGCACGTTTGCCAGGTTTATAGTTACACGTAGGTCGAATTCTTGAATTATCTCCCCTTTAACTATTTGAAGAGATTTTCATCAAGGTAAAAATGATTGAAAATTAGAGTAGCTAGTATGAAACAAATGACACATTTTGTTGCAGAAACTTACGGTCATCACACTTTTTGCTGTACAGATTTATTTTCAAAAAGTATTTAATATTTGTAAAAATGAATAACAGAACTGGCCAGTAGATTTTCAAGCCCCAGTTGACGACTGAGCCTTGCATCGCGTTTTTTGCTTTGTTTCAACGAAAGAGAAAAAGTGATGCCACAACAGTAAAGTAAGTAAGGAAAACACTTCTATCTTCGTTGACTTGTAAAAGGACACATAAAAGCTTAACGTAACGAAAAATTCTAATATCGAGACACATAGAACAGAGTGGCTTTTGTGATGTTTTCCACATACAAAAAGTTAAATTCATTACGTTATTTGAATTATGAACCTGAATTTCTTACTTTTATTTTCTGTACCGTTCCACAATTTTTATATTCGAATCGGAACTGCATGCTAATTATCATATGTTTTAGTAAATTAAGGTTCAAAAACCCAAATATAGATATAGGTAGCAGGCATTCTTAATTTGGCAAAAATCATAAAATACATATTAATATTCGATTCGATAATTTAAAAATAAACTTATTAATTTTAGATATTTCAATTTCGTAGAAAAATATCCGAAACGTGCAAAATTAATTGAATTTAAGTAGTCCAAGTGCCTTAAATATTCTTCGTATCATTACTTTATATCCTAGGTGTCATCAAAACAAAATCTCTAATGGACAGTCAGTCTGGTTGTGACCAGGGCTCACATATTCTATGGCAGGGGTGGCGAACTAACGTACCCATAAAAATGTCCCACTCCGTGATTCTTAAGAAGGAACGGACCTGCCACGTTTGTTCCAAGGCGGATTGGTAGGTTTGATACATTAGGTTTCATCACGATGTTTTGCTTTATCGTCCAAATGTGATAAAATAATACGCTCATTAGGTCAGAAAACAGTCTAAATGGTGCTTTCTGGCCAGGATTTCAGCTCGCGTCATTAAAACGCGAATGCGTAAACCACCAAATGGCTTGTTGCTACGAATATTTTTAATTTATACCCCGTACTTATAATAATCACAAAGTCGTGTTGACTATGCTAAATCATTTGAATATTAGTTTTAAACGCGGGTATTTTATTTGTTATGTTTAATGTACATATTGTTACATTAACCAGGTATATACAAACGCTGCAACACTACAGATCCCCCGCATCCGTGCGTAAGTACTTGGGATCTGTACTTAGTGCGTAAGGGGATATCGACCACGACGTCAAGGCTCCACAGCAGCTTGGACCAAGTAGCGTGAGTTGACAGGTGTCATTTGTAACCCTAAAATGCCGATTAAATTAAAAGGACGGGTCTATAAATCCATCATTAGACCTGTCCTTTTATATGGCAGTGAACCGTGGCATGTACTTGAGCGTAACAAGCAAGAACTGCGTGTCACGGAGATGAATATGCTGCGATGGATGTGTGGAGTGACGCGGAAAGACTGGGTCAGGAAGTCCCGCATCCGCGGCAGTCTTCATATCCGTGGCATAGCAGACAAACTGCAAGTGTCGCTTACGCTGGTACGGCCACGTTTTAACGGAGACCGGCTAATTATGTGGGGAATAAATGTCTAGCCATGCGACCTCCTCCAGGTCCCGGTCGAAGGGAAAGGCCCAAGAAATGTTGGCTTGACGTTGTGAAGGATGACACGCGTGCCCAATGGTTTCAAAACGGGGGATGCCGAAGACCGCGCGAAGTGGAGTAAAAAAAAGTAGGAAAACGGACCCTGGGCGTCGGAGTGAACGCTCCGAACGCAACCGAGATTTAACGCTCGGATGATGATGATACAAACGATAACGGATAACGTCGCACGGAAACCTGTACACAAAAATGACCAGTATGTATGTGAAACCCACCAATGCGCCACGCCGAGGCAATCTTATCATTCTTGTGCTTAAATGGAAAGAGATCTAAATACCATGTGCTGGTATTATTATTAAATAATATCAACCCATATATTAGTATAGGATATCGTAGCGTAGCGTAGCTCCAAAATTTATTGCATACTCCTCCAAATTTCTTAAGACGGTTTCTTTTAAATTACTAAAAAAACGGCCATTTATAGTGCGGAATATAGCAGATCACGAATAATACGTTTCTACTCAAATTTCGCCACAATAGAATAATTCACAGTCGAATCAACTGAGATACCTTTATCATCTTCAAAAACGCTGATGCCTCCTTGATTTCCCATGAACGTAGAATTTATGAAGTCATATCTTTAACGAATCAAATGGTATATTTGTTATTGTTTAATAATTTTCATAATATAATTTTTTCTTTTTTAATTAATTAATGAATTATTTTAAAAGTATATTTAGGTATATTTTGTAGGACCACTGTTTTAGATTTTATTGCAAACTGTGTCTGTCCCTACTTAATTTAGGCGATGATACTAACGAAACTAATGGACGAAGTATCTCAATTGACTCAATACTCAAAAATAAATATATTGCTATTAATAGCACGCAACTAGCGAGTAATAGTCGGGTGACATTAATAGCACTTGTGCTGTTGGTTCACCATCCCTGTTTTATAGAGTATGAAAATATTGCTAGCAAGGTATACTTGGTCAACCGAAAACAATCATTCACAATAGTGCATTCCTATCTGTCCATGTCAATAAGCGACCGTTTTGTTTAATCACGCTAATGCATATCGTACCATGCAAGAGCCCTGAAGTCTTGAAATCGATAAGATCCACGATAAAATTGCTGCCTAATCTATCGGTTATATAATCAACAATGATCAGAAAATTAGATCTAATTTACTTAAAGATGAACAGTCTACACAACATAGTACTGTTAAAACCACCAAAATTTCATCCATCGACAAGTTAAAATGTAACTGAATTTTTCATGACTATTTATAATTTATTGGACTGCTGTAGGTCAAAATGACCTCACAGCTTCACCGGGGGTAGTAGGGCGAGGGTATGACTTACGCGAATTTCAGAATTCCGAAAAGCTCATGGAAATTTTGCCTTTTTATTATATTTTATCGTTGGCTACTTGCAGAATCGGCGGTTCACGCAGAGATCTCTTCATAATACGTCTCCATGTAGCGTACATTGTTAACTTGTGAATGTGCATAGAACTAAACTGTAATTTCGTTGCTCTTATTAAGTTGTTACTACACTTATTATCGCAAAACTTGTCATTCCATGTTTACATTAATGCTCATTTCCACGGCATTAAGCATACAAGTGGCGAGGGAAATAACTAGCGCGAGTATGTAAATAAAACTAGTTTAAAAATTTGATACTCGCGCTGCCCACTTCCCTCGCCAATTTCCGGCTCGCTGCCGTAGAAGTTGGGCACAATGTAAACAAGGGGTTAGATTCTGCGGGTACGGATTGCTTTGAGCGAGCGCAGCCGCGTAAAAGGCTCTGGTGCTCAAAGTGACCCGTACTGACCCCCCAGGGCTAGACTACGACATGCCAGAGAATTTATTCAAAGTTTATACCAGCAGTCGAAATTACAATTAAGACTCATTAATTCGCCAACCATCAATAGAGCAGAGGTTTGTTAAAAATCGACAATAATAAGGGGGGTGGGGGGTCCACGAAACAAGAAAGGTTTTTTGCTCTAGTCGATTTGTACTTCTGTAGCTGAGAAACATTTTACTGTAACTCTATAAAATGTGCATTATACGTAGAGCCGATTAATTTTGTATATAACATAATACTAATGAAATGGAAACTGTTTTATAGTTATACATGTATTTTTTCTGTTGTTTACATACAGCTTTTTGAATTATTAGAAAGAACAAATCAAATAAATTTTGGTGTTTTTACACAACTTCATATTTTATCTTACTTTATGTAAATTAGTTTCACAAATTCTGACCACTGATAATTAACACTAACTATTGCTCTATTTATTTTATCTAAGCACGGATTCTCTCGTCATCTAATAATTTTTTGTACATTGTTTGATTCCTTACGAATTGTACAAATATAATCTGATATATCGACGACGCCCCAAAATCATGTATTCATACAACACTAACTGCATCTAGACTAATTCTTTCAACAAAGAAACTATTATTACTCTAGCTATAAAATTTATTTACAATAAAGAATTGTGCCTCAATAAAACTTTACTCTAAAAAATTTGTAATCCTCTCACAATGGTATCATACAAAAAGTGCATACACAATATTCACATGAAAGAATACATATATCTATTTATTTATACATTATTAACCTAGCCTATTTTTGCACTTTAATATTGCCATTTTATTGGCTTAAACTCGAAATATCTCAATTTTATTAAGACTTCATAACCCATATCGATGTCAACACATATATCACGTCAACAGTCTGAATTGTATTTACAATTTGTAAGAGGAAGATATATTATTACAAAGAGACGATTTTTTTAACTAAAAATTATATTTATTAAAATGTTTAGTTAAAAAAATCACTATAATATAGTGCAAACCTACTACTTTACTTATTAGCCTTACTAATAACGTAGCACCTCGACGAAAAATCTAGCACGTCGAGATAATCCATGTATGAAACCCGCCAATCTGCTCTAGACAGCAGGTATTCTAAGCTGCAAGGCATAATATAGTACCTTCACCTGTATTTACATGTTTCCCAGTAATAGGATCCGATCAACATGTATTTAAACTAGATTAAAACTTTTTCTGAGTAAAAAGCCACTCTTTTATACGTAATTTGCAATAATATTTTCCAATAATCTCAATGCATTTTTGATACATTGCAAAAATAATTTAAAGGATTAATTGCATCATTAGTATTGTATTAGTATTAGTATTTGGGAAAACGCTACGCTATCTGAAATTATGATCGCTTTTCGTGGTATATAAACTAAAAAAGTTCCGTAGTAACTATATAAATAAATTCGATAGAAAAATATATATATTAAATATGTTGTATTTATCTTATGGTTATCAGACAACTTTGAGGCAAACACAAAATCTTCTGTAGTTAATGTGATAAGGTTAATAAAGCCGTCAATTCTTTAAATTGACTGAAATATACCAAAAATTGTTGCATATTTTGCGCACGACGTAGGCATTTCACTCCCTGTATAAAATAGTAACATTAAGCTCTACGTCGTTTTCTAGTTGAAACACAGGTTCGTCGGGTTCCTATTTAATGTTCTCATTGCTCAAAATGTCACCTCTCTCACACACAATTAAAAGGAAACAAGTCCTTTTTGATCTCTAATAATTATACTAAAACGTCAAATTAAACACGATAATTTCGTTCAAGACTACAATAAAAACAACCCAGTTTAAAATTATTATATACAAGTACATGTATGTCAAGCTTTGCGGCGCCACTTCAGGTTAGCAGCAGAAGGTTGCGGGCAATACCTAAGTATTGTACGGAAGAGTTTTATTGCGAGGCCATCTGCTGCTGACTAAAATGTGCAATAAAGTTTATTTAGTTCCATAGTACAGGTTGTAATAAAATCTCTAGCCCTTTTTCTAAAACTAGTATAAGTAACAATTGTGAAACATTTTAATTAATTTTGGTAATTGAACTAACAAGAGTGATTTTCACCCTCCAATAGGCGCGTGACGATGAAGCATAGTTTAATCTTTTGCGGTAGAAGCGAATCGAAATAATTGTCTGCAAATATGTAGTTTAACATAGGATAAGCCAAGCCGAGGCATAAAATTAGTTTTCTAGCAGGTTTGCCTATTTGCTGAAGACATGCAATAAAAATAAAACAAAATATACTATTATACACTGGGGGCGATATTTTTGTTCGGGGACCGATAGTTCAGAAAAGGCAATCTGCACTACGCAAAGAATGATGTGTATGGACATTTCAAATGAAGATGGACATAGAGCGGTTAAAATCACTAATTTATTTGTTCGTCTCAAGATTTAAAGTATACCAATAAATCATTTACATGTTGCTGGTTTTTAACCACACTTTATAATTTCATCAATTTTAAGTAAATTACCCTCACTTTTCTGATTACAAAGAGTTTAAAGAATAGTTTTGGTTTGAAACGATACAGCAAATAATTTTATTTAAACTTTAGTGTGTTAAATTAGCTCGAGGTTTTATTACAACCCAATACAACTATCAAGTATAAAATCCAAATATGATTTACAATTACTAGTAACTACTAGAGTTACAGACAAATTGTTTGATCAATGCATTATGAATATTGAACAAAGAAACTAATAACATTTAAATAATTTGTAACACAATTTGGCAGAGGCCGTTATAATTACAAATTGACGACAAAGATTGTATAAAAAAGAATTATAGCCAAAAACATAAAGAAAAACTTTGTGTAGTCTTGTAGTCCGCGCGACATTCATAGCCGTTAGTAATAGACGACTGAGCAATAAACGGATTTTCTTTCAAGACCAAAGCCCCAATTCTGCTAATGCAATATCGTCAGAATGGTCGACCACTGGCGTTATAATAGTTGTCTTTTGTTCATAAAAAGGTAATGATTATGACGCCTGTAGTCGACCAGTCCATATTGCGGTAGAAGAATTTGCTCTTAGGTATTTCTCAACCACCAGTCGCTGAATGGGAAGGCCATAACGGGCCATATAGTTAATACACGTCATTACCTACTGCGTTTTGTGTCTATATATTTTATTAAATTTCTTTACCAATATACTCAATACAATAAAATATGTACCTAATGTTTGTGTAGAATACTAGGAATAAAAATTTTAGCACTCTTATGTCTGTAAAGCCTGATTTACATTTGAATTAGTTCAGTACTTAACTTGCAAATAAGTTCTTATTATTTGGACTGAAATTTTCCAGTAAAGTAATAAGTTTCCTATTAAGTAAATGTCTGTTCAAACAACAATACTGACATATTCGCTAGTACTTAAATAATGCAAGTGCAAATCAGACTTAAGTTTAAAGAACCTTATCAGGTTACTTACTTGGCCTTAAACTGGTCATTTTTTAAATGCTATAATGTTGGTTGAAATTCTATAATAGATGATAGAAATAATAAAAGCAAGTCGTTCTAGAAAATTAAATATGGGATTTAGATGTTTTTAAAGCTAAATTTTTACTAGTGTTATTCCTAGTAATCTACTTGTATGGTCTAGCCATGGAAATGTGTTGGATGGAGTCAATGGCATCCGTCGATCCCCGTAGGGTATTTGTAGGCGTTGAGGCCGTAGTAGAAGTTGGCGAGGAACATTCACTGATCTGGAGAAATAAAATATAAATAAAAGAGCAGCTCATAAATGTGCCATTGCTAGGTTCGGGCTTTCATTTAAGACAAGGGACTGTATAATAATAATAATCAGAGAACTATACACACATTGTATATCCCTAATCTAAGCAAGTTACGCTTCTGTTATGAGTAATATACAAAGGATCACTCTGCAGTCAATTCCAGACATATAGACCATAGTAAGTAACATAAAGTTCGTTTAGAAAATTTACGATACTAGGAGTCAAACCCGGAGCTTCTGCGTTGTAGTTAGGTCAGTGATTTGGCGGGTGTGATATAAGTCGACTATATAGATGTGTGGTTTCATTAGACAGTTTTCCTTCACATGGTAATTGAAACCAGAGCTGTCTTAAGCGTATTGGGTGACGAAATGCAAAAATAATTTTACCAAAACCAATAATAAAAAAACTCCATTTAATTTTTAAAGATGTCTAGTTATTTCTCAGAAACCTTAAGCATTCGTCATGTCTGTCCATGTTCTTACGTCAGAATCAGATCTTGACAAATCATGATATACTTTAACGACCATTCTTATTGAAGTCAATCGGTTTGCATCACTTAGGTTCCTGCACCCGGGTGATACACACTCCTTTCATCCTTTTGTAAATTCTGCCCTGAGTATAACAATATAAAAATTCAGTTAGAGAATTGCCTAAGTGATGCATGTTTTCTTACCAGGATCCAAAAGTCCTATTTCAAAAGTGGACACTTCGGATAGAACAAGAATTGTTAACGTAAATCATTAACAATGTTCGAATATCTGCACTGTGGATTATCTATGGATCTTATGTGAACTGTAGTCACCTTTCGAGTTGTCACAAGAACTCAGTTGAATGGCTTCAGTTGAAACGTACAGTTCAGCTGAGCAACACATAGGCTTAAGAAAATGAAGAAACTATATTGTAATCTAAGATCCGGCTAATTGTTGAATTTAAATTATTGTCTCACTCATGTTTATAGATTTGTATGAAACGAGTATATATTCTTGGGTATATATACGATTAAAACATTATAATTCAGTCATTTGACTTTAAACCCTAAAGCTGGTTATTATGAGATAGCGATATTAGTGTTCCGTGTTAAATAACTAGCTGCCAAGTCATAAACCTAAATCTATAACATAATAGAACTAATAGATTTAAATTTTTTGTTTCTCGGTTTGTTTGTACCGGCTAATCTCCAAAAAGACTGGACCGATTTAAATAAAATTTTGTATGGTGGTTGCTTATATCCCTGGTCAACATATAGGATACTTTTGATCCCGAAAAATAAAAGAGTTCCCGTGGGATAGTTAAAAAACCGCACCACGCGGACCAAGTCGCGGGCAGAAACTAGTAAATTGTAACGGCTGGAATTGCTGATTCTGGAAAAAGTTGAAATCGATACGGAGTTTAGTCGACACAAGCCTTGTCACTTCGTATACTTTAATTTGAAGTTGTAATAATATAATAAATGAGATTTAAGAATTCCTGTGCTTAATTGAAGAGGTCTTATCCCAAGACATATAGAGCTAGAAGAACTGTATAAAAATAATAATCTCGCTTACGGGTATGTTGTGGTCGACGCGTCGACGCGACGCGAGTCAATGGTAGCCGTCGATGCCCATGGAGCCGTGGCCGTGCGTGTGGCCTCTGGGCGGCGCGGTGTAGTTGCACGCGTTGAGGCCGTAGTTGAGGTTGGTGAGGGACATGTCCTGCGGCACGTCCGACGGCGACGTGTGGTACAGCGGCTGCGAGTACGCCGCCGTGTACGGCGCGGCCGCCTGCGCCTGCGGCGGCGCCAGCGAGTGCGGCTGCGGGTGCGACTGCGACTGCTCCATCTGCTGGCCCTTCGCAAGTAACACATTCATATATTAATTCACACGCCGTTTCCGGCGTTATGAAGCTATAATATATAAATAAAAAACAGCGAATTTTACAAGCTTATATCTAACTTGCAATGGATGTACCTATATATGTATTTATATTGCCAAACCCACATGTTTCTTCACATGTTCACAATTTTCTCTAATCCATCCTAAGGTTATCAGCAAGAAATTGCTTTTAATGATGAGACCGCTTAATGTTATGCAATAAATTATATTCTAATATATTCTATGTAAGTATGTATGAATGTAAGTTCGGGTGGAATCTTGCAAGTTATATTTGACCAACTTCCCGGCTTCCGATTTGGCTGAAATTTTGTACACATATGTATATCGCGTGACATTGCAATAATACGGTATACCGTGGAGCTGATCTGATGATGGATTCGGAAGGTGGCCATAGGAATTCCTGTACTAAACAAGATAGACCCGTTGTGTTTGGGCTAGTTTTACTTGTCTTGGCTAGCACTCTGCTGCTAATGATATCCAGGATCTCAAAAGCTTGTATTTACCTTTCTAATAAAGCTTCTTTCAAGTAAATCTTATCAATCACGTAGATCTTTTATTCCCTACAGGAACGGAGGCAGAATACAATGTCCTGCGGTCGGGCGGCCTGTCGTAAGAGGCGACAAAACAACGCACAGCCAGGTGGTATTTCCTCATCTGGATGACTACCGTCCCCGGTTTAGAG
This sequence comes from Dendrolimus pini, assembly GCA_949752895.1. Lineage (NCBI taxonomy): Eukaryota > Metazoa > Arthropoda > Insecta > Lepidoptera > Lasiocampidae > Dendrolimus > Dendrolimus pini. The sequence goes on from OX457133.1 coordinate 13,517,310, forward strand.
TATGCCGCCATAACAACCATGAGTTGTGTTCTGCCATTAGTGCCCAGGTTCCAGTCTCCATTTAGAGAGTGGCAACACATTGTTAGTAGTAGTAGTTAGTAGTTTTGGTGTTACAGATGTTAAGGCGATGGTAACGATGGTAACCAATTTCCATGAATCAAGTACTGTCTGCCTTATATTACACATACCACATAATTCGTTAATCTTTTGTAAACCTAATTATAACCAAAACTAATGCATGGATAATAATTCAATTTAGACATTGGTCACTTCATAACCAACCAGCGACCCACACCAAACATACAACAGCACCGCTCTAGGCCGGCCACACTCAAGTCCACGCGGACACACCGGCATATGAAGCTCTCAAATGTTGGCGAGCAAATCAGTGTTTTGGCATACGTTGTTCACTATCTCACCCGCGCATCACCACATTTCTGAAAGATATAATCTGACAAATTTTACTTACGACAAATCTATATATATCGCACAAAACTTAACAATAAAAAAAATAATGAGTGATTTATAGACTTTTGATTTAACATACATTTCTATATATCAAGAATCATCTTTTTTGTCAGAATCAAAATGATATTTTTGTGAAACATTCGTGATCTTGTTAAGATTTGTGTGATATAGATTTATCGTAAGTAAAATTTATCTCTTAAAAATAACAACACTTGAGTATTTTTGTGAAAAATATTTCGCAAAACACAATTTCTTGAGCTATCAATCACAATTCTTTTCTGTAATAAGCAACAAATGCAATACAAAAGTTCAACAGATATCAAAAATCGTGATTCACCTCTTCCTTGTCGCTCGTCTCCATGAATTCGATAATTCGTTGTGTTGCTTTCACGTGCGCCACTATAGCCGCTTCAGCCTGAAAATGCATATTTTATTTTACTCGAATTTCTAGTAAGTTTGATATATTTCCATAATATTAAACAAAATCGCTAACTCCTCCTAAACAACCCAACCCATTTCTAAGCGGCTTTCACCATTGGTTAGATAATTTTTCAAGGAAGGTTTTTTATATAGGTCAATTTATAGAGTAGGTGGGCCGCCTTCAGGGCCAAATCCTCAACTATACGAAATAGCGAAAATTGACAAATTGTCAAAAATTTGAGAACTATTTTGATAAAAACTAAATTGCTATTATTAGATTTTTGAAAAATCAATTACCCTTGCCAGGTATCGAATCGGCTGATTTTGAAAAAATAAACACAACTCTATTATAACATCAAATCATAGTGTAAGCTTGTCAAGATTAATTTCTGTGAAGGAATGTTAAACGGCAAACCAAGGCAAAGGGTTGTAACTACAATCCCTCTAGTTGAGCGGGAGTTTTTGGTGGGAACTGAAAAGCGATGTTGAGCTGTGCAGTTTTAATTTCCAAAAATATACTCTAAAATAAACTGTAGTTCTAGGATATTGATAGTTTTTGGATAGTAATTATATGTTTTTGTGAGAAATGTGAACTGTATAGCCATAGTGACCTTTCGAGTCATCACAAGAACTCCTTTGAATGGCGTCAGTTGATACAGTTCAGCTGAGCTATACATAGACTGATGAAAATGAAGAAACTATATTGTAATCTAAGATCTGGCCTAAAGAGACTTATGCTGGCGTACCTTAAGAATAACTTATATAATTACTAATAATTATAACACAACATAAAAAACCACAAAATTAATGTCACACACAATAACAAAAATTTACAATAAGCGTGTATGAACTCAAACAAACTCAACAGTAATCAAGTTGTAAAAAGGGTACGGTAGAATTGTTAATTAAAAAAAAAACTCACGCTGGCGGTGAGCGACAGGAACGCGTAGTACTTCCTGAGCGTGGGCAGGAGGGGCGCGTAGGCGGGCACGCGGGCGCGCAGCGCGCCGTGGATGGGCGCCGACAGCACCGCCATGTGGCCCAGCAGCAGCGCCGCGTACGCGCCCACCATGCTGTGCTCCATGTGCGTGCCCGCGCGCGCCAGCACTGCCGACGTCAACAACACTTCACAACACAATTCACCGCCCTTCGTGCATAATGCCTACTCTTTCACCGGAAAAAACTACTGGACTAATTCAACCGAAACTCGATATATCGAGTTATACTCAGAAGGGATATTGTTGATTGATTACCTGGAGCATGGAACCACATATTACAGGCCAATATTATGCAGCTTTAATTCCCAACAGGAATGCCATCAAAGAGAAAAGGAGAGGAAAACTTCGAAGGGGCGTGCTGTTTCATCACGACAACGCACCCGCGCACAGGTCGGCAGTTGCGATGGCTGCCATTCAGCAAGCTGGCTTGGAATTGGTTGACCACCCCCCTTATTCACCAGATAACACCAACATAACAAATGGGCGTATACGCAAAAATGCCATTATTTTTGTTATTTACTAAAAAACTATAAATGTTACAATTTAGAATCTTACCAGTATCCAAGTACACCTAAAAAGAGGAGTATTAAATTTCAGCCTTATACAATCAACTAGTTTTGTTTTATTCACAATTTTGTCCCTTGTGTAAAACTGCACTTTTGTCTGTACGCCCATTTGTTATGAAGCCCTCGATATATCCCTATTAATATTATAAATGCGAAAGTAACTCTGTCTGTCTGTATGTCTGTTCCGTTTTCACGTAAAAACTACTGGACCGATTTGGCTGAAACTCAGTATATATATATTTTCGATACAGAGGATGAACATGGATACTTTTTATCCCGAAAAATGGGATAGTTTCCGGGATAACATGATATTTGTCTGTTTGTTTGTTATGCTTTTACGGAAAAACTACTGGTCCGATTTGGCTGAAATTCGGTACGTATGTAAATTAAATACTGAGGATGGACAAGGGATAATTCATCATCTCATCATCATCAGTCATTTTGGCCTTTTTGGTCATTTTGGCCTATTTGGTAATTTTTCCTTTTTGGTCATTTTGGCCTATTTGGCTATTTTGGCCTTTTTGGTCATTTTGGCCTATTTGGTAATTTTTCCTTTTTGGTCATTTTGGCCTATTTGGTCATTTTGGCCTATTTGGTCATTTTGGCCTTTTTGATCATTTTGACCTTTTTGGTCATTTTGGCCTATTTGATAATTTGAGCCTATTTGGTCATTTTTCCTTTTTGGTCATTTTGGCCTATTTGGTCATTTTGGCCTATTTGGTCATTTTAGCCTATTTGGTCATTTTGGCCTATTTGGTCATTTTGGTCTATTTGGCCATTTTGGCCTTTTTGGTCAAGTTTTGTAATTTATTTTGTTGACAGATAGACGGGGGATGGTATATATAATTAACGATATAAAATGAAGTGAATCTAATGTACGCAAATAAATTAAAAATGTAATATAATATAACCTGTAGCACTTGCTCTATAAACAAGAGACACGCACTAGAGGTTAACCCGCGGCGCAGCCGCGGGGTAAACTCTAGACTCTAGTGTATCTATATATTATATCGCGGGCTTCAAGCCAGAGGGGCGTATAAGCAAAAACCAACTTTTCAGGAGATACAAAAAAAGTTTTTTTCAATGTATTCAATGTCTGTCTATGAAAGTACATCTACTAGTATTAACCTACTATTAAGAAAAAAACAGAGGTGGTGTATCGATAAAAATATAAATGATAGACGAAATAATAAAAAAAACGTATTTTTTTTATACGCCCCTCTGGCTTGAAGCCCGCGATATGTATATATTTTTTTCCATGTCGAAAATGAAAATAGGATATATTTATTATACCGATTTGGCTGAAATTCGGTTTATGTACATTTAATAACACAGGTGGACAAGGGATACATTTATTTCATCCCCGATAATGGGATATATTTATGTAGTAGTCCCAGGTAGTTGGATAGGTTTTGTGTTTTTGTGACTTGTCATTTTAGCCATTTTGGTTATCTTGGTCATTTTGATAGTTTTGATTCCATTTTGGTCACTTCGATCATTCTGGCAATTTTTGTCCTTTATTTAGTTTATAGAAGATAGATAGATAAACAGAACAGGTTGAAAGTTTGTATGGATGACCAAAAATTTCTCAATATTATACAAAATCATCATCTTTTAAAAACTATGATGGTAACAATCTATCTGTTAAGCATTCCGGGAAAATCTACTAGGAGAGCTCTGGATAGGTTTTGCTGTAATTTTGATTAAATGTATTTTTTGGGCAGAGTTAAAGTAATATGCTAATAAATTATGTAATTAGTGGATACAACTTTAGCAATGCTTAGGCAACTATTGATTATTCAGTTTCTTCCAAATAGTATATTGACTTACGCTTTGCAACGGTTTCATCAATATCGTCCTGAGATTGTTTTTTCTTATCTTTTTCGTCGTCCTTTTCCTTTTCACCATCTAAAAGGGCATCTGTATTCTCTTCTGCCCGTCTGCAATGTCAAAGTATTCCACTGTCATTATAAATCAAATTATTTCTCTAAATGACTGAACAATTTTGAAGATTATCACCACCATATTTTAGAATCCACGCTACAAATTTCAATTGCCCATGGAATAAAGGAACTAAAATGGCAGTTCCGCTATTTGATAGAATTTGGTTCCTAAATCCAGGAAATAAATTTACAGCTTTAATTATGGATTATTTTATATTTATTATTCAGTAATTACTTCCCCAATTTACAGATTAGAAATAACTACTTTGGCAGGATTAAGGGAGTTCTTTTGTGGCGCAGATCCTATAAAATATTTGTGATCAGTATTTTTTTTTTTATTTTGCACAGAAAACAAGAGTCAGCTAAAGGTACATAATAAATATTTTACATTATATACTATTAAACAAATTTATTTATTTGTTATATTCAAATTGTAAATATCATTCGTACCTGGCGAGGTCTTCCCGTTTATAGAACAAATCAACAATCAAATCCAACGCAGCCACACTTCTAGATATGACTTCATCTTCATTATCGACCCGAATTCGCAGGTTCAATAGTCTTTGTGTATTCGCCTCATTATTTTGGACTAGGTTTATTAGCAGTAATAGTGTCTGTTTAAAAAAAATAACCAATATCAGCTTGAAAGGTTTTTCTGAGCAGTTTTATTTTTATAACATAGGCCAAGAGCATGCTCTGTGTATCTGTACACATATATTAAAAACATTCTATACAGGTGACAAACATCCATTGTTTAAAAACAATCGATAGTTAGAGTCACACATTGTATATTCCCAAGCTAAGCAAATTGGGGCCGGTCTCAGACGCCCAGACCGTAGTTAATAACGGAAAAGTCGTTTACGAAATTTACCATGCCAGGAATCGAACCCGCCAAAAACTTAGCTAACCCAATTACAGAGGCTGGTTAAAAATTAACAAAACCTGCATTATTATACATAGCACCAAACGAACTATATTTTGTTCGTTTTTTGCTAGTTGTCGCTGCACGATTTACAAGGAAGGTATACACTAGTCCAGCCGGGCATGAAACTGAACATGAAATACCATAAAATTGCAATTCAACATTTACGACGGAACGCAAGACCAACCTTTGTACACAAAACAAGTTTTATTATAAAATCAAAAAATATTGAAATAAACGCATTTCTCGAGGAAAAGGTGCTTCATTGAAGATTTACTACACTTCACAAGTGTTGTGTGGAAAATATCAACTATTTATATAATTGCCACAGAAAGTTTCAAGATAATGAAGCTTGACCTAAAGTTATTTGATATCAGTACAAAGAATACAAGATTTTTTAACAACAAAAACAATACTCACGCAAACACTGAATTCAAAGTTTCTGTTGTCAGGTATAAAGTTCCCCTGGTTGTTGAGTATGACCAGACATATCTCCATCACAGATGGCTGTTCACCAACAACTTGGGCACCTATTGAAGCTGTAATAACATAGTGAAGTTCTTATTATTATGTATAGTTTTTTTTCGAGGCCGCAGTGAAAAGATCGAGTTTAAGTAATAATCCCCAAAGGATTTTTTTTTGACCCATATAGTATGAGAAAATCAACATTATCAAGAAAAAATTGACCAATTATGTATGTGATTATAAACAGTAAATATTTTGCAGAGGTTGTTTTTTGTTTGGCTATAGAACACTAATAGAGCCAGATCCCAGTCACTTCCTTTCGAAGTTTATGTTAAATTACAGATCCTAAAAATTTCATCTTTCTTAAAACCACGTAAGTCTGGGGTGACTGGGATCTTGGACTATAAATAACTTGAAAGCTCTGGAATTTATCCTCTAGTTCAAAAGTTAGAAGAATATATGCCATATTACATCTTTAAAAAAGGCGATTTCGATCATCAGACAAAAGTTATCCATTGAATAATTTATAACCTGAATCAGTGTAAAAGTGAAATTAGTCAACTGTTTTATTAATGCTACCGCAATTTTTAATTTATTCATGTTGTATTTTATGTGATAACTTTCAACTGATGATTGAAAAAAGGCCCTAACAGAGATAAATCATTAAGAAAAATTTAATAATTCATGATGAAATTCTTTATGTTTCAGTAACATTCTGTATGTCATATTAATAAGGTTTTAATAACTTTGTTTTTCCTTGAAAATACAATGTCTTCCTCCTGTTGCTTATTTGAATTAGGAAATGGGAAGTAAGTCGGTGGATTTGGATGTTTTTCAGAGCACTTTGTTACGGTCACTTTTGCTGCGGCTCCTTCATGTATAGTGATGAAAACATTAATCATACAATTACACTTTTTTTTTTGAGTAAATGTATGATTAGGGTTAGTCAGGCTGACATGGTGACATCATCATTAAAAAACCTTAATTAAGTAGACTCGTTCTGTTCTGTTCGCATGTAGGTTATATGTAATTTATATTATTATAAACTATTTAAATAGGTTTGTATATCTATATCAGTTTATTGTTATTACTTTGATTTTCTTTAATTACGGTTGAATTAGTTTTAATTGAGTTAACCTACCAAATTTTTTTTTTGTAATGTCTCCTTGGATACCGGATTGCCGGGAAAAGATCGCTATAAGCGATAAGCCCACCCTTTGTTCTAATGGAAATGTAGTTATATTAAATGTCTAGGTTTAAGTTATGATGAAAAAAAAGAGTTTTCATTCATCATTGATTGTGTAGAATGGAATGAGTTAATTTACCGGTGTTGCCGAAGGTGTGCGACAGGTTGAGCAGCACCTTGAGCGCGGGCAGCGCGGCGTCCAGCAGCGGCCCGCGCAGCGCGGGGAGGCGCACGGCGTCCGCGCAGCAGCGGCGCAGCAGCCCCGCCACGGTGCCCGCCGCGCCCGCGCACTGCCGCACCAGGTATATCTGGTTGTCCTCGTTCTGTTGCGTCACCTGCACATCAACACGAACACCTTCCAGCTAAACTTAATTCCTTAGACTTCACAAACTCCATTTCATTGAAACCTCTAAGACGGAACCATCACAAAATTATGGTCGAACCGTCACACATGCGAATTGGGAAGCACCACAAATTTGTGGTCGAACCGTCACACATATGAATTGGGAAGCAAAACAAATTTGTGGTTGAATACAGATAATTGAAACGAACATTGAATTCATGCTTTCTCCTTCTAACTACATAGAATTTGTATGAGAGTAAAAGAGACGATATAATTCTCTTGGTTTTGGCGCGACAATTTTGAGAACAGCTGGCCGATTATGGACAAAAATAATATTATATTTGGCCCCCTTTAAGGGTTAATAACCGTGAATCTGTTTATGCGCTTTTTGAAAAACCCCATATGTCAGTCCTTCAGGATCACAGCAGGATAAAGTTTATTCAAATATTTGTATCTATATAGCATGACAGCGACTGTTATATACAGTGGAATCACAGGTTCAGACACGTCACTTCACACACGTTGCTATAAGTAAAGCTAAATTGGCTATCTAAATTATTAAAAATCAATAAAAAAAAATCATAATCAAAATCCTAATATAATATGTAATAAAACTACATTTTAACGGTTTTAAGCGCGGTATTTTATTTGATTTTTTACGCCGGCGTTTCGGCCACTATTCAGTAGCGGTGATCAAAAAAAAACAAAAATGTCAATGGTCAAAACTAGATTTTAAGAAATATGTCAAATGATAAATAATATAAATTCATTCAAAGATCTTAGAGAGGTTTAATATCCTGAATAAAATGACAGTGTGCAGTGGTATAGTTGACCCTAATATACTAACATTCTCCAGAACGCGCATACACCGGTCCGCCTTGCGCAGCAGGTGTAGGTGCGCCGGCGGCCAGCGGTCGGCGGGCGCGGTCAGCAGCGCGGCGCAGTCGCGGATGGTGCGCACGATGTGCTCCACGCCGCCCAGCACGCGCAGCTCCTCCTTGAACCACTCGCCGGCGCGCTTCGACGTCAGCGACAGCAGCGTCTCCATCGCCAGGTGGCCCACCTGTAACAAGCCGAACATCAACATACGAACTATAGTCGATCTGTTCTAAGAAGCCCCATTTAAAGTTTCATATGCATACTGACAAACTAACTTTGTAAGATAGTATCAAAATAATTTATATAAAACTAGCTGTCCCGGCAGACGTTGTCCTGTCCGGTAAAAAATAGGGGTTGATCGCAGAGGGTTTAAAAATTTAGGGTTGTATGTATTTTTTAATACTGTATCATACAAAAAAAAATATCTAAAAAAAAAATTTGGACTACCCTTAACATTTAGGGGGATGAAAAATAGATGTTGTCCGATATGCACAAAAAATTTCATGAGAATCGGTCAAACCGTTTCAGAGGAGTATGGTAACTAACATTGTGACACGAGAATTTTATATATTAGGTTGGGGGAAAAAGTTTCTTCGCATTTTATATAAAAATGCAAAAGGTTTTTTTATAAAGTTTATTTACATTTGACTAAGGTATGTAGGTGCCATTTTGTTGGATAACTTTTTGCCATCTTGTAGATCGGGACGTGAGATCTCATTGCTATAAAAATTTTGGGGCTTCTGATCAAAAAACTGCGACAAGTGGTTTGGGCAGTCCTCTCGTGATGTTAACCTGGTGAAAATCTGAAGGTGCAAGGTCAGGACTATGCGGCGGATGCATTAACACCTCCCAGCCAAACTCTCGTAATTTTTGCTGAGTGGCTAAAGACGTGTCTAGCGTTATCATAGTGAAAAACTACACCCCTTCTGTTGATTAATTCCGGCCGCTTTCTTTCAACTTTTTGCTTTAATCTCATCAGTTGTTCGCAGTACAGCTCAGAATCGATGGTCCTGCCTGGCGGTAACAGCTCATAATGAATAATGCCCTTCCAATCCCACCATACACACAGCATCACCTTGTTGCGAGTTAACCCGGGTTTCAGTCTGTGAAGCCTAACCGGCCTTTGACCACGATCTTTTTAGCACGTTCTTGTCGTACGTGATCCACTTTTCATCACCAGTTATCAGCTTCTTCAAAAATGGTTCGGTTTCATGTCGTAATAAAGAATCACATATGCGTACACGGTTCATTAGGTTTCTTTCAGTGAGCTCATGAGGCACCCAAATATCGAGCTTTTTTGTGTACCCAGCTTTTTTCAAATGCGCCAAAACCGTTTTGTGGTCAATTCCCAGTTCTCCAGCTACATCGTAACTACTAATATGCCGATCTTGCTCCACTTTTTCCAAAATAGCATCAATTTTGTCAGTAGCAGGGCGACCAGAGCGACGTGCATCTTTGATATCAAAATTTCCGGATTGAAAACGCTTAAACCAAATTTGCGCTACTCTCACAGACATTGCATTAAGTCCATAAACATCACAATTTTTTTTCGCGGCTTATGTTGCATTTTTACCTTTTTTGTAGTAAAATTTTAAAATGTATCGAATTTCTTCATTAGATTCACTCATTTTAACAATAAGAAAAACAAATGAAAATCACACATTTTCCTAATTTGAATTTGGAATTGTCTTCTTTAAAATTAAAACTTTTTAATGATACCAAAACCAGCCAGATACAAATGGTATTGATGTGTGGATGAAATGATGAATGTGGATTTATAGAACGCGGCCGAACTATAGACATGTGCGCCGCGCCGGTGCCACAGATTAATAAATAGTTACTACGTAACAGATACATCACTCCCATACAAAAGTGAAAATACCTACGCTAAAATAGCCTACAAGATCTTAATAATAATACCTGCCGCTCAGAACGAGAAGAAATGTACCATAAGTACGCGAACAAAGAGTCGAGACTGTGTTGCCCGCCGCGCGGGACACGCGCCAACGCGTCTTCGTAAGATTGCGCTAGGGTTGACCTATGATGAATTGAGAACCTCCTCATTTTTTGAAGTTGGTTAAAAATTAAAACATTTCGAAATCACTTTGTTTCAAAAATCATACCTATTGATTTCTTGCTATTAATTCTTGTGAAAAGTGAATATACGTCGATTCAAACTTATACCTTATTTAATTGATTATCTACACGTAACGAGATACAGACAGATGTCGGCCTGCGCCGATAGACGCTTATTTCTACCCACAGCAAAAATATCTAAGAAATCTAAAGTTATCGAACATTGCCCATTGTGTGAGTAGGTACTAGGTAAGGTAACTACAATAGGAATTACCTATAAACACAACACTTTATAATACCTGTCTCAAAAAAACTTCTTGATTTACGTTTTACCTACTTATATTCAAAGAAATAAATGGTGACAAAAACCATAAAGATAGGTTTATAATACTACTCTACTTTCTTCGTCTCTCGGCAATGAAAAAAGCGACAAATTTTTGTTTGTTTTTTACTTTTACACCCAACTACTGCACAATAATTACGTGGTTTCGGCATTTGGAAGGGTAAGCGCGGGAAACGTGCTCAGGCGGGCGTTTGGCGGCCCTCTGGCGGTTGTATCGTCGACGATACACCGAGCGGTAGGTATATAGCGCGTTGTCTTGAGCGAGTGACGGAGGCATGCCGGTGCGGCACCTCCGTGCTCGAACGACGCGCCGCTGCCTTTTGCGCGTAGCGCGTACCGTAGTAAAACGTTTAGTTGCTCAAGTTTTAGCCAATTTCCTATTTTTTATATTTATAGGCAATTTAAGTATTTAAGATCTAAAACCATTCATTCAATTGGTAGCATGATATGTATAGAACAGATGGATCATAGTCTGAAAACAACACAGGGTAGTGTTTGCATCATTAAATTTTACCACACTTAGGTGCCCAAATATTGTTTGCGACTATTTTTCGAAGCAAACATGTAATTTTCACGACGCCAGCGCCTCGCCTCTGCCGCTGTTTTTTAAGTAATTATCGTTAAACAAAATTAGGTAACCGTTGTTTAAACTTTAATAACATAAATTTAGGTATTTTTTATATACACTTGTGTATAGAGAAGTAATACTCACAGTGATATTCTCCAAATCCAAATGTTGGGCTTTCCCTTGACTTTTGATTTCGGCGCATAGTTCGCGTACTCTTTCTTGTGTCCGCGCCAACTGTGTTGACGTCAGACCGCAATCGTCGAGGGCATTTCTGTAATAACAACTCTACTATAACCCCATCAGAAATAAAAAACATGATTAATTAAACAATAAAGCACTGAGTAAACGTTTTAGGGATATTTTTCTATATCAAAAAGTTAAATGAACATTTGTGGAATTTTCTCGTAAATATTAGCCCTAGAGCCTAACGCGAGCAAGACTTACTGAGTAACATAAGGCTGGACTTAAAATAATTGTAAATCAGCTTACTTGTGTGATGCATCAGATTCAAGCAAATTCAACATAAGCTCCAGTGACTCTCGATCGAGGTCCATATTCAGTCGATCTTGTGACAGGACAAACATCACTGTTGCTGTGCAGAGGCCCAAGCTCTGTGGGATAACAGAATGAAAATCAAACACCCATATATTTCCTCAAGTCCTCTTCTCTCATTGAAAGTACATAGATTACAATATACTAAACAACAAAATAAAATACTTCTCAAGGCTATGAAAGAAACAATAAATAATCAAGTAGTCACTTATGCATTTATGCTGATGTTTACATTTAAGACTACAATTTTACTTGCTTATCTTATAATTAGTTTGATATTTTTATCTATTTTACACACCCATATGTTTCTCTACATTAAACCTTTCTCAGATTAGATTCCAAGATTCTTTTAAGTCTTTACGTGATTATGTCGCCCATCATTCATGTTCCTACATTGTTTATTTTATTTATAGCCCTGTGTATATACAAATACACAAGTTTACCCCGCGGCCACGCCGCGGGTCAGACTCTGCTGCCTACCTTTTGTTTAAGGAGCAGACTTATACAGGTTAGATAGTATTAAATTTTTGTGTTATGTTATTTGGCCCTGGAAGATACATTTAATATATCTCCCGGAACGAAAAGGGTTTATGTCCATTTTCAGTATTAAAACTACAGTTAAACTCAATTACAGTCTATCTGTAAAACTATATAAGTGATAAAAATGAATAAAATGATCGAAATTACCAAAATGACAGAAATGACCAATATAACCAAAATGGCAAAACACCAAAAAAAAACCAGGATAGGTATCGCTTTTTTTCTGATAACTTTTTGGGATCACCTTTACATAAATCTATCCCATTATGCGGGATGAAAAGTATCTCTCTTAATATTATAAATGCGAAAGTAGCTCCGTTTGCCCGTCTGTATACCGAATATCAGAAAAATCAGTCAAATAGTTTTTTTTTAAAAGCATAAAAACAGAGAGACAAATATAATTTTTATATTCCCAAAAGTATCCCATTTTTTCGGGATTAAAAGTATCCTATGTTCACCCTCAGCATCGAAAAGATATATATAGAGTCTCAGTCAACTTGATTCAGTAGTTTTTGCGTAACAGACAGACATAGAGAGACTTTCGCATTTATAATATTAATAGGAATCAAAAGGATTAGTTCTTGCATGTAAATTACATCAATATTTCTAGATAGGTATCAAGAGATTTAAAATAAAAAACTCTTTTAAAATGTAAAAGCATAACAAAGATATATTAAAGTTATTGTTTAATACAAAAATCATATTGTTATCTTCAAGTAAATTTCTATTTACAATAAATACAATCAGATAAATATATTATTTACATTCCAGTTCAATAACCTTTGTCAATCCAGCACGTGTTTAGTCACGTGGACCCGTATAAACGCGTATGTAGTAGACACAATTTTTAAATGTTAAAAAATTGTGTGAATTTAATTTTAAAAACAAAAAATAGTTTTAATGAAATAATTTGAATTGAATGTGACTTAAATAACATTTACCTGATCGTTAGTGGCATCATGTAGAGCGCTGAAGAACTTCTGCACGGTGCCGTGCGCCCGTAGGTGCATGCGGAACGCAGGCGCAGTACATTTGCTCGCCAGCGTGATTGCCGACAGGCAACGCGTTGACATAGGATTATTGTCCTGCAACATATCATACATGGCTACACCTTTATGTATTATGTATTATGTAATGGTGTACAATAAAGTGTTATCTATCTATCTATCTATTTGGCAAAAAAAAACAAAAAAAAAACATAGTATAGGACACTGTCCATCCTAATGTATTGTAGATTTACTTAAGGTCCCTGGCAGGGGTAGGACAGAGAAATCAGAGGACTTGAATATGTGGCTTGAACTTCGAGTGACCAGCAGCGGTTGGCTGACAATGATATTGAGGGCTTCATAACAAATGTGTGTATATGCAAAAATGCCACTTTTTGTTATTTACTAAAATCTATGAAATATTATAATTTACATAGTATTACCAGTATGCAAGTGTATCTAAATAGAAGGTATTAAATTATACCCTTATACAATCAACTAGTTTTATTTTTTTATTCACAATTTTGACTCTTATGTAAAACTGTACATTTATCTGTACACCTATTTGTTATGAAGCCCTCGATATGTATGTTGCCATACAACTAGCAGACAATAAAAATTCAAGCAATATAGAACCCATTGTCTCACTTGTAACTACTTGCATAAAACAGAATTATATATTTAATTTTATAAATTGACAACAAAACACATTCTGTATTCGTAAGTTTTTAGCTTTAACTTACATTCATGTAATATTAAGTATGATCTTGGGACCGACAACAGAGTAAATAAGGCAAAGGTCAGTTACAAAATTTACTCTGCTAGGAATCAAATCCAGGACCTGCACATACCATAAGGAATGCCCCCCACAAACCCATACATATGATATCCCTCTGGTGTATGTGTGTCACGAATGTGGATTTGATAACATAAAACAGAAAACCAACCAAAGCAACCTGTAATTACCTGCAAGGCATCAAGGAGGTACTCCACATCATCATTGAACTCTTGAAACTCTCCAATTTCTTGTATTTGGTGAGCTTTCTTTACATTCCTTACAACTGTGTAAAACTAAAACAAATAACCATTACATACACATACAAAATAGATGTCAAAGAGATTAACTTCCATAAAAAACTTTAAATTGTCTAATGAATAGTTTGTAATTTGAAGGATATATCTTATTTTATTTCCAATTCCAGCACCAAGTAATTTGTTTAGATTGACAGTTTTCAATTCATAATATTATTGTAGTATAGGTTTTATGTTTATTATTTCATTAAGAACATACAACAAGATATATTCTGAATTTTACAAACACAATACAGAACTCCAAAACTAGAACTATTAGGAGGAGCAATAAACTTTTTAAGAATTAAATAATTTACAAGCCTTATTGGTTTTATTAAAAAAAATAGATATACCTCTTTGGCCTCCTTAGCGCATTTAACACTTGTATAAGGTTTTAGTGCTTCTGCTGACTCTGGATTAGTTACGATCGGATCTGGAGCTCTATACCTTGTTACCCTGGTAAGTTCCTCAGGAACTTGTGTCACAGGGTTTCTGACCTCAGGATTTTCAGGTTGTTCAGGCCTGGGAGTCTCATTGCCTTTCTGGAATGTTATTAGAAAATGTTTATTCAAGAGCAAATAAAATTATTTAAATTAAGGCCCAATTTTTCACTCACCAATAAATAACCTTTATTCAGATGCTAAACTAGAAAATTAAAAATTACACTTATAGAAATAAAATAGTTAGTTTCACCTTTATTAACTCAGATTATAAAGGTGGATAACTTTTACCAGGTGATTGAAAAATCAGCCTGAAGGTTATTTATTCATTGGCACACTGCAGTATAGCAACCTACTCTTTGGCCCATGTAGTTCTAGTAAACTAGGCAAGCCCTGGTTATTTACTTTGGTCTTGGAGTTTGGGTAAGTTGTTTATTGAATAATGCCATTAGCAGAATTATAATGGTTGAAACTATAAAATGTTTGTGTTTGCCTGACAATTAAAAATCATATATACAAACTTCCATATCACTGTGGTTGGCCATCATGCAGAAAATTGCAATGCCTATCGGTTTATTATGTCCTCAATATCATTAATGCAATATATGTCTTAAAACACAATTACATTTCTTTTGTATTTATTAACAATTGTTTCTTATTGAAACCTAATTGACTGGTGCATGTTGTTAATACAGTGAAGTTGCTATAAAATTTAATGGTTGTCTACAAACCATCTAATTTCTTATAAATAATAATCATAGATCATTACTTCTGACAATCCCATTCATATTGATTCAGCCATTGTGATGACTAATGAACACAAAGAGACACAATATGTACTGGCATACATTGCACATAATGTCACTGCAATAATGCAAAAAAACCACATAATCACAGCCAGAATATAAACCACTATTAAATTATGAATACCTAAACATTTATGAATGAGATAGTAAAATACAGAGTATAACTTTTATGTTGGTTTATGATCTTACTGTGTCTGTTTTGATTGATGGAGAGTGTAGTACACACTGACACAATGAATAATGGAGATAGTAAGTGATTTAGAGCTAAAAAGTTTTAGAATTTGTTTGCATAGCAATGAGGATTTTTTTTATTTTCTATGAAACTCTACCTAAATTATCTTTCAGAAAATTTATCATACAGGTAAAACTATAAATTGTATTGAAAAATACATTTTAAGTCTGTGTTATTTTCAGCTAGTATTTCTATTATTAAAGAAAAAAACTTTTCATAGTCTTAAGCTAAATATGTACTACATTTGAGTATAATTTAAGACCAGCAAGAGAGTCAGTTAGAAAATGTAGTATACATAACTGAAAATTCAAAATTAAATTGATAATTCATCAATAATGAATAACTACAGTAATTGTTTAAAATAAAAGATGTTACTTACATCATTTGCCCATTCATGTCTGTACAGGTGGCGTCTCTTCCTAGCAGGTAATGGTGATGGATTATCATTTACCAAAGATTTACTTTTAAATATAGATCCCTTCTTTTTTGTAATTACTAATTTCACACTAGGTTTCTCATCCAATTGCTCTTCAGAATCACAAAGGCCATGCGGTGATTTGAACACATCATCTTGACTATGTTTATTAATTTCTTCTTCAGAATTCTCATTGGGACCACTGTTATAGGCAGAATCTGATGACTGTGTAGGCTGAGTGTAAGTCTGACTATCACTTGTGTTGTCAACTTGAGGATTCTCTATTGGCCCAATTTCAGGTGAGATTTCCAGGTCATTTGTGTCAGCATGATTTGCAGTTACACTCTCAGGTACTTCCTTGAAATCATGTTCTGGACTTGAGTGTTTGTTTTGTTTATTTTTATGTTTTTTATGTACTTTACTTTTATATGTCTCATTACTCTTGCCAGCATCATCACCACCGGACAAAATATCAATAAGATCATTCTTTTCAATGTTAGTATCACTTTTTTCACTGATATTATTTATTGGAGAGGTAACAGTAGGTGGTACTTCAGACAAACTTTCTTGTATTCTTCTAGATTTTCTGACATCTTTCTTTAAATCACCAACTGTTTTTATACTTGAAGATTTACTAGGATAGCTAGATGTAAGGGCATCCAAATAATCATCATTTTCACTGTAATTTATATTAGGTCTGTTTCTCCTTGATCTTCCAGATGTGCTTTCCGGTGGTTTTGGTTCTGGTGGTAGTTCATTGGGATGTACTTCTAACCTAGGTGATTTAATAACAGAACCAGCTGAATCCAACTGAGCAAGTTTGGACTCAATATCATCCCCAGCTTGCTGTTTAGTTTTAGTTTCTTTTTCACTGTCATGTGTGGGTGAAGCAAGAGTCTTGTACAATTCATAGGCATCAGAACCAGGTAAGGGAGATGTAACCTTTTTACCAGACTCATCATCAGTATTTTTATGATGCTTTTTATGTGATTTATGCTTGTCTTTCTTCTTTTCTTTTTTACTCTCTTGATTTAAGCCTGCACATTTGATTGTGATTTTGAGTCCTTCATGCTTAGGAGAACATATAGTTTCCACTGATGGACTTTTCTTGTGATCTGAGCCTATATCAGAGTGTGCATCCATTGAAGAATGTCTATCTGATATAGGTGAAGTGAATCCTTCATTTGAATCAGTGCTGACTATCCTTGATGTGCCTTTTGATATTCTCAACACTATAGGAGGTGGTTTGCGTTCCTCATTTGCTTCTTTACTAGTTGAAGGACTTGCAATCTCTGGTTTAGAAGGTGTTGGACTTGACACTAGAGGACTCACCTTTGGTGTTGGAACTTTAGGTGATGCTATTTTAGGCGGAATAGTTTCATAACGACTAGTGAAGTCTGGTATTGGGCTATTACTTCCATCTTCAGCATAATTTATTACTTTATCACGATTACGTACCAAATAGCGCTTATTTGGTGGTTGAGAATTTTCAGGCACTTCTTCTTTTTTGGATGCTTTCGTAGCCACTGAGCTTTTCTTACTTTTAGATTTTTCAGAGTTACGCCTAGGTAATTCTGGTGATGAAGAATCTCGATTATAAACCCTACTCCTTTTCTGTGGTTTCTTTTCTTTACTATTAGAAGGATGCTCAGGGGATAAAGGAGCTGCAGGTACTGGTGGAGCATAAGTAATTTGTGGTACTGGAGGGTATGGTTCAGCATTGCGGGACTTGAAGAATTTCTTCGGCTTTGGTGGAGGTTGTTCTGTATCAACTGCTGGCACTGTCAGTGGGCTATTTTGGTCCTGGACTGGCTTTTTGATAACATTATTAGGATATGCTGAAATAATATAAAGTAGATACCTTAAAAATACTTCCTTCACAACTTGTTTTAGCACATATATGTTTGTTATGACACTCACGGTCATGTTCTTGCTGTCATAATGATTTATGTGGCACAAGTTTGTGGTTGAATTTAAAATGAAACAATTTATTGTTGTATTTTCACTCTATTTATATAGGATTTGTATGAAATTGGTATATACTTTTGGATTTGTATAATAATATGATAAAGCATTATAATTCAGTCATTTGAAGTCTGCACCTGACACTGGATCCAGGTTTTTATTATGAGACAGGAACACTTTTACACACTTGAACACCCATAAGGGTTAAAATGCTAGGCTAAGAATTTTTATAATTTTAATATATGGTACAAATTACTTTCACTTTTCATTTATTTTAAATGACTATTATCTAATGAGAATCTAGTTTATTCTTTAGTTAGGTGAAATATAATATATATGATGTGTAAACCCAAAGTAACAATTGTTATTTACGTCAATGAGCGTTAAGTGAATGTTCTTACCGTAAGGCGCGCTTCTAATCGAGGTGAAGCTAGTGATTCCCCATTTGCCCACTGTGCCCGCTGAACGAGCCGCGGTCGGGCAATTGCTGTTCTCTCTAAACAGAGCACTGTCCAATGGCACGGCCACGCTGCCGCTTCGGCCTCGGCCCCAACGCGACATACTGATAATTTCATCAAAAACGATGACACTAGCACCGATTTGCGAAAGCAATATGCCCAAATCAAATATATCAAATGTTAGATTGAGAAACACACGCCGTCCATTGAAGTTTAAGTCTACGTTTATTATTATTGCTTTGATATCACGAAATCACTACTAGATATTACTTGACATATTCAGAACGAAATGAAAACAACCCACATAGATAACACACCCGCCATTTTTTACAGGAGCCAAGTACTTTTCCCATGGAGGCACTAGAATGAGTAATCAATTAAAGCAACGTGTTTCACTTTATTACAATTTCCATTGTTATTACTTATATTCTTTGCACATATGAGGTAGTTAATTAACGTTGAGTTTAACATTAATAATGAAAAATGGAACACAAACTGCGATGTTGTCATCTCACAACACTACAGACGCCATATTGGTTAAACAAGACATGTTCTAAATGAACCAATAGGAAGCGACGAAATGCACTACGATCCATAGACTAGGAAAATTGACAAGATTTGAATGCGTTCCATGATTAACGAAGTAATGATTTAGGATTCTAAAGCTCATAGTTCAAAATGTGATCTAAAGTTTTAACTAAAATAAAGATTAACTGGTTTTCTTAGATTAAATTTAATAAATATTATGGTTTTAACGGGAACTTGAAAAGTAACAATTTGCAGTAGGCATTTTAATTTTAGTGAAGAATATTTATAGTTCTTTTTATACAAGGCGGCAAAATAAAGAAGAAAATATAATAGTATATAGTAATAGACAAATTTGCGAAAGTACGAGCACTTTCGCAAATTCGTCTGAACTCTAGCAACTCCAATTCACATGCTGGGAGTCACACTTGCGATAATGTCAAATATAGCGATTGTGGCCCAATTAGATCACAAATAACGCATTAGGCCCCTCTGTGTGTAGCGACCTATATCTGCAACGTTATCCCAGAGGAAGTACTACGTCAAACATCGTGCAAGAATCAGGTTACTTCATTTACGACATGCGTGCAGTTTTTCGACATAATCTATGATGTTTAGTTTACATAATAATGTCTATAATTTTCTAAAGCAATAGCTTTAATACCTTGCAATAAAAGAACCATTATTTTGTTAAAAGAAACTAAACGAACCCCTACAAACCCGCTATGTCAGCTGTTTTTTGGTAAATTTTGTCAAAATATAACAAAAAGATTTTTGCTTTAAATTCCGCTAGTTATCCTTGGTAAACTGTAAAAATGACTTCTCGTGTGTAACGTAGCATTGTTATATCCATATTACTTTAAATGGATTTTAGACTTGGATCAGCGGTAAAATTAAAATAATATGGATAAATTCGCTCTGTTATAATTCACTGACCTTGACTACATATTGGATAGAATATTGCTAGAAGGCAAAAAAATGTTCATGTTCTCGGCATAATACTTCGGTCATACACAAACTTTACGAAAATAATATCCAAAGACCTTTATTTTAATGTTACTTGACGTTAAAGCGTATGTTCATTATATTATTCAATAAAAAATCCCGGAAATAAATAATGATAGTTATTAGGTAATTATAGTTATCTCTCTAACTGCTTCTACATTCATGTCTTAATTAGAGCTGGCCGTAACTCATTTTTGTTGGACTCGTATTCAGAAGCACTGCTATTGTCGTCCTTACAATTTACAACTAATCACTCACACGGAGTAAGTCAGCAAAAAAATTTCCAATCATTTTAGTGACTTTTCGTAATGCCCACTCAGCTGCTTCCTATAATGACAGAAAATCATGTTCAATTTGAATCTTCATAAAATGTAATTCGACCAAAATTCAAAATAAAATAAATTATTACTTAAATTTATTCAAACCATATCGTACATTTATGTCAGTCAATCCCATATTGTGATAACATTGGCGCAGATGCGGCCACGGTACAAACAAATACTAAAAAAACAGACAAACATATTATATCTGGTCAATGATAATTGTACCAAATTTTCATATAATTATATCTTATACGAGAAATCCAAAATAGCAATTTATTTATCAAGTAATATATGACTGAAATTAAAACAACAATATAAACTAAAATATACCTGTCATATCAGTGGTTTTTTGGCAAATATTGCCGAGGCTCGAAAAAATATTTCTTATTTCATATTCTTTCTGTAAATTTTATAAATTATGTTTCTTACCCGAACTTAAAAAAGTTTTATTAATTTTGTACACTTTCCAAATATTATAATCACTGTTAATATAAAACAAAAGAAATATTACGAGCATCTGTACCTTTGACATCATGTGTCAAAGCAGAATCTATTATAGCTATTAGAAAATTAAAAAAGTTTCCTTTTCAAAACATTTATGCCAGATTTTAAATATCAAGTTGCTTTAATTACGACGAACGCATTTTGTCACCATAGCCAATGATGTTTGTTGTAATAATAATGTTTTATTTTATTTTATTTATTATTTATTTATTCATGACCATAGAATCAAAGTCTTTCAGTCGGAAACATGTTAATTAATAGGTTTTCGTATAGTAGCGCAGTTGTATTGCAGGCTACAACCGACGCCGTTCAATGGAGTTCTTGTGAAAACTCGAAAGATCACATCTGACTATACAGTTCACATTTCTCACAAAAACACATAATTTCTACTCAAAAACTATAAATATCCTGTAACTATTGTTCATTTTAGAGTAATTATACACATTTTTAGAAAATAAAACTGCACAGCACAACGTCTCCTTTCAGTTCCCGCCAAAAACTCCTAATAATAATGACTAAATAGAATGTTGCAAGCAAGAGTTTTAAAACCTTGTAGTGATAGTTATAAAGCAGAACAACTATTTGATTAAAATAATTTAAACTAACAAATTTAGTTCTTTGGTAAATATCGTTGAATTATAACGAAATAAGTTTTGCTTCAAATTCCACTAGACATCCTTGGTAAACTTTAAAAATCACTCTTCACGTGAAACTTGGTATCGCTGCGCTTTGACCCAGAGTGGCATGAGATTAAGGGTAATTTTAATTTAAGGGTATACATACATACGCCTTTTATACAGCCTAGAGGCTACTAGACAGCAGATACGTTTTTAGGGTCCAACAATGAGTTTTGAATGAATAATGGGAAAAACAAAAATACGTTTGTTTTAAACAAGATTATGTAATTTTCGTTAAAAACAAAGTGTGTCTCGTGTTTAGGAATACACTTACGCTTAATATATAAACAAACTGTTTTTGATTAGTAAACAAGTTTTGAAATATAATTTTAAAGTTCATAATAATAAAGAACAGTTCTGTCACTTTTTTCCTTTTTTTTTATTGCCTGCTTCAGGCAATCAGGCGAACGGCCCGCTTGATGGAAGTTGGTTACCATTGCCTATAGAAGTTTGCAACACCAGAGGCCTTGCCAACGCGTTGCCGCTTGCCAGCCTGTAAGAAATTTTATAACGCCCTTCTTAAACGACTCCATGTCGTAGCGCAGAGGGAATACCTCGATGGGAAATTCTCTCTAGATCATTGTTGTACGCGGTATAAACGTTCTAGAGAACCGTTGCGTAGTTGAGCGTGGGAACTCCAGGAAATGGGGGGTGAACTTCCCGTCGATGGCGAGCGGTACGGTTGTAAAAATGAGGTGTTTGTCACCAGATCAAACAGTTCCTGGAAATACTCTCCGTTGTACAGGCGGTAGAATACGCAGAGGGACGTAAAGTCTCCGAAGGCTAAGCGATTCTAAACCACATGTTAGTATGGGATCGTCGACTAAGTATACCTACCTACGGCGAATATGCGACGCTTGATGGAGTCGAGAGGGTCAGTCTGGTAAGCGGGTGCTCCTGCCCATAAGTGTGAACAGTATTCGGCCTAACTTGTGCTTTGTAAAGCACAAGTCTTTGCAGCGGGATGAAATACTGCTTAGACCGGTTTAGCAGACCAAGCTTTTTTGAGGCAAGTTTAGCCTTGCCTTCCATGACCCCGAAACTGCACGTCATTCGTTATATCAACGCCTAGAATCCCGATACTGTTGGAGATGGTAAGGGGTGTTCCTTGGAACTGTGGCGCGGTGCGGTGTTTTTTTTGCAGAGAATGCCCAGACCTGTGTCTTTGTGGGGTTAAATTGGACAAGATTTTGTCGTCCCCATTCAGAGACTCGCTCCAGGGAGTACTTCACTTGAGACACATATCTGACCGAACTTTCTTCCATTAGCGACTGAGGGACATTAGCCTGGCTGGTATATCTGGCGTCACCTGTACTGTATTCTGCATAGCAATGAATGTTCTCTATAGACAGCAGATCATTGATATGCAGGATGAACTGTGTAGGTGACAGCACACAGCCTTGAAGCACACCAGTATTGATAGGCTTGCTGGTAGAGCAGCAACCGTTGACGGCGACATTGCTGCTACGCCCACCAAGGAAGCTAGATAGCCACTTGCAAAGCCCCTCAGGTATCCGGTACTTTACAACTTGTCAAAGTATAGAGATAATATTAGTAAATCGATGTGTCAATATTATCGACTTTTAAATACGAAAATATTTTTATTTTTTCTTCGCTTATATATTGTGAGTTTGATAAGTCGCGACTAGTGACTAGAACAGTGAGTTAGGTTAGGTTACACTTTAAACCAAAGTGCAGGAGCCGAGCGAGCGAAGCGAGTGTACCGTGGTAGTGGCCAGCGAGTGCCAGAACAGAATATCACCATCGTTTAAATAATTTACAATGACTAAATGATGACCAGTCTGTTATATTTTTATGACCAGAATGTAAAGTTTACAAAAAATTAATATCTACAGAACTGCATGTCTCCTGGACATGAAGGTTGCAGAAGGGGGAAGTACTCCTCCCATGTCCTGCTTTGCCCGCCCACTACTTTAAATTCAATGATGACTAAGCTAAAGTTCAACCTTTGGTATTGTTACATGAGTTTTGTTTTTAGCAAATTT
This sequence comes from Dendrolimus pini, assembly GCA_949752895.1. NCBI lineage: Eukaryota > Metazoa > Arthropoda > Insecta > Lepidoptera > Lasiocampidae > Dendrolimus > Dendrolimus pini. The sequence continues at coordinate 13,540,992 of OX457133.1, forward strand.
TATACTCAGCTTAACGTTAAAATTAAAATAAGATGGATAAATTCGCTTTGTTTATGATTCACTGACCTTGACTACAGATAATATAAAATATTGCCAGAAATTAAAAAAATATTTCATATTATGGCAGAAAAAGCACGAAAGTATGATAAACGCCGTTGAAATGAGATCTTTGAGAAGTATAGTATACACCTAAGGTTAAAGTGATATTATAAGAAACAATGTGATAAGGGAACGTTGTGGATTGAAAGAGGATGTAATGACAAGAGTTGAAAAAAGAATGTTAAGGTGGCTTGAGCATTGAGAGAGATTGAATGAAAGCATAATCACAAAACAAATAGGCGACTGGCAGAGTTTCTGTCGGTAGACCGCGCGCGACATACTCAGTGATCAAATTGAAGATATTTTGAAGAAAGGTCAATCCAAACTATTTTAAATAAGCGTGTATAGGAATATGAAGAGATTAATGAAAGTTGATGAAGCGAAAAGTGTTTGTCAGGATCGTAGCAGGTAGAGATCCATCGTCTCTGCCCACCACATTGGGAAAGAGGCGTGACAATTTAGAATAGAATAGATAACACTTTATTGCTCACCAGATACATAATTTAAAAAATGCATGATTACAATATTGTCATGCTAGAAACAATAGGAGGCCTTAACGCTCAAACAAATATTTTTCCATGGTAATAGGTAGGCATTCGTTATGTTATTTTGAAATAAGTATTCAAGTTTATAGAAATTCGGCAGTAGTAGATAGTAGTAAGTATTCGCCATAAACAATGGCAGGCAAGGGAGTCTTAGTCTTTGTACTGCTCAGCTGAAATGCAGGTCTTCAACTGACGCCATTAAACGGAGTTCTTGTGAAAACTCTAAAGGCCACATTTGACTACACAGTTCACATTTTTCACAAAAGCACATAATTAAGTACTACACAAAAACTATCAATATCCTACAACTATTATCTATTTTAAAGTTATACAGTTTCCGCCAGTAAAGTCCAGATATGCAAGATATGTTGCTGTGAAACTTCCTTCACATTGCCATAACGTTGACATACCTATTTGTTAATTAATCGCAATGGCAGCATCAATAAACGCAATAGTAGCGGCACTGTTTTCGTATGTCTATTCCATCGAAACGACGTCATTTTTAGGTATCGGTAATAAAACTGTCCTATTTGTTGACCTGGAATATAAGCGAGCTATATGTTGGTTGAGTTTAATTTAAACCCATTCCGTAGTTTTCACATAGGTAAAGCTCTAACAGAGAGATAGACGAAATTTCGGAAGTTGCATTTTTGGATTACGCTGATGCAAATTAGCATAATCCGAACTTTTTATAAATGAACCCCTTGACTTTTTATCATGAATTGTTAGTACATAATTATACTCGACACCCCCACACATTTATTATATTATACCTAGATACAATGGTTATTCAAAGATCTAGGTAAAAGTACAAACTGTTAGTTTTATCCTGGTCTTAATGTCGTTTACTTAACATTTTTATTAAAAACAAGGATATGCCCGCGACTTCGTCCACACTTGCCTTGCAATTCCCGCAGGATTCCCGAGCCACAAAGTATTGTAGAATTGTAAAAAAGAATGTAAGCATCAAGCATTTTGTGGAAACTATGTTATGTAATTGTTATGCATCCGAAAAATTTCACACCACTCCTGGGAAAATACCCACGGTATTCTCGGGGACAATCACACATTTTATTACATTAAGTTTGCCATCGATCAAAAATATATATAATACTTTGGAATTCGATTTATTTTGAATCTGGCCATTTTAAATCATTCTCAGAAAAAACCCGCAGGACCCCATCGAAATCGGCCCTGTAGTTGTTACGTGAATCCCGAACAAACAGACAAGAAATGTAAAAAAAATGCATCGTGTTAGGTATCCATCGTTTGTATGGTCTATTCAAGTTATTTTTTTTAATAGCTTCAATGTACAAACATGGCATGTTTAGAATTTTATAATATTATAGATATTTTGTTGGACTTTGTCGTTCTTTTACTACAGCTTCGCGAGCTCCTGCGATATGTTTATAAAGGCATTGCAAGGCACAGTGAAAAACATTGATTTAAGGGTTGATGTCACAACCGTTGGACTTGCCAAAATAAGTTATTTTGGCATTTAGGTATTGCAGGAACATTTAACTGTTTAAGCGCCGATTTTTCTAAGTTCTGTACGTAGCAACCAAAGAGTAAATTGTATATATAAAAAACCTAAACGGGATGACCAGAAGCATCTGTCACAAAAAAAATGTAAGTACTTATAGATACTTAATAGTTTCTGCAACATATGGATTGAAAATTTGCGTAACCGTAAATACGAGAATCGTCTACTATCTAGAAAAATTATAATATTCTGGTCATATACATACACTTAGCTATAGATACATAAAAGTGTGTTTATTTTGGGCTGTAAACGTGGGATGCTTAACCGTCTTGTTGCGGGGCTCATGAAATTGGCACGGTTATAAAAATAGAGCGACTCCATTCGTCGGGATGTAATAAAACAGAAAGGTCCCAACGAACGACCCTTGCTGTATCCCCACACGACCACTTTAATAGTTTTTCATTACTCAAGTAGACGCCTATAAAAAAGAGAATAAAGTTAGGGAAGAAAATTGCATGTCTTGCATAATAAGTTACTTGCGAACCTATGTTCTTCTAAGGGATCATAATTTTAATGCGTACAATATAAAAACCTAATTTGAGTTTTATATTTTACGGCAGAAATAATTTATGGTCGAACAATAACATCTAGATGCTATTAATATTTACGTTGTAGCTACAAAGAAACTGCTTTGTGAATTACGGGAGTAAAATAATAAAACAAGGTTTCTCAAAGCTGTTTAAGACGTATTTTTATATCAAGCAATGAATTTTCATGAATCTAAACTTAAAATAAGTAAGTACTTATTTTTGTACGTACCTATTATTTTCATAAAAAACTAAGATAATACTTACAAGGATTCATGACTTTCAGTACATATAGGAACATGTAAAAGAAGCTGTTAGACAGAATATGACAGATCAATAGAATGTATAAAAACAGCAATCAAACAAGTGCGTGTCAGTACGTAGGTACAAGCATAGGTAGGTACTTTATGAAGACTTCCCCGCAGCGGTGACCAAATTCCATTGTTTTTGTTATTTGTTTCCAGAAAACCTTTAAAAAGCATTCTGTCGAAAATGTATCAATCATGGTTATCACAAATTTACTTACTAATTACTGGACTACTTTTTGTTTAAAGTATTTTTAAATATCTACTGCCCCGATTTTTTTCAAAATTTTCTACCAAATATCCAAAAGTTATGGAGAAAAAGTTGTAAATTTTGTATATATATATATATATAATATAACAACAGCCCATAACTGTCCCACTGCTGGGCTCGGGCCTCCCACGGTAGGGAAATGGACGGTATACCCGCCACGCTTGTCCAAGGCGGCTTGGCAGGTTTGACACATCGGTTATCACGATGTGCAGGTTGCATCACGATGTTTTCATTCACCGTTGTTAGCACGTGGTAATTGTAACAATATGCACATTAGGTCAGAATACACCCTAAGTGGTGCATGCGTTCCGGCCAGGATCGAACCCGCGATCTTTGAGTTTTTAGGACGCGTGCGCTAGCCATTACGCTACCACGACTTGTAAATTTAGTAAAGGTGAATAATTATCTCATTTTCAAGATTTCCTATTTCTATGGACATTCATAACAGGCCTCTCTTAACTATAAGAACGTGTTGACTGTAAATAACATTTTACACTCGGGAGCTCTATACGATATATCGTTGATTCGGCTAGTAGGTACATGTTCTGTCGGTAGCTACTACCCTGATCATCATCATCATCATCAGCCAAATTCAGTCCACTGCTGGATGTAGGCCTCCCCAAGTACGCGCCACAGATCCCGGTCTCCTGTCTTCCTCATCCAGCCCCTGCCGGCGATCTTGCGCAGGTCGTCAGTTCACCGGGCTGGCGGGCGTCCTACGCTACCTTTGCCGAGACGTGGTCTCCACTCCAGGACTCGTTTGCTCCATCGGCCGTCGGTCCTGTGACAGACGTGACCGGCCCACTGCCACTTCAACTTGCTAATTTTGCGAGCTATGTCGGTTACCTTCGTTCTCGTACGGATGTCCTCATTTCTGATTTTATCCATAAGAGAAACACCTAACATAGCTCGCTCCATAGCCCGTTGAGCGACTTTGAATTTGTCGACCAGTCCCGCTGTCAGTGTCCACGTCTCGGCACCGTACGTCATTATGGGTAGGACGCACTGCTCGAAGACTTTCGTCTTCAAGCATTGCGGAATGGTAGACGAGAAGACTTGACAAAGCTTACCGAATGCCGCCCAGCCTAACTGAATCCTCCTATTGGTTTCCCCCTCGAAGTTGTGCCTGCCAACCTGTATTTTCTGACCAAGGTAGACATATTCCTGCACAACTTCCAGAGGGACACCCTCGACGTTTACCGGTCTCGGCATGACGTGTTCATTGAACATGACTTTCGTCTTGTCCAAATTCATGCCGAGACCGACCAGTCGGGAGGATTCGTTTAGGCAGTTCAGCATGTCGGTAAGTTCTTCCAACGTCTCTGCAAATATGACAATATCGTCAGCGAAACGTAGGTGGGAGATGCGCTCGCCGTTGATGTTGATGCCCCGTTCATTCCATTCCAGAGTTTTGAAGACATCTTCCATCGCGTTGATGAACAGTTTCGGGGATATGACATCCCCCTGTCTCACCCCGCGACGTAGAGGTATAGGCTTCGCCCTCCGGTCCTGGAGCTGAACGGTCATCGTCGCGGCGTCTTACAGGCATCTCAACACTTCGATATATCGCCAATCGATACGACATCTTTGCAGAGACTCTAGAACAGCCCAAGTTTCGATAGAGTCGAAGGCTTCCTCGTAGTCCACAAATGCCATACACAGCGGCTGATTATACTCTTCGGTCTTCTGTATAATCTGCCGAACAATATGGATGTGGTCTACGGTACTGTAGCCTTTTCGAAACCCAGCCTGTTCCGGTGGTTGGAACTCGTCAAGTCTTGTGGCGAGACGATTCGTGACGACCCTCGAAAACAACTTGTAGACGTGGCTCAAGAGTGAGATGGGCCTATAGTTCTTCAAGAGGGTCTTATCACCCTTCTTGAAGAACAAGACCACCACACTATTGGTCCACGCCCTTGGCACAGTGCCCTAGAGGATAACGGAATTAAAGAGCTCCGCCAAAGCCTTCAGGATTGAGATCCCTCCTGCTTTGAGGAGGTCAGTTGTAATACCGTCATCACCCGGAGCCCTGCCATTTTTAAGTTGCCCGAGTGCAAGAACACTTTGGAACCCCTATTCTGCTCTATAGCAGCCTGAATGGCTCGCGTGTTTGAGCAGCGGAGGTCCCGTCTTACAAGTTTTCTTATCCGTTTGGAGAGAGCCCTATGCTCCGGTGAGGCAAAAAGAGCAGGTGGCATCTCACGTCATTCTCATGAGATCCAAGGTTTCGGTAGAAAGTTCAGAGCGTTTGTTTCTTCGCACAGGTGGAAAGTGCCTTCGGCCCAGCTCTCGCAATGTTTTCACCAGGTTGTCGGTTATTTCGTCAACATCGCCAGTGGTTTCCAGCGATTCAAACCGATTTTGCAGTTCCAATTGGATCTGTTCGGACCCTAAGGTAATCTGGGGCGGCGTAGGTCGGAGATTAGACTTTATCAGGCGGAGCCTTTCAGCTTTGAAGTCGATATTTAGAGTGCCTCGTACAAGTCGGTGGTCACTGCCGGTATTAAACCTGTTGACCACTGAAACATCTCTAAATATGTGCTTCTTGTCCGCCACGATAAAGTCTATCTCGTTCTTTGTCACAGTATCGGGGCTCTGCCAGGTCCACCTCCTTTGGGGCTTCTTCTTGTAGAACGAATTCATCAAGAAGAGCCCCTGCATTTGCCCCCTGTGATTTCGGCGCCCCAAGCCATAAGGTCCGATTCTCGGTTCGTCGCATTCTTGTACTCCCACTTTGGCGCTGATAAATTAGGTAAATTTATCTATAAACTATTAGTTACCAGAACGTAAAGTATACTTTCGTCTCCAGGTCGCCATTAGTATGTATGACTAAAATTCTGAGTTATTGTATTTTAAGTTTAAATTACCTTAAGAAATTAATAAAATAGAATTAATACTTAGTCCAGGTTATTATAGAAGCAAAATCAACGTTGATGTCATTTAGTATTTCGGTAGGTACCTACTAATAATCTCTTTATAAAGGAGATGGAGAATTTATACCAGGGAATGTGGGATAGCTTCTATAAGGCATATCGCGGGTAAAGTCTATTTCAAATAGGGCAATAAATAAAGAAATAAACGTCGTGATTTTAAATATAAGATTATTATTAGGTAAATAGTAACAGGCTTAAATATGTTGCTTCTATCTTCTATCTATAGTATATATAAAAATTCCCTGTCACGGTGTTTGACCGCGATGAACTCCGAAACGACTCAACCGATTTTGATGTTTTTTCATTTTGTTGGATTTGTTCCAACTGAGGGCATAGGATAGGTTTTATTTTAATTTATTTATATAATTTAAAAACAAATATTGCATTTTTTTTAACCGAGCGGTCGGTATCTTTGAGTTCTGCTGTCACCTAAGTTACATAAGCATCAAATAGATGGTGCCATATTTAAGTATTGCGAAAGAGGAAAAGAATGAGACTTTAAAGTCTCATTCTTTCTTTGAGTAACAATATGTGAACCTTAATATACCTAAATCTAATATAGGTATAGGTATAATATAGGTAGGTACCTACTTATACTACTGGTTGCGGCAGACGCTGTCCTGCCCTGAAAAATAAAAATCTAGAACCCGATTCCAGCGCCACCTACCGAGTCTAATTGTGTGTCATCCTCGTACTCACTCAAACACTATGTTCTTTTTACCTTGGGTTACATTATTAAAGTTTTAGTAGAGGTCCCAATTTTTTCTAGTAACAAATATAACCTGAAAACAATTTTTGAAATCGGTCCAGTAGTTTTTGAGTTTATTCGTTACGAACATACAAAATTACAAATCTTTCCTCTTTTAATATTAGTATAGATAAATAAAAATGAATCGTAAGTAGAAATGTTTGTACGGGTATAACCTGAGAATGACTCTACCGATTTTGATGTCATTTTTTGTGTATTTGAGCGTGTCCTAGGATCGTTTAGATTCACAATTAAAACCGGTCGGAGGCACTAGAGTTGGGTCCTAATTTTTTTTGTCAAGGCAGATCAACGTCTGCCGGGATCGTGTTTTTATATATTATACTTAATTAAAACTAATATTTCGACGGGTGCAAAGTAAATAAAGTTATCTACAAAATGATGATTTTTAGTTTATTGTACAATCGTTTTAATAAAACAATTCTTTACAATATGACATTATTTGTTTTGCATATATCACATTATTTCAATAAATTATCGTACGTAAAAAAAGCCAGCTACGTATGTTCTTTCAAAGTTAATACGACCATCTTTTCGCTCTCCTGTAAAGTAGCTATTTTGCAGATATCTCTTTTTACTTTGCACCCGTCGATTTATTTCGTAGAAAATTTACGATAACGCTAGAAATTATAAAGCTCTAGTTTTGCCTCATTCTCCCTACACTCGTTTGTCTATTTTGATAGTCAACTGCAAGCGACCTCACAGGTAGACCTTTAGACATTAAGAGGTTACTATGAAAAAATATTTTTATACCTACAGTTTTCGTTTTGATTATTACTAATGTCTGTATCGGAATAAACATTGCGTCGCTCCCCACATTGTCACAACAACCGCCAAACAAGCTTGATTTACGATATCGTAAATCTCAAATTAGTGCTTTATGTGAGTTTTACGTCGTATCGTGTAAGCCAGAACTAATCATCCCTAAGATCAATATTATTTTCCCATCGTAATATCCAGGACCTCTCTTGGGAATTTTATGTGCCAGCCTCCCAACATACAGTCCCTGCCTATTATAAAAACCATAGATTTCAAAACTGTACATAGAGGTTTATATAGTTACCTATATGTAAGTAGATATTTGTGTGGTTAAAAGAGGGTTGGTGTAAAATAAGGGAAATCCTGCATTTAGATTCTTCTTTATATTTATTTTTAATAACAAATAAATCAGTTTTTCTGTGAGATAGATAAAATTTGATGGCACACCAAAATAAACAATTACAAAAAATCCATAGGCATACTTACAATACCAACTGTCTATGTAATACGATAAAAGGCCTTATTGTTTAACTTGTTTAAAGCGATCTCTTCCAAACAATCTAAATCACATAAAGAAAATAAATAATAATTATGAAATTAAATTCGTATGTCTTTCAAACAAAATTGTAATGAAATAGCTTGTAATATGTGCACCTGCCTACTTATAGGTATGTCGTTACTCATAATTTTTGAATACATTATTTTTCGAATAATGAGCGTCTCTAAGAGCTTACCAGGATTTTAACCCATCATGTGTTTCGAAATTGCAGTTATTAAAATTAAACATTTTGAAGTGATAACTTCTTATGGGAGGGTAAACCGCTTCGTTACGTAACGCGTTACAGCGACAGTCTGTCTGGCTTCCCTTTCTTTCACGCATACGGCAGGGGTAGGCAGGCTAAGTTATCACTTCTGTCGGGTGCCCCGAAACGCACTTTTTGTATTATTTTAAATAATTGTCCTCAGAGGGTTCCGTAGCTAAATGGAAAAAAATGGAATCTTTATACAAACTAGTCAATTCCGTCTGTTTCCTATGTACTCATACATACCTATCACGCAGTCATGTATTAGGTAAGTGTACATTACTGGTTCTGGTTCATCATAATTAAGTATATCGATAAGTATAATGTGACAGGAATGTGTAGGTAATGTGTTATGCAATTATTTAGATATAAGTAGGGAATGTGATACAGAGAATAGAAGTAACTCAGGGATAAAAATTAAATTCAGTAGGTAGAGCTTGTTTAGGCAAAGTTTTCAAATACTACATTGAGGTACAACAAATATCATTCGAACAAAGCCTCGTTGAGGAGCGTGGTTAGGTACTCATTAATTTATACCCCACTAAAATTGTTGGATATGAAAAACATGGCCGAACAGCGCATCTTTTTTGTAGTTGGTCTAGATAGTATACCTACGTTACATCAGACACGCTGACGGCCTATTTGTAAGAAATTAGTTATCGTCGCCTGTAGTTGTTAGCAAGACGGTGGAAGAAGTTTCGTTAGACATTTTTTAAATAATACCTACCTAGTATTTGTTTTGCAGTTCATTTATTATTACACACATTAATAAATTAATGCTGAGCCGTATATGAGAGACACTGGGTAGGTATGCTAATTCCCTATACTTTAAGCTACCTATTCCTTTGCTGATTAGTTCCACATCATGATTGTGTACTGATCTATTCTAATGGGAATTAAGTAGATATCAAGGTATTTAATATTTATACCTGTACGTGGGAACTTATTTAGTTAGATAAATACTTCTAATACATTCTTTCAATATAAAATTAAAATTAATCTTAATTTTTATATTAATTCAATTTTAGCCAAGACGCATTTTATGAAAAAATCTGTTTGCAGGAGTAGATATTAATCATATGTTGCTGCAGGTAGGTAGAATAACTAGGTACCACCTACAGCAATAATTACTCTAAAAGTAGGTACTTCTAAAAAATTTAACTGTTACTTAGTATAAATTGAAATTAAAGTTTGCCCATAGGTACCTAGGTATTTAAAGAAAACCTCATCTGTTAATATGCTATCGATGTATTTATTTAGTACAGTATAAAAAAGTAACTAGGTATATATTCGCTCATCTCATGCAACTACGAAATGGTGGATCCACATCTAAATTTTATGGGGTGTAAAAATAATTGAAGGAGACGGTAGCGGACGGACACGTTTCGCATAAAAATAAAAAAGCAATATCGTCAGTACTATAAAAAAGTCCGCACATACATAAAGTCTGCCTTAGGTATTGCTTGAGGTACATAATGGTTAGCTAAATTTAATGAAATTGTTCTACATATAGGTATTTACATACATACATAACTTCACGCCAGGTCCCTTGCGGGGCAGGCACGAACAACAGAGCGCCATTTAGGCTTATTCTTACACACCTCACTTGCTTCTTTGACATTCATAGCTCTTGTCATGCACGCTCGTCTGTTCTTAAGGCTCCTGACATCACCTTCTGCTAGTACACGATCAATTTGATCATAGAAGGTGTGTCGTGGCCTTCCGCCACTTCTGCATCCATCCACTTTTGCATTGTATATCTATTTAGTCATTCTTCCATCATTCATAGGTATTTACCTGTTTAAAATAAAAGGATTAGGTATGTCTTTGGTTGAGTGGGATAAGCCCTTGTCGGCCTACCTCACTGCAGCGTACGGACTCCAGTTTCGATGGTTGCCATGGTTTTCATAAAATAATTTTTTGTGACTAAGTACTATGGTCTGAGTATTTAGGATCGGAGGGTTTTCTTGCCTAAGTCAATAAAGTGTCAAAAGCACTAGCGTAGATAACCAAGTAATAGTTGTACCTAGGCAGGTTACAGTTTACAGCCGGAGGTAAGTACCTATATACTAGGCACAAAATTGGATAAACACAATTTATTCTCTACATTGAAATGAAACATACTTATCTACCTATACCTATAGGTATAACGAAATAATGTATAAATTTTATAAATGGTCATACTTAATACACCTACACATCTAGCACATACCTAGGTAGGCTACACTGAAGCTCAATTTTGTGCCGGCATGATTAGATAAAGCAAAGCAAATCTTTGAAAAGCACGTGAAGTCGGGTAGCTAGATGGTATGTACTTAGGTAGGTAAATATTATACAATCGAGCTTAGGCTCAGGTACGCTAGGTACCTAGCGTACCTGAGCCTGAGCTACCTACTTAGGTGACTTTTAATTTATACATTTATGGGAACTGTCTGATTTATATTTGTATTACTTAGTTGAGAAAGCAGTTATCTTGTGGAACTGGGGAGTCTTTCTTCAATCGTCTTTTGTTTAGATTTTTACTTAATAGACAAATTAACGCATTTCTGTCCAAACGATGTTAAGGGCTTAACTTTAGATAATAAGGGCTTTTTTCTCAAATTGGCTAGGTACCGTTTATGCATTCAGCCAGAGTCATCTGGAACTCGCCGGTTTCGAAAGTTCACACGCGGTGTCTCCAATGCCACAGTATAAAATATTCTAGTAGTAGGTATCTAGTAACTTAATAAAGTTTAATAAGAATTCCATAGTCGGAAATTAAAGTTCTCCGCATTTGAGCATAGGCCTCTGTCCATGCTCAAAGTTTGAACATGTTGAGTTTTTTGGGAACGATCCAAAATAAGTAGGTAGTAGATATCTATTTTATATATTATTACATAGCATAACCATAAATGTATTTTTTTTTTACACTATAATGTATATAAAAATATTGAATTTATGATTATTGTTACCCACGATCATCCTATCCACCTAAAGAATTATCTTTAGTTGGGTAGGACAATCGCCATCTAGCTACATAGGTACCTTGGTATGTATCGACAATCTCATAAATTACATATTTAAAGAAAGAGTAAAATATGTTTTTTATTTACGTTATGATTCTGTAACAATTTCGACACTATGAACATCGTTTAGAGTCTCGACGATGCTCATATTAATAAACTAGATGATCTCTCATAATAACATAGGCGGAAGTCTTCTGAAAGTAATACTCGTATTCTACTGTTGCTTACTTTACAAATTCGGCCATGTTGTCAAACATAATTATTTCCAATACCAGGGAGAACTTTCGTTCTACACTCTCCTCCGTTCGTATAATCTCATCATTAATTTCAGTTAAACTCATATGACTGACATGTGTAACCGCCCTATTCACAATGGCGGACAAAAATCTCTCCTCCTATTCGTCCGCCAGTTGCGCTTGTGGCCGAGCATGCGCTTTAGAAAGTTAAACTTAAGATGGCCGTTGGATTTTTAATCTGTATCCGGTGATAGTTTGATAAATGTTCTATGCCGATTGGTGTATATTGTGGATGAAAAGATGGTTCCTATTCTGATCTGTTCAAATTTTGAGTTAATTGAATAGATGACTGAAAAGTAGTCTAAACAGTAGATTGATTACCCACATGTAAGTAATACCTAATTATCTACATCAAAGCTTTCACTGCTGTACTAAGGCTGGTGTGCACCGACTTTTAACCGATGGTTAAAATAAAATAATCGCTAAACGTGTACTAAGTATGCATAAACAGTGATTATCTCATTCTTTCATAAGTCGCTCAGAATTCGACAATGGATGAACAGCGATTGACTTGTATGTATTATAATTATATTGTTTTAATATTTTATTTAAGTATATAATTATGTCACCTTACTTAAAAAAGTATCTAAACAGTAAAAGTAAAAGTATAACATAATTTTATTAAAATAAATTTAGGAGATAAATTGTTTTAATGTTAATAGATAATCAAGATACAAATGTAAAAGAAACCGTACTTTTACGTCATTTGTTTTTTAAGTTCTTTGCGTGCAACAGTTGTTTATCTATTTACATCATTCTGATATTTAAATATTTAGTGGGTAGATATCTCATAAATTAAGGGTCTATTTACATCATACCTGGCTTTATTATCATCATGAAAGGTATCTTATACTTACCTAAAAAGATCTTTAACACATAGAATAAAGACAAGAACATAAAATTGTAAAAATAATTAAGTATAGAAATACAAATTACGCACTATTAAATAACTTACTTACCTACCCATTTAATACATAACTTCACGCCAGGTCCCTTGCGGGGTAGGCACGAACAACAGAGCGCCATTCAGGCTTATTCTTACACGCCTCACTTGCTTCTTTGACATTTAACCATTTAATCATTTATAAAATTTAATTTAACTTACCATACCTGCACGTAAAGTCATAGTTATGATAAACATTTTAAGTAACAATAGGCAACAATAGATAGGTAACATCACAATTCACTACCGTTAAAAACTAAGGCACAGGTAAATAAGTTAGAAAAAAAATTGGTACGAAATATTTTGATTGGCATTTATAACTTAATCGCGTCGTACTAAAATTAAATTTTGTTAATGATGGTTTTATTTTTTGACCTGTAAAGCGAACGTGTGCGGCCCGTATCCAAAAAATAACTGTTCCTAAATTTGTTGGACTTACCAAAAGGTATTGATTTTATTTTGGTGTTTCTGAAGAATTTGCACAAACCATAAAGTTTTTTTAATCGTCCACGCTATGTGTACGAATTTGCTTGTATGAATGCATCAGCTTTAATCTACAGAGCCGTATTCGGAATAGAGTCAAATTAATTGAGAGTTACCCAAGTCTGATTTACATTTTCTTTAGTTAAGTTAGTTTGTTAACTTGATAATAAGATCTCATAATCTTTTGGACATATCACATCACTTAAACGACAACTTATTACCTACTTAACGAGAAAAATTCAGTCCAAATGATGACAAGGACTTAACTCGCTATTTTCATCAATTTAGGTACTATTTACTTAAATAAGTAATACAATTAAACTTAATCATGTTTTACCTTATAAAACGCCGAAGTCTCGCAAACTTTGTACCTACGAGCAAACTTTAACGAGTTAAGTTACTGACTGTTTAAACAAACATTTGATGCAAAGAAAGTATTTTAAAGCCCAATCATTTATATTTACTTACATTGTTTTAGATTTTTTTTGTAAATTACATCATCTACCCAATCTGGGAACATTTATTAGGTATTAATATTTTATTTTTGCTAATATCGAAGTGTATTCAAGTCGCGAGTGTTTAACAGTCTTCTAGATAGCCGTACTCCACAACCTAGACTTCGTTATCACTGAATATCAGGTGCGATAGTATTGAAATGTGAACTCATAGGTAGAGTCTTAAAAACATGAAGTAGGTAAGTAGCTAAGTCACCGCTTTCCCGAAATAACCACATAATGGGTAAGCAAGTCACTAAAGTTAATTAGGTAGGTACTTATCTAGAAACTAATTTAATTAGCTTAAATTATTTCACGTAATTATATCTACCTAGAGAATACGTAAGGATGTTATCATTTTATGCAAATCCACTGTCTTCTGTCTACTTTGTTTATCTAAGTTATTTTTCTCAATTCGAGCTTGAGTACATCCCAGCACATTTTTTATTTAACTCTTTGAATGTATGAATGCAACAAAGAGTATTTATTAACAAAGGACACGATAATCGCGGACATTAGATGCTTATTGTTTGGTTTATACGGCTTCAATAAACATAAATTCTTTAAGAAATACGACTTCACATTTTTATTTTTTTATGGACCACTATCTAGATATAAAACAGTGTATAGGCACAGGGCAGGGGAGTTCGACACGCGATTTTTAACCAACTTAAAAAAGACGGAGGTTCTTAATTCGTAGTATATTTTTTTAATATATGTTCTGCCATTATTTTGTTGTTTCTTGTGTTGTTGTGATGATGCGTTCGATTCAGCACAGTTTCATAATGATCTCATAAAAAATTTCATTAGTATTGCACCTTGAGTTCCGAAGATATAGCATAAGTCCTTAGAATCAAGTAGAAAACATTATAAGGTACTCAAGGCATTTAACGCCCACCTAACTTAAAACTTAATTTTTACCTTAAGTATTCATTACATGGAATAAATAATGCGATAAAAATGTTAAGCATAGATTTTAGAACCGAAACATACTAGTTGAGTAGTACTAAGTATTTATAATTTCCATGCAAATAATATATTTTTAAGAGCTTTGTCTTGGGCGTTATTAAAATACTATGTCAATTACCGCTTGTTTAGTAAATAGAACGCTGGACAGAAAAACACACGATTCGCGCTTATTGTCAAATAAAACATAATAATCACATATAAACTTCTTTATTACAAACATAAGGAATTAAATTAATTAAAATTTAACATAAAAACTACGAACTTTTAGCACGCTTAAAGTAGTAAGAAACATCGGGCTATAATCATTTCTGACAAAAAAATCTATATCAGAAATATACATTAGTACAAAATAACAGTATAAAAGGCGTTTCTTTCAAAAACAGTAAGATTTGTCTTATAGAACATTGGGCGCTATTAAACGGTAAAGGGTAATGACGCCCAAAGGTAGTGGGACCAACACGTCCCTTAAGGTCATATTTAAAAAATAATTTAAGACTAAAAATTACTTTGATAGTTATTGTCACACATTTATTATTTAAATTTAATTTATTAATATAATATTTTTATAATATTTAATATTAATTAATTTTATTAAACGACCACGTGTGGTCAATAGCGCCCACGAAGGGTAATAGCGCCCAACAGACGTTTGACTAGGCGTTATTGTCCTACTGGTCGTTACTGTAATTTTGAACATTTTTCTTTAAATTATTTTGCGCACAGTGAAAATGTTAGCAAAATATGAAAGTTAGCTACCTACACTGTAAATAAATGTAAAATCATACAAGAAATATAACAAAATAACGAATTATTTACAATTTCCTTAGGACAGATTTTGTAACAGCCGGGTTCGTTACTGAGCTTCTTGAACTACAGCGCGTCACGGTCTCTAATCGTGTGTTCTTTGTGCGCGTGAGCCGTGTCGCGGCTTACTCGAATAAAAGTACTACGTTTTATGTCGTTTGGGCGTTATTTAACAGAGGGCGGTAATTGCCATACCTACAGTACCTTACTTAGTGATTGACGTCTGTAAATATTTGTTTCTGAACCAATATTTTGATGATTTCTTACGTTCGATTCAGAGTACCTACCTTCATAGTAGTCTGGTATACCTACATATTTTTGCAACCAAACTTGAAGAAGAAAATTATGTAGCAATAAATTTGTTAAAATCATTTAAGAATCTTTCATTTTTGAGGTACCATTTCATTCATAACTTTGTCATTTTGACTCGATTTTGATCATTCTTTATTTGTTGGATTATGTAACAATTTTCGTCAAGCATTACATTACATACACCAATTGGAGTTTTAAAACAACGGCAAAGAACAGGCTACGAGAAGCGGCCGAAAGTCGCGTCAAGTTGGTTTTCTGTAAACCAAAATGCACCAGCCGTGCCGCGGTAGCGGCCGTCGTAGCCAAAATCGACTGATTCACTGGCCAGCATGTACTAGCGAAACTTCGTTTGCGTTACCATGATTTATTGACGTATTTGTTAGTAAAATTTGAGGTTCACAAGTGCATATAATCTAGCTTCAAGCTGCACTCAAGAACGTTTTCTAAATAAGCGTCTGTTTCATAAGCTATCGTTTCCGCATTCTAGAGCTGCCTCATTAGGAATACCATACCTATATGTGTAACTTAAAAGTGTAAAATAATAAAATTCTATCAAAAAAGAAACCGACTTCAAGTATTTTACTAAAACATAAAATTATCATACCTACGCATTGTTACAACAACAAAAATTTTTAGTTTATATGTTTTACTTGGCACCGACTTTAATATTTTGTAAAATAAATATTTATTGCATTTAAGTTACTCTTGAAGTTGGTTTTATTTTTGTTAAAATTATTTACTACGCTCTGTGGCTATAGGATAGTTGCGCTGGTTTATCAAATTGCCATAGGTATTAGCAGAAACGGAAAAATGTTACAAAGCGCAAGTCAAGCCACACATGAATGGAGGTGTTGCTCAGACCTATCGGTCGGGGCATCTACATAGGTACCTACTTAGATATACTTAACAGATCGACCATCTTGACTGTATCCAGTGCACAGCTGCGCCGTTCGTATACCTATTCGACGATACCATATAAGCAAATGGTTAAGAATCGCTTAGTCTACGAAGAGATTTTGCGACTCTGTGCGTATTCTATCGAATGTAGCTTATGTAGGCAACAACGGGAACGGCAACGACGGTCTACAACGGGAATTGCTTCGAGGAACTGTTTAATCTGGTGCCAACGCCGATTTCTACAACCGCATCGCTCGCCATCGGCAGTGTTCACCCTCTTTTCCTTGAAATACCATGTTGAACTAGAAAGCTGTTCTCACTTCTCTAGACGTGAGAAGAGCTTTCCTAGTTTACAATAACAACTTGAAGGGAACTTCCCGCCGACAGGTTTCCTTTGCGCAACGCTAAAGGGTCGGTTTAGAATGGCATCGTAAAATTCCTTCGAGGCGGGCAACGCGTTAATAACTGTAGGGACAAAATAACTTCAAGCTACAAGTTATTACCATTTCTTATAACATTTTTGTAGCATTAGAAACTAAGATGCACAATGTGCATGTAGGTACCTACCTACATAGACCCAGTGCTAGCTTTAGCCCATGTATCAATCGGGTGCTATTAATTATCCTGACACCCTTTAGTAGGCCGCTTGCCGCACACCGTAAGGCCCCATGTTCTGTGTGCACCACACCCCTTGCACTGTAGGAAGTTAAAGCCAACAGTTAACTTCAGGATCGTTACTACCCGGGAGTACAAAGGGTGCGTGGCACCCGGGCGCAGGACTGAATCGAGGGAGCGCACATAACGCAGGTAGGTGCGTACGGAATATGCGTAGGTCATCTGCTAGTTTCATAAAATACAAGCACCAATATTTTTTACAAATACAGTTAGTTACTACCAAGGAAAATCAATTTCTTTTTCCATGACTACTAGATTACACTTTATGCAGCTTTTTGCATATTCACCTTACTAAATAACGATGTGCGAGCCAAATTCAAACCTTATTGGTCCAAAAATTAAATTGACATTGCAACAAAAACGCGTTGCAAACAAAAATAATGTTTTTTTTTGAGACGGCAAGCTGATTTCGCACTCAAGCGCCCAAAACCATAAAGACAGCTTAGCCAGGACTATATTGATCTTAACAGGCATCCCATTCCCATGTGACAACCGGGAAATATTGAAATCATAACAGACTTAGAACTATTTTTAAAGTGCATGTAATACAAAGATGTCGTTGCAAGTTACTAAATGTATGGTTTTGGCTTAAACTAAAATGTTCAGAAACTTTTACACAGATGGTGCTGTAAGTGAACTGGACAAGCCAACGCAGCAAATTAGTTTCGACAGATTTGTATAGATGGGAGTGCTTACTATTTTAATTTCGTTTTCTGAATTTGAATCCCATTTTTATTGTTATGCGATTTTCCATGCATTTTTGGTAATTTATAATGATACTGTTAGGTTATTGTATACAGTATGCGGCCTTACTCATAAAAACATCGCTAAGAAATGATTAACCTCCTGTTGGCGAATTCCCTTATCAATGATTATGATTATACTAGCGACTTGTACCTATCTAGGTGATGAGTGGAGTTATTGTCTTGCATTTGCACCACACCTGTTCTACTACACAGTAAAAAAGTAAGTAACTTTGAAAAGCTCGTAAATCGTATACCTGTTAGTCAAGGGCGCTGAAGCTCATCTTTTCTAACTTTTTCCTGTATACTAATATTTAAAAAATATTATAGATCCAAATTTTAATCAAAAAGTTGGATGTCTTTATAAGTTTCGATTGGAACTAAAAGCTTTGCAGAGTTACGTTTTTAACTTGGCAATTGATAGGTATTCCTATTATCCTTCTTTAATGTTTATATAGATTCTACAGACATGTAGGTATGTGTAATATTTGTAATATAGGTACAACCATATATGCCCTAGCTCTACATCGGTGAATATCACGAGCGCATCATCAACCGCAACTAGGTTTTTTGTAATACTTATAATGTGAGACAGGTAGGTACCTATTTAATATAAACTTACAGAATGTCGTAACCACATAGATTTTATACGAGCATATCTACCCATTCGTGACGTGATAAGTAGGCACAAGTGGGTAAAAGGAGTTAAATAAATCTTTGATTAATGTTTGAACAGTATCTAATTAAAATTATTTCTATACTTAATGCAATTTCAACAATTATCTTACTACAAGAATAGGCATTAAAATAACATATTAACGCCTGTTTTTTATTTTTAAAAGTACCTATCTATTAGAATTTACTGTAGCATATGTCCGCATCCCTTTTGCAGACAAAGAGATTCACCCACCTATGCATTTTTAAGGATTGTAAGTAGATATCTACATTCTATACGTATAGGCAGATATTTTATACATACCAACCATTTTATTATATAAACTTTCTACTTACTTTAATATAACATTAGAATCCAATGCGAATGGGAAGTAAAGACGTGATATCCGGTCCAAAGGGGGCATTATGCCGTCGGACCCCTTTGTTTAGCAAGCGCCCCCAACGTATCCACTTAAAGACAAGGAGGAATAGGGACATTTATTAATAGAAGGGCGAGGGATTTGTGATCCTTTTATTATTCACCATCTTGTTTTAATAAGGAATTAGAATTGGTCAAGTTGATAGTTCGTGGAGGTTAGCGGGTGTTGTGTTTTACATTGGTATTGCTACATACTGTACCTACATTATGTACATTGGTAGATCAGTTTTGGTCAGTAGGTATAAAATTAGTAATAAGTACTCACATTAACATACGCATAGGCATATATAGGTGGGTATATACTTATATCTAGTTATCTATCTGAAATACTTTGGATTTTCTTAGTTAAGTTTAAGAAGAAGAATAAATAGGTACCTATAGTCTTAACTTGATACGTAATGTATATTCTTATTAGATAATTTCTTATATACCTATGACGTCATGTAAGCTGAGGGTGTTCTTAACCTACGTGACGATCATGGGGTCGCATCTTTAACGACTAGGTATCCTACTTAATTTGTCTTAATTCTTATTGGGTTGTTTTATTGTAAAAGAAACAGATTTTTTTTCTATCATGACAGATACCTTTATGTCTAACAATTGAGAAAAATAACGATGAAAAACGCATTAGAAGCACATTAACATTTACGAAACGATATACATTTTATATACAATTATATATACTGTCAAACGAAATGGAATTTCTACTCAACTTTGATAATAAATTAAATTATCTACCTGTCCAATTCGAAATATAATATATACATAAATGGCTACGTAATTATGTAGGGTTATCTATAATAAGTATTTAATATAATATTCTTAACATGCCGTGTCTGTACATTGAAGCTATTTAAAACCCTAATGATCCTAATGGAATAGACACTATATAAACGATCGAGAACACGATGCAATTTTTTTAAAATTTTGTCTGCCAATTTTTCACTGCTTGATACCAAATTTTAAATAATAAATTGTGTGAAATTTTCCCCCAGGAATCCCGCAGGAGTTTTCCCGGGAGTGGTTTGTAGCTAGGTATTAGGGTGCATAAATATTAGCTTATTCCAACAGTTTTCAATAAAACGATAACTTACTTTTTTTTTAAGGCTGCGCTACCTACTTTGTGTCCCAGAAAACCCGCGGGAATTTAGCTTGGAAGTTAAGCGTGGACGAAGTCATAGGCATATCGTAGTACAATTATATTTCTTTGACCTATGTGGTACATATTTTGTACCTGTCACCATGGAAGAAAAATTACCTATTTCGTGTTATAGGTATCTACTTACTTGAATTAAATCTACCACTTTCTAACACAATTAATTACCTTTTGATACCTAAGTAACTACCGAGTTCTATTTCAAAATGCGTAATTATTTTCTCAGTAATTAAGTTTTAAGTGAAAAAATTAAACATTTTCGATTCGTCTTAAATCATAATTTTACAAGAATACATAGCAGCGAGGTTCTATCGCAAATTCCCCCATTTGTCATGGTATCCGAGTGAAGGCTAAGATCCATTACCGGCCACCTATAATTCTGACTATAAACCGTCGGTAGCGAGCGGAGAGGTATAATTACATAGCTGAAAGTAATCGTTAAATCCCCTCCAGCACTCGCTAATCAACGGATTAATGGGAGAGGAAATACGGGTCTTCGTGTGAGGAGTATTTATCCTCGACAATAAAATTAGTGGAGCACTCGAGTTCGTTAGTGTAAATCTCACGCAGCTTCATGTATCATGAAGATCACTTGGTCCATATTTTGACTTCCTTCTGACCCATATGAAATAATCATGTAGCTAATAAAATGGAAACAATCGGCGCTAAAGATCGCGCCAACATTCTGTTTTCACAAACGCAGTCTATCATGGTAATTTGACCGGATTATCTGGAAGTCCTAATTACCTAACTAATGCATAGGGAGTATATACTACCTATTATATTAAATTTTCATCAATGCATGAATGAACATATCTATTATTTAATTATATATTTCTATCTCACCTTTTTCATAATATGCCAGATTAAGTACCTTCCTACATGACACTTATTTGTAAAAACAGCAGATCAGAGGGTCTTAAAATGTCTTAACTAGGTATTAATAAAACCATATAAGTAGGTATGTGTAATCAAATAATATTTTGTTTCGTTTGTTGATTTTATTAAATTTTTAAAGTCATTGTTATTTTAGCGTAAATCCTGGTTGCATTTGGAGTACCTATCTATCGCTTCGAAACGCACGGCCGCGCTTTATTTGCTTCTTCTGTTCTCCATCACTTGGTCTTCGCAATCCTTCTTATGAAACTATTCGCCTGCATAGGTATCCTCCCTCGTGCACTTAAAAATACAAAAATAAATTACCTACTACTAGGTATTTCTTATCAATACAAGATGCATCTATAAATAATAGTTATCTGGAAAAAAATACTTTTATTAATAAGACCGCTTATTGTTTTCTGTACGAAAATTTCTTTCATCAATGAGATAGAATATAAGTAGGTATTCTTCTCTATTCTATAGACATTTAATAAAAATCCACAGATGACAGACGTACAAAGAACTAATAAATCTAACACTGTATTTCGCAAATTAGTTAAAAATATAACAGACTTTAATTTACTTTTAGTATACAGTAGGTAAGTACATATGTCAATACCAAAATGATAGGTAACACAATTTATTAAATGCCCTGAGTAAAAATGAGTTCCGTCGGTTAACTGGCCGCGCTCATAGTGAATGTAATAATACTCTAAAATACGCTTGCTTCTCAAAATCTTCCAAGTCATCCGATCCTACCCTTTGAAAATTGAATCCCTTACCTCGCAAGTACCAGCACCCCTATATTAACGACTTTTTGATAGAGAGACAAAATTCGAAAGTACCTAAGAGAAAAAGAGATGAACAATATAGGGTGCATAGGAATTAGATATGAGATAGAATGTGTGTGATAGAATCATTTCTTAGCAGAACTTTGGAGTTCATTTAGTGTTAGGTGTCGCAACCATCCTTTGTGCACTTGTTGATCTGAAAAAGAAAATAATTTTACTGGAATCAACGTAAATATATTTTTATGTTGATGGATTGGTAATTAAAAGCATTTATTGTAATATTAGAATTAAATAATTTTGGAAGATATACTATTATACTTAGCTATAATTTACAGCCTATAAACAGCTCATTGCTGGGCTCGAGTTTCCCATTTATAGGGCAAAAGAACAGTAGATATATCCGCTACGCTTGACCAAGGCGGATTGATGGGTTTGACACAATCAGTTATATTGATCTGAAGGTTTCATCACGATGTTTTTCTTCACCATCAGTATTTGGTAATTGTGACAATAAGTATGCATATTATTTATTTACTTATTTAATTTGTTTGGGAAACATACAATAATTAATACATATATCTATCAAGTTTCCCCTGAAAAAAATTATATAGAAATATTAGATCAGAAGACTGCCTAAGTCAGGATCGAATTAGCACTCTTTGAATTTGGAACGTGTATGCTGTAACCACTAAGCTACAACAGCTTTTCTTATTGTCTACCTACAATATATTAAATTATTGCTAGATATGATAAACCAAAATCAGAAGGTAATTCAATAAGCACCTATATTTAAATAGGTAATAACAGACAAAGAATATAAAAGTTTTCTATCCGTGACATAGAACATTGCATTTCCTCCCCTTAGTAAGAGCACTTAAGTGAAATTTCCACCAAGTCGAGTTGACACAAAGTTTATTGCTCTCGTTATCGAGGCAGTTATTTTTCGTTATTTCATCGCATTAGGGGGATGCACGTAGCACATGCACTGCTCGCATTCGATAAAAGGCTTTTTCCAAGTGGCATTACTGTTTACTCTTTCACGTGAAATTTTATTGTATGAAAAGCAAACTATTGCATGACGTACATGGTGGTTACTGGCTATCGTCGCTCATGGGCATCTCCAAAGCGTCCTTACGTATAGACAAGTTTTGATATGGTAGACATGTCCTATCTCTCTCTATCTGTCGATCTGTTGATATCTCTAACCGACTGTATTGATCGACTTTAAGGTACAAAATGTAATTTATTCGCCTTTTTATACTGCTCTATTTTTTGCTAATATTTTCTAATACAAGGTATAACCAACTTTATTTAATTTGGTAGTACCGTGTAAAAACCTACGTATAAATAATTAAGAACGCTGTTTTGTATAACAATAAAAATGTTTCAGTTGATTCTACTGACAGTTCCTAAGAACAATAATATATCATATTATTGAAAATTCTTGAACTTTCGACGAGTGGTTACATGTGTTTATTTAGTGATCTTTCTGCACAATAATTCTGAAATAAAATCTTAATTTCTTAAAATAACATTTTTTAATATTGTTGTTTATTTCTATGGTAATCGCATTTTTAACCATACTTATGTGTATTTTAAACGTAAGTAAATCGATCTAACAGGAATGTAGATAAATTAGCAAGAGTAAATGAGGAGGGTTCCGTCGCATCAACCCTCATCTTATTTGCTTGTATTAGAATGCCTCAGCACGTTTTAATCAATAGTAATCCCCTGTGTTTATTTTATTTTAATTTTGTACCGGAATGCAATATCCTGATTGGACTGCATGGCAGTTGGTTTGCGGGTGGGGTGGAACTAATAGTGTAGGTAGGTGCACATCTATATACCTAGGTATATTATAAATGCGAAAGCCCTTTTTTTGATGTTTGTAGGCCAAAATACTTTTCATTTTTCATACTCGAAAAGTACATAAGGACGAAAATAGTAACTAAAATTAAATGTCCGAAGAAGAATATAGCCACTGTTAAATCGCGGCATAAAATATATATAAATAAATGTACAAAGCAGTCGTGGAATTAAATTACGGTAATGACGCGGTTATGACTGCCGTAGAGTTTTTCGAGACTCAAGAAAAATTTTTTTTTCGCAAGGAATAAGGAAATTAATAGGAACGCGAAAAATAAAATACTTTTGTTTAAATTTTTGCATTTTTTAATATTGCCTCCGAGAATTTTATTGATTCACTCTTTTTCTTAGCCCTTACTAGCCCTGGCTTTAAACAGGCAGCCATACTTCCTGGCAGCAGGGTCGGTTTAAGACTGTTCGAAGCTTCTTTTTAACTGCGAACTTAAATAAAATTCCATAAAGCTGAAAACATATAGGGTCCAAACATTAACCTACACATTTATGTAGATTTAGTACATTAAGTTCTCATAAATATGCATTACCCAAATATTTATTATATCATATTTGAAAAGTAACTATTTATATGTGCTTTTTATAGCAACTTAATGACGTGTTAATAGCACTTAATATGCTATGTAGCTTTTATTCAAACTATTCAATTAGATGTAGATAAGTATTTAATTTATATTAACTTTATACGATGTCAAACGCAGTGGCTAAATGAAATATAACGGAAAAGTGTCATAAATTATTCAAAGCCAATTAATGTACCTACAGTTACAAAGGTGGTAAAAGCGGTTACTACAAGGTATTTTTCATTATAATTCGTTGAAATGTCTTTTTCATAAAGAAAAGAAATAGGAACTGTAGATAAGTACATTGTACAGTCACGGAATTAAAATGTTTGTCACCTTAAATTCGAATTATTTTGTTTGTACAAGAAACTGTACTTTCAACATTTTAATAAATAATACTTTTTAAAATATAGAAAATACAATGTTGACAAAAACCGACACTGAGATTAGGAATAAGAAACCAAGAGAATATTATATTAAAACTAATAAAAAGGTTTTTACATGTCTAAAAAACTTCTTGGACAAGATAGAAAATCTAACAACTTTGATCTAAGTATCAAACATAATTTTCTGTGGAACAGTCTCTTCTGTAACTTAGTTTGAAAAGGTGTTACCTTAGTATTTGCGGAACGTTAAATGAAAAAAATTGAAAAATTGGCGAACATTTTTATACCACTACTGTATAATTCAACTACTACTTGTGTGGCATCTATAGTAGGTAGGTACTTATATTGATGTGAGTAAAACAAAAAATATCGTGCAAGTATAATTAGCTGCATAAAGTTTCACAGTAAGCGTGTTCCTGTATCTTATCTAGTAGATACATATGCACGATATGCATTCTTCTGCCTTAGGTATTATTATTAATATATATTAATAATAGCTCAATGCAAAACGTAAACCTGAAAAGCTTCAAATATTATATAATTTTAGTCTGCGCCATACCCAGATCATTCATCTGTCACTTTTTGCCGTTTTATTATCTATTTAGAACACATTTATTACATATTTTTAGACCAAATCAGCGAAAAAGTAAAACAAACTTATAAAATATTAAATTTTTGACTGACATGGTTTAAAAATTGGTTTTAATAATAAAAGGTCAGATAGCAAAAAACCCGTGTCGTTAATACGGTTCACCAAACCAAACAAGAAATTAGGTACCTACCTAATTATTATTATTATTTCTTGTAGAACACATAAAGGCTTAGTTGGCTTTATAAGAACCGAAATCCTTTTCTCTTCAAATAATCTCTAAAATATCAAAGGAGAATATTTGAAAAAGAAAACACTACCACTTAAATTCAACAAAATTAATTGAAAGAACATGCGTGAGGTGTAAGACCCATTCTTTGAAATGGTAATTTATACCAATCGTAAAGTCAACTTCAATAATACGCCGTAATAAATTAAGCACTTGCATAGTATAATTACTAAATTTATATTAATTAAATTCGACACGTGTGTTTAATTATTCGGCTAAAGCAACCACGATTAGGGTAGGCGACTTATATCTTTACTATAGACAGATGCGGGCTTGACGATCAGCTTTCATACATTGGCAAGATTGTATTAACGCCTCACGGTGTAGACGTAGATACCGAGTACAATTTTATATGCTAAAACATCTTTTCTAAAAATAGCAACAGATTCAAACATAGACAGACAGGTGTGTCGCTACAAATTTGTAGATAGGTACCTATCTCTAGTATGTGGGGTCCTGTAGAAACAAAAAAGTTAACTGGTTCGAAAAGTAATAAGTATCTTATGCTTTATTATAAATTAACTAATTATTCTTCGTTTTCTTATAAAATTACAAAGTAAAAACTTTTGTATTATAAACTATAATCCACTGATTGATGTGCTTTGATTAATATCCACTGATTGATGTGCTTTGTAACATACTTTCCCATATATCTATGTTTGTAGGTAGACATAGTGTTTAAAATTTATAATTATGAGCACAGTTTCAAAGGGAGGTTGCAATCCTTGCAATAGCGGAAATTGGGAACCTAACCTGTAAGGGAACGTTTCGAATTCGATTCTAAAAACTATTTAAAAATAGCAATCAAGTATCATTTCATGAAATTGTCTCTATTAAAGGTAGCCTCATTAGAAGTGTTCTTTAGTTCTCTCTTTGAACTACATGGTTTTCCAAGGTTTATGCATAGGTGACGAGGAGTTTTAGAAATGAGAGTTAAAGAAATGTGTGTGAAATGGCTTAGAAAAGCATTACATTTTTCTAATGCAATATGGGAAACATTAGCCCTAAATTATATCTGGAAGATGAGAAATCTTAAAAGTAAGGTCACAAATAAAATAAGTTATCGATTACCGTAATCGATTTATGTGAATAAATTTCACCAATTAATAATATGAAAAACACCACACGATGAAGCATTAAAACAAACTAAACTCACTAGAATTATAAAAAATAACAATATAATGAAAATAAATCATAAAATCACTGTTGTTTTTACAATCTGGGCCCAAGAATGTATTAAAGCGTATCCGTCTCTTTCGGGCAGTTACAATCCTCAACCTAGTCTTAGCCAAGTTGAAGATTGCTTTGACCAATATCAAAATACTGAGTTTTAAAAATGACTATGCCAGCTTCAAAGTACCGATGTATGAAAAATCTAATAAGAAATGCGTGCTATATCAGTGACGGTTCACACTTGGCGTAAGTGATGGAATATACCAAATGTTCGAATGCACAGTTCCTTTATTGTGGGAGATGAAAAAGAAACATGAGCGTGACAGATGTTGTGTTATAAATAAACTATCCATTGAGTTCAAAACGGAAAAATATCTTATTCATACCTTGAAATAGATGTGTTTAAAATGTGTCACAGTGGTTTTATTTTAAGATATGAAGTAACGCCGACGTACTATCGCACTGTCTCCCTGTTGAGGTAGTGAATTTTATATCATAAAATTAGCTTGTTCTACATTTTCTTTGAGAAAGTAGTTACTATGAAAACATAGATTTCCACGCTATTCAACTTGTGGAGACAATTACACTGTCCAGAACCGCTGGACATACCTACACTAAATGTAATCTATGGTAAATGATTATTTCGCAAAGCAGCAACGAAACAAGTAAATATATCTAATATAAACCATGTTACATTCACATTTTATATAAGTACCTATAGGTATTATGAATAAATGGCTTCAAATAAGTCTCAAATAAAATGTTTTTCATAAACAAAATAAAAATAAACGCAATTTTACTTTTTCTACGTGTTGTATATCAGCATTTATACCTATTATAAATCCGGCCGTAGGGAAAATGTTTCTCTTATTATTTTCGTATGCAAAGAGCAAGGGTGTTTCTTGTTTTATGGCATCGTCGGCTTCTTTACAATGTTATTACGACCACAGATCATACTCGTATCGGTAGGTAATAAGTACCTATCTATCAAAAATGTTGTTTGATAATTTTAGAGATTTGTATTGTCATATTCTTCTAATACATTTTTGATAGGTACATAAAGATAATTTTAACGATAATAGGTTGGGACTAATTTTAATTAAACTTTAAGGCAGGCATATATATATAAAGTGAACGGATCCAAGTAGGATTATTATACCAGAAACAATAGGTAGGTACCTAAGACTTTCTCTAGATAATATCTATTATCGCGAATATTAAAAAAAATTGTTATGTTGTTGTTCTTTTATGTTTTATTTGACAACGACTTGAAGATATTGTAGAAAGAAATAGGTATATTTATGTTTTAGTTATAGAGTGAAGTCGATATTGTATTTCTTAATTTTTACACACGCGAAGGCTGTGAGATCACAGTACAAAGTGCAATAATTAATTCACTCTGTTCATACATTATAAAATATTAAGGCTTTATACAGATAAGACAGCTTTTTGCACAATCAAAGATATTACAAAGTACCTATATGCATCTAAATATAAACCTTATTAATATATAACCTTATTATATAACCTACTGGGTGTTCATCATATTTCATTTATAATCAAAATTTTATCTTTACCTCTTTTTTGTTGTTAAGAACATACATTGCTCTAGGCAGTAAATCCTCCATACAGGCTAGTTAGTATGTGAGTATGGTAAGTGTGAAGGTAATGTAATGGGCTCAGGCGGGCCCAGGCAATCGCCCTTTAACGGCGTCGTAATTGCGAGCTGAAATTAAGTGTTATTTTTATGGTGATTTCTCTACTACTACTAAGTTGTTTTAAGTAGGCGTAAAGCGTTTTATTAATTGAAATACAAATAAAAATAATCTTTTGTTAAACAATACAATTTCTTTATTTGGTTAATAGGATAATATATCTAAATATTTTGCGGTTTCTTTCCTTTTCATATCAAGTACATGAGCAATTCTCTAAAATGCCCAGTTATGGTCATTTTATCTTTTTTTTTTAATCATCAACCAATCGTAATCCATTGCTAAACGTAGGCTTCCCCAAGTTTCTAACTCAAATCCTGGTCTTCTGGTTTCTTCACATAACCAAACTTAATACCTTGATATTAGTTCCGATTACAGAAGATGATAGATATACACTGTGTGTTACATTTAGTCCTTCGGATTATGAATACCATGCTGAGGCTCGGCCATTTATCTCATTGTTAAGGTCATTCGTAAGAGCCTACGATACAGTTGGTATCTTGGTAACTTTACCTCTTTGAATTGCAATGCTGATCCATCGTTTTGGGTCGTCAACATTTGTCTGATCACCTGACTATTCGATCAGGAATTTCGAAAACTTTTTAATTAAAAGAACTGAGCTTACCTGCACAGGTACATGACCCCTGGAAGGGATTAACGGATATTTATGACTCGAACTCTGCATAAGTTGCCCGGGCGCACAACGCAGTGCATGTGCGAACTCGGCCCATAGCCCATAAACCGCTGGTCATAAATTATATGCAACTTTGTCCAGTGTGCACTCCACCTTACCGCTGATGTCAGTGTACTGCGAAATGAGAAAAGTTTTATTAGCCCAATGATCTTACGCAAAGATATATTTATATGCATAATGTATGTTACGAAAGGAAGATATAAATTAAGCTGGCATTCAGTATGGACAAGGAAACCCTTTTAAAATAAATTGACAAGCGTAACTGGCTGCACTCATTTCATGTTAATAATGCCAACTTTAATACAGGAGAGTGAACCAGTTTAAAACTGAGTCGAGTGTTTTACAACTGCGGTAAAAAACAATTTAAATTATACATATATGCATACCTTTAATAATATGCTGAGTTCGATTACCGACTAGATAAATTCCGCAAATGAACTGGTATGAATGATTAGGACCAGCCGGTAGTTAGTTCATTAGTTGTCAGTTGTACAGTTGTAAACACACGGGTAACTAACCTACTTTGTTTTAGGGCATAAACCTACAATGTACGCATTCGTTTGTAGCATTATTTACTTTCTTAAATATATATATATATATATATATATGGTATTAAATATATATAATAGTACTTAGCTACTTATAAAACATAAATATATAGTACATAGGTGTTAATAAAATAAAATAATAATTAGCAAACGACCTAATTTGGATATCCGTTTGTATCAATCGTTTGAATGGAATTAGGTAAGAATTGATTTTTAAGAAATTTGTCGGAGATAAACAGTATGTTATTCAGTAACTCGAGAATTAGCTAGTCTAGCACATTTTTGATAGCTTCAAGAAGATTATGAAATACATTGACACATGTTGTGTTTAACATTACCTATTTTGTTTATTTACTATTCTGCCTACATAAATTTCCCATTTTTAAAAACCCTGATAAACCAATGCATTTTACGGCATAAAAATATCCTAATTTATTTACGTTGCTAGAACTACGGGTGAGTATTATCGTTCACGATAATTGATTCAGTTACATACCTGTAATGCAGAAACAAACATCCAGAGTTCACATTTATATACCTACCTATTAACTAATATCTATTAGTAATGCATAACTAAAATTTAAAGAACAATATACGTTTTATGATAACGATGTCGTTGTTATTAATTTGAAGATGCTTCCATATTGTAGGCTCAATAAACCATTCAGATATGAAATATAACAGGCTAGAAGCTGTCAATTAAGGCTTACGTGTTAATCGATAGCACTATAACGTTAACTCGACTAATTTTACGGTTTATTAAACACTTTTTCACTAGTGCTGTCAACTATTATTTTGATTGCTTAACGTTACTTTAGCCATACATTTTGTAATATTAATTTTAATAAATAATAAAATTTGATTATATTTGACGCCCTCTTAGGTTCATAAAATTAGAGTTTCGAAATGTAAGAATTTAGGTATACATATCTACCTATCTTTTGTTTTTCATTTTATATGATAAACTTTATATTTGAGTAAAATAATCTCACATGATCTTAGTTGAAAATGATTAACGAAATGTTGATATAATGGTTTGTTACAGTACCTGCTTTGAATGGTAAAAACGAATAAAATAGAATATACTAAAAAAAATATAAAAATATAAATTTAATGAAACAATACCCAAAAACAACTTAGAATTAGGTATACTAAATGGCGGTCTTATCGATCTGATAGCGATCTCTTTCAGACGACCTGGGTATGGAAAAAGAAATATGGTACAAAAGCTAAGGCAGGGTTTTAAGGCACAATATTTTTTAATTTATTAATATTATTATATGAATACATAAAGCATAGTAATATTATATATATATATATATACGTACAATAAAAACCTTTTATTGTACGTATCTTTAGTGCTTTTTAGTGTCTAAATAAAGCTGTCTACTAATAAGAAAGGTACAGTATGAATAATTGCAGAAACCATGGTTACGTCTGCGCTGTAAACAGTAATTACTATTACTCAACTTCTGCATCTATTTAAATGATAAACACACATCATGTGTACGCATGCTTGTAAATAAAACACCAAACGAAATATCAAATAAGAAATGGTTTAAGAAATAAAACATTTGAAACATTACGTTGTCTATCTTTACAGGCAAATCGGAACGCGGCCAACGATTCCATCCCTACATCAAAGAAGAACATTATCCTTTCTACCAGGCGATCATAAAACCTTATCGGGAGAAAGCAAGCGACGCGCAATCTACATAGCGCTGATAATGGCAAGACTAACGTAATAAGGTCCACCAACTTTGCCCATGTGTCTACGAATGATAGGGGGTGTAATGAAACTGGAGGTTCTAATTTCTCTGGTCGCGATATAAGTAAGTAATCTTGAAGAGGCACAGTGGGCGGTTTACGATCGCGGGTGGAGAAGGCTTTTATATTTATTAAGTAAGTTGGGCTTTTGGCTGTATTAATCCACCTTTATGGAGGCGGGACTAGGCGCCTGCTGACTGTTGAAAATACGACAGCATGTACATACTATTTTCACTGATCTTAATTAAGGCTAGTGGTTGGCTTTTCAGAATCCACTAGAAGAGCCACAAAGAAAGTAATTAGGATGAATTTCTGTTATAGATATAGAGATCGCTTTTTAGCGATATATAGAGATCGCTTTTTAGCGATAAGACCGCCCTTTGTACATAAGTAGATATAATTTTAGTCTTTAAGTTCATGTTTGTATTGGTGTACAATAAAGTGTTATCTATCTATCTATCTATCTACCTATACCGATTAGGTATAAAAACGTGTCATATATATATTCATATGTCATACGTATATTTACAGAATTCCCTTAAGTGTTTTCGCAGACCGTTGCAAATACGCTGGGAAATTAATGTGATTCGCAATTCCATTACTTATCTAAGGATGTAGAGTTTACGAGTTCCCTCAGACCCCTGATTTCCATTGCGGTTCACTGGTATAGCCACAAAGTAACTAATCTCTTGAGTGCTTATTTCTTTAAGTACCTTTATTATGCCTATACGTAGACACCTACTACATTTGTTTACTTTTGTAGATAAAAATAAAACCGCCTTTTAATTATATCTAAGTGGTATAGATATTAACATAGAAGTTAATAGAAATAGGAATTCTACAATAAATATACATACTCGTACAATAGAATTGTGTATATTTTTTTATTGCAGAAGTTCAGCAGACAGGCAGACGGCCCACTTGATGGAAAGCGGTTACCATCGTCTATGGACATTTGCAACACCAAAGGTGCTACAAATGCGCTGCTGCTCTCTTAAGGGAGACCGAAACCTCGTCACTAATGCCGGAACACAACTTAAGGTTGTTATGGCGGCATACTTTAGACCAGGGGTGGTAGCCATCCAGTCGGGCAAATGCCCTACCACCTGGCTGTGGGTTGTTTTGTCGCCTCTTACGACAGGCCGCCCGGCCGCAGGAAATTGTATTCTTTCTCCGTTCCTGCACGGATAGAAAATATAATAAACATATTTAATTTCTTAGTAGTCTTAGACCTAATCATACGCAAAAAACAATCTTGCTTCAGATATAGATATGTTATTATTAAGATCTTGATCGTAGCAGCTTATATTGTAAATGGTAATAGTTCAGTAGTTAAGATACTTGCATCTTTTTATAATGACTTGGATCTGAATTCTAGCAGTTATCATTGCTTAAATCGCATGTCTTGCTATACCACTTGTTTTAATATGTAACTATTGAACGGTGAAATAAACTGTCATGGGAAATCATTAACAACGAAATTCTAGTATGTAAAACACCAATAAACATGTTTGTGTTACATACATCTTACCTACAGTTTATTCTCCAGAAAGGCTGAACTGCCAAGTTCAGCACTGAGTTTATGGGCTAATTTTTTTTACAGGAATTAGTATACCTACTTAGTAGCCAGCAGGATGATGTGAGGTTAAAAAAGTAATATAAGAAATTGATTAATATTTTAGAAACTGAGTTCCTGGCAGCTTATAATTAATGAAAATAATAAATTATATTTGACATACCTAAAGAGTGTGATTAAATAATCCACAACTTTACGAGTGAAATGAAATCATTGATGTATGTTTGTACGTTAATTATAACCTAAACGCAAAGGTTCATTATATTATTATGCTGTCTACTAATAACGCTAATACTAATAATTTCATCCAAAAATATTTTTATTGGCATAAGCATTAAAATTTCTTTGTATAAAACATGGCTAATTAGAACAAACGCAGTGGTATCGTAATGTGGACTGTGCAGTACAGTCAAACCAGGATAACATAATCATCGTTTAGTATTTGTAAAATGAAAGATTTGGAAAATTGGCATCAACAAATTAAAATAATTACATTCGACAGTGTCTGCGTCCTCGAGACAAGACAACATGATACAATCCTTTTGTCATAGCTAAATGTTTAATTAAAATTTATTATAAATGCTACTTATACATACCTATATGAAAACCATAACAACGCTAAAATGTAAGTATTATAGTTTTAAGACCATGGATTTGTGCACTAAATATATTAAGTATAACATATTGTTTAAAATAAGAAAAAATTAAGTAAGTTTGTGTATTTGGTGTTAATTTCTTATAACACCACTTGTTATTTCCCTAGGTACAGTGTTTATTAATATTTTACCACGGAATATTAGAGAGCTCCAAATCTAGAAAACATTAAATTAAAAATGGATGTTATATTTAATTAAAATAAAAGGCGTCAAAAACAAATTAATAAAAAAAAACAGTATAAAGTATCCTTAAACTCTAATATCTAGGTTTGACTGTACAGTTTGTACCTTTACCTATAGTAGGTAAACGAACTTTGGTATTTCGGTCTAAAATAATCCCAGTTGGCATTTTCTGGTTGGTTTGGGGAGGCGCAGGCACCGTACGTGAACGTTATCATATTTTTACGGTCTACGTGAAAACGCGCACTTTTATTACAGGGAGTTTTATTAGGTTTTCTAGATTAGGAGCGCGCTTGGACCGACAGCCGAGGTCGCTGGGGTTGGGAAGCGGAACGGTAAAAATCCAATGTTTCGTTATGAGAACTTAATGAGGTTAATTAAAAACTCACTATACATTTTTAACTCAATTTAACTATTAAATTCAAATACTTAAATGTGAATGTATGGTGGTTTAGGTAAGAACAGTGTCGTATAAAATTCTTCTAAGCCGGCAAACATTGGAATTGGTTCTAGGGTACTGTGTTTAATGTAGTATGACAATTATCTAAATAATCAAGCCATTTTTTGCACTTACCAATAAATACGATGAACACATAGCATCGTCTACCTATGTGTCTGTTTATAAAAATATAAATTATTTTAATAATAACGATTATATTACTAACATAGATATAAAGAAACAATATTACTAATAACATTATTGAGTGTGGTTTTATCTGTGTATAAGTATGTATTGGACTGTGTCTTGTGATAAATAAATAATTATTATATTAAATGATAGTACAGATAAAGAAATCCAACCTTTTATTAACAGCATAGGTATGCATATTGTATAACAGTGAATATAAAAGCCTTATTATTGTGAGAAACAACACACATATTTATATATCCCTCTAATCTAAGGAGATTAAAAAATACAAAGAATCACTTTGGGGCCGATCCGAAACACCCAGACCATAGTAATAACGCAAAATTCCTGTACGAAGTTTACCATTAGATTGAGCTTCCAGGTGACTTTATAGCATAAACTACGATATGAGGCTTTTTGACATTGATATCATAAAAAATTTTCGACGCCGACAAAGTGTTCTTGGACCACAGCAACCGCTTTCCATCAGCTGGACCGTTTGCCTGTCTGTTGTACTCGAACTGTAAAAAATCATGCCAGGAATCGAACCCGGAGCCTCTGTGTTGCATTGAGGTGGGTCGACAAAGGCTTAGCCCACTTAAGCATAGAGACCGTCATACTACTTATACCTAGGTAAGTATAATAATTTACTTTTGTAAGAATTTACTAGTGAGGTATGGATATTTAGTAGTAGGTATTCTTGTATTGCATACCTATAGGTGTCTACTATTGACTAAATAAATAGGCCCGAATTTTCAATATTTAGATAATATAGTTTGTTATCAGTCGAATGAATTATAATCGGATTAAATGCAAAAGTGAAACAATTCAACTGTTTTATTCATACAACTGTCATTTATAACTTTCCTATGTTGTGTTTTATTCTACAGCATAAGTTTTATCTGGTGATTATAAAGCGGCCCTAATGGCCCTAAAGCTTGCAAACATGTACCATTTATTCCATCACACAAAGCACGAAATAGGTGTAGCTATGTGGAATAAGTTTCCAATAGATTACTTTCATCAATAAACTATAGCTTTTATAAATAATAATAATTTTATTTATGTTTTCATTCTTCATATTATTCGGCAGGACCAAAGAAAAACAATCTGGGCTATGACGCGTGAAGAAATCGGTCCGTATTTATGGGGGGAGTTATTGTTTGAAACGTCAAGTCGTAATTCCGGGGCATAAAGCAGGCTTCTCTTTGGGCCCTCCCCCTACCCGCCTCCCCCATCGCCCGGGATGCTGTTTTTCCCGCGCGAAATAGCCCGTTTGAAATTGTTGTTTTATGGAAGTTTTTAGTAGTTGACTTTGCCCGGGAGAAAATATATAGAACGACGGCAATCTTTATGTATATCTCTCTACATACATAGAAAGCGCTTATGTTTATAGCGTACGTAAATGTCAGTAGGCTACGTAGTTTTTGGAGCTTCTGAATAATGAAGTATTTGCTTTTTATTTTATTTCATGATAGATGTGATTCATATATTTCATCATCAGTCATTCAGAGATTACTTACATCAGACAGACAAAACAGCCCACAGCCAGGTGGTATGCCGTTTGCCCGTCTGAATTGTTACCACCCCTGGTTTAGAGTATGCCGCCATAACAACCTTGAGTTGTGTTCTGAGATTAGTGGCCAGGGTCCAGCCTCATCTACGAGTCCGGCAGTACATTGGTAACACCTTTATTATCCCCGCAAATTGCTAATGCGCTGGAACCTTATCAAATTAACATTCACGTGACGTCATCCTCAACTCTATATATATATATATATATATATATATATATATATATATATATATATATATATATATATACTATATATATACTATATATATATATATACACTATATTATATTATTCAATAGTACCTACTTATAAAATAAAATCGGATTCCGCATCTGTCTGTTTATCCATTAATTGCTCTTTAACTACGCTACGGATTTTCAGGCGTTGTTCAATATTAGTAGAATAAGTTTTCACTGAAACTTAATATATGTATTTATATGACAACTTAATTTTTTAATTATTTTATGTACCTAAATAAAATAGAACTACTTAATACGGTTTGACCCGCGGCTACGCTGCGAGAAAATCTCTAGTGTTTATTAAAATAAACTATAAATTTATCATAACAAAGAAACCTGGTATCGACTTACATGATAAATAAAAAAGCATTTAAAATATAGCCTTAAAAGTTGACCCGAAAGCACTGGCCGGAGATATCTTATGAAATATTGAAAGCTCGAACCGATAAACATTCAAAAATAACGACCTGTCACTAATAATATACAATGAAATTATCTCTACCATTTTTAAAGTTGGAACGCGGGCACGGTCCGCCGCTGCTATTGGTCGACGTTTGACAGCTGGATAAAATACGTCGGCTTGCCTGCCCCGGCGCAGCGGGTGACAACATGGAGCCACTAAAATACCATAATGAAATTAAATTCCGTACGTTTAGATTTGCTCGTAAATAATCCGAGTATCTAATCCAATGAGTAACGTACATTCATGTTATATCGTTGAATTTTAATCTTCTTAAGTAGGCAACACAGCCTACACAACTTAGGTTACACAACACTAAATTGAACTTCTTCGGTTATAATATGAGGAGGTATTATAAGCTTCTCGATATAAGTGTCAAAAATACATTCATAGGAAATTGAGCTATATTTTAAGTTTGTATTTATATTTGATTTGTTTGAATTACACAATACCTAGTCCAAAACATCAATAAATTAACCCGACTATCATGAGACATTTTTATTACAGCGAATGGTTTACAAATCACAGCAATATATCTAGAGGATAACCCTATAGCTGGAGTCACGCGATATCGGAGCTTCGGTACCATAATGTCATAGATGGGAAACGTCTTAGCACTTTAAAAGCATTTTAGATAAAACTGGATGTTCGATAGGCCTTTGGATTTAGTTACAAACAAAATCACAAATTTACGACTATAAATATAGTAGAAGAGCTGCTTACGGCATCGGTTTATTAGGGCTGTGATGATGTCATAAGCAAGCCTCGTGTCTTGGTTATCTACCTAGACAGACACAAGGCTTACTTATAAAATGCTAAATATAAAAGATAATATGACAAGGGACATCAGATTACCTAATCTTAAAGAAATCTATAATTTAGTGATGTGCTTAATCTTGTTAACTGTATTACGTAAGAGGTTAAATACGTCATCAATGTATTTTTAATACATTATGAATATTTTTTAGCTGTGCATATAATTAAAATTTACCTACATAATTATCTTCCAGTTTCTAAACGTAATTTTTAACAATCAGGGCCTTGTTAGATTTTAACCCAAGAGTTGCTCTACTGAAATACTCTTGTTATGTCTCTTGGGTTTCGGTGAATTAAAACGATGTAAGGTATGTTTAATAAATTATCACATACTTGAGAAACTGCATACGCAGTACATTTCCGACAAAGGGCTATTAAGCTCTACGTCACATAACTACCTAATATCTATAATAATTAAATTGCATATATACAAATAATAACGTTAACATTAAAATTTTCAAATTGTTGTCAAAATTCTCTTACGATACATCAGCCCTATATGTGGAGCACTAAAGAACTGGTTTACAGCTCTCCCGATGATTTAGTGGGCGCATTCCTAAAGTGCCGTCGTCAGTCTTGTTGCGGTATACTGCCCGGTGTAAATGTTTAAGATTAACGGTGAAGGACTTTAAGACAGTGCTACTTACCTAGTCACTACACTCACATGATAACGTTCATATACATAAGCTTAAAATGTATTAGAGGTTCTATTAAAATCTATCTATCTATCTATAACTTCACGCCAGGTCCCTTGCGGGGTAGGCATGAACAACAGAGCGCCATACAGGCTTATTCTTACACACTTCTCTTGCTTCTTTGACATTCATAGCTCTTGTCATGCACGCTCGTCTGTTCTTAAGGCTCCTGACATCACCTTCTGCTAATACATGATCAATTTGATCATGGAAGGTGTGTCGTGGCCTTCCGCGACTTCTGCATCCATCCACTTTTGCATTGTATATCTGTTTAGTCATTCTTTCATCATACATTCTTTCCACATCCCCGAACCACCGGAGCATTCCTTTCCTTACCTTCACCCCGACACTGTCTTTCAGACCAACTCTCTTTCTTACTTCGGTATAACCCGTATCTATCGAGCGAATATAACTATAGGTAATATAATCCTCCCCTCTGACTTTGAAACTAAGTAGTTAAAATTTCTGAAACAATTCAAGGTAAAATTTAAAAAATGTTTTAAGAATTAATTTTAAAAGATCTCTTAGTCGCATCTATTAAAATCATGTCGAGGGGTGAAAGGCTATTTGGTTTAAGCGACATCTAGGGCGATATTGAGTTATATACATATTCGGAATCAGGGAATTTTTCTCCGTCGAATGATGCCGGATTCATTAAAATCAGAGCATTTTTTTGGCGTTTGAAACAATACTATTTTTCTGTTGTTTCCAAAGTAGCAGTGTATTATATGACGTGGATTTTGCATATTTTTTTTTGTAATATACTTGAACCATACAATTATATAAAGAACCGAGACATGAACCAATTACCCTTCCTCAGATAAATAATTCAATAAGAGTTAAAGCGTTTTTCCTATTTTAAATTTTTATTAAGGTGTAACTTGAATCAATTTGCCTTCCACTAATTACACGGTGTGATGTTACTTAAACCATTTGTCCGTCACCCAAATACGACACGGAGCGTCGCTTAAGCTCTTTCAGCTGCATCTATTTACCACGCAGGGTGCTACTTAAACCAAATAGTCGTTTTGTTTCCACATATTTTGTTTAGTTGTTGAAACATTTTGTTGCTATTATTTTTTTAATTGGATGTCACTTAATACAGGCGATAAAATGAAGTGAAGAAATTTGAAACATTTTTTCAATTTTAACAAAAATACGAGTCGGTCGTTCAATCATTAAATTTTAATATGATACATCTTATTCATGTCACATGATACCATATTTATTTAAATCTGCAACACTGCAATTCTAAAGATGTCCTACTGGAGACTGATGTAGAGGATACAGTCGAAGAAAATGATAAATAAATACGTTATTTCCAACTGCGTTATGATTATTATCAAGCATTGACTGTTTTATAGTTACTACAAATTTTCTTTCTTGATTTTTATTTTAAGCAGGGGACATTCTTGCTAACCCACAAGAGGTTTTAGCGCGATGGAGTGAATATTTTAGAGAAATGTATGATAATATCTCGGATGCTGGCACCACGACTGAGTCTGTGACCGAGTTCGAGGATTCAGCATCCGAGATCACTTTGGAAGAGATCGAATGGTCGATAAGAAGTCTGAAAAATGGAAAGGCAGCAGGAATCGATAGTGTGTCTGCTGAGATGATCAAATATGGTGGAACCTGCGTCCGGGACGCTTTCCTGTCCTTATGCAACTTGTGCTGGAGGACGGGAAAGGTTCCCAAGGACTGGAGGCGCGCTGTCATCGTGCCCTTGTATAAAGGCAAGGGGTCACGTATGGAGTGCGCCAGCTACAGGGCCATCAATTTGATCAGCACAGCATCTAAAGTGTATGCGAAGATTATTGAAAGGAGAATGAGAGTGGTATCCGATGGATTACTGTGGGATGCACAAGGGGGCTTCAGAAATGGAAGGGGATGTATGGATCAAGTTTTCTCGCTCCGCAATATCGTGGAGAAGCAGCTGGCTATGGGCCGGAAGGTTTTCTGCGGTTTTGTGGATCTAGAGAAAGCATTTGACAGGGTTGTGCGGAAGGACCTCTGGGACATATTGCCCGGATATGGGATCAATGGCCAATTGCTGCGTGCTGTGCAGTCCACTTACGAGGACTGTATGGCATGCGTGCGGGTGGACGGCAGCCTGTCGCCCTGTTTTGACGTCAATATTGGCGTCCGGCAGGGCTGCGTGCTGTCGGCTTTGCTGTTCATCCTATATCTGGACAACTGTCTCCAGAGATTAAGATTGATGGATGTTGGGGTGCGGATGGGTGATCTAGTTGTTAGCACTTTGCTTTATGCGGATGATGCCGTGCTTTTAGCCGAATCGCCATCAGAACTGCAAACACTAGTCACAATGATGAAAGATGACTGTCAGGCGAGAGGCTTACATTTGAATGCGAAGAAAACAAAGGTTATGGTGTTTGAAAGAGAAGAAACCAGAACGAATGCAAGGATAATGGTCGATGATGTTATGCTGGAACAAATGAATGAGTTTGGAGTTTGGTTTTATATCTTGGATGTGCTTTTAGCAGGGATGGAAGGTACACCGCTGACATAGAAAGAAGAGTAAATTTGGGGAATAGTGTGAATGGAGCGTTAGGTAAACTTCTAGGCGCTAAGAACCTCAGCCAGAAAGCCCAGCTTGCCATACACAACGCGGTGCTGGTACCTACGCTCACGTATGGAAGCGAGAGTTGGGTATGGAACAGAGAGCATGAAAGTAGAGTAAACGCAGTCGAGATGCGTGCACTGCGCAAAATCTGCGGAGTGACGCTCGCGGACCGCGTTCGTAATACCGAAGTAAGAAAAAGAGTTGGTCTGAAAGAGAGTGTCGGGGTGAAGGTAAGGAAAGGAATGCTCCGGTGGTTCGGGCATGTGGAAAGAATGTATGATGAAAGAATGACTAAACAGATATACAATGCAAAAGTGGATGGATGTAGAAGTCGCGGAAGGCCACGACACACCTTCCATGATCAAATTGATCGTGTATTAGCAGAAGGTGATGTCAGGAGCCTTAAGAACAGACGAGAGTGCATGACAAGAGCTATGAATGTCAAAGAAGCAAGTGAGGTGTGTAAGAATAAGCCTATATGGCGCTCTGTTGTTCGTGCCTACCCCGCAAGAGACCTGGCGTGAAGTTATGTATGTATGTATGTATGTGATTTATATTTTGTTTTTATTAGTTTGAAGTTTAACAATTATTGGTTGTGATTAATTATAGTTTTAGTAAGTTTTATGACATCTAATCTTAAGTGATACTGAATAAATAATACCTAATTTTATTTGATGTTCCCACATCGAGACTGTTCTACTTAATTATTATTCTACATAAATACTTTTACTGATGTATGTATTCCTTTATTTATTCAAT
Organism: Dendrolimus pini; assembly: GCA_949752895.1. NCBI lineage: Eukaryota > Metazoa > Arthropoda > Insecta > Lepidoptera > Lasiocampidae > Dendrolimus > Dendrolimus pini. The sequence goes on from OX457133.1 coordinate 13,582,851, forward strand.
ACTAGCGGCCCGGCGCGGTTTCCGTGGTTATATAGTGTCATGTTGTATAGCCTATAACGATATATCCAGGTTGTTTTAAGAGCCTTTGATAGTATAAGACGTAAAAAAATGTAATATCAAACGTTACATTTTCAGTACTATAAAGTCACATAAGTAAATTAGGCTTCCAGTCATTTTAATCTAAATCGGTAATTGAGATAAATAGCTTGCTACTATTATTTTTGGGCTACGTCACTTCATACTTTTTGGTTTACTCTGAAAATATACTGCAGTGTCGCTTAATTCTTTTTCCCTGTATTCAATTGTAGTTATGAAGTCACTTAAATCTTTTTTCCATACTCTGAAAAATAAGGGCTTAAGGCAAATTGTATAAAGCGACATTTATCTTTGTAATTAAAGATCCGTTTTATTTGGTATGAGCATCACCAACACGATGCTTTTAATTGAATTTAAATAAAGTTTACTCCATTCAAATAGCTGAAGAAGTTTTTTTGTTATGTTTTTTTTTCCAAAATTTTAAACTTTAAATGGCTCTCCTGTAAAGTTGCAAAAATGTCGCTTAAACCAAATAGCCTTTCACCCCTCGATGTGTAATTATTACTCAAAGAATAAATAAAAATGTAAGTAGAAATACATCAAACAATAATACCTAATATGCCATTGAGGGCGTAGCCATTTAGAACTCTTTGCATATCAGCCCACCCAAGTGCTGAGAATAATAAAATAAGAAAAAATATCACAGTGAGTGTAAGACATAAATTATATTTATTGAAATCGATATTTTAACTGCAGCTGATGAATGAATTTAATGAAATAAATTAAAATAAATAAACCAGATATCAAAAGGAACAAAATATATTTATGAGTTACATCAATTAAAGTCACATCGACGTAGCTAATGATTACTAATCTCACATCACATGTCTATTGAGGTTTGGTATCCTAATGAGTAAGCATGCTTCGTTACAAACGCTAACAAATTCAACTTGGCAAAGGATTAATTGGCTTCTGAAATAAATACCATAATAGTACCTACATATCTTTACATATCTTTATAGGTACCTGTGTTCTTTCTTCACAGTTTTGGGAATAGTCGATCATAAAATTAAGGAAAAAAATATCTATATTCGATAACGGAAATTCAAAATTTGTCTCAATATTTTGTTTTGATGATTTTTGCGAGATATAGATTCTAGTCCAGTGTTCTCGGTTTTAATTTATTAGTTTTGATGTACATTGCCTTACAGTTAGTTGATTGAATTTATATTACACTGATTAATAAGCTGCACGTATTTTTTAAAGAATTTGATTGTTTTACCTTAGAATTTGCTTATTTCAAAATCTACTTATATAATATTATAAAATTCTAAAAATGCTATGTCTGTAAATTGACGTTATAAAAAAACAACGAATAGACTATATATAAACGATATGAACACGATGCATTTTTTTAGATTTCTTGTCTGTTTGTTCAGTACCTATTCATGTAATAACTACTAGGCTGATTTCAATGGGGTTTTCACTGACCGATAGAAAACTCAGACAAAATATGCGCTACTTTTTAGCCCAGGAATCCCGCGGGCATTTTTCTGGGAATCACTTAAAAGGGTGAAATCAATAAAATTACTGAATTCCAATGTAGTTTTTCACTGATCGATAGCAAGTTTTATTCAACAAAACGTGGGATTTTTTTTAATCCCACGGCAATTTTCCTGGAAGCGGTTTGAAGTTTTTCGGGTGCATACAAATTAGCTTATTCCGACACAGTTTGCATTTAAACGATAGTTTACATATATTTTAAATGTTGTAATATTTTGTGTCTTGGGAATCCCGCGGGAATTTGAAATCAAGCGTGGAGAAAATCGTCGATATTGTTACCTATTTAGAAAAATTCAGGTGTGTAGGATACGGACTTAAAATTACACGTTAATCTTTAAACAAGCATTTATAAAGATTTTGGAACGATTAGAAATACCTATTATAACATTATACATGTAATTAAAACTATGTAAGTTTTAAAAGTTAACACACACTGGATAAACCCAACCATTACATCAGATTCGATAACCCACAAATCCTCGCGAAAGAGAATCGTTTCATACCAAGAATGATGCGTGAGGCTATTGAAATCAAAAAACACCCAAATTTCAATAGAGAAGATGGTTGGCAGGTACCACCTGTTTGGGATCCAATCATCAAAACTATTAAGACCCAAACCCAGCAAAAACCAACTGCCAGACCTCAAGACACTGTGAGCTCTTTCTGCGTGCAACGAAACAAATCAACTTGACTGATAATTTCTTTTATTTTTTCCTTCCACTCATTTTAATATTATATAAAAAAATTTAGAACTAGGCATGTTTGCTGAAGAGTTTCTTGCGCCGCTTCTTCTCTTCAAGCCACAACATGTTGTGAAGCGGTGGTAAATTAGATTAGGCTCCCATAGAGTAAATAATATCCATAAACAAAATTTAAAAGTAAATAATTAAAATGAACAAGTTGGCGGTAGGCTGAATAAAAACTTTGACAATACACGTTTGACAAATGTCATCTTTGTCTTCCGTGACCACGGCCACTGAAAAGCGGCCGAAACGTCGGTAAACCTAAATCAAATAAATTACCGCGCTTAAAACCGTTAAAACGTAGTTTTATTATGTGTACAAGTCGCGAAAACTTAAGAAAATATTATATGTAAGTTTTAACAAAATCAAGCGCGATTTCAATTTAATTTTCCGCCGCAACATCTCATTAATCCCACTGAAAAGTGACCGAACCGCTAGCACGAAATAAAAATTAAAGCTGCGCTTAAAACAGCAATATCTTTTTCCTACTGTTATATGTTCTCGTACTGTAAGGGATTGTTCAAATATGTACTGTGAAATTGTAAGCTACGACAGGCAGCAGGTGTGAACGTATCAGTTATTAATAGGCAGTCCACCGCGTCATCAAGCATTCATATCTCAATCTCAGCACCGTACAGCTCTCCATAAAACCTTATTTCAGTATGATTTCAATATTTCCTTACAACACATGATCCCCGACTCCGTGGAACGAAATAGACTTTACGATCCAATATTTTTATGCAAAGTGCGTCGCCAAATGTGCCGCGTAGGTGCCGAAAAAATACACAAGCCACGTCCTATCGCACGTAAAAAAGGATGCGACAAAATAAATATACAGGCCGAAGCCACCCTTTTTGTCCATTAAACGAGCAGAGGTTTTTTTTCGTTACCTCCATAAAATGTGCCCCAATAAATATGTAAATCTACCGAGAAAAAACGTTCCGAACTGCCGATGACGGCCGGTTTTGTGAGTTTCACTTTCGACTGTTCGAGTTAATTGGTACAATTGCATTGTAAGACTTCTGCCTCCTCGAAATGCCATCGACCTTTGTCTACACAGATTTTATGTTCGATTTGCATAAAATTATACATTAACGCCCAAGAAAAAAGCAAAGAACAATAGCTGGTGTGTAACGCAATTTTATTAAAAGCAAGTCATGGTAATTTAGTGGGTAAAAAACCTGCGTTTCATTTCAATGACGTGGATTTAGAATCTTGCTGAAAAATGTAACATACGGGTAGCTTTGTGATTTAGGTAATGTGTAGGTATAGTACTGTTGCAATCCTCATCCCAACCGTGAAGAATCCGCTATGTTTGTTCTAAGCAGATTGGTGGTTGTCACACATTAGTAACTGCGATGTCGGTAAGTATAAATTTTTTAAAGAATATTTTTCTCCAACGTCAACACGAGGTGATACTAGAAATAGCATTTTACGACAAAACTATACGTATACCAGGCCTAGAAAAGGCTGGTAGATATTTAGCCTAGGACTGTCTGAAAATTTGTTTCTAATAGGCACTACAATAGTTGAACGGATTTCAATGAAAGATTTACAGATTAGGTACAACAGAAATATTTTATTAAATGTCTTATAGTCAGTAGGTTTAATTCGATAGCTTCTAAGATTTAGAACATATAAAGTTCAAGTCTGAAATGAAAGTGCGGGCCTAGCTAAGACTAGGTATACTAATATAATTCAGTTAAAATATCAACGTAAACTCGTTCAGAGAGAGTGAGAGCTGCATCGATCCGCCCGGGCGTACCCTCCGCAGGATTCCCGACCGCCCGACATTTACCCTTCGCTTGAAAGTACCTAAAGTTACCAAATTAACGCAATCTCGTCTATTTATATTTATTCATCGGCTAGTCAGTTTTAATTAATGTTTATTATAAAATTAAATTAATTCGATTTAATTTAATTTTATACTTACCTATATTATCGTTTTTTTAAAGTGGCTTCATGATAAAAACCCGTTTATACCGTGCAGGAACGGAGAAATAATAGGTACAATTTCCTGCGGCCGGGTGGCCTGTCGTAAGAGGCGACAAAACAACCAACAGCCAGGTGGTAGGGCATTTGCCCGACTGGATGGCTACCACCTCTGGTCTATATTGTGCCGCCACAACAGCCTTGAGTTGTGTTCCAGCATTAGTGACCAGGTTCCGGTCTCCATTAAGAGAATAGCAGCGCATTTGTAACACATTTGCATTGTTAAGGCGGCATAGTCTAGACCAGGGGTGGTAGCTATCCAGATAGGCATATACCTTACCTCCTGGCTGTGGGTTGTTTTGTTGTCTCTTACGACAGGCCGCCCGGCTACAGAAAATTATATTGTTTTCACGTTCCTGCACGGATAATTTACGGCTTATTAAATATATATTTAATACTTATATATACACGGAATAATTTAAGGTTTTAACCAATCTAGTTAAATTTTAATAAGCTTTAATTTGTTTTATACATAGCATTGTATATTTCTGGGGTTTAGATTAATGATATCCAAGTCTACATCCGTAGTATTTAACTACTTATTTTATTTTTGTTTGTTTGTTTTCAATACTTTTAGCTAAACATTTCGTTTGCAAGTTCAAATGGGTAAAAAGCACTTCAAACACATATACGTCTTTGGACAGATTAAAGAAGATGAAACGAAAAGTGTGAAGTAGACATCCATTATCTCTGCCTACCCTTATGGGAAACAGCGTGATAGTACGTAAGTATAAAACAAAACGCTGTTATGTTTAACATGGAACACAATTTTAGGAGCCGACCGAGCGCTACGAAAACTGGGATACGAAACGATACATATTTCCTTAATGAATGGTATTGATCGTTTGTGGGGGCTATAAGAGAATAATTTACGACTACATTCTCGGGTTCGCTTCGCGTGCAGCTTTGAAGGTGTGTTATTTATGCCCTCTTTTTTATTTATCGTACCCCCTTTTTTCGCAGCTCGTAACGGCTCGCAATAAAGGGGACGTAATTTTAATTTCATGATTGGAAAGCTCGATTGGGCGGTTATGTGGCTTAATGAGTTTATTGCGGCAATGAGTGCCCTAACGGTCGTGGGATTGAACAATTTTTTGGTTTAACTTAAGAATCTTTGGGTAAATTGAGGGCTGAGGCTGCATCAGTGTGGTCAAAGGTTAGGAGGGGCTCTATGTGCCGTCGCAGTCAAGACCATCCGATGTGTTTTTGGCTCCCGACGTCCTGACATACGGCGTCAAGGTTAGATCAAAGCGGCGGTTTAGTTGGTAGATACGTGCATGTCATCGGGAGTCTAATTCCACCGTACTATTATCTCCGAGAGCTAGGGTGTCCATGATCGTAAAAAACTGTGGTCAAAGGTCAATAGGTAATCAGAATGTGCAATAGGTGCAATATGTTGAAAAAATCGTCGCTCATTTATATTTATGATGCCACCACTGGGGGCCTAGACAGAAAGTTATAATCTTTTCTGCTAAAAATTAGCCATCTGAAAATATAAAGCAGACCTGCTAATTTATGGTAAAGTGTTCATGTATTTTGGGTGAACTGTAAACATCTCTTTTCACCGGTAGATCATATTAATTGTCATATGTGAAAATTAAAACCGTAATTTATTGGTCATTTTAGTAATCAAATCAATTATATTCAGTAATTAAGATAATTAAAAATAAATAATTGCCCATTTTTTATTTCAGTTTCATATAGCGGCATATGTAGGTACTAACTACTGCGTTATATTCCTTTTTCAACTTTAATCCACAATATATACTCAGTAGTTTCTGAGACATATGAGTATGAAATACAAAGACAGACGAGCGGAAGGGCGTACATGACATCTTATAAAAGGTTCCGTTTTTGCCAAAATGATTACGGATACCTACAAAACCAAAAACTACCCACTATCTGTCCATACCTGTCGAATCAAGGTTCCATCGACAAAAGGGATATGAATACGAGTCAAACTTCAATTATAAAATGTTAAATAGTTTTTTATACTTTGCTTTTCTTCGCGTATGCCATCTGTATTTCTTGGTAAAAAATATGTGAAACTAACCGTGTCTTCATAAATAAATCCACTTGAGAACCTGAGAGCGGCGGCGTAAATGAGTCGAGTCGGGCTGAGATGTTCCCAGCATATTGAAAAAGATAAATCTTGCCAGCACCCCGCCTCTTGCTACGTTCCATTAGCTCCAGACTTTTTTGCCTTATGTGAATAGGATGAACCGAGCAGGTATGTAAAATGTTATCAGAGTTTCATCTTCACGTAAGTATATAGATTTAAGAACTCTTCTATATTGTGGGAACATTATTAATTTAGAGAATAGAAATATACATACATTTAAACCTGGAACAGATTTAATTTTAGTTTATTTATGTACTTTACATAGGTTCAAGTTATTTTTAAACCAATAAACAATTAATACCTAATTAAACATTTTTAACTTTATAGCATTTGTTATAAATAATATCGATCTTACTAAATGCGTAATTAAATAAAATACGTCATAATTGTAATTAGTGTCAAAATTATTTTGTTTGGACTTCTGTATGCTTGCTTGTTTTTTTAATAGAATTTGAATCGATTATTATGAAAGATGTAAATTTTATGTATGTAAAATTTACTTTTAATTACAGAGATGAACTTAGGATGTTTTAAATTGGAAAAAAGGATAAGATTTTGTTGGAAATGCATCCAAAATCTAACCCAAAGCCTAAATATAGGTGAAGACTGTCACCTACGCGCGTGGCAGTCTTCGTTCATTGTCACATAGATATCAAATAATTTGTCAAAAAAATCCAAATCAATTTGTGTTCTAATGCTATTTTCACCAGATATTAGCTCTAAATTTAAAGGTAAAATAATTAAATCTTATTTTATTAATAAATAACACTTAATGTTGCAGTAAAGATATTATTTCATAAATATTTTTACAGCTAACAGGAAGGCTTTGTTACTCAGTTTTAAAAGTTATTATATTTTTTAATTTTTAAACAGCCACATATAAGTTACTGATCATGAGTATTCTTAATATCTGCATAAAATATCTTTAAATATTGAGTACAAAGAGGAATTTTGATTAGGTACTTATTGACTTCAGTAGGTACTGTCATTTCTTGTTTGAGTTCACTGTATAAATTACATTGTAAACCCTTGATTTATGAAGTAACATTCATAACACGTAATAACATAAGCTTAGTGCTTAAAACTCTGATACTAAAACGTTATATACAAAAAACTCTTTTGAGTAAAGCAAAAAGAGCGAAACTTAGTTGATTTATATCTGCCGCCTTCAGACCCGAAACAAGAAGTGCACATACATTTTTTATAGTTTTTTATTATTTGCAACTTTGTTACATATATAACCTACCCTACGCAGTCACTTAACAAAAATATGGCGCATTAAATCGCATAAAGAAAACAGTGTTTTCAGAAATATAGTACGGGGATAAAAGGAAAGTTGTAAGGGCGTCGTAACTTCGAGCATAAAGTTTTGAATGGAAAGAATCTATCGCGAGAGAATTGTTAATAAAGATATAGAGTGAGCAGTGTATTACGGCACATTAGTGACGTTTTACGATCCAAATGATAGCCGACACGATGAATGCACCCGTACAAAGACGACAGCCGATATATTATTTTCATACAAACTATGAAATCAATGTCAATTCTCACCATTATCATCCACATTACAAAGTAATTCTAAGTTATGCTAACATGCTATAAAATCAAATGATCTCTTAATACCTGTGTGAAATTAAATAATATATGTACCTACCTACATCCATGAAAAAATTAAAACACGTTTTTGTTTCTAGCACTTATTCTAAAGAAGTCCTTGAAAAATAGTATACGAGCTAGTTTTATTGATTGTTAAACATATAATTTGGCAGTTTATACTTAATTAATTAAGCAATTAAATTCGTAAAAGTGTAAATATCTAAACCAGTTTCAGAATTATTATTATTATGTTAATGATTAATTAATTCAACACTTTTAATTGAATGTGCAGCTTATGAATGATCTATATACATATTATAATAATTATATTTTAAAGTAATCTAATGAACTTGATTTTAGCGTTCGCCATGGATAAAATAAAAACTTGTCTCGATCACAGTTGTACATGTTCTATATCGGCCTTATTGGTAGGTATACCTATATCTACATTACATACAAATACACGGCGAACTGATGGAATAAGTCGGTAGGTGATACCTTCATATAGCTGTAGTTGGTGGAAAAGCTCACAGCCGCTGACAGGCCGCCTAGAACGGAATAAAGAAAGAAAGAATTATTAAGAAAATATAAGAAAACTGGTTAACAGGAATTAACAGTAAGAAAAAAGTTATTAATGCTTTTAAAGTACCATAATAATAAACTGGACAAAAGAGTATCATTACAAAAATGTCATGTTCGTCTGTGTGCTTGTCTGTCTATATCTATTTTACAGCGAATCATATTTTCTCAAAGACTATTAGGTTCAATATGGATGAAATTAGACAATAGACGTATTTTATATACGAGTAGGTATCTATCGCTATAAAGAAAACAAGAACAACCACCGTAGGTGTAACTGAAGGTTAAAACAACTCAGCATACCTACACAAATGATGTTTATGTACCCAAATTAGTTCTAGCTGTTTTACTTCCAAACTCGCAATTAATATGACGTCCTTTAACTATAGTATTTTAGACAATGAGGTGAAAAATTCATAAAATTACAGCGGAACAGATTAAAAAATAATTTGATAAAAAGTAGTTACATTATTTGAGAAGTTTTGAGTTAGTCAATTGCATTTTTTAATAAGAACAGTAACCGTTAATTTCTATGGAACCCTTTTCCAAATTTGGTTCCTATTTTTGGTAACTGCAATGTAATTTATATCTAAAACAAGACCTATCTAAAGACGGACTAAACTTTACTAAAATCCACAACATATATTTTTTAAAAGAATATTGTTATGTGAAGTTATACCTACGTCATATATTAGGTAGATACTCGTATCAACATTTAAAAAATGATTCCACGGTACCTATGTCAAACTGGGCCGTAAATGTCTCGGGCAGGATAATATTTTACGAGTGCTTACGCTCCGATACTAGAGGCGGGGTGAACGTAGCTGCTCTTATCTCGCTCCCATACTTCAAGCAACCACACATGTGCGACGCAGTGACAGCCAAATTTATCGACTTAAAAATAACCACCCAGATTAAAATGAGATACGCACCAACGAAGCCAGTACGACTTTATAAAATATTACTTTTGGATAACGAAAAATCGATATTTATGGCAAGTAAATTATGTCGAGATTTCGTCGATTCTATTTTTGGACGATGTTTGGTTTCCTTAACAGCATGTTCTAATTGAAAAGTTTTTATTCAAAATAAATTTTACTGGATAAGATTTTTCGAAAGTCATACATAAGCAAATTTACACCCACTGCCTATTGTGCGTATACCGCTTCCCACCGTTTTATCGCTGTTTAAGAAGAAAAGGTAAGAAATTCCTCAGCAACACTTCTAGCCAAAAATTCCTTTCTTCATATCGCAGGCTTTGTTTCATCAAATACCATAGTATTAAAACAAAATTTATTTAGCAGTGATTGAAAAATTATTTACATATAGGATATTTATTTCCATAAAGTAAATACCTATATCCTGCAATATTTCTGCATTTTCCTTTTATGCACATAAGGCTTATATGTATTTATCTTAAGATAGTTGTACTAAAGGAAAATCTGATTTATTTACTTAAATGTAACGATTAAACAAAGAGGTAATCAAATATTATTCACTTAAAGGTTTTTGTTATAATTCTTTAAAAAAATGTTGTCACTATCGAAATATTTGTAGAACATGAAATCAAAATTTAAACACGGGAAGATAATCAGATTTATTCTCCTACTTATATGGATTAAATGTAGGTGCTGTAGGTTTAGTGATATTTCATTAAATAAAAATAAAACCAATAGTTTAAAAAAAAAACTAAAAATACGCTTTTATAGAAACTTCAACTAAAAAATTGAAAATAAATTTTAATAAATTTGAATATATTAAAAAAAAAAAAATTTCTATAAAAACGTATTTTTTAGTTTTTTAAAACTATTATTTAAAAAAAAGGTTTTTAAATACAAGCTTTTGAGATCCTGCATATCATGTAGCAGCAGAGTACTAGCCAAGACAAGTCAAACGAGTCCAAACACGACGGGTCTATCTTGTTTAGTACAGGTGTTCCTATGGCCACCTTCCGACTCCATCATCATATCAGCTCCATGGTACCATATTATTGCATTTTCACGCGATATACACATACGTGCAAAATTTCAGCTCAATCGGAAACCGGGAAGTCGATCACTTTAACTTGAAAGATTCCGTTACATACTAATAAACATACATACATACTAACATACGTATGAAGCTAATAAAAGCGTATTAAAAAAACAGAAACAGAATGTGAAGAACAAGTACAAAAACTTAATAAATAGTAGATAAATAATGTAGTAGACATATTTAAGAAAATTAAAATTCAGCAGCCGTGCGTCTTTATGAACTTTTGAAACATGTTTAAATACAAAATGTCGTAAGATTTATCTTCGAAAACTGTGAAAAGTGACACCCACCGCGAAACACGTATTCACGTATAAATGACGAGCATCTTGGAAAACAATGAAGCGAAACTATTACGTAACTGTGATTGAAACAGTTAAAATAACACCCACGTGCAACTAACTCCATGAGTCTGTAAAACTCAGCTTATGGTATCGTAAATTGTTTGTTAAAACAATTTAAGGAATTTATTTAACTAAGACATTATAATCTAATATACTAGGCCTCGATCTGCGTTAGTTCTAAATATTTAGGCTGTGGCCGAATGCGCTTAATTTAAAACGTTAAAAAAATAACGTCGTTAACGCATGGCCGCATTAGTGTATATACATAAATATATGTATATAATATGTTGCAGATGTCGCATATCAAGTAAAGCATTAAACCTATCGTCATATATGTATGTGTGTGAAACGGCTTATATCTGTAACATTATTCCAGATGAAGCCTCCCACCTATACAATAAAAGAAAACTTAATTATATTGTATTCTACCTATAGTCCCTCAAAACTATAAGTAGAATACTGAGCCTACGTCATCGTCTTCTAAAGTCTTTAAGATGCCTGAAGGCTGGCTACGTTTCCTCGTTGGATTCCCATATTAATCCATTGGCCTTCTGATAACCTGAAGAGTTGATGAATAATTTTGATAGCAACAATTTAATTTATTGGTTATGTTCCTTACTTTAATTCTTTTATTATTGATATATAATAAACAGTTACCATGATTACAGGTTTGGTTCGTAGTTTACAGCGAATCAATATTGCTATACAGCGTGGCAATGCAGCAAGTCTACTGGGGAAGATTTATTAATTATGGCAGTGATTTTTTACATCATATAATTATACTCGAGCTTACCCCGCAACTGCGCCGTGGGTCAAATTCTAGTGCGTCCCTCTTTTTTGAAGAGCAGGCCTTAATACAGGTTACATTGTATTTAATTTTTATGTTTGTGCTATTTCCCCCCTAAGATTCACTTCATTTTATATCGTAATTTATCCCATTTCCCAGTAAACTATCCCATTTTAGAATTAAAACTACATGATTGTACAAAATTACAGCAAAATTACTCCAAAAGTACTAGGAGTACTGTCGTAGTATTTTATCCGTAAAAGCTAAACAGACAGATCGAGTAATTATCGCATTTTTTATAGATTATAATTTTTTATATCTATAAACTTGAGAAATGATTGGTCTCCCATATAAACTTTCGTCCTCTATTTCAACCAGTTCTAGTTTTATTTATCTAACTATCCCTCGTCTATGTATCTGTAAACTACAAAATGACTAAACTGACAAAAATGACCAAAACCACCGAAATGGCCGAAACGACCGAAATGGCCAGAAATGCCGAAATGTCCGAAATGGTCGGAATGGCCGAAAAGGACGAAATGACCAAAATGACCAAATGACCAAAATAACCAAATGATCAAAATAACAAATCACAAAAAAATATATATATAATATGCGTTTTATATTTTGTGGAATATTAATTCCACAAAATACGAAATGCAACCATTTTGATTCGAACTTCACGAAACATGCGAGTGTATCCGCAGGTACCTACACGACGAGCGCAGCGAGTGACTCTCGCCTCAATTTTTACCGCCACTGGCTTGCTGACAAATAAACTAATCTAACCGAAATTAAATTTGTCGCTAATTTAACGAATATGATCAAACTTAAAACTATTAAATTCTACTCAATCAAATTAATAATGAAAGGAGGACGGTTGTTCACAGATATTAATTGTTACATAAAATGCTATTGATCAGTGACAAAGTCGCATTGGAATCCGAATATTTTTTTAATCTGGCCACTTTTAATCATTTTCAGAAAAAATCTTGCGGGATTCCTGGGATAAAAATGATTGTAAATTTAAGTCCAAAAATTAGCTATCTACCACAGAAAACCGCATCGATATCAGCCCAGTAGTTTTTACTTGAATCCCGAACAAACAGACAAAACGATAAACAGACAAGGAAGTAAAAAAAATTGGATCGTGTTCTCCATTATTCCAGCCGTTTTTGTAATAGCTTCAATGTACATACATGGTATTTTTCGCATTTTATATTATAAGTTGATATTGCATAATTATGTGTGTAAGGGAAAGTAAAATCAAAATGGCTACTTGTGCGCTTTTTCTTTAATTTTCAGTTTCCGGAACTAATGCCATACCTAATATAATATTTGAATTAATTCAAATTTTGTAGTTTCCCAGGTTTCTATGATTGGTATTGCATCAACAAAGTTTCACGAAAGACAACAAAGTCATATTGTTTAAGAGGGCTTCGTTAAACCTTCTTATAACATGACACTGCACTATAATTAATTGTTGGGTTGTGTTCTTGTGTCTATCTGCAGTTGAAATACAAATGGGTATTTTGTGTTTCAGCCATTAACACTTGTGAAACTGAGAAAATCATTAACTTTCATTTGGCACCACAGCACAACAAAACACAACAAAAAGTAGATATATCCGCTCACTCCTAAATTCGTGAAAAAGCCTTAGGTACCACTTTGAACCCAGTTGGAACCACCTTACCAAATTCGGTATAAAAATGTTTCTTAGACGAATTAAACTTGACGTTTTGATTTGGAGCGTGTAACAAATATTATACCCGTAGGTATAAAGTAATTAGCTATTTAGTAATGAAAGTGTTGAAGATTTGAAGTTGTGAGACATAAAGTAAATATTTTAATTATCATTTCTTGATATTTTTTTGAAATAGAAAAATAACATTTACGCCAACTAAGTAATTTATCACTGCAAAGGTTTTGAATATACCCGCGACTTTGTCGCTCCTCGGGGTAATGTAGGGTCGAAGTACGAGTAACGTTTCGAATTCCATTTCTCGATATAGAGATATCGGAATATAAGTTATATTGTGATATCGATATCTACCTATTCCTAGAAAGGAATGTGAAAATGAAAGTACTTATTGATAAAAATTAGCCTCCAATTCTCTGTTTATCATTTCTATACCTTAATTAATAAGTTGTATCCACGGAATAACAATATCATCATTATACCAAGAATAATGATTTGCAACGTAGCACATATTGATTTGAAGGGACAAATGATGATTGTAAATGAAATATTAGCTGCAGACATGATTTGACTCGCGATATTGTAGTAAAAAAATATTATTATTCTGAGGATACCTACTGTATATTTGATTAATAAGCGTTAAAGAATATAATAGAAAAATTACCTTTACCAAATGATGAAATACTTGTCCTGTTCTCGCATGTAAGTATGTTTACAGTGCTACGTGGGAGATATTGAAAGCTTGAGGCTGAAAATATAACATAATATTTTCTTATAAAATACTTTTCAAATTGCTGAAAATTTCCTTTAATATTTTTATTATCAGAATAGTCTTATAAAACTAAGTAAGTACTTAAATAAATAGAAGAAACATTTCCAGTAGGTACTTGGTTAATCCTCCATGAGATTGATGAGATGATGAGTTATTCTTTAACATTCTCGGGCACTAGCGAGGCCTCTAGTGCATTAAAAACATTGTATGCGATAAATTTACAAAGGCACAAACCTGCACAACTACATACATTAGTACTATACAGCAATATTTGTGTTTTGGATTGTCAAATTGCTCTCACTGTGTTCACTGGGTCCTTTTAGTCAACAGTATTTTTCGTAGAAGTTTGATTATACACGATCAGATACACGGGTGATACTTATTTTAAATATAATATCAACAATTGTGACTTGTCTCGTTTGTGTTTCGAATTGTACTAACGACTAAACCAGCCATGGAGTGACCGGTCCAAGTTATATGATCCGTCAATAAACCAAACCACATCTACTATTCCGTTTCGTAAATGCCCAGGCGAACAGCTGACGTGGAATTTTAAACAGGCTTTATTGCCCACAGTCAAAATTATTCCAATCCTTCGTTTTAATTCTTTATTGATTTTAGAAAGTCCCTAACGGTTGCCTCTTGTTTGGAACTTATTATATGGATGGTTTATGAGAATAAAACAGTCCTAATTAGGATTTCTGGTAAAACGTGATTAAACCTGCACTGGTGTGCAATATTCGTTGCAATAGATTATAGTATTACATCGATATGTAACCGATGTGCGAAACCCGCCAAGCCACCTTGCACAAGCTGAGCCAGTATACAGTTCATTCCACTAAAATGGAGAAGATCTAGTTCCAAGAATAGGACGTCTAGGGGCTGATATTACAATTATGAAATGAATGAATTGCATACAAGTATAATTGGTTCTAGGTTGGTAGGTACCTAATATTTAGGTTCAATTTATATTAGGTACAGGTAATAGTATGTAAAAATTGCTTCATTAAATCTGCTATAATCTGCTATGTAACCACTATTTATTAAATTTTCGTTTAACTAGTCTAACAACTACAAACTCTACAACAGATCAACTTACTTATGCTGAGAAAGATAATTAAAAAAGGCGACACTAATTAAAATCTTTCAAAATTGTTAGTGCCACAAACGCTGAAATAGAGAAACTTAACATCGAAACTGCGATAAGTTTAATTTTATGACTTAACATAACTGGTTCTTTAAATACGATAGATACCTGTCTATTATAAATTTTGCTTGTCGTGTGGGCAGTTTTTAAGTTAATTCCTAATTGGAAATAACGAAGAGTGGGAGGCATCAATAAAACACGGTAAAAACTTGATTAAACATGTGTCAAGTAAACAATTACTGTCTAATCAACATTGACACCTTCACATAGCTGCGAAATGCTTTAAGAATGCCGCTGTGTCTTCAGAATACGAGTGATAAACAAATATTTATAAACAAATATCAATTCTAAAGTCTCTTGTAGATTAAATATTGGAACATGAGTCGTTTAGGTCCCTCAAAATGATGTAACGAAACAGGCAAACAGGTTCTGTATGTCTAACTCATTAACAAATCCTCGACGGTGGCGATTATAACAATAAAAGAGCTTACATCTACTGAATCAGAGCTATCAATTTTGAACTCTCTATTACACGTTATAGAGTCGCTTTAACATTTAATTTCAATTAAATCATTCTCAGATCATCTGGTCAACGTTTATTGCACCCAAAGCCGAATAATTCTTCCCGAGTTAACGTTTCACTAATTTGTGAAGTATTATTATGGATGCATCATAAAACGAGAGTGACAGGAGTGCGATAACTGTCTATCAGCTGATCAACTAGATTCAATATATTCTTATAAATTTGATCTACGTCTCTATTTATTAACTTAAAAGGTCATGGATAAAATATATGTTAAGCGAATATTTAATAGTGTAGTAATAAATGACATATTAGTAATAAGTTGTATTATATCAATACCTTTAATTACGATTTGAGTTGTAGTAGTTTTATGACAAAGGTTCCTATGTCACATTTATTATAATGTGGTTCGAATCCTGTTCGAGGAACATAGACAGTTACATAGTACATATTTGTTATATTTAACAATTAATGACGATAGTGAGAGACCCTGCAGATTGAGATAACCAAAGAGTAAAATCCACGAAATAGGAAATGGCAGGCCTGGCAGTAAGTATAGCATCTAGTCTAGTCCTACCCCAGGAGGCCCATACTACATAGATATTTTTATAGGCGCTATTTATTATAAAGTTATATATATTTGTCTTAAAGAAAAAGTGAATGCATCGTACAGTGCAAATCTAAATAGAAATTTGGATTTGAACAGTTCTGACAAGTTCAATATCTAAAGACAAACCGTAAATCCTTTGATTATATGAAGAACTACCTTGCCTTTGTCTATAGCAATTTACAACTCTTAAGCAACTGAATCTATCGGAAGACAGATCAGTAATCAAGACTTGTAATAACAAGTCATTACGGCAATTATAAATCACAATTTCCTTTTCCCGACATATCCACTAGCTATAAAAGGCACTTTCACCGCAGTTTAATCATTAATTAGAAAACAGATATAACTATTGTAACTGAACTTAAGTGACGTGTATTACAGCAGAAACCGAAACATCAACTGGCCATAATACAAGGTGCTCACCTTGAACCCTGTTTTCACTTTTCGCGTTCAAGTAAACGAGTGTTTTGACCAGTGTTATGCAAATGTGTATTGGCAACAGTAGCCTGTTTATGAAAGGGTGTTTCTAAAAACATAAGAAAAGAACTGAAAGTGAAAGGCAACTGGATGCATATTGTATACGATGTCACGCTTCCTCTGGGACATTGTGTCTATAAATATTTACGTTACGGCATGCAAAAGATGTTTTTACAAGCGGCTCGCTACCGAATCGCCTTTGTTATTCAAAACAACCCTTTTGGCAGCTTTCGGGCGGCTATTTGTTTATTGATAAGGAAATAGTTTGTTAAGTTTGCCGAAGCGGGTGCTAAACTAAATATTGGAGGCTTTTGTTTTTAAAACGTCGTTTTTATGTCGCGTGTGACTGCTGATTACGTCGTGATATGACGAATCTGACCATGGTAATATTTGACGAATATTAATTTAATAAGACTTTAACAGGAGATATTTTATCTGACTTATTAGACTAGATAATATTCATATAAAGTCCTACCCATAAGCTCGGGACTCTCCGGTTCAGTAGACCGGACCGTATATGCGCAATGCTTGCTAAAATCGGAATGACGGGTGTCACACATCGGTAATTTCATCAGACCTATAGCTTTTTCCCGAATTTTTCTTAATTGCACCCAGTAATTTTAATAAATATTTATTAGGCCGGTAAACCTAGTTAAGAGTTAATATTTTCAGGCAGGATTCATTTGTCTTAGAATAAGAAGCGGGTGCCTTATTTACTGAACCAACACTATTATCATGTAAAATTATATACAGTAATAGTAAATGAAGCGAATTACATAAAAACAATTACATACATACATAACTTCACGCCAGGTCCCTTGCGGGGTAGGCACGAACAACAGAGCGCCATTCGGGCTCATTCTTACACGCCTCACTTGCTTCTTTGACAATCATAGCTCTTGTCATGCACGCTCGTCTGTTCTTAAAGCTCCTGACATCACCTTCTGCTAGTACCTACACGAGCGAGCATATATCCTAGTAATTTAATATAGGTATGGTAGGAGGTAACATAAAAATAAATTGTCAATGAAGTTGGTTTTGTATTCGGATGAAGTACGCAGAAAGAGCTCACAGTATCTTGAAGGGATTATATCTTAAATATTCATGTAAGTAGATATGTTTCATTTTGATATCTGACAGAGTCCAAACGTGAATATAAAGATCAAACTCTACGTTAAATAAGTGCAACCACAGGTACAACTAAAGACAATATTCGTTAGTCGTATAAAAGCTTTATATATAGCTGTATACAATGTTCGATAGTCCTCAGGATTTAAAAATTCTTAGAATCTCACGTATTATCATAATCTTATTGTAGATAGGATACATGGTCTATGGAGAGCAGTAGCCGGTCGGTATTAAACTTTACGAGGGGGATGCGAGACGTCATAAAACACGAGATAAATCCAATCGGAGACCCAAGAAAGACAATCCACTTCGGGCCGAAATGACTACAGATACAAACTGTTTGAGAATATCTGAATTACAATAAATATTAAAAACTTCGTAAGACAGTAGTCTTGTTTGCACTGTGGCGGTTTTATCAGTTATTTCTTGTATTTAATTCATTTATTTCTGTTTGTATTTAAGTACATCTTCTTCATCTATCTAATCCATGCAAGAATGGGGAAAGAACACAATTTCCTGCCTGGTATTTGCCTGTCTGAATTGCTACCACTAGAATATGCCGCCATGACGACCTTGAGTTGTGTTCCGGCATTAGTGGCCAGGTTCCAGTCTCCCTGTAGAGAGCATTTGTAGCACCTTTGGTGTTGCAAATGTCTATAGGCGTTGATAATCGCTTTCCATCAGGTAGGCCGTCTGCCCATCTCCTGAAGTCATGCAATAATTTTTCATATAGAATCTAAAACTGACAAAAAATATTACGAATACCTACATATATTTTAGAAGTAATATTTATATTATGTGTATGCCACTTCTCGCATACCTACTGAAGGGTTTACTGTTTTGTAGGGTTTCGTTTTTAATAAAAAAAAGCTATAGAACCCTTATAAGGTAAGAACTAAGAAAGGAAAATAAATATTTTCATTACGGATGTTGTGATCTGTAAAGATATATTTATATATTATCAAATATACAGATATATTTATCACAACATCCGTAATCATAAATCATTATTGATTTGTAATTAGAAATATCGTGGATTTTGTGTTATTTCATTGGTATGACTATAAACGTAATAAACACAACAATGGATACTTCAGATGTGTATTTCTGTCAATAATTTCCATTTGACAAAAAACATAGTTTAAATTAGAAAACATAAACTTATTTAACTAGCAGTCTATGAGAATATAGATTTAAAGTAATGAGAACACGTAAAAACAAAAGTAATAACAACGAAAAAATTTAAGTCAAAAGATATTTCAGCGTTTGCAAAATATACCTACTTTCTTAATGTATTTGTATTTATTTCTCCTAGTGCCTAGGTGTTGGTTGTAAGATCAGCTGAAAGGTGCTACGTCTGACCACCAATTAGCGGAGTACTGTGCAAACAGCCGCACCATCTATACCGCACACTTGAAGTACCGATTGCATAAACATTCAGTACCTGGTAATTATTTCTTTAATTTAAATCATTTAAACTAATGTATGAGTTTCTTTAAATGTAGACTTAGTTACAGACATTATGTTTAAAATTTATGGAAAAACATACTAAACATTTTTATCGATTTATGATTAGTAGGTATCTTAGTTATCGATTAGTTTATGTACATACATATGGGGAAATATACATATATTTTTCCTTAAATGTAGTTAGATACAAATTCACAATAAATATCTGAGAATGTATGTAATTAAATAACGAATACGAATTATTATAGAATATTCATAGTCAAATAAACTAAATGTGAAAGGAATATGTTTGGACCTTTATTTATTCCTTCTCCTTGGATTTCAGAACAGTGTGATTCTCTTTAAATTTAGGGTACTTAACGAATTATGAATGTATATTAGATAACAGGAATAGGAAGCGTTAATACCAGAAAATAGATTAGCTTCTGCAAGTTACGGTTCAAAAACAAATGTGAAGGAATCTATAAAGAAAGTTCTAAGATCAAACATATTTAGGTTTAAATAAAAAATTTCAGCTATTTACATGATGGAAAGCATGAGTTGTTTTGATTTATGAGATTTTTTTATAGTAAATGCAATAATAGTTCTTTGTTATCATGACTGAACGACTTAATATTACTCTATTTTACGTATAAATCTTTGAAGAACATATAAGGATTATTGAAAAATCAGGCGTAATCTTTTATAGTAAAAAAAGGATTTTTGTGCTGTCGCTACGTTCATAGGTCCGTGTTGGTAAGTTACTTTGTGACTGAGCGGGACTTGGCCGAGTCAATATACCCAGGAATGTGGCACGCGCACTCATGCGTCTACGCATCACTATTTCAATATTTATTAGCATTCATACATTGCGAGTTGCGATTTATAATTACATACACATTATCATTCCAGATTAATGGATACATGAAAATATATTCACTTAGGTATTCATAAAACCAATCTAATTAGCTTTAAAATAATTTCATAGCTACTTTTAAATGCTTTAATAATCATATGGAAGGCAAACAGCTAATTGTTTTAAGCGACATTTTGAGAACATGACGAGGGAAAGTTCAAAGTAATAGGTATATAATATATTAATAAAATACCTCTTTAATACTTCTTTACTCCATGAAAATTATCCCTTTTTTCGGGATACACTCATATTTTTGTACCCTAAAATACCTACATACTTACTAAATTTTATTCATCTTCGAGGCCGTATAAATGAACAAACAAAGTTAAAACATATCATATCGGTACCTACCTACGTAGGCTTCTCACATGTGTCTGGTCATTGAAGAATTTGAACATAAGCTAAGCGCAGCCATGTGTTAAGATGTTAACTGAAACCTTTTCTGGTTTCTTGGAAATAAGGTGGACATAGGCTACCTTCTACGAAACTGGAACTAGGACGGCAGAATAGGAAAGTGAGAATAAGTACATCAGTAATAAAGACAACTCGGGAGCACACGTCTTGAGCACGATCGCAGATATTGCGTCAACGCCTATTGTACTTCTTGATATCGAGGGACTGCAGGGGCTGACGCACCGCACGGTGCGTAAAGCGCGTTTCAAGCATTCTATCCTCGTACTGCAGAGTAGTTGACGATACCCTACCCTCGTCGTCAAGAGTAAAGTTCGACGCAAAAAGAGAGCACAAAAGATCGGCCTTCTCCTTTGCGGAAGTAGTCAGTGAACCATGAGGTCCATCTAAATCTAAAGGTGGCAAGGAAGACATATGTGTAGAAGAAGTAGAAATGTCAATGAAAATACTAGTCTATAAACCCATTACCAGGCAGTAAGGAAGAATAACGCTGGATGTGTTGTAACATAAAGGATGATATTCTCGAGATTCATCAGATTCTCTCCGAGTAGGCACACAAAAAGAATACTAATTTCTGCGGCCGTGCACCCTGTCGTATGAGGCGATAAAATTACCCACAGCCAAGTGGTAGAGCATTTGCCCGACTGGATAGTTACCACACGTAGTCTAGAGTATGCCGCCATAACAACTTTGAGTTTGAGTTCCGGCATCAGTGACCAGGTTCCAGTTTCTCCTTCAAGGCCGGCAGCACCTCTGGTATTGCTAATGTCCATAGGGGACGGTAACTATTTTCCATCACAGTTGGACCGTCAGCCTGTCTCCTGTGCTTCAGCAATAAAAAAAGACATATGTGCTTTTATGCTAAAAAGTGCCGGTAATTAGGAGTAATCGAGTAGGATGAAGGAATCTTATACTAATATATAAAGCTGACGAGTTTGTTTGTTTGTTTAAACGCGCTAATCTCAGAAACTACTGGTCTGATTTGAAAAATTCTTGGATAGCCCATTTATCGAGGAAGGCTCGATAGGCTATATATCATCACGCTAAGACCAATAGGAGCGGAGCAGCAATGAAAAATGTTTCAAAATCGGGGGGTTTTGAAAACAAATTCCACGCGGACGACGTCACGGGCACAGCTAGCAAGAAATATAATTATCTGATATACAGTTTCATTTGACAGCTAAATCAGATTTTGTATTCAACCACTGAATAGTGGTGCAAACGTGAGAAGAAAAATGGGGAAATCAAATTAAAATTAAGGGCATGTGACGTCATTGTTTAAGTTAAAAAAGGGAGACAAAATACTAAACGCTCCAGGAATACGTATAAAGACAAGAGAATTACACACAATATTTGCAGTAGATACTGTAGCACAAACATAATTGCATTAATGTTTAATTATTGTTTATTATTATTTATTACGTGCTTGGATTAAAAGCCCGCTAAAGACATAAATAATTAATTAGAGTCATAAATAATTTATACTTAAATTATAATCAAATTTAATCTTCTTAAGTTCCGTTTACGATACACGGAATCGTATTTATAAACCCAATAAAAACAATAATTGAATAATTCAAAGATGTATTCTCGGCTTGGAATTCCACACCTTATAAAACAAATACATAAATGAAGCGCTTCCCGATTACTACGAAGATCGTATAGTGGCCGAGTTATGAAGCTCTATAAAGCGATTTTGTTAGCTCGCAACATATCTATAAAATAATTAACCCACAGTGGCTCTATCATTAAGCCATTATAACAAAAGCGCACCCATTAAAAGTGAATAAACACCGCCTGAGAGTACCTGCCGCCTTTTTGATAACAATCTTTTTAATTCAAACCTCAATTACATATAATTAAATCGCGAATGAGTATTAACCCTCAAAAAAACACTTTTGTGTTTTTTTTACCGATAGCGTCAACAATTAAAACACTATTACGTTTGTTTTGAAGAAATAAAATTTTGTTGATTATGTTTTTCTATTTTTTTAAGGTTTATTTGCTGCCAACAGTTTCTAATAGCAGCCTAGTAATTAGGTTTTATAATTTAAGGCGTCATTGTTATGGTTATGGTTACTTCGGTTGTAAAGTTTTTGTGAGGCTTGCCGGTGTGTGATTTTGAATACTGTGTGAAGCCTACCAAGTCTATTTTTGATTTTATTAAAATTGAAATGTTAAATATTAATGAGAGCCTTAATTACGTGACGTGTTCAGTTTATATAACGGTGCAATGCTTTACTTTTGTTGATGTTGGCATGATAATCGAAACTGATTTTATGGCATTATCTTACTTTAACTGCATACAGTTAACATGTATTTTGCAACGTTATTTATAAGACCAATTAAGACAGGTTGCAATGTCATTTTTTAAGGGAACAAAATGAAAGTACACCTAGTCAATTTGAACTCCTCAGAAGGTCATTGTGTACAAAAGTTATTATTATTTCATACTCTTTGAATTCAAGAACTGATTCCATGTTATGATTTGGGGCTGAATTGCGTGCTCCTAGAAACAGTTTTTCCAGCACAAACCACCGCTACTTTCCATATGTAGCTAATCGCAACTACAACATTTAAAACAGCGTCTTTATATGACCACATAATAATGCTTCACGGGAATAAAAAGTTATCACATTAAATACAGTAACCCTAAAAAAAGTATTCGATACAGTCTTGAAGATATTTCACAAAATATCATTTCCGCTTTAAATAAAAGTGAAGGAAAGATGTAGGTACCTAATTATATATACCGAAGTCATGGGGTCCACTTCCCGGGGTCCGATCGCTGACAGTTTTTTAAAGTTAGGGATGGGTAATCGGCGCGCGCTTGCCGGAGCCGCGACGTCGCGTTTGCCTCGCTCGCCCCGCCCGCCCAGAAGCCCACACAACATCGCACGCCATCGCCGCGAGAGGCCGCGTCTAACCGCCATTGAACGCGCGTAAACCAACCATAAAAGTGCACATAATTAATTTACAACACCAGTAAAAGTGATGATACCAGTTTATCGACTATAAATCTGTGCAGTGCTGTGATAGCCTGTCGCAGGTAAGTGATAATTGACCAGTCGTACCGCGCTATTTGTGAAACAAACACCGCCGCCGCGTGGGCCCGCGCAACACTACAATTCTCATAATCACCGGGAACCCTTTCCGTGTTATTAAATAAAGTTAACGCTGTTAACATGTTCTAAGTTCCAATAAATGATACCAATTTGCTCTTCTTCAACAAGCTTCGAATTAATTGTAAGAAAACCGCGTGTTTGTGACCAGTGAATACTTTGATCTAGTTCTATGTAAAGAAAAGGAGAAATAAAAATATATTGACGTAATTAAACGTGAGCATAAAATTTAAAATATCATTAACAGGATTATATAGACTTAACGTTTAAAAAATAATCATTACGTACGTTAACAATTGAAGGATTGCTTTGACATCTCTATAGGAGTTCTGGTTAGTCAGTTTGCCTCAACTAAGTTAATTAGTGAATTATTTTTCTCTAATGAGCTACTGTATAATACTACATACGTCTCTAAATTAATATTTATAATCTAAATTACACTACATGTAATATTAACTCACTACGAAACTAATAAGATTATAATTGTTATATATATATGTATAACATTCTAATTATAAACTGAATATAACGCTTGGTCTCTTTTAGATTAAAAATTGCCTACTTAATAAAACATTAAGTTTCAGAGTCTAGTCCTGACTGCTGTTTATACTACCTACTTACACAATTCAAACATACAAACAATTATGTTAGTCTAGATTCCAACAAGCGTTTAATGACTACAATATAATTCTAAATAAATATAAATAGCTATTTACAGAACAAAAAGCAAACACATATCTGTTGAAGAACTCTTGAAAAAACCTTGTTTTTTTATAATACTCCATTATAAATATTTACATTTCATATATATGAATATTAACTTTTATTTCCTAATAATAAGCAGTAACTAGGCATATTCCTACATTGGATGTAAATGTTGGTATGTTTCTCTTCAATAATTTATCATTAACACTTATTTATTCAAAACATTTGTAGCGATAGGTAGGTAATCAATCTCTAAAAAGTCTCTATGATATTTTTTTGATCTCTGTTCCATACTAATAATATATAGATATAAAGGTTATTTTATTTGTAAGTTCTGTTCAATTTTGAGAATGAGTCGATTATCATAAAATTTGCCATAGATATATGTTGACGGATATGATTGATACCTACCTATACTATAAAGAATTGTTTCGTCAACTTTCTTACCTAAAGGTACACAATAACAATTGAATAATTTATAGATTGACTCCACAATCCAGACAATATTTAGCATAAATGTATTTATTATTACTTAATATTTTATGTTCAACTTTGTTTACAATTTTAATAATGTATGTAGCTGTTTGTTTTTCCAATAAAATAAAATAATTAGCGCTTTGGTAGACACAATGCATGCCTATCATGGGATTTGTGAATAATAGAACCCAAATAAAAGCAATTGCCTATTTCCGATGACAGCTTGGTTGGTTCGCCGGAAACCGATGCGCATAGAAAATGGAAACATCCGTTCTCTAACTTCTGTTTCTCGAAGACTAGCTAATTATTATTACAGTACTTAATAAGAGGGAGTGCGTTTTCCTTATTATGCAATTCATACTGATAAAACTGAATTTAAAATAGGTGACATAATGAAATTATTGTTTGTTTTTTTAAAAAAAGATCGTGCGGCACAAATATTATCCACTTCGTTTGCAACGTGGCTTTATAGAAAAAGAATGCTAAGAGTGACAGTTGAACGGTAGAAAAAAATCAAGCAAAGCAAGTCTTTTCACACAGAATTATGGGCTTCGTGTTGATGAAAACTGTTTTTCTCATTTGGCTGTAGAACTATAAAAAACATATAATCGATAGTACCGCACATATCAAAAACTTCTCAGTGTATATTTTTCAACTCAATTTTCTTGTACATTTTTTAAAGTGCTTTTCAACTTAAAGTTAAAAGTTAGATAGAGACAGGAACTTACAATTTTCTTGACCTTTGAAGCAAACATATTGGCAGATATTGAGTAAGAAAAATGGTTAGGAAAGACAGATGAATGAACATGCCGATTTTATAAGACTTCAGTTTTTGCACTAGGAAGACGGGGCCCTAAAAATTTGTATGATTTTATTATGTCACTGCTACAAAATATTGACTGCTCTGTACAAAGGCTTACAAGACAGGGCCGTTACATGTTGTATATTATTTTGATTCATCCATCACGCGCAATTCGCTAAATGAATGACACTA
Organism: Dendrolimus pini; assembly: GCA_949752895.1. Classification (NCBI taxonomy): domain Eukaryota; kingdom Metazoa; phylum Arthropoda; class Insecta; order Lepidoptera; family Lasiocampidae; genus Dendrolimus; species Dendrolimus pini. The sequence goes on from OX457133.1 coordinate 13,609,074, forward strand.
GCCGTAAACTCATAATGGGATACGACGATTCACCCACGTGCACCGGCGGAGCTCATTTTTAAGTGGTCATTATTACGCCACGATCTTCATGACCCTATACATGTAGGAATAAGGTACAAAGTTGCATTGAAGATGTTATTTGGAATGAAAGAAGGACTGGTCTAAGAGACATTTTGGTTTATGACTCTTGACATAAAACTAGACACCCAAGTAGTGGATTAGGAACGAGAAATCCCGTTGGTTGAGCAACATAATCATGTATATTTTGTAGATACAGATGGTCTTGTCTATAGGGCTGCGATACTTTTGAATTTCCGAGACTCATCCTAGATCCATAGATAGATTTGTTTAATTTGAGTAAACTGTTATACTTATTTAGCCAAACGGCGTTCATTAAGAAGGTTGTCATAAAATTCCTTTCCAATAACAAATTATATTAACTTTTACTACTATTCTATATTATAGGTACTAATTATATGTAGGTAACTATTTAAATTTTAAAGTAGGTATATACTAGTACTCTATGAATCTACATAGAAATTATTTTAAAATTATTAAAAAAAATTAACATTTATCAACTTTTCACGATTTAAGGCTTGACTAGAGTCTCATAGACATTTTCAGAAAATTGACAATATACGACCAAAATCCGATTGAAATCTATATTAATATTATAAACAGTAAAATTAGTAATTAATAAGTAAAAGTTTGTAACGAATAAACTCAAAAACTACTGGACCGATTTCAAAAATTCTTTCACCATTAGAATGCTACCTTATCCCAAATTAATATAGGCAACATTTATTACTAGAAAAAGTAGTGATCCCTACTAAAACTTCAATAATGTAATCCAAGTTATAAAAAAAATAGTGTTTGAATAGGTCCAAGGATGATTTAGATTCACAATTAGACCCGATAGGTGCGGATAGAAACGGAATCTAGATTTTTATTTTTTTAGGATAGCACAACGTCTGCCGGAACAGCTAGTGGTAAATAAATCAGATTGAAATGTCGTTTCGACCTTGAGACGCTTTGCGCATTAAAATTACTTTTTAATTTGGACAGTTATAGGTATAATCAAGCATTGGATTAAGCATGCGTAATGCTCTAAAATATGGGATTTAGATTTTATCTGTATAATTAAATATTGTTGGACCATGTATGTATTAATGCCAGCCCATGCTTTATGTAGGTTTCCTTTTCTGTGTTTGTTACTCAGTCTACCTTTTAAATTGAGGGATGACCCTGGTTGATATCCAGTTGGACTTTTAACAGTTTGATGATATAGTAATGTATTTACATTTTAATGTTTAAACTTGTTTTGATTCAACCTTATCTGACTAACATAGAAGATCCAAACGTTTGGTTTGTCAGTTAGGTAGGTAGATATATGATATTTAATTCCATAGATAATCTTTATACTTACTAATTATCTATAAACAAGATTGAAGCCTCGGTCTGTAATTTTTAATTAAGTACGTAATTATATTACTATTTTAAATTAAAAAGATATTTAATATACCCATACCTAGACAATTTAATTTTAAAGAAATAAATATTATATCTGTTTACATGCTGCGTATCCAGTCTTTTATCCCGGAAAGTTCCACCGAGCCTTCATGAATGAAATTTGACAAGATATAGTCGATTTAGCGTAACTAATTTATGTAGTTAAAATCTCGAAAACTATAAAGATTTAATAAAAGAACTTAGTTTCATTTATGGAGAGTATTTCTGGACTCCATACATGTAATTTTTTTTCAGTGTCTGTAGTCGGTTCAGGCATCTTTAGGCTGCCTGTCATTGAAGCAGAGCGGAGAAACGGGGAAAAAATAACTGTTAGAATATGCTGGCTGTCCATTTTTATGCAATATTATTGGTTAATATTTCTTCGTTTCTCTGCTCCGCAGCTTCGCTCCGCTTCATTGGACAGGCAGCCTTAGTCTGAAGTTGAAAATATACTTATGTTCCTTAAGACCTTTTTTTTAGTTCATGAGCTCAAAAATCAAGTAGTTTATTTGTTTGAAATATGGATTTTTTCAGATATTTTGCTTAGATATTTACCTACTTGGTTTCACCTTTGACAGGCATACAAAATATTTATAGTTTTGGTTAGAAGCTATTTGTAGGTTGGTTGTAGCGCGTAAGTGTGGTAGATTGCAAGATATCGCTTCCCAAAATCGTGAAAATTGTGCTTGCCCCCTTTAAATTTTAAAGTATGAAATGAAAAATACTGAAAAAATACGGTAGTAGAGCTAAAAGATAGTTTTAACAAAATTTATTTATATCAATTATCCGCTCAGTAGATAGGTACTAGTTTTTAAGATACTTATAGGGTATCTTCGAATAAATGCGTTTTTTGGTTCCGTAGCCAAATTTGAAACCAATCTGCGTTTGTCACATCTACAGAACCCTTCTCAGTGCGTGCACTACCAAGTACCTACTTATCTACCCAATCTTTCACTTATTATACTTGATTATGATTTCTCATTACAAATTAAGTGGAAAATAGGGCATTAAGGGGATTGCAATTACAGGGGTTAAAGAGATTTTAGTTTTTAAGAAACCAGTTTTAATTTTTGGTTAACAATAAAATAATTAAATTAATTAACTATTCATAATTAAAAATGTAATGTACTATGAAGCGTACGTTTTAATAATTCTATAGATACAATCTAAACATGACTTTTATGCGGTGAACAATAAAGCGTGTTCTCTTTTCAGATAATGAATACGAGTATAATCTTAAAATAATTTATTCGTAAGACCATTTTCATTTCGTATATTTTTTCATATTTGACAATGTTCATTTTGTATTTCTGTAAACAAATTCCACTATTCTATCTTAAACAAAGATGTATGATAAATATAAAAGTATACCTACTTATGTACATATATACTATCATATTGGATTGAAAGAGGATATAGTGAGATGAGTTGAAAACGAAGTCTTAACTAGGTTTGGGTATGTAAAGAGAATTGATGAAAGTAGAATCACAAAACAAGTATATGATAATAATGTAACCGGTAAAGTGGTAGTGTTGGTGCCGAAAGTATAATAAAAATATTTTAAAGATAGCTCAGGTAAAAAGACCAACAAATAAACACTTAAGTATGTATGAAGAGATTAACGAAAGAAAGTGAACCAAAAAGTGTTTTCCACAATCGTAGCAAGTGGAGATCCATCGGTTTCCTTACATCTGTGGGAAACAGGCATGAAAATATGTAGAGGAAGGTTGCGCAAGTCGTACTATGATACTGTAAACGTGAACTATTTAGTCGCTTCAGAAAACTAAAATAAATGGACGATAACTTGGCTCTCGTCAGCGAAAAATATTTTACATGTAAGTAAGTTTATATCTCTCTCTACTCTCTGACGGCTCCTGTGGTTAAGCGGGCTGTCTTTACCGGTCTACCTCACTGCAACGCAGAGACTCCGTTCGATTCCTGGTGTGGCAAATTTCGGATACGAATTTACTGTCGTCTGGGTGTCTGATAAAATGTACAATATACAATATGTGTGTTTGTTTGCCCATTATTTATTTATTTATGACATTGTTTAAAAAAAAGTTGTTCTTTGTTAATGTAAGTTCACTCGTAAGCTATTTTAAGGAGGAATGCGATAATTATTATTTTTGTGATTCGTGTTTATTTTTGGAATTAATTATTCTACCCTTAAGTTAGTCATCTTTAAAAAGTAAATGTTTTTTAATTTGTATTTTCTTTGACTCTTATACAATACAATAATATTTAGAAGCAGGAGGAGGATTTTCAGTGTTTAGTATGATGTGATCTCTTGTTATGGTAACTTTCTTAAAGAGTTTACGATGTTCTTAATGACATTTTATTCTAAGTAAAACTTATGCTACACGTGGTACGACAACCGGGCTCTTAATCTTACCGAAGATACTTTTTTAAACAATGATGAAATGACTATTTAAATCAAAGTTTTTTGCTTCTAAAAGCTTTATGATAGTTTAATAACTAAATATTCAGGGAAGTAATTTTGGGTTTTGTTTGATTTCCATAACTTTATTAATAATTACAGCATTTTTACCTTAGGGGGTGTACGACTTGCGCAATCTTACCCTACCTACTATGTACCTATGTAATGTACGTATCTACCTACTTAAAAATATGATATTTTTATTAAGTATATATTTTAGTACCTATATCGCTATAAACAAGAATGTGATAAAAGGTCTTTGGCTGTAAACAGGCATATTATTGAACATAAGGCTTAATCGTGTCTTAAGATTTCGATTTAATGGTATGTTTTATTTAATCAAAAGCTGTAATAAAACTCGGCGAGGTAATTACAATCGTGTAGTGAGTGTAAATTTGTGGTAGTACGATGTTATTTCGAAAAAGAATTGCCATTTAAACTAGTGAAACGGTGGATTCTAATCAATATCCAATCAGCGTCGGGCAGTAAAGTTAACTAACCGGGAAATTAACTGAGTCGGCGCGGGAGAGGTGTCTCTATACCTACCTATTAGGTACATAGGTTGTTTTGTTCTGTTCTAGTATTATGCCTACTACTAGCACCTATATATATATATATATATATATATATATATATATATATATATATATATATTGTAGCTAAGTAAGTGTAGGTGCAAGTATGTATAGAGATTAATCATTTAAAACCGAAACATGATTTGTAAAAATATTATAGAGGAATAGAAAGAAAACTATTTAGAAAGTAAAACTTATTAGGTACTTTTTATGAGTAAACCATTTAAGTACCTATACCTAATCTGGCCTAACGTCTAGAATATATATTATTAGAATATATATTTTTCCCTTCAGACAATATTCTATCTTATCCGTAGTCAAAGACAGAAAGCGAATTTATCCATGTTATTTTAATTTCTAAGTCTAAAATCCACCAAAAATAACTAAATGTGGAGGGAAATATAAAGGTAGGGAGAAACTAAGTTTCATATAAGCAGTGATTTTTAAATTTTCCCAAGAATGTCTAGCGGATTTTAAACCAACAATATTTTCGATATAATTTGACGATATTTCGTTTAATCACATAATTGTTTTATTAATTATCATAAGGTGTTAAAGCTGTTACTCTCAAAATTATAGTCATTATTATTAAAGGTTCTGAACATCATAGATTATGTTGACAAAATGCGTATGTCGAGCAAATGTCGTAAATAAAGCAACTTGATACTTCCACGATATTTTACATAATATTAAAAATAGTATCTAAAAATAAGTATCTCTCTACCTAAGCATCAAAATCACTCACGACGTAATATTGGAGTTGCTAGAGTTTAGACAGATATGTGAAAGTGGCGCCCCTATTATTTTCTACTCAAATTGGCCATACTACCTAACATAGATTGTTGATTGCGCGTAAAATCCGTGGTACTGCTACCACGCAGCTACTATAAATTTCTGTGTAAAGGCGAATGTTCGCAGCATTGCCATATTGCCGCCCAACCGCTGAAGTTCGCTTAACAGCGTAAGTGCGGCGACGACGGAATTGTCTACAAGTGCGCTAAATATGGCTCTCGCTCTGTACAGTCCCTAAGCCCATGAAGGAATAAGATCGTGCCAACTGGCAGTAATTTGTAGTGTTATGAACTTTTGAGTCTATAAACCGCTCGGAAATGGCTCTATAAGTTGTTATTTCTCGTAAACGGTTGCGAATAGTAACATTTCTTGTTCAATGTTATATTGTTTACCTACCTCTAGAGTAGGTATATAATGTAGGTAAGTATTAAGTATCTGCACAGATTATACTCGTAGTTCACACAAGCACTATTCCAATTCAGATTTATAATAACATTCGTTGAATATAGGTACGCCGTGTATACATACAATTATTTATTGAATTTTGGATTGGAATCAGCCGCTGGCAGAGATTTACTAGCTATGATTATAGGGTTTATCAGAAAGAATCTCTTTAAACTCTTTCAATTTCGATACACTTGTAACTGTATATGTTCACAGACGACCGTAAACACGTTTCATCAGGGGAGACGTCAGGCTTTCTTTTGTATTCTGGCTGTGAAAAATAATAATAGTATTGAAAATAAAACTCTGGTTTGAAATAAAATATGCTTTATTAGGTATCTATAGGTATTAGCTTCTAGAAGTTTTTGCGTTTGTAGTACTTAGTATTCATAAATTTACAGGAATTCTAAACTTAAAATTTGACTTGTACAATCAGCAAAAAGAGGTTCCTTACATGAAGAAGAACATATCGAGGGCTTCATAACATATAGATGTACACGCAAAAATGCCATTTTATTGGTATTTACTAAAAACTATGCATGTTACAATTTAGAAAGATACCAGTATGCAAGTGTACCTAAAAAGAAGGGTATTCCAAATTTTAGCCTTATACAATCAACTAGCCTTGTCTTATTGACAATTTTGTCCCTTGTGTTAAACGTCACTTTTGTCTGTACGCCCATGTGTTATGAAGCCCTCGATATATTTTCAATTAAAAGTTAATGGCGAAAGTCAAACAAATAATAATTATTTACATTGCTAATTGTTGAGAGGTCTGACTATTGGATTTTAGTTTAATTATTAATGAACTCATTGCTTTTATTTGTTGTTCATTCTTGTTATTTATTGTACAGCGTTATTATTTGTTGTTATTTGATATTAAATTTCTTAATTAAAAATGGTTCCGATGTTGAAACGTGGTCGAGGTAAGCCTAGCAATTAACCTGTCATTATAATTATTTGCTTTTTAATCTACGTCGTTAGTTCATAAAAAGGCCTTAGGTCGTCCTTAATAGTTTATGGTTTGTTCACAAATATTCACTTTATTTATATTGAAAAACCTTTAACTCCTTTAAAGACCGGTGCCTGTATCTTACTAATCATTCATTTGCCTGATTACTCCCTCGCGGTAAGTAAAAACCTAATTTATTTTTAAGTAAGTGAAATAGAGAGAGCTACTCACTTGGCTGTAACACGCGTGGAAAGCTCTAGTTAAGTGTCTGTTATTTACAGAGTACGTACATTAATATAATACGGGCTGTAATGTTAAAAGGTACCTAACCTGATGCTCAAAATTGATTGAAAACTGCATTTTACACGATGCCAAATTATAAAATTTAACCAAAAAAAAAATAGGTATAAGGATAATAAATATAGTAGTAGCTAATTAAAATAATATTGATAACACAATAAAGAAAACTTAACCGATTAAAATTTGACTTATGCTGTAACGAGTGCCTTTTGTTAAATTTTTACCAATAGTAAAACGAGTGAATGTATACCCAGTAACAAGATATAGGAACCGGTCATCAGTAGGTACCTACTTAAAACGGTAGTTTTGTTTTTTAACCAATCGATTGTACCTACGTGCTTAAATAATAACACACTGGGTCAAATATTATCTCGAACCAACTAACATGTCCAGATATATTCTAAATAATATGTATTTGATTGATAAATTTTAATATTCAATAATAATATCCACCCACAAACATGGAAGAAAGTTCCCCACGATGTACGTTAAAGTAACATATTACTTTAAAAAATTAAAAAGTTCTTCAAAACCTGTTACTGTAATAGAACTTTCATGTATCTTATATTTGGTCGGATTACCTTATAAGCACCTCCCATTGGCAGATGAGTGACAGGAGGAAAGATGGCAGGCGAAAAGGCGGGAACTTTCGGGCGGTATTTTGTAGGCGGGGCGTGCTTAAGACGGCCCTTTGCAAATGGCGCCGAAATCGAGCAATGAGGAGGCAGCAAAGGGACTTCCATTTTTGGGTACTAGTGGTTGCTTAGCAACAGAAATTTAATTCAAAATTAATTAAAATGTGGCTTGGTGGGTTTCAAATAATTGACATAATTTTATTACTGAAACTTTGGAATTCATTTTTCCACCCAAATTTTGTTAATACGGATTTTTATCAAGTTAAAATATCTATTTTTAAAAATCTTTGAAAACAAATTCAATGTTATTTTTTTACGTATCTATCATTAGTTTGGTGAATAATTTTGATTTAATACACATTATTAACTTTTAATAAGCTAAATCAATTTGTGCCTTTTCTACAAGGTATTAAGTTCAGTTTACAATGCAAGTAAGTGGATAGATACTTATACTTATAACATTACATGATGTCTTGGTATTGCAAGTCCTAAATTCTACTTTCCTGTTAATGTTTAAGTTATTATTCTCAATACTCTTACTAGCTATTTCGAAATATGCTAATATTTCTTTTTATTTAAAAAAAAACAATAAATTTGGCTTGAAACAATGAATTCTATGAAATTTACTCACAATTCCTTTTAGGTCTGCCATTGAACAAAGTAATTCAAAGTGCCGCTCGCAGATGTCGCTGTTTTTTAAATGCTCTTTACTTCAAGATAAAACTCAAAGATGGCGCTTTTTTAAATAAATAAATTAATTTACGTTTAAAAGAAATTGCTAATTATATTGATATTTTTATTAACAAATTTATGTTTATAATACATTTCATATAAAAATTAAATAACGATTAACTGTAAATATTTATAATAGTAGGTACCATAATTTATTGCACAATTTCTTTATAGACTTGAACGGGAAAGTTTTAAAACTAGGCCATTTCTTAACCATTATTATAACTGTTAACTATCTTTCACAAAAGATGGCACTTAATAAACAAATTGCTAAAAGACAAATGATATAACTAATATAGTTCTGCTGCCATTGTTGTTTGCCATAATAAGATTTTATTCTGTTATGCTTTCTTTACAGAAAATATTTCTTATCACCGCCCTAGTCATATATCCTTTTACTCACTCTTATATACAGCCTCTTAGTCCCACATCGTACTGAAAGTAGACCGATAGTTGTTCGATTCAACTAGGTGGCGTTATAGTACTAAATTAATTTTTATAATATAGATTATTAACAGATTACAAAATATAGGTAGGATAGGTTAAAGATTTGATTAGAATTTTTTCTCAGAACTTGCATTGAACTTCAATATATCACTAAAATGAATAGGTATCTGGTATGCTGGCTTTGATACTTACTCTCGTCGTGGTGGTTAGATGTCACTAGTATCAATTATTCGTATCTTTACGTACAATGCGTGTGTCTGTGGAAACTTATTTATTTTTGCTATTTAATTTAAATATGAAATTCAAACAATCTAAGATATTCAATTCTAAAGTAGCGCTATCTTCTCAAGTAGGATTTCAGAGCTTCTCGGACTTAGTAAGTCTATTGGTGTTTGACAAACACATTTTAATTTTTAATGTTTTATTCTAGTTATAAGTTATGATTGTAACATCAATACACATATTAGTCCAAAGAACTATCAGGATTCGAAACCACCACGTTTTTGGGTCAGTCATACCATTGATTGTCCATAGCCAGACAATAATTTAAATCAAAATACTTACCTCACAAGTATCTCAATAAGTGTTAAATGTTTCATTCAAAGATTTTTTAACCGACTTCGAAAAAAGGAGGAGGTTCTCAATTCGTCGGGATCTTTTTTTTTTGTTTTTTTTTTATGTATGTTCGCCGATTACTCCGTCATTTATGATCCGATTTACGTGATTCTTTTTTTGTTCGACGCGGAATAGCTTCCAATTGGTCCCCTAAAAATTTTACATAGTTTGGCCCAGTAGTTTTCATTTTATGGTCATTTTTCATGGAAATAATTTTCACTCCGTTCCATATGTTCGCCGATTACTCCGTCATTTTTGATCCGATTTACGTGATTCTTTTTTTGTTCGACGCAGAATAGCTGCCATGTGGTCCCCTAAAAATTTGACATAGTTTGGCCCAGTACTTTTCATTTTATGAACATTTTTCATGAAAATAATTTTCACTCCGTTCCATATGTACACCGATTACTCTGAGATTTATGATTCGATTTACGTGATTCTTTTTTGTTCGACGCGGAATAGCTGCCATGTGGTCCCCTAAAAATTTGACATAGTTTGGCCCAGTAGTTTTCATTTTACGAACATTTTTTTGTTCCCGGTTCTTGGGACCTATATTTTTTAAGAAGCGCGGCACCATTCGTAGGTCCACCCATATACATAGCTAGACACTAAAAAGTAACAAATAAAATTTAAAAACTTCGTTTAAAAAAACCGACTTCAAAAACTAAAAAACTAAAATGTATAAAATAACTTATTTATAAAGCTATTATTATTAATATATATTATGTAAAACATCTTGAAGTCGGTGCAAAGCAAAACATAAAAATTACTATATTTTGAAAATTACTAAGCACCGACTTTAAGATGTTTTAGATAATATATATTAATAATAATAGCTTTAGAAATAAGTTATTTTATACATTTTAGTTTTTTCGTTTTTGAAGTCGGTTTTTTTAAACGAAGTTTTTCGTCCACCTTGTGTTTTCATTATTTTCTAATTCATACTTTCAAAGTGTAGGGCCCAAAGCTGTTATTGTCAACGACAACTTTAGGAGTTATCTCGCGACCTGCTTACCTTCATTAAAAATATCGTTAATCATTATGGAAATCATTATGTTGTTTCAAGATTTATGTTGGCATCTACGCTGTAAATAAATTCAGGCCTTAATTAGGCAGGTAGGTATAGTTATCTATGTAGGTATGAGGGCCACCAAATATTTACTTTTAATGCGATTTTTTCAGTGAAACTTCTTTAGTGTCGTTGTGAGTTGAAACTCGATGAAACGAAAAAGCGACACTAGAAAGAGATAAACACATAAATCTATAGGATCAAGCCTGCGCGAGAATAAGATACGAGTTTTACATTGTGCAGCATAGGTAGATTAGAGAGTCAATAAGACCGATGATTAAACATAGGTCCAATTTGGACCAAATAAAACAGATAATAATATTTTTTCGACTAAAGCAGTGAAAAATTTAAAGTGATACTTAAGAAATTTATTTTGAATTATAATTATGTTGACGGATGTAGGTTAAAGGAATCATATTGATAAAAGTTGGAGAAGAATTATCTGTGAGTAATATATTCTCTTAGGTTTCGCTTCTACTGCGTATGAACTGCCACACACACAATTTTTTACTACATTACTTTGTTGCGCTCGATAGACTATATAAGTAAGGACATATTCAATAGGCACAGCGCTAAATGAGACGATAAGATAAGGCGCGGTAGAGCCATGCTGGAACCATCATCTTGATTACAACTCTTGCGGCCGACTCGATGGGTGTGATACCATGCTCTCAGAGAATATTGGAATGCAACGGTTAGCCTGAGCTAATCGCGTTTCGTGCGATGAGTCAAAGCTGCGATGGTCCATTTTCCCCTCCTCTTATCCAAAGTTCCCTATCCCATTATACTATTCCATCCCCTTAATTTACTTATCACCTTTTATACCATTCCATCCTAAAGGCTGGCAGCTCGTTGACTGTGCCCTTGGTGTTGCAAGAGTCTATAGGCAATAGTAACCACTTACCACCAGTTGGGCTTACTGCCTGTTTGCCAGCTTCGTAATAAAAAAAATAGTCAAATTTCAACTAAGTAGGTATGTAGACTCAGTAGTTTCCGAAAAAAAATACTGCCACATACACAGACAGACAGCAGGACTTTTTATTTTATTTTTTTGTGTAGGTAGGTTTTTTTAGTATTGTTCCTTAGACCTACAATATAAGAATTTCGCATTACAAATTGTCAAGTTGAATTGAATACTAATAAAGGATACTACTTACTGATATTATCGGTTTTAGCTTCACCTACCGACGTCTTGGGTGGCATTCCAAGGGCGCCATATGAAGTTTAAATAAAATAAGGATAGATATTAAAACAGCAAAGGTTTTTTTTAAGAATAATTTATTTTCCCTGTTTTCTTTATTCGCTAACTCTCATATCAAGACATCGAATTCTATGCATGGCCGGTTTCTATATTTTAATATTCATACACCCGCTTTAATGTCCGTAGAAATATGATTTTATTTGTGTGAAGCTTCAAATTTTTACAGATAGTAAGACAAATGTACAATTGGTAAGATATACAGATACGATGGCCAATATTGTGTAATTTCATTATCGATTGACAAGTCACCAATTTTGTCAACCTTTAAATGACGTAAAAAAGCTTACAGGTTTTCAGCAGCTTCGGGGGGTGCCATTTCATATCTACTGCCTTTATTTCTATGACTGCCAGTACCTCTTGGATAGGTCAATTTAGAAAATCGAATCTGTAATGTCAGTCGAGCTATTAAACTTTTACTGTTCTAATGCAAACCTAATATGACTTACCTACATGAAAAATAGAGTAACATGCAAATTCAATCAATACAAATTCATGTAAAATCGAGAAGTTGGTTCATTTGTAAAAAAAAAACAGCGAAACATCTAATTATGTTCAATTTACTCCAAACTGTTAATTATTTTTATGTGTAATAGTAATTATTTATCAATTAGGTACTTCACAGATAAAAGTTATCAGTGGGATAAATTAAACTTATAACCTGACTAAATTTAAAAAGGAAACAATTTAACTGTTTGATTCATGGAACTGTCATTTTTAATATTCTCATGATATAGTTATTTTATTGTATGAGTTCCTCTTATCTGGCGATTAAAAAATGGGCGCAAAGTTAGTCTATGTTAGGGAGCATTCACATGTTTTCGTGTCCTAGACATCGCTTATACTGTACACTACACTAAATTAGACTATTTAGTTCTTTTGAGTTTTAAAGTGTCAAAATAGCATTTAGAACAGAATATTTTTAGTGTATTATTATTAGAACATAAAGTGCGTAGGTACTCTTGACCCGAATGACAACACTTTATTGAATAACTAAAACAGTTAGGTACCTATTTACTTACATGGCAATTTGAATTGATGACTATCTATCTGTTTATTGATACTGCGCTAGGAGGTTATTAGTATTAACAACCTCCTAAATTCTACATTACGTTTATTATTACATATATATTAATACGATATTTATTATCGTTACATTACACTTATGTTTGGTTTAAACCAAATCAGCCTTCATTATCTATTTGAAAATATATTAAATTTGGATAGATTATTCTAAAAACATCAGGCTACAAATACTAAAAAACGTCAAAAACGGAGATAAGAATGAGCTTTGGGCCCATCTGTTCGTGTAGCATACCTATATGAAGTTTTCGGTGTTAGAGAGTACGTTTCTACTGGGAAATTATTAATTCTAGACAATACAAACAATTTAAACTATATCGTATCTACATTGTAGCATAATTGCTATAATGTTTATAAGTCATAGGTACTTTAAAGGTGAGGCCTCATCTGGGATAATGTTACAGTTATAGGATTTTTCACGCAGATGTGGCGATGGGTGTCTAATATGTTGTTTATGATGCTATATTGTTTTTAATTCTAAATAATAATAGATACATATTGACAAAAAACTTATATACATTATAGGGTAGGGTGGTATACGATTGTGCATACGTCATAATAGGACATCAGGCTGATGTTTGGAGCTAACTTTGTTGCTATGTTTAATGTATTTATGTTCGTAAGTGGAACACAATTACATTCCGGATATTGAATTGAAATTAATTAGAAAAATAAAGAACAACGTAAGTTAAAGTTAGTATTTGATCTTATTTTTAAATAATTTTAATACCTATATTATAGATAATGAAACTTCAAGGTTTTGCTGATTTGCCAATATTATAATATAATAAAATAAGGTCAGTTTCAGATTCATACGAAATAATTAAACAATAATAAGTATAGGCAAAAGCAGCTGTATATCGATTTTTAGACTGCCGTCGGTCAAAGTGTGTGAAATTGCGCCCTTTTAGAGAATGTACTATATTCTGATGCGATTATAAAAGATGCTTGCAAGCGAATTGCCAATGGCGAAAATAAAGAACAACACCTCGGACTTTGGAATGACAGAATTAGCTTTACAATTTTATTTGGAACAAACACGATTTAAAAAATATTAAGCAGATATCTGAAGACTTGCAATCATGTGACGAAATAAGATGATTTTTTTTATTGGTAAAACAGCTAAGGGGTTTAGAAGCGCATCATATAAGTTATAAGTACCTATACAGAAATGCATAATATCCCCCACCAGTTTAATCTAGGGGTTTCCTAGTTTTATCAATGTCAAATGCAAGTTTACACACGATAAATTGCGCAAATCCCGATTTATAAAACTTATATTATAGTTGAAATAGTTATTGAATTAATATAGTAATTCATTGTCAAGAGAATAACAGTTCTAAATAAAAAATTAGCCTCAAATAATTTTTTGTATTTTTAATTAAGCATATGATGCGTTATTTGAAAATCTTATACCATTCTACCATACTGTAATGTGGCTATTCGGTGTTTTTAACTCTCAAAAAAATTGGCATTTGGCCATATTCAATAGCTTTAACATTATACCAGATGAAGCCCGACCTTTATAGATAATCATTCATACGTATATTTCCTAATAAAATTAACGTAGTATAAACTTTCGTCTATGTAATGTTGTAAGACAAGTACGCAGATAAGAAAAGCTCACAATAAATATTGCTTGCTAAACAAAAGCAATAAAGCCCATAAATTAAGGAGATAGGTAGATACATATATCTATCTATTAATGGTCTTCCGTTTGTTTTCCGCAAACCTAATAGGCAAGCTCAGCAAACTGGGCTATTAGGTAGGTATTTCTAGCTAATCCATACTATCCTACCCACCCCTGAACAAATCTATAGCACAGTTAAATAGAAGATAGAGACGAGATTCATTAATAATTTGAGATTCAACCTTTTACTTATAAATTTAGGGTTTCTTTTACACTGTAAATATTGCATTAAGTACAGGGGGATGAGTTCAGGGTGGTTTCCCGGTATTGATCGACGGCCATCTTTGTTCGCACATGCGCGTTTTGTATAGCCTTTATAAAGATACTGCATAGATGGCGTTGTTGCTGTGGAGTAATATGTAGTTAAGTAAAGTTTTGTTTATAAAAATAATACCACTTTTATAGCATTGTATTTTATGTATGTAATATGTAAGAAGCTATATATAGATATATATCAAGTTTGCAATAGCAAATCATACTTTTGAGTTTTGAGAGACTATCATCATCGGCCTAGTGATAAATCCCTACTGCATCTCGAGCATTAGGTACATAATGTTGGAGCTCGGAATTCAATTTTCTATGTTTTCTTAACCTGACACGTCCTCGGCATCCCTTATCATGAGTCGTGAGAGTAGGTAGTTCTCTATAGTTTCCATATTGTTCAAACCCTGATTAGGTAGGTTGTCTAGGTACCCACCTATTTTATCTAATAATAGCTGATGCCCGCGACTTCGTCCGCGTGGTGCGGTTTTTTAACTATCCCACGGGAACTCTTTAATTTTTCTGGATCAAAAGTATCCTATATGTTGACCAGGGATATAAGCTATCACCATACAAATTTTTTTTCATTTAAATCGGTCCAGTCGTTTCGGAGATTAGCCGTACAAACAGACAAACAGGGAAACAAAAAGTTTGAAAAACAATCTATATTAGTTCTATTTCACTTCTTACATCCTCCTAACTCGGTTTTTAGCATTTTTTTCCATTGTACAGAAATTCAACCTCTACAGTTTTATTATATGTATATATTTTTCACCTACAGACAACATTTAAGTATCTATAATATTCCGAAAATGAGTGCAATAGCAATCCGAGCAGTATTATGACTCCCACTTAATTAGTTGCTAAATCAACTAGAATATCATTGACTTTCATCTGAAAGGTGCTATCAGAAAGCTACTGTCATTCTTCAGAACAAGGACCAACAATTTAGTATTAAAAATTATGTTCATACGATATTAAAATTATAAATTTTAATATCGTTTAATACTATTTCTTAGTTTCTTATTAAGTAACTGCTTATATAAATGTATAATAAGTATTAGTTTATTTATGTAAGTATGTGCTGACCCTACATTATTACAAACGCAAATCGGCTCGAAGATCATTTAGCTGTAAGTAGGTATACAATTTTTAATTTTTTTATATTATATTATTTTTTATAGATATTGTGTTTGATTTGTAGCAACTCGTAGGTAAAGCAGGCATCCGTCGGCTTTTTGCCGTCGGAAAGAATGTAGACCATCCAAATATATTAGGTTATATATACCTCACAATATCATATCATAGGTGTAGTATGGATACAAAGAGTAGAAAGTACTCACTATTTTAATTTAGGTACACCTAGGTACATATGTACCCACTATAAAAAATGAAAAAAAAACTCAATTTACTCAGTTGAACTTAGTTTGAATACTAATTTAACAATTTAAATTATTTTACTATTTGTTTTCTTGTTTAAAAATAAAATGTCTGGTTATAATAATACGGAACAACACGATGAAACCGCGGATATCTAAATTTATTTCTAAATTAGAATTTTATTTCTAAATTTAAAAGGTAAATAACAATGAATTGGAGAGTATTTACTTACTTTGCAATTAAGACATTTACCTACATAGCTGGACGCCACTATCTTAATAGCTAGATAATCAACACAAATGTGAATTTTTATTTATATTCCCTATAGAGAAAATATAAATTAAAGGGCAAACTCGAGTATAGGTACAATTATACATTGTAACTATATATGTATATTCATTTATTTATTATGGACCATCAACAGCAGACACATCATATACATCCGTCTTGAATTTAAACAATACTATATATCTATAGCAAGACAAAATGTTTCCCATGTATGAAGCATCACTTTTACGCCGGTTATGAATAATGCCCGAGGGACACCCGGGATCTTCATCCGAAACCGGCTTTCCGTTATGTTATGCATAAAATTATCTTCTTACGCCTCTTGTATTGCTTCTATCAAACGTAAGAACAAAGAATGTAGGCAGGCACACGATTATGCGATAAAGTTTCAGAGTTGAAAGGATACAATCGGAATGTCCGACTAAGATTTAATTGTATGGGTTTAGCAGACAGGCAGACCAAAGGTGGTACAAATGAGCCGCTGCTCATTTAATGTTTTGTATGGTGATAGCTTATATCCCTGATGAACATATAGGATACATTTTGATCCCGAAAAATTAGAGAGTTCCCGTGGGATAGTTAAAAAAACCGCACAACGCGAACGAAGTCGCGGGCATCAGCTAGTTTAAAATAGGTATAACAATAAGGCCAAACTGAAAAGTAGCCGTTAAAATATGGACAAAAAACAACAGTCGTTGTTTGAAGATACCTACATTTATTTAATTACATTATTCAATGCTTATCTATAAATATATCGTCAATTTGATAACGTTCAGAGTTGTTACCTATATGGCTTTCATTTCTTACTTTTTTTATATTAGGTAGAGGTATTCCATGAAACCAGTTTTGTTCAGCGCCCCTTATACCTCCTATACTAAAAATACTTTTGTATAGACGCGCTCATGTCTGCCGACGCTAAAACACAAGGGGTTGCATGCATGACTAGGTACACATACAGATTCACAGCAAATAGGTATGGGGTGTTCATAAAATATTTGCACAGTGACTGCGACAAAATTTAATTTAAAATAGATAGAGTCATCAAATAATTTACAAAGTAATATAATAAACTTCGTCTACTAATTAATTCGTTTTGATAGAATTTAAATATGCATGTTTTAGCACAGAAGAGAGTTAACAAAATAAGAAATTTCCATCTCGTTCATAACAATTTTAGATCGGTCTAGATTTGTACCCTAATGTCGTTTGCCGCCAATAATCGTTTGCAATACTAGATGCGTCATCAAAGTGTAGCTGGCTTGGAAATTTTTTATAATGCCTTTCTTAAAATAGAAAATATTCAGCTTACTTTCCGAGATATCAATGTATGTATAAAATTAAATACTGATTGCGTTTCGAATTTAAAAGTAAACGGCTACCATTGGTCACAATGATCTGACTGGCTGATTGCTGGTGTCCGATAAGTTAAATAAGTTTTAATTTTCTATTTTAGAACTGTTACAAAAATCTCTCTTAAATGAGAAAACAGAGGCCAATAACGGGATAATAGAAAATTTTAAAGTCATCCGCATGAATACTGCCTGGAAACTTGTCGTTATGCTATAGGTACCTAATAGGTAGTTTTCTTGAGACACCCAAAAGGTCACCAGACTAAGTGGTATACTATCGAGGTATGTTAGTTGCTTGTAATAAAGATGCAGTCCAGCCACACAAGCAAGTGCACGTATAAATGTGTATTCCAAAGTAAAAAGCAGTAAAAATAATTTGATACCTAAGAGGATTCAAAGGCGGGATCGCTGTTCGTGTCACGTGGCACGGAGTAATAAAACCGAGGGACGCCGTCCTGAAGAAGAAACGTGCTATCTCAGAGAACTTTCTTTTATATTCTTTTTGCTTTTATACACATTTCTTTTACGCCCCCGTCGGGGGACGCGACGTGACGACGATATTTCTTGGGATATTCCAAATATTTTACGTTGGAAGTTGGATATAAGTTACGACGGGACGTGCCCGGTCGCTATTGTTATATTTAGGAGATAAATTTATTTTTCTTTTAAAGAAAAACCAGGCAGACCTTGTTTATATACCTACCTTCCTTTTTTAAACATACCTGTTTACCTATATATAGGTCTATATAATTTCTAAAACTTTTTATTTTGTAAAGTAATTACTTAAGTAAGACTGACTCAAAGTCATCTCATTTCATTGCTGGCAGTATTCTATAATTGCAATCAATTTTGAATTAAATATATCTGTATAATATAATCTGTAAAATTATGCCTTTTACATATTCGAATTTTATATTCTCTTTATAATACTTAGGACGCCAATATCGCCCCACCTATTAAATTCAATAAACAGTCCTTAAAATATTTTCATGATATTCTCAGATCTGACTAACAATACCATAGACGAGTATATCTTAAAATGACTATATTGAATCAGTTACATGTTGGTATGCTTACAACCCCGTCGTTTCGCAGTTTTGCTACACTATTCTGTGGCGCCATATTCCTTCCTTAAAATGTTCTGTAATTTTCTTATACGATAAATAATATTCGCCCGACTGTAAATAAATAATGTACATACCTACTTAAATTTCAAACTCCATCTTTTAATTTTAGTCATCAGTTAGGGGTCACAAATGGAATTTTATTCAAATGATTGCTTTACGTTTCACAGCGCGGTGGGTCGGGATTTTGAGCGATAATTAAAACCTCCAAGCGGAGTGACATTTATGCTGATGCGAGGATCTTGGCTTAATGATCGAGGGCGGACTCTTTGACCGAATCTACGGGACCCCTTTAATTAACATTTCCAAGATACCGACATATCTTACCCGTCGTGCCTTGTACTTTATAGGATTACATATATACCCCTCTTAATTGTGTGCTCTTTATGTATTTTAAGGACATCTAAATGTTTATATGTAGTAGTGAATTGAAAATGGAATGTGTTTTGCTAATTATTATAATTTGAATTTGTAAGTAACTAACCCAGAAATGCATTCACAATACAGCAAAAGTATTCTATATCCCGCTATACTTATCGAATTATCTACGTTTGAACATATCCTATGTTCATCTGAGCTTTGTACTATATATAAGTTACACTAAAATTCGTGAAATACTGTCCATATCTTATTAATTTTTATAGACAACATTGTGATATAAAACCTATTTGTAAAGAAAGGAATAACCTGTATATTTTTATTTTTTATGCCAAATATATAATTGTGTAAATATATAGTTAGTACTAAATATATAGTTGCTATGAAGACTATCACAGAATACTTTGACAAGTAACTTAAGCTAGTTATTATTCTAAGATGGA
Source organism: Dendrolimus pini (assembly GCA_949752895.1). NCBI lineage: Eukaryota > Metazoa > Arthropoda > Insecta > Lepidoptera > Lasiocampidae > Dendrolimus > Dendrolimus pini. The sequence continues at coordinate 13,628,835 of OX457133.1, forward strand.
AACTTAAACTTAGTTAACACCCAAGGGTTTCCACGATGGTTTGCTACCCTAAGATTTCAATACTCTAAGGTTATTCATAATTTTGTAGAGCTAGTTATAAACATTCAATTAATTTCATTTTAGCGTTATATCCTAGTTGTGTTTAGAGGGTTTGCTTTGGAATCTGCTTTTCTATTTATTTTTCTACAGTTCCCCAGTTCGCACGAACTACTTACATGCTTGTTATCTTTCACGGGCCAAGCTAGCATTTTTGGAACCTACCTATTCCAGCGATGCCTGGCGGATACGGCATTACTAGACATTTGTTCCCCACCTAATAAGCAGCTTTCTGTAAAACATGGCTGTAACGGTAGGCTATTGCAGTTTGTCATTTACGTAATTTAGTAAACTATAATATATGCGAAAAGACTTTTTCCCCAACTAGGTATTATGTGGTGTGATATATTCTTGGTAAGCACATAAAAATTCATCTTCCGAATATATTTATTCGTAAAATTCGAAGACTAAACGATGGATGGATGGTTTATCTTTAATAAAGTATAATCCCTAAATTAGAGTTGATAATTGAAAATAAAAACTAATAATAAAATTATATTTTTAAATATAATCTTCTATAATAATCGCCTGATTTTCCATAAGTTTCTGCTCTTCCTTTCGTCGTGCCATTCAATATTCACGATGCTTTGTTCAGTTTCTCCATTTATATTCCTGGTGTCATTTACAATGATGTCATCACGTAGATTGGCGTCTGTAGGAATTAACTACTATTAAAAAGTAGATCCAAACTGAAAACCAAAAAATAATTAAATTAATGAAATATTGACCTAAATAAAAGCGGTCCTAATGGACACTCAATGAGGCTAGCGAGATAATTTGATGCTTTTTCCATCATCGTTGGCTTGGGTCGTTCTGGAATACTTGTGTTTATGTAAGTTTGTATGACCGCTACAAAATAGATCCAAATTATCCAAACTGAAAAGAAAATTCAAGGCAATCAATCAACGACCAAAACAGTTTTACTGCTAAAGAGCTATAAGTACCTATCAATACTCATCAATGTATCCTATATAATCAATACCATAAACTTGAAGTAACTGTCTATTATTTCAAGATAAATGGCAAAATTAAAATGAGTGCTAATATTTACACAAACTTTTTGATAAGTATCTGTGCGTAAGTCTGTCGTCTTTCAGTTTGTATCAAACAAACTTCGAAACAGCTTAACAGGTTTCAATGAAGGTTTTAAAGACTGGAATAACACTTTTTTCCTTAAATTTTCCCTTATTTAGTTTCCATATTTACAAGGTAGGTATTGTAAGAAATTTAAATATGAATCTTAAATTCCACGCGAACAAAGTTACAGGCACAGCCAACTTTATTATAAATAAAAAATGCATACCTACTACGAGCCAGAATGTAATAGTGGCCTGTAGAAATATAGAATTAAAGGACTTTTCAGAGTTTCAGTTTTACTAGACGATTGTTATTACTAAAATTCTTCTTCCATATTGTAACTAATGTATATTATTTCCCAAAACCAAACTTACGGAACAAGTCGATGAACGTAAATAGAAATTCAAACACAGGGAATGAACCTCCAATTGATATGCAAGACGAAATGTACAGCATACTGTAAATAAATGACAACAGCACTGAGACACAGACTGATATCATAAATATCTTTGCAGCCTTTTTATCGGCACCCTGCAAGTATAAATTAGAAAACGTTTAAAAATTACAATTAATAACTACCTACTGGGTTTAAAGATTTACTTAAATATTTATTTTTAAACCATGTGTATATGTTCTAACAATATAGGTAGGTACATAATCGGTTAAGCATCAAACCCACGTCATTAAAAAAATTAACTGAACAAAATATAATTTAGTATAATTCTTACCAATGATAATTTGATAAGCAAGTAAACACTGCTAACCAATAACACTATATCCGCAATTAAAACCAACCAGCCAATATATTTGACACTGCTAATAAACTGCGATGAGGATGGATCAAATTTTGCTCTGAGTATTGCCTTTAGCTGTGTTGTATTTGAAACTGGGCTCAAACATGATGGACCCAGACCAGCATTTGCACCAAAACCAAAACTAAGCTGAAAAAGAAATGTTAATTTTGTTATCTACTACCTATAGGTAATTTTAAAGATTATTGTTATACCTGTATACAAACTTTAATTACAAAACAATCATGGTTCGCATTAATATCTACTTGATTTAGTAATTGAGGTAGGTACAGCTATTTTCATTCTTGAGAACAGGGACCAAGCGTTAAATCACCTTAAAAGAAACCAAATCGGAAGCCTACAAAGAACTTTCAGAACAGGGATGAGGGGGATATAATATCAGAATTAAATACTTAGAATTAACACATATGATTCACTGCAGGAAAGTGATGCTGAGGATGAGTAGTTATGTTTAATATTAAAGTTTATTATTTTAATATTGTTACTTATATATTAAGGAACCTGCCTATAAAAATAATAAAAATATATAAAAAATGAAGCAGTAGTGGTATAAGTTTATTTAATTATGTGCCGACCGTACACTACAACAAACGCAAAAACATCTCGAAGCTAATATACCTATACCCGACTGAGACAGGTGACCGCGCCACGACACATGTGAAATCCGCTTTGTAAGGAATTCTCACTAGTCTCTCTTTTGCGCATCTTCAATTGCATGCAAAACTGGCATGTCGTATGTCGCAGGCGCCTGTCCCTCCCATATGGCGACATTTATGTATTTTAATTGGTTTTAAGCATTAGAGTTACAGATCTATGATCGCGGTTATTGGAAAGTGGTCGAAATGTCGGATTATAAGGATTTTTGTAACAAAAACGCGCCTAAAAATGGTAAAAAATTAGTTTTAATAATGATAGTTCAAAATGTTACTTCATCATAACTTAATATTTAGAGGCTCACATGCAAACAACTGTCTTATTTTTCATGTACATTATAATGTTGTTTTACTTACAATGTTGTTAAGATTTACGTCGATTACATCTGGACGTGCTGCATTTGTAGTCACAAAACACGAAACACGAATAACATAAGAGTGGCGCACAGACGCCCAAGATACCACTGGACTTGTGACCTGAAAGAAATATGAGAGTCATCATTAATGCTTTAGTTTATTCACAAACTACTAGGTATAAAAAAAAAAATATATAATAAAAAAATTACGTTTTAACGGTTTTATCCCGACGTTTTGGAACGAAGTTTCTTTTCGCGCGTTGTGAAAGGGGGCTAGACGGAAAAAATTCTTACGAAAAGTTGTCACGACACTTTTTGCTATAGTAAGCTATTGTAAGCTGTGCGGCGTCGCATGTTTCTCTGTCTGTCTCTCTCTCTCTTATAGAAAGCAAGCCAGATATTTTCATTTCTATTTCGCATTGAACAGTGTGGTGTCGCGACGATTATTTTTGTTGAGTGTATACAGGTTTTTTGTAAATAATCGAAAGGAACTTCGGGTGTCCCTTGACACCTCTCAAGTTTTTTTGTTATTATTTGGATTATTCGCGAAAACTTAAAAACACTATCGCTTAATAATTATTAATATAATTATTGTCAGAAAAGCATTGTACGGTGATGAGAAATGAAAATCAGGAGCTGTTGATATATGTTACAGGAATTAAGTTCAAGAAATTGGTATAGTTAAATATAGTTTATCAAGTCGCAACATGATTAGTTTACAAAACTCGGTTGCTGCTTTTGGAAATGATTTGTAGACATATTCGTTTCTACTCAATTCACGGTCCTGTGAGGTTTTCTTAAGAGATTCGAAACCACGTTATTAAATAAGAAGCGGATGCAAAAGGCACTATGCTGCCTCGAATTATGATTGCTTGAAATACTTTGCCGATATTTCTTTAATTTAATGCAGCTCGTGCATTTTTATTTAAAATTTAATTTTTAATATTAAGAAGCGAGCATTATGCGAACAATTAAAAATATAAAAACTGGCAATTTGAAGACAAAAATTAGGAGGTAATTAAATATACAATAATTACTAACAATTCCAAGTACAGCTATGATAGTTACAGCAGTTTTTAAATCACTTATACACCCACAACATTTCGGCACGATAGGCAATAACCGGAATGGCATATTTTTAAAATAAAATACATCTTAAATAGATATTAAAAATGTACAAATACGCTATTATAAAATAAATTTAGAAACGTCATTGTCTATATTAATGTAGTTTGTGGTCATTGTCACACGGAAATGCCAACAGTTGTGTTACGTTGTTGACATTTTCATATGTAAACTATTTAAATGAATTAATTGTTTGTTTGCTGTTTGCTACCGCATCATAATTATCAACAGAACCAGTTCAGCAAATTACAATAAAAAAAATTCTCTGACGGTGCCTAACTCGGGCACATTTTTAATAAGACAAAACTTATAATGATAATAATGAAAAAAATATTTTATTATACTAAATTATTCTACAATGTTGTTCAATAAAACCTACTGGGTACTTTGTGACTTCATCAATAGGAGGAGAGTAGTTGTTTGCCACTAAAAATAAGAATTGTTGAATTTCTTGAACAAGTACATTTTCTAAGTAATTATTTCTCTAAATATGCATTACGAATTGCTTTTCACATAATTATTAGGCATAGAATTTCTTAATTAATATACTTAAAGTATGTATCATTATCAGTCATTGTGAACATAATAATTTCGAACATAAAAAATCATCTAATATGTAATGTCACAAATTAATTTAGGTATGTCGCACTGATATGAAGTCAAAGTAGATAACAAACGTGCGTCTCATGCCAATGACATGGATTCAAGTCAAGACTTGGCCAAGGTTGGGAATTATGACGGCCCATCTTTAGGAACTTTTTTTAATCTAATGTACATATTGTTACAATAATTAGGTACTGATGAGAAACCTGCATAGTGGAATCCGCCTTGAAAAATCTTGGCGTGGTGAAGAAGTGGGGGGGCCTGAGCCCGCTACATACCTACCTATAATATAAAGATAGCATTGTCTGAAAGATAAGTTTTAACGTAAACAAACTAATTTTGCTAAGGCTCGCTCCGTAATGCTGGGCTTAGTTTAAGCGCCGAAAACCGGGGATTTCAGCATTATTACTTCCCCCTCTCCAGGGTTGGGGGAGAGGGGAGGTACGAGGCTCAGGCCTCTTAACAAGATTACATTGAAGATAAAATGGCTGAGATAATAGCGGCGGAGTAAGCCCAACCCCCGAGCCTGGGCTCAAAAACAAAATTAAAATTGAATGAAAATAATGAACTGAATTTTCCTCAGTAAAATCATGAAAGTTTTTATTCATAGCTCGCTTATCGTGTACTATAGTTAGATACCTACTACTATATTTAGTAAATTACGACGGCGGTGACTGGCTGCTTTAGACAATGATTAAATCGGTCAAACGCGTGTCAGACTATGCATATAACTATCTACACTGATTAAAAAATTTCTGCCCTCAGTGTTATGTATGGCAGCCACCCCTAATCTTTTCATATAGATCCAGTAGTTCTGAGAAAAAGAAATTGGACATTCAAGGACAGGTGGATAGATTTGCCGATGTTATAGTTATTTTTGACAATATGTTTACAGAACTTTAAAAATCTAACCTAGCCTATGAATTCGTACACTGTATAGGTATACCTAATCGACTGACTATCGATCGACCTACCTTGTTTCAAATTCAATTCGCAAAGTGAGAATAACAATAAAAGTTGGACCGTATATATACCTCCTATCACCTGCGATCCAATACGTGTACTGAATATACCAATTAAAAGAATTTGCGAAGAGCCCTTTTTGATGTTGCACTATTACATCAAAAAGGTGTGACTTTCATCGACTGCGACTAGATAGCGTTGCTGTTAATAGGTTAAACTGGTTAACTTATTAACAACAACAACAATATTGGTTTTTATTATATCTGTTATTTTCAAATTAGCGCGAAATATCTACTGTTCAATGGCTTTAAAAAACCAGGTGTTATTATTTGACTAACCTATGGTGGGGGCTTTAAACATCCAAATGATTCCTGGTGCCTATTTATCTGTAGATTATACATCTTATAGATATAATAGAAGTTTTAGAATAAATCTACACCACATATAGATCACGTAATTATGTTAGGTCCAACAGCGCGTCGTTTCTATACGTATCTTATAAGCATAATGCAATGTTACATTTATGTATATATATAATTTAACTTATTATTCAGAGTACGTTGCGGGTGTGGATCGCACATGCGATAAATAACAATTTTCCACGAAGGAATACTCGCCGTTCCACTCGTTCTCAGACGGCCGTGCTTACCGAGAAACGTCAAAATATTTCACATAACCGAGGTCTTTGTAAATATGAGAGGCGGATCGTTCAGCTATGATATATCTCTATTTTTTACAGCCCTCGGTCTCGCTCTTGCCGTAGATAGGCCGCAAAAACAGGCCCCCAGGCCCAAGGCAAGTCACGAATCGCAATATGAGTCTCGTGATAAATCTTCACGAATTCCAGTTTTATTTATTAAGTTGTAGGTATGGTGTTTTTACGATGTAACACCGCGGGGGCGCTCATTACAGCTTTGCCTCCACCGGCCGTGATGAAAAAACTTTCCTGTACGATATCTCCTTGCAACATTAATTACGAAACTGGGAAAGTTGCTCGCTTCGAGCCGCCTCGCTCTTTTATATTTCTTTTACCAGTTTCAGCTTCGTAACTGCCACAATATATATTTTTACGATTTTACTTTTCTAGAAATGAATAAAAGGGACGGACCAGACCTAGTCATTTGGAACTGATAAGAATGTATTGAGTAGTATAAGCAATAAAAATACTAAAGATGTCACGTAGCAAAACAGGTCTCGGAGTTTTATGTCGGCAATTCGGGCCGATCACAAAAGAATTGCTAACGCTGTATGTAAACCTGACGCCAATTTGGCCAGTCCTGTTCTAAAAATCCTTGTAATTTTTAGTCCTGTACCTGTTCCTATAATCTTAGTAATATATAAATCCAATCCAATCTTAGTAATATATAATCTAATACCTCAAACTCATGTCTGGGATATGAATAATTATATTAAGTCTTTTAGTAAAAAAATACGTGTTTCAGCGTTAAATACGTCATAGACGCAGCAAGTATACGAACTTATGGCACGATAATCTTTTTCGCCCGTATGTCACGTAATTAGACGGACGCTTAGAAGCAAAGACGAATATCAAGCATTGAGTAAGTACTACGTGTATTTGCTCGCATGTCTATTACCTGCTTTACAGTAGATTATATTTCGTTCAGAAAAAAAAATATTCGGACTTAGATGCTAGATTACTATAAGTCTAGCTTCAAGAATTTAAATCTAATCGCACAATATTCTTACTACACCTTCCCAGTAGCGTGGGTTTTCATATCGACAAACCCAACCATTGAGTGGGTATGTGTAATGAAATAACTTTGTTCACCAAGTTTGGTGAACTCATAAGATCAAAATAAACAACTTTCAATAATATGGAAGGCAGAACGACCTGCCAGGGAACCGGTAATGATACCCACTGTAACCACACCGAATATAATCGTGGTAATGACATTTATAAGAGATAGCCGTTGTTTTGGATGCCTCGGCAGGGTTCCGTGGGCCAATAATTGCGTGGGGCGTGCGCTGCAGTTAATTTATGCTACTATAACTCAGTCGGACAGCTGCTCTTCAATAGGTAATTTAGACGTTCGAGGCAACATTGTCGTAATGAGAACGAAGCATTTCAGGGGTAAAGTTTATTAGTGTGCTGAGTGATCTGCACTCAAACCTCCATGTGGGTGGTGTGGTGATGTGCAGACCTGTTTCTCCATGTAAGTATGTAGTTAAGTCGCACTGAAGCAACTTGAATTTATATTATCTTGAATGCAGACCACGTATTTTGCGATCTTTATCTGAAACGACTTTTAAAAACTAACCAGTCTTGTACATTTTAAGTAATAGGGTATTTAAGAATAAAATCAATTGAGACGTTTTTTATTATCCTACAAAACATTTGCATTCTCCTGACTTTTCTTAGAGCGTGATAAGTTTAAAGTAGATAATAATTATAATTTATTATATAATGATATTTTAGTAATAGATTTTAACGCCCACTCTTTTATACGAATGTTATTTTTAATACATTATAAAATATGTAACGTGAACCAATTGTGTGTCCACTTTTTGTAAGTATTTCCTTCACAGGTAATTCCGTATTCTATAGGAATTATCACACGTTTGTGTGTTCAAACGGACAACAAAACAAAAGTAGATACGTATTTGCCAAATTGAAAGAAAGCATAGATAGTAAAGGAAACATATACCCAAATGAATTTATTTATCTAGGTACATTTGTAACTATACTTAGTATAGGATAACATTCTTATATTTTGTTTGTACGTTACTACCGCTTTTTATAGAAATATAAAATCAATTAAATGAAAACGAGCTTTAATTTATGATATAGCAATGTTTATATACCAATTTTACATATTTATAACCGCCTTATGCGTATTTATGTTACATTAAATTACAGTATTTCGTATGAAACCAGATTTGGAACATACAGGTATAAAATCCTACATTAAAAACCCTCGGTGTGATTTCTTAAAATAATACATTTAAAGACAAGTTAAGCCGGCATTTTATATCTACACCTCCGTGTTATTAACAGTTAAGTAAAACATCTAAAGGGCGTTACCATTTTTTGTTTTTGATGCCTTAACGTCAATGCTACATTAATGAATATACAGCCCTAACATATAAATAAAAGGTCGCATTTGGTATGAACTTGTGTACTTTTACGACTGTTTTATTGTGAAATGTAGACGCACTGGCTTAAACGAAAAAGCTCATAATATACACAAGATATGGCCCCGTGTGGCAGTTTGTTATGAAGTTTATAGTGAAGCCAACGCGGTTCTAGTTACATGCTTATTGGGAGTAGAAAAAAGAGCGGCCATTTTATAATATTATGTGTAATAATTTAGGAGATTGAATCAACTTTTGTCCGATAAAAAATGAGAATTAGGAAAGAAAACATTATAAAGTGTAATTGGATAGTTACGTATTTTATTTTTTATGATGCATACGTAGGCGGAGGTACTGTTATGATAAACGCTATGGGTAATGTGGTACACGATGTAGGAATGTTATTAGAGGTTTTATTAAAGCAACAGTCGTAAACTAGATCATACGGAGACCGCTGCGACGTTTAGCGTTTTCCCTCCCGTCGCAATAGGTACCTATTTACGAGTATTATACCTTATACTTGGGTTTCACTGATTTTAACTTTGAATGTAAGAAACACATTATTTACCTAAAGTCTAGTTACATATCGTACGCAACTGAATTTTGCCACTTTAAATAGTAAGAATCTCGTGGTGGTTCTTAAAATGCTTGTGATAAAGATATTCTAACGACATTCTATTCTAAAATAACAACAAATGTCTATCCTTGCCACCTCCACCAGGTCCCGGTCGAAGGGGAAGGCCCAAGAAATGTTGGCTTGACGTTGTGAAGGATGACATGCATACCAATGGTTCAAAACGGGGGAGCTGAAGATCGCGCGAAGTGGAGTAGAAAAAGTAGGAAAGCGGACCCTGGGCGTCGGAGTGAACGCTGCGCATGCAACCGGGATTTAACGCTCGGATGATGATGATGATGATTCTATTCTAAATTAGAATTACAAAATATCATGAAAATAGTTTTTTATTTAATCCCACGAAGTTGGAATACACATCTTCTGTATAAATAAATCTTCTGTGTAAAAATAAAAATGAATGTTGCTAAGCGCAAAACTCGAGAACGGCTCGACCAATTCAGCATTTTTTTTGTATGTTCCTTTAAGGCACACGGAAAGATTTATTAAAAAAAATGCCGGGACAATAGTAAAAACAATACTTTCATTTTCACATAAAAGCTGTAGGTGGCGCCGCTAAACTTCTCCTAAACAGAAATTTTATTTTCCTTCAAGTGTATTCGAGAAAAATTTAGATTAACGTTTGGTACCGGTAGATAGCGGTGCAATCGGTTTCTAGATTTTTATTATTTAAGGCAGGATTACGTCTGCCAGGTACAGCTAGTAAAAAATAAAAATGTTCATACTAGGTATCAATTTTAGTTGCTTCCGTCCTATAAATACGTTCCAAGCTAATTTACTAAAATTGTAATAACTTATTGGTTTGAAGTAACATTAGGTATTATAAAACACTCACTTATGATTATACAAGTAGGTATGTCGTGAACTAAACATCTTTACTGAACATAATTATAGTGCAGATAGATTAGAGTAGGAGGTAGAGTAGACCATAAATAAACATACGTTATGTTTATGGTAAATGTTTAAAAAATGTTTATTTACTATCAATAGTAGTTAGAATAAAAACTTGAATTTATAGGTACAATACTTTTAAAATATATATTTTAGAAGCTGTACCTGCGAAATCTTTTACATTAATGTTTCACAGCCTGAATTATGCAAATTTCATGTTCAGAGCCCAGTGGAATAGGAAGATATGTTACCTCATTAACGCTCCATTAACGTCATTGCAAGCAGCATGTCTCTAAAGAGTTTCAGCTGAGTTAGTAAAGGTAGATAGTTGATAAGTTCTCGGTGAAGGAAGCGAGTGTACGAGGACCTCGGGTGTAGGTATGCTCGTAAAATGTACGTTTTATGGAAATATAAGATCCTTGTCGCGTCGCTCACACGGCGTGCCACTTGCCCTCTGGCACCTCAAGCGTATGTAATCTCATGTACCTAACTCGGAGTGTACGTATCTATGTCTGTAGAGATAGCTACATTTTAGAGCTTTATTTGGCCTACTACAAATAGATAGAGACATGTTGTTAACCTAAAACCCATAGGAATATGATAAAAGCTACATAATATTGCTCTGTCTGGTTATGCGTTAACGTATCTAATTCATTTTTTATGTATGTATCGTATTTAAAAGTCGAAGATGACCATTGGACAATTTTGAACCCATAAGAAGATATGGGTTCGAAGGTTATGCCTCAGAGTCTCAATAGTCTCATCTTTCATAAATATATAATTATAAATTTATATTTTGAAACCTAATATGAATATTAATAATATAAACATGTTTGTAATAAGAGTTGAGTTTGTAATAGGTATGATTTTTACTTAAAAGTAATGCACAAAATTAGTAATGTTAAAATAAAATTATTAAAGTAATACAGTTTAGACTTAATTAATGCCTAATTTATTCTCCTACTTTATTCTACTTTGGTAACATGTATGATACATATTTACAACAAACTATATCGTGATTCGGAGCAACTTCAAAGTATATATTGTTACAGTTCATTTTAGTGGCAATTTTTTCTTTAAAATCCAGTTCAGACTGAATACAAATGATCACAAAGTTTATTGAATTGACTCACGCTCCGCATTAACTGTGTACTCGCTCGTACATTTAGAACGTAGAAAGCCAACTGCATATAAACGAAACCTTTATCCGAGGCAATCAAATTTTGATAGCGATCGAATAGGCACGATTCTAGCAGCCGAAATACTCGAAATAGCCGGCATTACTTCCGAATTCTCAACTGCGGACGAATCGAATCGATAGTCGATACCAATAAAACGGCGTCGATTCGCGAATACATAAAACGTCGGATTCGAGACTTGCGCTCTTTATGTAAAGCTAGGAGAGAAGGGTTCCCACTTTTATAGCAAGAAATTTACATATAAAGTAACCATTGAAGAAAAGCGATCTCCGTTTTGCTCTATGTATTTTTTTCATATTCATTGTTGTGAAGGCCGCGGGCCTTTTCGTTTTCGTTTTATGGATCATGATGCTTTCTTAGCCTCTGTATAAATAATGGTATCAACAGTTTTTTCTGCGAGTGATTTATTTGAGAATTCCCTTTATGTTTTGATGGGAGATGCTTAATTATGTTTATTTAGATCGTAAACGTTCAGTTTAAACTTATGTTATAATAACCCATTTTATTTGCAACTTATTTCTTTCTTTTCAGATGAATGGATTGGCCGTCTTGAATTAAGATTTGAGAAATAATCGGTAATTGTAACTTTTCGTACTTTAGTTAAATTTAGTTTGATACCACCTACATAACATTGTTCGTGGTCGTAAAAATCGAGACTGCATGTAAAGTTATGTTAAAAAGAATACAAACAAAATAAAATACTGACCGCGGGGCGTTCCCAGAGATGCCTAATAAAAATGATATTTAATTGAAGTCGATATCGTCTCGTGGCGAGAGGCATAATAAACTGTCTTTATTATTATTGTGTTAGGTCGCTCACAAGATAAACAGCGTGTGTATCTAAGTAATAAGAGTCGGGTTCGATTCTCGATGTCCACGGTAAATGCATGTTGGGATTGGGCTGTCCACACACAACGTCCTATCTCTCATCCCTTATCTAATTTATAGTGTGGATTGTGTACTTGTTAGAAAATATTTTATGTTCTCCTGACGAGGTCCAGCCATGTTTGTGGACTTGATTTAGTTTTATTCTTTTCCTTTTTAACGAAATCTCATTTAGATGTTAATTAAGAATATACTTTTATTAATTTATATTGCGTTTTGTTTGTTTTCGGTAACTTATGATTTAATTTCTGTTTGCTTATTAACTTTTCCACGTTTTTAAGACGTCTTGAAATAACGCTGTTGAATAATATGACATTTTTACTATCCTGTAACCTTACATAACATTTTGTACTGCGTCAATATTAAAATATTGGTACAAACAAATAGTTGTTTGTATGTCCTTTTCATTATAACTGATGAATAATAGTGTCTTTCTGTCCCCGTTGTGTCGGCATGACAGTATCTAATAAGCTTAGGAACATTATATAAAATTAAACGCAAATTTTAAAAAATCCTTGGTACTTATACCTACAGTCTTAATTTAACGGATTTTATATAGTACTATAATATGTGTAAACTATGTAAATATATGTGAACAAAAATCTAGTAGACTTTCTTGAAATTTTTTAATACATTTAGGTTTGGCCATGATCACATTGAAACGTTGTGGTAGGTTAATGGCTAGCGCATACGTCCCAAGCTCAAACGGCGCGAGTTCTAATCTTAGCCGGAACGCATGCACCACTTAGGCAGTTTTCTGATCTATTGTACTATGCTGCAATTACCGCGTGCTAACAACGGTGAAGAAAAACATCATGATGAAACCTGCACATCGAGATAACCGATGTTACAAACCTACCAAGTGACCTTGGACAAGTTTGGCGGGTATACTGTTCATTCCCCTAAAATGGTAGGACTGCATCTGGACAATGGGACTGCGCCCGGACGCAGCAGTGGAACGTTTATGAGCTGTTATTATTATTTATTTATATACTTTATATACATCCAGTCAAGAGTTATAAATAAATTATAATAGATTATAATAATAAAAATATTTTATCATATAAACTAACACATTATAAACTTATACAATAAAATAAAACTATAGTTGTCGTTATTAGTACTACTGTAGTTTTCTTTTATTATTAAAGACACTGTATTCAATGTCTTCATAAACTAATATAACACGGAAAACTAAACTTATTTAGGTTGTTTTCTATCCATAGTCCCTAAAGACTGTAAGTAGAATACTGAACCTAGATCATCGTCTTCTATGGGTGGTGCCCAGAAGGCTGGCTACGTTTCCTCGCTGGATCGCCATACACATACGCTTTCCGAGGTTAGCACCAACCTTTGATCAACTGAAGAGTCAACGAGTCATTGTTATCTATGGAAGAAATTTAATCTACTGTAGGTATATAGATGGTGATAATACTAAGTACCGTACGTAATAACTCTTTTTTTTCTACTCAAGTCTACAAGAAAACACTAAGGCATAGATACTACATAAATTTAATAAAAGACATAAACATGTATTCGTACTTAGGTCATATATAAACGCAAAAGTTGTTAGTTTGTCTTACTTAAGGGCCTTAGTCATTAATATAGTATTTATAGGTATTTAAATTCGTGCAACACCTAGATTCCCAGGTTAGCTAATTTATATGTTGCCGGAAAACACTTTGAGAGATAAAATGGCCTTTTGTTTTGTCTATAACTATTGTGACTAAAGTACCTATACACTTACCTAGATTAGTTAAGAATTTCTTCTAAGCTAGGTTGCTTGGAAGAGATCGCTCTTAGCGATAAGGATTATGATTTTTTTGGTGTATTTGTTTATTTTGTTGAGCAATAAAGTGTTATTTATCTTTTTTTTTATTTTGATGATCATTAGGTATAATTGTATTTGTTCATTGAATAGAGAAGAGGTAGAACATAACAAGTTCTTATAAAATGTAAATAGTAATAAACTCCCGAGAGCGAAACCTTAAGCTGAACGGGTAAACCAGCATGGATATGCCTAGTATATTTATAGTAAGTTTTAATCCGTAATAATAGTTAAACGACAGTCAGCAGGGTCGGCATCGCATGACTTCCTAAATTTATTAGGTAATAAAATTAAAATCGAATATAAATTATACATTTTATTATAATAAAATTAGGTATTATGAATACTTGTTCAATTCACGCCTGCTTGGTGTCGGGTAGTCAGTAAATTACTCTTAGTGAGCATAAATAGGTTTCTAAGCTATGTAGATACCATTTTAAGTGCGATACAATTATATAAAATTGCATTAGCACAAAAACGTTGTATAGCCTTGGTTAAACGTACGTGGTTATAAGGGAACATATCTACACAAACGACTGATATTTTTTTAAAATTCAATATCTCTGGTGAAGTGTATGCCAGAAGCAAGGACACAGTTTTTTCCTATAATTGTATAGTTTACTTATTCTTCTACAATTTTATTCTATGCTAATTAGGGTGTATTACTACTTGCTCATAATCATTGTTACAATGCATCCTATCATTACATATTATAGGTATCTTATTCTAAGGCTGGTGTGCACCGAAATTTAACCGACGGTTAACCAAAAATAATCACTGTTTTTCCATAAATTTTTGGCGATTATTTTATTTTAACCATCAGCTAAAAGTCGGTGCAGACTAGCGTAAGTCTTTGAGCACATTATTAAACGTCTGTTACTGGGCCCAAAGAGTTATACCCGTAGGCAGGTATGTGTTCAATGCACCATGTTTTTCTGCAATCAGATGTAAACACAACCTTAAAATTATACTAATAATAAAATAATATATAAATTCAAGTGGGTGTGCAAAAGCTAGTATTAATAATAGGTACGTCTAATCGAAAATCACCGTTTAGGAATTCTTGTCTGCGTGTCGCTCTGGAAGGTTGTCTCAAAGAGGCCCGAAAGCTCAACAGATAAAAATGTAAGGAATTAAAACGGGAACGTTATTTTACATTATCATGTATCACTTACGTATGTTTCATTTTGATATCCTGCAGAGTCCAGAATATATGAATATAAAGTCCAAGCTATAAAATTTAAACACCAGGCCTCTGAGCCGCGTCTTCAAATATAGGTATAATTACTACGTACTGACAGTGTATAAATAGATAGAAATATTATATTTACACATTGAGATTTCCGATGTGTGGAACGGAGAAATCTACCTTGGAAAAGCGTGGCTAGTCGATATATCGTTTCACTTAAAATGAAGAAGCTGATATCCAACAACGTTTATGAACTACCATTATTACTTTGAGTCCAATTCTAAACAGCTACAAACCTATACAACCAACAGTTGTACTTGTGAATAATAAGCATTTATTGAAATTAGTTTATCGGCATCACACATTGTAAATCCGTTCTCACAATGTTGCCCACTGCATTTCGACGGCAGTGAAAATATAAAAGACGGTGCCCAGCACAATGGCGTTTAAGTGATAGTTATGGCAGTTTTTATAGGCAGTTAGATTTATTTTTACTGCACTGTTTGTTTTAATACGTTTTTCGCGAGTCGAGAGGTCGCGACAATTGCCATTTCATTCATTTGGCGCGGCCTTCTTACACGCTGATGCGAAACCGAATTGATTATCTCTTTTAATGTTATTTTAATGCGTTGTTTAACAGATTTATTTGCTGATAGCTTAATAGTTCATAAGCTTAATGGACGTTTAGTCTGTCTAGCGTGGATCGTGTCTTTTATTCAAATGTTCTTGGTATGTGGGCGAGACCAAATTGCTTTTATAGTTTCAACGTTTTACATTTTTCAATGAATTCGTGTTACTGACACGAGTTTCCGCCCGACGACTTTATAGAATAAAATTTCATTTTGGATATATTCATTTAATTAGAATAATTTAACAACCAGTTAACTATTAGGTAAATTTGGCCATAAAATATATTAGATTATCTTAAAATAACAACAAAAGATGAGATAATACGTGGTCGTAAATTAGAATATTTTATTGTCACAGAAAAAATACCTTTTTACGAAAAACATGTCTATATATGCTGCGGGTATGTTGGATAAAGATTGTAATAACTAGTATTCGTCTTTTCGGTATTTATTAGAGAGGTCTGTAATAGAGCGTGCCTTGGCGCTCGACCCACTGGGCCTAATCACGAAATATAGGCCAATAAAATGGACCGGTAGCAAGCCGACTTAATCAAATTGTCGAAATGACCGATGGATGTAGCTTATTCAATACGTCGGACATGTTATGGGCATTGTTGTCTATTCGTGGGCAGGTGAATTAGGGCTAATTAAGAATGCACGGTAGCTTTCAACCATCAGTAATATATACCTAATTAATTAACGGACTGACATATTTACTACTACGTCTCGTGTTCTTCGTAAAGTAGTAAAGTGACTAAACAGAAATAAAAACAAAAAAGAGAAAAACTAGCATCGAACCATACACAATATTGAGCGTACAATAGTAATTGTACTTAAAAGAATATTCACTGTTATTGCCATTTCGCTTAGCTACAACACTATAAAGAATACTTTTATGATACCTCAGTTGATATATACATTTTTTCCAAGTTTCCGTAACATGTAGGTATAACTATGTTATGTTAAGTTTTCTAGTATGTTATACACCACCATTGTTGTGCGACTTACGCAAGAAAGGTTCTTTCTATATTGCCAGTAGTCCGTGAATAAAATGGTGTACATACAGAATAATATAACCATAAATATTATATTTTCATTTTTACTATTTACAGATTTCCTTAGAAATCCTAGAATAACACTCAAATTAATAACTTTATAGTCGAACAGTTTTACAAGAATCTAAACTTTCTCTTAAAAAAAATATAATAAATTTTATACGTTCATTCAGATATTTTTTAAACTGGCAATTTAATAAATTTTTAGTACATTTGATCGATTTATATATACCTACTGTAATAGAAATCTATATCTACTGTAGCGTTGGAACTTTAACTTTAGCCATCTGGATTATATAAATAAACAAGCCACGTTACGTGGCTTCTAGTTTACTCCCGTTATCTTTAAACAAAGATCTCATCAAAAATTCAGCATGTGACTCTCGGGATGTATCCAATAAATCAGTTTTACAGCATTCCCGTGTCATTTCAGTCGTCGAACGGCATAAAATGATAATTTTACTGCGCCCCCTTCCGTCTCCACGGGTTTACGACAATTGTGAAATGTATCGACAGTTCGGGTGTCACCTCTGCCGTGGAGATATGGACCAGGGTACTAAACATCCAGAGATCTCCATCCTGCCATCATTTTAAAGCCTAAAATTGTAATATCTTAACGCAATTCGTCGCTTACAGTCGCAGCTTCGTAGTCACATATGGTGCCAACTGTCCCCGCTCTCCTCTCGCACGGTGTGCGACTCGAACTGATATTATTTTAAGATAGGTGCTTCTAGTCATTAATCTTTCAGGTGACTTTATCGTTAAGCATTTTCACGTGAACATAAATAACTTTACCTACTGGAACTGAGTTATTTACTTACGTCGATAATAAATGAAAACAACCATAAGTAGATAAAAATGTTGAGAAATCAAGTTCAGATAAAGAAAAACTACTTAAATAAAACTCAACAGTTATGAAAGCCAACGTTACCTAGGTATGTAGTTGTGATTAAAAAAAAATATATTGATTTCATATAGGTATCTATCTACCAACAAAATTCTAAATCGATAGATCAGCACATACGTTGTAGGTACCTATAGTAGAATTATTTTGTCCGTGCAGTTTGAGTCATAAATAATCGGAGTATTTCGCTCTCTCTTCCACTCACGGGCCTTATGGGCAGACATAGTGATTGCGCATTATTGTTGTCGATAAGCGTTATCGATAGTGTATTTGGTTTTGTCATTTTGTGGGTTAGTGATAAAAATGAAAGAAAAAAAATAGATAAAACAATGTATGTATTAAAATAAGAATAATAATGATGTAAAATAAATTATTAATTAGATATCTATGTATTAAAAAACTATAAGTACACAAGTTAAGAATGTAACAAGTTATATTAAAAATAAAAATAAATATTTATATCTAAGTTTAAAATTAACAGAGCAAAAAAGATAATAATGATTTTTATAAGAATGATAATCTTTCTTTGATAAGAATGAGTTTTTATCGATAATGGCGTTGCGCCCGCGCAACATGCTCACCGCCCTAGCCGGGCTGAGGGCGAGTTTGATTTATGACACAACTGCACGAACAAAATAATTCTACTATACCTATAGGCCCGTTTTTTTTTCACCAGATAAGTTATCCATACTTATGATAGAATATAATATGAAAAAAATACAGTTATTTGAATAAAACAGTTGAAATTGTTTTTCTTCTATATTCAGGCAGCTTATAATTGTTTCGATGTATAATTTCTATCTGATAATTGAAAATTTACCTTAAGCGGACCAACTTGCGCTTGTCCTTTGAGTATACAATGAACACCCAAGACCCTTAAGAGAGCAGCTGCGCATTTGTAGCACCTTTGGTGTTGCAAATGTAGATAGGCGACGGCAAGCGCTTTCTATCAGGTGGGCCGTCTGCCTGTCTGCTGAACTAGTGTAACAAAAACAGAAAACAGCGGAAAAGTCGTTTACAAATTTTACCCTGCCGGGAATCATATCTTCGCCTCTGTGTTCCAATGTTTATCCAATTATACTAACAAATAAGTTAATCTAATTAGGTATTATAGTTACCACGAGATACTGGGTCCTGACATATTACAGCGTTGAGATGGAACACAGTAGTAGGTAGTTTAGCTGGTAGTTCCGAGTATACCATGGGGAGTGTACCTAATGCTGTCTTTCTGTTGCCCCAAGCAGTAAGTTATCGATGACAGATTACCTACCCCCAACAAATAAAGTAGATAGTTATATGGTTAACATTGTTCATTAATACTAAATAAATACAATTTTAATTTCGGTTTTCAATTTTAATATGATGTGTGGACAATTTTTCTGTTCTTCTTGTCGTCGTTCGTTCACTGCTGAGGATCGTGACATCAAAGACAGTGAACCAGTGCTCTCCTCCAACGAGATCGGTTTGAGTATGGTGGAGGGCCCAATTTATCGATATATCCTGATGGTCAGCAACCTGGTCAATCCATTTCTTAGAAGGTCTGCTACGGGGTCTCTTGCCTTTAACTTTCCCCGCGACCAGAAGTCTTTCCATGTTATGTGGGTTCTTGCGGGCTATGTGGCCAAAGTACTTTAGTATCCGTTGTCGGTAAACTGCTGATAGCCTCTGGTGATTTCCAAGGCTAAGCTTTTCCAGTGTAGAGGCATTCGTCCGGCGACCTGTCCACGGAATTTTTAGAATTCAGATTCAGTAGCCGTAATCACAGAATAATTCAGATATCAAGATTAAATCAGAATGAAAATTAGTTCCATATGTCATGAAATTTATCCTATTTTCTCAATGGATATAATTATTCTGCGTTTATTACTGCACATATATCACCTATTTGTATCTATAGGCACCAAACTTCCAGATGGGTTTGTTTCCTGGAACGTAAATAAAGTACAAAGTTAAACAATTATCCACACAATTCATATTGAGGATCTCATTCCCGCATTTGCGTAAGCTCAATCGGTTTTTTTAATGTAAATACAGAAAGAGAAATCGAGTTAAATTATTCCCACAAGGAAAAAACTAATTTGGATAACAAACAAATACCCTTTAGGCAATAAACGCCGTTTATAAAAACAAGCAATAAAATTAAACGGACAATACTAATTACCATTATTTATTTATTGCGTCAAATTAACAAAAGCGCCGCACTATTGTTGGGCTTTAGTGTATTATATCTACCAATAGCCCTGTAAACAAGGAACAGTTGTGATTGACGTTGTAAATTATGGTAATGTCAATTAGAAATGGAGAATGGTGTCTAGGGTTTTGTTTGATATTTATGAAGGAAGAGTATTATGGTTTTCGAATATTTTTATTAGCGACGCGTTGCTTAATCATTTCCGTTAGCCGATAAGAATATTTTATGGTTCAACATAAACTTGAACGAGTTGAAACGTCATTATAATTTGGTTGAATTTATCTTTTAGATTTCAAATTTAAATAAATACAAAGGATTTATGAACTAATAACAACGGGAACTATTGTTCAACAATACTCTGTACATATCTGCTTTCTCTTTAAATCTTTTTGCTTATCTATAGACAATCTAGGCAATGTAAACAACCTAAATGATGCGTGTAAAGTGAACTTGCAATTATTAATCCCAACAAGAGGTAGCGGGTACCTATTAGGTAAATGCCAGACTAATAGGAAAAACAAATGCCGAGACAGTTATGTAATGCCTATATAATCTAGATGTAATTAAATGTATTTTGTTTAACATTTAATTTCTTTAACCAATAAAAATATAACGAGTTTATTTCTATACCTACCATTGAAAGTCATATTAACATTAATATAACAACAAATTAGTAAGATTAGAGCATACAAAATGCGAGTAATAATTTCAATATAGGTAAGTAAGTATAGAACAGTCGCGATTTATGCCATGCTCTCACTCTTTCCGTCTTTAATAGGTACATATATACAATCAATTGTATAATAATTATTTTTTTCTACTTTATCTCACTTATATTTAGTATTGGTAAAAGTATCTCATCGAAAAGAAAATTACCTACTCGTCTTAAGTTAAGGGTTGAGTGGTGTACAGCGCGACAATTGCCCGGTTTACAGCATCGTTTCACTTTTACTACTATAAACGTTCACTATAAACTGTGACCGCCGCACGATCACTCGCTTTTAAAGAGCTAACTAAGACTTTAATCTTAATGTGGTACCTACTTCACTTATTTATTTCTCGTTTCAAATATTAAGGGTAAGTTTTGCTGCTTTAACCCACATAATAACCGATTTATCACCGATGAACTACAAAATCGTTTATTAAAATTATAATAGAAGGAAAAGATGAAGATAGAAGAGGGAAGGGAATATTAAGCATGGCATAGGGTAAAAGCCGGATAGTTGCCACACTTTTCGAAAAAGCTTTATTTAAAAAAAATATGAACTTGCTGAAAATTATTCAGTATGTTTCTCACAACATAGGTCTTTTATCTTCTATAAAAGCCTATTTTTGTATACATAATTAAGAATGGTTTTGAATAAATACTGTTTTATTTCATCTCTCAGAAGAGGGATAGTTGCCTACTATGGCGGATAGTAGCCTAGCGTGGAAAATGCTTCAGGGGATACTTACCTCGTGCGGGGATAGTAACCGCGGTATGATTTTTAATTTGAATAGAAAGAAATTTATATCGATTATCTAGAGTAATCTTTATTATTTATTTAACAGACTTTTTAATTTACTGAGATCTTTTATTAAGTACAATGCAGCTTCAATATATGAGCTACCATTCTTTTTTCATGCTCAAAGCCAAGAACAGGATATTTTCCTAGAAAAGACAAAAGATACAATAAGGTCAGATAAAAAGGTAGGTATGTAGTTAGAATTTTGTATTTATAACGCTAGGTATATACCTTTAAATCAAAAATATACATTGAGTTAGCAGTTGCTATTTACTGTTTTCATAGCGTCTTCTTAAGGTTCGAGAGGATATTCCGTATATTCGTGAAATTTCATTGATACCTTTTTTTGTCTCAATTCTTCGAAGGCAAGTGCTAAGCTATCTGTCCAGTGGATGTTGCGTTGCACCACCCCTAGTTTTCGCTTATATTTGCGAGGCATTTTGCTTATCTAGAATAAATAGGTAGGTATATAAAACAGTGAAGTATATATTTATTTAATTTACAACAAGTTAGAGTCAAAGTAAATTTGAAAAAAACAGCAAAAGAAACATCCTTTACTTGTCACTCTAGGGGCAACTATCCGCGACGGTAAGTAGGGCGACTATCCTTTTTGATGCGGATACTTGCCCTTTTCATTTGCGAAATAAATAAAAAGTATTTAGCAATAAAACATAATAAACAATGTAATTTAAACTCTAATGCATGCAATGAAACAAAAAGTTGACTGAAACCACGATCAGTAATAAAAATATACAAGAGAAATTACTTACCAATATAATTATAACGCCTGTCAAAGTTTTGCCGCGGAAGATTTTTGCTCACACGGACAAAACACATGCGCCTATTCCGATGGCTTACACGAAATTGAGGCCTGCGGGGTGGTCACTACTTATTGTAGTAAAGCACCAACACAACTTATAATCTTAACATAGTTTATTAAAGACCGGGGCATGTATCCGACCGAGGCAACTATCCGGCTTTTACCCTAGATATAATAGGTACCTACTATCAATAGAAGAACTTAAGTGTCACAGTATAGGTATTTTTTCAATAATTGATGTAGGTATAGAGTAGAATTAGAAGACATTTCTTTTAATTGCTGAAGCATGAGTAGTTTATGAGAGTATTATGGTAATGGTGGTAAATGCTCTTGCCCTTGATAGGTATATAATAATACATAATTAGGTATGCCTACTAATGTGTATAACTATAGTATTAAGTAAAAAAATATTCGGATAACAATAATGATTAGAGAAGACTCTACAAACAAGCATATCTCTTTATTAGGAAAGAAGAATATTGCCTTAGGCCTTGAAATAAAATCTGTTTAATTCTGCATTTAAGGTTATTTTGCAGATTATAAGTTAGGTATAAATTCAATATGCCGACACACATAGGTTAAATAACTAGACATAAATATCTATTGGCTTCTAATAATACATAAATATGAAACTCAATATATTGAAGAAAAAAAACAATGACGTTATAATACGTAATTTATTTTTTTCTTAAAATAAATCTTTGAAGGGGAAGAGAAACAAATTAAAGTAATTACGCATCCCAACAACGTAGTAAGGGCTGTGTTGGGGCCCAAATAATGAGGATTAAGACGTAAAGATACGAGATACTCATGCATCTATGGATGTAACTCGTTACATCGTTCTCCTTCATGATAAGGGTTACCGGATATAAGTAGATAGGTGTACCTAGTTATGTAAGTAGTAGGTACTGGATTACTTTTACCCTTACAAGTAAAATCACAATATTAGTAGGTATTTTAGTATCTACTTACTTTTTATTACTCAGGTCATCAGTGAACATGACACCAGAAACAACGCTCAATACAACCATGTTTTATAATCACTCATTCAGCGTTCAACCTGTCCAATTATGGAACATGCTTCCACTGGAAGTGAGAAAGCCCAATCAATATCCTCCTTTACTATTAAAGGAGATAAAGAAATCTCCTTCAATAGTAAATATGAAGAAATAGTTAAGAAGTTTATACTTGTAAAGGATTTCTACAACCTCAAAGTACCTACAATATGTTGTTATTATTTTACGTATCTTTATGCTATTTAATAAATTATTATTTGTATCTATTGCTAAATAGCCCAAATATACTTATATCCTATTTGTACATTAGAATTTTGTGTATGTGTCATTATTTAATCTAATTACCGAAATACAGCGAGCGCTGTGGGTTAAAATGAGAGAGGAGGAGCCTGCCTACCGCAGCCGTATGCGTTAGAGAGAGAGAAGCCAGACAGACTGGCCCCGTAACGCGCTACGTAACGAAGCGGTTTACCCCCATAAGAAGTTATCACAAAATTACTAGGGTTTCCGTGACTCAAAATAAGTTAGGTAGCTACCCCCTTATTCCCCCCTTTTAGTTTTAAATAACTATATTTTCTAAGCATCATCTTTATTTTTCTTCTAAAACGATTTATCTCGTAAGCTGTACGTATTTAAGTAGGTAATAGGTAGTAGTATATACACACAAAATCACCATTATAATAGAAAAGGATTTTTAATATGAAATTCGTAATAGGTATTCATTTAAACACACGCTAAAAAACGCAATGTTGGATAGTATTTATAAACTAGAGTACAATCTACGTAAAAGCTAGGTGTTTATTTATATTTCATTGAATCATCTACTTATCGCAGCGCGTTGCCGCCGACATTTTACCACTACTACACAAAAAGCATGTGGTGGCGAGCTAGCGAGGCCAGGTCACGCACACAAACAACAGCTTTGTAGTTGTGAGTTGTTGTGACTGTATCCAATTGCAAACATATATTTACTAACGGATGAAATGGGAACTAAAGTTTATTCATACATTTTATAATAAATCGTGACGTTTGGTATAGACACTAGCGCCACTTGCGACGGCATATAAGTTTGTCGGGTATAGCTACTTCGGATTAGCGCGGCCAGCCCGAACGAACGTCACAAAATGGCGGCCGTAAAAACAAGTGAAGAGTGAGTTACGGTCGGTTGCGGGGGGCGGTGGCGAAGGGGGAGGGGAACCCACCGACCAATAGCAACGAAGCAATTCACCCGCCAACTCTGCTCTTTCTTTTATAGCTTTTACTTGTTTTTCTCGAGCTTTTTCCCTGATTTCTTTTTTTGTGAAAAATGTTTTGTTTGCTTTGTAAGAAGTGTGGTCCGGATACAATGTATTTTTAAGTGTTTTCCACCGTGTCTCGACTTGAAATATACGAGTTTCTTTTTAATACTGAATACAGATCGGTGGAACAGTAAACGTTACCGCACGTTACTAAACATGATTTTAATGTTGTTGTTAAGAGTAATTTTACAACTTAATTATTTTGTATACATGTGCTTGTTAATTGAAAATGTTGTGCTTGCAATGCATTCAAAGAAGAATAAAAAATATATAATAATATTCATGTTTGAAACATTTCATACCTGCCACCCGACGGCTCAGTGTGCATTCATTGAATATATTAAAGTAAAACTAGTAATAAGTTTCAAACGTTTTCCGTAATACTTAGTTTATATTGAAATATGATACTATTATACCTACTTAGATATAAATATGTAATGTTGATGAACATAATAATGTCGGAAGGATACGGATTAGAAGTTTACATTAAGATGAATGCACCCGATTCTCATGAAAGTTTTATTTCGCAGGTGCCTGGGTACATACCTACGTATATTCGATAATGAGGATAAAAACATGGATCCGGTGTTCGCTTGAATTAGAAAATAGTTAATACACCTATTAATAATATAGCTGATATACCTAATATTTCTTACTATTTTTTCAACTATAAATCAATGCCAAGCTGTAATAATACATAAGGCTAGTAAGTAGATTAAACTATTAACCATCAACAAAAGTATAGGTACTGTAGGTATCAGAATTCTTATTTAATATTTCACTAAGGTTGTATAAGATACCTAAATATAGTGCTAACGTAATTAAACATTTTAGCTAATATTTTATTAATAGATATCCGTGCAGGAACGGAGAAAGAATACAATTTCCTGCGGCCGGGCGGCCTGTCGTAAGAGGCGACATAATAACCCACAGCCAGGTGGTAGGGCGTTTGCCCGACTGGATGGCGACCACCCCTGGTCTAGAGTATGTCGCCATAACAACTTTGAGTTGTGTTCCGGCATTAGTGATCAGGTTCCAATCTCCCTTAAGAGAGCAGCAGCGCATTTGCAGCGCCTTTGGTGTTGCAAATGTCTATAGGCGATGGTAACCGCTTTCCATCAAGTGGGCCATCTGCCTGTCTGCTGAACTCCTGCAATAAAAAAATAAAAAAAAAGATAGGAATCTCTTAAAATGAAACAGTGGGCAGACATATAAAGATGTTTCGATATGTTAATTTGTTAGCTCAAACAAAAACTTTATAGCCCATTAAATTAATTATGCAATAAAACAAAATTGCAAAAATAAAATCATATTCTTAGTAACTAATTCAATCTAGAAAAAATGTTAAACAGATAATTACGTTACAATTACGGTAGCTTATCTAATAAATATTATTACTAGAATAGTTATTGGATATAATTATGTTTACCTACTGGTAAACATAATTATATTAGTTCCAGTTTAGGCGTTTCATACACATATTTTGAATAACATATTGGATATTTGCACTGTTGTCTCTATATGTTATTAATATATGGTTACTTATGATGAATTATATTGTAAAGTAGCTGTGCTTATCACGTTGTTTGTGTGGGACTGACTTTGCCTATAGTTATCTAGTATTCATATCTTTCAAACCACTTTCGATCAAGTAGATCGTTAGCGTGTATTGCTGTGCTCCAGGTATGAAAAAAATCTCTACAAAAAATCAGAATATACGTAAATATGAGAAAATTCTGGTTTAATTTACTTTACAATTAATTTAATTTAATAAATTAATTTCTTAAGGTTAAACTAAAATCTGTTGAGCCTGTATAAGGGCTTACTCGAGAGAATCTTTTAGGCAGGCAGAAACATACAGAATTCTAAAAACAGTCACATAGATTTGGCGAAATATTTGAAATTTCCTTGGGATTGCTCGGATGCAAAGTACTACAGCATTTAAAAAATAATGTAGGGTAAAAGCCGGATAGTTGCCCCACTTTTCGAAAAAGCTTTATTTAAAAAAAATATGAACTTGCTGAAAATTATTCAGTATGTATCTCACAACATAGGTCTTTTATCTTCTATATAAGCCTATTTTTGTATACATAATTAACAATGGTTTTGAATAAATACTGTTTTATTTCACCTCTCAGAAGTGGGATCGTTGCCTACTATGGCGGATAGTAGCCTAACGTGGAAAATGCTTCAGGGGATACTTGCCTCGTGCGGGGATAGTAACCTCGGTATGATTTTTATTTTGGATAGAAAGAAATTTATATCAATTACCTAGAGTAATTTTTATTATTTATTTAACAGTCTTTAATTTACTAAGATCTTTTATTAAGTACAATTCAGATTCAATTTATGAGCTACCATTCTTTTTTCATTCTCAAACCAAAAACAGGATTTTTCCTGGAAAAGACAAAAGATACAATAAGGTCAGATAAAAAGGTAGGTATCTAGATAGAATTTTGTATTTATACTGCTAAGTATATATACACCTTTAAATCAAAAATATACCTTGAGTTAGCAGTTGCTGGTTACTCTTTTCATAGCGTCTTCTAAAGGTTTGAGAGGATATTTCGTATATTCGAGTAATTTCATTGATACCTTTTTTGTCTCAATTCTTCGAAGGCAAGTGCTAAGCTATCTGTCCAGTGGATGTTGCGTTGCACCACGCCTGGTTTTTGCTTATATTTGCGAGACATTTTGCTTATCTAGAATAAATAGGTACATAAAATAGTGAAGTAGATCTTTATTTAATTTACAACAAGTTAGAGTCAAAGTAAATTCGAAAAAACAGCAAAAAAATAAAATACGTCTTTGCTTGTTAAAAAACTTTTTAGTCACTTTAGGGGCAACTATCCGCGACAGTAAGTAGGGCGACTATCCTTTTTGATGCGGATACTTGCCCTTTTCATTTGCGAAATAAATAAAAATTATTTAGCAATAAAACATAATAAACAATGTAATTTAAACTCTAATGCATGCAAAGAAACAAAAAGTTGACTGAAACCACGATCAGTAGTAAAAATATTCATTACAAATTACTTACCAATATAATTATAACGCCTGTCAAAGTTTTGCCCCGGAAAATTTTTGCTCACACGGACAAAACACATGCGCCTATTTCGATGGCTTAAACGGCATTGAGGCCTGCGGGGTGGTCACTACTTATTGTAGTAAAGCGCCAACACAACTTATAATCTTAACATAGTTTTTTAAGGACCGGGGCATGTATCCGTCCGAGGCAACTATCCGGCTTTTACCCTAATCTATCGTTTTAGTGAAAACGGTACCGGAATAAACTAATCTTTATGCACCCGTATAACTAAAACCCGGGACAATTCCCACGGAATTCCCGGGATAAAAAATAGCGCACGTTTTAAGTCTAAGAAATTACAAGAACAACATACAACAACTACCTACATAACATAAAAACTACAACCTAGTAGTTTTATGTGAATCCTGAACAAACAGATAAGAATTTTAAAAAATGAGCGTGTTCTCCATCGTTTATAAAATGTATTACAGTGGATTTTTTTAAATTGCTTGTAAGTAAAAGTAAAGTACAGACACGGCACGTTTAGAATTTTATAATATTCTAGACAATCATATATATTCACTTTTATACGAGCATTTAATTTTGTTATATATATATATATATATATATATATAATGACTAACTAAGCCAAACATTTACCTAAACAAAGAAAGTTTACTTTACAGTTTAAGCTTAGTGCACATTAAAAATCTCGAAAATGTCTTCAACCAAAAATGAGTGTACGAAAATAAAACGAGTCAACCCCGTTTAATCCAACATGGTAATAAAAAGTAAAAAGTTATTAGGCTGAGCGCAGCCGACGAACGGTGAACTCGCCGGGAAAAGTTGCACTGTAATTATTTAGTGAATAAGATGGCAGTCTCAGATCCCAGACAAATGACGGGGATTGCGCGATTTTTTGTCGCACACTTTTTAAAGAATATAAGTGGATTTATATTTTATGTAGTAAATTACCTTGCCGATCAAATATAAAAAAAACATTTGCTAAATTATATTACACTGTTGCGGATAAAAATAGCCAGTATCTAGATAATAAAAATCACTTGGATCTAAAAAAAATCCTACCTACTCCAAAATTCAAAGAAAACATTTAATATATATTTTTTTTAAATTCCTGTAAAGTAAGAGCTAACGTAGTTAGTAGATACTATAAAAACTAAATATATTTATGAAGTGCGATTTAAAAATTTAGCGTTTCAACAACTTTTATTAGGTCAAATAGTCGCCGAAAGTGGAAAACCTATTGAAATAATCTAGGTTTTAACGATTTTCATTTTAAATTAGACTAACTAAGTTTAAGTTTGATCAGATAAGCCTAATGCATACATATGTATCTCAGATGCCCGAACAGTATCGGGGGTGAATCGGCGATTGAAATTAAAAAAATATGTATTATAATATCAAAATTAGGAAAGCTTACTTAATTACAGAGTAAAGATGATTTAAAATGTCATCTTTGCTTATTTGTAACATTCTGTTGATATTTTAATATAACAAAAAAACTTTTGTCCGTGTGCTTACTTTATGTCTTGTAATATCTCCCTCTGACATATTTATTGTTTTCGTAGGGCGGGGGCTGGGCTCCTAAGGGGAGGACTTGCACGAGATGTCATGTTTTTAGTTCTACAAGATACCAGATAATCATCTTTTAAACTTACCCAACAAAAAACAGTTGAGTATGCTCAAATGGACCGATAGGTTTTATGTTGAGAATTTCAAATATAGAATTTGAGTTTTATTTCTTAAGCGCAAGGTTGACATAAATTATCTTATTTTTTTTAAAAATCTCGAATGCATCAATCGATATCGATATCAAGGACTTTTAAATTACTTGGAAGTCCACAAAAAATAAAATAAATTATGGCGTGTTTAAATTTTGGGAACTATAATTTTAGAGCTTAATAATTGAGCCATATATTTTTAATGTCTAAATGATTCAAGAGTTTTGTTTGACACAATCAAGACTTTTACGAGGTTATGATTAAGATCTCTTATGTTTTTATTTGCTTTTTAAATACTTATTTCTGATAAATATAGAAGTATGCTTTGGCATTATATCTGGAAAATTAAGTTTTCCTTTAGCAATATCTTGAGTCTTATAGTTCTTGGATTATTAAAATTATTAGTTTACCATTTATAGTCATTAGCCACTTAACGTTTTTTTTATACCTATACCAAATGGATAGACAGTAATCAGTTTGTAATTATACTTTCAATCAAAAGTGCAAGCTAGTACGCTTTAGATACTACAAAATACTATACTTAGGGAAAACTTTCATTCTAAGTACCTATTTGGTTTTAGAAATCATTAAACTGCTCGATTTGCTTGGCATAAACTAGGAAATAAATATATTTACTGAAGTGAATTGGTACAACAGAATTTTACTAGGTTTTTTTTAAGTAATGTTGGAACAATAGTGTGTTTTATTAAATCTTGAATATTTATAGAATACTCTATCAACAATAATGGATTAAACATGAGTAGGTACAGTTAGGTAATTGTCTAAAGTGGTTCTAATAAAACTGTAATAAGGGATTTGAGGCTTAAATTCCAGTTGAGAAATTCACGAAAAATCTTTATTATTAAATGATATATACTCATAATGAAAAAAGGACTAAGTAATAGGTATTATCGAACAATTAGTGACCATTGTTTATTGAAATAATTATGAACATTTACCACGAGTAAATAAAAACCGTTGTATGTAATAAGAGAACACCCAAATGGTCTTCATAGGTATTCGTTACAGTATACTATTTAAGGGTGTGTTTATACAGGCGTCTGTCAGCTGCAAAGTAAAATTAAAAAGCGGACGCAAAGGAGATGCACAAGGATGTCGAAATATCAAAAATAACAATGATAAATGTATGTATAATTATTCTGCTCAACGATTGTGTATATTATTTGAATAATGGCGTTATATTACTTATTATATTTTAATTTTGAAAAAAAAAAAAATAATTGTATTTCTTATGCACGGTGGATATCGGATGTGGAACTAATTTAAATGATAGGACTATGAAATTCCTATTTTCATATTTAGGATCAATTATTCAAATTCAAATAAGGCTTCTCCTGCTTTAAAATGAATGACTATAATTTTATATCGCATATTGAAGTTCAATTTAAACATTAATCGAGTATTGGAAGCATCTGGCAGCCCTGTCGAAGCAATGCGGTGGCGTGGGGCTGCGAGGTCGTCGACCGGGCCGCCTGCTCGCCGCCGCTCAGAAATATCGCAAGTCCCGCTTCGCTTAATCCCGAGCATCTATACTAACCTTTATAAATGCCCATAATAATTTTAATACCAAAGGTAATTTTAATATGAGCTACCTACAGAACTACCATTTTTAATGTAGAAATTATTCAAAATTAATATGGAATAACGCTTCAAATATTGCAAAGAAATTAAAAGGCAAAATCACCAATACATAGGTAATTTAAGTAATTATGTTTCAATTCATAAATAAAACTCCAAGTAACTAACATCATTTAGGTTAATAAAACTACGTTTTAACGGTTTTAAGCGCGGTAATTTATTTGATTTTGGTATATCCGACGTTTCGGCCGCTTTTCAGTGGCCGTGGTCACGGAAGACAAAGATGACATTACACTACATGTTGTCTATTATTCCAAAAGCATCTAGGTCAATTTGCTTAACATTTGACATGGGTTGTAAATATTCTATAATACCGCTACACAATACTGTAGTGAAATTGCAAGACTTAGGGGTGTCCACCAAAAATGTCAGTGAGGGATGTAAAAGTCTAGGCAATTAGACTAAGATACTGTTAAACAGGTTATCAAAAATGATAAAGATTTTTCATAGACATTTTTTACCTAAGTCAATATATATACCTATGTATATCAAAATGTTGAGATACGTACCTAGGTAAAAGCGTGAAAAGTGTTTTTCTGTTTGTTGAATTATTACGCGGAAAAGCTTGAGAAAACTCAAGTCAGTGGAGCTAAAAATATTGGTTTAAAAGTGCGCGTTTGCTAAATGAAAGATTGACACCTCTGTGGAGGGCTCGGTTAAGTCAATGTTAGACGGTTCATTTCTGTCTTTCAATTTGGTTGCGAAGAACAAAGTTATCCGTATAAACATAAACTTGAATTAGTCATTGTCGTTGAATACCGTCGTTTTCACTCTATATTACTTTATCCCTTGCAACCAAATTGAATCAATTTAGTTTATCCATCTGATACTAGCTTATGTTTTATAATTATAAATTAAGAAGAAGAAGGTGCGTGCTATAATACAAAGTCCAAGTTTACCTAGGCAAAGTCATAGCCAAAACTATAGCAGCAAATATAGCTATACCTACGTACTACATATTTTATTTTCATGGTTCCGCTGTAATGAAATGAAAATTGTAATGCGGAACTAATTGATATGAATTCTTCCCTTGAAGTCAAAATTAATCCAGGTTATTATTTATTAAGTACATAAAAAGCCTTTTGATATAGGGCACTGGGCTTTTAACGTAATAATGCCCAATTAATAAGCTTTATTAAGGTTAAAATATGCCTTGGTAATATAACGTAGATAATGTTTTAGTTTTATATTTTCAATGGGCACCACATTTCCGTAACGCTGCGTGTGATAAATTATACTCATACATAAAAAGAAATGTTTTCTTCAGTTAATTAATGTCCAGCGAATTAGTTACCTGAATAAAATTAGCTTGATTTTTTTTTGAGCTAACACGTTTCGTAGATGCTACGGCGTAGTACTCGTAGCTATGCAGCTATCTAATTAAGAAAAAACTACATCCAGATTTGTTACTAAATTATAAGTAAAGAAATATTATAGGTATAGAATGAGAATTTACGGTCTCGCTTTTGTGTTATTGAGTTGGGTCGAAGGCCGACTCAACAATGCGTCATTGGGCTCTATAGTCATAGTAAGCAAGCCGCACGTATCGATGCCGTTCAAATTAAGACGTTTCGCAAACCACAAGCATTGCTGAACCGGACTCGGTTGTTCGTTATATTTACATAGCTACTAGACTATAAATAAATACCGGCCCTCGCACTCACACGTGCACAATATGACGTTGTTTTAACTTTATTTTATTTTTAAACGCGCGAGCGGTCGAGCGCGCGCGGCCTGTAATTTCGCGGTGCTCGCGGCGCGCAGGCGCTTACGCACGCCGGACAAAGATGGCGACCCAATCCTATTATCGAGTTTGAATTTAAATTTCGAAAAGTCGAGTGTAATACCGCATCGATAACTGAGGCAATTTCACAATTTTCCATGGGAAATCATTATCACGCCGCGGCCGCGATCACACATTTATTACAACTGCCCTCTTATCGGTCGTGCTAGAACATTGAATTTTGCAGTGTACATGAATATTACATGTTTCTAATTCTACATTGTTATTATGACTCTGAGTCATGTGCCAGAAGAATTAAGAGATTTATGGATTACTAGTGAGTAGTTTTTATAACGTTTCAAAGGATTGTAAACTTGTTATAAACATCTTTAAAACCCCGTTACCTACATTGTTTTAATACTAATTAGTAATGTAACATTTTTGCACGAAATGAGGAAAAACAACATTTCCAACAGATCGACATGATCTGTTGGAAATTATTATTATCTGTTTAGTTGTATTTTAGTAATTTCATATCAACCTTTCTTTCGTTCTTTTCTTTTATTCTTTTTTTTTGGAGTGAACTCCTTGTTACATAAATCAAATTAAAAGAAAGAAAACTCTATCTAAAGACATGTGATATAATTTATATTTTAAATATCACTAGGAACTAGTATCACTAGGAATATATTTTTTAATTATTATTATGTGTTTCATTATCTTTCTCCATAATTCTAGCAATCGGCAAATGATAATCACTAAATCATATATTTTACTTACTGGAGAAGATTTTTGGAATACGGCTATGACCACATTTCATCAGGTGGTTTCTGTCTGCCAACGAAAATTGCTTTTCTCTTTAGATTTAGATGTATGATTTATGTTACTAAAAGACGTATAGGGCTAGTTATTGCATAGTATGAAGTATGGACAGTCTAAGTACCTATAAATTTATTATACCGTTTTATTACTGAAGATATTTTGGCCTGAAAGAGATCACATTAATCGATAAGACTGCTTATTCTATAAGACTAGGTTACTATTATTTATACAACCTAATAGTAACCTAGTTTTTAAAAAACTAATTTTATTTTTTATTATTAAAATATATTATTTTTTTATTTACTCAATCATTCATATTTTTTAAATTAATATGCTTTTATATTTTAAGCTGGAGTTGAGTATAAAATATATCTGTTTCTTATAATTGTTTAAGTTACTCATATTCTAGCTAGGTGCCTATTTATTCTCCGTTTATTGGCATTTTCAAGATCGCGTGAATAATGAAAATAATATATAATATAGGATAGGTTGGTAAAAATAATTTTCTGAACCAGTTTCTATTATTATGACCCGTAAAATAAGTATAGCCAAATATTTTCATTAGATACTTTCACACAAAAGGTACCCATAGATATTTACCTAAAATAAATAGATGCCTTCATCTACCTTAAACCAATTCTAAAGAAATAATAACAGTTAATAATCCATACTATATACTGTCTTGATCAGGTTTTGATAGAGCATTGGTTACATATTTGTAGCAACGAATACTTAACACTACTAGACAAAATATGAGAAATTCTAATAAATTATTTTATTAGAATCACGGTAACTGTCGATGTTGCCTTAGGTCTACCTTTACTTGAAAACCAACGTCAGGCACTTGTGTCTTGCATTTGTTGAACTGCACTCATTTGGTACCATCGCCAGAAATTGTTTTGTCACGTATTTAATTTTTTTGTTGCACAGCTAGCAGACAAGCCCAGCTCGTGGAAAGTCGTCACCGTCGCATATAGATGTTTGCAACACTAAGGGCAAAAAAAACGCGTTGCCAGCCTTTAGAATGCGTTAAGAGAATGAGATAGAAGGATCAGACAGGAGGAATGGAATATGCCGGAGAGGAGGGACGCGCGCCCCCTCTCACCTCGCGGTGAGGTAGAGGAGCCGGAGAGACCCAGATCTCCGGCTACCAAATGAGGCCAGCCCGCAAAGGGGCCGGCCGCCGTCCGTCCGGGTTGGTGGTGAATGCGCGAGCGAGCCTACGGTCCGGACAAAGGACACTCGGGATCGGACAGGGGTTTTAGTGGGTATCCCTAACCGTGGCGTGGCAATAGTTCTTCACATCTCAACGTGAGGTGCTAGTGCCACCCCGACCTGGCGAATCCCACACACGGGCCGTGACTTTTCCCCCTCGCGTGGCCTACGGTCCTCAAACGGATTTCCCCTGTATAAAAAAAGGAGGAATGGCATATGGAATTGGAATAGGAGGTCGTGATAGGGATGGTTGGATAGGGAAGGGGGAAATAGGCCATTGGAAGTCTCAACTTACCGCACGAAAAACGATTAGCTCAAGGCGTGTCACGCCAATATTTTATGAGAGCGTGGTATCACACCAAGTAAGAGCTGTGTGCAAGATAATGATTCTAGCATGGCTCTACCACATAAAAAATAATGTTTTACTTTTGCTAATATAAAATATATGCCTTTCAATGTGTTCTTACCAAATAAAGGATTTTCTTTCTTCCTATAAGTCAGTCAGTCTTGTCGTAAGTTTTATATCTGTGTAGTTACCTACTCATTTACAGAAAATTTTGATGCAATGTTACATTTTGATAATTTCTTATCGTTGAAACGCAAATTCTTTTCAATATGCATTTTACTAAAACATGTCCTTGTTCGTCTTTTTAAAGCATTGCCAAAGCATATTTGTCTTTCGCGTGGTCCTTTTAACTTAGAACTAAACATTGCGCTATAATTATAATTTATAGGTATATTTAAGACGCACTTTTAGTTAGTCCCATGTTCTACTATTCTACCACAAGTCCGGTAAATTAAAGGCACAAAAAGTGAAAAAAAACTTCTGTTTAATCGTAAAAAAACCATATATATAATATTTAATAAAAGATGCGTAAATCTTAATTAAACACAAGAAAAAACAACAATTGGATTTTCTTATTTTATGAAGTACGAACAATGCTGCGTTAAATTAATTTGTAAATTTTATGAGTTAACACATTTTAAGTGTTAAATTATGTTAATGTGGCTATGAACTTTGTTTGAATCAAACTTCCTGGTTTCATGCGAATTTCATTATTTCAAATAAGTTTTCAAAAGCTAAAGTGAATATATTGGCAATGATAAATTGATCGATGTACCGATAACTAAATATGCGTGTAGAATAACAAAACAAGTAGGTACTCATATTACAGCATTGTGGTGTCAGTCGACCGCGACGTACCATGATCAAACACCAGAAGTGTTAAAGAGAGGTTAGGTAAAAAGGATCTCAAATCAACGTACACGTATGAAGAAATTAATAAAAGTAGATGAAGCGAAAGTTGTTTGTCAATATCGTCGCAAGTGGAGCTCCATAATCTCTGCATACCTCCGTGGGAAACAACTGTGATGATATGCATGTATAATAAATATAGCTACCACTATATGGTTGCAACGTAAATAGTTGATTTTTAAAAATAAAATGCCTAAATGACTCGTATTTTACACACCGGCAATCTCATATCGTGACTAACGGTTATCAACCGGTACTTGCATAATTGCCCAATCGCCACGAACGATATTCGTGTCACACGTTTATTTCCATAAAATATGATACCCCAAGTACCTTCTTAAACTCAAACTCAATAACTAGTTGTTAATTAAACGACTGAGAAGTATATATCAAACGAATTAGCTGTAACTATTTATAATAAAAAGTCTGTTTGTAGTACTTTATGTAAGTATTTTTCGTTGAAATCTGTTGAGCGGTTTTAAAGCCATTTCGTAGCTTATTCGAGACAAAAATTCAGACAAGCAAACATTTAATAACTGCGATTTATGATTAGACATTGTATAAATATAAGACTTTAAATATGATTGTAAAAAATATTTTAATTAGGTACTGTTTAATAGAGGAGTGTGGAAGGAAAAGACATATTGTGCCGACGCCAAATAAGGTAAAAGAAAAGAGAGAAAAAATTTATCTATTGGAATAGACACAATTTGAATTAGGGAATCATAATTACCTACGCTTATGAAAATTCTGAAAGGCTAAAATACCTTGTAAGAATTATCGTAGTTATTTTTATGAAAAAAGAAACATAGTTGATTTCTTATTCAACTACCTTAATGCTTTAATTAAGATGGAGGTCAGGATAATAATATTATTATAGAAAATTCGACAAATTATCGTTCTAATCGCGTCGTTGTTTAAACTCTATGTGCAGGAATCTTAAAGTAGGTGTTATTCGTCTTTAGAATGGCAAATTTTTATCGTGAGCCCGTTATCTCGTTGCTGATCATAAATCTGTTTTCGAATCGTGAGTCGCCATGACCGGCACGGCGCGACTGCAGCACACATATCACGAAACGCTCTCAACCGATAAAGGACCGTTCTACATACACAATAAAGTAAATTTTACGATATGCGGTGACCTTTATTTAGAACATTCGGAATCCAGTAGGGTTTATTTTCGCATTGTACCTAAGTATTTACCAATGCACGTAAAATACTAGCCGAAGTTCTCAAAATGCCAGACTTATTTACGGTATGGAAGCTTCGATAGCAGAGGTCGTAGTCTGTAAGCCCCGACTATAATAGCTGCAGTTACATAAATTGATAGTTTTATACCTATAGTACCTAAGTGCAATTTAAATAAATGTCTATCTAATCCTTAATCATAATTGATGTTACTAAGACGTAATTTAATATGAGAATTGCTTTTCTTTTGTATCTTTTAATAGCCTGCGATATAAACTTATTATCAATAATTTCTATGCTATTTTAATGTCCATATAATAAATAGATGCTTTATATTAGGATTTTTTGAGTCAAATTAAACGCAAACTACGGATAAATACAGAAAAATAGATTCAATCTATTAGAAATCGAACCCAAAGCTTTTGCGGTCTCATTATGTAATTATATATGTAATAAATATCTAATTGTCTATCATTTGAAAGTTTATTCGATAAGTAATATAGACAAAGATATAGTAGGTACGTCTGTCATAGATCTCTGTGGTAGATACGCATTATGAGTATTTATTATCCACATCAATAGCCATTTATTACTTTCTCAGCAAGAGACAATTACTTATATTGATTTACTCTCAAATGCGTTTGTAAGTGTGAAATTACAGTAACTATGGTTCGTAGATATATGAAGCTATTTATTGTGATAGACGGATTAACGAAATAATACAAGCTTTCGATAATATGGATAACTATTCGATGCTTTTTACTCTAGAAAATTGAATATTTTCCACGAGTCGTGTGACCCTAACATTTTTTTATTGCATGAGTTTAGTAGACAGGCAAATGGCCCACCTGATGAAAAACGATTACCGTCGTCTATGGACATTAGCAATGCCAATGGTGCTACCAATGCGCTGGTGCTCTCTTAAGGGAGATTGGAACCTGGCCACTAATGCCGTAACACATATCAAAGTTGATATGGCGCCATATTCTAACCCAGGGGTGGTCGCCATCCAGACGGGATCCAAGTACCTCTCTGTGAGTTGTTTTGTCTCCTCTTATAACAGGCAGTCCGTTCACGCAGGAAGAAAATTGTGTCTTTCTCCGTTCCTACACGGATAAAACCTTATGTCAAACGTGAAAATGTTTTGTGATAGAAGGTAGGTAGGTATAATTTAATGCCACCATATTCCATTCACTACTGTAATTACTTTAATGCCAACAGAGATATAGATATACATAAATAATATTATTTTATGACTACTAAAACTGAAAAGTCACATCTGAAAAAATGATTCCTCATTTTTCTAATATAAAACCGCGTCGTTAATCCACAGAAGTTTTCATTTGCGATTTATTGGACGTCCAAAACCGACCTATAAAAAATTGTGCCCGCACACACACAAAATGTTTGATTTATTATACCAACTAGAGATATGTAGTGCAATTAGAGACGGGCTGCGGGCCACGGAGGGTTTGATTTATGTTGATTCACAGTAATCATGGCCGAGACAGCCTGTGATCCGTCCGAGTAATTCTGTTTTATGACAGTCCCCCAGATGTATAAATGCGTGCGGTTTTGACGCCATCTTTGATTGAGTTAGCTATGTTGTGGTTGCTTCAGTGACTTTTTCACGAAGGTCATACCCGTAGATCAGACATTATTTATCATCTAATACCTATCAATTATGTTCATTCCTAGAAGCAGAGTCTGGTAGGGAAGTGTGACTTACTTGTGTATATTTGCTTGACAAGAACATACATTATTTAAAAAATGAGATGGGTTTGAAAATCGCTTCTCATATCTATAATATGAAAACCAGTTAACTAACTAGACATTTTTCAAAAAATAAACTAAACTAAATTTTTAACTAAACTATCTTAAAAATTAATCTACACTATATTTAAAAAAATACAAATTGTAGTCCAAGTCGCTGTCAGTGGGTAGCGTTCCCAAAATTCTGGCAGCATTCCCACGTTGTATGGCAAAGTTTGTACGTTGCCCTAAATATAGGCAAGCGCTTTGGTCACGCGAGACTTCTTTCAATCCCCTTGAAAGGTCTCGATAAAGTATTCAAAATTTCAGGAGTCGTCAGCTGAAGCGAATGCTCTATTATTATTAACAAATATAAAAAATGTTTACATATATTTATTGCTAAGAGTTTTCCGAGTGGCTTTGTAAAAATAAAATAATAATGTAGATAGACTTCGTTTCTATTTTCCAAAGGATGTCTTGTTGTTTCTAGGATTTAAATATATTGCAACTTTCAATGTTTTATTCTATGTTCCTATGTAAACACTAAAGTAGGTATTTACCTACAGGTGAATCCACTAATGTTTATAATGGCCTTCAAAAAGGAATAAAGTCCAAAGAAATTGTTATATATTTTTACTATTATCAATTTGCAAATATGAATTAACAATTCTATACAAAATATAAGGTAATTAATTCAAGTGAAGGCAATGTATTGTAACCTACTTATTATTCACTAGCATACTTGCATTGTAAATGTGTATTTATACATATTTTATTTACTTACGTTTATTTTCTACAACATGTTTGATATATTTTTTATACGTATGCATACCTATTTTACTTACCTACCAGATTCAATAGTTTTGACTGGGACATGACACATCTGAAAAGCTATAAATAAGATACTAAAAGTTACACTTACTTGCACATAAAATATGTGAGGTAGGCTACATGGGCGGAGGCTATGTCGGCTTCCTGAGCTGTCGACGCCGAGGCGCGTTGTCGATAAACAAATCGTCAAATACACTCAAATGAACCCCACTATCATGCCACTAAAAGCTTAACTATCCTGGAACACGAAGGTACCTCTATATAAATCACGGTAACTGTTAACGTACTTATCGAAGTATGTACAACACGATCGCTCTTTATGAGAGCTTTTCACGCCCATTCGAAGCCTGCACTGAAATAGCTTGGCATCTAAATTATCGAACATCACGCAATATACCACTTCGAACGAATGCCAAATTGTTACTCGAGACATTTGAATAAAACTCCACAGGGTCTACTAAAACGAAAGTAACATTTACCGCAAAGCCCAAAATATTGTAACAAGAAAGTGATTTGGAAATTATGTAAATTACACCCTTTTTCTAACTAGCCCAAGTTGGGTGATGCATTATAATAATAATTACTTGTTGATTTTTTTTTGGAGTGGACTTGTATTGTATTATTCGGAAACCTTTTTCTCAATAAACTGGTTTAGCAATTTGCCTAATGCGTATCGATATAATTTATGTAAAGGTTATGCAAGTTTTGGGCATTGTTAGGCTGCATTTATACTTTCGGTTTCAGCGTACTCATTTGCATAACAGGGTGGTCATAATGCTCGGACACCCTTTTGCGCACAATCCTTTTCGTTTCACTTTTAAAATGTTTCATTGTTGACATTTTGAACGAGTAATAAATAAATCAGACGAAAATTTATACGGTCTGGTGCGTGTGGTGTGTTGCAACAATGAAAGCAAGACTACATGAGAACATTGAGCATTCCCTCCATATACCAAATTCTTCCATGCTATAGGTTATATAAATGCATACTACGAGTGGATATATAAATGTTTATTGTATACGGATTCGAAATAATAAAAACTGTAGAAAATCTTGATGATCATAATTTTGTGAATTTTATTTGAGTGTGATTGCTTACAAAAATGAGATAAAGAAATTACTATTTATTTTTATTACTTATCACACAAACCACAGTAAATTACAGTAAGTATATGTAGAAACAGGTAAGTGTAGAGGGTATCCGGTGCCTAAATTGTTGAGTGAAATTATAAATGATAATAATAATATGGACTGACTTTATAATATTTATTTTAAAAGATACAAAATTAAATATAAGAACATGACTGACCGACATGACATACAAAGACCAAAAAGAAAGAACATAAACATAGACAAACTTATAAACTAGTGATGTGAATACACCACATAAATATAGATTCGGACTCTCTTTTGCTTATTATATTATACCACCATAATTTAGGGAAAGGGTTTATTGTATAGGGCGTCTTGTTATATCCGCATTAGAAGAACATTCTAAAATTTCTTCGAGGTCGACAACGACCACTTTTCATTGTCCTTTCTTTTTTCCGGTTCATCTGTCTGTTTGACTACCTCAGGCAATATAGTAAAAGGTACTTTATTTAAAACGCTCTACACTTAATAAATTAATAACAGTTAATGGTAGAAAGCTGTATTATAATCATGACGATCAAATTACAAATAATATCTGTAATAAAAAATAATAAGTAGTTGTATCTATCTGTTACCTTAAGATGTAAATGCAAGAAAGCTCAATTATAAGTTAATTATAAGGAAATTAACAAATATTACTTTTATACAATTATTAACTACTAGCTGTGCCCGTGGTTTCAGCCGCGTGCATTTTGGATAATTCTTACTATATCTCTATAAATTACTAGCTGACCCGGCGAACTTCATACCGCCATATTTTCTGAATTCCTAAAAGACTTTGTTTCATGACACAAAAACAAAATCACCAAAATCGCTCCCGGTGATTAGGAGGATTCTAGAACCCGATCTCAGCACCACCTACCGGTTCTTATTGCAATTCTAATCTATCCGGGAAACCACTCAATAATAAAATAAAAAGTACCTATGACGCATTTTATTATACAAAATGTGCTATCGATCGGTGAAAAAATCGCAATTGGAATTCTATTTTTTTTTCATTCTGGTAATTTCAAATAATTTCCAGGAAAAATCCCATAAGATTCCCAAGATAAAAGTAGCGCAAATTTTAAGTCTAAGAATTTGCCGTCGATCAGCGAAAACCGCATAAAGATCGGATTCGTAGTTTTTACGTGAAAACCGAACAAACAGATAAACACACAAGAAATCTAAAAATGCATTGTTTTCCATCGTTTATATAGTGTATTTCAATTGTTTTTTTTAATAGCTTCAATGTTTTTTTTTAAATTGGAGGAGTTTGGCTGACAGGCAGACGGCCCACTTGACGGAAAGCGGTTACCATCGCCTATGGAAATTTGCAACACCTAAGGTGCTACCAATGCACTGCTGTTCTCTTAAGGGAGACTGGAACCTGGTCAGTAATGCCGGAACACTACTCGATGTTGTTATGGCGGCATACTCTAGACCAGGGGTGGTAGCCACCCAGTCGGGCAAATGCTCTACCACCTTATAGTTGTGGGTTGTTTATTCTTTCTCCTTTCCTGCACGGATAAAAATGTACAGACACGGTATGTTTAGAATTTTATAATATTATAGATAGATTTTACTTGGACAGTTATTGTTTTAGACAATAGCATTGACTGTTGAATTGAATTGTTTTGGACTTTATTATATTTAAAACTGTGAACGTTTAGCACCACTACGAAACAATTTATTGTGCAATGTAAATATTTATATTTATTAAACGTTTAAGATTTTTTTTATCTAAACATTTCTTGTACATTGACTATCGGTAGTTATTCTATACTTTATGTTCATTTTAAACTAGATATCAACGGGTTTGAAAACATTAAAACAGCACAACAAAAAAATCTTTGCTCTCTAACGAGGGGAAGTCCGCCTGACACTATTCACCGCGGGGGAATCGCAGAGGAACTACTATGGGGTCTCGTGGGATTCGTCAGGTAAGGGGGGTTAGCGGTGACTGACCAA
Source organism: Dendrolimus pini (assembly GCA_949752895.1). Classification (NCBI taxonomy): domain Eukaryota; kingdom Metazoa; phylum Arthropoda; class Insecta; order Lepidoptera; family Lasiocampidae; genus Dendrolimus; species Dendrolimus pini. The sequence goes on from OX457133.1 coordinate 13,671,971, forward strand.
CCTGGGGATACCCACTAATGGCCGGTTCCTAAATTTTACAGTTATCATCAGTTAAATTTTGACATTAGGTACTTGTATGCTTATGTCAGATTTTAACCAATAGTAAGGCAAACGAACGTTCGATATTCAAATTCAAATGTTTTTATTCAAAATAAGTTCCACTGGAGAACACTTTTTGAAGGTCATACATATATGTTAAAATTCAATGTTACTTCCTAGTCTATGTACACTGCTTCGCAACGTGTTATTGCTGTTAAGGAGAAGAAGCGACAAGAAACTCCCCAGCAACACGTCTAGCCAAAAATTGTTTTTCTTTATATTTGTTGTTCTATTTATATTTAAGTTCTTTTTTTAATAATTATAGGAACGGCCCATATAAATCCGTGTTCCTCCTACCTTCGCCTTGTGCCAGGACTACGAAAAGTAAGGCCCAATTCTTACCCTATTTCAAGCTACCACAAAAATCTATAAGTATATTCTCTGCTTTGTTATGTTTATGGCGGCTATGAATATGTTTAAGACCTCATATATCTGTTTAGTCGTCACTTTGTTAAGCGTATGTATTATGTTAATATTCGTAGCTAATTTGTTTTTAATTAAACAGTAATCATAAACTGAATAAGTGGTAATTGATGGTGAATGGTTGAAATAAATGCCAATAACACACGTCATTATGGCGTGTAATATCGTTTTACAACTTTGAGGCAATAAATAAATCGACTGCCGCTTGTGCATTTTATTACGATTTAAAAGTCGATGACTGTTTGAAACGAATAATTGATTAATGTCGGTTATTAATGTAAATTTGTTATTGTGTAAAGTAATAGTACTTATTACAAATAATAAAATTTATTTTACGGCAATTTCAAAACGTGAATGTAAAAAGTGGACTTTGTCATCAGTATTCTTCGACGACGTCACTTATGTGTGACGTGTCGGTGAGGGGGCTTCGAGCGGGGGCTCTTTACCCCGGCTGCAGCTCGGAGGGCCACTACCCTCCGGTATCGTTGTGTGAGAGCCGCCGTGGTGTCGGCGGCTCGCGCGGGCCAACCCGCGACTGCGATGGCCTTCACGGCTTTGCGTTGGCTACATCTGCGGCGTTTGTTGGCCTCTCATGACTTTCGATGGCCTTCCCGGGCTTTAGTTGGCCATCGTTGGCATCTGGTGGCCTATCTGTGGCATTAGGGGCATAAATCGCGACCTCTTACATCACCCTAATCCCGGCGGATGAGGTCACGTGGGGTCGATAGCCAGATTTTGTTATGACGTATGTCTGGGGGTCGCGCATGTAGCGGGGCGATCCCGTGGACTTTGTGTTATTCGTATGCTGTTACTAGGATTCAATAAAGTATTTTCTTTCTGAATGTTATATTTCGTACTATATTAGATAAGTATTCTCCTCTGGTTTTTCAGCGTGAGTTTAAAATTCATATCTCTCGGTGTGCCTGTCCTAGAATATTTTAACATATATACTGTATAACCCGATTTCAATCGCCCTACCTTTATGAAGTCCCAAGACATTCAGTCATTATTTTAATATCTAAATGCTAATGCTAAATTAATGCATTGGCATTTCGCGTTTACTTCAGCGTAATGTAGAGTGGCTAGAAACTTGCCACATTACTGGGTGTCGATATTATTACTCTTAGCTTTCACACATTTATCGCATGCAATAACAACGGTTGTTTTCTGGACTACCCTCATCATAATTTCACTCCTACTACTGGTACCTACCTACCTATATTTAAAAAAGGAATTCAATTGTCAATTGAGAATAATGGAGCACGCTCTGTGTGCAGCAGAAACCTTCTATTTTAGTCAACTATATCTATACATATTAATAAAATTGGAGTGTCTGTTTGTAATATTGAAATAACCGCTCTTTACTATATGCATATGAATATATATACGGTAGGTACACATACCAAAATAACACTTTACAATTTTTGTTTGTCTGTCTGTTTGTTACTGTTTGACTAATTTTGACGGGACTTTTATTGACAGGTAGCTGATGTAATAAGGAGTAACTTAGGCTACTTTTATTTTAGAAAAAATGTTTTATTTTGGAATTATGACGATTTTCAATCAATACTTGGGATAATATTAATAACTCTATTGTATTCATTCGAATTGGTGGTATCTGTCTGTCACCAATTGATAAACCATAATATCAAAAAAGGAAGCATTTACTAGTATCACACTCAGTCGTTAATGACTGAAGCTTTCTACAAATGTTTTAGTCTTGTAACCGTTTAACACGTGTTAATAACTAATAAAAAGTTTTAATGGTACATAAAAAGTCAAGATTTATAACGAATATGCCGCTTAAGCTATGATCGCCGCGCGTGCTTGTGTGGGACCCAACTACGTATTCGATTTGTCGGATTTCATGGCTTTACTGCTATACTCATTACCATAGCACTTTGGTATTATAATAATCTAATGCGGCAGTATTAGAGACTACCACCAAAGGCATCGCTCGGATAAGCTGTATTATTTATTACTCTCATCCTTCAGTTGGGAGTGTAATATAATAATAATTTTGTTTACGTAGTAGACATGGTAGAGGTATGTTGAATAATTATCTTGAATATAGTTTTTAGTGCCAGCTAGTTTGGTGATATACCACGCTCTCACAGAATACCGGCGTTAAAAGGTCAGGCTTGAGCTGATGGTATTTACAAACGATGAGTGAGATTTTCGATTTTCTCATCCTCTATCATATCCCTCTCATAATATCCCCTCTATTTACCCTAAAGGCTAGCAATGCGTTGGCTTCGTTCTCGGCATTACTGACGTCTGTATGCGATGGTAACTATTCTTTATTAGGTGAGTCGGCTGCCTGTTTCCCAGTTTCTACTACTACCCACATTGTATAGGTAGGTAGTTCCAAACTAAGCATATTTCTACTCCTGTTTTATTTGCATATTTACAACGGTCAGCTCTAAAGCCAATCATAGACACCTACACTAGAGTAAATAAAAGAAAGTTCGTTTATATTAAAATACGCAGCCGGAAATATAATCCTGTACCTCTGCCTTCCAGTAGACTAGGCGCATCGACGCTTTTATCACTAGTCCAAAGAGGCCAATTAGGTTTTACTCTTGATTTCATAGTTAAATTTTATGAAAAAATTGTTACATAAACTTAGAAAGTCTTGCGAAAAAACGTTTTTATGTATGAGAGACTAGACAGTTGTAGTAGTTATAGTTATAATGATAAATAATCATATTTTGAAAATATGATTATTTATCACTAAAAATAGGTACGTTCCAATTTCAAATTTTCCCTCCACATTGATTGCGAGCTAATTTAACTTATCGTATCTCATTGAAAAATAGAAGCCTTCACGAGATTCTATACGTGCATCTTCGCGTGAGGAGGATAGTTTCACGCTGGGTGCCGCACAAGCTCATCGATGCTTAGAAGCAGGCCCGGATGGAATGGTGCAGCATCATTACACCCGGTCCAAATTTGTTTATCATATCACAGGATATGATAAACAAATTTGAAGCAGGCTAGTCTCGGCGTGATTACGTCATCATTACAGGTGATGAGTTCTGGATTTATCAATACGATCCTGAAACGAAGCCCCAGTCATCGATTTCGGTGTTTCAAAACGAATCAACGCCTACCAAATTGAAGCGATCTAGAAGCGTGGGGAAGATTTTGATAGCAAGTTTTTTAAATTTGACTGGCTCCTTGGTGTCGATTCCTTTACGGAACCAAAGAAGCATCAACGCAAATGGTATACTACCAAATGCTTAGCAGAAGTTTTCTCTGTCGTGAGCAACATGCGACCAAACACAGGGCTCCATGGTCTACTGCTAAACTACAACAACGCGTCCGCTCATTCCGCGCTCAAAACTAAACTAACTAGACTGCACGCCGGTCAAACTCCTGGGTCACCCTCCTTACAGCACTGACGTAGCACCGTGTGATTTCTTCTTATTTTCGAAAATAAAAAAAATCAACTCAAAGGAATACAATTTTCGTCCCCGGAAGACGCGCTGTCAGTCTTCGAGCAAGCTGTAAACGAGGTGTCTGCGGAGGACTAGAAAGTGTTTTGAAAACTGGTTCAGACTGGTTCATGAAACTTTGTATAGACGCTGGTGGAGAGTACTTTGAAAAGATTCAATAACCAAAAAATTACCTATAGAAAAAATATTTTTATTTTCGCTTAACTTTCGGAGAGTCCCAGATCAAAAAAAAGAATGTATTTTGTGAAACTAAAAATCTGGACCAAAAAGATTATATTAGAACGGAATAACGCTGGCTGAAATAGAGCTGACAGGATCAAATTAAGATAACAAGTTCAATTTTTAAAATTTAATACAACCTTATATCCGTGACACCGTTTGTATCATATAAATATTCAAGTCCTTGAATATTTCCTAGATGATTTGCATGAAGATTTTGACTGCGTATTTTTTTACGTTTACATCTATCCAATCTTGAAACATTGTGGTAGTTTAATTAATTCTTCTAATTCAAATCGGCTTAACACACAGTTTTAACGTAAATTTTGCATTGACACATAATATATGACAATAACTACATAGGATACTCATGAGTATCTATCCGTGCAGGAACGGAGAAGGAATGCCATTTCCTGCGGCCGGGCAGCCTGTCGTAAGAGGCGACAAAACAACCCACAGCCAGGTGATAGGGCATTTTTTTAGGGCAGACATTAGGGCAGACAGAAAAGGTATTGAACTTTTTGAATGGATACATTCGTTGGATCTCGTCATACTCAATGACGGTAAAAAACCAACCTGCGTACGACCAAATGGTGTATCCTTTATAGATATAACGTTAGCTAATGAAAACCTAATAACAGAGAATCCACAGTGGGCTGTTTTAGATGACGAAATAGCATTAAGTGACCATAACCCCATTCTGACAAAGGTACCTATCAAACAAGGACTGAAAAAAAGACTATACAAATATGGCAAAACAAATATGACTGACTTCGATCAAATCTTCAAAAGTTACACAGAAAATAAAGAAATAAATAGAAATGCATGTGAACAAAGCTTTCCAAAGCTTACAAAGGAAGCACGCCCAAAGTAAGGTGCGACGAAAATTATAACTTACCCTACTGGTGGACAGAAGATATACAACAAAAAGTTAAAGAAGTTAGAAAGAAAAGAAGAATATTCCAAAGATGTAGAGTGTTTATTATCCTAAACGAGGAAATCTAAAGGAAAACTACAAAGCAAGTAAGAAGGACCTTAAAAAAGCAATAGGTAAATCTAAAAGACGGACTTGGGATGAATTACGGAGTAAACTAGAAAATGATATCTTTGGTGACGCGTATAAAATATTTACAAGTCAACTGCAACTGCCTAACCCGAATGTATGTCTTACCTCCGATGAAAAATTTCGAATAGCTAAGGAACTCTTTATACATGACAAAGATGAGCATTTAGAAAAAAATATTGCAAATACTGTTGAAGATGAAATAAACTTTACCGAAGAAGAAATACTATTAGCGGCACAAAGCATTAAAGCCAATAAAGCTCCAGGCCCAGATTCTCTCCCACCTGAAGTCATAAAAGCAGCCATAAACAAGAACGTGACCTATTTTAAAAAACTGTTTAATGGACTTATTAAAACTGGTACCTTTCCAGAAACATGTAAGAATGCGAAGTTAGTCCTTATCGACAAACCCAAGAAAATTCCAAATGAAGAAACAAAATATAGACCAATTTGCCTCATAAATGTCATTGCAAAAGTATATGAACGCTTGATAAACGAACATCTTAACAAAGAAATTTCTACAAAAGGAAGTTTACATGCAAACCAATACGGCTTTAGAAAAGGCAAAACAACAGTAGATGCTATAGCAAAAGTAGTAGAAATAGCAAAAGGGGCAAAAAGCAATAATTTATGGAATGCTCTCATATTAGTAGATGTCCGAAATGCTTTTAATACAGCGTGCTGGTCTATCATAGTTTCAAAACTAAGGGGTAAAAATATCAACAGTCACCTACTAAATGTGATAATTGATTATTTTAACAATAGATGTATATTGTTGGCGAAAAACAAGAAACTAGACATTGGAGGTGGGGTTCCCCAAGGTTCTGTTTTGGGACCAACTCTATGGAATATTCTTTACGACGATATAATGGCAATTGAGACTCCAGGAGAAGTGCAATTAATTTGTTATGCGGATGATCTAGCCATATCAGTCACAGCCAAAGATAGTCATGACCTTACTGTGAAAGCCAATGAAACACTCCACGGAATTAACATCTAGATGCAGCAGCACAGTCTGGAACTAGCTCCCGAAAAAACAGTAGCGATCGTTTTTAACAGAAAGCGCAATTCCAATATAAAATTCATTTGTGGTGACAGAACAGTTGAACCATCAGCGAGCGTTGTATATCTCGGTGTCACATTGGACGTGAACCTTAATTATGGTAAACATATAGACAAGGTATGTAACAAAGCCCAAAAAATAATGACTGCTCTAAAAGCTGTACTGCCAAATACGAAAGGACCTAGTGCCCAAAAACGGATAATGCTGGCAATGACCACACAGTCAATTATCTTATATACTGCCCCCATATGGAAATCAGCTATGTCTAAAGAAACACATAAAAAGAAGGCTTTAAAAACGCAAAGAATAGTGGCGTTAAGAGTGTGCTCTGCACACCGAAGCAGCTCTTGTGCTGGCTAATCTTATACCCATCAACTTGTTAGTACGAGAAAGGAGTGACCTAATGGGAGTTAAAGCACCGGAAATCAGGAAAGACGCGCGAAAACGAACTATAGATGCATGGCAGTCCGAATGGGATAACTCCAAAAATGGACGCTGGACATACACTCTAATTAAAAACCTGGATAAATGGGTAAACCGGTCACATGGGCAAGTCAACTACTGCTTGACACAGTGTCCTACGGGGCACGGTGTATTCATGACATACCTAGCCAGAATAGGAAAAAGGAACAATAGTCAATGTGTTTATTGTCCTAATGAAGTAGATGATGCACAACATACTCTTTTTTCGTGTCAAAAATGGTCCATTGAAAGGCTTGAACTAGAGAGTGAAGTGGGAGGCATTAACGCGGATAATTTTGTGGAGACTATGCTAAAAGGAAAAAATGAATGGAGGTCAATCGACAAATATATCAATAAAATAATAAGACAAAAACAAGAAGATGAGAAATAGAAAGAGACAAATGTTTATCTGCGATAGGCTAACGGCAGGGACGCAGATAAATAAGGCGTCAGGAAGGGTTTTAGTCGGTTGAAGTCCGACTCTCAGTCCATGAGGATTACCCCTGAGAAAAAAAAAGGTGATAGGGCATTTGCCCGACTGGATGGCGACCACCTGGGCTAGAGTATGCCGTCATAACAACCTTGTGTTGTGTTTCAGCATTAGTGACCAGGTTCCGGTCTCCCTTAAGAGAGCAGCTGCGCATTTGTAGCACCTTTGGTGTTGCAAATGTCTATAGGCGATGGTAACCGCTTTCCATCAAGTGGGCCGTCTACTTGTATACCGAACTCAAGCAAAAAAAGTATCTTATATAGTTATGTAAAATATTTTCAATGTACAGACACACAACTTTTAAAGTTTTAAACTTAAAAACTGATTTTCTATGTAATGACAATATTTAACAGTTTAGAACAAATATGGAGGTTACTCTATAATTCTTTTTTAGTTTTGCTTTTATTTTTATAATACATTAATTTTGTATACCTAACTAAGGAAAAATGGGTCTTCCAGAGAAATGCTGTTTCTGTTTATCGCTCAAAACTGGCGTAATCATATTTAGTGTTTTGTATTTGGTAAGACGACAATTTGGATTTGGTTATTTTATCAATTTAAAATTTATAACGAAATACTTTTTCTTTAAAGTAAGTATTTAAGGTAAGTATGTCCGAAAGATCGTAAGAAGGTAGGAAAGTACCTATATCCGGAAAATATAATCATACTTGGCTATATCAGTAGCCTAATATCGGACATAATATAAATATTAGCATATTAACAGCATAAAATATACTTACATATGAAATTGTACTATATGCGGATATAATTTTTATGGGTGTTGCGAGTATTTAGTGGATTAGATATGCATTTTACTTCATGCGCCAGGAAATAGACTTTATAGATATTCTTTACCTATACCATTTGAACCCTGCTAGATATTGAAATGAAAATAGGTACTTACAAAACTACTTCTGTACTACTACAAAATTTCAAGTTTTGTTTTAATACTTAAAATGTGCAGTGAATCTATTGAACTGTTTCAGACCCTATTTGAGACCACTTTCTTCACCATTTTACAGTCATTTAGAGTCGGCACATTAATACCTATGTCTTTTCTGTCCATACTCTTTGCTGATTTATAATTAGCTATCATATCAAATAGCATGTTTTCCTTAAATATTGTTTTTTAAATCGCCTATAAACAATTTAACTAATTAACTAGTAGATATTTGTAGTCTATGTAAAGGTGACGGCGATTATTGAGCCCAAAAACTGAATGAGTTGAAACATATCTTAAAAGAAGCGTTATATTTTTACAAACATAATAAATACAAATCTTAAAATATTACTCATATTTTTACAATCTGGACCCAAGAATGTATGAAAGCGTATCCTCTTCTGTAGGTTTATATTTAGGTGTATTTTTTTAAATTTCAGTACAATTTTGTGTCGGCGTTCTTCTTGTTATTTACATCACCTTCTTGTGACAAGACAAAGACTATTCAAAATATGAATTATGTCGCCGGCGTGTTGGCCTTAATTATAGGTATCCTTGCTGTGATCCTCTTGCTGGCTGTAATATTTGTTAGTATTGTAAAATTTTATATAATTAGATATAGATTAAATATAGCTATAATAAATATTATATTATACCAGCTTCCATGATTTTGGAGACATTTATGTTTTTATTATTTCTGGATGAAGTAAAAACGTAATTATAACGCTGAATTTTTTAATTTTTTTTTTTACCCCAAACCTGAGTAATTAAGGATTCTTCATACAAACTTTCAACCTATATTTCACTCTCTCGTGGGTTGTTTTTGATAAAAGAGGTGACCGTTTCTTTCCTAGGATACTAGTCCTAGTACGATCTATTGGCGATAGTAGGTTCAGTGTTGGTAGCTTTTCACATATAAACCGCTCAACTTATTTTAATAAACTTTGCCAGGGGGATAAATTGTGTTTTGAGAAAGCACATAGGTTATATACATACCCACTGGGGTTTAAAAACTTTCTTATGGAAAATGAATAAATCTTCAAATTCAGGATAGGTATGAGATTTATATTTTGACTTTTGATTAGATATTGAGAAATATACACGCCTGCTTGGTTTTTTCAGTTAGGTATGTATTTCGTTGTAGTGGTTTGCTTCATTCAGAAAGTCAAAATTACTCAAGTAATGTATATATATAAATGTAGTCGTAGCTACCTACCAGTTAATTTTAAATATTTGAAATTGTTTTTAGGAATGGCCTTCATCAGTACTGATAATTTTCATATGCGCTATAATTGTTCAACTACTTTTTTTGACGGTACACAAACTAACCTTCATTATTCTAAACTGGGCAACAAGAAAAGAGAAAGAAAATGAAATGTGTCATACAATAATTGTGGGTAACATAGTAGCCATATTTCTAGATTGGTTCTGTAAGTATACCTTGCTTTTATATTTAGTTGACTATTATTATTATAGGTAAAGAATGAGTAGATACTGTATCTTTATTACTAATCGGAGTTCAACGGTGCCATCTACCTGGTCCAATTGTAAATCTAATCCATCCGGGCCCCTGGAATATACACTCGAATATATACAAAAGAAGACATCAAGATTGGTTTAGGGGTTTAGGCGGAATTCAGTGATAAAGAAATAAATTTAGTATTTTCTATATAAAGATAGATAGGTGAAATGTATAAGATTTTAAGAAATAAATGCCTTCGAGCTGTTAGAAAGAGATCGCTGTTTAGTTATAAGACCGACCTTTGTGCATAGTTAGATACATATAGTTATATCTACTCAAGTATGTCACTATAACTACCTTGAGTTGTGTTCCTGCATCAATTGTCAATTTCCAGTCCCCTCTTCAAAGCCGGCAGTACATTGGCAGCACCTTTGGTGTTGCAAATATCCACAGGCGATGATAACCACTTTCCATGGGGTTAGTCGTCACCTGTGAGTACTGTCTGTTGTAGTGTATAAAAAAATTAAAAATACAACTAATTGTCCAGTCGCTCCTTTCGCACAGGATTTAGCCTTTGTATTAATATTATTTGAACTCGATAAGATATAAATATTGAAAGATAGTCGAAAATTTCTATTCTACTTTTTATAATTTACGTTAAAGTCTATTCAGGTAAATTTTCATGAAGACTGAGGGATTAAAATCCCAAGAATAATCTTTTATGATTAGATATCGTATAAATTGTAGTTTAAAAAATATGGCAGTTATTTGAAATCGTAGACAGATAATTCAATTTGATATAGGTGCTAAATCTAGTCTGCTAGGGTTCGTTGTCATTTTCTGAAACAAAAAGTTCACCGTAAATCAACCTAAATAAAGTTCTCCTTCGGCGTTGAAAGCAGATACACATAATTGTAACACTATTAATCAAAATAGGTTCATTCATTCCCGGAATTTCTTCGCTTAACTTCTGGTGCATCGCAGATAACAGCGAATTTGTCACACATTTCAGCTTCACTCGCGTAATATTCAGTTCCGTATTCTGTGGATTTCAATTAATTTTTCCGGTGTAAAAATATTTATTTATATTATTTATCATTTACTTTGGAAAGTAGCCTATGTAATAGTAGCGCCTACATAAATCTATCAATGAAAAAGAATATTAGAAATCAACTCAAACTATATTCGTTGGTAATCGGTCATATTCTCCACATGGTTGAATAATGTAATATTATTGTACAATAAAAAATAGTTGCAAAAGTGGATAGATGCAGAAGCCGCGGAAGGCCACGACACACCTTCCATGATCAAATTGATCGTGTATTAGCAGAAGGTGATGTCAGGAGCCTTAAGAACGGACGAGCGTGCATGACAAGAGCTACGAATGTCAAAGAAGCAATTGAGGTGTGTAAGAATAAGCCTGTATGGCGCTCTGTTGATCGTGCCTACCCCGCAAGGGACCTGGCGTGAAGTTATGTATGTATGTAAAAAATAGTTATTAAAATAGGCAATTAACAAACGTGATCTTATTACTTCTACTGATTTCTTTTAAACAAACCTTGGGTCTAGTAGCAGTTATATGGAGCTTTTATACCACTTAAATTTTTTATCATATAAATACATTTTGGGCTTTGTCTTTGATGCTTAGCAAACATCTATTACTGAGATCTTTGGTATACCTAATGAGAAACCAAATTTAATATTGTGTCCTCACTTTCCAGATACAGCATATGTTGTTTTAATTTTATTTGCCTACATGGAAGAAATGCATTAACAATGGCAATCCTTGAAAGTATGACGAAAAGATAAAAATGACCATGGATTTATTATACCTATATCCTCCATTACTATCCCAATTTCCTCACATTATTTTTACACTATTTTCTATTATTAAAGCGAAAATTACACAAGTTAGCTATATTGGTATTTTATTTCATCAACTTAGAAATCTACAAAGTCTTACGTTAAAACATTCTGCATTGAAAAATTCAATGAATTTGTGTATTGAATATCTTATAGTAACTTGAAACGCTTCATAAGGGAGACTTGTCCTACTGTATCTGTCTATATCTTCCTGGGATCCAACTCTACTATTTCAATCGACTTGCGATGAAATTCATAGTACCTACGTTTCCAATGCAATAGTGTCAAAAAATCGTATTCCACTAAATTAATAATATCACAGTCTAACAATCTTAGCTCAACTGCGATAATATCTTCTCGATATCATCGTGGTAGAAGAATAGTAGAAACAATTTGGTAGGTATTATATTACATATTACCATAAGCAGAAATGGCGCTAGCTAAAATGAATATTGAAAAGCTTCCATAAATTTAAACATTTGTTTCGCGAGTTTTGCTTATAAATATTTATAAATATAGAGTGGCGTGCTACATGCGCGACATTGCAATTAAGTATTTACGTAAATAATTCAAATTTAAATTAGACTTTAAATACATTACGGATATTAAGGCTGGTGTGCACCGAAATTAATCCGACGGTTAACCAAAAATAATCACTGTTTTTCCATACATTTTTGGCGATTATTTTATTCATCGTTTAAATGTCGGTGCACACCAGCCTAAGCCTAAAATAATTAACTGTTGAAAGTTTAACATTTGGTTATGAAATTTGATAAGTTTTTTAAAAATGAGTATAAACATCTAAGTAAAATTGTCTGACTTAGGGCGACGTTAGGCTTTTTCTCCAAAATTATAAATATTTGGGAGATCGTTGTGTTTCTTTAAAAATATAGATCAAGCCATAATGTCTCTTTATTTATAATCAGGTTCCAGTTCTCAACGAACTTCAAAATGGACACCCCTATTATCATTCGTTTTTTTAATATAAAATATCAAAGGGGTTAATCGTGGGAGATTGGCTATGCTGCGGGTAATTAATAAAATTTTGGGTACCTACATAATGTACAATCCGCTTTATTGCCATCATCACTCTGAGCAAATTAAATATATAAGTAATGATCGGTCATGAACAATGATCAGAAAAATAAGATTAACGAGTAGTAGGTATATACCTATGTAAAAACCACTAGAAATATAATTGAATTAGATATATTTTTAAATCCTAGAAATAATAATTCAAATAAATATTGGTGATTCTAAGAACTCTATATAATTTGTAGATTTAGTTCACGTAGACGTAGACCTTTCCGATCATTGTTCATCAAGCAACTATGTACTTGTGGATCGTACGTATCTCTCAACCCAATAAGTACGTACTTACTCAATATATTCATAGGTAAGCTTTACTAAAGTTTTCCCCAAGGCTCTGCTCGCGTTCATTTTGGATATGTTTAATTCATATTTGTATATGTGTTACCTAGTAATTAATTTTCACAAGCTCTTGTTGTGCTTATTCTTTTTATTTTATGTAAGTAGGTATATGAAATTTTCAACTACTTATTTAAAAATGCAAATTTTACATGGATCGATTTATTTGTTTAATTACATTGTAAGACTTACAAACTTTGTCCTCAATTAATAAATATGCTTCTAATTAATTAATAATTAATTAATTAATAGTAGAAAATGTTGATGTTTGATATTAAAAGTATAATTTCCTCCAAGATTCTCCAATTTGCATTTAGTAAAGTTCAACTGTTCTTTGACAGACAAGAGCTTGCCGCGGATGTAAGTGCTCTAGAATATTTGTATACAAAAGTAGATAAAAGTTCAATATATGCCTGATATGAATTTAAATCTCAAAAGGAAGGAAGCTTTACGGACCATTTCCCCGGAACTATGAGATGGGCAAAATTTAAGTTAATACATGATAGGGGACGTCACATGGGTAGCTGGTATTTTTTTTTTTTTTTTTTGCAGATTTTTTTTCTTTAAACGAGAAGGGTGGATCCCCTAGTTAAAGGGTGGGCTCGGAATGAATGATTTTATAGGCCTTTGTAGATAAACATATCAATTTGTTGGTGTTTTGTTAGTCGTATAAGTATGTGATACAATTGACGGTTCCTGGCCACAGTTCAGTCGGCTGGATGACTTCGGTCACCACGGAATCGAGAGCGATTTTGTTTACTATGGTTTTAATTTTCTTTGACTTTATGTGAAGTTAAGTGTTATTAATAATTAACAATGATATATTCTTAGAAGTCAAAGACGTAAGTATAAATTGTAACTCTCTAAAAATACAGAACTTGTATACCTATTTATGTCTACTGTAGCGAAAACGTCGATTTGCTCGATTGTGCTTTGGGCTCTGTAGTCGATACATATAAAATATATTTGCATTATTATGAAGTAGCTTTTTACGCGGTTTCGTTCGAATTTTCGAGTTTATTTACCGAAAGACATATACCTACCATATTTAAGGATAAAAGTTCCCTATATTCACTCACATCATATCATTCACTTCTTTTTTCCCAAGGCCGTGAAAAGCGAAGAAGCAAACATTAATTTCGAAAAGATATAGCCGCCTCTTTCCCATAGGAGTATGTAGAGACGACGGATCTCCGCTTGGAACGATCTTGACATACATTTTTTGCTTTATCTACACTCATTAATTCCTTTATACATAAATGTTATGTGTATATATGATTTTTACCTGGCTATTCTTTACATCTATGAAAAAAATAGCCTTAAAATTCTAAAGAAAATATTATGATGAGACTTGAATGTCATTTCCAATCAATCGATACCTAATTCTATTGACGAGTAGGCCCTCTGTAAATAAACTATTCCTACATAGTTTACGGCCGCGTTGTTTACCTGTACCATGCAGCTCTTCCTCGTGCGAGCCGTATCCGTCGACCACTTCCTTGCTTGTGAGAGAAAAAATCCCAATACAAACACGCGAGCCATGACCACGAGCGACTTTACCCGTGTATCGATTGGAAATCGAGCGAATAAAATCGATTTTCCCCCAAATTGTATGGTCGTAAACGAAGGCAGCAGCAGTTTTAATGTCCGTATTGCTTACATGGCGGCGTCACGAGTGTAAACGCTTGTCGATAATTGATGATTTGATTTACAACATCACTAAACAACCGGTGTTTGGGTGATCGCGATCTTGAGACTCGTGCCAGCGCGTCTTTGATTACGGGATGCTATTTTGCTTGTCTATCTTTACATAGTCTTCTAACTCCAGTTAAACTCTAGGTTTATACCTAACATTAATTTTGTTGACAATCACAATATTTTCTCGATAAAACAATAGATTGTAATATACCTGTCTATTTTATGGAGCATGCAAACTTTAATAAATTCGGCTATGGGAATTCTAAAATTATAACTTATAATATTACCTACCTACATTTTTTATTTTTTTTTACTTGTGGAAAGGGATTACCGACGCCTATGGAAATACACCAGGTGTGTTATGAAGGCACTGTCGGCCTCGAATTGATTTGAAAACACCCTTTTTCATACACTGCCTATCATGGCGTTATGGAAAAACCTCAAATAGAAGCTCTTGTTCAGTATTTCTTCTTTTACTTAGAGTAGATTTTTTATGCAACAGATAAAAGATATTTATAGATTATAGTATAACATAGATATATTAAAAATATCAGTTGCATGAATAAAACAGTTGAACGGTTTCACTTTGTTTTATTGTACGAGTTCACTTTGTTTTATTGTACGAGTTCGGCAGACAAGCAGACGGCCCACCTGATGGAAAGCGCCTGGCCGCAGCAAATTTTATTATTTCTCCATTCCTGCATGAATAATGAACTCATATATATATAATTTATTTGACTGATAATTTTTATGATGTGATTGAAAAATCGGTTCCTAACCACTGTTAAGTCGAGGGTACGATGGAGTTAGCATCTTTGAGGATAACCCCTCACCGCTGAAAAAAATTGAATAAATTAGTAAGAACCTTATTAGACCTAAATATCAGACTCTTTAATCAATCAATCAATATCTTTATTTGCAAGAATGTAGTTTATACAGGTGTAACACAATAATTGTAGATGTACAGTACCACTACCACATAGTGGTGTACAAAATGAATGAAATCAAATTTAAAATCAAGTTAACATAAATATTCTAATTTAAAAAAATATATACTTATATATAATTTATACTTAGGGTAAAAGCCGGATAGTTGCCTCGGTCGGATACATGCCCCGGTCTTTAATAAACTATGTTAAGATTATAAGTTGTGTTGGTGCTTTACTACAATAAGTAGTGACCACCCCGCAGGCCTCAATTTCGTGTAAGCCATCGGAATAGGCGCATGTGTTTTGTCCGTGTGAGCAAAAATCTTCCGCGGCAAAACTTTGAAAGGCGTTATAATTATATTGGTAAGTAATTTCTCTTGTATATTTTTATTACTGATCGTGGTTTCAATCAACTTTTTGTTTCATTGCATGCATTAGAGTTTAAATTACATTGTTTATTATGTTTTATTGCTAAATACTTTTTATTTATTTCGCAAATGAAAAGGGCAAGTATCCGCATCAAAAAGGATAGTCGCCCTACTTACCGTCGCGGATAGTTGCCCCTAGAGTGACAAGTAAAGGATGTTTTTTTTGCTGTTTTTTTTTCAATTTTACTTTGACTCTAACTTGTTGTAAATTAAATAAATATATACTTCACTGTTTTATATACCTACCAATTTATTCTAGATAAGCAAAATGCCTCGCAAATATAAGCGAAAACTAGGGGTGGTACAACGCAACATCCACTGGACAGATAGCTTAGCACTTGCCTTCGAAGAATTGAGACAAAAAAAAGGTATCAATGAAATTTCACGAATATACGGAATATTCTCTCGAACCTTAAGAAGACGCTATGAAAACAGTAAATAGCAACTGCTAACTCAATGTATATTTTTGATTTAAAGGTATATACCTAGCGTTATAAATACAAAATTCTAACTACATACCTACCTTTTTATCTGACCTTATTGTATCTTTTGTCTTTTCTAGGAAAATATCCTGTTCTTGGCTTTGAGCATGAAAAAAGAATGGTAGCTCATATATTGAAGCTGCATTGTACTTAATAAAAGATCTCAGTAAATTAAAAAGTCTGTTAAATAAATAATAAAGATTACTCTAGATAATTGATATAAATTTCTTTCTATTCAAAATAAAAATCATACCGCGGTTACTATCCCTGCACGAGGCAAGTATCCCCTGAAGCATTTTCCACGCTAGGCTACTATCCGCCATAGTAGGCAACTATCCCTTTTCTGAGAGATGAAATAAAACAGTATTTATTCAAAACCATTCTTAATTATGTATACAAAAATAGGCTTTTATAGAAGATAAAAGACGTATGTTGTGAGAAACATACTGAATAATTTTCAGCAAGTTCATATTTTTTTTAAATAAAGCTTTTTCGAAAAGTGTGGCAACTATCCGGCTTTTACCCTATACTTACTTATAATTTTTTTGGGTTGTTGTAGATTTAAATAAGAGATTTAGTAGTCCTTGTTTTCAGTTAATAAACGTATTCATCGGTCATCAGTAGTTCAATTTACGTCAGTCTAAGGCGTAACATTACGAGTGCAATAAACTTTTATCGCTTCTTTCAAGTATTATTTGACAGTGTTGATGTGTTAAATTGCGATTAATAGGTAGATGATTAGCCGTTTGACCATGCGTTTATAGCGGTTATGTAATAAATTGACTTTATTGAGTATCAATCACGTGATGTGTGAGAAAGGTTCGCGGCAACTCGGTTCTTCGCATCTTCGTATTTGATTTTTTATTGCTTTAGGTCACCTATGCCATTTAAATAGTAGTCAAATGTCAATGTTAAATGACAATTTATGTACTTATAGTTGGGTCGTTCTAAGAAGCTCCGTTTGAAGTTTCATCTAAGTAATGACGGACTAATTTTGAAACAGTACAAATTAATTTATATCAAATTAAAACAAAGTTATGTTTGTCAACATTTTTTCCGAAATATTATAGTGACGTGACCTGGAGATTGGTGTAAAATCGAAAAGTATAAAGGTAAATCGTAATAAGTTATGCGTATTTTCTACATATTAAAAAAGTAGTAAAATATATTTGTTTTTAATAATAAATCTTTTTATTTTTATCGATTCAGTAATTTGTGACTCTCGAATATCGATTTCAAATTCTAATTTTATCGTCATCGATAGTTCACGTAACTACTAAAATCAATCTGCTATAAGCCAAATATGGCTCTATAGAACGGCCAAACTATAAAAATATGTGATTCTCGCAAAAGTCTGCGTGCTTAACTTCGGAATAAATATTAAATTATTTGTTTAGATAAATAAATACCACTGTAACTATATCACAGCAATTTTTTTTTAAAGTCGCTTATCGATCTCGGTAGATATTTATATAACTGATAATTTTGTAGAAAGATCAAAAAAATAACTCCAAATTTCACCTACTTACAGGCGTGTGGAGATAAAAGTACATTTGTAAATCATAGGTACGAACATTTTGTTAGTAAAAATAACTCAAAGAAAGATTTAGTTTTAAAAACTTTAATTTAATGACATAATTTACGGTTCCCGCCGGATTGACGCGGGCAAAAGCTAGAAATTAATCATTTTATACTAAGTATTTATTAAATATGATTTTGTACGATTGGTGCATGTATATGGTGTACCTATCAATTTGATGTCATGTGTTCATGAATATTAAAGTTCTGAGATAGATATCTAGTTCTAGTTTTAAAACAAATAGGCACTAAATTATAGGTGAACTTATGTACTCAACCGAAACCTCAGCTATATTGTAAGTCTGACTGATATGACACGGAAGAGTTTTTATGGAGGCTTAAAAAGGCACAATCGCTTAACTTGAAACAATTGAGATTCAACATTCATAATATTATCAATAGGTATCATCTATCTGAATATTGATCCTTTAATATCTAAGTCTAATAGGTAGATACTTAGGTATTGTAGTAGGTACAATTTCTAAATAGGTAGATGTAAAACTTTACAACAAATTGGACCTTAATTAAGCTTTCTTTAATTCGTTACTTGTTTTTGAATGACGCTTATTACATTTGGGATATTAAAAACATTATAGATACCTATATGTTTATTATTCAATGAGTTGTACTTACTCTTTTAGCTTTGGAATATATTGGAATACTTATGGACTCACCTACCTATTATTTACATTTCGTGCATTAGTCCGTTGATTTTAAGTATTGATTTACCGATTAGAGCATTTATGGCTAATCCATATCCATTAAGGTCATCTACACCTGTGTGGATGAACTTTAAGAAATCGACATAATATCCTTCACGTCCATAAAATAAAACAAAAGTGTAAGGTTGGTGTTCGAACCCTATCGTAAGTTTAAAGCATCGTAAATTCACCGCCATTAATATTTGCTTAAGTTACCATAAAGGGGGTGTCGACTCAGGAACGGGGCCTGGTAAAACCTGCACTTAGCCAAGATTATCTTTAAGGCGCAGTTGTAAATAATCGACGTTACTGCGCTCCCTGGTGCGGCAATGCGCGGTTATTTACGAGGGAACCAAGTATCCACGTACTACGTGGCTACTAAGTATCTATTTATATTTAGATGTATCTAGAGATTATCTACTCTAATCTATTGAACAAATGGTAAAAAAAATGTCAGATAAGAAGCACTTAAAACAGCCGTGTAGGTATATGTGTAGAGATTAATGAAATTAGATAGGCAAAAATTGGGTGCCCTATCTTAAACAAGGAAATTCATGATCTCTGACTACTCTTATGGGAAAGCAAGATGTACGTATCACAATTGGAGTCATAAAAATATTTGTAGATCTTGTAATAATTCCCTTAAGCGGCTGGCATTAAATTTAGTTCTGTGTATACATTTGTAAAAAGTATCTATGCAATTTATTATAATATTTATTTTCGGTTTCTAAAGAACCTGCAAATGTACCTACATGAAAATATAGTATAATAAATAAGAATGTCAATCGCTGAGTTTGAAATGTAGCCCTAAAAAGCTCCTATAATAATTGCATCACAATACCTATAAGAAGCCCGGTTTGAAATTTAGGTAGCAAACTCTTAAGAAAGTGGATAGTCGATAGAACGTAAACATGAATAAAATCAACAAGACTGAAAACCAATAAAGGTTTTAACTCTTAAATATGTTTTAAAGAGAACTGTCGAATAACGCCTATTGAATTGTGATTATTTTTAATCTACTGCCACAAGTCGTTCTTCTCTCTGTTTGACAACTGATTACTTAAAAAGTTTAAAAATATTTTTTTGATCAAATCACTAATAAATTGAGTCTGCAATTTCGTTAGTAAATAAGTTCCACAAAAGTTCCATAGCTATCTACGTAGGTTAATACTACGAAATACCTACCTATCTATAGATACTTGCTAGGGACTTAAAGAATACCTACTAAGTATACAAGTTATTATACTATCCTAACTCTTGGTACCCTTACAGTGCCTTACGGCTTACACTGAATCATAGTGAATCTAGGATGCTTTACTAAGAAAAAGAAAGTTGAAATGTAGCTATAGCTTGACCACGTCCACTCACTTTAGCGGGTCCCTAAATCAGTGTAGGGTTCTAAGAAGGTATAATGATCAACGCAACATTAGTTACTGCAACTATCTCTTCAGCAGTCTTCTTCTACCCATAACCTCCAATAACGAATTCTATAAAAATACAGAAGGTAGCTTTGAACAGAAATTATGGCCCTCTGGTGGTCTTAATAATAAATGCTATAGTTTCGTATCTTTGCGGTCCTAGCGCACCTAGCCTCGTATTCTACTAGGTACAAGGTATAACTTAAAGTTTAGATCAGCCATACGTTTGTTAATTAAAGGTAATTAGTTTAGTATAATATACATAGGTATGTGTTTATCTGCTTTATGAATAATATTTTTTCTTGTTGTTTCAGATGTCAGAAAAATGGTATGAAGAAACGAAAGTTTAATTCACAATCAGCAAGACGTTGCCTAAAAGGTAAATGAATACCTAATGTTCTATACCCAGTAGGTAAAAAAAAGAATAGTTACATCATATTTTATGGACAAAAATTATGTAACTAATTACCTGCTACTTTTATAAGTACTTAGATACATAAGTACCTACCTACCTATTTAAACAACCCTGAAGTAGATGAGATATGAAGGAAAGCGTCACTAGCACTCCATAAGATAAATAGGTACCTACACCTCTTACAGATACCCCTACGTTTTTAAACACTATTTTTGAACCATTTAAGTATCGCAGGTTGGTAACCTATTTAAACTTGGTAGGATCATTTTGAGATTTGTTAGGACTCTCTTACAATAAATAGGCATCCGATAAAGCTTAATTAAGTAACTAAATTTTTGATGTACTGTAAGACGTTTAAGTATAATTTAGTTATTAGTCGAATTGAATATGTAAAGCATTGGGTAAGTGTATAAGTTAAATAACACTTCCTCGACTCCATGCCATTGGTTAATACTTGTAGGTAGATTGATTGATTCAAAGCACCCGTAACCAGTCCAGTTACCGCCATGATAAAAAAATATCTTTAAAATCTCATGGAGATGTAGCGCCATGCTTCTTTGCTTTTAATTTTTCATTCCCCTTCCCAAATCAAAGGAATTGGAAGTCTCCCACAGCGCAACAGAGATACTGTTACATTTTACCTTTCATACTACTTACGACGGTAAGCTTTCGGGGGAAAGAGATAACAAATAAAGTAAGATGGCGTCGCAAGGACGGTGCGGTAGTGGACTCAGCTGAAATAATGTGCAACACATACAAAAAAGTTTTGGTGTGAGTTTGTATCATAATATCGAGAAGGTCTCATGTTCAGATGTATTAAACTTTTGGTTCGAAATAATAAAATAAAAATATTAGTCGTAAAATATTTTTTAAGGATTTAATGTTGGGCATAAATTTGAAAAGTTTCCTCTATGGAAAATCTGAAATTAAACTGATATGACTTTAACGTCAAATTAGTCTTGAATTATACAGTCGATGCAACTTTAAATTTATATTACGTAAAGCTTTTTAAATTAGTAATTAATAGTAATAATTATAGTACAAATTATGTATGATAATTATGCTATAATTATAATGATAACTATTATAACTCTAGTATCCCTATTATAATATTATAAATGCGAAAGTAACTCTGTCTGTCTGTCTGTCTGTTCCGTTTTCACGTAAAAACTAATGGACCGATTTGGCTGAAACTCAGTGTATATATGTTTTCGATACCGAGAATGAACATAAGATACTTTTTATCCCGAAAAGTGGGATAGTTTCTGGGATAAAAATATATTTGTCTTTCTGTTTGTTATGCTTTTACGGAAGAACGAATGGGCCGATTTGGCTGAAATTCGGTACGTATGTAAATTAAATACTGAGGATGGACAAGGGATAATTTTCATTTTGGCCTTTTTGGTAATTTTGGCCTATTTGGTAATTTTGGCCTTTTTGGTCATTTTGACCTTTTTGGTCATTTTGACCTATTTGGTAATTTTTCCTGTTTGGTAATTTTGGCCTTTTTGGTAATTTTGGCCTATTTGGTCATTTTGGCCTATTTGGTCATTTTGGCCTATTTGGTCATTTTGGCCTATTTGGTCATTTTGGCCTATTTGGTCATTTTGGCCTACTTGGTCACTTTGGCCTTTTTGGTCATTTTGGCCTTTTTGGTCATTTTGGCCTTTTTGGTCATTTTGGTCATTTTGGCCTTTTTGGTCATTTTGGCCTTTTTGGTCATTTTGGCCTAATGGGTCATTTTGGCCTTTTTGGTCGTTTTGGCCTTTTTGGTCATTTTGGCCTATTTGTTCATTTTGACCATTTTAATTATTTTGGCCTTTTTGGTCGTTTTTGCCTATTCCGTCATTTTGACCATGTTGGTCACTGTGGTCTTTTGGTCATTTAGACCATTTTGGCCTTTTTGGTCAAGTGTTTAACCGACTTCGAAAAAAGGAGGAGGTTCTCAATTCGTCGGGATCTTTTTTTTTTGTTGCTTTTTTTATGTATGTTCGTCAATTACTCCGTGATTTATGATCCGATTTACGTGATTCTTTTTTTGTTCGACGTGGAATAGCTTCCAATTGGTCCCCTAAAAATTTTACATAGTTTAGCCCAGTAGTTTTCATTTTACGAACATCTTTTTGTTCCCGGTTCTTGGGGACCTATATTTTTTAAGAAGCGCGGCACCATTTGTAGGTCCACCCATACATAGCTAGACACTAAAAAGTAACAAATAAAATTTAAAATCTTCGTTTAAAAAAACCGACTTCAAAAACTAAAATGTATAAAATAACTTATTTCTAAAGCTATTATTATTAATATATATTATCTAAAACATCTTGAAGTCGGTGCAAAGTAAAACATAAAAATTACTATATTTTGAAAATTACTAAGCACCGACTTTAAGATGTTTTAGATAATATATATTAATAATAATAGCTTTAGAAATAAGTTATTTGATACATTTTAGTTTTTGAAGTCGGTTTTTTTAAACGATGTTTTTAAATTTTTGTAATTTATTTTGTTGACAGATAGACGGGGGATGGTATAATTAGCGATATAAAATGAAGTGAATGTTCCGTGGGCAAATACATAAAAATGTAATATAATATAACCTGTAGCACTTGCTCTATAAACAAGAAACACGCACTAGAGGTTAACCCGCGGCGCAGCCGCGGGGTAAACTCTAGTAATTATATATAATAGTAGTAATTAGTTTTTTAATCTATTAAAAAAAATATTATTACGAAACCATTAAACGAATTCGACGACCCGCCGGTGGTAAAGGCAATTAAAAAAACCTTGTATTTAAAATTAGGTGCTCACCCAGTAATCGAAATTCGCAAAGCCCGCGAAGGCCATCGGATGCCGCAGACTGGCCAACGAGATCCGCTGAGAGACCGCCGTCAGGATGGCTGTAATGGCTCCAAGCCCCGCCACCGACGGATAGTTGTCCGTCGAGTAGAAGCCGCGGCAAAGAGGTTGTCCTCGAGGCCCCAACCTCCTCGCCGCCTCAAATGGCTAAGAGGAAGAAGACCACACAGAAATCGAAATTCGTCCGTAATATGGACCGTCGGACGTAATGAATACCAACCAACATAAAGCTGCTGTTTCTGCTAAAATAGTTACGAAACCCTAAAACTGTCCAAAATGTCGACAGTGTACTACTTATACAATTTAGTTAAGTTTACTTACAATTAATATATGTTATGAGGCTGCATGGACTTAAATTTTTTAATTTGCATTATAAAGTCTAGGGATTTGGAAACTTAAGTAAATTAATTTCCGTCACCACTGGCAACAGCCTAATAGCAACGAGGTCTTTCGTTTATCTGTCTTACTCCAACATCCACGTCATACCAGGCTCTGTCTCTTTTATAATTCATACATGTTTACATTCATTTAGTGTATTTTAACATGTGATATCGTGTAAAAAGTTTGCTTTCAGTACTTTTTTTAATACAAACTAACTATCCCAAACCTCGCACTGCTTCGTTCACATAATATATATTTTTAAAAAATAACAATAATAAATCTTATTTCAGACTAAAAACCAAAAAATAAATATTTAACTGACTTCTACAACATCTTGAAATCAGTGCCAAGTCAAACATAAAGGAACAACAACAAATTTCCAAAATATGTTAATTTTATCTTTTATTTAACACCGACTTCAAGATGTTGTAGAAAGAAGTCGGTTAATATTTCTTTTTTGGTTTTTATTGTGAAGTTGGTTTTGCTTTTTTAAAGTAAAAAAATATTGTTTACTTTTTAGTTGCGCAAATTCTTCAATAGCTTTAGAAAGAATATATTAAGCACCTATAGAAATTACATAACTGGCAAACGTTTACAAATTTGCCATCTCACTCTTCGGTGTATATGCTCTTCAACAAGTGTTGCTTTCAATTTCCTCGCGATCCACTAATCAGAAACTAACTTGGGGACTATGGGACCAATTCGGGAATATAACGTTTTATATAAAATGATATTTAAAAATGAAAATCGGTCTACAATGGTCAGAAAACGCAGTAATACTCATATAAAAAAAATCAGACCAATTGAGAACCTTTTAAGAGTCGGTTAAAAAGGGCTCCTAAGATTTCCTATTGCACATTATAATACATAATATATGTATATATAATTATTTGCAATGCATAATGATAATATTTAAGTAATGAATTGCAATAACACGATTAAAGTTTTATTTAACTGATTAATTACATTATCGATTTAATTTATATTTAAGCATATTAGATATTAATAACCTAGTTTATTAAAGATTGCATATTTTCTTTTAAATTAAATTAAATATGATAAAAATGACTATGTTGGTTAC
Organism: Dendrolimus pini; assembly: GCA_949752895.1. Lineage (NCBI taxonomy): Eukaryota > Metazoa > Arthropoda > Insecta > Lepidoptera > Lasiocampidae > Dendrolimus > Dendrolimus pini. Next base: position 13,696,908 of record OX457133.1, read on the forward strand.
TTCTGGATGAACTTTAGTCACTTCTTGTTTCTAACAATTTTGGATAGATGTCACTTTGAACAAATTGTAATATTACTGTGCTAAAGAACCGCATAAGTATAGATGTATAATATAATATTATATTTTGTAAATATTTTATTTCAAATGTAATTTTAAATAATTAACTGTTTCAAATGGTCATTTTTTCAAAAATATTTTTTAATGTTCTCTACAATATAAAAAAATAGTCAATAGATAAGTATACTTAGTAAAGAATTCCTAATATTAATTACTTTATCTATTTAGGATGATCAATCTTTGCCCGCTACAATTTGAATGTGTAAATACATATATTATTTATATCTACAAATTATTATTTATTCCAATAAAACGTGCAAGGTTATGTGAGTTTGGCCTTCGAGTTCCTAAGGGTTCCTTGTTCACAGCGAACTTTCAAGCTTTTTGTCCAAGAGTTTTAACTGTGTATACATAGATGGCGTTTAATTGAAAATCTTGCTGAAGTACTAGAGTCATTTATTATGGCCCGTTCCTTTATCTTACCGACCGTTCATTTGTCTTACTATCGGTTAAAATATGATAGATAGATAGATAACAATTTATTGTACACCATTGCAGAAAACACAGAAAATTATATTATATTAATTATAGTCTAAAAATATTTTAAATGTGCACAATGGGCGGTCTATCTGTATGATGATATAATATAACATAAGCTCTATATAACTAATGTACTCAAATGTATGCAATGGTAGTTCAAGTGAATAAATAGTGATATACAGGAACCGGCTATAAATCAAACCCATTTAGGTAGCTATAGGTGAACTTATAAACACTTAATGTATCTACCTATTTTGAAGCGACAAGAAGTGTGCATTTTCTATCCTACAATAAAAATAGTTTCCTAGCAACTTTTTAATTAGAAATACGTACGTAGGTATTACCTAAGTGGAATATAGGTAAGCATCTTGGTGGTGCTTAGAAATGCAATTGGTTAAAGATAAATGCCTAATGATTTTGTGTTCGTCTTTTAGGGTTTTATACTAAGTACTTTTTCCAAATTATTTGAGGTCGGCAAAGAACATGTTTTTTTTGTAAAGCCTTTTTTGAATTGAATCTTCTTTAGGATCGTTGTGATTTGAAACTCGATGAAACGAAAAAGCGATAATAAAAAGAGAATACTTATAAGTCTAGGTATAGGACTAAGCCTGTGAAAGAATAAGATAAAATAATACATTATATTTAACGATATAATATGAAATGTGACGTCACAAAATTTAGAATCCCTCCCACCCCTTGTCACACTTTGTTTCACTTCTACTGCTTTATTTTTTATTTTATTTTTATTGCAGGAGCTCAGCAGACAGGCAGACGGCCCACTTGATGGAAAGCGGTTACCATCGCCTATGGACATTTGCAACACCAAAGGTGCTATAAATGCGCTGCTGCTCTCTTATGGGACACTGGAACCTGGTCACTAATGCCGGAACACAACTCAAGGTTGTTATGGTATATTTACACCAGGGGTGGTAGCCATCCAGTCGGGCAAATGCCCTACCACCTGGCTGTGGCTTGTTTTGTCGCCTCTTATGACAGGCCGCCCGGCCGCAGGAAATTGTATTATTTTCCGTTCCTGCACGGATAAAAACTACACTGCGTGTGAAAGGCACACACACGTAATTAAATTTTGTCTCCCATGCTTTCTTCAAACATTTTTTGTAATACTAGAGTCAGTAGGTACGTATCTATCTATACTTTGGGAAGGTGTTTATTGCCTTTACTGAATAGGTATTATAAAATTGACTATATTTTCATTTTAAATATAATAATACCTAGGTATTATTACCTAGTACCTATCTACTACGACTTTTGAAACAATTTTTTTAACTATGTACCTAATGGTACCTACCTTATTCACAAGGACTTGTGAGGTTTATATTGGTACGGGTCGCAATCCTTAATAGACAATAAAAGCTTTCTCGAACAAAAACATGTTTACCATTAAAATAATACATCCACTACCAAAACTTGTGAATGCAACACTAGTTGCGCGAACGCTTCCTAGAAAGGCGTGATGACCCAATTTTCTATAAAAATTCAAATTAGTTTTTTTTTGCGAATACCTAAAGAGAAAGCATTGCGGTACAATACCAGTTTACGTCCAGATTTTAAACGTGATAGTTCTGTGCTCGTAGATTTGAGGATCAAGTAATATTAATTCTAAAAGTTAATTTAAAAGTAAACAATGCGCGGACGCTCTCGTGGTATTTGGCGTATTGCCAACGTGCCGGCGCGCGGCGAGCCCAGATGCCTTCGGGTACGGAAAACACAGACTTGGTACGTTTTTGAAAACTTTTGATGTGGTCGTGTAAAAACTAATTAAAGATTCAACTTGGTATTTAGCATTAAAAAGAATCATTAAACCAAAAAAAAATGTAAGTCATGGCAACAGCGCATATTTTCTTATGTGCAATTTCTATATTCTCTTTGAAATTTCTACCTAAGTTTATTACTCAATAGGTACTTTATTTATTATAATGACAGATCTCTTTTTATATTATGAAATTAGTAGGTATAGGTAAGTAATTAACAGTTTTAGTTTAGCGTTAGCGTGTTGACTGAAAAATATTGTTATTACTTTGAAATCGTTTGTTATTTACTTTAATAATTATTCTATTATTAACTTTTTAAATTCAATTGCATATTTTTGTACACGTAAGTAGATATAGTATTTAACTTTACTTTGTTCTGAAATTTATAATTATTTGAATCATTTAGTTACTTCGTAGTTATTAATAAAGCATAGACATCTTATACTAATATATAAAGCTAAAGAGTTTGTTTGTTCGTTTGTTTGGTTGATCGCGCTAATCTCCGGAACTACTGGTCTGATTTGAAAAATTCTTTCAGTGTTAGACTATTTATCGAGGAAGGCTATATATCATCACGCTAAGACCAATAGGAGCGGAGCACCAATAAATAATGTTTGGAGGTTTTGAAAACAAATTCCACGCGGACGACATCGCGGGCACAGCTAGTCTTAAATATGTTTGGATACAATAATAATATAACGTAATGTTACATTTACATCCTGAGCAAGGACATGTGATACAATTAACCGTTGATTAAAAAGAGATCCCGACAATATGGGAAGGCATGTAAAGTGTATATATGCATATTTCAATATTTTTTCTATTCAACCCCATAACTGTTATACTGTGTCTGTATTCTTTATATTTCTATAATGATATTAAAACCTTCCAACGGTAATAAGAAAATATACAACAGAACTTCTGAATACTGTTTTAGACGTAGGTATTCCTTCTTACAACTTAATTCAGAAAGAGAAATTGTATACAATACAATTCAACCCGGAACTGTACACTTTAAGCTTAGATATAAGTTCTTACAACTTATCGAAAATATAGCTGCCTATATTAAAAAGTTCAAAACAAAGTGTATTCGAAATATTCATCGTTGTGTGTGGCCCTTGGATTTAAGAGTCCGTTGAAAACTGACTACAGAATTTTACGATCTTTAAGCGTAAGTTAATTCAACGAAGTTAATTATGAAGATTATAACATAACGGTTGTAATGGAATTATTTATAGACATGTTATAAATTATTTTGTTTTCTACATATCTGTATATCTGATATCTGAAGCACGTAGCTCACTGGTATTTGAATTGATAAAATTTTATTGTTCCAGACGGATGCAATCGCATCTGACTCAATTTTATTGATTAATAGTAATAGTAGCGCACAGGTGCAGTTTCTCGCCACTCTAAATGGTTTCTTCACAGCTTTTATCTTATACATACTATATCATCCTTATTTTTATAGATAGGTAGATAAAGATTACCATACTCGTCACCACATAATAAGGCCCTTGTATTTTCGAAAACGAAAAAATATGAATTAAAAACAAAATAAAGTAAAAGAAAATTAAAATGCTTTTTGAATATCTTTTAAGGGCCCATTTCGGGTAAAGGCCTCCTCCAACCTATGTAATATCTTTCTGCACTTTGCCTTACATATTCATTTATGTCCAGCAATTTCCTTCGGCGACACTGCATTCACGCGAGCGATGGGTCACCACATAGGTAGATACAAAGGTTGAAATTATACAATACCTACATCTGAAGACAGGAATAAAAGGAGTATAATTTTTGGGTATATAGTGTAATAGTTAACCTTATGTCCTTTATATAGGTACAGTAAAACTTGTGGCTATAATTGGCATCTGAAGGGACCTTTATAGAGGGTCCCACTATGAGAGGTCGTAATGTACCATTTTTTTGCAAAGAAGGTGGAAATTTTGATATGGAAAACGATTAGTAAATATAACAGTATCGTATTCACTTATTAACTTTCTTATCCACTGCAACAGATCAATAATCATCTGCCTTAAAAATAGCTATCGTTTCACAATACCCAACAATATCAATTAAATTATCACATTATTATACGAGTAATTACTACAACGGTAGCTTCTTAATATCCTCCTACAAATATGTATTAGCTGTCATAAATTTAGGTTGCCAACACAAGCTGCAAATATTTTTTTTCTTTGTGTGTAAGTGTATGTAATATAGATCGTAAATGACAATTTAACTTAACCAATAACAACCAGAAGAGAATACCTATATCAGTAAAAATGTTTAGCGGAGATTTGTAACGAAAACACAATCAATTTAATAAAATTATATCGTTCAGATTTTTACGACGCCTTACAAGAGGGGTGTAAGTGAAAACATGTCCGGAAGCGGGGAAATCCATGCAATAACAATAACTCATACAGTTTCGCGCGCCCCCCGCTAGATGGCGCGCCGCGGTCGCAACACAAGTAATCCATTTGTTCTCGGGGAGAGAGAGAGCTTTATGTAGCCAACACTTAAAAGCCACCGTTATATTGTTTTACGTTATTATTTATAAATATTGGCATTGCGTGCCATGAGACGCGTCTTTGGGATTATTATGAAACGTTCCCTAACACAAATGTTTCTTTCAAACGGTTTAATCACCTTATCCAAGACACATCACAGATTCAAAACATCTTGACCTATATTTAATAAACATTAAGTACCGCAAAATATTTAATTATGGAAAACAATTTTATACTACTGGCTTTGTGATATTACTCTTTGCACATACAATTCCAAATACAGTCTAGTATTGCGTTAAAATAAGAATCAAGCCAAAATATCATAATCAGTGTTATAGGTAGGTACCTGCCTGCAACAAATTTTTGAGAACATTAAAAGTTTAATATAAAACAAACAAATATTTAAATAATAATAAATAACAAAAGCCCACAAATGTCCCACTGCTGGGCTCGGGCCTCCCATTAGGTATAGGGGAATGGACATTATATTCACCACTCTTGTCCAAGATGGCTTGGCAGGTTTGACACATCGGTTATCACTTTGTGCAGGTTTTCTCAACGATGTTTTCCTTCACAGTTGTTAGCACGTGGCAATTCTAACAATATATACCTAACTATATATTATTTAATAAATATTTAAATAATCCAATTCTTTAATAATAATAATCGGCAGACAAACACACATAGTGTAGGTATATCCCCAAATTAAGCAAGTTACGTTTGTTTTATGGGTTTTATACAACGGACCACTCTGGGGCCGATCCCAGACACCCAGACCATGGTAAATAACGGAGAAAATATGTTTCCGAAGTTTATTACACCAGTAATCGAACCCGGAGCCTCTGCGTTGCAGTGAGGTAGGCCGGCAAAGGCTTAGCCCGCTCAACCACAGAGGCCGTCAAAATTCAATTAATTGATTTGCTTAAAAATATAAAGCATATTTATATTGTGCAAATGCACATTGAAGTCAATACACAACAATAATAACAACTAATAATATATAAATAAGTGAAAAATCAAATTTAATTTTAGTAGATTTTTTCCAATAGTTTAGGCAATTAGCAATTATCTTCTACCTACTTAGTAATTTCCTTTTTATTTTTAGGTAAATGCAATCTATAAGACATAAATAAGAATACCTCATTCCAAAATTGTGTATAGATATATCTACGTCAACGTCCGGGGTTAATTTATAACATAGATAATTTTAATATATTTTTATTTTAAAAATACCTACTTAAATAATTTAGGTAGGTATACATTATCGTTCAAAAAGCGGTATAAAACCATGACCGAGTTCCTCCCTGAATTAATTAAAACAATAATACGCATGATAATTTGAACATGGGGTTCGTAGGTAAGTGATGGTAATCGTTATGGAAATAAGTACAAAGTTAGTGGTTTAATAGCTTTATTAATTTAGTGTTATCGTTTGCTTTAATCGGCGCATGCTTTGATCGAGTGCATGGTTAAGTCAAATAATACTTCTAATCCTGATAATTTATTTATCTAATTATTTTCTATCCTTTTTTCATGCTCATGGCACTTTTTCGATTACTTTATAGATAAAGTTAGATAGTATTTATTAGCTTGAAGTAAAAATATCTTAGCAATTATACAGGCAAATGTGTAGCATCTTACTATCACAATATACATTATTTTTCGTTAAACTATACTTAGTTACTACCGAAGTATAGAAGAATGAATGATACGAATGATGGCACATAGGATATTCGCCTTTTGTTATTAGCCACCTTTGGTTATTTTATTCTTTGAAGCAAGACTTCAAACCAAATTAAAAATAAAATAAATTAAAACGTTCCTTTTCAATATATGTGTTAGGTATAGATAAATGTAAAGTCTCGTGGAATGCCTTACATAAAATAATTTGATACATAAGTAAATTTATGTAAAACGTCAGCATTCCAGTTTAAGCGAGAACAAGAAACTTGGCAACGAGAGATATTCTGGGAATGTGAGCGGAACAATTATCTCAGGGAGGCAAACGAGGGAGGTAAAAGGGGTGGGGTTTACCAAAGCTTAGAGAAAACAGTTAGCTAACTCCATACGCTACGGCCGCATTTAATGTTATAAGTATTTAACCTACTGGTCTTTTGGATGCTTGGTTTATGGAAGTTGATAACGGAGACTAAATATTTAATTTAAGGGTGTGTGTGCAAGAAATCCAATCTAATTTAACTTGGGTATTGTTTTACGCATATTCTTAGCGTAGCAAATAATGCATCTGTTTAAACTAACAGTCTACCGTTACTGTTATCAGTTACGTTGTGTATGGAATATATAACTATACTAAAATATAAAGTGACGTATAATCTTAAATTCTACTTATAAAATGTTTCACATTATATTTTAAAAGGACCGCGTAGGTTTTGCTGTTGGACTCGCTGGATGACTAGCACGCTGACGTTTCCCAATTACAATGAAGGTGGGAAGATAAATTTATACACTACTAAGGTACAAATAAAATAGTATGCGAAAGTGCTTGTGGGTAAAATGGTTATTACACTTGCTTTGAGCGAAAATGGTAATAGATGGTTCAGCCATAAGTTACTTGTATAAAAGTATCTACCAAGTAAGTCTAATGCCTCTAAAGTAGCTATTCGGAAAAGGCGTTATTTTTAACGTTTTAAATAAGACGTTCGGCATCAGTCAATATTTTTAACATTACCGCAGGTGAAGTCACACTATAGTAAAAAATGGATTAGGGAAGCTTAGTTACAAATAATTTTGTTTTAATATTCTCACTCTTGAAATTGTTGACATCTTTAAAATGTATAACTTTAATTATTTAATTAAACTATATTTTAACGGTAAAAACGTTAGCGCTGTAATTTATTTATTTTTTACTGTTCATACGTTTCGACCTTTCCAGTAGCCGTGATCATGGAAGACAAAGATGTCAAGTATTGTTAAAGTTTTATTTAGCCTAGGTACTGTCAACTCCTTCATTTTAATTATTTAGTTTTAATATTGTTTATGGTTATAATTTACTATAATAGGAGCTTAATGTAATTTACTATTATTTATGTATGTTAGCGGCGAAAACTTAGAAAATATTAATAAATATAAAAATATATAGGACATATGATAGACAAACATAGTGATCTAACTGTTTGTGTTTAGTCTATGATGTTACTAAAGTTCTCGGGATCCCGACCCGACGGAATTTTGCGGATGGCACGCTTTAATTGGAATCTCGCGAGGATATTTTGTAATTGTTCCCTGCGGCAGTGCCGGTATGGCATTTGTATTATTTATATTCCCTTTTACCCATTTAACCTAAAGTTAAAGTTGAGTTTTAATAGCTAGGCTTTCAAACTTGTTCGTATAAGCAGTGAATAGCCAATGCGGAATGCTACTATACCCACTAAAAGGATTGCTTTTACTTGATAAGTTGGATAAGATCATGAAAGAAATGGTAAGTAGGTATGACTATCATCCAGAAGTAACATAATTAAAAAATCTAAGTCCTGCATGTTAGTCACAGATTAGTCGTCTCCGACTTTTAGAAAAATTATTATGTATTTACATGTTAGACCAAATTACATAAGAATTAGAGACCTGTGCCGGCATTTAGATTAAAATTTTATATAAAGTTGAAATGCAAACTGTTCAAATGACCGCTACTTCTCTAAAGCAATATACTTTTTTGAACTCACACAGTGAATTGATTGAAATAATAATAATAATAATAATAATATTTCTTTATTTTCTCCCAAAAATACAGGTTTTAGTTACAAAATGTTACAAATAAGTCTTACTAATATGATACACAAGAATTTAATCAGAAATGGAGCAGAGGGAGACAGGAGTCCAAACTGAGAAAGCCCCGTCCTATGGAAACTCCTGGCCTCCGCCTCTCGTACAGTACATAGGTTTCTTAAGAGATCGAACTAATGAAAATATAAAGATATATAGTGTGCATTTTTATGCTTAGATGCAGAAGCGAATGCATGCGTAAGTGAGCATTCGCGTTTAAGAGCATGTGTGTTTAAGTGTTTGAGTAAAAGTATGTGTTTAGTGTTTGTGTGTATGATTGTGCATATGTACTAAATAAGGGTATGTTATAAATAATTAACGCTAACGAAATAGATTAACGCTACCTTTAAGTTTCTATCGTAGACATTTTTCAAGCTAAGATATTTTATCATCGCACGTAAGTCATCCATAATTTTGAGATTTTAGCAGGTCATTGCACAAAACAATTTATTACGCTAACTGATGAAAATACGTGACAGTGGCATAAATATTGTGTTATTGACACTCTTTGATTTGAATATCGAACTTCTCCCAAAAAGGTTTTATACTTATATATGCACTTCTAAGAACATTTTGATTCACCTGGTAAGTTTCGGGAAATACAATCTCCGGCAGAGGGTTGAACACCTTTGCGGTGCGCATAATGAAGGTGGACTCAGAGCGCTTTGTTCGTATATAAGCCAATGTCTGGCTGTCCTATGATGGAAGGCAGACGGTGGGATAAGTTTGAAAAGCTCCAATACACACAATGTGATAATCGCGAGGGAAATACTGGGCAAAAGTGTGTATATACAACAGATATACAGAAGCGGAATTTTGTTTTAAACTATGTACAAATAAAGATAATGACGTAATACTCGTATGAGCATCAACATTTGACTTTAAAAAAATCAGATGGCGTACGTATGTTTAAATTGATCCCAGCAGTTATTCCGTTCGCAGCTTTGGAGTTGAATGGTTGAACGAAAGAGTTCTTTATCCGATACTATCGGTATAACAAAGAAAGTTTTTATCGTCCAACTTCTCGCTCCAACACAATTCGATCCGTGTCTGCTTTTCCAATTTAAGAAAAAGGCGGTACTCGGCAATAAAACTGCTCGCATAGTTGGATAGTTACCTTGTGCTTAGTACTGATTTAGTTTTTGTTTCGAGTTCAATGTTCCAAGGGAAATCTGCGGGATACGAGTAGCGACTCCACTGTTATATGAATTCTTATACTATAACCTATCTTAAAGCGCGCTGTGTTTTTTTGATAGATACAATTTACAGTTCGCTGTGCTCGTGACTTCATTCGCTCTAGCTTTGGACTTTATATATTTTCAGAATCCTGCAAGATATAGAAATGAAACATAAGTGAGTATATACGTAAATTAGGTAGGTGGGTACTGTTTTAATCCCTAGATTTCTAATTGCAATCCGTTAAGCTATTTCGAAGCTTATAGATATCTCTACTTAGAATACATCCTCTACCAATAACTTTCAGACAGACCATAAAGTTTAAAGTCGAAAAACGATTTTTTGTGATTTGAGTACCTACCTACTAGAAATATATTTTAAAAATACAAACACTTCGATTTTATTTAATAAATATTCATTATTTTTATTCGGTCTTCCTACAATATATAATCTAAGTTTAAGAAGTTTGTTTCAATGACAGTAAGTAGCGCTCTCAATAAGGCGTCGCATCGGCAGCCCAACTTTATGTTTGAATTTAAATTGGTACATTTTTATAATAATGTCTTTAGGAGAGGCCGCGCTCGCCCTAGCCCCTCCGTTTTCTTTTTACTCTTTTTTATAATGTAATTTTCTCAAATCACCTACCTTGTCTGCCCCTAAGGGTTGCCACGAACAAAATTCAAAGTAACTTGCTTGATGTTCTACTGTTTTACTATTAGAATATAAGTTTTTAGTATCGTTAGTACTGTGTTAAAAACATAGAAGTTCAATATTGTCATTACTTATTTTGCCTACTTGTCAACAAGCAAACGAAAATATAATTAGATATATCCAAAACTTTTATAAAGAAATACCTCTACTTTAAAAGCATATCTATAAATCCATAGACATGTGTAGACACACGCATGGTTTTATGTTATTCATAATTTTCATAATTTTATAATATGTAAGGTAAGTACCTATAGATATACCTACAACATGCTGAATTTGTTCAAATATATGAACATCAGTGTTAAAGTTACTACCTACTTTAGTTTAAAAGATAAAAATAATAATATATTTATATTTTAAACAGCATTATAATAAGATGACAAATTTTCTGATCTGGCAACCCTATTTATTACCTTTAGTCCCCAGTATATTCTCTCAAATATATACCTACTTATTACCGTCTTAAAATTATAGACTAGGCAGAAACAAAGAGATTCTTATTTTCTTATCTTGGGGGCATATTTTTACTTCTTTATTATGCATTCAGTTGGATTAATTTGCTTTTAAATGGACGAAGTTGGCAGCGTATTTTAGTGATAGTCTAAAACCATATAAAAAAATTTACTCGAAAAGAATAATAACATTCGTATCTTTAAATATATCTACCTATTTTAATTTTTATAAACCTGTTTTATATTACAGATAGTAAAATATAAATACTTATATGTATCCTGTTTTTTCTTGCGGAATATTTTTTTGGATAAAATTTGAGTGAAAATTTGTGTTTAGATGGTTAATTTGAAACCGTTTTCTATTTTGATATTAACTTTAGATAGGCCTTAGGTGGGCTAAGATAAACAATACTAAATAGGTTAATTATATGCAAAACATATGCGTGTCTCTATGTGTGTGTTATCTACCAATATGATCTTCTATAGAAAAACAATCAATAGTTCTGCTATCTTGTATATAAATAGATAGATAAACAAGCAATTGATAATTGAAATTATGATTATTTTGTATTAGTATTGACAATGTCACTTGGTGGCAACAGAATAAAATGCCTATAAATCACCGACTGGGTCGAAACGCGAGCGCAACCGAAGGGTCGTTCACACCGAACATCTGTTCCCATATTTCAGTCACAGGAGATAACAACATACGCGCTTTAACATAAATACTTACAATACCTACCTACTTGCTTAGTAATACGTTGATAAACATATATTTCGCTATCAGATATTTGAAGAATATTTTATATATATTTAAATTTTGGTACTATGTTTGAATTAATTATTTTTCATTGATTTTAGTACCTTTACTTTGAAAACTAATACGTAAATGAATAATATACCTATATATTATAGTAACCTGGGTGAAAAAATGTAAAGAACTAATAGCAAAATATAAATAGAGAAAAAGATAATTAAGTAGCTGTTCAAATTTTGTTAGCGCTTGTTTAAATTTTTCTAAATAATTTATTTGTAAAATTTAATTCGGATTCAATATTAAATACTTATAAATATATTATTTAGAAAAAAAGAACTATGAATGTCAAAGAAGCAAGTGAGGTGTGTAAGAATAAGCCTAAATGGCGCTCTGTTGTTCGTGCCTACCCCGCAAGGGACCTGGCGTGAAGTTATGTATGTATGTATGTATGTATTTAGAAAATATTAATTATTAAATATTTTCTAGGTAGTACTTAAATAAGTTTTAAATTCAGGTGAATCTTAATAAAAACTTTGTCTTATTTACATACGTATAAATCAATAACGTTTTTTTAAATTTATCTAACTAATACAAACACGCGCGTGTATTCTATTCAAAGTAATATTATATACTGGCAGTAACAGTGCTGGATTTCATGGTACCTGTCCGCCATCTTGTTTTTGTTGCGTGACGCTTTCTGATTGGAGGACAAGACAAGATGGCCACCATTAGTATTTATAAAAGATCGGTGATTTGTTTGAATTTAGAACATCTGTGTAATAGGGACGGACTTATCCATTGTGCATTATAACTATGATTTAGTCCAATACACCTAAGTATTATTAATACAACAATAGTTTTTTTATAATTAAAAATAATGGATTTCCCATTATCATCGATTGTAAAACATACTACTATTAATTTGAAAATATGTTTATTTGGATATCGGCATCTATATTATTGTAGGAATGTTTGTTTATTTTACAGCTTTGGATATTATTCGATGTTTGTAAAATTTAGGGTTAGGTATAATATTTTCGTAACCAGAACTATTAACACATGATATGCTTCAACCCGATAAATGCGAACATTACCCCTGGAATACAATATCGCAGTTTACGCGAACGAAACTGGGTGGAAAACTCTAATGAGTAGGTATATCAATAGATAAATTCTAACACGTTACTTGAGTTAAAACATATTTATTTTATCTAAAAATTGTGATTAAAATGTTTATAAATAGTAGTACTTACCTAACTAGTTTAAATTACTATCTGCTCTGAGTATCTAAAAATATTAAATTCATTCTTTTTAAATTATATTTAGATAATCTATTTATAGTATACTTCAACGGTAGGAAGTTAATGTTGATGTCATGGACACGAAATTAGGTAAGTAGGTGTAGGTATCTAGGTATTATAAAAGAAAAAACAGTTTGAAATTGGAACAGTATGACGTAAGACACCAGATGTGGCCATCCCTTAAAAAATAGCATGTTGTTTTTTTTTAAATAGCATTTGAGAGGATTTATAACTTTCAGTACGTAACGGCTCGGTTCCGTGTCGCGTATTTTCATCCGACGCACAACTCCAGATTTACGAGCCGTTTTGGCGCTCGGCGATTCAGCACATACAGCCGCCAAACCCATTACTGACAATCTTCTGTCTCGTAATTTAATGAATAAAATTGATTTTTGAAATCCCTAAGTAAATACGATTTACCAAAGAAATTTTGACTTTTTCACTACTTCTTCATTGGAAGCTTTTTTTGGGCCATTCGATCAGGGAAAATAAGACATTCATTAAATACTTGTGCTAAATTTTACTTAGGAATACATTTTCAATGTTATGTTTAAGAGAATTTGTACAGCAATAAAGCTATTAATGAAATATATAGGTACCTAGTTATTCACTTAGGCACACATATATATTGTATGTACCAATGATCGTATAATTATGTATGTGTGTTAATGCATGTATCTATATTTATTGTTTTTGTTATTTCATTGCAGATTTCTAGTGCTGAATTCCTAAAGTTTACAACATTCAAATCTAATCAGACCTTATCCATTCACAGCCGTAATTAAACTGGTACCTAAAAGTAAGTCTGTAGGTAATAATATAAAGCACAAAACTAAAAGGTAGCTCTCCAAGTTATTTGAATAGTTTCAGTTTTGTGGTAACTGGTTAACGTAGCAGAGTGGTTTAGTGAGGCAGCTCGGTTTATTGTGGCATTCTAAATGTCTTGTCACAAGTTTTTAAGCAAACAAATCTAGATCTTAATTTCTTAATGAATAAAGTTGAAATTACATTACAATGAAAGGGATGTTAGGATAGTTGAAACGTAGTAAGGCATTTCATTTGGAGTGAGTTGTTTAGTTCGTAAGATAACGTTTCCGGACGAGTTGAAAGCGACGGCTGTGGTGTACCTTTAGAAGGGATTTTGAAATCACGAGTGTTGTTTCTCATTTAATTGATTATAGAGATAGCACATACGTACATAGGTACCTATATTTATATTGTGTATAAATTACTTACCTATAGCTACCCTGTATCCTGCTCGTGCTGCTTAGTTAGTTACTTATATCGTTTTCAATATCATCTACAAGTATTTTATTTTATACTTTAAAATTTAATTTATTTGTTTCATTTAAATCATTTTTATGTCAAGTGTACTCGTATAGTTTAATAAAGTAAAAATTACATAACTATAGTGCATGTATTATTATGCAGATTTATTGTAACTTAAAAAGTGTAAGATCAAGTTTTTTGTAACTTTTATTTCTGTTTTTCACTCTGAAGGTGAAGGTGCATATTTTATCTTCAGCGTGAATACAAGAATAAATGTAGGTATACCTATCCAAGTATACCTACTTATAATTCATGTACAATTAAAACTACTTAAGAAATATAAATAAATTAACTAGCTTTCAAAATAAATAAATTTAAAGTAGATTATGTAGCAGATCTCTGCCCACGGGGAGAAGAACAAGGCTGGCTGCATGGTCACGTTGTACTTGATGGGCGAAATATGAGCCTGCTAATAAAGCATATACCTATTAGACATATCCAAAACAAACCCATGCCTTATAGCCTATTGCGCGTCCCATATTAATCTAGACCCTTATTAAGAGAGTCGGAGGCTTAACCGCGCTCCGTTACACCCTCGGTCGAGTAATTTAATAAACCACAGAAACAATCGAGGAAACTCAGTGGAATAAAACATGCTTAATATATTACAAGTGACTCCCCCGCTTGTAATATATTTTGCAGACCCAAAGTGCCTGTACGTATAAGACAGGTACTTACTTATATCTCACTCTAGAGGTCGTGTTATATGTCTTATTAAGTGCATCTAGGTACTTAGTTAGTATATCCCTAAATGATTTTTATCCGTGCAGGAACGGAGAAAGAATACAATTTCCTGCGGCCGGGCGGCCTGTCGTAAGAGGCGACAAAACAACCCACAGCTAGGTGGTAGGGTATTTGCTCGACTGGATGCCGACCACCCCTGGTCTAGAGTATGCCGCCATAACAACCTTGTGTTGTGTTCCGGCATAAGGGATCAGGTTCCAGTATCCGTTAAGAGAGCAGCAGCGCATTTGTAGCACCTTTGATGTTGCAAATGTCTATAGGCGATGGTAACCGCTTTCCATTAAGTGGGCCGTCTGCCTGTCTGCTGATCTCCTGCCATAAAAAATTAATAAATGAAAAAATGTTCTAAATAAGATGTACCTGCCTAAATCCAGAAATCACCTAATAAAACTATATAATAATACGTCACAAACTTTCACCGTCTAATCTCTTCGGCCTAACCTAAAATTATTATTTTCATTTTAATTAAATTCTGGCGAAAATATTCCAGCTTACCCAGCAAAATGGAAATTTTTATCTTCGTCACAATTTTGCTACCGCTGCGAGAAATTGCCGTCGGTCACGAATAAAAAAAAAAGACAAAGTGCTCCGGTTATTCCGTTGTTTTCGGCCCAATTTCACGAAAACAGGCTATTCATATTCATATAGCCTTTCACCCTTCATTCCTTGTTACGCAACCGCTCCTTTGTTATCCTTTTACTCCTTTGTTAATTTATTACAGTAACACAATGCTATTGAATATGTATTATTTGTGAAGAGACAACAGTAAAATTTGCGTATGCGTGTAAATATAAATCAATTTGTTGACTTTCTTCCTTTCTTTGAAGAGCTTTGTTCAGTTTCTAATTTTTATAAAGCGCAGAGAATGTTAGTCAATAGATTTAAAAGAGTAATTATTTAAAAATAAAATATTAAAAACACGTTCGACGCCTGGTTAGAAGGGCATACACCTTTTAGACACTTTTCTGGCCACGTGCTGACGGTGAAGGAAAATATCATTATGAAACCTGCACATCGAGATAACTGATGTGCCAAATCTGCCAAGCCGGCTTGAACAAGTGTGAAAAATTGGAAGGCCCGAGCTCAGCAGTGGGGCGTTTGTGGGTTGTTATTATTATAATAAAGTATTAAAAATTCAATCTTCTTTGAGTTTAAGTTTAAATTACGTACTATCAGTATAATTAGAATATTCATCTACGTTAGCTAGATGTTCTTACAATTTGAAATTCATTTTAATAAGTTACAGCAACCTAAATCTCAGAAGATAAAGTTATTCGATTTAAAAGATCCTTTTGAAGATTAAAAAACTGAATAGGAACATTTATGATCAAAATAATATTTTAAATCAAAGCAGACACTTAATTATCAAGATTGGTTAAAGTATAAATTTTCTTGTAGACAAGTTAATCAAAACATTAACATATTTAATTGTATTTATGAATATTTAAAAAGAAAATAATTGCTTATAGGCACTAGAAAATATAAGTTCACTTTACTTATCGACTACTTAATGAGATGATAAAGGCTCCGCTGTCTGGAGTTCTGTAGAAAATGGCTGATTTACATACGAATGTTAATAACCGCCCCGGCAAAGCTCGCTCCCAAACTGGTTTTATTCGAGGGATCATAGCACGCTAATATAATAATAACACTGTTTAAACCGACTTCAGTTACTGTGACTGCTATCTACTGTAAACACAGAAGCTACGACGTTTGAACCGGTTCGTATGTTCGTATATAACCTATTTTATGCAGAAATATTTGATCACAATTTTGTCAGTTTAAAACGGGTGTGTCAAGGGCCTTACTCTCAAACATCTCAAGTCGTTCGTTTTCGTTGAACCGCTTGAAGAATTCTAAATAACTCGATGGAATCAAACAACGCAAGGAGCTTGAGACTAAACCTTCTGGCATCAAGATCTTTTTTATTCGTTTTTTTAAGCTTCGTATTTTTTTGTTAATCGCCTATATTCCAAATGAGGTGACTGGTGATTTTCACTTCTGTTGGTTAAGAACATAATTTTTTACTTGAATTTTGAATTGCAGTCGCTGCCTATTTTGTTTTCGTTTGTCCTATAGGTATCAGAGGGCCTAAATGCAACCGGCGTTTGGCGAATCGCTTAGTGAAATTGACACATATATTGACACTACATACTGGTAGTTGTAAGGCATAGCATAAAGTTCCATTTTATTTTGATACTTGTCATGCGAAAATGACCTCTGTACGCCTTCAGATCCGAGAACTCTACACAAATATCGATCCAATATTTATTATAGTGCAAATGCTGACTGTTGTCGTCGGAGGATTATCTTCAAAATCTGTATTATAGTCAAAGTTTGATATGCAGTCTCTTCACGGATTGACTGGTTTATTCTAGTTTTGACCAAGGCCTTTCAACAAAATCCAACATAAATTCCAATATCGGCCTTCGACTAAAGTAATTTTAGTGAAACCTAATTGTACCTAACTTTTTAGTCAAACGTTGAAGGTAATATAGATAATCTGTTTCGGGCTTTACCTAATGGATCCTAGAAGCGACTAAGGCAAACTCGGTCAAACGTCTATTACTTGTTACATGTTTAATAACTGTTATAAACTAGTTTGTCCTAGGCTAGCAAAAATTCATTAGTCAAAGGCAGAAAAACGTCATTTATTTGGACTTTGACTAATACTTTATGTCAGACCTAAGGTTTAACTACTCAAACCTAGGAGCGCTAGAGCTTCGATGTTTGACTATAACATCTATATCTATCCTATTTTTTCTTCAAGTCGTTTTTTGAGTAAATTTAACCATACCTAATTCATATAATATTTTCTTAAGTTTTCGCGACTTGTACACATAATAAAACTACGTTATATAATAAATTAGATTAGGCTCCCACAGAGTAAATAATATCCATAAACAAAATTTAAAACTAAATCATTAAAATCAACAAGTTGGCGGTAGGCTGAATAAAAACTTTGACAATACACGTTTGACAAATGTCATCTTTGTCTTCCGTGACCACGGCCACTGAAAAGCGGCCGAAACGTCGGATAAACCAAAATCAAATAAATTACCGCGCTTAAAACCGTTAAAACGTAGTTTTATTATGCATACCTAATTCATACTCGTACAGGAGTGTTTGAAATTAATTTCATACATTTCAAGACGGATGAATGATACTAATGTTGTATTTCGTACAATATATTCAAATGATTTTAAAAACGCCTCTTTTATTTAGAATTTAGATTGTAGGTAATATACCTATTGCTTCTATTTTGCTATACCGGTTAAATAGATTTGAATTAAGAAATGCTTATTCTTAAGAAATATCTTTGATATTCAACTTTAGGCCATTTAGTTTGAAAAACAGTAACATTTTAGATTTAATTTAATTTACATATTCAATAGTATGCAAATTAGAATTTATATAGAATTTCTCTATAATATTTAAAAATATAAATTATCTTGATTTGCATAATTATGTCCTTTAAATTATGTGTTGACAAAAATAAAAAAAGTTAAATACCTACTCCATTTTTATAGAGTTAAATATAAAAAAACAATTTATTTGATTGTTTGTTTATTTACTCTTGACAGAATTGGGAATGGGCCAATTAAAACCATAAAATTAAGTATACATGTAACAAAAAAAAAGGTAAATAACATAGTACACTATAGTTTTGTCCTGGGAAAAGTGATTATTATTAGGATATGAAAACACGAACATTCGCGAGCTAATTCGCGTAGATAATATATAAGATAAAAACTAGTTAAATGTGAAAAATAACCAACAGATGAAAATTGTAATATAAAATGGGTAAAAGAATGATAAACCCGCCATTTTACTGCACGCTATATTATAATTCCACTGCAATCACTTTTCAATTGAACTCATGTAACACAAATAGATATCTATGTAAATACATATAATGAACGATTCGCCAAACCAGTGCTGATGTTCCAACAATTTATTGTTTGTCATGAAACAATACAGATGTTGGATTTCCCCGGGACATTTGTGTTATTTCAGTTGTTACTATTCAAGTACGTTTGATTGTCTTGTTTCTGCTGCTGGTTTAGGAATTATGTTGATAGTTACATCAGTTTTAATCATAGCTACATAAAATAACTATTGTATATTAGAATCTGTCTATGGTAAATTTTTTGGTCTCTTTTTGTATCCACATTCAACATAAAATTTATAAAAGGGATATTCCTTCTTACTCAGTCTACATGATCTTCTATTCCCATTTGCAGGCCAATGGTTCTCATGACCTGCTTCAAGTAGACTTACCCTAGTAAGTGTAAGTAAGCTCTGTAGCGTATGGGGATTTTCGATGCCCGTTAAAGCCTCGCCGTAGAAGATATTCGCTCACACGAACAAAAGGCGTGAGCCTTTTCGTACGGGTTATGTGGCACTGAGCTTGCTGGAGGAGCCCTTCTAATTGTTGAAGATTACAAAAACCACCAATGTCCCTAATCTAGTTTCTACAAAAACGGTGCAGGTATCCCAATGAGGCAACTATCCTTGTTTTACACTATAGGTGATTCTTGTACTATCTTACCATGCCATTATGTAACGGACTTAGAATTCTGAATTTCCTGATAAATGTCATTTCTTTCTTCAAAATACATTATACTTACTTTTCGTTCAATTATCACCATTATTACATATTTCTTAAATTTTGTTGAGTCTTCTGAAAATATTTTACCAAATAATATATAGTTACCTACACAATGTTATGTTCTCACCGTTATATATTG
Organism: Dendrolimus pini; assembly: GCA_949752895.1. Classification (NCBI taxonomy): domain Eukaryota; kingdom Metazoa; phylum Arthropoda; class Insecta; order Lepidoptera; family Lasiocampidae; genus Dendrolimus; species Dendrolimus pini. The sequence goes on from OX457133.1 coordinate 13,716,791, forward strand.
TTGCGTTTAACCAAATCATTCATTGAGATATGTCAATGAAACAATTTATATGCATTCACGATTATATTACGAACAATGGACAATTTCCATCGAAATATTGAATAGTAAAGTAATTTAAAATGAATAGACAATGAGCACGCGAGGTTCATAATCTTCAGCATAAATGGATATCTAAATTCTGAATTACAGGCTTGTGTACTAAAATATATAACTGAATATCTCCTTATTCAGTTAATTCATCATACTTTAATTTCTTGTACACTAGGGGTGCCGCATGTAGGTTAGTACACCGAATAATGTACAATACCTAGTTGATTGTTTTAAATAATACAAAGTACTTAACTAATCTATAATATTATAAAATTCTAAAGGTGCAATGTCTGTACATTGAAGCTATTAAAAAAAACAACTGACATACATTATATATATAGTTATAAATGTTGCAGAACAGGATGCGTTTTTATTAGATTTCTTATCTGTTTGTATCAGGATTCAAGTAAAAACTACTAAGCCAATTTCGATGCGGTTTTCGTTGATCGATAGCTAATTATTAGACTTAAAATCTACGCTACTTTTTACACCGGGAATGCCGCGGGAAATTTTCAGGTAATGATTTAAAATAGTGAGATAAAATAAATCGAATTACAATTTAGGTTTTTTCACTGATCGATACCCAATTTTATGTTATAAAATCTGTGATATATTTTGTTTTGGGAATCCTGCGATGGTTTTCCCGGAAGTGGTCTGTAGTCGTTCGGGTGGATAAAAATATACCTACTTATTCCGACACAGTTTTCACTAATACGATAGTTGAAATTCTTTTTCAAATGATGTGATTCTTTGTATCCCGAGAATTCCGCGGGAATTTTCAAGTCAAACGTGAACGAAGTCGTGGACATATTCTAGTGTTGAACTATTTTTGAAACATCGCAAAGATGCTTATAAAATAATTATGAACAGAAATCTCAACCTGTTTAAAAAATATAGTAAGCTCTTAATTCGTACACTAATATTTATTTAGATGGTAACGTACAATATATATTATACTATTTATGAGATGATGATTTCATTATCGCTAAAATATAGAGACAGGTGTAGGGTTGTCAAAGTTCTGATTTTCTTTACCCATCAGGTAATTATAGTAAGTCTTTATCTGGCGAAGGAAGGAATCTAAATCGTCCGGAATTTAAATAATCTATTTAAGAGAACATAAGCGGGTCTGCGTTGCAATACAGTGGGGAAATTTAGTCAGCCCTCTGGGCGTGCTTCGTTCTGGCGGTGATATGACCCATTATCTATGGCCTTAGAGAAAATTTACGTCACAAACAAAGTAAGTAATGAAATACATTTACTGTTTTTTTAAGTCAACATAAGAGTCGTCAACATACTTATTATTCCTATATAAAAGCTATTACGTATGTAGGTATATGCCTGCATTCGCCATTTACATTTATTGTAAATTTGTCGTTCCCTAAGGTGTAAGATGTACTACCTATGTAGGTATAACATGTTTTTATTACAAAAAATTAACACAATTTATTTAAACATGTGTTTATAACGTTAATTTATAATATTTAATAATTTAACATCTAACTTTAAATGTTCCTTAATTTAACTACGATATTTAATCATATTCAAATAGCTTAATTGAATCCACATGTCGTAGGTATATGTGTTGCACCAAAATAATCTGCTAACGAAAAACTATGTATAAGAGAACAGTTTATCGACAAAGTGTAACAACATATATAATGTATGTAACTATATACATATACCTAGATAATTATATTTTACTAGTTTATCTGGATTTGTCGCCGGAACTTAATTTTTTAAGTAACAACCCTAGACGCTTACAGAAATTCGATAAAAATATACTAAAATATCTGATAAAGATCGACTACTTTTTAAATTAGTTCTCGTAGTCACAAGAGATATTAATATACATAAACAATAATACGAAGTCTTGATTTCTATTTCCTTAATGCTCCTGCGGCATCATGAATAAATTATCACTCGTTTGCTAAGATTATAGCTTATTAAATACTATAATAATATCATTATTTTTCCGGTTTTATTAATTAAAATCAATAAATACCTATACATTGTTTTCAATTGACAACAGTGCAGAATGATACGTAATACGTGTATAATGACGTTTTATTTCTTGGAAGTATTATATTTTATGGCCATGTGACGATAATATGACAATGTGACCTATGTCAATAGTAGAATAATCTGTAGTATCTAATACTAATGATTAAATACCTAGAAGTTTCCCACATTTGTCCCTTCCACTTCTCTTATGCTGGTGTATACCGACATTTAACCGGCGGTTAAAATAAAATAATCACTGTTTATACATACATTTTTAGCGATTAATTTATTTTAAACCTCGGTTAAAAGTCGGTGCACACCAGCCTTAGATGGATAAAAAATTTGATGACCTCTTTAACGATGAAGAATTTTGACAAAGAAAATCAAGACCAAACCGACCAATGCATTAATATCTAACTCTCACATAGGTATATTAATAATAATATAAACTTTATTTCAGACCTGGGTCTATATTTAGTTAGTATGTTAGATACATAATTATGGAACGCCTCTGTCCACCTCTCAAAAATGATTATCTATTTGGTTTAGTTTTAAGTTGTATAGAAATTGTACAATTTATTTTATTGATAAGCTAACCCACAAGTTGTACATTTATAAACCCATAAATTGTATTTTATTAAGTGTGTTAAAAAAAACTTCATACGTCTTGTTTTCCTAGACCTTCGGTAAAATTTATTACATTAAGTGGTTGGTTATTTAAACTAACTTCCCAAAAACAAGGAGTGCTTTGTTAATGTAAAAAAATACTTTTCTATTATGTTGAAAATTGTTGTACTTCTCTTCCAATATTCGACATATTAGTGAACAACGCGGCTATGTACTTAACCGCACATGGTACAAATATTTTATGAACGAATAATAATACATCTTTGTTCTAGCTGAGTATAAAAGCTGCTGTATTTCTATAGTTTCATATCGACAAGCCCCACAAACTCCATGAATCCCAATGTCCCGGAAAATATAACAAGGCGATTTATATTCGGGGGTTGTTCGGGTATACCACTCGGTTTTCTATCACAAAAATCTGCCCTGTATGGGCTTGAATTTATTTGAAACTTTCGTATATCCCTGCTGGTCACGTGAATTAAAGTTCTATTGTTTTAAACATAAAATATGTGAAGAGAGTTATTATATCATTTTAGTAAAATTTAAAGATGAATGTACCTATATGCCTATATAAAAGCAAACATATATTTTATTTTATTCTGGTGTCTGTTTCTATGGCCTTAGTGAATTGACTGTCATGAAATTTCGTACATATTTCCGATATATTATCTACATAATTATGTTATACATAAGTATGGTAGGTGGGTAAATGTATATACCCTAATAAATAAGTGTAATACCAGAGCTGTTGTAGAAAATCATCTAGCAAAAATATAATGTAAGTTTGTTAATAAAGAAGCTTCAAGAATACTGTAACGTATATTGTTAAGGTAAAATGGAGTCCCATGTTTATGTGTCGTCAGTTTTTTTTAAACATAAACCATGTAATTAGATCCTGTCTTAACCATATTGGAAATTCAATCACGGCGGTCGGTTGCATCCTGCCAAATGCAAGCCACGAATTTCAAGTAAGAGTGGGGTGGAGACCAATATTACGTCCTAAGGACTACGAGGCCGGCAACCGACTCCCTAACAAAAGGTTCGCGCTAAGGGACGCGTTATTTTTATACGAAACGACAACTGAATACCAATCCGACGGCTTTTTCTACGTAAAATATCTTAATATACGCCGGAATTAGGCGATTACATTCTGATCATGTACCGACGCGCTTCCTTTTTACAGAACGCCTTAAACGTTGGTACTTATTGTTGTTTCTGTTTGATTTGATTTACGCTCCTCTGCTTGTGATTTATGCTTATTTAAAAGGATGCATTTTTGTTTTATTGCTTGTATTTATATGAGCTGCAATTTTGAACATTGTACTTTTGATATGGTCATTTGAGCATACTTACCTACAGAATATATTTATTTATGGGAAATTACATAACCAGTATTATAATAAATTAAGAACTCGTAGAGTAAAGTGCTGCCACCATTGGATAAACAGATACACTGGTGTGCATAACTAGCATTAGGAAGATATATCATTAAGGTGGAGAGTAAAACGTATGGCATCCTAGTAACGCTATAATACCTAGGTATGCAATATAAAAGAGATATAAAAAAAGGTTAATTTACCAGTAACGGCACTCACCAAAATTGATAAAATAAGCAATCGGAAAAAACTCAACGAGGGTTTGAGTTTTTGAATACTTCTCTGAACTGTACCTATTGGTTAAGTTGATACATATTCTAATTCAAGGTCATAAATATGACTGGAACATCAGCAAAAATAATGTTGCATAGCATAAAATATACAATGAGATCAAATTATTCATAGTTGATTGAACGGTCACGGGCCAACGACCTTGTACACAACACAGCACTCCAACAAATTAAAAGCTCACGTCGAATAAAATTCTAAAAGAAAAAATACTGACATGAATATAATTGAGACGCGAGTCAGCCACAAAATAAATTCTCCTTTCTTATGGACATTTTTATATTTCCTTACATTTGTGCATTCACTTCAAACTTAATTAGACTTTATAGAGCGTTCCTTCCCAATTTCGTTTTACTCTCGCCTGACGCACGCTGAGACTTATTCATAGGAGCGAGGGCGTCGGGGGGTGTGAGGTGCGGGTGGAGGAGGGTGAGGGGGGGTCTTGGCCCGAAATAGCAAATAAATGAGACGAAAATGTAAATGTTGCGCTTCAAAGATGAAAAGCGCGCCGCTCGCTCGGTCTTGTTAAGCTCATCGCAAATGTAGCAGAATTAGAAGCTCGGCTGAAATAATTTCATACCAGATGTACCGGCCACGGCTACTCTGAACAGGGTGAAGATGAAAACATAAGCATCTTTATGTATTCACTAATTAAACGGAATGCCTTTGTTGCTCCCGACTCGGTTTAATTTCATTACAGCACCAACAAAATATTAGATTAGATATAGGTATAAGTAGGTAGGACCATACCTACATAACGTTTTCGTTTTAAGAATTAATGTTCATAAATCAAGCACTTTTTGCTGTTCAATCATATTTTGTAAAATGAAATCATTTATCTTCTCATACTTAACTCAAAATTTGGATGCACTCAAGTAGAGTGTTATAAGTACGAAATTACGTACGTAAAGTACGAAACGTATTTTATTCTTACACTTTTAAATTGGTGTTGTCAAATCCCGGTAGCGTTCTTAGCGTCCGTTTTGGAACCTAAGGTTGATTTTTCTAATTTTTTGGCTACTTTGCGCGGTCTTCAGTATTGTTATTGTTAGATAACTTATGTTACTAATAAACGTAATTTGTTTATTTAGATGAGAGAGATTAGAGAGTAATCCCTGAGTATTGGTTTTTTGAAATGAACCAATTATAAATTGCATAACGGAGATGAACATTGGATATTTTGATCCCGGAAAATAGGATAGGCACATAAATTAACAAATCTAATACTACAAAGATATGTGTGTACATCTCTGATTGAAAACAAACCAAAAGTAAAAATCATAACGAATTAACCTCGTTATATAGGTATGATCTGTTATTTTAATTATGTATAGTTTTAGTAGTACGGTAGGTCAACAAACCCAATAAAGCTGATTACACAAAGACGTCTCACTCAATCGGTAGGCCACCACAACCCGCTATATTGTTTTCCCAAATAAGTCGCTTTAATAAAAGTCCACATAAGTCTTAGGACGACATATGTACGGGTCGGATTATATTGGACCATTGTGGACGCCCTCGCTTGTATCTCAGGCTTTATCTTTAATATTACAATAACTTTTCCAATACCGTATGTAATGCAGTGAGTTTGTAGTCTGTACACGAACTTCCGCTATGACAATGTATATATAAGAACATATATGTACATAGCTTCTGTATATTGATTGCCACTGACTTAAATTTGACCAAGTGCTTGTCAGTACACATGAAGCGTTCTGTAGTGGTGAAGAAAGTTTAGTGTTTCTGACATTAGCCTAGAAAACCAAAAGGAATGTCTATTTCAATAAAAAGTACTATATATCCTAAAAAGGACTAGGCGTGTAAGTGCCTATCTACTAAGGGGCCACCCACTAATTACGTCGCACGAATTTCATGATTTTTTTACCCCTCTCATGTCCTTCTTTGTTACAGCTGCTCACATTCGTGAGACTTCTCCCCACCTAGTGTGACATCACATATTTTGTAATGTTGCATCAAAAAAGTATAAAATTAAAACAGCAGTTCCATAAATAGTTTTATTTCCATTTAAATTAGTTTTAATCATTTAAACACTATGCTCATTTTTATAGATAGAACTTATTAGTATTAATATTATTTGACGGCCTCTGTGGTTGAGCGGGCTAAGCCTTTGACGGCCTACCTCACTGCAACCCAGAGGTATTTTCTCCGTTATTTACCATGGTCTGGGTGTCTGGGATCGGCCCCAGAGTGGCCCATTGGATATTACCCATAACACAAGCGTAACTTGCTTAATTTGGGGGTATACAATGTGTGTGTTTGTCTGCCGATTTTTTTAAATATTAATATTTGTAATATTAGTTCTTCGTTAATATTTCAAAGTTGTGTTTTAAAGCTTAAATATTTGATAAGATTTTTAGATATAACGTAACATAAGAATTTGAAATGTGACGTCACGAAATTTAAGAACCCCACCCACCCCTTAACGCGTGACGTAATTTATGGACGGACCTTAATTTAGAAGTGTAGATAAAGCACCAACAATCATTGCTTTCATTAAATGCTAGTGAAATTTTCTACCATTTTGCAAGATTTTACTCCACAAAGTCCTGCTTCTTGGCCTATTATAAACAGCAATATTTTTTTAAGATAAACTACCACGTTCTCTTGTTGTAATATTTCCCTTCTACGTGTATTATTTCGTTTCAAATCAGGGAGCTAATTCTGCTATTACTGTCTTGTTAAAATTGCCAGACCCTACCGTCTCAAACTTGTAGCGTTTTAATATTCATTTTTAACCGACTTCGAAAAAAGGAGGATGTTCTCAATTCGTCGGGATCTTTTTTTTTTTGCTTTTTTTATGTATGTTCGCCGATTACTCCGTGATTTATGATCCGATTTACGTGATTCTTTTTTTTGTTCGACGCGGAATAGCTTCCAATTGGTCCCCTAAAATTTTTACATAGTTTGGTCCAGTAGTTTTCATTTTATGAACATTTTTTATGAAGAACATTTCCTTTTCGTTCCATATGTTCACCGATTACTCTGAGATTTATGATTCGATTTACGTGATTCTTTTTTGTTCCACGCGCAGTAGCTGCCACGTGGTTCCCTAAAAATTTGACATAGTTTGGCCCAGTAGTTTTCATTTTACGATCATTTTTTTGTTCTCGTTTCTTGGAACCTATATTTTTTAAGAAGCGCGGCATCATTCGTAGGTCCACCCATACATAGCTAGACACTAAAAAGAAAAAAATAAAAACTTCGTTTAAAAAAACCGACTTCAAAAACTAAAAAACTAAAATGTATAAAATAAATTATTTCTAAAGCTATTATTATTAATATATATTATCTAAAACATCTTGAAGTCGGTGCAAAGTAAAACATAAAAATTACTATATTTTGAAAATTACTAAGCACTGACTTTAAGATGTTTTAGATAATATATATTAATAATAATAGCTTTAGAAATAAGTTATTTTATACATTTTAGTTTTTTAGTTTTTGAAGTCGGTTTTTTTTAACGAAGTTTTTATTTTTTTAGCTAATGCTATTTCTACTATGTGCAATACCAATTTTTTTCTACTATAATTCTGCCCCGATGATATCGAAACGTTATTGTGGATTTATGAGAATACGAATTTTTGAAATTATCGCAATGGGATCGTTTGATAATCGCCGAAATGCCATTATAGCAGAATTGGGCCCTAAACATGCTTGTTTGACATGATAATAATTTTAATACGGCGCAACTGATTACAACCACAAAATCAAATTTTAGAATTCTTTGTATGTATAAACAAAAAAAACGTTAACTGTCTAATAAGAATCGGGAATAAAGTTGTTAAAATAGCGTGACAAATACTGGCGTGACAAAAATCACTCTATCCACCAAAATAACAAAGCTAATAATAAAATATTATGCTTGGACACGAGAACAACGTGACATCGGCAAAATTAATCAATAAATAATATTTAATAAACACTTCTGTGTATTGGCCGAAGTTCACTTGGCTTGATGTGAGACTTGAGTATGAAGGTATGTACCTTTATATGCACCTACGATATAGTTTTAGATAAGTTTACGAAAAATATTATGCATTTAATGCGAGTTAAAGGATACGGATATGCTTGCGTACATTCTTGAGCCCAGATTATAAAAAGATGAAAGTGTTTTTAAGATTTCTTTGTATTGTGTTGATGTTTATCATAAGTCTAGTGGGTTAAGATTTTAAATAAATTAATCGTGTGTGTGTTTACATATTATTTACTAGTTTCTGCCCGCGACTTCGTCCGCGTGAATTTTTTTTTCATAAAAAGTATCCTATGTTACGTCTAATACCTCCAAGAATATGTGTACAAAGTATCATGATGATTGGTTGAGTAATTTTGGCGTGAAAGCGTAACAAAAAAACTTACATTCACATTTATAATATTAGTAGGGATTATTGAAATTAATTTTCATAAGTCGATTGTGGTAATCGACAACTTACTTTATTTGATGTTATCTTAAGATTTCTCGTCTTTCATATAGAATTTAGGGTTGCTGTTTTCCAATTTGTAATATAAACATATAAAATAATATATTAAATCATTTATTTGGCCCAAAAGTCCCCGTCTCCTTTAAACACAAATAAATATTGTACCAGAATAGGCACCTACTCGAAGCTTTAGGTAGGTGTATATCTAAAGCCTAGTAGGTATATATGTAGCTGCAGTTGTGCTTATATGAGTTAATAATGATAAACATGTTGTTCACTGTTTATTAGCCCTTTATGAGTAAGAACTGTAGATACACGTAAAGATATAGCACTTAATAACTTGGTTCCCTAATGACATTGGTTGTAGCACTCCCATACTTAAACCACCAGGTGGAACGATCAAGCATACAATGTTGTAGGCAAATGTAGTCTTTTCAAATACATAAACTTAGTGCGTTCCCATCATAATTATAATTTATTCTGGTTCCAGTTTTATATTATGTTTCCAGAGGTACCTATATTCGTAAGCTAATTAAAAGGAACAAGTTGGCTAAATAGAACTTTAATAATACTCATTTATACTTGACATCTTTGTCTTCCGTGATCACGGCGACTAAAAAGTGGCCGAAACGTCGGAATAACAAAAATCAAACACGCTTAAAACCATTAAAATGTAGTTTTATTAGATATGTACCTACTATGAGTATTCCATTAAATTTTGGATCCTTTTAGACTTTAGTACTCACGCTATAAGTTTTCCATGAAATATAACACAAAGTTATTATGTCGTCCATCACATAAAGTTTAAAAAATAAACACTTATTAAGTCATACAATGATACGTCAGGTTCATACGACATACGAGTCATACATGTAATGTTTGTCGGTTCATGTTATGAAGTACACTATCTGGCAATGCATCGTTGCAACTTGCATCGTCGTAACGACTGCCCGACAGTGCGATCTCTGATAATGCACTTCTGAGAAGCGCTCGGTTGTGATGCACTTAGATTTCTGCACTGTATGTAGTTGGAATTTTGCTCTGCACTTAAATCTCTTTTGACCTTATATAGGTGTATATATACATACACATACCGTGGTTAAGTTCATTGCAATTGTATCTATAGACGTTGTTAATACTTATTTACTAAATAAATTAAATTACGTGAATGATTCATTATACCCTACCTATAATATAAGCCCATGTCTGGCTTCTGGCAATAGGTCCTTCATTTCAGCTGATCTGATTCCATATTCGCTACTCTTATTGACCACAGATTAGCGGGTTTCACACTTCGGTAATTTCAAATGTGCCGGTTTCCCCATAATTTATTCCTTTAAGAGTAGCTCCTGGTAATTCTAACAATTTGCATGTTAGGTCGCAAATATTTATTGTTCAGTTTTGAACCCTCATCAAAACATAAACAGACATATTCTTAAAGCTGTGTGCTGTATAAGACAAGAAAGAGAGACTAAATGTATGCAAATTAGAAACGAATATGTACTTAATACTTATACCTATATAATTCTGAAATGTATGCCGGAATGTAACGAGTTTTTTGACGTAAACATGTAGATGTTTCCATTCTGGCGCTTACAAATTGTCTTTTTAGGCATATCAACACAAACAACACTCGTTTTGTAAACACATCTACCTACTCATAGCAACATATAGGTGATGTATACGTAAATATAGACGTGTGTACGAATGAGTGTTGTAACGCCTACGCATAGAATTTAACTATGATTGTTTTAAATGCCTTTGGACCGCTAAACCAAACTACAATGCTAGTTTATGTCGATGTCTTCACTTCAAACAAACTGAGTATCCTGTTGTACTTAATTATTTTTATAGAAGAATGTTGTGCACAAATTAATAGATATAAAATGTAAGATATAATATTTACATAAATAATTCAAAAATGGCTTTTGAACCTAGATTTAAAATAATGAATATTTTAGGTATACTTAATAATCCCCAGAAATTTTCAATAAAATCCGTTAAGTCGTTTATGATTGGATATAAAATAACAATTAATTTTCAATCAAACTTCAGGATTAATTTTAAAACCACAAACAGGCACTTCAGTTTTATTCGTCCGTATTTGATAAAACATGTCACGTAATAAAACATCTTCATCAAATCAAACATTTTTTGCTGAACGCCCCAAAACGACACCATAAAAATATTGTCTAACTAATGAATAAATATTGAATATTTATGTCTGTTTGTTCATGAGAATGAATCAATTTGTCGGAGTGGCAGAACGAGAGCGCTCAGGGACCCACTCCTGAATTCATCCTGATCCCGTAAATATTTTATTACCGTTGAAGAAAAAATACCCGGACAAATTACTGGGTAAAACGCGAACAGTTTTCAATCTTATACCTTAAGTGGAACGAACGATAAAAATAAATTTAGCGCTTGCGGGCATTTATTGCTGAGATTTCTAGGGCTCTCGCCGTGAACGGGAAGGGTAAACGTAGAGTTGCCAGCTATCAAATTAAAATATAGGTTATTGGTACTTATATTTACAGTTCACTTTTATTCTGCTTAATTTGATTTAATTAAATATGTTTATACTAATTTACCAACATAATTAAACTCATTATAACTAGGTATTTTACCAGTTAGGTACTATAAAGAAAACCTAACTTATTTATAGATATTGTATTCCACCTATAATCCCTATAAATTACTTATACCTACATTTAAGCAGAGTACTTAGCCTAGGTCACCGTCTTCTATGGGTAAGAGTTTAATTTCCGTCAGAGTAACGTAAATGGACTTTCCGTTATTTTCTTTGGTCTAGGACCATGGGATCAAACCCAAAATTGTGTGTTCTATACTTCCTGTAACTCATCCATAAGATATTTGGTTTAGGAATAAATAATTTGAGTTTTAAAAAAATTATTTATTAATTTATAGAGTCTTCTGTGTTCATCTCGTCTCTAAATTATTACTCTTATATATACTCGTCTCGTATTTATATACATGGGTATAATAAATATTTCATGAAAAAACTAGTCATGAAATCGGTCGTAAATATAGTAGAAATAAATCAACAAAACCATTATAATTCATCATAACCACATTCTTTATCATTGTATAATGTATCTTATCTATATTCATTTATAGTATTGAATAGACTTGCAGTTAATATAAAAGCCATCAATTTATAGGATGCGTAGGTTTACTGGTAACACGGCCTACACTCCCATTTCCTTGCCAGCTAATGGCCAATGGAGGCAACGAATAAAGCTGTGGCATAGTAATCGATCTATAAAACCCTTTTTGCTTTTTATTATAAGCAAAATAAGCTTTTCTCGTACGTAGTATGGGCTTATACATCGTTTGTAGTCCTGCATCATTTTATTGAGCTTTTAACAAATAAAAAAAAAATATTATACATATTCGTATATTGAATAATATATATTGAAATCGTTTTTTATTTTCAGTTATTTTATATCTAAACTTTTAAAATCTATTTATATAGGTATAATTTAAACATATTCTTATATTAAGGTTCAATAAGGCTTTAAAAGATTTCTAAAATCTTATACTAATATATATTATATCTGAAGATTTTGTTTGTTTGATTGAACGCGCTAATCTCAGGAACTACTAGTCTGGTTTGGAAAATTCTTTCAGTGTTAGATACCCCATTTGTCGAGGAAGGCTAAAGGCTATTTATCATCACGCTAAGACCAATAGGAGCGGAGTACCAATGAAGAATGTTTCAAAATCGGGGGTTTTGAAAACAAATTCCACGCGGACGACGCGCGACGTCGCGGGCACAGCTAGTAATAACATAAGTATGAAACTACTAAATTATGAGTCCACTTGAAAATTGAATGTACCTATAGTAGAGTTATTTTCTCCGTGCAGTTGGGTTATAAATAATCGGAGCGGAGAAGCGAGTATTTCGCTCTCTCTTCCACTCACGGGCCTTATGGGCAGGCATAGTGATACGCATTATTGTTGTCGATAAGCGTTATTGATAGTGTATTGAGTTTTGCCATTTTGTGGGTTAGTGATATAAATGAAAGAAAAAAATAGATAAAACAACGTATTTATTAAAATAAGAATAATAATGATTTAAAATAAATTATTAATTAGGTATTAAAAAACTATAAGTACAAAAGTTTAGAATGTAACAAGTTATATTAAAATAAATATAAATACTTATATCTAAGTTTAAAATTAACAGCAAAAAGATAATAATGATTTTTATAAGAATGATAATCTTTATTTGATAAGAATGAGTTTTTATCGATAATGGCGTTGCGCCCGCGCAACACGCTCACCGCCCTAGCCGGGCTGAGGCCGAGTTTGATTTATGACCCAAACTGCACGGAGAAAATAATTCTACTATACTTACTATTTTTCTTGTACAGAGCAACAAAATAGAACTGTTGTACGTTTTTTGTTTTTATGCTTTAGAAAAAGTGACCCTTTATTGGAACAAGGTTTATATATCGCACGTTACTCAGCGGACGGGAGCTAGATGAAAAAAAGTAAAAATGCTGACCGCTGTGTATTATTTATACAATAAAATCTAAAATAAAATAATATATATCAGTGTAATATACCGTATTTTGAAATTACAGTGTGTTATTGTGGCCCTTATTTCTACTATACAATTCCTTCGATGATCTTGGAAATTTCCTTCCAACTAGGTGTCCCAGAGAAACATCATTAGTTATTGTCCTTAAAATGAGGAATTTTATCCACGATTTTCAATAAACTTGATTATTTATTCGGCAGCTGTATGATAACCTAATTCTTTTCTATATTTTACATATTATCAAGCAAATGAGTTATAAAACTCATTTGCTTGATAATATGCACTTGGCCTAGAAGATAATCTAAATAAAATTCCAATTCCTGAACGCGATAGCAATATAATTCATCAGTGAAATATATTTTATTTCGTCGAAAAACATAAAAGTATTTAACATTATGTATAAAATATGTATTAACATACCCTTTATGGTAAAATATTAGCATAAGAGTAATCTTTTTTTGCACGTTTTTATCCAAATATATGTATTTTTTATGCTCATGATAAGATGATAAGCACTGTGTCTAATAGTAGGCATAAAACATTTCAGAAACACGAAAAAATACAGTTTCGAACTGATTTTGATTTGATGCTTCGCCAACTCTTGAATAGCCATTATCAACGAATCAACGTAATACCATAATTCAATGACTGTAACAATGAGCAACAGCCACTAAAATTGCTAAAACTAAATAAAAATAATAATTCAATTTTGTACCATTGCTTAATACTCATTCATGTATACTAGATATTAAAAGAAATAAACTAAACTATATTATAAATCAAACTATACTTAAAAAATAACATAAATCTATATGTAAAAAATTGACTCAAAATCGCTGTCGGCGGGGAGCGTGCCCAAAATGCTGGCCGCATTTCCGCGTTGGTTGGCAACGTGAATTCCTTGCCCTAGGTGCAAGAATAATTAATAATTAAATTAAGTTAAAAGTAACTATATTGTTTTAAATTATATTAATCCACTTGCACACTCCGTCCGATGAGTCCTTGAGTGGAGACCGCGTCTCGGCAAACGTAGTGTTAGACGTCCTCTAGCCCGACGGCCGGACAATCTGCGCAAGATAGAGGGGGGCGGGGGCTGGATGTGGACAGCCGAGGACCAGGATAGGTGGCGCAAACTTGGGGAGGCTTACCATCAGCAGTGGACAACGGCTGGCTGACGACAACGACACTCCGTTAGCACAAACAAGCTAAGGGTGCTGGGTTAATTTGTATTCTTTCAGAAATGGGCTATAGATACCATGAAGGGTCCCCCCCCCGTGCCGGCCGTTGGTAGCACGGTGATTATCTGTGATCTATGATATATGTACTAAAGATAACAGGAAAAGACTTACTGCTGCTACACACAGAAATATTGAGAAGATTTGAATAATTCAAATCTTATTATATAGGTAATTAAAAACACAATAAATTATTCAGATAATTTATTAAGTAAGTAATAGGTATTAAATTCACTATTAGGCACGTCGAGAATTTCAATAAAAAGTTAGCTGCATTTTTAATATCTTGTGATAAACAGCCCACAGCCAGGTGGTATTTGTTTTTGCCCGGTTTGCCCGACTGGATTTTTACCATCTCTGGTCTTAAAGTATGCCAGCACATTAGCAGCCAGCACCTTTGCTGTCGCTAATGCCCATAAGCGACGGTAACCATTTTCCATCGCAGTTGGGCCGTCAGCCTGTCTGCTAAGCTTCAGCGATATAAACAAAGCTTTTATAGACAGCTTCACGCAGTGTCTCAATTTTCAGAATAAAAGTATCTTATGGTCATCATTGTCATCGTCAGCATATTTCATAAATTATGTTTGGTCGCGTCATTTTAAAATCCGTCTCACGCAGAAACGATTCTACTTTCTAGGTTAAAACATAGCCACATTGTTATCTCAGTTATCTAAACTATGTATCTGTATACATAAAATATAATATGACAGTTAGTTATCAGTTATTTTTGAAACCCATGGACAAGGAATAAACAAATTCATTTTAATATTTTAGATTTTATTAAAATGGAGGGAAAAGGCCTGGTTTACAATAGCATTCAATATTGTGTATTAAATAGGACATAAAATGTAGAAATAGATATGTATAGGTAACATAATATATTTTCTTTATTGAAAATGTAAAAGTATACCTACAAAAACTGATTATAGTTTACAAATCTTCATAGCCGTATCAAATTATGAAAAGCCTTTTTGTTCTTGTTCCCTTCACATCGTCTTACAATGTAAGCAAACAAAGAATATAGTGTCCTTCTGATTACATCTTGAGTAGTTTTGTTGCCCACGATGTCGAATAACATCCTTTATGCATTAAGAGCTCTTATTCACTGGTTGACTCGAGACTATACGATCGAACGACAGTCGCTGATAAGTTTATTGCGACCGTTGCAAATACATTTTTTTTATTGAAATAAATTTATAACGAAGGGTTTTCTTTTTTAATTAGAAATAAATGCTGTTTAATTCCTATTTCAAATAACATAAGTTTGCAATATGTACTTAATGTTTTAAAGAAAGGAAATAACAAAAATCACTGCAAAAGCACATATTATCTACCTACCTAGTTATACCAAATAACTTTATTTATTTTATCTTTTGTAAGAAACTTTTTAAATGATTACTAAATTGTTCACCATTTATATATTTGTACGTTAAAATTATGTCAGTCTTAAACTAAAACTTAGCCGTGTTTTTTGGCTTTATTGGTACCTATTATATAAAATGTTGTTTGTCTTTAGGACTTTCATGCGTTTGAAAAAATAATTCGGCTTCTATTTTGTTCTGGATTCATGAGAAAATGTTGTTTAAGGATAAAAAATTAATGAAAGTCAATAGAAGAGAACTGCCATAGTAAGGAGAGAATAGTTGTCTGTCATAAATAAATCATGTTTTCCATGTGAGCTAGTCGTTCGACTAACTAGTTGACCGTTTAAAATTTCATTATGGACTGGTGTTCTAATTAGATATTGGGTTCAATTTCTGATACGCTAAATTTTGAAAGTTACATTTTCGATAGGCATTTACTCCGGTCTGGATATTATTGGATCAATCCCAAAATTGTCCGTTGTTTACACATCATATATAATGTGCCTAGCTTGTAAATATGTATAAAACTTATGGGCTATTTTGTTGTTTGACTGAATTAATAAAGTTGCCAGCGACCAGACGACCAGTGAGTAATGCTTCTTAATAATGGCATATAATATATGCCAAGACATCCTATTAAGGGCCAACAATGAGAGGTTTGTATATATTTTTAAAGTTTTATTGTGTAGTAAAATTCTATAAATGTATTTTACTTATTTACTGCAATTTAACTTGCAACAAAATTGCACTGAATATGTGGGAGTACAAACCATTATCCTTAACCCTGCTTATCTAGATTATGTAAAATGACTAAAATATTAAAGGCAAGTAACTTTAAATAAAGTAAAATAAATAAAATACCTATATATCTTAGATAATTATTTTTACCACTTGCCAGATTTGTAAGATTGTTAGTTTATTTATTCATTTTATTTTAGAAAGGCTTACAGATTAATAAAAAGTACGTACTTGGGGTTTTTAATAAGAAGGTTACTGACAGGTAACTCTTATAAAACATTGTTTTCTATTAGTACTAACTTCACAACATAGGTACCTATTTGTAGTTTGACGAAAGTTATACACATGGGCGTCGGCAGAAGGGTGCAAGGGGAAGCACTTGGAAAACAGGAGGGAAATAATTCAAGGACACATGGACACATTTACATTTTTTTATCAAGTTATTGTTTTAATAACAACTTTAGGCATCTAAGTTGTTGTTCAATTTTGTTCGTCATCTTGTCAACAAATTCAGTATCCTTTTTAGAGCATTTTTCCACTTTAAGCATGCACAGGCAGCTTAGCTTCGCGTCTCCCATCCTATGTGAATTTGACAGTAAATTTGTATAATTTTATATTTTATCTTTGTTATAATAGTATAGATGCAGATGCACCTTCCTGAAAGTAATCCGGGCGGCGAATCATGGTTAGGTATAATTTATTTTTCATATATGTACTACTTCTACACACATAATGCAATTAGGTATTTAAAATAAATTAATAGTGGGTAATCTAAAACTAAAATATCAAAGAAACAAAAATAAGTAAGTTTCAGTAGATCTAAACCAATTTCATTAAACAAAATAAATTAATCACTTATTCATAAAAGTTAGGTACCTATATGCTGTTCATACGAGGTTTAACGAAAATATTATTCACAGTGCCGTTGATAGTTCCTATATGAATAAGTACTAGTTACTTTTTAACCAGCGTTTAAACTTCGTATAGTTATTTAAGCTATTATGAATAAGGGGGTAACTCCTAGCAACGGTAGGTCGGTATTTTTAAACTGGGTAACCAAGTACGAAATATAAAATAACAATTTTAAATTAAAATAATTACTAAGCGTAACTACTCTACTGCGGAAAGTTCGGAAACTGAAGGGCTAATCCGAAATCGGCGTAATTTCCGCTGATGTTCCATAGGTAGCTTAAAAAACATTGTGAGCGTATTCAGCTAAACTTCCCGCGTGGTATGTTCCGCAAGTGTGTCGTTATACTTATGTTAGGTATACAATGAAGTGTTTATTTAGCTTTTGGCTTCAGTCTAAGTTTTTATATTAAAAACGTATATGTAGGTATCTATAAATATGCATAGACTTTGGCAAGAAGCCTGCAGAGTTTTGTCTTTGAGCAGATCGAAATGACATGAAATCGACCTTTGGCGGCAAATAAGTCCATTTTGTAATCAGCGTTCTGTACTATTTATATGTCTTTGTTCCAGGCGTCTACCGGGTAAGGATCGGACGCAACCATCGACGCGGTCGACCTTACTAACAGGTGAGGCGGCGACGCCACACAGAACATGATACTAAGGTTTGAATTTGAACTTTATTATATAAATCATAAAGCACAATTTTCATACGGGCGCTTGGGTGTAACTACCAGCAATTAACGCTAAGCTTTCATTTACTCACTGGTGGGCTATGTTGGAATCTTCAATTATTGTTGGTTTTGTAATTTTAACCCTTCAAAATAATATACCTTCGTATTTTTTTATAGCAGTTATTTTGTGCAGGTGCACTTTGGAATGACCATGACCAAGTGTAATTCTATTGGAAAATAAATTAAATTATTATATTATGTTCGCGTCCAGTGCCTATAGCAAATGTACGATGTATAATGAAAGTTAATATGTTCCTATCTACTTCATCTACCTATATTAATACAAAAATGTGAAAGGTAGTTTATTTATTTATTAGGATACCTACCTACTATATTGTTCTTGCATCATCGCCTTGGACGTAAGTCGTTCATGAAGCTTGATATTTAAATAAGTAGCTACTTATTAAGTTGCCAAATAATTTGACCACCTTAGAATAAGTAGGTGTACTAAAAATGATCAGCATAATGTATTGCCTGGCTTGTGTATATTCCTATATTCGCGCTTGATGTCACTAGTATAGTTTGACTATAGTTCAAAAAGCATAATTATTGTCCAAAGTCGTGATTTAGTTCTGATACTGTACTTAAATATAGAGTTAAGAATCTTGTTTGATTAAATAATATGTTTTAAATAATAAAACAATGTTAGAAATTTGTAGTGGTTTCTTCCCATAGTCAAAACATGTGAGAATAATTTGTGACGCCTTATGGTCCACAGTAGAAATTTAGGATTCAAACCCATTTTTAGACCTACTTTTTTACTGACAGATTCTATTTAAAATAAGTATTTTTGATCCCGCAAAATGGAACTGTATGCAGAATACCGATTTACGCGGACAAAATCGCAAAGCTTCGCCTGTGATATTTTTGTATGTAATAATGCAGTATATTTCTTGTAAAATGTTTCTGTAACTTTCAGATCATTATGTCCTAAATAACCCGCATGACTTGGCAAAAATACCTGCTGCGCTGCGTTAAGAAATAAAAATATTTTGCATGTTTCTCACGACCTCTTTATCATGAATTAAAATTGTGGTGTGCGTTTGTAAAAAAAGTATTTTCAAAAACTTTTATTGAGATAAGGTAAGACACTGTATATATTAATAAAGTACCTTCTTACTAACTTGTTATTAACGCAACGTCTTTTGGCACACTTCATACAACTTAATACTTTTGTTTTGGTCGCTTACGGCGATAATACTAATAATACTCATTATTAGCATTAATAATTAATACTCATTACAATCGATTAGATTATTCACAAATATATAATATTAATCAATATCTACAAATGAGTGTTACTATATATTCTATTGAACACAAGCGAAGTTGTGAGTCAATAATATGTAGTAGATATTAATAATCGCGCAGGTACCTATTGAGTGACGCCAAGCTGCGCAAGCGCACGAATGGGTCGGCTCGCAGTTGCATCGCCCACTGTGTCATTTACATTTTGTTACATTTACACTAAAGTTCCTTAAATGGCACGTAAACATTCTGTAGGTAGGTGAATGTACTCGACATTTGCAGCAAGAATAAGGGATATGGTATAATAGTTTTATGAATATTCTTTTCCTTATAATTAGTTAATTTATTATAAGGTGTACACTGCACATATTTACTAATAAAAGTGCCTTAATAGGTATTTAAAATATAGTGCAATAAAATAGTTAAATTAGCAATCGTTATTTAGAAATAACACTACTGTTCGTACTACAAGGTTCTCTATTATTCTAAGGCTGTTAATAGTCGGAGCAGCCAAATTAAATTAATTTAAAATTTACTCTGACGGGAATCCAAACCGGGATCTCTGTGCTTCATTAAACTAGGTAAATTACGGCTTAGTTGACTAGACTTAGTTCAATCCACAGATAAATCCACATTTAAAAATAAATCTAAGTAGATATTTATGGCTGATCTATTCTGAGGCGATGTTCTGCTATACTCCGTGTATTAACAATATAGTTATTAAAATTATCAAATATAATTTACCTCAATAAAATGAAGCAAAGAAATCCTAAATTTATATCAATAAGTTTCTCCTCTTTAAAGTAATTGTGGTGAGTTTACATTAGGTATTAAGAAATTTTATATATAAACTTCTCATTAAGAAGCCGTTTACATTGATAACGGTCTTATTAAATACTAAATTAATTATACCTTTAATTAAGACAAACCTCCTTATTCAATTCATTTAAAAAAGAAATTCACCGTTTATTAAAAAAAGAATATGAACAGACCTACATGAGCAAATAAAATTCTTCTGAGTCGCCGCCCTGTCATA
This sequence comes from Dendrolimus pini, assembly GCA_949752895.1. Lineage (NCBI taxonomy): Eukaryota > Metazoa > Arthropoda > Insecta > Lepidoptera > Lasiocampidae > Dendrolimus > Dendrolimus pini. Next base: position 13,737,446 of record OX457133.1, read on the forward strand.
TTAATTCAGCAGCTTAATTTATGTTCTGGGGAATTATTAAGACAGCAAAATTCGTGACAACAAAGTTGCAAAAGCAAACGGTGACTGTTTTATCTTATTTTTTCAAAAGTTGCTTGAGCAATGTGTGTAAATACACAAAAATTCAAGATCCTTAAAGCACTTACTACCAGTCCCGGATCTTGAATTTTTTCGAGGGATATCGCCTATATTTTTTCCTTAATCATCATCATCATTTCAGATGTCCATGCGTGCGTCTATAATTTGTAACGTATGCCTATGTGCCCCATGAAATGTAATTTATGTGTTTTAAGTAGTCGTGTACTTTAAACACATAAAATCTCAGTGGTCAAAGTTGCCTTAATGATGAGTTGTGTATTTGTCCACGAAGTTTGAATTTGCTGGCCTTTGAACTGGCTGCCCGGGGCATAGGCCTCCTCCTAAGGTCAGGCACTACTCACTACCCTGATTTAGGGACCCGCTACGAAAGGTGGGCAAGCTCTAGATAAAGATTTCGATACTGATTGTTTTTATTACGCTGCCCTGATTTACTAATTATCCAATGATAGTAACAACATTCTTTTTCAGAATATTTAACAGTCGTGTTAAAAGATAAATTAAAATTTGGAAATAAATTGATTTAGAAAATTTATGTTTTCCGGAGTCATTATTTGGTTGGTACCTATAGTTTGTAAGCACATTAGGCTTTCATTCGACGTTAATAAAACTTTAGATAACTCCTTCATCGTCAAATGTTTGGATATGCATGTTGTGTGTATTATTTTTGCATTATATTATTTTTATACCTACATGACTAATTCCGAAATAAGATTTATTAATTCGTAACAGAAGTTCCCTTTTTGAGTACTGATCTCCGTGTAGGGACGGAAAAGAATACTAATTCTTGCGGCAAAAATAACCCAGATAGGTGGTAGGGTATTTCCCCGTCAGGGAAGCTGCCACTCCTGGTCTAGGGTATGCTGTCATAACAAATTTGAGTTGTGTTCCGGCATCAGTGGCCAGTTTCCAGTTTTTCCTTCGAGGCTGGCATCATATTTGTAGCACCTCTGGTAATATCCATCGGTAAAGGTAACCACTTTTCATCATAGTTGCGGCGTCGGCCTGTCTGCAGTGTTTCAGCAACAAAAAAAAGCTGAGTCGTGGTTTGACGTTTTCGATTTAGGTACATTAACATTTGTATAATTAAGTCGGTAGTGCGCATGTCCTCACTGCCATTAAGAAGTCTATATCCAGGAGTTTACATTTTTATGACTACAAAGGAATGAGCCATGTTTCATTTTATATAACACTTCAAAGTTACCAAACTTCTATAAAGTTGTCGGCGAATGACATATCATTTGATATTTATTGACTACAAATGTGTCATGGTCTAAAAGAAGAAAAAAACTAAAACGAAAACTATGTTTCTCAAAATAAATTTGTGATAACGCTGTGGAAAACTTTTAGTCACATAGCAGTGATTTATATTTGCTTTTAGAGATGATTTTTCACGAAGACCGTTCTTTAGTTAATTTCATTACAAATGCAACACGAATGAACTCTGAATTTATTTGATTATTCTGTAGATACGGTAATACGTCTATGATCTTAATGAGATGTACCTAATAAATAACATTTACCTACCCAGGCATATCTTATTTACTACATATAGGTATTTAAAGTAAGGTGTTTGGCAGACTCTTTAAGTATAATAAAACTCTTATAGTATAATGAAATTAGCTGCTCCAAAAGCTTTAAATACTTTAGTAAAATCCTGGCCGTATATTAAGATTACCTACAGAAATTATTCGAAATAAAAATAAATACAGAAAATTCTGCGAGATTCTCGGAAACTTATACAATTTAGGTTCTTACGCAATTATTACGCGGTCTTGACAAAACAATAAACTGTACAGAAACTTCAACAAAGTTTGCCCATAAATTCTAATGGTTCATAGAAGTTTGTTTTTAAACATTTGTTTATTTATCTCCAGCTTATACAGAGATATTCAATACTTTAATGTTCAAAATATACTTAAATGAATTAAATATGTATCTACTTACAGTATCAAGGAATAAAGCAAATAAGTTCATCTTCTATTTATATACACAAAGTCGTGGTGGGTCAGTGGGTAAGACATTTCCTTTATCATTGAAATGACGCAGGTTCATAGCCTTGCAAAGAACATGCATCGTTATAAAGTTTTCAAGCCTGATGTGCATATTCTTACGTTACCTGATACGCCCTGTTTTTGGATATAGCCATTGTGATGAATATTTAAGTTTTTGAATAATCTTAAAACAAATAGGCTCTATTTGAAAGTAAAGTATTAAGATACTTACGAACCCCAGCCGTAGCTTCATCCAAACTGTACTTTTTTATCTTACAAACAATGAAGCGCTTGGGGCAACTCAAAAAGTGATATTTCATTAAACAGTTGAAATTTTCCACACAAACTTACCACTCTAGTTTAAAACACTCAATATGCTACTATTGTTATTTAAAAACAGTATATGCTATTGGATTATGACAAAAAACACCGTTCGAATTCTCACCAATAAATATTGAGATTTTTTAAAACATGCAACAATTTCCAATATTGCACTTAGACTTCTGCCAATTCGTTTCTTGATAGTATGGAAGTCGTATTTAAGTCGAGACGAATGTCCAATTGTTTGCGGTGTCTAAAAGTATTCTTAAAATAATAAATTTAGTTAGTAAAGAATTCGGATGATTGCGATTGGGCGTGCCAAATAACTCCTTGAACTGTCCAATCGCCGATAACCAGCGCCGCGCCCTGTTCATTTAAATTGAAGTACGAAAACAGATTTATATGCCCTCTTATCGCACACCACATCTATCTGTCGTGACCAGAAGATATTTTGATTTTTACCATTCTCACAACAAGGTCGATTAGCTTCCGAAAATACGAAATTCGTAAGCGGACTGAGTACATGCCTGCCAATAAATTTACATAGGTATTGCGAACATGGAATGTTGCCTTGGCAGAATTTGGTCGACGCATGGAAATTGCTTCACGCAAGTTTTCGTTGCTCATGGACATTCTAATTGATGACGTCGTATTCCTCATTCCAATAACGAAGGTTCTTATCCTGGATTGGAGCATACACTGTTAAGGCAATTTTTATGATCTAATGTCACTAAACTAAATGACATAAGACACGATTAATTCTAAAGAACAATTTATATAAAAGAACGAGCGCTAAACTACCTTGTTACCATCTTACTTTTAAAATATCATGATAAAAGTAATTTAAATATCTTTTTAAATAATAATGAATACGCCTTTTGATTATAACTTTAATACTTGCCATTCTTGTACAAAATTAAGTTCTTCGGCGATTTATAAAATGGTGAAAAATTTCTTAGTTGCCTGGACTGTAACCTATACGTTGAAATTAACCCATGGATGTATACATATATACAGGCTTATATTATCTATTATTCTAATTCATCAATAGTTTCCTATATCGGTTGGAGGATCTAATCTTGCGCGCAGAGCGCTCACGAATCACAATATGTGTCCTTGAAGATAACATCGGCCTGTGCGGTTGATTAGAATACTAAATATAGCGGACCACCGGCTATCGATTGACGTTACGTACGAGTTATGACTCGCAAGCCTTTATCTTGCGGTATTCAGCGTGGAAACTAATATGTATTCGTTCATAACGTATTCACAATGGATGATACCATAGTACTATCTTTCATCAATACAACCCGTCCTTATAGTATATTTCCATGGATTAAAAAGTTTCTGGGTGAAAACTTGTAGAAGTTATTTTGTAAAAATCAAGTAGTAATGCGGTCGTAGAGTTTGTAAATTGACGACCTGTTTATTACGTACATTCAGTTTGAATTCCTGGGGAAAATTATAGGTGAGTCATGCCAGTTTATGGCCTGGATTTTTATTTAACAAAAACAAAACCTATTCCAAACTAAAATGCAAAAAATAAATATTTAACCGCCTTGTTTCTACAACATCTTGAAGTCGGTGCCAAGTAAACCATAAAAAAACAACAAAAAATGTGCAAAATATAGTGTTTTTGTTTGAAGTCGTCAGCAAGGGTACTTCTCGATTTCTCTGTGATCCACTCATTAGATCCTGACTGGATAATCATAGGAACACCTCAGGTGTTCTTATACTCATAGGAATAGAGGAATGGAGACGGATAAATCGTATTACATGCATACAAAAAAATTAAGCTCCTACAAGTATGAGAGCAAGCATATACCAAATCGTAGCGAAGAAATTCCAAGAATAATTTATATAAATAGGTATACTTACGGGCCCAGTAGACGTTTTTCTGTTTTGAATAATAAAAATCGAGAATCCTATTCCAGCGCCATCTACCGGATACAGCTGTGAATCTAAACCATTCCGGGACCCACTCAAAACACACAAAATATTTCAATACAATTCTGGAACCCGATTCTAGCGATTCAATTATAAATCTAAACCATTCTGACACCCACTTGAACACATACAAAAAAAAACCAAAATCGGTCCTGGGATTTAGAAAAAGTTCAGTGTTATACTTACCTACCTATACGAACAGAAGAATTTATATGAAGACTAGCGGGCCCAGCCGACGTTGTCTTGTTCTAAAAATATAAAATTTAGAACTCGATCGCAGCGCTATCTACCGGGTCCAATTGTGAATTTAAAATATCTCGGGACCTACTCAAACACAAACAAAAATATCATGAAAATCGATTGTACCGTTTAGGAGGAGTTCAGTGACCTACAAACGAACAGAAGAGTTTTATATATAAAGATATCTGCTTATAAATATTACCTCGATTATAGCAAATGAACGTATGCAAACATGTTGTTGTCGACAGCTAGACGCGGCCGGGCAGCGAGCAGCGAGTCGCAGCTAAGTCGTTTTAGAATTGCAAATGAATCGGCCGTTTACTCTCGCGTCGTAAAGCCAGGGATATGATCCAGTCTGTTTTCGCACCATTAACCGCTCGGACCCACTCCCACACCCCACCGATCTTGTTATTGTAAATATGCTGTTGTCTCATACATAACTTTGTTATTTCAACAAAACAGTAGGTATATTTACCAAATACTGATTCACGTAAGTACCAACCTAACAGCACAGAATCATATGCATATGCCTATACCTTAATTATAATATATTTTTGCTTTTGCACATTTGAAGCCTTTAAACACAGCTCAGCGTCAATTACGAGTGGACACAAAATGACTAAGGTTATTTTCATTCTTAAATTTGTTTAGTTTTATATCTCCTTAGTCATTTATATACCTTGCTAAAAAATAAATAGATGTATGTAAATGTACTTAAACTAAGATAAAACTGATAGAAGTTGATTTTTTTCTTTTTAAATATCCAAATAACAAACAAAACAAATAAAAAAAACATGTTTGTACATCACAAAATTTACAGCTATTTACACTAAAGCTTAAAAAAATGTATAGCGTTACGTATGATTATTTTTAACACAATGTTATTTGTCTATTAAATTTGTCTTATGCAAATAGTCTTTCTATACCTTTATACCTACCTGTACAGTAAATAAGTTAGCCCCAGGCAGCAGGTCTGTTATGCCATTATTATTTATGATAGATATTGTAAAGATAATAAGTACTAGTTAAGATTACGTAAGAATTAATCATAACCATTTCTTGTTTATTTTTATTAGTCTTCCGTAACATAGCCTTTACAGACACTATGTACAATCACTTAATTAATGCTCTTTCGTAAATGGTTATACTTTCAATAAATACGTTGTCATTACAAATAATCGATTTTCAAAACGTTTTACTGTTAGCAATTTTCGAAATTTTTATGTTTACGTATAATAAAGTTTTCAACAGATTGTCTCTGTGCGGTTTGTACGTAATCTCAGAAATTACCTCTAGCTAGAATTCATTTTTTTACATTCAATAAAGAGTCTATAAATGAGGATAATATATGAAATCAAGACACTCAGGTGGGTATGAAGCAGTAATTTACCATGGATAAAAAGACATACAGCGAGTTCTACTTGTAACAGTGCTTTAAATTTTTCGAACATTTTAAAATACATAGATGAGGTTTTACCTATAGAAAGGCCCAATTAAGATTCCATCTGCAGACACTCGAAAAGCTGCCGCCGTAACGCCATTTCAACGAACAAGCCGTGGGACAAACATTCCGATAACATAATATACTTGTGACTGAGATAACGCAGTTGACAGTTTGTAATATGTGTCCAAGTCGCCCTGTCACTGCCGCCATTGAAATTGAATACCGACCAGCGTAAATTAATCCACGAAATTACATAAAGAAAGTCGTTTTGATGCTACTATTTTATAAACTAAGGGGGGAAGGGTGGTTCTAATTAAATTGGTGATATCCCGCTTGGCCAGAAGGCGGTCAAAGCTTTGGGATTGAGTCGTAAATGTCAATTCGAGTGGACTATGCTATCGTTCTGAAGCGCGTTCTACTTACACTTAATGAAGAAAAAACCTTAACTAAATGATCCCACAACACTCTGAGTGAAGTTGGATTTCACTTGAAATGAGTTCAGAGTTTAGATGAGGTACGCCAAAGTTTCAGCGCAGATAAGGGAAGTTTTCCAATTAGCATGGGATTTCGAGCGCAACCTTCCATAAATGTAGCTAAGGCTTATCTAAATAGGTATATGGTCCTGTAGATATCTGTATTATACTAGTTTAAAATGTTGGAGTTTAGTGAAGTTCTTGTTATTATAGCAACCACATCCTTTTCTTTTATTGATGAATTTTTTTATTGATGTTAAAGGTATTTTGAAATTCTTTTCCTCTTGTGAAAACCTTACACCTAAGGTTTTCTCACTCACTCACCAGTGAGTGCCTTTGTTGATATAATTTGCTGTAGGAACAGTCGTAGAGTTCAGATATTATATGTTGCCACTGTTTACAAATTGTTGCCACATCACAAATATAAATGAAAGAAATGTGAATGGAAAACTTACCTATTGTGTGAGTTATATGGAGAGTTGAGGCCTCTCTAATCGTATATTAATCTGTAGTACCTAATCTAATCTCGGTAATCGTCGATTTAATATTTTCTTAAGTTTTCGTGACTTGTATTTATAATAAAACTACGTTTTTACGGTTTTAAACGCGGTAATTTATTTGATTTTGGTTATTCCGACGTTTTGGCCACTTTTCAGCGGCCGTGATCACGGAAGCGAGATCGGATCGTCGATTTTCGAATTTGAAACATGTTCGTTTCTATTATGAAAACCAATGAACTATATGTTACTCAATATGTATTGCAAATATTTTCAGTGTTGTATCTTTTGCTTTTGTTAATTGCCTTGAACTCATCCACATTTGCGTCAATATGCTGACAGGATTCTATAGATGGCTTCATGGAGTATCTTAAAATATACTTTGATTTACCAGAACTGTTATTGAAATGGCGCATTAATACAAATGTTGATCCAGGCTTATTTTCTAGGTAAATATCGCAGACTTAATTACATCAAATAATTAAATGAACAAAATATAAACTACCTGAGTCTGATGCCAACAATAAACTTTTTTATTGTAATTCTATTGATTGATTTTTATAAAACCTTAATATATTACTTGAAATATCAATATTGTACTTGTATAAGTACTTTCCCATACATTAGAAGACAATAAACTATTTTATGTACAAAACCTGTTTAAAATCAATCATTATGACACTCTGTACCTAATTGTTAGGTAACACAAAACAGAATTTTACGACCGACGACACGTATACACGCCAACGTTACCTAAAAAGGCTTGTAAACATGTTTTTTTCTTCTATACGAGCGTGTAGAAACGCGCCCCCTAAAGAACTAAAAAAATACCATTTGTGGCATTCGGCGCAAATCACCTAGTTTATGTAAACTTCGTGACTTTCTGCCGTATCGAATGACTTAGAATGGATTTATACATTCCTACCGGAACATTTGGAGCTAAGATATAAAATTTTCATCGTAGAGTTTGTCAATGGAACGATTGTGGGTGGAACTACAGATGTTGCACAAATAAATAATAAATAAACGGTCAGTGATGAGACCGCGGCTCTAAAGCGCTGCATTGATTAAAAACTAACTCTGCGGTCATTATGCTGATAGCAGACAAATCGACCAAATTGAACCAATTTGGTTGAAAGGTACATAATTAAAGGGAGATGACTATATTCAATGACATTGAACTATTCACGTTTATGTTTATATCTCAATCACTTTGTTTGATTCAACCAAATTGAACCATCGAAATGAAAATTGTCTTTTATCGGCTTTAGTCTTTGAGATTCTCAATTTAAATTATTTTCATCTTAACTCCACTAATTAAAACAAAGCACTGTTTGTATCCAAAATATTTCAAGACAGACAAATACAGCATATTCATATACCAAGTAATTTAAGATTGTGTTATGGGTAGTATATAAGGGAAAATTCTGGGATCATAAACCTTATGTTACTTAAGTATAGTGTAAGATTCCTTAAGCAATTTACTTTACCGGGAATCAAATCATGAGCCTGAAAGACTCAATCCAATTATAATAAGCCAAGCAAGTAAGTCTTAGTAACCCAAGCCTTAGGGGGTGTTCAAATGAATACAGCTCTAATCTTGGCCAAGGGCGGGTGCATAATGTTTTCCGACTGAATATGCATATTGTTCAAATTTCTATGTGATTATTTAATGTTAAAGGAAAATATTGTAAGGAAGACTACACATCAAAATTATTAATGTTATATAACACAGTGGTATATTTAATTATTTATGGGCACTATATACTACATCACACAGGCCGTCAGTATTATTGTATGCTATACATTTACAAGTATAATAATTAATATATGCCATCATAACTCATCTTATGTCAGAATACCGCCTTTAATTTCTTAATTATATTAGATACAATCTGACTTCATTTAAAATGAGAACAATAAAGGAATAATTAATGTCAGTGTTCCAAAAATATTAACAACATATGAAACGCCATATCCGTTACGGATTCCCCACAAATAATCATAATTATAATAAAAGTCGGGTATTTCATTAAAATATATTCAGTTGTGTTTCTTATTATAAACGATTCGTAGCGATGAACAATATTATTAACAAAGTACATACAAAATATCGTCCAATAAGATTTTTATGGCTTGTGATTGGACACACCTGACCCTCGATGTGTCTCACCAATTAATAACAATAACTAAGGAAATGTATAATATTAAAAAGTGGACCAAGTTCCTTAAACAATGAGGTGAAGTTATATACTTAAAACCTTAAGGTCCGATTCTACGTTTCAATGTTAAGGGGATTTGATTGTTTGATATATTTAGATAAACACGGCGGCAATTTCAAGTTAGCGGGGACGATGTCGCGGGCATATCCAAGTGTAAAATAAAAGTTCTGATTTGTTGACCCATTACAGGAATGCATTTACAATTTGAACGTCGTCTATATACAAATAATTTAATTGAATAAAAATTATAAATTAAAGCAAAGAAAATACAAAAAGAATTAAATTAAAAATAAATATATAAATTTAAGCATCATCAGAAGCATTTATTTTCCAAAATTTTCGTTTAGGTTCAATACACAAGTTTTGTGCTTATCTATATATATGTAGGTACAACCCGCAAGAGTTAACTGACGCGTCTATGGTGAGAGCGGTAAGAAGGCGGGTGTTGGCAGCGTAGCGCGCATTCCGCTCAGGTCTCAACTTAAGTCTTGCGAAAAGTAGCTGTTGAATTTTTAGTGCAATTTCCGGAAAATGATCTTTAAGTTTTTGAGTTAGATACTTATGTTTCTATATAATATTTACCAATATATATGATTTGTGTTTCTGCACTACAATGCCATCTATGCCAGACATAAACTAATTATATCCCATTGAGAGATGTGTTTGGTATTTAAATATTTAGGATGTGAAATATTGTATTTCATAAAAAATTTGAAACTTTTCAATATAAGTTTTTTTTAAACTACACTCGATTTGTCCATTCTGATATTGATAATAACAAGTTTTATAATAATAAAACAGGTAACACGCGAGATTCATACGTTAGGCTGTCTATTCTGTTACCTTGCAAATGGGATGGATGTTTATATTGATGATCTGAGCCTCAGTCTAATTGTCGGACTTGGTTTAGTTCGAAAAACATAATTCTTGTCGTAACAAGATAAGACACAGTTTTACGTATAGCAGTGGAGATAATGTCCACAAGCACACTGGATATTTTAAATATGTCTAGCATAAACCGCCCATTGAACACGTTACGTTACGCGGTAAAAACTCCCCATTTCCTTTGATTAAAATAATAAATTTGTATATTATTTATTACAGGTTACCGTGCCCTTTTACGCAGACGTCGTTAGCGAGTTTACGACAAGGTGAATATTTATATTTATTTTATTTAAACAACAGATACATTTTCTAAACAAAAACTTAAATACTTAAAATAAAATATATTGAATAAATTAAGTCATATATAATATAAGTGATTAAAGATTATGTAACAATTCGCTACAAGAGGGAAGTGTGCCCAGAAGGCTGGTTGCATTGGCGCGTTGTATGGTGGTAATGCAGCCAAATTAAATAAATTTAAAAATTTGATGTATTATACGTATACACACTAAATTAGTTGTACTTCATTACTAAATCAATATAGGCATATCGAACAGTCACATATAAGATTCCTGTCAGAAGATAGTTTATGGCGAGTAACTTAAGATTTTAATTAGACAGCAAAGAAATGATATCTACATTGTAGTAACCTTATTAAATTTATATTCAATTATCAAAGCAGCGACCTTTAGTAATAATTAAGATACGTCATATTTCGTTCACAAAAGCAATAAAAGAGGCAGTAAAAATCGAATGTCTTATAAGTATTTCTTACATATGTGTAGGTACATAAGTGGAGAACGTTATGATTTATCAATGAAATTATTACTTGTATTTATTATGTAGGTAATTTTTTTTCTGCTCGGTGATTTCAATCTAAGGCTATTGTGTATTTGCTCGTCTGGACGGCTATCACTTCTGGTCTAGAGTATACCGCCATAATAACCTTGAGTTGTGTTCCGGCATTAGTGGCCAGGCTTCCTGCAGACAGCTGCAGCGTATTTGTAGCACCTTTGGTGTTGCAAATGTCTATAGGCGATGGTAACCGCTTTCCATCAGGTGGACCATCTGTCTGTTTGCTAAATTCATGCAATAAAAAAATATATTTTTCTAAAATAAACCAACTGCAAATTATACCTAGTTTGAATTTTAATAATTTATGGTCTAAGTAGCTAAGTTAAAATGTTGTGAATTGTAGTTTGTAACCTCTGTTTCAAATTATATAGAAGTTGTTAATGCCTAACTGTAGTATGTAACATACTTGGTAGGTATGATTTAGGGCAAACAAATTTAAAATTTTATTAAAAAAATTTAATAGATAGGTAAAACAGGTATTTAAAAAAATATGTGTGTGTGAGTGTGTCGTTCATCCGCAGTAGAAGTGAAACTTCAGAGAATATACAAACGAACATAATTATATTTACAACGCTTGGAACTACCAAACTATCTACCATAATTACCTAAGTGACCAAAATGACCTATTGTTATAACAACGATTCTAAGAAAGTTTCACTTCAAAATATTATTATCAGTTTTATTTAAGTCCAAATTGGACCTATGTTTAATCACCAATCTCTGCTACACAATGTCAAACTCGTATGTCATTTTCTCGCTTGCTTAGTCCTATAGATGCGTTTATCTCTTTTTATTAGGAAGAATTTTCGTTTTATATTATATTATAGACGTCTTTATTCTTAGGTATTTTGACTCTTATATTTATCATAATAATGAAATCTAAATTATACTTTAAATGACTGCCATTAAGTTCAAAATTCAATGCACTGTGAGGTAGAATTTCCTTTGACCTACGAAAAAAGACTATCTGCTTTAAGTATATACAGATAGAGCTAAAATTCATTTAGTATGGCTTTTTGATTTCACTTTTTCATTTCACCGAGTTTCAAATCACAGTGATTCTAAAGAAGTTTCATTTCAAAAATTCGGAAAGCTATGTTTTATCAGTGAAGTTATATGTAGTTTAATTTTAATATAGGAAATACCTCCAGTACTGGGCCAGCACATAATTATATACCGAACAAAGTAGTATGTTTGTATAAAAATGCGGTACGTAATTATTTATACAAACCTGTAGATAGTTACATAAACCAGTCACCTACTAGTATTTTGGCTATTTTTACTAAGAAGAATAAAAATTCTCAATAGATACCTATCTATAGATATTATATAAACTTGTTATAGTTGAATGCAGAAGTCTAATTAAAGCTTAAAGAGTATAAGTATATAAGATGTCTACGTACTTATATTGAAGGTATATTGGACTCAATCTGGACGTATCTTGAAAGCTTCAGAGAAACCGGTCCCGCAGCAGCCAGTGATGGCGAACAAGTTCTCGAATTGGAACACGTTAATGTAAAACCTTTAACGGTCTATTTAATACCTCCATGGGCGAAATGCGTCGTTTTTAAATTAACCGTTATTTCATGTAATCGAATGAACATCGCAATGTTGTACAACATTCTGTTTTATCAAGAGAAATGAATAAAAACACTTAATTGTTCACTAAAATTAAAACTAATTTCTTAAAAACTAGATACGATAAATATCTAACTAAAGGCTGCCTTATCGCTTAAAATGTTTAAAGCTATTATTTAATTTTACATTTTATAGATCATTTAGATGAAAATATAGTCTAGTTAGAGGTTCAATCATTTATTATTTCCCAATGCTATGTAGTTTAATAAGACTTGGAGGTATTTAGTAATAAAATTAAAAGTAGAGTATCTATTAAAAGTATTGATAAAGTTCAATTGTCCATAAATATCAATAATCCGGTAGGCACTAGCTTCAAATCAGCGTCAATGAACAGAATTCACTAAAATAGGGTTACCAACTAGATAATCTTTTTGGTAACTTATCCATAGAATTATGCACTTCATGATTACCAGTTTTCGCATATGTTATTGTAACATAAAAAAATACTTATATCAGTAAAGAATAATCGTTAGAAAATAATAAAACTTGTAATAGGTATAGTAAAGTTGTATCGAAGTGAAAAATCAATTTTCCAATTGTAAAGTTGTTATTCTACATACAACGGGGCTTAATTCAAAATGTTTCGTTTGCGCAACTCCCGCGCACATGTTTGAGATAAGAAAGCGTATTTTTATTTACGTCCGCGATGTATGGCCGACCATTGGCCTGGAGAGTTTCCTAACGTAAATATTTATAGACGGCCCCGAGTCAGGCGCACACTTGTTCCTATGTTTGTTTCTGTCATTCAACGCGCCTGATTCTCGTCTGCACGAAGATATGTGTGGCAAAGCAGAGATAATGTTACTTTCATTTTGAAACTACTTAAGAGCCTTGTCTTGTTATATATTGTACGCGTCGATGTGACCGCACAGCTTTTAATACTCCGTGCATTATGATTTTTGATTAATTTATTATCATGCTGTATTTTTTAACTACTCAACTACTCTAAATTTTACAGACAGCTAAGAAAGTATTTTATCACACTAAGATCGAATATCATTTGCACCGCCTCTGATGATAAGGTCTATTTTTTTTTTGGAAATCTATATGTGAATTAACAAAAGCTTGAAACATTCAATACCAAGTCTCGGTCTTAGTGAAAATTTCGTTTATTAGGAATTGTCAAAACTTGTAAAACACTTACATGGCTGACTAGGTACCTACATAAAAGTAATGAATTCTAATTAAGATCATCTAGTTAAATAATTTCGATGAAAAATAACGTTGTACCAAAATATCCTTAATCTATTAACTATTTGATGCAATGAAATCATTTTTCGCTTAAATTTCGTAGATTTGAAATATATAAAAATATTCACACACAAAAGCCAGTTTGGCAACGTTTAGACGCACTTATGCTGTCCTCAGAATAATAAAGAACAGAAACTCATTTACATTGGCGTTTTATTTTCAGGTGCCTATATTGCATAGGCACCTGAAATTCCCAATGAAAAATATCTGGTATTACGAAGATTAACGAGCATCTTATAAATTATAACATAAAAATTTTCCACATTCAAAATTGAAAGACACAATAATCCATATTATGAGTTCTGTTGACACGTTCTCTATTCGCGAAATTTATCGCCTCAACATTTGTCCCCGACCTTACCTATTGTTGAACAGTAATTATTTCTACGCAGCAATGCTAAGTGTGGGAAATTAACGATGTACTGAAGGTACAAGCTCTGGTTACACCACAAGCGATTTATGTTTGTATCTTTTTAAATCTGAACATGCTTTTAGTCATAAATTCAAATGAAATAATTAAAATACATAGAAAATTATCAATAATTAGGTTATTAGTGTATTTTAATATTTGTGTAGATTTTTACGATAAAAAAAACTACGACTTGATAATTCTAAGCTTGGTTTGGTTTTGGTTCTATGATACTATTCATATATCTACTTAGTAACATAAACTGTTACCCTCGTATTCATAATAGTTAACGGTTTAACAGCTGGATAAAAAAAGTAAAAATAATGTTATTCTATGATCGCATTAGTAATTAATGTGAGTATGGAAAATAATATTTTAATTTAATTTTAATGAGTCGAGAAATCTCATATGAATATTATCTACGATTGAGGGCTGATTTTAAAATTAAAATATTACAAGGTTTTTATAGATAAAGTTCAATAACTTAATCTATTACTTAATAAATAACATGAAACAATAAAAATTTTCATTGTCCAATCAGAAATTAACAAACAGTCAATTGTACCTTTCAAAAATAAATTATATATCATAATATAACTATGTAGATTACATTATTTTTTAAAAGGCTTACGGAATGAGTAATACGTACCTAGAGTACCTACTCATATTCTAGTTACCTAGATCTAGATGAGTTCAAGGAGACATAAATTCATAACAATATATTTCTAAGACGAGTCATCTTATTAGCGACTAACTAGGTATGTAAAAATCGCTATTCGCTTCCAAGCGGACAAAAGCTCATAATTCGCATATTATATTTTGACAATTCGGTTAACATTACCATAATACACGTGTTAAGTTACCGTGTTAACAAGTTTAAACATTACTTACTGTGTTATGTATGTTTTTTCTTTTGTTACACTGATATATTTTATTGCCGTTTCTTGTGTAAACAGAACATGTAGTCTGTATGGGTGTGAAATATTGTAAGCAGATTTATTGGTTGTACGAGGTATTTGTTCCCTTTCTTTCGCTCTCGAATGAAGGAAGGGTGGCTTGAGTTCGATATATTCAGTAACATGAAATAATACTAAATTATTATAATGATCTAGATTTTTCTTGAGAAGCTATTTTTAATAATATCTAACTATGTAATTTCTTAATCTAAGTATTCGAAAAAATAAGTTTTTTTGTAAAAAGAAAATAAATATAAAAATACGGAAAAAAGAGCAATAAAAACAGAAAATAACAAAATAATTATGTACCGTTGTTATAAAGGTGACATCTTATATATACACATTTAGATGATATTGTAGTAGACTTATCTAATAAATTACACTAAGGTATGTCCTCTTTTGTTTGGTGATGGTTGACAAAATTTCTGTTAAGTTTGTATTTTTAATCATTATTATGGTTTATTATTATCTAATATTATAGAGGTAAATACAAAACAGGGATAGGTTTGCTAGCTTTTTGTGAATTAAAGATTGAATGCAAGGGAATATACTGTATTCTATGAAAGGATATATTCTGTTCGTGTCCCCAATAACAAGAAAGACGTGAATAGGGATGAAAACTTAAATAAAATACCCACAATTTTTCAAGTACCTATATGTGAAGAGAGATGAATTCATTTTTGAGTTTTTGGTAACAAATATAAATGCATGTAGCTTATAGTGACCTCTGCGTGCCAATATACTAGGTAGCCCAAGAGTTAGATACTAGACTGATCACAGAGGCCGTAAGCTAGCTGTTTTGAATAAGTAATATGCACATTTCATTTCTAAAATATTTTTAGCAGGAAATATGGTTAAACTAAATCTGAAATAAACAAATTATGCGTGTCTGCAGTTCACACCCAGTAGAAGTGAAACGTCAGCGAATTTGCAGGCGACCATAATTATATTTTCAACGCTCAGTAGACAAGACTGAGGAGGCTACGAAGCACCGTACAAAAAGGAGACCGACTAGTATAAAACGCTGTATAATGTATTCTATCTCATTCTCTCGCAGGCTTAGTCGTATAGATAGTGTCCCTTTTTTTTCATCGAGTGTCAAATTACAAGGTTTCTACATAAGTTTTATTTCAACAACATTATTATCTGACTAAACAATTTAATATATATATAGCAAGGTACTCATTTTATTTTCTCATATCTTAGTTCATGTAAATTTTGAATCCATTTCCACAAACAAACTTAAATCTATTTTTTTGGAGATAATAATATTTTATTATAATTCCCTTTATTATCCATAACATATAAGATATTTAACTAACAAACTCCATGGCAATCTGCTTATTTTCATGTTTAGAGCTAACTTGTGTTGTATTTATGTTCGTTGGTGGAACTGAATTACGCTCCCAAAATATAATTGAAATAATTAGAAAACAAATTACGTACCTAAGTTCAATATTTTTACTAGTCTGATCTTATTTTTCAATAATTTAATTTTAATGTATTAAGTTATAGACAATGAAATGCATGAGATTTTGCTGTTTAGCCTATATTATACTATAATAACCCAAGGTCAGTTTTGGATTCATACGAAATAATTAATCAATAATATAGGAGATAACAGTTGCATCCCGATCGAAATGTATAAAACTGCGCATTTTGAGTGCATGTGTATTCGGATGTAATTATAAAAGATGCTCGCAAGCAAATTACAAATAGTGAAAGTAAAACAACAGAGGCTCGGACATCGGGATTGATAAGTCAGTTTTACAATTTCATTTGTAACGATGTGCAAAAATATTAGGTAGTTTTTTGAAGACTTGCAATCTTGTGAAGACATAAGACGAAATTTTTATTGTTTTAACAGCTAAGCGATTGAGAATCACAGCATATGAGTATGCAGAAATGTCCAATATCCCCCACCAGTTTAATAAATGAGTTCCACAAATTTATCATTATGCGCAATTTTACATACCAGGGTGGATAAAGTTACGCAAATCCCGATTTTATTTTATTGTTGTAATAGTAATTGGACCTTTATCAATTGAATTAATATAGTCATTCATTGCTATGAGAACAAGAGTTCTAAATGAACAGTTAGTCTCAAATTATACTTTGTATTTCGAATTATATGAGCAGATATTTAAAAATCGCTCCATCTTACATCACCCTACCCTGATCAAAGACAGTATATAGTATAAAGAATGTAGATTAAGAAAAACAATAATTTAAATTGATATACATATTTTCGGCTTAAACTACTTCCTCCACAAAGAATGAAATATTAAAATGTCACGTTATAACGCCACAGTAGTAAATAAGTCAGTGAACTCGTGTGGAGAAATTAAAATGTCAGACATTAGAGCGCGGCCTTGCCATTGACAATAGTAATAAAATAAAATTATATAATTTAATCTAGTACATAGCATTATTTGTGGTGAAATTAACAGACGATAAAATTAAGTTTTATACTCACAATAAAATGTGAGCGAGTTGCCGTCATAAAGTCTCGCGTTTTTTATTAGTGGCAACTCGGCGATGGCCGAGTGACGCTTGCAGTTTGGTTAAACGGCAGTTTATGGCTATTTTGCTACCATTAATCGTTTTAATACGCACCCGCGAGGAATACGCCGCCGCTCTGATCTCGCGCGAACCCTTTATTCACTACCCGGTGTCTAGGTACCTACAGCCGGATTCCGTATTTATATTACTTGTAAAAGTTATTTTTAAATTATAAGAGTGACTTGTTATATTGTAATATGTAGTTAAATTAATAAAAATATAACGATTTCTAAATAAAACATTAATATTTTATTTTATAAAAATAAATTTAAAGAAATCGCATTTCGTGCTGTCATAACAAAACTTAGTCAGTATTTTTTACTATAGTATGAATTAGAAGCTATGTTTGATGAGCGAGCGGTGTTCTCCGCCCGCCTAGCCACCGGGCGAAGGCAGCCGCCTACGGAGCGCTGTCGCGTGAGGTGAGCCGAGGGGCGAGGGTTCCGCCGCCCGCCGCTAGATGTCCGCGCGCCGCCGTGCGCATCTGTGTGCGCCGTCACACCGTCACACGCCGTCGACACTCCGCGCTCGACCGCGCCGCAGTACGCGCGCTTCGCGTATCCGACTCTCTCGCCGCCACAAACACGATACGCTCGCGACAACAACGTATCCTAACAATACTCGCGCACCAATATATCAAGAGAACTGTTTAATCATCGATACATTTCTTATCAAACGGCCAAACAAGAGCCATCACATAGACTGTGCACTTTTAATTTTAACCAAAACTTAATCATATGAAGATTGTTTTTTATTTAAAGAAAATGGACTAAATTTAATCGAGGTTACAAAGGCAGAAAAATATCAGTGACTGTTCGATGCCCTAGGGACAATTTATGAAATATCCTTAAGCTGCCAGCTTTTTGGACAATTTCCTCTGCGGTCAACTCTCGTCCGGTCGGCTGGCTAAATCGGGATCGCGTTTTAATTTTCATGTGCTGCTGCCGTGTGTGGGACGCGTGTGTGTGCGGTGCGATGTGCCCGCAACGCGCGTGAACCGGCCGGTGACTCTCCCGATCCCCCGTGGCTTGCCCGGCCGCCACCCTGTACCCTGACAACCATGTCGGGGGCCTCGGCGCGCCCTGCGACGCGGCCGCCGCGTCGCCAGCGCCCCCGTCCGGCCACTCCGCCGGGCCGGCCTGGTGGACCATGATGAACGGGGTCGGCGGCGTGCTCTATGACGAGCCGCACGCATCGCCGCCCGGCGGCTCGCCCCCTGCCGCGCCGGCTGCCGCGCCGCCCTCCGCCTCCAGCGCTTCGCCGGCCTCGGTCGGCTCCAATCCGCCGCAGCCGCCCCTGCATATACCCGCCAAGAGGTATGAGCCCGAGCCGGGCGTCATCAGGCACGCGCAGCAGCCCTGGGGCTACCCGCCTGATGCATCCTTCGAGCACCAGTACCCTAGTGCCACTACGTACTACAATCTGCCAGTGGAGAGGGAGCGAAAGTCGTCGCTGCCCTTCTGGCCGGCCAGCAGTGGCGAATACAAGCCGTATCCGGACGGTAGCTGCCATCAGGGCTTCACTCAGTCCTGTTGGAATTACCCACCGTATGGCGCTCCCCGCGGCGACCAGCCCCTGTCCTACGTCGGTGGCGAAGAACGGCGGACAGCAGTCTCCGAGGCATCAGGGTTCTCCCACGACGCGTACGGGCTTCGAAATTATGGTTCGGAGTCTGTACCCAGCGCGCCGTATCCTCCTCCTGGCACCTTACCCGGTTAGTAATACTCGTATTTTTTGTTTATTGATATTTCCCGAACTTAGCACTCACGTTTTTGACGTCCGGCCACAGCATAGCTGTTTGTAATCTTTAGCGGTTATCGGCACCCCAAAAGCAAACACATCAGGCGACTAAACGTTTTTGAAATTTATAAACAACTAATTCTGAGTATGTCTATGAACCAAGATCGGGAAGTTTCAATAACTTTGTAAGCGTAAATTTTTTTGGTTTATATTATAGTAAATATATGGCCTCACTGATAAGTAAATTTAATTTGTAAATTATTTATTATATGAGTTTGTCAACCTTGACCTGCTGTACGTCTGCTTAACGCTAGATGGCGTTAAGAGGCGCACACAAGCAGCATTCGGTTGCATGTGTGTGGCACTCACACAACGTCGTGTCCATTCCTCTGAAAGTATATTCTGTATGTGGGAGTTTCACGTCCACAATCGCAGTCGTATGCTCCAAATTCTTTCCGCCCATCCAATACTCAGCTGATTGGCACGATTGCACTGCGCTATGTAACTTGGGCATTTAAAAACACGTGGATCTCTTTATATAAAATTACTAAACGAGCTAGTTTTAATACAAAAATACGTTTTTATGTCAAAGTTTATATCAGGCTACCCAAAAAATTACTACTTTTAATTGTCAAGGCAATAAATAATTACCAAAAAAAAAAAATTTTTTTACATTTTTTTTTTACGATATTTTGTGACCACTGTATTAAAATCTTCGAAGTAAGACACAGAAGTACTAGTATAAGTGCACCAAATACTCGACTCACAATCTACTCATAATCAGATATTAGTAAGTATAACGTATTCGAAACAGGTAAGTAGGTATTAACAACGTTTCAACCTTGTTGGTGTCTGTAAACGGGTCGATACACTCGGATGGGGTAAACAAAACGTTCGCACAACGTCCGTCTCGCCATTCGAATCCCTTCCCAAACCCCTTTAGAAACCTCTGATCGCTCAAACCAAAACATTTTTCCCACAGAGCACCATAAATTTGATGAATGAACGAAACACGTGCTACAAATGTTTAAAAACGAACCGTAAGCACCTTTTTATAGGCAATGTAAAACGGTGCTATACAACCGACAATAAATTAAAGTTTACGTAAAATAAAGCGCTAATAAAAATGTATAACTAATAAATAAACACGATACCTGAGCGTTAAGACAATAAACCGATCTTTGAGTAGTGGCAATAAACAAAATATTGCTACAATAAACACATTACAGGTTGATGAGACGATAAAATGTAGGAGACAGGACGCGGTGCGATTGCGAGCCTTAAGGCTGCGCCGCACCATTTCGCTCCGCACCGCGCTGCGCGTTGCATACGATTCAGACGTCTCTGTCGTAGATACATATCACTTTTATGAATCATAAAACCGCTTCCGACGTCACAAACATGCAATAATACTGGTTTCTTCCCCAAATCGGCGCTAGTGAGTAGTAATTACTAAACTACAAGCGCCATGTCAATATGAGAGCAATAAAAAGGCTCCATTCATAAACGCCGGCCGCTAGTTCACTTTCGATCGCCGCCTAACCATAAAGATGGGTTTATCGCGCCTCTGTTACGGCAGAGGTGTAACTTGACATAATTTTGCGTAAAACGCACATATAATGGCCCATTAAAAGGAAACAATTGTTGAAAAAGTTATACGAGTGTTCGCGTCACTTTATGATTGTATATTTACGGCCCACCTGACGTTGACATTGACTTTGATTTGTGCATTTACGGCTTAGTAAACGATT
Source organism: Dendrolimus pini (assembly GCA_949752895.1). Classification (NCBI taxonomy): domain Eukaryota; kingdom Metazoa; phylum Arthropoda; class Insecta; order Lepidoptera; family Lasiocampidae; genus Dendrolimus; species Dendrolimus pini. Next base: position 13,758,745 of record OX457133.1, read on the forward strand.
TGTGGAATTGCTCTGCTAGTAGCACCCTGATATGTTTCAAGCCAATTCATTTCTGCCTATCAATTTCGATGAATCAACCACAGTGATCTATATAAACATAAACTTGAGTACTTTCATATTAAGTTCTATGCCTTTCAACCATATTGATTCAATTCAAATTATTTGATCCGTCTAATAGCAGCTTCACATTCACGTCATCCGAGTATATTACCGCGGAAACTTATGAGAACTTCTACAGAACCAGTTTTTCTCATACGACGTTAATATGTAGAGTAGTGCTCACATAATTTGATAATCGTAAAAAACTCTGTTCCAATTTCGAATTTAAAAATAAATGAATTTCTATAGACTTCTATACAGTTCAGAGGTCCATATTTAAATTCTCCGATAAAGAAATAAAGTTCATTTCCGTTTCGTTTATTGAGTTTCAACCTTATGCAATAGCAATACATACTATATTTCTTTGTCATTTAACGAAGTGCTGGTATACGAAATAGACAACGCCGCGGTCGGGTAGGTAAACTTTTATGGTCGAACAGAACCCGCACTTTTATGACCGCTGATCGCTACCTATTCCCTCATAATTGACAAGTCGACTTGTCATTATGTTCTCTTTAAACAATTGCCATCTGTTCTACTGAGTAAGAATACCTTATGCTGAAAAGATTTCCACTTCTTTAAGTATAGTTATGATATTGTACAATAAAAAACGCTTACCTTTTACTCAGTACACAATTGGCTACTTATTTTTGTTTTTATAATTTTAAGGTTGGAACAAAAGCAATTAATTCTTTCATAAAACTTAATAGTATTTTTTTAATATTTACCGCTACTATTCAATATGTTTGCCCCATATAGATCGATTATTATGGTTACATCTCAGACTGCAAAGTAATAGAACTAACTACTTATACTACACATTATTACCAATTAATTGAAAATATTCTATTCGCTTTTGAGTAACATTTACAAGTATGGCTAGTTAGTGCAATTGCATTACGATATGAAAGTCATGGTTTACCTATTCTCGACAATTTCAATATAAAAGATTGTGTGTGTGAGCAGTTCACACGCAGTAGGAGTGAAACAATGTGTGACAAGGGATGGGAGGGATTGTAAATTTCGTGGTAGTAATATTTCATATATATATATATATATATATATATATATATATATATATATATATATATATATATATTAAAACACGAAATTTGAAGTATTAAACTTCAAAACATGTCGAACTCTATCTGTATAGGCATACTGTTTAAATGATTAAATATAATGTATTCTATCTCTTTCTCTCGCAGGCTTAGTCCTGTGTTTATCTCTTTTTAGTGCCGCTCATTCGTTTCATCGAGTTTCAAAATACAACGATTCTACAGAAGTTTCACTTCGTGTATACCTCAACGCACTAATATCGTTATATTTTTAATAATTGCCAGTTCTATAAATACACGACTCTATAACTGGATGTTAACGGTCACGATTTACATTTCAAATGTCGATTGTCTCAATATGTTAATCAATTAGCTCACAATATTGTTTTGATTATCTTGAGTGTTTTGATAGATCAGAATTATTTAAAAACTTGTCAAACTGCATTCTCAAGTTTATCGCGCTTCTTGCCCTTGCAACTTGTGATGAACAATTAATGTGCAATTCGGTGTGTTAAATTTATACCAAATCAAAATGTTTTTATATTTACTACTTACATTTATATTTAATTTAATTATTTGTAATATCGAATAATTTAATAATTATTCGTAATAAATAAAATAATTGTGACATAACAGTGGTCATTTTAAAGGTTAATTATTTGACATCTACAATAAAATTAAATACGAACGTAACTACTAAGTATAAAATATTCTTAATCGTAATACTTAACTGTTTAGTTTTATAAACATATCCAGAAAAAGATTAAGAGTAATAATTAAATTAGATAATTATTATAAAGATTTAAAGCCATCGCGTTGTATATTAATTGTTATAGTAATAGTCCCGTGACACTAGATGGCGCTGTATGAACCTTCAGGTTGACAATTTACAATCATTATAAAAAATACGATTTTATTTTATTTAATTATAGTGTTATAACAATAGATATTACAACTAAAGCGAAAATGTAAGCAGTTTCTATAATTAGAAAAAAAATAGACATAGAAAAAGGATAGACAGCAGCTAATAAGATATGTTAGACTATCTCGTACTGCATAAGTTAGACTAATAATATTCGAAAATTGTGAGGTTAAAACTTTAATAATTGAATAAAACGCCTCCAAAGTATTGCGTTATATAGTATAACTCAAAAATATGTAAAAAGTTTATCTTTAACCTAGGTAGGTATAGCTAAGCTATTACTTTATTTCATGAAATAAAACTAAGGAATGATATCGCCCATTAAAAGTAACACACTGCAACTATAGTTGGCGTCACCTGCCTATAATTGCTTTTAAAGAAAATCATACTTACAAGCTTGGTATATAAGGTACAAATTTCCGATCACAATAATCGGCTGCGGTTCGTCAAGCACACCACATCTTCGACGGCTTTCTTTTTGTACTAGAGGAAACACTATCAGTCTATCATTGTAATTATAACTACTTATATTTGTTAAATACATGGCTTATTTTCTTTCAACTTTTATTACAAGTACATCATCCAACTCAATATAAAAAATTCGGAGGAATTAGAGTATTCGTTTGTCAGCCTGGTGTCTTTATTATAAACAAAAGATATCTCATTACTCAATACCTCCCACATAAAACCCATCTGACTGAAATATAACATAGTACTATCAATAGAAATGGAGTAGGTATATCGAATGAGTTATCATTGAAAAATATATTTTTCGAACCACCGCGTAGGCGACATTGCGGTAGGTTAGTTTTATGAAACAAGTTAAGCGCGCTATACATTCTCCACATGCACATAATTTACGAATGAGTTATAAACCGTTGTTATTAAGAGTTTCGTTCTTGTCTAATATAGCACTATCAATCTTTATTTTGCTCTTATCTCTTTTAACTTTTCTATTGAAACTTCTTAGTCTGTATTTCCCATTATCAAATTATTTTCCCGTTGTTGTACTTATCTCTAATTCCTTAAATATAATGTGCTTGCAAAACCAAAAAATCTATTTCGAGGTGTGACACAAATGTTTATGAAAAACTACAAGCAGCAGGTGGACTGTCATATTTTCTTTCTTCAAGCAGACAACATATTTCAAAGTTTAAAGAAAAGAATCATGTTTAGGCAATCCACATATTTAATCAAAGTTTAAGCTGTAACACATCGAACTTTGTAGTAATAATTGTCACAGAAAAGCTTTTTTGAAAAAATAATTCAAATGTTCAAGAGTCTTCTACTCAATTTCAGCTTCTATAATTTAAGGATTATGTAGGTACCAACGTATTTTATGCAACATTATTACCAGTAAACGTCTGTGTCACAAAAGAAAATGACGTAATCGCAACACAATCTTTACAGGTGTTTAAGCGTGTTAAACTGTATATAATGTTTCCAACGGTGCCGGGTCAAAGCGTGGAAGACCCTATTCATTCTATTCATGGATTATGGTGTTGCAAACGTAACCTGTTAGCCTCACGTACATTTACAAAGTATCAAAATTCTTGCCTCAAATCGATTTTTTGCGAAAGGAAGTTTCTAAGTAATAAGAATATAATCACAACTTGCGTTTTTCTCTATTCCATTTCAAAATAGGAAATCAATACGCAATGCGAAAGACAAACGTTACGACATTTGTATAGCTAGACCGTTGTTTCGCCGGCTTTCTCTGGCAAATATTTCAAAGCATTATTAATATTAAATACGTTATTTACGATTGTTAAGTTAAACACCATCATGTCCATCTCGCAAAATGTGAGCCGTCACGTCCCAAGATGCGAGTCCGCGCTAAGAGACCAGCTGTGCATTCATCCGCTAGACAATGAGGCATCTATTTCGCAATATTCATACGTGTACCGTTTCGAATAATAGGAAATGGTGCATCGTATTGCACGCATCGAATATCGAGAAGGTCGCGGGTCGCATACAAAGTTTATGGGCGGTGATCTCATCAAACGGACCGGCTACATAAATCGCCCCATGTGAAACTTCTGACGCATCATGTACCATTTAACACGATTATCATTAAGGATGGAGCATAGAAAACCCCAGTTATGAACAAAGTGTTGCGATTCTTGCGTTTCAAACGACGTGCATGAGAGCGTCGCGTATGGCTCTTTTAAATCAATCTATAAATAAACTAGCATATATGTTAAAACAAAACCCAAATTCTCAATAGTATCTTTATTTGATTGCCGAGGCCGTGCAGTCGTGCCAACAGTATTTACGCGTTCGGAAGTAGATCGATTAGGTTACAACTGTTTGTATAAACTCAAACGTGTGTATGTCTAATTTTATTCGGCCGATACTTTACTAAAATAACCTTATTTTTGTGCAGGTTCCCTGTCAATGTCAGTTGGAGTTGGGGTCGGTTGCGGTTCTTCGAACCCACTAGATTGGACCGGCCAAGTGACGGTGCGCAAAAAACGTAAACCGTATTCAAAGTTCCAAACTCTCGAATTAGAGAAAGAGTTCCTGTTCAATGCTTATGTGTCCAAACAGAAAAGGTGGGAATTGGCGAGAAATTTGAATCTGACCGAGAGGCAGGTGAAGATATGGTTTCAGAATAGACGTATGAAAAACAAGAAAAATTCACAGAGACAGGCGGCGCAAGCGGCTCAGAACAACAACAATAATTCAAATGCGAATAATCACAACCATCACGCGGGTCACCACCACGCGCCGCATCACGTGGCGCTGCACCATGCTCCGCCTGCCAAGCATCATCAGTGACCCGCGCCCTTCTCTGGGACTTATCCCCTTCACCACGGTATAGCCAGTTAAATGCGACAAACCTGGAAGGAATAGTTCCATAGGACAAAGTGTGGAATGTGGTCGTACTTAAAGTTTCGATAGAAGGTTGCTCGCGTCCGATGTTTGTTACCCGATAGACGAGAGACGTTGTATTCGCTGTACCGTTTCGTACGTAATCGTGTGGACGCTTGGCCGAGTGCGCGCGCGCCGGTCGCGCCCGAGTCCCAGAGAATCTCAAGCATGGATACATATAGTGTTGTCGATTTGTGTATAGTATTAATTACGAAATTATGTTCTGTAATTTTAACGAGACTAAGTACATGAGTAGATAACGATTCCTGATATTAATAATGTCTAGTAATAGCGCTGATTATGTATTTGAAATTTATTTAAGTACGAATTACGAAATATTAAAGACGTCACCGATGATTATAGTTTCTAGATAGTTTATTGAAAATGAATTTTGTAAAATATTTTGTGAGACTGCTTATTGTTGTATTCGTATCGCTGTTCAGAAGGTGGTTAGTCTTAATCGGTTAACTTTTATTTTCGTTACCAAATTGTTGTTTAGTTTGGGTTGCCTTGGTGGTAGGTGACATGTAAAAGGCCTTGCGACTGGTTCGTAATCCACCTGCTTGCATCCAATAAAAGCCACTGTGGTCAGAGCCAAGTATGTAGCTAATACTAGGTACCATCGGCGTATCACATTTCCTAATTGATATTTCATCATCAATCAATGAGTAAACGATATACCTACTTACATCATAATTATGATCAAATATTTATTGCTGTTTAATTTCTTATCTGATAATTCTTAAATTTTGTTATTTAAATTATGGATTTCTGACAAAGCTTTAACTCGGTTCCAGTAGAATTATTCATTAAGTTACTGTTATGACTTTTTTAAATATTGAAGTTGATGTTATAATCAATTAATTAGGTAATATGGGTAAGTGCATTAATATTGTCCTCTATTGATCATTATACTGTTCTCTGAGCCTTCTATTACTTTATTTTTGTTTTAGTTGTATATTTTATTATTTATTTATACATGATAAACGCAATTGATGAATTTTTATGACAGTTGTTGTCAAAACTACTTCGAGTACTTTTTTTAATGAATGACAAAAAAACATTAAGTCCTTAGAATATCATATTTGTACTATTTAGCTACCTACATATTTTATATCTATTTACCTCCTAATAAATGTTTTATTGTAAACTTAGTAGTTTACTTGGATCTAATTCATTCTGTATTGTCCCGTTAAATATATTATAATAGTGAAAATAAAATTAGGTGTTTTGTACAAAATGGCGACCTCGTCTAGGGAACCGAATTTCTGTATAAATTGCAGCGAGATATCGTATAGATTCTTGCGACTTAGACGAATCGAACACTAATTTAAGCGATTGTAGCTTTGGCAGTTAAGCCACGTGACAGTCTGGAAGGAATTTATAAACAGCCTCTTCTATGGGGTCATTTATTTATTAAATAAAGCGACAGTAACATACAGTTTAATAAAACGTCTTCAAAAAGTGTTCTCCAGTGGAACTTAATTTGAATTTAAATATAATACTGCTGGTAATTTAGTCTATGGTAGGACTGCTACTACTTGCTGTAAAGAAGAATCATGGTTATATAACATTACAAATAATAACCTTCAGGAACATAAATAACATGATTCTGCAATGATGGTCGTTTTAAAGTAGCTGAACTCATTAGCGAACTTCTCTCTAACACTTTGTTCATGTTATACAACTATTAAAAGACAGTAAGATCTAAGTAAATATAAATTATAACTGGAAATATGTTAAATGCTTTGAGAGATGCATAGCACATTATCTAGGTCAACAATACAGCGTCAATGGTGCAATTTATGCATGCGAGCGTTAAATTCTACAGTGTTCTCGATTAAGCTCATTGATATATAAATTATGGCAATATATTTTCACAATTTTAGCTTTTTCCTCGTCCTTATTGAAATTTCAAAAAGTCCTAATTGCTTATGTAGGCAAGATTAATATACGACCAAGGAATGCTACACTTGCATTCAAATTAAAATTCTTATTTACTAACTAGGATATGCCCGGAACTTTGACCATGTTTGACTTGAAATTCCCGTGGGATTCTCGGTACACAGGATTTAAAAAATAATGTAAGCTATCGTTTTAGTGAAAAACATTTCGGAATAAGCTAATTTTTATGCACTCGAACAACTTTAAACCGCTTCGAGGAAAATTCCCGTGGGATTCCTGGGATAAAAATATAACGCAGATTTTAAGTTTAAAATTTTTCTGTCGATCAGTGAAAACCGCATCGAAATCGGCCCAGTAGTTTTTACATGAATCTCGAACAAACTGACAAGAAATTTAAAAAAAAAATGCATCATGTTCTCCATCGTTTATTAAATCTATTCCAGTTGGGTTTTTTTAAGTTTAAATGTACAGATACAGCATGTTTAGGACTTTATAATGTCATAGATAAAATAGTCGTATAATATTGACAACAAATGTGCAGAACATGAAATTAGGTGTAAGGTTCAGTGTCGAAGACAACGAGGGAGATACCCTATCGTATATCTATTCAGATTTTACGGTCCTTATAAAATACAAACTTTCAATCTGTTAATTTGTATGAATATCTAAAATTCACATTTAAGAAGATAGACTTTTAAACAGTAATGTTTGAAAATATATAACTTCCAATGTATAGAAATGTCACGTGGCTTACCTATAGTATAGTAACATCAATAGTCCAACTTTATGTTTATATTAATTATTTATTTATCTGAAAAGCAAAGTAAACATCTCAACCTACACCCTTTCGATTATCGATCGGCGAAGTACTTATAGCCAAATACAATAAATTAGTTATTAAAATTATATTAAATTCCCACAGATGCTTTCCAGATAAATGCTGTATCTAAGACAAAGCTTCTATGATTTATAAGGCTGACAAAGTGTTTACTACCAGCATTAATGTTAATCGAGTCATTATATGTTTTATGGCATTTAAATATTAGGCAATAATTAAAACGTAGCTGAAAAGAATAAAGAATTTGTATATTCATTTTCATAAATGTAGAAATAGTTCATTCATCAATCGCTTGAGATTAAAGTGCATCTTCTAGTTATGTTTGTTAGTCTATGTGGTTCCATTAATGTACCTACTGTAAATTATTCTTAGTATTTATTACCATCCTAAAAAACCTTCCAGTTGCCTTATATCGGTCATCATACATAGTTCTTTTGTCAGTTTGACATAAATATATGAACATATACCTACTGTTGCCCAAAATATTGAATAGCCATTGACATTTTTCTCTGTAGTATGTTTTTCTCTTTATGTATTTAAAATATTACAAACAGCTAGAATAAAAATTATATAGTCTTGTTAAATGGTTTCTAGACTATTAAGCTTTTAATCCAGTATTTGAAGTCAAATTTGGCTATTTGAGACAATCAAGCTTTACTTCCGCGAGCAAATATATTTTGACATTTTATATCGTTAAACTATGCGTCATAAGTTTCATTATACAAAACCTTGTTCATGCAGTTAATTATGAAAATGACTATATCGAATAAAAGTGTCGATTAGTTAGTCACTTCGTAATTATTCATTTATATTAAATATAATAAAATTTATATTGCTCGCTTGACATTATATGTTGTTGAAAACACGTTGGCTTGGCCCACTGGACTTTACTGTGTATATTCACCTATTTCAGTAGACACTACGAATAGTACCATACTTACCTAAACTATGTTATTGTAATAATAATAAGTAAAAAGGTCTCTTAATTATTATTGTACAGATAAATTAATGTAGTTAATCACGCCAGAAAAATGTGAGGTTTTTGTTAAGTATAATGTATAATTAAAATTAAAAATGAATGTGCTCTCGACAGTTTTATGACGAATTTAGAAAAGAATGTATGAAAGGGGAAAAAATTAAATACTTCGTCGTGTCTTGGTTATTTTTTCTTTTGTACTCCCGCTTTATGTTTTATCTACTGATTACCAAACCCAAATCCAAATTGACTTTATTTAGAAATAAGAGTAGGTGTAGCTGTGGGAGATGTCACAATTGTGAATAACGCCAGACTTGTTTCTAAACCTGAACATAGCCATCGAATCGGTAATACTCATAAAATTTCTTTAACAGGTATACTCACAAATCTATATAACATTTAGTTGTATGACAAAGATTGCAAACCGAACCCGCAGCTTCCAATGTTGTCACGGTATATACTTAGATTCGTACAATTGCAGCTTTGGATGTTAGCCGATAGAATTGTAGAGTTACAGGTATTACCGTTATTAATTCTGAATTGTTAAACTTTGTTAAAATAAACATTCAAAATTAATAACGGATAATAATATGGATCCTTAACACTAGTATAGTGTACTAATATAAATGCTCCCGATTGACCAGATACTCAGAAAACACTATCACAATAATATAATTGTTCTAGATCGTGCCTACTTGTTTCTTCTTATGCTATTTCAATGAGATTATTCTAAAGTAATAACAGTGATGGATAGGATTATGGCAGAAATAATACTATTTATGATGCAATTGCAAACATAATTTTTGGTCAAAAGTGAACAATTGTCAGCCAAACGTTGTCCATTGCTGAACGTAGGCCTCCTTATGTTTGCACCACCTGCCCCGGTCCTCCGTTGTTCACATCCAGCCCCCACTGACGACCTTGCGCAGATCGTCTGTCCATCGGGCTGAAGGTACACTACATTTGCCGAGACGCGGTTGCAACTCTAGGGTTCTACGACAATCGTGGCCTGCCACTTCAGCTTACCAATTTTGCAAAAATGAAGATATTGATTGGATACATGCAAGGATTGTGTTTGTGTAGCTGTTGCTGGATATGGGTTACTTATATAAGTAGATTTGGCTTTCGTCTGGGTCTTATTCACTTGAAGTTTATTCTAAAACTTAAAAGTAAATTTACTGAACAACCAACGTTCAGTACAGAGTAGTGCATAATAAACGTATTAAACTAATTTGTTCTAGTAAATCATCTAGGGCTCTGAAGTAAGACTACAGTTGATTCCCTGGAAATGAACGCAACATTTGGGTCAATATCAAACTAGTCAAGTATTTCCTAGTTACAATTAAATGTCGTCCTTATTGCATTTTAGAATAAAGTTGTAAATAAAATTGCTCAAACATGCCCAGTCTGCTACAATTATGTAGCCTGGCTCTATTTAGAACTCTACGTGCATGAAATAAAGACGACAGTTGATAACTTAATCCTGGAAATTGTCGATGAAGTTTTTTGCCCATGTCATGCAATTTTAGTGCAACTAATTTACATTTCCTGTTGCCTTCTACCAGCCTATAATTTAAAAATCTATTACTAAAAGGATATTGGAAATTAGTTACAATTTTGTCTTACCAACCGAAGTCTTCAAATATTTGTATCGTAACCTATGTTCGTGACAATTGGCACCTATAAATAAGTGTACTTTCAATAATAACACCTGTATATTGACCCAACAAATGTGGTATTTTTTATCCCAGTTAATGGAAAATTAGGTAGGTATTTAAGGGATACGGAACTAAGCCCTGAGAAAATTCTAGTTTTAATATTATTCTTAATCATGCTCCATGAAAATTTATGTTCCAATAAGACTATTACATAAGTAGTACTATATTTTATATGTAAAATATGTAAGCTACAGGCACACAAAGTATCTACCTATACCCTCTACTATTACACACTATATATATGTATATTCAAGTCAAAATTATAATCTCGAGTTAATTCCATAAAATCCGTAACCATGGACCCCCTTTACATCATAAACTCTTCATTTATATCCCTGACGCAGGGCCAACGTAGATTCCTTGGAGTTGGTAGTTGACCCCTGAGAATCTATAGGTATACCTATGCGATATATGCAGAGTTTTTACATCTCACCATCTAAGTATCAATTTATTTTACTCTCATATCTACAAGCTATATCAAATTCCTTTGCATTGGTAAAGTAAAAGAATGGACATAAAATAGAAACACTGGCATAAGGCGCAGGTTAGAACACCAAGGGGTTTAGTGGGTATCTCTGACCATGGTACGGTAATAGCACTTCACGTGCGAGGTACTAGTGCCACCCCGACCTAGCGAATCGCAAACACTGGCCGCGACTTTTCTTCCTTCGCGCTGCTGGTGGTCCTCAATCAGTTTTCGTCTGGCAAAAAAGGTAGGTATAGGCAAAACGTGGGTAAGAGGTAGAGGTACCTATTAGGTAAAAGTCTCAAAACCGTATACCGTAGTGACGACTATCGTCCACGGTTTTTAACCATTTTGCTTCGGGATCCTATAAAGCGTAGTGTAAAATAACCGATTTCTCAAAAACCACTATACAATTTTCTGTAGAGCAAGTGTTGTTGAAAGTATTTTTCAACCACCTTTCATTTATTTGAAATTTTTCACCTCATAGTTCCAAGATTAGGGTTTAGAGCCATACTTTTTACAACTGTTAACTTTAGGCAATATTTATTAATTAATATAGTTATTTTTTATGCTTTTATAAATTCTCATTACAGATCGACATGAATTAGAGAGATTTCACTTTTTCAGCTTTATTCTTTACATTTAGGTGTAGGTATAATGGGATGGCTATTTTATTGTTTTTATAGTATATTAGTTACACAAATTCATTACGTGTGCTTACAATATGATACTAATATACATATCATAATTTAATTTTTATTGACATAACAGGATAGGAAACTTTATAGAGCTTGCTAATTATATTAATTTTATTTAGACCAATAAGTGGAGAGACATTCCCTTTCAAATATGTAGGTATAAATAATACTATACTCCCGCTACCTTTTTTAAAATTGCGTGTGTTCAGCAAATACACCAAAGGTGCTACCAATAAGCTGCCGCTCTTTAAAGGAATACTGGAACCTGGCCACTAACGCCGAAACAAAACTTAAGGTTGTTATGGCGACATACTCTACACTAGACTAGGCTCTGATGGTAGCCTTCCAGACGGGCAAATACCCTACGACCTGGCTTGTTTTATCGCCTCTTAAGACAGGCCCCCCGGTCGCAGGAAATTGTATTTTTTCTCCGTTTCTACACTGATAAATTTTAAATTACAAGTCAGATAATTCTGAAAAAAAAACAAGGTAAATTTAAAAGCTTAAAAAGACGCAAATATTGTCCTTATACCGATGTAACTGTAAAGTTAGAAGTAAAAAATGCGAAAAAAAAATCATGGTTGTTGATCTTCAAAAGTACTTTCATAGAAATAGGTTTGAATAAGATCAGTTGAGTAATTTTTGAAATATGGGATATTATTAATTAAATCACATTTGGGGAATTCGTAGACAATTGACAAAACAATAAATACATGTTCGTCGTCTCTACGGAACGTTTCATTGTACTCGTTCCGACACGCACTTGGCCCTTTTTTATAAGTATACGACTACTAGGAATACCTGTCATATTTTAGGTACACATTAACATTAATTCTTACCTTCTATAAATAAACTACTTGCAGCGCCCTCGGGTGAGACAGACAAGCTGATAGACTTAAGAGACAACTAGATACATAATTTTACATCTCAAACTAAATTTTATATATTATTATAATTTACCCAAAAGTCCTTTACATTTATTAAATACAATCTGGAGTAATTCAGACTACAAATAAAACAGTGCCATCTATTGACACGTAGTTCTGTATTAATTTTCACGAGATCTGTTGCATATTTTATTAGATATTTGTGTCTATGTAAAGGTATGATATAACTACGTATTTATAAAAATGGAATAATAGACCAATGTATGATAACTATTAAATAAAGTCTTAAAGTGAAAGCTAAATATAATTCGTCAATAATCATAATTATCAGATCGTTCAACCAAATTGAAGCAATTTAATTGAAAGATACAGAAATGAAAAGTCAGGAAGATATAAACATTATTAGATGATACAACTTTTACGTGTATTAGATCACTTTTGTATTAACAAATTGAAGGATAGTAGAAATGATCCGTGTAATAAATACCGGTTGAGCAGTCAGTTGGCATGATATAAAAACAATTGACTGGACAGTATTCGTCGGACATCTGTCACAACTAGATGGCGCTGCAATCAGAAAACTCTCATTTATTTATTTAATGGCATTTGAGGTGCTGTAATATGTTTATGAGTATAAATAATAGGTAATTGCATTTTTATCAGAACTTTAATAGAACACTGAATTTCAAATAGAGAACTCTACACAGTACAGAAAAATCATTATTTGTTAGAACTACTCATTGCGTGTTCTGGGCAAAATTGTGGCTACCAAAATGAGCCAAAATCAAAGTAAATGTCTGTAAATATTATTAATCCGCTCCAAAACTTATAGAAATATGAAAATGCTGACTCATAAGCCTTCTTATAGTACCAGCAGATGTTCCTTGGATTTCCCTAACAGAACATACTTACAACGTCGTATCATGGTATGGTACCTTATAAAAATATACTCATAGACATAATACTTACAATGGAGCAAGAGTCCATCGAATTGCCTTAGAGGGAAGTACGGACTAGTCTCTCTTACTCTCTCTCTTCTTTCACCATATCCCAATTGGTACTTTACGGTACAATATGTCTTTGCCTTCCACACTCTACTTTGACCTACATCTTTTGTCACACCACATATCATCATATCATCCTTCACACAATCCATCCATCTATCTATCTTGTAGTTTAACATTCTTTATGTCACGTGACTTTCATCCCTCCCATTATGCCCATACCAACTTAATCTTCTTCTTCTCAATTTTTCAGTCACGGTAGTACTTATTCTTGTACAAAATAATGCATGGAGAATGCATTACCATAATATGTAGGTATATTATGATATACATATAAATATATCGTATACACTGAACGTCGGTGCTTAATAAATATTTAGGCACATTATTCAGTAAAAGATCTTTTAACTACATTTTACGTCTACGTAACAAGGTAACATATAGATTACATATTCTTTCATCAACTCTTAGACAAAACTTATTACAATATATTATAAAATTATTTTTTAAAATTAAACTTCTAATAACTGCAATATGTCCTCTTTTATTTAATTCTAGTATTTATCTTTAATCTCTAACTACACTACAAAAAATAATTTTTTTTATTTAGATTTCTCTATCTAACTACACTGTAAAAAAGAAATATAAAAAATTATTGTTTATAGTATAGTTAGATAGAGACAGTTAATACAAGAACTAAATAAAAAAAATATTTACCCCGCGGCCACGTCGCGGGCCAACCTCTTGTGTTAAATTTTTATGTTAGTACTATTTGCCCCGAAAGATTCACTTCATTTTATATCGCAAACTCTCCCACCCCCCGGATGCAAGGTACATATACCCATTTTCTGTCTATTAATACTTAATATATACACAAAATGACCTAATCGACCAATTCGACGAAATCGACTAAATCAATCAATTGTACCAAATCGACTAAATTGACCAAATCGATGAAATCAACCAAATCGATGAGTTCGACCAAACAGACGTATTCGACTAAATCGACCAAGTCGACCAGCTCTACCAGGTTGACGATATCTAAAAAATCGACGAATTCGACCAAAGCGACGAAATCGACCAGTTCGATGAAATCGATCAGATCAACGAAATCGGCCAGTTCGACCAAATCGACAAGTACGACCAAATCGACGAAATCGATGAAATCGACCAACTCAACTAAATCGACCAGTTCGATCAAATCGACGAAATCGTCGAAAAAACTTATTCTACTTTCAGGGATAACGTTTACATAAATCTATTCCAAAAGTTATCCCATTATCCGGGATGAAAAGTATCCCTTATACACCCTCGGTAGGTGAAAATTACATAGGTACTTATATATACCGATTTTCAACAAATCGATCCAGTAGTTTCTCCGCAAATGCACAACAAACAAACAGACCACCAAACCACAGTAGTATTTCCGTGAAACCGGAACAGACATACAGACAGATATATTAGCTCCAAACTACTGTTACTTACCGGGAATTTTCCCAATACCACGTTGAATAGCAATACTTAACCTTTGATCAAAATAGAGGCCAGCCTTTTGGCTGCAGCAGAACCGGTAGCGGACGAACTTGAAAGATGGAACGCCGCCAGAGTGTTAACGCAAGTAGCATCCCACAGTAAAGATGTCCAATATACAAAATTTAATTCTACCAGCATATCTACCTATAATAATTTAAAAGTAGGTATCCAAATCGTTGCATTATCCTCTTTTCATCTTGAATTATTTATCGTAAATATATATATTTTTTGAATTTACGAAAACGTTTATTCCAACGCACATTTGTATTGATACCCTTATAAATTCTGATGCTTAGAGAGATTATAGGACAATGTAAGGTTTCCATGCACCCGATACTATGTAGCTCTGTCGCTTGTCGCATTACCGGTTTCTGGAGCATGCCGCCTCCTCGCCGATTAGCATATAAATGAACCAAACCGAGACAACTTTATATTAACACCACCAATTTAACTTGGCCTTTGATTCTCGTTACGATAGCACGAAACATCCAGGAAACCAGTATGTCGAGTGTCATTTGAAATTGGACGCATTTACGGTTTAAATGTGGAAACTGCTCCGATTGGTTGAAATAAATTGTGCTGTACGCTTACTGATCCCTCGAAATCCGCGCGCGCGCACATATCGATGATTATTATCATAAAATATTGATGATATTTTACGAATGCCTTTGCGTTTTTATTCGTTATAACACCTGATGCAGTGGCATTAAGGCAACAATGTATTGGAAGTTATTGTAAAGGGCTAATATTGGTGTGTATGTATATAAAATATGTGTCTTATAATCAAATCAAAGTTTTACTCTTATTGGGAATGCATTATTTGGGTTTAATACCCATACCTGTGGATGTAAAACTTTATTATTTTACAGACATCGAATTGTGATCATATACATACATAGATAGTTATTTAGGTATATTTAATTTCATAATTTAAGCTTCAAACCCAGCATGAGTGTTTTTCATATACGCTCATCTACCTACCTCCTTTTTTATTTTGCATAATGGTACAGATTGCAGTGGAATAAAAAAACAAGAAACTATACCTTCTTCTTTAGCTTAGAAATCTTGCAACCACCTGGAATTATACTCAGGGCTGTCTTAAAAAGATTGGGCACCGGGGTGCGAAAATCAGTTTGCACTCTTCTTACCAGCAATAAAAATAGTAATTTTTAAGGTTCCCAGACATTTTAACCTTATATAATGCCAATATCGGAACTCCTATCTATGCATTTGTTATGTCCGATCGTCCGACTGTCCATCTGTTTTGTA
Organism: Dendrolimus pini; assembly: GCA_949752895.1. Classification (NCBI taxonomy): domain Eukaryota; kingdom Metazoa; phylum Arthropoda; class Insecta; order Lepidoptera; family Lasiocampidae; genus Dendrolimus; species Dendrolimus pini. Next base: position 13,774,992 of record OX457133.1, read on the forward strand.
TGTCACAATCAGTTTTTTCAAAACCGAATGAACTTATGAGTGAAATTTGACAGGAAGATATCCATCTATAATCAATCTATAGGTACCTATGGCGTTAAACATTGGTGCAGAACTGAGAGTTGGTTTTTTATATCAGTAAGTATGGAGATAGTTATGTGGGATATCGTTAGTCAGATCTCGAAAAACCATGACGATATTCTTTAATGACCTTTTTATTGAAGTCAATCGACTTGCGCCCCCTATGTCCTAGCGGCCGGGTGCCACGCACTTCTTGAACCTCGGGTAAAAATGGGCCTGAATATACCTACTGGTAAATGCCATAGATCTAAATGCTTGCTTGAAGAAAAGTCTTTTTCTAAATAATTTAATCTCACTACGCCATTGCGTAAGGGTTAATAAAAAATATTTTACTTTCAATTTTCACTCACTTAGTGCGTAGGTATATATGGGGCCCCGGGGGTCCATATCGCACTTCAAGAAGTCGACGTTAGCGAAATTTAACTGCAGGTCCACGAGCTGCAAATAAAGTTAAAAGATAAAATAAAAATCCACACAATAGTAAATTTCATTTAAGCAAGTCATGACGAAATTTTCAACTATATATTATCAATATGTATTTGTGTCACAGTGTATGTGTGTAAATTTATATGGACCCAATTAGAAACTATACTAAATCCAATGCAAAAATAAATGTTAAAAAATTATAGAACATATATAAAAAATATACATTTACAACGAACTGCGAACCTCCTCCCTTCTATTTTTTAAGTCGGTTAAAATATAGAGGGTCCACTGAATGCAGTAAAATTGGTAAGGGGTCTACGAAATAAAATATTTTGGGAAATATTGACTTAGCGCCACTAGTTTTTGGGTTAAATTATTGTGGTACCTAGATATAATTTTACTTGAAACCAGCCTAAGATTTTCCGATACTTACTCTGCTCTGGGTTTCGGGAATCGGTTGTAGAGACCATTGTAAATTACCCATAATTATTATTAAGTCAAGATATGAATACTTTTTCGTAACGCCACGGCTCTGAGATAAACTGTGAGATAGTGTGGAACTCGTATTACTGGCAGCTAGGTACTAATTAAGTAAAACCAACTCGTTGTTGGTCCCAGGATTATCTAAGGGTACTTACGTATTTATAATATAGGTACCTAGCTATTAGAAATCTTTCGTATTATGAGATTATATATACTTATAGAGGGTCATCCATTAATGCGTCACACGCTAAGCGATGGGGGGGGGGGGAGGGTGTCGACGAAATGTGACATTGGTGACAAGGGTTGGGAGGGGTCCTAAATTTCGTGACTTCACATTTCAAAATCTAATATATTTAATATTTCTCAGTGTATAATTGGTAATTTATGATGTTACACCGGGGAGGGAGGAGTAAGGAATGTGACTACCTATGGCAAGGACGCGGGAGGGGTCAAATACTCATGATATTCGTGTGACGTAATTTGTGGATGATTCCTAAGTATCTTGTATCTTACGAATGAATTATCCTATGGTTTTTACCAAAAGTCGAAAATAATTTTTATCCCAAGAAAAAAGGTTCGACGTCGAATGTTCTCGTGGTGGTGGAATTATTTGCTATACTTTATACTCAATGTGAATTTTTTAGACGCGGTCAAACACTTTTTTATCGTATTATAAAGCCGAATCGGTGCTTTGACCTTAAAAACAGGTCTTTATATCTCTGAATATTTCCAGGAAAATCACTCATAATACATTTAATGGAAGTAACACTTACTGTTTGTGTGTTGCAAATGTGTTGAAATAATTCACCCCGAATTAAAGTTGTATACTTTATTTACTTATGCATTATGGGAGGTCTAGCTAAAATAATCTTTTTTTTAAATATTAATAAGTATAAATTTGAATAAAAAATTCATTGACAAAAAGTATTTTAATTTCATAAAATCAACACGTTTATGTATACCTACTCAAAAATTCCTCCCACACGTCTGTATAAACCTAATAGTAATACTGATTAATACCACCTCCATAGTTAGTAGTAGAGGTCCTAGGTTTGATTCCTGCTTTGGTTCCAAATTTCGTAAACGAACTTTTATGATCTGGTTTTCTGGGATAGGTGTAAGATTTTTATTTTATTTTGTATCCGTGCAGGAACGGTGAAAGAATACAAATTCCTGCGGCCAGGTTGCCTGTCGTTAGAGGCGATAAAATAACCCACAGCCAGGTGGTAGGGCATTTGCCCGTCTGGATTGCTATCACCCCTGGTCTAGAGCATACCGCCATAACAACCTTGAGTTGTGTTCCGGAATTAGTGGCCAGGTAGCCCCATCTAAAGACGACAGTAACCACTTTCCACCACAGTTGGGCAGTCAGCCTGTCTGCTGTACTCCAGCGATAAAAAAAAGAATTGTCCGTTGTATAGGTGTTACCCGTAACACAAGGTTAATTTGCTTAAAGGTCGATGCCAAAAATACACAACATAAATCACTAAAACAAAAGTCCTTTGATTAAAGTAATGAAGATAACTATATACATAGGTACCTTTAATCGACATTTAACAAATAAATAATATAAACATTAACCTTCTATAATGAAAATTTTGTTTTAACGGCTAAGCGCGGCATTTAAAATCTTATTTATAACGTAGTTTTAATTATGTGTACTGATCGCAAAACTAATAATTTCTAGTAAAAAATGTTTGAAATTCCTAATCTAGCGACGAAAAAGACTGGAGTTTTGTGCAGTATTGCTTGGGTACAATGTATATGTATATGTAATATATGTTTGTCTGTCGATTATTATTTGACTTTATACAATTTGCACATATGAGAATATTGGAGATAATGTAATTATGTACTGAGCGTTACGGGACACCTCGACCCACTCTGTGTAATTGAGTGGCCTCCCTCCTAGGTAGGGAGCTCGCGCCCGCTATTAGGCAAATCGAATCTCGACCCTCCGGGCCCCGGCCTCCCCTCCCCGCAGGATGAATATGTGAGCAAGCTTCCTCTTAGCGTCGGACCAAGGATTGAATTTGTGCGAATGTAAATAAAACGTTTTAATTCCTAAGATTGCCTTAGAAATTAAAAGATGCACGATTGAAACGTTTTGTTCAAAATAATACGCGATTCTATAACTACTGGCAAAAACAGGAAGCTTGTGTTTCCATTGTGCACGTCCATATACGATTGTCTCAATCATTTTAAAGAAACTAGGTATATATACTCGTATATACCTACATATATATATATGAAATTTGTCACGAAAGTGTAGTTAGTTTACATGGTGTAGTGAAAAAGCCAAATTATAAATTAAGGGTGGCAACCATATTTACCTACAAGTAACTAAATGCTTATTTAAATGTTACCTACGTTTTAATGTTACATGTTATCATTGTTAATCAGATTCTGAAGAATAGTGATGACGATTTTAATGTTTTTTTTTAAATTCAATAATCGTAAATATCGACGTTTTCTCTAACATTTGAAGTATGAAGTACAATTTTTTTTTTAATATTATAAGCCTTCAATAAGGTATAAACAATAACCACAATATACCACACGTTGAATAGGTTTGAGATATGGGCGTTTTTCGATTATACTTTTTCCGTAAGGTTTCATAGCTAAATAGACAAAATAGTTGACATCTGTGACTTAGAATGAACCTTTCATAGTTCACGGACTGCTATCTATCATCTTACACAATTTCTCAAGTAGGCAATATACATTTTATATACTTTTTTAAACAAAACTAGCTTTCCTCTACTTAGATACTATAGTTTCGGTGTCTTGGATCGGCTTCAGACCATGTAAAATATATCTATAACGCGTAACTATGTATAATCATAACGTAAGCATAACTTGCTTAGTTGCGTTTAGCTTTACACCTGAAGTTTTGCTTGTGTAAGGCCTGGCGTGAACAACGATTTTTGTTTTTGCGACACGATTTCAAAATCACGCTGGAAAACATCGCAGAAAGTTAACTGCGCGCACTGCGGCCAAAAAATCGTATGAATTGTTCATTTTCAACGCGGATTTCGTGCAAGTTAATTGAAAACTAATAATATAACTTATGTAACAAAGAAGAAAATAAGAATTCATACTCGCTAGAATTATTTTAGTGAATAAAAACAATGATTATCTATTAAATTTTAAAAATTACGTTCTTCGATGGGTTTTACTGTGTTTTTGCTACCGTAATTATAATGACATGATAATTTATGCAGACTACGGTATTTTTAACCGTAAATATGGTGCAGTTGGTAACACTGGTATAACTATAACCGACTGGCCCGTGTTGCGATTTTATTGTCGCGGTGTGCAACGTGGCTATAAAAATTCACAGCTGCAACTATTTTTGCGACAATCGCGTCGTGAGCAGTCGCGGCCAAATGTTACAAATCACAATGTTAAAATTGTGGCAATATTTTCTCGTATCTATATGCGCGCACTTACAAACAATCGTGGTGCCTGCTAAGCCCTTACTAAGCCTTTTAGGTTAAGCTTTACGCTTACGCTTCTTAATTCAGCTTTCTGCCTGGATTTTGTTGGAAGATTTACTAAACAAAACATAGAATTATTTAAGATAATGATGATATTAATAATTATGATAAGTTAATATCAGTAACTACATATCACCCTGGAGACAATGACTATCGTAGATAAAAAATACGATTGATAGTTACAGTCATACATTAAGGGCCGTTTCTATAAAGTTCCTTAAATTTATTTATGAAACACTAAACGCATTTAACACCATTAAATACCATTAGCATCTTGCACAACGCAAACTTTGTCGTTAAATATGTTCAAAGACCTGTCAATACATTTTGTGTAAAACGTATTTAGGCAGTTTAATATGATTGACTAATTTTATTTTAAGGCGATCGTTATGCAAGCGACCCTAAATGGCGAAAAGTAATATATAATAATAATATGTTCTTGCTAGATTAGTATGGCAACATAGTTCTTGAATTTAATTTTACTTCTTAAACGAATAAATTTATAAGGTTTAATCATACCTATGAGCTATTATTTTTATTAATTCAAAATAAATTATTGATAAACTAAATAACGCCACGAGATAGTACAGTACATGTAAAATACTTAGAACAAGCTACATGTGATCCTAGGGCCAAATTGACTTAAATATCTATTGGCCTAAATCACTACAGTCGTAGCACGTAGCATAAACATTAAGCTTGATTGAATACTACACGCAGAATACACACAACCGACCGAGTACAAATTTATGTCTGTTTAGAAATGACTAGACTTGAGCGATACGAAGTTGAGTCATTTTAACTCGTCTGGTACATAAACGAGTATGCTGTACATATTACGTCCTATGCATATATGAGCAGGCAACACAAATATAGATTATACATAATAATATCTACTTATGTACCGCTCTATATCTCTTAATAAAATATGAGTTAGACAATAATAATTAATTGATTGTGTTCTGAGTACACGAGTAAACATATAAAAATTTCTAAATCGAATTATTTTGTGTAGTTTCGATATGATATTATTTTAATAAGGAAATTATTTTAGTCTAATACCATGCATTCACTACAGCATTATATAGCGGCATATAGATTGCATGTTCCTACTAAATTTAATCTACAAACTCAGTAATTTCCGGGAAAAATAACTTTGAAATACAAAGACAGACGGATATACCTATCGACGAACGGATATGACGCTTTTATAAAGCGAAAGATTTTAGAAAGTGTTTCGTTTTTGCCAGTGACTACTACGGAGCTCTAAACAATAATTGAAAAGATAATTTTGTTAATTTATAACTTTAGATAATTCCCAACAATAATCCTTGACTGCTTTCTTAGGGAATATTTACGCTAAGTATCATCATTACCAACACTCATGTCTAAGTAGTGACATAGTTCGTTATATTATTTTGTAGGTACACTTACATAATTATTTATCAACAAAAATCTATTTGCTACTTTATAATTATAATATTATTACTCCATGCTGATTGTGGAAGTTTAGTGTTTACAACTCCAAAGGCGCTAACATCCAATGCATATCGCTTTATAGAGTAAATAAAACTTCGCTCTCGGCAGGAACTAGACATCACGCGTATCGCATACACATATTCGATCCGAATCTTTGTTTGTGTAGCGAATAATAAAAGTATTGAAACTGCAAAAATCGTCATCTCATCTCCACATATAATTCCATCCCTCTCCGACGGCACGAGCGGCCGGCACGTCCGGAGGCCATAACACCGTTTGATGTTCTGCTCTCCAATGCTGTTGGAGACGATATAAAGACGAGATGTACGACTGCGCTCTGGGCGACGCCTATATTTCCTAAACATCTTTCGGCGTTATAAATCCGAACGACTCAGCCTTGTACAAGCGTACAAAAGTACATTTTCCATTTATTTATTTTATTTCGCTTCGAAAAAGTACCTCCAAGTTCTGCAACCTGTAAATCGCAGTTTGGTGAGTTTATCCTAGTGCTTATTAGAGAAATATTATAATTAGATGGAATAAAAGCGTCATTATATATCATTAGTACATGTTTATTATGCTTGGCACAAAAACATACTTGCTCTAAAATGATAATCGATTGGCAAGTATTACGATTTAAAATAATATATGGTGTTTAAACTCATGATTATATAATTATAGGCTGTTTATTTGTGTTAAATGGAATTCATTATTTTTAATTAACTAGTTTTAGACTTTTTTACTAATGCGTAAGAGCAATAATAACAACAGTTAATAGGTAAGGTTACTTTAATTTTTGTTTGGTAGTTCCGAACAGAAATTACAAAACCAGTGGTATCTGTAGGTATATAATTAAGTAGGTACTTTTTGTATTAAAACACACCAAATTTATTTATAACGTAATATGATGACTAATCTGCTAATTAAAATATTTTTATTGAGATATAACCATGTAGGTACCTAAGCATATATGTATAAATGATATTGTGTAGACTCACACTGCAGAATCACTTATACTAAAATTTGTTTTAATTTATCCAAACTTGGGTTAATAAACGTAATAATGCATACCTACAGGTACCATCAAGGTTATCGTTGTTCATAGCTTTCGTGAAGTAAGATATAAAGTTTTTGACGTTTTATTTATGTCAGATTTTTGTCAAACATTTCAGGCCGACGTTCAAAGGTTAACGCGGATAAAATATGCAACACGGCAGCGGTACGTTACGGAGCGGATACCAATTCTATCAACAACCCATAAACCGCAACCTTTCTTTGTCTCGCTTCTTATTGCTATCGTGTCAGCGAGGGAGATAGAAATCTACGAGTTTAATGGGCCGTTACGCGAGAAAAAAATCAGTCCGCATTCGCGAGCGTAGATACGAGAGTGATAGTGTCAAGGCGGAAGAACAATGGTGGACTGGCGTGGCTGGTGCATACCTAGTGCAGTGTCTGTATGGACCGACTGCGGCGCCTCTGCGACTTGTTGCTGCGACGTCGTCGCCAACCTCCACGTGAGTCTATTAACATATCTAGTACCTGTATACCTATATATAAGTATATAACACCGGCATCACTACACCGGCGTGGCGTCAATGGACTGCCTGCTGTAGTGATCCCTCTACATTAATATTCTATATGCAGTCGTTAGCTGGATGTTTTCTGTGAGAACTTTAATACATTATCACGAGAATTATTCACAGTATCACTCGTCTTTGAATCAAAACAATGATATACTTTCACGCAATCCATGCAATAGGCAACTTGGTTACGAACTTTTTATACTTACGCATAACATCTTTCTTCTTTCAAGTTTTTCTTTCTTTGTACACACTACGTATATATTTTACTCGCGGATAACAGTCTATCTAATCTGATACCTTTAGATAGCTCTTCGCTGTGCATGAAAATGTAGTTAAGTATACATTTAATACTTAGGGGGGTATGGTATGTATGACAAGGGGTGGGAAGGGTTATTAATTTAGTGACGTCACATTTGAATATACAATTTATTTAAGTTTTAAAACACGTTTGAACTATTAATGAAAAACTTCAAAATATTTCCAACTCTAGATATCTGTATGAGCAGTGTTTGAATAATAATAATAAAAAAGAAATGGAAATAAAACTGTTTACGGAACTGCTGTTTTAATTTAATAATTTCTTGATGTAAAATTGCGAAATAAGTGATGTCACACTAGGGAGGGAGATCAGTGTGACCAGCAGACCAGCAGACAAGAAGGGGGTCAAAAATCATGAAATTCGTGTATCGTAATTTATGGATAGCACCTTACTAAGAAAATAAACAAGGTACAATGCCCAGCGACAGTGGTCTGGGGGGGCTGGACGGGCTATGATATATGTTTTCTTTATTTTTATTTGTAAGCTAGGTTTATTTTTAGGATTGTTTTAATATTTATTACTTAGTTTATTTTAGTATTTAATCTTATTTTTAAGTTAGTTTAGCCTTTTCCATTGTTAAAATAATTTTAAAATATAAATAATATTTAATTTAGGTTTTTATAATATTACCGTACGTACTGTGAAGAAAATAAACTCGTAATAAGTTTTATACCTTACTAAGGAAATGAACTCCAAGTTTTATACGAATGCTGTATTTTAACTTAGGTACTACGTACGTACGTACTTAATACCTACTTCTTATACGGGATTCATAAGGAATCTTGGTTAATTGTCTTATTTCGAGGATTCTTCTATCGTCCTGTTTTGCATTACGCTTTGAAACAAGATGAAATTGGTTTATCGATAGGATATTAATTATGTAATATAAAATGTGTAGGTATATAAAAGAAGACGGATACACTTTCATACACTATTGAGCTCAGACATGTAAAAAATGAGAGAGGTGTCAGTTAATATCTAGCTAATGCAGAAGGTTCTGTGGAAATCTAAGACAAGAAAACCTATAACATAATATAGCCTTAAATGACAGGGGTGCGATATTTATGTATACCTAATATAGGTTCTTCATAATTATAAACTAGCTCCGTTGGCTCAGGGGCCGAACTCGGTCTTGGCCCCCAAAATGAGAGCACGCCACTTTCCTTTGTCCTGCACAGTGTCTTCAAAACATACTTCACAATATACTTACTTACATACATGTAGGTGTATTATGAAGTAGCTGTAGCACTGAATGGCGTTGTATGTTGTACCTCCATGCATTTCGAAAATGCACTATGAACTGAGAAACGCAGCTGCCCGCTTAAGTGAATTGCAACCGGTTTCGTCGCAACAAGATAACCTTAAATAAAATGCGTTTTGTATGCTTTAGAATAATTAATGTAAACAGAGTTGTGGCTGGCTGACGAAGCCATGTTATTGTGTTGATCAGAAATCCTAGCTCATTTTAAAAGCGGAATAAAAAAATTCGTTGCAAACAGCGATATGGGGACTTTTTAACTTTATCTGATAATGCTAATTAAACTGAAAGTTTGGAAGCAATTTAAATTTCTTTCAGTGTTAGATAGCCCATTTATCGAGGAAGCCTACAGGCTATATCATCACGCTAAGAACAAACTTTTTTTAACTATTCTACGCAGACGAAGTCGCAGGAAGAGCTAGTAGCTTATTATTTTCGTTCTTTAATATATTTATTAACATCTACTATCTTGTCAAGCTACACTTAAGTACATAATTAATTAGGTACAGTTCTTTTTAAATACGCCATTGTTATGGATTATGGATTTCGAGGGTTAAGTACCTACCTAGATATTCAGAAATATTAGACTTTTAGAAACTTACTTAAGTAAAACGGCGATATTTTGTAATAAAAAATAATCTTTTGCACCATACATTGACTAATTATAAATCTTAATTACCTTATGTGGGTATTATAGAAAAAATGAAGCAGATTTCAAATAAATAAAAAATCTTTTCTTCTTTTTAAAAAAATTACATCAAAAATTTAAACTTATTCGAAAGTCTCATTCAATACTTTACTTAACTTTACAACAACCTAAACGTACTTTCACAAAATTATCATAACAACGTAACTCGAAGGCAGTTTGAAAACAATTTCTTTGTAGCCTTCAAAGAGGTTATTGTAGCCGTTCTGTGTATTGATGCTTATTTGCATAAAAATGTCATTCAATCTCAGCTCTCTCCGATAATGATCTTACAAAAAAAACGACGGGTATCGACAGCGTGATCGTTTATGAATACAGGCAACCGGTTGCCTGTCGCTATCTTCGATACATATGTATAAATAAATATACAAGATCTTTTGGTACGCCTCTATTATGTTCCTGTGATACTAAGCTTACATCACGTTGAAATATATATATCAAGCAAAACCTATGCGGTTCTATGAGCATTAAAAAAAAATTAACACAACGCAACCTAAATACTATTAGGTATATAATATATAAAAGAAAGTCGTGTTAGTTACAGTATTTATAACTCAAGAACGGCTGAAAATTGGTGGGGAGGTAGCTTAGAACCAGGAGACGGACATGGGACTTTTTTAACCGTTGGAACCGGTAGGTGGCGCTGAGATCGGGTTCTAGAATCCTCCTAATCACCTGGAGCGATTTTGGTGATTTTGTTTTTGTGTGTTTGAGTGGGTCCACGGATGGTTTAAATCCAAAATTGGAACCGGTATGTGGCGCTGGGATCGGGTCGTAGATTTTTATTCTTTCAGAGTAGGACAACGTCTGCCGGGGCCGCTAGTTAGGTATAATTTATACATAGGATTTAAAACATCGCAGCTAATATCACTATTGTGAATGTCTTCCTTCGTAACATTTAACTCTTTTAACATTATTTAGTACCTGCATAGAAAGTAACACAGGCTTGCTACCTAGGTTTATTGAAAGTAAATATATTCCATACAGAAGAAAATACTTACCTGTATATACTTTCTTTTTAATTTTAGAGGAAAGTTAAACTACAAAAACTCCATATGAAGGGGAAAACTAGGGCATAAAAATATTTTCACATCAAATTGGTTGTAATAAGATCCATTTAGTATAGTAGTAGTATGATGATATACATGAAATGTTTTTAAAAATTATAATGGATAGTCAAATGATACATAAAAACAGTGGGTGTTCGAGACGTCGACGGAACCCTTCACTGAGCGTAGCCGAGACACCCTTCGTTAAGTTCTAAATGTAATATACGTATTTAAATTCATTTATTTGCATAAAACACAGTTTATAAAGTAGTTACCATACATTACAGGGTACCTATATGTTTTGTCGGAATGGTGTGCAAGTACAACTTGTGCAATTACTTTTGGCTTCTTACAATAGTTAATACAAGCATATATAATGTCAAAAAGAATACGTAGATAAATTTACAATATGTCTGCAATAAAAATAATGTCAATACAATATTGTCGAATTAATTACATTTAACTTTTCATGTACAGAATTATTAATATCTAGGCTTCGTGGATCAAAAGCCCATTCATTTTATTTTTAAATGTATGGATAGTTAAAATAGTTTTTAAATTATTTGACAATATATTAATACAGCTATACCTAGACTTCCAACTTTATCTAATCTTATTTTTTTTAATTATCATTTTCAGCCGTATGTATATATACGAGTATATTACTAGCTGTGTCCGCGACGCCGTCCGAGTGGAATTTGTTTTCAAAGCCCCCCCGATTTTGAAACATTTTTCATTGCTGCTCCGCTCCTATTGGTCTTAGCGTAATATATAGCCTATAGCCTTCCTCGATAAATGGGCTATCCAACATTAAAGAATTTTTCAAATCAGACCAGTAAGTAGTTCCTGAGATTAACGCGTTTAAACAAACTGTTCAGCTTTATATATTAGTATAAGATATATATTCAGTTTTAAAATGCTTTTTTGGGTTGCTTGCAAGAGACTGTTTTTAGCGATAAGGCCGCCCGTTGTAACCTATCTTTTGTATTTTCTACTTGTGTTTGTCTATGCTTTGGTGTGCAATACTTATCTACCTATATTTATTTACAATTGTATTGTAATACACTTGTTTTCTAATTTAGAACTAAGATGATACCAAGAGCCTTTTTTAAGAACAAGAGTACGTATCCCGGTGAAAAAGAAAAACATATAGGTATAATAAAACTACGTTACGAGAAAAATATATATTAAAAATTTTATAAACGCAAAAATACATTTATTGAAACTTTTTACTTTTGCACTTTACATTTTTCAGTTTCTTTTGATGTCAAGCGGTTTGACAATTTTTTAAATGGTTAATATCCCTTTTGAAAAACAAAACCGATTCCTATAAGTACATATTCAAAACTGTCATAATTTTTAGGTTTTTGAAATAACCCTTACGTATAAATCTGTCTACATGGTTTTTAAGATTGCATATATATCTTTGTGTGTGCTTTGAATTATATATTCTTTATCAGTTGAATTTGCCCGATACAATCTATATTAATATATCTATTAATTACTCAAAAATGAAAAAACGACTGAATGGATCTGGATAAATTTTAACTCAGATTATAGTCTGGATTAGCACATAGGCTAATATTTATCCTGGGAAAAAGTACGGTTCCCGTTGCCTAACAGTAACGCGAGCGAGGCCGCGGGTGGAAACTAGTATTATATATTTTAATGTGAGACCTACATACGCTTAACAGGCACTTAAAAGTGCTTCTTTGTGCACGACTTTCCTAACTCTAAAATGTACCTACCTACTTCTAAAAAAATACAGTAATAAATTATAAATTAATTTCAAGCTCACGATAATTTATAATATATGCCTAGGAAAATATACGCGAAATATACGAAGTGACTTTTTATCACTTAACTATTATAATTTAATAATTTTCAATTGCGTAAAATTATAAAAAAAATATTATAATACTTATGAAAATAAGTGACTTTTAATTAAAAAGTCACTCATTTTAATAAGTAGATATTATAATAAAGATTATGGTATAATATTTTCTTAAGTTTTGGCGACTAGTATACATAATAAAAACTACGTTTTAACGGTTTTGATTTTATTTGATTTTTATTCTTCCGGCCACTTTTCAGTAGCCATGATCGTAGAATGATGCTTGAAGCTATTGAGATAAAAAAGCACTCAAATTTTGATAGAGAAGATGGTTGACAAGTTGGTACCTCTGTTTGGGATCCGATCATCAAAACTATTAAGACCCAAACCCAGCAAAAACGAACTGCCAGATCTCAAGGGACTTAAAGCCCTTTCTGCGTGCACCAGAACACAAACCAACATGATTGACAATTTATTCTTATTTTCCTCCCACCCATTTTGACATTATGTAAAATTATTAAAGCTAGGCATGTTTGCTGAAGAGTTTCTTGCGCCGCTTCTTCTTTTCAAGCCACAGCATATTGCGAAGCAGTGGTAAATTAGATTCGGCTCCCATAGAGTACATAATAACCATAAACAAAATTAAAACTAAATAATTAAAATGAACAAGTTGGCGTTAGGGCTAAAACATTAACAATACTCTTTGACACTTGACATCTTTGTATTCCGCGATCACTGCTACTGAAAAGTAGCCGAAACGTCGGAATAATAAAAATTAAATAAATTAGCGCGCTTAAAACCGATAAAACGTAGTTTTTGTTAACTATTATTTTAAATAGTGTTTATTTCTAATTTAGATAGTGTTATTATAATATTTCTCGCTTTATCCGTTTTATTGTAAGTCCTAGTGGAATATCGTAGGATGAATCAACCATCAATATTTTGGGGTATGACTTTTAATATTATATTATAGTTTTATATTAATTTTATTTAGTGCATTCGTAAGGAAATGTTCTTCTTTTCTTTATTTTTTCAAGCCAAGCATAACACACAATGTTAGTGAACCATAAATTGCATGAATAAGAGCACCATCTCACCCTCTCAAAACCATAGCTGGGTAGAATAGCATGAATTCCTTTGCTTAGTAGTTACCTCATTATCATAACAAATAGATTTGTGTTCTCAGCACCAACCTTTATTTGCCTTGTAGATGTGAAGGCATATTCAGCATTCTCACGTCCTTATCATGAGATAACATAGTATCTTGTGTTTATATATATTACGGGCAATATGATAAATCAGGGCACTATGAGTATACCAGTCCGTATACATAATGCCCGTATCAAGTGGGCAATATAACTGCATGATTAATAACTTTTCCCGGTCAGTATGAACAATGACAACTCTACCTTTGGCAATAGAACATACCTTAGATGAACTGTAGTTTTTTGTTTATTTTTTACTCAGTCTCCACTCTAAGTCTCGTCTACTCGGTCACGTCTACCGTATATAAGTGGTAGCCGGTGGGCTACCACTTATATACGGTAGACGTGACCGACTTACTGCCACTTGAACGTCATAACTTGCCGTACTATGTCGGATACATTTGTTCTCTTACAGATATCCTTCACGGATTTATTTATATTAGTAGGTATTAAAGATATATTAATTTATATTGACAGCTACTTTGTTGTTAAGCAGAGGTACCTATAAGAACAATTATGTCAAAAAGTTATACACATGGGTGAAGTCTCTACACTTAACTAATTCTAACTTATTTCCAAACCTTCCGAAGTAAATGAATCAAAGTCAAAGTTGCCCCTTATAAAAGCCCAATTTTGTCATTGTTAACAGAATAAAGTAATTTAGAAAGTGGGTCGCAAACATTTGCTTTTGTTTCGATGTGCCGACGCGGCGGGGCCTGCCATTCTGATGCAAATCGACTCGCTGATAGCTAAAGTTTTACAAAGCTCCGTCTACTTTGGGACTATAAACAAAAAGTTCTCGACACTCAACTGTGATAGTGCTCCCATGAGCTGGTGAACGGAGAGTTAAGTCACAAAACTTAGTTTCTAGTTAGTGATATTTGAGTAAAAATATTATGAAGTTTATTGATGATTATTGTGGGTGATAATTTAGTGTTCATAAGCTAAGTAAAGTTTTCTTATTTAATTTTTTTACCGACATTAAACAATATTGATGATATCTTTTATGAAGGTAGTTAATCGTTTGTAAAAAATATTTTGAACTTTATCTTGTCTTAAACAAGATTTTATAATACTTACATATGGTATTGCAGTTCAGTCTTAGATTACCAATAATCTGAGACAAATTATTGATAATCTGGTTACAAATAATAAAAAGTATTAATGAGATTTTTTTTTTAATATTTTAAGATAAGTAACAGATTGATTGCCTATTCTTACTGTATCTACTCATTTGAGTCGAATATAATTTTAGAGAAAACCTACTTTATTTATTACTTTAATTTATAAATAAACATGCAAGTATACAAATGCGTTAGGTGTATTTGTAACTTTTGATCTTATAGATAGATAGATAACTCTTTATTGTACACCAAAGCATAGATAAATATCTTATATTTTAAATCGAAACGTTAAATATACCTAATTATAGTGAATTTGATCTCAATTAAGGCTTCAAAATTCAAGATAAAGAATGACTTTAACAGTAGGTATCGAAAATCCTTAAAACAGGTATCTTATGTTCATATTAAATAAAAAATATCTACAATAAATAAGATATACCTATAAATTTAGTTCTACTATATGAATACAAAGTAACTTCAGAATAAATAAACCTCAAGAAAACGAGTAACAACTAAATGCAGTGTAAATAATATAGCATTTCCATCAAGATTATAAAGTCGAATGAAAATGGTCTGAATCCTAATTCACTACGAACGAAATATAAAAATTTCTTACTAACAACGCATTTATGGAATAAATAAAATTGCTAAATTCTTAAGCACCTAATTGTGAGGAATGTTACATAGGTATGCACTGATTACGCCAAAGAAACCTCCGTCGTAAATTCTCCCCCCCTCCCCTTTAATTGCCAAAAAATAATAAATAAGCACAAATAAAAAAATGTGCTAAAAGAAACCAGAACTTAGTCGTCGACCGCCGGTGGAACGAGAATAAAGAAACCTTTAATTATAATTAAATAATTTAATCATAATAGATATACTATACCTAGTAGATATCCTAGTGTTGTGTGTGTGTGTGTGTGTGTGAACACTCGGGCAAGGTGCTAGTAGCGAGGTAAGTAAGTACTTATTTCTATTCT
Organism: Dendrolimus pini; assembly: GCA_949752895.1. Taxonomy (NCBI): domain Eukaryota; kingdom Metazoa; phylum Arthropoda; class Insecta; order Lepidoptera; family Lasiocampidae; genus Dendrolimus; species Dendrolimus pini. The sequence goes on from OX457133.1 coordinate 13,791,016, forward strand.
TTCCGGCCCTTCTTGCCTTCTGCATAATCTTCAGATGTAGGTAATATGATATATTGATGTTTACTTAGGAATAGGGTAAAAGCCGGATAGTTGCCCCACTTTTCGAAAAAGCTTTATTTAAAAAAAATATGAACTTGCTGAAAATTATTCAGTATGTTTCTCACAACATAGGTCTTTTATTTTCTATAAAAGCCTATTTTTGTATACATAATTAAGAATGGTTTTGAATAAATACTGTTTTATTTCATCTCCCAGAAGAGGGATAGTGGCCTACTATGGCGGATAGAGTAGCCTAGCGTGGAAAATGCTTCAGGGGATACTTGCCTCGTGCAGGGATAGTAACCTCGGTATGATTTTTATTTTGAATAGAAAGAAATTTATATCAATTATCTAGAGTAATCTTTATTATTTATTTAACAGACTTTTTAATTTACTGAGATCTTTTATTAAGTACAATGCAGCTTCAATATATGAGCTACCATTCTTTTTCATGCTCAAAGCCAAGAACAGGATATTTTCCTAGAAAAGACAAAAGATACAATAAGGTCAGATAAAAAGGTAGGTATGTAGTTAGAATTTTGTATTTATAACGCTAGGTATATACCTTTAAATCAAAAATATACCTTGAGTTAGCAGTTGCTATTTACTCTTTTCATAGCGTCTTCTTAAGGTTCGAGAGGATATTTCGTATATTCGTGAAATTTCATTGATACCTTTTTTTTGTCTCAATTCTTCGAAGGCAAGTGCTGAGCTATCTGTCCAGTGGATGTTGCGTTGCACCACCCCTAGTTTTCGCTTATATTTGCGAGGCATTTTGCTTATCTAGAATAAATAGGTAGGTACATAAAACAGTGAAGTATATATTTATTTAATTTACAACAAGCTAGAGTCAAAGTATTTGAAAAAAACAGCAAAAAAAATCCTTTACTTGTCACTCTAGGGGCAACTATCCGCGACAGTAAGTAGGGCGACTATCCTTTTTGATGCGGATACTTGCCCTTTTCATTTGCGAAATAAATAAAAAGTATTTAGCAATAAAACATAATAAACAATGTAATTTAAACTCTAATGCATGCAATGAAACAAAAAGTTGACTGAAACCACGATCAGTAATAAAAATATACAAGAGAAATTACTTACCAATATAATTATAACGCCTGTCAAAGTTTTGCCGCGGAAGATTTTTGCTCACACGGACAAAACACATGCGCCTATTCCGATGGCTTACACGAAATTGAGGCCTGCGGGGTGGTCACTACTTATTGTAGTAAAGCACCAACACAACTTATAATCTTAACATAGTTTATTAAAGAGCGGGGCATGTATCCGACCGAGGCAACTATCCGGCTTTTACCCTAACATTAAATATAGTACAGCTTCTACATAGATTTCAAGGGATAATTTAAAACATTTGCCAGATTGTAGTATAATCAATATGCTTATTAATGAAATATATTCATCAGTAGAGCATTTATTGTTGCGTGTAAGATCTACATATAAATTACAGCTAAAATTAGGTCTTACTAGAACTAGATAGAAATTTCGAAACGTCGCATTACGTGCTTAAATATCTCACTGAATAAGGACTCTGATATCAACAGACACATTAAATCCTATATCTTACATCTGCTGTAGTGCAAAGAATGCAATGTGTATGCAACATTGTAGACCTGATAGGGAGACAAAGTCATGTATGTCACTTAAATTGTTGGATAAAGCCCGGATCGTATTCTGCTTATATTATACTTCGTATAGGTATGCTACATAACAGAGACCTATATATAACGAACAATTTGCACACTTTTGTCTGTATATTAAATCAATCATTAAGTTCATTTAAGACAACTCAGATTTCGGAATGCCCAATGAGTTCTTAGGTCTCTTTATAACTTGTTATATTTTGTGTGTAATTTTTTAGCTGCTATTAAAACTTTAGAGTGAAATTTGTGTGATATCACATTAAGTATTAATTATTTTTTAAGAAAACCAGATTCATTCACCTTTTTATAATTATTTCTAAATTTCACGAAAATAATATTTTCTTAAGTTTTCGCGACTTGTATACCTACATAATACGTACGTAATATTGTATAAAACTACGTTTTAACGGTTTAAAACGCGGTAATTTATTTGATTTTTTTATCCCGACGTTTCGGCCACTTTTCAGTGATCGTGATCACGGAAGACAAAGATGTCAAGTGTCAATGAGTACTGTTAAATAACTTACGAAAAAAGCTGCAAAATAATTATAATGCAAAATAAAAATACAAAAATGGTCATTTTTGAGATTATCTACCTATATCAAGCACCTTAAGTCGCAATAGATAAATCTTAAAAGTTAAATGTTATCTGAAATTGTGCTGTGGGTATAAACTGCTCTGTGATACTCTATAAATTCTTCAAGGAAAATAAATTATTTTGTTCAACGTTTGTAGAATGCCTAAGAGCCCGTATCATATAGGTATTATATATCCATATGTTTATAAATCGTTGCTAGTTATTCGAGCGTTGGACTGTCTCAGTTGTTTTTAGACTGAATCTGTTTTTCTCCTTTTGCCTCTTGTGTGGTGTCATGCTTTGGCAAGAATTTATTAAATGTCCATTTATAAAGTTGGTACTACATATCGTTGAACTCTTTGAAGATGAATAAATGTGACCTAAAACATTAAATATTTATTTTAAAATTCTCACATAAAGCTTACCTTAAAGCTCAATTATCGTTAATGATAATGAATTAATAGTGATACTTGCTAATATCAGGGTGCGGCTTCATCTGCTGTAGTATTAGAGACATAGGCCGTTTCCCGCAGAATAGCAATGGGTCTGATGCGGTATTTGAGATGCGACATTATGTAACGTATGTATATTGTAGGTATATAAACATATATATGTGGCTATGTCTTAATGGCGTTATTTTTTAACATAATCGTTAACACTAACGCAGATGAAGCCACAGCATTAGAGATAACAATTTTTTTTTGCTGCTTCTGTTGTTTTGAATGGTCTAGCCATTGTTTTTTACACAGTATAAAATAATGTTATCAAATTAAAAAAATAATTTTAAAGATTAAATCAGAATCGACTGACCTTTGAAAATCTTCTAATGGCATTCAGTTTAAAGGTCGATGACATCGGTCCAAGAATAAAAGCTCTTCATTTAAAACTTTTTCTTAAATATATAAATGTATTAGGTATGAAAATATGTGTGCTAATATTAATTCTAATATAAAAACAATGAAATATTTTGTTTAGGCTAAAAATGTAGATCGTAGGTGACTTGAAAGTTTTTGTCGGGAGTTTGAAGAGCGATATTTTCCGAGCAGTTTAAAATTTACAAAAACTAGGTATAATCTTTAAAATTAACAAGATAAAGCAGCTATGCAATTTGATCACTTAGCAACTGATCTTTTTTAAATGAATATTTGTGAATTTATCGTCTTACTAGGCATTTGCTGGTGTATTGTGCTTACTAAAACATGCATAAGCTTCGAAATATTATTAGACGACATATTGACAACTATTGTAGACTTTTTTTTTGGTTGTGTTATAAAATTTCTTAGAATGCACTTGCTAGGTTCTCAAAATTAGGTACTCAGCTGATGGGATGTTGATTGTTATTAAGCAAAGATTCTGTCTATGTAGAATATTAAATAATTAGGTGCGTAATTTAAATTCACAACTAATTATTAATATCAATAAATGCTGTATATTTAAACAATTGAAACACGTCGGCCCTGTTATACCCATTCAATTGGATAAATGATGAAATATAGATAGACAAACGGACACATATAATCGTATAACAGTTATTAATGCTTCGTACATTGACATTAATCAATAGTTCAATATTGTTTCTTCCTATGCAATTTACACTTATCTGATAACTTATTACGCATACCTACTTTATAGGTTGTCTAGCTATTTATCTGTCCAGCTGTTATTCGTAACTTCATCTATATTTTTTTACTTTTTAAAAAACATGTTTCTTGCCGACCGACACATGGGTATAAATTTATAAGTTCAAAATTTGAGCAATATACTGATTTTCATCCCCTACTTCACTCCCTTATAAGATTTTTTGGAGATAAAAGCTAGCCTAAGATCCGTTAAGTCGTTCAGGCGAGAAATTTAACGAAAAGGGCGAGGCCGTATAAAAAGCGAAAAACAAAAGCAGTTCGGTACCTATTATAGGTATCATTAATTCATCGCTTTAGCGTCAATAGTTTTTCCAAGCATTTATTTTACTTTTGACAGCTCGATGACAGATAAAAATAGTTTTAATCAAATTAACATATCTATATATTTTTGATAAAAATACTACATCGTGAAATAAATATACCCATATTTCAATAAACATATTTTACATATTATATTAAATAAGCCCTTTTCGTGTATTAGAATGGCAATGTGCTATTTTAATCTTTTGTTATTTAACAATACCGAGTAATAACATTTTATTTTATAATCTCGATGTCGATAGTTTAATAGTCTGTGCGTTACGTGACTCATCGAATATCACTATTACCTATGTTACCCACAAAAATAAACTACGACAATTGTGTAATTTGTTTCATGTGGTTTTTACTGTCAAGAAAATATATGTAACTTGATAGACGTGCAAACGAAAAATAAACTCCTGGAAAGAGGATAGTGCCCGATTCGTACATGTTACCGACTGTTCATTTGCCTTATTATCGGCCATAATATGATATAGGTAAGCTCCATTCAAGTAATGTCAAAATTCAACGAATAGTTAGGCAATAGAATGAATACCTACCTAGTAAGACATAGGAACTGGTCATAAAATAGTTAGAAAGTATGATCCATCCATCTTCTATGCTTTTACTTGATTAATTCTGGTTACTTGGAAAATAACTTGTTCAATTTTCGTCTTTTAACCTGCAGAAAGTTTTACATTTTCTGAAGTCAAAAAGAGCCTGTTTTAATCTCAGATCGAAACAGTTTCTTAGTACCTACGAAACAGTTACATTGAAAATTAATTTAAAACGATGTCCAGTTGTTATCTATTTCATTTAAATGACTGTACTTATTATTGTATTATTTCCAAAGAGTCTGTCCAATCTTTAGTAATCTATACTTGTATAAATAAAGCCGCATAAACCGCTTTAGTGTACTGAGTGTGTTATAAGAAAATGATATACCTAATCCAGACATAGGATGTGTGTACAGTGTACCTGTCGGTAACTGGACATCCGTCAATAATCTGATGCAAATAGCAGCGAGGAGACGACTGCACCGCGCATGAGCACTGTATCTGATCGTAAAAGTGTTACAGCCACGACCCACCCCCCTCTGCCCCTCTTAACCCTGCCAAACCCCGTCTGCAAGGCTCTTTGTTTTTGGGAATGAGGTAAAGGTGATAGTTTTGGACATACATGCATTCGAAAAACTTTTACATATAGATAGATATATAAATAATTCTGTTTGAACGTGGATGTGTTCGAGAACCTGTTTTATAAAGATATATAGATAAATAACACTTTACTGTACAGACTAAGCGGTTTGCAAACAAGAACTGAATTTAAAATTTGTGCAGGAGGCTAGATTACTGCCTACATTATAAACTGTCAGCTTCACTAATGAAACATTAGATTTATAAAGCTACTAGCTGATACCCACCCGCTTCGCGTGCCGTAAAATCCGTTCTGAGCTGATCTCTACTTGGTGAAAGGAAGGTCCATGCCAAATTTCAAGTCTATAGTTATTATAGTTCCTGCGATATCGTGATGAGTCACTATATAGGTATACCTATACGTTGATTTCAATTACATATATAGTTTAAGGTAGAGTATCTTTCACAAACATGCATAGGTACCTTAAAATAATACCAAATTGTAAGATGTTATATAGATACTTATAATATTTCAGTAACATTTTAATATTATTATCAATACATTTTCCCTGTGCCTAATATTTTTAGCTAATAAGCACTAACTTAAATATACAATTTTCTCACTTTGGCTTGTGCTTTAGGTATAAATAACATCATGTCATAGACCTGTTATATAAACAGCAAACGTGCACAATAAATAAGGATTTTTAAATTAATGCCACCTTGTTTATACGAGTATATGATATATATCTCTCTATAAATGAATAGCTCTTTTTATTTGATTGATTACTTAACTACACGTTATACATTAGTATCTATGACTGCTGTCTTTACCTTACCTCAGAGGGAAAGCGTCCTAAGACTCCTTAATGGCAGTCTTTTGCGGTGTTAGGAAATTTCCTCGGGCGAAAGGGTTGAGAATTTTATTAAAATGTTTCTACTGTTTATGTCATTTTTGATGGTCTGAAATTGCGTCGAATATTTCATCAGTCTGTAAACGATATTTTTAAGGATTGCTTACATTTTGAAGGAACTATAACGTTCACGAGGTTCCCCTTGTGGTTTTGGTATGCTGTATTTTGGATGAATTTAGTCTATTTTCTACGTCAATCAGTATTTTATGTTGATATTCAGACCTTGATATATGTAGATACAACCTATTATTAGGATGCTTAATGCAATATCAGAAATCAATATCCTTAATCCCAATATAAAATAAAATGTTATAATTAAGTTATTAAATTGCCTCTGTTCTATTAGTGATTCCCAAATTTGAAAGCATATTCTGTGGAACCAAACTATCTTATTTTCCAGGATAAAAATGTCTTATGTTTATCCCTTTTTTGAATGTATCTACATAGGTAGGTAGGTGCCTACATACCAAATTTCATGGCATTTAAATTTGATACACTCGAGTCTTCGTAACAAAACCAATCATTAGACGTCAAGTCACATTTTTCCATATCGATTTGATACATCGAAATATATACATAAGTCGTTATGAGTTCTATGCCTTCAAAGGTACGTTACCTTTTTAAAACATGTTTGTTATTCAGAAGTCGTAGGTAAAAGTGGACGGACAGGTAGAGACCTCCAACAACATATATACATACACACAATATTAAAGTGTCTGAAACATCTCAGGATGACGTGAATGCTCATATCGTTAAAACAGGTTTGTGCCATTCAAACGACTGTCCTTGCCGGGTTCAATGTTTGAATATTTTTGTTAATTAATACTTAACCAAAACCCGGCTTCTATCGAGTAAACTTCACGGTACAGTTTCAGATAAAATATGGTCTTTTTAGTATTTTTATGGTATACCTATGTACATGGACAGGTGGTAGCTAGACTTAGTTTTTTAACTTTAAGTAAGTATAATGATAATTTGAATTTTATTTAATTCAACAATAGCTGACGGGATATTTGCTTACAAAATGCTGTTAAGTATACTATTTAGCTAAAAAGAGGTATAGATATTATGAAAAAAGTCAAGGTGCTAGAGCTTGAATAATTGTTCAATTATTTTCATATTTACAAAAATTCGTTTAAACAAGATGCATTTAATAAGTTTGGTTTTAAGTTTTTCTATTCAATACTTTTTACGGTTTCATTGTGGAGTAACGAAAATATAATTCGTTTGTAATCTTTACGGAACACTTGATTATGCGTCAAGTGAAAGGCTATTGCTTCATTTTGTTACCTAAGGCAAATTATTAACCTCGAAAAACTACATAACAAATTACATAATCTACAGGTAAGTACCTATATAAACGATTAAAATCTCAATTTTGATTGTTAATTCGAACAATTCTTCTCGCTTCTCCGAACAAATCCTTGGTATTCTATCCGGTGGAGCGTGATCGGAATATTGAAAGCGACAGGTCAATTGCAGCTAACGCGATCAATGTATAGCTGCGGATATATGAACAAAAGAACGAATACTGCAATGCTTTTTTATCGTCGGTAGTCTACGTCTAAGTCTACCTATCTATATCGATGCATGTCCGACATATATTTTCTGTAATTGAACAATAGGTATATACCTATATCTAATAGATATTAGAACATCAGTTAAACAGATAACAAAAACAAACATTACATAAAAATCTATGTTTGTTTGGAAAAAGTTTGCTACTATGAATTTGTATGTTATTTTAATAAGAGACGATCGGAAAAAGTGTGGGTTGCTTTTCTAAATGCAATATTTTAAATTACGCTTTTATACTTTAAATTCAAGTAGACAAATACCTTATTTTTTACATAGACATACTACATGTAATTTATTTGTCTAGTCTACATCAGTATTATTTTACGTATTTGGCTCTTTAAAGAATTAGAAATATACATTACATATGTTTTAGATGTGAAAAACATTAGATGTGAAAATTAAAAACTTCACATCAGTTGCCACCATTTTCAGGTTTAATTTGGTAGATATTATTTTTCTTTTCACAGTTTCACGAATATACTTATTTTCACCAAAGCGGCCTCAATATATAATAAGATTAAAAAGTTTTTTGAAGTGAAACTTCTTTATAGGCGTTGGAAAAAAAAATACCGTCTCATTTTTCGCTTACGCGTCACATTTTTTCCGTTACGCGCCATCTTTTTCTTGCCCCCTACCACGGTTGGTTCGACCGTGGTAGGGGCTTTATTTATTTAACCAATTTAAAGACATAAAAAGTTAGTAAGTACCAATAACACAATTGTATTATCTATAGGTAGTAATACAATTGGGTTATTGGTGATTGAGCTAACAAAACTACGATGAAACAATTTTTATTAAAATAAAATGGTATCGTTATATTTCAGATGACCTCTGTAGTTGAGGGGACTAAGTATTTGCCGGCTCATCTCACTGAAACGTAGATAGAGGCTCTGGGTTCGATTCTTGGCATGGAAAAATTCGGAAAGGAATTTTCCTTTACACTATGGTCTGGGTGTACGGGAACACAAACGTAACTTTTTGAGAATATACAATGGTCAATGTGTATGTTTGTTTTCCGATTATTATTATTATTATTACCTTTGACGTATTCATGTTCAGCTGCATTTGCAATATTTAACCCTACTTCCACTGATAGTAGTACTAAACTCCTAGTTACAGTATAGAGGGGAAAAGTAATACAATTGACTATCGTGAGTCGGCTCTATCAAATGCGGTTAGTGGGCGCTCGCATTCCCAGAATGTCTATATTATAGGCGTATCTACCTACCTTACATTTATATTTATCGATGTTATGTAATAAGTAATAGCTATTTGTAGGTATAGGTATATTTATTATTTTCATTCCTTGTTTGGCTTCTGATATAGTTATATCTTCATATAGTATATTATAATATATCATTATAGTAACACAAATAGTTAATATAAGGATCAGATAGTGTTTTTTTTATTGCATATGCATTTGGAAATTAGTTATTGATGTACGAAGCCCGCATATCTATAAAGACTGGCCTATCGCTTTAAATAAATTCGTTTCCAATTGTGGTCTGATCCCAGCGATAGGAGGTAGGTACCAACCTACGTATTTAACATTAGGTAGATACAGAAAAGGAGCAATATTGTTTTCATCACCCTATATTATATTTTGCTACGTTTTTAGATTTGGCTTGTAAATATATCATCACCATAATGATAATTATGCTTCGTATGTTTTTGTCATTTTTGTCTATCCATGAATAAGTTATCGTCATCATTTATCAGTGTCTTCTAATCTGTAGTTTAAGAGCTCAGAGTAGTATGTTCTTGCATATTTTCTACTGTGTATCGTATAGTCTTGGGTCTCCTCCTAAAAAAGCACAAAGTACCTAATATATAAAGAGGTGGTAATAATAATAAAAAATGTACTTATGTACGAATATTAAGATAAAGTAAGTACCTAAATGGGGACTGCATTATTTTAAAAAGCACATTTATGTACAATTTTATAGTAATTGTAATAAAAATTAATAAATATACAGAATGAAAACTTCATTTCCTATTTCCTGTTTCTTGATTTTCTGTTATATGCGTAAGTACCTATCCGGAAATGTTATAGTAAAATTTATTTAACAAATTGTTAAATCGGTCGACACCCTCGCCAGCCGTTGCCGACCAAGCCTGCCGCCAATTAAGCCTCCCGACACCCAATTGTTGATCATTAGGCCACTAATCCGGCTCATATTCAATCAATACCCAAAACTTTAGTCGCACACCTCCGCCCGCCGCCCGGCGCGCCCCTCGTCGCGCGACATTTAATGACACCCGTGCACCGGCCCAAACAAGCCATTGTAGCCTCTGCGAACCATACACAAGGGCCAAACTCCCCTGAACCCGCCCACCGCGTTATATAGCACCGAGGATCTATAAAAGTTACGTTCTGTAATCTAACATAAAACTCGGGCCGTTTAGATGCGAACGCGGCCACGGACGACACATCTCGGCTCGCTCCGTACTTTTACCGAAATATTCTGTTGTTTTTGTGTGAAATGAGACGTTTTTCCGCGTAAATGCAAGGTTAAATCGCTTCTCGGCGGTGTTGTGGCGCGGACGTGGCGGTTTGCCGCGGTTGACGGTCACGCGATGTGTTTCCCTACTACACCTGCCTCCTCGACACGCCAAATACATACTGTGAGTACTCAATTTGAATATTTTAAACTTGGAATGTCATTCACTAGTTGATAAAGCTGTACACGGTCGCGGCAAAAGCGGCTTTCAACGACGTTTCAAAGTTATCTAAAACGAATTAAATGTTATCATTAGAACTTCGATACAAACACTGAAATTAACATAATTAAGGTGAACAGGTTGAAAAGATAATTGTTTATTGGAAAATATTGTAGGGATTTTAATATTCGTATAAGTACAAGTTTTAAAATACTTAAATAAAAGTTAAATACCTACTTTATTTATTTAAAAAAAAATTGTAAACTCAAATGATAATTTATCATGATTTTCTTGCAATGGATTGCATTCGTTGCAAATGTTAAAAAAAAATGTTTCTTATTTAATGATTTGGAAAACAATATGCTATCTATCTAACGAATTTCTTTAAAAAACAGTACCTAAATCACAAAAAATACTTGGATGTACTGGAGTAAGTTCAGATGTTTACGTTACTATTAAAACATTTGAAATGTCTTCCAGATAATTTTAAATAACAATTAGTTATACCTAACATTTCAAATTTCAATATTATTATAATATAAATGTTGTTAAATATTACTAAGTACCTACGTAATTTTTTGTAACTTATCACCAAATTAATAATAAGTAACTAACCTATGGGTATAGCTATCTAGATAACCTTATTATTATTGAATTTATTTTCTAGTTTTATTATTGATTAAACTTTATTTAATGCCTTAAAATTTAATTCACACGAAGAAAATGCCGAAATTACTTGAAAAAGATAGAATGTAAATCATCTAGGTACCTAAAATGTAAGAACACTATATATATATATATATGTATTAATCACTAAAAAATAGAATCTATCTATAATCTAGTATAAAATGTTATTCCAAAAATTAAATAACAATTACCAATACACTTCAAAAATAACGTGTAGCGCCATCTTTTAACCAAATACAAAACCTCATTTCAGAATGTTGGAAGAGAAAGTATAATGCAACATGGCCAACCAATTCCTTATATTTTCTTTCCTTCTTCAAATTATCAATAAAAATATCACCTTACCTCCTCTAGCCGAATCCATAGAACGGCAATAATATAAAAGTGCATTCTATATACAACCCTCTCGCACAGTGATAAGGTTGCACTTGTAATGCAAATAAATCTTATACATTAAAGATGTTACCTCCGAATGCACCTTATACTTGTCTCACTCGCACTTTACATTTATCCCTTTTCGTTGCGTATATTTGTGTATGTAGATATCTCGTTCTTAAGAGATAAACAGATATCTGTTAGTAGATGAGATGTAAGGAAATGTACCACCATGATGGAATAGGCGGAGCATGGCTTCAGTTGCTCAGTAAGTGAGATTTGAGTTTAGGGTATGATTATGGCGGTAAACGAAAACTGTCGTATTCCAAGGGTCTTATTGAAATTAATGTTTACGTTTATGTACTTAGAGAGTCTGATTGTAAATTTGTTGGTATATTTTAGAATAAGTGGTGTTGTGTTTTTTTAAATTATTTATATTTTTCATTATGTTAATTTTAAACCTATGTATCTATGCTATAATAAATCTGTAAATCGTTCAAGTTTGTACAATGCTTTTAAAATGTAAAAAAAATCAGGGGGGTTAATTTGGACCAGCAGAAACCGAAAATACAATTTTCTGAATTTTTATGTGTCTGTCTGTTAGAGCATCACGTGAAAACTACTGAACTGATTTTAATGAAATTCTACATAGAACTAGCTTATATCCCGGGTGTAACTTGGTATAATTTTTATCCCATCTTTTTTGGAAACTACTAAGCGTATACAGAGGCGTCTTATATCCCGAGTTAACACGTAGGATACTTTTGATAAATAACGTCGGTTCCATGTAATACACGGATTAGCAAAATAGATGTTTTTCAAATCGGGTCGACTTCGACTCATCTGTATGTCTTGCTGGGTGACTAGACTAGATTTGGTATATGGACTTACTTTCTTCAGTTATTGTAGCGAATTTAACAAGACACAGTAAGGTTTTAGGTCAAAAAGATTACAGAACATAACCTCCTTTTACCAAACATGTTATTTATAGTAATAATATCCCACAAAAAATATCATTCATCTCTCATAATTATTTTTTAGTTTACCATTCATAGGTTTATTTAGTTCTTTTGCCTATATATATTCTTTAAAACATGAAAATGACAGGTTAGTTCATGATAATTAGTGTAAGCCATTTTTTCATCTGAGATAATGGTATAGTTATTAACTGTTTCTCGCAGATGTAGCGATGAGCTTAATGCGTTGTTTGTGATGTGATATTATTATTAATGCCGTCGCCTATAGAAGTTTCCAGCACCAAGTGTTACCTATTGTTAAGAAGGGAAAGGGAATTGGAATGGGATGGAGTGGGAGGATCAGACAGGACGAATGGGGTATTGAATAGATAGGTATGGGATAGGATCAAATGGGTCATCGGAACTCTCACTCATCGTAGGTACGCAACACCATTGAGATCAACCAAGCCAATGCAGTGCTAGCCTTTAGGGTGGGATTGAGGGATAACACATGAGGAATTGAGAAGAAAGGGAAAAAAGGGTATAAGAAAAAAAAGAATAGGGGATGGGCTAGATAAGATGATATAAATGAAGGCTAACCGTTGCACGCCGATATTTAGCGAGAGCGCGGTATCACACTGATCGACTCGGCCCGGCCAGCTTTAGGTAATCAAGGTAATGATTCTAGAATGGCTCTACCTCGTCAATAATGTGTGTATAAATGTATACATTTTGAAATAGGTAATTAATACTGATGTACATGTGTATGTTTGCTACAACTTCATTAATTCTTCGAAATGTAATTGTATGACACACATCTGTATAAAATTGTTTAAAAAAAGTGTTTGAGTCATATGTAAATAAGAATAAAAACAATATGTATCTAATTCAAATTCAAATTCAATAGTTTGTTATTCAAAATAAGTTCCACTGGAGAACACTTTTTGAAGGTCATACATATAGGTTAAAATTTTATTTTACTTCCTAGTCTATGTACACCGCTTCGCAACGTGTTATTGCTGTTAAGGAGAAGAAGCGGCAAGAAACTCCCCAGCAACACGTCTAGCTAAAAATTGTTTTTCTTTATATTAGTTGTTGTATTTATATTTAAGTTCTTTTTTTTAAAGTTTTATACAGAATTATGTTACAGAATGACTTTTGAAGAATTAATGGAGTTGTAGCAAACAGTGCATATTCAATAAGACTGAACGCAATAAAAGGATAGAAAATATTATTATAGTTATAAATATAAAGACATACCGTACTAATTTTTTTTTGCAACATATCTCCATATATTCCTTACAAATACGGCAAGACAAAAACGTTACACTTGTACAAAACACAGTATAAGAGGTTGGAGCGAGCTGCTATGTAAATAAAGTTTTGTCATTTAAATATTTTTCAATAGTGTAGTATCCCTTTTTAAGCAAGATGCTTTTTAATTTGGTTTTAAATTTAGTGAAGGGCAGATCTAACATTTCACTCGGAATCTTATTGAAGAAGCGTATACCAACCCCCAAGAAAGAAGACAATACTTTTTGTAACCTAAAAGATGGCAATATCAGTTTATTACAATGCTTGGTGTTGAAATTGTGAACATCCTTATACTGCTTGTAGGCACTCAAATTATTACGAATATAAATTATATAATTGTAAATATATTGGCAGGCGACCGTTATAATACCGATTTCCTTAAAGCGTTCCCTAAGAGACACCCGAGGGCCGAGGTTGTAAATTGACCTTACGGCTCTTTTTTGTAAAACAAATATAGTCTCTAAGTCAACAGCGTTGCCCCAAAGTAAAATACCATAGGACATGACACTATGAAAATAACTTAAATAAACTAGTCTAGCAGTCTCTTCGTCAGTGAACTGCCTAACTCTTCTGACCGCATATGCAGCAGAACTAAGCTTTCCTGAGAGTCTAGATACATGAGCGCCCCACTGAAGTTTCTGATCTAGGTTAATGCCTAAGAATACAGTTGAATCTACTAGGTTAAGTCTAGTGTCGTTAAGAGAAATATTAACATCGTATTCTTTTACATTAGGCATAACAAACTTAACACATTTAGTTTTATTCGGATTGAGTGATAAGTAATTTACGGTAAACCACTTGGATATTTGGGTTAAGGCGTTGTTTACGTCGTTAAAGTTCTGTTTATTTCTGTCAACTTTAAATATAAGTGACGTGTCATCAGCAAACAACACTACCTCACACATATCATTAATAAAATATGGCAAATCATTAATATATATCAAAAACAAGAAGGGACCTAAAATAGAGCCCTGGGGTACACCCATAGATATGCCAGTCTCGCGAGATTTGATATTGTTAATTTCAACGCTTTGGGATCTATTATTTAAGTAAGACGACAGAAGATTGATAGAATCGCCATAAATACCGTAATAATTGCGCTTTTTTAGGAGGGTCACGTGTTCAACGCAATCAAATGCCTTGGACAGGTCACAGAATACACCAATGGCATTCTGTGACTCTTCCCAAGCACCATAAATGTGCTTTAGAAGCTCAGCACCTGTATCGGTAGTGGAACGACCTTTGGTGAACCCGAACTGTTTAGTATGAATTAATTTATTAATATTAAAATGGAGACCAGTTGATTTAAAATTATTTTTTCAAAAACCTTGCTTAAGGTTGGTAAAATAGAAATTGGCCTAAAGTTGGAGGGGTCGTTTTTGTTTCCACTTTTAAATATAGGAATAACTTTGCTAACTTTCATTAAGTCAGGAAATACTCCTTTATCTATACATCGATTAAATATTTTGCAGATATCTCTTTTTACTTTGCACCCGTCGATTTGTACTAGTGGTAGAGCAATAGTGCATATTAAGTCATTTAATACTTTTAAGGATATACCCCAAAAGTCAGCAGTGTTTTTAATATTTAGTGATTTAAACGTTTTTAAAATATCATCTGTATTTATATGATTAAATTTGAATGAGATATTACATCGATCAACGCACTGTGTCATCAGCAGCTCAGCTTCCAGTGGTGATGATGACAAAGAGCTAGTTATTAAAGTTGGTATATCCCTAAAGTATTCATTAAATGTTTGTGCGATTTCAAAGTTATTAGTAATGGTGTTATTGTTAATTACAAGTTTAATTGCATCATCTGGACGTGAACTCTTGCCGGAAGCATCATTTATGACACTCCAACTTGACTAGACGTTGTTACTGTTTTTTTACTGCTTGTTCTCTTTGAAAGCAATAACACGTTGCAAAGCGGTGTATCTGTTACAGCCAAAGTAATATATCCGGATATTATATATATTATCAAGCCATTATTTATAATGTCTACTCAATTTAGATAGAGTGATAATTGACACAGAATTAATCGCATTAACTAGCAATTTTATATAATATCTTCGAAGACTTGGATAATGTAATAAAACAAGTAGGTATAGGTAAAGATTATAAAATTATATTTCAATTTGCCTAAGAATTAAAATAATATTGTCATGGATAATAATTCTACGTTAAATTGTTATAAAGTTATTAACCTTCAATTTAAAAAGTAAATTAAAAGCTCACTAGCCATAGAACAACATTAAAAAAAACAGAGATCAATACAAGTATTTGGTATCACTCTTTAAAGACTGCAATAATAAAATATTTAATTTAATACTTTGGCTAACTTTGACCCGCTATTATGAATAATATCCGGATAAAGTGATTAATTTATCACATTGTCTAGTCAATTTTGCTACTATACTATATACCTAATGACCAGTCATTATATATAAAAGCTATTTAATCACTATGACTGTAACATACCTACATACAATACATAAAATAGGAAATAAACTTAAACTTCAAAAAGTATGAACTTCAAAATATGTTCTCCAGTGGAACTTATTTGAATAACTTTTGAATTGGAATTTGTAGTATTTAGGTAATATATATAGATATGGGTAGGTACTTATTACATAGGTACATATATGAGGTATTAAGTACTTTTTCGTAAAAAATAAATAACATAGTGATTCCTACCTACACTAATTAGTACATATAGATATAGTATAATATATTCATAAATTACTCTTACAAAACCCTTAGTTGATACAGCCAATAGACCCATTAACCCAATAACACTGCTAATGGTTTTACAATCCAACCGGTTCTACTTATCTCTATGGATATTTCAGTGTTAATCAGGTATTTAAAAAAATATGGATTTACCTTTTATAGGCCTTGTTTTATCTAATTAATTAGCTTAACTTAGTAGGACGTTCGTCCAATAAATTCTGATTACAATTTCTAAAGTATATTTTGGTTCTGGCCTGGATATCATTATTCAATAAACATTTATTTCAAATTATTTAATAAATGATTATTTGATGGTAGAGCCATGATGAAATCACTATCTTGATTACAGCTCTTAGGACCGGCTCGTTTGGTGTGATACCACGCTCTCACAGAATATCGGCATGAAACGTTTAGCCTTGAGGTAATCGTGTTTCGTGCGATGAGCGAGAGTTGCGATGGGCTATTTTTCCCTCCCATATTCGAACATCCCTATCCCATCTCCCTATTCCAATCCAGTGGGATTGGAATGGTAGGGATGGGTCATTACCCATCCCTACCCATTGACCCTAATAACCCATTCCTTCTGTCTGTCCCTCTATCTTATTCTTCTATTCCGTCTTTTTATCTCATCCTAAAAGCTAGCAACGCGTTGGCTTCGCTATTCATGTTGCAAACACTTATATGAGATGGTAACCACTTTTGTTGAGTAGCGACATATGCATGTTTGTCAACTTCGCAATAAAAAATGCCATATGCTTAGTTCATACTTTGGAGAGGTAGGTAGGTATTCTATTGCAATGGTTCATTATAATTAGGTACACGAGTACCTACATCATAAGGGGTTATCCCCAAATGACGTCACACGAATTTCATGATTTACCCTTCCCCCGCCCTCGTCACAGCTAGTCACATTCGTGAGAATCCTCCCTTCCTAGTGTAAAATTACATATTTTGCAATCCTCATTATTATTATAAATGCGAAAGTTACTCTGTCTGTCTGCCTGTCTGTCTGTTACGCTTTCATGGAAAAACTACTGAACCAATTTGGCTGAAACTCAGTGTACATATATTTTCGATACCGAGAATGACCATAAGACACTTTGTATCCCGAAAAGTGGGATAGTTTCTGTGATAAAAAATATACATTTGTCTCTCTGTTTGTCATGCTTTTACGGGAAAACTACCAATTTGATACTTTTCATCCCGGATAATGGGATAAGTTGGGGGATAGATTTGTATAAAGATTATACTATAAAGTAGGATAGGGTTTTTATTTTGTGATTTGCCTTGGTTATTTTGGTCAATGTGGTCGATTTAGTCGATGTGGTCGGTGTGGCCGATTTTGGTCGATGTGGTCGATATGGTCTGTGTGGTCGATGTGGTCGATATGGTCACTTTGGTGTACATATTATTATGTAGTTTTAAGACCGAAAATGAAAATTAGCATAGATACTTTTCACCCGGAAGATGGGGTAGTTTACGATATATGAAATGAAATGAAGTGAATCTTCCAAGGCAAATAGCAGTAACATACAAAATTAATACAGTGTAACCTGTGTTGTAACCTCTTTAATCAAGAGGTAAACTCTAGTATTACATTTTTTTTAATGATTGAATTAAAACAGCAGTTCCGTAATTATCTTAAATATATTACATTTTGAAATGTGTCGTCATGAAATTTAGGACCCCTCCCACTCCTTATCACACTATGTCACACTTCGTCGACCCCCTCCCCGCCTGTTAACGTGGACGTAATTTATGGATGACCCCTAACAATGGCAGACATAGTTTAAATAATTCGATAGTGTAGGTACATAAATTACAGGAATTTCTTTTTCTTATTGAAGTATATAGGGATAATTCATATTCAACAGTCATAGCAAGCTTTTCTTATTACAGATACTAAGATATAAATGTAAAAGTGTGTTATTTTGAACAGTATTGAGAATAATAATAATAATCAGCAGACAAACACATACATTGTATATCCCCAAGCTAAGCAAGTTACGCTTGTGTTATGAGTGATATACAACGGACCACATTGGGGCCGATCTCAGACACCCAGACCATATAGTAAATGACAGAAAATTTGTTTCCAATATTTACCATGCCGGGAATCGAACCTGAAGCCTCTGCGTTCCAGCAAGTTTGGCCGGCAATGACTTAACCCGTTTTAGATGTGACTTATATTTGTTCTTACCCTGACTAATTGTTGGGGAGTTCCTTGCCGCTTGTTCTTCTAAACAGCGATAACACTTTGTTAAGCAGTGTACATAGTATAAGAAGTAGATTTACTTTTTTATATGTAGGTATGAGGTTCAAAATATTCTCCAGGGGAACTTTAATAAAAGCTTTTGATTGACTTTGGATAAGAATTGATTTTATTCAAATATCTATACATACCTACCTATATATGATACAGTGGAATATTTAAATCGTGGAAATTAAGATAATAATCGTATATTATTATTCATTATTCTCTTGGGATACTACTATACTGTATTGGAGAATATCTAATAACAGAAATGACAATACCCCAGCGATAAAATCTGAGAAGAAAACTTTTATATCTTTATGCCTGCTTCTTCTGCTATCTTCAGAATCCAAGGTTTAAATAGATACCAGTGAAATGGATATAGGACCACTTTGAAGCTATGCTGAATCCAACGCAAAAAGAATGATAACAAAACATAACATAACATAATTCTTTATTTCCTATTTATGTACACTGTAAAACTTAAAACTAGTAACAATATTAAGTAAGATGCTGGTGCCTGAGTAAGGTTAAAAAGAAACCTAGAAGCCACCAGCTTCAACCCGTTGGCCTTGATATTTAGCTAATTAAGAGAAAAAAGAGAGAAAAAAGAAAGAAAAAAATACTAGTATAATTATTATAAGTGTTAGTGCGAGTCCTTTAAGTGTTTAGGTGTGGTGTGTTTTCTGTGTAAGTCCACATAAGTGATGCAAGAATATTTATGTGTGATTGAGTGAGAGTGAGTGAGCTAGGGAATGTCAAGATCCATGTATTGTGTCAACAGTGTCAGCTAATCAAGAAGGAGAATAGGAAATAACGTTGGTAGTGGAACAGTTTTGTCATTTAGAAATATACAAGAGGTTTTCAGTGGACTGATAATCGAGAGTTTTTAAAAAGCTAGTAATTTTTGCTTTGCAAGCAAAATTTTTTTGGACATCTCTATAAATATAATAAACGTGAAAGTTTGTAAGAATGGATTTATGGATGATTGTTTGTCACTCTTTCACGCAAAAATTACTGAATGGATTTTGATGAAACTTTACAGTAATATAGCTTACACATCAGAATAACACATAGGCTATAATTTATAAAGATATAGTGTGAATTATCCAAAACATAACGATTTTTCATCACCACGCGGGTGATACCGCGGGCGCAGCTAGTGTTTAATAAATTATTGATTTTACTGTAGAGGAACCCACCTAGAAAGCAAAAGAAATGTTGTGTGTGACTGGTACGGAATAAGGGAGTTATACAAACATTTAGTTTACGCCGTTTATGTATAGCAACAGGCTAATTATAAAGGAGAAGAGAGTGTTTCTTAAGTAAAATGTGCATGATTAAGGTTTGCCTAACTGTTAATATCGATCCAGAAACAAAAAAATATAGCTGAACATATCTAAGTATTATGTAAGTATAAAATATATTCACATAGATAGACCAAAAATTTGACCACCTTCTAATTTTTTTAACCTGTTTTAGAAAAGGGACATTTATTACTTTATCAAATATGAAAACCTCGAAAAGCGAGAGAAAAGCTACTAGTGGCGCCATCTAGTCATGTGGTATTTAACAGATTTTCATAGTAAGAGTTTCTTTGTCGCCCGCCTCGCTATACTGCACAGATAATTACCGATCCAGTACCGTGTCCGGTAAGTATCTGAACCATCCTGTACGTCAGGGTCACTCGGTCACTGGGGCTTTGACGTCCCTTTGCCACCTGGTTAGCCAGGCCTCGGTCGCCAAGGCCCTAATCTTTTTCACTTCTGCCGGTTGTAGGCGGCTTCCTCTCACTCTGGTATCCTGTCGAAAGCTGTACACTTCCGGGAGCACCTCCATCTAGAGTTCCCAGAGTGGATCACCTGCGAGAAGTGTAGCCGCCGTCTACGACACTGTAAGGTATTCTCGGATGTACCTCACCACCGGTTGCCCTCTGAGATCTCAGCAGGGTCCTGTTTTTGTGGTGAAGTACTTGGATCCATACGGTGGCCCCATGAAGCGCCATGCTCCGTAGGAAACTTGCTGCCCTGGCCAGACTTCCACGTTGGATAGGAGTCTGGCCGAACAGCGACGGTTCCTAGAAGCTTCGGGATCAGCTGGGTGAAATGACCCTCGAAGTTACATTTGCTATAAAGGATTAGGCCCAGATATTTCATCTGGGCCTTGACTGCCACTGCCATCCCTTGGATGACGACGCGGGCATCCCGGGGCACTCTTCTACTTCAGCCATAGAACATAAGGGCCGTCTTTTCGACGGAGACCCTCAGGCCCAAACGCCTTATGGACTCCACTACGAACGTCGTGGCGGCGTAGGTCAGTTCTACGGACTAGTTCTACCTTGTCGTAGGTATCACCTCGGGCTGTGTTGAGGGTATAGTCTCTAACCATGTGGTATTTAAGAGTTTTTCTGAGTGATTGTTGTTGTTATTTTATTGTATATTTTGTTATTGTAATTGTATATTTCAATTAACTGCATTACATACAAATCTTTCTAACTACTCAATTTCTATTAAATACATGCAGGAACGGAGAAAGAATACAATTTACTGTAGTCGGGCGGGCTGTCCTAAGAGGCTACAAAAACACCCCACACCCAGATGGTAGGGTATTTGCTTGCCTGAAAGGCTACGCCTAGTCTAGCGTGTGCCGCCATAACAACATTGAGTTGTGTTCCGACATTAGTGGCCAGATTCGTTTGCCTTTAGAGAGCGGCAGGACTTGGGAGCACCTTTGATGTTACAAATGTTCATAGGCGATGGTAAGTACTTTCCATGAGATGAGTCGTCTGAATGTCTGCTGAAGTCATGCAAGGAAAAAATGAATCACGTTTGGATACAGCTTTTTACTGAAACGCAGTTTTTCAAACTAAATTCGCTTCTTAACTAAAATAAATGTAAACCAGCCCTTATATGGGCTTAGATGGGCTATTTGTTTGCCAGCTTCATAATAAAAAAGCATAATAAAAATTAGTTTTAATTTAATTAAGTTTCCGCCAAAATAAATAGATATAATAAACTCTTAATAAGGTCTGATGAAAAACCAGAGACTACAGTATCAGAGCCACTAATTAGCCTACGTTCTAAAAATAAAGCTCTCTCTCTCTCTCTATAAAATCAGAAGAATTTACTTAATGAACCTTTTAAGGCGGTAAATAGTTCTATTATAAATTGCCGCCAAAACGCTCTAAATGCCGTAGTCTCGGTAATCACTTGACACGGGACAAAACGCCTTAAGTGACCGAGATTTGTTGACACAAAAAAGGCCTTATCTTAAGAGCATTAAATTTTATTGCTTTATGAGGCTCTGGGTCGTTTAAGCGACGTAATCTCAACGCAACGATCGTTAGTTCCAACATTCGCCGCCTGCTATGTGGCAGCAGTGTGCGCATGTTTCTTAATTGAAATACAATTTATATTTAAATTAAAAGTGGGCAACAAAAATGTATTATGGCTTAATTTTATTTTTATTAAATTTCAAAATGTTTTTTTTTTTAAAGTGTACAACGCCATCTAGTGTCGAATAGATGTACTTTGGAGACGCTACGCACACTTACTTATTTCTCCTACCTAAGGAAGCTAGTTACGTCAAATTCGTCACTAGGATGAAAGCAAAAAAACTAATCTAAAGACAACGTCTGGAAAAAATCATTCGCTTAGTTATTGAGATAGACCACAATTGTATTTGTAACAATAAATGCAATCAATATCGTCTAGATTTTTAATACGTTGTAAATTACATAATTATTTGATTAGATATAAGTATTTAAACTATAGATACTAATTTTTGATAAGTGAGTTTATAAAAATTCTAACAAAATCGTATCTCAAGTAACTTTGTCAAACACGAGAAAAATAAAACACACAAAAAACGAAACCTGCTATTTACTTACAATTAACAGCATAATTATAAGCTTACAATATACAATTTATTATAGCTTATTATGACTATTTCTCAATTAAATTGAAAAAACACTGCTATCAAACGATAATTTAAATAGCTTCTGTTAAATGTATGCAAATGAGGAAAAACAACATAATCAAGAGATAGTTGGAAGTAGGACCTGTTTTTTGATAACTTGTTTGAATACAAATTTTTGCGATCCGTTGTCTATTCTTTATTTGCTTTATTAAAATTCTTGAATATTGAAAACTAAAATTTCAATCTGCTACTTTGCTGCTTTGTATATGTATATTATGCTTTTTTAAATAATACCTATCAGTAATTTGGAATATCTATTTATTGAAGTTTCGAATTGGGTATGTTTAATTTATTGTAAGCAAATGTTATAAGAAAACGGGTATTAAATAATATATATACCTTCCTAATTCAGGAAGGAAAATTACGTAGTTACGATATACAGGTAGTCCAAAAGTTAGGTTTTTGTCAGAACTTTCTCTTTGACTACAAATCGTGTCGCCTAAGAAATGCTCCTGTAAAGGTTGGTTTTCGTCATTTGCACAGCTTTGAATTAAACCTACATATGTCCCGGAGAAATGAGATGGATTTCTAAACAGAATAATATGGTGATCTGGTAACAATGTTGCTTGGCTTTATTTTGTGTTGCTGGGATGAATGTGCTGTACTAGATATGTGCAGTCACGGAAGCCCACAGATTCGGCAGCTTTCACGTCCAGGTTATAGCAGAAGAGACTCTGATCTGGTACGTTCACTAAATAAAAAAACGGCGGTACCTAGTGAAATGTGTAAACTCAATATATGCTGGCTTGCTGTAGTGAGAGTTATTGAAAACCTCAAAACCTGTGCGAATGATGTCATAGTTAAGAATGTCAAAGATCGTGTAGAGGAGAGAAATTAGAAAAGTGAGCTTTGAGATCCGTAGTAGCATCCGCTAGGACGATGCTGATTCGTTCTGGTTTCTAGAGGTGCAATTTTTCTGAAACAAAAGGAATGTTCGTTATATCCAAGAAGTATTATTAGATAGTCAATTACATAAGTATAAATTACCTACTTATCAATTTCCATTAACACTGAGCGATAATTTTTAGCCTTATTAATGAAAAAAGTCTACATTTTCCTTGAATATTGTAACCATTATCATATAAAAATAATTTTATACAATACTTCACGGAAGTACCTAAAACATTTTCTAGTCGGTTAACCAAGTAAAGATTGTTTCTTATCTAAAAAAAATTTTTGGAGCATAATTTTAACAGAAATACTGTTAGAACTGAATTTTTTATCAATTATCTCTGCGATGGAATAAATAATGAGCACAACTTTGTTCTGTTACTGTGGTTTATAATAAAAACTGGAGCAAAAAGTGATTGTTGAAGACATTTTTTCCGTGAAGGGTTACGCTACAAAGGCGTAAGGTACAAATCGTTTATAGGGTAATATAAATATACAATAGCTTTGACATTGACTTACTCTGTATAATAAAAATATCCTAACGACATCACTATGAAAGAGTTTTGAGTCAGTTCGAATATTAAACGTCTACGGTTATGTTGATTCTGTATATTCCTTACAGATTTCGTGCTGTGTGAGAGTTCAGTGTGTGACATACAATTAATTGCTTTTTGAAAGATAGATAGATATGTGTAAACATGTAGAAATTAGAATATGGTATACTTTAGGGAAGTGTAATATTTTTTTATTGTGTATGTATCTAAGTTAATAGATGATTCGGCTTCGTAGGAGTCCACTTACATAGAAGGTAAGGAACAAGAATGAAGAAATATAGTATCTGGTAGAGCATTCTACTGTTTCGTTCCAGTCTGAATATAATACTCCTTCCAAACACCCAATTAATAAGACAAGATGTGTGATGTAGATATGTAATTACATATCTACATCCCACATTAATTTTCTTTAATAATTTTACAGAAAATTATTTCTTTATTATCCCAAGAAACCCATAGCGACGTTATTATTAAATTTCAAACATTGCGTTGTTATCAAATAATAATTAAAATTACAAAAATTAATACATTTTATACTGTCCATATAAAACATCCATGCAACAGAATGTAGGTAAGTAACATGTTATTTTATATTACATACCTACATTTACGTCATATAGTTGTGTAATACTTATGTAATCTTGTTGTTTAATTGTTTATATATTAATTGATAATACAGTGATAATACAGTCTTAAATTATGGACATTATTATGAACGTCACTGTGTCAAAAGTATGTTTTATTATTTTTTATAACTTGATCCCATACAAAGCTACAGTATTTGAATATAAATACGTTTTTTGTTTAATTATCTCATATTTTGATAATATGAATATAGGTAGGTAGATATGTCATGACGAAAAGCTACATACAAGTAAGTAATAACAGCACGTTATTTATTATTATGCCATCTAATAAAAGATTCCATGACTTAATTGTGTAGGTTTAAGTATAGTGTAGGTGCATTCATATCATTTAGCTATTATAAATATATGACTTTATGATTATCTTACAATTCACACACGCAATCTTTGAATTAATAACCCAATGACACAATACAATTCAAACAAGGAAGAAACAAACCTATTTAAAACTGTTTATAAAATTAAATTCGAATGTAAATCCAGTATTTACTTGAAATAACTTGTTTTTCAATGAATAAAAAGTCATCAGTATCACTATATTTATGTTTAGGTATATTATTGAACTTTTTTCTAGTTATTATATAATTAACTGTAATAACCTAATAGGTACGTAAATTAAAATATTTCGAAATGTATGTTCTTACTGATAACTACTACAAACTATAATTACGGTGTCTAGGTAGTTTCAATAAATTTTATAATAAGCAATGGTAGTGTAAATTAGTAACAATTATTGATTTAATTCCGTGTTTCGCGACGCTTTAAAAGATTTTTGAATAATAACCAAAAGAGATGTTTGGACCAGCCGAACAAAGCAATTTCTGGAAACAGTCCTAACGAATACGTTTTAATGTGCCCATCGGCAATATAGGCGGTAATATTATATACACTATTAACTGAGCCGAAGTGTATTTAGAAATTTTAATATTATATATAATTTAGTCTTTGTCATAATACTATTAATTGATTAAAGCAATCAATCAAATTAATTTACATGTTGTGTACCTACAGTTGAAAAAAAATGTCAATAAAATACACGATTAGGTAATGATTAAAATATGGCTTCTACTTCTACAGAATGTACTACTGGAATCGTAACCCAAAATATCTAAATTAATCTGAAATGAGAAGAAAAAGTTGATAACAAAATTACGCAATACCTACAGCATTGTCAAACATTTGTAGATAATTCGTCAATTGCGTTACCAAATATAAACTGTGACAGAGGGTTACCGGTCTTGAATATTAATAAGGACAGTTTGTGTGGCGGCAGATTTCATTGCGGAATATAACTGGTGAATACAAACAATTATTTTAATTGCAGGATACCTACTACAATTATTCTGTCACGCGCCATGTGTCTTATTTACTACATGTTTATGGATGAACAATTAATTTTTATAATTGGTTCATTGTTTTAAAAAATCTATTGAACTGTCAATTATAGTGGAGATGCATCTAATCATTGTTTCATAGTTAACAAAACGTTACAATAAATCATTTTCATAATAATTAGATATCTAATACAGGAATATCCAGACTAGAAGAGTAAAATTGTAAGCACTTGAATCTGGCGTAGCTACCGATAGATAATAAAGTTCTGTTTAATTGTTTTTAAATATAATAATGACATACATTTGTAACATTCTAAGGGCCGCTTGCATAACGATCGCCCTTAAACAAAACTAGTTAATCATATTTAACTGCCTAAATACGTTTTACATAAAACGTACTTATTGACAGTTCTTTAAACATATTTAGCTGCTCATTTTGCGTTATGCAAGACGGTAATTCTATTTAAGGGTGTTTGTGTTTTACTCTTAAATAGTTGGACCGAATTTGATGATTTTTTTGTGTGTTCAAAATTGGGTTCCAAGATGGCATAAATTCACAATTGGACCTGGTAGGTGGCACTGCAATAAGTTTCTAAATTTTATTTTTTAGGACAGGACAACGTCTATTGGTGCTGTTAGTATTATATAATATTGATATACCTAACCTGATTGCAGGAATGGTCAATGCAGGTCATCTCTTTTGTAACCTGTAATAAGAAATTTAATTAATTATGAATAGAGTTTTTATGTTCTGAACAGAGAAACGAATGAATGGACAAGTTAATTTGCAAACACTAGCATGAGTTTAATTATCGACAAGCAGGGCGATTAATAACGACAGGTAGGTATCTGATACTTAAGTCTTGAGTATTCATATTTATAACTAATTACCGCTTTAATTGTAATTTATAGTCGTTCAATTTGCATATCTTGATTAGGTTTTTAATTAATATCTCACCTATTTTGATTTCTAAAGGCCTAATTAAATTAGGTTTAGAAAGGAACTACTGAGGGCTTTTGTACCAAAAAAAATTAATGATTTGAGATACCTACGGCTTAAGAAAAGCGTTATAAGTATTTTTCTATTACAAAATGCAAAACATCGACCCTAAATTCTATGTGGAAGATGAGAAATCTTGAAATAAGGTCACAAATAAAATAACTTATTGATTAGATACTATACCTACTAGACTTGTTAATGAATTTCTACAATAATATAATAAATATTTACACCACACGATTAACTCTTTCAATGTAACTAAACCCAGTACAATTCTAAAAAAATATCAATATATTAAAAAGAAATATTAAAATCATTTTCTCTTATTACAACCTGGGCCCAAGAATGTATGAAAACGTATCCCTCTTTACAAATTTAAACTCCGATTTTAGTTTTAGATTTTTTAGTCCTTTATTTTTTATAATAAGAATTCCACAATTTCTGCTTTCAAAATCTAAATTAAAAATATTTTAAAGTGAAGCGCTTATTCAAAACCATCTGCTTATAATTAATTAATGACGCATTTATTCAATGAGTCGTGCTTACCGGAAACACGCAGTTATTATTTTTGGCAAGAGTCCTATTGTGAGGCACCTACTAGTTTTTAACGCAATGTTTCTATTACCTCTCTAAACCTAGCTTATTTATCAAAAAATATTATCTCTAGAACAATTAATGACAAATTGTCTTATAAGATTGCGAGTAGATACATCATCGTATATATTCACTAGAAGATATTTTCGAAAAAAAATTATTTCTGTTATGTTCACTATAGTTACGTTTGTACTCGTAATTTTGTAAAGAAACCTGGTGTTTGTTTTCAAGGAAACCCTGAGATCTTACTGCGTGTTTGCTTATTAAAGCATTCAATTAGCACAGCAGTTATTCCAAGTCATTACTGGCTACATACATTGTAAGGAGCTATTTCTGCTTATACATCTGTTACCATGTAATGTGGTACAGGTATTGAAGCGATATTTGGGCGGGCTTTGCGAACACGCGAGCTTGCGTGCCGACGGCTACTACAGCCGACGCAAACCTTACTAGCACCATACACTTTCGTCATTTGTATACACATATACGTACAATATACAACCCTTAATGTACAGGCATAAAGTTCCAAGTCCTAAACCAATGGTGATTTTGAAGACAAATTATAATTTTGTCCGCCATCGAGGCTTAGAAAAACGCAGAAAGAAAGCAATGGACTTGGCAATTGGCTGATGTTGGTCCTTTTATTGTATGTTGAATTATTAATTTTCATTTTCTACACACATAGGCTGGTGTATTTTTTTATTACTATTGACCTTTTAGTTTACAAACGAAGTTAATCCCATGGAACAGTGTTTTATATGTACACATACAAACAACATTCTGAATTAGTTTTCTGTAATAGGGTTTATTATATTTCACATTTTCATAGTTTAAATTACCTATCTATTTATATCCGTACTAATTTATTTATAGGTATTTTAATGTAAAAGAATGCTGAGAAAAAAAATTAAATACGTTTTATTTTTCAACAATAACACATTATAGAGAAATAAGTAGTAATTTAAAACAATATTATATACAACTACTGCTCAAAATCACTAACAACTACGCTGTTATGTAATAATTACTGATTGATTTCCTCTTTTAAATAAAATTTCTTGTCGTCAGTGGTCAGTATTTTCTAACAAAACTAAGTTTAAAATTGTCGTTTAAATTGATTTAATTTAAACATACCTGTACTCTGTATTTTAATTTTCAAATTGAAACTATCTTAAAATGTTGTCGTTGTAAGGATCTTCTTAGGACAAACAATTACTAAAAAAGTTCTTTCTATCTGATGTATGTCTGGCAATGAGAAGAAAATTATATAACTTGAGAATTGAAAGGCATTTTAAAAAACTTCAACAACACGCGTGGGATTATATTTTATTTAACTTGACAATAATCAAATAAAATAAGTGTTGGTGACAATAATTAGGCCTACGCATAGCGCGTTTACGTTCTAAAATTTCATTACTTCATGTCGTGTTGTCAGAACTGTGATACAAACAAATGAGTGACACGATGAATATTACTTCTATGTATCGCTGGAAATAAGTTTTATTAAAGTCACAATGACCTATGCGTGCAAGTGACGCACTTTCGTGACGTAACTTCTAAAATATCTGTGCTTCATATTAAAAAAAACAAACTGTTACACGAAACTTGACACTTTATTACACGTTTTAAAGTGTTTATTTTGTTTTTGAATCCCACTGATATTTGAAGCTAGCATGCCAGTTATAAATGTCTTACAATATTGTTAATTAACAATGTTGTAACTATATTAACTGAGTATTTTTATAAGGCATTATCGATTAAAATTAGCGCAAAATAATAAAATTGTTCAAGACACAAGTAATCCTATTTTTATATTTAATTTCATGTAATTTTATTTCACATTAATATGTTTAATATGAATTAAATGTACCTTTTTAGCGACGGTAATTACTTACCATCAGGTGGACCGTTTGCTAGCTTGCCTACAAGCAGACATAAAAATATTTAGTATCATAAATTTATTATAACTGAAGATTCTTGATTGAATCATCGTTGCTCATCTAATAGAATCATTATAGTGACTAGCAGATAAAGCGGTAAATAAGGTGAAAAGATTCATAAAAATGTATCTGTGCAATTAACATACGGTAGTAGTGAAACTTCAGAAAAATAGCCTACGAGAGAATGAAATAAACATAGAGTACTTATTATAATTATTTGGATAAATATAAAGTTTATTATTTTTATAATAGTTTTAGCCGGGGGCAGGAACGGAGAAAGAATACAATTTCCTGCGGCCGGGCGGTCTGTCGTAAGAGGCGACAAAACAACCCACATCCAGGTGGTAGGGCATTTGCCCGACTGGATGGCTACCACCCCTGGTCTAAAGTATGTCGCCATAACAACCTTGAGTTGTGTTCCGGAATTGAGACCATGTTCCAGTCTCCCTTAAGAGTGCAGCAGCGCATTTGTAGCAACTTTAGTGTTGCAAATGTCCATAGGCGATGGTAACCGCTTTCCATCAAGTGGACCATCTGCCTGTCTGCTGAACTCCTGCAATAAAAAAAAGCCAAGGTCAAAAATTGTTTTATATTTTAATAACCCACCCACCAATCTTGCAGTTTAACATTCTTTTTGGCATGTGACTTTCATCCCTCTAAATATTTACTATAACATTGAAATATATAGTAACATTAAAGGAGGTGGAACATTTCTAACATTCGGACACAGCATATAGAATAGAATAGATTTTATTGTAGTATAAAATTAATCCATTCAGAAAAACAGATTAGAATTACGTACAAATGGCGGTGTTATCGCTGACAGCGATCTCTTCCAGACAACCATTACATGGAGAGAGAAATGTGGCACAAAAGCTAGGGCAGGGTTTTGTTGCATAATATTTTTAAAAATAATTAGTTAGCTAACAAATCAATTTGATTCGTCGTCGTCAGCCATTCGCAGTGCACTGCTGAACGTAGGCCTCCCCAAGACGGCGCCACTCATCCCTGTCCTCCGATTTCCTAATCCAGCGCCTACCGGCGACCGGTAATCAATTTGATTACCGAAAAGTAATTGATAATCAAACTTTGTTGTAACTTTCGACCTATACATCCAGTCATTTAAATTCTCCTGTGGTATGCTAGTTGTAAGTTAAAATATTGATATTACTAATTAAAACTATGCTTTATAAAATTGCCTTTCTAATTGATGATTTAGTCATTAAACATATTCGACTGGCAATACTAAAAGCCTGTCGTAGAATATTAATTGTCTACTTAAGATATATCATTATTTCTCTACATAACGATACTGTTTGTGTTTAAATGTATACTATAAAAAACTTAATTACGAAATGTATGTTCTGTGGGCCCACAACATGTTCATTCACCTAACATAATGTTTAATTTATACTTGATTTTGGGATAACTTAATCGTAATCTAAAATCAGTATTAACATATAAACATTTTTGTAGTTACTTTTGTAAATATAATTATATATATTTGCTTGTTCGTTCTTCACGGTCTTGGGAATTTCAGTAGGTAGCAAGTTATATTTTTTCTTAAGTTTTCACGACTAGTATACGCATAATAAAACTACATTTCAAGAGTTTTAAGCGAGGTTAATTATTTGATTTTTATTATTCCGACGTTTCGGTCTTTTTTCTCTATCCGTAATCACGGAAGACAAAAATGTCAAGTGTCAATGAGGATTGTTAAAGTTTTATTTCTCCTACAGCCAACTTGTTTACATTAATTATTATTTTTTTAATCTATGGTAGCCTCACCTAATTTACCACCGCTTCGCAACATGTTGTGGCTTGAAGAGAATGACATCTTTTTGTCTTTCGTGATCACGGCTACTGAATAATAAAAATAAAATAAATTACCGCGCTCAAAACCTTATTTAAAACATAGTTTTATTATATATACCTACATACTCAATTGGTCAAGAGAAAGTAAAAAGTTTCTAAGTTTTCCACCCTTTTGATTTTGATGTATTTGTATCGTGATAATGAATAACAATCATTAATTGCTTTTGTTTATATATATACTAAAATGTCCACTTAAAGGAAGAATTTAAATCGTCTGATTTCCTCCAAGTGTAGAAAGGCTACCATTTAAGGTGACCTTTAAATATTTTATCTGAAGTTCGCTTGATTGTCGACCCACGGGTCCCTTCTCTAGTACCTTTAGATTCATCCAATCTAACTTGAACTTTTCCGCCTCCTTCAAAGCTAAGAACATCAACTAGAATAGGGAAATGCATCGCTTTTTTAAGGTTCTTTTAAATTTGGACGGTTAAATCAGTATAGGATTGGATAGGTACGACTTATCTCAAGTAGAAAACTTGACGTAACTCGAAAGTAAGTTTCGTTGGTACTTGAGTCTTAAAAGATTTATTATCGTTGTTAAAGAAATTATTCTTTTACATACGCACAAGTGGTCTAATTTTTCTTTATGTAAGGGTACTGTCAGCCAGTGCGAAAAGATTTTATGCTTAGATAATTTTTGAGGGTTGCTCGCTATTATATTTTATAACTTAATTTAAAATACGATTTTTTTTAATTATTTTAATTTAATTAATTACTTATATTAATATTTTATATTTCAAGCAATTTGACTATACAATTTCTACATGTGTCACTTTTAATGACTGGGTGCTAATGAAATAAGTTAATTAAATAAATTTTGGAAAGAGTCGGTCACTAATTCATTGATTTATTGGGAAGTTAAATCTTTTTATGATCAATAAAAGTCATATCGAATTACATGTAAGTTGTTTATGTATATAAATTAAAATTATTGCTTTATTTTATACAGATTAGTCAAAAAGTTAATGTTATAATTAGATTATACTATTAATTAGTAACAATAAAACATTTTTGCTAAATTAGTAGATAGTTATATACTTGCTTATGCATTTACCTACTAATACAGATATCAGCTTCGCACCGAACAGGATTATTTTATATTCCAAATTAAAAAGTTTTCATATCTATTTATTATTTTCTAATGCTATCTCTAAAACATTTACCTATGTCACTAAAATTACACTTATTCGTTTGCAAAAGTATCGAACGTCAAAATTTATTTAATAGCTAGTCCTAGTACGTCTAATATTTATTAAGGACGATTATTCAATCACCAGATAAAAGTTATTCATCGAGTATGTGCGACATGAGAAAATTAAAAATGACTATTGCGTGAATATAACAGTTGATATGTTTCACTTTTGAGTTCAGTCTGGTTATAATTTATTCTACTGATACTTTTATCTGATGATTAAAAATCGGCCTTAACAAACAAACAGAATTATTTCCGTATGTATGTATAATATTGATATAGAAGCTTATATAATTATGTTATAATAAATACCCATGTAGGCAGGTATATAACACTAATCAATATAGTAGTACTACAGAATGGCTATGATGAGCACCTTGCATAGTTATGTAAAATCTGAAATAAACAAATAGTTTTAAATTATTTTACAAGACAGCGATTAAATTAATTCAACGAAACCTTCAGCTTAAATAACTGGTACCTAACAGTGGAGCGATCTTTGCCACAATACCTTTTGTACTACTTGGTTTTGTATTCGTCTCAATACAGCTGAATATGTTACGAACAAACATATCAGGGCACGTTTGCTCCATCCGGTAAACATCCTCATTTGCATTGACCCGGAAAACATTTCCTCAGTTTATTTTCCAAAAAAAAATCCACATTCGCGGGGAGTAGTGTTTGTAAATTTTCCCTCTGACCTACTTGTACATCTGCAAGACCAGATTAGCTTGAGCTACTCTGTACCCCTCCATCATATATTTGTGTATATAAATGAGGGGGTTCAGTGTGTATTTTCAGAGATCAAGTTATGTCGGTGAGGTGGGCCTTCGGATCGATAGAACCCTGGCAGGTCGCCCAGCAACGTTCCCGCATTATTGTTATTGCTAGCCGTCAGTATCTATCTGCTTCCGCCATTGCTTCGGGGCCTAATACTCTAAGACAAAGATATGGGATCGTATCAGAAAATAGATCATAGTAAAAAGGTTCATGCCTCTTTTATTACGTAACACCTGACGGAAGTATTTTGGTTATGCTTTTGGTAAATAAGACGTGAATATACCTATATTTTTCTCTGTCTGTATTTGCTCCAAACGTATAGTACCATATACGTAACGTACAATGTATCATATACGTAACGTATATGATACATTGTTCATTTTATAAACGAATCGTGGTTGACTTCACAGCGTCTTCTTCAAAGCCCCAGATTTGGTTTTCCTATTTGTACTAACTACGGCATATATTTTAATATCTTAGATATCAAGCTAGTGTTACTTTGTTCCTAAAGTAAGTATCCGTTTTCTGTAAATCGTGGTCGCATCAGTGTAGACTTTCTCTAAAAGTTTGTTATGTCGTGGTTCTGAAGTCTGCCGCGGATGCGGAACTTTTTAACATGGCCCTTCTGCATGATTTCACACATCCACTGTAGTATATTCATATCCATGACACTCAGCTATTGGTTGTATAGCTGACCTGTACATAAATGTGAATGTATTTGAATATAGTTTGTTCGATCATTACATTTATTGATACGAAATCGTTTTAATATAATTTTATATTATAGATACTATTTTTCGAAGAGTATCTTAACATTTCTACTTTTCATTAGGGAAAATCGAAAAGCAAGGTAAATCCAGTTAGCCTTGGTACTATTATATAAACTTAAAAGTATGTTTGGATATATACCTAGATATATATATATATATATATATATATATAATAGAATAGAAAACACTTTATTGTTCGCCACATACACATAAAATAAACAATTTACAGTATTTACATTAAAGAGTAAAAATAGGAGCAATGGGCGGCCTTATCGCTTTAGAGCGATCTCTTCCAGACAACCCGAGGTCTGGATTTTATGAAATGGAATATATATTTATTTATTTACTTTTTAGGATATTAAACGAATTTTATTTCAATTAGAATGTAGAGACCTGGAGAGACCATAGACGTAGCTACTTATTACTTTCTGTCCCAGAAAGTCTCGCAAGATCAGATTGGAAGTTTATGACGACGAATTCATGTGAAAACACCTCGATAGACATCCCATTAGAACTAAATAGTAGATGCCGGTTAGGCCTAGCTAAATATTCACGGATTCCATTAAATGATATGATATTGAATATATGTTTAAATATATGATCATATTTATATGTAAAATTTTACACATATCAAATCCTATTTTAAAAATAATATTTACATATTTTCTTGAAATATTCATAAAATACTTTTTTCATACAAAATCGATACGATAAATCAATGTCAAAAAAATTACAGGCATAACAAAATTAAATAATGGCCATGTGTCAAATATTTTACTTTTTCAACGTGACATGTTACCGCTGGCTGTAAATATTTAAGATTAGATAGTAGATAAATATAATTAAGAGTTTTAGATTAGTCGCCAGAAAGATTTTTTTTATTTCTAATTAAATATTATATTACATTATTTTATACATTTTTGGCAGATTGTGATTTTTGTTTTCACTTTAGCGCCGATATCTTGTAAAAAAGTAAAGTTAGGTATTTCAGTCATCTGTTGATTTCCCTTTCTCTCTGCCTTTTCTGTTGATTGCATGTATGACAACACGTCACATTTGTATAAAGTAATTCTTCTGACTAATATTCGAAGGATAATCTGAAAAAGACATGATAATGGCGTGAATTGATTTTATTCAAAATTTAATCTTTTATTGACGAAAAAATGAGGTGGTCGGTATAAGTAACGAAATTACGCATATATATTAAATTACATGACAATTGCTTATTTTAAAGGTTCTGAAGAACAAACATTCAGAAACATAGATTATATGTTTACATCTGTGGTAGCATGGGAAAAGAACATTAACAGTGACAGTGGCCCAATATAAAAACACAACTCTGAAATTCTGAATTCTACATTACTTGGTCAAACAGCCTCATTCTACTATCGCTTTTAGAAGTTGCATTATTAGTCCTAAACACAGAAAATTTTAAATTCTTAATAAGTTATATATTTAACTATTCTTATTAAGCTGCTCATTTTATAGCTACTCTATGATAGTACCTAATAGATACGCGGCCATGCTGGTATTCTTATAAATTACACATACATCCCACACAGGCACATAAATCGTATATCAGCGACTAAATTAAGTTGTAGAATTCACAAAAAATTTAATTAAGGTAAAATTTTCTTTGCATTCGATTAAAACCAATTTACATTAATCGCCAGTCGTTTGCCGTAATTTCTGAATATTTAGTGTTGTATTAGCATCCTAATCAAGATTTTTTTAGTTTGGTATGTACTCTATTTGACAGGTGATATTCGTATTATTATAGTTTTAAATAATACCTATAACAACCACCTTAACACCCATTTAGAAATAATCACAATATTTGTAGTTGGGTTTAAATCTTATACCTATTATTGACATTATATTTATATATAAAAGTGCCTATACTAATATATGCCAATTTGTATGTTTATTTATTTCTTCGTACAACCTTGGAAATAAATCCATTATTAATAACCAAAATAATTACAATAATTAATTATAATAATAAGTAATATTATTTACCTATGTACAGTCACGATATTAAAGTGTTCGTCACCTTAAAATCGACTTTTGTTTGCAAGAGCACAAAAAATAGTACAATCTACCACCAACATTTTAATAAATGTTACGTATAAAAAATACAAAAACGTGAAAAAAGTAAATTGCAATGTTTGTCAACATTGCAATGTTTGTCAACATGACAGACACTAAGATTAAGAATAGTTTTAATCATTAAAAACAAAGAGGATATAATCACTAGGCTTATCATAAATATTATAATCAATTAAAAGGTTTCACATTTCTAAACAATCTTTTTAGACAAGATGGAAAATCAAACAACATTGCTAATTTTAAACTTTACTATTAAACAGTTAAACATATTTTTGTAGAATAGTCGGTTCTGTGACTTAGTTTGAAAATGTAACATGTGCTTGCGGAACATTAAATGAATAAATTTGAAAACTGGTGAACCTTTTCATAATATGACTGTATTTTTCACAACAGTGATGGTATAGGATACTTTTCATCCCAAATAATGGAATGTTTTGGCGGGCAATAGATCAAAATTTACACCAAAAACGCAAGATGAAGGATACTGACCCTAATTAAAATTTATATTAAATTTAAAAATCACAGAATTTTACTTTTATCGTACGTATGTATAAATATAATTTACGTTGGTATTCAGCGTCAAAGCTGAATAACAATAAAACCACTTAAATATATCAATATCTGCGATTAAGTAGCGTTATTGAGCGATTTTAAAACGTCGTCCATATAAAAAATAACTTGTTTGAGTTCTGATAACCTCATATTAATTACTAAGTGCATTTATACACGTAGGTAAAGTGCATATATGTAGTAGAAACAACATTGTTGCTAAGCTCTATGGAAGGCACATTAAAGCATTGAAGTAATCTATCCGATGGGAGACTAGGCCTTAAGTTTGATTGTAATATCTTTATTAATTTGCTCCTAGTACCTATTTTTCTTAGTATGTACTAGTTGCCCTTATAATTATGAATGGAATATATGTTTTTTACTTATGGTTAAGATGTCACAGCTTCGGGAGTTATTAATTAAAATTTGGAAGCTTTTATTTCAATTGCGTTTTATTACGGAATATTTTCTGAAGATCATAAATTAAATCCAATGCGGGTACAATGTTTTGTGACGTGATATCTCTGTTTTAAATAGAATCAAAAATAATTATCTCACGGATGTAAGTGTATATCTATAGGTACCTATGCTCATTTATTAGTGTTCTACAAATCTTACCAATCGTATTTATTCTACGCTTTGACGTAAAGGAATATACTCGTAAAATCATTTTGTATTCGGTAAAGGATGAATACACTATAACGGTCTTAATCACATTGTCTTAGAGTTTGAAGTTTGAAGGCTTCTTTAAGAACTATAAAGAAGCCTACAAACTTACTCTAACTCAATTATGAATAAGATGAAGTTAAGCGTAAACACATTCTAGGGGTGATGGTGGTTAGTTAGCTCCAAAAGACAATTCATACCAATTTTATTTTAAAGCATAATTTGGCGTTTCACTTAAATATGCATAGTTCACGAAATTAGGTGTGATTACAGAGCTGGGGCAGAAGGTTACGGTCCTTGGCTATAAGAGCTATCTGCAAAGATTACCTAGTTCGTATATATATAGTTATATAGACATAGGTAATAGATCTGTCATGGCTGAGCTAGTCAGAGTATAATAGAGAGTAAAGTTATATTTCGACAATAGCCATGTACATTGTTCAGTACATAGGTATTATACTTATCTAAAACTTTCTTCTATCTACAAAATACTAAACAACGGAATATGATCATGAGTTTGTAAGAATGGAGCCGTTCGTAGGCTATATTAAATGTTTGTCGTAATCTTATGTTGATATGAACAGTCTAATATCGGCCTTTGCCACAGTTCATTGAACGTTATTATAATTTTATACATAGGTTTATCTATAGCCATTTGTAACAATAGTGATGTGCAACATAATAATTTAGAGTTCATGACAAGAATATATGAGTTCAATAATGAGTTCATTGTTTAAATGAATTCATAAGAGTAGCGCGCTGTGTTGCCTTGACACGGTACGTTTGGTTTTAAAATCGTACAAAATTAAGCGTGCGGACCGGTCCGATAGTGTCGGATGATAATAATTTGTTCGGCATCGAAAGATTCGAAAATAGAACGGCGGTGTACGGGGCGGCTCGATTCCGCCCGGTCGACGCTCGCCCAATCAATACGTTACTTTGTTGCATGAGGCGGACCCGCTTTGCTACTCTATGGCTAGCAGGGTTGCCAAATTTGTATTCTTACCGAATATTGTCGCATTTTGGGCACTTGCCAAATGTTTTAATTTTATGTCCTTTTCAAGCTTTACAACTATAATCTCTTTTCTTATCTCAATTATTTGGGATCGACACAATATGTCTTTTCCTTCTACACTCCTCTATTTTGACATAAATTTTCTGTTAGACCACAAATCATCATAATATCCTTCACACAATCCATCCATCTTTTTTTGGTCTACCTTTACAAATGTACATATCCATCCATCTTGTAGTTTAACATTTTGTTGTCACATGACTTTCATCTTTCCTCATTACATGCCTATATTACCTTAATCTTCTTCCTCTCAATTTTTCAGTCACAGATGCAAATTTCAAAGATGCCTTTATGTACTCATTTCTCACCTTATCCATTCTTGTAACACCACAACATTCTCATCTCAACTGAGTGCAGATGTTAGTGGTTTATCACTTTAGTGGTCCAACATTCGGACCCATATAGCTTAACAATTATCATTGTAGAATGGATTTTTCTATTGGGCCTTTAGGGTCAAATCTTAAACTATTTCAAATAGAGAAAAATACTCAAAGGAGTCTCGAGAGTGATTATGACGAAACCTAAAGTGTTATCATTAGATGTTTGAAAAATGTAATACCCTTGTCGTGAATCGAATCGAATAAAATTGTGGTAGCGTAATGGCTAGCGCACGCGTCCTAAACTCAAAGGTCGCGGGTTCGATCCTGGCCGGAACGCATGCAGCACTTGGGCTGTTTTCTGACCTAATGTGCATATTGTTACAATTACCACGTGCTAACAACGGTGAAGGAAAACATCGTGATGCAACCTGCACATCGAGATAACCGATGTGTCAAACCTCCCAAGCCGTCTTGGACAAGCGTGGCGGGTATACTGTCCATTACCCTACAGTGAGAGGTCTGAGCCCAGCAGTAGGACAGTTATGGGCTGTTTTTGTTATATGAATCGAATCGGGTGATTTGGAAAAAACAAACACATTCTATATTATAATACTAAATCATAGTGTACCTTGTAAGGGTTAGTTTATGTGAAGGAATGTCAAACGGCAAGCTAAAGCAATAGGTTGTTATTGAAAAAATATTTTATTTACCATACATTAATTAAACATCAAATTAGGCTCGTCATTAAAATTTAGTCGAAGGAAGAATGTATGGAAACCCTATCAAGTTTTAATAGTCAAAAGTGCATTCTTATGGTTGAATAGTTCTATAATTATACATTATTTTTAATTTTAGATAGACTTTTATTACGACCTAGGTACTAATTAAACATGATAATTAGCTTTCAATCAGTATAGATTGCGCAAATTTGAAATCCCTATTTTTCAATATCTATATCGATTCAGGGAAAAGTATTTTATGTTTATTCTTAAAGTACATAACAGGTATACCAAATTTAATGGCAGCCAGTCCATTTAAAGAAGAAGGTACAAGTAAAAAACTAACAAAATTCCCTACGCAAAGTTAAAATGTATATTTCCTTACTTTGGAAAATGAACATAATATAAGTTTTTTTCTAATTTATACCGACATTCTTACAATTCACCTGCTGGCAACCCAAACGTGTTCTATCTACGGCACAGATAAAAAACGAAATTTATTTATGAATACAACGCACTTGTCTACGAAAACACTGGACATGTGCTCTTGTTATTACACATTCGCGTGACAAAGGGATGCCCGTAAAGTACGGAACACAATCTTCGTGAATATGTAAAATGGAATTTACACGGTATTCCATGTTTGAGTCTTAGGATTAGGTCTATATTAGATATTTTGTCAATACTATAAAATATTATCTATTTATTATTGCGGTCTATTACTATTAACTATTACGTTAGTTTTATAAGGGACGTATGTTAATGATGTTTTTGTATTGGTCACTACTAATATTACATACTTAAATAAAAGCGTATATGAAAGAATTTTAGATGGATATTTTTTTATAATTATATAGAGATCTTTTTTTATAATATTTATAAGTAAGAATAAAAAGAACAAATATTAACAGGAGATATTAAGAACATATTTCAAGTGTTTATAAGCTTAATATTCTGCAGCAGAAACTTTGATCCATATGTAATTACTAAGTATACCAATATGTTTATATTAATTAACCTCCAAATAAATTAGAGTAAAACAAGAGTCGATATTCATTCATTATGTACATACGTAGCTAGATGAGATATCTAAGAACTTACGTCATAGCAAACTATACATACTAACCTTGTGTTTTTTACCTGTAATCAAGAAATTGAATGACAGACGCCACTAGAAAAATTCCGGCCTCCTGTTACTATTGTCGTGGTGTTTTGGAGTGCCGAAGTGTGACCACACATTCCTGGCTAAAATTGGTTAGATACCTATATAAGACACATGCGAGCACACAAGCGGCTTGAAATTAAGAGCTTTATGGTCATACCTGATTATCTACCGCTATTAGATTAGCTACCGGCCATCTGACCACCTCTGGGTGCTATCCATACGTGAACGACGATTAATCCACTCGGTGACAACCCGCTGCTCGGAGTGATTCAGATAAAGCCCTAGTACTTTTCGCTAATAGACTTCTTGGAAATGCGTGGCATACATGATGTTGAATCGTCGACCACGCGAGGTTTACCGGTTTGCAACGCTGTATCCGCCGATGGACGCCGGTACTTAAGAGGTTAGGAGGAGCTGGGTAGCTTCGTATGACCTTCTCTTATTTTATTTTTTATAATCATAATACCTCACCATCTCAGTCACTGGACACTAAAAAAGCTCAGAGACACAAACAAATTATTATTAGGTACACCTAAATCAGAATAAGAAATTACTCTATCATTTATTTTGTAAATTTGTATTTTGGATTTTTATATTTATATAGTTATGTAGGTACATAACATATTTTATTAGTTAAAACAAACTATGGGTCTGTTACCGGAAATAAATAAGAAATATTAATATTATTAACATGATTTTAATTATACTTTGTTTATTTATTTTATAAAATACATAAAAAGATTACTTTATGTATAAAAATGTTACTATTATTGTCCCTGTAACGTCACTTTAGTCGTTCATACATACAAAGTAGAGTGTAGGTAGGTTATATATCTTCGATAGTGACAAGACGTGTACGAAAAATATTCCACTGGAACCTTGACGAAACCTTGGTGTTACGACTGCGAAAGTACTAGCGAGCTCGTGTATTGCGAGATATTTTCCTCTCTTACATCTTGTTGGCCAATATCTCTCATATGGGTTCGGGTATCCAATAAAATAAATATATTTTTGTTTATGTTAAACTATGACAAACAAGCATAAAAAATAACTTATGATGATTGGTAAAACTTGTCTCGTAGATGTTTTCAAGTAAAGTGGATGTG
Organism: Dendrolimus pini; assembly: GCA_949752895.1. Lineage (NCBI taxonomy): Eukaryota > Metazoa > Arthropoda > Insecta > Lepidoptera > Lasiocampidae > Dendrolimus > Dendrolimus pini. The sequence goes on from OX457133.1 coordinate 13,833,101, forward strand.
ACTATAAGACCCGCATGTATTTAGGATTAAAGATCAAAGAATATTTTGCGATGCGCGTTGGCTCGTGTTTATTTGTCCTATTTAATTTGACAGATTTGTAAACGGTCTCTATACCTAATTAGATTAAGAGAAAAGATACAAGCTGACGCAGGCTGTAAATTAACGCTGTTTAATTTGTTATGTTAGCGCTGAATAAGAAATTGCACACGAATAATGTATTACATCTGCAAATGGCACAAACACATTTACTCTTTAATTGATGTAACGAATGTCCAAATGAGAGATTTCAGCGGAAACTTAAAGACTGATGTTTTGGTATGCAGTTAATTAAAAAACATGTAGGTAAACTTGATTAAAAATGAAGAAGAATCCGAAGATACGTATTGGTTTCAAGCTCTTCCAGAGCAATAATTGTGTATAGTGTCGAAAACCTTACTGTTTAGTGGAATACGACTTTCCGAGTTATTTATAAATAACTCGGATATGATATGTAATTTTATATAATTAATAGATATTATATTGCATATATTTATTATGTTTAAATAGTTACATATTATCACAATATCTTGTATATGTATATAACTTTTGTGTATATTTGTATATATAGTATAGTTATATATTTATTATTAAAATGTATGTAATCGTACAATAATTATGTATACCACCATCGCCACTCTCAATCAAAATATTCTTGCCACGGGTTGTCTGGAAGAGATCGCTTTTTAGCGATAAGACCGCCCTTTGTACACAATTAGAATAATACTAGTTCGTAAGTTTTCTGTAATGGTGTACAATAAAGTGTTATCTATCTATCTATCTATAAAGGCTTTGTAATACAAGTAAATTACTTTCGAGACGTTTTTGCGTTTGTAGTAGTAATTGTATATTTACAGGACTTTTAAATTTGAAATTTGAATTTCCTTGAAATTTATATTTAATATTAATTATTGTTTGATATTAAGTACCTGCCTATAAAAATATATAAAAAGTATTAGTTTATTCATTTATGTGCTGACAGTACACTACTTCAAATGCAAAAACGTCTCGTAGCTAATTCATCTGTAGCGTCATTTACAGACCAACAAGTTGACTTCAGCTTATTGTTGAACTTGAATAACACGAATTATTAACATTAACAAATTTATTTTGATCAAAAATCGTGTGTAGAAATACTATTTAAAAATTAGGTGACACCCATTGTACTACCTTATAGGCTTAAAACAATAAAGTGTGCTACTATTATTATGTCGGTGTATAATAAAGTATTGTTGTTGTAATGTCAACATTAAAAACTATAAAATATCTACTTAAAAATCTTTGTCTGCGTCAAATATTGGGCTGTAAGTCTAAATATCACACTAAACCTTCGAGAATATTATCTAATTAATTTTACATATAACTAACGTCTAGCGGACCGGCCACGACCCGGGACCGCCAATACGAAACTCGCCGACTCGTGGCATCTTTCATAGATCTTAATACCTTTATTTTCGTCTCCCGTTGGTTCGCGCTAAGCTATCGCTTTAGCGACAAGTTCGTGATCAGGCTGTTAGATGTTTATATTGAGCTAAACATCTGGGTGTGTATTTTCTTGCTGTTCACCTATCAATTTTTAATAGAGAAACAATAACTTGGCGGCAATTGTCTCGCACAGTAGCGTTTTCAATTTGCGCGTGGGCAATAAACCGACGCTACATCTGGCACCTCTATGAATCGTAACTTTATCGACATGATGACATTCTTCTGCAGTTCAATTAGCTTTTATGCTTTAGGTATCGCTGCAACCGATAAATTCATTATTTGAGTATAAATTTGATAATTTATGCTTATGTTTTCCCTCAGTCTTTCCGATTTTTATGGCCGAATCGTTGTAACAGGCGCGCTTTCATTATTACACTGTGCTCGTGCGAATAATATTTTTCATGTTTATGTTGCTCGTTACGACGACAAACAGCTCATGTTTGATTATATTTTCTGTCTTTAAACGTCGCAAGTCTTAATATTTTGTAGAATTGTAAAATATATAAGAAAAATATAATTAAACTAAAAAAATAAAATTATAAAAAAACATATTATCGAATAGTTAAAATTGGAACAAAATTTTGAGATGGCACCGCAGTTTATTTAATCATACTATAAAACAACTCAAAAATATAAAATAAATAAAATTCAAACTTTCAGATTATGTAGCATTACCAAAAAGATTCTTTTTTTTATTGCAGGAGTTCAGCAGACAGGCAGACGGCCCACTTGATGGAAAGCGGTTACCATCGTCTATGGACATTTGCAACACCAAAGGTGCTACAAATGCGCTGCTGCTCTCTTAAGGCTGGAACCTGGTCACTAATGCCGGAACACAACTCAAGGTTGTTATGGCGACATACTATGGGACCAGGGGTGGTAGCCATCCAGTCGGGCAAATGCCCTACCACCTGGCTGTGGGTTGTTTTGTCGCCTCTTACGACAGGCCGCCCGGCCGCAGGAAATTGTATTTTTTCTCCGTTCCTGCACAGATTCTTATAGTTCAATTGAAAAATTATTGTTCTAGTTGACTATTTCATCTCTAAGCAAATTACTGTATGCCTACCATTAATGACATAATTAGAATAAATGAGAGCTCCAAATAAATAAAAAAATACGGCAGTCATATAGTACTACTTTTGCTGCGCATAGTTGCATATAAAACGAAGTTTGAATATTATTTAAATAGGTGCATCCGCGTCATTGCGATGATTCGACTTAAATGCTCGTTTGCGTAAAACGATATAAATAAACTATAGAGCTACTTATGCCTGACATCAGTGCATCATGAATATTGATGTCTCAGGTACATACACAACCATATGTTCCAGTATAGTTCACTGACACCCGCCTCAATGCATCCGCTGTCTTGATTAAATGATACATGATTATTTCACATGAGTAACACTGGCTGGTGTCTCGATCAGTGTCACTCTATACATGCAACTGGATGTCTGTGTAATGTTTTTTTTTATTTCGAAATCGGAATCAAAAGTTCAATGACCGCTGCGATAACGAACTTGAAAAAAGCTTCTAACACAAAATGGAACGAGTTCTGGTACGTTCGATCAGTGTATCAAGCACATTTTACGATGACATCGATTTCCTATATTAGTGAATAAACATTCCCTTCGCTATTGGTATTTTAATCGTACATATTTTGTTGCAGGTACAGTGCTATCAAGCCACGATGAAACTACCACCCGTGCAGGTCGGTCGTTCGTTAGAATATACATCGAGCATATGAATGTTCATATTATCATAATTTTTGATTACACAGATATTTATTGAGAAATCAACGTTTAATCCTCGAAAGATCTTAATTAACCCGGGAAAAGAGGTCGAGCGGAGAAAAGTCCGAGACACCTCGCGTTTCATTACGATGATCCCCCGGCCTCGTTAAGCCGTCGGTGTTGTATAAAAAGCGACTTTATATAAGAAGTTAATTCGGCATCACACCTGTCGCGGTCGTAACTTTGCCCTTAGGATGGCTATACAATGAAGCCTGGCCCCATCCACGGCTTTGCTATTATTTTACCTTTCCTTCATTCGTCTTGGCGGCGTCGTCAAAGAAAGCGTAAAAACGTATAAAGTCTTCATTATATCGACATTTGACAGTTCGATTTTTGAAATGGCCTGACACGATTGGTCCGAATATTAACGGCTTCGAATGTCATAAAAAGCATATTTGATGTTTAGACGTGTGATTATGACGGACTGAAATTGGATGATTTGGTTTGAACCATCCTATATACTTTTATTTAAAATTGGATACAAGGAAACAACACATTCGTTTTGGTTGTAGAATACATCATTTTTTATTCCGACTCCTCTTAATAATGTAATAAAAAGATTTTGAGATTTTGCTAAAAAAATAACTGATAAATATAAAATTCCACTTTTTAGGCGAAGACCACCTTATTTGGATTTCTTAAGCTATGAAACTTTTATCTTTAAGATTAGGTACCTTCGCCGTAATAGAGTCGAGGTCCTGAAATTCAAGATCTTCAAGTTATTTTCCATTACTTTTACTCCCTGCTCTAAAGTTAATAACTTCCCAGCCTATGTTTAAAAGTTGCAGAAATCGAGAGCGCTCAGAATGAGTTTAATTTACATCAATTTCCTTTGAATATCAAATTCAGTGCACGTAAAATAGATAAAATATTTTATAAGTTACAAAAAGCGTTTTTACTCGCGAATATTCTGTGTTTTGTAGGTGAGAGTGAAATGTTCGCCTTTCGCTAAGTAAAGCGAAATGAATGTTTGCTGAAATTTTCTTAGCGAAATGTTTCAATTCCATTTCGGTAAGAGACTAATAATACACTTTTTTCCTCTTTTTACTTCTTACTTCCACCCTTTACGGTTATACACGAAAAGTGAACGGCGTGGAGTCGGCGTTCAAGTTAAAATTATATTTTATATAATTAAGGTTTAATAGTAAATATAATATTCAATGAGGTGCCAGCGGTGATCTCTGGTTTGACCAAGATGGCGGGACATTACTGAAATTATTCACTAAGTAGGCGGAAAATGCGTGAATCCATTACGTGTATTTTCCACAAGTTTTCAGGTTTACTGTTAATTTTTATATTTGAATTTAATTTATTTTAAAACAATTTAAATATTTATTATAGTTGGATAGACATATGGTAGTTCTTCAGATACGGTTTTCTCTCAAATTATTTTAAAATAATATTTGAAAATATGAAATAGTGTTTATATATATATATATATTATAATCTATAATATTTACTATCTGAAAATATCATGTTTATAAAATATCGGAGCTCGGTGAAGTTAAACCAAAATAGGCACCTAATATACGATTGAAGTGAGTAAATGACGATATAGTGTATTCATATCAGTTGCGCATAATGTTTGAATTAGGTACTTGAGATTTTTATTGTTCATAAGTAATAATAATTTACCGGTCTGTCCTGGATGTTGAAAACGGTAAGTGGCGTATTGTGCAGGTCTATGTGCAACAGTGGACTGCAATAGATTGACCAAAGTAATACATAGCCACATGATAATGTTCACATGATAATGGCTATCAACAACTCAGCGGCGCAATTTTAAAACTGTCCAATGCTTTATAATAAATTTTACACAAGAGCACACAAAATGTAATGAACTTCAAAAATATGCAACAAAAATCTTTTTATTAACCTTATTCAGAGCGATATCTTATTTTGATATAATGTAAAGGCACAATGAACCAGTAAGCAATTTGTAAGACAGTATATGCCCAAACATTAATTTAAAAGGCGATGCCAATCGCACAATTGAATTGTGATTTAAAAACTTTATAATGCAGTCGTGTTTATTCGTTTACTGTTCGTAATAGCTGCACAGTGGGGCGGACAGGCGGACGGACGGCGGGTCAATTATTTAGATTGGTCGCGGCGACGCTATGCCCGGCTCGTACCCACTACGTGACGACGCTGCATACTGGGAGCTTACCCTAAAACAACCCGTTGTTTCTTCACTTTATTCTCTCATTATTCCGAATTAAATCCCTAAGAAGTACACAAGTTGATTGCAAATCTTCTGTAATATCTCACTGAATAAAAGTTTGAAACAGTTATAAGAAAATAAGGAAAAATAAATATTTCTTGTAAAATAATTGAATGCATAATAGAATATTTTCTTCATTTTTCGCGAATTCTACACATAATAAAACTACGTTTTAACTAACGGTTTAACGGTATGTTAACGGAATAACATAAAAATCAAATTACCGCACTTAAAATCATTAGAACGTAGTTTTATTATGCATAATAGAATATAAGACAGTGCTTATATTGTCATTCACCCCTATACATTCTATCGATAGGCGCAGTTCACCACAATCAAGGGAAAGGCGGTCTACTGCCAAGCACATCTCAAGCGATAAATAGTGGGCGCATGATAAATGTAAAAATATGCATACTTGATTAGAAAACTGACTAAGCCAAAAATGTATTAAAAACTACATTATTACGGCCGTCAATAAATTGATAGTTCAAAAATTGCCACTTTCGTAATTAATTAAAAATAAAATTCTTTGCAAGAAACTTACACAAAATATAGCTCTGTGATTGTTTACTTTTCAAGGTTGTGAGGTCTCTGCAAAAACAAAACATATGTACACCGTTAATTATACCAATCCCAAAACTTGTTTTGAATACCTAACATTGATTTGATTGGATCATGTAACTTAACTTAAAATATTCACGACTGACTAAAAATATTTATTATATTATATTTAATATATATTGGTATAAAATTGGTACGTAGGTATTCAGAAGCGGGATTGCTTTTTTGTAAAAAGTTTTAAGAAATGTTTTTTACAGCTTATTTATGATAATACTACGTTCAAAACATAATATTCGTATTGATGCTTAACATAATAGTATAAAATATAAGACCGTTTCAAAGGTTTTCAAATAAATTTTCATCAAGCGTAGGTGGTGTAGCTTACTATCGACGAGTTTACGTAAAAAATCCACGTATAAGCACATTTTGTGTTTGGAACAAGTCACCAGCTCCTTCGGGGTATAAGTATAATTTTCTATAAGTATCTTTTCCGTAGATCACTCAGGTATATAAGTTATCACGTTTTCACCAAACTCCGTGAATTTTTTTTTTTTATAAAAGATAAAAATAAAAAACCTAAAACTTGGTTATTTGAATTTTTCACATAAATTTTGAGGTTAGGTATTTGTAAAAAGTGTTAATGTAAAAGTTGTAGATCTTTTCATTACCTACAACTTTGCCATTTAACTTTTTCCATAGAACTTGCAGTTTTTCCGGAAATCAAGATAAGCCGTTCTTCACCCTTAAAACTCACCCCCCCCCCCCCTTCCACTTGCCGACCTCAGATCGCCAGTAAATATATTCTCTTCCTTTTCCAAATAGTACACATAATAAGTTAAAGCGTTAAAACTACCTTTTGATAGTTTTATGCACTGCATTTCCCTAGGTTTTTATTTTAATGTTTTGCCCAATTTTCACTAGCCGTCATCACGGAAGACAAAGATATCAAGTGTCAATTAGTAGTATATTATATTTTCTTAAGTTTTCGCGACTTGAATACATAATAAAACTACGTTTTAACGGTTTTGAGCGCGGTAATAATAGTAGAATATTAATAAAAAGATTGTAGAATTTCAAAAAAGAAATGAAAGCGAGGCATCTATAGATAACAGACATTACTATGTGTATTATTGTTGTTAGGAAATTAATATTGAGTTCAAATGTCTAACAAGGGATTCACAATTGTAGATTATAAAAATGTTTAATTTAAAGTATTTAAATAAGATATTACCATGGTTATATAGAACTGTTAATAATTATCTGGGAGTTATTATATTTAGAACAATCAATTTAAAATTAAAAAATATACAATGAAGGTTTACAGTTTCGAAGCAGTCTCACATTACACGCTAAACGCTTATTATTTAAACCTAAACTTAAATAGTGTTTTGATATAACACGCTAACCGCTCGTTACATAAACCAGTACTGTATACCGACAACCAATAGTTGTGAGTCAGCACACGTTTGCTCGCCGTATATCAATCCACTGTCGACACGCGCTCGATTTTCAACCGGCCAAGAATTTAATGGCCCAGCATACCGCTCATATTGATATCGGATGAAAATGTTTTGTTTTCTTGACCCCTTAAAAATATCAAATAATAAGTAACAGTATCATCTTTTCTGTTAATTATTATTTGTATAGCCTAATGGAATTTACATGATGAAAGTGAGATAATTAAATTATATCGGACATTCCAAGAAACTACATTTTATAGGGGAATGAATAATTATATACCTAAAGACGATTGATGGGTGTCACAATTTGGTAATCTCGATAGATAATTTGTTACGATACATATATCCCTTTATTTTCAATACTTTGTAAGTTGATACTTGTAACAACAGTAGGTATGCAGTTTAGACGAGAACAGTGAAGTAAGAAAAAATATTGTGTGTGTGCAGTTCACACGCAGTCAAAGTAAAACTTCAGAAAATATATTCACAGATAATTCTTCTCTAACCTTTATTAATATAAATATAATTCGTTTAGCCTACATCCATCAACATATGATAAATATGTTGTATATAAAAATCAAAATAAACTTCTTAAGTATCACTTTCAATTTTTCACTGTTAAAACAGTCTAAAAATACTATTATCAGTTTTATTTCGGTCCAAATTGGACCTATGTTTATTCATCGGTCTTATTGATTCTCTAATTTTTGCAGCGCAATATAAAACTCCTATCTCATTCTTTCGCAGGCTTAGTCCCATAGATTTATGTGTTTATATGTTTTTAGCGTTGCTTAATCGTTTCATTGTGTATCAAATCAGGACGATTCTAAAGAAATTTCACTTCCAAAGGTATAGTGGTAGAGAAAAAAGACTAGTATAGTCGTTGCTACTTACTTGTATACCCACTCTTTTCACTGCTTAGTGAAAAGAGTGGGTATACAAGTAAGTCACAATACTTACAAAAATCATTTTCTGTTGCAAATTTCACGCTGAAGTTTTATTGCACTTTAACTTACCTAATTATCTTTTTACGTTTTCGAAATATAGCAATTTCAAAAATAGTGACTTGCTAATAAGATACGGGACAACCAAATTGAATGAATTTGGTTGAAAGTCGCAGACTTTAATGATACAACGATATTCAATGTCATTCAACGATTCAGTTTTATGTTAACTGGAATCACTTTGGTTGCCTCATTCAAATTGTAAGATACAAATGAACCGTGTGAAATTGGCTTTCTGTAGGCCTTACCTGATGCAATTATATTTCGTAATCACAATAAAATAAAGCCCAAAATACCTAATTACATAGTCAAAAAGAAACACGTCTCCGTCTTGTATAAGCCATCTTCGTGTTGTCCAATAATAAACCACCCCGCAGTGACCGCAGTTACTTTGCCTTCTTATTAACATTCAACGCGCCGGTGTGTGTATACTACGTCCTATGACACTTTCTGAATAACAAATATTAACAAGAAGTTCTCATACTAACTTATTACTTTATTACTTTACTAAGCTTCAGAACATAACTTTGTTTGTATTTGGCAGATTTTTCTGGAAAAAAGATTGTTGATAAATAAAATAACTAAAAGACTTATGGCCGTACTCTAAGAGGTTAAAATGCGACTCAGAACTTAATAAGTAATTTAAATTCATTATCAAATTTATAATACAAATGTTTATTTTTTTCTCGTAACTTGAAATCTAAAATGTCTACAAGCACATTTTATAAAATGCTGACTTAAATGATAAAGTATCTACCATTAGGTAGGAACTTATATTTAATAATCGTTATAAATACAAATAATCATAACGCTTTAATACAAGTGTTTGCAGCATAGTCCTTATGTAAGCAATTGGAGTAAAATGTAATCTTAGGGCCTATTTTTTATCATCAGATAAAATTTATCAGTCGAATAAATTATAACCTGAGTGAATTCGAAACTGAAACTAGTCAACTGTTTCATTCGTAAATAACTTTTATCTATTGATTGAGAAATTGGCCCTTAATCCGGTGAGAATTAAATGAATCCCTTAGTATATGAAGGTATATTGATTTTTCCGTCACTATATCAACTACTAGTAACAAACATACTTACTAAAGACTCCAATAAGGTCCAATCTTATCCAAGTCACGGGTAAATTTAGTAACTATCTTTCTCAAAGATAGAGGACAATAATGACGTTCAGGAATTTTAAATAAATTTGATATTCAATACGGTCATAGAATATTGAATTTGTTATTGAATATATCTGTTATACTGGCTTTTCCCGTAAGGAATAATCATGAATAAACATTAATTTTAATTTCAAATATTTGAATTTGTTTAAATGTTCAGTTTTTAAAGTACACTTTTAAGATATCGCGTCGGCCGTTATTCTATTGGTCAATAAGTATATGCTTGAAGCGGCTGGAATTGCTGATTCAGAAAAGTAGGAATCGATACGGGGTCAAGTTGAAGCGAGCCAGTCGCTTACTCACGCCCGCCTCGTCACCTTGTATATTGTAAATTAAACTTGTAATATTATAATAAATGATAATTTAATAATTATTGTGCGTAATTGAAGAGGCCTGATCCCAGGACAAAAGTACACCTAGAAGAATACCAATATGCTAAGATTGAATCTCATATAGATTTTAGAATGCAATGATTGTTATAACTGAAGAACATTGTTATACTACGGTTTTCGGAGAAGATCGAGTATGTTCTCCCGCGTGATGTCCATTCTGATGGAACTTTCTGTGTTATACTTTTGACATGTAAAAAGCGGGCCAATCGAACAGTATGTACAAGGGGGTTTCTTCTGCTCTGGGTTCACACGGGCACGAAGGGACCTACTTCAACTTCAAATGGATACAAGTATTCGGAGAACCCTTCGTGCTCGGTGAAAATTTGAATAACTATAATGGATACTTCCAACTTCCTTATCCGATAAGCGCACGCCGGATCCGAGAAGAAAAATTTAGTGACGGACGCATTTGGCTCGTCCCTAAAGCACCGGTTCCACTTGTCAAGGGTCTCCATTCGGATCTTCTGCTTGACAAACGAGACCGGACACCAGTCAGCCTTATTGCCTTTACCTTTAGGGTACAAACAGCGGCTTTCGCCAGAACGTCAACTCACTTGGATATATTAGATCTAACTAATTGTTTATTACCTATGTATATCTATATGATATTAATTTACATAGGCAATAAATAAAAAGGATAGGCAGAAAATATTGGAAATCTTATTCAATTTCTGCAAACAAACTTAAGTAAATACTCCCACTAAGCAAATTATATTAATATCGACCAAGAATGCTGTTAGCTTAAACTCATTTTGGTACATATCGGTGTCATTTACATGTAAACTACCTCCGATTTGATTATGCAAAACTAATGACATTTCACATGACTGCTCCCAATTTGCAGTTTGTTTAGCATCTTAACCGCGTTATTGCGGATGAGTTCAGATAAAAATATGAAAATTTAGAAGGTTATTAAGCAAAAAGCCACAACCAACATAAATTAATGTAGAATTTATGCTAATACAATTTTCTAAGCTGGAGGTAGGTAGATATCTCATGACCAATTTTTTCCCGAAAAATAATGTCATAGCATATTTTATTGGTAAACTAAGTAAAACTTATTTTGGTCAGCAATGTTACCGATAGTGACTGAGGCATTCGAGTCTCATTCTGATGATCTGGCTTTCATCCGTACGTACATGCACTACTCAGTCAGTTTTTATGACCTTATGTGCCTAGACTTATAGCTATTAAGTAATAAATATGAAGGAACATATCTCGATAAAAGCACACCAATATTAACAATGTTTGAAACACTTCAATATGGTATTAAAATAGGTACCTATATTGAAATTGAGCAACTTCACCAGTCAATATTACAATAGAACATAATAACTATTATAATGTTGCCTTTGATTGGATACAACTAACGATGATATCATAGCCCAAAATTTTTATTGGTTCATTCAAAAGATATTTTTACATTGTATCTATACCTACAACATATCAGGCATACTAATGCTAAGTAAATGTTTATGATGTCATACTACATATAAACAAAGAAGTTGTTATTTACTGTTGGCCAAGAGCCTATTTGTTGTATAATGATTTTAGTGTTCATTCATTAAGTCAAGTTTTAGTAAAATCCGTAAATAAGGTAGTGTGTAGGTACTTAAACCCTGCATAGATTGACAGATAAAAACAACAGTGATAGTTTATGTTCAAACAATTTAGATTTGCGAATGCAGTAAAAACAGGTAGGTAATTTCTGATAAAAATACATATAGTCAAGTGTTTTAAATAATTGTATGTAAAAATTTAACAATTCAATGTTAAAGTTAACTGTATTAACACTTTTTAATTTTGTAAAAGCATACTTGTACAGTAACCTGAACTTATTTTTTTGTAATATCTTAAACGTTTTGTATGCTAATGTATTTTAAATTATTTAAGAAGAAGCTCAAAAACAGGATTAGTTAAAGATACAACTTACAATCCGCTCATGAAATATACATAATAATTATGTATGCAAACAATATATAAATTTCGGTTATAATAAACATGTGAATTTTTAAAGTAATATTTGCTAGATTTTCCTCGTCACTTTTGAGTTATATTTACATTTACTATGGATGAAAAGTACTGACTGTTTTTTGTTAAATAGGAACTGCAGAATTATTCAAATGCTACATGACGGTACGTCACTAATCCGGATTTAGTGGAATGAGATTAACGTTTCGGTACATTGACGTTTTTCCGATCCCTAGCAGTTCCTTTTTATAGAGTTCTTTACTTACCTACCGCTTACTAATTAGAATTAATTATATGAACTTTGTCTACCCGCATTTCTGTAACGTTTCTTTAAGTAGGTACTGACCTAAATAGATAATCTTTGACTAAGATTTCATAAATTGTTTTAAAGAATTAGATGTTAATGGATTCAGACTTTTTAAATATAGAATTTGAATTGTGTTATTCATACTAACATCTACTATTCATATTTAAGTAAATATATATAGAAGTAACGTAAACTAGTGTGTGAATATGAATGTGAATTTAGGATGATTTTTATTAGGAAAACTGGAAAGTATGTGAATTTAGCTTTGTAGAATTCTGTAATTTAATATAAAAAAATATATCCACTTAATAGATAATATTCATGAATATTTTGTTCAATAGGCAGGTAGGCCTATACACAATATCACTTCATAAAAAAATAAAGATTTGTCTAACTAAATTTGTCTAAATTAGCAATTAGTATTAAATTATAATAAAATTAAATTCAAACTAAAGTAAATTAATGTTATCTTATACTTAATGGAAGATTTTTAATATAATAATTATGTGGCAATAGCATAGGTATAATCTCGGCATAATCATGTAATATTATTGGAAGCATCGAATACATTACAAACGCGAATTATTGAGCTGTGAAATAAAAGTCGTGGCGATTTAGATGTTTGTTTTATTTGTATTTTATAAATACATGAGAGACGACGCCGCGTTTCAAATATTTTAAATTGAGTGTATCGCCTGAAGCCGCGATGTTAGCCAGTGTTTATTTCGAGTGTTGTTTCAGGAACCAGTGTCTTTACGAGACTTTTATCCTGGCCTTACGAATATCTGCTCGACCGACCTGCACAGTAGCAGTAAAACCTCCCAAGTGCAGTGTAATTTTAAAAGGGAACGCCCCAGGAGTTCTGTTCAGGCTTTTCATTATTTTAAATATTCAGTGGTGTGCAGTGTGTCCGAGTTTCTAGTCCCATGTGTCGCCGGGGATCGTACAAGATCGGTGAGTATGCTTTTATCTTACATTTATATCTTTTGCCCCCACCACGCTTTTAACATAACCAGCGCTCGCACGTCGTCTACTACTCAACGGCCCATTCTCTTGCGTTTACCTAGAACGTTAAAATTACCGTTAAAATTAATCGTTCCCTCTCAAAATTAAAGTTATACCCTATAAAAATATTCACACAACAAGTCGGGGAGACCCAATAGCCTCATTAGTTCCCATCGCCGCTTTTACGAAACTCGTTACCGAGATAATTTTCGTCCTTGGTCCAGCATTAAGCATAACGCGCCGAGCCAGTAAAACGCCGCTCTGACGTGGCCTCACATTAAACACTCCCAGAGGCTCCGCTATATTCGCACAATTATTCCCTAAAGCGAACCCTTCGTTGCGCAGCCTGCAATTACCTTCCATTCAGCTAGAGGCGTTTCGCTCGGTGAAAATAAAATAACATTGAAGCGGTAAATGAGATAAAATATCGAGAGATACGTTCCAATTACTCTCTCCATATATGCATGAAGGCCGTAACTTGCACAAGTATAAATGTAGTTGTATAATTTTTGAGCTGCCGTAAATTCGCGCAGAAATTTAATTGTCGGCGTGCGCATTCGACGCATAAAATAAATCCCGGGCCAAAAGGCTCAACGTATTGTGCACATTGCAGAGGCTTAAACTGACATAAATACTGACTGGTCAATCCGAATATATTTCGGTGAATCTTTGTTTTCAATCTGTGACTAACTACAATGTAGCAAATAACACGCGTTGTACGTGAAATGTTTACTTTAGTTTTTTGGAATATTTTGTTTTACGCTCTTCAAAGAACGGTCGGTGTCTTAAATTTCGAGAGCTTACCCGTCCGTACATCTCAAGTTTTTCTTCATAAGCTTCTCAAAACGTTAAATTTATTTCGGCCGGAGAACGTTAAATTAAGAGCCGCCTTAATCCTTTCGTAGCGAACTTAACCTAATAACATAAAGATGGAACAAGCCGACTTGTATAGAGTAAAGTCAAATATTATCCTTGGAGAAGATTAAAGAGTTATTAAACGCCTTTAGGTAGGTGCGGGCCTATCTAATAGAACGTCTGAACAGCTGCCTCGTGTTTTCTACATCTAGACAAATTATGAGCTTTAAATTTTAATTGGGATTTTATTAATCTTATTATAAGAAAGTGTACCTACGAATTAAGACTTTACTACCATTTCTATAATTATATCTAAAATAGTTATATGTTATTAAATACGAAGTGGAGAAAAGATACTAGGAAAGCGGGCTTCTGGTTCTAAATCGAATACTAAACCCTATAATAGACCCTAATATTAAACTACTAATTAAATTATTTATTGAAGTGAAACTTCTTTATCGGCGTTGGAAAAAAAAAATACCGTCACTTTTTTCGGTCACGCGCCATCTTGATTGCTTGCTGCTTGCCCCTACCATGGTCGATTCGACCGTGGTACACGATCGACGGTCGATTCGACCGTGGTAGGGGCTTTATTTATTTAACCAATTTCTGTAAAGTTGCATATAATAGATCATTTTTCGAATAATAAGGTCTTAAAGAAGTATCACTTCTTACGTGTGTACACCTACACGCACACATTTTTATTTTTGTTAATTAGTACTCAAATAATAACATAATTATCATATAACCATGATATAATAAATAGGTATCTAAAAGTACCTAAAATATAAATAAATTTCCCGTCTTCTATTATTTTATGTAAGGACTATGAATAACAAGATAATGAACATAACAAATAACATTCGTACACCTATAAGGTATGTAAGTTACAAGCTACAACTTTGTAAAGGCGATTTGGAATTTGTCCAAAAACACTCCAGACCTGTACCTACCTACACTTGAAAACATGGAAGTTTTTGATGTCACATAAACGTCTCTTATTATTATACAAGGCAAAGGGATGACTAGCGAGTGACGTAAAGAATTCACACAAAAAAGAATGGGTGTGACAAAATGGTTGGAATGCAAAAAAAATGTTGGGAACAGCTGAACAGGCGGCCATTTTTAGATTTAGCGGGAAGGGGCGGTGCGTTCGTCGCGCAGTTGATTTATTCAGTGAACTTGACTCACTAGGATGGACCCCTATTCTATTTTGTAAATGATAGGATAGGTTATGGAATAATAATTCTGTTCTTAATATTTCTAATATTAGAATTTTACTTATTGATTATCTCTTTTTTGTCATTAATAGTCCTCATCGATTTTCACTTGTATTCATGATAGAGATAATAGGTGTGACTGTAAATTATAGATTGCTATGAACAGTGCAAATATTTTTTGTTGCTGGAGTATAGCAGCCAGGCTGACGGCCCAACTGTGACGGAAAGTGGATACTCTCGCCAATAAACATTTGCAACACTAGGTAATACCAATGTCCTGTCGTACTCGTAAATGAGACTGGAACCTGGCCACTAATGCCGCAACACAACTGAAGGTTGTTGTGGCGGCGTACTCTAGACCAGGGGCGGTAGACATCAAGACGGACAAATACCCTACCACCGGGCTGTGGGTTTTTTGTCGCCTTAAATAATAAATTACCCCTCATAAAATATAATTATAGTATCCAATTTCTAAAAAAATAATGTATTTTTCTTAATAAAAAAAATATTGTTCCAAAAAATAAATGGTATTTAAGTCAGTATAGCAACAAGATTTTATGAAACTTAGTTTTGCGTCGCTGCGGTAGGTAGTCCAGAGGGTCCATTAGTAGGCACTAAATTAAACTTGTTATCAAAATATTAAATTAGCTGCATAATTACACTTAAGGTTAAGAATGTTCGCAAATGGTATTCCGGCGGTATTTTACCCAGAGTTGAGTGCTGTCGCTTACATTGTAAGGAGAAGCTTACACGGAATGAGATATTTATCCACCTTGATTAAACGACTTATGTACTAGATTAGACTCATCCAAAATCAAACTTTAACACTAGCCAGTAAAGTCTTTATTAGCATGAATGTTGTAGGAGTTACAATCGTTTCTTTTTGAATTGTTTTGGATTGAGACGCAACATTGTTCCATCGAGATTAGTCGTCTATGAGTGCACCGTCCTTTTCCAACACAAAATAGAGATATTGAATTTTGATAAGGCCGTCTCTGTCTAGAGAAATGTCTTTGATATGCTCCGGTATAAAATAAGCCACGTAAATGTGATGATGATGCTAAATTAAGAGATCTTCGAATATTTAATGAGATTTTTTCTTTTTTATGCCTACGCCTTTATTTAAATAGGTCACAAAAGAGCAAGGTCTGTTTATCATACAAGATTATTAAGTATACATGATACGTAGGTTACTATAGCTATATAATATGTTTATGACTTGTTGGAAAGGTTAGGTTTATTAACGCCTATTTTGGGCGTTCTGTATTAATAAAATTAGTGCTTTTCTTTACAAGGACATACAATGAATTTACATTTAGAACACCTTTTTCCCGCATAGGTTAATAAAAAAAAAATCGTTTTATGATTTTTAATTTCGTAGTAGTAACACTCTAGGATGGCACGCGTCTTTGCTTCGTATCTTTATATGTTGTCACTAGCTTCTGCCCGCGACTTCGTCCGCGTGGAATAGTAAGAAAAAGAAAGTTAAAAAAACCCCCCGAAATTCTTCACTAGTGCTCCGCTTCTCTTGGTCTTAGCGTGATGATATATATACATATAGCCTATAGCCTTCCTCAATAAATGGACTATCTAATGCGGAAAGAATTTTTCAAATCACACCATTAGTTCCTGAGATAAGCGCGTTCAAGCAAACAAACAAACTCTTCAGCTTTATATTGACGCATACGCATTAAGAATTGACGCATACAACATAAAACATAATATTATTCATTTGAATTATTAATTAATGAAATCCCCACAAATACTTTAATTAATTTACCACCCATGTTTCGCATATTAGCATGTCACCTTCGATGTGTTATACGGGGACAATGTGGTTTAAGCAACGAAGATTTGCAGATAGGCTTATTTTATATCTTATTTAAGCGTAAGACTGACAAAGAGCTCGGCTGGTGTTAATTTTGTAAGCTCAGTTAATTTGGTTGGTTCGTTAATTAATTGAACATACTTAATGCAATATAATTTTGTTTTATTAACCACTATATTATTCGTGTAGGCTAGGTTCGTGTAGGTAATCTAATTCTATTTTATTCCAGTATCTGTATTGTTATTTGAAGGTCTGAATTCTATATATTCTCTAATATGTAATTGAGTATGTGTGAATAATGTAATTATCAGATTAACATACGTATTGCACCTATATCTATTTCAAAAGAGGAAACAACGGAAAGCTTAACAAAATTTATACTGTCGGGAATCGAACCAGAATCTTTGCGTTCCAGGTTAGTACTAGGTGGGCAAACGTTTAGACTACTACACCACAGAAGCCGTCAACAATTTCCACGAAGTATACTTATAATTTCATATATAGGCATAAATATAAATGAAGTGAAATTTATTTACATAATGAGTACAGGTAACATAAAATAATTAAACAATACGATGACAATTCTGTAAGAGCGTCCAAAGTTAGCACTAGGTCTCTACAGAACCTGAGTGGCGGGCCTCAGTGGAGTTCGCTTTGGTTTCGAAACTCTTTTTCTTTTATTGCCTGGTATTATTAGAACTAAAGAACAATTAAAAAGGAAAAAATATATATAATAATAAAATCTACATACTACATAACTACGTGCCTAGATGCGTTGTGTGTGTGTACTAAATGAGATAGATATGTATATAAGTACCTACCTATCTAAAATTGTTGATTTTAATTCAAAAGCCAAGTAAGTGGCTTAGTAAGTGACGTATACGCGTTTCCTGATAATAATGGATAGGGGTCCATATACCGTTTGGACAATTTTTTGACCTAATTTGAATATTGTAGGTAACAATTACTACGCGCTGATAGTGAAGAAATTAAATTATTCTAAGGAAAATTCAGATCCAAATTACTGAGGTGTTTTTTTTATTTTTATTTATTAACAAATCTACGGACTCGAGTTCCGTACCCTTTTTACAACTTAATTACTATAAAAAAAATTGAGTTCATACACGCTTATTGTTTACTTTTGTTACTGTGTGTGACATTAATTTTGTGATTTTTATGTTGTGTTGTGTGTACCTTAAGAATAACTTATAGTAATATAATCTTTTTCTAACTTTAATACTAAACTTACACTAATGTAGAGTGTATCTGTTACATGCTGGTGTTGTGAGAAAGTGCCTGTGCAGTGTGTGCCTTATGTCTATACCTATATATATTATCTTAACTAGTGCCATGTGTGTTGTTTTTCCTTTTTGTGCCTAGGTTATTAATTTTTGGGCTCTTTGTGTGTCTTGGTTTGCTTGTGAAGTGTGCGTGTAAAGCAATGCGGTGGTAGTGCGCGTTGGTTTGAGTATAAGTTTGTTGTTTGTTAAAAAAAGTTACTGATGTGTGAAACCCATCAATCCATTTATATAAACTTAATGCATATATTGCTCGTTTCTCTAAAATGTGCTGGGCCGAGTCCAACAGTTGGACATATATACTCCTACTTAAGCTGATATTTGAATGTATGTCGAAAAATCTTTTTTGTTCTTATCTGCTTTCATTAAAAAAGATAGCCTTACATTGTGCGTAGCATTTCCGCTTTTAAGACATTTTCTTTTATCTATAAGGAAAAATTCTCAGGACATTGACGAGGTCCCGGCGTACGGAGCGGAGGGCATTATCTTGAAATTTCAGGGAACAACGTTACGCGGGAGTAATCATGAAACCAGCTTACAGGCGCGCTGGAGAAATGTACTGAAAAATAGCAAGATTTGTATCTGAGATAGGTATAGGAATATTTTTATTCATGTTACTATTATGTAATAGTAACCTATTTTATTATTATTTCTAGGGTTCGCCCGGGACTTCGTCCACATTAGACTGGTAGCAAATCGTATTTGAATAGGTAAGGCAAATATTATGCACTGTGACTACTTCAAACCACTATATGAGAAACGGCATTATTTAAAAATTAGTATAAGCATGTTCGTTTTACTTTAAACTGTGTCGGAATAAGCTAATCTTTATATGCCCTAACAACTTGAAACCGTTCCTGGAAATCCCGCGGGGTTCCCGGGATGAAAAGTATTTTAATTCAGGAAATTTGCTATCGCTTATTGAAAACTTCATCAAAATCGGCCCAGTAGTTTTAAAGTGAATCCCGGACAAAGAGACAAACAATAAATCTAAAAAAATATGATACTGTTACAATTTTATAATATTATTATAGATTTCATTTGTCGAGCTATGTGTTGTTTTTAACCAAATAAATGTTGTTTCTCTGTTACTATGTAGTAGATTTATTACTATGTAGTATTTTTAATCTTTAAAGAGAAATTGTAATATTATGGAACATATTGTAGGTACTACTTATTTAATATGTAAGAATGTATGTATATATAAAATGTGAATATATTTGTTTATCTATTTAATTTGTTTGGAAAACATACAATAATTAATATTCTTAAATATAAAACACAAAATTAATACACATATCAATCAAGTTTCCACTATAAAATCATTTATATAATAAAAATTGGCCAAACAGTTAATTACAAAAAAAAAGAAATACAATTATACGAAAATTAGATAAAATGTCTATTTAATTTACATTAGATCAATATTGGACAAAATAAAAAGAAACAAAAAAAAAAGAAAGAAAAGAAATGAAATAGGTATGTTCATTCTTCTTTCATGGGTTTGAGAATCTATCATCATATTTGGTATATACCTACGCGTGGTGACCGTGACGAAAGTAGAATACCTACCAATCTACTATAACCCTGAAAATAGTAGAGACAATTTACTCGATCGAAGCCATGTAGAAATCTCTAATTGGCAAATTCTTGGAATAAAACAACAACTTTAAAAATAAAGACTAAGCTTAGGGTAGGAATAAAAACTTTTTCAATTTTACACGTTTAGTATTATAATATATAATCCTCAGAGATGATGACATTATTTAAATAAATTACTTTAATGTAGACGCTGATTGCGGTATTTCGTAGGTATCATAGTTTGGATTTAGGCGGCCCGGTGATTTAACAATTTCACGCTGTGACGGAGATCTCGTTACTTCCTTGGGTTCGGGTACGGTTCTCCGGGTATCGCTAATGTCCTGGAACGAATCGCTCGGCCACATGTAGAAAATAATTATAAAGTCATCCGCTCCCACCAAGTTCCTTTTCGTGAGAACTGAAAAAGTAGGTACCTACGCTTGGCGCGGAAATCGTTTATTTATAGGTGAGGTATTTTACAGTATCAATTAACTGGATTTTTAATAACTGTTCCGTATGAGTGGGTAAAATGCGTACCTATGTATCTATATACTTTTAGATAATTGTAAAAGTGTTTTCTCTTGACCGTGTTGCATGTGAACCGTTTTTCATGAACAGTATTTTTTCCAGAATTTTTATTTATATTTTATTTGTGTTGGACAGTGCGAAGCAAAATACGCAACTGAAGCCAAATGTTTTTTTATTTATATTATAAAATAGTAATATTTTTATTTATTTGAGGGGCAATTTTTTTATAATTAAATTAATCTAAAAATGTAGGTACACCGAAGGGCTCACAAGTGGCTATCAAAATAAAAAAAACATCAAAGTATAAGTGCTTTAAAATAAATAAATGCACATTTTTATCATTAAACAATATCTACAACAGTAGCAATAGTTACTAATAGTGTTTTTTAAGAAAATTATATCAATAATAATAAGGGTATATCATAATTTAATATATCATTTTGGGAGTAATGACCTGTTGAGTTAGGAAGTCTCTGCCCAAAATGTTAAGGCGCCACCAACCAACATAAATATTTAAAACAGGAGCTTTACTCAGGAAATGCCACCACACCTATCTGATTAAAATTGTCGTCATGGTCCTCACGTGTATGTAGTAGCTACTGTAGACACTAAAAAGGAGCGTGGTGTTAATTGTTTCTCTTATCCGGATTTTCCCTAACATTTCCAGTGAGCGATAATAAAAAGCTTGTTCGAATAATTCGGCCGCGAGTTCCACAAAACTCTTGTCAGCGAATGGACGATAATCCACCGCTTAGTCGTCCTTTTTACGCAAAAAAAAACTTTTTCCTTTTGAATAACCCCCTTTATTTTTCCGGCGCCGACCCCTCTTTATTCATAAGCCGCTGACGTAACTTGGAGAACCCTAAATGAATGGTTGTTCGTTGTTTTACGGGTCTATTCACAATGCTTTAGCTCGGAAACTTCAGAGATTCGCCCGCAAGAAAAAGTGGACGAGATTTTCTTGTAGAATTATATGACGCCTGCCAAATTATTATATTATCTCAGAGTATACCTACCGCAGTGGAAAGTTATTTAGTTAAACATTTACCAACTGTTTAAAAAGGAATGGGATAATTTTAGAACCGTCTACTTCTTAACGTTTTGACAAACGTACGTCGTTATATTTTTTGTTAGTTTATATAATTGGTTAGTGTAATGAGTATTTTGACAACAAACGGCTTGGCTTTGAATAATAATCTAATATTAAATACATTAAATTCGTATCTATTACATTAGTTGTTTTTGCTTACATAAAAAAGTAAGAAACCTATAACTGGTATTGGTAAAATATTAATATCATCAAATAAGTATCTTTAAGAGTTTTTATATTATTTATTCTACTGTGTAGAAGTGTACTAGATTACATTAACCTTAATGACAAAAGCTTCTCGTTTAAATTTTACTGTGCAAGTTGTGTTAAGTCTGTCTGTGTCCAGACTTAAGTACGAGTATTACCAGTATTAATTAAAACATTCGCCTTGTATATTAAAATATCCAGTCGCGTGGTTCAGTGGCTTTCATTACAATGTAACATTTTAATTAGTCGGCGAATACAAAGTGGGTCTCATTTTGTAGGCTATTCTATGGTATTGACGCCCGCCGACAATATGACCGGTCTGTTTTGACAAAGTACCTATACTAAAAACGTATGTACCTATGAAAGCTGATATGGAAATTTAAAATAAATTCGCTTAAGTACAATAAAGCGGTTGTAAAACTGTAGATGCGGTAAGCTAAGTAAATTGGATGCTTCCATGGAATTGCAATTTCGCTATTTAAACGAATTTTATTGTATAGACGACGAGCTGAATTCCAAATATGAAAATTGGCTTCAATCAGCGCACTGTGACGTTATCATCAAAACTCACAACGTTGCGCAAAATCGATGCGATTCGATAAAAGTACGCCCGGTTCGTCACCTGGAAAACTTTCAACGAAATCGATACACCGGCACTCGCATAAAAATAGTGAGAACGTAACGTTATAAAATGAAATTCATCTCGTTTTATGCAGATAGGGAGGTCGTAAGGTTTTGCTGGAGTCGAGAAGAAAAATTTGAATTTAGATGTCGCAACGAGTCGCATGGTAACGGGTTTCGAGATCCTTCGCTTTACGACGCACGGCTAAAATGCTGTTCTCCACTCTCGATGGAAAGTGTACTCGGTTTATTCGAAACGGAGGCGGAGAAGTGTCCCTGGGAACGCGGGCAAAATGGCCACCTCTCGGCCGAACGGCGAATACTACTGGCGGCCGTTTCGCCCAGAATGGTATACCCTATTCTGTACTTTCATAGCAATAAATATTGCCATACACTTTTACTATAGCGCATGAAATATGTTTCTTGTATTAAATAAATATCGAATTTGAGATAATTCGTCCGGAGTAAAATTCTAAACCCACAAAACAACAATGTTTCTATACCTATATAAAATAGATAATGGAACTTTTACATGACTTCGCACGCAACGACTTTAAATCATCTAGACATTATTCAATAATAAAAAGTGCTATATGTTCACCTCCCTTATTGAAAGCATAGGTACCATTCGTAATTATCGGTTTATACAATTTTTTCCTGAAATAAATGTTAAAATTGCGATATAATTATCGATTTAAGAATATACGGAGCACTGTATGTTCAATCCTATTAACAAAAGTAGATCTGATGATGGTATAATTATATAATTATACAATTGCAATAAAAACGGATCTACGAAAAGCTCTAATCTAAAACCCAATATGACTAGAAAGGACTAGAACTGATTCTTGTTTATTTTTGTCATAAATACACCACACCAATTTTTACCCAACATTTTGCTATTCAAAACACATAAAGAGAAAGAATACAGTTTCTAGCGCCCGTGCGGCCTGTCGTAAGAGGCAGCAAAACAATCCATAGCCATTGGTAGGGTACTGGCCTGGATGGCTATCACTTCTGGTCTAGAGTATGCATCTACAACAACCTTCAGTTGTGTTCTGGCATTAATGGCCAGGTTCCAGACACCCTGTAGAGAGCGGCAGCACATTGGTATCGCCTTTGGTGTTATAAAAGTCCATAGGCGATAATAACCGCGTTCCATCACGTGAGCAGTCTGCCTGTCAGTTGAATTCCTGCAATAAAAAAAAAACTTTAAGTCAACACATGAGAGCACTGTTATTGTTATCTCTAGTGTCCTTCCACGATAGATGTATATATATATGAAATGTAGTAGTATCACGATACAATATACTAAATTTCGTAAGAATATGAAGTGAAAGAACACAAATATCCGAATAAGGTTACATTTACATACATTTAAATATTAGTATTGGATGAACACAACACATTTGAACCTTCTTTTTATAACGTATCGATCAAAAGCACAATGGCCAGTGAACTTGCTATAAAAACATGTAATAGACACCATTATCGGACCCAGAGGAAGCTCACTCAAGTCCCTCACATACAAATGCCTTTCATTAACTTCTCGATTTTCGTCTGAAATTCTACGGAGCCTTTGTGTTTTAAAGTAAATTTCTTTTTTTATTCTGTAAATGTATCGCTCGATTAGGAATAGATATACTTTTTATCAACTTCAGTAAACTTATATTAGCGATGGCTCGTTCGAGAGAATACTTTTTAAACAATCGTTTATTATTTTGGAGGGAATATTTAATCCCATTTTATCCAAGAAAAGTCCTAACCACTTGGTTAGTACGTAGTACTGTTATTGCTGCGTATTTCACTCAGGAGAAAAATATCACGTAGTCTAAGCTTTTGTTATCATTATTGCCTTTAAGACAGTAATAATATTTTTTGTAATTGTATGTATACAGGCTAATTGAGGTTTACAATCGATACTCGATTTCGCAATTAGTATATCTACCTATCTATTGTAAATTAAAAACGTACCACGAGTGGTCATAGAAATAAATACTTCAGGAGAATAGACAAAATGTTAGCTTCTTTGAGTTATATTCGCTAGTTGCACACATAGGTAGTCTCAATAGGAAGATTACCTTTTATGATATGTCTCTGTGTTGTCAGCACAGTAATTTATAATAATTTATAGTATTTTCGTAAGTTTTTGTGATTAGTACAAAACTAGGTTAGGCTCCTATAGAGGAAATAAAAACCACAAACAAAAGTTAAATTTAAATAATTAAAATGAACAAGTCGGGGGTAGGCTTAATAATGACTTTAACATTCCTCATTGATACTTGGCTGATGTTTTTGTCTTCTGTGATCAGGGCTGCTGAAAAGTGGCCGAAATGTCGGAATAAAAAATCAAATAAAATACCGCGCTTAAATTTAAACGAAACGCACTTAATATTAGACCAAAAACTACCTAAAGAGTACCTGGTTTTTACCAGGATTATAACCCAAATAATTTAATCGAACCCCCACACTGATACATAGATAGGTACGCACCAACGTATTTACGTTATTTACCTACATTAGAAACTACTAAATAAAATTATAAATATCTAATATGTATTCACCTGAGTTTATAGTACACTGAAGCGTTTATTAGTGCCTACATAAGGAACAAGAAACTAATTTTTAATCAAACATAATGGTTACCTTCGTGTAAGTGTTGATTTGGGAAAGTCAAGTTTATCTTTTTAATAAATAGTTACGTAACCCAACCGACGGATAAGTTAGATTGTGGGATTAGTGTAGTAAAGGAAAATGAGATCTTTTGGCCGCAGATGCACGTTCCTTTCCTCGCTCGTGTCTATTCGAATTTATCCGTTTGGAAAACGTTCAGATAAGGCATGATATGAATTCGAAGTTAGACCTTGTATTTTCCTCTAAGATTGACTTTCGTTTAACCTACAACATTTTGTAGATTACGCAACATGCACGTTACATTTTTTGTGTTGTTTATTTATAAATGTCATCAGTTTTATAGTTTAGGTACTAGCTGACCTGGCAAATGTTGTTCTGCCATAAAATAAAAAAAACACAATAGGAGGTTAATAAATATTTAGACTTACCAAATACACAAAATGAAACATTATAATCGGTTAAGCTATTTCGATGGAGTGCGAACCCAACATCGTGACACGAGATTTTTATATATCAGAAGATTTAATGATGACTGAAAGATGAATGAATTAAGTGACTGTAAAAGATTTACTTTATGTGTACGTGGTGCACAATAAAGTATTTTCTATCTCCTATCTAAGTTATTATACCAGTATTCATATCTACATATATCATCTTAGCCATCAAGATAATATTAAATTTGTGCAAGGAGTCTATTATAATTCCATTCATGATTATTAGGTTATCTTAAAATCACAACTTTTATCAAATGTTTAAATATAACAGCTACAATACTCTACCCTACTCTACTCTTAATACTCTTCCTTGTACACCAACATGAAAATAGTAATACATTTTCTTTTCTCTTAAGATTATAAGAGAGTCCCTACAATGAGCGGCCTTATTGCTTAAAGCAATCTTACCAGGCAACCTTTAGATGGACAAAGATCTTATTAAAAATAATTTGTTTGTTGACGTGCAGCTTAATAATATGCTACTGATAATATACAATAATATACTATTAAGATATATGTATTTCGATATATGATCAGCGTAGTAGTAGTAGTAGATATATGTATCAAACTATAAAATACTTTAAGACATGTTAGCTGCTTAAGAGTCGAACCATTATAAATGTATTGTTTAAATTTCATAACAATTACTTCCATTGTACATTTTGAAAGCTGTTCAAAGAATTAAAAAATAATGGAATTATTTTACTTATAGTGATAAAAATTATTCTTAATAAATAATAGGTAGGTACTCACCGCACAAAATAAACGAGAAATATTTATGTACCATATCATGTATTCACATTTTTATTCAAATACCTACTGTTCCAAATCAGATATGACTACGAATCTCATCAATATTCCGCTGTGTTGTTTTCCTGGAGGCTTTAAAACAAAACAAAAGAGGTATGTCATTTAACTCGTTTCCGATACAGCCTACTCTGTTGGGTCGTAGAAACAAATTTCACCATCTAAGGGCTTCTACCTACTTGCTACTTTCAGCATTTGCTAAAACAAACAGGATTTAATCAACTTTTGTTTAGGAATTAAAACCCTTACAACTGTGCACTAATTTGGATTATCTTTCTATAAATCAGAATAGAAAAATAAAAATAGTGTAGTGTACTCATTTTTGATGTGACATTGCACATCTTGTTATCTAAGAATAGCCATAAAATCTAACATAGACAACAATAGTAACAATTTACATATCTTTTCTGATCAAATGAAAAAGGGAAACTGCTTCAATTTCATTATCAATTGTCCCCCACGGGTTCATTGCTGGTATTTTTTAATTCCAAATACCATGACCTTCACTTCCACTTACCGCACCACTGATGCTGAATGCACCAGTGTAGTGTAGGTACTTTACATATCTGTCCACAGTGTATTATTTTTAATTTTTATTAAGTTGTTATCTAAAACCAATAAATTTTTTAAATGGAAAAGTGTTTCTCCTGAGATAAGCACTTTCAAATATACACTCTAATACATCTAAACCTTCTGCTTTGGGTTTTTATAGAGGTACTATTAGAAAGCCTCATAACTTGGGACCCAATTCAACTCGCGGATAGAGTTACTATCTGTGGTTTATGCTGGATTGAACTATTAATCATAGACTAAAATTAGTGTTTTTAATTAGAAAACTGACAAAGGAGATGGATACGCTTTCGTACATTCTTGGCTTCAGATTATAAAAGATGAGAGTTATTTAAAGATTTATTTTTACTATGTTGATGTTTTTTTACAATTGGAGTATTTTGAATGAATTAATAGTGTGGTGTAAGACTTTTTCTATCATTAATTGTTGAAATCTATTTACATAAATCTATTATTACAATCGATAAATTACTTTATTTGCAGCCTTATTTTTAAGATTCCTCGTCTTCCAGATATAATTAACCGTAGATGTTATTCCATTTTGTAATAAATTCAAATTCAGAAGTTTTTATTCAAAATAAGTTCCACTGGAGAACACATTTTGAAGGTCATACATATAGATTAAAATTTAATTACCTTTCTAGTCTATGTCCACCACTTCGCTACGTGTTATTTCTGTTAAGGAGAAGAAGCGGCAATAAAACTCCCCAGCAACACGTCTAGCTAAAATATGTTTTTCTGTATATTTCTTGTTCTATTTATATTTCAAGTTTTTTTAACAGTGCATATTCAATAATAATAGAAAAATATAACGCTTTTTAAGCCATATCCAAAAGTCCCCGTCTCCTTTGTCTACTAATGGGAAATCTTTTACTTACTATCTCCAAGACTATAGAAAAGATTTGCAGGTAAATATCATAAAAAGTACACATGTGTTGCTAGAGAGCTAATCGCCGATGGTAAAGTTATGAAAAACTATGTGCACCTACCCTAAGAATAGTATCATCTCGTTTGTCTCTGAGAAGATGGAACCCGTACTGGGAATAACAATAGGTAAATTTATGTAAATGAACACCGTTGTTCGTAACAAAAAGGAAATGAGCTCAATGTACAGCATTCAATTTGATCGAGCTATTGTGATTTTGAGCGTGTTTTGAAATAAGCCTCTGGTATTATAGACACGAACCTATCTCTAAATATGTTTTAGGGTTATTGCTACATTGTTCTCTTTACTGCTATGTTCTTTTAATACCTACGCTCGATGTCTTCGGGATGTTTTCTACGTCTTTTAAGAAGCTATATCAGGGGTTTAGTATTCCTAAATAAGCTTACGGTGAAACGACAGATCTCATATCTTTTGTAATAAATTTCCCGCAAGACTTAGTGCCGTAATTTGAATGCAAATATGGTCTAACAAGCTTTTTTAAGAGTAAAATATATGTTAAGATTTTGTATATAGTAGTGTATGTCTTTAAGTGAGCACGGTATGAGTACCTAGCCGTGTGTGAGTCGGACCCGTGAATGAAGAAATAAATATAAATTAAAAACATTTGAAACATTCAGAACCAATCTTTTAGTTGATCTTATAGTTTCCAGATAACAAGGGTCAATAGCTAATGAACTAGTCAAGAATATTTTTTTTCGATTCTAGGTATTGATCCAATACCTATCTACCACTCTGGCAATTCATAACAATTTGTGTTTTCTCAACTAGGTAGTTATCTTCAGGTCACAAACCAATCATAAAAAGTCAGTTAAAATAAGCAATCGTGCTCTATGCTCGACTGTTTGGGTACCTATATCGAATAGAGATAACATATCGACAAAATACAAAAAAACATATACTTCATTTAGCATGACAAAATTTTTCCTAATAAATATACGGAACAAATATAAAGCCTTTTAAAATAACATAAAATCCATGAGGATAATTTTATATTTTTTGATACATTATTACACTCGGTTCATTTCACTAATACGTACTTATTTTACGGTAGTTGCTTCGTACAGGAAAAATGTATTACGGAACATTTTCTACACAAAATGTTGCGTGTCAATGTTCTAACATAGTCAGAATTACTAATCAGGTAGTTCCTGTAGGCCTCAATACCGGGCCCACGTTAAAAAGCCCTTTCAGCCCCTTCCCGAAATTAGGGCAGATCCGGCCGAAACGGGATGAATGGCGGCCCTAAACTACAGTAACATACGAACCCACATTTCGCCTATATTTGCCTTAATTAAAAATTCATCCTTTGTCAGCGTTACCAAGCTATTGATATTTTTTGCTTAATTAAACTTATCTGACTCGAGTATTAACTCTCTCACTCTTCATATCTTCTTATCTTTTATATCTTATCTTTGGTATTATGATTTGATTGCAATATGTCTAAGGCTGATATTAGACTGATCAATGATATTGAAGCAATTTGGTTGAAAGGCAAAAAACTGAAAGGAAACGACAGTATTCGATGACATTGATTGTTTCAAGGGTGCTACAAACACAGCATTTGTAGCACCTTTGGTGTTAAAAAAATAAAGCAAGGTAACCGCTTTCTATCAGGTGGGCCATCGGCCTATCTGCTGTATTTGTCCAATAAATAAAAGAGAGAAATCAACCGTCTTTGAAAATTTTCCCGACTTTAAAATTCTCTAAGTGTAGGGACACCTAGAGAATTTCAAAGTCGGGAAAATTTAAAGGTACATTTATGATTTAGTAAATAATTGTAATTTAGATTAATTTTAGCCATTAAATTATATTATAACTGAAATTGAATAAGATGGACCCAGTAATCATGTAACATTAGAAATTCAAATGCCACTAGTTAAGTTTCCCGGACTGTGAGGGTAAAGGTTAATTAGATATTACTGATATTAGGTAATTATATACATAATACATATAATCTACTCATATTACGATAATTGTAATGATTTAAGTAAAATACTTTGGTTATTTTAATAGGTCTGATAGTTTACAGATCTAAATTTGTTTAAATTTCAGTTGAAAACAAAACAAGTATTAAAATTTATTAATTTTTTTTAAATAAATTACTGATCAACAAATACCTAAAGTAAAAGATTCATTCAAAGTCCGTATACTTCGGAACGGCGATGTAAAAAGTTTCTATATTCAATAGATAGATAGAAGTATTGTACAGTTTTATCGACATTTTATCGAAGATATTCGTCAAAGTTTGAGAACAATCGCTCTCGGCTGTGACAAACACGTCCATTATGTTTGTCTAACATTGCCATTCGCTGTTCGACAAAAATACACAACTTTGTTGTTTTGAACAAGAAAAATATAATATTACAAGAGTTTTCCTCGCATAAATAGGTATTATGTGTCCGTATTACGAAGAAAATATGGTTAAGTAGCCCAAATATTTACCACATCTAGGCACAGTTCAGGATCTGGCGGCATCTCATCTTCTAGCAGCTGGACACTCTAAAGCATCGTATATATACAACTAAAGGAAATAGCTACAATACGTAATACATGTATTTGACGTTTTGGTGACTGGAAACACGGATCATGGGCGCTTGAAACTCATTACGAAGTTTATCGAAACACAGCCAAATGTCTAACAAATATATCATGTAACTAAGGCTGGTTTATACTTCGGGTAACATATTATTGATATGTTCCCTTGTGACAATAATTTGGAGCTGGCTACTCCTTTGGAAAAAAGTTCCTTATGGCACATTGTTCAGCGGATAGAAGTTAGAAGAAGACAAAAAAAAGTGTACCGCAATGAAAAATGCTGACCGCTATATATTGTATGCCTCTTTACGCCATCTCTGGATTCTGCGCGATACTACTGTACTTTTGTGTTGGTTTTAATCCCTATAAATACGGAAGAAAATCTGTCTGTCTGCCTTTTACGCTTTCACGAAAAAACTACTGGACTGATTTGAATGAAACTTGGTAATATATGAATTTTCGAAAGCGAGGATGACTTTTTGAACTTTTGGGTCTTTTTGATACTTTTCGATGTTCTTCGGCCCAACCGGGTGTCTGAAGTGTTCCAAAGACTCATTCGTTTTTAAATGTTAATTTTATATTATTACGTACATCAATATAGTTTATTTCTAGAAACAAATAAAATCGTTAGATATGTTATTTAAATTGTATTCTAGAGAAGTTTATTTTAAATGTCTTAATTCACTATTAATTTAAGTTTTCTAAACTCGTTAATAATTCCTGTCACTTCATAACGTGTTTAGGAATTTACTCTAATATATTTATAATCTCTTTCTTTATTCTTAAGATTTCGTGTTAGATAACCATTTATCTGTTTTACATATAAAAGTACCTTATAGGCTTATACGTATGTTATTGGTAGGTCCACATAAGAACCTCATACCTATGTCAACAAATCATAAAACAAGTACTTATTCATAAGAAAACGTTCCAGATTTAAATTCAATTGTAGGGAATAATTAATTAAGCATGAAGTAATTTACATTTATTCAATTTCGAAAAAGGTTCTGACATCAAAAGAATAGAACGAATTGGCCATCATGTTTGTTATTAACTTGCTGGACGTTATATGATGAACTTTCTGTTTGTTATATAACCCTCTTCAGCACAGAATTTCGAAGTAAAAGCCTTTCCTGTTATTATTTTGGGTTCGCAATTCCACGAATCGAGCGAGCTTCAACTACCGCCCTACTTTCTCGAGATTAAAAGCAATCTGACGGAAGGATTCTTCTGCGCAAACATAAATGAAACGTACCTACGTAGGTATAACATGAATGTTTGTATGTATATATCCTTCTTTTACTTTATTCCGTGCGGGTGTGCCGAAAGTAGAAAAATCTCGCAAAAGTTTCATTGCAAGCGAAGCTTTACGTACACGTGTGTGACACATCGCCGAAATATCTGCCAATTTCATTTCTCCGCTCACCTCCCTGGAGCGCAGTAAACACCACCTTTCTCCTTCCCCGCGACCGCACCTGCCGCCCGACACCCTGCTCCGTTTGTCCAACAGATATTCTTCAAGTTAGACAACCAGTACTACATGACCTGCCTTCTTTCTTTCACTTTCTTTCAAGGTATTCCAGTTAAAGATAATCAAAATTGTATTAACTTTTAATCATTCATAATTATAATCAAATAATGTTAGATATATTATGCCGTAAGCGTCAACGAAACTTCGCGTACCTACCTAATAAATCAATAAACACATATATCGGAACTCCAGAAAAAAAGGAAAGAAAGTATCTATTCAATCATTCGGCAATCACACATTTAAATTACACTATTACAAAGATGACATCAAGAATGGGCCCAACCTCGCCCTGTGACATCCAATCTCCCCTTACAGTCACCCTGTTCCTCGCAGTTATGCACTTCAAAGTCTTTATATCATCTAAACATTCTATACATTTAAATACACATTTTAAATAATACACAATGTAGGACTTATTCAGTTTACTGAAGATCACAGCGTTTGGCGAATGGTAGAACAACTGTGTCCGCCTCGCCTCACGCACCACTTAAATACTATAAAGTACTTGAAAATACCGTACATTAAATGTTCGCAATCTAAAATATCCAGCAACTTGGTAATACATGTTACAAATGCCACCAAAACGTTTAATAAGTATAACAGTATCGTATTTACTAACTAATCTTTTTTATTCTTGGAACAAATCAATAACATCCGCCTTAAGTAGCTATTGTTTCGGGATACCTAACATAATCTATTAAATTATGACATTATTATACGAGTAATTACAACAACTGTAGCTTCTTAACATCTCCTATGAATATATATTAGCTGCCATAAATTTAGGTTGCCAACACTACCTAATCAGCAAACACCTAAATATATTGTATAAAATAATATAAGAAGGTTCGCTGTATATAGTAGGCACCTGTTCCTGATCAGATGGAAATCCATCAAACTTTTAGAGAGCAATTTATAGAGCCCACAGATTTCACAGCAATAGGCCAACTAGGGAGCAGAAAATGATCTAGGTCGGTTCTTAATTTTGAAAAAACAATTAGGAAGCATAACTGACATCTTAATGTCACGCCAAATAATTTTGACAATATTTATTTATCCAACCATCTTAATATACATAACTAATTTTACAACATAATAATTATGTTCAAAAAAGTGTCGGCTATTAGGTCGTCTTATACCTCGGAAAATATGTCGTGTAACAGACTTAAAACCTTTTTTGTTCTCCATACTTAGAAACTTCATGTATTTTTAGAGGTCTTCTTACAATGGTCAAGAATCTCAACTCTGAGCATTCTCTGCACTTACTATTGTACGAATTACAAACATCGCAACGCGTCTAGAAAGTTTTAAAGAAAACATGAATTTGTATTGCTTATTTAGTTGTGTTTATTACTAGTTTTATTTTTATGGTTTAAAAGAGTAGGTATCTACACAAAAAACTCACACTTTAAAATGTTTTACTTAAAACTAAACCTAATTACCAAATCATGTATTTTTGGAACTAGTGGTGGTCCTATAATCGATTTAATGCAAATTTACTTACTTAAGATTCTTCTAATTCTTTTGCTAATTTTCGATTTATCTCATTTATCTTTCATCTGAACTAAATTATTTTAAGTATTTAATAACACCTTCTATGTACTCTCGCTTTAAAGTCCTATTTTAGTAACTAAGGCATGCCTGCGACTTCGTCTGCGTTTGACGGGTAATGCAGATTAAAGCTATTTTGCCAGTATTTGAAATCAAAGGGTATTCTCAACGGGCAACGGATTTTTAGTACGAAAATAAATTTAGAATATTATAATGTTATTGATTATCTACTCCTTGAGAATGTTGTGACTGGCCGGTCAAGTTTAAAGGGCGTGATGTTGCTTAACGTATAACTAAGGGCCGATTTTTCAATCATCAGGCAAAAGTTATAAATTGATAAATTATAACCTGGGTGAATTCAAGAGTGAAAGCATTCAACCGTTTCATTAGTGCGACTGACATTTTTAATTCTTCCATGTTATACTTTATTCCATGAATATTTTTTCTCTAGTGATAGTCGCCCCTTATTGTAGACGTACCCATAATTAGGTTATTTAACAGCAAGAAACATTTTTTCGAATAATAAAATATTAATATAATGCATTTATACGTGCAAATAGAATTCTTTCATTTAGCGATATCTTTCGATGTTTTTGTTCGATTTTTAAATTTTAACTTTTTCATTCGGGCCTCATTTATAAATATAATTGGTAAGTATCAATTTAAAATATTTTTGGAATGTAGCGCACAATTATATTCAGTATAATTCATTAAATGTGTCAAATATTAGCTTGCACTAGCTATTATGTACCAATTATGACACGTTTAATTCCCAGGAACTCTCTACAATTCTTTTGTCCCTTTATGTATCGGGTCCTAAAAAGAGATCTACATAATCATAGAAAGAATTTTTCAAATCGATTCTAATTCATATAGAAGTGATATAATCAGTCAAGCATAATATCAAATATCCCCGTATCGCTTCGCTGCGTCCCGTAACCGATTTTCTGGGTGGTCCACATCAATTAAAACTTTAAAGAAATAAACTTCACTTTCTTTCCATTAGTATTCATAAACGGCTAATAAAATTATAACTAGAAGCTTGCTGTTATACTTTGACTAACTCGGAAATTATATGTCGATGACTATTTTATTCTAATTTTAAATTATTTTGACATAAAAGAGCTTCGTAATTTATCCACGTTTATAAGTTAACAATTTTTTTACTAACTTAGGGTATTCCAAATAAATATATACAATATTTGTATTATATTAACAAGTTAATAATGAGAATGATGTAGGTAAGCATTAGGTTAAAAGTTTTAGCAAAATTTAATTCAAATTTAAACACGTTTAAAACGAATTGTAATTTAGTAGGTGTAGGTCCATCTTGGACCTTTTAAAATACTTTCAAAAGGCAACTCTTTGGTTTCTTAATTAATAGCCATATATTGCACGGCGAATATTTTTACGGCTATCATATTGCGTTTTGTTTAATTTTATGACTTTTTTATGTTTGAAATAAAATATTATACTACTGTTTCACTTAACACTGACAAGTGGAAAATAGATTACAAAATATGTGAATGTGTAGGTATAATAAAAATGATTAACTACCTACTTAGGTGTTATTTTGACAGTCAGTTGTTTTTATTATATATTATAATTTCAAACATTATACTAAATTAATAACTAAACTCATAAACCGTTAAATATGTTTCAATTACGAGTACTAAATATCTACCTATATGTACTGTTCTTTGTAGCATATTTGACAGAAAAAACAATTAAAGTCACAAATGAAATGTCTTTGACAAAAATTAAAGTCAAAATTTTCACATATATATATATTAGTCTATAGTAGGTATGATTATGATACCCATTTTACTTCATTTAAATTTAAAACGAAAGTGTGTTTCATGAACCAGTATCCAATGGTGCTTTACATTAAGGAAAACATAAAAAGTAGAGGGGATATCTCACCGCTACATGTATTCATGTGTTATTTACTTTTTATGTTTCTATATACAATGTACATTGAGCCTATTATTAATATAATTTACATTCCTGTTTAGAAATGTAGATGAATCGCGAAAAAACGGAGAAATCAGTGAGAAAAATACGCCAGCAAGGTCAAACAAATCTGGCTTACGTAAAGCCAACAACAAGGCTGTCACTAATATAGATTGAGAACTTTTGTAGATATATAAAATATGATTAATGAATACGTTCCAATATTATAAATGTCAATTAATAATGTTACGAGTATAGGTAAGCTATAAATAAAGGTTTTACAATAACTTGTTTAGTACACCTATTTCTGCTGTTAGAGGTACACAATATTTAATACTTAATTCTAATCTAGGCATAATTTACAATTTAAATCTTATGTCAATTAATAAATACAGAAAGCCAAACAGATGGTAAAAAAAATCTATAATAATAAAACAATGTCACATAAGCAATAAAGAAACGAAAGACATGTGTAATTCACATAGGTACTAAACAGTAACTAGAAAATAATTAGCAAGAAGAAGTTTGTAAAACAATAATTGCGTTTGTTTTGATTATAGAACATTACTTTTACAATGTGATTTAACTCTATAAGCAAGTCAGAATAGATTGAATACCTACTAATAATAAAGTAATCAGTACAATAATTTAAGAATATTTACATTTATTATCACCATTTGCATGAAGCACATTGCACTTCATTCGGTTTTAATATCATTGAACCACATTATTTAACATCGTTACAACATTGCTAAATAAAGAAAGTCATCTGAAAATGCTAAAGGATCATACATATGGACGGTTTTCAAAATCGAAATTAAATTTCGAGGTATTAAATAAATGTAGCCTTTATTTATTTGGCTAACCTGAAAACATTTTTGTAAGCTCGTAGAGAGGTAGTAAAAATATAATTATTACCAGTAAATAACTAAAGAACATAATGTGTGACGGAGAACAGAGTGTGTATTTCCATATAAGTAGTTTTTTAAACTCCTAGAAGCTGCCCCAGACTATAAGAGCCTACTGCGAGGAAGTAGAGGGAACATCATTGATGTACCTATATCATACGACAACAATCGTATTCTTGAATTGTTCACGCTGTTTTATAGTAACGTAAGCTGTGTAATGATTTTTATATTTATAAGTGTAATTGGCAAAAGTCTCATTCATTGTTTACTCAAAGACTATAAACTAGTTCTCTTTTTTTATAACATCTTTAGTACTTCCATTAATTTGTAAGTTCTTACAATTACTGAGTTACTAATAAAAATTGATACTAGACTTAGAAATGAAATATGTATTTAATTATACAACATTAAGTTACTATTAACGTGTATTTGTAGGAGCGCAGTGGTTCACGCACTCTCGTCTCTCTCTTATAGAATGGGCTCCGATTATTTTTCTGTGTAATGTTACAATTAACACTTATTATAGTAAAGGTCAAAACGGTGAAGAAATTTAAATGTGAACATTATGGACGTATTAAATCCGCTAATGCTCCTACGACAAGCATGGCAAGTATACCATCTGTTCCCCAGAAAGAGAACCGAGCTTAGCAGTGGCATTTTTAAAAGTTGATATTATTATCAAAATCTTATAGAATATAAAACGACCATGTGAAATAGAGCTTAATTGTACCAATGTAAATACGTAGGTATGGGCGTTCACGTTGTCTCATTTCTTGGAAACGCACCAAAATAAATAAAGAGTTACACCAAATAGTGTCCAGTCACCAAACAATCGGGACAAGCGTTCGATCGAGACCAGTGTTGACAGTTTCAATGTGTTAAATATAGTGACAGAAAGCCAAAAGAATTTCAATTCGATTCTATAACTCGGCAGTGTTATAGTTCAGTTTGAACAGTGAAACTAAAATTGAAAGCGTCATTACTAAACTTGTTTATCTATCTAAAAGGTAAAGCACTTGGGTAATAAGTCTTCCAGCTCCAGTTAAAGAATTTTTATTGCCATTTAAGAATACCTACAATACTGGATCATTGAGGAAAGTGATTAGAACATACATTGTTGCATATGTGTAATGTGTGTGTGAATAATCATCGTATGTTCAATTAACTAATTATAATTATTGTAATTGTTGAAAGTTGTATTTTCATGCATTGTAACTATGGGACGTTTTTCTGAATTAAAAAATAAAAATATATTCATACACATATAACATAAGATGAAATGAAAAAAGCTAAATAGTTTGTAATTTTAAACAAAATACAATAACGACTTTTAAGGAAATATTTATGGCAGTTCTAAATATTTTAGAAAGTTGGCAAATCTGTGTAAATCGGAACACTTGTCAACACTAATGCTGTCCCTTATTGGCTGAAAGGTTCACAAGTGCTCTTCTCTATAGTGTGTTTGCGATCTCATTAGCTCGTGTTTGTGAGAAGCTTATTTACGACGTGTTTGAGTTACGTAAAGGCCTCTCTAATTGACCGATGACGGATTTAAGGGTATCCGATAAGAATTTCAGGGGAGATTGCCCCGTTTTAGGGTAAGTGTTGGTATTGTGGGAATGTGTTCGTTGAGTGGTTTAAAACTGGCGTTAAGTGGTTTGTGTTATTAAAAGAACTATAATTTAAATTGGAATAAGCAAATAATAATAATCACACGTATGCATATAACAGTCGCTTTATTTGAACTATTTGAATTTGTAATAATCCATACATATACCTACTATTAAAATGCAAAAGTAAATCTGTCTGATTTTCATTTCTCGCAACTAAATAACTAAATGAATCTTAATAAAATTTGGCAAGGATAAGGATTGTGTTTGTGGTTCATCTTACAGAATGACGTAAGTTTCATTTAGCACAAAATGAAGTAAGTGGATTGAGTGTGTGTAGCTAAGTAGAAGGGATGGACATACTCCATATCTTATTTAGGTACTAGTCTTTGTATAGGTCTATAGGTAGTAGATTTATCTCATTTGTAAGCTAGTTGAAATAAGCACAACTAATCCGTATGCACGTGTACATAAATATTTATTTTGTAACTTAACTAAAACTAGACACCACTGAGACCGATCCTACTAACACTCCAACCAGACCAAACTCTGAAAAAGTCGTTTCGATTGAGATTCAAACCCGCGACATCTACGGGTAAGCTGGTAACATGTTAACGTTCGGATTTATTTTTTCTTTTTCAGGTACGACAGTTCGCTTTCAGAGAAACATTTAAGAGTTCTATTTTAAATACATTGCTAGTTTAAAAAGAGAAATAGAAACGTTGAAACTTCCTACTTGCCAGCTTAAAAAAACAATTTGGTAAAATAAAACTTTAAAGAAAATTTATTGAAATGAAACTGCTTTCAAGTACATAAATTTTATTTAATAAGACGTAACGTAAGCTTCTGTCTTGTTAGGTAATTTAATTATTTCTCTAAACTAGAAACTCGTATCGACGTATTGTGAAATGTGTACATTTGATAGGATAATTTATGTGCGGAACCGGTTATTAAAGTAGAATTTTGTGGTTAGCTGTATTTCTGTGGGTAAGGTATATAGTTATACATTATTTACTCAAAGTATCTAATGAATAATAAAATAAGTATCGGATAATTAGCACATGTAATAGATATTTGTAAGGTGAATGACTTCAATAGTATGTCGATAGGAATTGCCAATTCTGTTAACTTTATGTACCTATAAAAAATACAGGTTTCATAGTACCTATGCCTGCAGGTAGAACTAAATTGTGATCTCTTGAAAATAAAATTAAATAAAAATTCATAATTTCACCCTCTATATAAAATCAATGTTTGTCTGTATGTCCTATATAGTATCGTAAACTATACATTTGATTATCTGATGATCTTTAGCAAAGTTATTGTGCATGAGCCAGAGAAGGTTTCTGAGTTGGTTCACAATTGGACCCGGTAGGTGGCGCTGCTGTCGGCATATCGATTAAAGCTTTTCCGGGCAGGACGACGTCTGCCGGGACAGCTAATACCAATCAAAAATTTGATTCCAATTTTGACGCTTCGGCCACTTTTCAGTAGTCGTGATCACGGAAAACGAAAAGTCGAAAAATCAATATCGATATCGAATCGAAGAATCAAATATATTCGAAATAAAATAGTTTTAACCAATTAATTACTTCAATTATTCACTAATTTTCCTTGTGTGTTTGTATACCAATGAGAAATGCTATAATTTTTCGGCTGGCTTATACAAACCTTTAGTGGTGTTTGTATTACACATGCGTAAAGGTGTTACCTACATAAAATTGCGTTTAACGGTACCTAAATATTTCTTTAGACTTCCACCATATTTATGCCATTTCATGTTTTAAAACCCTCGTTGCGTGTCTTATGGTTATGTAACCCGTTACTTTGACTAAATTTTAAGGCTTTTGTACCCGAGCCTTATTACGTGATGAGTATCCTCACAAAATTCTTAGAGTGCCATTAGCCGATCGGGCCGGCCATCCGGCTTACGGCCTTTGTAATGGGTGGCCGGGCTCGGATAGACCTATCCGCAGCATAATGACCGTCCGCTCAATATGGAGAGGTTACATACTGCTGGCAATGAAGGTTATAGCATACATCCTGATTCTATGTAGAATAGGTAGGTATATGTTTGGGAACATATAATTAACAATAAAGAATATGAAATGATTTTTTTATATTTTAATATCGCTACATATATGACAATAGTTACGTAGTAGTGACAAAAATTATATATTTTTTCTTTTACCCACATTATTAAAATGTACTAAATACCTACGTCATATTTAAGCCAACTTTTGTTGAAGTTGTTAATATATTTTATTCCTGGCATCTTAATTTCTTCAGAATTTTTTACCTCAAAATCAATCTGTTTTGTGGAGTGGATACGTTTTACGACTTTAGAAGTTCCTATTAGCAAAAAAATGATAAGGCGATCTAACTATATCTCATATACTTGTACACTAACACACTATGGAATGAGAAACAAAAACAAAATAAATAACTGGTTACCATACTTTGAAGCGTATTTAAAAGTATGGTCTCATTCGTTATCTAAGTGCATGAATAGTAATTATTATTGCGTAGGTTTTTGGTCGACGAATTTTATAGTAATAAATTTTGCCCGATACATAAGATGGAAACTAACAGCGGAGCAGTAAGGGAATGTACCTTAACCGTTGTCATACCAACCATGGTTGTAAGACCATTTCTGTATATCTGCATTTTTTTGAAAATCTGTGACTGAGAATTAAAATTGTTAGTTAGCTAACTAACAAAAAATTTTCGTGAAATTTTGATTCTCATTCACAGATTTTCAATAAATGTACAGTTAGAAAAAAATGCCATTTTATATAAATATTTTTTTCTATACTGTTTCGAATACTGACCTAAGACTTCTATGAGACTAACCCAGATTGGAATACCTATTAAAAAAAAGTCTAAAATTGTAAAAAACTTTTCTCGTACATTTTTATGAACATTTTACACATTTTTTTATGTCTATCGATCCTATTTCTGATACTAATCAAAAACTCCTATCGGACCAAATATCGTTAGAATACTAAAAGGGCCAGAATTGGTAATAATCTTTTCGCATAGGTACATCTTTCAAAAAGTCTACCTAACTCACCTTTTCCAATCTTTTTCTTGACTGAATAAAAAGATAATATTGAAAAAAAATAGATTTCGAAATCATTATTATTCTATTTTCAAACATAAAGTCATTCTTGGTAGTTGGTTGCGTCAAAAAAGCTGTTTTTTTTCAAACTCACCTTTTTATTCAGTCAATAAAAACATTTGATAAATTAAAAGATAAGTTCGACTTCTTAAAAAATGTAGGCGATTTTTTTTTTTTCAGAGTATCAGTATTAAAAACTGGATCGATTGACATCAAATTTATGGTTGTGTAAAATTTTCATACAGAATGTACGGGTTTTTGGCAATTTCTAATTACTGCCCCGCTAAATATAGATCTATATATACCCTGTATGTATAGATACATGAAATGAATCTTGTGTAGATATTTGTTGCATTTGGTTTGAATTATAATTAAATATAAAATTAATCAAGTTATCAAGAAGTATCTTAATTTAACCTTAAATATTCCTTATCGTAGTGGAGATCCATTGAGCTACAAAAATCTTGGTGTGCTAAACTGGTCTAAGCTGTATTTCACCCCGCGGCAAAGACTTGTGCTTTACAAAGCATAAATTAGGCCGCATATGGAATACTGCTCACACTTATGAGCTGGAGCACCCGCTTACCAGACGTACCCTCTCAATTCCATCCAACGTTTAGAATCTCAGGCGGCTTAGGTTAGTATCGCTTATCCTCCGAAGAAACTTTGAGAGTGGTTCAAGGAACTGTTTGATCTGGTGCCAACGCCTCATTTTTACAACCGCACCGCTCGCTATTGACGAGATGTTCACCCCCATTTCGTAGAGCTCCCATGTCCAACTACGCAACGGTTCTCTAGAACGTTTATTCCGCGTACAACAATGATCTGGAGGGAACTTACCGCCGTAGCTTTCCCTCTGCGCTACGACATGGGCTCGTTTAAGGAGTGCGTTATTAAATTTCTTAGAGGCCGGTAACGGCTTGGTATCATCCCTGGTGTCGGTTGCAAACGTCCATAGGCGATGGTAATCACCTTCCAACAAGTGGGCCGTCCGCCTGTTTGCCTGCTTCAAGCAATAAAAAAAGTTGATATGTACGTAGCTACGTATGTAGGTGGGTATTTATAAGTAAGTATGTCGTGTGTTGCCATAGAAATCAGTCAAGGTCTTTGCTTCCAATTATACAGCACGTTATCTAAATCCAATGAATGAAATAACAGAGTTGCTTGTATGGTTGGTAGTAAATATAAAGAGAATTTAGCGCTCAATTGCATTAATTCATAAAATAGGTATATTTGCACCTATGTTTATTATGTTATAACGATACATAATCGTAAATCTTTTATTTTTAGTAAGTAAATTGGTATATACTTGACTGCTTGGATATCAGCCAACCTATTTGTCTTGTTGATTTAAGGAGATTGCTGAAATACCTACTGATTATAAACCTACCTACGTAGTTACATGTATTATATTACATTAATGGTTTTTCTGTCTGTTGTTGTTCAAGTAAATAAAAAGTTGCCTTGGCATACTTATGCAATAATATTTACTTAAATACATATGTGTACAAGTATACATAAACAGGTAAATTAGCTTCGAGACTTCTAAATACAGGACTTCTAAATTTGGAATTTATGAAATTTTTAATTTAGTATTAAATATTATAATATTTTTTATGTGCTGACAGTACACTAATACAAACGTCTCGAAGCTAATTTACCTGTACCCACGAGGATGTGTGCCACCTTTCACCTCAAGACGACTAGGAAACTGGAGAAATCAACTCTTCGGCTAAAAGCATAAGGAGCCGGCCATCGTCCGTTCGGGTTGAAGTAACTTGCATAAGCAGTGGACCATCTGTAAATAGTCTTTTAACCTCTGAAAAAAGGTATATAGAAAGAACGACGAAAGATTTTATTGTTGTTTTATGCCTTAAAATATGATATTAAAGTAAAATAGGTACCTACTAAAGTATAAAAAAATAATTAATGTACATAATTATTTATACCGTCATCGTCACTTTAAGTGTAACGTTGATTAAATTTATTACTGATTCTCTTATCATTTAGGAGATATGCAGTGGATACTGTTTATTGTTTACACGAAGGTAATTTGAATTTGTAAGACAAAGCCGCGTGGAACTTGCTAGTCTCTTATTAAAATATAAAACACCAATGCTCTGTTACTTACACTAACATACATGCTTTTACATGCCTATGTTAATATATCGTCACACCTCACTTCGGCCAAATGACCCTATTATCCCCTCCAGCTTTCACATTCAAAGGAATTTATGTCGTACTTATCAGACATAAGGGTTCTAAATTGAGCAATCAGATAATTTAATGTACACAGAATAGAATTCTCTTGAACACGAATCATGATTATTATAGGGCGAGTCAGCCATAATTTCAATTGTGTTTTCAAAATTCATCAAATCAGTGGAGGTAGACTGGTGGGCAGTCATTAGTCAGACAGGGCCTTTGTAACACAACAACATACTATTTTATAATTATAAGTATGACTGTGTTTATTTATTGTCATACATGTGTGTGACAGTAATTAAATAAATGATTCAGTCAATAAATTAATTTTGCTCTTTGATAGAGCGACATGTACAAATGTAAACATACCAATAGAATATATTTAGTCGTACCGTCCACTATACAAGTTGTTTTTAAAAATAAACATATCTGGTTAGCTGTACCTCATAGAAAAAATGGCACTCGAGTTATTAATGGGGACGTAAATAAATAGATATACTGTTTATAAAGAATAAAAACTAGTTTTTAGATGTTTATTGTTTAAACCGGAATCGTGTATGTGTTAAAATTCTTAACTGTTTATTTAAATTTGATTTTTCAAGTTGTCACAAGAACTCCGTTAT
Source organism: Dendrolimus pini (assembly GCA_949752895.1). Classification (NCBI taxonomy): domain Eukaryota; kingdom Metazoa; phylum Arthropoda; class Insecta; order Lepidoptera; family Lasiocampidae; genus Dendrolimus; species Dendrolimus pini. Next base: position 13,877,230 of record OX457133.1, read on the forward strand.
TTGGCGTCAATCAACTACAATACTACTTACAATTTGACTGAGGTATTGATGGGAGAGTTACATGGTTCCCGTCGTCGTTTATTGCTTTTTTTGTTAAAGATTAATATAAAATTTGATGCTTATATTCACATAAGTTATTCGACACTTGCTAGAGATCCAAAACTATCTCATTTTAATCAATATAATTAATGGGTGTTTTCACAATATTAAGCAAAAGTGACCTCTTTCACCTAAAGTGAAGAGAAAAGCAGACTTGTGGAAATTAATTTTGAAAGTTTCTCTTGGATAGTTAGTGAAACTTTTAAGAGACAATCAAATCACTAAGAGCTATCGTATGAAATTACCTATTTAACTACCTATTAATAACCTACTGCTAATCTCCTAAAGCTTAAATTTTGTAAATAAACTTTAAAAACCTTTGTAAATAAAGTTAAAAATAGCTTATATATATATATATATATATGTTTATATAGGATATATAATTTTTACCATAAAATATATATTCTATATTATTTAGCTTCTAGATAAAAACATTTTAAAGGTAATAAAGGTAAGCACAAGTGTTGTTGTTTCTAAAAATTCCCTTGCTATTGTAAGCTTGTAAGCCTATTTAGATAATGTAGTAGGTAGATATTTATTTCTGGTCTGTAACGTGGGTATTATTACCTTTGAATTGAATTTATCAACCAATTATTTACCTGTGTATGTAAGAAAGATGGATTAAATTCAAATATATGAGGACTGCCATATTTTTATTTAGAGAATCTAACGCTGATAATGATGACGACGCATTTTTACTATTTATCATCATGTAGAGATATCTTGGAGATACGCCAATATGACATCAGAATCCATATAATAATATTAATGATTTAATTTAAGTACTTGTCCTATAATAATAATATCTTAGTATATTTATACTAAGTTCGTGGGTAATCATACGTTGCTTATTGTCATTATTACATTAAATAATTGTGTATTAAAAAAAGTAATAAACATGATGGTATCTGACATTAGTTATGATATTCTGCCTCTCGTTTAGCGTTTCATCTCAAAAAAGCTTTTTTGACTTGAAAAGGTTATACTGTCTTTCAGTTCCCAACAACAATAATCCCCTAAAGAAAAGTTTGTTAAACTAAAATTTGGCTTACATATTTGGTATAAACTTATCATGAATTTACCAAACACGGCAGTGCACTTATACATAAAATTTAAATGTCCTTTGAAGCTGAATTTCATTAGAGACAAATGTCGTAGATTCACTTACAACTTTCGTATATTGTAAGACGTCAAGAAGTACAATCTTAGCTGTGTGCAATCATACTGAAAAGGACGTTGAACTTTTAATCCTGCTTCCAGACAAATATGCTTGGATTTTATATAAAAACTTTAACCCTGTCTTGTATTTTTAGATGCGAGTATATTTACTGAATACTGAATTTAATGGTTTCCAATGAGATAACCTAACTATTGTATTAAGTAAAGCCGTACCATTAGCTGTACCCTGGCCCATAAATTGTAATTCTTTAAAACACAATAGAAATGAAAAACTTTACCTTTCGGTAGACCGCGTACTAAGTAGCAGGGCTGCGTAAGCCACTCCTGCGCATGGTGGCTTAATTGAGCTCACGCTCTAAACGGAATACAAGTTACGGCTATGGTAACCATTGAAATGCTAAAATAGACTATAGACTTAATATGTCCTCTGTCACTGCCTGCTTATAAGTACCCGTCAAAATTCTGCCTTATAAAACTAATTGTCAAAACAAGACTAGTGTTGGGATCAATAACTGCTTGTTTCACACTGATTTATTATAAATTAAAATACCCATACCTTATCTATATTATGTGTAAGATTTGCCCTGGAATCTTTCTTTCGTGAGCTGTGGGTAATAAATTATTATATACATTATGTTCGGACTTCTACTCTGTACAAAAAATAGCTTGGTTATTTAAAAATATATATATACTTTTATCATCATCATCCGAGCGGTAACTCCCGGTTGCGGGGCGTTTGCATCAGTACCCGGATTCCACTTTCCTACTTTTTCTTCTTTCATTTCTTGGGCCTACCCCTTCGACTGGGACTTAGCGGAGGCGCCATGGATAGGCATTTGTTGCCCACATAGAACTAACCAGTTTACGTAAAACTTAGCCATACGAGCGTAAGCAATTTCTTTTGCAATTTGGCTGCTATGTCACGGACATGAAGACTGCCGCAGATGCCGGAGTTCCTAGCGTGAATCTTCTGCGTGACTCCATACATCCACCGTATTATATTTATTGCCATGACACTCCGCTATCAGCCTATGTTGTTTCATATGGTGAGATACTTGCCTGTGTAACTTGTAATAATAGTCATTACAAGTTATATTTGCATGTAAAATATAATAAAGTGAATCTCTAGTACTATTTTAGGTGCATCGACTTTCTCCTGCGGCAGCGAGAGTAAGCCGCTAGGACTGAACAACTGCTCATTAGATTACGTTATATACATATGTGGATCGCACTTATGCATCCAATCGCGATGTTATACCCCTCGACACTCGGGTCATGGCCGCTTAAGGCCCTTGAAAGCGATTAGGCCGGGCTTTTATTATACGAGCAAAGCGGTCTAACTTTCACCCGCTTACATAAAATAACTTTACTAGTTAACTGTTACATACATTTATGAGTCGAATTAGATAAAACGTAAATTGTCCAGGGAATATTTGCGGTTTAAAAGTTTAATTGGTCTTTGCTGTTTGATTATTATTTATTTTTCGAAACTCAAATAGCTTACTAAGATATATAGGTAAGGTAAAAGTAATCTTGTTTGTATGACTCCTTGTTTTTATTACGCCGAGTAAAATGATTATTGTGAATTTTAGTATATTTTCAGTAATATGCTTAGGTATTTAGATGTTTATGTTTAGGTTTTATCAATGCAGGAAAGCAGAAAGAATACAATTTCTTGCGGCCGGGCGGCCTGTCGTAAGAGGATCAAACCAACCACATTTGGTAGAGTGGTAAGGTTTTTACCCGTCTGGATGGCTACCATCCCTAGTCTAGGGTACGCTATCATAACAACCTTCAGTCGTGTTCCGGCATTAGTGTCCAGGTTTTAGTCACCCTCAAGAGAGCAGCAGCGCATTTATAGCATCTTTGGTGTTGCAAATGTCTATAGACGATGTTAATCGCTATCTATCTGCCTGTCTGTTAAACTCGTGCAATTAAAAAATTATTGTACCTATGCCAGAGAAGAGGATAGATTCAGCTAATCTCAGATCTGCAGTTTTTATTTTTATTTTTTTAATGTCGTTCTCTCCGGGCTAACTAGATTGCCTGGGTTTTTTATCTTTTAGGGGTTTTTGTTTTCTCCCTTTTTATTTATTTTTACTCTTTTGGTCTATTTCTTTTTTGTTTTCTTTTCTTTTGTTTATTTCTCTTTTGTTTTAATCTTTATTTCAAAAAGTGGTCTAAATCTATTACATTCTTACGTTTCTATGTTACAATTTTACTTATATTATTATCTAAACATTTTTACTAAAATATTCTGTTACATATTACCAGATCTGCAGTTTACATAAGCATAATGGCGTTCAGAGCGTTTCATCTGTTTATTCAGAAACAAAAAGTAGAAATACAAGAAATACAAATAAATATTTATACATATTAAAGCTAATATTTTGTCTTAAATTTTTAATATTTAACAAAGTCAAAATGGTAGTGCCGTTATTATAGAGTAGTCTTGTTTTAAATAACTAAGAGCGTTGACATCGATGACCTATTCCGGTGAATCCTTTCAACATGAATGTCATTTTACACGTTTTAAAACTTTGAAACGCCTTGGAATATCACTGGTGACCCTGTTTTTAAAAGTAAATGAGATATAGGAAGTTATACTCAATAAAATCCATATTTCTCATGACATAATAAGAACAAGATTATCGTTTGGTGAATGAAAGAATTATAGAGTATTTGTTAATTAAATAAATGTATCCTACCTAAATCCTTTTAATTTTTCGTAGGTACGAAAATAGGTATTTAGGTACCCAAGTTGTAAATATATTTTATAGTTCTTATTGTGCCATAATAGTGTGGTGGAAGTCAAACTCATTTAAAATCTATTTAACTATTATTTGATTTGCAAAAACTAAAATCACAACAGCTTCCCATGGGGAGTTTCTATTAAAGAATACGCATCCCTCAACTTTTTTGTTGAATATTTAAAATAGAACGCGATGAAAGTGTAGGTACTTTAGGATTAGAATTAATTACTTATAACCTAAATAACATTACATAACAAATATGCACTTTTACATTCAGGTATTTTGTAAGGAAATGACAGGTTTTTCGTTGTTTTTCAAATCATCTAGACTACTTTTATCTATAATCTAAAGTATTCACACTTAAGTGTTTACACAATCTAAAAATTACATTTTAAGAAATAGAGATGAATTTCTTTTTAATGTTACGCACAACTAAAATAATTTAGTGAACATAGTGAATGAATAACTTACCAGTTACGATAAAATGTAATAATACCTGCATAATTGTAAATTAATAATTGTAAATTGTGTGTTAATATGTACTCCTCTACCAAAATAACCAATCACCTAAATAAACGCTCTGACGTCACGTCACATGTTTTTTCTTCTTTTACTCACAGTATGACACAAATAGAAACGAAATTTATCTGGCAGGAAGTCATGTTTAACGCAAGTCTTCAATTATGTAGCAAAAATTTAAACAAAATAAAATTAAAAAATCGGGAAGTTTTTAACCATGCAGTGCGCGTGAGTCGGCCATATATTAGAGAATATGGAGACCGCAGCCGCGGCGTCTATCACTGTAGTAACACCTAAAATTAAATCTCCAATCGCACTGCTACGCCCGACAGAACTCGTAAATCGTAACGAGTCCATGATTTATGTGTACAGACAGTACGTACGTACATGTATTTAGGGCACTACAAAAAACATCTTGAAAAAGCGGCTGAACCGGCGCCGATACCAAACAATACGATGCCGCGTTCGTATTTAGTTGAAATATAAAGTTACAATTATCATAGTTTTATTTCAGATTTTATGGGGAGTTTTTTCAAACATGTAGATAGATAGGCAGGTAGTGGGATAATGAGTCATTTAATCAGATTATGATCAAAGATTAAAGTGAATTGTAAGTTATTTTAATTATAAAATAGGTATTTAAATACTTATATTACCTGTGTTTTGAATATTTAAAGTATAATTTTACATTTTTATAACTATCTTATTTATAATTAGTTTTAAATCACAATAGCACCTACCTACCTAATAAGATCTAAGTAGGTATAGGTAGGTAATACACATTTTTTTAATACGCCTCTCCTCCATCATGTGGTAAGATTGGGTTTCCTTTTCTATTTTTTATTCGTCTTTTGTACTTTTAATTCTATTACTAGGAAAGGGGATGTGTTATTTATTGTCTTTTACGATTTTTTTCTTATACTACCTTTCTTACAATTTTGTAAATTTTCTGCTTATTATATATAAATAAATAATAATAATTCCGGGGTAAAGGCGAATGAACGAGCTAATCCACAGCCCGGACAAGGGACGTTCAAGGATCTGCCAGGGGTTTTAGTGGGTTTCCCCAAACCTTGGCTTGGCAATAGCATTCAAACGGGGATGCTAGTGGCACCACAACGAGGTGAATCTCACACTGATTTCCCCTGGTAAAAAAGGCATATATATTACAAGCGTAAGTAATAGGTAAAATAACAATTTGTCATTATTTCAGTTAAACGTATAAAGAACTGTATTAATAGTATCATTGATTTTTCTTTAGCGATATTTTTATAACCAATTACGGCATTTTACGACCACTTATTTGAAAACACCCCGGCTAGATGCGCTTTCACTCCTATAAAATGTATACGACAGCAAATAATTGCATCCCTTGTGCTTTTGTTTTGTCATTTTGGTATTTTATGTCCACATTTTCCGACCTTTGTTATGGTGAACGCGTAATAAATTAACTCGGAGAGCTTTATAATTAACAAAATAGAATTCCATCTTTATAAAATATATCTTATTATATTAAATAACTCATGTATATATATGTGTGTGTGTATATAATAAATAAATTAGTTAAATATTTATGTATGTATTGCCTGTTTTCCATGCACCACCTACACTGCGAGATTAGCTAAGAAATTCCCATAATTTAGGTTGTTATAAATGAGAATTTTATTTTTTTAATATGGTTTAGTGTGTTTTCTGGTTCTAGTCAGTGTTAAGTAATAGATATTAAAGTTTAAATTTATTCTTCAAGTAAACGGGTATCAAACAATAATCGGATCAAATGTAGGTACTTACCTACCTGTATCCACTATACCTGTAGGTGTACTACCTGCGCACTTTTTCTCTTAAGAAGATCATTTGTCTGCATTACAAACAGGACTTTTGCAATGAATTATACTATTTAATGACATTTAAATATCTCAGACAACTTAAGCCACATCTAAATATAGATGTTACAGTTTATACTGTATTTACATTTTATTTATATAAAATGTTTTATATTAATCGCCTAAAGAAAAAAAATAACTAAAATTTATCTTGTAACAAACAATATGTGTTGTATACACCCCCGTGACTTCAATTTCTGGTCCCAGGTGAAAAAATGACGCTGGTCCTTGTTGGATAGCATTATGCTTAAACTGGGTCCAATTTAGAAGTTACTTTGTTTTTATTGTCTTGCTACTTATTTATATTTGTGCTTTTTTGCCCTGAATATAACCTTCCCATTCAAAACCTAACCGAATTGTAGATTTTTGACTGTATCCAAAGACCGGAGTTCTTGGTGTAACCCAAATAGTCTTATTTAATTAAATACTTAAAACTTTCCACAGAAACAGATAACTCCAACTACTGTCTGTTCCTAAATATATAATAGACTAGCTGACCCGTGTCTACTTCCCTGGGCGTCATTAAAAATAAAAATAAATAATAATTTCAATCTTATAGGTATAGCTTATGTCACTCAAGAATAATGTAGCTTTCTACTGGTGATTGATTTTGAAAATCCTTTCAGTAGGTATTTCAACAGATTACTTCCTACAAACCAAACAACAAACCTCGCAAAATGTTAAGCTGTATGTGTACCTATTTCAGTGGCTAGTGTCTTCTTATGACTTAATTTTTTTTGTATTAATAACGATTTCATGTCATAAGCAGAGTTTTGTTTGTTATAAACAACAGCTCTCTGTTCGTGGTTTGAAACATGAAATGTGTTAACTAATTTTGTCACGTTGTGATGCAGATCAATCGTAACATTTTATGGTCTACTTTTATGCAAGTACGGGCACACATTGCATAGCGACGCTCTAAACAATAGAATCCAAAGAAAATCGCTCACAGAATGCTTCTGCCCTAACAAAAGGTACGCAGCCGTCCACCAAAAAAGTCACTAACCCTTTTTTGCATATAATTGCATAACAACAACTTTAACGACTTCCTCGACTTTAAATTTTAAATGACAATAAATGAAACTAGAGCAAAAAGTACTGAAAAAACGATCTCAATAACGGACTTTACCTAGAAAGGGTTTAAACATTGCGGTTAACTGTTAAACAATCGGCACAGTTATTGTGGAGGGTTTATGGTTTGGTTGTAAATCATTTGGTGAAAAAAGACGGTGTTGGTGACGTCATGGGCCGTAAAGATTTAACGGCGAGACCGATCAGCTGAGGTGTTGAGGGTCACGGGAGCCGGCGACCTCAACTGTGTTGCCGTCGACGTGCAGTGGGCGTCTTAGGCCGCGTACACATAAGACTACAGAAGGCCAGAAATTGTTCGCTGGCGAACCGCTGCGTCATAGTAACATTGAAAAAATGGAAACTTTTGTCCATTCGACAAAATGTTTATATGGAGCTAATGACGTCGATTGGTTGGCCTTCATTGGCCTACTCTGTATCTATCCGACATCACGTAATCAACGTCTTACTACCTGTGCAATTAGAGTAGATAGCAATGGTCGGGTAGTTCCTTAATTTTGCTCTATAAAGCTGTTTTTCAAACAAAATGTAAACACATTTTGTTTGAAAAATTCCTGTTAAATATTTTCACACTTTTAGGTGTCGATGATTGATTGATGTGGGATGGTTTCATTTTATTTTCAAACCACTTAAATTCTAATTTATTATTATGTTAAAACGATATAACAGCCTTGAATTGTAGGGTAAGGTGCCACAAGTGTGCGCGGTTCCCAAGAGTATACAGAAATGATATTTGCGAGGATTGATGATGTAGCCTGCCCACTTCTGTGTGTGTTTTGTCTGTAGGTATACTAGGATGTTATTGCGAGAATTTCGCACAAAATAAATTTTATTTTGGAGGAAATTAATAAAATTTTGATATTTCGATGTTTATAAAATAATAGGTAGTACCTATTGATGTTTAAAATAGTATTTGTTTTTTTAAGTATCCCGCTGTTTATTCATTAATGTTAGTTTATTTAACAATTATCATAAAACTCTTGAAAGTAATGGTTTTAAAAGAGGGATTTAATTAAGGGCCGAATAAAGTATATCAAATTAAATCATCATTTATTGCATAAAACATGGTACATACAAAGAGATGGTCGGATTGTTTCATAGTTTCACATGTTTTTGCCTCTAGGACGTGCAAAATGTTGTAAATATTATAATTTACAATTCTCATTGATTCTGTCAGTACTAATATTACATTAATATAAAAAAAATATATATTCATAAGAATAATAAATTAACCATAATATTTAAATTTTGTCATTCTTTAAAATAAATTTCATAAAATTTAAAATGTATCCACTAGTCTATATAATAATAAATTGTATATTACCTCAGTAAATTAAAGTCTATATATATAACATAGAAAATGTAAAAAAAATGTTAGCTGTAAATAAAACTGCTGAATGGTTTCATTTTTGAATTCACTCAGGTTATAATTTATTCGACTGATAACTTATATTTGACAATTAAAAAATCGACCCTACGAAAGAAAATTGTTTCTTAATGAGTTTTTAAACTTTAAATAATTGCATTACAGTCATTAATTACATTGTCCGAAGACGATTTATCGTGCAGATAACTAGTTTGCAACAGCTAGGTTGTTGTCATAGCAGACAGAAATAATTAAATGATTGTACAATACGTATTAAATTCACGTCTGACAACTTTTTACTAGTAGAACCAATTTTCTATTTGTGACCCATTTACCTGACGTTTAGCGTACAAAATTAGCAAAATATTCATTCCATTAAGATCTCCACACATCATATACATAACACAATAACAATTTTCGAACGCAAATCCACGCTGATAACAAAGTGGAACACTTAGAGCGATAAGCGAGCCGACTTTCTACGCATATTAAACTTGATAAACAGAGGCGATAAGCTGTGCCCATTGTGGACAATTTTTAATCGAAAAGATCTCGATTTTAAAACCCTTTAGGGCATTATCGAGATTATAAAGTTATCAGGAGAAAGTGAATTAAAAGGTTTATTAATCGATTTGTGTTGGTGGCCCCTTTGTATATCGCCTTACTATTCTTCAAAAGGTGAGCCGCTAAAAATCACGCAGTTATCAAATAGTCACATCAGTGTATATACACTATATATCTATATACGTTATCTGTGAATAAGTAACATGAAGTATTAAAAACAATATCAAATGATAAATAATGCATTATGTAGGCTTACGTAAATGTAATATTATTAAGGTATAAGAATTTGCCATAAGTAGGTATATTTACGCTGTTAGGATCGTCACAGAAATCGAAAACTATCCTACTGTCGTCCTTCAGCAAATCATTCCTTGGTAAATTACATCTAGTAACAAAAATATAGAATATTTCAACTATAAATAGGCGGCTAATAGTAAAATAAAGTATTTATTAACACTACTAGGTACGTTTTTTATGTTTTTAGGACAATACCTACTTAGTCACCTACTTTTATCTTGAAATGACATATTTATTATAGTAGATATCTAAGTCCCACATTTTTTATTATTTTCCCTGGTTCTTTTTTCTTTCACCTTCTCCCAATTATTTGGAATCGGTACAATATGTCTTTTACTTGCATATTCCTCTACTCTGACATACGTCCTCTATCACACTACAAATCATTATGTCACCCTTCATACTATCCATCCATCTTTTTTGATCTACAGTTGTACTTTACAGTTGTATCAATCTTCTAGTTTAATATTCTTTTTGTTACGTGACTTATCTCTCCTCATTATATGCGCACGCCACCTTAGTCTTCTTCTTCTCAATTTTTTAGTCAAGGGTGGAACGTTGAAAGGTACCTAGTTATGTACCTACCTACTCATTGTTGCTAGTAGAGAATTAATATTTTTCATTTCTCATATTCTAAATGTACATTTGGATTGCCTGCTTACAGGAATGAATATAGTATACTTTTTGTCTTTAGGAAACGATTTTCCCTGCCGTCAAAAAATCTAAATACTATAAGAGCCATATACAATATATGCGACACATGTCCTTACTTGTTTTACAGCCACTGTTAAATCGCGGCATAAATTGTAAGAAAAAATCTTATAACATCATTTTATACTTATAAATTACTTTTTTTGTTATTTAATCTACATACATTTTAGATAAATCAGACAAAAAATACTGGCTGGTAGAATGGACACACTGAAAAAGAAATTCACTTGATGTTTCATATGTGACGTGTTACACGAGTTCATCAAATATAGATATGGCTTTAACCATATATAAATTTTACGTAATTCCCGTGGGATTCCCGGAATAAAAAATATCACACGTTTACTGATCGGTAGGAAATCTAATTTTATGAAATAATATTTCCCATCACTCAGTAAAAATATCACATTGGTATTCGATTTTTTTGAAATCTAGCCATTTTAAATAATTCCCAGAAAAAATTCCGCGGGATTCGTAGGATAAAAGATAGCGCAGAATTTAAGTCTACGAATAGCTGTCGACCAGCGAAAACCGTATCGAAATCGGCCCAGTAGTTTTTACGTGAATCCCGAACAAATAGAGAAACTGACAAAACGACAAACAGACAAGAAATCTAATAAAAATTGCATCGTGTTCTCCATCGGTTTTTGTTGTTTTTTTAAATAGCTTCAATGTACAGACACGACACGCTTAGAATAGTTTCTTTAAGTAATCAGTTTTAATTTACTTTCCTCATGCTCGAACTGAAAAGTACGTGTGAACCTCGGGTTAAAGGCCTATTTAGGCACTCGAACTAATAACGTCTTTGCTACGCTCGTGCGTCAAACTATCGTATGCCTAAACAGGTCACTTTGACCTCTCGTGTAACAAGCTACTATATATATATATTAACAGAAAATAATATTACCCTTGGTCTCTATAATTGGATATTTAGAATTTCTTAAAATAATTAATTATTTTGCTTATAACGCCATTGTATAGGTTTACTTACTACAGTAGGTATCAATTCATATAACCAAAGACTTCTTTAAATAGGTTAATAATTAAGAGTAGATATCAAGAAATTACACAGAGATTGGCTTGCTTAAAAATACTCAACTGCAGACCTAAGCGCTTATATTGTTTGCTTAGCATTATAACTGTAAATCTCTTTAACACATTGCCATTAAAATCTAACTATAAAACCTATTATAGCTCTTTTTATCGGTAATGCTTTAATAAAAGTCGCAAGTGTAACCGACCCGTATAAATTGGAAAACTAAACAATGGCCAATGCAGTTTTGTTCTACATTTCTACGCGGAATGGTTTTTGCTTAGTGTAAGAAAAATGTACACTCAATTTATTACAGTTATGAAAAAACCACGCGCTGACCAGCACGCATTTACGGTTTTAATTAAACTCACAGCAGTGCCCCCGAGCTTAATTTCGTTGCCGCGTGTGCCATCGACACGGAATCATCGGCTCGAATATTCTCCAGCCGTGTTTACCCTTCACGTGTGAACTCTCATACTTACTCCCAATGTTTTAGGTAAGTGATTCAATGTGCCCAAAATGCCAAAGCTTTGAGCGTTTTCGCTACACCTAATGCCATCTGTGTAAGTAAGTGGATAACAAGTAAAACAGAACCAGAACCCTTCGTGTACATGCAAGGCAACACAAGCTCGTAAAAAGTTACTACACGCACAAAAGTAAACTTGATTATTACGTCAGTGTGCGTAAAAGCTTTCACGCACACCAAACGCGGCTAAAGTCGTAAAAGCAATTCAAATATTTCAGCCGTTCGCCGCACGGTGGCGCTGAACCGATGGTTTGTATCTTTGTTTCGAACTTTTCACATTTGGCGCTGGTGTTCCACGACAAAGTTTTAAATTAGTTTTCTTATTAGATCGGTAGGGTCTCTTGCTTGGCTGAACTCGGCGAACTTTATTGGATTCTTACGGGAAGCGAATACAAAAATATTTTATCAGAAAGATATCTTTCGAATTAGTTTTGTTATTATATTTTATTTAAAGTAACCAAGCTTGTTAACTGAAGAATCAATTTTAATAACTGGTTACTATGTTATTTAAAGCGATTCAATACATAGTACAACCTAGTAAAACGGGATAATTTAATAATTGGTATACAGATTCTATTGATATTTTCGATTGTAGATAGCTTAAGTTTTACCAGACGTCTTTTGTAAGTCAGTATTAAATCTCGATAATGAAACATGTTTGTTAATTAAACTTGCTTAGATATTATTTACAAATATCTGCATCACCTATCAAATTTTAATTAATGCAGCTCTCTGAAGACTTCGTTGTTACTTAAATTTAGACAAGAAATTTATTCAAAGTTTAAGTTTTGCCGAGTGGGGGATGTAGATTGTCGCTGCTCCCTTTTTACCCCGAAACCCCCCTTTCCCATCTAACTTACTCCATTACAGAGGTTCCATTCGTTCCAATTTGAATTTGAATCTGATGGATCACATCTATGGAACCGCAGTTTTGTGCTCGCGAGAATGAGAAAGATTTTTCCTAAAGGAGTTAGCTAAGAGTATCTATTTATTTATAAATATATACAAATTTGTTTTCTTTACTTACTTTTTTTTATAAAAGCTGTTGAGATTAAACCTTCAAAAATTTAAGGTCCATTTTCTAAGGCACCACTACCTCACGTAATTTATTTTATTTTATATATTGTTCCGCTGTAATCGAGGGTCCAAAGAAAACGTAGGTATTTTCAAAGTGTAGCACGGAGGTTTTGTTTCTTCAGCGCCAACCTCTACCAACGTTTATGAGTAGAAATGGAATGTCACGTCATGTAAGTGAGACTTCGCTTATGTCTGCGATATTAAACGTTTTCTTATCACTAAACAAATCCAAATGTATCTCTAACATCTTTGATAATTAATTTGTGGTAGCTTAAAACATTTAAACTACTATAAAAGTATATTATAATAATCATAACTAATTTCATTAATAGTAATTAAAAGCTTTTAATTTTCAACAAGAACCTACAGCATAACTTGTCAGACCAATGATAGTTTCTGCATTGATAACAATTATATATATAAGTAATTGAAATAGGTAGATATCTAGTAGTTACATAATGCATGTTCCCATGGTTTAGTTTTGGATATTAGTGAAGCTGTATCTAACTCCATCCTTGAAATGTCCCAAATTAACAGTTAATGATAATCAGCTATATATCAGATTCATAATTATAAAGGACAATTCTTTAAAACTTAAATAGTAGAGTAGTTCCAAGATATTGAATTTTGTTTTTGTCGATCTTCATAAAAATACAAGCAAACAACAAAAATATTTCTTGTAAATACCTGGACAATGGATTCAAATATAAGGAACCCGTTTTGGTTCTTTACCTTTCCGTCTGATAGGTGGATTTATGAAGTCTAGTTTAAGTGTCAGTAAACATACAAGACAGTAAGAATTTCGGATTCTTTTTTTTTAATTTTCGACATAATTTCCAAACACAATCCTGACTACCTTTGCAAAATACGTAACACTATAGACAAAACATTTAAAGTTTCTTGCAGTAGCAGTCACTATCGCTGACATTATGACCTATATTAATATTCAACCTTTAAAATTGTCACCTCTTGTTTGTTTATTTAGCTCATAACACACCCATTAAATATTAGATTATGAAGCAGGTGCATATTTGTGACAAATACAATAAACCGCCAAGAAACAAGCGTCTTGTTTATTAAAAAGTCAAAGAAAACAAAATCGATAAAAGTGAGTCTTGGTTGTGTTGTGTATTCTTTGGAAGTCAAACTTAAAAATAATTCCTTACGGTTTCAGGGCACGTCCGTCCGTTATTTTAGTCTGGCCAATTCGACCGTCCCGACTGCACACAGACACTCATACATATAGCAACACACAGCGCTCAAGTTTCAAATCATTCCGCTTCGCTTCACATGAGTATTACTAAAATGAAACTTCGATATTGAATTCGTAGCAAAATGTATTTTAATAATTTTATATTGTTGGAGTAGATTGTCTTGTACTTAGTTTATCTGAATAAAATGATTTTTGTTTTTGTCTATGGCTCTTGGAATATTGGATTTTTACTTCCAGTCTTTCTAATAAATAAGAAATATCTAACAATAATATACGCCCACCATTGCCCAGAAAAAACTCTTAACAAGTCTCTGAATCCTAGCTTTTATATAGGAGAAACAATTAGGTAGTTTACACATTCTACAGTAAATTTTAAAACAATGTTTATATATAAGAACAAGCGATAAAACCTTACCTAATTCAAAAAAATCATGATAGAAATAATATTCATTGTTTATTAAACAAGAATTACGCTATATAACTTATTACAGATATGACGTCATAACTTGCTACACTTGTACAAAATAAAGGAAGCTTCGACGTTTTGTAAGACGATAAAAATATCTCATTGCCTGCCATTTTTCTTATTCATTGTCTCAATTTTTGGTACTAGGGGAAACAGGGGTAATGGCGCTTATTGGGTAATACCGCTCATAAGTATAACTTGGCAAATTGATAGCGTTGGATTACGGGACACAAGTTAAAAAGAGTGGGAGCTATGCTGCGAGAGTAAACGGTTACAAGTTTTACAAATCCACTAGCACCAAGAGAAAGAAAAATACGTGTGTTTTTTTTCGGTGCCGCTAACAAAGACGTTCACTGAATGTTTTTACTGATAACATTAATATTTGAATTTCTTTGTTTAATTAATTGCTATATTTAGCAATAATAAATGAATACATTAGTATATATTTTATTCGTTTTATCATACACATAGCACCTGGATTCAATGTGTTTTTATATGAGCGGTATTACCCATAGTCAGGTAATGGCGCCTAAAAGAGCCTTTATTTTTTAATTGCTTAGTTACCGATTATTAAGGAAAGTTACATACGTTTCGTTTCAAAGTAGTAATTACCGATAACGTGAACAATTGTAATATTTTTTGTAACTTTAATATATATTTATTATAAAATAAATATAGAAGGCTTTCCTTAAGTGAACAGCTTTCCCCCTGCTTCCCCTACCTATATATTAAATAACGCTTTAACCGACTCTAATAAAAAATTGAGAGTCCTATATTTTTATTCTATTTGTTATTTAAACGTAGTATGAAAACTAAGTCAATAAAATCAGCTGATATTGCGTACGTAAAATTACGTTGAATCCATACTAGTGACATCTATCGAACAAAGTGGGACTTTGAACACCGCATTGAATTAACGATATTCTCATTTTTTATGTCTAGAGCCGTAGGTACTTATGGGTTAGAGTGTAAGGCCAAAACGAATGATCAACTTTGTAATATATTGATAAACGTTTATAATTCAATAAAAACGTAGTAAGTATACCTACTTATATTATTATTCTAATAGGAATAACTTGCTGGCAAGCCCAATAAGCCGATCAAAGTTTTTGCCTTATAAGCCATATTCAGACGACACGTTTCTGCCACAATTCTCTTTGAAAAAGTTATATTCTGTAACAAATAACTTATAAAGGGCTACATAGACGACGTACCTAGCGACGTACATATTGCAATACCTAAGTATTTACATATATGCAGTGTATTTTACCTTTTACGAGTGCAAAATAATATGTCTTTGTTCATTTGTAGTAGATATTCGGAAATGATTTTATCTAGCGTTTTTTATTTACAAAATAAAGAAATTTAGTTGTTTTTGGTAAATTTAAGAATGAAATTTAATATTAATTTAGCTAGCTAGCTACTGTTATAATATTTATATGTAATTTTGTATTCGTATTATATATAGATTAGTATGAAATACTCCATAAACATTTTGACGCAAAAAAATAGAGATACAATTTACTCACATACCTATTGTTAGTGTGTAAGAATATCGGATTTAAAGCAACACATAGATAACACATTTTGAAACCTGGTAGAAGAAATAAAAGGATAGATAAAAAAGGTTGGAAGACAGATCAGTGTACGGTAGCTTTGCCAATGTAACAAATTACCTATTTCACTTACTTGCACCTGTAGGTACCAACTGAAATGCTCCATATTTTCCTAAAAAAATTATGTCCTAACTAAGATTAAGGGCCACTTGCATAAGTTTGCTTAAATTTATTTAAGATACACAAAACATATTTAAAAAAAACTTTAACATATTTAGCGGCAAAATTTGCCGCTAAATATGTTTAAAGAACTGTCAATACGTTTTGTGTAAAACGTATTTAGGCAGTTTAATATGATTAACTAATTTTATTTAAAGGCGATCGTTATGCAATCGGCCCTTAGAGAATTTAACAAGAGTGGCGAGCACTTTAGCGTACAGACAAGTATGATCTTGTGTATATAGTCACTAATATAATAACATTTGTTGACGGTAGGTAGTCATGTTTGTTTCAAATTATTTAGTAAGCAGTTTTGAACGAAGTAATTTACTTAACACTTAACTAATGTTCTCTACCCGTACATACATTGTAACGTACAAAAAGTTCAAGGTTATTTGTATGTAATCTACAAAGCCTTTTCGTTCTTTTCTACTTGTATATATACAAAGATATAATGTTTGTATGTAGCAATATGTTGTATGTAGGTACAGCAAGAATCGAGGACGTAATATCAGGCAATATGAGGAGAATGTTTGACGGAGACGGGTGTCCAATTTGTGAGAAAACTTATGACGTTCCTTGATGACATTGCACTGTTATTGTTTTCTTTTACTTATTTTAATATTTGAACAGACGTGAATTTGGACATCCATTATCAGAGCATAATGGTTTTTGTAAATTGTTTACAAAACCATGACTATCGACGAAAATAGTAGGTAAAATAAAGCCAATTTTTGGGCTACCCTCAGCTAAATTTACTTACATATTTTGATTATGTAATTTCATTAATAGTTTACCTACTATTTATAAAGTATGTCGAAGAGCAATCTAAATGCATTTACGTTATAATTGACCGTTGCAAAACTTTAAGACAATAGTAGTCTATTACTTATTATTAGTATAACTTTAAGACAATAATATATAGGCAACTATAGAAACTGCAGATTAAGTAATACGAGTGGTTTATTTTCTCAATTCTATATTCTGTTTTATATTTCTGAAACTAGTACCTGCCTACCTTTTAGATAGGTACTATAAATTTTTGCACTTGTTCTGTTTCTTGCATTAAAACACAATATTCATTTAAAAAAGTAGGCAATACGTATACCTATGGTTGTACTACGAACTACTAGGTAATATTGTATACTACGCCCTTAAAGAAAATATAATTCCAGAGAATACCCCGAACACTGGCAACCCCAAATAAACGGAACCATTGCCAAATGCCGACATCACTAAGCGCCTGTACCAATAAATTTCTTAATTTAATTAAAGTTGTACGACAGCAATTTTGTCCATATCCATAAACAAGAACTTCTGTCAGATGCAACATTGTTGGAAAAATCTCTCCAGTATTAAAACGAAGCATAAATGTGTTATTCCATTATGAAAATTGGTCTCATTTTATAAGTACATGTCTTTCAAGCTGTGATAGTTTTTAGTAGCACTTTGTTCTCTTTCTTTTTAAATATGGGTTTGCACGTTTTGTAGGTAGGTACATTTTGGCAGTGTCAAGTACCTAGATAGGTAGATACTCGTGGATGTTGTCACGTAAACAGGTAGCGGTCAAAATTCGGATATTCCCATGCAACAACCTTCAGCCAAATTGTAGGTTATTCATTGACGCCAGACTTAGTAGTTTGTATAGTTTTTTTTAGCTTGAAATGACTAATTTTAGGGACTTTAGTCATTTCAAACACACAGTTGTAATGGTCAATGTAAAGACATAATTCTTCTAAGTCATTTAAAATAGTTTATATAGTAGGTAGATACGTATAGTAAGTAAGTAGGTAATATTGTACAACAGGATATTTACAGTTCCCGCCAAAACTCTGGAGTAGTTGTGCGTAATAATATATTCTATAAAGCGACAAATATGTATGTTTCTGGATAAAATAAAAATGCAAATGTTTGTGTTTTATTCGTCACAATGTCAGACAAAGGAACTAAGTCCATACAACTTTATCTGACGTATGACGCTTGACAGTGACATAATAAATGCTGAGAGCTTTTGTATTGCCATTAAAAAAAATACATTTCAGATATCGATAACGAATAAATATTAGATTAATCAACAGAACAAAAAATTGTTAAGCAACAGAATATTACGCAGGTATATCAATATTTTGACGCATAATATATCTAGATTTTTATTAATATAATAGTTTAAAGAATTAGTCAAGCATGCTTTTGAATTAAATTATTAGGTAAGAGAATATCGATTCTCGAAATATTCAACATTATTTTTCTCCAGTTAGCGAGAAATATGGTAGGCACTTATAAAGATAAGAAGATAATAAGTAAAAATCTACCTTTTTTATTATAAGTTTTGTCTTTGTAGATGTTAAGGCCGAAAACCGCCAGTCGCCTTCACATTGAAAGAATCAAGACCATAACAAGATTGCAATTAAATATTTAAATTTTTCTCAAAATATTTCGACCAGCGTTTTTTCTGATACACTACAAATAATAATGTAAAAATCGAAGTAGAAACCTGTTTCAACGCCTTCTTAACGGAGATTAAGTCACGGTTGAGATAATCGGTATTTGGTAATTAAACCGTATTCCTGTTCACGCCATTACATAATAATGACATCCATTATAATAGATGGAATACATTCCTACATTGCTTTGATAAACATGGAATGAATTCATTTTAATAGTTAGTATTTTTGATATTTAATAATTGATGCTTGAGATAAGATAATACTTACGTAATAATTGAAAAGCAGTCGTTATCAGCATTAACAAGTTTTGGTAGCGTAATGGCTAGCTCACGCATCCCAAACGCAAAAGAGCGCGGGTTGGATCCTGGCCGGAACGCATGCACCACTTTGTCAGTTTTCTCATCTAATGTACATATTGTTACAATTATCACGTGATAATAACGGCGAAGGAAAACATCGTGACGCAACCTACACATTGAGATAACCGATATGTCAAACCTGCCAAGCCGCCTTGGACAAGCGTGGCGGGTATACTGTCCATTCCCCCTATAATGGGAGGCCAGAGCCCAGCAGAGGGACATTTATGGGCTGATTATAATTGAAAAGCACACTAAAAATTTTAACTTTTCATTTGTATTTATCGTCTGAACCATTTATACGACATTAAGCATACTCGTCGAGAATAGCATTTAAGACAATACCTAAAGTACTAAGCATGTCACTTATTTTTGTAAAACTGCTTTCTATTGACCAAGATGAAATATACGGCATTTTTTTTCTTAAAATATAATAAGCCTCCTTTTTGTTAATATTATTTGTATATTTATAGGTATAATAGTAAAATGAAAAGAGACATGGAATAAATAATATATTAAACATCCATTTAATAGCACTTAACAGTGTTCAGTGGCAAATTGTTATTATATTTATGTCAGCAGATTATATACATTAATTTCTAATAAAAGTGTCTTATACTGATTTTGATTAGAACATAATATATACCTGTTATTTAAATTAATAGTACATATAGAGTTATAAAATAACATTGAACATGATATAATTTAAATAATTATACACTTGTCTGTTATCCTTGGTTTTGATAATCACTTTATGGAAACAGGTAAATTCTAATAAATTTAAATCAGAATACTAATAATGATATAAAAAATAAAGGTATGGTAACTTGTTTTGCAATTTCTTATTTTTATATTCAGGAGGATTGCTTGACTTTAATGTAAATGTGGCGTGACACTGACTAGCGATTATCCCTTTCTACACCATATAATATGCACCCAAGGACAAGCCTTGGCCAGTGTAGGACTATTGTGGGAAATTAGAACAAAAAGTACCGGACTATTGAGATGTACTGCTGCTATGGTACTAGGAGTCTGGGAATACGGGGAGTATGGCATGTGCCCGTCGCAATGTTCGGAAGCATGGAAAAGTGGGCAGACGGTGACTCGCCACTCCCTGCATGCAAAAAATGCGATTGAAGACAGGGGTAACAAGGGTGTGGGTGGCTAAGGGGTGTAGAGAGGTGGGCTGCAGGTTCACTGAAGCTACTTCCGACGTTATGCCATTTACCACTTCCACCCCTGGAGCTTGAGTCTTAGCTCTAGCGATCTACACTCCGTGCCGGCTGCCTAAGGCAAGCACGGAGCGGGGCCTTGCTTTGGCGCCCCCGGAGTCCGGTCCGAGGTGGCTACACACCTAAAGCTTCGCCAGAAAGCCCCTCTACGGATTAATTATTGTAAGTGTTTACTCACTGTTTTTGAAAATATTACTAGTTAACTTTGCTTCCCTGGTTTCAAAACAGTTGCTTAGAGTAAATTTGTTACATTGTGAACTGTGGAGAAAACAATGTAAGACGACTCTGAGAATGCTTTAAAGAAAAGGTTATTGGTGCCAAGTATAAAACAGACCAACAATTAAATATAAAGACACACCGAAAGTTCGGCGACTGAAGGATCGGCGGTAATCTGGACTCGACGTAATTTCCCCTGATGTGTCATAGGTAACTTAAGAAACTGCGAGCGTATTTAGCCGAACTCTCCGCGCGGAATGTTCCACAGGGGTGTCGTTAGGCTAAAATGTATTTTTTTTATCACATTCAAGTAATAACCTACTTGGTTTTTAATTTCTTAAAAAATAGATCGTATAGAGAAAAGCTACTATCCATTTTTTATTCTTGAAACTGATGTTTTTACCTTTGTGTCTAGGCGATGCAATCTCTCCACACCACCTTCAGCATTTTTTGTGCACCACACACAAGTGCGCATTTTTTTAGGTACGGTTTCAAATTTTATAAAAAAAAGAGAAAAGCATGGAATTAAGTCATTACGATGTCTACGTATAGATGATTTAGACATAATTAAAACATGTTTGCTATAAAATATTATCGATATCCACCTAATATTATAATACTCTAAACATGCCGAGTCTGTACATTGAACCTATTTAAAAAAAAGAAACTGGAATAGATTATATAAACGACGGAGAACACGATGCATTTTTTTATTTCTTGACGGATTATCTGTTTGACAGGATTCACGTAAAAACCACTGGGCCGATTTCAACGCATTTTCGCTGTTCGACACTAAATTTTTAGACTTAAAGTCTGCGCTGCTTTTTATTCTAGGAATCTCGCGGGAAATTTTCTGGGAATAATTTAAAATGGCCAGATTAGAAAATCTAATTCCAATGTGATTTTTTCACTGATCAATAGTAAATTTCATGTAATAAAATAGGTGATTTTTTTTATCCCGAGAGCGGTCTTAGTTGTTTGGGTACCTAAATTTAGCTTATTCCGGCAATTTTTTAACTAGAACTATAGCTTACATTTTTTAATGCTTGTGTTCAGGGTATCCCGCGAGAATATCAAGTCAAGCGTGGACGAAGTCGCGGGCATATTTTAGTTAAGACTAAAATTCATGTTTTTAACCACGTCGCTAAAGCACCAATTTTGGTATATAGATATTTCGCGCGATGATATGACAAACAAGAAAAATAACAAATCTTGCTTATCGCCGTTCGTGCTTGTTTACTTTTTTCACACTTACTTATTTTTCTAAGCCACAAACAGGGGAATATACCGCCTACTCAATATCAATGATATCATATCGCTCTCACTTTGAGAGTCTACCTATACCTAGGTATATATTTACTTTATCGCTGACATATATTTATGTTACCAAATATAATAGATACAATTTCAGCAAATAAGATATTCACTAAGTAAACTGGTAGCGACATACCTATTTATAACAAAATAGATTATAGCACATAACTAGGGCTTTACACGCGGCTTTGCTCGAGTAATTTGAATCCATATCCCACAGAAAATATCCCATTTTCTGAGATAAAAGTATCTTATTTTTAACCGACTTCAAAAAAAGGAGGAGGTTCTCAATTCGTCGGGATCTTTTTTTTTTGCTTTTTTTTTCATGCCCCTTGTTGAAATTATGTAGTTAAAGGTATAATATGTAGTACTACACGTCAAACAAAGTTAATAAGTTTCGATGCAGCGGTAGTTATGTAGCTAACAGCGTAAGGTAATTATAATCACTTTACAGCGAAATCACTTGTCACGGAAAAGCTATGTTCAGCTTTTTAATAATAGACTATAATTAATTTAATACTCTGGAGTAGTATCTATATGTATACTATATACATTCGCATTAAATTAAAACACAAAATAAGTGTTTCCGCTTTATTGAGGCAACGCAAGCTAACAGACTTAAAATTAACGTTTATATAATTCCTTCGTTTATTAGGAATTATATTCGTTTATATAATTATAATTTAATTTATATATTATTTTAATACTATACGTACGCAAGACAGGTCGCGATCATAAGTTAGTTTATAAAACTAAAAAATGACATGACCATTTATTATTTAAATTAAATAGTTCCGTTTATTTAAATTGGGTTTTTTTATTGTTATCTAATAACAAATAATAATATGCTGATCTGAAAAAATTAGACTCGATTAATTTATATATGTCTATGTGTAATAGAGCCATTAAAGATAAATAGCTTAACTTATTGATTAGGTACCTATTGATAAATATAATTAGCTAATCTTCAAATTAAACTTTATTAGGTATTTTATTTTATAGACTAAGATTTTATCTATAAGATAATTTGAATATATTACGTTAAAATAAAAAATAAATTTAAGTAAAATGTTTCTTACTGTTTCTATATCAACAAAACACAGGTGCTTGCTACATAAATAGTTTTGAATGATCGCCTGGAGGACGCACAGAGGAGTGTCTCGTGACGTCTGGTACGGAGGTAATGTTGCCAGTACTCTCAATTCACGCAGACTTTACCGATTTCCAGATATTTAAATTTTCAGAGCGTAAAGCAAAATAGGATTTACAAATTTTAAAAACGTATACAGTATAAAAAGAGGGTATGTTTAGAAATAATAATAGGTAATAATAAAATCTTTATTACATAGCCATTACAACACTATTGTGTTACAAGTAAAAGATACAAAAAAATAGCATTTTCAAAGAAACGCAAGCTATGAAGTTGGTTGGTTGCCAAGACCCCGCACTAGGATCAAACCTGTGTTACAGTTAGTATTGGCAGCCATCCGACTGCAAGAAATTACTTGTAGTCAAAGGCTAATTTATTACATACAGACAAACGATAAACTAGTAAAACTACAAAATATTAGGTTTCAGAAAAGTACCTATATGGCTTTTAAAACAAATGGTTAAGATCGTTGATAAATCAAGGGTAAGCAAATAAATATGGTACACCATATGGTTTAATATCAAACTTCTAATTAATATTTCAGTCGAATCTAGATCGATTACAGAAGAAGTTAACTTAGGTATTTCACTTTATGATAGTAAAGCAACATCCTACACTAACGACATGAACACCCTAAGATTAAATCTCAATTGCATTAGATCGTTCGCTTTAGAGCTCGACGTCCGCTTTGATACTTTTTCTTCTTTATCTCGCAGGGCATTCGTAATTTTTTTACTTTTAGATCATTATTAGCACTTATGTGCATCTCTCATGACAACTAGCCTATATTTATTAGCTTCACATCGTTTACCGTAATCTGGCTAACGCCAAATATGGATCTTATTCGGAAAGCGGAAAGGGTTAAGGATAAATTATAAACAATGCTAAAGCCATATTGCGTATCATATACCTATAGTAGTATAAATAAGTTTCTGCCGTTTTAAGAAAGGTGGTGCTGCACGAGGTTAAGGTTAAAATTGTCAGATGAAAGATGCACAAACGAAGAAATATATTCTTATTTAGAGCATAATTTGCAGGACCTTTTAATTTACTTCTTCAATTAAAAAAATCTATAGTTAAGGCGCATCGATCACTTGTAGAAGCAGAATAAGGCTGCTTTAAGTGATAGAACTTGTCGTGAGTACTTTTAAAAAAAATTATAAGGTGACTTTGCCGTAAAAGACAATGACCGCACTGGAAGGCCAAAAACGTACCAAGATACGGAATTGAAAGCATTATTGTAGAAAGATTCGTCTCAAACGCAAAAAAAATATACTAGAAGCGACTTAGAGAGTATTATAGTTTAAATTCTTAAGCTATCCTTTCTAAGGGGTTTAGCGCTGCGTGATTTAATAGTTTAGTTTGACAGCATACGTAGTGTTTTTGCGCTACAGCAAATACCTACATGAGTCAGTCCAGGGCGAGCTCACTCCGCGCAGGCCGCCTCTTTCATCAAATCCGAACTTTTTGTTTTGCATCGCTTTTCTAGTACGTAGTATATTAGAAGTAAAACTTCTTTATCGGCGTTGAAAAAAAAATTACCGTCACTTTTTTCGGTTACGCGCCACCTTTTTTTGCCCCTACCACGGTCGAATCGACCGTGTATATTATACAACTCAATGACTAAAGCTAACATTATCACTGCGTTTGGATTACTCTATCAGTTATTTTTAAAATGGATTTATTTTCTTTTGCATAATATATTTGTACGTACATATAATAATATAATATAATTTACTTAAATTGTATAGCGATAAACGGTATTTCATTTTCTACATTTCTATAGATGTTAAACTTTGTTTTCATATTATTACAATTTTAATTTGTCTTTGTCAAAGGGCATTATCTGGCAACACTATACGGGGAGTTCATGCAAAATGTATTCCGACGGAGTTTCTCGTGAAATTTGTATCGCAAGAGGAAATAGTTTCGACGTAGGATGAGTTTGGGGACGAGTCTGGAATTTTGCTTCTATATTTCGTATTCGGAATATAAGGAATGTGTATTGAGACAGCTGGCCACGTTTCTTTTTTAGTGTACATTTTGTGCAAGTTTCTGTATGAGGAATGTTATTTCAAAGTATAATATATATTGGAAAATTATATATAGGTAATACCTACTCACAATATTCTTACAGAGATGAATAGATTGTGCTTTATTAATTCATTGTTTCTTTTTATTTCATAACTTGATTAGAATAGATTTACTAAATAAATATAGCCATTTCCATTACACCTGTTTCACACAATTGTAGGTTTATCTGTTAAATAAATATTTTAAATATCAAATATTCGAAGGATCTTAATATACCTAGTGTTTTAATGAAATTAACCATTTGCTACCTACATCTACAGGTAGGTAGGTAGGTGTTAGTGTGCTACAATCATCGTACAATACTTATAAGTTATTAGATAGGTACTAAAAGCTTTAAAAATTTTATATAATTAGGTATTTGTTAGTAAAATATTTGTGAAAAACATAAAAAATATATCTTAGACCATTTAAACTGGAAGAGCAAATTGGAGTAAGGCAAATTGCGTGCGAAGATACCGTGGCGGTCGTTGTCACAGAAAAAAATCCGTGTGTCGTGTTTTTTGCCTGAAACAATATTTCATCTCGAGTTTATGGAGGAAAAACACGCAATTGGCTGGGTTTATTTTTGTGGGAGTATGCTTCAAGTTCTTTGCTTGCATAATAGGCACCCATATTTTTATTTCTTCAGGGTATAGAATATGAAAATTATTGTGACTATAAATTTAGACCTAGACAATTAATACGGATACATTTGCATTAGAGAACTAACGGGCTTATCGCCTATATCGATTTCTTCCAGGCCACCTAATAGATATTCAAAGACATTTTTAGGCATAGAAAAATAATAAAAATATAGATCTGCAATTAATGCTTTTTTATGTATCTTCGTCTGTACCATCGTGATGACCTGATCTCCACTACGTCGCATGTACAAGATACTTAACTTCCTTTTTTTTATTGCGGAACTCGCAAACAAGCAGATGGCCATGTCGTTTGCAACACCTATGGCGAAGCCAACGCGTTGCTAGCCTTTAGGATGGGATAAGGGGATGGAATAAGGGGATGAGATTTGTTAATATTGAATAAACCAGAGCGTATTTGAATGATTTTGTTAATGATTCGGTTTTTGTTTCAAATTAGTTCGGTGATGCCACATCAAATAGACATCTGTATGATCATTGAAGAACACAAGAATTACTCTGAATTTGTCCTAATAAGTATATTATAATACCGATTAATACCTATGGCTTAAATGCGGTACAACATATTTTTGTACCAAATCAGTCAAGATTTGTAAGATTTGATTTTTGTTAATTTTTTTTTATTTTTTAAACATCGTATCAGAACTAAATAAATAAGTTTTCATAGATGTTAGATAAGTACATAATATTACGATAAGCTGATAGTAATGACTTCTAGTACATACAATGGAACCAACTATGAAAGTATATCATGAAGGTTCAGTAGGTAGGGACGATATTCCTAGTAGGCATTCTTGTTCCATGGCCATAGTGCCAACAGGTTTAAGTTACGATATACCGATATGAAACCTATCCATTTACTGCATAACTAATTTTAAATGATAATAATATAAGTATTAAAATATGTAATATTTAAAGTTTTTTTTATCAAATCGGTACTTTTCGATAAAAGAGTGAAACTCCAGATATAGCTGTTCTACTTTATTTTAATTATGGCACGTGTATCAATTTTGAATATTAGAGATATAAAGCCAGCATGTATAATTAAAACAAGTAGACTATTTTTTTAGATATTTAAAATTTTAATACTTACCTACCTAATTAAGCATCAGCTGTTCTAATCACTTTTAATTGCTTATGATCTTCAAAATAACTTTAGATGCACCTGTCTGGCATTTTCGTGGCTTCTGAGAATTGAGAATTATTATCGTGGAAGATACTAGCTATTTTTCAGCCAGAGGAAATCCAATTGAGGACCATAAGCCGCGACCTTAGCCATAACCTTGAGGGGATAATTCAGAACCCGTGTGTGGGATTCGCCAGATCGAGGGTGACACTAGCATGCTCAGTCAAAACTGTTAATTCTTTTATTTTGTCTTTTACTTTACAGAGTAGATACTTTATTCACGTATTCACGAGATAGGAAACACAGAAGTTTCTTTTCTATTGCTCTCACGTTACGGTCGGGGCTTGGCCGTTAGTAATGCAGTTGTGCATGGGAGATGGTAGTCACTTATTATCAGGTGCACGGTCTGCCCTTTTCACTACAAGCAAACGTAAAAAATGTAATTAATCTACACATAAAGTAATGTGAAACACTTTTATAAGTCTGTATATATTTACGATATCTCCTTCATTTCATTAACTCTTAGGTATGGCTAAAAATTAACATTTAACCAATTTTATAGTTTGAATTATAATAAAAATCTCTAACAAGACCAAACGGGAATGAAATAAGAATAAGTAAGTATTTTGTCCAAAAACATTTAGGACAAACTTGTTAAAAACGGCTTAATCACAACTATAAACACCTACAAACTCTAATAACAATTCTTTATATTTTGTGGAAAAACAATTTGGATTTCTAAATCATTACCTCTATTATTACTTACCGGCATAGCAGAAATGATAATAGACTCCAAGTAATAGGTCTAACCGGGGCCATTTTGACCCCGCAGGCGAACTTAGCCAGAATAGCTGGTAACTAAAAACTCTGGCTTTACGGCAGTCATCTCCGTCAAAACGATTACTCTTTGTGGTTTTGGATTAAGTTAGAAACAAAAGCG
Source organism: Dendrolimus pini (assembly GCA_949752895.1). Classification (NCBI taxonomy): domain Eukaryota; kingdom Metazoa; phylum Arthropoda; class Insecta; order Lepidoptera; family Lasiocampidae; genus Dendrolimus; species Dendrolimus pini. Next base: position 13,905,296 of record OX457133.1, read on the forward strand.
ACTATTCGTTTTTCAAATTTATTTAAATACCTACCGAAATGGCTGTTATAATAATTTACCGATTAACATTATTCGCACACTAAAATCCAAAAAAGTGAATGCTTTACTATAATGTATTTAATTTTTTTGTAAGTTTTCGTTTTTGAATAATAATCATGATTCAAATAGAGTTATACGTACTTATAATATGTGATATAGATATTTTATAAATATAAAAAATAAATAAATATATGTATAGTATAATATTTATATTATACAATAATTTCAAATAAAAATTCTTACTTGATGGTTTTTAAGCTGAGATTAATTTGGGTTTCTCTATGAAACCATCTAAAGTCTAAATCGAAGCATTATATAAACCATAAAATAATCTTATAGGTATAATCTGGTAGACACTGCTCTGCCCCCATAAATCTTGGCTCATTTATTCTCTATAGAGGCGACAAAACAAACAATAGGTTCATGGGGGATGGTAAACACTTTCCATCAGGTGGGCCGTCTGCTTTTCTGCTGAGCTCCTGCAATAAAATAAATAGACACAATCATGACACTGCGAAGAAGGACGAAGTGTAAACATAATTAATTATACTAAATATTGTAAGCCTTAATAAATAAATTAAATAAGAGTATCTCTCGGGGTGCAATTCATACCTTTTCCTTACAAGTTTTGATCGATCTATGTTCCGATCATATGGTATGATTAAAAAATATAGATCTTTATCAATTAATGAAAAGCAAATTTTTCTAAAATGCTAAAATTAAATTAAAGCCTCTTACTGTCTGTTTCTCTGACTGTTGGTTACATACATACATACATAACTTCACGCCAGGTCCCTTGCGGGGTAGGCACGAACAACACAGCGCCATATAAGCTTATTCTTACACACCTCACTTGCTTCTTTGACATTCATAGCTCTTGTCATGCACGCTCGTCTGTTCTTAAGGTTCCTGACATCACCTTCTGCTAATACACGATCAATTTGATCTTGGAAGGTGTGTCGTGGCCTTCCGCGACTTCTGCATCCATCCACTTTTGCATTGTATATGTTTAGTCATTCTTTCATCATACATTCTTTCCACATGCCCGAACCACCGAAACATTCCTTTCATTACCTTCACCCCGACACTCTCTTTCAGACCAACTCTTTTTCTTACTTCGGTATTACGAACGCGGTCCGCGAGCGTCACTCCTGTTAGTTAATTTATAAAATACGTAGTTTAAGTCTGTTTATGATATTTCTAATAATCTGCACCACTACACTACATCGCCAGATTAGGCTTAACTATTCCGTAAGTTAGGTTGCCTGAAGATATTTCTTTAAGCGATAAGGCCGCCTGTTGTTTCTACCATGACAATATTGTAATTCTGTATTTTTTAAATTGTATATTTGGTGAGCAATCAAACGTTATCTATCTATATCTTAAAATCTTAGAAGTAAAATGAATCTATCTTATCTTTACGGTGCTCTTTTTAGTAAATGTTACATATCTAGGTAGGTTACAAGTTACACTTTTGATTTTTATGTCTTAATAAATATTTTATTTATATTTTTTTAAGTTATCAATCGATAAAAAAAGCGAGTACAAAAGAATTGATAGAAACGGTAGCAGCTAAAGAAACTTTTTCAATAATTTTGTTTACCTGTTGCTGTGGATGTTTTTTTTTATGTCACGGATACGGAAAGTAAAACGTTTGTCGACTTTTTGTTAAAAGTAAAAGTTGTTAGTTTTTTATTTACAATGGTCTATAAAAGCGACGCTTTTGTTACCATGCTTATAAGAATGCTTCTTGTTTTAGTTAAGACTGTAAACATGCTACTCCATCCATTATACCATAACCATAAACAGGAACAATTGATGCAACTTTTGTGTATAATGAATAGTGAGAAATGACAGGTAAAATGGGTTTTTTAAATATATTTTTTACATTTCTTAACAAGTCTTCATAATATAATTAGACTTGCTTACTATTTGTTACCATGTTTAGGCGTAACATATTTGTAATTGTCTTCAAGAGTCTTATTAAATTACTTTTTAACAATATATCTGCCTGGATATGTGTTAGTTATTATTTTTTACTTAATACTTTGCAAAATATAACTTTTTTCCAATTTTGACGAAAAGTCAAGACTAAATATTTAATATATTAGTCATTATAACCAGACGTAGAATCTTGTAAAAAAACTGAATTTGATAAAAAACACATCGTTTAGTTATTATCTATTATTCTAGTATTCAAATAATAATTAATGAAACCGCGAGCGCTTATTAATCAGACCCAGCACCTAGGTACATTACATCAAAGAGCAACGACTAAAGTTGTTTGTACACACCGTACGGTGTACCAACATACGGCCACAATAATTTCACCCCACTCTTTATATTGAACTCTAAACTTGCAGGTGGATGCAAATACTAGAAACTTCTCCACACTTTAGATAGCAAAAACCCTTTTGTTTTGACTCGAACCCTCGCCGCGGAGTAGCAATAAAAAGCAACTGTTGTTGTACTTTTTTGGGTTAAACTACTTTTATCAGCAAAGTTTAAAAGTCTTTTTGTTGAAAATGAAAGTACCAATTCATTGAAAGGGTTATTTATGAAAGTAAAATGAAATTGGTAGTGTCTCTAAATTTATTGGACGTTTTATTAGGATGATCATATGACACAATCTTTATTATTTTTAATATACACATGTACAAAAGCCGTCTATTTGATAAACTATAATAGGTACTAGGTATAATGGTTTATCGATTATTTTAGACTATGATAATTGTATTTATGCAGTAAGTCTTTATATCTATCTACTGCTTGTTGTGATAACCACGGAGATAAAATTTTGGAATTTAAATGTATGACTTCCATGTTATAATGTAGGTACGCGTATTATCTATTAAACAGTAGACGTAAATACGCCTGATAAAACAGGAGTTACTTGTGATCCAAAGGTAGATAAGCTTCCTTTTAAAATTGCAGCCGGTTCCTGAAATAAAAAAAAACAAACAAAGTTAATAAACATTGGTGACGTATAGTTAAAAACATGTACTAGACGATTTATTTCCGTCTTTCAATTTGAATATATATTAAATTAAAGTATGAAAAAGAAACCTAAAATTAAAAATTAGAACTAAATAATAAAGAAGAGGGCATAACTATCGATAGAATATTGGCCCTAACCCACTGTCACTTACCGGGAATGTTCCCAAAAGGCTGGAGGCGTTACCACGTTAAATAGCAATAGCCTTTGAGCAAAATAGACGCCAGCCTTTTGGTCGCATGAGAGATCTACCAAACGTTCGGCGACATCTCGATAAAGTTTTAGAGCGTTAGGACCCTACGGACTCAGATGTATAAAGAATTACACATATTGAAATGAAATTAATTTTAATTTGTTATTTATTTTTAATTAAATATCAATGAAATTGGAAATCAATGTCTGATTTTTGTGGTGTGTCATAAAATATTTATACTAAATACTAGCTGTCCCGGCAGACGTCGTCCTTCTCGAAAAAATAGGGGTTGATCGTAGAGGGTTGTAAATTTAGGTTTGTATGTATTTTTTAATGTTGTATCATAAAAAAATTAAAAAAATATCAAAAAAAAATTAGGGGTGTACTACCCTTAAAATTTAGGGGAATGAAAAATAGATGTTGTCCGATTTTCAGACCTACCCAATATGCACACAAAATTTCATGAGAATCGGTTAAGCCGTTTCGGATAACTACAAACATCGCGACACGAGAATTTTATATATTAGATTTATGCGTTTATTTGTTTTATCTTTTAATTATTTATATTCTTTCTAAAATGTCGCTTTATCTTCGATTATTGTATTACTCTCCAAACTTTGATAACTTTATGTCTAATTTAAATTTGTTATGTTATATTATGTTTGAAACAAACTTATGTAATAAATGTGGTTATAAAAAATTGACCATAGTAAAAGCTAATGAATATGCTCATCGATATAAAAGGAAGTGTTTATATATGTGTAAAGTATAGGATATTATACATTCTATTCTACATATTAAATATATTGATTCTTTATCCAAAGACAATATTGTTTATAAAGGTACCTACTAGCTTCGACAAACGTCAGCACGTAGGTATAAAAGCAGTATCCGAGGCGACAGCTTGTCTCATACATTATTTAGATGTATGTTTTAATCTTAACATACAATCCGGTCCATTAACTAAAAGAACTGACTATGCACGTCACGACTCCCAATATCTGAATTTAGATTAGACAAACATGTAAATATATGGGAAAACGGGAAGTCGGAATGCCATCCGATGTAAATACATTCTGATTAAACATATTTGATGGAAATAGGCTTCAATCAGGCACAAAGGGGGCTTATTTCTTCCTTAAATAATGTCGTTTGTATTAATGTTATTAAATACATATTGAGTATAAAAATTCATAGGCGACGGGAACCACTTTCCATCAGTTACACTATCAGACTGTTTGCTGCACGGGATCGCTCCCCTACACGCGCGGCCACCGGACCATCAACGCACTTAGTTGCCGACCCCCTAGGATCTCATTCGCTCGCTTAATCAGGATGATGCTACGAGGTCGTGAAGATCAAAAAGCCACTGACAAGTCACCAGAAGCTACAGATGGCCACCCATAGCCTAAGATGGCCACCAAACGCCAACGAATGGCCAACAAAGCCGCAGATGAAGCCAACGCAAAGCCCGCGAAGGCCATCGGATGCCGCAGACTGGCTAAAGAGAGCCGTTGAGAGACCACCGTTAAGAAGGCTCCAATAGCTCCAAACCCCGTTATCGGTAACGCGTAGTTGTTCGTCAAGTAGAAGCCGGGGCAAAGAGGTTTTCCTCTAGGCCCCAACCTCTACCCCTGTTTGCTGCAACGTACATTCAAATAGATAGAACATGAAAAGTCACCAAATTGGGAGAATCTTTTCCTTGTAGCTCTCCATTAGTATAAAACCAAAGCAAAATTCCGAAAGATTACCGGATAAAAGCAACATGGGGTGTTTATCGAGGGCTTTCCCTAATAAAGTTCAATGATATCAACTTGCTAACATTACTATGCAAATGTTGCTCTTGTAAATTGTAATGTTTTCCCTTGTAAGAATAAAAAGAAAGAAAATAATTTCCAAAAGTTTAGTATCCGTCTGCATCTATCATAATCATCTATAATATTATAAAATTCTAAACATGCCCTGTTTGTAATTTGAACCTATAAAAAAATGCAATAGACTATAATAATATAAACGAAGGAGAACGCGATGCAATTTTTTTAATTTCTTGTCGGTTTGTCTGTTTGTTCGGGATTCACGGAAACTCTAAGGAATCCCATCCCGCGGGATTGTCAAGTCAAGTGTGGACAAAGTTGTGGGCATATCTTAGTAATAAATAAACAGTCAAAGACAGGGGCAGTACATTTTTTCGGTATGAAAAACTTGACATGTACCTGTGTATAGACTGTAGCTCTATTATATATATATATATATATATATATATATATATATATATATATATATATATATATTAATAGAGTACAATAACTAGAAATATACATATATGTCCAATCGCCTTTGGAGTCTCGTGAAATACTACTTGACGGCCTATGTTATTAAGCGGTGTAAGCCTTTGCCGGCCTGTAACGCAGAGGCTCCGGATTCGATTGCTAGTTTGGTAAATTTCGAAAACGAATTTCCCTTTATTAACTATGGTCTGGGTGTCTGGGATCAGCCCCAAACCAGTCCGTTGTATATTATCCATAACACAAGCGTAACTTGCTTCATAAGAGGATATACAATGTGTTAGTCTGCCGGTTATTTAGACATAGACAACACTTTATTATTCATCAAAATAAAAAAAATCCACAAGACAATAGTTACTAGGTAAAACCAAAGGTGGCCTTATTGCTAAAACCGATCTCTATTTATTTACTGCAATGTAGACATAGGTCATACCATAGGCATGTTTCAAATGTGTAATATCAACCTGTATCTATTATCTACCGTCCCAAGCAAGTGTATGTTTGTTTGGGCTCTACTCTTACTCTTTCTCACAGCGTACGTTGGCTCCATCTTGAGTTTTGAAACATTGGTCAATTAGTTTAAACTAATTATAGGTAGTCCACCTTAATCGTTGTAGCCTGAGAAGCATTCGTACGGTTCTTATAATTTATTTTACGCCGCGTTCGTTGATTTCCTTCCTGCAAAAAGACCAGAAAAATAAAATATTAAAATTTAAACTAATATAGGAAGCAATTTGAATCTGTACCGTAATTTTCGCTTGACGAATTCTAAGGTAGTAAGTGTCTCGTTATTTGGGTAACATTCATTTGGAGGTGTTAGACGTGCGAAACACTTTTATAAAATACTGTGTCTTACTTTTTTGTTAGTTACAGTAGCTTAGTAGCTAATGTAGATATTCACATCTTATTTCCATTATCTATCTACGCAGTTTCGACTCCTGGCTATGCAGCACATTCACCATATATCTAAGCAATTTTTTTACCTAATGTGCATATTATTATAAACGCCAGGTGCTTTCTGTGAAGGAGTATAAAGTTAGAAATTCCACATATCAATATGTGTGAAACCTGTCAATCTCCCTTATTTAAGAATGGCGGGAATACTGCCCGTTTCCTTAAAGTACTATTAATGGTAATACGAATTGCTAGTTTCGGATAAAATAATAGATAATTCAATCAAAATTTGACAGAATATTCGCGCTAAATAATTTAATGACCTATATTCAATATAAAAATCAATTTTTACTCGTAGGTGGTTCAATAATTGAATGTTGTAAATAAAATTTTATTTGATTTAAGTACTTGTACCTACATAACTATATAACAATCTTAATATCTATATGTTTTTAAATATTTAGTAGAATATTGTGCAACAGAATGATGCCTTAGCTATTGAGACGTATTTCTCTCGCCATCCCAAGGTTGTCTGTTAGAACTCGTTGGCAGCGACAAGGCCTCTATTTGTAACTAATTCTAAGCTTTTTTGTGTATCATTTATTAATCTTATTGTACAACTAGCTGTCCCGGCAGACGTCGTCATGCCCGGAAAAGCTTCAATCGATATGCCGACAGCAGCGCCACCTAACGGGTCCAATTGTGAACCAACTCAGAAACCTTCTTTGGCTCATGCACAACAACTTTGCTAAAGATCATCGCATGGTCAAATGTATAATTTACGATTCTATAAAGGATATACAGACAAAAATATTTTTCATAAATATTGTAGAACTAGGATATTCCCGTGATTTTGTCCAAATTCCCGTGGGAAACTCGGGATTAAAAATACCACACATTTTATTACATTAAATTTGATGTTGGGACAGTAAAAATATCACATTGGAATTCGATTTTTTTTATATCATCATTTTAAATCAGTCTGAGGAAAATTCCCGTGGAATTTCCAGGATAAAAAGTAGCACACAGAGTTTAAGTCTAAGAATCAGTTGTCTATCAGCGAAAATCGCATCGAAATTCGCCTAGTAGTTTTTACGTGAATCCCGAAGAAACAGACAAAACAACAAACAAACAAAAATTAAAAAAATGTCATCCCGTTCTCCATCGCTTATATAATCTATTCCAATTAGTTTTTTTAATAGCTTCAATGTACAACAGACAGATGATTAGAAATTTATAATATTAGGTATAGAAAGTATATTCTATTCTATAGGTTTCACTTAAATAAACATATTTTGCAATTAAATTTTACAAGGCATGTCACGGCATAGTGAGGAAACCGTGTAATACAATATTTAAAAAGAGCACGTTATTACCTTTAGCATTTTTAATTAAGTGTCGGTGCAAGGTAAAGTTAATTAAACAGACATGCCAGCATGAAATTTTATAAAAGAAACATAATTATGCAGTTTCCAACCGCCCGTCTGCACTCATTTTCCAAGCGCGGACCTAACGTGAAATTAGAAGGGAAAATAGGACGAGATAATTGTAGCATCCCCCTCACCCCGCTCCAAGCGTCCCTCGTTACCAAGTTTAATCTGTTTAAACTTTTATTTACTTTATTACGTCGAATTGGTACGATTAGCAGCAAGCCCTTTTCACAACGCTTTGTTTTAACTTCCAAATTAAAGTCAAAATTGAAGTTCCACGACTTATTGCTCACAATACAATAGGTTTGCAAGACTCTTCAAATTTGATCCTAGAGGATTTTAATTAATCTATACTGTTAGAAAAATCTAGATTATAGGGTTATAATAAGTGATTGGATCGGTTTTGGTAATACCTACTACTTTTTGTACTTGTCGTCAGATTTGACTAATAATTATTAGTACCAATTTTTAAAACTTCATAAAATCTTACCAGTCATTTATTTTGGACTACCTCTCTTATATTTTTTTTATTCTTATATTTGGAATTATACAAAATATACATAGGTATTCCTAAAACATAATATTGGTAGATTTCGACTAGTTATTACTATTATATGGACGTCTCACCTTGGCAAGATTAAAAACTATTCCATTTGATAAGAAGGCAAAAATATGTTCGAATAATGCGATAAAATAACATAGTAAAAATATATTAATAAAAACTTCTGAATTTAATAATAAGTAGTACAAACTAGTGTAAAAACTGTAACTAAGTTTTTGCAAGAGTAAACAACAATGTTTACCTATAATAAAACGTCTAAATTATTCTTTAACAAGTTTCTCCGCATTATGCTATTTGATTTACCATTTTAACTTGGACTTTTTGACTCTTTGAAAATTGATAATATTTGTACACCCTATGGGTAATGACATGTGAACTCACATATGTAAAACTAAAGACCTGCATTTTTATGTATCATGTCATATGCAAATATATTTTATTTCATTTCAAAGAATCCTTAATGTCAAGGTGAGCGATAGAAACCAAATCGCTAAATAACAAAAAAAAACCGCGTACTCATCGGCGAGCCGCAACTGTCACCGAGCGGATACAGTAACGTGGTCTAAAGTGGCTTCCACACGATACAATTTTACAACCAATTTGACTACATTGACAATCGACTTGTGTAGTATGGATAGAAATATGAAACCCAAGGTTGGTTGTTCGGGACTCGATTGTGTCCAATCAAACGTGCACCCGTGCACAGCGGGTTACTAATTACAAAATTATATTAATAATTACTAAATTCAATAACTCATGAACCATTCTCAACACAATTTTGAAATCGTCACTGTCCAGCTCTTATATTTGGTGACTCATTTGCTTTATTTTTACCAACCATTTTTTGTTCATGGTCTTATTTTTTTCTCATCTCTATTTATAGTTAGAGCCAAAATCAACTTAAATGTTTGCTTCTTCTTAAGAGACAAATCTTGCTTGACACAAGGCCGTTCAGCAGACGCAACAAAATAAAACTAAAATTGGACAGTCAGAAAGTAGCCAATTCAATTGCCAAATCTGATTATTAATCAAATCGTATCGTGTGGAAGGGGTTCAATGTGTACCCCGATACAGATCTTCGCTTTGACAGCTCGTTGCGAGCGCGCTGCTTGCCGCTCGCCTCGAATTCGCGAACCACGTACACACTATCGGTCTTATTCATATTGAGTTATAGTCAATTTATAGGATTCTATAAGAAAGTTAAAGAAGCCTACAAACTCACTCTAACATAGAATTTTTGGTTAAAGTAACTGCAATGGTTACGGTTCGCATGTGAGTGTAGGTACGCGGCTTAAGAAACATCTTCATAATTTATTCATTCATCTTCCTAGTTTTGAAATATTCGTAGCTCCTAATTAGCATCTTGATCAATATTCATTATTTCGGTTAAATAGCGAACCGACCCGCCAGAGGTGTGTCAACTAGCAGATGCCAGTTGGCAGATGCTATAAAATCAATAAAATTGCCATTCAAGGACGTTTAGTGAATAGCACATGCGATTATTAACTCTAAAACCGGCACCTTTTAATAAAATGTTCGCTATTGGACGATATCCGACTATTAATAGTCAACTATCTATTAAGTTATAATTTACATAATATCTAGTGAATTAATAAATAAATTATTCAAATTTCGAAATGTTCAAATATTTATTTTCATCATGGCTGATATTGGCTTGCCTATTTATAATGCATACATCGGTCTGTCTCTTTAGATAAAAATAATTAGATAAATATGTAAAGTATTCAAGTAATCTTCAATAATATTTCCACTTGAGACCTCAGTTGCTTTTGTAAGTTATGATTATTATCATTCATGTTTCTACAATCGATACGGGTATTAGTAGGTATATACGTATATAGGCAGCTACATATTTCGACGAGACAACTACGGCCCAAACACGGCACTGAATTAGGTATCTGCAGATCGATATTTATGTAAATCGCCCGATGAATCGTTTTCATTCAAATTATCTGAATAAATCTACATATGGTAGGTATTTTGAGGAATTTTAAATGAAAACGAAATTGATGTTTACTTTTGATCATTTTCATTTGGCATAGTAATTATGCAAAAAGAATAACAGTAAATCCCCATATTACCAGGTGTTGTGTATTTTATTATACGATATATAAAATATAGTTCATTGTGCTACGGGATTTATTTTTACGTGTTGCTTACGGTTTTTTATATTAAATATCACTTAACACCATAATAAATTCTACAATACAAATACGTTCTCAATTAGTTTAAACTTTTTATTCTGTATCCTATTAAATTACGTGTTAACTAATATTTTAAATAATACACATAGGTACTACAAATTAACCAACACGTGATTTGAGGTCTTTTAAATGAAAGAGCCGGTTCCCACAAGCGAAGCGACGTTCATCACGATTTCCACGATCGGATTCCATTTTTTAAAATGCATGCAGATGCAATGCCGTCGGCCATGTTACCGACCTTTCCTTTATTGGCGTCCCTGTGCATCTTATAGCTGTCTCTGTCACTCTTAGTATAATCTCAATGATATTGTCTCAAGCGCACGGGACCCCAGAGCCGAATTAGGGCAATACGCATGCGCGGCGTGTCAATGTCAAATCAATCCTGTAGGCTGATGCAACGTGCCACACAATTTAGTTGAATTGCTGTTACAAATGAGTTTGAGTAATTAATTAATTCTGACGCTCTTTATTTACAGATTGAACACGGAACGCCTTGTAACATAATTAATGGAAAGGTAAGTTGTAACTTTAAATAGCAACGTAATGATTACATGTGGTATCTTGTCTTCTAGTACCTGACAAATTACTCGACTTTAGTAAACACCAGACAATCAGAAATTCATATGCCATATTAATGTGGATACATAAGTGTTTATGTAAGTTATATGTGTTTGGATGTTTGTTTGTTACTTTTTGCTGACTTCAAAATGATTATTTATCTTGCACTTTGATATAAGTACCTACCTACACCTACCTAATTATAATTCCGATAACAAGATGAATGTTGGATACTCTTTATCCCAAAAAATAGAATAGTTTCCATCTTAACCTGCATAACCTAATCTTAACCTGCATAGATAGCACAAGTACCTACCTTATAAAATTAATAATTAAATATAATTATTTAAATGGGACAAGTCGTGATAGCTTAGAAGTTACGTTCCATTGATGTGAGCTCTAATCCTAGCTTGGGAGTAAGTATATATCGATCGCCAAGACAGTTTTTCTAATCGTACTGAAATTATTATTAGGTACCAATTACTGATGATGAAAGGGCGGAAACTTAGATACAAATAAAGATCACTGATTCGCAAAACTTACCAACCTGCTTTGGCCAAGTGCAGCGGCATAATTTTCGTTCCCTAAATATGGGATAGTCCGAGCCCAGCATTAACCTATTATTATAGTATAATTATTATAAATACCTAAGTAAGATTAGAAAATAAAAATCTTATTATGTAGGTAAGTAATAATTTAAAGATGTGACGAAGTTTTATTGTCTTGAAACTAATTATTTGCATTATATTATCAATCCAATAATAGCGTCTTGACCAACAAAGCCTTATTGTAAATGTAAATTATAACGTTCGATACATGAGTAGCAAGTAAAATGATATATTACAGACGTAATGACATCTGCCTGGAATAAAAATACACCAGGAATGTTATAAAGTTTAGTTACATGTAGAGTTATCAGATCAAAAATACAATTCAGTTTTAGGAGACAGTCCAGAATGTTATATCTACTAGGTAGTCTTAGTCTATTTATGCTTCGGTGTACAATAAAGGGTTATTTATGTACATTACGGTACCTACATATACCTACCTACTAGATTTTTAACTTTATAAAATAATAACATTTATAAATATTTGGAATATTATGATAATTTTTAATAAAATATAAATTGGGTTGAATTTGTCTTATATGTATTTACTGTCTTACTTTTTTGCTATGAAAATGTGTCAAATTTGTATCTAATAATTATAAGTTTTGTTATTAACCAATTAGTACTAGCTTGTATTGAGGTTAGTTATTTATTTTATCTGTGGTGTTAATATGACTTAATAATAAAACTGCTCGATACGTAGGTAAGGTCTATCAGCTCTGTGCTGAAATAATCAAAATACTTTAAACTTTTATTTCTTCTTAGCATGGTTTTGCGAAAACTTAGAATTAATTCTCTTATGTTTCCGTTAAAGATCTATATCACAGGAAATATCCATGAATTTTCGAATATATCGCCACTCTGATTACCTACAATGTAAACCGCTGTAGTTAGATTTTTTAGTAATACCTACATTCGTTTTATTACAGTAAAATAAATATAACATTTAATTAGGATAACTCAACGTAATTTGAATTTGTTATTATATTATTATTTAGCATTATTTAACAATATTTCGTTTTACCGCGGTGTATTTTATCTTTTGTACTTAGATTAAATAAAACATAATTTGAAATTAAATATATAAGTAGTTCTTATTGAAGACATTGACCCAAGTAGTTTTAAAATATTAACAGCATTAACAAACCACAGTGCTGTAATCAGGACCAGAATAAGTTGACTCGGTTACATCCATAATAAGTTCTCATTTTGGAACGTACATGAGGTAAGTCATCAAATACAAATTGCAATCAAACATGTCCAATAAGAGCTAGGGTAACTCAGGTTAGTTAAATATTTAGTCATAGACCGGGAGCCAACGAGCATATTTTTACGAGTACCAGAATCGGCTCATTACTTTATTATTACGTGCGGTGCTGAGCTCCGACCACGACGAGCCGCAACACATCCAATTTCCCAGCTTCCCATTTATTGATATTGACTCTGCGAGGACGCTTCGTGAATGCTTCAGGTCTACGGTCTTAAAAAACTAGATATGTCAATCATTATAAAGAAAAACAATATATAGCTAGACGTTTTGCTGGGGAGTTTCTTACCGCTTTTTCTACTTAACAGCAATAACACGTTATCAAGTGGAACTTATTTTTAATAAAAACTTTTGAATTTGAATTTTCATATCTATAGAGCTTTTTATAATTTCTTAACATTAATATTAGTATATATATAATGTCACAAATAAATTCACGCCAAGATTAGGGTTCCAAAATGTATACAGTTATTTTCAACATAGTCATCAACCAATGTAAAGAGCCTCTTTATATTTTCTATGTAGGCCTATATTTTCACAAAAATAAAATAACAGTTCAGGCAATTATAGATTTTATAGTAAATATTATCGAACTGATAGTCTTTTGATGAGAGTTCTGGCAATAGATCAGTTTGACAATGCATCAAAGAACGTCGTTAACGTTGTAACGTCCCTTTAATTCTGATCCCTTTACTTATAAAAAAGGTGATTTGGATTATTGCTATTTTTTGTAGTCTTCAGGTATAATATAGATAAATTTAAAAAAAAATTATTGTATCATTCAATCATTGTTCGTATACAATACCTTCAATAAATACTGGGACATATAACTTATTAACGGTAGGCAAGTTTCTAAATTTGCCTACTTATAAAAAAGCTCTTAATACATCCCTGTGATTGCCACCCACGTCGCGAGCTACTTTAAGCTACATAGCTAATATTTTGTGTCATTCGTACGCCTCCAGTGATTTTGTTAAAACGTAACAAATTTAAGCTTAGGTAGGATAATTAGAAGAGAATATTTAGTTGGTGGATTAAACATATAAATTTAAAAAAAACGTGATTAGGTAATATAATAGTGATAGATTTAAAAAATACATAAAATCAAAATCAGTTTGAACTAGATTCCACAATTTTAAAGCTGATCCTTCGTCTGCGGTGTATCAAAGATTTAGCTTTAGCTTTTGTTAAAGTGTTAAATAACTTCGTTAACGCATAGCTATATTAGTGTATGTACATACACTAATATAACTGATATAACATAACTATAATATATATAATATAACTGATCATGCTCTAAGTTTGTTGATTGTACATATGTAGATAACATATCAATATCTAACGTCATTAACAATGTTAATTTAAAATTCTAAATAAAGTATTAAACTCATCGACATATCTGCATGATCTTCAGATGACGCCTCACCATTAGATAAGACTTTTTTATAAATGCATATTTGAACATTACATACGCTGACATGTACTTATTGGTTGATTTTTTCTATTTCCAAACAAAGAAATAGATTGCATAACGTAAAACTGCGAACAAAATAAAGTAGGTAAAGGAAGAATTACCTTAAGTCAGTTTATTAACAGAACCACTTTTCCTCCAAGGTTAGTTACCGACTTAGGTACTGGGAACTTAAATTCTTACTTTGTAGCTAGCCTCGACCTTTAATACTTATAGCTCGAACTTTCAGTAAAAGAAACTTGCAAACACGTGTTGAATAATTTCTCCAAAAGATGACAATGAATGATAAGATTAATTATGTACGTAGTTTGTAAATCATGTAATAACATGTTTGTAAAATGATAATAATATTTTCTTAAGTTTTCGCGACTTGTATACATAATAAAACTACGTTTTAAGCGCGGTAATTTATTTGTACAAATGTCATCTTTGTCGCCCGTGACCACGGCCGCTAAAAAGGGGCCGAAATGTCGGATAAACCAAAATACAATAAATTATCGCGCTTAAAACCGTTAAAACGTAGTTTTATTAAATATTTATAATGTTTAACTTTTGTTATGGCAATATGAAGTAAAATGGGTTAAGTGCGTTTTGGTGCATATACAGTGAAGGATGGTAGTGGTGACAAATGTTCGTTGTTTTACTGTAGAACCCACAAAATATATAACTGAAAATACTTCATGTCTCCAAAGTACTCAATTGACCGTTTTAGTTCTAGGGGAAATTTAGAACGTTTAGTAAAATGTGACTTTTAGTTTGCTAGGAGAAATGAGATGTTTTTATACCTACTATTAATATAATTGTAACATTATTATACTTTATGAAATTATCTTTCGTAAAAATGGTAAGGTAAGTTTAAAAGTTATATAGTATTAAAGAAAAGTGTGACTGCAATTTGCCTCATTGCAATTGAGAAGATGACGCATGCTACAATATATTTTAAAACTATATGCATATAAAAGAATGGGCATTTGAATACAGTGGGCATTAAGAATCTTACTTTCAAAATATCATAATAAAAGTATTTATATTACTGTTTAAATAATAATTAATACACTATTTAACTCGTTAAAGATATGACGTCATTACTTATTACGCTTTTCCAAAGTCTAATTGACTTCGGCGTTTTGTAAGATAATAAAAATACGTATATCTACCTATTAGTTGACAGATAGCCATACCATGACCATGGTTACATGAGTTCGCTGTGGATTAAATAGATGTTAGATCTAGTCAAATCCTAAGTCCATGTCACCCATATTTGGCGGTATCACTTATTATCATCAAACCTAACGCCGGATAAGCTTGAACCGATACGTGACTCGCGAAAAATAGTCATTCCGAGAACACCCTCAACTTCTTACTTGTGTTCGAAATATATACGTTAGATATATTATGCGAAATTATACTTCAGTGGATAAGAGTTGTTTCTTAACATTTGTATTTGTTAGAAACACCTCTGCTTATCGCAGTGACTGTCAGCTTTGTTATGCGGAAAATCATTTAGGTACTAATAAAAATGATAAAACTGTAATTAATAAAAAAATACT
The DNA here is from genome assembly GCA_949752895.1 of Dendrolimus pini. NCBI lineage: Eukaryota > Metazoa > Arthropoda > Insecta > Lepidoptera > Lasiocampidae > Dendrolimus > Dendrolimus pini. The sequence goes on from OX457133.1 coordinate 13,921,373, forward strand.
TTGCTGTGGAAATATTAATACTTTATCTACTATATATTTGAAACTATTTGTACTAAAGTGGTATTTTATTTAATCTGTAAAATACAATCGTCATTGTCATTAATGCCAATTAATCTTCACAAGAGACAGATCATCGAGACTCTAGCTCCCTTCTAATGGTGGATCTGAACACGGACATAAACATTTATCCAAAAATATTTTTGTTTTTAATAAGAATAAGAGTTCATGTAAAATACATAAAAATAAAGTATAAGAAGATTTTAATTGGCGTTTTAAATATTATGAAACGAAACAAGACTCCATTTGTAACTCATTTTGGAATTTAGAACTTTTTAAGCTTGATGTAATTTACATTTTAAATGCACTACAGCTATACGTAAAAACATTTTATATTTAAATAAATACAATTTAATTTAAATATAGCACTTAATTAAGCGATACTAATCGCTAGATGGAGTTACTGGTATTAATTGAAGCGTATGTTATTGAATGAAACCTGTAGGTATTCGGTAATTTTTATTCAGATATCGGATTTCTCCACAAGGTTTGAACATGTTTTATATTTAAAAATATGTCTTTACCTACTTACATATCTTCTATTAAGTACCTATATTTGCATTAATGATTTTCGATCAATTTAACAGTTACAAAATTTAGTATGTGTGTGTAACCTTTCGGATAAAGAAAGCACTGTTCGTTCAAAAGAATGCGAATTACAAACCTTCTGCTTATATAATTTTACTAGTAAATAAATATCTGTACTTAGGTATAACAATAATTGTATATATTTTAATCAGTCAATTAGTTATTGTTAGTAATATCCTATTAATTCCTCTAGCCTAATTAATAAAATGCCAAAGAAAACAAAGTGAAACTACTTACCCTTGCGATATGTAGGAAATGGAAATATGCCAACCTTTTTCCTGTATAGGTAGGCACCTACACATTTTCCGACTTCGTTATTCCACTTTCTCATGCAAACCTTTTTGAAGAACTTTTCTCAAGAATTTTTCCCGGAAAAATATTGCGCTGAACAAATTCATTTTTAAAAGGAATTTCCTTAGACGTTCTAGTTGCGGGGTACCTACTTTATGAATTTTGAAAATGTAAAATTTAACGTAGTAGCGCAGACTAGAAAAATAAGTTCAATTGGGTCGTTACTAGACAAAATGTTTTACTATTATGAAATCTATTACAACGGGAACTAATCTATATATATATAAAACGTGCCTCTCGGGACGCCCGACAGAAGTGATAACTTAAACTAATCTAAGTTGTACTATTTAATATTGAAATTGTTTAACTTGCGAAAAGCTTAGGTTATTACTTAACGTTATGCCTAATAACATACATAAATATATATAGTATATGAACATATATATATTTATGTATGTAATAGTAAGCGTCTGCCCGAAATACGGCTAGCGCTGTGGGTTAGACGGAGAGAGGAGGAGCCTGCCTACCGTTGCCGTATTCGTGAGAGAAAGGGAAACCAGACAGACTGGCTTCGTAACGCGTTACGTAACGAAGAGTTTAACCCTGGGATGGTAAGAAGTTATCACTTCAAAAAAATATTCCTAGAAATGTACCTATGTACGCGCATAACATGAGAAAGACTTTTACCGATTTTGATATTTTTTTTGTCTGTTTGAATGGGTTCCCCGGATGGTTTAGATTTATAATTGGAATAGATGGGTGGTGCTGGAATTGGGTTTCAGGATTTTGATTTTTTTTATATATTCAGTCCTAATTTGTAAGCAGATTGTTATAATTAAGTACTATTTGCTACGATAATTTGAAACAGCATGAATGAACCTATATAGAGGTAAAAGAGGTATGTAACTCCCTAACCCATGTTGAAATATCATAGCGAGGTTTACCCCGCCATGCTTTTTCCGATCCCACTACTAGAGGGAGAGGCAATACTAAAGCATTGACTCTCTCTAGCAGTGGGAAGTTTATATGTAATGTCAACACATTATTATTATTTAACATTAGCATAACATACAGAGCTGAAATTATCAAGTAGGGAATGAGTTATGTTTAAATTAACGAATATATAAAAATAAACATAATTGTTAAACTACATAAAAATACAAAAAAGCTAATAAAGTCTTCAAAAATTATAAACAAGCTCCAGAATAACCCAGTTCTCTTTAATGTACTACATAGATTGTATTAAGTACAAGCCGTGATTCCCCCCACAAAGCTCGAAGCTCGGAGTTCTTATCGATTTCAAGAATTACTGACTTACAAGTTACTTAAGTGCCTAACTTACTTCAACTCTCGGCTGTTCGGGTTAAGTAGTGCCTACTTACCCGATTGCTTCAAAGTTGGAGATAGATTATAGCTAAGAGTTATGTATTCTTAAACGAGTGGGCAAAAATAATACTTTTAACACTACTTGACCTTGAGTCTTCTACTTATATGCTGTATCTTATTTATTATTGCGAATGCACTTGCTATGAGAAAAACTATTTTTGAACAGAAAACTCAACTAGATACACCTTATTCCTATTTCTTTAAGATAATTAATTTAATTACGAAGCCACGAAGACAATAAAAAAAACTAACTTTCACCTTTTAATATTTATAATGTATGTATATATGTATAATATTATCTATTTGGACGGAAATACGAATGTAGAAATTCCCTAAATATGATAGATATTTATCTAAACTACTTTAAATATAAAGTTTTAGTTTATGTTAAATAACTGACTCTAAACTATCATTTTTGATAAAGTTAAAACAATAGATAAGTAGGTAGATATATTTTTTATGGTTGGAAAAAGAAAATATTGTGAGGGAATACGACTTATACAACTTAATTAATTTATACATACCTATACAGAGTTAAAAGCCATTATTGCGCATTAAACATTCGTACAAGTTAAAATTACTTGTTTCATGTTTGGAAATTTTTAATCAGCAGTGATTTCGCCCACATTGGCCTAAAACAACAATTATTCTGTTAACATATGTGACATTAGCCTTAATTTAGGTTGATTGGAAAAATAATGTGAATGAATATTAACGTTGAATTTACCTTAATTAACAGGCAATCTAGATACTATTTTTAAGTAATATATTATTTATATACAAACAAATATCTGTTGTTCGTGCCTACCCCGCAAGGGACCTGGCGTGAAGTTATCTATGTATGTATATATGTATGTATGTATATACAAATATAGAATAAAAAGACGTAAAAGTTAATAAAAACATTTGAAATTGCACATAAATTGAATAATAAACATTTGTTGAATGTAATAGCCAAATTTTAATTTTAAATATTGCCCATTAAATACTACTGTAACATTTATTATACTAAAATAAATGTATAATAAAGATATGGGCAATTGATTGCCTCATTTTCGATTATAAACTGTTTTTAAATCGCTTTGATCTCACCTAATTGATTAAATATGTTACAAAATCTTAAAGACTGAGCTTTATTTTCATAGATGATAAAGAATTTAAAATTCTATAAACATAAGATTGTTATTGCTGAAATTTAAATACATTTTATTTTAATGAAAGTCCGAGCAGTTATCATAGACCGGCAAATTATGTAAATGGTATTATGAATACAACCACGAATTTTCATGTTAAAGTATAGCTTCTTTTATCATAATGTATTTTTGTAATGTTATATAACATCCAAATTATATAAAATTTAAAATTAAATTTACCTTATGATGTTTTGTTTCTTGGAAGTAATATAAAAAAGTTTAAGACACCTTTTGTAGGTAAACTGACTACAAAGTAATTTTAAAATGTTTAAACGTCATATCGCATTTATTTTTCGTCATAGATAGGTGCCAACCGCTTCATCTCTTCCTATGGCCCGTTTTACTTCTCATTTGAGAGGTCGACCGGGCCTTGAAAGCCTTTTTTTTATTATTAACGGACTCTACGGACTCTAGTTCCATACCCTTTCTTTGCAATTAAATTTAAGAAGAAGTTAAGAAGTTGTACACGCTTATTTGATACTTTTTTATTGTGTGTGACATTTAATGAATGTATGTTTGTGTTGCGGTGTACCTTAAAAATAACTTATTATATTAATTTATTCTAATTTTAATACTAAACTTATACTAATGTAGAGTGTATATGTTACATGCTGGTGTTGTGAGGAGGTGCATGTGCAGTGTGTGCCGTATGTCATGAATATATGATATATGCCTTTAATGTATGCCTTTTTAGGTGATCAACATCTCGCACGAGCTCTATGGTCCAAGCATCTATGTAATAAACGACGCAAATAAATAACTGACTTATAATCCCTCATATTCACATCGCTTAAATAAAAATACATACGTCGGTAAACTATCTGATCTGACCAGGAATTATTTTCATAGTAAATCATTTAACACATCGATCTTTTTCCATTTAATTTACATATGAGAGTAAGTCCATTCCATGTTTATACTTAATACATATAATATAAAAACCTATCCACAAGTACCTAAATATTTAATCAGTCTGTCTAAGAGTTTGAAATCTCAGTATACGTTTAAGAATATTTACCTACATATTAGCACCATCCGATTTAATTCTTTAGTCCAATAAACAAACTTGTACAGTCAAGTTCATTAATATATATGCATTGACAAGGATTCAAAATATTGTATGCAGTAGAATGTTAAAAAATATCATCACAATCAAACAAATCAATAATTTGTGGTCAACTTTTAGATTCATTTATATGTGACAGACTTCGTTCAATAATATGTATGCATTACGATCATAATTATGTGTGCAGTGATGGATTCATAAATATTTTGAATACGGTTTACGTTTAAACTTGTCTAAATTGTCAAACATTAGATTTTATGAAACCTTTCAAACTCTTTAGTCAAAGTTTGCGATTGGTAACATTAGTTACTGGACGAAAAGATACATTTGTTTCAAAGATAAAGTGTTCATGCTTATGACATTTACCTAATATTTCTAAAAGATAAATTAAAATTTCATCTTCTTTATTTATTATTAAAAATGTATAGAATTGATGAACACACAAAACATAAAATAGTGTGTATGTGTGACGAAGGTATTCCTAAATAAAATATTGCCGAAGAATTGGGAATATCAAGAAATACTATTTCTTTATGGTGGAGGAGGTGGCTGGAAGAGGGTGATGTAAAAAGACATGTGTCGTTTGGTCGACCCAGAAAAACAACTTATGAACAAGATATGCAATTGGTGAAAAATGATCCAACCTACCCAGACAACATGCAGAGACTCGTGGTCACTGGGAAAGTTGAAAGCAAGAGACATTGTGGTAGATCTCCAAATAGGTGGCTTGACTAGATTGCTGACCAGATAAACATTTCAATAAACTTGGCCAGCCACTATGTACAGAACCGATCTCCGTGGAACAGAGTAAATGTTCTCACTGCTATCAAATTCATAATCCTCAGCAATGAAGGCACAACTTGAAAGAAGAAGCTATTTTTATATATATATAAAAATGTATTAAAGTTCATTGAAATGTTTTTATTTTGTTGATGCTCCATTAAATTTTTGGTTAATAATTTTAATAGATTCTTTTTTAGTTTCGTAGTTACAGAAAAATAAATAAGTTTTCCAAAATCTTATTTTTTTTAATTCGTATACTTTATTCTGCAAGTACCGAGTTAAGTAATACAACGAGAACACATTGATATTAATCAGAATCCTAAAAACGCTAGCTAGTTACGCGACGTTGCCCAATGGGCAGTTGCACGTATTGGCAACGATGCATTATTACTTGCATATAAGGTACTGCAAAATGAATTCTAGGGAAAAAAACAATTTGAGCGAAATTCCCATATCTATAAAATATTTATGAATATTTGACTAGTCAGATATTTTTGAATCCTATGCTATTGAGTTATATTTGAACATATGGCTGCACATTATTGTAAAGTGTCCAGGCATATATTATTGAACCAATTACATGATGATGTATTAATGAACTACAGACTGTAAAGATATTTTCTAACATTCAACTGTATACAATATTTTGAATCCTTGTCAAGGCATATATATTAATGAACTTGACTGTACTTAAGGCATTCAATGGAAAAATAAGCAGTGTTTAGGTTACTAACCTTCAATATCGAGTGATTTCGAACGATGTTGTCTTGAATATTCGTATATCCATACTCTAATTATATAAACATGACGTGGGTTTCGCTTCAAATTGTAACCTGTCTGTCAAAGCGGAATAAACGGAGCCAATCAGAGATAAATAACCGTCGGTCCGCGAGCGTGGCCCGTTTCATTTACATGTCAATGACGCGCGGGGGCGACACGGCGGGGCGCGCGGGCCGATCGCGGCTCTGAGGAACGTGCAGGTACTACAATGGCGGCATTCTCTTGACAAGTGGCATGCCATACACTCAATCATTGTTGCCGTTAATTATTATTTGTATATATTGATTGGAGTCGTATTACTTACTAGGATTTAATAATAAAGCATTTATAATTTTCTTGTATTTTAATGGGATTAATTATTTTTACTTTACTAATATCTGTAATTTTTTTATTGCGTGAGTTCAGCAGATAGGAACCGGTACACCTGGTGGAAAGCGGTTATCATCGTTATTGGACATTTACAAATGTATTATAAATGCGCTGCTGCTCTCTTAAGGAAAGACTGGAGCCTGGCCACTAATGCCGGAGCAGGACCAGGGGTGCTAGCCATCCAGACTGGTAAATACCCTACCTCATGCCTGTGGGTTGTTTTGGCGCCTTTTAATACAGGCCGCTCAGCCGCAGGAAATAGTATTATTTCTCTGTTTCCACACAAGTTAAATTTATGCTGTAATTTATGACACAAACATTAATAAGTAGGTATCTGTAATTAAATATGAATAAAGCAAATTGTTAAAATAAGCATAGAATTTAAGAGACCTAATTTAATTTATCGTTATTTATATAAAAAAATCTTCTATGTATAATGTATGTATTTAAACAAAGCTCATAAATTTATGTCAATTTTTAATCGTTTTGAATCACATAATTATATTTAAATTTGAATTGCTAATTAAAACAAATATTTTTGAAGACGATAGACAAATAAAAATTGAAACTTAGTGAAAATTCTGTTGAACTATTTTTTAAAAACCCTTCAAGTTGGAAAGTTAAATACGCAGTTTGTTTCTTTAATACGCTCGCGCCGTCCGGACGCCGACGACCCCTTAGGTACACTTAAGGTGAAGACTCGCAGAGTTCAAACTTGAAGCCAAATGTTTTGCACAGCTGAGTGAATCTCATCTGAAAAAAGGGTTTATTTTAAGTATAAAGGCATCACACTAAGGGCCGATTTTCAACACAAGATAACAGTTATTCATAGAATAAAATATAATATGAGTAAAGAAAAATGACAGTCGCATGAATAAAACAGTTGAATTATTTCAATTTTGAATTCAGTCAGGTTATAATTTCTTAATAATAACTTTTATATAATCCGCTCAAGTCTTCTATATTTAAAGGCATAGTGTAACATTGAAATTGAACATATTAGGTAGGTAAGTTCAGTTTTTTTTTTATTGAGTAAAAAATAAATAAATAAAGAATACTTAAATTTTTGCGAGACATTGATTTTTTAATTATTTAATGTTATAATAATAAGTTTACTTTTAACACAAATGTATAATAATTGAGGTAAATTTAGTTTTATAATATGACTAAGGGTCGATTGTTCAATCATCAGATAAAAGTTTCCATTAAATAAATTATAGCCTGACTGAATTTAAAAGTAGTACAATTCAACTGTTTTATTTGCGCAACTGTAATACTTAATTTGTTTATGTTGTATTTTATGAAAACCTTTTATCTGGTAATTGAAAAATCGGCCCTATAAGAAAAAAACGAATTAATTTATATACATATTGTCTGACTCCGCATAGAGACATGACAACGCTGTGTCTAGTTATTATTTTCATAAGTATGAGAATATGTATATGATAATTTTAGTGCCTACTTGCTTTTGTTAGCGTTTTCATTTACCTACTGTTTAGGTCAGACCCGTTTTTAGTTAGCCCGCTTTCTAAACATGAAAACGTGAATATCTGTTGGTCTAAATAGGGACGAACCAGAATAAAAAGACAATGTTAAAAATAAAGCTTTTGATCGAGATGGAAATACATTTTAATAGTTAGTAGATATATTAATATGAGACTATGTAAGAGAATTTAATCGACAGTCTTTTTTTTGAGACAGACATAGACATTCCACAACTATTAGCACTGTTTGATTTAGTTTTACATAAAAGCCTCCACGTCACCCCAGGACAATATTTAAGATAAAAGCTTTTAATTGTTAGTATTAATTAAAATTAAATTTAATTAAAATTTAATTTTTATTCACCTATAGTCAGAATATCACGTCTGTACAATTCATATCTTAAAAAAACTAAAAACCTTGATATATTTATGACAGTCCTCATGCATTCTAACAAATAATATTTCAAATAGATTTAGTATGTTTAATTATTCGTCTCTCATTATATGTTTTAATTTTAATTATATTTTAATATGCATTACATCCATACTCCCTTAATTTATCGATAAATGCCCTTCTGAGTCTTCCCTTTCCTTTTCTACCTTCTACTTTGCCTTCTATTATCTCACAGAGAAGGGTATCTTGTCGTAGTAAATGATGTGAAGTTTTTATAGAGCATTCGGATAGGTGTCTTCAAAGACATGAGACAGATGGCTGAGCGTAGAGAGGATTGGCGCAGTCTCCACCGACAAAAGCAAAGCTTTTAAATACTACGATGATGATAACATTCAAACTTAAAGTTTTAATTATTGACTATTTATAAGATGACACAATGCTTGATATGACCTAACCTGACCTACCTATACTTATATATAGTAGGAAGTATGTTTGCAATGAGCATTGTTTAGATCGAAGACGGATGAATATGATGTAGTTATCTTCTGTTGATGAACTATAATAAATAAATAAATTACCTAAATGATTAGATATATAAAAATAAGATATAATGGTGAATTAAGTATTCCATTGGTTTTTAAATCAGGAAACCAAAGTTTAAGTTAAGCAATTTCTTTGTCTCTTAGTAACTGGAATACTAGCCATTGGAACTGATGTCTGAGTAATATCCAGAGTAGAGCAGATATTCGAGACTTTTTATATTGCAACCTCTGGCTTGTATTAATCACCACGCTTAAAAAATTTGAACCATTAGATAATTGACACTGTTTTATTTAATTACACACAATGTTTACCTACATTAAAAGCAGAGATCTGCACGTAACATCATGACAGTTCCTATATTAACAAAATCAAACCTGTTTTTTTTTTCGAAATTATTCACAAGTAGGTATCGTTTTCTAATGTGAAGAAAAACGTCTTGAGAATACCTATGCATAATGATGTCACTAATATGAGAAACCCGCCAAACCCTCAGTCAGAGGACATCCGAGATTAACAATACTACCCATACTTACGGGTCGATATTAACGTATATGCGAACTGTTTCCAAAAAAATCAGCACAAAGCTTTAAAATAAGGTTTCTTCAATTATAGGTGTCTCTACTGTTTTCGGTACCGACTCTTAATAAAGCAAACAGAGCGAAACGAAAGAGCACTGACAAATTAGGTACCGGCCTTAGTTTCATAAAAACCGTGTGAATAATTTGGGGAAAAACATGCATTAAACGAGATTGAACGCAGTAAAAGATATCCATTGTATAGGTACAATATCATAGCGTAAAGAAAAGCAGGATAATCTTGACATATTTTGAAAAATATTATTTTGTCAAATTCTTGAAGCTATTATTATATTACCTACTCGTAGATTCAAGAACTTGCCATTTAACAGCAATTAAAATAACTGAAAGTATTTTGATAAGTTTATCAAGTACCTACCTAGTGTAAGTAAATAAGATTCCCTAATAAAATTAATTTTATTTTATTTGCGTTTTTCTGTCTACCGTGTTATAAGACTATTCGTCTTTGATTTCTGATGAATGATAAACTGCCCTGGTGTTTTTCCGCATGTCCTTATGATAGAGCTTTGGGAAGCATCGATGCTGGTGACCCTGATAGCAACGTTTTAAAAACTCCGGCTTGATAATAAAGGTAAATTAAAATTTTTAGCTTTTACAAATCAGGGAAACTCGTGATATGCTGAAATTTATATTTATAATTGCTATTTCAGTATAAGCAAGATGTTTATATATCTATAAAATAGGAAACACTCTGAAAAACATAGCATTGCCAATAACTTTAGCTATAAATAAATATTACTCTATCTCTTTTTTACTTACATCTTTTCTAAGTTATTTAGGGTCGGCACAATATGTATTTTCTTTCCATTCTCCTCTATTGTGGCATGCGTATTGCCATGCCACAAATTTTTATATCATCCTTCACATGAGGTTTCCGCCTTTTTAGAACCTACCTTTTTACTCTTATTATCTGCCATATAGAGATCTAAATATTATATAACCACCATAAATCATTGGCAATGTTATCGAACCTTGTATAATATTCCGATCTGTTGGCTGCTTCAGAACGTGTCTCTCCAAGCCGCCATAGAATAATAAACCTATACGCGTAGATGAGCTTGTTAGCTTTATTTGCTGACAGCAGTTATTATGCCCAGTTTTGTTAGAATATTCTGGCTATAATATACCCAATCAATATCTTAGAGCATAGAGATTTAGCACTTCTTGTTATTCTTATTGTATTTTAGAAACCTAGATGTATCTGTCCGGTCATCTATTTGTTTGGCCAGTCTATGAATTCATAATACACTTATTTTCAAATATTCTTTTCAGATTAAATTACTTTGGCCTATATAGTAACACGTCTATTTAAATGTTAAAAAACAGTAACATCGTACTTCTTTGTTTATTGTAAAAATAAAGCTAATTGCAAATTGGTTGCACTGAGCCAAACACCAAATATAAAAAGATCCAGCTGTCAAATTTTGACTTGTTACAAGACTCGATTTATTCTGACTTCCGTTATTTATTGATTAAAATCTTATTAAATAATATGTTTATTTATTTTAAAAATACAACTAGGCTATAGTCCGCGCCAGACATTGTAATCACTCTATATTAACTACAGATTATTGTGTAACGCTTGTTTTCTATGAATACAACAACAATGGCCATAAATGTTCTACGCAGTACCAACTTAATGATAGGGAATCCAATTTAAATAATTATTTTAAGTCATTTAAACATAGACTGTAAAGTATAAGCCTAGAGTTAGGGGTCATGTTGTTTAAGCTAGTATACCTATTTTTGTTTACAAAATACGTAACTAATAAATAATGTTCTTTATTAACGTAGTATAAGAAAATATTATGCTGTAAAAAGCAAGGTTCTAAAAAATGGCAACTTTATTAATTATGTTTTGTAATTGTGATTGTTGAATGGATTTTATGACTCAAATTAATTATTTTATTGAATTGAACTGGTTGTTTATTGCGTAGTTGTAGTAATAAGGTTAAATATCACTTTTGCACTTTTTTTAATACCTATCTATTTATGCAAAATATCACGTCCTTGTGCATTTATAGGTCCTAAAGAGTTTTAGGTATCTACTAATTTTACGGTATTTATATGCCTATCTTTGTATTTAATATCTTCGTGCTAAATAAAATAAAAATAAAATGAAACAAAAGATAAGTTACTTTCTTTGCGGTTTAGGTCTGAACTTGAATACAATACATAACAGAGAAACTCGTAGAAAATACATAACATGTATTTAACCAAGCACACGATTTGATCTACACTCAAATTTATTTAATCAATGACAGAGTGCGGTTATTCCAGTTAACGGGAAACACCATTTGGCCCGCTGCCTTCATTGGCGAAATACGTGACCTTCGTTCCTAGAATTATTTTTGGTCAGCAACTGATTAGTTTTTTGCGTGAAACTTACGTAAGGGAAAATTGATTAAATTGTTTTGGTAAAACATTCTCATAGTTTTTGTATTTTGATTTTCTAGTGTCGTTCGCAAATATAAAAAAAATGTTTAATAAATTAATATGTACCTAAGCTTAAATTAACGTATTTGTTACCCATCGACTATTAAATTTACATGAAAAATAAAATTACAAAGTTATTTATCCGACCTGTAGTTCTCTAAATACATTCAAATTAAAAAAGTTATCTGTGCTTTTTCATTGCGAGGGTATGTATGGTAATTATTACGCATGTAATGATATTTATTACGATAAATTGGGTTTGGGTTTAAAGAACTTTATTCTAAAAATAACATACAAAATTTTATATTCTAGCATAAGTCCTATAAATCTAAGAGCGAGTAGACATAGATATAAAAATAATAATAAATAGGTGAACAATGACTCATAATAATTATTCCAGTTTCCAGTTCTTAATTAGCATTTTTCGATATAAAACAGAATTATTTACAAAGACGGAGAAGTTATCTCTTTAAACTTTGGAAAAAAAGAAAAAAAAGTATGTAGTTTATATGCATGGTATATACACATCAGCTTTGAAGAGAACTGTTCTCTGAAAACTAATTTTATATTTATATTCAAAGAAACACTAAATATTCAATATGTGCAACATGCGGGTTGAAGAGTAAAAAGCTCAGGTGGGTAAGGTAGGTATGTGAACGGCACAAATATAGCAAGCTACACGAGCCCGTGTTTTATATTATTGAGGCTTCAATGGCCGACTACGGTACTGTTTACCTTGTTTACACACAGGACGGGGGAAATATTGTTTACATGACGCGCATACATACTCTGTTTTTGCAAGAAAAACTGAAATTTGTTTTTCAGATTTCTAGGTAAAAGTTGCTGAAATTGAAAATTTTCATGACATTGAATATGGTCGATTTTGACTCAAATAGCAACAAATGAAAAATCCATTTTCTTTGCTAGATATTCACTTCATGCAAATAAATACCTTAAACGTTTTAAAGTGTTGTATATCTACTACATCGAAAGAGAAAGTGATTGTAGGTACGTGAGCTGCATGCAAAATCAATATCAAAATATGCGTTGTTAGGTGTAACCTACGTATAATTGTAAAAAATGTTAGTATACATATTGTTACAAGTTACGCAGGACTCGAATTAAAATACCGTTGGAATTACTATAGAACTTATTACAACGATACAAACACGTGTAACATAGGAACAAATATAACTACACTACTAGTACAAACTGCACGATTCAATAATACCTACGCGCAAAGTCCGTCACTATATCGCTCATCGAATGTACTACACACGTCTTGCTAGTATCGTAATCGTCTTTGTTGGTATGTAACAATATAATAAAACTAGTGAAATTGTAAACTATCAATTAATTGTATAGGGACATATTAAAGATATGTAATCAGTCAATAAATGGTTCTGGCGGCACGGTTTTGGTTTAAACCAAACCTACTTAGTGCTTGTCTCGCAACCTATTCTTCACCATGAAAGTAGCAATCTCCTTAACACCAGGTAACTAAGAAAGATTCACAACTTGGGTATATAACTTAACAGTTTGACGAGCTGGCTTCACAAACTAAGGACGTTATATTGTGAACTTTATAATTTGTTATCAATTTAACGAAGATTTATAATCTGAGTTGTTACATTATAAGCTCGCGTTTCTTAGAATATTCCACTAGAAAATGCTTATCCTCTAGTATCTTTACGTGTAATAAATGTTAGTTATTTTTAGGTACATCATGAAATAAGTATGTGTCAATATCCAAGACCTATATTTTAACACGGTCCTTAAATGTGTTGGGTGTTTTGTTATGTTCAATACAGATAAAAAGCCCTTCATGTCTATAATACTAAGTTGTTACATAAATGGCAAAACCCGACCCGATCCAATATGAAGTTAAACATTTGCATTTCTGAGATCGGCGACCGCTCCGTGTCCCAAATATGCTTTCATATAACATTGAACAAAAACAAAAGCATTGTTTGGACAAAACTCGCGTCCCTGATTATATTTGGACAAAATATTCAGGGTGTATCTTGTACACACAGTATAATAAGTCTCCGGGGCCGACAAATGGAGCCGAAAGGAAAACCATCGCGTCTCGTGAGATGTTCGTTTATACGTGATCCGGGTGGATATACTGTATGAAATGGAATGGACAAGGGGAAATCTCACGAGCGATATTAAGGTGTAAAGGTAGGTACCGATTCCTGAATAGCACTGGGACAGTTACAAAGGGGTCCGAATGCATACACGCGGCTCAGAAATTGGAACCCGATAGCCCGATGGATAGGTAAATAAAATAAGAGTGTTGACGAAATGGGATGTAGACAAAAAAATATTTTAATACTATGTTTTTGTCTATACATTTTGTGGAAAATATTTTTGAACAATTCATTTAATTCAAAAATGTTTTTTGTTTTAATAAATCTACACCATTATAGGTACAAAAAAATACGGTTTTGTTTATATTTACAAAGAAGTAGGTAATAATAAAAATATAATTTACATCTATTGTATTTCTATTAATCACTTCGGTTTCATATTTTATATTAAGTTACAATTGATGAAATCAAACTGTAAATCGTTTGGATGAGGAGAATATCCATTATATTATCGGCGCCGAAAATCTTAAATGGAAAGCGAACCAACAAAGATCCCCGGTCGCTAATGATCTTAATGTTAATTTATTGAAAGGGGCAACCATTACGCGTAAATTCGTTTGTAAAATTCAAAGGAATGGCACTCGCAAGAATTTATTTAATCCAAGTTGTACCAAGAAATGTTGCCGTGACGGTACGGTTTCTTGAGAAATTCCGCTTTCGAACTCTTGGAAGTTGTGGTCTTTCAAAAACCAGCCTTGTTGTTGCCAGCTGAAAGTTTATTATGTTTTATTGATATTTAAATATATCGGACGCATCCGTTTAGCGGAATGTCGCACTTAATGAAATGAAAATAAGGGTCAATTTGTTTCGATGCGGTGCTTTATAAAATTAAGTAGAAACACACCGCCCGTTGAGATGGGACCGCCGAATATTGCGACCCTTATTTATGTCCACTTGAAGTTTCCCGTAACTACACGACCACATCGTGTTTTTTGCCAAACACGCATCATACTAGGACCCGACGGCAATCTTTCCAAATTGGATTTAACAAGCGATCTCCATACTAATTACGTATGCATGGCCATGCACAAGAGATGCGATACTTTACATTTTAATTTTTTTACTTTTTAATTATTGTCTAAAAGAGGTCACGACTTCCTTGAACTTTTGGAAGATTTAAGACTTGAGATCCGTTATGAAGAAAGTTTTAATACTGAATGTTTTGGTGATTCACAGCATATACGGTCGGTAGTAAGTCTAACTTATAATTAGGTATTAACTTTTATAACACCGATACTTAATGAAGAACTTCAATGTAATATATATTTTTAAATAATCAATGATCTTTTACAACTACTAAAATCTACTTGTTAATATTCTCATGAGGTTTTGCAACCATTAAACATTAATTACATTACCTTTAAAAGGATTAAGCGCATGAATGATTTGATTTTTAATTATATTTTATTATAATTATTCATTTTATTTATCTAATAGTTATAAAACAACAATAAATTAGATTAATATCTCGTAAAAATAGTAGGCCATAATAACTTTAATAGTGCTAATTGATGCTTAGCATTTGAATTATTGTGTAAACATTAGGTAGGTAGGCATTATCGTGTATAGCACAGTTTTAATTAATGTTCAATTATTAACTGTTTTCGTTGGGTGACTGTTTCAGGCAATAAAAAAACATCTTACATTGTGCCTTCAGGTAAAAATGAAAAAATCTGGTAAGATAAAAGCTTTCTAGGGGTATATCTCATAAGCCTAATTTACCAACTTATGCTCGTCGGAGTTGGGACTGGGATCTGACAAAACAATGCGGATGGAAAATTATCCAAGAAAAGCCTCGAACGTAGGCCGCTCCTTCATTCACATATATTTCTAGCTGAATAATATTACATACATACCCACTGTGTTATTCCTTTGTCTACGGTATTGAGAATCTTATTATTTCGGTAGGAAAATGCGAGCAAAATATTTCTTCTTTCACACATGCCAACGTACGTGCGACAAACTGTTTTCATGGCTTCGGCATATTCTTTTAGAACGAAAGACAAAAAAACTCAGAAATCAGTTTTGTTAGGTATCAAGGTTTTGATTACTGACTATATTGACAGACGGACGGACGAGCTTGACAAATTGACAAGGGTTCCGTTGCGTCAAAATGATTACGGAAGCCTAAAAAAAATAATTTAATGTTAAGTTATATAATCAATATTTTTTATGCCGGTTGAATAATATTGGAATAATAATGTCATTACTATCGTCAGTTTGTTTAAAATTTTAACCCTACTTTTTCCTGACAGGTACAAGCCGAAAAGACTTTAAGCCAAGAAATACCATGATTGCGGTAAACTCGTGACTTCCGTCTCGCTTTGATTACCTTTCATCCCCTTTAAAAGCCTACATTTTAAGCGTGGAGTTAAGAAATAACATGTGCGGCAAGTTGAATCTACACTGATATCAAAATTAAGTGTCGGTTTGATAGATAGCTTATCCTATAGGTATACTTATAAAGGTAATTTCATATATAATCAGCCAATCGCAGTTATCTGCTAGACTGCTGTAAGTGTCCACAAGTTTAGGCCACATATTTCAGCTTTCCTCATTTAAGGCTCACCGGGCTGAATGAGGTCTTATACGATTACCGATATGCCATCTCCTCACCAGGATTCGTTTGCTTCATTTGGTATATCTGTACTTGGAGCGATATGACTGGCCCAGTGCCACTTAAGCCTGCTAATTTTGCGAGCTACGTTCGTTACTTTAGTTCTCTTACGGATATCTTCATTTGCAAGCATAACGTACTAAGCGAGTTGGAATTTATGGACCTATCTTGCCGTCAGTGTCTACGTTAGAGCTCCGTAGGTCAGGTAGGTTAGGTATGTAAATAATTTACATCTAAGAAAAGGCGGAAGTTCTCGCAGGTTACATAACCCAAATTTACATAAGTACTGGCACGTGGAATACCTTATCTTCATTTATATACAAGTAAACTACATTTAATAGTACTCATATTGTTAGTAATTTAATTATATGTAGTTATTTACTTAAATATTTTAAGTTTTATGTTCACGGTTTTGTTTATGTATAGATTTATATAAATTTACTTGGATTTTATCTCGATAAATATACCTACTAGAAGAGAGCACCTGTCTGAATACAGTCGTGGTGGTTTATTGTTTGAGATACCCACTTTTTTTCAATGATATCTATTTCATATTACGGTGAAAAAAACATTGTAAGGAAAGCTACACATATGAGTTATGGGTATTATGTGAACACCTTGGACATGTGTGGTAGGTATGTCATCCGCTCCCTAACAATGAATAGGTCAAGGCCAACAGTAGGACGTACCTATAAGGGATGGTATTATTAACTATCATTAGATAAATAAAATATACCTACCTAACTGTTGGAACTGTGGACAAAAGGCGGTATTATCGCTAAGGAGCAATTTCTTCCAGACAAACCTTGACAGGAATGAATTACATTGGAAGTGGCAAAACTTGTACACATATTATAGGTATGCTACTTACATTCTAAGAATACACACTTATAGGTATTTACAAAATAGAAAGATATAATGTAATACTTATAATAAACATTTGACAGCATCTATGGTTGAGCTGGCTAAGTCTCAACCGGCTGAGCTCACTGAGCGCAGACGCTCGGGGTTCGATTTCTGGCATGGAACATTTAGTAGTTAACATGAATTTTCCTTCATTTAGTGTGGTCTAGGTGTCTAGGAGCGTAAGCGTAACTTACATAGCTTGGACATATATATAATGTATGTGTCTTTGTCTGTCGATGCTTATAATAAAAATATTAATATTTATAAGAAGTCAATTTCTTATGAAAGTACTCTCCAACCGCTCTTCCTAGCTGCATTACAACACCACAGCGGTTATTATCTAAAGCGTGAAGGATTAAAACATATCTGTGGTAATATTGACAAGTCGGCGAGTCATGCGGAGGGTGGCAGCTCCCGTTGGCTTTGTTCGCACTTTCATTAATTTTCTCGTAGCTTCCGCAACTAGATTGACTATACGGGCAATAGGCATGGGGATATACACGTAATCTTTTTTAATATCGACTACCTTCTTTCATATCTGACATGTTTAATTAAAGACTTAAATAATACTTAAACGGCTTTTTAGCTAAGAACTATATAAATAGATTTATAGGTGAACACAAGCATCTTACATATTTTCCCCAGCTATTTAATTGTCATGTTATGATGATGAAGGAGAACAACGAGCAAAACTGCAAATCGGCTTTACTGATTGGTGGAACCTTCTAATACACCTTGAAGAGGCATGCATAATGGGAAAAAGGTTAATTTTAATTTCATGACCTGATATTTTTAATATTGTTACGAGTCGCGAGCCTCAAATTAAAGTGCCGTTAGAATTACTATAGAGTTTATTAGAACTATACAAACACGTATAACACAGGTACAAATATAACTGAACACAACAAATCCAAACGTAATGCAGAAGGTCGTAATTCAATAAAACGCGCAAAGTCCGTCACTATGGTTCCCGATTGTAGTCTCGCTTCGATCGTGGTTCTCGCTCGACTGCCTCCCCCTTCCATCCCGTAGTAAAAAAGAAACAGGCATTAGTTTTTATTTAAAAAAAGTTTTAGACTTAATTAGACAGTTTCAATAAAATATCTGCAATAATAGGTAGCCCCAATTTAAATCGTTACGTATAATGAAGAAACAGTATATTAAAAGTAAAAAAGAAACAAATCGTCATACCACTAACGTTCTAGAGATGAGTGCACATTCCGTATACGTCCCCATAAATATGTCAGGCGTCCCCGCACCATATAAATAATAGTGGTAAACTGGTAGTACATTGTTCGGTAAGTGCATTCGGTCGTCTGATAGCCGAATGCCAGATAAACTGCCGGTAATGCATGCAGTAAACCTGTTTGGGAGATAGGCGTGCACCGGTAAGGCGAGTTTATCGTGTGGGCGAAATGGTTATAGTGTTCAAATTGTATGTTAATGGTGCATTTGTACATTTTTAACTGTCTATCATTGTGTGGGGGATTTAGCTTTAAAGGCAGATTTGTGTTCTTGCAAATTAAACGTAAATTTGCTAATGGTTTCTTTGTTTTAATATTCTTAAAATTTGATGTTAACGGAGTATAACATCTACTATAAATTCATCTATAGTGTTATAGTTATAGAACGTTTCACGCAATTGTATCAGTAGTAGAAGAGTTTAATGCGTAATTAATTAATGATGCGAGATATTATAATTGTTAAAGACGTGAATTATTTTTATTGCCTGAAGTAAGTAAACAGGCAGACCGCCCTGATAGAAAGTGGTTATCGTTGCATATGGACGTTTGCAACACCAGGGGTATCGCCAACGCATTGCCGACCTCTAATAAATTTTATAATCCCCTTCGTAAAAAACCTCATATTGTATCGCATTGAGAAAACCGTTGCGGAAAGTTCTCTCCAGATCGTTGTTGTACGCCGAGTGAATGTTCTAGAGAGACGTTTCGTAGTTGAGTGTGGGAGCCCAAGAAAATGGGGGTGAACATCCCGTTGCTGGCGAGCAGTGCGGTTGTAAAAGTGAGGCGTTGGCACCAGATAAAATAGTTCCTTAGAATGCGCTACGCTGAATGGATTCGAGGGAGTCAGTGTGGCAAGTGGGTGCCCCGGCCCATAGATGTGAGCAGTATTCTATATGCGGTCAGTTTTGGCCTTTTGTAGAGCGCAAACCGTTGCC
The DNA here is from genome assembly GCA_949752895.1 of Dendrolimus pini. NCBI lineage: Eukaryota > Metazoa > Arthropoda > Insecta > Lepidoptera > Lasiocampidae > Dendrolimus > Dendrolimus pini. The sequence goes on from OX457133.1 coordinate 13,941,194, forward strand.
GCGGGGTAAAATACCTACTGCTTGGACCGGTTTAGCACACTAAAATTGTCAGAGGCAAGTTTAGCGTTGCCTTTCAGATGACCCTAAGTTGTACGGCGTTCGTTACGTTGATCCCAAAACTATTAGAGATCGTGAGGGGAATCCCGTGGAATTGTGGCGCATTGACAAATAGGATTTTTGGCTAATAATATAAATAATTTGGCTAAATATTTATAGATAACGTATATTATATTTACACAAGGTAGCTATTCGTTAACGGCGTTATTTGTAATGCTATAAATAAACCGCATTTGGCCAAAGTTAATAATTATAACATCATCGCAGGTGAGGCTCGAGCAATATAAAAATGTTTGAAATTGTTATGTAAAATTAATATTATCTAAAAAGACATAATTTAGACGAATATATATTTTCTATATTCACATGAATCACATTTTACTTTATCGATTTATATTTTTTATTCTTATATCTAGATTTATTTAATATTAAATTTAAATTTCGCTTAAAACCAACATATTATTTTATACGTTAAACTTGGTTTTTCAACATCTTACCTATACCTATTGAAAACAGTGTAATGAGAAAATGAACAAAATAGCGATTCAGATATTAATAATACATGCAGATACTACCTACTACACTAATATTTACGTACTGGGCGGTTCAGAGTTTTACATAATATGCAATAGAGTACAAAATAATTGAATAGAGATTTGGAGGGCTTAATCCAGAGTGGAATACCTTACAATAGTTTACCTAAATAAAGCACTCAAAGTTAATACTACTCGGGCGGTGACCAAACATTGAACATAATATCAAAATGGTCTCCCGGAGGTACACAGTAGCACGAACTATTTAATTCATAGTGTTAATTGTGCAACATGCTTCCACTAAGTATTTTCAGTTAAATGCAGTACAATTAAAGACCGTCTGTTGTATAATTTGGGTTTAATGGAGTAGCTGGGAGATTGGGAATAATATTAAACGTAGGTATGTTTTATTTAGGGACTTAAATACATTATGTTTCGGTTTATATTTGTGTTCATTATTTTTATATTCACCGATGTTTACTTTTTAAGTGTACAAATGTATCATTGACTTTATACACGCAAATTTAAATTGATTTATAAAATTGATCTAAACATCTTTTTAGTCTACGACACTTAATAACACCTTGCTTGACAGTTTCGTCCCAATTAAAGTATAACTTTGCCATGAATGACAATAGTTTTAGGCTATTTATAATTTTAAACAAGATATCTGTATTTTAGCATAAAACTTATTAAATAGTTTTACCCTAATAATAGGTATGTTCCTCATTCGGTAAGATTGTTAGGATGAGTCATACAGAATACGACATAACATAGAACAACATACATATTTACCTATACATATAGCAAGTTATACGCATTTGGACACAATTTTCTTTTCCCTCGGTAAAGATGACTTTGTCTTACACATGTAAGGTAGGTAGTACTTATTAGAGTTAGGGTTGACGATTGTGTGGTAAATGGTAGAAACCTACTTCTTGCTGTTTTTATAAGGATTTAAAAATCAACTGTAATCTAAATTTTGAAGTAGGTAATATATGAGTAACTGTAAAAGTATTAAATAATATATTTATTGAAATTTAAATGTTTTGTAACATTTAAATTTCAGTAAATTATGCTAAGACAGTATGAATTGGTTTTAATATTGACTATATTTGTCACTTAAGTACGCTCGTCTTAAATGTTTATCTCACTATTTTAGATCATTTTTATCACCGTTACAAAAAAATCGGTAAAGTACTTATTATAAAACTATTAAAATTGTAAGCGACTTTCATTTAGTTGTAAAAAATATGGATTTTCTGGAACCTAAATATATTTAAGTAAGTATGTAAAAATTTCTTACCTACTTTAGCAGGTTTCACAATTTTGAAAAAGACACTTGAACTTTTGTTAATCTAAGCTACAGGACCGTAGTATATCAAATGTGTGCCACCTCTGTCGGGACCAATATTCATAAACAAAAAATAGGGAAAGTTGTCCCATAGAGACTCGCCCTCTTAAAACTGGGCCAATAGGGAACAGTTGGCCCCTAAGAACAGTTGTTCCCCAACAATGGATTATACACCCCACCAATCGATCGATTTCACAAAATGGCCGCTATACAATTTTTGCTTTTTGTTGCACACTTTTGAAAAATATCGTCATTGAGATACCGAGCGAGGTCACTTTCAAATATATTTTTGCAGAATTTAATGTAAATCAGGTTGCAATTTCTAGTGAGTTTATTTTTTAGTACAGACTTTTGGAAGGCGTCCTTGATTTAAATCCAACCCAGTCTATGAGAACTTAAGGTGTAGATTGGTACCTACATACATAACTTCACGCCAGGTCCCTTGCGGGGTAGGCACGAATTGATAGATTGGTACCTACTCAATTATAAGGATCTTTTGCCAAATTTAGGCGTGTGACATAACCTACGTTATCTGCCTAACACTCTGAAGATATAGGAACTTCTTTTTAGTCTTGAGTATTGAGAAGTTTTTTCAGTTAGTATCACTCTTATCTAATCATTGTAAATATATATATATATACATATATATACCTAATTGTATAATAGTACCTCAAATTCTAGTAATGCCAAAAGTTTATCATTAGACATTCCTACAACTTTATTTACGTGAACTCGGAACTATGTATGTGGTTCGTTTGTCCTGATAGGAATGCTCTATACATACCCCACCTGTTTGGACACCAACATGATGATAGTGCGCGTTTCGCGAAGACACCCGAATAACTTTCCTCCAATCAGCCGAGCCAGGATCGTAAGACAGCAGCTAACATTGCTGACACAAGTTGGTATGTGCCCGCATGCATTATTTTATACCAGACAGGCCTTTCAATTAACCGAGAAGGTAGCAGCTCTAGCGTTAAAAGAAACAAGTTCAAATTGGACATGACAAAACGAACATGTTCAATAAACTCTAACATAATTTAAATTTTAAAAAAACCCCGGTGTTACATTACAGTTGAATCATCTTATTTTTAAAATATCATTTATTTTAATTACCGTTTAAACAATAATTAGGTAATGCGGTATTTGACTCCTTTTACTTCTACAAAATTGTGACGTCATAATTCGGTACTCTGTTAAAAAAATGTAATGAAAAGTGTCTCCGTAGGTTTGACTATCATGTACTCTTTACACGGCACTGCATGTGGTATCTGTGAACTCCCTTCGCTGTTGCCTTGATACAATAACAACTATTGATGCAGTAGATGGTTATCACATAATACGTCTTCGAACTCTAACGGTCTTATTCATATTTAGTTAGTGTATTCTTAAATAACTTTAAATAAGCCTACCAACTTACTTTAACTCAATATGAATCCTTATTTATATTGAGTTAGAGGCCGTAAGAATTCATGATTCGATAAAGAATATTTTTTTATTTCTCTAACGACTGGTTTCTATCTCATGCCACGTGCTGGTCCTAAGCATAAGTACCTCGTGTTTTTTCCAATTTTATTTCAGATTTAAACTGTTTTACCTAAAAGATCATGGTTCGTGAATGGGCAAAGAAACTCAAATTCTAATTTATAGTTTAACTTAAACATGGAGTTTTTGTGCAATTTATACTAATTACTTACTTAATCTATTATATATTATTATATTATAAATGATTATTATATATTGTACTAGCTGTGCCCGCGACTTCGTCCGCGTGGATTTCCTTTTCGCAGAACCCTAATTTTAAAAGTAGACTAATTTCCTCCTTATAACATCAAATATTTGCCAGTGAAAGTTCCGTCAGAATCGATCCAGCCGTTTAAGAGATTAGCTGGAACATCAATCATCAATAATTCTATAAATTGCGTTTGAATTATCTCCCCTGATTTTTTCACATTTTTATTTTGATATTACAAACAGACACTTCAAATACATTTATCTGTATGTTTAGATAACCTTAAAGTGCGAAATTTGAATGGATGATTGTTGCTCAATCACGCCTGAACGGCTTAATGGATCTGGATGAAATTTAGTAAAGAGATAGATTGGGTATATTCTGCAATTGCACATAGGTTAGATTGCCCCCGAAAAATGTACGGTTCCCGTAAGATAACTTTGTCTATAAAATTTACGTCAACGCAAGCGTAGCTGCGTTCAAAAGCTAGTTAATTATACATCCACCTATAGAAACTTGTAACATAAAACGTAATAAACCTTCGCAAAGATAACACGCTTTTAGTTAAGTTAAAAGCTTATATCGTTCAACATAAACATATAAGTAACATGCGGTTGGTATATATTGAAATCCGAATTAATTTACTCGCCTCGTCTAACCGGGATTAAATGGTGTTCATTAACCTGAGTAGGCAATGTTAAATCTAGTGAAAGTAAATCGTGAATGCCAAGAGCCCGTTGGCAGCAGCAACAATATTTACATGTATTATATATTTGAAAGAAACGTATATATAACTAATAGAATTCACAATAAGTGTAACTTTTTCGTTTCTTGATTTACTAAGTAACATCTAACCTCATACGATGTTATGGTCGTTGTACTAGGTATACTTATTAAGCATGCAATAGTTGAGTTTTTTTTAATGTATTAAATTAAGACACAATAGTTATAGTTATATAAATAAGTATAAATTAGAACAGAACATATGTAAAAAACTATAGGAATAAAAACATGAACTTAAATTATTTGCCATGTTTGGTATAGACCCAATTTGTATTTTAAGATCAAGATTTGTAATAATACAAGTTAAAATTGTAATCTTTTTGAAAACAAAATAAATTAAGTATATGACTTGGGCTAAAGAAGGACCAAAAAAAACATTCATGAGATATATTGACTTTTGTATCAAACTGACAAACTGATCTGTCAGGTATGTATATGTAACTACCTACATTTACTTATTTGTTTTGGAGTTTATTTATAGTCCTGGTTACAAGTGATTTTGATCTGATTATTGTATCTAATATATATAGAATATATATATTAGATACAATCTATATATATATAGATCAATTTCAATAGAGTTTAGATTTATCTTCTAAGACACAGATTTTATGCTTCAAAATAAACGGTAGATACCTACCCATTCTAGTATAACTACCTAATATTATTTTTAACCAGTAATATATATTGTAAAACAAAGTTGGTCTGCAATACTCTTCTCTTCTCGGACTCTTCAGGTTCCAACCTAAACCTAATTGCTATAGAAATCGTCAAATAAATCAAGTAATAAATATAAAGAACCTGCTACTAGCAATGAGATTCACCAAAAAGTCGCTTTAGAATTTTTTTATTCTTTGCAGGTATCTGCCAACAGGTTCTGGTTCTGTAGGTTCTGAAGTAACGATGACGTAGATATCTACGTAACTGAATGTTATTTAAAATACAACTTGAAGTAGATAACAGTTACATAATCATACAAACTTTAAATTAAACTACCCTAGCTACTATTAAGCCATCTTAGATAAACCTGCCTGTCTGATAAGTCGAATGATACCTATATTATACAGAAGAAAGTGAATAAATAACACGTTCTTACGTATTTTTTTAAAGCATCATGGATATTTTATCAGATCAATTTGCATATATCTAAGTTAATTATTTTATTCAGTCAATCAGTACTAAAAATAAACTTGTTCATGAAAACTTTGTTGCCACCTCCCGCCATCTATTGAGCCAAGAAAGCCCTGCAAACTTACTGTGCATGCATTTACTACGCCTGTATACATACGTACTTAATATCGGGACACGTTGTCACTCACACAGATACAGTCAAACACTGTGTATTTACGTGCGCAAACATTGAATGTGTGCATCTTGTTGTAAATGACCCATTTGTGTGCAGTGTTCGTACGTGAATTGTGTAAACGTACAACGCCTGTGTGCACAGTGTGTTGGATGTAAGCTCAACGCACACTAGCGAAAACTTCTTTCAAACAATGAAACTTGTAACGCCATCTAGCGCTTTCATTAGAAATGAGGGACTAGGCCGCTCCTGTAAAAGGGAGCGTAGGGAAAATAGATTCTTTTTAATAATAGATTAAAATTAATCTGAGTGAGACTCCACACTTATTTGAATTACTTGAATTACTCTTATTTGAATCTTGTTAAAACACGTTAAAATATGTAGAATATTAACATAATCTAAAACAAGTTTTTGTGTTGATTATTTAAATTTTATTTAATCACAATATATTCTTAGAGCTATATTTATACTATTCACTTTAATGTGATATGTTTCACTTGCATGCTAGTACAATACTTAATTTTAATAGACTATTAAGCTAGGGCTTTTCACGTGGTTTCACTTCTGTGTTCTATTGCACAATATACTGCGGAACCTTTTTCATTTTCCGAAATGAACGTAGTCAGTCGTAAAGTAAATAGGTACTTCAAAAAAGGAACAAATATGCATATTATTTTCCAATAATTAAGCTCATTTCCCCATATTTTATATACATTACTACAATTCGGGCAGGGCCCTGTTTTTATTACCTCGCGCTGCATTGCCAATATTTGTATTAACCTGGTGTACTGGATATACCAGTATACTGAATACTAAAAAATAATATTGTGTTTATTATATACAATTAATAAGTTAAGTTTGTTGTAAACTATATTATAAACTAATATCAATAAATCGACAGAGAAACAAATATATTGTATTTGTACTTGTCACAACACATTTATCTATGAGAAATATCCAATGAAAAACTTTAGGGCCGATCTTAGACATCTATGTATAGCAGAGTAAAAAAAGGAAGGTTTATTTACTCTACAGGAACCCGAAAATTTATTTCATGTTGAAAAATTAAGTTAGGTATCTGCACCTGTTGTAAAGCACTAAAATTTGATAAGGTATTTTAAAATCAAAGTAATGAATAGTAGATATCTCAATAGAATTATTTAAATTCAATGATAGCATAGTAAACAGATTTATTACAAATTATACCGACATTCCTTGATACATCTCGATCAAAATGCTAAAATCAAGTTACACTAATTAAAAATGATTGATTTTTTTTGTTACTACTTATTTTGTATAACTACATTTATTTTCGCACGTTGCTATTAATAAGTTAAGATTTTGCAATTAATTTATAAAAAGTTAGTAATTAAATATTTTAAAATCAAATAAAAATAAGCAGACCGTATACAAATTAGACTTTCATATGAAGGGTTCCTCTGTAAAATAAAAAATGAATAAATCTGTTATTAATAAAAGTACTCTGTTGGAGGTAGTTTTCAATTTGTCAAACTTCACTAATTCTGCTTGGAACTAGTTTTTCAATTGGTGCTTAAACAAATTGGTCACTTTGACTTGAAGTAAAGAGCGACTCTAAAATTATTTACATTCAGAATTATTTAATATATCTTGTAAATAATAAGGAGTTAAAATAGAATTTAAGAAACATCAGAATTTAAGTATCTAATTAGAATATATTTTTAAACTAATGTAGTAAATTTATTAGGACACTTCTGTAATTTTTAAATTTATTTTGCTATTTTTCTAAATGTAACAAACGTGCAAGAACTAATGTAAGTATTTACATTTGTTTATAATATTTAATATCATATGACTGAATAAATAAAAAAATTAAGAGTATGATAAAACTTGCGTTAATTGAAATTAAATCTGTATTTTTAATTATATTTATAGATGGATCTTATAACATTTTTATGTATTTTAAATATTGAAAAATAACTATAGATATCACTTAAGTTAAAAAATTTAAAGAAAAAGCTATTAATTAATTAATTTTACATGTGTATTTTATTGCCTGAAATACTTGTTGTTATTAGAATATGTATGTCTCTGCAGACCATGGGCCATAAAAATGGCCCGAAGTATTGTAGGGCTTGGGTGGAACTATTGGAAGGCCAACACGTAGAGGCCCTTAGACAAATTTAATCAAAATGAGGCGTGACACTAGCCGGCGATTGTTCTTGTCTACACCATATAATGCACCCAAGGACAAGTCCCGGTAAGTGTAGTGCTATTGTAAAGAATGAGAAAAAAAGGTACTGGGTTATTGGGAAAAACTATATATTTTATCCCGGAAAATATCCAATTCTTTTGTTAAAAAGTATCTTATGTTCATCCTCGGCATCGAAAATATATATGTAAACTGAGTTTCATCCAAATCGGTCCAGTAGTTTTTCCGTGAAAACGGAACAGGAAGACAGACAGAGTTTCTTTCGCATTTATAATATTAACAGGGATTAATATGTGCTATTGACTATTATTTCTCTTTATTTATTTTAATTATGTGTACTGTGTAATATTTAAGTAGTCTATTTACATGTTTTTAATTTGCACACCATCTTGTTACACTTTCAATTCCTTTCACACAATCCACAGTCCGGGTTGTCTGGAAGAGATCGCTGTAAAGCGATAAGACCGCCCTTGTTATTGCTTTTACATTAAATGACTGTAAATTTACTATATGTGTATGTGGTTACTAATAAAGAATTTTCTATCTATCTATCTTATTGAAATATATAAATTTATGGTAATTGTCACTTACTCTCTTGTGCGTTTAGACCATGCGTTCACTTAAAAATAGACATCTTTATCAGCGAGTGCCTTTACGTACAGACAGATTGGATTCGTTTTAGATAATTATAACATAACCATGTACTAATTTATAATTCAAGGATGATTGTCGGTGCGTATTCAAATTTTGTTAATAATGCAGCAACACAAGTTAATGGACGGAACCCGAGTTTTGTATAATAGTTAATTATTATGAACATAATTAAATTACTCTTAACATATTTTATCTAATTAACTCATTAAGGTTTTTTGGTGGAAGGGCATTAAAATTTATTTAAAAATTATGGTAATTTTTGTAAAACCGTGTTGTTTCTCTCAAGCCGTGCGAATTAATAGTGCGAATAGATCACCTGGTTATTAATATCATGTTGTTCATTAATCATTAACTACCCGTATAAGCCTGAATGGCTCTGTTGTTCGTGCCTACCCCGCAAGGGACCTGGCGTGAAGTTATGTATGTACCCGTATTGGTGTCTTTGAATTTTAATCTTATTCAAAATATTGTGATTGTCAGTCTTTAGGATTCTCTTTATGAGATTTTGGCTAAAAGCGAGACACACATGGCAATACTATAGATAATATAGATTGGATATGTATATACTAAGTATATACATATCCAATCTATATACTTAGTACTTTTGGCAGAAATTTCAGGGGTAATATTATGCAGTACACTTTAGTTTTACAAATAATGTGCTCAAATACCTGTAATAGCTATTACGTGAAATTTTATACTATGTTTATTTGCTTTAATACAGTAATTTTAGGTTTTTGTAAAAATAAAAACACAGGGTTGTACTCTTTATGTCTACATTCTATAATTTAAATAATTTTACATATAATTATTTAATCGGTCGGTTATTAATGCTCACTTCCACGGCAGTGGGCAGGAAAGTGACGATGAAGTGGGCAGCGTGACTAAAGCTACCGTATGTTGTGTTTGCATACTTACTCCCGTTGCCTACTTTCCTCGTCAGTTTCCTGCTTGCTGCCGCCGTAAAACTGGGCATAGAGTAAACACATATATAATGCAAGTGGGCACTTCACAGCCAAACCAATACAGATACTTTTATTCGTCATTAAATAAACTTTATAGCTTTCTTGGTTTTGTAAGGATGTAAGGATAACTAATTCGTTGTGATGTCATAATTCTAACGATTTAAATAGCTTATTAATTACTGTTTAAACTAATTATAATTACTTCCTTCCTCAAATTTTGATTAGTACCGTATTTCAACACACGCTCTTTTTATGTATATTGTTTTGGAATTTATTCATTTATTATCAAATAATTAGAAACTTATTCATAGAGAGTTAGAGTAAGTTGAACGCTTCGTTAAGAACCATGAAGTACCGTTCAAACTTACACTATGAATAAGAAGTCTTAAAATAATTCTACATTATACAATCGGTTTACGGATGGATTCCAAATATGAAAATTATTTTACGAATTTGGAATGTGAATACTGTGCGGTTGCGTAACGCAATGGCGCGGTCGAAATCAACCCAAAAGCTAAGTGAAATGGCACAAATCACGTTCCGTCCTTAATGAAGTTTAGCTAACTTCAATCTTAGTTATTTCTACTGGCGTGCCAAGGATACTGCGTGAAATGAATTCAAAATTAACATTTTTGCTATACACAAGGACGGTCGTCGTCGGGACATCAGGGTTGCCGCATAGACTAATCTCAAGTGCTTGCCGTAATATATCTATAAACAACAGAGAAACTTGGGCCCTGTTTATATTTATGTTTGTTTGTTTGTTTCTATGTTTGTGTTGATAAATAATATAAAAAAGTCTTTAACTTAAAAAAAACATCTTTCTTCTCTCTTTTCTTTTACCATATCCCTATTAATTAGGTTCAGTACAATATGTCTTTTCCTTCAACACTCCTCTATTCTGACATAAATCTTCTGTCATACCACAAATCATCATATCATCCTTCACACAATCCATACATCTTTTTTTGTCTACCTTTACATTTTTACCCATCCATCTTGTAGTTAGACATTCTTTTTGTCACGTGACTTTCATTCCTCTTCATTATATGCCCATACCAACTTAGTCTTCTTCCTCTCAATTTTTCAGTCACGGGTGCAACTTTCAAAGATCCCCTTATTTATTTATTTCTCACCTTATCCATTCTTGTAACACCACACATCCATCTCAACATTCTCATCTCAGCTGAGTGGAGACAGTCTCGACCAAACCAATATTGATCCCAGATAGTTTATAGATTATCAAAACCGTTAAAAGTAATGATTCCAATCCGATTGCCAATTTGAGTTACAGACTCGGAGCCCTGTTAAGAAGGCAAATTAAAATAATTTACATTGTAAGTATACCTGGTTCATCTTTTTGAAACCAATAGCTCAATAGGTATTATAGTTTAAATTGTGTATAACGAAACGTCATCGTAGTTGCTTAACAACTTGAATTTACAGCATTTTCCTACAAGTAAACACAAAAAAAATTAGTAGGTGCCTATGTACCTAGTTAAACTGTCTTGTTAAATAAAGGCAAAATAGAATAATAAATACTTTATTGCGCATATTCTAAAAATATACACTATAAACTGTATAAACAAAACATATCAATAAAAGTACAATAGGCAACTATAACAGGTAACCTGAAGATGATAAGCACTTTAGAAGATAATTAGCTAAATTAAATAATTAAATTTTTATAAATTTAAATAATTACAATAGATAACTGCTTAGTAAAATATATATAGAATTTTAAATTAATTAGTACTATTTTAATAAATTAGTACAAAAATTATACAAATTTGTTAGACCGTAAACTTAAGTCGATGACCGTCACACGTCATATATATTTTAACTATCCGAAAAGTAAAATAGTCGGTGCCAAAATATTGAGAAATATATGCACCCGGCAACACTAGCCGGTCGAACGCCTACAATGGCTACATTCCACTTGTGGCTCACAACGCTCAAAATGCTCCTTCAGCTGTTCTACATAGAGACCACGGTCGTTATGCTCCACGCAGCACTCACAACGATCCATAACAAAAGGTGGGTCGATGTGGGCGTTGACCACAGAACATTAATTTTCTCTATCGAGACATTGAAAAGGGCGTGATTACCAAATCAACCGTTGCCACTCCCCAGTTAGGGATACCCACTAAAACCCCTGGGTGTTCCGTCCTGCACCTTATGCCAGGGCTACGGGAATGGGATTCCCAGCTCCGCGGTGCCCTAGCAGGCGTGGGCCACCCTCACGAGGCCTCTTCCAATGCCAGGGGACTATATCCCCGACGTCGTCATGGTCAAATCCGGCGTGGGGCGGTTTGTAACGCGCCCCACGGGAGGAGAGAAGAGCGCGCGTGGAACACTCGCGCTGTCATCTCGACGGCATATGCGGGTGAGTAAGAACCCCTATACCGCAAGGGGCCCCACCCAAGTTCGAAGTCCGCCCTCTGGCGTCGGCTCGTTCTCCTTTGGCGGGAGCGGAGCAAAGACGTCCGCTCACGCTCCCGCTCCCGCTCCGCCTCCTCCTTCGCATGCATGACGTGCTCACAGAAGGAGGAGACGGTGTTCCATCCCGACCATGGTGCGAACCACGGCCGGGAGCGAAAGGTCCAGTCTGGTGAAGGCGACGAGGTCTCGGCGCTGCTCCGTCCATGCAGGACATTCCTGCAGTGTGTGCAGCGCCGTATACCAAATCAACCATACATCAACTAATAACATTTGTGTTTTAATGACATTAACGCCACATAATCCATTCCACTTGCAGTTATGATTATAATGCCTGTAAGTTAGTGGAACGTGTAAAATCGCGGTCGTCAGCGTGGTCTTTGGGAGCTTCAAATTGAGCGCGCCCAATGTGTATCGCCGAGAGATTAGTAAAGTTCATTGACGTTTCGCGTAGACGCGAGGGGATTCGGGACCGCATGCGGCATCTACCACGTTTCCGTGCGACAGAGCGGGATAGATGGCACTGCCTAGCAAATTGTCGCCAGCGACTCTTGGTAGCAGGTGGCGATTATTGCCATTTAGTCGGCCGGCTGTTTGAACTTTTGAAGGTCGAAAAATACACGACGCGCCTTTTTTCGGCACGCTAACTTTGTTAAAAGGTTAAAGTCTCGTTTCACCGAATATGAATGTTTCTTTAAGAAATATTCTCTGAAAAAAACTTTGTTTTACACGAAAATAAAAACAAGGCGTTTATTAGATTATAGAAGTCATTCACAAAAAATTGCTTTCATAAAGTATCATAAACATCAAAGTTCGTTCGGAAAGAATGGATTAAAGACTTAAATCTATAAGAGTAATGTCATAATCATATTGTTATATATATATTCCGAAAACAAACAGGTTTAAGGACCTCTATTCAAGAAATAATGTTCTGATGATGTCATCTAACAAGAATAAACGCAAAATGTTCAGGTCGTTGTATTTATTAATACATATTGAAATAATTACGTCGAACGTGGCCTAGACGTCAGCTCGTCCAAATCAGCAGACCTTAAAGGTCTCGAGTTCTATTTCTGGCGGGGTAAATTTTGTAGGAAAACTTCCCTTTAATTACTCTGCCCAAGAAATCTGAATAAGCATAACTTGTTTAATATATCGTCGTCAGCCATTCGCAGTCCACTGCTGGAGATAGGCCTCCCCAAGACGGCACCACTCATCCTTGTCCTCCGTTTTCCCCAACCTACCGGCGACCTGGCATAGGTCGACGGTTCATCGGGCTGGAGGGCGTCCGATACTACCTTTACCGAGACGCGGTCTCCACTCCAGGACTCGTCTGCTCCATGGGCTATCAGTCCTGCGACAGACGTGACCGGCCCACTGCTACTTCAACTTGATAATTTTGCGAGCTATGTCGGCTACCTTGGTTCTCTTACGGATATCCTCATTTCTAATTTTATCCATAAGAGAAACACCCAACATAGCTCGCTCCATAGCCCGTTGAGCGACTTGGAACTTGTGGATCAATCCTGCCGTCAGTGTCCATGTCTCGGCCCCGTAGGTCAGGACGGGGAGTTGTGTGTATGTTTAATAAACAGTTTATCTATATAATTATTTATTTTACTTTGCGTTTGATAATTTAAGTATTTTGTAAAAATATTCCAATATTCGACCTGTCATATTTAAAATATTTTTGTGCTTCATTTATATAAAAAATATGCCCATTACTTCTGTTTGCTCTGTTCATTATTTCTGCTTGGTATGCGTGAGTTGTTATGAATATTCAACAGGCAAAATTTGTTTGAAGCGAAATATTTGGATTGAACGCCTCGAATTTGCGGGAAGATTATTCTACGCCCACGACATTTACGAAATGAGCTTCAAAAATACTCCAAAAAGTTTCGAAATCGGGTTCTGTAGGTACATTCATACATTATGATAATAACATGACCTATATTTTTTGTATTACTTAGATATACCTAATAGAAAACTGCTCCTGGAAACACAATAGCCCTTAAAGAAGTATGGGATTTTTTCAAATGTAGCATTTCAAAAGTCCTCAAAAGCCGTTTTTTTTATTGCAGGAGTTCAGCAGAAAGGCAGACGGCTCACTTGATGGAAAGCGGTTACCATCGCCTATAGACATTTGCAACACCAAAGGTGCTACAAATGCGCTGCTGCTCTCTTAAGGGAGACTGGAACCTGGTCACTAATGCCGGAACACAACTCATGGTTGTTATGGCGACATACTTTAGACCAGGAGTGGTAGCCATCCAGTCGGACAAATGCCCTACCACCTGGCTGTGGGTTGTTTTGTCGCCTCTTACGACAGGCCACCCGGCCGCAGGAAATTGTATTCTTTCTCCGTTCCTGCACGGATAAAATATGAGTTAATATAGCAGTGGAACTACTGAAGTTACAACTGTCTATAGGCGACAGTTAGGTACCACTTTCTATTAAACAGGCCATCTCTACGCTCTCGCTATCAACACAGTGTCGTATCTATGAAGATAATTGACAATCCTATGGGTATAGATAATAGCAATAAAAATGAACAACACTTAGTTTCATGTCGAAGTTTGAAACACTTTTTTGTTTTTATCAATACAGAGTTAAGCCTCATTTTAAAGGTTTGTTCGAAAATAAACATTAAGCGAAGGACCCCTAAAAGTAAGAACATCGATATTATTATTAGCTGCGATCATATACAAAAATTATGTGCTGTATCAAATCACTTTTGTCTTAATCTTCCATATGAATGTTCAATGATTCCATATTTGGTGTATAATATTTTTTTGGAAATCTTTGAACTTGTTAATAAGTAATTAGGGAGTTCTTGCGAAGAGGCTTATTAATTAATACATAACGCGTGTTCTAAATTAAAGCGAGCCAATTATAAAATATTTACAGAACGAATATGTTTCTTATGTGCCTAGTTATAATGTTCAATTTCGATTGTTAATTTATTTGGAATGTCACTTTCATTTGATGAGCGATAAGATAACACTGGAGCGATGACCTGTGAGGATGACGGTGAGGTAACTTGAAGATCGAACTTTCTTCGAAGAGACTGACCGATGTCCCACTAAAAGATGATCAAATAGAGTCTTACATATACAAATTCATTTTTGAAATTTCAATGGTCAGTAACTGGCATGGTTTTTAAACCTATGTTATTGTATTTATCAGAACGTGCGGAAATTGTATCAAAATATGGTACATATGCTCCAAATAAACTTAATAAATAGTTTTGAAATTGTATGTTGTAGAAGTTCATGATATGTAATTTATTGTGCTGCGTAATAAAATCTCTTGAAGAGCACTTGCTAGATTTTATAAATGCACGGTGGAATTGAGCGGGCTGTAACATAGTTTTGTGTATTTTTATATATATATGTGTAAATAGACAAATATTTTATTAGTTAACGAGTTTATTGTAAAATGATGAAGTTGAATATTCTTCTTTATATTAGGTTACTTCTTTTTAGAGTTCCGTAGACCAATAACAGATAGTTTTTTCATGTCATGGTCTACCTATGCTAGGTATCTATAGTAGATATGCCTAACAAAATACTGCATACTCGTTTACTCAATGCTAACGTGATTTAGGTGGAGTGTGCCAAGTTGTGAACCCAAATAGATAGGCAGAGCTGTAAATGTTATGTAAACTCTGATATATTCTTAATATAGGTTAATACATTTTCAATTAAATGTATGTAATTTAAGTTTTTAATACGACACATTTTTTACAACTTGGAAGCTATTAGTTTAGGACATACCTAGGTATATATGTATTGCCTAACCTATTGAATAAATTAAGTTAAAATACACTAACATTATTCTTATGATTTTTCAAGTTCTGACTAAATACCTATTTTACATCGATTATTTTTTCAATATAACGTTGGTAATTGTATGAGGCTACTATCAAACTAGATTCCTATATAGGCAAGTTAATATTTTATTATTATCAAATTTTGTTCATATAAACCCAGCGAAGAAAAATAACCGTAACATACCTATAAAAACAAAAAGGCTGAATTATAAACAAACCTAATAATATAATGCTTTAAATATTTGATTTTTGGCAATATGTGGCGCCATCTAGTTATGCAGTCTTTGGGAGTTTTTACGGTTACATTTTTTATTCGACCACTGTGTTTCTTAGTAGGTACTCTTCCAAAAATTAATGAAACTGACACTAATGTAGCACAAATAAACTTACGAAATATAAACTGCGCGGAACTAATTTTTATCAATGAGCTCAATACTCATAAATTATAGTTTTGATAACAACCTACAGTTCCATAAAGCAATACCGTGTCGTCACAGCTGTACTGTCACCAGTAATCGATATATCGATAAATAATTACCTTATTACCACACCACATACATATTCAGTAGGTGTCTATGTAGAATATAAAGCCTCATTAATCTGTAGGGAGTTAAAAGGCCACACAAGCCGTTTATTCGGGTAATGTACGATTGTTGTCTTGCTCCTGCGAGGGCATAATGCTCATCATAAAAAGGGATAGGTATAATATAGGCTGTGACGTCCTATAGAAGGCTTTACTGTGGAAACTGGTTTCTATAGAATGCTTCGGGACGTCGATGTTTTTTTCTTTTAATTTTATTGGTTTCCAATATTGTTTTTATATCTAGGCCGAAAAGATTTCTGCCTGTAATTTATTATAAAAATGTCTTTTTATTGTCTGTAAATCTCTTTTATCTAAAAATATGTTTGTCATTTAAAAATATTTTATTTTGACAACTTTTTATATCATAAAACATTTTATTTTTATTGCAAACCCTAACCAGTATATTTCTATCTCTCTTGGACAATATTTTTCGAAAAATCACTGTTACATAATTATTCAACGTCACACCAATAAAACAGTGTATTACGAGTGTTAATTGAAAACAAAAAAATCTTTTAAAGCGGAAATAAAATAAAAATATTTTTATATTTGTCCGTACCAAATTTTGTTACAGAAATCTTATCAAATTACTTTTAATAACCTGAAACAATGTTATTGATATATTAAGAAACATAAAATTTTAAAAATCCACAAACAGTGTAAACTAAATGGAAAAATAAACTCGTCTACGTCCCGCAGCATTCGGTTTAGTTTCGAAAAGCCTCCGAGGATTTTGGATAGATGGCGTTACGCTCCACGTAATGGCTTCCTTCCGAACCCTAGAACTATTTCTACCCTTTGTATATTTTCATTATTTTTAATTTATCCTATCGAATATTTCAATATTTTAACCTTTACCAAAAAATAAACTAAAAGCACCTACTTATTCATTCTAACCAGATTTCGGCATGAATAAATTTGAATAAGTAATTTTTGTACGAAAGATTGGAATTGGCTGTCTCATAAGATAAATTTTAGCTGACGACAAATGCTTTACAAGGTAAAGCAATTAAAAACGCTTGTTTTTTGTAAACAGTACACGTGTTGATGTATACAATCATTGTACGATGCGTGTGAAGTTTTCTCAAGAAACACTAACAACTTTATTTATAAAATTATCTTTGTGTATTTTAAACATAAACTTTTGTACTTCTAAGTACAAATTTTAAGTTTTGGAATTTAAATTGACTCTAATAAGAATATTCAACCTAATTATAGCTATGTATTGCTTTGAAAGTTTCTGAAAAAGCTTGATTTGTGTTATTAAAATCAGAAGCCCTACGTGTGCATGAGTAATACTTATTATTAGATATTGTTTATAATATGAACTTTTCCTTATGATCGCGCTGATTTATTGAGATGTTTCTAGATCAAACAATGTTGCATAACCAAGGGCGGCTGGGCGCCCAGACGCCATATTTATAGGCACGCACACACCCGCCGACGGCGCATGCGTATTCGGGATACCATTATTAGTATTTGTTGGTAAACACAGTATAGGTACATTGTGTGGTCGATAATATTTTGTGCACCTCGTGGGAAATTACACGACGGAGAAACGGTCAGAGGGCGTTGTTTTCCATTGTATCTAAGTAGGCTTATAAATGTATAATTAGAAATGGGGGAACACGTAGGAATTTCGAGATTTCCGACGGCTCTCACGTTCCCATTTCATCTATTTAAAAAACACAGATACGCCTGTTCGACATCTACATTATTGTTGTTTTTAAAATCCCAAAATATATCAGATTGATTTACTTAACGATATTGTATCAATTTATTTGTTGACGAATATATAAAAGTTGACAAATATATAACAGAAATAAATAAAAAATGCTATTATCACGCCTGTTTCCCGTAGGGGTAGGCCGAGCCGATCAATTTCCACTTCCTACGATCTTGACATACCTCTTTTACTTCATTTATTTTTATTAATCACTTCATAACATGAACGGTTATTATAGTTGCTTTTTACCCTGCCATTCTTTAAAATATCTGTGATTTGATCGTGTTAAGTACGTCACTGTCTCCGGCACCGACTGACTTTACTATTTATACTCTTAAAACATTTGTTTTGTCGGTCTCCTAATATTATGAAAAACAAATAGATACCGAAAATATATATGAAATGATTATGTTCTAATCAAGATTTTACAAGAAAACATAGTATTGTTCTAGCTATATAGTTATATCTTAAGTTTATTGCTCTCTAAATAAACAATTACAAAAATGTACGTTTACCATATTATTCTTTGGCGGTCTTATCGCTCAAAGCATGAAATGTCTTCCAGGCAAACTAACTTAAAGAATATTCTAAACTAATCTGGCGATATGGGGGGGTTCTGATCATTAGTTAGTAAAAACTTAAATATATACAACATACCTAAACTGGTTTTAAATTAAATACATATTATTTAATACTATACTTACATATTATTTATTAAAAAACACAAGCTAACAAAATTACTTGATGTCATGTTTTAATACTAAATTTAATGAATAAGTATTTGAGTAGGTATGTTTATAGGCTATATTTTTTTTTATTGAATTGAAAAATTTGGTTGTTTTAAATATGTAGATACTATTTGCATGTCTGACAGGCAAAAAAACATGAAACCCTTAACAAATACATAAGATGATAGGTATTATCTTATGTATGTAGGTATATACAAGTTTATAGCAAATAAATTATTTGATTGATTTTTTAAAAGTTGCAATGCTTAATAAAGTATATGCATGCTTTCAAAACTTTATTTATATTTAAGCTAACTGACAATCTGTAATAACTATAATATAAATTACATACTATTGAATACAATGTAAGAAAACTTAACTTATTTGTATTGTATTCTACCCATAGTCCCTCAAGACTATAAGTAGAATAATGAGCCCAGATCACCGTCTTCTATGCGTAAGGTGCCCAGAAGGCTGGCTACGTTTCCTCGCTGGATCGCCATACTGATCCGTTGGCCGAGGTAGGCACCAGCCCTCTGATCACCTGAAGAGTCGATGAGTCGTTTTGATAAATTTTGGTAGAGGCTCATGGCCTCAGGACCCCACGGTCCAAGCGTCTCGACAGCAAACGGCACAAACATATAACTCTCGATGCTTTCAAATAATCTGATAAAATAAAATTTGCATAGAGAGAAAATGTCTTTACTTGGCAACCATCTGTTTCATACAAGCAAGTTGGCAGCTGTTTGATATTGCTCTCATCTTTGTAGACTAAAATCTTTAATTTGGTAGGCAAATAGCAACAAACACTAACGTATATAGTTCTATATTAATACATATATTATCATCTGTAATTTATTAGGAAAAATCAAAGTAGCACTTCGCCTACACCCCAACAAAGTGCTGACTGAATCTGTCAGTATACTACAGAACGCTGCCAAGATATGTTTGCAGTTTTATCAACTGAAAACATTGTAGGTACGACCCAATTTTCTACGCAGTATTGTAGAAATTCTTTTTTATATGATTTCAAGAGCAGCAAATAAAAGGGTGTTTTATTCCAGACATAGGTCGTCTTAAATGAGTAGTCGAGGTAATACCTTCTGCCTTCGCGTGCAGAATTAAAATACGCGTTCCATAGTATTTGTGTATCCGTCAGAATAAAACAAAATATTTAAAAACACATATCTTTTAACATATCAGCTAAAATATAGCATACATTATGCCAATTCACTTTTAAATAGTCACTAAAAGTAAAATGTTTTTGACGTGAAATATTGTTAACTGTCACTTCTTTGGCAAATGAGTTCGTTTAATGAATTCTGTTACAAATATTCGAAAATGTCAAAGATATAATTTTATTTATTTGCATATTTTTCATATGTAATATTGTTATTTTTCGTTAATCTGTCAAATATTAGCTAAATATAAAAAATCACGATTATTAAAAAGAATACTGTACTTATGTTTATCACAAAGAGATCAATGCGTTTTACATATAGGTATCTACAATAAATCAACATAAATACTGAGTAGGTAACTGACATTTAAAAATAAACTGATAAAATCACGACTGTTTTCAAAACCATGTAATCGTTAAACTTAAAAACAAGTTTAGTCATCAAAAAGCATAAGAATATATCTACAAATAAATCTTAGCTACCACTTTTGAGTCCATTAACAAATTCCAAAAATATGTTTCATACATGAACATGATTTGTATGGTGTTAAAACCAAAGCAGGCATTAACTACCGTTCTCAAAGATTTAAGGGCTTGATAATTAATACAAAGACTAATTCATTTTTTCAGTTTTATTTATATTACTTATAATTTTATTTATATTATAACTATAAAATTAAAATGTTTATTATTTTTATTATTATTTTATAGTAAAGAAATGAAAGAAAGAAAATAAACTTTTATTTTAATTTGTATAGATGGGAAGATGAGACACGTTCCAAACACAGCCGTGACAGCTGGGGCTGCTGCCGCACATCGGGGGGCCCTGAAACACCGCAAATATGTGTGGATATGTAAATGGATACATATTTGTGGCTTTCGGGGTTGAGACCCTGAGGCCGTGGAGGCCTGGAGCTCATCACCTCCATCGAGACCTCTCAACGTGTCTATTTGAAGTCTCGTGTGACCAAAAGGCTGGCTTGCACCTCGGATAACGCATCGTAGCGTGGCCATCCAACGTTGAAATGTGGCCAGCATTTTGGGCACACTCCCCGCCGGCATTCTATGCCAAAATAGAAGACTATAAAAAAGAAATAATTTTATGACCCTATTTAGGGTCGTAAAATTATTATTAGTTAGGTATTGAACTAGAAGGTGAAATAAGAGATCAAAAATAGACGGGAAATAAATTGTTTTAAATCTAATTTACATAAATAATCTTCATTAGAAAAATGTCGTTTTATTTATTTAAGTTTAAATCAATTAGCTATATTATATTAAGCGTTGGTCTGAGTCCTAAATTATGTACAAATTATACAAAAAAACACTTAATGAATTTTATATACATGGCGTATAACAATAACAATAAAATTAAAACAATATCATTAGCATTTATAACATTTCTGTCTCAAACTTGTTGTTTTTATTATAACACAACTTTTCTCCCGGCTTCGCTCCGTATATTTGTAATTTAAATAGGTGCGGCTTAAATTATGATATTTTTGGAATAAAAATCATCCAATGAATCCCTTGAATTGAACTACACAGATATAGGTATAAATTTTAAGGTGATCGGTTCCCTTTGAAGATCATGAGACATTAACAAGTCCGCTTATACATTTATATATCGAAGTATAGAAATGAATATTCATATTACTGAGATTTTTGTGCTAAGAAACTATCTATTATTTAATCCTTTTAAGTCTGTATCACTATTTCATGTTAATTTATATTGAACAAAAAGTACAATCTATACTATAGATACGTATCTACTTAGGTATAGCTAAATAATAAATAATACGGTAGGCTACTACTGCATAGCTTTTATCGCGGGCTTTGAGCGCGGCGACCGAATCAAGAAATTCCGTAACGAAAATAAAACCTAACACCCCCACTCCGCCTACTATGTAGCTCGGCCGAGCGTTTGCTTAACGGGTATGTATATGGTACGACTGTACGAAGCTCGCACGGATTGAGACGAGCTGCTCCGAAACCGGACGAATACGTAAGCAGCTGTTTGTGAGAAAATATATAGTGAATAGGTATCTACCATATCTTTATAATGCCACACTCACCGCATGTGCGCCCTGTAAGTATACATGTAGGTACATATGTATACATAGGTTTACCTATGTACTACAGTGAAAAGCAGTTGCTGGTGAATAGCTGTACGCGTAAAATTTGTGTATAAAGTGTTTTAAATATGAATAAAAAAAGTGCATTTATTAATGAAGAAAGTGATGAAAAATAGTGAAAGAAAATGAGTGATAGCTTAAAAATACTGCATAAATAAATAATTATAATTGCATAAGTTGATATTTTAATCAATGTTTTTGTTTATGATAAGTATCATTAAAAAGAAAATCTAAAAGTTTTGATGGTTTAAATGATAATTCAAAAAGTTTTTTGTGTCTCACGCCAATAACGTAAATTTTAATAATGGTAGAAATATGGCATTCACATGGCTACAATGAACACGTCGATGAACTAACTTGTACACTAAATACTGAGCCAACAGTGGCTTATATGACCTTACCCTTATTCTAACAATATCTTCAAATGTCTCGCGGAACAGAGTATTTTAGTGCTTTGATGTCAAAAGCCTCAATAGGCTGTACCATTTTATTTAGGTAGTGCGTCAAGTTGTCCACTGTTTCTACTCTAGATATGAAAAAAATATTTCAACCTTTTATTTGTAACATTTTTGCAATAATATATTAGTGTAGTAAGATGTTGCAGATATACTTAGATATGCTATCTTGGGTATGTAAACTCATGCGCAAGGTCCGCAAGTCTCGCATCCGCGACAGCCGTCTTATCCGTGACATAGCAGGTAAATTGCAACAGAGTTTCCTATAGGCATTGGTACGCCCACGAATACCGATCGGTTATATAAGTATATACTTAAGGGACAAATATCTAGCCATGTCACCTCCGTCAAGCCCCAGTAGGTATAACTGGTAGGTGTAATAAATGCTAGTTTGAGGGTCTGACAATCAAAGATGCCGAAGACCACGCGAAAAAGAAGGACGAGTAAGAGAGCTGATACTATACTGATTATGAAGAGTAAGTTGTCTTTAGTCTCTTTTCGACAAAGATATTAGGGCATTTAAAGGCAGGTACTTTCAATTAAAAGTTTGTTGAGTAGATAAATAACTATCATATTATTTTCAAAGAATTACTCTCTACTTCTTTAATATATAAGACATAAAAAATTAATCATTGGTATCTAGTTCAAGACAAAAGAATCTTAAGTCACTACAAGGGTTAAGCTAAACAAAACCCTTCTAGGGGCTGCAGTGTTCATTATGTTACCTTTGCTGCACCAAGCAAAACGTACGTCAGAATCTGCATTCAAATATCCGAATTTGCCAGATCACATTCTAAAATAACGAAGAATACTTGTCGACAGACTTCGTTGAGATGAGATTTTGATGGCACTCTCTTAGATTCGATTTAAGTTATCGCGTTTGGAAATGCATTTAGTTAAAGACGTGACCTGTTTGCGTTTGCATTTCTTTATTTGTACACCCCTGGTGCATGATAATGTTATTGCAATGCTTTATTTTGTTTTGGCAGGTACAATTACAAGCAAAATGGTTGCGTTGTACGTGAGAAAAATTTACACAGTTAATTAACTCAACATACACGAGTATAAACAATTCGTACCCATATAGTATCTAAATACTCAACGTGTTAAGATTAGTTAGGTTAACATTTTCTTCGTTGTACGAGATTATGGTTAATTAATTAACACATTGGTAAGGTTATAACGTTGTTATATGCTACGTAATGGTCTAATGTCTGTTGTGGCGATATCTTGTGGGCTCAACCGAAGATCAGCGCCAGTCGAAAGACCAGCAGTATGCTGAGACTGATACCCCTTATAGGACAATTTCTGTATTGATTTCATATTTGTTAACACATTTATTTTGTTGTGACAAGAGACTTCGACTGTCTTTTTACTTTCTACGAGCATAAATAAAAAATAAAAATTTAGAACATGTAAGTTTTAGACAGCGAAATGCTCTATACTTGTTACGAGTTGTACAAATTAGATCGTTCACAATACATACGATACCTAAAACCTTTTTAAAATTACTGAACAATAGCAGGATGTCGGCAGAGATTTAAAACATTATCTTAATTTAAAGGTGAAAATTAGTTCTTGAATATTTATCATAAGAACATATCATGAAAGAGGTATGGTTAAATATAGGTAGTATCACTGACATTACAGGAAATCGTTTATCATTCAAAAAAAATCTTTATCTTTTCTAATTTGAGAACTTAATCGTAAGTACATAATTTATAAATAATATATTTATATTTAACAATATTTGAATTTTATCATTATTTAACTAAATTAAATAATAAATTATAATTAACTCTGCTTAAAAACTTTTTACAATTTAGTTTACCCTAAAATAGACTGGTGATAAGTCTAAAAAGATAAAATCACCACTATAATAACCATAAACTTTTATTACCATTATTCTGACTATTAACAATAAATTATTGTTGTTTTAATGGTATTGATTTAAAATCAAAACTAATATTATACAAAAATTGTATAAAAATATATTTATTACACTTTTATGGGATCCAGTTACTGAGAGGGTTATTGCACTACTCTACAAATATATTCAAAGCAAAAGTGTTTCATAAATAAAAACACTGTTTCTTGTTAATATATGCTTGTCTTTAGCATGGGAGTTATAAATTATAACTATATATAGCTTTTCTCGCAGTTTCCCTCGTTTAAATTTAGAATTTATCTGACGAAAGCAGACATAGGTATAATACCAGCTTTAGAAGTGGTGGTAGTAGACTCATAATTTTCAGTAAGTTTTTTGTTAAATCAATTTTGAAATAAAAAATATTTACACTTACTAAAATTCATGATTATCGTACATTCGATACCACCATTATCTATAGTTATATATATAGAAATTAATTGACGTTTGTTAGTCTCACAAAAACTAGAGAACGGCTAAACCGATTTGCCTAATTTTGCTATATATATTTGTAGAAGTCCAAGGAAGGTTTAAAAGGTTTCAAAATGAATCATAGAAATGTATGTTCGTACATAACTTGAGAATGAGTTTACCGAATTTGATGAAATTTTTGTATATGTTTGGCTGGGTCCCAGGATTATACCTATAGATTCACAGTTGGAACCCATACGTGGCGCTGGGATCGGGTTCTAGGATCTTCTTAATCTCTTGGAACAATTTTGATGTATTTTTGTGCGTGTTACAGTGGTTCCCCGCATGGTTTAGATTCACAATTGGAACCGGTGGCGATGGGATCGGGTCTTAGATTTTTATTTTTTCAGGACAGGACAACGTCTGCCGGGACCTCTAGTACTGAATAAAGAGTAGGTATTTAATGCCATTAAAGAAGAATACGAGCACAATTGCCTAGTAAAAGTGTAGCTCTGAAAAGCTTCTAAATCCTACGGCATATATAGTTATAACACCAGAGTGTGCGATTTTAGACGTGGTAGAGGCATGCCGGTACTATTTTGCTTTCAGCTCTTAGGGCCAGATTGACTGGTGTGTTACCACGCTTTCACATAATGTCGGCGTGAAATGGTTATTACCCTTGAACTAATCGTGTTTCGTACGATGAGTGCGAATTCCAGTGACCCACTTCACCTTATCCCATCCTCCTATCTAAAATCGCCTATATCACTGATCAATTCTAAACTCTATCTCATCTCAGTCTAAAGACTGGCAATGCGTTGGTACCTTCCCTGACGTTGCAAATATTTATAGGCGCCGGTGAGCACTTTACATGAGGTGGGCCCTCTGACTTTTTGCTCGCTTCTGATAAAAATATGCCATTCGTCTTTTGACATTTTTTATAAGTTTAAATTTTTGATAGACTCGATTTAAAAATATATAAAAGTTTTATATAATATGTCGTCAAAAAGTAAGCAAAATAACATATGGCGCCATATAATTTTATCCGTGCAGGAACGGAGAAACAATACAATTTCCTGTTGCCGGACCGCCTCTCGTAAGATGCGACAAAACAACCACAGCCACGGTAGGGATTTGCCCGACTGAATGGCTATCATCCCTGGTCTAAAATATGTCACCATAACAACCTTGTGTTATATTCCGGCATTAGGGGCTAGGTTCCAGTCTCTCTTTAGAGAATAGTATCACATTGGTAGCACTTTTGGTGTTCCAAATGTCGATAGGCGCGGTAACCGCTTTCCATCGTGTGGGCTATCTGTCTGTTTGCAGAACTCGTGCAATAAAAAAAAATATCCTGTGGATTCAGAAGGTTTTCAAAGTTACATTTTACTGGGGTGGTTTTTATTCTTACTAGTAGATACTCCTACTTCTTCAGAAAATCATTGACATTTATGTAAATATATGCCTACACATATTTAGGTATATAGTCGGTTTATTCCGAAAACTTTATAGAAGCAACAAACACAGATCTACTAATAAAGTTGCATTTACATTTTTATTAAGTGTAGATAATTTGTTTGAGTGTAATATAGTGTTACATTTTTTTTAGTTTATTTTATAATATGATTTGAATAGTTTCTTTAAATAGGTAGGTATCTGCTGTTTGTCAATTTGAGTGTATTACTTGAATACGCGCAGAATTACAATTTAAATGACATTGAAAGGCTCGGATCAGGAGTGAAGTGAACATTTCGAGTCAATCAAAATTTTATACGTATGTAATTATATATATTTATCGATTTATCGATTTATTTATATCTTCATACTAAATTAGGTATTAAGGCATTATCAGTTTATTTTGTCTCAGTTTTTTATAACTGAAAAAATGTCTGGAAAAAGATTGAGAATAAATGAAAAGCATATGCCATTAAAGAGGCCAATATACAAATAAAGGTAAATCAAAAATTTAAAAACTTCGTTTAAAAAAACCGACTTCAAAAACGAAAAAACTAAAATGTATAAAATAACTTATTTCTTAAGCTATTATTATTAATATATATTATCTAAAACATCTTAAAGTCGGTGCTTAGTAATTTTCAAAATATAGTAATTTTTATGTTTTACTTTGCACCGACTTCAAGATGTTTTAGATAATATATATTAATAATAATAGCTTAAGAAATAAGTTATTTTATACATTTTAGTTTTTTCGTTTTTGAAGTCGGTTTTTTAAACGAAGTTTTTAAATTTTATTTGTTACTTTTTAGTGTCTAGCTATGTATGGGTGGACCTACGAATGGTGCCGCGCTTCTTAAAAAATATAGGTCCCAAGAACCGGGAACAAAAAAATGTTCGTAAAATGGAAACTACTGGGCCAAACTACGTCAAATTTTTAGGGGACCACATGGCAGCTATTCCGCGTCGAACAAAAAAAGAATCACGTAAATCGGATCATAAATCACGGAGTTATCGGCGAACAGACATAAAAAAAGCAAAAAAAAAAAAAAAAAAGATCCCGACGAATTGAGAACCTCCTCCTTTTTTCGAAGTCGGTTAAAAATAGAAAGGTACCTTCTTACCTACATATTATTATAAAATGTGCATTATAATTCCGACATTTCCTACTAAGGTAGGTAAACTAGGTATACCGAGTACAAACAACAGAGTGATAAGCCCTTGATGTCGTCACAAAAGTTTAGCACGTATTCACAGAATAGTCGTCATACGCAATCCCAAGCTTTTGCTGATAAAATCCTGTCAAATTGAAAATATTTTCAAATGCACTACGAGTTACAGAGCTAGGCGATTCTTCAATCCTTCGTATTATCATTGTAAGCATTGGTTTGCAACCATATCATAATAATCATATCATAATTAAAACTAAGAAGTTGTATAATATAAAAGGAAAATTCATAAGTTTCATGAGTTAGTCTCATATTTAATTAAGCTCTATTAACGTCCCTCCTGTAGGTGCTAGAAAATAATGCGCAAGCTTCCCAAGTCTATTACAACTAGGTGTATACGGAAGATATTTTCCTTCTAACATTTAAGCCTATTTACACAATACAGCCCTACATCGTCTAGACGGTAAACAACATAACGCGAACATTCACAGAACCCTTGGTAAAATTTAAACCTTCAGCCACTTATACCGCTAAACACGTCTGGTAGCTTTGAAAGGCATTTCGAGTGGCATAAATTATAAAAGATAGCGTGCAAAAGGCATACGAATGCCATTGTCTTGATGATAAAATTAAATTATGACTAAAAATTTACACGCAGCTTTACTCGCGTTAACTTCAGATTCGAATGTAGTCTTACTTTCCGTGATAAAATATATCTTACGATTATCCGAATTACCTAAAGTCCCTACATAACATGTGTTGGTACTAATAGATTTAATGGTAATTGATTCATTTCCTACATTATGCAAAAAGAGCTTTTCTTTCTTTTTACACTACCCATCTTGTCCTTCCTTGGCCAACTTGTTTACTTGGCGACGCGCATCTTTGATCCTCGTCGGTCGCGCTTAATGTACAGTTTACTAGACTAGTTGACCTTGCGATATTAGGTATAACCTATAGACATATAAACTACAAGACTGGTTAATTTATCTCGAAAAGCTTAGCAACAGCTCGTCATCGTAAATATGTCAGGAATCTAGGGTTCTTACAACTCTATTTACCTACTTAATATTTTCTTATTATTATTCGTTGCTTTCATTCTACAGTTAAATCCGCTTTAGAGCTTGGGGCTCGCCTTCTCAGTATTTCTTTTTTAATTTGCGCGGTCTTTGGTATTCGTTATCATGAAACCATTAAGAGATAGAAAGACTTATACTTATTATTCTTCACGATGTCAAATTGATAATTCTTACTTTCCTATCTTACACTTATCTTACTTGTAAGGACTGTAGACCAAAACAAAGCCTTAAACGGAGCACTTGCGAATTGGTTAATTTCTCTAACAAATTTAATCAAGTCAGTCCAGAGTAATGAGACCAATTTTGAAAGCAATTACGAGTAAATTAACAAAATAATTATTCAGCAGTCATTTCAGTACCATAACGTTTTGATAAGGCTAGCAATTTGGAGCATCTGTTTGTTGCCCACTTTTGGATTACCGATCTTGACTTAAAACCAACTTCAATATGCCGTTGAATACTAGTCACTTGGTTCTTATTGCCTTAAGTGTAAGGTTCAAAATCTTTTGAGTATACATATATGAAACAGGCTTTGATTTCGGTTGGATACATGTTCTGTTCATAAAACTAGTTTCGCCCTCTTGAAACTCAATTCAGTTGGTTAATTTCATCTTAAAAGTATGTATGTTAAAAAAAAACCAAAAAAAATAAACAAAA
This sequence comes from Dendrolimus pini, assembly GCA_949752895.1. Classification (NCBI taxonomy): domain Eukaryota; kingdom Metazoa; phylum Arthropoda; class Insecta; order Lepidoptera; family Lasiocampidae; genus Dendrolimus; species Dendrolimus pini. Next base: position 13,970,542 of record OX457133.1, read on the forward strand.
TATACTATTGGATTAACGTAGCCATATTAATACAATCGTATTGTATTTTGCTTTTAGGTATATATGTATACCTAAAAACAAAACACAAAATACTGAAGCTGATGCAGCTTTACTTTTCGTGTAAACAGTTCTCTACGCAAACATGCATTTTCTGTGATAAAAATACTTGTTTTACTTATAAGAAATTTAATTAATAGACAAAACAAAATGAACATATTCAAAGAAATTCGTTTACATGTTTTTTTAACTATACCGAGCTAGGATGAAGTATGGATCTAATGGGCATATACTCAAATATTTTATACAAAATTTGAAGACAATAATAATAGCAGGGATATATTTTTGTAATTTTTTAATTGACAAATGTTTGAGTATATAATTATGTAAATGGAATTATAAAAGTTGTTGCTAAATTTATAAATAGGTAGATAAGGTATAGGTAGATATAAGTAAATAATAATTTATAATTGAAGTGTTAGTCAAATAATACATCTTGATAATGGGATTTAAAAGTATTTAAGAGTTAACCCCAAAAATATTCGATACTTTCCCACGGGTGAAAACTACCTATATTTTTATCTTTAAAAAGAAAAACATCATACAACGAACCTTTTTCGTGTCTATTCTATCTTCTATCAATATTCCTTAGTACTTTTCTCCTTCGATTTCGTTACGCCCTCGTTTCCGATCATTACATTTCTTGTATCCCGGATAAAAGGGTGAAGGACCTTACTATTGAACCCACCTATATATCAGAAGGGACGTGTGTAACTGTTCAATGCCACCTACACATAGAAAGTAATTTTCCGTCAAAATATGGTTCGTGTCTATTTATAGAGTAGTTTATATTATGTTTGTTTCTTAAGGTGTGGCTTTATCTGGGATAATAATGTTAAAGATATAGACCATTTTTCGCAGATACGGCGATGAGTTTAATGCATTCAAATCAAAATCAAATCAATTTATTTTCAAAAAATTACACATATATAATGATTTCATAGGTTCCGCAATAGGACTAGCCTGTATCGCGAACACCTAGTACACGTGCGGCTGACTGAACAATTTATATCTCTAAAATTAATTTAAAGTAAATTAATGTTAACCTGTTTGTGTGTGTATGTGTGTGTGTTTGTGTGTGTGTATGTGTGGTGTATTTGTGTTTGCAAATGATGGATCACAATATTCTGATATATATAATAAGGTTAATTTATATGATATTATATAATAAGTTTTCAGGTTCAGTTCAGCATTATTTGAGATAAGACTTTTTATAAACTTGGAATGTTGGCGACACAACCGTCCGTGTCGTGAACTTTTTAGATGCCCTTATGTTCCGTACCCCCTGTTGGGCAATGGTAGTCAGTGGTAAAATCCGAATTTGTCATTGGTTACGTTTTCTGTTAAATATAGTGCAGAATTCAACTGAAAAGTTTTTTTACACATAATATTATGTTTAGATTATATTTATTGTTTATCTCATTTTATGAAAATAAGACGCATTTGGTCACAGACTAAATCGTTACGACTAACGCTAATGAAACCTCACGCATTAAAAGAAAAATAAAACATTATTACATAACAATAATGTTCTTTTTCTATAAAACTGGTAACAAATTACCTTGGTAGGTACTTATATTATGTACATACCTCTTTTATAGTATTAGTATAGTAGTATTTCTAGGTTCTGTTGTAAATTTGAACGTTTTGCAGTGTAGTAAATGTTTTGTGTTTATTTAAACACTGCGTACCTACTTTAGTACAAAATCTTAACTGAACTGAGAACTGTGTTTTGTTGCATCGGTCAAACGTGTAATATAATCGAGGCTTTTTGCTTTGTACCTGCTTGGAGATTATTCTAATACTTGGATATTCATAAATACACGAGCTAGATCAAAAACTTTATTTAAAAAAAGAATAGTAGGTAACAGTTAAATCAAATGACCTACAACAGAAAATTCCAAGAAAATGTATTTATTTACTTAAGCTTTGTTGTCAAATGGGCAAAATGAGATGCTTTTATGTACATAAGCTGACATTATTCGCATTACCAATAAAATACAATAAAGTAACCTGAACAAGGTGCGTTCACATGATCGTATATTTTAATTAAATCTTTAGGTACCTGCCTACCTACTTAGCTTATCCAAGAAATAAGACAGCATCGTTGGGTCCATATGTTTATATGGCACTTACAAGTCGATTTGTTAATTCGATACGTAATATAAAAACTGTGAATTTATTCGCATTGTTACGACTTAAATGTTCATAAAATGTGTTTTCGTATGTCCATGTGTCAAGCAGGTGGCCCTGGAGCCAGACCCTGAGATGGCTATCGGATAATTTTACATATCATGCTGAGAACCTCTTTACGGAATTTCGATTTCGCAATGCAATTTAATCCCAACGTAATCCAATGTGTTTTCTTACCTAATAATCTCATGTTATTTAAAAAATGATATAAAGTTATTAGAGTTATGATTGTAGCTTATGAAGGGATACATTTGTGATGGCTCTTAAATACAACTCTTCATTACCAAACCTTTCTTTAAGAAAATTAAAATTAAATTGAAACACGATATATATTACCGTGAAATAACTGCTTTGGTTAACAAAAAATCGGTCGGCCATATCTATATTGTATTCCATCGACGTTCGATTTTAAAATATGGTGGCGAGTGCAGCGAACCCCTATTCGACAGGCTGAATCTAGTGTCCAGACAACGTTGAACTATAAAGTGGTAAGCCTCTGAACGTGCGATCCCTGTGTTGGTATAGTGGGCGAGGGAGGCGGGGGTTTATCTAAGAGTAGTCGGCCTGGATCACACAGCCCTTTGGAGTGGGGACGGAACGGTACTGGCACCACGCGAGGGCATGGCGATGTCAACATTTATCATACATTTTATTACTGGGAGGCTTGAAAAGCGGACCGCTTACATGCAAGACTCATACAGTGCTGCCCTGTTTTGGAATTACTAATTCCTCATCATTCACAGCGGCTGTTTAATCGGTTTGATAATGTAGCTATTCAAAATTTTATTAAGTGTTTGAAATTTGTATCTTTTTCTATTAATAACGTTTTTAATGACTCACTATAAACGCTATTATAATTAACAATCTTTATGTTCGGTTTCTATATCTAACCAAACGTTCATTTGCCATACTATTAGTTAAAATTCGACATAAGGTCCATACAAGTAATATTTAGAAAAAATCAAATGATGTTAAGGCAAGTAAATGAAAAGAAAGAAGATATAAGATATACTTGTAGGAACCGACTATTAAAGAACACCTTTTAGGGAATGAAGTAAAATACATATGTACCTACAAAGTTATTTTTCTGTCTGTCTTCCACCTTTTAATCTCACAATTAAAAGGTGGTTAAAATTTGAATATTATACACTTCGAGTTTTCATGAAGGTAAAATTACCTTATCTCGCCTTCATATCCAATCCGCTTATTATCGCAAATCCTTCGTAAGATTGGAGTTTGAATCGCGAATACTCGAACGCACGAAGCCGTGCATGTTTTACCCCGAAAATACCGTCATATTTTATGAGGAATCTAACAACAAAAGTATCTTATAAGCCACAAAGTTACAATTAAAAATAGTCTTTATCGTTTTATAAATAAGGATCAAATTTTAACAAGTAACCAAAGTGGATATTTTTATAGATATTTTTGTGAAAATCGTACTTTAGTAGGTTAAAACTAAGTCTCGTCCAATTTTCAGAGAGGGCCATTTGCATCTTTAGTTAACACAAAGAACTTAGAAGATTTCCCATTTTAAAAAGTTGAACTTCAACTACTTATTGTTTTAACGTAATTACTTTACAGAATAAAGTTTTGAAATGAAAGTATTTTCTGCGGAATCTTAAGGATTTTGCTTTTCACGTCAAAAAGATTAGATACATATTATCGCTGTTATCATATTTCTTATAAGTAGTATCATTATATACTTTTTATAGCATATATTTTTTATTAATAAATTATTTTATTATTATTATTTAAGTTATTAAATTGCAACATTAATTATTTATCTCTTCAAATGGATATTTTCTTTCTTCTATATAAAAATTTGAGTTGTCTGAGAATTGTCTAATGATTGCGCATAGTGTTTTGATTCTCAATATTCATGTATTTTTAATTATGTAAGTAGTATAATATATATATATATATATATATATATATATATATATATATATATATATATATTATGATTTTTTTTTGCTTTGAAAATGAATCAATTACGAAAACATTTCGTTCATACCTATATATTTTTAATAATATAATTGAATATAAGACACTTGTTACACAACAAAATTGAACAATTTTCGCATAATAAGAGTGTGAAGTTTTAGCGTGACAAACATCTGGAAGGCTTTAGTTTTTTTATTAAGTTGTATTATGCAATCAAATAATCAATTAATCAGATTCCTTAAAGTCATTTGCTTTGCAAACAAGACGGCAAGATTCTAATCATTGTTTACACAATTAGATCTGTGTAGGTACAAGTAAATTTAAAATAATGGTGTGTTTATAGCTAACATTGAAAAACTTGTAGTTTAAATACCTGCTTAGTCCACTAAGAATGTAATTACGATTTAAATATTTAAAGTACCAAACTAAGAATTTGAGAGAAAGTGTTTAAGTAATGAATCGATGAGATATCGCGTTTCTTATCTTATACACATATACTTAGTAGGCAGGTATGTATAATTTATTACAATTAATGCTATTATTGTGTACACAAGTGTGAAAGTTTAAGTATGGTTTAGAGTCGTTTATTATAAATTTTGTTTAGTAAGCAGCTGGTCTGGATTTCCTCTATTCTCTTTATGTAAAATATATTGAAACCCAACCCACGGACCTGAGGTGAAATAATAGTTCCCTGTGGTCCATTTGCCCATAATAATTAATTTAAATTATAAGTTTGAACATTATTAAGGTTCTGTTATCAAATACACACACACATATATATACTTCTATAATTACAGATTTCGCCCAGGCTACACTGTTAATTTGACTTTAGCAATAAACAAAAGAGTATGTATATGCGTGTGTGAGTCAGTATCAGGGTAGTGTGTGTAATGTTTTTTTATTGATTTAAAGTAATTTTTAAAAAAATATTAACATTCTGCACTCCTTCTCTTTATAAACTATAAGCGTGTGAAATTTCATACTCCCCCATCCATCCGCGAAATTTTCGTAAAAAGGGGTACATGGGGATTTTGCTGTGTATTTGCTATACGTTTAATATATAGATTTTATGTCTTGCGTAGAAAAAATTTAAATCAGTGGGTAAATTCCAAAAACTCCATTTTACAAACAACTAGGATAAAAAGAACTTTATTGCACAAGCATATCCCTTATTTCAAGGCAGTACTCCTTAAGTTAGACCAATTACCTTATCGGCGCCCCGCAGCCTCAACTCTTCCACGCACGCCAATTGCATTTGTCTCCGGATAATCAACTCTTTATTACCCCGAAAAGAAACGCCAACTGGGTAATAACAGTGGTAACATATCTAATAACAGGCAATGTTGCCGGTGGCTACGTGTCACGCCTAGATACGTCACATTTGACAGGCAAGTTGACACGTTCAACAAATATTGTACTACAAATACTAACAAAATGTGTATGCCTTAGAACAGAACAAACATCGGGGCATAATGGTATACGTCGACATAAAATTACGACTTGTTCCTTGCGATTGTCTCTCCCATTGCCTGCTAGGCACGTTCGCAACTTATTGCTTGCTCAGCTTTTCGCGGTATTCGTTCCTAATACTATTATTGCTATATATCTTTATTTCAAGGTTTTTGGTATTCTAAAACAAAATTAGTCATGATTTTTTAAGAAAAAAATATTTTATAGCTCGAGACATCGTCTGTAGCGCTGAAATATTTCTATGTATTTTATAATATATATTAATTCTGTTTAAGTTTGGACTGGTTACAGATTTTCGTTGTATTATAAAAACATAGCTTAAACAAAGGATAGTACTAAAACATTCATCATATTTAAATTGAATTAAGAATTTTTTTTTGTATCTATTAAGTATAATTAAATAACGATAAGAGAGTTTCTAAACTCTTTAGTGTATGGCACACTAGGTACCGACTGTTAACCAATAGTAGCCTGACTGTTAACCTGAGTAGGTACTGACTGGCATATACGTTATAACAGTTTATAAAACTTTTTGGTACGTATTGATACGTGTTAGACGGCTATAAACTATGGTCTTTTTGTCCTTTCGTGCCAAAGATAAACTTTCAGTTTTAATTGCAATAGGGTGTAATTAGCTAGACTGGCTGTTGGTCTAAATGTAAATAAAGTTGGTCTTTTCACGTTATGTCCAACGTTATTTATTAACACTTATAAGGTTAGCCACTAATATTCAAATAAGTAAGGTTTTTTGTTTAAATTTATTAATACTGTTATACTCTGTAATGCAACTGGGATATTAGTTTGAAATATGTAGGTAGGTATTTATAAAGATACGCAGATAAAGCTAGGCAAAGTACAAGAGCAGAAAAAATATAGTGTTTAAATTAAATACCTATATTTCATAGAGTTGTATTTGAATATACCGGTACGCATGTTATTGTTTCCAGCGAAGTGTGTATATTATATAGGTAGTTTATGTAATAACATGAATAACTGGTAAAACGTCAACCTCACCTTATTCTTCGGCCTGCACTCTTACTGACCAAAGTAATAAATCAATGAAAGGCAATAAAAGAAAGCCATTAAAATAACGCAGAAGACAAAGAAACGCATTATTACAATATGAACAGACCACCTTCACTATTTCACCTGTTATTTTAAACTGATGCGTACCTTCGAAACACACAATTGCTGCAACGCGGAAGGCTTTTTGTTTATGCTCTAAATTTTTGTGAGCTGTCATAAAAACACACAAAAAATTATTCTAAGCAATTGACAATATACTTTCAGTTTCTTTATAAAGAATCATAAAAGGAAGCGAATGGACGGGGTAAGGTGTTTTTTGATACGAAAAACAATGGGCTGTTATGCAACTTTTGTTCAGATGCAAACCATAGTTTTTGTACCGAGTCACGGTTTAAATCTTGCATGATGTTAAGCTCAGTTGTTCTCGGAACATTTTAGTGTACTCTACAGAGAGAAGTTAAAGTTTTTTGATATCAGAAAAAGTGTTGTTTTCAATAAAATGTGTCCAGTGTTATCTGAGTAGATACAAGTTCAATATTGGGTGACATAAATGGTATTTCGAAACTGTCATTGCATAAGAGCATGATAAAGTGAATCGCTTTTGATATTCATGAGGTAAAAGCAACTAAATATATTGTATATCCGACAACTGGATGTAGATATGCAAAATGAACCAACCCACAAATTATAACAAATGAGTTTTTCACACTAAAATGATCAGTGTGTGATGAATTACTACTTAGCAGAAACAACTTGACATATACCTATTTATAATTAAGATGAATGAAAGTGTATATGAACCAACTTATATCAAATTCAAATTCAAATTCATTTATTTATATAAACTTATTTCTAGGCCTTATATAATTATATCTAAAACTTATAGTAATAACAAATTTTGAATTAAAATTAAGGCTACAATATTTTTTTGGCGGCGGTTGCTGCACTAGACTCGAGGTCTGTATCGCGGCACCCAGCACAATTTTATTATAATATAGAAACTTAATTATAATGGAATTATTAATTAATTACTTAACCTAAAACTATGTGTGCGTGCGTGTGTGTGTGTGCCTGTGTGTGTGTGTGTGTGTGTGTGTGTGTGTGTGTGTTTGTGTGTTTGTGTTCGTTGTATGTGCCCCTAGTGTTATAGTCGTATTGGTAGTATACATTCTGTGTCGCTGTAATTTAAAGTTTTCAACCATTTACTAACTTGGTGTTTAAACTTTGGTGCTGACATTTCTTTAGCAGAGGGTGTGTTTTGGCAAACTTTATTATAAATGGATATATGGACGTATGGGGGAAGGCGCTTGGCAAAGGATGTATGTATTTTTGGTAAGGGTATACTATAAATTCTACGGGAAGTGAGGTATTGGAAGTTAGGGGCATTTCGATTTTCTTTATGAATTGCTGTGGCTACCTTGCAAATATAGAGTTGTCGGACTGTCAAAACGTCACTTTCTATGTATAGTGTATGGGTGGGATATATGTAAGGTTTTTTATGCATAACTTTAAGTACTGCTCGCTGTGCTCGTTCTACCTCTATAATGTTTGTTTTTGGGATTCCTCCCCAAGCAGCAAGACAGTATAGAAGTAGAGACTGGCATAGCGCATAATAAACCATTTTTAAAGTTTTTGTTGTCGCACAGTTACAAAGGGATTTCATTATGTAAATGGTTTTTCTGACTCTTTTAGATAGGGATGCTATGTGATTTTTGAAATTTAAATTTTCATCTAACTGAATACCAAGGTACGTAATGGATGTGGTGTGTTCGATCGACGGGGGATGATCAGAGGGCTGTGTACAAGAACTTAGGCTGTGCGGCAAATATAATTTAGGAAGCGAACGAGGTTGGGAAGCACGGGTTTTAATGAACGTTAAATATTTAGTTTTTTTAGTGTTTAGTGTGAGTAGGTTATTGTTTAGCCATTTACTGACGTCAGTTAAGCCTGTCTGAGCTGTTTTAAATACCGACTCCCAGGATGTGTTGTTAAATAATACAACCGTATCATCTGCGTAACATATTATTTTAGCGCCCTGGATTGGAATTTTCAGCAGTTCATTAATATATATTATGAATAGTGTAGGTCCTAAAATGCTGCCTTGGGGTACTCCGAAATTTACCGTATACTGTTCACTCCAGTGCGATCCCACCTTAACAAATTGACGCCGGTTGCTCAGGTAACTTTTAAACCATTCGTGGCTTATATTATAGGGCATATGAAATAAGTAGGTGGGTATATACTTTAGGTATTTAATTTTTAATGAAATTATTATCTCCAAAGCTTACCAAATGCATGTATTTTTAGTTATCTATTAGAAAATCTTAAATAAGTACAGAAACAACTTTACTATAATTATTAAAGGTCTGAAATAAAGAACAGAAACTAGCATTTAAAACATTTCTAGTTATCTAGTTATTTAGACAAATGACTCAAATGTAAAGTATGATTTTTGGAAATCAATTTAATGTAGTTGGTTGATTTTGGCATAACTGAGACCAATTTATTAACGCAATATTGGCTTAACTCCGCCTCGCTTCAGATACTAAGATCAAAAGGCGAATAAACAAGGATTTGTGGAGCATTTGTGCAAGTATGTTAAGATCAGGAAGAGTCCTAAAGACATGAATCGATAGATTATGGGACAGACTTCCGTCATGGATATTGTTTGGAAGAATTCGTTTCAAGGTTTTCTATTACGTATGTAGGTAATACGTAGCCATTACTTACATTCAGCTATCGTGGAATAAATTGCCCATTCGGGATGATATACACGTCTATATCAATTCTTGGTAACATTCCTAAGCAAATGAATTGGCAGGACTCCCGCCACTTTCTACTTATTAGTAATCGACTTACATTAACATATGTGTAATTATCATAAGACATTATCCTTGAAAAAATCTTAGTAAATCTGAGTGGAACATATACATTGTCAGTGACAGACCCAATAATCATAAATCCAATAAGGGTCAATGATACGAGGACTTTATTTCAATTACAAAGATAAAAAATCACTTATGGACATCATAAAGTACATTTAATCTTATGCATAAACATTTATCGTAATTTTATTCTTATCACACTGGTTACCTACCAGTAGTCGCTTCATTGATTTTACCTACTGAATGTTGAATGCGAATTGGTACAGCACTTGTATAGGCTTCCCATGACTGGAATAGATTCTATTAGTGCACTTCCTTTTCATTGAGAACGCGTGCACGTCATCGTGTGAATAGATCCACTTGCCCTATATTAAACGATTACATCCTTAATTCATTACAGCGAACTAATTTCCATTACATACCTCAACACGTGTTGGTAACAGCTAATGTTTACTGAAGGGAAAAAACCTTTAATGGTAAGTTATCTCAGACGTTTCATAATTAAAATAACCAAGCGTGATGCGTTCGAATCAGTGGAAGTCATTTTTTTTAAATCTATACTATAATTAGTAACTTTTTATCTTTGATTTTTTTATCTCCTCTTCTATTTGCTATTTTTATTAATACCATCTCTTACAATTTATCTTCATCCTATCATCTCTATGCAGACGATTTGCAGATTTACGCGCAAGCTAGAGTAGAAAATATCAAAGACGCTATAAACACAATTAATGGTGACTTGGGCCGCATACTTGATTGGAGTCGAATACACGGACTAAAAGTGAATCCTAGTAAAACCCAAGCCATCATAATTGGAAGCTCACACATGATCTCAAGGATAAACTGGTCGTTAGTGCCGGACTTGTTATTTGATGGGACGCGTCTTCATATTAGTGATAAAGTAAAAAATCTGGGCGTAATCATCGATAGGGAACTGTCTTGGTGGCCTCACATCACAGAACTCAGTCGTAGGGTCTTTGCTTCGTCTGCATCGCTTAGGAGGTTAAAATACTTTCTACCGACCGCTACCAAGGTTACACTTGCTCAATCGCTTTTACTGTCTATTCTTGACTATGCGGACGCCTGTTATCTTGACCTTACCGTAGAACAACTCAATAAACTAGAGTGACTTCAAATTTTTTGCATCAGGTTTATATTTGGTTTAAAGAAATATGACCATGTCTCTGTACATCGCAAAAAGCTCAAGTGGTTGTCAATCTCACTTCGCCGGAATGCTCATCTTCTCAACCTGCTGTATAGCATATTATTTATTCCTTCTACACCTTCCTATCTTAAGGAACGTTTTGATTTCCTCCATACATCTCACACCCTTAATTTGCGCTCTTCTCATAATCTTGCCTTAAAAACACCTGCACACGTTTCTACTTTCTACACCAAATCCTTTGCTGTGCAGGCTGTTCGGCTATGGAATTCATTGCCCGAAAACGTGAGACAGGCAAAGTCACTCGCCATTTTTAAAAAACTGGTACGGGAATATTATCTCACTTTATAATAAATATTTAATACCATATTACATGTATGTTTATTTATTAGTGTATTTGTATATTAATATTATGTATATTAGTAGGTATATATAATATTAATATATTATGTATTAATACTATTATTAATATTGTATAGCTATTGCTGTTGCTATACACATATTAATGATGTATATATTAGTATATATATAATATTAATATGAGTTATTGTTTATTCTCTTTTTTTTCATTTTAGGTATATGTATTGTGTGATATTTATATATCCTATTTATATGTGTATTAAATTAGCACACCACCGTCATACACTTGAAATTCCATTTCATTAAATCCAGAGCCCGGGTTGTCTGGAAGAGATCGCTCTAAAGCGATAAGGCCGCCCATTGCTCCTATTTTTACCCTTTAATGTAAATACTGTAAATTGTTTATTTTATGTATATGTGGTGAACAATAAAGTGTTTTCTATTCTATTCTATTCTAGTAACAAATTTAATGGTCGATATAATTTATTCATAAAACTATGTAACGATAATCACTTTATACACACATATGTCCGTGCAGGAACGGAGCAAGAATACAATTTCTTGCGTCCGGGCGGTCTGTCGTAATAGGTGACAAAACAATCCACAGTCTGGTAGTAGGGTATTTATCTCTCTGGAGCTACCACCCCTGGTCTAAAGTATGTCGCCATAAAAACCTTGAGCTGTGTTCCGGCATTAGTGGCCAGGTCAAATGTTGGGGTGTCCAGCTTGGGACGAGCAGCGCCATAATCTCGTCGCGGCTACGGTCGGAAACGCCGATGCGTGAGACTCAGCCGCCTCTTTCTGCGAGACCGTCATGTCCACGAAGAAGGCGGTGGAGCTGGAGAGCAAGTAGACCACCACACTTTCTCCCGCCGGAGCAGGCTACGGCCGTGCGGGTGACCAGCGGGGAAACCGGATCTGCCCGCACATAAAGACCGGAGATGAGGAACACACACCGATCCACGCGCCCCCTCTCAGATTGAGGTAACGTCTAGGTAGCCGGATAGACCCAGATCTCCGGCTAACCCATGGTGAGGTCAACCCCCAAAGGGGCCGGCCCTCCGTCCAGGCTGGAGATGAATGCTTGAGCGAGCTTAAAACTCGGATAAAAGACGCTAGAGGATCGGACAGGGGTTTTAGTGGGTATCCCTAACTGCAACTGCTGGCTATAGCACTTCACACGAGAGGTGCTAGTGCCACCCCGACCTCACAAATCCTACACACGGCATATTTATGGATATTTTTTTAATGCGAAGCTGGCTAATAAGTAGATCGCTCAGATCATGAAACGTGATCTAATAGGTCTTCTTCTTCTTCAGCCAATCTCAGTCCACTGTTGGACGTAGGCCTCCCCAAGTACGCATCCGGAATATCCCGGTCTCCCGTCTTCCTCATCCAGCTCCTGCCGGCGATCTTGTGCAGGTCGTCAGTCCACCGGGCTAGCGGGCGTCCTACGCTACGTTTGCCGAGACGTGTTCTCCATATCTAATAGGTATTTTAACGCAACTATCATACCAAATTAAGTTTGACTCTTAAATAATAATCAAGTATGGCTTAATCTTTGATATATATAGACACTCTTTTTTTATTTTAGGGAGGGATCAAAAAGGAAAAGATTAGAACAACCCACCGTTAATAGCTACTTTGAACTCGTGACTCGGTTTCACGCGGCAGGGTGTATCAGTTGAGCGATATATAGGTACCAACAAATTAGAATGGCCCTCGTGACCAGTCATGAGAACACGATATTTGCCTCTTTTCGGTGAGAACATTCAGGTTTTAATTTGTAGTTAATTGTTTCTGTGAACCCAATGCACCCAGGTAGGTGTCCTAATTTGTGGCGTTTGTATCTAAATGGTAGGCGCTGTAAGTGCCTTTTTAAGGCACAAAGCACAAAGCCAGTGTCCGGTAATTGCTTTAATGTCGATGTCGTGAGAGGTCGTTTTGCAAATAAACCTATAGGTATACGAGTGTAGGTACCTTTTTTAAACGCTTCTGTTTATACAGAAAACACGGATTATATTAAGGGTAAACGTCACATTTATCATTATTATCATTCCAGCATTAAGTCTTGACTACTACTTGATAGTTTTTCTACTTTTACTTTTCCACTTCGCACGATCTTTGACATCATTAATTGCTAAATCATTAGCATGATATTAAACATTACATTTTAATGTCATAAATAAAGATACATATTTTTTTCTCAATTGTTTGTATGAAATTTATTTTCTAAATTAATTTCAAAAATATATGGAAACCAAAAGCGTTCTTACAGCTATTGGTTTTTGGAAATAAATGTATTAAGCATGTTTATTAGTTTTGATATCTAAGTCAAGTTGAAGTATGCTCACAGAACTACAACAAGGTATCGTGTTCACAAGTCATCTCAGCCTCCGCAGTCAGACCCGCATTGATAACACCTTTGGACGGTATTACAAAGGTCCATTAGCGAGAGTTTCCATCAAGTGGGTATCAGTGTAAGTATTTCAATTATTAAAACATATTTACACGACAAATTGAGTCCCTCTTCGTTTTTTGAAGTCCGAAAAGTGATGCTGTATAAGAATTGACTGTGACGTTTAGCCTTAATAGTTAGGTTTACCTCCAAGAAGTTGGGAGTGCTAAACCGATCCAAGCAGTACTTCACACCGCGGCAACGCCTTGTGCTTTATAAAGCCCAGGGCTGCCAACCAGCTTAATCCCCTGGACTGTATTCAAAGTCGAGCCGTTCGCGTTGTTGATGATCCCATACTCACAGACGGCTTAGATACGCTGGGCCTTAGAAGAGACTTTGCTTTTCTCTGCGCATTCTACCGACTGTATAACGGGGAGTGTTCCGAAGAACTGTTTAGAATGGTGCCTTCGTCCTCTTTCTACCATCGCACCGCTCGCCATCGGTTGGGAGTTCACCCAAACTTCCTTGAGCCACTTCGCTCATGTACGCAACGGTTCTGTAGAACGTTTCTCTTGCATACCGTGGGGATTTGGAATGAGCTCCCGGCCGAGGTTTTCCCACAGTGCTACTATATGGAGTCTTTCAAAAAGGGTGTCATAAAATTTCTTCGAGACCGGCAGCGCGTTGGTGACATTTCTGATGTTGCAAACGTCCATAGGCGACGGTAAACGCTTTCCACCAGGTGGGCCGTCAGCCTGTCTGCTGTACTCCAGCTATAAAAAAAAATAGTTACATAATATCATAAGACGAGAGTGAATGGGAAAAACGAGACAATATCCAAAGCAGTTGAAAAAGTCGAATTTAAAGTGGGTGTTTTAAAGAAACATTAGGTACGCATTCCTGCTTTCACAGCATTAAGATACGATTCATTCGAAAACATTTCAATTTTAATATGCACACTAGCGTCATATACTGCGATTCCCATAATTTAATCCGTTACCCCGGATTATTTGAAGAGATCACCAAATTGCGACAAGACTTTGTACTTATTCCTACCATTAAATCTATTTATTGTAAATATTTTTTTCATATAGCTAATTAGCTATATAATAAAGAATAATGTGTATCTATCTATATCTTACAGGCAAAAACAGTACTTGTAGCCTTTCACGTTATTAACTATGAGGATTTTGATGAAATGAACTAGATAGGCAATAATTAACTAACTGTTAGATTATTTTAGTAGAGACTGAACAAGAGAATTTAGTTAGAAAATCAGTAAGGTTAAAAGATTATTTAGAACTATCGTTCCACTTTAAATTGAAAGTCATTTAGAAAAGTAGGTTAAAGGACTGCTTGGAGTATCATTTTAGCGTCTACGTTGTACCGGAATTTATCGACTTAAATTAGCTGTCAATATTCAACAGACTTTTTATTTTTATGTCTATATTAATAAATAAATTATTATGACAGTTAATAAATTTATGTCGTCATATACACTTTGTAATCTGCAATAAATCTAGAGAGGATTAGATGATATTTAGGATATTTATGTGTTTAAATGTTTATATAGGTACATATAATATTATAAAATGCTAAAAACGCCGTGTCTCTATATTGAAGCTATTTAAAGAAATAACTGGAATACACTATATTAACGATTTAGAACCCGATGCATTTTTTTTTATTCTTGTCTGTTTGTCGGTTTTTCTCTTTGTTCAGGGTTCACGAAAAACTATTGGACCAATTTCGATGCGGTTTTAGCTGATCGACAGCAAATTCTTAGATTTAAAATCTGCGCTACTTTATTACCCTGGGAATCCCGCGGGAATTTTCCGGGGAGCTTTAATTTGTTCGGATGCATCAAAATTGGCTTTTTCCAATACCGTTTTCAATAAAAATAGAACTTCAGCTATCAGCTTAAGTTTAATTTTAAATGTTGTGATACTTCGCGTCCCGGACATCCCGCGGGAATTTGAAGTCAAGCGTGGACGAAGTTTCGGATACCTATATCCTTTTAAATGTATATAAAATTTTACATTTAACAACTCGTCATGTTAAATTTTAGTCATTATTAGCACAAAACTTGTAAACATAACGAGTGACTGATGAGAACAGATGGAAAGACAAAATGAACACGGAAGCCTGAAAACCGGTTAACTTTTAAATACACAGAATATTTAATTTCTATTGTATTATTTGTAGTCATAATTGAACAGAACATTATAATTAATTTAACATTTACAGAAGTGGTAAATGAAGACACAAAATTTTATTTATAAGCGTATACGTAATATCCGATTATATGGCTATTCGATATTTACCTACTTTTGTGTAAATATTATTTGTTGCAACCCTATTAGGTATTTTCTTAAACGAAGATTAGTATAGGTCATTTCATTTACCCACAAAAGGAAGAGTTTATGTGTTAAGTGAACAAAGATGAGGTAAGCTTTCTGGAAAGGTATATGCAGTAGGTACCTGTAGGTATTAGTACAGTTATATGTATTTTACAAATATGTAATGACAGCCATCCCCAATATATTGGGATATAGTGAGTAAAAAGAGAGAGAGAGCAGTTATAGTTATATTAGAAATGAAAATACATTAAAATGTATTAGATACTATCGTCTAGACTACTTTTGTTCTGCGGGTCTTTTAGATATTTATACTATTTATCTAAGCGTTGAGTCTATTGACAATATTGTGTGTAAGATATTAGTCACCACTTTGTTTCATCGTTCATTGCAGAGTATCAGACTTCGTTCGACGTAAATACATGGGAGTCCCTAAAGCGTTGCAGGCGATCTGTTAATTCTTGACAGATACATTTGTGCGAAAAGTTTTGAAATACTTAGGTACTAGACATTTGTGGAAAAATTCTTTTTTTAATAGTATATAATATAAGCTATGCTCATCTCCGTTGTCGATTCCAAACTTGATCCTAACCTGTTCATTTATTTACGTTCGCGTGGGATTCTAATCTGTATCAAACACATAGAAGTAATGTCACTGTCAGAAATAAAGAAAAATAAGTGAAAAGGAAGAACATATTAATACTAGATATACATTCATCTTTGTTTGTAGAATATACATAATTATATCTCATTTTATGATAATTATTATGATACCTACTAGGATATTTCCATGACTTCGAACACGCTTGACTTGAAATTCCAGCGGGATTCCCGGGACCCAAAATACCGCAGTATTTAAAAAAATGTAGGTAAGTCATTGTTTTGATGATAATTGTGTCGGAATAAGCTATGTTTATGCACCCAAAAAACTCCTAAGAAAATTCCCGGTATAATAAAATCGCACATTTTATTACATAAAATTTGCTATCGATCAGTGAAAAAACGGACATTAGGATTTCAAATTTTTTTTAAGCTGGTCATTTTACATTATTCATAAAAAAACCGCGGAGTTTCTAGGATAAAAAGTAGTGTAGATTTTAAATCTAAGAATTTGCTGTGAATCTCGAACAATCACACAAACGTATATGAACTGTAAAAAAAAATGCGTCGTGGTCTCTCTGCTTCGTTTAGGTATATTGTTTATTACATCTGTTTTTTGAAATACTATCGATGTACAGACACAGCATTTTGAGAATTTTATAATATTATAGATTTTAAATGACGATGAACTTAAATAAATAAAACTAAAACAAAATTCATACAAAGTTTTATTTCATATTTATATATCTACTAATATAAATGCATGCATATTTACTGAAATTTTTATTTAAATTACTGCGCATTATACATAATTTCTGGCTAAATTAATAATTATTATAGTAGGTACGTACATGCTGCTTTTTTAAAGAAATGGTTCTTTTTCAAAATCAAAAAGTCTAAATCATATTCTACCTATAACAAACTCAGGCAGAAACCGACGTTTGAAGTGACTCTCAGCAACACTTAAATGTCTCAAGGGACTATCTTACTTCGTGGTTTCGATTTTCGAATAATTGTTTTAAATGGTATATTAAAATAATTGAATTAATAACAGTCAAATCAACAAAGCCGCTTGTATCATACTCCAAGACGTCGAGACCTCATAGATTTTATACTAGTGTATAAATGGAGTCAAGTAACACAATAATTTACTGTGTGAACAGTGTGTTTATGATAATATTTTAAAGTAAGATGGTATTTCTTTCGTTATTTTTTGCTATGTAATTTTAGTACCTTTGTATTTATTGTAAGTCATACAAGTATCACCTAGTATTTTCTTAAATTTTCTCGACTAGTACACTATATAAATACTCAATCATTAGATTATGGGTAAATTATTATCATATGTATGTCTTTGACCAGGGGCCATAAAAATGGCCCGGGCTTTTGGGGGTTTGCGTGGAGCCATGGGGAGGCCAATACGTAGAGGCCCCTTGACAAATTTAATGTAAATGTGGCGTTACACTGACCGGCGATTATCCCTGTCTACACCATATAATAATGCACCCAAGGACAAGCCCGGACCGGTGTAGGACTATTGTGGGAAATGAGAACAAAAAGTACCGGGCTATTGGTGAACTGCTAGTGGTACTAGGGGTCTACGAATATGGGGACTATGGCGTCTGCCCGTCGCAATGTTCAGGGACATGAAAAATGGGCAGACGGTGACTCGCCACTCCCTGCGTCTAGATAATGGATAAATTATTATTATCTCAAATGACGGTTTCCGCACGAATATTGTTCTAGAACACATAAAAACTAAGGTACCTCAAAGAAAACAGTAAATAGGATATAATATTTCTCTAATCAAAGTCGCATTTCGAATATCCGCTCCTTTCACTGTTCACTAAAGTCTGCGAAGCATTTCTGTGCCAAATTGGACGTTCGCCAATAGACATCACAGTTCCACGGAAAGGGAAGATAAAGTAGCTAGTCCATTTATATACTTCCGGCACTCTATTAGTTTTATAATACATTTTTTTCTTAATAAAAATAAAATCGACTTCAAACTAAAAAGCAAAAAATAAATATTTAACCACTTTCTTTCTACAACATTTTTACGTCGATGCCCAAGAAAAATATAAAAAAAACAACAACAAATCTGCAAAAATATAGTATGTATGTTTCATTTCGCACCGACTTCAAGATGTTGTACAAAGAATGCGGTTTTTTTTTTTACTTTTTAGTTGCGCAATCACTTAACAATAAGCGCCTATAGAGATTGTATCTGATTGTATTGGCAGACGTGTACAAGGTTGCTATCTCACTCTTTGGTGTAGACGCTCGTCAACAAGGTTTGCTCTCGATTGCCCTGGGATCCATTCATCAGATCCTGACTTGTTGACCATGGGAATACCTCGGGTGTAAACTTTTACGAATAAAGAAAAGAAATGAAAATCGGTCCATAATAGACGGCGAAATCGCATTACATGTATATAAAAAATTAAGCGCCTTTATAAATTATTATACTGGCATGCGTATATAAACTTTTTTTCGAAAAACATTAGCGCTCGGCGTTCTTTAATAAGGGATACTCTCGATTTCCCTGGGAACCACTTACCAGATCTTGACTTGGTAACCATGGGACCACTTCGGGAGTATACAGTTACGAATGAATAAATAAAAATTGAAAATTGCTGTATAATTGACGGAGATATGATGTAACAAAGAAGTCGGTTAACAAATTTCAAGGGTTTCTCTCGATTTCCCTAGCTTCCACTCATCAGATCCTGATATAGTGACTATAGGGATAATTCGGGAGTGTACCCTTTCGACTGAAAGAATTTTTTTGAAAATCGGTTCATAAATGACGGAGAAAGCGAGTAACGAACATACGGGACAAAAATATACAGACGAATTCAGAACCTTTTTTTGATGTCGGTTAAAAAATAGACGTTTTCCATTGCATTTTTTAAATCTAGTATATTCTATACTAGATTTAAAAACCTACATATTTTTTGTTATATTTGTTTGTTTTTCGGGAACTTATCGTCGAGGTTTTTCCTCTGCGCATAGGTTTGTTTGACATAGGCTTTAACGAACGGCTTTATAATTTTTTTCGAGGTAAGAAACAATTCAGCGAAGTTTCTAGCGATATAAATGTCTATAATCAATGATAACTAC
This sequence comes from Dendrolimus pini, assembly GCA_949752895.1. Taxonomy (NCBI): domain Eukaryota; kingdom Metazoa; phylum Arthropoda; class Insecta; order Lepidoptera; family Lasiocampidae; genus Dendrolimus; species Dendrolimus pini. Next base: position 13,990,120 of record OX457133.1, read on the forward strand.
TTTTTATAAGTTAGTTTTCAATGTTTGTATGGTATTGGTGTCCCTAAAAGAAAAAAGACTTGCGGCCAACATTTATACTAATATTTTAATATATAAAACAGACTTATGCTAACAGACAACAATAGGATTAAATCTCGCAACACAGCGTAATTATACAGAAAGGCGAGTTTAAAATTTGAAACTCGCAATAGACTTGCAATCTACTCGAGCCCGTCGGCGTCTGTGGCAAACCGACGGACGCTGAACCAATTGACAATGTTTCTTAAATCAAACCTTAAAATAGTATAATGAACAGTTACTGCAAGTATAACGTGCCAATTGAAATAATTATCACGTAATATCAATAGAAGACAATGTAAGGAAACATCCATAAGTGTATGTAATAAATATAATCACAGAACTATTATTGCATGGGTGGTCTATACTCCGGGACACATATAAGATAGCATTCATTTATTTAATTCAATAATATTCTCGCAAAGGAAATGGTTACAGTCATACGACCCTTTTGTTTTTTTGTTACTGGAATACAGCAGACTAACTCACGACTCATCTGACAGAAAGCGATTACAGTCGCCTATGGACATTGGCAAAGCCAAAATTGATATTAATATGCTGGCGGCTTTGGTTGCAATCCTGACGGCCAAATGCACTACCACCTGGCTATCGTGTTTCATCGCCTCTTACAACAGGACGCCCAGTAGCAGGAATTTGTACTTAGTTATACTTTCTCCATTTTTGCATGTATATACTCGTGGTCGCCCGTGGTCGAAATCGACCATAATAATTAATTTAAATTATAAGTTTGAACATTATTATATATCTGTTGTCAAAGACTTTACTTCTTTAATCACAGATTTTGCCAAGGCTATACTGTTAATTTGACTTTAACAGTAAGAAAAAGAGTAGGTATATATGCGTGTGTGTGTCAAATACATGGTAGTGTGTGTATTGTTTTTTTATTGATTTAATGTATATTTATTTGTATAATTTAAAAAAAAATATTAGCATTCTGCACTCCTCTGTATAAACTATAAGTGTGCAAAATTTCATACTCCGTCTGCGGAACTTTCGTGATAAAGGATACATTATTTTTGTTCACGTACCTATAGATTATCTTTTTTTTATTATATTCTATTCTATTCTAAAAGGGCTTATAGACAGTTAAATTTACATTTTTTTAAAGTAGCTGTTATAAAAGTTACTGTAATTTATTCATATTCTAAGTTGCTTTACTTTTAAACACGTATTATTTAGTATTATCTCGTCATATTTACAAATTAAAGTTTAAGTTAATACAGGCTAAGTATATTTCGAGCTTAAATTATAAACATCAACAACATTTAAATACATAAAATTTAAGGTTATTAAGAGCGGGTTGTTAAAAGTTTTTTTTTTAAATTTGTTACTTAAAAGTGGATGATGTTTACTACCGTTTATTATACTTAGTATATAATATGAATATTTCTGATATAAATAATCTTATCTGTTGAAAATTTTTACAATGTAATAAAATGTAATAATTATATTTTTCACAAGTATCTAGAGCACTCTAAATATGAAAAGAAATTTTATTTTTAACTAGATCATCGTCAGCCAAGGAACCAATTATGATAACCAGTATGTATGTAGTTTTAGTCATGCATGTTCACTATTCTGCTGGTGTATCTCCTAAAAATACTCTTTCGAGCTTAAGATACTCGCTTCACATTCAAGTGACTTGGATTAAATCGTGACTGGAGTGTTATAGGTATTTACTATACGTTGATTCGAAAAGAAAACGTATGAAACGAGACAATCCGCCTTAGATATGTACCTATAGTGTACCTGTAGTAGTGCAATCCATTGACCTGATATCAGGAGGCTCGAGCCCAGTAAAAGTTATCTAGAATACACTGCTCTTTGGCGGTAATAATATTTCTGAAATACTTATTTTAGCTTGTAAATAACTATATATAAATATTGCTTATATGTTTTTATTACACTGTGCAATATGGAGTTGTCTACCTATAATTAGCTAAAAGAATAACTTTGTGCTTGTCTAAAAAGTGAATACTAGTAATAATAGTAGACAAGTGAAATTAATGTCGTATTCTTTGTACTTGACATAATGAAAGGTAGTATCAAAGTCGTTATGTAGACCGAGAAATCTGCGCTGAAATAGGCATTAGAATAAAACTACAATTGATTAGTCTTCTGTTGGTATAAAATGATGATCTGTAATAAAATGTTGGAACTTGGAAGTCACAAATAGCAACAAACCATTCAGTTTTAATACATAATAAGAAGTGTCTAATGTCTGTTAACAGATTTGCTTAGACTTACAAAACGAAAATCCTTAGCTAAGCTATTTACAAAATTTCAAAACAAATATTAAATGTTCCAAGGAATGTTATAATCAGTTATAGCGTAGTACTCACGTTTACACAAAAATGTTGGATAATATATCTTAAAAGTTTTAAAGATAAAACACCACCTCCTCATAATCAGCTATGTAGAGGGTTCAGAGCCAACATAGTTAACATTTTATCTTAGTTTTAATATATTACTAGAGTATTAACACAGTAGCTTGTTCTACTACACAGAAATCAAAGCGCCGTTGTTTCATATTATAACAAGCGTAGTTTTGAAAGTTTAAAGATATTGAACTTCTTAACGTTAATATCCTAGAGTTATTTATGGTTAAACTCATTTTCACTGAAAATAGATGGGGCTATTGTTGGTATAAGATTTACGTGAGACATGGCTGAAAGGTTTTAAGGAAAGTATTCCGTATTACTAGGATATGATGCCATAACATTGTTATTGTTCTTGAACTATAGGTACCTACCTAATTTACTCGTAAAAGAAACAAAATATATTAAAACACAATTATCATAAGGGCTTAATTTTTTTTCATTATTACAGTAGTCTTTTAAAATCTAATAAACTTACTCGTATGGTATACACTAATTTTTCATAATTATAAAACAAAATATTTTTCAAATAAAAAATGTTTTTCATTCATTTTATTATATAAGTAGTTAGGAACCGGAAGAAAATTTGAAGCGTATTATTTAGGAAAATCAAAAGTTTTGCGTGGGCCGCAGAGCGAAATTTTTCGCAAGAGATATTTGCTTTTCTTAACGAACCCTTATTTTCATCTTACCACGGAAACCCCGATATAAAATAAAAAATCCAACAAAGAAGCTGTAATCCAAAGTAAATCCGTATTTGAATTTTCTCACTTTACTACATCCATGTCTGTCAATCATCGTTATTTATAAAGACAGGTATGGGTTATCAAAGTAGAAAGTCCTCTTAAAATGAAAATGCTTCCCGTATCCCCCGTAATTGGAAAAGCTTTAACTCCCGAGGTGCACGTAACGAACCCTATTGTGGACCAGCTGATTCTATGTAGAATGCGAATGTTGTACTCATTTCCCGATACTCAGACGGTCGGTGCATTTCCTGCAGTTGGTAAGGATAGCAAAAAATAATCGTAAAAAAATAGCAAAGAACTCTAAAATATGTGTAAGTTAGTCTCCAAATTTTAATAAGTGATGATCTCGTCTTTTAGGTATATGTTTCTATACCAACTATTTTAATTCACACAACTTCTATCTTCTTAACATTTATCCTTTTGTAGGTCAATATGTACATTTTTATCAAATCAAATGTCACAATTTTATTTAAAAATTAGGATATACCTGCGACTTCGTACACGCTTGATTTGAAATTCTTGCAGGAATCCCGGGACACAGCATTTAAAAAATAATGTAAGCTATCGTTTTAGTGAAAACTGTGTCAGAATAAGCAAATTTTTATGCAGCCGAACAACTTCAAACCGTTCCCGAGAAGATTCGTTCGACCTTGTTCGTCTTAGGCATGGTTGGGTATAATAATTTGGCATCTAGACGAAAGTTTACACTCGTCTCGTACTTATTTAAATTGTTAAGAGGTTAATTACTTAACCCAGGAGTATTAGCTCAAATCAAACTTAATGTTCCAGCAAATTTTGTGATGAGACGTAGGCAGCCACCAATGTTCGTAGTGCCATACGGCAGGACCAACCTACTTAATAAGGCGCCGATGACACAGGCCTTGCGAACATTGAACAAGACATGTCAACAAATTGACATTTTTATCTGTACTGTGACTGAATTCACTAGAACTGCGTATTATATTATATGTTATGACGACTGAATATGTATATTTATATCTATAATGAATATTATGTGTACCACACTATCGTATTGGTGGCAACTGTAATGATAGCGATGTTTGTATGATAATAAATAAATAAATAAATTCCTGCGGAATTCCCGGGATGAAAAGTAGCGCAGATTTTAATTAGATGAACTTAATGTCGATCAGCAAAAACCGCATGGAAATCGGCCCAGTAGTGTGTAGTAGTAGTTTTTACGTGAACCCTGAACAAACAGACAAATCGACAAACAGACAAAAATCTGCATCGTGTTCTCCATCGTTTATATATAAAAAAATCAGTTGTTGTTTTTTAACTAGCTTCAATGTACAGACACGGCGTGTTTAGAATTTTATAATATTATAGATAAAAAACACGTTTATTTAGTATTATAACTATAAACGTATTAAGTTTAATTATTCGATTCCAAATTATAAGTAAAATTAATTTCACAATTGTATTTTTGTATGTGCAGCCCAAAAAACAACATTAACCAAAATTAAGTAAATGTCTTACAAATAGACTGAAGTCTCGGGACTGATTGTTATAACAAAAACTTCCAAGTTCCAGAAATCTATTCCGTATTGCATGCAATACTCTTTTCCTCATATTTCATTATAAAAAGTCAAATGCCTATGCTTAAAAAGTCACGCTTTATAGTTGTAATATTAATGTAAAAAATAGGTAGATATTTTGTGTATTGTAACAAAACAAATGCTATTGTTTTTCTTATTGGTATAAAAAGTGCCCTTTGTTGAAGGAGAATAAATTGGGCCACCATTTGTTGTAGCCTTTATTTTTTAGGAATCAATGTTAACTTCATTTTTTATGAGGCTCTTGTGTAATTCAAGAGATTTAAAAGTTTCAATTTCGATCTCTACTAGGTACAATTTCTTTGAATAATCAAAATAGTCTTTGATTTAGTTTTATACGATTTTGTAAGTTTCCGATAATTTTTCAAGACATGTGTATAGTTTCAGTTGCCACAATTATTAAAAATTATAAACTGATGGCATATCGTAAATTATTTAGTTGCTAAATGAACTGAGATATATAGTCTGTAAAGGTGAGATAGATAAAGCCAGCAAGCGAAACTGGGTTTCATTGGCCATTTTATACTAATAATGTTAAGATGTTTTTTTTTTTCATATAATCTAGCGCATTGGTATTACTACGCTCGAAGCGGTGAAATAGATAATATATCATATGATGACCTATGATGACGAACCATCATAATAAGCTTAATCTTAGAGTAAAAAGGTATACCTATTTACTCTTAGATTAGGCTTATTATGTAAACAACTAATAAAGTAACATAAAACCTACAGGCTTATGTTACTTTATTAGTAGTGTTTATAAGTCAATTTGTTTCGGGTGGTTAATAAATAAATTTGTCAACATATAATTACAAAGGTAGCGAATAGGCGTGTACATCTCCGATCGTTACATTGCAATATAGCATTGTAGTATACAGTAAACCCTTATGTAGATAATTTAATCCATCGATTAAACCGTGAACGTTCCGGTGGGCGGCCCCAGTCATTAGGTACTAGGTTTATTTACCAAATCTGACGTTTAGTAAAGCGTTGGCTTACAAAATGTCGATATTACAACCTCGCCCATAAACATTTGATTTTAGTTTTTTCCTTTATCAAGACAGGTTTCAGTGGGGTCGGTACGCGTCATCGTATTTCGTGAGATCACCGCGATTGCAGCGTATTTCAATTATTTTTGGAGTAGAACTTTTGCAAAGATTACTTGTTTCGGCTTATTATTAATGCAAATTAACAGAATACCCTGTGTTGGATATTTTATCTTAGTGTTTAACGTATTTATTTAATTAATAAGATAGTTGATACCATTATAGTAGGATAATAAAGTAAATGTTTTAAGGGTATAAATTGCATTTAGAAACATACTTCTTTATAAACTGTAAAAGATAATTGATTTCAAAAATCCTAAATATTTTTCGTGTTATATTGCATATATGTTTGTTATGAAAAAGTAAATTTAAGAGAGCAGATAAAAACATTGCTTTTCATATCTAGTATTTTTTTAAATCAGCCGTCTAAGACTAGCATTATGATTTTTCCTATATACCTACCCTTACCTATGCAGTGCTTGTATACAAATAACAACTCTGAGCATTATCCTATGACACCCATATCAGAGTAAATGACGGAAAGATTCTGTACATGATTCTTACAAGGAGCCAAAACAGGGTCCTTTGAAATATCAAACGAATAGATCACTAAGTCCACCGTCCTAACTATAGGTGCCTACTATATGATGCATCTATTAATATTGAATAAGAATTAAACTTCGTAGGTATTAATTATACCTACATCAAAGTTAAATATTAAAGTATAATTCAGTGTTTGAAGCGTATTCTGTAATATATTTTGCTGCCGTTACAAGAGCACTCTCCATTCGCAATCTCGCCGCCCCATCTTGTAGGAGATAACAACATTATACCGTCTCGGCTTAAAATACGAAACAAACAAGAAACGAAAAGTGGCTAATTAACGTCGAATTTTATACATTCGATCCATTCTGCTTCCCAAAATTCAAAGTACTTGAAAGTAAGGTCGGGTCTGCCCTGTCACATAATTTTACTTATTTATTCACATATTCGCTTACCATCGCTATATGTAATGTAAAAACGGTGTTTACACACACATTATAGAGAGTTTGTATTCGTTGATTAAAATTTTGACTTTTTGGCCGTATTTAAGATATTCGCGATGGCGTTTCGGATTCTACGAATTTCGTCGTTCGCTTTATCTCAGTTTATTTATTTTATTAAACCGATTTGTATTTTGTGGTCATAAACTGTGCCCGTAATGTCCTTGTTTGTCACGTTATAATGAGGTCCTTATGAAAATGACTTTAGAATAAATTAAATATCAATAATAATTAAGACAGACGATAAAATACTGTAGTACCTAAATTGATACGTAACGTATCGTCCACTTATCTATTCATTATGGATATTGAATTGAATACCAATTAATACTGCTTAATTAATTATTAATATCTACTTACTGATAAATAATTCAACCCGATATAATTAAAGAATTCCATCCAACGGAAACATAAGTTCCTACGCCCAACATTTTGGGAAGGTTCCTAACCTCTCTTTTATAATTTTTAACGTATTTTATTATTATTATATAAAATTTAGTTTAAATAAGAATAGATTTACATTATTACCTATAGACTATAGACCTATAGACTAGGTAAGTAATACCAGTCAAAGTATGAATCCAATTGATACCTATAACTTCTATTGACGACTGACCTCAGACAGTAAGTAATGTGATTCCACCTTATCACCTATCTACCTAATAGGTCTCATTACTGAATTTTAGTAATTAGCATCCACATTTGAAAGGAGTGGAGGGCATAAACCTCCGGATATATCTAAAGTCGAATGGTGGGTTATATGCATCAGTTATCTCAAAATGCTGGTGTTCCTGCAGCATTAGCATGTGGTATTTGAAAAAGCCAGAATAATTGCTTAAGCTTCGTACGCCACATTCCGCGTTAAGATGTTATATTTGTAGTACTAGATATAATATATAGATATAGTAGAACTTGTAAGCATAGCTATATAAAAAATTGAGTATAGAAATAGCATGTTTTAATCTCGTTTATACATTGGTCTTTCTCAATCTCTTTAATATATAAAATAAACCATCATTGAAACAGATCCAAGACGTAAGAGAAACTTTCGGGTATCAATAATACGTATACCAATTTTTCTATCGAAAACAGACCCGAATATTGGGAAATAGGAGGCTCTGTTCCAAGGGACACGTATTGCAATAACAAAAATATTTACCAAAGCTCCGACCGAATAAAAAGATGTCCCTTAATACGGGCCCAGATGCAAGCCTCCTATTATTTGTCCCCCGGCAAAGCTCACCTTCCAAGAAATATGAATATAAGTAATGCAAATTCTACTTTCCGACCCCTAGAGAGGTCTGGCACTATTTTCTTTCCGCCTACTCATAAGGACACCTCGGGGAACAATGTTATTAAGGAATGATAAGTGAAGTGAGAGGATCCTATCGTCGACCTATCGTTTTTCGATCTCGAATTCTTGGAAACAAATTGTTCAGACAAAGGTCAATATATTTTTTCCAGAATTATTGATATTATAATAAAGTTACTTCTAAAAATAATTTATCCAATTAAATTTTTATTTTAAATCCTTACTGTTGATATATATATACGTAGAAATGTATATAAATATTAAAGGGGATATGTTTCGATTGGATTATTTTTTATAACAGTATCATACCCGTAACTATACAATGCTTTGTAATTGTTTCTTCGAGATTGTGGTGCAATATGTAGACTACAGAATTTGCGTGCATTTAATAAAAATCGACCAGCGAACATAATTGTACTAAGCTTAGCAATTTCGTCTTGTACTCAGATTAATTTAAATAATAGTTCCTTTCAAAATTCACTCTACTGGGTATCGAAAACGAAACTTTTTAATATAAGGGAGTAGCGTGTATAAACTCAGGCCATAAGAGATGTGTATGTGAATACACAGTTTAAAGCATTTATAATCGATATAATACAGTAGTTAATAACAGCGTGCATCAAACGATTAATCGACAATTATGTTTCAATAAACCCTGTCCGAGTCGCGTGTTATTTATTCTAGACGCGTCGAAATGGAAAGTCACATTTAAATGAATCATGACTGAAGTTGTAGTCCGTATCAGAGGTATAACCGTCCACGTCACAGATTACGACACGCTCGTAAAATTCGTGCGTCCATTGAGTAAAACAATAAAACGCGATTTGGATCAAACGGTGTCACTAGCCTTGCAAGTTCAAGTGCGCTATTAAGTTGCACAACAGGCAATAAACGTTTGAAATAAAAACGTAAATATTCGCCTCGTAAAGTGTATATCATTTTATAATAATAGCGTGTGTACGAGATGGTTATTTTTATACGAGTATCGTGTGGGTAATAAAAATTGTAGACTAGCTGCAGACGAGTTTTACGGTGTGGCCCGAGTTGGTGACGCTTCCGAGACTAGTTCATATCTCGCAAACGATCCTATATGCATTGAAAACAATATGATTTCAGTATACACCTTTATAGGTTTAGTTTAACTTCCATACACTAAAGTGATGGGTGTATGTCGATTGAAAGCAATTTAGGCCGTTGTCGATGTAAATGGATGTTAGTATTTCAGGCTTATTTCCAGAGTTTTCCAAGAAAATTCTCAAATAAAAGAAATTACGTATTTAAAATTAAAATTCATAATTTTATAAAATTATTTAGAAAAATTTAAACAATAGCTATGTTGATTCCCAAATTAATCCATCCACGTGACCATTGTTTGCAAATATGAATTGATTTCTTTATATTTTTATAAACATCTTAGAATACATAATAGCTGAGATAAAAAATAATTTAAGCTGTGTCGATAGGCTTGAGACCATAAGTAATTAGAGATACCGAATAGTTCTCTATTTCTAAGCCGCAATTACGTAAATTCGAAAAGTCCACACGTTTTAGCTTTTTTAATATTACACTATCGTCATTTAATCTGAAAGACTATCTCTAGATGTTGCAATTAAACTACCACCCTTTAAGGTATTAATTATATCTAGTAATTGAAAAATAATAACTAATAGCTAACGACAACACCAAGTAGCAAATATATATATGTATATATATTTAGGACAAATCTTGTTTATGGCAGTGAATGTACACCTATATACTATATTGTACGCAATACCGCCTATGACAGGCGGTATTCACTAACATGTTGTCCTACTGCATGTTAGTGAAACTGTGGTATTATTTTTACGACAAATAGCTGGAGTGCTTCCGGTCTAGTGTGTTTTTTCCTTTTTTAAACTATTTTCGTATTATTTACGGTTATTGGCTATGTGAATATATTTTACCGAAGTAATAATTTATCAATAAAAACCTTCCAGTTGTAAAAAACAGGTACTACAATATATCTGGTCTGGTAATAATTTAACAATTTTATATTAATAGTTTTATTCGCTTTAAATTTCGCACAGTTTTCTGGATAATAGAAATGTTTATGACAGTTTTATTATCATCAGAATACAAATAGTGTGTGTATTACTTCAAGTTTTATCGCTTATTTATCATTTAGATTATGTGTTAAATGAATATTTATCTTTTAATCACAGTTACGATTGTATGGATGAAACTAACGGAGAGTGGAAAAAATGTAAGATTTTTTTAAGTATTAATAAATATCTTCCACAGTTGAACCGTGATATTTCACTATCTATCCAGCTATTTCGGATAATCTTTTATAGTCAATAATTTGTGTCTAAGATTTCGTTAAAACACATAAATAAACTTGAATAACAAACTTTTTTGTATTCAAAGTAGATTGCGTGCTATAATCTTTAATTTTCTTAGATAAGAAAGTATAATATGTTATGAAGTTAAATATATTTTGCTGAAATTCGACATCGTTGGGTACACTGAATCATGTGGTCAGCGTTAAGTTAATAAGATAGAAATCTTAGCTTAGAACTTGTATGCACTTACGACATTTCAACGTAGTCTGGACTATTACACCTGTCTGTTTACGTGTAGGTACTTAGGTATATAAAAGATCGTTATTAAATTAGATACACGTGTAAAACTGTTATGACTGAAGTGTTAAAACTTGAAATAATATTTAGAGTACCTATTGAAAGTGAGATAATTTTTACACTTAAGTTGTTAACCTGAAATTATAAATGACTCATTGAGGATTAATAAGACATAACGTTAAAATTTAGCAATAAATTAAAAAAAAAACATGCAATGGTATTGGGGCAATGGAGATATTTAATAATAGCTGTTCATAATAAGCTTTCAGATAGACAAATTTTGTAAACGGTTATAGGTGTATAATTAAGCATTGTGTTGTAAATAATAGTTACATTTTATTTTGGCATTTATTTGTAAACCCCAGACAGGGATGTCAATTTTATTTATTAATAGATATAGATTATGTTTATAGGAGGTATACCTAATGAGATTACGACCGGATACTACGGGGAATTAATTTAATGAGTTAGAAATAGTATGGATTTTGTGAAGGATGACATGATTTGTGTTGTAATAAAATATGTAGACGATATTATATGTCTTACATGAGATTTATTTTTAGCCAAAGTAATGGCGTCGCATAATACAACAATTTACAAATCTTTTATCCTTTATTATAGGTACATAGATACTCTGTAATTTGAAATTGTAATAAATAAGTAAATATCTAAGTACTGATTTTTACAACAAATGCAGTTTTTAAATATAATCTCAAGAAAATCGTCCGTTGGGACGCTACCTTATGGAGTGTCACGGGCTCGACATGTGGGTGTTGTAGATCCTATTCAAGTAATGAAGTGACCTCGTCTAACTCTATGAGGTTTATGATGGAATCATATTTTGGAATAGCATTGTTGGGATTTTTGGGTTACAAAAATAAGCTAGGTTTCAATATAGGACAAATGTAAAACAAAGCTTCAAGCTTCTACGTAATTCTGATTTTCATATTTATTCGGAAAACGAAGATTTTTATGTAGGTAGGTAAGTACTTATCCACCTAATAGGTAGCTCTCGTATTTTTATAAAAGCCGGATCTATAGGTAGATAGACAGGGTACATAGTATAATAAAACGATAAATAAAAAAAAATGCACGTCATTTAAATTTCAACCGTTTTATGTTAAATAAGGTCTATCTAATCAATCGATTGACTTTTCTTTAACAAAGAAACCTGTATTTAACTCTGAAGTCACACTAATTAGCAGGCCTTATAGCTCAACATTGAAATGTTTAAGTTAATTTTATTCAGCTACTGAAAGTTTCTAAAGAAAGGAGAAGAAATGTTCAAACAACCGTAGTTAAAACGTTTTTCCTAGATTAAAAGGACTATGAGGGTAAAAGTCCGGTCTTGGCAAATTCCGGGGTAGACGCCTACTGATGATGAGGGTAGCTGTACAATCTCCATTGATTAACTAGAAATGGATGCGCTAGATATTTTTGTAAGTATTTGTACATAACTGCCAAAATGTTATTGTTCTATTGTAATATGTAATTTTATGTGCCTGCTCATTTTAATTCCAACGTAGATTTTAAAATTTGAATCATTTTAGTTATGAATGTTATCGCTAAACTTGAATTGTGTCCGATAACATAGGCTAAGAAAAAGTCGTAAATCTTTATAATCGACGTTTTTTTTCAAATTAATATAGATATGCGGCCAATTTATGCCATGTGTCTAAAATAGCACAATCCGTTAAAAAAGTTTAATTAAAATTTACATCTGAAGCATTGCTTTATACGGGTGTGAAGCATGGACAATGACATAAAGAGATCGCGGTATTAGAAGCATTTGAAAAGTGGTGTTGGAGATGCGTGGAGAGAATAAGTTTGAAAGAAAAGTAGACCAATGAGGAAGTGCTGGGGAAACGCAGAATTTTAAAAGCTCTAAAGGAAAGAAGGGGAAGATGTTTGGCCATTTGCTACGACTTCTTATGAACGTTAACGAAAACGAAGGCAAAGTGTAAGCAAGGAGAGGGAAGGGAAGACCAAGGCGAGCATTCATGGATCAAATAAAAGAAAAAGTGGGTATCGTGTCGTACATAGAAGTAAAACAACTGGTCCATAATAGAGAAGATTGGAGAAGGCTCCACCGGCAAGGCAAAAAGAGCAGAGCTCTGAAATGATAGACAAATATTGATTGCGTTAATTGTAAATATGCCATCGTTTTTAAATTCAGCGTGAGTATCTATACATATTTTTATAATTTATTTTGTTTATATCAGCAACACTGTAAAATAAGACATATAACTAAACCTATGTAAATTTAATTAATTAAAAGACAGTTTTTTCGACTTTTTTGCCAAATTGAAATTCAGTATCAGTTTAGGTAAACACTTTGAAACAATTATTTAGGTAGGTAATAACTTACGTGTAGTTTCTTGATGCGCGTAATAAGAAGACTTACTGTCACACTCAGAGCTTAATACAGTACAGTTTTTATAGAAGAAATAGGTTAGGTTAAGTTATATAACTAACATAAATTAAAGGTATTACTAGTGATTTTGAGAGTTCAGTCTTTAATTATCTGTTTCTTTTATTTAGAGAAATGTAATTGATAAATCGTTGCCCTAAATAGTAGCGATTCCAAGTGCAGTGATTAATTAAAACCCTTTCTTTACAAAGATTTTAACAAGGAACTTGTTGTTTTTCTTAGATAGAGGAAATAACTACATACGTAATGTCAATAAGTAGGAATTATGAAGTTATACTTAGATAGATAGGTACTCCTTTTTTGATTTGTTGCTCAATGTTGCGTATTAATACTTAGGCCGGCACCTAAACTAATGAGGGTATGCCCAGTTACATACAAATGTTTCCAGTACACTTGCTACCTGCCTAATTTTAGCCAGTTATACCTTACTAAGGGCGTGTTTTACCATTCATTGTGATTGTTAAAATGGTGGAAATATACTATTTCTTTTAAATAAAATGAAAGATCTGAAAAACACGCTGTTATCTATTATTGATACTGGATAAAACTGATATTTTCATAGATTATATAAATTAAAATAAAAGAAAACGGTTCGTGTAATATGTGTTGTTATCAAGGTACTATATTTACAGATGTAGAAACTTAAAAAAAGAAACAATTAAACCTATTTTATGGTTTATGAACAAATAGGTTAGGACACATACCTACTATAATTCAAAAGTAGTAAAAGTACTTACGATGCACAATTCGTATTCAATTTATTTCCCGAATCTTAGTCTTTGAAAAAAATAATTAAAGCTGAATTTCTGGGTACTTCTTACCTTCTTTGGTAAATATTTATCAAATTATGTACCATGTTTTAAGCTAATAAATAAATTTGATTTTATAAAATATATGAAAGTAGTTATGTACGTTGTACCTAGAAGCTCATTGCATAAGGTATCTTTACTTTATTATAATAACATAGGTTTATAAACTAAAATCAATTTATATTTAGAGTTCTGCAAAAAGAGCGTCATTAGATATTTAAAGTCTTAACGATGTAATTAACGTATCGTTTATCTAAAAACAAAAAAAATAACCTTTACAGTTAACAATATACAGTGCAACCTTACCCTAAGTATTCTGCCTTTAGTAATAACCTACAGGCAATGGTTATGTACAATCGGCTACACAAATTGTTTTACGTTTTATTTACGGATGCTCACAATAAACTGGAAGCTTTCTATTGCGTTAATTCTTTGAAAAATGTGAAAGTGTATTTAACAAGTTATTTGTTTTGACTATATTATCAGATAAACTCTATATAATTATAATTATAAGGATAAATAAAGTAAGTAGCCTTAAATGAAGTAAAATCCGTAAAATAGAAATTAACATAATGTTGTACCTATATAAAACAGCGTGCAAATGTCCATAAGTCGCGATGACCACTTTTTATGAGGTAAGTCGTTAGTCTGTTTGCTTGCTTCAGACCATGATCGAGCCTAGAAGGCTATTCTTATGTAGGTTATAATTGAATTAATAGTATTCCTATATTGCAATGTCTTATATAACTTTTGAATTTGCATCCTGTATGAATATTATATTTTATTCACACACTTAAGAATGCATGAGACGAATTTCATTATAAAATACGTTAATTAAGTAGATCGTGAAGACAGCATAAATACATGTATGATTAAACATTAATTATACCTGTATGCATATATTGAGTTTGAATGTGAACTACAGATTTGATATTTAAAGAATATTATTTATTTACAACATTAATGAGAGCATAATTTATCGAGGTTGTAAGTTTGTTACCGTTGCCCTACGATCTGTCTTGTAGTTACAAAACAGTAAAATTTTTTGTTGCTAAACCTCAATCAAGTGTTACAAGAGTGGCGCTTATAAAATGGCTCACATAAAACTAAACACGTCATTGATAATATAATGTACTATTAAGGGGGCAATTTAAAGAGCTCCTTACAACTTTACGATTTCGTTGTCGGTTTATGGCGTGGCACGCGCCTCAGTTTGCTCGTAAAAACCTACGGTCACCTGTTGTATGTTATCCTGCCTACAATGTGTCAATAAAATTTTGTCAATGGACGACGTTTTAATGTGCCAATTATGGTTCGACGTTTCATTCAGGAGCTGTTTTACGACTTGTCGGCTCGTAGCGCCGCTTCACTTCTTTTGGGAAAGTGGCTTTATTGCCACGCTGATTAATAATGTTTTTATTACGCTCTAAACACCTCAAACAAGTTCAAATTTCCATAGGTTGTAATAAACACGTTTTTTATAACACATAAAATTATTATACGAGTAACTTTTATTTTGTAACTGTTACCGAAATGGGTTGGTATCATTTATGCAGGTAAATAACAATATTTGCTTATGACTGTACCTAATATAAGCTTTATGAATTTATTTTATTTACACTTTCTTTTGCTTTCGTTTGTGAACTTTGTTGTGTTTATTTTTTACGATTGTTTTCTTTTTCAACTAACTACTGAAAATGATTTTATTTGTAAACTTCTTTATTTATTATTCCGTTTTTATATGATACCTACCTACTACTTATTCGCACCAATTTATATCTACTGTATTCAAATGTATTACATATACCTACCAGTCTTTAAAGATTTTGTTTAAAATACCTACCTATATCAAAACAGGACTTTGCATTTTTAATAAGTGGCATGGGGTTATTGATATAAAAATGTCTCGCTTTTAACATGCGTACCTGCCTATAGGTTATGCTTACCTGCTAGTAGGTGCAGCTTATTTAAATTATTCTCATATTTACTTTTAACGATGAAACCGGTTACTAAATTATACCTACACATTACAAATTCACCTGCCTACAAAAAGGTTTATAAGTAGTTTTAAAGGTGAAGGTTTCGACATTTATTCTTCCGCCGACGCCCTAACAGGTCGTGGCAAACCGCTAAACATAACCAATATTATCCATTTCTATTAAAACATTCTGATAAATCAGCATTGTTTCTGTGCGAAAAATATCAAAAAGGGAATTCAGCAGATTTTTCATAAATACACGTAGTCCTACGCGATCAGCCATAACTCAAATGACTGTATACATCAAGAATATTAAGGAGGTCTACACCAAAGCTCCGCCTAAAGTTGCATGGCCGACTATGCGGCACACGCCTGCATCCCCTGATTGGTGCAGAAAGAAAAAACGCATTTGCCCACATTCAAATTGACCAATCAGCGCGGCGCATTGTTAAAACATCATTTAGAAGACATCTTTGCAGTATCTCTTACCTCTGTCGAATCACATGTGTGTGAGCGAGTACGGTAAGAGTGTCAATGTGGAAGTGCACGTTTGATGAGTTGCAAGCTATTTTGTAGAGATGGCGCTTTTCGGGAGACGGCGTAGATTTTCTTCTTACCGCTAGGTGGCGGTAATAACTAGCCGTCGTGGAGTCAGCTGTTTCTAATTGAGTTGAATTAGAATGGGTTTTTGTATAATGTAATAATAGGTTTAATTTTATCCTAAAACATGGAGATTTAAGCCATTCAGAAATGTTTAAAGAAATTATTTTCAAAAGAACTTAAAGCACGTGGTATTTGATATTGAAATTAGGATTATGTAATGTGTTGTATATCAAGCCACGTTTCTGACCTAACCTTGACATAGATAAAAAATAACCTACAATTTTAAGAAAAAGAAACAAATGCACGTCATATTTGATTTATGACTATGAAATTTGAAAATTGCTGAGATAATTACCGATAAATATATAAACGGATGGCCATAAACTTACTGACGATTGAAAAAGCGTGCTCACAGTCATTAGATTGATTTTAACGTTCGTGAAATTACTGTTAAACAATTTCATAGAATATAAAAATCTATTTGATTTCATTTTGCTTGTAAATAAAAGATAGGTTAGGTTCTGCATATTGTTCATAATATGTAATTTGTAATTTTGTTAGATACTTTTAATTTAATTGATAATACCAATAGATACTTAATATGATATTGGATATTACAATTAAGTCGTGTTAGTCAGTAGATATTATGCCCATGTTTCATTAAAGTAACTTGGTATCGCTTTTTAACAATTTATGTGTAAAACCCGCAAATCGAAAAGCTTGAAATTAATCTGATGAGCTGTTAACTTAAAAAGTAAAATATCAACATCGATCTACGTTGTGAAAGTTTTTTTTAAAGAAAGTTTTAGTAGATTTTTATTTCAACAGAAACAGTTATAATATTTTCTATTATTGGTAGGTATTTATTAAATATTTTTGTGCTTCTTTGTGATGTTAAGATCAATACCATATAAATTGTTTTATACCAATCTATTAAGAATAGTATATATATTCTGTTAGTTTATTTAGCTTGAGTATGTAAATTAGTCTGTCCAGACTAGATTGTGATTGATTAATATAAATTTTTTACCACTTCATTTATATTTTTAAAAACCTGATAGATCTTTACCTGTCTCAATGTTACAAGAGATCTACTTACTTATAGCAATAAGGCTGTCCATTGTACTTACTACCTTTTACTTTTGTCTATTTTAATAAAACTTCATTCTAATAATGAATAATCAAATTTGTTCTACGTGTATGTATATTTTTCTAATAAATTCATTGGCTTAAAGTATTTTTTGCTCGAATTTGTGCCGGTAAATTAAATTCATATTTCTTGTAAAGAGTTTACCCGTTGTTTTACCTTTTAATCTAACAATATAAACCACTTGCATAATGGTAGATATTATAATGTTAATTACATAAATAAATAAATTTAATTAGGGTTAATAACACACGATTTACATTTTTAATCCTATAGGTAGGTTAACATAATCTACAGCTAAGGCTTATATTTTTGACTTTTATTTTTCACCTTGAAGTTATTAAATGGTTTTTAACATTGCACATGCTAAAGGATGATTACGTCATAGCATTTTTTATATTACTTGAGTATCTGAAATGGTGATTTCTTAAGCCAGATAAAAGTTATTCATAGACTAAAGAATAAAATGGAAAAACTAAAAATGTCAGTTGTACGAATAAAACAGTTGAATGGTTTCAATTTTGAATTCACTCAGGTTTTATTCGACTGATAACTTTATCTGATGCTTGAAAAATCGGCTCTGATTGTAATAATATCTAGGTACCTATCGTTTAATGTACCTCCTATTGGTACCTATTTACCGTCATGTAAGTATTGCCATAAATTACCACAAGAGATAGCCAGCCTGATAATCTGCTTTGAAGTAAGTATATCAATGTTAATACCTATGTCTGTGAATATTGTACTTATAGAAAATAAATAATATATAAAAAACGTCAGTCGTTGTGTTCTTGTTTAAAATTATTACCACATGTCGATAAGGCAGTGTTACCTATATGTGCCTACACATGAAATAATTTCCTGGGACAAACAGTGGTGCAGGAATAGTAGTTACCAACGTATGGCCTCTAAAAGTAGCCTAAATTCGTCCAACCACGCGAATCATGGTTGTCCAACACTAGATTTTTTATTATGGTGGGTATGATTTGTGCTCGCCCTATTATCTAGGGATAAACAGAAAAATAAACACTCTGTGCAAGTGAGCCTTCAGCCATTCCTAGTATTTAATTTTCTAAAATGTTCTAAAACTCATTTATACGACCTAATGTGTGTAAGTGATTAAATACGTAGAAAGATAAATGAGTTTTTGTTGCACATTAAATGCACAAACAAAAGAAAAGATAACATAAACGTTATTATGTATGAAATGTTGAACAACAAGAAGTGGCTTCAACTATTGAAGGAACTACTCAAATGCGGTTCCGTATCTTACTTGTTGACATAATTAACTTACGACAGATCCTATTCTACGAATCTTAACAACAATATTACGAATGTGTCACATAAAATCACTTTGATGCAGATGAGGTTTTATGCATAAAAAAACAAAACAGTTAATTTTGTTATGTTGTGTCTTGTAGGTAATATATATTTGCTAAAAAGATAAGAAAGATAAATTCTGTCATTTTATATCTTCAGCAATATGGTAAAGCGCGAGCATGATAACGAACACAATTTAGGTAACCCCTTAAACTTTGCTTGGTATTCTTCCAGTCTGAAAAATATTTTTTTTTGTTCTTCTTCAGCCAATCAATGTCTACTGCTGGACGTAAACCTCTCTAGTTTGCGCAACATATCCCGAAATTCCACCTTCCTCGTTCAGGCCCTGCCAGTTACGTTTCGTAGGACTTCAATCCACCGGGTTACAGAGTGTTCTAGACTACGTTTACTGAAACGTGTCTCTACTTTAGACCACCTCTGCTTGCACTTGAACTGAAAAGTATTTATGAAAATCAGTTTATCCTATCAAAGGTCACAAAGAGGATACAAGCACACAAACGCACATTCTCATTAATTACTAAGAATATAATTACAAAATGACGAAACGAAGCAATAAGCTCTAACTTGGTGTAATAGAAACGGCCCGGCACGTGTTTGGAACGATTGTTCTCGGCAGTTTCAGAACGGCGGGAGGCAGTGTGGCTCGACCCTTACGTGCCAAAGATTATTTCTGAAGATATGTATATCGTTAATTATTAGACATACCAGATGGTCCTGAGGATTTTGTTCACGTATTATTACTTGATTTGATAATATTTTGTTTTAACTTATAATATTTTATAATTTGTTTTCAATTAAGTAATTGGAATTCAATTTATAGAAAAATAATTTTATAAATTTACTTTCTATAAGAGAAGAAAATAGTCGTGAAGAAACATGCAACATCGTGTTGACTGATAGCTTGTTTGCCATCCCCTAATTTATCTGGCAGAAGCGCCCGGTATATTGTCTGTTGTGTTAAAGATAAGGAAGAACGTTTCAGTCCAGGAATTTGGGAAGAAGCTTATGAACTCATATTACTATATTATTATATTTCCTTTAAAGTGTCTTATTGTTTTGTCTAAAAATAGTGTAACTGTCTAACACAATTATTTTGCCTATTTTAATTAATTGCATTATGCAGGCACTATATATACTATAAAACTGTTAGAGTCACTAATCTTCCATCAAATAACTTTTTAAGTCAAGAAGCAATGATGTTGTTATTTAATAGCCAAATATAGTGTGGAACCCTAAAATAAAAATAAAAGCTCGATTTTATTGTGCTATTCAATTGGCCATAAAACAATTCAAAATCCGATTACCTATACTCGCTTCTAGTAGACTAAATCGATTATTATATAACGAACTATGGAATTGATTTAGGTGCAACGCTATATCTAAAGATACTATATATGTAAGTATAGATGTGTGGTTCACTTTATGTTTTGTATAAATAGATAATTATGTATTGTTTTCATTAATTAATTAGTTTTATTTTTTATTTGTTTATATTTATGTTCTGACCGTTTGTTGTTTTTTTAATTAAAGTAGAGTTTAGTAAAGAAACAAATATTTGAATTTATGCAATATCTAACTCCATAAATACCGATAAATTTGAACTAATTCTGGGCAGAAAGTTAGTCAATAACGCTATAGTACCTACCTTTTAGTTATGATCTATGTATTGTAAGAACTTTTGCATTTTCTGGAATAAATAAATATTATTATGTCTCAGTCATATTGAGTTATGGTAAATTTGTAAGCTACTTTAAGAACCTTAATGGTGCCTACAAACTTACTCTAACTCAACATAAATAAGACCGTATTACTAATTATTTAAAGTATAGGTACCTATATGGGTACGGTATTTTGATGAAAACCAGTGCATATTCTTAAAGACGGATATGAATGAATGGTAGATTTGTTTGTCATAATGTAAGATCATGGGTAAAGATAGCTGGGAATAAATACCAGAGTATTTAATGTGTCACCTTAACGGTTATTTACACTATCTTCTCCCGATGTTACTAGTCTTTACTTGCTTATCTTACGTTCTTAACGTCTGTGGAAATTTATTTATTAGATTGTGCACCGCTGTTTCAATCTGATCTTAATAAAGTTTCTGATATTTTACTAATTTTGTCTAAAAATATATTCTTAGTAACAAAATGTTAAACGTATGAGCAGTCCTGTGATGCCTTGTGTTCCGAAAATACTTTTCAGAAGTCGGATTATCACCTTAGGACTATAAGCGTCGTCTTGTACCTATAAATATTTTTTTTTTATTGCAGGAGATCAGCAGACAGGCAGACGGCCCACTTGATGGACAGCGGTTACCATCGCCAATGGACATTTGCAACACCAAAGGTGCTACGAATGCGCTGCTGCTCTCTTTAGGGAGCCTGGAACCTGGTCATTAATGCCGGAACACAACACAAGGTTGTTATGGCGGCATACTCTAGACCAGGGGTGGTCGCCATGATATGATATGATTATTGTACTACAATATGGACCTAGTACTCATTGTTATTCAATGAGGTGTGTGTAATATTCCTTTTATCACAATATATATTTTTATTATTATAGCTTGTATGCTATTTAATATTAAAATAATCTGACTTTCAAAAATATCTACACAACTTTAATATTCTGTTGTTATTAGTTTTAAATAATAATCTTGTAAAGTAACTTTAACCTCTGTAAGTAATAACTGCATACTTACTACGTTCAAGATATACCATAATGATCTCTATTCCATTGATTTTGAGTTGATTTTATAAGGGATTAAGGTTATATTGTGGTTTGCGTGTAGTTGTACGAAGTCGCAAATTTGTATTCAAAAGATACCTACCAACGCAATACGCAATAATCGTAAAACGAACAATTTAAACTCTGATTTTGTCGAGTTTCGAATATTGTTGTAACATTGAAACAGTAAATAAGAACATAAGTAGGTATATAAGTATGATCTAAATATAATTTTACACAAGCGAATTATATTTAAAATAATAATATACGCAATTACTGTGGACAATAATGAGGCAGAAAGTCTTTGCTCCATTAATAATTTTATAAGTGACTGCATTTGTTGGAAATTAAAACTTTATTGTTCATTATGTAATTGGTAAATTTTATAGATACTGAATACAAAATGCATTATGAAAAATTTATTTATCGAACTATAAATATAAATAAATTGTATTAAAGTAGGTAAAAGGTCAAAGAATACACGAGACAACAAATAAACTTTATTTAAGGTCATAGGTACACTTTTAACAATGTTAAATTTCATTTGCAATTAACATACAATGTAAATTTACTTTTGAATTATTTTTACCCAAAAATGTCATGAAATAGGGCCTTCATAACTACTGACTAGAGAGGTACTCAGCCAACTCGCACGGTTCTTATTTAACGAGTATTTCAGTGCCTTACACTCAACTCTACATAATTTTACGAGCTCTGATAATACCAGGGCTTTTGAAGCGAGATAGCAGCGAGTTGGCGTAGTATCAAGCCTACTATAAAATTATGAGAATATTGTGAATAGGAACATTTGCAAAGAAAATGAACATAATTTATTGTCATGTTTGTAGTCCGGCGAAGTATGGTGCTGGCAGGCAACTTGGGAAAGTTTTGTGACTTCGGACTTCCTGGAATAAAAGAAGGAGGCTTTTATTCGATGAGGAAATATAATTTACACAGGGTAATGAATCTAACTCTCGTTGGGTATAACAAAAGAACTGATAGTAATAAACATTGGTAACAATGCTAGCGAATAGCGTTTTGTTTTCAAGAAGCGCATAATAATATATAAAATTATAGCTAGTTTTTTAATAATATATTTTTACTTGGTCGTGTATTAGTGCCTATTGAATACTCTCTGCCAAAGGTAGGGTATTTATTTTCTGAAGAATTTATATATTTTTTATTGCAGGAGTTCAGAAGGCAGGCAGACGGCCCACAGGTGAAAAGCGGTTACCATCGCCTATGGACAGTCGCTCTACCAAAGGCTCTACAAATGCGCTGTTGCTTTCTAAAGGGAGACTGGAACCTGACCAATAATACAGGAGCATAGCCCAAGGTTGTTATGGCGACGTACTCTAGAACAGAGGCCACAGACGAGAAAATACCCTACCACCTGGCTATGGGTTGTTTTGTCTCCTCTTACGGCAGGCCCCCCGGCCGCAGGAAGTTGTATTCTTTCTCCGTTCTTGCACGGATAGAATTTATGTTCATATACCTTTATTATATCATGGAACTACGATCTTATCATACTTTTAAAAATAATCTAAAATAGGAATACACGATGCAGGGTTATTGTATCGTGGGGATATTACAAAGACTCCAATAATTGTCATAAGGTTTCCCCAGCGTGGCGACCTAAAATACCTACCCTACCATTACGTAAACTTTACTTGCCTACAATCAACATCTACCAATAACTGAATATAGGAGTACTATTATTGTTCTATAGCAATTTACATAAAATCGCTTTATAACAGACCACAAGTTTATTGTGTTAGATAATCAAATTGTAGGATAGGCTCTTTAGAATCTAATTAACCGAATGTGTTGTAGCTCTTCTACATGCAGACTTACGATGCCACCTGTTAAATCTGAGTGCGTGTAAGGGCATGGGTTTACCTCAATGTTTTAGTATAGGGGTTTGGTTGGTCTAATAGGAATTCGTTCTGATCCATACGATGTTTGTCATAATCTCGCAGAATTTAGATTTTATATTTTTTATATCTTCTATAATATGCAGATATATAGCAATAAATTGTACCCGAAAATTAAGATGACATTGCGGTTTTAGTCCCTAAATCTTAAATAAATTCAATACACTCTAGTTGTCATTAAGCATCAAGAAGTTTTTCTTTAAGGGTTAGTATTTAAAATTCAAAACACAGACAGAACCAAGTTTGTTTATTAGTAGATATACCTACCTAGATTTAAAATAAGTATAAATAAGGGAAATATAATAATCCCTCAGGAAGACCTGCCATGACAGACAGTACTGGTTATTAGGGAGCGTCAATGAATACTTTTTTAACAAATCTTACTACGTAATGACAAACCTTTCTGAGAAGAATCTGGCATTGATGTAAGCTATTTTACGCTCTTGATAAAGTCATTAGGGTAATACTTTAAGATAATGCATCGGCCAATAAATTTAATTAAAAAACGACTCTACAGCTAATTAAAAATGTCCTTATCGTTTGAACCCGCTATCAGTATCCTATATACATTGCATTTTATTCACATTTTAGTATGTATCCAATTAAGTTTGTTGTTTATTACATTAACTTACACATTCAGGTGAAAATTAAACTCGTTCATGGGGACGATAAAAATGGGAATACATTATCTGTCGTCTTAATGAAGATATCAGTTTAAGAGACCTAATTATGTGTCTACAATATTAGCATTGGTAAGTAGGTATAATTAAAAGGTACTTTAAATAAGTATACTCTGAAAACATCGTAATAAGCATGAATCGAAAAAGAAATGTTTTCATCACCATCACAAGTCGATACAAGTCCGATGGTGACAATTGAATCATCTAGCCATTAGTTACGAAAAAAAAGTCATTAATAAAGTAGATTTAATTATTTAATTTTAAAAATTGTTGTTTATGGACTCCATCGAAATTTTTCGAAACTGTAAAGTATTACCTCTATTTGTCATCCTTGTAAAATGTACATAATATACAACTTAATATAGGTATAATTAATTTTGTGATAATCGATCCATATCTAATAAGAACCTTTTTTAACCGACTTCGAAAAAAAGGAGGAGGAGATCTTTTTTTTTTTTTTTTTTTATGTATGTTCGCCGAATACTCCGTCATTTATGATCCGATTTACGTGATTCTTTTTTTGTTCGACGTGGAATAGCTTCCAATTGGTCCCCTAAAAATTTTACATAGTTTGGCCCAGTAGTTTTCATTTTATGGACATTTTTCATGGAAATAATTTTCACTCCGTTCCATATGTTCGCCGATTACTCCGTCATTTATGATCCGATTTACGTGATTCTTTTTTTTTTCGACGCAGAATAGCTGCCATGTGGTCCCCTAAAAAATTGACATAGTTTGGCCCAGTAGTTTTCATTTTATGAACATTTTTCATGAAAATAATTTTCACTCCGTTCCATATGTACACCGATTACTCTGAGATTTATGATTCGATTTACGTGATTCTTTTTTTGTTCGACGCGGAATAGCTGCCATGTGGTCCCCTAAAAATTTGACATAGTTTGGCACAGTAGTTTTCATTTTACGAACATTTTTTTGTTCCCGGTTCTTGGGACCTATATTTTTTAAGAAGCGCGGCACCATTCGTAGGTCCACCCATACATAGCTAGACACTAAAAAGTAACAAATAAAATTTAAAAACTTCGTTAAAAAAAACCGACTTCAAAAACTAAAAAACTAAAATGTATAAAATAACTTATTTCTAAAGCTATTATTATTAATATATATTATCTAAAACATCTTGAAGTCGGTGCAAAGCAAAACATAAAAATTACTATATTTTGAAAATTACTAAGCACCGACTTTAAGATGTTTTAGATAATATATATTAATAATAATAGCTTTAGAAATAAGTTATTTTATACATTTTAGTTTTTTAGTTTTTGAAGTCGGTTTTTTTAAACGAAGTTTTTAAATTTTTATCCGTGCAAGAACGGAGAAAGATTACACTTTTCTGACAAAACAGGACAAAACAACCCACAGCCAGGTGGTAGGGTAGTTTCCCATCTGGATGGTATCCACCCCTATATGCACATCTAGCATATATGCATAGCAAATTAGTTGTGTTTCAGCATTACTGGTCAGGTTCCATCCTCTTTTTAGAGAGCAGCACCACGGCAGTAGCACCTTTGTTATGATAAATGTCCATAGGGGATGGTAGCCGCTCGCCATCAGATGGGCCGTCTGCTGTCTGCTGAACTCATACAATAAACAACTTTAAAAAATGTCGAAACTTTAGAACCTTGAAAAATAACCAAATAGGTAATATGAATATTCACAAAAGTATTAATTACAAACATATCTCAATTGTCTAAGAGGGTTTTCGGGTATTTTAATCTCGAGGCCGAGGCTTAAGATCTATTTATTTACTGTCAGGATGTCTTGACTGCAGCAATATGTACCTACGTTATGTCATAAATACTTCCTACTTAAACAACCCATGATCCCCGGTCAGGATTAGAAGTTAGAACCCACTTCATCGAAGCAGTAAGAGTATTTTAGCTACTTACTGTACTAAGCCATCGAGGCTTCATTGATTCCTAAACTTAATTCTTAAAGCTTGCTTTCAAATAGCGTCGATGATTTCATTGCAGACAAGGATCAACAAAATTAATTACATTACGTTAATAATTTATCATTATGTGCCTCACGTCTTTAGAATTTTAATCACAATCGTATATGATAAGATTTCATAAGGCCTACTTAACGTAGTGATTAATTTTTAACATATTTAAGCCTTATTTTTCTTGCGCTCAGGTAAATAAATAAAATAAATATAGGACAAGAAGTTCACGTAAAACATAGGTTACGTGTGTGGAATACGGACAGGCGTTGGTGCGTGGAATGTTAAGGTATAGGTATACTAATAAAATAGCCCGACTTTGGCTTGCCTTATGAACGTTATTCAAGCCTTCGTACTAAACTCTTTGGGGTCAATTGTAATGAAAGCATCACTACTTAAGTAGTTTTTCTGGCTGTATTGTTACATGTATGTAATGTACTACGTGTTTACGGTTAAGGGAAGTAATTTCCTACTCATTCATAGAGGTCTCTGCGCATCTTTCGGACATGTATTGTTGATATGTTATATATAAAGGCGATCGATATCTTTTATAAATATATTGTTAGTCTCATAGAATCATAAAAAACTTGGGCAGGAGGTCAACGACCAGGTTTAATTGTTATTCTACGCGCATTGTATTTTTTATACGTCGATACCCAAATTTGATAATCTAAAATATTATGAAATTCTAAACATACTGTGTGTGTACATTTAAGCTATCTAAAATAACTACTGGAATATACTATATAAACGATGGAGAACATGATACTATTTTTTTAGATTTCTTGTTTGTCTGTTCGGGTTTCAAGTAAAAAAAACTACTTCTCTGATCGACAGTAAATTCTTAACTTAAAATCTATGCTACTTTTTTAACCCGGAAATCCCACGAAAATTTTCTGGGGATTATTTAAAATGGCCAAATTGAAAATAAAACGAATTTCGATGCGATTTTTGACTGATCGATGGCAAATTTTATATATTAAAATATTTGATATTTTTGTCCCGGGTATTCGGCGGAAACTTTCCCGGGAGCGATTTTTAGTTCTTAAGGTGCGTAAGAATTAGCTTACCCCGACACAGTTTTCACTAAAATGATAGCATACATTTTTTTCTTAAATTATGCGGTACTTTATGTTCTGGGAGTCCTGCGAGAATTTCAAATGTGGATGAAGTAACGGCCATTTCCTACTAATAAATAATATCTTAAACATAAGGTATAGACAAAAATCTGGTACCTAGAGACTTATTAAATAAATATGACTAATATTTATATGAGAGATATAATAGAATAGATTATAAGAGCTTAGGCTCTTCAAACTCAATAAATTAGAAGTTATTTTAAAACAATACATACATTTAAACATACAGCCTTGCCTATGTATTGCCTTGCTATTCTGTGAGCAATAAAAAACCTCGCTTTATTTAAAGATATAATTGACCGTGTAAAAGTTATCCCCAAAGAAGTATCCTAAATTGTAGACCTCTTCATGTTTTGGTAATTTTTGAACAAAAGGTAGGTAATATTAATCTTCGTGCCTACCCTGCAAGGGACTTGGCGTGAAGTTATGTATGTATGTATGTAATATTAATCTGGAAAAAAACAATGGAAATAGGCCCAAGCGATTATATAATCTTTATACAACTACCAAGCAGTAAAAACCGCAAATATCAACTAAAAGAAGACAGAACAGACATACACTAAGGTTTGATATTATACATCTGATATATAAATGTACATGGCGCGGAGCTGAGCTCTGAAGTGCAGTTTGGGAATACCGCACCGTCTGATACGATATAAAGTACTACGCAAAATATACACGACGTTAAGGTGAAAAGACAAGTTAGAAGGGCGGGAAACGGCTATAAATGTTGATTACTTAAATGTACCTACTGTACACTTAAATGCATATTATGACCATATCTTGTATATGTATATAACTTATGTGTATATTTGTATATATAGTATAGTTATATATTTATTATTAATGTTTATTAATGTAAGTAATCGTACAATAATTATGTATACCACCATCGCCACTCCTAATCAAAACATTCTTACCACGGGTTGTCTGGAAGAGGTCGCTTTTTAGCGATAAGACCGCCTTTTGTACCCAGTTATATTAATACTAGTACGTAAGTTTTCTGTAATGGTGTATAATAAAGTGTTACCTATCTATCTATCTATCTAATGTATTCTTAATAAATAAATAAATTACCTACTTTTATAAGTCATTTATTTTAGAGTAAATTATTTTAACTATTTATAATCCAATAAAATATATAGCTAAGTAATTATATAGATAGATAGACGGCTTCTAAAATAAACAGTTACAAAAATGAACGATTATAATAATTTCATTGTAAAAATAATAGGTGGGTTTTTAACACAATATGGGTATATTAATATAACTCATAAATAAAAGTAATATGACAGGAAAAATAAGCGGTTAAAATGTTCAAAGTATAATTTCTTTACTAAATGTTGTTTATTATTAAACATTTGTATACATCTTGAATTAAAATTTTAAGACTGTTTTATTATTTCGTAATTAAAAAATACAATATTTTACATTCTTTAAAATTAAATACCAATTCAGAGTATTATCACCGGACTGGTTTCACAGAGTTGTTGAAATACCTATAAAACTTGTTTCGAAATGTGGATCAGCCTTTTCTTCTTTCCTTTGATTCTTAAAAAAAAGTATATATATTTTACATAGACGTATACAACAAATAATACATATCATACAGTTAGTGCTCGATCACAAGTCTGTTGAAACTATGGATCGATTTAGTAGAGCGCGCAGAAGTGTCGACAGAAGCCGGCAGTGCATTCCAAAGATGCACGGCACAAACAGAGAACGATCATATGTAAATCATGTGGTATGTAAAGGTGGATACCGTCATAATTATTATCTATATAGGTTCATCAGCGTATTGTTATAGACCAATTAGTAAAATATACCATATCTGATAGATAGATAGATAACACTTTTTTGTAGTACACCATTACAGAAAACACAGATGTACCTACTTTTAGCCTAAAAATATTCTAATTGTGTACAAAAGACGCTTTTATCGCTAAGAAGCGATCTCTTCCAGACAATCCGTAATACCGTGACCCGATATCTATAGTACCTACCTACATGTAATAAAACTGTAGAGGTCAAATGTCTGTACAATGAAATTTTTTTGCTAAAAACGGTGTCAGGCGGATGTAAGAAGTGAAATAGAACTAGATTAGATTATTTTCAAATTTTTTGTTTCTCTGTTTGTCGGTTTGTCTGTCTGTTTGTATCGGCTAATCTCCGAAACGACTGGACCGATTTAAATTAAATTTTGTGTGGTGGTAGCTTATATCCCTCGAAAACATATCACGACAACAAAAGTATTCTTTGAACCTGAAAAATTAAAGAGTTCCCGTGGGATATTTAAAAAACCGCATCACGCGGATGAAGTCGCGTGCAGAAGCTAGTAATAGAATATATTTTATTTAAATTAAACTTATCTTTGATTTTATTTCAAACACTTTCATTTACCTAAAAGAAGCCCGACATCGAAAGATATCTTGAGACCTGTCTTCCCCTTTTATTAGCTCTTGCACATCTCGCCTCCAATAAAATATGTAGGCAAACGCGACGTGTGATCCTGCCTCTCCCGCCTTTCCTATAACAAGAAAGAATTTTTCTATGCATTTATTTCCTCACTGAAAATTCTTAAATAACATTTTTTGTATACTTTTTAAGATATTCAAAACTACATTCTTTTGTCGGAACTTTTTTAGTTCCACAGCAAAAAAGCAGGATTATTTTTAAATCGATTCTTAAAAGTCCGTTCAGTGATTTGTTGATCGTTATATCAATTAGTTTATGGGATATTATTTTGAATGCGTATAAATGAAAAAGTGGATTTTTATTGATATTGTAGCATTATGTATCGTAGTAGCGACCGTTAAGTTTTTATTTTTATCTTATCACTTTAGAACGACTAATTTTTAAGCCTTAGCCAGAAGGACAGGAAGAGTAATTTATCTGATGTTAAATGTGGTTCTCACTTTCTATGACATTTTACTGCCAGAGAAAAAATTATCTAATTTAGATACATTATCGAGCTTTTTCATGTAATATGTTGATTAGGAACGGAAAAAATCGGCTTTTAAGAAATCTGATATTGACATAAATAAAATTTTGTTGCTTCTAAAGTTAAAGAACTGTCGTTCGACTCCACGTTCCACTCTGTATAAACAAAATAAAACATTAGACACAGTGTATGCTTATTGTTAAATGAAAACTAAATAGATTAGTAAAAACTAACTGAAAAACCTTTACCAACGTCACGTCAAACTTAATTCCGTCAGCATACTGTTAAACAAAATGGTTTAAAATTATACATTCAACAAAGCTACGTTTATTATATATCATATTTTAAGGAAATGATGTTTATAGATTATAAATAAAACAGATAGTAAGTAATATAACTACATAATAAAGTTATTTCATCTGTTCTACTAAGTAAACAGTATCACGTTTTAGCTAAGTAGGTATCTTACTTTGTTTCAAAATATCGTGTCAACAATATTCATTAGGTAAATTTATTTTCGTAATCTAATTGAAACGTTTCACTAATATTGATCTCACCTAGTTACCTAATAATACTATATAAATACCGTTTTTAATGGGCGTTCAGTACTTTCTATAGGTACGATTCCTTAGTGCAGTACCTATCTAGTAGTAGTAGTAAATGAAGGCGCTATAGATGAATTTAAGTATACAAAACAACATAAATCAAAATAATATTACTCAATCCTACAAACATTTTGAAATTGGTGGAATTTTGCGTACAACCAACATCAATCGCGCGTCTATCTGCCCTAAGCTTAATCCATGTCTCAAGCTATGTTTCACACCAAAACGAGGCTGTCTCATTAAATGAGAGTCAATGTTCGTTGCGGTAAGTTACTGTCGGCTTGCGTCCATAAAATACGACACTTGATTGGTGCACAAATATTGGCCCTCAGAGGGAATAAGTTGCCCAACACCGGGCGGGTGTTGGCGCAAATAAACGACATGTGATATCGCAAACCTACAACTATAGAACACAGGCGACATAATTAATCTAGATTATAACCGATTCTTACAGTATGTACCAAAAAATGAAAATGCGACCTGCGTAGACACGTTGGCCGCATCCCGTTTACCAAAAACGTCTACAGTCGGTTCGGTGGCGGAAATAGCTTAATCACTCAAGCGGCACAAATATGCAACCATCGGTGAGAGTTATATGTTTCTACCATTTGCTGATGAAACGCTTGGACTGTGGGGTCCTGAAGCCCTGAACCTCTATAAAAATCTATAAAAAGTCTTATTAACTTCTCTGGTGATGAGAGACTTGGTTCCTACCTCGGACAACGGATCAGTATGACGATCCAGTGAGGTACGTAGCCAGCCTTCTGAGAGGTTTACCCAGTGGCTTTTATGTCCTAGGCTCAGTACTGTACTTATAGGAGTAGTAGTAGTCTTAAGATATTAGGTAGAATACAATATAAGTTAAGGTTTCGACATTGTTCTAGTTTACCAATACTTTTGCTTCGCGTTTAAATTAAATAAAAATGTTCCTTAGATATAATCCCGTCGGTGGCTCGGATCACGCCTCTTATCTGTACCTTTATAAAGTATCAATTTCACAGATATTTATCTGAATACTTTGGCTACAATGTTGGTAAAATGAGAACCGTCGGCTACCCACTAACATGATGATAGCTCCCGATTGCTTAATTCAATTAACTTGCAACATTTACTTTGCGAAATAAGCCGCCGTGTCACATCGAATGTTTACGTGACTCTCTGTAAATTGTATTAAACTGTTCAATTTCGTTTTCTTAATCCACTTCTTTGAAAAGCTTTACTTTAGTAACATAAAAAATCAATTATTGCCATGCAATGTGCAGTTATAGCGACCCTAATTGGTTTTTGATATCGATATGTAAATTCAATACAGATCTAAAAGTTCATATTTTATGATTAAAATTGAATAAATAGGTACCTGGACTTTTATTTATTTTACATTTGGGTCTTTGACAGGTATAATTATCATAGACTTCTTTAAAAATGTTGTTAAATTACATATTTATATTGTTTGCCAGTATTGGTAGTGACAGCTAGATATTTTTGTGCTATTGATGTCTATAATCCCTGTATAGAACAAGGCATTTTGTCTCATAGTATGATAAAATGAACATAATATAATTTACGCTCTTACATTACGTTTGCCTAAATGTCTGATACCAAATTAGTCCGCAATATCTAAGTGGTAAACATGCTGTATTACATGAATGGCTGGTCTGAGAGTTGGGAAGATCCAAGTTTCTACCTACTTAAAATCTAGATACTGAATTAGAAAAATACTTAATTAATACTGAACTATAGGTACACTTGAGCATTCTGACAAATTGAACTTTGTATACAAGTCTTTGAATATTAGGTATGTATCTTTGATTATGTAATCAATGATACAAGCATTAGACCTTTCCTCGTCATCGAATCATCACTAAGAATTTTTGTTTTTATAGCGTCGTAATTTATCCCGTTGATATTTTCTCCAATCATTAATTACATAGATATAAGCAAACCCGTATTCTAAATAATAGATAGGTACTCATTTTAAACTAAACTTTTCACATGACAATCAACAAAACTAGATTGTTTTCCGTCTTCGTGAAGCTTCAATCATTTTTAATGTGGATAAATATCATCTCAAGTATCAATTTGGGCTAAAGTAATGTTTAAGAACAAGACCTTTATGCTAAAAAAACCATAACCTAATACCAAAATCAAGTCAGCAGGGAATGTTTAAAAAATATTTTATCACAGACAATATGGCTTATTCAAGATTTTAATAATATAATTCAAAGTAACATGTTCAATTTAAAATTAAACCGAAAAAAGGGAAACGGCTTTAATGACCACGGCGCCTTTACTTAATAAGACAAGCACAATATATGCGACGGCGGATATATTTTAAAAATCCCAAAGATGTGTCAAACATAATCTTAATCTTCTGAAATACCTAATACCTGCCCACCCCAGGTCTACCCACTTTGGTTTACCTCAAAACAGGTCCGATAATACGCAAAGCAGTTAGATACTAATTTTACGAGACATCTAAAGAGTAAATGCCTTTCGGCTTTCTACACACGGCATACGGAACGTAGATAAACCGCCCAAAATACCGCGGCCTTCCGCAACCAAATATATTTTTTATCTATTCCATTGGATTCTACGTCAGAATATCTTTTTCACCGCTTTTATTATACGTTTAATTTAAACAGGAGCGTAATGACAAGAGGCCTCGCTTAAACAACATTCACAAGCAATTTTGTCCTTTAATTTTAGAATCGATTTAAAAACCATTAAGGCATTAAAGACAATTATTTTTTTGTCAAACGATGGAGTTAAAAGCCAGTTACTGCGTTAAAAGTAAATTTTAAAATAAACCGTGTCATGAGCTTTTTGTTTTGCAAATTCAGTATGACGATATAAAATTTTGCACGCATTTGAACGGATTACGTAATAGGTATAGGAGGTACCTATTGAGTTTACCTAAATCACAACAGGGTATTCGATAGCAAAATCAACTAAGATGCTTTATCATGTTAGAAAAAGCTGCAATAGGGATGCGGACACATGTTATACCTAATCAATTCTAAAATTTTGCATATAAAAGAACAGGTATTAAAACATATTATCATCTAATTTTTAAAATATCATGATAGAAAGAAATTTAATTATTTATAAAATAATAAGTTAATACGCTATTTGACTTCTTTTACTTGTACCTTCTTATGACGTCATAAGTAGTTACACTTGTACCAAATCTATGAGGATGCGACGTTCTGTAAGCGTACAAAGAGTGTCTCAGTTGATTTGACTGTCCGCTCCCCTATTGGGTAGATGACATATATGAATGAATGAAAGAAAACTGTTTATTGTTCACTATAAACTTAAATCTAGACAATATGGACACATTTGCATTGCGCTCAATTGCGCTCAGAGCGATCTCTGCCAAGCAACCCGGTTTCCGTAATTTTTTTTTAAACAATATTCGGTGACGTAAATATTATTAAAAAACAAAAATAAATTAGTACAGATATAGATAATTAAATAGGTTATAATAACATATATATGCGAACAATAATATATACTTATATATTATTTTATTTTATGCAATATTATTTATTTAATAGACCAATAACGGTCAGTGATCAAGTTTTTAAATGTAGAAATGGATTTAGATTGTCAACGGGAAGACGGGAGTTCTACAAGCGAACAGCCTGCATGACAAAAGAATTTCCTATGAAGGACGAAGTGTACTTGGGAATCGCTAGCAGAAGATTTTCATTTGAACGCAAATTACAGGAATGAGATTGGCAGAGGAAACTAAAATGTTTCTCTAATTATAGGGTAGCACAGGAATTCAAAAGGATGTTGTGTATGTGCTCGTATTACGAGCACATATTCTAACATTATTATTAACCCGCTTTCCATGAGATGGGCCGTCTGCCTGTCTGCTAAACTCACGCATTAAAACATAAAAAAACTGTTTGAATAATTTATGGCCCGTTTGTATGCTTTTACTTGTATAAAATTATGTTGTCACAACTTTGTACACAAAAATCTCCGAAAGCGCGACATTGTTTTAAGATCCTAGCTTTTGTACAAGCATAGAGATTAATGCTATATTTTTAACACTTCAAATATATATCAATAATTAATTTAAATTATAATTACTAAGGCATTCAAAATAACAAGATATTTACACCCACACTACTAAAGTATGTAAATTATTTTAAAATTTATTATTGGTAGGTGTATAGTTAACCCAATTTTGTATTCGTTCTAATATAAACGCATGTCGTGCTTACAACAACAAAACAAGTACAAGCAATCAATAATAATTAGTTTTAAATATTCTGACAATCTTGACAGAGAAGAGGAGACAGATAAAAATATATTAAATCGTTGCGCGCATAACGTATGGAAAATATATGGAAAAATAACCACACGTTTTGAATGTTAATTGTTAATTTGTCAAGGGAAACCTTTAGGGCATTCTTTCACTTGAAGTTATTAACACATAATAATGTAATTTTATGGTTTCTTTTAATGGAACGCGGGGATGTCAGAACTCGGGCTACGAGATACGACCTTAATAACGCACCATGTTAATGGTGTGGTTGGAAGTGTGCGTCGACGACTGCACTATAACTACGCTATTATATCCCATACTTACTATAGTAATGTATTTTATTTGTAAATATCTACATATTCAGATTTATTACCATACACAAGTGCGCCTAGATCAGAATCAAACAATTAATTGAAAAGTCATAAAATAGTTTGTTATTGCTATTTGTGCCTGTAACTTAATTATCGTGGAACTTGGATTTTATTATTTGTATTTCTGAACCCTCATGATATTGAAATGAAACGCGCAAAAATTAAGGTATTTCTGCTTTAACCTAAATATTTTCATTGAAATCCGTTGACCCTTTTCGGAGTCTATGGAGGTAGCCAGACTGACGGGGTTGAATTACAAAATAACTTATTTATGATTTTATACATTTTAATGGTGGCGTCTATTTTGAAATTACAGACAGATACTTAAATTTTTTATTATTAATATTACATAATATGTAATTCATATTATATGTCCAGTTAGGTTTTATCGTTCTATATACTGCCGAAATATTTCAAACTTATGGTATAGGCCCTACTGCTAAATCCGATCAGGCGAGTAAAGATATTGAAGTAAAATCTATAAGCATAAGATGGTCTTTATTTATAGTTCAAAGGCGCTTTATGATTATATATGCACCTGAAATTATAGGCATAATCTTGAAATCTCGTATCAATAATCTTTTTGTTTATCTAATCAAGATATTACAGTAACAATCGTTGCAATAAATAACGTTCTTAATAATAAATAATCTGAATACGCACATAAAACCTGTATGTTAAGTTTCTTTGTTTTATTTACGCTTAATCATAGCAAGCTCGGGTTTATAAAAAGTAATTCATATGAAAATCATTTGATAATACACCACTTTTATATTCCTATTAACACTTTATCTAACACGGCTAAAATATCGGCTTGTTTTGTTGTTCTTTAACATCTATAATATAGAGCCAGTGTGATCTACCACACAAATGGATCTTGAAAAACAACCAGTTATTTTGACAGCAAGCTTTTTAAATTTGGTCCTAAGTAATAAAGTTTTCAAGTTAAAACGTGTTCTATATCAGACAACATAAAGTAAAGTTTGCTTTGTAAGGCTTTCATAAAATATGCGACTATTTCCTTTAGTTACGTTAGACCTTAATTTTAATTTGGAATGAGCTTTTTATAGAGGACTCTGAGGAGAAACGATTTTTCATAAATAATGAGGCGGCACTGATTGTGTATATTGGATAAATATTTTTGAGAAAAACTTCGGGGTCGGGAAAAATTTGGGGTATAATAAATAATAAAGCAAAGCCACGTCGACACGTGTAACTAATCTTCCGATTATACGTGTACGTAATGAATTGGCTCCCTCAAAAGTTTAATCAGGTCGGAGGCGGGGATTAAATTGAAATATGGACGAAACTGGCAGGTAGATATGGGAACAAATTATTTATAAAAAGGGCAAGGGATAAGAACGAAGATCAGGAAATCTTAGGTAGGTATTGACTAAGTTCAACATCAAAGAATCATCTAAGTACGCAGATGTGCGTAATGATTTAATCCCGCCTAATTGGCACGCCTCGACGGTGAATCGGTCCTTGAATACCTAAATTAATCTGCCCGTAGTATAATCTACATATTGGCCCACGTTCTCAACAGGAGGTTCTTATTTATTGTTATTGGATTTGTTGTTCTTATTTTTAGGGCTCCCTAGTTATTTTTGTAAGAACAGAATCCTCATAATATCATCATATCCGACCTTATAAGATCACCTATGTAGGTATAATTCGGGAAGAAAGTGTCTAATATATAATGGTATAGTGAAAAAGCGAAAAACCTTATTATGTAGGCCGTCGTCCATGAGGATATCGGTAGACAAAAATCATAAATACTTTTGTTAAAATCTTTTCATTTAAGCAATTGTTTGATATAATGATTACAATGTAGCTAAACTATTTAAAATTTCAAAGTATAGTGTATCTACCCAAAGGATCGTACCAAAATACTGGCCGCATTTCCACGTAGGATGGTGAATATATATTAATTTCTATTCAATGTTTCTTTAAGGTTCAGTAGCCAAGAGACAATAGCAGTAGACTTTCCTCATTGCTACGAAACCCTTCACTACCTTTAGACTGATAAGCACTTGGCTGTCTTTTGTTTTGTCCCGATAAAGTTACATCATTAGGAATCCGTCTTCCCTTTCACAAACTTTCCAATTGATAATATATTAATTACATTAAATTACAGATCATAAACAAAAATAAATGTGACTAGGCAAATAAAAAATAACTTTACATGAATCTATGTTTGTTTATAAAGGTGGTACATGAAATGCATGCTTACAAGTTATACTTGAGCAGCAGAAGCATACTGCCTTATTATAGTTATTATAATTTTAAATTATCATTTTCATAGCCTGGATTATTCATACGGATACTTGGTAGAATTCATTTAGATCGAATTGTCAGCTAAGGGGTAATTGGAAAAGCATTAAAATGGCATAAAATTCGATCGTAAAATGTAAGCCTCGTGAACATTTTTCACAAGCAAACTGTGTTTAAATGTAAATTGGTACTATATTTTGATCTTAGTATCCATACCTACTAATGTATAATATAAGATAATTTGTGTAAGTTAGTTGATTCCGATGTTTGTTTGTTCAATGTTTACTGCCTTAGATGTGAACCGATATCTTTAAAATGTAAATAAAAACAGCTGACAAACTTGACTGTCCACTGATTTGGTTATTTATTAAGAGGACCAAATCAGTGTTAGTCATTCGGATATTTTATATTGTACCTATGTTTTATTTGCTTTGTTTCTTTACTAGTGTGCAGGTACCATATATTGGACTATATGGTCTTTAAATAAATCTATTCTTATTTTAAGTCACAGTAGTTCACTAGGTAAGACGCTGGTGTATTTCAATGACATGTGTACGTATTCTGGTCAGGAATCACGCACCACTTTATTCTATTCTTGACATTCTTCTACAAAATAAAAGCTTGAATTGAACAGTGAGACTTTTGTAAGTAGATATTATTGTTATATAAAACAATAACTAGGTCTTTTCATGCTACTACGTTTTTGTATGCTCTGAATTCATGTTCTTCGGGTGAATTCCATTTTCTAGATAAATATTTACGGTCAAATAAAATTTCATGATAGTTGATAATAATTGTTTAATTCCCATGACCAAAAAAATGAACAATGAAAATAATTTACAAAATGACATTTAATTATAGTAAGTGTGGACTGTGGATTATTGTAATTAGCATTCTTTGTTAAATCTCACGCAATTTATTTGTTATCTATTAATCTAACTATTCTATATATGTTGTTGTGTTATCTTTGCTTATTTTTATTTTCTAATGTTTCTTCAACTTAATTAAAATTGAGTTTTAAATAATTGCTTATTATAGAATGCCCTGGGGTTCAGATGTACGATGATCGGTTTGAAAATTATATGCAAAGTTACAAAGTTATATTTTAATCAACTTCATTGCAAATGTTTCTCAATTTCCAAAACCATGCGAGATGAAGAAAATTAGAAGTTTCGCGCCTGAATGAGCAAGTTATTAAACCAAAAGATAAGTTTTAAAATTTTATGTAGGTAGGTACCTAAGAACTCTAAACTCGTTACAAAACTTGGTTAATATGGGTTCAAGTCACTAGTTCAAAATATTCCACTGACGAAAGGTAAAATATACGAGTATTGCTATGGGTGTAATGCTTATGAGGATTTCTTCCAACCAACTATATTAATTTATTAACATTTCATTAAATATACCAATTACATAGGAATCTGTAACTCGCGACAACTATCCCATTTTACGGGATAAATACTATCTCATGGCTATCCTAAAAATCAAAAGTAGATAGTAGTGGTTAGTAGAAAATAAATAGTACCTATATATCATTGCTACCTACATTAAAATTTGGTTCACTTAGATTCGCACACATTATTTTTTAGTGATAACCACTTGGTGAAAATATATATTTTGTAGGATAAAAAGTGTGCTATGTTCATCCTGTTATCATACTTATCACATAAGCAATACCTGTACTAAATTTCATGATAATTGGGGAGTTAGTAGAAAAACACATTACTTTAGTATTTGTAACCAAGCCAGCGAGTTACGCTTGTGTAATGATACATTTAGGGTCGATCTCGGTCACCCAGACTAAAGTCATAACAGTTGAATTGTTTCACTTTTGAATTTAGTCAGGTTATAATTTATTCCTCTGATAGATAACTTTTACTTGAGGATTGAAAAATCGGTCCTTATGGAACTGCACATTTATATCGATAGATAGATATCATTTTATTGTACACCATTACAGAAAATACAGAAAACTTATAGCCTAAAATATTCTAAATGTGCATAATAGGCGGTCTTATCGCTATGAAGCGATCTCTTCCAGGCAACCCGTGGCAGGAATAAAACTTATTATATATTGGTCAAAGGTGGTATACACAAATATTAGAGGATATGCAGTTACTTACATATACTTTATTAATTTATATATTACATATATTTCATTTACTCACAAATATTGATACCTACATAATTATGTATAGATAATATGTATAAATTTACCTGATTTAGTTTTCAACCAGGATGTTGTTAATAATAAAACTAGCTATCAATTACCTAATAAATGTTATATAGAACAGACAGTAGACGGTATCAAAAAAATAAATGGATGTTTTAAAATATTGTAATAGTATTATTATCACTGACAGCTATGTTAACAATGTTTATCCGCCGTCTATATTAAAATCATCATTACCATATCATCTAGATATTTGTCACTAAATTAACATAAATACCAGAAAAAATTAAACTAGCTATATACTTATCTAACAGATTATTAAACGGTATATGTAACTAAAGTATAATCAACGCTAATAAATTAAATTGAATTATATTTCTGTGATTTGATAAGAAATTTAAGTGAAAACAATACTGCTCATACGATGCCTAATCGTAAAGGACTGTTTTGCGATCTTTTATCAGTCAACCTCAGCAATAGCAATTAATATGTTGAGAAGTAAAACAAGAATTTTATCTTACTTACATATTTGTTTCATTTCAATATGTTGCAGTGTTCAGAAGATATAAATAGTCTTAATCCCACGCGAATTAACAAGCGGGCATAGCTAATGTCTAACAAACGATTATAAGAAAAATCAAAATGTTCATAATCATTCGCACTTTTACTTAATAGTAAATGGCAATTATGGCATACAATTAAGTATAGGAGCTCTATCATTAAAGAGATTAAGTAGATATATTTTAACATTAAAAATCCTATTTTTGACATAATATCTCTCTATTAAAACTACATTAACGGTTTTAGGCTCTGTATTTTATTTGATTTACATACCAACGTTTCGGTCACTTTTCAGTAACCGTGTTAACGGAAGACAAAGATTGAGGCTTAATAATTTTGATGATCGGATCCCAAAGAGGTAGTAACTACATCCCAATCATCTTATCTATTAAAATTTGGGTGTTTACTAGTCGCGAAAACTTAAGAAAATACTATGTAATAAATACCCCATTCTTCTAAATAAGTGTAATTACGAATATTAAATAAGGTTTAGATCGATTCCTAAATACAAGAACTTCCCCAACATTGCGGATACCGAATCATTCTTTTACCCTTCTCACTCAAGACAAGACGGGTTTGTCACTCAGTAGCAATAAAGTACAATATTTGTGCTTTTAGGGTGTGGACAATAAATACATGCCTACGATTTCATTCCAGAATTACGAAAAGAATTTGTTACCAAACAGACGAATACATGTGATCTGGTATTAGAATAGCAATAGACAGTAATGAGATAAAAATAAAAAATGTTATTTCTACTTATTACTCTATAACGACAATGGTCTGATAAAATTTAATGTTAAAAGTAACAAATAGTACATGATATTTTTATCACATTATATCAATCAGCACGTTGATCATGATTATGTATTTCAATATATTTTGTATAGAGAATTGGTACCTATGGGAGAATATAGCAGATAACGTTAATTTAGGTAATTCTTCTAAACAAACGATAATAGGATTCTATTAAGTTTATCTATTAAAGACACAAAAAGCCTTCGAAGAAATTAAGGAGATCAAACTTCTTAAGGCAGACAAAATGTTTGTTTTAAGTTAGTAGCATTTACTCCTAATCCGCACAATGAAATTAAATTAAAAAATGCTAAGAGAATTTAATTTAATCTAATCGTTTAAAAGTTTATTCATTAAAAAGAAATGGAAATAACTTTTGCTTTAATTTGTTAAATTCAGTTAGAAAAAGTATACAAAAATAAAAGTATAATAATTATATTCAATTATTAATCAACAAAAATAAAACATGTTGGTGTAATAAATTATTTGAGAATTGCACCACAATACAATCTTATTAAGATTGTATTGTGTAAACACAATATCGTGGTCAACTAAACGATTGTCTCGCCGAAGAACATCTGCTCCTCAGTCCCTTATATTCTTCTTTTTGATTAGGTATAATTTAAATTCAGTTGAAGGTAGGTATTTAATTGTACAAAATTCGATATTGTTCTGAGAAATCCTAGAAAGCTTGGGGCATTTAATTTTGTTTAAAATAACTTTTCATCTTGACTTCCATAATTTCTTCAGACGCAAAAATATGAAATTTTATAAGTGTCTTTAAAAACGCCTGACCTTATCAAACGGATTTTCTAAATCCCGCCTCCCTAGCGAGGGAAGAACAAATTATATAACGTTTCCTTACGATATTAAGATTAGAGGTTTAAAGATAAAAATATATAGACTGCATGTACGGAGCGTTTTAATTAATTGCATTTAGGTTCTTCGTGGCTTAATGAAGACAGATAGAATTATTTAGGCAGTATAACTAAAAGAATTACTCTGTGGACCCTCAACCTGGCAATATCCATTAGTTTGATTAAGAAAAGATCCGATAACATGTTGTTGGTATTTAACTTTTAACTACCTATATCGATGCACACGTATCCAATGTTGTATCTTCTATGTGCCCTTCTGTCTATAATCCTGACTTTACAGTACACATTCCAATTAACTTCCAAGCTAAATTAGCTCTAATACTTTGATAATAAGATAAAATTTCCCTTGGAAGTTCCATGACATTTAAGTCTAAAGGATTCGGAAACGACGTGTATCGATTGGTAGCGGCTCAAAGCCGATACAACCGCTTCTATTTATGCTCTTTACCTATTTATAAACCGAGCTATCTCGGCTCCCTACCTGCGCTTTCCTGCCCCGGTGTTGACTTTGGATATGTCCGAAATATTTATACGTAGGTGGCTATATCTACTTTAAGATATCGTGTTCTCTAGGTAAAAGTTTAGAAGCCAAATGAGAAAACTTTGATGAAATTAGGGTAGTAGAACTTCTACGCCAATACGCGCCGTATCGATTTTGTGATTTGTGGCTGCAACCAACGCCTTGCGATACTGTCTGCTTTCTCGAATCCCAAACGTAACTAAATG
This sequence comes from Dendrolimus pini, assembly GCA_949752895.1. Taxonomy (NCBI): domain Eukaryota; kingdom Metazoa; phylum Arthropoda; class Insecta; order Lepidoptera; family Lasiocampidae; genus Dendrolimus; species Dendrolimus pini. Next base: position 14,033,276 of record OX457133.1, read on the forward strand.
GTTAACCTTGTGTTAATGTCGTATGCAAAGAGTAAACCAGCTGGTAGATTTGTTTCACTTAACGAGGTCAATAACACAAAACATATGCAGCTATAGGATTGCCACTGTCAGGTTTCAATGGTCAGACAAAACGGTCTTTAATCTCACGTGTTTCATATGATAAGCAAGCCCTTTGTAGTTACAACGCCCATTTGTATACATCTATAAATATATGACTCGATTTTTTAACAATTGGTAAAAGAGACTTTTAACATAGTTTATTTATTTACACTGTAGAGTAGGAATAATCATTAATGCGGTGTATAATTTATTTTATTAATAGTCTCGTGATGATAACATGGCGGGAGTTTATTTCCTGAACTTGACTTTCAAATAATTAAAATTTTGTTCGGCATGGGTCAAGGTTTATTTTTACATTTTAAACTAATTATCGATAAAATCGGTATAAATGTTTAAAATCGCATTTGTCAAAATCACGTCGTGCAACAGAGGACACGTGCCGTCAACTTTACTGTTCATAAATTGGGGCTGTTAAAGCTCATCTTTCTTCTTAAAGACCATTAAGAAATGTTTATATTGTGTAAAAAGCCAAAACTCATTCAAGCACTTGTTGGATTAACGACTGAAAATATTTACGATTACTGTCGTGGGGATTTAATAGCTTGAGTAAGTTGTTTTAAGCAGTGAAAGCGCTACACTTCGGCGCTATTTTTATTATATTAACGTGGGCAACGTAAGAAGTAAATACAATAATATTGTATGTCTGATAAAAACCACGCCCAGAGCCAATATTTGCTAACATTCGTATAAAGCGAAACTAAAAGAGAATTACGCAACGCCCCATATATTATTAAAGTCGGCCGTAAAAAGCTTGAGTTACTGATTCCATCGACGTTTAGTGTGGAACAATCGGCCGCGGTCGGTGAGTCAGTTGGCGCCCGAGGACGGGCGACGAACTACGCCTACGAATCGAAATATATCCCTTACCATGTGTTACTAAACAAACACACGACTCGTTTGGACGTATAAACACACGCGACGTCCAACCTCGCTAGTTCCAACCGTGAGCGTAGGCGTCCGTTATCAACAGGAGTCACGCTTACGGCCCGTATCGCATTCATTAATAAGTTTTACGCCCACGGTAAACATGGTTAAAAATATGAAGAATAAATTTGAATTTCGATTAGAATTATTCCATTCCAACCGCGACTCCTTCGAGAAAATGTTACATGCCTGTATAAACCTTCGAACAGATGGGATGGTTCTCGCGAAGCCTGTTTCGCCCGAACCCTAATTAAGTATTTTAATATATTCCCTTCATTCGTTCTGCTTATATTATTTCTCCTATACCTACATGGAACGTTTAATTAAAAATTTAAATACATTCATATGTCTCTCTAAGATTAAAACCACCTAATATTGCTGGTTTGTTCATATTTGATTTTCAGTATTAAGTATATTTACCTATATATATCCGAATCAGACTTTCGGCAATACGGAACCGATACGGAACAGTATACTTAACGGTATAAAGAGATTTGTTTTCAAAAAGAAACTTTATTCTATTTCATTGCCGTAAAGTCGTAAAAAAATTAATAGCTCTAATAAAGTTCCGCTACTGATCTACCACAAGGAGTCATGTGTAAAGCACCAAAATGCCGACTAAAACAATTAAAATGTCATAAAAACTGTGGTTTCCCACCATAATCATCGTGTGTCTGAATCTTTACTACGGGATGATAAACACGCCTCTCGTGCCGAACGTAAAAACAACTTTTGTTACCATTTTATGACAACAATTACGACCTATAAAACGTGTAGCGATTATTCGTCGTAGCGATTCTTGTGGTCGCGCTGTCATCAGAGCGCGCTGCGGAGTGGCTACTCAACCACGTCTCCGGAATGAAAAGTCTTACGAACACATCTGTTTATACCAATTTAGACTTTATGATAAATATTATTAGAACATTATTGGCTTGTAAATAATCTTCCCTTTGTTACATTTGACTTTAAAAAATAATTGAACCAAGCCTCAGCGGGCCTTGACTTTGTCCGCTGCGTATTTATAATTCTTCATTTGTTTACGATTATTTTGTGACACATGGAACATATACGCTTACGTTAAGTTTTGGACGTTAGGAAATTTATTTTATGGACCTTACTTTTCTTGAATGGAGTAGTAAAATTTATGTATGAATAATATTTATTCACAACGCCCATAATTGGCTTATGAAGAATATTTCTTTGTCTGCTTTAACAAGCTGTTTTGCCATTTATAAAATGGATTTGTGATTGATAAATTTCTTATTTTCTTCTGAAAATGATATTTTAAATATTTTTGTTTTGTAAGCCACTAAAAAGAGTGGAGATGGTTGGTAGAGGTTTTACTCCTCACAGTCTTTGCTCATAGAAAGAATTGCGTTCGTTCGAGACATTTGGACATTAAAGAAAGTATATCGCCGGCGATCGGTTGTTTGGTCACTTTTTAGATATCCTAAGCGCCTAAAGCCAGTACAAAGTGGAAGCTTATCGAAGCGAGTTAAAAACTTACATTTGGGAAAAAAACCCATATAACAGAGAAACATGGTCACTTCTGTTTCGGAAACCAGAATTCATTTTAGATCAATGATTAGAATATATATATAAATTGTAAATCAAATGTTTTACAATTTATATATTTTCTAATTTACATGTTAAGTAATATTGATGCTTTATAGCGATAAGAATACAATAGGGCGTGTTCGCGATCGTGTGACGTGTTTAAATTTATCCTGGAAATGCACCCATTTTAGCGAACGGGACAAGGGTTGCAATTTGTTTTGATAGTTGTTATCTAACCGATCCATCTTGGGTTCTGTACTGCCCACAAAAAAGAAAGCCAGTTAGCTATACGTAAACCAAATATGTGACCTATAAGACCCGGATAGAGAGAAACCAACCGAAGATCAAAGATACATAAATTGTATTGCGTTCTTTCCATAGGCTCTAGTAAGATACGTCGCACATAACAAATGATTTTTATTTCATTCATTTATTGTAAACGTAATTTAATATGTCCCAGAACGTGTCGGATAAAAATTAACGATAATTTTTATCGATAATTTATATCACAGGTGATCACAGCGTGATTCGTTTTTGTAAAAAAAACATCGCTTAAATTAGCTTCCTTATATCCATATATACAACTATACAAGTAGGTACAGGCCAAGATGCGATGTTTACAAACATTTTTGTAACATACCTACATACCTTTATATTTAAATCATATAACAACGTCGTACGAAGAGAGTGATATATGTACTAAATTCGTTTTACAAACGACAAACTTTTTGCACGTCAATATCATTTCATGGTTTATAATTTTGTTATATTAACATGGAAGATGCAATATTTTAAGCGATTCGGTCTCTTTCAATTTATTAAAATAAGTAATACTACTAGATAAACAGAGGACAGGGATGAGTGGCGCCGTCTTGGGGAGGCCTACGTCCAGCAGTGGACTGTGAATGGCTGACGACGACGACGACGACGACGACGACGACGACTAGATAACCAATACTACTAACCAATTTATTACTAATACTATTAAATTGGTGTTGAGCATATTGTTATAAAAGTTAGTCTTTAATTACTAGCCACTAAAGTAAAGCTCGCTGAGGTCTTACTCCCCATTCTTGATTATGCTATAAAAAAAACTGAAGTGGTTGACAATTCGTTTACGCCAGAATGCTCATATTATTTTACTCCTTTACAGTGTGTTGTTTGAACGCTTTGAATTAAGTTCTTCCTCTCACAATTTATGGTCTTCTACTAATGTTAGACTGACACGACACACACTACAATTGAATTGTGAAGATTACCGTAACCCAAAACAGTACAAAATCATCATTTTATTATAAGAAGCATCACTGTGTTCACTCTAAATTTAAGATCTGGATATAAGTTTCTTCTTATTTTCTTTTACCTTTTCCCAATTATTTTGGGATATACAGTATGTGTTATCCTTCCATACTCATCACATCCTCTATTCTAACATACGTCCTCTATCACACCACAAATCATCATGTCATCCTTCACAAAGTACATCCATCTCTTTTTAGTCTACCTTTACATTTGTACTCGTCTAGAAACAAGTTTTTAATTTGAATATTTTCGTTATTTGTTGGTCGTTTGTAAGAACCTTTAGTCTACATTTAGACTGCAAACCCTGATGCGATTCTCATTCCATCAACAGCCAAGTGTAGCTCCGTCAAGTATTTTCAACGGCTAACACCAGAGACGCTGCCCTTTTACAATGAGCGTCTGCAAGCATGTGACATTTAATTTAATATTCATCGTCTCATTTCGTTCGAATGTGCCGCTCGGTGGTAAGCTGTAAAGGGCAATATTATGATGAGAAATGAAAAATGGTGTCATAACACTGCAATAGTATAATCTAACTATACTCATCGAGTTATGGAAATGCTTTAATACACCTTTTTGAACGATAATAACAACATACTAAATTCACACTTGAATGAATCCATTTGTATCTTTTAAATAAACATGGATAAAATGTTTTCTTAACAAATATGTAAAAAATTATAAGCACTTATATAATCTAAGAAAATATAAAAATATAAGAAAATATATACGGTGATCTGGGCTCAGTATTCTACTTATAGTCTTGAGGGACTATGGGTAGTATACAATACAAATAAGTTAAGTTTTCTTACATTGTATTCAATAGTATGTAATTTATATAATAATATTATATTCAATGTAAAATTTATAATGTAAATTAAAGGTGTCTTTATAACTTTTATTTAACTTGCAGAAAATATAAATATATTTTTGCTTTTCTCAGCCTGTTATCCTTTTATACATAAAGGATTTGCTAGTACAAAATTGAGGAGATGTATAATATATGTAATAGATCATTTGCTGTCTGTACATCGTTCCATATTCGCATCGCGCGCCCCTGTAATGTTTTGAATGTGAGTCTTCAGACCTATGTCTGCACAACCGACACATGTTTTAAAAAAACCTGAACATATTCAGTATATATTCTAGATACGTATTATTCTGATTTACTCATTACTACAAACCTTATTCACCCAAGAAATTTTAAATCTTTAAACGTCTCTAAGATTAATTTTAATGCTATGTTATTGTACAAAATGATAAGACTTGAATAACGATGTGGATCAATAAGATATACAAACAAATTTACCACCACCAGCTTTGTAGTGTCGTCGTCTACACTTCAGCTCACTTTTATCATTACTAAGCACAGGTTCTGCATTCGATTTCCAGCAAAGCGAATATAGCATACGAAATTTCTGGTTGTTTATTCTATTCTGGCCGTCTGTGGGCGGCTTCAGAATTGTCTTATATGTTTTAGCCTTATCACAAGTGTGATTTTCTTGTCTTGGGAATATACCTACGTATAGATTTATTTTTACTTTTAATTAACATTAAGAAATATAATTTCAACCGTTTATCTGAAGTGAAACGTAACTTCATAATGTTTTTAGGTAGGACTTTGGTATAAAGATTTGGTTGTAAACTTGTCAACATTGGCATTGAGAAAGTAAAATTCTCAACCGATTTAACTCACGAAATACAATTTATGTTAATATTTTCAAGAAACATATATTCACAGTTCCTTGAACGGTAAATTAATGTATTTATAAGAATGTATTCGTTAAAAAATATTTTTATGCCTTAAGTTTTATTTCGTATAAATACAGATAGTACTATATTTAAACATAAAAAATAAGTTTCGTTTAAAGCAAATCAAAACAAAGAATAATTCCGTTGAGGTGACGAATGTCTAACTTTTATTATTTAGATACAGAACTCAAAAAAGCAAATGCTTATATAAGTATTAAGCAACTAATAACTCACATGCCTTTGTGGGTCTAGACTGAATTTTCTTATTCATCTGATATGCAGTTACATGTAGGTATGTCGGCCACCAATAACTATTAATGAATACAAAATTGTAGGTCATGAAATATTTCTACCAAACCTTAGCAGCGTTTTCTATTAATAAATAATTAAAGTCACAATAAAATCGTATTTAAAACGGTCAATTTAATATGTGAGCATTCATAGTGCCTGTTCAGTATTCAACATACGATCAATGTGTTGGCTCCATCCGTAGGCTGTTTTATTGGTATTCTAATCGTGGTACGACTGCAAAAGTGGCTTATGTAAGATCACTTAACATGTTTTGTACTTAAATATAGATAATGTCAATATTCGTGGGAAGATGATATGTATGGTATTTTTTTATCAGAAGTTTTTGATTTTCATATCTCGGCGAGTTGTGAGAAGACGCTGATTTATGTATGTAGCACATTTAAGCTGTTTCCGTTTGTTATTCCCGTTAAATAATTGAGGTAATTCAAATTCATATTCAAATTCAAAAGTTTTTATTGAAAATAAGTTCCACTGGAGAACACCTTTTGAAGGTCATACATATAGGTTAAAATTTAATTTTACTTCCTAGTCTATGTACACTGCTTCTCAACGTGTTATTGCTGTTAAGGAGAAGAAGCGGCAAGAAAGTCCCCAGCAACACGTCTAGCTAAAAATTGTTTTTCTTTAATTAATAATTAGGTATAATATGTTATAATTATGTTCATATTACTATTAATTCTCTCGCTTCTGTGGTTAAGCGGGATAATCCTTTGCCGTCCTACTTCACTGCAACACAGAGGCTCCGGGTTCGATTCTTCACACGATAAATTTGGAAATGAATTTTCTCCGTTATTTACTATGCTCTGGGTGTCTGGGATGAGCCTCAGAGTAGTCCCTTGTATATAACCCATAACAGAAGCTTAAGCTGCGGAGTGTTTTATTTAGTCTGTCGAAAAAAAATGTCTAAATCGATTTTGATACTTATACCTCTAAGAGCGGACGTAATATCTCACCAGCGTCTTTTAAATTATTTCATCTTGTACATAAAATAAAAACAAGTCTAATTCTTCATTAGATTATCAATTTAAATAAATTTTTTCCTGCTTTAAAAATGATGACGTCATAGATTCCGACTCATAAAAAATCTAGAGGGCTATAATGTTTTCTAAGATGATTAAAAGTATGTTATTTGATTTCAAAATCAATTAATAACAACACAAACTGTTACATACAGCATGAACTATATATTAAACAAATTTTAAGACAACTAGATAATTTCTTTAGTTTTTTTAGGATTAAAAGTATTTTATATTTATCCATTGTATGCAAAATACCTATCTTATAATACTAATTTTTGTGTTATTAACATCATTTTTAAGGCTGTAAAAAGCGTATAAATGTCCATGAAGAGCTATTTTAATATATCTTATAATAACACTAGTATACAGATTTTTAATTACCCGCGTATACCTATACCTACTATAGATTTGTACAGTTTGTACAAAAAAGCCTGTTTTACGCACGGCTGTTCTTTATGATGGTAGATGTTATAAATTAAATATTTACGGCCTCTGTGGTTGCCGGCGTACCTCACTGCAACGCAGAGGCTCTGGGTTCGATTCCTGGTATAGAAAATTTCGGAAACGTATTTTCTCCGTTATTTACCAGTCTGGTTGTCTGGGATCGGCCCCAGTGTAGTCCGTTGTATATCACCCATAACAAAATCGAAACATGCTTAATTAGGATATGTACAATACATGTGTTTTCTTCTTCTTATAAATATTTACAAATCATTATCAAATAGCTTTCCAATTGATCTAACTACGTATGTATGTACCTACATGTTTAAAAACACTTCAACGTTGAAAGGAAACCGATTTGAAATCGATTTGTGCACCTTTACCATTCGTATACGAAATACAGATACAGTACGGCCTCGAGTACCTACGTGACATTCCTTATTCATAGCCAGGAGCGGTGCGAATTTTTTTCGTTCCCGAGGGAATAGCGCGTTTGGGATAACTGAACCCACCTACATTTCTGCGCCCACCCAGTTACCTTGGAAACAAATTGGGGATGACTTTTGTAAAAGTAGAAAGTTTCTTAATCAAGCCAAATACGGTTTGCTCGGAAATCCCGATTGGGCGTCTGTGACCGAAGTTGAAAAAATATTTATTTCAGAGATGGAAACGTATTCATTATTTTGGAAAATTTTCAACTCAACTTCAGTTTGAATGGGGGAAGTTTTAAATTTATTCTGTAGCGGTGAGTATAACTACTAGGTATTGGACTCACGATGCGAATAAATTACTCAAAAAATCCAAGTTTATAAGTATATTCTTCCTTCTCTCCTTTGCTCATTTCACACCATTGCTGAATGAAATTTACGTTACTCTTGTTAAGGCTCTTTCCAAAGAATAAAAGCTTTTGAACTAGTGCTATAAACAAAACTAAAGAGTACCTAGTGTAATGTGCTAGGTATAAGTTACAAAGTACACACGAAGAAAGTGTCTTCGCCTTAATGGATACAATAAGAAAAGTACTAATGGACATTTCCTTAGCGTGAATACTTTTAGTTATTTTAGGTTATATTTAAATTGCTTATTATTCTTTTCAGATAAGATGGTGCATATATCATTGTAGTGTTTTAAAATATCTCATTTATACTTAAACAAACACTTGATAAGCGAATCCTCTCGCCATACTCAATATTTGGTAGGCCTATGTTGCCAAAATTCCAGGGTACTCAACTCAACCACGACCATGGGCTGAACAACGAGCGATGCGACGTGTGTCGGTACGGAAGTCGACGCCAAGCGCGACGATGCGTGACATGCTTCATATATGCACATCTTAATATCGTTGCGTTGTGTATTTGTCTTTGTCGTTCGATGCGGTGCAGTTAGTTGTCATTGATAGCGACAAGAACGTGGCCAGACCATAGGGCGTTTTACCACTTTGTTCTAATTTTATAGGCTTAATACACAAAACATAATGTGTGCTACATATTATACAACAAACTATAGTAGGTATGATATGTATGAAGATTATATTTTTTATTAACCCTCTAATACGGAAGCACCACAAATTTGTGTCACACATGCTAATTGGTAAGTACTACAAATTTGTGGTCAAATACAAATAATTGAAACGAACGTTGAACTCATGTTTTTCCCTCTAACTACATAGAATTTGTGTTAGAGTAAAAGAGACGATATAATTGTCTTGGTTCGGCGCGGCAATTTGGATGGCAGCTGGCCGATTATGGACAAAATATATTAAAATATTTTTTTACCAATTAACCAAGTTTTTACCTATACATCGTCAAAAGGTCATAGGTAAGAAATCGCAAGAGGCGAAAATACCGCTAAAAGTACTTATTTGAATGTTTGTCATTTTTATGTTAAAAAAATATGTAAAAGGTGCGACATTTTTCTAGTGTTACATAATTATACTTATAGATATAGCAGGTAACAGGATCCTCAATTTTTCTGATAATTCGATGTTATAAATCATTACTATAAAACAGACTTGATTTTAACAAAAAAATAAACGAAAATAAATCTCCTTTGGAGTAATTTTTTCTAAAAATAGGTACTGAGGGCTATTTGTCAAAACAAATTGAAATCATACCTAATTGTAGAAAGTAATAGATGGCTAAAGTTTGTATGAAATAGTCACCAATTACCTACACTCAAATGCTGTACCGATGTAATTTAATATAAATGATCTTAACGGTCTATTATTTTTAATTACTAATTGAATTGTGGTTACTTAATTATCTTTATAATTACGTCGTCATAGTTCGCTTGTGACTGTAGCCTAAGGAATTTTTTTGTAAATTTTAAATAGGAGCGTGGTTTCAAAGCCAATGTCTAATTAATTCATTTGTGTGAAACATGGACATGTTTGCATATGTTAAGGCTAAGTGATAAAAGTTAGAGTAGAATAGAATAGAATATCATTTATTGCATTAACTGTCACATACATATAATTTAAAGAAGATGTTGTTCTTTGTTGGAACGACAGTTTGTCCTTTCGAACGTGCAATACAGACAGTTTATAATGTTGCCAGGCCATTATATAATTGTCATCTTGTTTTTGTCATTAAATTTTCTGTTATTTGTCACAAAATTATCAAAAAAATCACATTATTAAAAATACTTATATAAATCTAACATTAGTTTGTTTCACCTTTGACAGATAGGTATATTTTTTGTACTTTTGGTTACAATCCATTTGTAGTTCTCATGACTACTTATACATATTATGATTATAATGCTATTATAATTACAATAAATATTTAATATTCAATTTATTGTCTCTTTCAGTTATATATTATTCATAAAGCAATTAAATTAAGGTAATGTCATTAACAATTGTATGTAAGTTGCTCAATTTCTTATATTACGTTCTTATTATCCGTCTATCTGGTTTCGTATAACAAATCTGCTTGACCACCACGAAAGTTACATGAAGGTGCTATGTTAAACAGTAATAAACTGTAAACGGATATTGCTCAAGATTAAAGTGATAGTCCCTATGTAATCAACATTAATATTTATTAAGTTTTAGTTTATTTATTCATGGCGTTTTACTATCCAATATCTTCAATCGTTAATTCTCCAGATATAAAATCATTTAATAGACATTCACTTATATACAAATTCAAAGCCTACTTCAAATTGATACTTAATACTGATATAATTTGATTCCATTCAAATTTAGGAATATTTCATACGAGTCAACTCGAACGATCAAAGAGTTGCCTAAAAGATTGCGCTAATAAGGACGTCCATTGTCAAATCGATATTGTACCTAGTTTTAAGAATGGAAATGATGAAATTCGCGTACGTAAGGTTAGTGCTAAATAAATGCCATAACTAAGAGAGTTGAAAATTTTGTTTTGAAAATTGAAATAGGACATGCCTCGTTTTCTATTGGCATTTCTTGTATCATACATTATGAAAGCCAGTTCATAAGTTTTTAATATATAAAAAATATTAGCAAAATAGCGGTGGGAGGTGTGAGTAGAAGGAGCCTAACGATAACCGGCAGTGTAATGGCAGAATGATGTTGATGTTAGGTACCGGTACTACGAGAATATCCTTAGTACTTATTTATATATTTATGGAGGTATTAAAACTTCAGCTCGCTAAAACTTAATAATTTAATTTATTCTCATTATTGAAAGTAAATATATCACACTTGAGGATAATCGGTTTTTTCATTAGGTAGCGAAGAAGTAGCAAAGGCATAGGTACAATTTTTTATATAATATACGAGTCCTTTGCCGTTAGTTTGCAAACTATATTTTTTTTAGAAAATATTGTATCTTGTAAAAAAATAAACAAACATAAAACATATATTTTGTCTATTTATCTTATAAACTAATACATATATTTAAATACAAACTAAAATATAATTTTTAACAACACCTTTAGCGGACGGAGTGTCTTCGTATAAAGCATACTTCTACCTCTCTCACTGATGTAAAATTAAGTATAAGGAAATTAATTTCCTATCTGTCAAACTTTGCAAAATTTACGACTATTTTTAATTCACTAATTATTCCGTATGTTGATAAAGAACGTAGTTAAAGAGTCATATTTTATTGAATATACCAATTATGATTTAATATTACACCTATTATAAGTAAGACTTAATGTCCGGAAAATCTGTGTCGCCTATGAGCGCTACCAAAATACAAAAGACATGTATATAATCCTTTAAAATGAAAAAGCATATAAAATGTTTAAAACTGCCTATTCACGTAAAACAATTCACGTAACTGTTAGCATATTTCGGTAGCTGCCTTTTAATTAAGTTTCTACAACAAATACCCTTTGCTGTTCCTTTATTCCAATCACGCAATTCCGTTTCACTAAAGAGGAAAAAACCATTGAATTTCTCTCCACGATTAGGTACGCAGTAGGTATTATATGAGGGCCTATAAAAATAATTTGTTTGTAGGCAACATACTGGGAGAGTCGGCGAGTGTGCAAAATGTTCCCTAAGTACGGTAGGGACGCGCAGACCCTTAGAAGTGCGGTGGCATAACTTTATTTCGAGATTAACATAATTAGAGCGCACATTTGTCTGTAACTTTAGGGCTGGGTAAACAGAACCGCTGTTTGAAAAGTTAACGACGTCACTACGTAATTCTAATTACTTAATGGTTTTAAAAACAGGTGGTCATTTTGAGGCTGTAAAATGTATTGTTTTTGCCGATTTGAAATTTAATACGGTCCCTTCTTCTTGCCCGTTTTCCTATTGTCATGATCTATTAGGTGTAATGATTGCGTTTTGACATGTCCTTAGTGCGTTCGCACATTCCTGGTTAAAATAAGTTATGGAAGCCACATGTAAGCACATACCGGCTCTGAAATCAGAGCTTCAAAGCAAATCCACAATATACATAGGTATAGCGATTGCAATAAGCAAAATCGGCTTAAACAAAGTGATTGAAATCAATTGCGGAATAGTTTTACTTAATATATATTTTGATATAAAACATAATAAATATTTCATGAAAAGTTTATTTAGTAATATTAATTAATTATCAGGGATCATTTTCGTGTATTCATCAAAGGCTGACGCATTTATAAAAAAAGGTAGATTTCCTGTTAAATATCGTCCACTTAAGTATTAATACTAATTACTAATATAATAAAAAATGATTATTTAAATAATATCTTATATAAATCAGCATAACCGGATCTGTTACTTATGCAGACATAAAACAACATAAATTTATTTGTTAATGGACATTTATTTCAACAATCCAAACACATACCTAACAGTTTTATTTAATGTAAATATATTTTTCTAATATTTTTTCTTTAGATAAATATATTTTATTTAACTGCCTTACAAAAACAATTTTTAATATTTATGAAAAATTAAAAAGAAACAAGGAGAACCCCAAGATGGCTGATTGTAGACATCAGGTGTTCTAAACCGATCCCTAAGAATAGTATTATCCCAAACATATTTCCCAAGCAAGGGTCGAACCGAGGCCCCTATTCTGAATAAATTACTCATACATATCTGCATTGATTTTTTTCCTATCACATTTACATAGGCAATGGCTTTCAGAGTGCAAACGTTTGTATTATCATAAGCTTTTTGCTTATCAGCGTTTGAAGGCTTCGAAGGTTCAAGCTAACTCACGTATAGTCAACAAAGTTTGCTGCGATAAGCATTATAGATGCTAACGGCATTTAAAATAGGTACCTACGAGTTACTTTCAGCTATTTAAGAGATTTTTAGTTTGATTTGACTGACTGACAGACTCCATGTATTAAATTCTTGTTGTACTCGGAAATTTTTCTTTGAATTCAGCATTTTCTTTTCTAGTTCATTATTCTTTACACTCGAAAGATTTTCGGCATCATGTTTGTAATATCAAGATACAAAGCACAGATAAAAACCGTGATAGTAATTTCGAATAGCTGGTGAGAAAATTAATTCACAGTAAAATTATAGCCGCTAGTAAAAAACAAACACAGGGCATCATAACTACGTCAAATTGGTTTGATTGTCAATTAAAAAGTACTAAATCGGACACAGTTGGCCCACCAAAAAATTGGGCAATAAAATTACTATTCAAGTTTTATGTTTAACTTAACCGATACGTGTCGTGTGCTATCGACCATTCGATAATTTAACATTAAAGCTTTCAAATACGCGAGTTTATTTCAAAGAATCGGTTAATGTATATTTCCTAGAGTGATTTCATATAAACATTTACGTACGTATACTTCTTTAAAAATAGCTAATTTTAACTTGAATTATTATAGTATTATAAAGCTGGCTATAGATGTTAAGCAAATAAGCACACTAGTGATGTGACAACCGTTTTCGACTGCACTATATTCGAACTTCCCCGAACGAATAATATTCGAGTTATAAGTGCTCGTACTTGATATTTTAATTTCCGCTTAACTAATACACATATTACGTTTGCTTCCCATTGGGGTAGGTAGAGACTAAGGAGCTTGAGTTAGGAATCTGGCATACGTTTTTTGCTTCATCGACTTGCATTGATATCTAAATCTTCCCATGATGGTTTAAGAAACATAGTATCTGCCCTTTCTCCAAAATATTGGCAATTTGGTGGAGGTAAGAATTCCTGGTGTACAGACATCAACTCTTTTACAGTTACTCTTATACAGTTGTCTATAGCATTACCCTTTGTATAAACCCTTTTATCATATCTTTCGTACTTAAATAAAATAAAAATACATATTTAAGTAATATTCATGATTGTATAATTTATTATTTAACATTTGTTACTAAATAAAATATTAGGTACACGCAATAAATACGTTTAAAAATGTTTGTTTTTATGTTTACAAATAGCAAATTAGCAGACGATCCACTTGATGGTAAGTAGTTACCATGTCCATGGACATCTGTAACACCAAAGAAATCAATAAGTTTCCGACCTTGGTGGAACTTTAAAAAATCTGTATACCTACGCCATTTTTGAAAAGACCTATATTATGACGCTCTGGGAAAAATTACGTGTGAGTACTTGCATGTAGCTACTACATTCATTTAAGTAGGTTATTTAGTTAGTTAACATTGTTAATATATTAAGAAAAACACTGTGAATGAAACTTCTATATATTCTCGTAATAAGTATATCATTTATAATCATATTTGTCCAAAAAATAATAACCTTGAAATAACTAGACCTTTTTCCCTCGCAACTTCATTTTCCCGTTACAGTAAAATAAAATTACATTTAGGCCTTTTCCAATTACGTTCTGTTCTGGCAAAAAGAAAATGCGTAAGACATTACAAAGGCTGTTCTATTTCAATTTATGATGACCTTTTTGACCGGGCCTTTGACCGGGCGAAGTCTAGACATGTAAGTGCAGCGTCACCAGTGACGGGCGGGTGATTACTGGATACCCCGAAAATGGATGGATGTGTCACGCAAAGAATGCTTTGAATTTCAATTGTTTTTCCCCCAGAATGTTTTCGTGAGATTGTTTCTTGATTGGAGTTAATAGGTTGCGTATCGTATACGTGCTCTAGTATGAATTTGTAGGTTATGAAAACGAATTTGTAGAATATATTTATTTATATATTAATATACATTTAAATTTGATACTCAATTTGGGTATTGCCGTCTTCGTTCCTTTAGTTGTCCTTTAATATGTAGCAGTTTTAATTTTATTTTGATAGAAAAGTATACACAACCAAGTGATATAGGCCATTTGCCCAACTGAATGGATATTACCCCTGGTCTAGAGTATGCCGTTATAAGAACCTTGAGTTGTGTACCGGCATTTGTGCCCAGGTTTCAGTCTCCCTTAAGAGAGCAGCAGCGCATTTGTAGCATCTTTGGTGTTGCAAATGTCCATAGGCGATGGTAACCGCTTTCCATCAAGTGGGCTGTCTGTTTGTCTGCTGAACTCAAGCAATTTTTTTTTAAATTGGAATATGTAAAACTTCCAAGAGTGAATATAAGTGTACTTAGATATTTCTTCGACCCTCTTTACGAACTTTTTATATGAAGTTATATTCATTTGAAAAAATGCGACAGATTTGTGGGGTGCGTAACTGAAATTGACGTGTGGTGAAATCGCATGAAAATTTTTATAAAAAATAATTTGTTTGCAATATTTACACTGTTTTTTTTATCTCACATAGGACCTATATTTACAAGGATTAAAATATGTAAATGTATATTAAATTTATGAAGTATTTTTAACTTAATATAAACAACGTAGATAGATACTTACTTGGTCGGTAAAAAAAACCTACTAAAGTTTTTTGTCAACATGCGCAAAGTTAAAAATATCTAGAAAGTATGGAAAAGCGGAGAGTATTGAACAGTGGCCGCACAGATAATTTTCTTGAAATTAGTTAACATTTCATGAATTATATACAATAGAACAGATTTTTAATGCAAAGTGAAAGCAAGCAAAGAATTACAATTAAGACCAATACTTAATTGTAATTCTATTCAAAGATTCATAGCCGTGACTTTGACGCTAGCCTTATCTAACCCCTTGAATGCAGAGTATTTCCATGACTCTTGTACTTTTATTTTACGACCTGCTATCTGTATGAGATACGGCTAAATGTGTTATGTAATACGTTTAAATTGGACGGAACAAATGTTGGGAGGACTGGTCATACAGTGCGGAATGTTTTCAATGTGGCCGTAAAAATATATACCAGAGTTTATGTGTATTTAGAAATCTATATATGTAAATATACTTGTAGGAATGATAATAGGCTTTGTGACAAGTTAATTAGTTTTTTGAAATACGTCTATATGTACGTAGTATTATGTATCAAATACTTTTGGTGCTTCTTGGATATTAACTGTACATACTAGAGGTTTTATACGAGAATACGACATCGTATCAATATCTCGTGTTCCGGGATAACTCGTTCCTATCTCAATTCACGCTTTCAAGAGTGCATAGGTAGTAGCTGAACCTATATGAACGAAATATCAATCGATATAAAAAGAACAAAGAAGTATTTAAACAAACGATTAATTAGACCGGATAATCTCATACGTACAGTGCAGGAAAATTTCAATAACTATATGATCAGTCCATTGGCAAAGACCACATAAACTTACAAATACCCCAAAAAGTTCACATTTTTATACAAGATAAAAAATATTGGAAGCATTCTTCATCGCAGCCCGCCGCGGCCCGCACGAGTATGCGTTTATTTTTTAAGCATATTAGAAAAAGCTATGTTATTCAGGGATAATGTAGCATTCTAATGGTGCAAGAGTTTTTGAAATCGGTCGCTACTGGAACTTTTTGAATGTATTCGTTACAAACATACAAATCTTTCCTCTTTATAATATTAATAAATATTAGTATAGAAATAAAGTTACTGACGGAAACAATGTTGTTCGTTCTAGAAGAATAATATCTACTACTGAAAATGGTTAAAACGTAAAAAATCAAATCAAAAATATGTTTATATTTAAATTAAAATCTTTTATTTATGTAGACAACAAAGCATATGGCCCACCTGGAAAGTGGTAACCGCCACCTGTGGGCGTTTGCCGTGTCAGGGGCGATTCTTGCACATTCCCGGCCTTGGGGAAACTTTATGACGCCCTTCTTAAACTACCCCATGTCGTAGCGCAAAGGGATATAACTTCAGCGGGTTTTCATGAAGATTTAATCTTTATAAATAAATATTGTAAAATATTTCTTGTTGTTGCAGGAATGGTGTTTTACCGAGTGTAAAAATGAGGTATGTTTCAAAATTTATATTAGTTCGATTTTATATTACGATAAAAGGGATCTATATGTGATACAAAATAAAGACTGTTGTACTCTGTATTCGTATTTTAGGGAAGTTCTCAGTTTTAGGTTGGTAAATATTAATTAATACATACAAATTTAAAATATTTTTTTTAGGAGAAGAGAGTAGAACCAACAAACTAGTCGGTCAATTTGATGGAAATCTCTTCCTGTTATTCATTTATTTGATTCCTTCTTTAACTTACCAACGCGTATGAATGCGAAATAGGAATATTGAAGCTTCGTAGGTGAATTTTGCATTTAATTAAGTAATTATTATAGCATTTAGGTAAGTATACCATTCAGTACTTAAATCCACGGTCCAGTAATTAAATTCGAGCTTCAACAAAAGGATAAAAACGTCGGATAAAACACATTTTTTCCTCTGAAATACTGAAAAGCAGGTAGTAGAAATCGCTTAATCGCGCCTCGGAGGCTTCGCGGAGGCTCGACATTAATCGGAAGCTTTATGGGGCGAATCTCTGCCGACGAGTCAGCCGTTATGCCGTATAAAAGTATATTACAAGTTGCCACAGAGATCGGGTGTATTGTAAAACATTTTATATATTGTCGTTTATTAGTATATTGAACAGTATGGCAAAACTTATCAGATAATTATTTACTTAGTATTTGGATTGTTCATTTTGTTTTGGTATTTATTATATTTAATAAAACTTGATTTCGAATTCTATTTATACTTATATATAGTGATTCCAAAGTTTTTATATGCTTTTATATTTATAAAGAAGTATAGGTAGATGTTCTTTTATTTAGACGTATGTAAGGTGAGTGATATGTGATTTATGAATATATTATGTTATGATGTAATCAGGGTCTGATGGTAATGAAAGAGTTGGATTAATCGCAAACACATTTAGTAAGCTTTGGTAGATTTTGTATGTAGTAAGCAATTGAGTATTACGCTATGTAAAAAGAACCTCATGGTCATTTCCCATCTGTAAAGATATGTAATTTTTAAATCAAAAATTCAAGATAGCAAATTTTAAGAAAAGCTGTTTATGATCAAGTAATATCGATTTTATTTTTAAATTCATGTATTAAGTAGGTACCTGATTTCGGTAAAGGTAAAAATATAAGCCAGTTCAAGGAAATCAGTATGAGATACAGATCATTTTATCACTCAATAAAACAAAGGATGAAAAAATTACCAATATCTTTTATAAAAAATAATAGTATCTATTGTTAAAGGTAAAAAACTATATTCAAAGCGTTATCAAGAGGGAAAGTGTTTAAAAGATGAGCCACGTTGCCCCATGTTACTCAACAAACGACTGTTTATTTACATGCCTTTAGCCATTTTTAACTGACTTCAAAAAAAGGAGGAGGTTCTCAATTCGTCGGAATCTTTTTTTTATGTATGTTCGCCGATTACTCCGAGATTTATGATCCGATTTACGTGATTATTTTTTTTTTGACGCGGAATAGCTGCCATTTGGTCCACTAAAAATTTTACATAGTTTGGCTGAGTAGTTTTTATTTTATGAACATTTTTTATGAAAAAATTTCCATTCCACGCGGCACCTTTCGTAGGCGTACCCATAGCTAGACACTAAAAAGTAACAAATAAATTAAAAAAAATCGTTTAAAAAACCGACTCCAAAAACTATAAATTATAATATTAATAATAA
This sequence comes from Dendrolimus pini, assembly GCA_949752895.1. Taxonomy (NCBI): domain Eukaryota; kingdom Metazoa; phylum Arthropoda; class Insecta; order Lepidoptera; family Lasiocampidae; genus Dendrolimus; species Dendrolimus pini. The sequence continues at coordinate 14,052,129 of OX457133.1, forward strand.
TAGCTTTATAAATAAGTTATTGTATACATTTTAGTGTTTGAAGTCGGTTTTTTAAAAACGAACGTTTTTTTTGGCAAAAACGAAACGCATATAAATTGTTATGTCCGCCTCTCCGTCTGTTTATATATAGAATGTTACAGCTATGTTCGTCTGAAACGATTACGAATAGATACGTAGCTATAATTAAATTGGAAAATACCTATTTAAAGAATAAACACGTGATATTGATCACCATGACAAATATAAAGATAGGTTTTATAAAATGTAGAATATAGTGTAATGGAATTGGAAATCTTCACGTAGGGCCGACATTAATCGAAGACTTTACGAGGGGAATTTTGGCCGTCGAACCGGGCTTGTACTTACTACGTGAAAGTAGTATATGTAAGGTTCTCAGACAAAACTAGCGCAGGATAGATTTGTTGTGAATTTAAATTTCGAAGATGAATATAAAATTGATTATATTTTTCATGTCAATTAATTAAATGAAATGGATAGTTACCTATATTGGTCACATAATAATGTAAAGCTTTTAAAATAGTATTTTCTGAGTCTAATTATATCTTATGCCGACAAAAATCTAAAATACTCGGTAAACCTCATTAATTCAGGAATTTATATATAGGTCTATTAGCAATTAAGTAAGTTAATAAAGATTAAAAATCTGTGAATAAATTCATGAGAAAATTAATAGGTAAACATTATGATTAAGAAATGGTTCACACTTATGTGCTTTCAAATCACATAATACCTACCATACCATAATTATACAAAAAAAATTATCAGCACATTTATGCATAGGTAAGCATGAATACCTAATATTATTATTTTTATAGTCAAACAGGCGGCCATCCCTGGTGGAAAGTATTCAAATTCACCTATGGTTGCTTATTGCTTACAATGCCTGGGGTGTTACCGGCCTGGAAGAAATTTCATGAAGTAATTTTTAAATGGCACCTTGTCGCAGGGCACTGGGAAAGCTATTTTAGTTACATTGAAATTTGTTGTGATACTCTGTATTAGGTCCAATATAAATATAATTTGTAATATATCTACTAAAACAGCAGTAGCTACAGATACTACCATCATAAAGAACATAGTACATTTGATTTTTGTTCGAGTATAATAGCCTTTATTTATATGACACTATTCCTACTTATTACCTAGTTGGCCTTACAGCGCCTACTACAGCAGTAAGTAAACAAATAAAATTATAAAAATCGCATGTAAAGGAAGTGTTACAAAATATTGACTAAGCGCCTAACAATAAAGTTTATGGCGCATTTAGGTGTAGTTAGTAGTGTTATAAGTATCATAAACTAAATAAAAATTATTTTTTATGTTCGTAATTACTTAACGACCATAGCAGGTTTGTCAGCCCGGGCGTATTAATGAATAATTAACACGTACTTTCAAAACATTAGGGAATGTTAGTTTTAAGGAATATAGCTTTTTAGAGCGAGTATTTGTAATTTTTATTTTAATTAAATTTATATAATTATTAAATTTAAATAAAAATTACATTATACGTAGGTATTATATTTAAATTATACGTAATAAACAATGAGTTTAATGAGCCAATGTGTTCCTATCTACATTTAAATAGAGTTTAAAAAATGGCAAAAAATAACCATTGACCCTAACTGTTTCGCTGCATATCCTACTCCCGGCTACATAGAGAGATAAAGTATCTCTGGAATCAAAGGAGTTGGTTCGAAACTGGAAATATATCTAATTTTAAAGATGGCTGCCGCTCTCGACCCGTCCATACCCTGCGCGTCCCCTCCCGTACCCCGGCGCAGCCTAAAATATTATGCACCCGAAAACCATTGTCTGTTGCCATGACAACGGCCCGCTCGATACCAACGACTCGCAAACGCATTATCAAAATTACAGTTATCTCGCTTACTCTCAAAGTGGCCAGATGCTGGGTCCGGGTTTGGGTGAACGTCGCACTCGCACCGCGATGGCTGAATGCCAGTTTGTACGGTTAGCATAAAATGCTTAGTACTCTAAGTTAGAGCTTTTCATCTTGTTGGAAAGTTCTATCTAGTCGAACAAGAATGGGCATGATCTTTAGTTGAATTGCTTTGACCTATTTACGCTACGAAATTTTCAAGAAAGTCAAATATCTTCAAAGCGTTATTATTTGGTTTTATTATCAAAATGTTTTCCAGAATATCAAACTTCAAATATCTGTAGTACTAACGTACTAATTTAGAGAAGCTTACCTGACCATAAATAATACGGAAATTATCAGACATAAAATGTATCCTGTCAGAACCACACGACACGTTGCTTTGGAGAACAAAACTATTTAGGTAATTAGAAAGATAAATAACATAATAAAAACATTATAATACTTAATAATACAAATTACAAATATGTTTTTAGTCAATTGACGACAAACCTGTCTATAACAAGTACAAAACACTAATCACATTAACTATTTAACACTGAACTTGATACCTATTTTAATATATAATACTATCTTTAAAAGACATTACAATCTCAAAAGCTTCTCAACAAATGATTCGGTGGCAAGTGGGCCAATTTCAAAACTAAATTAGAAAGTTCCCATCCAAGACTTCCCATTGGCCGATTGCATAAAATAAATAATTTTCAAAGCACCTTCGTCCACTTTCTCTTTTTTGTTACACTTACCATTCTTCCTGGTAGAATACCTCAAACACGGAAGGGTTTTGACAACTTTCTCCTCTGAAACAATGGTTTATTGCATCTGGTGCTTTTTTGTCTTCAACTTTATTATGGCCCTTTTATCCTAACGTTTTACACGCAAAAAATGTTCTTTATTCAAATACATTAAAAGATGAGTACAACATCGCTAGTTTCTCTCAGAATATTTAGATATGCTTGCTTAAATTATTTACTGTTGCTTACTTTTTTATCAACTGTACTAAAAGAAAACCGGATTTCAGACCAATAACACCAATATTGGATTTTTATCAAGGTTTATAGCTCCTTAAAGGGAATTAAAAATATTACACACATACTTTACAGCATAATATATCGGGAAATACTTATTTAATTATTTTACAATAAAGGTAGGTACCTATAATCACACAATTCGAGATATAATAAAATAATCTAATCAAACAAACAAATAAACAATACCTACATTATAGATTTTGCTTTACCTAATAACACCTTTTCCTATATTTTGTTATATTATTTTATTAAGGAACGAATTATCATGCTTACTTAGCATTACGTCTATTCTTACTATGCGTGTGCCTAGTAAGTATTAGAAAAGTTCACCTTACCTTTCCGAATTCTAAGAAGTTCATCATATTTTTCATAGATGGCGCTTTTTTGTAAATATCGTTGAAGAGGTTTTATTAATGTTGTGTGTACCAAAATAAGGGTAAAAAAGTGTAAACTTTTTTTTTCTATTGATTAAATCATCAATTCTTGATTCAAATATATTGGAATCGACTATTACCTATTAGTACCTATTAATTTGAAATTGTAGTTATAATTTAGAAAATATTTTATAAGGAAACATCATTTTTTTTTAAGTGGTCATGAACTCATTACGATACTCGTTCAGCAATTTTTGAGACCTACTGAGTAAACATTTTCTTTAGCGTTTCGTTCCAAAAACACCCGTAGTTAATGCAGAAGAATATTACGGGTATCCATCTGGGATAGTGTTAGATTTAGCGACCGTTTCACACAGATGTAGCGATGGGTTTAATGCTTTATTTGTAATGCGACATTGTCATTTAATTGTTACTGACATTAAATATTGACAGATAACGTATGTATACACTAATGTAGTTAATCAGTAACAGTGTTGTTTTTAATGCTATAAAGAAGACGCTAACATTATCCCCTATGGAGCAGGAACATATAGGTGACAAGCATTCACTATGTTTGATACCTCTATGGAATCCTTTATTCTGGGTCGACTAACCCGTATTTGGGGTTATTTTTTATTTTCATACTTTACTATACCTACTTATCTGATTTATTAACGGGCTTTTATCTCCAGCTGACTTTGTTTTCCTTCGTCTCGTGCATCTTCTATTGTAGCACAACGTTAACATGTGTCAATATTGCGGATTGATTTGGATTCTTCTCTATTATAACGTAACATGGAACAGTATCTATACCTACTACGTATGTCTTAATACAATACAAACTAATTGTATAATTAGTTAGATGAAATGGAAGCTTTCGTATATTAGGGGAACTGGCAGCATACCTACTCTCCATACTTGTCCAAGACAGATTAACGGATTTCATACAACGTCAATATTGTTCGATTCGTTAGTAGCGAAAGTAGACAGTACCTACCGATATTGTCAACATTTCAAAACCATGAAACCAAATACAAACTTTCCTTTTGCATTTTTATACATATTATTATTAATATGTATATTTATCAATACTTACCGTTAAGAAAGTAAATATTAACCGTTTCAATAGTTTTAAGCAAAAACTTGGTGTTCTGATATAACTTAGTGGTCATAACTATAATTAAGTACCTACTTACAGATTTCTGCCTGACATGCTGGTATCATTGTCTTGAACACAATTCTTATACTCGATTGATGTGATACTACGATCTCACAGAATAACGATGTGAAATGATTAGCATTGAGCTAATAGTGATTTGCATCATATGAGAGTAGCGACAGCTCTCTTAGCACCCCCTATTCCATCGCCTTTATTCCATTCCTCCATCTCCCACCTCTCCTATCCAACACTCTCTATTCGATCCTCCTTTTCTCATGTCTATATTTCCAACCCCTCTATCTTATCCGGTCTTATCTTATCTAAGACTGGCCACACGTTGTCTTCGCCCATGGTATTTGACGGTAACTTCTTTCCATCAGGTGGAAAGTAATTAAAAAGAAATCGTAAGTAGGTACCTACTTAATATTTAAGAAAACAAACGACTTTTTAAAAGTTTTTCATGACTTATACGTAGGTGGGTATACCTAACTACGTGATGTTCATGATTATCTATATTTACTAAAAATAAGCCTTGTTTTTATTTAGCCATTACTTTTAATTTGAGCTAAGTCTGAATAAAAGATTACGTTCAATGTACGATAATTAAAACTAGAACTGTTACTAATTATCATTTTTATTTGATTTTTATTTTAATCATATTATGATAGGTAAAAAGTGGCAAAAACGTAAGAATAAAATAAGAAATCAAAGACAAAAATTGCACTTAGTAACAGCTAAAACAAATAGGCATAAGTAGGTACCTATACCTACTTAAAAGTAAATTTTTGAAAAACTATTTTATTTTATTGAGGACCATAGTATATATATACATTGGATCTTCATATTAAAATGTCTTAGGTTTAAGATTTTATATATTTTCATTAATATTTTTGAGATATAATCATTCGATTTTAATCGTTTCGGTTTTACTTTATTAATGATACTCATAGAAAAGTCTCTGTCTCCTTCCTATTATACTTAAAAAACCAGAAACTAAACAGCAATTTAAACTGATTTTGTCATTTATAATATAATAGAATAATTGATATTTATCTGATATAAAATCTTGTCTGCCTACTTTTTTTAGATATTGTAGGTAGCAAATAGTTTTTTATGTTGAAAGACTAAATCGTAAGAAACTAAAGCCTAGCCCGGCCTCATGAATAAATATTGGTTAGGTTAATGGCGTGTACATAATAGCATTGGGATAGATTCCTCCATACTTACCATAACATACTATCTTCTCATCTAATATTTCTGTAAAAACTACCATTGCCGGCGGGTATAATAATCTTATTTTAGTTTTAGGAATATTGACCATTACATATTCTTTTAGGGTGTATCATTTTTTGACTAATAGTTTCATCATTGATTTGTATGTCATCTTAGTAACTTAACTAATGATGTGGTCAAAGGATGAAAAAGCGGTACGTACTTATAATGTGTCGTTGTTCATAAATGAGATTCAATGGCGTTGAAGTAATAATTGAAGCTAAATCGCCAATTTCATCATAATTGGTATATTATAATGTTATATATTATACTTACTTAGTACAGACTTACTAGATCAGAAGGAATTTGCAAGTAAAAATATTTTTACACGGCCTCTGCACAACATTTGGTATCAATATGACAACAATATTTTCATTTAAAAATAATATAACTGCCATGAATGAATGTAGTGTTTTTGTCTTTAATCTTGACTCCCAACAAAAATTGTCGTTTTGTAACAAATCGAATTTAGTTGATAGAAAGATATTTAGATAATGTATCAACTCCATAGCTGTGTTTAATATATAGTATGTTATCCAGTATACTTACGAGTAACATATCAAATTCCATTGCTAATCTTTATATAATGGTGGGTGGTTCATTATCAAAAGTAAGCTAAAATAATACTTATCAGAAAAATTGGTTGAACTCCGTAATTATTTTAACACGATTGTTACAATTATATATGGATCAAATTGGAGACTAATATGGAAAGTTATTTGTTATAATTATGAGTAATAACCACATTTGGGTACAAATCTAATTATAACACTTCTGTGTGACAGCTTAATTACATTTTGAAAATAAGAAAAAATTAAAGTAGATAAAGTCCTTTATTATTTATTATCGAAATAATGTAAACCATATATTACGCACAAATATGAGTTCATGGAACTTGTAATACACTATAAATAATTATATAATTAGAATTAATAACTACATGAGTAAAAAATTAAATTTAGTAATTACCTAATTATTAAGTTTAAATTAGTTGATCTTTTACTTGCAAAAAAAATACAAAATCTCAATTAATTATTATGTAAATTATTAAAATCATTCAAAATAAGGTAATTGTTGTACATTATCTTTAGAACAAAATTAAACAATAAAGTTTACAATGTAAATAAAAACAGTTAGAATTAATTAATTATGAATACATGTTTGAACAGTATCTACATATTAATTTTAATTAAACATGTTTACACGAAGAAAGAAGTATCAAGATTTTCCAGCAACAACTCATTGATGACTCGAAGGCTTCAGCAGAAAAGTGTCATCTTCTGTTACGTATACTGAAGGTATACCGGAAAGAATGAGGCACTCAGGATACATTCAGTATACGTACAGAAGGCGACGCATAATCTTCTATTCTTCACTCTTCTCATCTTCGACTGCCTGAAATTCTGTGGAATAACTATTAGATAAGATTAACATAAGTAGAAGTTAAGTTTCAGGGTTCAAGTAACCTAAATGTTTATAAATGTAAGTTTGCGATTTGAATGTAGCGTTCTCACACCATATCTGGACCCTCGCAATATCTTAAAAGCTCGCCGACCGCCACGCTCACGAACCCCGGCACCCGGCAATCCTCAGGGAACACCATCTATAAAATAAAGCAACCGATTTACAACACGCCTGGGTTTTCAAGCTGAAAAGGGTAACACTGATAGCACATAAGTTGCGCTACCGTAATGTAGTCTGCGAAATGGGAACAACATTGTTTGATCGTAAATAAGCTTATAAGAAAAACTATCTAAAACATTTCAAAACTTTTGTTCAAATCTCGCAAAACAATGTATTGTATTCGTCAACCAATCGCAGCAGTCCAAGATGTGCAAAAAGACACTATTGGTTTGCAAAAATAATTTTTGCAAGCCCACTGGCCTGTAGTGTCCGTTTTTTGCCTTTAACAGCCTACCCTCCGAGCGACGAACGACAATCGCCCACTGAGTCTTTTGTCCACCGGCCTTTGTCGCACATAAAGTATGAATTACAAAAGCGAACTTTTCGACCACCACTCGTAAAGATAACTAAAGAATTCCTGGCCTCGGTGTGTGCCAGACGGGGGATTGAATAGAGGAATATGAAAGGGCTCGCCGTAAGGGTGTATTATATTCGTAATTTATGACGCGAGCGAACATCACACCGGGCCTGCATTATTGATTCTAATGCACAAACGAAAGGTTCTCTATGCACCCATAAAATATTCACTAAAACGCATTCGCGAGTGGTACGCGCGGCGAGCGAGGGACGCGAAAACGCGGTACGCGCCGGGAGCGAGCTTGTATGAATATAGCACGTGACTTACCGGTCCGGTCGGTCAGCTGTTCGCGGCGAGTCCGATAAGTAAACATTGAAGGATGACGGATGGGGTTGCGCGCGTGGCTGAGGAGCGTGTGTTCAGGGACGGCGTCTCCGGGCGTCTGCCGGTCTGGGCGTCGGGGCGCTCGTCCCGGCCGCCATCGCCATGGCATCGATTGCCGCCCTCGCCGCCCGGCGCGCGCCGGCACTCACACACGCGCCACTGTACACCATCCCAGATCCGCCGGTGCAACATTTTCATTACATACGCCATGATCGTTGTTATTTGCACCCCGTAATGTTTTTTGATAGTTTGATTAGGCTTCGCGGCAGTTCACATTACAAATATCTATTTACGTATATTAAGATAAAGTCGGCTTATTAGCGCATTATTAGTGTACATGGCTATATGTGGTTGTTTATAAAAAGTCGATATTAAGCAGTAGACTTTGCTCGCGCCACCTGTTCCTGACTCTCCTTGATTACAGTTCCGCCCTGCGGCACAGCCTTGTATCTTTTTATACAGCCAGTATGAATTTAACCTTTACCCTAATACCGCAGAGTAGGTAATATCCTACGAAAAAATTAAAAACTTTTCCTCTTGTGCGCTCAAGAACCCGAATAAATACTTGAGGCTGGTTATCAACTTGAAAGTTACATCCATTGTCATTTAATATTTAAAATTTAATTTAGATTTTACTAACGCCAACAGATTATTTAAACATAATAACAACATAAATATTTAAAGTATATCAAGCCAAAAAATGCCAAAGTAGACTGACAGTGTAAGGGGAAAAAATAATTTAATTTGTTTGTAAAGTACTAGGTATTTACCTTTTTCATTCAACTCATTTTAATAAAATTTGTTATGGGAACTGAACTGAAGATGAATATAATATACCTACTTTAAATTGTAAATTATATAAAATATAGTCTGTGCCCAGTTTCATAACTGTACCAGAAAGCTTTCAAATAGTAATAATATGCTTTGTTTTTAGTACCAGATATATAAATAAGTAAATAAAATACTATTAAAATGAAATATTTTCTTAGTAAGTCAAAATAGCTTAGAGGATAAGGCTTCCGGTATATAGAGCGTCGTCAGCAGACCTCATAGTGATTATGATTGTATGAAAGAAATATGAAAAGTCTATCGCCTATCCGTCTTCTAAATCTGTTTCCTCAAAACGAGGGACCTATTACCTAGTAGTTCAACAGTAGGTAATGAGCTATCTATACAAATACTATATATATTTTTTAAAGTAGGTAAAGAGACGACATTGACAGCAAAATTGTGTTTGTAAATTTATATAAGTGACAAATGAGCTCACTTACAACATGCTGTAGACCTTTTCTGCCCATTTTCCGTTCTTAATAAACCTGCTTTATTAAATTGTAAGATATAGGTAGCTATGTTTATGTATTTGTGGTTATAACCACAACTTGCTGAGAGTAATTTAGAGCACTAACCTAGAAACAGTATCTGTACCTACAATAACTGTACCTTGTATAGTCATATTCACTAAACATTTAAATTAAATTCGATGTGCGTATTCTGATCGTTTGTTGTTTTTCTTTCAACGTTCTTTGGTACAAACCAATTTTAAGGACATTAGGTAATAGGTACCTAGGAAAGTATTTAGCCTAGGAAACAGTATCGACTTAGTTTTTTTTAAAATTATGAGATACCCCGCAGTACCACGAAATTGACATGTCAATATCATACATGTGTAGATACTAATAGTAGTAGCTGGAATGTTTACTGTATAGTAGGTACCTACGATAAATCTAATGTTGAACTTGGACCCGTCCCACTTCAGCGACTTATATGTATGTAGGTACCTACCTATTGTTATACCTACTTATTTATATAATTATAAAAGATACATTATTATGTTATACCTGCCTCAGTATCTAATTTCCTTTAGCAAAATGCTAGCGAAATTCCGGTTTCCAAGCACCGCATCGGAACCCGGGTTCGATATAGGTACTTGTTATCAAATATAGGTATCTTCGAATTACATGTCATTTCTTACAGCATCGTACTAGCGATACGTTAATATGAATTTGATTGTTTATGCCCTCTTTACAGCCTAGCATATGAACAGATTTTTATCAAATAAATCGAAGTATTTTAAGACATAATGTTACAGTTTTTATTCTACAAACAGTAAGTGTTTTCGCAGGATTAAGATAGTAAAGTGTTAGTAATTTTCATGACTGTTTTTGCTAAGATTATTATATTACGTATCAGTTGCACATAGGTATTAATTCTTGGTGCTAATATGTTAGGGTTTTTACGATGTTTTAGTTCATTGAGATCGATACCTAATTTATAATTTGTTAAATAGTAATTATTTATTTTACATTAAGTATTTGTTAAATATGTAATTAGTTTTTAGCTTATGGAAACTATTATATAAGATGTAAATATTTATTTAAGACCAGCCTTACACCTCTAAGTTATGCCTACGTAAGCTTCTTAAGGTATAACGCCGGGTAACTTATATTTTTAGAAATCGTAACTGCTTTGTACATATACATAACTTCACGCCAGGTCCCTTACGGGGTAGGCACGAACAACAGAGCGCCATACAGGCTTATTCTTACACACTTCACTGGCTTCTTTGACATTCATAGCTCTTGTCATGCACGCTCGTCTGTTCTTAAGGCTCGTAACTGCTTTGTCCTAAGGAATTATATTTTCTTATTAACTTATTGGCAATTAGTTTATTGAGACATCTTCTAGACTATGCATAATACCTATTTATTTCAAAGCCGATGTTTCAAATGATAGTCCATCCCAATTGTACGGTATATGCGACAGCTCGAATTGTTACGGGTCGTGTAACGTTGTAATTTTACCGGTTACGGCCTTAACGCATAGGTTTTCATTTGAATATTCTAGTCAAATACTGACTTAAGGTTTCAATAAGCATTTCAACGCCACGTAACTAGTTCATAATTAATGATTATGAACTTGTTACGTGTTCGAAATGTTAAATATTATCCATACGATCAAGATTATTAGACAAGTGTTGTAGATTTCTATTTCCATATTTAGATTTACCGGAATAAAATCCTATGGAAATTTTTTGAATCAATGATTTAATTTAATTTTTTATTCACATTGGGTGCTAATTGGATCGCGACTTGTAGTATAGGTACATTACTTTACAAAACAAACTTATTTTTTTTGGTAGTAAAAATCTTTTATTTTGGATTTATGACGATTTTCAATCACCACGCGGGAGAGACCGCGGGGCGCAGCTAATACAATATTAGAGGAGAGAAACACAATACAAGAGGAATACTAGGAAAATATCTCTGAGTAAAAATGTAATCGAAGTTTCTAAACCCAGTTCAAGATGGGCCAATTATTACCTATTCTCCAGAGAGTAAATTATAACCATATATAAAAATTCAAACTTAATAATTAAAATGAAAAAGTTGGCGGTAGGCTAAATAAAAACTTTAACATTATACTCATCGACACGACATTTTTGTCTTTCGTGATCACGGCTACTGAGAGTGGCCGAAGCATCGAAATACAAATCAATTAAAATCCCGCACACAAAAGCGTTGAGTCTTAGTTTTATTATGTGTACCTACTAGTCGCGAAGACTTAAGCAAATACTATATTACTCGCTTTTTAGGATTCCGAAACTACTTTGTCAGAAACGGAACAATTATGTCTTTCCAACCATCGTGTTGGTCTGTTTTTTGTTTCAGTTATTAGTCTTAGATACTATCTACTACTTTAGGTAGGTACCTATGTAGATAAAATTTGCCAAAAAGGTGTATTTTATATGCAGGTATATAATAATGTAGGTAGTGAAATTACAAAAAAAAGAAAAGATTAGAGGTGGCCGCCGAACATTATGTAGCTGAAGTTTGAAAAACTACAGTCGTGTGTGGTAAAGTTAACCAGATTTGGAACAAATATTTAAAATGCAAACTATTTAATCTATATTTTTAACTGGTATTAGATAACCAATTTCTCACTATATAGTTTCAAGTTTTATAATGATCAACCAGATTTTAAGCGATGATACGTTCCAAAAATTGTTTTAGGTATGGAACGAGAGGTGTGAGCATAGGTCACACCTCTCGTTCAAAGTTTCCACACCTTTGGTATTTATATTACGCATACTAAACTATAGACGTATTAAAAAATTTAAACGTAAAAAATAATTTGATTTAAATGATGTAATTTAATACGCTTAAAATTAAAAAAAAATATCCGTGCAGGAACGGAGCAATAATAAAATGTCCTACGGCCAGGCGGTCTGTAGTAATAGGCGACAAAACAACCCACAGTCAGGTGGTAGGCATTTGTCCGTCTGGCTGGCTACTACCCCTTGTCCAGAGTATGCCGCTATAACAACCTTGAGTTCTGTTCTGATATCAGTGGACAGGTTCCAGTCTCTCTTTAAAGAGCGATTGCATATTCGTAGCACCATTGGTGTTATAAAAGTCCATAGTCTTATTGATTGACTATCTGCCATATCAATTTCATGTCGACACAATATTTCCTATGTTACCGCACATGTCGCATATATCAAATATCCATGTCATATCACTTATAATAATTAAAACATTCAATTCCCAAACATCGATACCAATTACCATCATGCAGTTATCTCACTCACATTCTCCGACGTCCGTCGATCAAATGAATGGCATCGTCACGTAGACGCCTTACTCTAAAAAATATCACTAGAGTGGGGACAAAAAAGGGAGGCACCATACCCTGTAACAAAAAATTAAGATTTATTATCGATGGTCATGCTTTGTAGCAATAATTCGTGCGATCGTATGTTGTGAGCAAATGTTAGTTGGGCTATCTATCTATCTATCTCACTATATCTACATTTAGTGATATGATTAGTGTAACATATTACCTATTAGTAATAGCTAAAATTAGTAACGCATTATAACTAAAGTTATCGAGAAGGTAAAATATAAAGTTAAATAAACCTAGATAAGTGAAAACAAAGTAGGTATATATATTTACTTAGTTTATTGAAAATAATTGAGATTTTTTAAATCTATTAGTTTATTAATATTCAAGTTATTTATAAATGTAGATATTTGGTACATATATGTAAGTACCTATCTAAGAATGGCTTATGAGAGAGATAGATAACTCTTTATTATACACCAAAGCCAAATTTCTATAACAATTCTTTTACCGTTCAGGCTATACAGCATTGGAACGCGCTGCCTGTTGATATCAGAGAAGCAAAATCACTACAGACATTTAAAAGAATGACCAGAAAATATTACCGGTTGTTGGAATATGATGATTCTTTAAAGTACTTCTTTATTCATCAAAAAACATTTATATACTTTGTATAGATATGTATTTGTAAGGTATGTAGGTATACTAAATATATATCTATTTAATGTCTGTATATATAACTTAGATGATGTCAGGAGCCTTAAAAACAGACGAGCGTGCATGATAAGAGCTATGAATGTCAAAGAAGCAAGTGAGGTGTGTAAGAATAAGCCTAAATGGCGCTCTGTTGTTCGTGCCTACCCCGCAAGGGACCTGGCGTGAAGTTATGTATGTATATATATATAACTTTACTAATTTACTTAATTTGTTTAGTTATTACTAAAATGTAAGTGGTCGTACTGAGAGGAAGAAGATTAAAATGGTATGGGCATAATGAGGAGGGATGAAAGTCACGTGACAAAAATAATGTTAAATTACAAAATTGATACAAATGTAAAGGTAGACAAAAAAAGATTGATGGATTGTGTGAAGGATGATATGATGATATGTGCTGTGACAGAAGATGTATGTCAGAGTAGAGGAGTGTAGAAGGAAAAGATATATTGTGCCGACGCCAAGTAATTGGGACACGATGAAAAGAAAAGACAAAGAATGTGGTCGTTCTATAGTTTGTGTACTATACCATCATCACCATTGTCACCTCAATTCATTTCTGAGTTACTCTGGAAGAGATTGCTTTTTAGCGATAGGACCGCCTCTTATCTCAACCGACACGTCGATCTTCCGAACAAAGACAGTTATAAACGGGCGGGTTTATATAGATATATGTCTATAGAGCTTAATAAAAGAAATTAAGATGAAAGTTGCCTATAAGTAGGTATAACAAATTCTACTAGAAGCATTTTATTTAATTCCCTACGGAAAGTAACTGATATGACCTATATATAGATACATATATAGATATGTATGTAGAATCCACGTGAAACAACGTAGGCATCCAAATTAGCCAGAAACGGTTGAGTAATAACTGATTTTTCTTGTAAATAACTATGTTTGACTAGGGATATATACCTTTCATTTTATTTCACCTTCTTTCTATTATTTGGAGTCAGCACATTGTCTTTTCCTTCCATAGTTTTCTATTCTAACATACGTTTTCTATCACACGTCGAATCATCATATCATCCTTTACACAACCCGTGCATCTTTTTTTGATCTAACTTTACATTTGTGCCCATCAATCTTGCAATTTAGTTTTTTTTTGTTACGCGACTTTCAGCTCTCCTCATTACAAACCTATACCACCTTGATCTTCTTCTTCTCAATTCTTTAGTCATGGGTGCCACTTTAATTTAATGTTATCTTTTGTCATATTATCCATTTTTGTAATAACACACATCCATTTCAGCTAAGCTAATTCTCATCTCAGCTAAGTGGAAACGTTTGTGGTCTATCACTTTTGTGGCCCGACATTCTGAATCGTATAACATGACCTGTTGTATGAAAGATTTATATATCTGACCTTTTATTTATAGTGGTATTAATTGGTCGCATGTCACACCCGTTATCTGTCTCCACTTTAGCCATGCTACGTTGTAATTCTTCTCATTACATCCTTAGGTAGGTATTAATTAACAGGTATATTTATATATATCTGTTAATTAACTGTAGGTATAGATACATGTTTGGTATAGTAGGTATCTTATGTATAATAGATGATTAGGTAATACACTTTGTCACAAACTGTAAGCAAGTAAGTTTTCAACCATCAGATGCACGGTTTTCTGGTTTACCAACATTCTTATCCACAGTAGCAGTGAAAGAAATCAGTATATATTGCCATTTTATTGTAATTTACCCAAATTAATGTCTTATAAATTCATATTATATTTAAAAATGTATCTTTACGTCGCGACAAGATAACAACTCAAATTTTCACCAAATATTTATCCGTCCCCAATTCATAAATGCATTAAAATAACTTAAAACCATGTTTTTGGAGCAGAAAAGTACATCATAAATAAATATAACATCGGTTTAAATCTTATATCTTAGTTATTTGTGAAACAAATTCTAAGGGAATCCTTTGATCCGAAATGTTATTAATAACAGCAGGCGTACGATAATAAATTGATGCAATATTGCATATATTGTCCTAATAATTCTGCCAAGTGTGAATTATGAATGAGCATATAGAGATTTTATTAATACATTAACGGTTTAATATGATAGAAATAGCACTGAACGTGTGCTTAATGGCTTTAAAAAGAAATAAAAGAGAGATCTATTGTCAATAAATTTAAATTAAATTAGGTATAATATCTGCATTGTTAATAAATAAATAAAAAATTGTTAATACGTAATCGAAGGAATATGAAATGATTTATTCACAGCTAATTGTAACAAAAGTAGGTAACGATGTAAACTATACAAAATATATACCTACCTAATTATGTTATAAGTTTTGTATACAAATTACAAATGTATAAATAGTAGTTAATATTTTCTTAAGTTTTCGCGATTTGTATACATAATAAACTACGTTTTAACGGTTTTAATCGCGTAATCATCAAAACTATTAAGACCCAAACCCAGCAAAAACTAACTGCCAGACCTCAAGACACTGTGAGCTCATTCTGCGTGTAACGGAACACAAACCAACTTGACTAAAAATTTCTTTTATTTTCCTTCCACCTATTTTAAAATTATATAAAAATTTTAGAGCTAGGCATGTTTGCTGAAGAGTTTCTTGCGCCGCTTCTTCTCTTCAAGCCACAATATGTTGTGAAGCGGTGGTAAATTAGATTAGCTCCCATAGAGTAAATAATAACCATAAACAAAATTAAAACTAAATAATTAAAATGAACAAGTTGGTGGTAGGCTAAATAAAACTTTAACAATACTCTTTGGACAGTTGTCATCTTTTTCGTCCGTGACCACGGCCACAGAAAAGCGGCCGAAACGTCGGAATAACCAAAATCAAATAAATTACTGCGCTTAAAACCGTTAAAACGTAGTTTTATTAAATAGTAGTTACCTATAATATATGCGACAAGTAAAAACTATACACTAAGGTAATAGGTTAAAGTCAACATTATACAACAACAAGATAGGAGTAGGTATATTAAAAATTAATATTTAAATTTACTTTTCCGAATTAGTAAGCATGTTTTACAAATAGATAATTAAAATATACTTTTTTCGGTAAATCTGACGAAATGAATATTTTTTTCTTAAAATAAAAACAATATTAAAGTAGAATTAAGAAGAATAAACAATAAATAAACTTACCGCTGGGCGTGCTGAAAACAAACAACACTGTATTGTCACGTATATACTACAAATTCTGACATAAAACACAATTAAAAACTTGCATACATTGACGTATTATTTTTTGAGATTATAATAATGAATTTCTAATAAGAATTTCCCTACACTTTTTAAAAACAATTTTAAGTTTAGGCCTAAACCAACTAAAGCGGCGGCAGCAGCCCGACGGCGGCCATTTTGTGGCGCTACCGTCGCGTCGCCCTGCACGCTCATTGGTTGAGTGACGTCAACCGCGCCATGACAGTCCACCATTGCTATGAACTTACAAACGTCACGTAACTATTTTACGCGGCAAAATAGTCTCTAATGGTATAGCACTATTACTTTGTTAGTAGTAAAAATAAATTTGCAGCGTGGTACAGTCGCCTATGCTGGTCGGCCCGCATTCTTGCGTTGTGAATTATCGCTTTAGAAGCTTTTAGAATGAACCCTAATCTGGCGAGGGGAACATTTTAAATTCAAGTGCCTCCGCAGTGACAGGTTGAAAGATTTTAATTGGCTGCCGATCTTCATCGTCTATTTAAACCTTGCTACGAGAGTACCAAATGACTTAAAATTTCGAAAAAGAAAATAATAATATCATTTTCAAATTAAGCTGTTAATTGGTAGTTTAGATGTAACTTGTTCTTTTAATCCCAATCTGAGTAACTATTTAAAAATTCCATGTTTTGTGGCTACAATTTCTTATGACTTCGATGAAATATATATTTAGTCATTGAAATTTGCTGTTTTGTTATAAATTTGTATTTTATGCATTTAGTAAATATTTTAGGTGCGTTTAATATGAGAGCAAATTGAGCAAAAATTTAAAAGTTCTTCGATCCGTACATTGTTAGTACCTGCCAACCTGTAGAAGGTTACTACGTCACCTAGAGAAGCACGCCCGGCACAAATAAATTGTCATTCCAAAAAATGTGTATCTTCTAGATACGGTTTGTGTTTTTACTTTTTAAACTAAGTCAAGAAGCAACGCTTTTTCTAATACCTAATGTTTACTTTTTACATCGCACACTTGTCTAGTTAGTTGCAATTTACCAACACTTCTGTATAGTTACAACGAAACATGCGCGGATAATGAATGGACAACTTTGTAAGTACAAGAAGAAATAAGTACCTTTCCAGAAATAAGGTTTCTAGTGAATGGAATTTATGTTCTCTCTCGAGCCAAACGACTTGCCCACAGCGCAGGTAATGATATTTATGTGTAAGACAGCGTCATATAATTTTTGTATTATCATTATTTAATTTTTTGTATCTAGTTGACTTTTTTCTAATTACCTTATTATAAATTTGGTAAAATTTAATCAATAAAATTGAAAGAAAAATGAAGATGTAAAGCTCAAAAAACGAAGTGGCTAATCGTTATTTTATTAATATGACTATGGTGTTTCGTACGACTTTACTCGAATGTTTTTCGAATAACTATTTCTCATTTTTTGAGATAAAACATTATTTCTTTATATCTATATCATAGGTACTTACATTCCTAAATACGTCATGGAAGAAATACTCATGAGAATCAATTTATTTGTACAATTGGGTATATCAGAACAATAGTCACGAGAAAGATATTTAGACTTTAGTTCTAATAATAGGGTAGGTATTCTCCTAAACGAAATATCGAGTTTGTTATGAAAGAACATCGTAAGCGACAAATACAACACTTTATTGAAGAGCTACTTCACTAATTGTTTTTGATACAGTACTCACAGATCTCCATTTTTTAGTAAATTCATAATTTTGCCGTTAACGCAGATAGGCCTAAAGCTCTTTTTATTTATATATTTAAGAATCTAAACTGTTTTAGCTGTAGGTATGAAAAAAATGAATGAGGTACTTAAATACTTCTCTAACGAATTTGTTCCAAATAGTGCTCGATACATTTGTTTATTTTCAGTTTTCCAATCAATTATGCTTTGTACTGTACCTATCTACTAACTTTCCCTGCCACACCACAAAAGATAAAGCAGTACCTAATCTTTTGACAGGTTACTAAAAGAGCAAAAAAAGTCAAACTCTTAAAAGACCTACAAAGTATTTATTTCTGAAAGTAAATAAGTAATAATAATTCAGAAAATTGCGAAATATACTTAGACAGTATGTAGGCCTTCTATGTGTTTTCTGAGTTATGACCCACCACGCTTAACATGACCCGAGTCGTCCATACATAGATGAAACACCAAACACAATTGTCATAATTCATAATAATTTTACTCGCTACAAAGCGTCGCCGTGTATTATTTATTATCCGACCAAAATTACCGGAGCCAGCCTAATGAAGTACTATCATATTTTTATCTTAAATAATTAAGGACCACCTGACCGCCTCATGCCTTAACAACTATATCTTCCCTTTGTAACGCCGACTGCTGCTTTTTCTTTTTAATTTCTACAATTTATTGTTGTAAAATATAAAATTGGTATTAGGTCAGACCCGTACGGGGTAACACCATCTGTTGTTCCCCTTATTTATGTGATTGGCTGCATGTATCTATATCATTATAAAAAATATAGTATATTTCTTTTAAAATCGCCAATTTATGACCCGCTTACGTGTCTGTCGAATGTTTTTGGCGATTTATTATAACGTTGTATTGTTATTTAAAAACGAATAGTATTGTATTTTTATATCTGAAGCGTAGACACATAATTTAACAAGTTTTTATACATTGGAGAAGAAGTGTGGGTGTGTGAGTGAATTATTTAGATATTACTTTAGATTACTTTGGTTTTGAGAATTATTTTCACATTTTTGCATCATCGTAAATAAGAAGAAAATAATTTTACCGTTACATTAATCGGTTATATGTTTATTACTATAATATATCACATGATTATTGCTTTACAAATTATATGAAATGTTTGAGACAATCTTCATATAATCACTAGTGCCACAATTCTCGCAGTGTCGGACTAAGTATCTCATATAATTTCCATTGAATTTCACTTCAGCTAAATTCACTTAATTATACAATTAGTTAGCGTTAAGCATAGACAGCCTATTAGATGCTTTTTGAGAGTACTTTTTAAAGATTATAGGTACCTAGCCGTTTTTGATAGAGCATTAGAATGATACTTATTTAGATTTTCGCTTTGTGAGAAACTACTAGGAAGTTATATGCTTAAATATTATATTCCTTAGTTGCGTGAATGTTATATAGACGTGAATATTCTTTCATTCGATAAGTTAGCTTATTTATCGACTATCTAGCAAGCAGAAAAAAATCTACAATTGTTACAGACAATATAATTTAAAAAAGCAACTTATTACCTACTATCGACTTGAACAAAATTATTAAAAAACAAATACAATATTAAATACTTAAAAATGGCTACAATATAAATGAAACTTTCCATTTTAAATAAAACTGAATGTACAATACACTTAGTTATACTTTTATATTTTACTTTTATTAGACTTTTTTGCTGAACTTTAGCTATTCAAAATAACCAAAACCACATTAATATTACTATAAAACATTTATTTAACGGGCGTGGTCACTGCACAATCTATGAATTTAGGACGAGTTCAGTAAATTTTTTAGATAATTGGAGTGGTTTTTGTGGTAATAGGTCACAAGGGTCAAACCACTATCAGAGGGTTCACACAAAGAATTGGTCCTACAGACACATGTATATATGAACCTATACATATGCATTAAGTAAGGGCTTCCATCTGAGAGATAGGGATCGTAGACAACTCGTATGGGTTGTCGTTACTTCGAGTCAAGTGCGTGAAGTGGGTGTAGGTATAAATATGCGTAAAAAACTGTCCTTTTTGTATTCAATGCTTATCCATATACACTACAATGTAGTCATAATAGTGAACTGGTAAAGTTCTAATGATAAGTGATGTCTCTAAGATTACGTTACGCAAATAGTGCTTGCTGGCTGAATTACTGATAATGGAATTTGTACCTAGGGTACTTGTATATTATATGTATATTTGATAAGTAAAACCTATCGATGCTTCTGAAGAAAAAGGTTTGTAGATTAGGTACTAAACTAAACCTAATTGTGGAACTGTTATGCATAGACTGATATAGGCTTAAACAATAAAATTACAAATTTCCTCATGAGGAAGAAAATTTATGTTAAACATTCCTTTTGCGTACTCGAGGCATTTAGATAAGGCATTTTTACTACACTAGGTATAGCATATTTTTAAATAAATTTTAATGATTACTCTAAATTTTTTTTATACAGATTGCTGAGCGGATTTCGTCTAAAATTTGAGGAATTATTTAACAAACTGAGATTCTGGTACATATAGGTAGATAGAATCGATTGAATAATAATAATAAAAAATATTAAATTCAATCGATTGTATCTATACAACTGATTTTGTAATTCAATTTATTCTTAGATACGACCTAATGAGGAAGTTTTTTTAAGAATCATGTAATTTAAATTTTATGGAATATTTTGATTAAGACATGTTTTTCACATCAAAGTGACATAGTATAATGAAGGTAACATTTAGTCTCATGTTATCCAAATATAGTAATGATTACCATTACATGGCATGCATAAACAATGTAAAAGCTCCTGTGTTTCGTAGCCTGAAAACGTCTACAAGTCAAAAAGCGACTAAGCTAGTAATCCATCTGTTATCGGATGATATCGAAATCGTTATTTTTTATTCACTTGACTACGATCCTAAAACTATAATGATCAATTTCTTTATAACATCGTATTTCATACAATTTAAAACTTATTTAAATAAAAACGATATCTATTAAATTAAAAGCAAATTTAGCTAAAAAAACTACAAAAAACGAAATCTGCATTTATGGCGTCAATAATAGCACAATAAAGCGAATGCATTGTACGTGAGATAGATCCACAACTGGGTAAAGAGGTTTACGTACCAGAACAAAAACTCCGTGAGCGCATCTAACATCGCACAACATCCGAAATACCAACGAAAGTAACATCTTGAAAGCAAACAACGTGCGTGGCACGAGGTCGTTGCACCGGCTATTTTTGTGTCATCTTAATCCGTCGCAATAGAGTTGGCATTCGGTCGAAAGAAATGCACCGCGTACTGATATCAATGTAGACGATCACAAATGCAGATATCCTTGTGACGTGTGACATGAGTCGACGTGGCCTTGACCTACGGATGACGAATTCCGGCCTTGCGGGGTCGGTGAACCCCATACGGCGCTCACTTATCTATCTAGGCTACATCTACGCGCTCGGTTAGGCATAAAGCCATGTGTAGTAAGATCTTAGATATTCTAGACCTGACGTGATGATATACTGTCAGCCTTTTATGTAACTCTTTGTAATTGAGACGTTAAAAATAGTCTTAGCGTAGCACGAGTCCACAATAAACTATTTTGACACATATTTTTATACCCATTTCGGCCAAGATTTATGTATCATATCTATAACAGTCATTTTTCTCAAAACCTTCTTGGACAATTTGGCTGAAATTGGTATTCTATATGCCGCTACACATTCGTGTAGTGAAATTGCAAGAAAATTTTAAATTAGGGGAGGCTGAATTAAAGAATATTTTTTTCTTGTTAAGTACTTACTTATCTGGGATATACAAGGTTTTGTAAAAATATGATAATAGGTACACTTGGTGATTTTTTTATTTAGGACAATACTTGGACAAAACTTCCCTTGCGTAACATAAAAAGTGTTCCCCACGAACTTTTAAATTATACACAATTGGTGTGAACAGGAGCCACTAAAGACTTATGTATAAGTTAGTTTTAAATGATTTTTTGCTATGTAGCTAAATGACAAAAAAGTGCTTTATAAACTATGGAATTCTTCGCTGTATCTAGACTGTCCGAACTTGGCCAATATTTGAAACTCCTTTCTATAAATGCAGTAGAATTAAAGAAAGTTATAACCGACTCATAAAATAATGTAACCACGTAGCACCTTTTCTATTATAATAAAACAGATAAACATTTGGAGGGCTACAAGGATTTCTTGAAGTTAATTAGGTCGTTACGATACAGCCTAGTAATACCGGCGAATGTAGCTAAGATAAATAGATACGTTATCTGCCAAGATTACAATAAAACGCCTCTTGAATAAAAAGTGGTTTGTATAACAATCCAGATAGTATCACATGGATGCAAATCGTGGGAGGCGGGCTGGGTGACATTTGCTCTTTCGCGAAAAATTATGCTAAAACACTCTCCTTGTCCGTAATTGAATGTGCCTTTACATTGAATTTTAAATGTAATATACTCTTTGTTTTCTTATACCTACATAAAGACAAATAATGGATTCTTTTTAATAATTTTATTGAATTAACTTATTTAACTGACACTTGTGTAAAGTCACGCAAGCTTGACTAATCCCTGTTCTGATAAATCCGTGATATTATTTAATGTTATGTGTAAATTGTTTGACCGATCATTATACGGTTGTTAATCACTATGCATATATCTGTTCTTAGGCATAAGGTGTATCTAAATACACCCCCTAAAAAGATAACTTGTCGGTGCATGGTGCATGAATTCATGACTCACCGTCTGAATAAGGTGCCCATTTTCAGCGCACAAACGGTCTTTAGATGCACTATATTTGATTTAAACACAGGTAGGTATTCGACCGAGATGCCACTTGTACAGAATAATGAGTATATTTACGACAATTGAGGCGTCTGACACGGCCGTTTATTGTCATGATTAGTTGGGACGGACAATTGATCGAGCGAATTTTAAGTGCATAACAAACGAGAATGTTATTTATATAGACATTATTGTTATTGCATGCAATAGTTTTTATTAATTTGAATATAGCACTGCGATGATTGCCAGAGAATAGGCTATGTATCAGTCGTGGCAATTTAGCGATGTTCACCATCCGTCAATAAATCAGTCGCACTCAAAATACTTGGGGTTTGGTTATTTTGGTACGATGGCCGCTGATGCTGATGGCTTGCATAATGTAAGTCGTTAATTGGGTTGTAAATCGTCGCAGCATCGTATAGCTGCGCTGCAACAACGCGCATCAGTGTGCCACCGAAGTATGTGCGTGAGGCGAGCGACCGCAGCAGTTGTCCCCTTGCCAAATATCCCAGCTGTGGTCACAAGTCGCGTTCTGAATACTGATTAAACTTACGTTATAGTTTTTTTTTCTTCACTCGCGTTCTATGATCATCGACCTATTGAATTTTTCATGTTCTTTATCGAAATTTCGTGTGAGTCTTGCTCAAAAGTAACCGAAGCGCTATAACAACCCATCTATATGATCGAACAGCGTGGAAAGAGGAAGTTTTTGTCAATTATAGCAACTCGGCGGCGATATTAGCATACATTTCGCATCCAATTCAACGGTCCTTTATGGACGTTTGAATTGCTTTTATTTGCTAAATAAAAATAAATGAGACTATATTCAGAGAATCATCGCCTTGAGCCGGGGTGGCAGGGACGACGAGAATAAAAGTTTATTCTTACTCCCTAAATTTCAACGACGAACATTCTATAAGATCATCAGAGCGTGGCAAAGCTATGTAGATAGGATTAAATACGTACTTCAAAACAAATATGCTTTGATGTTTAAATACTTGTCTTGACAATTTTAAAAAATGAATCTTCATAACAATATAGAACAAATTTTATATAGTAGCACAACAATGCCAATACGAAATCACGTTAAAATATTGAATGGCATCGACAAACACTACTAAAAATGTCAATTAATAGAAAATTTCCAATACTGTGACTGTTGCCATTCCACATTCAAAATATGCGACAGTGTGGCAAACGACTGGTGAATATTGAAAGTATTTTGGTCCCGCTCTAACTTGTAGCGAAAACCATAATCCAGACAAGAAAAGCGTGTGCATTTCTCTTTATCTACGAAGCGCATTTATAATAGTAAACTAGATGATTTTATGATAGCCACAATGCACATTTTTAGGAAGGGCAAAGACGTCTAAAATCGATATCGAACCCATTTAGATGTCGTATATAATGTAACATACGAGTACACATCGCTACTTAGGATAAAAACATGAACATGTAGCTTAATGATAAATTAGCTCTCATTCCAAATCAAATTTTTGTTATAATAACAATTTCAAGTAAGCAAATTCATATTATTTATTATTTTCATATAAACTTTGCATCCGTATCTTGAGAAAACTATCCTAATTTATTTCTTTATAAAAGTAACATATTGTGGCGACTGAGCGTAGAACTATCTGGCAGCGTAAGCCGGTCTCAAGATTTTTAGACAGAGGTAGAAGATTCCGGAGGGAAAAGACGGGGACAGATACATTTTAGAAAGGGATAGATGAAGATCGAAATTCTAGAATCAATGATTAAAGAAAAGACATAGTGAGATAGATTTACAAAGGGGCAGACAGTAAATTAAAGAATAATGAAAAGAAGATCGAAATTATAGGACTCAGAAGATTCTTCCGGGTATATAAGCAGCGTAAGGTGCGCCTACCGGGGAGTTCAGTGGAAGACAGCGAAGAGAGTCGGAAGAGAAGTTTAATAGAAGATAGTGACAAGTTTGGAGAGTTGGAAAAATAATTTAGTAGAAGACAGTGGCGAGTTGGTGAAGAATTTAGTGGTTAGTTTAGTGGGCAGTTGATTGAAGGAGGAGTTTAGCGTAGTTAAAAGGAGATCCAGAAGCGAGCTACGCGCGGTAAATTCGGAGGTGAGCACCGCAGCAGCAGAGGGCACTCAACGCAATATCCCCGACGTTATTGTGAGACATCTTATCCTCGGAACAGTGCGTCGTCAGTTGTGCGTGTAAGGGCAATCCTGCTGAGAAAAATCACGTATGGCTGTGTAATTTAATAAAAACTATAAAAAAGCATTTAGTTAAAACTGGTGTTTCCTTCCCATCCGGAATGCGTACATGCACGTAACAATATGTATAAATCTACTAGATTTTATGATAATCGTATCTTTAAGATTCACTCTCATAAACTTTGACGTAAGGAGCGATAACTAACACTTATTTCCGCTCTAGGTGCGTATATAATCGTAGGTATCAATTTCTGTGATACTCTGTTTTTTTTAAGACTTGGGGAAAGGAAAAATATAGCATGCATTAAACACTACTAATATTACTTTTACAAATACATTTATTATTTCATTTATTTATGGAACGTTTTACCACCGGACAAGCAGACGTACGTACGCATTCACGCCACCGATATATGGTGGAAATACGAACAAAACGGACGAAACGCTATGCTTCCACGTCCACTATACGCACCGCTGAAGAATGGAACTCTTTACCGTCGTGTTTTTCCTGAAAAGTACAATCTAGGTGTCTTTAAGTCTCGCGTGAACAGATATCTTCTAAGTAAGCGTGCTCCATCTTAGACTGCATTTCCGCCTAACATAAGGCGCAATGTCGGTCAAACGCGAACCTATTCATTATTTAAAAAACATTTTTATCGATATACGTGTATACGAAAAAGATCCTAGCGCCGCTTTAAAATACCAGGAGCGGTTTTTTAATCACATTTTAGGGAAAATTACCCGAGATAGGAATCCGAATTTACTGATGCAACGGAATGTAAGTTCAAGATGTAGGTAGATAATTTTAAAACATCATTATTGAGACGCATGTAACATTGAAAATTAAATCGTATATCTTTAAGATTTCGACCTGCTTTCGCATTATACTGTGCGAGCGTTTGAGTCAGTTCTCCGTGTTAAAGGAGCTGATGTAGGACGTGCAAATAAACACGGTATTTTTATCGCCGCAAACCTTTATATAGTTGCGGTCGATTTCTCCTCTTTATCTGCTCGGAGCGGTGTTTGCTTTATCTCGAATAAAAAGAAAGGTACATGTCGGGTGTCAAAGGGTCTTGCGGCAATTGATTACATTGGCTACGACACTAACATACGATGAGAGGCTTGGAACACCCTGCTCATTGTTCACACTGTGAATATGTATGTATTTACGTACACTGAATGTATTATCTTTTCATCTTAAAATAAACTACTTATTACTATTTTTATCTCAGTAATTCTTGTATTTTTGATTACAAATTAATGGAGAGTTATCCCGGTGTTTCTTTTTGTAGTATTATTTTTCATAGATAGAAAGAACGGTTGGTAAGATATAGGAATGGGCCATAAATAATGTCTCGATACGTAATTCTTACTTACATAATTTAAGTTTTTGGCGCCTCGCGTTAAATGACAAGTTTAGCATAATAGGCCTTTAAGTCGCATTTTTATATGGATTTGCCGCTCATTAAGATTAATATTATTGCTTCAATTTCTTTTTCTTTGTCACAAATGTTGGTTCCGTAAAATACGAACACTTTCCCATCGCGATTTCGATGTCGGTTGTAATTCAAATTGGCTCTTTATAGAAGTTACACATTTGTTTGTTCTAGAGAAAATTTCCGATTCGATAAGAGGTCGTAAAACACTGCCCCTTGTGTCATAAAATCGGTTCGGCTTTGTCATGCGAATATAGTCTTAAAGATCAGGTGTTATGTAACTTGGATCTTTTTTTTCGCATGCCCTCGTGTTGCCTGCATTGTTTTATAGTCTTGGAAGGGTTACCAAGTTACGTAATTTTACAATAAACGGTTTGAGGGTAATAAATTTTAATAGAGCAGAAATTTATGATCAATTTGTGGGGACATTTACAGCTGATGAACAAAAAACGGTTTTTCCTTGTTTATTTAAGCGTAAATGGAATATTGGTGTTGATTTTTATTGGTTGCGTAGTTTCTATTAAATGTTCAAGATTATTAACAAATTCGATACAAAAGTTAATATTGTACCTATACTTATTTTTTATCTACGCATATAACTTACTAGAAGCCATCTTCGATAAATATTTTTTGCCAACCAAGCCCGAGGTTAAATATCGGCAATAAATACAAGCTTAACCAATTTATGGGAAGCTGGTATGATGGTGCGATATAATACAATACGATTTTTGTGTACAGAATTTTGCAATATAAAATCGATATTTTCAACTTTGAGACTAATTTTAGCACAAGTCCGATCGAGACAATTGTCTAACATATTTTCCAAACGATTGTTCAAAGTTTTGTTCGCCAAACTAGTATTTTGTCGTTGATATTTCTAGCCGTCTTGAACAAAATAGAACTAATATCTAATGAGTTTTATGGCATTATTAATTGGTTGTGAAAGCAACGAAATGAGTTTGATTGGTTGCATAGTGATGGTCCACAGGGGATATTTTGGTTTGAAACTCTTTATTTACAACACCCAAAAGTCTGGGAACAAAAAGTGCAGCAGTGTTATGATTTTGAATACGGCAGAAGTTGGACCGGCCACAATTGCTACACTATGGCACTTTTTTTCTGGCCAAGGGACCAGCTTACTCTCGAACGTCCTTCGTCGTTCGTTTTCGTTTTAGAACGTTTTTTGCTGGTTTTTTCAAAATATTTAAGTATATTTTCCGTTGTATGTTCCTTTTGTTTGTGTGTTATGTGGACTATATTATTGTAGTTTCAAAGAAATATTTATTCTTTCGTTCTATCTAATATCTCATTGACTCTTTCGGGTTGATTGGACGACGAAAGAAGTTCAAGAGTAAGGTCTCTGCGTCTTGAGCAATCTTCCAGACTAACCAGGTATGGTTATCATCTTAATCATACTAATCTATTTCTCGTTTTCATATTCCCAATTTTATAAAAATTGATTTCGAAAAAGATTGCTTATTAGTAGGTACTAGAGACGCAATGTATAAATTTTACTTATACGTTACCAAAATTGTAGAACTTCATTGGTCCTTGTCCTTAAGTTATGGGCTTCTATGAGCTATTTGTAAATTCCAGTAAAATAAGGCCAAGGTTACGAGAAAGGCCGGTTGCCAGGAAAATATTGCGTTATTTTTGATATACTTAACTTTATTTGGTGTTCTTAATTTGAAAATAACTAAGATTTATATACCTATACTAAACTAATCCAAAAAATAGAGATGAAAAAAGAGCGTAAAATAAAATTAATATTAAAGAAGAAAACCTTGCCCTAGCAAGGTTTTCTGCTATCACGAGAGAACATCGCAAAAAGACTGGTTGTATTCCGTTGTTATAATACAAGTTAGTAAATTAGAAATAGGGAATAATTCAATATGTTACCTACAAATACTTTAGCTGAATCGAAACATTTTATACTTTTATCAAAATTTTAACTGTAAGGCATTTCCAGCTACACAACATTTTATGTTTTTACTGAGAAAATAAATCGAAAAAGAAAAAACACGTGGCAAAGCGAGCGCTTCTAAACCAATATATTGAAATTGCAATAGAGACGAGGCAAGTTCTTTCATTAGGGTTGGAAAATAAAAACAATACAAGTGAAAAGGGTATCGGATACTGTGCGCATATTCGCCAGAGAAAATTTCCTATTATGATCCCTTCCCTAAAGTCAACTTCATATAGGTAAACTCGTATAGCCTCTGTCTGCCTCCTCAATAGAGACGGCACCGTGTCGATAAAAATCTATATGCAAATGATCTCGATCTATTTCAATTCAGTAAGAAATGGATTTGAATATCCCATCAAAGTCATCAAAGATTAATAATACCTCTAAGTCGGTGAGTCGATAAAAGTGACATAAAACATAAATTTATAGCTTTCGGATAATATTGTTGAGGTTAATTGCAACTGAGTGGGGAACGGGGATTAATTATAAGCGCGTTTTGTCGATGTTTCTGTTGGATAAACGGTTCCCAGCCCTACCGGGTGAGTTCTCCTGCACAATAGCTATATTAAGATTGTTGTCCACAAAATTTAAGGAACGATAGAATTTGTATAGGCTTTGAATTAAATTCAAGAAGTGACATTTTTCATAGCAATACATTTGGAGTATACGATAGACGCATTCCATGAATGCGCCTCAAAGTTCGGTCCTTAATCTGAAGATCATATTTATACGTATTAAAAATACTTAGTTGATTTCAGTGAGGGTAGGTGTACCTACTTTATATAGAACTCTGACATTCTCTGTAGTCGTTATGTCATTTTATACAGTAAACTAGCTACGCTCACTGCTTCACGCGCGTGGTGATGGCAAATCGTTATATTTTGGATAATTCACACTATATCTTTATAAATTATAGCCTATACGTTATTCTGATGTGTAAGCTGTATTACTGTAAAGTTTCAACAAAATCCATTCAGTCGTTTTTGCGTGAAATAGTAACAAACATCCATACATACAATCATACGTGCATTCTTACAAACTTTTGCATTTATAATAGTTATACAGGATAAAGATATTTCGCAAGTACGGCGCATACATTTGATACCTACTACTTAAGGATACGCCTATGATTATGATGTCTATATAATAATCAAAGTATATGCCTTATTTTAGTACACGATAGTTATTCCTGAATCCCACTTCTTTTACGTTTACATCATTTTATAAAAATAAGCTTTCACAGAGGTGCATTCTTTAAAATTCATTTTGCTATTGTCAGAGGTTCAAAATTAGCTATGTATAGCATAATTGATTTAGTGTAACCCTGGTCTAATAATACCAACGTGGCACAGACTGCTGTGTACAAAACACGCTTATACAAAGCTTAAAGTACGTATTTAGAGGTATAGTTTCATCCGCGTCTAGAGTAGAAATTTCAATAAAAATGCAAATTTTGCCAAGCAATTTCCTTCGCTGTGCCGAGCCGCCCAGTTATTGGGTCCTACCGCGTTATGTTCAGGATTGTAATGCTACGGTCCACCTTCTAAGGTAAATTACTTACTCTTTCTATGTGCTTTAATGGGGTTGAATATTAAAATGAGTAGTATCTCTGCTTTAGTGAGTGTTGGGACGTCTCATAAAAAACAGAGAAAGATTGTGTGAAATAATTTTTTAGGTTTGAATTGTATGTACTTAATAGCATTTATTAGGTAGGAACTACACAACATACAACTAAAAATAAACTTTACATAAGAAATAAACTTTCTTTATACTTTCATAACATCAGTCTCATTTTTTTGGATATTTAACTTGACATAATAAAGTATGGTGTAAGAATGTCATACCAACCTTCCACAAAGATCAATTCTTTAGGAAGAGAAATAAACATTTTAAACAAAGCTAGTTAATGTATAATTACAAACACAGTCATAAAATGTTTGCGTGTTTCCACCACATAATGGCATTTATGATTGCACTTAATGGTAATTGTAAATATGAACAATGTAAACAGAATTTCTTTTATTTATACTTCAATTGAATCAAAACTGCTTAGTGATAAGTACTACAAGCTTCACATCAATATTAATGCATGCTTTTTTAATTCTGTTTGGGGCTTTAAAAATACACATCTAGGTATATCTAGTTCTAGTCACTAAACATTGAGTTAAGTAAGCGAAATTATCAAGTTTACGGAATAAACTTGTGCAAGTACATATAGGTACAACCATCGAGATATGTCATACATTTTGTGTACAACGACATTATCGATATTTCATTACATTTAAGAAATAAGACACGATTGTCCTCTTATATTCCTATACTATATTTAATCGAAATTACAAGACAATAAGCCTAGAAGGCAGAACGTCTGGACGTAAACCCTTTTAATCAATGACCTAATACAAGAGAGTGGTCTGAAAAATCTTTTCGAACACGACACAGTTTAATTCAAAACGAAATACATTTTTAATTTTTAATTAAAAAGCCCTCAAGCGCTTTAGATCGTAATCACACCATCCGTCTAATTCGCGCAATAAAGGCAATAGCCTAAAATCTGCATAAATACAGTGTTTTAAAACTTTCCGCTTAGTTGGTGAGTGGGGGAGCATGGGGGTGACAGGGGGTGGGGTAAACGGCTCAGATTAAGGACGGTGGAAGCGAGGAAAGAATACGCAATTAGCTTTCAGCTACCTGCTGCAGATAACGTATCCAGTTTATTAAGAGCCTCGTCGCCACACCACTCACGCCGCCCCTTTCACATTGGCCATAGAGTTGGGGGGTCCTATATTACATTGGACGGCATCGAGTTGGGGATTTTAAAAACGCTCGCCGAGTTTTAGCTGCGACCGGAACTGAGGGGAAAGGGATCGATGAGCGGAACTCGGCTCCTCGTTGGCTTTGTTGAAAAATCAAAATTAGAACATTAGTATTCACGTGAGCTTGTAGTGAAGCTTGTTCTAAAGCCAAGAGGGGTTCGGGGGATGCTCGAAATATAAGTAGCCAAAGGTTGTTTAGATAGGTGTTCTATCTTTGAAATTAGGTGGTTCCCTCCCTTGAGATAATGTTAAATGTTTATGGTGTCACATAAAAAGCTATGATGTTAAGGAGACGCCGCTTGTGTCTGTAATAAACGGTGCAGAAAATGACTTTATGCTCCAGGTGTATCCGACTTTAATAATATTTATAATCATATTTCTAAAACCATTTTTACAATACGTTTGACTCCGTAAGTAACTCATTACGGATGCCTAGATATTTACATATTTATTATCATTGAACAGATTTTGTTATAGACTAGTTGTTAGAGCTAAGCACGCAACTTAGCTCGCGTAGAGTTTGGATCGGTTTTATTAATTAGACAATAAAAATATTAATAAATATAAAATAAATTCTAACGAAACCCAGGTAGTGAGAGAGAGGCGTTGAGTAAATATATCCACCTACATCTGTATTTACGTATGGATTGTAGATTACTAACGCTTTCTGTAAACTGTACTATAGTTTCCAAAACGGATATTTTAATTTTATTTTTCTTTACCGTATTATTATTAATGAAATAAACAACCTATAACCATAATTTTCCTAAAATGAAACAACGCTTCAAGTTTTATAACATTTGAAGTACAGCGTAGAAAAGTATAACATTCCAAATATAATAAAATATGAAAAAATATATAAACATTTACAATAAACGTGCACGTAAAAAGTCTGTACATCATTACTAGTTATTAATACGAGTCTTACATTATTTAATATTTATAAGGCAGCAGTAAAATCAGTTGCCCGCCGCAAAAAAGTTAGCGAAATTATGATGGCCGCTAAACAAAATGCCGCAACCAGCATTTCCTCATAAAACAGCGAGTTCGTACACAACATTACACACTGCGGGACCCTATGTTTGCCAGTAATACTTTACAACATGCGTGTGCAACTACAAACATGTGTCTGAAACATGTACCGTTCCTTAATGTGATACAGATAAAGTACAAAATTGCTTGCAACAGAGTTTCAGCGAATGCAAATAGTATGTTAATATTTTGTGTTTATTTTCAGCGTTGAAGCAACGAGATAAAATTCGCGGCCGTAAAATAATATGCTAAGGGAAGAAAGAGTTTATTGTTTGAACTATCATAACGTAGTTATGTGCATTTCGCATGATACTTAACTCGACGTATACAATTTGTAGCTTTAAAACTTACGTGTAATTTTTTTCATGGATACAAAACGCTTTAACACTAAGCTTGGAAATTTTAAATGAATACGTAAGTTCATATTTAAAGTTGTTTCGGGAAAAGATAAAATTTAGCTATAATAAAATATAGGCAAACAAAAACATTTCTATCATGCTGTTTAGACTCGATGCTTTTAACAGAATATACAATCACTATTTCACAATAAAATTCGAAGATAACAAGATTTTTTGTTGAACGATTTATATATCCTTATTATAAGATTAAAGTTTTCCATGCAGTTTCACTCCTGTAACTTTGAATTGGTATACATACCACTAAATTTATTCCATTATCCAGGGTATAAGTATTCAACATTTCTTCCCCAAATTAATAGTACGCATCAGAAATTAAATGATAACCAGTTAGTCAGCTTTGCTCGTGTAAACTTCAAACCACGGAATGCCAAAATGCCACGAAATTAAAACCCTTTTTGAATTATGTAAATCTATAGATACTTGATAACTAGGTAGATATGGGTAGGTATTTAACAATAAAATAAATTTTTGTCTGTGAATTCTAAGTCAATGACCGTTTTTAGACAGTTTTTCTGTCTGTTTGAAAATTGTCTCGAATAACCTCGAAAACGGTTCCAAGGATTTCAATAAAACTTTAAATATTTATTTCATCCACGCTTGACTTGAAATTCCCGCGGGATTCCCGGCCCACAAAATACTGTATCATTTAAAACAGTATTGTGTTTACGTTCTTTAAGCTATCGTGTTAGTGAAAACTGTGTTGAAAGAAGCTTATTTTTATGCATCCGAACAACTTCAAACCACTCCCGAGAAAATTCCCGCGGGATTCCCGCGTTAAAATATATCACACATTTTATTATGTAAAATTTGGTATCGATCAGTGGAAAAATCGCATTGGAATTAGATTTTTTCAATATGGACATTTTTAATCATTCCCAGAATAATTGCCGTGGGGTTCCCGGCACCAAAAGTAGCGTAGTTTTTAAGTCTAAGAATTTGCTGTCAATCAGCGAAAACCGTATAGAAATCGATCTAGTAGTTTTACGTGTATCTAAAACAAACACACAAGAAATCTAAAAAATTGCATCGTGTTCCCCATCGTTTATAGAATAGAATAACATTTATTGTATGAACTGTCACAAACATTATGTATTGTATTCTAGTTGTTTTTTTAATAGCTTTAGTGTACAGATATGGCATGTTTAGAATTTTATGATATTATAGATTTACAGTATATCTTCCGTTTCGATATCTTGCAACGTTTTCTTTTCTCTTTCACCTTATGCCAATTATCTGGAGTCGGTGTAATACGTCTTTTCCTTCAATCTTATAATCTGATATAGGCATATCCAGTTTCAGAAGATGTAATTATCTTTAAGTTTAGAAATATAAGTCCTGCGTGAACGAAGTTGCGAGAACAACTGATATGATACAAGAAAATTTCTTCATACCTGCTGGTTACCCTCCGTAATAAGGCTGGCTTGGTCTAAAGGGATCCACAAGTGATTTAAAGAGATTGTCAGTTAATGACCCCGTGTCGGCCACAAATTCAGCCCTTTCCCGGTGCGTAAGGGGCTAATGGGCCCTTTTAACTCGAGCCCGTCTTAGCCCAGCCGGTAAAATGGTTTCATGTTGAACCCGCACACAAAAATATAAATGAAGGATACATATTTAATAGGACATTTTAACTGACTCGAAGGCAGTAAGGTAGTCCCCGATATTTTATGTACTAAATGTTCCTGTATCTTGATATGTACCGGCATTCTAAGGTTTTTTTAGGGTTCCTATACCAGAGGTAAAAAGAAACTAGAAAAGAACGATTAGTTCAAAAAGAGCTGCTCACTAATGTTCTAGTTCTATGTCAGGGGTGATACCTGGCCCAAAGGGCCCGAAAATATGCAGAAAAAGAAAGAGTAAAAAATAACTCTTATAGTTTTACTCTGATATTTATCTGTCTGTTTTTGTTTTACCTATGATATTTGTATTTTTTGATTAGTAAAATCAAGCTTTTCAATAAATTTTAACAAAATGTTATAAAGCGATAACACCGAAACTTATAATCTTATCGTACAATTTTTTAATTATTTTGGATAGATTTGTAGTTATGGATGAATCTCTTATTATCCCCGCAAATTGGTAATGCGCCTGGCCGCCATTTTGGTAACGTAACCGTAGCCGAACACTAAGTACCGTAAGCATCACTGGCCGGCGAGTACGCGTACATTTCGAGTTCCTGATGACGTCACGTGAATGTTAATTTGACAAGGGTCCAGCGCATTACCAATTTGTGGGGATAATACGTCCACGTTCTCCTAACACATATCTTACCATACTTTTATTAAATAAATCTCAAGTGAGAATCTGTTCAATTTTACTAATAAAGCTAAAGAGTTTGTATGTATAGCTATGTGGAGGGAACCAATGGTTTTGCGTATCTCCGTGAGGTTTTACGATAAGGGAAGCCGAAAACCATGCGAAGTAGACGAGAAAGTGGGACAAAGAACTCGGGCTCCGAAATAAACACTCCAAATGAAGCCGTGATTTAACGCTAATATAATGATGAGTTTGTTAATGTGATTTAGAAAGCTAAATTGAAAAACTACCAGAATATTTTCATTGCGTTAGAACTCTCATTATTGGAAAGTCAGATAACTCTACTTAAAGAAGTTATGCGGTTACTATAAACGTCAAGGAATATTATAAAATGTAAGACCAGAACAAGGATATGATGCGACTGGTGCCGTTGGTTGGAGTTAAAACGTATTTATAATAACGCATCAAAATATTTTAAATACATAAATATAAGCAGATATATAATGTTTGATGATCTACAGATTTTACTTCTTTCTTTTATTATGACTTTTAATCTTTTAAGTAATGTGTAAGATCTTTATTTTGAGTTTAAATGTTTTTCGTTTTATATGAATAAATTTTCTTAATATATGATAGGTTAAAACGACGGGATGCAAGTAGTTATAATGTAAAATACAAATAAACCCAAATAGAGTATAACTGCGTAGCGGAAAGATTATAATTACAACAGATTGTGTAATTCTTGTCTTTAATAAAGGAAATATCCATTTTAAATTGAATAACTGAAACTAATACAATATATTTCACTTATAACAACCTTGGCTGTAATGACTTTTTGGATAAAGCACGTAACACTTCAGTCCCTTGAATTTAGAGTACACTTTTAGACCAAAATTATTTGGTTAATGCGACTTCAGATAAAAATTATAACACCGATGTCGGGTACAGCGACTAGTTTTTATGAACCAGTTGTAACAAGTTCTTAGAAATAAATCCCTTGCAGATATTACGACCGAGTCAACGAACAATTTAAAAAAATCATTCATTGAATCACACAGTTTTCTTATTTTCTGTTTACATCTAGAGATGACCAGTACAGTAATAATAGGTATACTTTTTTATAAATGTTCCTGTGGGTAAAGTTAACTCTAAAAATCAGTACATTAAGCGATATGTTGTATAGTACGCGCATTTGGCGGCTGCATGTATTGTTTAACAATAAGTAGGTATTGTTTTCTTTCTAACTCTGTATAGCAGCTTTTGAGTATAGCGAGGGAATTATAGTGGTCCCTTCATAGTCGTTATTTTTTAAAATTTATTTATTGCAGGAGTTCAGCAGATAGGTAGACGGCCCACTTGATGGAAAGCGGTTACCATCGCCTATGAACATTTGCAACACCAAAGGTGCTACAAATGCGCTGCTGCTCTGTTAAGAGAAACTGGAACTTGGTCACTAATGCCGGAACACAACTCAAGTTTGTTATGACGACTTACTGTAGACCATGAAGGTAGCCATGCAATCGGGCAAATGCCCTACCACCTGGCTGTGGGTTGTTTTGTCGCCTCTTACGACTATATGTATTATATCTCCGTACCTGCACGGATAAAACTGATATCCATTGTATATATCTATATATGCAATGAATTTATAAGGTAGGTATACGTGTATACAGGTGGACAATTATGTAAAGCTCCCCCTTTCGTATATGACGTGACATAAATTATGGGTAATATTTCTGATACCCGACAATCGTTCATTTCGCCTTATGACAACAGCAATAAATTTCACCGAACGCACATTTAGAATCTCACGAAACCCGAGACATTCCGTGGTGCTTATAAAAGAGAAATAAATATAAACAACTGTCTACGGCTTGTATAAAATTACCCTCAGTAAACTACGTTAAAAATAACTATGGTAATCTGCTATCTGACGGCTAATTAAAACACTTAAATAACTACAGAATCAGACTTAAAATCGAATTCACAATGAATGCTGTATTATTTACATACTAACCGGTTATCGTAGTTATGCCTAGCTATCTGCAAACTACACATAATATGCTTAAATGATACCGATACGCTGGCCCAGCTGTAGGTTCCATACAATTTATCCGTGCCCGATCAACTGTGGCATCTCATTCGGCAATCTTCCCACACCTTTTACCTGTTTCCAATATCTATAACAGAACAAAAAAAAATACACAGCAAGAAAACGCTTTCGTTCGCGGCATTCAGGATAAAGTTATTCGTATCTTACGTTCTATATGAACATTGATGGCTCTTATGAACCGAATTAATGTCATAATTGCGGCAGTTTCGGATAAAATAAATCGATACGGCATGCTTACATAATACCGCCCGCAGTTCGTCTGTAGAGTGAATACCTATAACCATTTCAACTTGGCCTCCTATGAATACATTTAACTACGTGTTTTGAAGCGTTACGAACGCCCAGCGGATGACGGGAGAGGTCTTCTTATATAAAATAAATGATTATTACAAGGCCATATCGAATAGGTTTCCTTATCTCGATTCTATGATTTAAGAACGGCTATTCCGAGCCATTATCTAGTTGCACCTTCTACGGTACGCACACGTTTATTTCAATCTTTATATTAATAATGAATTTGTTAAGTGCGCAATAACTTTATTAAATCATTCAGATAAGGTAATCTACATAGAACACATACATTATAAAGTTAAGTATCGTTGCTCAATTTTATATGTAACTGTGTTGATTTCAATATTAAAACAAATAAATATTTCTTAAGGAATTCAAAAGATTCTTATTCATCTTTTATAAGAATATTATACCCAGTTATCAAGTTAATTGCAACTTAAAAATTGTCTTATAGATATAAGACAAGAAATCGGCGACTTTGTAAATAATATAGGTATATTTAATTATATGAAAACATTAAAAGTACGTAGTTAACTATAAATAATGGAAAACGTGGATGCCAGGTTGGGAACTCTATTGTCTCTACCTGAGTTTACCCCTATAGAAAACAGGCATTTTTAAATGTATGTTGGTACATAAACAAACAATATTAATATGTCTAAGTACCGGTAATATAATTACAATTATTTCTACAGACAAGCCTTATAACTAATACCGTTATTAAGTTAATTAAATTCACACATTATTATGGGAATTTGTTCTAATAGATATTGAAGATAAAGCGATTTAATATAAAATTCCTCGTTAATCTAATAATAATTAAATATCTCAATAAATGTTTTTTTAATACAAAAATATCAAAGTAGACATCTTAACACCTAATACAAAAGTATTAGGTACAATAATAATTTCAATTTCGAAACATTTCAAATTAAACTGTAACTAATTAACGGAACAATGAAACTCTGGAGAATATTCTAATTTAGTTTCTGTCTAGTTATTTCCGTCCAACGTAAACCGTCCATTGTTTTTTGAGCTTACGTACCTCGTGCTTCCTTTAAGCCTTATACGAGATCGGTAGGTCATACTTCCTGGTCAATTTTACTTGCGGATGTAGACTATGGTAGTTGTGTATTACATTTCATGAAATTGCGAAGAAGCTGAGAACGTTCCCTTTAAGCCCAGGGGAGAGTGTCTGGACTAAACACCTCATTTCGGTTTTATCTTACCTAGGTTTCCATACCTACGTCTGGCGATTTACATGTACACGTGAGCTAGCATTTTATAGCATGTACCTATCATAGGACTTGCTACGTTAGCATTTCATTTACACACATGAATGAAAATGTTGTTGTTATACTTTTTGATTTCGTAAAATCTTCCCAGCATTCAGAGTAACACAATATAGCTCGTTAAACCTAAAGAGTGACAATTACGTTTTTTATTTATTTTAAATGTTAATTACAGTTTCGTATAGTACCTACTTACGACATCATATGTAGGTAAAAGTAATTGAATAAGACATTTATTATTGCTAGAAAATAAATAGAATTATTTCTACTATCGTGCGCAGAAGCTTTGTCTATAGCCTCATAATGTCACTCGTCGATAGTTTAAAAAGGCTACATAAATAGCTGTTGCCATAATTTTAATTTATTGTTATAATGATAAATATAAATATATATATATATATATATATATATATATATATATATGTCGGAGGGAAACTATGACTATGACGATATGACGTATTGTTGACTGGATGTATAACGCACAATATCATTTGTTTACATTATAATCACTTGTAAAATCCTTAATGTAATTTAATTAGATTTGTTAATGTTTCTAAAACTTGCAAGATCGTTCTAACCTCATAAAAGTTATGAATATTGTAATTTAATAAACGACCAATCAGAGCAGAGCTTATGGCGGAGCGGGGTCAGACGCCCTCTATACTTTGAGTAGTATCTACTTCGGTAGACTGAGGAGTTTTTGTGACACATTCGGTTGGTGGCAACAGGTCGAGTTGGACCTTTGAGAGTTTTAAAGAAAGTATTGAAGCTGGAAGTATGAGCGGGTGCCCTGAACCCGCTGCTCGGTCTAAACTATGTCATAATGTTGATCAAATCTAAATTAAAATTGTATAAACCGTGGCTATTGTGTTTTATGCTCGCATTTTATCCTGATGACGCCCACTAAACCTGAAATAACCAAAGATGTCGTGAGAACTAGGCCGTTCTGCGACATATATATATATATATATATATATATATATATATATATATATATATATATATATATATACCTTAAGGAACGTTTTGATTTCCTTCGCCTCTCCACTTCTCACAATTTGCGCTCCGACACATATCGTGGATTCCTGACACCTGCACACACTTCATCCTTTTACGGTAACTCTTTTACAGTGCAGGCTGTCAAACTCTGGAATGCGTTGCCTCTTACTGTCAGAGAGGCCAAAACATTATCTACTTTTCGGAACTCCCTTCGAAAGCACTATCTGTCTTTAAATAAATATGTCTAATATATAGGTAATATATTTACTTATTTATCTATTACTAATACTAATATTGTTAATTAATATAAAGTGCTTGTCACATATAATGTTAACAAATATATTTATCTAGATTGTATATACCTACGTATATATTTATTACTATTATATTTATATATGTATTAAATTTATAAAATATTGTATATATATTTAAATTGTACAGTCCTATATTTTTCTGCTTCACCTACATCGCCAGATTAGTTAAGAATTTCTTTTAAGCTAGGTTGCCTGGAAGAGATCGCTTTTAGCGATAAGGCCGCCTGTTGTTTTGCCAAGAACTATTGTAATTATGCATTTTGTTTTTGTACTTGTTTTTTGGTGAGCGATAAAGTGTTATTTATCTATCTATCTATCTATCTATCTATCTATCTATATATATATATATATATATATATATATATATATATATATATATATAAATACAATAATAGTAAGTGGTTATCGGCAAACCTCCTGCGCGAGGCTTATTATCCCCGCAAATTGCTATTGCGCCTGGCCGCCATTTTGGTGACGTAACCGTAGCCGAACACTCAGTACTGTTAGCATGGTCACTGGCCGGCGACTACGCGTACATATCGAGTTGCGGATGACGTCACGTGAATGTTAATTTGACAAGGTTCCAGCGCATTAGCAATTTGCGGGGATAATAAATTAACAATTATGTTTAAAACATTGGAGTCAGTGTAAAATTGTAACATAATATCTACGCATCATTTTTATAAAAGTATCTTATCATAGGTATAATTAGTATACTAATTTTAACAATTTTACACATCAGTATGGAAGTGTAACAATCAACGCTAAGTGCTCAAATATCTCGTTAAGCTAAATTAAAAAGATATCGTAACTTGATCTCTGTATATTAGCATTTTTTATTAAGAAAACTACATACATTAAGTAGGTTTTACAACTTGCTAATAGCTTCAAGTAATTAGTTTAATAATTGTAATTTTAAATGAATAGTAATTTTTCTAACTGATAATATAAACGGTTAGGTGCGTAACTGTTCTCGCACAATAAACGGTTTCGGTTTTTGTCACCTCAATGACAAATGTACCTTTACCATCGATACTTGGCGATGGAATAAAAAAAAGCGTTAGTATTACTAGAAGTAGTAGGTAGTAGTAATAAGTAATATTAGTCGAAAATATTCTGTGTTATAAAACTTACTTACTCCGTTGGCTCAGCGACCCAAAGTGGGTCTTGGCCTCCGAAATGAGAGCATGCCACTTTCCTCTGTCCTTTGCGGTTTCTTGCCAATTATTGGCTTCTAGCTCCGACAGGTCAGTCTGTACTCTGTCCTTTCAGCGATATTTGGGACGGCGGACCGGACGCCGACCTACCGGCCGTCCCAAATATGCTTTCTTATAACAATTTTAGTTAAAAGTATTTTTACATTCTACAATTTTCTCTTCGTAAAGTTCAAAAAACCTAAACCAGAAAATATATTCCATTTTGCGGGATAAAAATAACTTCATGTTCATTCCGAGTATTAAAAGTAAGTATGTACTAACTTGATGGTAATTTTATAGTAATTTGGCGGCCTCCGTGGTTGAGCGGGATAAGTTTTAGTCGATCTCGCTGGAACGCAGAAGCTCCAGGTTCGATTACTGGCATGGTAAGTTTCGTAAACGTACTTTCTGTTACTTACCTACTATGGTCTGAGTGTCTGAGATTGGCCCTAGAGTGGTCTGTTGCATATTACCCATAACACAAGCGTAACTTGCTTAGCTGGGGGATATACAATTTGGGTGTGTCTGCCGATTATTATTTAAAAAAATCGACCATTCCCAAAACTGTAACTTTTATACTTATATCTTATTATTCACTTCAAATTCACTTGCCTTTACTTGTATACAGCTTACCTCAAATTTTAACCAATAGTAAAGCAAATGAATGGTAAGAAGAAATTCTGACATAGAAAAATGCTGATATTACTGTTGGGGGCTAAGAAGGCTTCGTTAAAGAATACGAGAGATGTTCGTTCTTACAACATATATTTTCGAGTGTAACATCAACGGTGGCAGAAACAACTCAAAAGTCAGCCACTCATTCCAATATTAAATTTAAATTTACCATATACAAAAAGTTTGTATATCCATCACGCCCCTATAAATCTTAATTTAATTACATGAAAACATCCAGAAGATAAACTAATATGACTTAATACCTAAACCATCTAAACACGTTTGGTGTTTAACACTAGCCATTGGCTTAGTGAGCACGTCTGCCAGCATGGATCCAGTGGGCACATGTTTCAACACGATATCGTTCGTATCTAAAACCTCCCTAATGTAGTGATATCGAATATCAATATGCTTACTACGCGCATGAAACATTGGGTCTTGCGCTAAAAATATAGCCCCTTGGTTATCGGCATGAACGATCACACGAACATACCTCATGAGCCCTACTTCCTTCATCAGACTGTTCAGATACACTACCTCCTTCATAATTTCGGACAGGCTTACGTACTCTGCCTCACAAGTCGATGTCGCCACGCTACGTTGTTTCCTAGACTGCCAGGATATACACGCACCACCTAAAATGAATGCATAACCCGAATAAGATCGTCTGTCTAGTAAACAATTCCCCCAATCTGCGTCCGAGAAACCCTGTATACAATTACCACTCTTTTTGTATACGAGACTTAGTTGTATGGTCCCTTTCAGGTAACGTAATACACGTTTTCCAGGTTTCCAATCAGATTTTTCAGGATTCGTGACTTTTTGGCTTAGCTTACTCACCGCATTAGCAATATCTGGTCTAGTTGCGTTGCTTAGATAATTCAAACAACCTATCAACTCTGGATATGGCCAATTTTTATCGCTTTTGTCATCGCATTTTTCTTCCGGTTTTTGTTTGGAATTGATTTCCATCGGCGTTGCACATTTATTGCAATTTTCCATTGAAAATCGTTTCAATAAATTTTCAATATAATTTTGTTGTGACAAAATAATGACATTGTCATTATTATTTCTCCGTATGTCTATTCCTTTCGCCTGACCATAATCTTTTAATTCAAACTCTCTTGACAGCTCATATTTGAATTTTATAATTAAACCTCTTTCTTGACTTGCCACCAAAATATCGTCTACGTAAACCAATATAAACAAATAGCTATTTGCGCTTTGTTTAAAGTATAAACATGGCTCGTTCAGACTCTGCTTCAATCCCATAGCGATCAACTTTTTGTTGAGTTTGAGATTCCATTGTCGTCCAGCTTGCTTCAAACCATACAATGATTTCCGCAATAAGCATGAATAGCAATCACTATCCAATTTATTCAGCATTATATGCGCGCGCTCTATAACCATTGGATCTTCTCCCTCACGATTCATAAGCTTAATTAAACTTTCTTTCAATAGTTCTGGTACCTCCATGTAAATCTCTTCATCCAAGGATCCATTTAAATAAGCAGTGTTTATATCTAATTGGTGAATTTTCAATTCAATTCAACTGCGAGAGCCATTAACAATCTGACAGTGTCCAGTCTAGCAACAGGTGCAAAGGTTTTCTCATAGTCGACTCCATATCGCTGGCTGAAACCTTGTGCTACAAGTCTCGCTTTCTTCTTTAGAGTCTTATCGTACATAACGGCAGCCTACGATGTTCCTGTTTTTCGGTCTCTTTATTATCTCCCATGTACCTTTCTGAACTAAACTTCTAATTTCAGATAATATGGCTTCCTCCCAATCAGGTTTATCATTACTTTTCAAAGCATTTTTCAAGGTTATCTCTGTTGAACCAGCAAAATCTTCAACCTCATTTGCATCAGTCGAAGTTACAGATCGTTCAACTTCCCTCGTTTGATAGATTTTCTTCGGTCGGCCTACGCTTCCTGTGCGTAATATTTTAGGTCTACCAGGAGCTCTCGTCGTCATCCTTCGCTGATCAAGTATGCCATCACGCCTTATTTCTTCGGCTTGCTGCTCCGTCTCTAAACGTGTAGATGAAGACTCGCCTTGATCACACTCTGTAGGATATTCTTGACATTCACTCCATATTTCTTGCAT
This sequence comes from Dendrolimus pini, assembly GCA_949752895.1. Classification (NCBI taxonomy): domain Eukaryota; kingdom Metazoa; phylum Arthropoda; class Insecta; order Lepidoptera; family Lasiocampidae; genus Dendrolimus; species Dendrolimus pini. The sequence goes on from OX457133.1 coordinate 14,096,411, forward strand.
ATTGTCAACCTCTTCTGCGTCATGTCTACGTTCTTCAACTGGAACATTGAACTTTGTGAAGTCAATTTCGATGAAATCCTGATCGTCGTCTTTAAGAATGTTCAATCGGCTCGGCTCTTGTTTCGAGATGTCCTTTCGCATGTTTGCGTTTTCGTGTAATTTCACATCTCTCGCAATCATGAACTGCCTTCGTTCGGAAATCCACACACGATAGCCTTTGGCGTTCTTCGGGTACCCGACAAAGTTACCAGCAATACCTCGTGCTGCGAATTTGTCTTTGTTTGGATCTTTATCTAGTATGTGTACCTTAGCTCCAAATCTTCGAAGGTATTCAATTTTCACCGATTTGTCTCGCCATTTTTCGTAAGGAATTTCACCATGTAGACTTCTAGTGGGACAACGGTTTCTGACGTAACATGCAGTATCCACCGCTTCTTGCCAAAAACCTGAGGAAAGATCAGAACTCAACAGCATACACCTTGCCATTTCTACCAAGGTCCGGTTCATTCGTTCTGCTATTCCATTCTGCTGCGGTGTTCGAGGCACGGTCGGTCAGTCTTCGCTGTATACCTGCTTGTTTCAAAAATTGATCAAATTCTAAGTTACAATACTCTCCACCATTGTCGGTCTGGAGATATTTGATCTTCAGTCCCGTCAAGTTCTCAACATGACTTTTATACACCTTAAAGGCTTCTAATGCTTTATTTTTCGCACTTAGAAAATAAACTTCACACCAACGTGTACAATCGTCGATAAAAGTAATAAAATATTTTGCTCCACCTATAGATTCGCATCTCATAGGTCCTACAATATCAGAGTAGACCATTTTCAATTTTTCAGTACAAGGACTATGGGAATCAGAAAAAGGTAACGCGTTCATTTTTCCTTTAGCACAAATATCGCAATCACGTAAGTTTCGTACTTCGGTCATTTCAAACTTAGCACCTAATCTACCTAAAAGCTTAGCGACAAATGTCCTAATCGCTCGTGCCAACAATGTACATCAGCATTTGAATCACTCAAATTAAAAATATATTCAGGACTATTTATACAATATAAATTACCTCTACGATATGCCGTCATTTTAATTTCGCCATTCTTATCAATAACCTGAGCTACATCTTTATTGAATGTAACATTATAACCGTTATTTGTTATTTTGGCTACTGAAATTAAATTCGTTCTTAAATTAGGGACAAACAATGTATCGCGTAGTTCAAACAAATCCCTCGAGTGTTCGCTCCATGCCGACAACCTTACAGTACCCTTACCTGTTACGTTAGTACTTACATGCGTCGCAAAATTTAGTTCTCCGCTAGTCATTTTTAAAGTGTCCCCGAACTTACTCGCATCATTACAAAGGTGAGACGTGCACCCACTGTCCAAAATCCAGTCGTGTTTTTGAACATATACAGCATTAGAAACTTCTACATCTAAAACATTAAAAGTGGTTAAAACGTTATCAATACAATGTGTTTCTACTGCTTTCTGTGCTTTTCTACCTACTTTATTTTTACAATCTGATGCTTTATGTCCACGTTCGTGACATTTATAACATTTAAACCTAAAACCTTCTTTCTTTTCAATTCCAATTTTATTGAATTCAGTTTTGTTCCTAACTGTACTTCTGTTCCTTGCGCCTTTCTTAGTTTTATTAAAATACTTTCTCGTATTTGTGTACAAAACACCTTCATCCAGGTTATTATTCGCGTCTCTGGATTCATGCTCTTCCAGTATTTTAATTTTCAAGGCCTCTGGTTTCGGCAACTCGTCTCTCGATTCAATTGCACATCTAAAGCTTTCGAATTTTCTGGGTAAACTGTATAATAACATGATAGATACTAAATCCTCACTTATGCTTATACCCATGTCTGCAAGCTTATCCACAGCGTCGAAAAAAGTATCTAAATGCTCTCTAACATTTCCTGTCTCCGACATTTTGTACAAGATTAAACGTTTTAAAAGTGTAGCTTTCTTGGCGGGTCCCTTCGATGCATATATTGACTCCAATTTCAGCCAAACATCTCTGGAAGTTTTACAACCTCTAATATGACGAAGTTCGCTTCCACTCATCGAAAGAATCAGATCGGCTTTGGCTTTTTCGTCCTCTTCCACCCAGCGTTCAGCTTCACTGATCTCAGCTGGCTTTCGAACTTTACCATCAACATACTTCCACTCATTGTTTTTAATTAACAGAGCTTGTACCTGTATTCTCCAGCTATCGTAATTGTCCTTGCCCAAGGGCTCGATTCACATCGACATACTGCTGCTCATCGTTCGGCACCTTTTCGCAATTAATTACACTGCTTTTGAATATTCTCCGATCTGAAAACTTTTTATAAATATAATAGCGCTATGGACTTGCGCTGCCTGGGCCCATGACAAATGTTGGGGGCTAAGAAGGCTTCGTTAAAGAATACGAGAGATGTTCGTTCTTACAACATATATTTTCGAGTGTAACATCAACGGTGGCAGAAACAACTCAAAAGTCAGCCACTCATTCCAATATTAAATTTAAATTTACCATGTACAAAAAGTTTGTATATCCATCAATTACACGGTTCATTTCTGTCTTTAATTTATATGAAGCAACATATACAATACAAGCAAAGTGACACTTATAAACATAAAATTAGATCATATTTTTTCAGTTCTGTGTCTTTTAATTAATTTGATTGAACCGTCTAATATCAGCTTAAATTTTGCCTTCATGTACCTACCTATGTAAAGTTTCTTATAAACATTTATTATTAAAGAGGATTTAATTGAAGAGAACAAAGAAAGGAGACCACTAATGGTTAAAAAGGAAAAATATAAATCGTGAACAAATTACGCAGCTTTTATCCTGCCAGCATTATTCAAAGGGAAATTTTCAGGTGTCCACAAAATTGTATTCAAAGAGACTAATACAGTCGTAGTAGAGTGGATATAAAATATGAAATTTACGCAGACACCCTTATTAATGGTGGACCCGACAAAGTGCCGTTTATCGCGGGGAAAGCCGGTTTAATGTGCATAGCTTTACCTATATTACATATGGAATTTAAATGCTATTAGGCAGGCACATATCATGTAAATATGTCCGTTAAAATATCGTAATGCAACTCTAGTTATTGTAATAAAATTAAACATAACATCTATTGTTTATAAATATTTTGCAAAACCAAACTGTAGGTGGATGCTAATACCTATAATTAACTCGAATCTTATATTCATACATACTAGGTGTTAACATTCAAACAAAATCGTATACAGTGTGTTATTCAGATTAAGAAAATAAACAATACGTATGATAAAGCAACTAGCAGCAGAAACATTATAACAACATCAAACGTATCGAGTGGATTTATCAAAACATAATTTACCACCAAAACGCGCGTTCGCCGCTTACAAAACGACTTGCCTCATTATCTCAGCTCTACTGAATATCGCTATATCAAACGCAACCGACTGATGAAAGATAACGACGGATAGGAAATTATTTCTATCAAAATACGTAACAGAGCCTCCTACTCGTAGCGTACAGCCATCAACAAAATCGCAAGACATTATCCCTGGGTCGCTACGACGCGCCTTAACGGGGACATTACCCTTAATTATTGTCCACACAATTGCTACACCATTCCTACACTTCATACTACCGCATTAGCAACTCTCATAACACTATATCTGCTATGAAATATGCGTTCGACTGTCCTCCGGTAGCACAAGCAATTTTCTCGTTTGCGCACCGCGTAAACAGGCTGGTATTGCGTGCATGGTGGTACAATAAAAGTACAAATGTAGGGGCGATTTTGTTTTAAAAGGGAGGGCACTAATGCTCGGTCATCGGGCAACTCCCGCTTGACCGTAGGGGTAATTTGGAGGCAGACAGCGGACGCATTTGCATTACAATGAGAGTCGGATCTCGTGGAAGCGAGGGGGGCTTCCGTCCGTCGGATAAGCTAACGTTTTGTATGTATAAAAGTGTGTAAGTCTGTCTGGTGGCTTGCTGAATTGTTGAATATTAATTGTTCCTAGTAAAACTGTTGTAGTACCTTTAACTATTCTATTGATTCCATTGTGATTATTGTTACCTATACGTATGATTTGATTTTAATATTCATAAAAGACATAGCATTTACTAGGAAACAATTTATTTGGTATTGGTCTGTTTGTATGCGAAGGTCACCATATGTTGAGATAATACTGGGATGTGTCCTTGTCCTGTTTCCGTTTACATTTAACAGACTGAAGTTGTTTATTGTCTCAAATATATATTGCTAATATGTCTCAAGACTTTTAAAATACATGCGTATCTTACTTAAAGTGCATAAATTTATTAAAACTTTGAGCTTATTTGTCTAGACGTTATAATCAATGGGTTTTGGCAACCAATTCAATGTTTTTCATACATTTTCAAGAGTAAAAGGGATTATTAATCTGTTGACTCTAAAACTTTCACAATGTGGCAATGTGCGTCTCTCTTATTAATACATGTAATTTATTACATGTCTTATTTTATGACGACAGGCGATTTCAAAAGTTAATCAACTTTAGTTTACAAAAGATAAATTTAACATGGATTTGCATTTTATTGCTGCAGTATAGCATACAGACTATCGGCCTACTTGGTGGAAAGTGGATAAGTACCATCGGCTGTGGACATTTGCAACACCAGATGGTTGGTACCAAGGCGCTACCAGTCTCGAAGAGGTATAATTATGTAGAGTTCACCTCGGTTATATGCATACTAATCTTACTATAAATAGTATTATCAAATTTATCGTAATTTTTACAAGTCAGTACATATGGATTTTTTGTTTGGACTAAATTAAGCATTAAAAATTCCATCCAAAAAATTCCAATTGAAAATAAAATATTATTATAATGTAGTTTATTTATTTATTAAAATATTTAAAACTTTACATATAATTAACAGTAATTTATTGATTTTACTAGCCCCTAAACTGGTTTGCACTGTATAATTTTATTTTAAATTATAATAAATTCGATGAGGTGTGAACTTTAAACTTTTTTCATTTATTTCTCGCTTCTAACAGTATGCATATTTGTGAATTTATATAATTATTTTATTTAACTTTTAAAGTTATTTTGAAAGCCAATACCTATTCATATAATTTTATAATGAAGCATAGGCGGCCCTTGCAATTTATATAAATTGGTTAACTCAGTAAATTGAAAAATTACTAATGTGGGTGCTGGAAATAAATGTGTGCAGCGAATATAGAAGGTAATTCTAAGAACGCCAATACTAAGACTACTTTAAGATTACAACGAGAAATATTAAATTGTTTCTATTAAATTTTATTTTTAGTATTTATTTGTATCTTTAATTTCAATATCTGTAATATTCATTATAATCATAAAAAAAACTTCGTTTAAAAAAACCGACTTCAAAAACTAAAACACTAAAAAACTAAATAGTATAAAATAACTTATTTCTAAAGCTATTATTATTAATATATATTATCTAAAACATCTTAACTAAAACTACTGGGCCAAACTATGTTAAATTTTTAGGGGACCAAATGGCAACTATTCCGTATCAAACTAAACAAGAATCACGTAAATCGGATCATAAATCTCAGCGTAATCGGTTATCATACGGAACGGCACGGAATTTTTTTTATAAGAAATGTTCATAAAATGAAAACTGCTGGACCAAACAATGTTAAATTTTCAGGGGACTAAATGGCAGCTATTCTACATCAAACTAAACAATAATCACGTAAATCGGATCATAAATCTCAGCGTAATCGGTGTACATACATTTAAAAAAAACATACCGATCAAATTGAGAACCTCCTCCTTTTTGAAGTCGGTTAAAAAGGTAACATTTCATCAAATCTATCTCTTATAACAATATTATTCACTTATATATATAATTTATCTAAGGTACTCAGTTTATTTCGGATATTAATATATTGCGACTTTTTTGGTTTGAAATTATGTTATACTATTTTGTATGTTGTGGAAGACCACGGGCCATAAAAATGACTTTTGCCAATGACTTTTGGAGGGCTTGCGTGGGGCTATGGGAAAGCCAACATGTAGAGGCCCTTTGACAAATTTAATGTTAATGTGGCGTGACACTGGCCGGCGATTATCCCTGTCTACACTATATACTATAATGCACCCAAGGGCAAGCCCCGGCTAGTGTAGGACTATTGTGGGAAATGAGAACAAAAAGTACCGGGCTATGTAAGTGAACTGGTTGTGGTACTAGGAGTCTGGGAATATGGGAATTATGGCGTCTGCCCGTCGCAATGTTCCGGGAACATGGAAAAATGGGCAGACCGTGAGTCGCCACTGCCTGCATGGGCCCCAAGAAATGCCAAAAAAGGCAGGGGAAACATAAGTATGAGTGGCTAAGGGGTGTAGAGAGGTGGGCTGCAGGCTCACCGAAGCCACTCTGACGTGATATCATTTATCACTTCCACCCCTGGAGCTTGAGTCTTAGCCCTAGCGATGTCCACTCCGTGCCGGCTGGTTAAGGCAAGTACGGAGGGGGGGGGGGACATAGCCTCGGCCCCCGGAGTAGGGTACGAGGTGTCGTTACTCACCTAAGGCTTCGCCACAAAGCCCCCTGTGGAACAAACTAATTATGCTATTATTATTATATTGTTTTGATTATGCGTATTTCTGAAATGTGTGGAGTCGGACATCTTTCATTGTGCGAAATTGAGTAGATTTCATGATATACATATCTGAAATTTATGTAAACAGAGCTGCATGGAAAACCATACTTAAATATATCTAAAGTTAAGATTAAATCAAAGTACTTCATGAAGTGCACTGAACCACTGTATGAAGTCACCAAAGTAATTTTATGTGAGAGCATTTCATATAGATTTTAATAAAATATATCGCGTATAAACTATTACGACAAAATAGATGATTCAGAAAGGCGCCAAGAGAGTGAATGCAGTGGTAATACCAAATCATTCCAAATTGGGTTGCTAGCAACAGAAATCTTTCCAGACAAGTTGATGGTTTGTAATAAACTTTTAGGTTTTAAGTAGTGTGAATAAACACTTTTATACTCAATTTATCTTTAAAACAAAGTTGCATAATTATTGACTTCATGTAATATCTAATAAAGTTACGGCACATAAGTCTTTTCACTTCATTTGCGGTCGCTGCATTATGTAGTTTCCTTTCACGCTATTGAAATACGTCTTTTGCCACACCACAAGTTTTAATATACAAATTATATCTAACGTCACAAAATATGTATATGAAGATGAAAAAAGGATAAACAAGAAGTTATGTACCTAGTTAATGGTAAAGATAAATTGATTGAAAATTTAATATGGTTCCGATTTTCACTCAATTCACTACGAAAATATTGAGTTTTGAAATTTAAGTTTTTTAAATAAAATTTTAGTACCGTATTTTCAATTTTAAGCAACAGCAACAAAAATCCAAACAAAGTGCATCATATCGACGTGGCCTGCATTTGAACAGCAAACATGAATATTGGCCATGCGAGCGCCATATAAAGCGTTTACGACTAATTCCATAAAGTTTTACAATGTTGGTGGTGGGACACACAGGTGTAAATAGAACTACTTTATGAGCTTTAAATTGATACTTTTGAATACGGTTAGTAGCTGGCAAGGACGAAGTAGCCTAGTTTTGTATTAGTTTTATGATGTTGTTTGTAATCTAGTTGGATTTCATAAATTAAGGTTTAATATTTTTTACTGTCAAAGGACTGATCACTAATTACAATATTAAATAACTATTAACTGATATTAGTTCTGACTATCTATTTGGCAGCTACATAATAAAAAAGTCTAATTTTTTGTAGGTAAATGAATTATTAAATAAAGTTTAGATCAAAAGCCTAATATTATCTATTAAATGTTTATTATAGAAGCTAGAATTGTTCAATAAAATCTACCTTAAAATTCAAATGCTTAGAGAATTATGAACTTTTGGAATAGTCACAAGAAATCCCTTGTTTGGCGTTTTTCAAGAAGTTAGAGGGTGAGGTGCTGACTTAGTCGTATATGGGTCTGTCTATCACCTGATTCGTGCCTGCTTGAAGATTATTCAAAAATTTAATTATTCACGAATACTTACGACACTGTCTTGATACATAAAGCGTGCAATTATATACAAAATAAACATGTTGATTAACTGGGTTGAAAATGGAAATTTCCAGTATGGGATATGTGATGAGCTTGGGATAATTTACATCCTACAGTTGACTTTTATTAATTAATTTAGTTGAAAGTAAGTCCAAATTTTAAAGACACCTAAAGAAAGCTCAATTACCTCAACTGTAAATTATTGAAAAGCTTATGGCTTTATGCAAGAAAGTGACGCAAAAGATTAAGGAGTAGCCCAACTCCAAACAAAGGGAGAACGAGCGGGAGAAGAAGAATGGATTTCCATTGGTTGACGTCGATGACAGAAAAAGCACATACAGATTTTAATATATTTCAAACCATGAACTTAATAAAGCTCAAATTACGTTGGCAACGGACAAATTGCATCCGCATTGTCTGTGCATCGAGTCTCGTATGCACCGAGCTCGCTATATTAATACCTGACAGTCGCCGTCCATCAGCCTATTACGACTGATTGCCGACACTGGCTGCATTGATTAAGGAAGGACGGAATATTGTTGTGTGTAAAACGCTCTCATCCCTACTGCAAATTTTGTATGCATCTGAACACATGGTAGGTATCTACGTGTATCGTCAGTGTCAGTGCAGGACTGTTTAACTACACGTTATTGAAAAAAAAGACAAAATTGGTATATGTGACCATTGTGACATGCATATCAATATTTTGAATAATTAACATCCTCCTACTTATTAATATTATAAATGCGAAAATTTGTAAGTATGTATGGATGGTTTGTTACTCTTTCACCCAAAAACTACTGAATGGGTTTTGATGAAACTTTACAATAATATAGCTTGCACATCAGAATAACACATAGCTATAATTTATAAATATATAGTGTGAATTAGCCAAAATATAACGATTTTCCATTATCAAGCGGATGAAACCGCGGGGCGCAGCTAGTTTCTTGTAAAAAAATATGTCAAGAAAAATTTAGTTACGAGTTCATGCACTGACGCCGACGAAATATACCTACCTAAATACGCACACTGCATAGTATACATGTGTAGTTAATATAGAACATACTGATTTGAATTTCAGTAGGTAGATATACTATATATATTTCTGGGAATAGACAACAGGATTACACCACCAGAGAGTCAGTCACTGTTAATTTACGCGTTAATGATATAAGTTAAATTTAAAGTCACTATTTTTGCCACTACATTTTTTAAAGTATCTTAAACCGCAAATTTCTGATTTGTATTACCTGAAACCTTGGTATCTTTTGGACTCGATTTTATTTACAATTTAAGTCAATTAAGTTAATCATAATAATAGTATTATTTTACCATAGTGTAATATTATATGAATATTACTAAGTTTTTATTTAATATAGGTATGTTACTTTGAAATTGTCATGTTAAATAATACAATAATTAATTATCTATCAAATTCAATTTCAAAATAAGCATACAATTAAATGCATAGATTAATATTAAGCTAAACCATAAATAAGTAATTTCTCTTTTCACTTTTGTCTTTATATTAGTCGGGGAAAGAACAGACCTAACCTGTACACTTCAACGCAAACCTAAGCAACAAAACTCTTTTACAACCCTTTGTCCCTACAATCACATCGGTAGAACAACATGCACTTAAAATTATAAAAACTCATAAAATGAAAAGTATAATAGATGAAACAGAAACAATGGTTCAGACAACAATAGTTGACAGTAAAACGTCAAAAAGCTTAAAAAACCTTTGTTAATTTTTTCTGGATAATATGCTATTCAACCCTTTCGTCAAAATATGCTACGCGTTCACACTTCCTTATTGCCTCGTAAATTTAACAAGCGTCATACAACTCTTATGAGACAATAACAACATGTTTTATTAGAAACAATTTTTGACAGCCTTCGAAATGTTCGTGTGAGGTAAACTGTTAAAAATACGTATTTCTCTCGTCACAGCTGTTTGGTGACACAGATTTTTGAAAGATGAGACTGATTTTTATTTATAGGATGAGTTGTATTTTAGAGGGAGTTTTTTTGTTTATATTTTCCTTGTCCTTTATGAACTCTCTGTTACTCCTTTATGAACATGTTGTTTTTGTGCTTGTCATCCTTGTCCTTTATTAAAATGTTATTAACACAGATTTTTTTGGCATTTAACAGGTAATTCATAATATCTCCGGCTGTTTTCGGGATAAGTAAAATATATCTACTACGCTTGACTAAAATGGTTTTCACAAATCGCTTATTTTGATGATACGTCACCACCAGGATACGGTAATTATAGTAATATAATAACACACTACATAAATAAAACAGCGATATACGAGTATACCTGCCAAGATATAACTGTGTAAAAGTGTGGCCACTTACAGGTTTTAATGTGCTATAAAATGAAAGAAAAGTGAAATATTAATACTTTTTGGTAATTTTGTTTTCAGTTGTTATTATACAAACTATTTTGTACCTTATCTAAAACGTTTGTGATGGGCTATTATTTTCATTTTATTAGGTAGGTACAATACAGTTTTTATCCGTGCAGGAATGGAGAAAAACTACAATTTATACATCGTAAGAGGCGACGAAACAACCCACAGCCAGGTGGTAAGATATTTCCCTAGCTTGATGTTTACCACCTCTGGTCTAGAGTATGCTGCCATAACAACCTTGAGTCATGTTCTGGCATTAGTGGCTAAAATCCAGTATCCCTTAAGAGAGCAGCAGCTCATTTCTAACACCTTTGGTGTTGCAAATGTTCATAGACGATGATAACTACTTTCCATTAGGTGGGATATCTGCCTGTCTGGTTAACTTGTGCAATAAAAAAACAGTAGAGAAATCGTGGCTTTTAGTCGATTTCAATGATAGTGAGCTAGATAAATTTGAATGTTTTTTTTACATGTTTATTTTGAATATTTGAATAAAACTGTTAAAATATACATTCAACACAACTATTTAAGTTTAATAAATCATTGTGATTAAGTAGCCATTCGATATACAGACGTTCGATTCTAAATACGGCCATAAATTTAGTACATAACTTCCAGTTTTATATTTAAAACTTTGCCTATTTACAAATTTTATCATATTTAACTCTGTTTTAAATGTACCTTATCTCTCTACTATGAAACCTTCGGGTTCGGTATTATATCTTCGTGGGAAAATCGTGGTGTATGTTACAGGGTAAAACCCGGATAGTTGTCCTACTTTTAAATAAAACTCTGTTATTAATAAATTGCTTATTATTAAGAATAAGCATGTATATCAAAACAGATTTAATTTACTTTCATATTCACATAATAAATATAGTTTTAGTAAATCCTGTTTTATTAGACTTCTCAATACTCGTAAAGGGATAGTTTTGTATTGTAGTGGATAATAGCCTAATGTTCAAAATGCTTCGGCGGATACTTGCCTCGGAAGTCAATAAACTGTTACTTTACGGTTATATACCTATGTGAGGCATTTTGATCTCCTTTTTTTTCGACGCAGGGGAATGACTTTTCTTGTGACACCATCCTCGGGCCTGGGAGGAAGGAGGCTTTACACCGATGGATGTGCGGGACACGTGAACGGCCGTATGATCAACGCGACCACCGAGCGAAGGCCAACTGAGATGTCAGCCGTCAATCTACCGAATAAACATAACCTTGCACCCCTAGCTCACACTCTTTTACAGGAGGCCATAGTAACTAGACCAATAAGCACTACATCTGTGACGCCCGAACGCTTGTCGACGAACCTAGGATGTTCTATGAGGGAGGAAATCCTCTTCAACAAAAAGGGGGAGGGTGAAGTCCGCGGGATCTCTCGTTCTGCGCGGCCTCCAAGGTGGAATCATGGAGGGAGGAGATGTTGTGCGTAGTTACGCCTCTAACCCCGGAGCCGCTTCCCGCGGACGAGGTCAGACGCACTCACCTCCTTTTACCTCTCCGACGTCTTCTTCTGGGTCATGACCGACTCACAGAAGGAAGCAAACGAGAACCAGCACTTTTTGCTGGTGAGCACGACTTTCACCATGCCCTACAAAGACCTCATCGGACCGACAATATTATCCATTTATCGGAATAGAAACTATCCTAAGATATGTCCCGTGATATAAGTTACCTCCTTTTCGAAATTCACTTCAATCCCTTCAGTTTTTACGTGATGCTCTAACAAACAGACAGAAATATAGACAGGTAGACAGACAAAAATTGAAAAAGAAACATTTTAGGAATCTGCTGTTCCGAATTAGCAAACTTATTTTTATCACATTTTTAAACGCATTGTACAAACTAGAACCTTCAGATTTATTATAGTATAGATTGTCTTAACAATACAATTATGAATAACAATTTTAACGAGTCTGTAAACATCATGTAACTATTATAATTAAGAGGGTAAGTGTTTAGAATAGTCTAGGCCCTATCCAATATGGTTAAGATTAACTCTCCATCAGAAATAATGTCCTCATAAAACACAAACACGTCACGTCACTTTCATTCAGTCATCAAAGTAAATGTCCTGAACGTTAGATGGAGGAAAGCAATCTATGGTAAGTCACATCTTCATGGTCATGTCGACGATAGCAAAAATCTAAGAAAAAGGTCGGCCTACTTATCATTAAGGAAACTATTAACAACTTGGATGGTGACTTGTAAGTGCTTGGTTGGGGTATATATAATGCATATATCTATAGTACGCACCTATTCATATATGTCATGTACATTATACATACACCGACACCGATAAAGGAGTTAACAATATTGTTGAATTTATGAGTTTCTGTTGCAATTCTGTTAACGTGTATATACGTCTACGTATGAAAATGATAATTTTAATAGTGTTTAATTAAATAATGTGGTAGCATGGTTGACATCATGGTTAGTAGAAATCGCCAAACGTTCATGGATTCAATTCGTACTCACCACACAATATTTATATCTATAACTTACAATAAGTTTGTTTCCAGTCTACGTATTATTTGTGTATTTCTAAAAACCTCGTAAAAGAGTTTACCACTTATGAGAGCGAGAATTTCTAAAAATGTATATTAATGTCAAATATACTTATTAAACTTCTTTTCCATTCATTTTCTTATTGTAGATGTTAAGGTTGGTTTGACTATGTGATAATTTGACCACAATCCAATATCGTCAGTCTCATTCCAAGAACTTGTTGCTACATTTTTAGCAAGAATTTTTTCCGTCATAATTTTTTACATATTACATGTATTTATACGTGTATATACATATATCACAATTTTGACGAAAAAACTAACGTCACCAAAAATATAGATGATGATATGTAGATGTTGACCTCGTTTGAAACATATTTCTGTTTTCTAAGTGCTAATGATAAAGGAAAACATCGCGAGGAAACTTGTACATCGGTATTATCGATATACGTAATGGATGGACCTGCTTCAGATAATTGTGGCCGATATAGGTACCGTCCGTTTCCGATATTGTTATTCAGCCCGTTATCTGTAAGTAACTAATATTAATAATTTACACAGAAGCCATATATCATCATTGAACAGATAGTGTGCTTTGTTTGCAACCCAAATCGTAAAACTCCCATAAGTTTAGTGCTCTAGTTTTTAGTTTTACGATTATTCCTGCGCTAATCAGAGCAGATAGCTACATGATTTTTAGGGTTCTTATAATTTTAAAACCCTTTTATTCAATTTCTGCTTGAAAATTACTAATCCTAATTGTTGCTACGATTTACCTTCTTATTACTTAGTCTGATCCACTTTGTATGATATTCAAAATTCTCTTTCATATCGTCCAACTATCGCTCGCTTGGATGCTTAGGGCGTCCAGCTTTAGGGATAGCTGACTTAGTCCACAGACCTTCTGGTGCTCAAAGATGTAAATGCTAATAATCTTGATTTAGGGTTAATATAAAAAATAACTTGCGAAAATCTAAATATTATTCAAATAGGTTCAAACAAATATGACTACGACAATGGGTAAATATTTAAATTATCAATCTTGATTTATAAATCAGCTCAATTGATCGTATGAAAAAAATTATTAGATACAGAACTCTTCATATGATGTAGCAACTCGCACTTACATATATTTTTACATTTATACAAACTATTCCATATATCTTGCTTAATGGTAAATAAAGTGGGTGGATTTATTTGAGCTTCAGTTTTTTTTGCAATTACATTTATAATGATTTTTATTACCTTTGTACATCGAATCGACAGTACTTTAACTTTGCAGGGTTTATTCGATGACGTATTATTGGTTGTGCATATTTTTTTAATGTTTCCTTGATGCTCTTGTTGCACATAAGCTTCTCCTTTTTAGCATACGTCCGTTGTCACACCACTAATCACGTATTCACACATCTAGCCATCTTTTTTTGCCTATCTTTCTTTATACATCCTTCAATCTTCCATATCAACATTCTTTGTGACATTTAATTTTCATCCTTCATTATGACATGCCCAAACCATTATGATCGTCGTGCTCTCAAATTTTCACTCACGAACAGTTATAACTTTCAAAAATGTCCTTACATATACCTATACTCTTGTTCAGCTTGTCTATTCTAACACCACATCTCTCAACATTGTCATCTTGGCTGAAACATTTTTGTCTATCACTTTAGAGATCCAACATTCGACCTTATACTACATGCCCACCTGTATGTACTACATATTGATGTAGCTAGCCTTCTTTTTATTGCACGAGTTCTGTAGACAGGTAGACGACCTATCTGATGGAAAGGGGTTAACATCGTCTATGGACATTTGCAATACCAAAGGTGCTCCGAATCCGCTGCTGCTATTTTAAGAGAGACTGGAACCTGGCCACTGATGCTGGAACATGACTCAAGGTTGTTATGGTGGCATAGTCTAGACCAGGGGTGGTAGCCATCCAGTCGGGCAAATGCCCTACCAACTCACACCTGGCTGTGGGTTGTTTTGTCGTCTTTTACGGCAGGCCGCCCGGTCTCGATACTGCGATATTTTCGGTATCTATTAGAAATCAATCGTCGAACAGTTGTAGTTATGCATGTTTTAAGAAACATTACTTATCCCGGGTTTTTACGGGAAATTACCTAATACCTACTAAAAAAAAACTTTGACCAGGTAAAAAAGTACTATTTGATTTTAAATATTGATACAAAAATGTTGATTCCACTACCTACCTATCGTGGACGAAATCGTAATAGTATTCACTAGTTTTCATGAGTAGGTACGTGCCAATACAGGAATGCATTTTCCTATTTGTTTGAT
Source organism: Dendrolimus pini (assembly GCA_949752895.1). Taxonomy (NCBI): domain Eukaryota; kingdom Metazoa; phylum Arthropoda; class Insecta; order Lepidoptera; family Lasiocampidae; genus Dendrolimus; species Dendrolimus pini. The sequence goes on from OX457133.1 coordinate 14,111,750, forward strand.
TTAAATGTATTAAAATTCACAACGTGCGCACTTGATTCATTATATGTTTACAATGTTTCGGAGTAATGTACTAAGTCGTGTGTTTGGTTGTAAATATTTATTATTATGTTGATGGACAAACCAATAGGATCGTTCTTGATTGTAATATATTTGTAGAAGCGTTGGAACCGTAGCTGGTACAAGTTTCTTGAAGAGTGGTTAGATACTTAGGTACGTACTACTACTACTACCGCCAAACAAATCTCCAAAACCACAAGCAAAAGTAAATTACACCAAGTCTCCGTATTAGTAGAAGAATAAATAATGGCGCACAAACAATGCTGCTTTTAAAAACTCCAAAATATCTTATATGTATTATGAAGCCACAAACCATTTTTATTTGCTTTTTAATGTTTTCCTCCATTTCTCAAAAACCAATAAAAACAATTTCTGTTTTAAGTTTTGTTTTATGACTTCTGTACTTTCCTATTTAGGGCCGATTTTTCAATCACCAGATAAATGTTATTCATAGAATAAATTATAAGTCAGTTGTACGAATAAATCAGTTGAATGGTTTCCTGTTTAAATTCACTCAGTTTATAATTTAATCAACTGATAACTTTTATCTTATTACTAACTTTTATCTTACTTATCTGCCCTTAATGATAATGAACAACACCATGATTTTTTAATATATGAATAACAACGCACACAGCAATGCACACTAAAATAAATTTTGACCTCATTTAGGTTTACCTAAAATCTTTTACGATTTCACTACATCGGTTTTTAATGACGTATAAAACTATTTATTAAATGCTTGACATCACTGACATACCAACGCACAGACCAAACTACTAGGGCTAGGCCCATGAAAATTTGCATGCGGGTCCTTTCTATATTTTGGAGGCGCAGTAAGAAAGGATTTTTGAAAACACAAATCCTAAATTAGTTATAAAGGAGATGAAATTTCTTATGAAAGTTTATAATTTTTCATTATCATCATTCTCAAAATAGCATTAAATTTTATGTACCTGCTTGTGGTTAAAATAAATAAATACGCCTGTATCGATGTTTTTGGAAATTCAACCTCTAAGTAAGGAAAAAAAAGGATGAAAATTTCCTTAAACTATGACTATTTATAATCTACGCGAACGAAGACGCGAGCAACAGCTAGTTGATATTGCATATTCGTTTCAATTTTATAATGAAGCTCCAGTAGTTTATAGCAGAATGACTTAAACGTACGATTGTCAGGTTCGGTTTTTGCCATAATAGCTACTGAATCGTAATTAAGAATAATTCAAATTATATCTAACGAAAAAAATCTTGAAAATAAAAATTAAATAATTATAATTAATTAATAATAGGATGCACCGTGGCGATAATAAAGATATGGCGTAATAACAAAAGCTGGACGGGGCGGGCGTATCGTGGGCATATTTTAAGGCTGTCAGGCCAACATGACGCTCGCTCCAACTCAATTTCCAAACTTAGAGAAACTTAAATTAGGGGTGACGCGACTATGTAGGCGTATCGTTCACTATTGTGTGTAAGCTATAATTAAAATGGTTCCGATAATTCCATTCCATAAATTATTAAAGTCGATTTCATTTTTTGGACTAATTCTCAGGTTTTAAATAAATCCTTACAAAAGTAATCTCACATTCGTATTTTTAAACGACATTATTTTGTAATCTTAATGGTGATCCCTATAAATAAAAATGTCATTCGGTGTGATAGTATATTTATTATGTAGCTTTTAGAGGTAATATGGGAGCTCTTTGTATGTCTCTGTCGGTCTATAGGTCACAGGTATTTTTCTCAAAAACTAGCGAGTCTGTATAATTAAATTTGGTAGAACAGTGTACACCAATGCGATAGTTAGTTTTACAATATTTGCGTATTTGGGTTGTGCGAACTCCATGTATATATACACAAGTGTAGGCGCATAACAAGTTTGAACTTAATACTGTGAAGTCCAATAGAAATAACATTGAAAATCTTAATGTTAATTTTAGATGGATCAACTAAATTGAATACATTTATTGAAAGGCACGTAATTGAAAGTATATAACAGTATTCAATGACATTGAATTATTCATGTTTATGTAGATATACGGATCACCTTGATTGACTCGTCCAAATTTAAATACAGAATTGGGCTTAAGAGCAAGTTTCTTTTAAATTTCATGTTTAAAAAAGTATCAGAAGGAAATGAGTAAATTTAATATTTCACGCGTAATTACAATGATTCGATACCTATTATTCACATCAGACGCACACAATGGAAGAAGCACCAAGGCAATACCATAATACCATTAAAGTACTGGAATGGAACATTCCTAATATTATTTGCCTATGGAAGTTACACAATTAAGGTCAAAATAATAAATTAATTTTGCACCTAAGCAGCTTTATTTTTGCTAAAGCCTAGATTGTCTAAAAACAACAGACATTCAAAGTTGCCATAAGTAGAACACTTGTAAAACAACATTACCAAAATGAGGCAAAAGTTCGTGACACAGGCAGTGTTTTGACCAGAGTTATGAGGAAAATGTTGTACTTAAGCAAGTACATAAAGAATTTAATTATAGACCTAGTGCCTATGTATAAACTATGTATAAATAACATTATTAATGTTGTTGGTCAAATGTGACTCAGGGCGGTGCCTAGTCTTTATTCTCATGAAAGTCTATATCTACTTATAAAACTGAAGTGTCTGTGTGTACAATATAAATGTCATAATTTAAGTAAAAGAGTTCATACCTCTATAATCTAGATGTACTTGTTTCGTCAAGATGTTTTCCTTTACCGGAACTCTCACTCATCGCACGAAGCTGAAGACTAACCGTTTAATACCGATATTCTGTGAAAGCGTGGTATCACTTCGATCGAGCCTGCCTGAGTGCTGAAATCAAGAACATGATTCCAGCATGCACGTTACAGATGTTTTTTCGGCGAGGATTCGCATTCAAACCCTCATGTATCGTCTTTCAAACCAACTGTCAAACGTGCTTTGGAGGTTCTTGAGCATCCCGTATGCGAGCCTTGTTGTCTAATGGATACGAGCTCTAGAGCGTGTATGTATAAACATTAAATCTATCGTATCCGGCATGCGGGTTGAAATGAGTTCTTATATCAATATAGGCTCAAGCCTATGTAGTAAAGTGGAGAAAAAAACTTAGTAAAGCAGACCTCGGGGCTTTATCGTCTATTCCATAGGTACTAATAATAATATCCTGCGTAGCTAATGTCGTCAGATTGCTTATGCAATTTTGTTCGCCTGTGCTATTATTGGACGGTGTTCAAAACATCGTTGATCGCAACACCTAAGTTCGTGACTAGCCAGTTATGGGTGTCGTGCTATAAGTACGTTAAACACGTAATTACCCAATAAATTGTATGAATAAATCGCTTTCTTGTTTCCTATGGGTGTGTGTATAAGTGCTATCAGCACAATTTTTTTCGACATTATTATGTCATTAGTCAAAAACTTATTGAGTTATGAAGAATCATTGTTTCAAGATAATGTTCATGTTCGCCTGAAACTAACTGTCGCCTGAAAACTGTAACTGTAGCGTGATATTGTATCACGCTACAGTTACATTTTTTATTCAGAAACTACTATAACCGTCTAAGGGCCGTTGTTTATACCAGATAAAAGTTATTCATAGGATAAAATACAACAAACATAAACAAATTAAACATTAGGTACAGTTGCGCAAATAAAACAATTGAATTGTTTTACTTTTAAATTTAGTCAGGTTTTAACATAACTTTTATCTAATGATTCAAAAATCGGCTCAATCAAATTGATTTTTTGCGTAGTATTTTCAAAGACGAAAAATATTTTTTTTACAAAATTTATAATTGTATTTTTCATTCATCTATGTAGGTGTTTTTTATATTGAATAGGTTCGCGTTTGACTGAAATTGCACCAGATGTCAAATGGAAATACAGTCTAAGGTAGACGTGGTCTAAGGTGGTGGGTGGTGGTGGAGCACGCTTACCTAGAAGATCTGTTCACGCTCTCGCGAGATTTGACGACACCTAGATTGTATTCTTCAGGAAAGACAGACCACGGTAAAGAGTTCCACTCTTCAGCGGTGTTTATGATAAAAGTGGAAGCATAGCGTTTCGTCCGCTTTGTTGGTATTTCTACCATTTACCTATCGGTGGCGTGAGCTCGTACGTCTGCTTGTCCAATGGTATTACATGACTTACACACAATTTACCTATTTGAAACTATTCATTGTTATCGATTAAGCAAGTTACAATACATTTTCCATATTACTCTTTCGTTAGTGTGTTTTATCCAACTCATTCAAATAGCTATAAATCTAAAACTAGTCCAATTAATTAATCTCACGAAAAGTATTTATGAGTTCATTGCCATTTAACTTATGCCTAAACATAAAATGACAATTTAACATTTTCAAAGATTTTGTGTAATAAATTTTATTATTACAAGCACAAATTTAATTACTGTATACTTACCTACTAGCTAAGTTTGTCATTTAATTATCACATCGCAGTACAACAGATAAACTGATTGGTTTAGCCGTACTCTGTTATTGTCACATGGATGCAATATTTACGAGTATGTTGTCATAATAACAAAATACCGTGTACAGGTTTTTTTTTACGAGGGGAAACCCGATTGAGGGCCATCAGCCGCCCAAAGAGGGGAATGAACCCCCTAGGGGAAAATCGCGGCCGGTGTGTGGGATTTTCCAGAGATAGCACTAGTCAGGCTCTAGTGAGAACAAATATATAACAGAAAGATGGTATTGCTACGCCATGGTTAGGGATACTCACTAAAACCCCTCGGTATTCCGTTCTTCGCTTTTAATACCAAGTGTAATTGGCCGGTGGTCCATTGGCCTCATCCACTACCGGGGAGTACTCTTCTCCCCGGCATCTTCTTACTCTCATTGCGTGGGGTGGTTTAAAACTCGCACCACAGGAGGAGAGGTGGGTGAGTGAGGAATTCATCACACCCCTATTCCAACGGCACAATGCGGATGGGGAGCCCCTTCCCTAGGAGCCCACCCGTGCTGCCTTCCCTCATGGCGGCCGAAGGTCCAAGGTGGCCCTCCGGCGCCGAGACGTCCTTCTTAGACGGGTGCAGAGCAATTAAGTCCGCTCACGCTCCCGTTCCGCTTTCTCCTTTGCAAGCATGACACGTTCGCAGAAGGAGGAGACGGCGTACCATAGGTACATACATGACACAACGCAAGTCTTTAAAGATAAATCACTCTTTAGACCGAAATTGTCTAGCGTTTCGTTATTTAAGTACTCGTAGTATCAAGTTAGTTTTTTTTGCCTTTATTTAATTTGTATGTGGTATCATAACAGTGACAGTTAAATAAACTGAGGTACTTTTTATCATCTTACTAAACACCGCCTACGTTTTGTACGAACGTAGCAATTTATGACGTCATATTTTAACGAGTTAAATAGCGCGTTAATAATGTTATAAGCAGTCATTATTAAAATTGTTTCTTTAATGATTTTTAATGCTTGTACTTTTATGTGAACATTGTTCTAGAAATTGATGTTACATGTGTCGTTCGTCATCTAGCCAATAATTTCCTTCTACAAATAAATTCAGGCGTAAATCACTACATTCTTCCAAGGATGTTTTTAAGTGTTTGCAAAAAATGTAAAGATGTTTAGGTTTCTGTAAGTATATTTTTATTAGGGAAAACACGTACAAAGAATCGACAAATATTACAACAAGTATGCATCGGTATATTTGCAAGATTTACGGATTTTATGACTTAAGATTAGAAGTACCTAATGAAAGAACTTGCATCCGACAAAAGGTAACGATACGAAACGATTACGATATATGGTAATTATCATTCGTTCTGTAATGCGTACCTAATTAAAATTCTGTTCTAAATATAATGCGGCATTCCGTACGTACTGTCGTAAATTAAGTTACCCATTAGTGTAGAATTGATCTTGTCTTTACCTTAATTATATGAATAAATAAAAACACAAATAGAACTTACTACATTAGAGAGGTCAACGATTATAACAGAATGGAAGTAGGTATCGCCAAATAGGTAAGTTTATAGAGTTTGATTCTCATTTTGGAAAGTTTATGAACTCTTTCTAAAGTAGCTGTGTGTATTTTCAAATGGTAATGAAAGGCATATCCGCCAAGCTAGTCTAAAAAAGATTGGTGAATTGGATTATATTTTTAAAATGTTATTGTTTAATTGCAAACTTTAATTACGACGACCATAAAAGAACTCCGAATGCGGGGAGGGGCAATAAAACAGGTGCGCGGCATTTGTTTATCGGTATGTAACAATAGGTGTGCAGATGGCCCAACTTGTAGCAATATTTTAATTCATCAAAATTATAAATACCCAAATTATTATTTTATTTTATATTTAATATCTTGAATAAATTTGGGCAATTTAAACACCATTATTTTCTCGTACGTTTGGATAACGTCATAGTTTATTCTCAGGGCGCGTTCCTTTTGTGGCTCACAACGCCGAAAATGCTACTTCAGCTGTTCCGCATAATAACCTCGATCGTTATGGTCGCCGCGAAAACGTCATTAAACTGACCTTATGATTTTCGATCACGCAGGACTCACACAGGCCCCTGTTAATTATCTCTATCGATACATTGACAAAGAGGCAATTTTCACATCAACCAGTTTTATTTGTGTATTACATTGTTAAGAGATCAATACTCCATAATCCGTTCCACTTGAGTTCTTGAGCGTTGTAAACTACAAAGGGAACGCGCTCTTCGTTGACACCTGAAAATATATAAATAACAAATGACGTGACTTTTCCATTTTATCAACAGCGTTGTGTTTTGCGATTTTAAATATCCCGCGCATTTTTAACCCTTTTATTTATTAAAATATATAAATTTTTAATTTTGTTAAATTAAAGGAACTAAATAAAAAAAATAACGATAGACATGCAATTCTAGAGCAACAAACACATAATAATTATATAATGTATAATATATAATAATAATAAATAACATTGGTTCGTATTTGAAATACATGCATATTCCATATTGTCACAATATGCTCATTAGGGTAAAGGACTGCACTTCGCATCTCTGGCGTAAGTACATCCCTAACGGAAGGAAGGCTTCTGTTTTATATTTGCAGTAGGTACAGGATTACAGCTCACCTGATGAAATGTGGTTGCTGTATTAAGTACCTATTTACATATTATGCAAAACCAGAGGTGCTGGATAATATGAGAAGAATAATCAAAGAATTTTATAATATTTTTTTGAAAAACCCCATAACCCATCATATAACGCTGTACGAAAACCTCATCTATCCTAGGGCCAGAGAGAGTCAAAGTGTTAACATTTTAGTGGCGTTAGTGTATATTCCGATTTATTATATCCTTGAACGTCTTCCTCAAAAGAAACTTTGAATAAACCGACATTAACCTATAATATTATACAACGATCATCATAATATAATGTACCAACAACACGATCTATAACTCTTTTTGGTATCTCATATCCGGTAATTAAAATAAATCACAAGTTTTATAATAATATTTTTTGATTATCAACAAAAACTAGTTTCGCACGATGAGACATCAAACTCTATCAATGAAAATGCTTTGGGTTTATATTTTTGTGTAAATATTTCTTGTAATATTAGATATAATAAATGGCAGTTTCTATGGATGTCTTAATTATTCAGTCAGCACGTGGATATATAGGTGCACTATTAATTATTGATAAAATAATTTAATTTTACCATACAAGTAATGCTTAGTTGTCGTCTTAGGAAATAATGCAATTAGCATTATTTCCTAAGATAAATTACAAATCATTGAATATCTTTTTACTCTTAACCATATGAGCTTATTTCAGATAGTCTGCATCGCTTACTCTTTTTCTGGCCCGTAACGCATGGACGTGATAGTGTCATGTTCGAATCATATTCCTGGTCACAACCCTTAGGGCCGGCTCGATTGTTGTGATACCACGCTCTCACATGTATTTCCTATGATGAGTGAGAGTCCCGATGTCCCACTGCCCATGTCCCATCTTGCTTATCTCTTCCCTTATCACATTCCGTCTAATGCCTTCTATCAGATCCCTAAGGCATGAACCTCAATGACAAGGACCGTACGATGACATGATGCGTTCTCATCGTGCGATGAAAATGCTTGTACGATGGAAATGGTCGTACGATGATTCAACAGGGGTGTACTAATAAATCGCGCGATGCTCATCGTGTGATACCGGCACACGGTATCGCACGATGAGCTTAGGGTCTTTCTTTTTCTTCTTCATCTTTAAAGGATGCAAAAAATTTCCTGTAGGACCAAATTGCTTTGAAAATTGCAAATGGCATTGAAAAAAGGAAACGTCGGAAAGACCACATAATACACTGTCCAAATCCAGAAATCAGTGCGGTGAATTTTTGAGCCATTATTGTAATGTTCGAAATAACGAAGTTCGTCTCAAACTACCGGTGTTGCTTCTCGCCCTGCTCGCTTTATGCCCATCCCGTTACAGTGCTCATGCAATAACGCGTGACCAATCAGGGCACTCAAAAGAGATTGGTATATTTGATTACTTGATCGGCCAATCAAACCCATTGTACGATCATAATTAAACATAGCCTGTTCTCGCTCGATGGCTTCCTAGCATCAATTAGGACAATCTGAAAAAAATCTGTACGTTTGAACACATCGTGCGACGAAAATGCATCGTGCTATCGTATGATATCCTTCCTAATCAGGACGACGCCTATATCCATCCCCCCATTGTTACTACCTCATCTAAAAGGCTGGCAACCCGTTGGCTTCATCACTAGTATTGTAAAAGTCTATAGGCGACTGTTACCACTTTCCATTAGACGGGCCATCTGTCAATATACCAACTTCGCAACAAAATGAATATTGTAACAATTACCTACCACTTAAAATTTAACCACCACGTAACATAACCTAAAGAACTTTCACGTCGAGATTATTTGAATATGCGTGAAAAGTATATCAACATACCGTGTAATCCCCCGAGAATGGAGAATGTGTAGCTTAATATCAAAAGATATTATTGTACTTTTTAATGGCAAAGTCAAAATTTGTTGTAAAAAATTAGAATGTTTCTTATAAATTAGTTTTATTGAATATGCAGGAAAATATCCCTCTATAATGGGAGGCCCGAGCCCAGCAGTGGAACATTTATGGGCTGAAATAATATAATAATATGCAGGAAATTATTCAATTATTGTCTTGCATCTTCATGTGAAACCACAAAGTAACTAAAGGAACCTTCAATGTAAAATTAATTCATATCTCACAATAGTTGCGGAAGTTCACTCATCTTAAACTATGTTTATCGTATCATAATATTAAAAAGGGTCAGAACCTTAAACATCGACCGAATATATTTCATATAAATGTAAAGTTAAGCCATGATATGAAGCCATGAATTAAATTTATTAAAGAAAAAATCACGAAACAAAAAAATTAGCTCCATTAATGAATGCGTAAACGACTTTCAACCCTTTTAGATTAAAATATTTGACAAGTATAATGTTCTTAATTGTGGTAAATTATTAAAAAAAATTACCTATAATTACTTTGGGTACTTGTTTACGTTCTAAGTCAGCATTTTAGGTTCTGTAATTGGGCAACACGCTGGGAATATTGCGTGTAAAGTTATTAACTAATTTTTATTATTTTATTATTTTTTAAAGTATAAAAGTTCATGAAGTGTATTCATAGTTAGGTACTAATGGTAGTGGTAAATTTCATACTCCTCCTTCCACGCAATTTTCGTAAAAACGGGTACATAGTTTTTGTTTCACGTATTAATATATAGATATCGTACTTTGAAATTTCTGACGACATTGTCTGTATTACCTCAAATTTACTCGTGTAAATAAGTTTTGATATAAGCTTTTAATTTAACTTGCTTAAGACTTGTCAAGAACAGGATTGTCATGATCATAATTATATATACTACGTACAGACCGACATATTGTTTCAAACAAATGACGCACAATAAATACAGAGGGTATAAAAGGGCTGCTTTTGGAAAATTGCTTAGTGACATTCACAGGTGTTTAGGTGTAAAACATAACATGAAACACCATTTTACTTTGATACTTACCATATTCGTAATACACACTTGCGAAAACGGTCACTTCAAGCCCTCTGAAAGCCTGGAACTTTGTACTGTTTTAGAGTTACTGGGTTAGAGTAAGCCGCCACAACAACCTTCAGTTGTGTTCCGGGATTACTGACCAAGTTCCAGTCTCCTCTAAGAGAGTAGTAGCAGTGCATAAGTAGTACCTTTGGTGTTACAAACGTCCATAAGCAATGGTAACCGCTTTCCACCAGGTGGACCATCTGCTTGTCTGCTGAACTCAAGCAACAAAAAAGAAAAAATATTACAATGTGATTCTTCAAAAGCAGCTTCTTTAGACCTTTAGATTTTCATAATAAATTAGAGCAAGTATAATCAATGACACAAATATAGTAATGGCTAGATCAATGACAAGTTAATAATAACTGTGATACAATAGTCATTCGGAATAAAATATTTGTATGACCTATAATTATTTGTTTCTGGTGTGGGTGTATTTTCTTATTATAGATATCGTGTTAATGATGGATTAGTACCTATGCTAGTTACATAACCATAATCACAGCATTAAATTTCAGTGCGGAAGCGGAATAGCTAGACATTTGTTACCCACAAAATTAATCTGGGAGTCTTCCAGTCACAAATGAATAGGTATCTAAATAAGTGTGCTCCATCCTGACTACGTTCTCTCTTAATATCCGGTGAGACAGTGATGAAATACAAACTTATACACACATAATAAATATGAACTTTCCAGTTTCCGTAAAACGTGCGTGTACCAACCTAAATTAATTATCTTGTATCTGTTCTGTCACGGACATAAAGGCTGCTAGAAGTGGGAGTTCCTGACGATAGATTTCCGCCTCTAAACATACATCGCAGCATATTCGACCACGTGATACAACAATTCCTGCTTGTGCCGCCCAAATACATGTCACGCTTCGCTGCCCTAGAAAAGAAAAAAAACAATTTTAATAACAAATTAGCATGATTGTATAAATTAATTGTTTGCAACTGTCTCAAAAACAAGGCGATAAGTTTTTTTATTATTTTATGAGTTCAGCAAACAGGCAGACGGACTACTTGATTGTTACCATCGCCTATGGACATTTGCAACAAATGCAGAGGACTCGTTTAGAGAAGACTAGAACTTGGTCACTAATGTCGGAACACAACTGAAGGATGTTATGGTGGCATACTCTAACTCTAACCCAGGGGTAGTAGCCATCCAAACGGGAAATACCCTACCCCCTGGCAAGTAAAGAAAGTAATAAAATGCAAGCCATTATTAACATTACAGAAACTGAAAGTTTTGTGAGGCTTCTACACATATGTAATATACATACATATTGTCACGCTAGTTTCCTATTGAGGTTGAAAGAAATGAGGAATATCCACCTGATACGTTCCTGACACTTTTCGCTTCATCAGCTTTCATCGATCTCTTCATACATATCTAGACATTATTTACAGTGCTTTTTACATTATATTATTATAAGGCTTATTTGCCAGTCATTAATATGCGTTGCTAAATGAAAAACACCGGCCAAAATTGAATTAACTTTTGAGGTTGGTAAAATCAAAAAACAACTGAGTAGGTTATAGCCAATCCCTATTCTATTTGAACCAGAAGTAACATAGAACCCAATTTCTATTCCGCTAAAATGACTTTGAGAAAGTTTGTGCTGTCGTTAATTTGGGGTCGAAACCGGCTTTAATTATTGTTTCAAAGTGCGCGATTCGCGTTTAAAGTTGCTGATTAACATTATACTACAACTAGTTATATACTTTGGCATTGCTTGTCGCTATAAGAATTATTTTTTAAAGTTTTTGTTGCGAATAACACAAAAATATACATGTAGTAACTCGTACGTTTGCTGGAAGAAAACTTATTTTTGGGTTAAGCTCGAAATTGTACATCGCCAATGAAAATTAGAATTAGATGTAGATACTTACGATAATTTTTCATTACTTTGTGAACACTCTTCTAAACATATTCTATATTATTAAAATATAAGGGCCTGTTTGAGATTTCAAAATTAATCCCAAAATTTAAGTAAACACTACAAGTACTAGTTAAGCGATGTCTGATGTCATTTTTACAGATTTTAATTCTCAGTCTTTATACCTATATTTTTATACCTGAAAACTGTTACCGTCGCCTGTGGACGTTTGCAACACCAGAGATGCCACCAATGCGCTGCCGGCCTCGAATAAATTTTAAGACACTTTTTTAAACCCCATAATGGGGTTTGTTTAAAAAAAGACACTTTTTTTAAAAACTCCCATAACGCTGTGGGTTACCTTTGGCTGGGAGCTCATTCAAATCCCCATGGTGGGCAAGAGAAACATACTAGAGAACCGTTGCATACAAGAGCAAAGCGGCTCAAGGAAGTGGAGATGAATGCCCAGCAATTGGTGTGCGCTGCGGTGGTAAAAAGAAGACGAAGGCACAATTCTAAACAGTTCCTTAGAACATTCCCCATTGTACAGTCGGTAAAATCGCAGAGAGACGCGAAGTTTTTCCAAAGGCCAAGCGTATCTACACCGTCTGAGAGTATGGGATCGTCGACTATGAGAACGGCTCGGCCCACAAGTGTGAGCAGTACTCCATATGTGGCCTCATCTGAGCTCATCTGAGATTTATAAATCACAAGGCGTTGCCGCAGAGTGAAGTACTGCTCAGGTCGATTTAAATTTTGCCTTGCCTTCAAGGTGGCTCCTTTATCATATATTGTTTGCAATGTCGACACTAAGGATCTCAATACTCTTCGCAGTGGTAAGGGGTGCTCCTTGGATTTGAAACGCATGTACGCATGGGGTGTTCTTTGCAGAGAATACGCAGACCTGTGTCTTTGTAGGGTAGAATTGGACAAGGGTTTGTCTCCCCCACTCAGAGACTCTCTCTAAGGAGGTCTCTAATTCATACACAAATTTAACCCGACTTTCTTCACATATGATCGAGGGACCTTTGTACAACTAGAGATCCGCGTCGCTAATGCTGTGATCCTCGTAGCAATTAATGTTGTCGATTGACAACATATAATTAATATGCAAAGTAAACAGCGTTAAAGACAGCACAGAATCTTGGACCACACCAGCATTAATTATATAAATTAATTTAAATATTTTCCACAATTTGACGTCGCACATAGAGCAATGAAGTGAACTAAGTGTGGACATTTTTATAGATAGAATCAGTAATGACAATAGTGAACCAAAGCAACACCCATAGCCCGCAAAATTAGCAAGCTGAGGTGGGCTCGTAACATGTGTCGCAGAACCGAAGGCTAATGGATCAGACGGGTAACAGACTAGAGACCGCGTATTAGCACAAGTGTAGAACACCCCGAATGAAAAACGATCGATATCTCTGATTTGGGCTGCATGAAAAAGCAGAGAGCGTCAAAATATACGATTTAAACTTATAAATACATACCTAAGGCCAACAGTGGACAGCTCTTAGCTAATAATGGTACAAGCATAATATTTGCAATAAAACATTAACATAGCAAATTCATTGCATAATTCAATAACAAAAAAGTTATGACAGACACGACAAAGTTTGTTATTAGATACCAGATATTGTAAGGCACGTTCATGGCATGGCTTAGACATTTAAACTTTTCTAATTTCCTTTAATCGCATCGTATTTTAACATTTTACTCGTGTTTCGAATATCTATGTGTAATGTAAAAGTTTTGGTTGTATACTAGGTATATTACATGCCATTTGAAGGGATTGATTGATTAGTTTTCAAGGCTATAAACAATTATAAACTTTAGTATGCATGTATATACACAGATGTATCGACAGACATACTTAGCAGAAAATATATTTCTTGTGCTAAGTATATCTATGTACTTACATAATATGTGCAGAGAGAAATGTTAGTTACCTACATCTAATTATCATGTAATAAGTCTAAAACCTTGTTATTAACGCGATTGTAGATCTCTTTATGAAATATTATTATCATTCAAATTAGTTGTAATATATAGTTATAAGATGATTATAGGATTATTCAGAACGCGAGAGAACGCGAAATTATGAGGAACACTTTTTGAATGAGTTTATAAACCTAGTATAACTATTAAGGATGTAAGGAAATAAATAGTGGTTAAGTATATGTATTATATTCTAATAGGATTACTATTTTGTCTATATATCTACGGAACCCTAAAAAGGAGACACGATATGTGCTACTCAAGGGTAAACTTTTGCTTTTTAACCAGTTGCCGAGACAAGTTTAAATGGGTTTCCACCATCAGCTCTGCCAGACAGAATAGCGAAACTACTAACGAGAAATAAGTTGGGTGATACGACTACAAGTATTAGTAAATGTTTCTAGCCGTGCCGCATTGATCGAAATTTACTTTGTTTGGGTAGATTATCTCTTGTTTTGCTTGTGGACATTATTATGTCCACAATAATATAGTTAGTATAGGTATATTTACCTATACTAACTATATTATACCAATATGAGAAATAATTCTGTTATTAGGGCGTCATGGCGATTTTGACAAAAAATGAAGCCATTTTAAATTCTCATAACTGCTTTTGTTCAATTATTTTTCTCCGTGACTGTTGGGTGTGTAGATATACCTATTTAGATCCTGAGAAAGTGGTAGCATAGGTAATGACGCATTCGCATCCCAAACTCAAATAAAGTGGGTTAAAATTAGGTTAAAATCCTGAACGGAAAAGCGTGCAGCTATTAAGCTGTTTTCTGACCTAATGTGTATGTTGTTATACTTAATTACCTTCTACGGACCTACTTACGATGATGACTACATCATGATGATGATGATGATGAATCGGTGTGTTTTTTTCGACTTTTCGAATACCCTTCAGAACAACACTTGATTCACTTTTTTCTTGGTAGGTACTATTACTTTTTAGGATATCGCTACGTTGTCTTAGTGTATGTAGTTACTAGAATAAAGCCGGTATACTGAGCCCTTATCAAATATACACGACAGTTGGTTTCGGTTTTATAATGGTGGGATATACACACAGAGTACATTGAATATATGGAGATAGAGACTTCAGTCGGGAGAATCGTACTACTAGCACATCTAGCGAGTATCAATGGCGCTAACTCGTATATGAACGTACCTAATATATGCATGTGTGTGTGGGTGTTCATGTGTATATGTGTGTATGTGTACGTATAGCGAGTTTGTGTATACACTTTATCTTATTCATAGAGAGAGTAAGTTTGAACGCTTATGGTGCCTAAAGAAGCGTTCAAACTTACTCTGTCTATGAATAAGACCGATATTCTATATATTGTATGCTTAGGTATGGAGATTTCTTCCACCATGAATTCCAACTGTATTTAAAATAAAATTTCATATTATTTATAAATTGTATATAATTTTCATTAATACATATCACTGCACATCAAGTTTTGTGTTGATATAAAAATCCAATAGTGTGTTTGGTCGGTCGAATTAAACAGATTCACAGGTCACATAATATAAATCAGTAACTTCGATATCCAAAAGCAGTTTTCCTTAATAGATTCGCCAAAGTCCAAAACTACATATTATACATCGTTAATAATAATTCACTTAGTAAAACAAACAGAAAACTATCCCAGAAGTTAAATAAGTTGCAAATATGACGAAAGTCGGCACTTAATTTGAATATGCATGTTTATTTAGAAATATTAAATAATATTATATTCGATTAAATAAAAATGGTTTTCATTTGAGTTTTTTTGATAATGTCATTAATAACAAAATAATGCTAAGCAACGAGCTGCAGTCTATGGCAGGTACAATGAGTTTATTATCGACCATGTAAATACTGCATAATGTAGAACCCATTTCAGTATTGAATAATCGATAATTAATCCTGTCAGATATTTGTAAATTTTAAGGATGATTCTAGGCATAGGTGTCTTATGACTAACAACAGGTAGATGGAATCTCCCATAATAAAATCTAAAGGAAGGCGATTTTGGAATATGAAACCATATTAAGATTTACCATCGCAAGGATGAGATGCAGAAGTCTCCGAAGTAGCGGACCCACGTCCCACGTCCGCTAACAAAACGGCTAATTTCTGCAAAACGGCTGATTAAAAAGTAAAGAGGGATATAAGTCATTCGCTCTAAGGAACTGTACTACTCCTTTAGCTCAGCAGCGACACGTAATAGAAATTGAGCCGACAACTCTCACTATAGCCCAATCAAGAGCCTATAGCAAGAGCTAAAGCGAGTCGTGTTGTGAGACGTAGCTACGACAACATTCTAGATCATAATATCACTGGCGTAAACATAATATTTTTGATCTATTTTGAAAGAATGAAAGATGTAATATTTATTAACGTTTTTTTATCAATAAAAAGAATGTCATCATATACAAATATATGCTTAAGTCTAGTCTAGTCTTCTCAGTTGTGAAGTTCGTTTAGGTAATCCACTCTTATCTTTCTAGTGATACTGACTGGTCGCCCCAAGTATGCTTTCTTCACATTCCAATCCTCCTCCATCCGTTCTACGTGACCGAGCCAGCGGAGATACTGAGCCTTTCTCTCTTCAATTATTCTAGGCTCGGCCACGAGGTTTTCTATGTCGGAGTTGGTTTGGACCCTTCAACTACTATCTCCTCTGTTTGTTGGACACAAACAGTAAACTTGCCAATAACTTATTGTTTTAAATTATGTTTTGATATTTGATTAAGTTTTTAGATTTTCTGAGTAATAATTAAAACTAAAATTGGTAAGAATATTTGTGCATTGTGATTTGTTGTTGTTGTTAAAAAAATTCTAATTTATGTCTTAATATAACAAATAGATTATTTTATTAATACATCTTAATCCGTAAAATATAGCACATAAATATGTAACAACGTTGAAATAGTTTATATTGGGAACATTTGTTACCCATGCAGACGCAACCAATGTGTATACTACATAAGTTAACGCACATATCATTGTAAAGACTGCTTTACTCCATTTAATAATTTTATTTACGTAGGGTTTGTCGATACGTTAATCGCGAAGGTATCGATTAACTCAATTTAATAAGATCATAATAAGCCATCCCTAACTACATTAATAAGTATTGACACTGTCGTAATTTGGCACTTATTTTTTCAATGACTCCATTTACTTTGGTTAGTTATAAAGAGTCTTAATTAAATGTATTCAAAAATATATTAAATATATATTAAAAAATATTTATTTATTATAAATATTTATGTTTTTATAAATATTTACATATATATAAATAACTTAGAAAACAAATATATGTGAAGCAAAAACTTAAGGCTGCTAGCAGTGCTATCTGTCATGTAATGTTTTAATCATTCTACGAATAACCTGACTAAATTAAAAGGACCGAAAGATCTAAGCACTAACAGCAAATTAAAAACATTCATAAATCTATAAGTTAATAGCGATTTTTTTAAATTTTTTTTCACACTCATTTGTTCTAAGTTTATACCGCATGGATATACATAAGAATGTCAGATTTTCGACCAATATGAAAGATTTGTCAATCAGTGTTTCTTGCGAAAAAAAACATTTTTTTTTTTGTGAAATCTATTAATTATTAATACTATTTTTATATTGAAGGAGGCAGGCTACCATCAGGTAGACTGCGTGTTGGCTTCTCTATCTTATTTAGTCGTAGATATTAAGATTTTAATTCAAATTACTTATTTGCAACAAAGAAGAGACATACAAGTTTTTATAAAATCATACAAAATTGTTTTTTGTAACTAATAAAATGAAAAAAAACTAAATTTCAAATTATCGGTCACTGCATTACTGTTTTTAATGCTAGATAGGTACTATGGCCTTTTTGCGGCTTCATCCAGATAAAATACAATTCTAAAATATCTTGCACAATAAATATCCTGTCTTTTAAAACAGAGAAATAAAAGATTTCAGTAAAATCGGTACACTTAAAGACTACTAACTGACTAAAGCATCTTATCAGATGTGCTCAATTTCACATTTACCTACGTATTAAGTTTTCAGTATTGTAATTAACTTAATTTGAAGAAGGTAAAGGAACAAATTTATATCTTAAAAACAATCTCTTATTACTTGTTTATACAGTCTACATCATTTCCATACTATAACTCAGTTATAAATAATTATGCACCACATAAAAATCGGAGATAACAACTACGTTAATTTTGACTACACATACATTTGTCCGCATTCTATTTTGACGACACTAAAGCCAGGTAACTGCCTGACTTTTAGTTAGTTAAAAAATATCTCAACTGCACGCTATTTCGAAAAGGATTGGTAATTAATAAAAGTTTGTAAATAAAATGGATACTTGCCCCTTAAAAAGATTATATAAATTAGAAAATACCTGCAGTACCTACAATAAACATCTTGTAGTAAAAATATACATATATATACATATAAGAGAGTATATTGATATTTCGTAGATTTTTTATTAATCTCAGATACCCAGGCTATCAGTCAATAAAGGAATATTCGTTTACAAAATTTATCCTGCTCGCTTCGGTTCTCGGCAATATTAATATAATATTACTTACGTACAAGATAATTTAATTTGGGGACTGTTGAAAATGGTTGTTAGTACTTTTAATATTTAAATACGACTATATACAATTGTAACACCAAAGGTGCTAACAATGTGCTGCTGATCACAAAGAGGAGACGAGTGCCTGGCCACTAATACCACTCCATTGTTGTTATGATGGTATACTCTAGACCAGAGGTGGTAGCCATCTAGGCGGGAAAATGCCCTACCTACCACCTATATGTGGGGTGTTTTAGTCGCTTCTTACAACAGACCGCCTGGCTTCAGGAAATTGTATTCTTTCTCCGTTCCTACACGGATAAAAATGTAGATATAGAACAATATTGGCGTATGACGTAGATACGACATACGCCAAGATCGTCATAATACAAATATGGCGCATCTGTTAATGTGTCAAATGTCATTGGACAAAATGGAGTTTTACATATATTATTAGAAATGCCAAGAGACTGTTATCAAACGAGTCTTTCTACCAACTATTTATATTTACTCTGTATTAATAGAATAGAAGGAATAGAACTGCGCCACAGCCACAAATCAATCTCTTTCTCGCAGACAATTTATGATAAGTACGTGGAATTTGATAACGACAATGTACCTAAGAACAATGATTTACATCTTAAAGGAAATCTAAATCACTCGCAAAGTGAGTTTGATTCATTGCTCCGATAAAATTCGCTTCAAAACAATTTCAAGGTCGTAAAATGTCATAAAATTATTTACTCAGACCTGAACCCATGCCGCGTTTGTTTATAACGTATATTAATGATGATTTATCGCTATACATATCTGTTTAATGTGTGTACGTATGGGTCATAAAGCCGTTTTATGGGACAGTTTACTGCGATGCAACCTCAGAAAGTGCTTTTATTGGTATCTAAACGCCGTACAAAATTGATATTATTGTAGGTGAGATGTTTGGGCATACGAAAATATCAGAACTCTTGCTGCGATGTTATTAGTTCAGTAAGGTAGTTGACTGTTAAATCAATTGTGTTATTTTTTAACTGACTTTCAAAAGGAGGAAGTTCTTAATTCATCTGTATGATTTTTGTATGTATTGTTACGAACTCGTAGGATATTTTACGCACCGTTGGTAGAAGAAAGGCGCAAGTGAAATTACGTCAAAAATTTTTTTTCACTATTCGATAATACATATGCTCAACAAGTTTGAAAAAAATATCCCAATAAATGACGGAGATATCGCATATTTAGCGAAATGCTAAGTTTTTTTTTAATACCTATTCACTGTATAAATTACGTAAGTTTTGTTAATACTAGGTCATTTATGAAATTTTCGCTGTCAATAAAAGCTTATTATTACTTACTTACTCATACGCCATAGAATTGAAATATACGTGCATAAACTAACTTACATACTTTTGTCACGATATTTGTTAAATAGATAAACGCGCAAGTCTAATTACGTATTTCTTCTACGAAGTTTTTATCTTTAGTTTTTTAAGTAAACACAATTATGTGTTTACTTAATTAATTAATCTGGTCGGCAAGAATACGTGAGTAAAATTACGATGCTGTGATCCGTGTGAATACCGTAGCAACAAAGTGGTTACTTTACTTAATCTTAAAAGCCATAATACCATGACGGGGATTAAAGACGTAACGCATTAATTTTAAATTATCTCGAAAGCTACTCAATATTATTTTAAATCAAATAGACAGGTATCTGCAGATTGATTTTGTCTATGAAGTCTCCTAAAAACACATTTATCTATGATTTACCATTTCTCCACAAAACAGTTTTTTACGTTCCTGTAAAGTTCATGTTTTTCACTTGCGTCCTTTTTCTACGAATGGTGCTACTTGTAGGATGTAAATTCGAAAGTCCGTTGGAGTTATCACAAATTTATTAGAAGTACCTACACAAACGTAATTCATAGTTCTTACAAGTATAACTAAATACAACAAAACTAAACCGTAAGACTGAAAAACACATAAATCGTGCAAAGTTCGTTGTTGTAAGATAGTCGCTCCGAAAGTTTACTAGATAACGCTTCGTTCGCAGTCAGAACACGACTGCTGCATTTTCCGACTGATCGACCGTCATCCATTTTAAAATTAGACATGCCATCCTAGCAACGTGCCACCTACTGGTTCTTGAAATCGTTAAATGAAACGGTAACTCCTGAGGTGGTCCCACTGTTACCGAGTCAGGATCTAATCAATAGATCCCAGTGAAATCGAGAGCAACCTGCGAATATTATAGGCACGTACAACGTGTTTCATAAACTTTTTGCTTATAACGCTATTCAAGTATTTGCAAAACTAAAAAGTATAAAACAAAAATCTTTTTATCTAACAACAAAACCGACTTCAAAAGTAAGTAAACAACAAAAAATAAGTAGATATTTCCTACAACATCTAGAAGTCGATGCCGAGTAAAACATTAAAATTTGTTGTATAACAAATTTTCAAAAGGTACCGACTTCGAGGTGTTGTAGAAAATATTAAAGTATTTTATCTTTTTTTAACCAATTTCAAATCAAGATGCTGTAGAAAATATTAATTTTTGCTTTTTAGTTAGGTACTTTTGAAGTCGGTTTTGTTTTTATTTACGTAGTTTATTATTTTCTTTAAACATAATATTAATACGTGCGTTACACACACTACCATGTATTTGACACACACACGCATATATACACTTTCGTTTATTGTTAAAGTCAAATTAACAGTGTAGCCTTGGCAAAATTTGTGATTATTGTATAGTCTTTGACAACAGATTAATAATGTTCAAACTTATAATTTAAATCAATTAAATTATATTCGAATTTCGAACTCTGGGCGACCACTAGTAAATATAGATTCACATGGTTTTCTAACTAGCCTCGGGTATAGAATATTTAAAATAATTTTCAAGTAAATAAGAAGCTGTCGAAAACCAGGCTCGTATAATGAGCCCCAGCCAAATTATACACGTCTATAAAACCAAAGCAAATATCCAAACAAATGGCATAATAATTCAAACAATATACGCTTACCTAAAAACTGTAGTAATAAAATTAACATTATTAAACCATTGTACACTTAATGAGATGAAAATTTGCTAATACACACATAAAAACACATCATAAAGAGTAATTAAAACCAATCGTAAAATCCTTAATTCATGTAACAACATATCTAAAATTTATAAATGAAAAAAGCAATTATAAGACAAAAATGAAATAATCATTGTACATTTGCAATAGTTTTTCGTTTATAAAATCCTGAAGAAACACACGGAAGTTATTTAATACATTATATTTTTATTTCTAGATAACTCAACACAGTTTGGCAAACAAACGAACACTGAGTATGATTTCTGGTTTTGCTATAATAATAATACCTGTAATTATTTCCATTATATCACTCTTTTGTTGTTTAATTACTTTCACAGCTAGTTTTAAAGAATCGCATAAATAGCGAAGCGGAATTGTAATTTGTGTTTAAGGAATAAGTTTCAAAATCGCCTACAGTTTCAAAGTATGCAGCGATAGAAAAATTTATTACACCTCAAAGGGTTGGTGGTAATTTGATTTCTTTGTGATTTTTTGTTGCGCAATTTTCCAGTATTTTGTATCTTTTATAGTTCGATATATTTTCTTGGTATTTTATAAATTATTTCAATATTATTTTCTAACACATGTTAACGGTGTTACTTTGAGTTGGAGTAAGTTTGAAGTATTCTTTATATTTCTTAAAGAAGCCTTCAAATTTATTCTAATTTAAAATGAATAAAACATTAAAAGTTGTGATTATTGCCAGTAACTACGTATTTTTTATTTTACGTCACGCATAAAATGGGAAATTAATATAGTATGAACTTGTTACAAAATAATAATAAACTGTTTATATTTGCATCGTTTTTGATATATACTTATAATATTTATAATTTCTAATTGCCTAAGTCTCTCTATAAATTAGCTAGTATAGTGTGGCTGTCCCTAATTTTAGTTTTTTCGCGATTTCATTACTTTCCTGACAAATTTCATTGATATAAATCCAATAATGTCCACGATTTTATAAATATTCCATTTAGCTAAAATAACTACTGATCTGTACAAATGAATAAATTATCTAATTTGGCACCCTTAGGTATAAAAATTATTATCGCCAATCATTATTTAACCCCTTTTAATATTAAGCGCACTTACACGATAGTAAGCAGGAAAGTAGCGAGTAAAGTGAGCAACATGAGTTAAACGCAACTTCTCTAACTACTGTGAAGTGGGCAGTGCATTATGTAAGAACTGGAAGTGGATAATGTAAACGAAGCTCATAAGTATGATATTATGAAATTTCATATATAATAACTGATCGGTTTATCACAATGTGAGGCTCAAGTAATTGCTAATACTTAACAATAATGTCATTACTCATACAATAGGTTATAAAGCGTTTAATGTGGCTTTTACGATATAACCTCATTTCAAAAGCTTTGTATGTTGGATCTCGTCAGATTTTATAGACTTAAAACCAATTATGTTAAAATGTTGTACGTGGGAAATAACGATTATTAATTTTGCATTTATGTAATAATTATATATAGGTAGTAATGAAACATATAATGGGGCTAGTTATTTAGCTTTTACGTCTTTTTAATTCTAATATATATTCTAAGTTTAAACTTCGCTTATTAGTAATTTTGTGAAATTTGCAACATAGTTTGGAGCTAACGAAATTAAACCTGATAGAATGGAATTCTGCGATACCTAGTAATATAGCTCTTGGTGCGAATATAAGATTTTTTATGTTTTTTAGCACTAATAAATGTTAAGTTCGTTGACATGTGACATTGAATCCTAAACATTGAAATACGTAGACTATGAAGTGACTCAATTTGTTTAGATATCAACTGACCTTACTCAATGTAGATCATCGTACGAAGAACGTTTATCCGTCAATACGTGTGGAGTAAAAAGTATTTTGGATTTCATCCAGATAACATTTATCGTGGTTGACTTATTAAACTGAAAACAAATAAAATTTAATATTGAGCTCACATTGCCTGCGGAAAGAATTTAATGACATTCAGACTGTTGACGGTTAAAGTAGTCATTTTATTTGATTATTAGCCTTTGTTTAAATACCTTTTCATAGATTTATTATCTACTATAACGAGAAACATGATGAAAGAAACATGTAGTTATCTAATTATAACTTAAAATGGAAGCTCTAAAACAATACAAAATACAAGATGCTATATTAGCAGCATATGATTTAAATTTTACAAATATTATTGAAGATCAATCAGTCATATTTTTCTATAATATTATCACTTTTTAAAGGGTAGACTGTATTTTTATCGAGCCAGTCTCTTCTAAACTAATTAACTTATAGACTTACTTATAGATATATTTACACCAATGAGCTTTCATATCTTCTGTGATGCAATAATTTAGTGCAAGAGCGCGCGCAATAGTGCATGCTTTAAAACTAAGTGAATAACAACCGTTACACTGAACCTAAAGTCTGATTTACACTTGCATACTAATGAAAATCGCATGTTAACTAACTATCAACTATAGCAGTTAGTTAACTTGGGATTAAGACCTTATCATTATTTGGTCAAAATTAATCGACAACTTATCACTTAACTTGTCACCTAAACCTCACTTTACTTCACTTCATTCTATAATTTCTTATTTTCCTTAGATAAAATTATTCAAAAATGTATCCTAAGCTTCTTACCTTAGTAAGTTCATATGTTAAGGCCTGTAATTAGCAAGGTTTTTTATTTTGTTTTATATATCTGAACTTAATTTATATGAATGTTTATCTGTAAGCTTTACCAAAATAAATAAACTGGAAAATGTCTGTGATAAGGACTTAACTCACCAATTTCGCAAGTTAACTACTTAACTAATATTAATAAAGCTTTAAGGCGATCAATGGGCACACGTTTGATGCAAAACGGATTGAAAGTTGTAGACACAAGTGGAACATAAAAGCGCACCAGTGTGGACATATCCTAAACGGCACATTTCGTCGAGATAATCTTAAACTCGTCTTATTCTTGGTTTAAAGTGACAGATTCTTCAAGATGTTAAAGTAAGATATTTTAAATATAACTGTATTGCTTAGGTAAGAAATAGGAGTATGGTAAATTAAAGTACTTAATAAAAAAATGTGCAGTTTACCTATATATAATTAATAGATATTATATTGCATATAGTTATATTTTTATTATGTTTAAATAGTTGCATATTATCACCATATTATTATTATCTTGTATATGTATATAACTTGTATGTATATTTGTATATATACTTAGTATAGTTATATATTTCTTATTAAAATGTAAGTAATCGTCCAATAATTATGTATACCACCATCGCCACTCCTAATCAGAATATTTTTGCCATGGATTGTCTGGAAGAGATCTCTTTTTAGCGATAACACCACCCTTTGTACCCAACTAGAATAATATTAGTTCGTAAGTTTTTCTGTAATGGTGTACAATAAAGTGTTATCTATCTATCTATATACCTATAAGTATTAATAATAAAAACAACAATATAAAATATCGGTTCAAAAATGTATGTAATTTTAAATGGCAAAAATTGCAAATCTTAAAGTATCAAAATCGTTGTACTAGTGCGTAATGTTTATTTTAAGGCTGACCGCTACATGGTCAATAAAACTGAGGCAATTGACAAACAAAACTGCTATTGTTGCGTCACGCAACCCTTTCAGAGCCTTCAAAACCATCAATATCTCAAAACAACGGTATCGTTCATTGTTTACGAAGGTAATGATTCAAAGGTACCTGGGTTAACGGGGTAACATTGTGATCACAGTTAATTGCTTTGTGCAAGTATTTGCAGAGGTATTTACAACAAATAGTACAGTTTAAAATTCCGTAAACTAGAAGAATTTTAGTCGGTAAAATTGTAAAATCGTGTTACCCTACAGGTGCGTCAATTCGAAAACACTTTAGATTTTGATCGGCTATTATCCCGGATGTCGACTCAATATAGAGCGTTGTTTTACAAAACGTGCTTAAGGCAAAAATATTTTAGATCAAAACTCAGCCGTGAATCGAGACTTAAAAGCATCTTAACTAAAGGAAACCTAATAATAAAAATATTACGTATGCGACGAAACGAATAACAAGAAATATACTGGAACTTTGACTAATTATCAATCGTTATAAATTAAAAACTGTGATGGTTTTATCCATAGAGAGTTTGAGTAAGTTTGAATGTTTTTTTATGGTTGGTAAAGAAGCGTTCATACTTACTCTAACTCTCTATGAATAAGACCGTAAAAATATAGATTTGATGTTTATTACTAGGTATTCGATGTGCTTACTTTTAGTTATTGTAACGCAGAAAAGTTTGTTAATCTATTTAAAAAAAATCAAATCAAATTTTAATTAGTGACTTATAAATCAAATTATACCAACCCTAATTAATTGGGATATGGTGAAAGAAAAGAGAGAGAGAAATCGAATTATAAAATAATATAAGAAAAGCTCCGTACATACATTTTACTAACCAACTGATTTAGGATTTCAGAGCTTATTGTTTATCTTAAGAGCATAAATTATATTATACATGCGGTTTTCAATTAATTAAATTTGAAGCATATACAGTGTTAATTATAAAACTAATTTTCAAAACAAGTACTTTTGCAACGCCACCTATGTAACAAAACGTGAACTTTTACCCTGCAAAACACAGTAGCACCATCTTTGGAGACTGTATTTTGCAATATGCGCCGCCCCTTGTCTGCAACCCCCTGCATCGGGGCGATAAATACATGGAACTTGTTACGTGTCGCTTGGAATTCCTATCACAATCTCTATGGAGATTTCCAATTAAATATTGTATTATTTTACAACCACTATTGTATTTAAAGCAGATTTCTGTTAATTAGTATATTCGAGAATAAATTTCAAAATCCGAATTTGTGCTACTGCTAATATTTGAAATCAAAGACTATATATAATATAGCGATGTATTTTATGATGTTTTTTTTAATGTTTGTGAATTTACCTATATACTAAGTCCCGCTTTCGCATGGTGCCTATATTAACATGAAGGTCGTTCTAAAAAAATATTAATGAACACTAATTACAACTGGCCCGAAACACAAGCCGGGCGAAGTTATGTTTAAAAACGATAAGAACATGCATCAAAATAGTGCCAGTCAAGACCTTAGTTTCAACGTACCTATAGGAGGTACGTTTCATGGATATGGTCGACAATATGTCTACAACTTAGTGTTAATTTCATAGCAGGGTCATCAGTTGCTTCTTATCGTTCTAGAATAGGACCTAAAGTAGAGTGCAAGCTGTGTGTGCTTGCTTGTGTTAATATACTACAATCTGATTTTTAATTACCTGGACTAAAATAACGACTGCGATCCATCATTTTTTGATTCATAAGTGAGTTTTGTGAGTTCAATCTCACGGTGCACTAGGTCAAAGTTTCAACTAAAAAGAACAGACAAAATTAAACTATATTTTCAAACATACAAACTGATTACATTACCTGTATATCCCTAAAATGTTCGTCAAGCATATTCCAAATCTATTTCACCACTTACGAGACGTAACAATTATAGGATATTTCTATATAATACAGAAACTAC
This sequence comes from Dendrolimus pini, assembly GCA_949752895.1. NCBI lineage: Eukaryota > Metazoa > Arthropoda > Insecta > Lepidoptera > Lasiocampidae > Dendrolimus > Dendrolimus pini. The sequence continues at coordinate 14,138,983 of OX457133.1, forward strand.
TTCGTACTATAACATTTTAAATTATGCATACTTGTTGTTGTAAAATATAGATTAAGACATTTATGAAATAAAATATATATTACAATATTAATGACTAACTGAAAAAAATTAATTTTTCCTTGTTTTAATATTATTCCTATTATAAATTATTTTTTGAACTGAATACTTGAATTAGATAGATTTTTTTTGATTTAAATGACGATTTTTTGCCAATTTATACAAAAATGGTTAATTATTATTATATAATATTATAGTTGGAACAAAGAGGTTACTTTTTTGCCTCAACATCAACATTTTTATGCACTGAAGGGGGCAAAACATGCTGTATCTGTACACTAATCATTCTTCAACTGTGTTACCACGTTTTGTGCAAATAAAGAATTTGAATTCGAATTAAAAACTTCACCACTGTGAGTTGAATCCTATATTTCTTATTTATTTTTCGTATATTTATTATTTATCTATATTTCGTATTTCTATAAAAAATCTATAGGATTGTACTCGCAATGGTGAATTGCTCCAAGCTTGCAACATATAAAAGTCGATTGCAGCTGTTATTTTATGTAATTAAAGATCAGAGTGTAGTTTATAAAATAAAGACCGTATAGTTGTAAATGTCAATCATAGTTTGGTCATTTATAATATAGCGATCAGTTTCATGGTTTACCAAAATAAAACATCCTTTGCATACCTAAGTTAAATAATATTGAAATCCCATAACAAAGTTACGAATTTCCATTTAATTTGGGGCCTACGTGATGCGGAAAATTCGTTTAAATTTAACTTAGAGGCCCAACCCCGTCCCGCATCACCGATTTTTCTTTGGGTCGAAAAAACTAACTCACAGAAGCACGTACTTAACCGGCTCTAGGTCGTTACGTTTAGTAATTCAAGCAATTTTTTTAATAGAATGTTTAAGAAAGCCTTGCCGAAAATATTAACTTTTTGTTCAAAGGTTATCCGGATTCGTTAAATAAAATGAAATAATGCTTATTTTATGTGAGGAAATTTATCATATACTAATTCTTTGTAAATGTATGGTTGATTATGAAATAAACTAGGAACGGAAAATTATGGCTAATTTACGTAAAATTGGTGAGGCGTAACTACTCAAACTATACTCGTATATAGGTATCTAATTGATATGTTTTCTGAATCCTGGAAACAATGAATCAATCCCTAATGTCGCTAAACTAAACAGAAACAAAAGAGGAATGAAATATAGTATTCTGGACAACATAAGGATGAGAATATTTTTTTCCCAAAAATTGAAGTTTCTTCTCAATGTGGATCTAAAGTTAATTTCAGCGAAGTCATATGTAAGTATAAACTTATATAACATATTTTATGCTTGAATTAAAAGTAGCTAGGTATTATTATTATACTATGTCTGAATTTAATCACCGCTAACAACAAGAACGAATGCGCATTATCTTGGTTTTTGTTAGTTTAAAAACTTAAACGTGTCTTTAATTCATATTTGTGCAAATTAATACTCAATTATCTCTTTAAGAATCAAGATTTCGGTGTATAATTAGTATGTTATCGGTCATAAACATGCGTAGTATGGCAGCAAGTACCTAATTGCATAGACGTGTTAATTAAACATCTAAACCTGTATTTAGTCCTTGTAAACCTACACTTTTACAATAAGGGCGTGGCTTTTTTTATTGAATGAGTACAACAGACAAGCAGACGGCCTACCTGATAGAAAGCAGTTGCTATGGCCTATGGACATTTGTTACACCAAAGGTGGTACTAATGTGCTGCCGCTCTCTAAAGGGAGGCTGGAACCTGGCCACTTATGCTGGAACACAACTCAATGTTGTTATGACGATATACTCCAGACCAAGGAACTAAGACCATCCAGACAGCAAATACTCTACCACGCCTTAATTTTAGGTGAATAATTAGGTAAAGTATAGATGCAATGTAGATAACCATAGAAATCGTTATACGTAATACGTACCTATGTACCTTCTGACACTGTTCACGAATTTACGTTAAGCTTTAAAATCTCGTGGTTAGAAAGATGACAATATTACGTACAATATAGCATTAAATGCCTTTATGTGGAAATTGTGGTATAAATTAGCTTATCTAAGTTTTCTTTTGGATTAAAGATGATCTTCTGCGTTCTAAAATGTGGCTTGCTTATATTTTATGTTAGTGGTTTAAACTTTTGTTTAGGGATATGATGCAATGTGAAGTGTTTTCAATGCTGGGCAAATAAATCAAGTGTAAAGTACTTATAGTGAAAAGTTGGTCTAGGTATTTATAATTAGGCCAGGGGATGCCTCCCGCGGACTCCACCCTCTCCGTCCGCGGGAGGCATACAGGGACGCGTCCGCGGGGCCTCGAGCGGACATTGTCACATTCCCCCTTATTCCGTGGTAGTGTCTCACCATCGTTTCCTCCCAAAAGATTCTCTCTTATTCCTCCTTCCTAACAACCCCTTCTTTCCTTTCATTCCATTCCTCTCAGCCTAAGGGCGGATTGACTCCCTCCCCCCCCCCCCCCCAGCCGAAGCTTGATCGCCGTGCCTATAGCTGCAAAAATCCGGGCGGGTTATTCCGGATGTGAGCGCCCTGTGGGCAGTGCTGACCCTCCTGCCTATAACCGTGGAGAAGGGCATCATATACATGGATGCCATGGCCAAGGCAAAAGTCAATATTGCGAAGAAGCGACTTGGGCATTGCCTGCCTCAAAATCAAGACGGCGTCGCGTGCAGGTGCGCAGATGCTTCTCCTTCTGAGAGGGACGACTTTGAAAAGGCAGATGCCTTTGCGGCCAAGTTAAAAGGTGAAGGTGGTGTCGCAATAGCATCTTTAGTTCTGGCTAGAGGTGCTAGTGCCACCCCCACCTGGCGAATCTCACACACCGCCCGCGATTTCCCTTTATGGGGTTCTGTGCCCTCTATGCGCGGATAATGGCCGTCAATCGGGTTTCCTTTCGATAAAAAAAGGTATTTATATTCTAATAACAGCCCAGAAACATTCCACTGCTTAGCTTGGGCCTCTCACTATTGGGGAACGTACAGTATACCCACCACGCTTGTCCAAGGCGGCTTGATAGGTTTGACACACCGCTTATCTCGATGTGAAGGTGAAGGCTATCACGATGTTTTCCTTCACCGTTGTTAGCGCATGGTAATTGAAATAATATGCATTAGGTCAGAAAACTGCCTAAGTAGTGCATGCGTTCCGTCCAGGATCAAACCCGCGCTCTTTGGGTGTCGGATGCGTGCACTAGCTATTGCGCTACCACAACTTCGAGGTCAAGGTATTTAGCAATTGTTAATGTTTATTCATAATCTTAGTATTCCTTACTAGGTTTTATTTACGGTGCAGAGTAGCTGTAAGGCGCTAAGAGGGTATAACTATGGCAAAGGACCAAGCAGCTCTAGACCCAGTTACATTTGGGTTAGCTGCAGAGTAGAATCCTTAGCAAGAACAATACCTCGAGGCCTCTTTACCACCCTCAGAGGGCATAGAGGAAGTAGATGAAATTTTTTACGAAAACTTCGTTGGCGATGTTTTGTTGCGTATTTTCAAAACAATATTTAATACTGGTTAAAAGTGAATAATACCTAGTCGATATCAACATAGAATGGAGCGTTTATGTTGGAGATTTAAATTGTTTAGTGAAATGCGCCTTCTTTGAATAGCCAAAAGAACTTCCTCGTTTGGTGCTCTTTTGAAGATTATTCCTGAAGTCAAATAGGTATTCATGAATACTTAACATTGGCTGGAAATACAAATCGTGCAAAGATACATGAAGAAGTAGTGTTCCTCCGCCTGCAGTCAATGCTAATAGCTTACACCGATCACGAAACTCAAAACATGTAAGAGCAATGGGTAGTCGACACTATGTGTCTAAGATAGACGATAAGACATTTGTCCAAATAAATAAAATTAATTTGTGCTAGAATTTTTTATATACAGAAGTAGGTATGTAAATTAGGGCACAAAATAAATTAGTAAACCAAATATTTCTATGGCTTGTTTATATAGTTTGTAATTAATAATGATATTTATTGATAAGGCTGCTTTTTTATTGCTGTAATCAAATTTAGTACGTTCTCCGTTATCTGACCGTTACACTGTCAAGACCGCTTTTAATATGTTAGTCAAATGAATATCTAAGAAATAAGGTAACAATGGTAACAAATGGTTTAATAAAATTTCTTACATCGAGTATTAAAATATGCCTATACCTAGAAAAATATGAGATAACATTATAATATTTTTTAATTAGATAATATTTTTTTCATAGCACAGGAAAAAAGATAACAATGCACCTGAAGAAATAGCGACATAAGTACGTAGACGTTTTACAAATAAAAACAAATGGTTTTAAGAACTTTTCTGCCGTATTGTCAGCAACCTGTCAAGCCGCCTTGGACAAGCGTGGTAGGTATACATACTGTCCGTTCCCATATAGTAGGAAGCTAGAGGCCAGCAGTTGGGCGTTTATGAGCTATTATAATATTATCGTCATCTAACGAGCTTTGCAATCAGTATCACTGTGTCAGATCCTATCGCCTACTTAACCCACCAGTCAGTATTTTGTTGGGGTATACCTACTTCGAATCTGTGTACTTGTGAAAATAATTATATTTTGCGGTCAACAGTAACCTACGTTCATCTTTCTTATAGAAAGTACCTACATCTATACCACATTTCATGAAAATCAAAATAAACAAACATCCTAACGTACTCACTTTCACAATTGTAGCTACCTACTTATTGATTCAATAATTTATTACAAAAATAATAGTCATAAAATCATCTACCTTTTTTGTTGTCAAAGATATTTGATATCAGGTCTAGGTATCAATCTTCTTCAAACTTCAGTAGAATTGATGGTGTAAATGGCCTCCAAAAATCATGATAAAGTAAAGTCGGGATTCAATCAGTGTTCATTTACGACTCCATGTTGCGACATTCTCCGCATAGATTACCCGTAACCAGGCATCTGTATACAAATTATACACGACGATATCTTGTTTAGTTTCTTAATATTATTATTTTAAACAGGCTTAACAAGCAATTGGCCTAAGGCCATTTGGTAAAACAATCGACTGTTTTGTGTCAATTTTAAATTAAGAACAACTAATATTGTTGTAGGAATATCTTATCAACACTTTTAATATATATAAGGTATTTGGCTACAACTACTATAATACTATTATAGATTTGTCGAATATTTAAGTACCTACAAGTAGAGGTACGGCAGAATGCGAGAACGCATTGCAATAAGAGATATACAAAACTTGAGAAGTAAGACGAATATATAATAATTAAATAGCTACGTCGATATAATTAGTTAATGAACTAATAGTATCATATATTACTTATCTATTTAAATGGATTCTATCATTTACTACGCTCTAAAGCTGTGACTGGATAATGACAGATCTTATGAAAAAAGGCCTTTACAAAAAAGAGAACAACAAAAAACAACAAGAATCTAAAATTCACCGAAATCGTCTGACAGAAATAAATAATTTTCCCAATATATAGTAAATGTCTACTAGTATACAATATAAATATATTCCAACACGTGTTCGTGAGGAAACCGTCTGTGCGTACGGAATGACAATAGAGATTTCCCTTTCAAGCGGAAAATTTACGTGATAAAAATTCTAAATCGTTGCGTGTGAAAAAAATTGTATTAGGTCCAAAAAATAAAGTGGCTGCGGTAGGTGTGATTATGTAGTCCTATAGCGGTTTTGTGTGCGGCCGTAAATCAACGCGGAACGTGAGAATGGATTCATTATTTAGACAATATAGGCATATAGGATACGTGGCGGGGCGTTTTACGGCCTCTTATACTGTGTACTCTGCACTCTAACCCCAAGTAAAAGGGGCGTCTTTTATATAGTACTTCTATGAATAATTACTGGAAAAATTCAACGAATTTGGAGAAAATGCTTAATTTTTTCCTTAGCCTAGAATAAGACATAAAAAACTTTTTGACTGAGAAATGAAGAATTTAATACTCATTCAAGTCGAAGAAAGGATTCGATTTATAAGGGATGTTTATGCGAAAGACCAAGGCTTAACTATTGGGAACTTTTATGATTCTCGAGCATTTTGAGTAGCCCGTGTCAAGTTTGGTAGTTTCTCTGGATTAGCTGCCACATGTTTAATTTTGTAAGAATAACCGTTTTGGTTGTGTATCGTTGTCATTTGACCTAAATTTCTTTGTTCAATTATTAGATAAGTACTGTCTAAAACATAAAATTCTTGATAACTAGTTTGTGTAGAAATGAATGAATCGCTGCTGGTAGGGATTTCTTCTAAGTAAAACAGATGTGTGTGCCTGCTAGGGGTAAAATATTATTATCGCTTAAAGTATACGCCTTCTCGTATGTAAAAAAGTTATTTTATTCTGAGACGTCTAAGCATTTGGGTCACCTAGTTTACTGGAATACAAAGGGTTCCTGGTTCAATTCTCGATAGAGTAAAAATCGTTTTTTTTGGAATATATATATTGTAAGTTAATTTTCCGTTATTTAACCTGGTAAGGGTGTGGGATTGGTTTAAGAACTTCTATATAACCCGCGAAACAATCACAATTTGATTAGCCTGGAAATATACCTACAATGTACCTATATCTTTTATGTTGGTTTATAATTTATATGTGAGTGACTTAGTAGGTTAACTTTTTAAAACCCTCCTTGTGTTTCTTAATTTTATTAATAGAATTTATACCTACACTTAAAAATATTTCTAATTTCCACTGTAGGTATATATTAAATGTAGAATTCAAGACCTAAAGTGTATGTAGGTACCTATATTTCATAACTTGTTTGCCTATGTAAGCAAACAACTGCTTAGTATTCTTTAAATCTACTTTCTTACTTCAATGATATTTGTTTGACTGAAAGTTTCGTGATATGAAATACAAATTGCTACTTACCACGTTACTTACTATACTTGCTTCACACTTAACTTTGAATAATTATACTAAGCCTTTACATATTAAGTACCTACTGCATTATTATTTGTAGTGAAAACAAATAATTATTTGTTCTCATAGTCTTAAATATTCTGAACATTGACAATACAAATAAATTATTTATTAATTTGTTACATGTTTTGAATGGTTTTAATTCATAGAATTGTATGTGATCTTATTAAGTTGTTTATTGGATGAAACAAGCCTTCTATTTCTTTATTTTACGGGGAATCCTGGGCTGGTATCGTTGGCATCTTGTAAGGTGTTGTTCAGGAGATTACTTGAAGTTGACATTCATTTTATTCATTCGCTCATGTGGAACTGAAGACCCATTACTCCCTCGAGCACCATTTTTTTTCTAAAGCACGGAATCTGTGTCCATTAATAAGATTAAAAGAAATAGTTTACTTATTCTTAGCCACTATAGTAAACATTTTTAGTTAAAGCTAAACATAAAACCTGTACTATTTTTAATTTAAACGATTTGAATTTCTATTGTAGTGTCGAATGTTCTAATCAGCATTACTAGTCGGAATAGAAATTAATTTAATTATTGCATTGCTGATATTTCCATTTTAAAACTGGCGCCATGAATCTGTAATTGTCATTTTCCAAGTGCAACTATTCTGCATTTCAACTGGGCATGACATTCTTGCAACATGCATTGTTAAAATCACGAACCCTTTAGCCAAATGTTTTTGCCACCCCGCAAGAGATGGCGCTGTTACTTCGTAAAAGTATTTTACATCATTACTATCATTTCCATCTAAACATGTAAATAATAATATTTGTTAATTTTTAATGATAAAAAATATTTTTAAGGATATATTATACATATGATATCAAGTTGAATTTGTAAATATTACCTTTCATCAACTCCGATGTTAACGAATATACGTAGATGTCACTGTAATCGGAGGAATCTTATTGAATTCAAGGCTTATGGGAAGATTTGATGTCTTATTGGAGTCTCGTATTTTACGAGTGTTTGAATATCTTCATGAGATATGACTACATATTAGATACAAACTAGAGATATATGAAAATAATTTATAAATAAACAGGACTTTATGTGACTACTCGTGTAAACTTGTTTTTGTATCCCGCGGGATCTATCGCATTTTCCAAGATAAAGTTATCCTATGTTCATTAATCACCAATCTTTAAAGCTGATCGGGCATTGAGCAACTGAGCTGCGGCATCCACTCATATGTATGGCTCATTGAAGATCACACAAGGCGAACAACATGATACAAAGCACCGAAGGCGTAGATTAGATAGAAGACTAGATATCGTAAAAGAATAGCAAGTTTTGACATCATAACTTAAACGATTTAAATAAAGTATTCATTGTTCTTTAAACCGATATTAGATTTGTTTTATTATGATGAAAGTAATGTTCGAATTTATGTAACATGTGTCATCTACCCAATTTCTAGCTGCGGCAATCACTAGAACGCTAAAACAGAGTTTCCCAAGATTTGTTGCTCAATATTTTTAGGCAGGATGCCTGTGTGTAACCTGTGTTATTCTACTATAAATAAATAAAACAGTCTGCTTTGTGCATTCGATATTTGTCTACATGGAAGGCTGTTAAGAAGGAATAAGTTAAACTCTTTATTACATCTTTACACTTGGATACTATTGTGGAAATATTGTAGTCTATGCCTCTAAACTTTGTTATATTTTATAAATATGGTCTAAGAGAGATTAATGAGTATTAATTATTTAAATAAAGTGGAATATTAAAAACAGAGAAGAAATTGAAAAAAACGATTTTCCTAATTTTTAAGGAAGAAAAAATTACAGCTTTGGGGTGTATTTGATCGCAACAGCATGCAACACTCTGTATAGCTAAATACTTACATTAATTTCAGAGTTCACTAAATACAAATGTCTTAAAAGTTTCAAGTTTTCTAAATTCTTATAAATTTCAACATTTTTCATTAAATTCTTTCTTATCAAGAACACCGATATTTCAAAGCATATTTCGCTAAATAAGAAATACCTCAATCATTATTACGGTTACGCCGAAGAAAGGCAACCATAGTGGCGTTTCGATCGCGCGTCCATCAAAAACTATTTTTACCGCCTCGGGGTTACAAAGGGGAAAATGACGTACATACTTCGCATAAGCGTCTAAATGTCGCGTAAAAGTATTGAGAGCGAAAAGTCGCTAAATTTGAGGCGTTCTCGGCGGCTTTTGAGGAAAGCCGAATGTTGGTCTTATAGCACAGAACAGCAAGGTACAGAACATCTACTGACTACAAAATGCGCTCATTACATACGATGTGTGTGTGTCGATCTCTGTTTACATCAGTTGTATATCTATCTATCGTGGTTGCCTCTACGTTGATAACACTTATTTGATATTATGAGAGTGAGACAAATTCGTAGACACATCTATGTTCCAATTTTTGTACTTTAAGTTGTGTTGTCTGCGTTTTTTCTTAGGCAAATATGGATTGTAATGACATGCATGTCTTTTTATTTCTCAAATTTATTTTAATATATGAATTGCTATTAGTTTGACTAGTTTGTAACACTGATATTAGACGTATGAACCAAATTAAAACAATTTAGTTCAAAACTACAGAACTGAAAAGATACGACGTACGTTATTAAATGTTATTGAATGTTTGAAGTTAATGTTTACATAGATCGAATTTGGTGATTCATCCAAATAGAAAGACAGAAATGAACTGTCTAACATCGGCGTAAAGTTGACATCAGACCATCTATTTCTATTCCAATTTTAATAAAGCAATCAAACGTTTGGTTAACTACCAAAACGGAAAAAGGAAACAAAGAACTACTTACAGAGACATAAAAACGAACTTATTTTTTGATCTAAACGTTAGTATTATTACGAGTTTAGCGGAACTCGAATTAAAATGCCGTTAAATTTTTATTATGTTTATTAAAACTATACAAACACGTATAACAAATCCAAACGTAATGCAGGATTCAATTGTCGTAATTCAATAAAACGCGCAAAATTCGTCACTATTACATTCCCTAATGTACACACGTCACGCCCGTATCGTAGCTGTAGCTTGACTGCCCCCTTTCTTCATCAGGCTGTGGTTTTATGCTATACGAATGGAAATGAATCCGCAAAACCTGGCTAATGATGCTAATGAGCGAGGACAATAGGCTATTCTCCACAATAATTAGAAACGTGTGCCAATAAATAAGTGAACAATATAAAACGATCATAAAAGGATTACAATTAGTTCAAATGCCGACAGGTTATAAAATGTGCTTCTACAAGTCTGTACGTGTCTTTGTCGGCGTCTAGGTTGTAACAGTATATTAACACTTTCATGTACAAATTTTCATAGGTCAATGTAGCAACGATAGCCGGAGTAACTCTGTGTTTCTTAGTATTTTGTGGTTATAGGCAATGAGACGGGCGGGAGGGTAGGCTCTATAGGCACTTTACACGCTCTACCGCAGCTAACCTCCGCCCAAATGTAATAACACGCCGCCTGCTCTCTGTTTCAATTTGGGAACAAATTGAAATTGTTTTTATTTGAATAATATTACCCAGCACAGTCGGGTATAGCGGATTGTCCGCCGGCCACTTATCAAATTATTGTTTTAAAATCATTTTTATTACTTACTCCAACGACTGTACGGTTAGTTTAATGATAATATGAAGAATATTTGTAGATATAGGAGATATTCTTGACAAGATTTACAATCGCGTGAGTAGTAATTTATTAAACAAAAACAATAAACACTATTAAATTAATGTGGAATACCCACATTAAATAGAAAGTCGTACTATGGTTTCAACTGACATTAATATTTATTGCTCAAGATGAAACGATATCACATTACATGGCTGATAATTATAATGAATATACATTTTATTTTAATGCGAAATATTTTCAAGCGATTCATCTCACCTTGCTATTAGACCATTACATAATTAGTACCGTTGATATAAAGTTATTAATATTGTTAAATATAAAAATCGATAATCATGATCCTTGATTAAGAAATGCTAAACATAAAAATACCTCATATATGAAGGTCTAAATTTTATGATAAATAAGTTCGAGTTTCACCACGATCACACCATATGTTAGACGATGATGCCTGAGGAGTATGCTTACCTAGAAAATATCTATTCACACAAGACATAGAAACACTCCGATTGTACTTTTCGGGAAACAGGGACTCTGGTAGTGGATTCCACAGCTTTGCAGTACGTACAAGTACTGTAAGAAATGCCACATAAGCGATTAATAAAATTATTATAAACGGGGTCTCATTGTTACGCAATTCCAACGTGCTTGAGAGGGTTCGCTGCATCCTGGACAGGGGGTGAGGGCATCCCACCGGGGGGAAGGGAAGCTGGAAAAATTGCACATAAATATTGAAGCTGCCACTTACACGTGCGCCCACTGCTTACGCAAAGGAGAATATGGATATGCCTGTTTAAACTTTTTGTGATCGTTTACGCTTAGTTCATGTAAACCTGTTGTTTTGAAGTAATTTATAAAAAAATGAGTGTGGTTTATATTTATATTTAACCCTTTATTCTTTCATAGTATTTCAATTGATTTATATTATACGTGCGAGTAATTATATTACATAGTTAATTGAAGGTCCTATTTGAGAAACTGGTATAAAATGTATATAATAATTTAATACAGGTGTATGTATATTCCACCTCATTCTGAAAACGAAGTATTATTGCACAAATATAGTCTTAGTAGAGGAGAGTTTTTGAATAAATAAAAAATAAATACATATTAGTGTCTTTATAGCTTATAGATTTTTCCTATTATTCTTTATAAACGTTATAATATTGTAGGAAATAAAGATATTCCTGGCGATATTTATAGTTCAAATAAAAAATATTTACGGTACATGTTTCTATGTACGTACTCAATAAACCATTTTTTTGTAACTACATAATATGTCACATGTCAGAATAATATTGTTTTTATACTTAATTCAGATATTGTTAGTTACTTTCGTTTGGTTTATGCATAATGCCTCGTTTCGTCTGATAAATAATAGTTTATAATAACGCAGTCTTAATTCGAAGTAATTAATTGGCACGTCACATAGCAATTTCTGTATAAGAGTAGCGTTAATTTAAAAAATACAATCCATTTACACCGTTTGCATTGTTATGCAAAGAGCGTTAGTTTTATTTCAATCTAGTTTCAGCCAGTTGGTTATAAAAGAAATGTAGCGTATTCAGGGCTGTTTTTATTCGGGGGTGCAGGAATAACTCCAGGAGCCTAAGGGATGCAAGCTCATCCAATTATATAATCAATATTTGTTCGTGCCTACCCCGCAAGGGACCTGGCGTGAAGTTATGTATGTATGTATGTAATATTTTTAATCACATAAAATATATGCAGATAGCAATTTAGATTACGTCTCATGGAGCTTTTGAATATTCGTCTTGCCTTCATATCCTATTTCTAAAAGAATTAATATTGATATTATAACAAAAACGTGTGACACATTCGTTTTTTTTAATTGTTGCCCAGAGGCGCGAAATGATTTTTGCACTTCGGCGCCCGATCTTTTTAAGACAGTTCTGAGCGTGTCCATGTTTACCTCACGCTGCTTGCGATGCGAGCCCTCGTTCTTTTTCTTGTAGCAAATTTCGCAACAATCTCACTTATTATGCCACACAAATTTCCGCCCCCACCCACCCCTAGCTTCTAGACGTGAAATTAAAATTTCCCACTCCCCCCTTTGTACGGCGCGCTTGGAATAGCTAAATAAATATTGCTACTTAAGAACCTTTAGTACGCAGCTACGTTATCTCTTTATCCAAATTTGTTGATATTGATCTCGGTTCATCCATAACGTAAAAGGCTTTTTACTCGAAGAACTGACTTAATTTTGTATAAGTACAGTTAGGAAGGGATTAAGATGCTCAGTAGGTACAAAGTTCTATGAGTATGCATTAATTCATTAATGTTTGTTTGTTATCTACTTTATTTTGTATAACATCTTCGGTGAAGTAACGGAATTAATTTAAATTTGAATTTGGTCTGAATGTAAAATGAACTTTAATATTTTTAGTTAGTGTTGCCAGATGGTAGGGTATTTGCCGCTCTGGATGGCTACCACCCCTGATCTATAGTACGCCGCCATAATAACCTTGAGTTTTTTTGGGCATACGTGGCCAGGTTCCGGTCTCCCTTTAGAGAGTTGCAGCATATTGCTAATACCTCTGGTGTTACAAATGTCCATAGGCGTTGGTGACCGCTTTCCATCAGGTGCCTGTCTGATGAACACACGCAACTCACGCAATAAAAAAAAACAAGTTATGTTCCAGTCGATTCAATTTTTTTTCTTATTGAGTGAAAAGTGTTAAAAAACTATTTCTTGTCCAGGATAAAGAAGTAAGATTTCAGTTATTTAACCAATCGAATAAAATGAAAAAAATCAACCTTAACTAAACCTAATTAATTAATATAAGTTAGGTATATTGCTTTTGACCTGTGTAAAGTTGCCGGTGAGCGCTGGATGAGGAAGGCGGAGGACCGAAATGTGTGGCGCGGACTTGGGGAGGCCTACGTGCAGCAGTAGACTGCGATTGGCTGACGATGACGAGGAATATTGTATTGTATCTTAACACTGTAGACGGTAACCTAGGCTCAGTATTCTACTTGTGTAGAATACTGAAATTAAACTACGGTTTTCTACGGATAGGGAATCAAGAAAGCAGTCTATGTTATCTGGCTGAATAGCCATAGATAGATATTGGCCTGAGGTTCCAGCGTAATGAAACCGAGATATAAAAATGTTTGAAATGATTTTTTCAAAAGTTTTATAAGAATTACACGTGTTCCTGTGTATTTACTTCCAAATGAAAACTGTCATGAAGTATTCCACTATAATTGTTTATATTTATGTAATTGCTTTTAATTATTTTTAATATGAATACTCGAGCCCGATTAAACATGAATGACTTGTGAAGGAATTGAGATGATTAAACCAAAATTAAATTAAATTATATTATATTTAGTAAACATACCTATAATAATAACGACAGCTCGGAATAGCATACTGATCAAATCGACTTAATTATTTTAAAGCGGATTAGCGAGATCCACACAATAATAATATCTATCAATGTACGTAAATGTTTCCTTCCGATTTTCTTTTCGCTGCTAGCACGTGTGATTGTAGCAATATGTAAATCAGAAACTCCCTAATTAGAATTCGAAACTACGTCATAGCAATCAGACTCTGATGCCTTAGTCACTTAGCCATCATGACTTGTTCTCATAAGTACATATAAAAATAATTTTATGAAAAGGTTAATTTTGTACGGTGATAATATGTGAATATTGTCTTATATGAATTTTTTTTTTCAGGTGATAGAAAAGCTGTTATGGTAAGTTTTCTTTAGTAAAAATACTTATAATATGCTCTAATTTACTAACTCTGAAAATTTAATTAAATGATTCTATTACATGTAGGTATGACGCTCCTAAATGGTATCTACTTAACTACTAATCATAGATTTTGGTAGATTAATTATTTCTATGTTGATATTGCACTTTATATAAATCGACTTTTGCATTTCAGGTACACTACCTTCAGCTGAATTTATCTATTTAATTTATGTAAATGGTCATTTAAGAGTCAAATTCTATAACAACATCGCAAGCTGGTGTAGTCGACCTTTAAAAAGACCACGAACTAGCAACTATTTGAATGAGAACATCTGGTCAAATACTCGAAAATAGTAACACCGATGAATTCTATAACAACATTTTAAAACCGATGATACAATTTTTTGTGATGTTGAATAAATAAATCGGCAATTGAATTAATAAATAGCCGCAAATTACGCAATAACTGTGAGTGAGTGCAACATAATATGTCACATTAAGTGTTATTTCATTGAGACAAAGCGGGTTTATATCGAATTTAAAAGCTCTGGATCTATAAACTGGTCGTTAAATCTCGCAGGCGATAGTTGTAAATTTTCCGAAGAGTTGGAGTGGTTTTACGATGGACACTGGCCCCGCCTACCTGCGGCTTGCATGATATCCACTCTTATATTTGAACCCTCGTAAAACGGGGTAGTGCCGCTGCCGCCGTCATTCGGCATGATCAAACACCCTTGCAGAAGCCAACCTTCTTATAATCGTACTGCCGGTGATATACCTCTGTTTTCCTTTTTTTTCGTTTAACCTATAATAATAATAATAATCGGCAGACAAACATAAGCGTATTAAGCAAGTTACGCTTGTGTTATGGGTAATATACAACGGACTACTCTAGGGCCAATCCCAGACACCCAGACCATAGTAAATAACGGAGAAAATACGTTTCCGAAATTTAGTGTACCAGGAATCGAACCCGGAGCTTCTAAGTTGCATTGAGGTAGGTCGGTAGAAGCTCAGCCCGCTCAACCACAGAGGCCGCCGACTTGTTACCCCCCATATTTTTTGAGGGCCTAGATAGGCTATTTCTTACTATTTAATTTTTATTTCCGATTAGAGTAGGTAAAAACGATGAATATCCACCTGCTAAGATCCTGGAAAACACTTTTCGCTTCATCAGCCTTCATAATTTGTTCATACATACACGTTTATGGAAAGCGTTTTATACCTGACATTTCTTTTTCCAAAAATATCTTCGATTTGACTATGGTTTATTTTTATTTATGTTTAATTAGGGACTTTGCATATTATTATGACCTCGTTCGTGTAAGCATCTAATAATAAATTAATTTTCATTTAATAAAAATCTGTCTACATTGCAATTAGGTACAAGCAGTATAGAAAACTATCTGTCTTTCTTTTTCTTTTCTTACTTTAATATTTAGTTATATATTAGGAAATACGGAAATTTATAATATGTAAACTTGTTTGATTGATTATCCTTCCTCTAGAGCTCCATAGAACGGAACCGGTTATAATTTAGTTTGGTAATTTAAACTAATTATTAATCTTTATAATGCCATGGATGGCATTATTAAGGAGTAAGTAGACTTTTTAAATAATAAATAACATTCTCAAACAAAATTTAATTTAATGTTGTTTTTCTTTTTTTCATAATATGAAATTTGCCCTCTGTGTTGCGCCTTTTCCTTTGAAGTTGCGCGAGCGTCTTTTGTTTCTGAAGGCAAGGAAGCTACGTACTAACTTCACAGTTGATAACGCACTAAATATTATGTTCCGTTTATGATAAGTCTCTCTTGACATGACACGCGTTGTTTTGGCATAATGCTTTTTGACTAAATTTACCTGAAGATAGCGTAACATGCGAGCAATTTTATGTGTTTTAAGGTATTTGTGAGATGTACGATATTTTCAAATAAATTTTATTAACACTTAGTACCTACCACGTTACGGTTAGAAGATGCGTATTAAACAAGATTACCTCTATTTAAAACCTGCATATCTGTTTTCGACAATCAAGCCCTACCGCTGGATATACAATATCTGGGCTAAGATTATTATTATTAAATTTTTTGAAGACTGATCTATTGCTTAGGTTATCGTTTGAATTAAACTTATAATTGGTCAACTTTATAGACTGCACCAATGTATGCAGACGGTCTAGTCAGCAACAGATGGCTGCACAGTAGACGGTTTTTCCTGCGAAATCTGCTGACACTATCCTAGACTATTAGATAATAGTATGACACAAACTAAAACAGATTTGCTATTGATTTAAATATGCAACATTCTTATTTACTTAAATAATATAAAAAATATTTAAATCAACAAACTTTTAAACAATTCTATTTTATTTCTTAATTATTTAGTTGGAAAATTATTCTAAAACTGTTTTTATTTGATAAAATATAAGCTATCTATAAAATATTAGATTTAATAATTTTATAAATGATCTTGATGGAATCTCATTAATTTCATTTTTTTTATAAACGTAGATAGACATAAATTAGTTGGAAATATAATCCATGAAATGGTGTTATAGCTCTATTAAATTTTCAACTAATAGGTATTCGTATTATTTTTGATCAATCAAATAGTTCAGATGAAAAACATTTTCTTGAGTAAAGATTTTGTTAAAATATTATCCCAACAAACGTTCTATGTTAATTTTAGTGGCAGAACTGTCAAAACTTTTCTCATAACTCGTTTATTTGGCTAAATATTGATATGGGACTGTCACAATTTATTAACAAAGATCATATTATCTCCTTTTTTTCAAATATTCGTAAAAAGGTTTAATTGGATATCATTTAACTCTATATAAAAGGGGAACACAAATATTTATACTATCTATAATATCACATTTTTTGTTGATAGGATCACTATTAATTAAAAAAGATATCTTATAACATATAATATTTATTTTAAAATATGAACTTTAATTAGTAACAAGTTCACGAAGTCCGTCGACATTGTTTAGATAATTCTATGAGTCAATTTTTAATTTATTGAAAGATAAGACTTATGCTAAGTCTGTCAGTCTGAAGTCATGAAGTTGATATTTTTAAAACACGTTGCTGGTTACAAGTCCTTTTGATCCAGCCTTATCAATATACCCATATTTTTTAATTTTATTACCTAAAACTATCTACTATAATTTTTATAGGTTAGGTCTTTGACCGATGCGAACTAATGGAGTTATTGTTCCAAAAAAATAACTTAATAATTTAAATTAATTAACATATATTGTATTGGGAATTGTTATGTACCTATATCAGAATATCACTCAACAGTGATATTCTGATACACAGATATTCTGATGATTAGATTTTAACTGAACATCAACATGTTCAGTTAAAATCTAATCCCCGATTGAGTATGCGGTAATGCTGCCAATCTTATGGGAACACGTTACTAGAAGTGATGTGTGACACAATTTTTAGAATATAGGTATATGTTACCTATCTTGGCGATACCAACAGATAACGTAATCTACCGTTTTAAAACAATAAAATTCAAATAAGTTATTTATATTATTTTGTACAGCAATACCCATTACATTCTTGTCAATGATAGATAAGTACCTATCTATTGCTTCTTTCATGAACGGCTCAATATGTGTAATAGGTCTTCTAGAATATTTTTTATATAATTGTACTTTTGTAGTACTTGCCTAAATGGTAAATATTTATGAAAAAATAGATTTTCTTATCGGAGTCTGTATTCCTGATATTTACAATTTGGATGTCCTTATGCACCGTATCCGGTACTTTCTAGATTAGCATACTCCACCCTAGATCATAGTTTCGTTTGGCATCTGGCAATTTCGTGGTCAACCGCGAATCTATACCAGCAACAAATGAATTAAGGCTTCTAGGATGAAAAAGTTCTATAAAGATTTTCAAAATCCAACAGTATCTACCTTGTCTTGTAAGTAAATTTTATGTAATTAACAGTGTTAAAATCTAATAAGTCTACGTATGTAGGTAGGTACTTATCTTATACATTGTATGTAGAAATAATTGCTACTTAGATTTGTTATTGCTTTTCTGAGTAAATGCATAAAATATTATCCTACAAATATTGCAAAGTTTAATAGTTTTCCATTGTTATACCTAATATTAAAAACATATATTTTACTGCTTTGCCTGTAATTGTGAAATAATGTTATTTTAATGAAGTAGCTTTAATTCTATTGAAATGACTATAATTATATTTAGAAATTACCCAAGTAGTAAAGTTAGCACCTTTATGGTTAGGACATATAGGTACAATAACGATTAAAAAATACAATGTTGTAAGCACATCTATATTGTATTCAAAACAATCTAATATTGTAAAATATTTCGGTTTGAGGCTGAACGAAGTTTTGATTTATGTATTGTGCCTTATCTCTTTCTTATTTAGTAAATTTTAGTATTCCATAATCATTTTTGTGAAAATTGAAAGAAACTCTATATCTGCAACTGTTGTGTCGATGCGTCTTTGTATAGGTATTACAGCGTTTCTACTCAAAGGTTGTGTATATCTTACCTATAGGGATGAAATATGCCAAAAAAATTATCGATGTGCCATTACACAAAGCTAGTGAATAACAATTAGGAGAGGCTGCCAGGAATATAAGGGATGATTTTTATGTATCTAGGTAGTACCTACAAATAGCCTTCGTGATTTTTTATTAATTTGTTTTTGATTAATTTGCTTGTACCAGTATTTGATAAGGTCAATGCACTTTTAGTTTAACTTTATTTTAATATAAACTGTTATTTAAAACTTAATTGTATTTATTGACACGTAGTTAATGTTGCTACTGAATAATTAAATCAAATGGGTGTATTTAATTAAAATTAGTCTAACACACCTACTAAATAAATTAAAATATTTTTTGTAATTTAATAGTGTTTTTGTGTTGTAAACAATCCAGAAGTTGTAATTTTATTTTGATTGTTATCATTTTAATGGGCTTCCTGTTGAGAAAAAATAAATTATTATGATCTGTGAAATAATTAAACGTGTTCGTAAAGTCCTAACGAAGAAAATATTTTGTTGTATATTAAATTTCTAAGCTCAATGTTATTACCAGCTTTATATAAGCAAACAATTAAATAGAGCTGTCGTTACCACCATTAAAAGTCGATGAAAATATCGAGGGTATCTATAGCAAATAAACGGGTCTGACTGGCCGTATCATTCATACCATACGTTTACGGCAAAAACACGACAATAACAACATAAAAGCTATACTTATGCAATGTGAACGGCTTGAACGGCCACACCACCGCGCCGCGGTCCTGATAAAGCTGAAAAGGCAACTTGAGCCTATAAAAACCATACACTAAACATACGTAACGGTCAAAAGTGTAATAAATAAATAAAATTTACAGACAATAAACGATTTTATCTCGCAAATAATAAAGATTGTTATTGCACACGTGTATTTTGCGGTTACGACCCAAATGTATGAATGAAACGTGCGACAGAGATAGATATAGCGCTGCGAGGGAGATGAATGATACCAGTTCACCACGTGGTCGGCGTAAAGCAACATTGTGCAATTCTTATTTTTATATTTAGTTATATTTTTGTATAACCTTGTAAACTAAAGAAAAATAATACTATAAGTACCTAACTAATATAAAAAAATAACGTCTGACATAATTTGTAGCTTTGCGTTTTTTCGTAAAATTGCGAATGTTTTTAAGTTTAGAGTTTTTAGATTTAGGTTAAACTTGAAAAGTAGTCGTGGGAAACTGAACTGCGTTAGCAGGCGGGAGAAAAGGGAACACTTTAGTATTTAATATTGAAAATTATTTTTAGGGTTATTTATTGAATAAATGAACATGAATGAATTAAAAATTTCAATTGCGTTAATAAAACAATTAAGCAGTGTCTATTTTGCATTCATACAGTTTATGATTTATTCGATAGATATCATTTATTTGTTGATTGAAAAATCGGCTCTTAGGTTGAGAAGAGAAGATAAATGAGAAGTAAAGGATGATACTCTATTTCGATGATTTTCTATTTCTTGTAGTCAAGACGTAGATAATAAAATCAGTTTCTTATTTGATCTTACATATAAAAAAACAGACGTTATATAGATGAGACCTTAAACAACAACGGTTACTTGGATTCAATTGTCACAAAATATTTCAGAAAAATTTGTTACTGTTTCTCAAGTCTATAGCCATTACTATACAAATATAGCTCTTTGATTTGAAAGTAAAAGGGACAATATAATCATTATTTTGTGTAATGAGCATTATGCCCCTAACACACCTAAACTGATGTTAGTGTTAGTGACTGTGTTACGCAGATGTAGTCAAGGGCTTAATGGGTTATATGAGATGCGACATTATTAATGAAAAACATTAGCAGATAACAATAATGTAGCCACCTGTTAACGCGCTACTTTTAAAAAATTTAAGTAATTAAGTAGCATTTGTTCACAATCACAAGCTATAACACTAACGCAAGTGGAGCAGAGGCATGACAACCATGGATCAACATTTATATGTATTGATGTTATTATGTAGGGCTACCACCCCTGGTCCAGAGTATGCCACATAACAACCTTGACTTGTGTTGCAGCATTAGTGACCAGTTCCAGTCTCCCTTAAGAGACCAACAGAGCATTTGTAGCACCTTTGGTGTTGCAAATGTCCATAGGCGATGGTAGCCGTTTTCCATTAAGTGGGCCGTCTGCCTATTTGCTGAAATAATGCAGTAAAAAAAAATGGCAAAAATATTTTACTAATTTTTTTATGTACTGTAATATATAAATGTATGTTTTTTAGCACAAAAATAGTTGTTTTACAGTTGGAGAACAGCAGTGAAGTTGACGGCCCACGTGATGACCATTTAGACGGGCAAATGCCATATGCTACCTGGCAAATGTCATATCTTTTGAATAATTTGGCATTAAAATTTCATTTTTTGAGATAACGTAGGTACTTTGTCCTTTAAGCTAGGCCACATAGAATAGAATAGAATTTAATTTATTGCATAAACTTTCACGTACATCATAAAAAATGTTGTCTCTTTTATAGAAACGATAATTTGTCCTTTCGGACGTACAATACAGGAAGTTTATAATAGGTATGCATTATTAATAGTTTTAATTATGTTAATTTTTATAGTTAAATTGGGGTAATATGTAATCTTATCTATTTATGTACATTAAACATTGAATAAATGAATTGAATATAATTTAAGTTTGCTGCTAATTGAATCCTTTCTTTCAATGAAAATATTTTTTGTTTTACGACTATGTTCATACAAAAATTTAATTATTTTCTATAGTTCATTTTGCGTTACGATGAAAACACATCTTTTCTTACTACTTTAAAAAAAGTGATGTATGAGTGATATAAAAATATTTGTATATTAAAGAGAATAATTGTAATGAACGTTCCAGTTCTGTTTAAAGCCATTCACTCTGACAGCTAGAAGTGCCAGAATGGTTTGTGATTGGCGGTGAATGTTCTGCACCGGACCACTATTGGCGTACACGAGGTGGATGCGGGGGTGCGCGGGGCTCGGCGCCATTACGAACAATGGCCGTCGCAATAGTCGTTAGCGAATAGCTTTTATCTCTTTCTAATATGAGCCACGCAGGTAGGAATTAATGAGACGGCGATGGTTCTGGCGAGTCGCGCCTCGCACTCGTTGCGTCCCGCTCTTACGCACGTGGCGCGCTCCGCCGTCTCGGGCGCGGCGCGCGGCAGCGGTAAACGCTCGCCGCGGCGGTGACGGGGAATCCGGAGTCGTAGAGCCTCATACGCGGGTCATAAACGATCCGCGGCCATAGTAGAGGTGCACGCGCGAGAATCGATCCGAATCGCCGGCGATAAACGCATCTCCCGCGAGGCGAACGTCGCGCGCCGCGTCGCCGCCGAGCGATGAGTTCCAAGTTCATCATCGATAGCATGCTCCCCAAGTACCACCAGCAGTTCCACCATCAGAATCTGTTCGCGGGTGCGGGGGCTTCGCCGATCGAGGCGTCGTTGTCTTCGTCGCTGTCCTCGTCGCTGTCGACGTCGCTGTCGAGTTCGCTGAGCGGCGGGCTGGGGGCTGCGGCGCTGGGGGCAGGTTCGCCGGGCGCCGGCAGCCCGCAGCGCTCGTCCTCGTCCTCTTCGGCCTCGCCAGGGGCCCCAGCTAGGATGTATCCGTACGTGTCGCATCACCAGCAGTTCGGTGGTTCGGTGCCCTTCGGCGCTGGCGGTGGTCTATCAGCGGCCGACGACAAGAGTTGCCGATATCCGACGGCGGTTAGCGGGGATCCCATGGTTAATTACGCACTTGGGCAGCACAATGGTGGTGCGGCGGTTTCGGCCGCATCGGCGAGCATGGCGGCCGCGGCGCAGTTCTACCACCAGGCAGCTGCTTCGGCGGCGTCGGCGGCCTCCGCGGCCTCAGTGGATGCAATGGGCGCCGCGTGCAACCAGCCCTCCGCACAACCCCTGCCCGACATACCGCGGTATCCCTGGATGTCCATCACTGGTAAATGTTTAAATCCTTGATTGCATGCTCTTTTGCGTTCCGTTTCGCCTGCAACAGATGATAGTAGGCACGAGTTCAATCTTAGGCCGATAAAATTATCATGTTTCATGTTAATACGTATTAGATTAGACTTTGTCAATGTTTTGGTGTATTTTAAGTATCTAGTTGTGTTGTAGTGTTATGCACCGTTTTGTTTATATTACGTTTATTGCCATGCGTTTTATTTCTGCTGATACTATTTCTATGTTGTATGTATTAGAGCTATAAACGCATTTACTTAATTGCCAATAAATAAGCTAATTAGGCGTATAGATTAATTTAATTGCAGCTAATGGGTAAATCAGTAGTATATTGACGCAATTAAAGTAGACAATAAATCGTTTGTTATCCAATAGGAATTAGCCATTCATATATTATATTAATTAAAACATCTTATGCCAGTCTATTACTGATTTGACAATAAAATGTTTCAATAAAAGCAATATAAAGGCAATGAAATGGTCATAATAATGTTTATTAACAATGAATCATTTGGATCTTTATATTGCAATCATTTGGGCAATAATATTGTAATAATTTAATTTTTAATGGAATAATTAACACTGTAAAGATAATTAGCAGTGTTTAAACTACAATTGTAGCGAGGACAACTTTTTCATGTGCCCCGATTCTCATATAAACAAGCTATTAAACAATAAACTTGATCGTAAACTGAAATAACGGCACGGTTGACTTGCGGCGGCTGGTTCCCGCCGACGCCGACGGTAGCATTTTCTTTTGAAATGGAAAAACTTTTTGAGTATTAGTTACTTTTCAAAATTATTTATTTAGTACTAAGTATTAAAATTTTCATTATTTATATTAGTAAAAAAATCGCAATCGTAGATACATATCGCATTAATTATAAACAAATAAACGAATTAAATTAAATTATTTAGACTTTTTTTGGAATGATTTAAGGTTCAATAAATTTAAAAAAAACCTTTAACTTATACCTATTGCTCAATATCAATAAGTACGTATATGATATTAGCATATAAAATAATTACAGTACGCACATTAAATACAATGAAGATGGCAATTAAATTTAATTGAATTACCTACCTACTTGAATCTAATTAATCTTACTTATCGTGTTTGAAAAGGTTTACAAAATTTATCGTTATCTACATTTTAAATTTTAACATAAATTACTGTTAACTTGCAATAAAAATTAGGAATTCAAAAATAAACAAAGCATCTTATTATGAAATTATACTTTGTTTCTAAAATTATAGACTAAAGACAAATTGAAACAAAAAAGAACAGACCAAAGACTTTCTCGAGTTTCTGCCTAAAACGTATAACCCTCTGTGAGGTCTACTTAGTACACAAAAAGGCAAACCGTTATTGAATAAGTACCTGTATATTTTGCATACAATGGCACAATTATTTTTATATGCTGTTTTTTTATCGACCAATCATTATTCTTCCGGACCGAATCAAAATATCCGAATAACTTATTAGTTTATATTGTACTGGAAGTCAATGCTCTATTATAACAATTAACTTATCTGTAAATTATGATTAGAACAGGTGTCAATTTAAAAATATTAATAAATTTATGCTGGCCTTTTTATATATTAAATTTTATATGCATCATTAAATAAAATAAAAATAAACAATGGAAAACAAGCTATATCTTGTATTTAGAAACACAAAATTTTAAAATCTTATTTACTATTTTTTTATTCTTGTTTTAGGATAAAACAAAATTTATTATTTATATGTTAAAGTTGAAAACTTTCTTATACGTATATTTAAATTTACATAATTAAGTTTCCTGTATTATTATCATGAATTCATCTTAAATGAAAATAGTCATAAAAATTTGAGAGGTTATTAAAAGACTATAAATGTTAGCTATGATTTAATTTTCTCTCATGGCATATTAACAGTTAAATAATTGAAAAATCATTCAGTATACGTAAATATACAAGATCTGGTGATTATAAAGCCAATGTAGGGTATATTTTCGGTTATTTCCGGAATTTTTGTCCACGTGGACATGTCAACCCCATTAGGCAACAGTAAAGTAATCTATCTGGGCTACTGAATGGCAATTATATTTATAAAATATAGCTATTTCATTTAGCAATATATAAACCTGTACTACACACAAGATGAACTTCTTATGAAATACCTACTCTAGTTAGTTCTATTACTGCACTTCAAATAGGGATATTATTTATAATGTTTAGCATCGAACATGTACGCGGTATTTTTTCTACATTAAAGTTACCCTATCTCCCTACATAGGGTACCTTTTAAGCATAAAAAATACTCTTCCCGAGGGATAGACGAATATAGCCAAAAAGATGGGGGAGCTACTACCACGTTTTATTGGCACCACCGTTGAAATACATTAACAAATACAATGACATGACTGCGACAATTTTAAGGTGTTGCTCTGATGGTTAATTCCACCTTCGCTTTGCTGAATGGAGTTACGGGTATATATCATTAGGTAGGTACTTTAAAATTAGACATTTCTAAGAATTTTAATATGTCCACTTCTTGACATAGGTATTCTTACATACCCTTTTTTAACGAAAGTAAAGCTGCAGGCAAAAACTAGTATATTTATAAAATAAAGTATAGTGCAGATTTTTCAAGGGCAATTTTCAAACGGAAATTCATATGTATGTTATTGTTATATACGTAACATCTATTAGAATAATTATAGCATAAATCTCAACAAATTGACATTAATTAACTATTTCGTTTAAAATAAAGGTTAAACAAACGTAAAGAAATACCATAAGTATTCGTTCTTATTGCATATTCATCAAGTATTAATTTCAAAGTGGCCATTTTTGCCGCATTATTGTTTGCAAAAATGCTACACTAGCCAGCAAAATCCGTCATAAAAAATTATAAACAGGCCCAAGTTTAATAATTAAATAATCTGACATTCACTATAATATGAACTTAATGTCCATAATCTTGATGGTGTAGGCAGTTGATATATTATTAAAATATGCTAAATAAACCTCATTATGCCTTCTCCACATGACGGCCAACGTAGGTACTGGCGTCGTATAGCAAAACATGATTCTGTTTACACATACTCTTTGACGTTACCGTAAATCCCAATGGCGTATTTATATCGTTGAGAGCTGCTTGCAGGTAAATTCATATATCTCTTTAATACAGTTTATTTTTAATAAAATCGTCCAAGTGCGTGACAGTCCATGTACTATGACAGATACCGTAGAAGTTACAGACGTTCATCATTTTTGTCTACACAAATGAAAAACTACTAAACAGATATTGTTTTGATTTTTGAACTTCTTGATACTATCTTGATGTTTTCCTATTTTTCTACTTGATAATTCAAAAGTTAGAGGGGGAGATTGACATGACTTTATAGCCAATATTTCGCTAGTTTATTAAAAAAAAATAAGGAACATTGCTATATGTTTTCACACCTGACCTTCCCATATAGTTATGTATACTGAAAAATATTTCAAACGTTAATCACAATATAATTAATGTAATAAAAATAATGAATGGCCGTAATATTTATATTTTTCACGATTTTACTACATAACTTTGTAGCGCCTACACCTTCCTGAAAAATTTCATCCTAATGGTCTAGATGGATGAAATTTTTTAGGCTATTAAGCTTCCGAGAAAAAATACTGTAACATACACAGACACAGACAGACATGCCGATTTCATGTGTTCCGTTTTTTATTAAAATGGCTACGGAACTCTATCGTTACGTTCTAAGAACATTATTCGTACAGTAAAGTTCTTAGTACGTAACAGACCTGAAAAGCGCCAAATCTAAAATTGGACAACTTTTGAGCGTTATTATATTACCTTGCCATGAATCCAACTCGAAATCTTTTTATTCCAGTAATTTAAGCAAGATAACGATCACACCACTATTCCAAAGAAGCTGATATAAATTAACAACGCAAAATCGTCAAGTGCGTGTCGATTCACGTAAAGTAGGGGTTCTGTACAAGTGACAGAATCGAAATATCCCATATCTCAGAAACAACTCGACGGATCTTTATCAAACTTACTTTGGGGATAATATGGCGTAATTCCATAATCATTATCATAATCATTTTCCTTTGTCTCTGGTAAGATATCTTTACGACTGTTAGAACAGCCAAAATAACATAGAGATCATATTAATTTTAAAAGCACTTTTAAGGTCTCTATTGTTAATTGTATTTATTATATGTATAGAAATCTCAAGAATTGTGGAGAATTTTGGTGTCCATAATTTAGAAGCTAGGCAGGAGGTTAAGCTTATAGAAGTGCTTTGACGTACATAGATAGGGCCTGGATTAGGGTAGCGGACTATTGGGATGTCCTGCGCAGACTTGGGAAGATCTACGTCCAGCATTCAATAACGGTTGTCTGAAAATGACAAGATAAACAGATGGATATACCTAAGGATAGTTGAACAGACTTAACGATTTGATTAGGATTTAAAAAAAAGAAGAGAAAAGAAGCGTGAATAAAACCTACTTGTTACCACTAGAATTACTATCACAAAAATAAAGTTTAAATTAAACTAAACAATGAATAATAATAACTACATCTGCTAAAATAAATGATCAAATTGGATTGAATATAATTATTTAATAATAGTATTATTAACATTTTTGAATCATTACAATGAACAAGTTGCACCATAAGGATAAGTTATATACCTACTGGATAACCTATGTAGGTAGTGAAAGTTTATTTGCAATCATTGAGCACCATCGCTGTTTACATGACAAGTAATATATATCATAAGTTACCTATATGTTTATTTAGTGATGTAATTATTCGTTACACTAAATAAATTTAAACAAAAGTCCTCGACTGATGTGGTGCATCAATAAATTTAGTTAAGTATTGGGGCAATCCCTACTTATTACGTATGGTTTCACTACATCTATTTATTTGTCTAGTATATAATTAGTGCAGGGTATAGATATTAGCTAACATTAAACATCTACATACATACGCTCCCCCCCCCCCCCCCCCCCTATCCCTACCATCGGACCCAGCCTCAAACAAAAACATATCCAATAGTCACAAGTTTTTCTACAAAAATGCATTACTACCTTTTGCATTAATGTTGCACTTACTATTTAAATTAACTTTTGGGTGATGAATATACCTATTATTTAGGGTTCCGTTACCATTTTGCCAAATATGGAAGAGCCCTTAAGCAATCCTCTTGTCCGTCTATCTGCCTATGTCATAGTGATTTTTCTTGGACATTAGTATGTTTACATGGATGAAATTAGAAAAGAAGGCCACTAATTGTCAATCGTAGAACTGCAGTACAGAAGTGAAAACTATGTATCTGAGTGTGACGGTCACGTAAATTAATGCTTTTTCTCAACCCCAAAAGTGTCCAACATTCCTCAAGAAGTTTTCACATCAAAAATGACCACTTGGGTGACCAACATACATGTTTATTAAGGATGGAAAAATCCAGTATAATTGTTACCTACATAGATAAAGTCGTATGATAATACATAGTTAAATCTAGAAAACTATTTTGTTAAGGAAGTGAACTATAAGGTGGTGATAAATTAGGACCCAAACTCGTGAAATTTATGTCCACCTTTTTAAATTATGAAGTGAAAAATTCAGAAAAAAATCAAGGTGGTAGAGTTCAAAAAATACTTTCATCGAAAACTGTTTTAAACACCTTCAAAAAAAGAAGAGGTTCTCAATTTATCAGTATGTTTGTTACTTAATTTCTCCGTCAATCGTAGGCCAATTTTTAAAATTTTCTTTGAATCACAAGGGTATAATACTCCTAAACTGGTTCCTTAATTACCATGTCAGTCCCAGGAAAATTGGAGTAACCCACGAAAATTGTTTATTATGTGGTATCTCCGTCAATTGTGGACCAATTTTCAAATTCTTTATGCGAATAAGTATAGTCTCAAGGTGTTTCCATTCTCACCAAGTCAAGATCTAATCAATGGATCACAGGCAAATCGTAAAGTAAAGTAATCATTGCTGACGATATCCAAAGAGAGATATAGCAATCTTGTATACACATACTAGCAGTACAGTTTCCACAGTCGCTTAATATATTATTTATAAAGCTATTTAAGTACTTGAGCAACCAAAAGTATTTTTTTTTTACAAAAACAAAACCGACTTCAAACTAAAAAGCAAAAAATATATTAACTAATCCTCAAACGGGGACCAAAAATTTTTTTTTTGCAAAAACTGGCATCAAAATTTCCGCGTCAAAACGAGGAGAATTATATCGTCTCTTTTATTCTAATACAATTTCTATGTAGTCAGAGGGAGAAAACATCAGTTCAACGTTCGTTTCTATTATCTGTATTTGACCACATATTTGTGGTGCTTCTCAATTAACCGTGTGTGACAGTTGGCAACATATTTGTGGTGGTTCCATCTTAGAGGGTTAACCCTCTAAGATCTATCTACCACATCTTGAAGTCGGTGTGAAGTAAAGCATAAAAATTACTTTATTTTTGTACATTTTTTTTACTTAGCACCGACTTGAAGGTGTTGTAGAAAGAAGTTGGTTAAATATTTATATTTGAATTTTAGTCTCAAGTCGGTTTTTGAACCAATCCGTTCATTGTTTTTTCGGGATAGTTATGGAAAATCTTATATTAAATATTTTACTTTTATAGTTTCATAGGCATATAACGAAAACAAAAAAGGAGATGTTTCTAACCTTGAAGGAATCCTTTGTTGTATGCGGGTAGCAAAGCTTTTACGCAGTTTTTTGTACAGAACTGCACATCATATTCGCTCTTCAAATTCGTACCAATAAGTCCCTAGCCATATTTTTCCTTCCGTAGATGTAGTATTTAAAGATTCCAAATGTAATCAATTTTTTTTCAATAAATATTTTTTTACATTGCGATGTTCTTAATGAATGTCACATTGGAAGAACATTATGTCTAAATGGAAACTGTCCAATATTAGCAATTTGCATTTTAATTTAATTAATAGCTTCATTAGTACACATTGCAGGCTTTTATTTAATATAAAAATAAAATAAGTTATTGCATACACAGTGTGCTTTTTACCGTTTTTTATTAGATAGAATTTACTTAATTGTCCGTGTAGGTAAATAAATTAAAAAAAATACTCCAATGTTTTTGTTACTTGAAGTTTTTAGGTATTTCGCAGCAACTGTTACATTTCTTATGACTCTGAACTACCTATTATTGTAAAATGTGAAATATGTGAATTTTGTGATGTACATTATTAGTATCATTATTTAATCTAATTGCCAAAATACGGCTAGCGGCTTAGAGTGAGAGAGGAGAAGCCTGCTTACCGCTGCCGTATGCGTGAGAGAAAGGGAAGCCAGACAGACTGGCGCCGTAACGCGTTACGTAACGAAGCGGTTTACCCACCCATAAGAAGTTAGCACTTCAAAAACTTTTCATTAGCTTTGCACGGTTTGTGTATCTAGCCAAAATCAGGTGTTCATGTCATGAATACACTTACTATGTAACCTGGGATTATAAATATAATCATATATATTATGTTGTGCCTATTAGTTATGTATGTATAATTATTTATGTATAGATGTATTTAGGTGTTTAAAAACTACTGTGTGTACTAGAGTATTTTATTTTATTATTACCATATATACCATTTTCTTATTCATTTATGTTAATATTTAATATATGTATATAACGTTCTTCTTATTTTTTAATTATAAATACAAATGTATATCTAATACTAATAATTAAGTAACAGACTATATTTCTTATAAGGGTCTCAATATAATGTGTATATACTATGAAAGAGGTAGGCACTGAAAATCAGTGCTGTGTCGAATTAAGTTTCGGCGCAGCAATATACTGAGTGTCAGCCTCATTTGTCCAATTGCGGCATACAACTTTTAAAATGTAATGATGTTCTATTAACCTTATACATTGTGTGTGTGTGTGACGCCGTTGACAAATAAACGTTCTTTCTTTCTTTCTTTCTAAAATTAGGCCAGTACTTACGTGGAAGTTCACGAATTATACCCAATATAGCTAAAGGTAAATATTTTCAAGTAGGTAACTAGAAGATAAAAGCGAAAAATACTGAAAGGCTCCTCTCAGTTCTTTTTGGACTTGGCTATAGAGATGACCTACTTGAAAAATTTACCTATAGATAGACATATTGACTAAAATAAAAAAATCACTAAGAAACATCATCTGAACTAAACCAATAGGTAGGTACTGTACCTATCTACCTATCCCATCTTCCTATTATATTCCCCTACTAAATCTTCTCTATCCCATTCCTGCTCTGTCTAATCCCTAACAATCCTATCTCTTCTATTCAGCCTTTAGAATGAGATAAAGAATCTCATCCTAAAGTCTGATAATGTGTTGGTGAAACCACTGATGTTGTAAACGTTTAAAGACGACACTAGACACTTCCATTAGGTGGGCTTTCTGCCTGTTCACCATCTCCGAAATAAAAAAATACCCCAACAGTCTATGCATCCCTATAAATTTACATTCATATTAATTCAGTAGTTACAGACATAACAAAAACAAAACCTAAAAATTCAACTATCGCCGAAATGAACTCTAAAACCTTCTTTTCTTAACATATCATAAGTTTCAGTCACAATTTTATTATTATAATTTGCATCAACAAATATAAACTCAAACGTCTTGGTCTGCTAGTTACTTACCTACTCATTATTAAAGACGTAAACTATACTATAATAACCCCTTATCTAATTATTTAAATAATAATGCATCATTAAATGTATTTAAAAAACAATTATATAATTTTTATCTCTGTAATTCCATTCTATTAGCATAATTCAGCAATATGTGCTTCTTACAAGTCCGGTATTGCGATAGTCATACCAGAACCTTATCTCAAATATTATTAAGAATAGATACAAAAGTTTTTTTAATTTGACTCAATTACCTATTGAACTATTTTCATTAAACTTGGCAAATATGTACGTGTTAATAGAACGGAATGCATCAAAAATAAAGAACAAAAGATTTCTATGAATAAACTAATTTATATTCAATCTTATGTAGATTACCCACTACCCACAAAGTACCTAATTTTTTATATTTTATTTTATAGGCAGTAAGTAAAATTACGAATCTAGTTCGGTTTCTGTGAGCAAATACTAGTATATATAAAATATATTCATTACTGATATGTAAAGAGGGTGTTGTTACCTACGCTCTATTTTATATTTCCAATTTTGAAGTTCCTTTATCTCTTTTAATTTTTTGTATTAGATCACTTCGCGATAAATAGGGACACAAAAGTAATAAAATAGTGATATTTAAATGCCTACTTATATTTACATATTTACAAATTCAGAGCTTTATGAAATATCATTCTAAAAGTCTTAAAAGTATCTCATGATTCCTTCAACCAACGACCGCGTAAAAACATGACGTGGTCATAAAAATATCTACAGCTATAAAGAAATGTGTGAATCAAAAAGATTCTGTCGGAACACACCGACTTCGTTGGCACATGCCCCGGTCTACGGTTGACATAAAAAAAATCTTGTTATCAAAGCAGATCCAACGTCATAACTACGCCGTAGATCAACGGAAATTATATAAAACTGGCTATAATCGACTTGTTTTTATTTAGGAATGGTCTATTCATATGATTTGTCGTCAATGTAGGCTTATAAAAGTGTCTGTACTGATGGAAGTGAAAATCCATCTCGGGTCGGCCAAAAATAACGCGGGGCAGGTGGTGCGGCGCGCGCGCACCAAATTAAAATGGCCGAGTTGTCAGTGAGCCGACAGTTATTCGTCGTAACGCGCAACATTCTACAATAATTTGACAGTAAAACAGCGTATTACGTTCAAACACTACTCGAATGTTAGTTTTGAATGAACTTAAGTGCGCTTCAATGTTTCTTATTTTTAGTGTTCAGTAGTCAAAATAGAAATCTGCAGTGTTTTTAGATAGCCAGCCGCGTGTGTAAATATTTCAACTTTGCTTTCAACATTCAGCAGATAACAGGTTTAAACTATTAACATATTTATGTACTATATAAGAGTTTAAATGTATTTAGGTAAATACACTTTGATTAAAAAAAACCTATTCTATAAATTAATCACGAAAACTAGTTATCGACTACAAAAGCAAGTGAAAACAATTCATTATTCAAACAGTTCTTTATGTAAACTTTGAATGAAAATATTTTGATGTATTCCCATACGGAACATTAACAATAACCATATCCATTCGCACTTGACTGTACACAACGTGTACCGTGGAGAGATGAGCGCCAGTCACATGCGCGTGGTGCGTAGAGCGCATGCGTCGAACAAATATGGCCGTCCGTCGCAGCCAATCGTAGCCCGCCGTGTGCAATCGGAACCCACATGCCATCAAAGGCCCTTTATGCTATTGATTGCTATTTGTAGCAAGTTATTAATTAAACATATTTAATGAAGTATTGTTTTATGTTGCTGCCGTAGAGCATTCCATTTTTAACTACTGATTAACAATCAATTTATTTATCCGATTGTACTTTCACAGACGTTACATAAATCTTCGCTCACATATCGATACCTCTGGGCTCAAAGGGCGTATAGCACAAAACAGCTACTGTTCAGGAGAGCCAAAAAACTTAAAAAATAAAACAAAATTAGCTATAACTTTTTTGTCTCAATGATTATATAAAAACAATCTATGAGAAAAATACTTACATTTTTCTATATTTTAAGTAAATATTATTAAATGAAGCCTAAATATAATAGTGTCCAAAATAGTTTTGCTTTACAACCTAAAAAAAACTACAAAATGTCCTTTAAACCCATTTAAAAACAGCTAACGTTATTAACTTAGGTAGTAAATATAACCTAGCGTAAAAAAGTTGTACAATATTAGGTAGTAAATGATAATAGCAATGTGTAATTGTGTTGTAAATCACAAAGTTTGCATTTAAAATTGTACAACTTTCATAATAAAAAGGGTTAAACGGGGTGGGGGGTACAGCGAGAGAATGTGGAAGTATTAACTTCATCATCAGCACTAGAAGTAATAAACATCTTTGGCTTACAGCATTTCATAAAATTTTCTTCTTCACTATCATCAATAATATCGCTATTTTACGTAGATTATTTGGATCGAGAGGATTACTAACATCATTTAACATACCGGAAGCAATTGGTTCCGTTGATTCTCGATCTGAGATAGGTTGGGGAAAAAGTCTTTTCGCATATAGTATGTATGAACTTGTAATTAGATCTCTTTGGCTATACCATTTGTATCTGGCTGGTTTTGGTATCATTAAAAAGTTTTAATTTTAAAGAAGACAAATTTAAATTAGGAAAATGTGTGATTTTTATTTGTTTTTCTTATTGTTAAAATGAGTGAATCTAATGAAGATATTCAATTCATTTTAAAATTTTACTATAAAAAAGGTAAAAATGCAACACAAGCCGCGAAATAAATTTGTGATATTTATGGACCAAATGCAGTATCTGTGAGAGTAGCGCAAATTTGGTTTAAGCGTTTTCAATCCGGAAATTTTGATATTAAGGAGGCACGTCGCTCTGGTCGCCCTGTTATGGACAAAATTGATGCCATTTTTTAAAAAGTGGAGCAAGATCGGCGTATTAGTATTTACGATGTAGCTGGAGCACTGGGAATTGACCACAAAACGGTTTTGGCGCATTTCAAAAAAGCTGGGTACACAAAAGCTCGATATTTGGGTGCCTCATGAGCTCACTGACAGAAACCTAATTAACCGTGTACTCATTTGTGATTCTTTATTACGACGTAATGAAACCGAACCATTTTTGAAGACGCTGATAACTGGTGATGAAAATTGGATCACGTACGACAAGAACGTGCGAAAAAGATCGTGGTCAAAGGCCGGTCAGGCTTCACAGACTGTGGCGAACCCCGGGTTAACTCGCAACAAGGTGATGCTGTATGTATGGTGGGATTGGAAGGGCATTATTCATTATGAGCTGTTACCGCCAGACAGGACCATCGATTCTGAACTGTACTGCGAACAACTGATGAGATTAAAGCAAAAAATTGAGAGAAAGCGGCCAGAATTAATCAACAGAAGGGGTGTGGTTTTTCACCATGATAACGCTAGACCTCACACATCTTTAGCCACTCAGCAAAAATTACGAGAGTTTGGCTCGGAGGTGTTAATGCATCCGCCGTATAGTCCTGGCCTTGCACCTTCAGATTTTCACCTGTTTCGGTCTTTGCAGTTCCTTAGGCAGTGTCAGGTTAACATCACGAGAGGACTGCCAAAACCACTTGTTGCAGTTTTTTGATCAGAAGCCCCCAATTTTTTTATAGCAACGGGATCACGTCCCTACTTACAAGATGGAAAAAAGTTATCCAACAAAATGGCACCTACATACTTTAGGCAAATGTAAATAAACTTTATAAAAAAACCTTTTGAATTTTTATATAAAATGCGAAGAAACTTTTTCCCCAACCTTATATATTTATTATCTTTCAATAATAATTTTTAAAGAGATATTGTGTGTGTTCTGAAATTGAAATAAGTACAAAAACGATTCAAAATAATATTCGATTGAAATTCAAGTTGCCTTCCGGCTGAACTAATATATAAATTATGCCCTTTCATTTGATACCCCACTCGAGTGTATTTCCTGTTTTGGGTTGTTTATCCCCACCTTCACCCCCCCACCCCCCATAATTTTAAACGGCTCGACTGATTTTCTTCAAACATAGAAAAAACTCTCTTGAACAGGTGTTTACAAACAAATACAAAAACTAAACCAAAATCGATTCATCTGTTCAAGAACTGTGATGCCACAGACTGATAGGTAAATAGGTAGTACACATACACACGTAAAACCATTGAGTTATAAAACATATAAGTACCTAACACGTCTTTTTTTGTCGGAGATTAAATATTATCTAACCTGAATAATAATTATAAAAACTATTACTTGAAACTGTATGAGCAAACTAAAACTAACTAAATTATTATCAATTCGAATTTGAAGAAATTAAATCGAAATTAGTCGTTTTTTTATTATTTTAATACTAAAAACAAAAACAGACAGAAATCTTTTTTAATAGATACCATAACTACATGAAAATAAGGGCTAAAAATGTTGTATTACATAGTAAAGAACAAAGTAAACTTTAGTGTAAGGAAGTAAAGAACAAATGAGACGAACAAAAAATTATGTTTAATATTTTTTTTAGGTAGTAAGGTACATTTAAATCGTTATCTTTTTAATATTTAGGGCGTGAAGTTGTTGTCAGTGAACAGTTGTCAAACACAATGTGCTTTACACCCTAAAATCAGCAAAATACTTTATGCATTTACAATAGTTTTGAGGTAGTATGGTACAGTTGCTGATTATGCTGAATGGTTGTAAAGAACAACAATGAGCATTAATGCGTTATACGCCTTAATACTCATAATTGGATTCCTATACAACCTAGGACATTTTTAACTTGCGCAGTAATGTAATTTACAGCCCGATTTCCTGTTTCATTTTGGTTTAGCAGCCCAAAAAGATGGGGCGTAAAGAACATTTTTGTGCGAATTTGGCAACTTCGTATATACCAATCGATAGAGAATGAAAAACTGAATACGATGGTATTATTAACTCCATATGCCCCAAAATGTGCTTTACGCCCTTTGAGCCCAGAGGTATCGATATTTTATGTTACATGCCTTACTTATTTACGACTCAGTACATTGTTGCAGCCTTTCTCAAAAATAAATTAACAGTTATATTAAAATGAAGTCGTTATCTTGAGACTCGAGAGACTTATACCTACTTACTGCTTGAAAAAACTTGTTGGAATGGAATAGTACCAAAGCTTTATAAAAATATCGGTGAAGCACCTCTTATGAAAATTTTTGCAACAAAGCTATCTAAAGAAGTTATAAATTTGTATCGATTTATCGCAAAAATTGAAGAATCGAGTTTTTCATTTGCGGCATAAACGATTGCTTGCACTGAATCATGATAATTTAAATGTTTCCGATTGGTTCAAAGTCGTTAAATTGACACGTTGCCAAAGAACCGGAGTAGCTGAATAGCGTTCCTAATTGGGCATAAATTTATTGTTGTAATGGGATTTTTGAACACCGAATGAACGATCAATATTTTCGCTTGTTAAGAATTTTAGACTATCGTCTGTTGTATTGAAAGGTGGACAGGGATTATGGAAAACTTCATTTTCTTTGCACTTTTTACACTTCTATCATCTACATTTGTTAACACGTTTTTAAAGTTTATGGGCTGCAAAAGTTGTTCTTACATTATTATGGGATAACATAGTTGATATATTTCACATACACCTTAGCTATACAAGCTTAATCATTAAGTTTTGTTCAGTGACAACATCTGAGTAGCAGTAGGTATTCTGTATTTACCTTCGCTTCCATAGGAATGAAATAGAAATAAAATTCACCATTGGAATGAGAGTAATAGATTTCTATAACTTACCATAGATATCTAATCTATCAATATCTAATTATCAATCTATATCGTAGGAATATCCTAATTATATTCTTATCTATACATAAAGCTATAATATCGTCTACCGATATCACTCTTATATAAAAACGTAAAGTTGATATCGATGTTCGTAGAGAGACTAAGATTTTTTCGAATATCATTACTGGCCATTAAGAGCGTCCACAGTCCAGACGCATCCTAATAAATAACAACACCAGGGAGATAAAATGAGGCCGCCTATATCTAATTTATTTTTGAAAGTAAATTAATTTAGAACTCACTGATATGTTTAATTTAATCAATACTATTTATATTTGATAACTGATAACACATCATTTTTAAAGGTTAAGTAGTGAAGCAATTAATATAACAATGAAAAAATACGGCTCTATGAATATCCAACAAAAACTAGTTCCAAGTCACCATAGTAGTTTTGAATTAGCGCCTTGAATTTGCAATGAGCTTGTTATATCTGTTGAAAAAATGACTATTAGTGTGTAATATGACAACTCGTATAAAGATAGTGTCCATATTAATCTAGAAAGATCGGTGAAAGTCGCCTTACAGGTACAGCATGCGACATATCGCAAATCGAGACCAAGGCCAAAGATATTGTAAGTTTGAGAAAAGACATCGCTTCCCTCGCAACGCCTTTATTCAATCCTATACTTTTGCTCATCGATCATCACCTTCATGAATATCTGCATCTAATAGTGGATTTCAATTATCAGATGCATGATAACCATGTTGTAATTAATGGATGCTAAATGCTTACAAGAGTTAAACTTTAATATAATTATTGAAAAAAAATTGTATACAAGAAGAACTCATTTCAATAAATATTCAAAAATTAATTTTAGATATCTATAGTATTATAAAATTCTACAGATTCCGTATCTGTACATTAAAAGTATTTAAAAAAAGCAACTGGAATAATAGATTATGTAAACGACGGAGAACAAGATGCCATTTTTATATTTCTTGTCTGTTTGTTCGTCTGTGTAAAAACTACTTTTCCGATTTTGATTTTCAGTTATAGACAGCTACTTCTTAGGCTTTAAATCTGAGCTTCTTTTTATACCGGGAATTTTTCTAGGATTTTTTGTAAATGTCCAGATTGAAAAAAAACGAATTTCAATGCGATTTTTCCACTGATCGATAGCACATTTTATGTAATAAAATGTGTGATATTTCATACTCGGGAATCCTACGGGAATTTTCCCGGGGTTCGGGTGTATAAAAATTGGCTTACTCCGACACAGTTTTCACTAAAACGATAGCTTGCATTCTTTTCTAATGCCACGCTCTTTTTGTTCCGGAAATTTCAAGTCAAGCGTGGATGAACTCGCGGGCATATACTAGATTCTAATAAATTTTAATTAATTTACAAGTTTACCAGTATATTTGTTTTTCTAGAGATTTAACTGCTTTCAAATGTTATTCTCGTACCTAATGTAGTATAACGAACACATTCAAAACATATTGCTGATAAATTAAATTCAGCTTCACTGAAATTTCCACTCCGTTAACAAAACTATCGCTTTGATCTCTCTACACGCGAATAATTATACTTGAATAACAAGAAGATACAAAACGTAGACTATTAAAATATTTTTTAAGCTTATATTTTAACGGTGTATGATTAATTAAATTTACAAGTTTGTAATTAACGTTGGAAACTTTTTTACGATCTCTCACAATAAGCACGGCAGTTTTGTATAACCTGAAAGATAATGCTATTGTTTCGTAATCATGGATGAAGTGTTTAATTGATTAAATGCAATTAAAGATGTTACTCCCGTTAACGGACTTGAGAGTTGTAATAAAAGGTAATTAGTTGATGATTGTGCTTGTAATTGTTCACCCATTCACATGGTTTGCTTCTGTGAATTTTTTAACTGGATTGTTATGTTTAATGGCCATCTATTTGTGTTTGGTTTACAATTACAGGTACACATAAGAAATTAAAAGTGATATGCTCAGTATACCTATATCAAAAGAGATCGAACCAATTGATTCTTTTTATTCGATACTTTTACATATACCACATTTATTTCGTTTAGTACTTGTCCTTTTTAAATCGAATACACGATTTCATATAAATGTTATGGCAAGCTTGTAAAAGAAATGCACCATACAAATTTACTCAGGAAATTTTCTTCATTTTTTAATAATAACATAAAAAATTGGCCAGGTTTAGGTTTATCAACCCACGTATAGTGAACAATTTTGCATAATAAAAAAGTTCACATTTTTCTTTACTTGGCTATGGAATCATAAAAAAATCAAAATTACCTTATAGGTAGCTATATCGGCATAATATATAATAGATCTTATAATTTTAAACATTTCATTTTGTTTATATAAAATTTGCCACCTCATACTTTAATAGGCGAATAATTTTCACAAGGTTAGTAGAAGTCATTGTCCCTTTGCCTACTAATTTAAAAGTCATCAGTAAATATTCTTTTGATTTTTCAAGACCTATTTATAAATTACCCGCTATAACTAAATATATATCGAAAAATCTGTCGTGTTGTTTTGGTAACAAAATTTAAAAATAACAGTGTCTTGCCAATTGTAGGGTTTAAGCTCGGTATTCTAAAAAAAGTTCTCTTAGTAATAATAGAATATGTAAGTAGCCATTGCTAAAGCTAGTAATATAATACCGGATACGCATAAATTACATTTGTGTTGTGTTTATTAGCATGTCAGCCTTTCAGTAAGTATGTGATTACTAATAATATTATCATTGATATTAGAGCTTATGTAAGCTCGTTCATTGTGTTAAGAAATCTGTAGTTAGCTATATGAAATATTTATCAAGATATTTGCTGTGATAGATGATTGTTGTTTATTCGTAAATCATATTAAGAATGTAGGCAATTTCGAGAAATAAAGTAGCCCGTTTCAAATTACGTATATCTTCAAAGCCTAAAAAATCTATCAAAATGATTAATTGACTCTTCGGGTGATCAGAAGGCTGGTTCCAACCACGAATAACGGATCAGTATGACAATCTAGCGAGGTGACGTAGCCAGCCTTCTGGGAACCATATCCATTGACTTCGATGGCTTGATTCTACTCATCGTTTTAAGGCACTATAGGTAGAATGCAATATAAGTTAATCTTCCTTCATTGTATTAATTTACATAGAAAAAATACCATGATATATAAACAATTGAATTTAAGCACCTTTATGATATATGCAGTACTTTATTATTCGTTCATAAAGTATCATCTATTATG
Source organism: Dendrolimus pini (assembly GCA_949752895.1). NCBI lineage: Eukaryota > Metazoa > Arthropoda > Insecta > Lepidoptera > Lasiocampidae > Dendrolimus > Dendrolimus pini. The sequence continues at coordinate 14,179,592 of OX457133.1, forward strand.
AATAGGTTTTTCAACACACTTGCTCATAAAGTGGCTCTATGGTCACCACAATTAGGCACAGAATGACACTCATAATCAAACTGTGACAAAAAAAAATTATTACTCACTAGTGAGTTATAGATTTTTTTTAAAATTTTATTGGTTGAGTTGCTTTGTTCTTAAAAAAGTTTTTATTCAAAAAAAAAGATCGTGTTCTATAGAGCAAATAAATTAATGTTCCTATTGCTTGCTCATTTCATGCAACTTCTTATTTAAATAGATAATTTTAACTCGTACGTGTTTAATAAATAAAACTTTCATTCATATATAACTTTTTTTTCTCTGTAATAAAAGAGAACTTTAAATTCTCCATTTTTTACGGTGCAGAATAGGCGCAAACCCTATGCGCGGAAAAAAAACCTCATCCCTTTAGTCTGTGGCCGATCGCAATGCGCGCGCATAGGAGAACTGTTATCTACTAAATAAAATGAGTTTTTGTTGTTATTTTATTCACAAGTGTGTTGAAAAACGTCGTATGATACACGTGTGTATTGATGATTACCGTCCTCGGCTCTCTTAAGACCCTCGCCTACGGCTCGAGTCTCAATGGCGCCTCGGCGGTAATCACCAATGTTACACACTAGTACCATAATGTACTATTAAATCCCGGACACAAGCCGTAAGGTTGTACTCCTGCAACCTCAGTAAAATTGATAATTTTTCACAGGCTCCAAAGGAGTGTTTTTGGTTACTCTAAAAGTAACAACAGTATTTGCTTAAAAGTATTCATTATCCTACTCTTCTTTATTTTTACAATATTAATTATAACAATATACATTTTTTGAAAATAAAAAACATCGAAACAAAATGGTTTAAGTTTCCGCCAAAAACTAATACCCGTCTATGTTTTTAAATTCTGTTATTTTAATTTAATGTAGAGTGTATCAATTTTAATTCTCTCTAAAACAACAATAACGATACATTTAAGATAATTTTATTTCATGATATTTATTGACTGTTGACACTTGTGTATCATTTATCTTCCGTCTGTGTCAATTGACACAAAACATGACTGGAGGTTATTGCCCTTACCGTACATTACCTAATTTAATTAAATACCATTTATCTATCTGAATTGCGCTATTTTAGGTTTCTCGTCTCTAGAACCTTATTTTTTCATTTCTTTAATTAAACTCATAAACATCATATTATGTACTTAATGTTCATACTTATTGGAGTTAACTTAAGCATTAAGAGTCATAAATATTTATTTAAAAATAACCTCAATTTAAATCTCTTAGATATGTATGTGGCGTACCTACTTCGTAAAGAAGTGGTATAGTTTTCGGCGGGGATCTTGAGCGATCAGCGGATTAGTAGGGCTCTTTTTGCATATTAAGTTTAGCTAATTAGATAAGATTTATCGACATTTCCAGTACTATATCGTTTTTTGCCCTTTACTTGAATAAGATAACACCTCGTACTTCGAAAGTGAACCTAAATTGTGCTTTGGCCAGGATGATCGCTCAGGAATTGCGAGGTGAACTATAATAGTATAGAGACACTTAACATATTCTAATCAGTTTGAATCCCGTTTGAGAAGCATGCACCTCTTAGGTTGAATTTCTGATCTAACGTGTAAATTACTTATAATTTACCCCTATCGAATTCTGTGGGTAAAAAAAAAGTCTTTAGAGAATCCATTAAGATTACCGATGTATAAAACCCGTTCATCTTGTACGACTCGCTTGTCCAAGTTCGTCTTAGACGAGCATGGCGGGTATAAAATCTTTTTTCTATGGGATTGTCTCAAGAAGTCGGACTGTTATAGACTAATTTATTCTATTCCTAATTGTTCAGAGGGTTTTATATTTTATTTTTGAATGTAGGAAGTAAATATCTACTTTACCTTTAGATTTAATTTTATTAAACATGATACTTTATTTTTAAACACGATTGTGTTAAATTAAGTGTTAAAACTAAAGAATTTATAGCTTATTAGCATTGTAATTATATTTAAAATGCGTTTAAAATGTATACTTATAAAACAATCTAAAACATTTGTACGGAAACAAAAAAGCAAATATTTTTGGAAAAGGTATTGCATTTATTGTAAACTTCCACTAGAATCGTAGTAGTTATGCTTTTTATTGTCTAAATCGATTCGATTTATTATAAAAAAAGCACGCCGCTGATATGAATTTCTGATATTAACTAGATATAAGTCATATTTTGCATGAACTAATTTAATTTGATTTATTTTTCGTTCTATATTTATAAATGTGAATTTGTCTTTTGTCTAAAATCCTCGTGTGAGTTGATTGTTATTGTTGTGGCAGACAGTTTATTCGAAAACATACTCCAGATTCAATTGTATAATTTATTTTTCTTTTACCTAAGTTCAGCCTGTGAGTTTTGTTTGCGTAAGGTGCGCCTATACCTCTAAGGCATAGCGCTCACTAAGGTTTATCAATATCAGATTCTACCTTTCACATCCGAGTCCGGTAAATTATACGTAGTATATGTTTAGCCTTACGTGAACAAAACTCAGTTTTACAGGGTAAATATAACATTTATCTAAATAAGTTTTATTTACTAGTATCTAAAGTTTTTAAATTAGAAAAGTAACAAAATATAATTATTTTTTTAAAAACAGGAGTATCTTTTTGCAAATGTGCAGTTGTATTTTGAAGCTTTATTTGTTGCATGCAACTTTTCCGGAACAAAGAACTTTCAATACGATTGATAATAGATTTTCCATTTCCAGATTGGATGAGCCCCTTCGACCGCGTGGTCTGCGGTGAGTTCAATGGTATTTATCGTTTCAAATTTATTTTCTTTTAGTTTTAAGTGTATTTCGTTAGGTATCTTTACTTGGCAAACAAGCGATTAAATAAACGCACTAACAGTTCGAGCGGTATTGAAACGAGTAGTATTTGTTTCATTGTGTGCTTGTGTAGATAATTTTGTTTTAAATATTGGGTGGTATTCATAGCCTCATCAAAATATATGTAACTATGTGTATGAAATATATTTTTTGAAAAAGGAAAAATAACATTCCATCTTCGTAACTTGTAATGTAAAATGTATTTTGAATTAAATTTGGTATAGATGTAATAAATAATAGATAGTATTAAATAAAACATTTTTGATATTAAAAACAATAGAAAAGTATACACAATGCTATTATTTACAGTCTGAAGATTTAGATTTAGGATCATTTTTAATATAGAAATTTTCAGATTCATATGACCTGGAATTGCATTGGGTTGACTAAAACTTGGAAGAAAATTTTGCTTTTTAATGATGAAATTCTTTAGTATAATCTATTCCGCAAAAGAATCACTAATCAGTTATTACTAAAGTATGAACTGAAAAATAGCTAAAAATAACTTAGATTATAATGGAAGTGCAATATTCTTTAATAGTGGAAAAAGCTTTTATACATTTTAAATAACAAAGTCTGCCACATAACTATAGGTAATTTTTATAATCTTAATTTGAATGTTATTGGTTTAATTTTAAAGTTGCTTTTTTTAATCGCTCGTTTGCGGAGGCATAAGGATACATCGACTTGCTTTTCATATAATTCTGTTGCAATTATTCATTTGATACAGCTTTATGAAATTTTTGCAATCAACTTAAATTTGCTACTATTTGATTTGATCATTTCCCGAAAAGCAGATGATATGAAAAGTATTTACGAAGATTTATTTCTTGTTTTATATTATAACATTTATTGGCACCTGTGTAATTGTGTAAAGGTACTTAACAAAAACTGCAACCGACCAACTCTGCAATGGTAATTTTCAACAATTCATACTTTTTTGCAATACGTTATTCTCTTAGACGCCGACAATGGTCACTGGCGTTTTTTGCAACTTAAAACAGATTTGTGAAACAATGTAGGAAAGGGTTTAACATTTTTTGCAATAAATAGAGACTTTCACCTCAACAAAGGACCAGTGGGTCAGTGTTACGCAAAACCAACATTAAGGTACAAAAGTAGACTTGAGATGGTTTCATATTTTAATGGTTCCATACAATATATATTAGGTTGTGATAGCGTAATGGCTAGTACACGTATACCAAACTCAAAGGGAGCAGATTCGAATCGTGGCCGGAACGCACCACTTAGACAGTTTTTCTGACCTAATTTGATTTGTTACAATTACCACGTGCTAACAACAGTGAAGGAAAACATCGCGATGAAACCTGTATGTACATCGATATAATAATGCGTCAAACCTGCCAAAACGCCTTGGACAAGCGTGGCGGGTATATTACTATCCGTTCCTCTATAACGGGAGGCCCGAACCCAGCACTGGCACATTTATGGCTGTTATTATACAAAATTTATTATAGTGCCTACTTGCTTGTCTCATTTTTAACTGTCTATTAATTAATACATTTAGATATAGTCACTGGAACGATTCTTGAGTGGTTACTCTTTCCTGCGAACAGTGGAATATCGATCCTTTTTCGAAGTATGAAATATTGTGCTTTTCGAATGAAGAGACAGAAACATAATATTGTCAATATGTAAATAAATCTCATTTGCCACCATCAATGCGCAAAGCGATCTCTACTGTTCCGCCGACCGCTCAAGATCGTGCCGGAAACTATATACTACTTTAGAAAATTTTCTATGAACCACCCTAAGCAGAAAATATTGTATTTATTTACTTAGCATTTACGTATTTAATTTATTTTTATGAACCCGTTTATTGGCGTCACTTAAAGCTCCATATTTTTAGGTTTAAGCGTATAAGCTTTCTTAATTAAAGAACTAACAAAGACCATCATATTTTTAAATCTTTATATACACTAATTTTAACAAAAAAGTACTTATTAACAAATATATATTTTGTCTGTGTGCCGTTATAAGATAGATATTATGGATTTTGTCTATAACATTCCCGATTTCTGCTATACCCAAAAATAAATAAAAAGTTGTCAAACTTTCACCAGCTTTGTTGTGAATCGCTATAACTAAACAAAAGGTTCACGGCAATGGGGTTGTGCAATTTTATTTTTTTCTCTTCTCGTTGTTTTGTTAAAACAGCAATCCTTTGTGCTGCGTGATGTTTACAAATAAGTTACAAGTCAAAGGGTTTTAAATCACGGTGTCGAAAGCTTTTAAAACAGGCTTAGAATGGTGCCCATTGTTTTGTTGGCACGCCCGCAAATTGCTTTATTACGAACTTGTGGCTGTTGAAAGCCGATAGCACTAACTCGCAGTCAAAACATCGTCTCTGTTATCATACCGGGTACCTACCGAATATAATTTTAGCTGACCCACCATCTCGTATTCAACAGATACCGTTGTTTCCGGATTCTTATTTTAAATCACACTTTATTAAGATCGTCGAGGAGTCGTATTTCGAAGTCGTCATCGTGTCGAAGTTCAAGAGCTTTGTGTTTAACGAAAACGAATCTCATTCAAATTATATGGGTTCAAGTTCTGGTCGGGCAGCGTGCACCATTTAGGCAATTACTCTGAGCAATATGCTAATATGCTTATTATTTGAATTAGTATCTTACTTTATCCGTGCAGGCATAGAGAAAGAATACAATTCCTGCAGCCGAGCGGCCTATCCTAAGAGACGACAAAACAAACTACATTCAGGAGGCAGAATGTTTATCCGTCTAGATGGCTACCATCCCTAGTATGTAGTATGCCGCCATAACAACCTTCAGTTGTGTTCCAGCATGGCACGGCCTGGTTCCACTCTCCCTTAAGAGAGTACCAGCGCATTTGTAGCACCTTCGATGTTGTAAATGTCCATAGGCAATGATAACCGCTATACATCAGGTGGGTCGTCTGCCTGTCTGCTGAACTCGAGCAACAAAAAAATTACTACGTGCTGACAGTGAAGGAAAATATCGTGATGAAACTTCCTCGTTGTGGTAGGTAATTGACGTGTGAAACCCGCCAATCCAACTTGGAACAACCGGACGGGTATTTCCGTCTGATTTCAATAATATACTTTTTTCAAATAAAAACGTAGCTTAAAATTTCATTTTTCGAATTCCCGCCTATGTGCTCCGTATGAATACTTTTGCATAATTTAATTAAAAACGTGTTTCATAATTAGCTTTAAATTTTTAAGGCCTTGTTAGTTATGTAAGCTACCCGTACGAGTAATTGTCTTATTAGAAATCCACAAAAACCTTTCTGGTATTTAATTGCAGAATCCGCGTTTATCATAGTTCTATTTTTGTCTTCATCGTAATCCAATGAAGTGGCAGAATGACGTGCAACTAACAGCATGTAATATCCACAGTTGGAATAATCCACCATTCGTCAGACATGTTCGTGTATAAATAAGATTAAGGACAATTCTTAGGTTAGTGATCCGTGAATGGGGGCTACTGCAACACTTGTCACGATTGTTCAAATTAAAAAGTTTTTAATCAAAATAAGTTTCAGTGCAGGACATTGAATGAAAATCGTACATATAAGTTAAAATTAAATCTACTTCCTATTTTACATACAGTCGCGGAATGAAACGTACGTCACCTTAAAGTCAATTTTTGATTGCTCACAAGAAACAGTACTGCCAACATTTTATTAAATGTTACGTTTATAAAATATAGAAACGTGAAAAAGAAAATATAAATGTGGACAATGACAGACACTGTGATTAACAATAAGAAATAAAGAATACAAGACATGATCTACTACTACTACACTACGATATTACAAATATTAAAATCAATAAAAAGGTTTTTTATGTATCTCAAAACAATATTATTAAACAAGATAGAAAGTCGAACAACTTCGATCTAAGTAATTTTAAACTTTATTGCTAAACAGTTAAATATAATATAATTTTCTATGGAGCAGTCTGTTTTGTGACATAGTTTGAAAAGGTTAGGTACATGTGCTCACGAATCAGTAAATGAATCAATTTGAAAACTGACGAACCTTTTCATACCACGACTGTCACCGCTTCACAATGTGTTAGTGCTTTTCAAGGAGAAAAAGCAGCAACACGTTTAGCTAAAAATTCTTTTTCTTCATATTTAGCTATCTCAGACTTTTTTATAAATAAATATAATACTATGTAGTCCAATTACTTTTCCAAGGAGAAACAGGCAGTATCCAATTTGCAGAGCGCTGGGTACGCTAGCATGCCAAATATGGATGGTGTTAAAGCAGTTAGGGTGTTGGTGTTCCTATCTAGTGCGATGGTGTGGGTTCTGCCGCACTTGCTCATATAGTGCACTAGCTAGCAAACCAGATTAAGCGCTCTGAAAATTGAATAATATAATGTCCGCTTTAATTGAGTTGTAGCAAACTGCAAATACTCAATAAGACATAAAAAGTGAAAAAAACAAGACATACTAAAAAATCGAATAAAAATTTAGATAACAGTCATCATAACCCGTTCCAAAATCAAAAACGATTTAATAACAATTAAAAATCGAACCACAGTCAATCTTAACTACCTCGCTACGTGATTGACGACGTTAAGAAAAAAGTTTGTGCATAGACAATAACTGTTTAGAATTGACCATAAACCGGCGACCTTGTAGTAATAAAAATTTAACGAGCAAAGACCGTAGCGTGAGTACGAACGAACTACGAACACATTGTCAGGTTACCGAACGTGACTATCATAGAAACAGCTGGTCGCACATCTGTGAATCGCCTTAGTGACAGACATAGACGATGTCAGTCATAAAAAGCAAAAGAGTTAAGGAAATAAACGTTTGATTTACGAGACAATTTTAATATTTCTACAAGGAAAACTCGTTTCGTTAATGTAATCTAAGATTTATTGTTTCTAAAAAAATGTCTTATACGCTATTGTTTTTGTTTCTAGGTTTATTTCTAAAACGTATCAATTATCACTGAGTGGCTGTTCCGTTTGACTTTTAGGACGTTCGGTACGAGCGGTCTGATTTTTATGTATTTTAAAATAGCGATATAGTTATAAAAGGTTTATTTATAAGCAGCGAAATGTATTTGGATGGAAATTAATTTCCATAATAGGCGTTTTAACCGACGTGAGTTGTTTCGTTGAGTTATTATTTGCACAAAAGGGCGCAATAAATAATAACAATTAAGGTGAGTTTGCAACTTTTCCTTGTCACGTTTATTTTTAGAATACTTAATATAGGTAATCGTGTTAATACTCATTACACAATCCAGCACTCATGGTTTACAATTGTCTGTCAAAAATCCACCGTATTTTAATTCAATGATTATTATTATATTAGGTTGTTTTGAAGTGAACCTTTTTTAGAATCGAGAATCAGATAGAATATATTCTATTTAATTATTTAAAAACTGCTCATACAAATAGAGTTGGAAATGTTTTGAAGTGTTTCGTTAATACTTCAAATTTCGTGTTTTAAAGCTTAAATAAATGAAACAAAATATATTATAGCGATATTATATATGAAATGTGGCGTCACAAAATTTAGAATCCCTTACATCCCTTGTAGTACTTTATTTCACTTCTTCTGCGTGTGAAATGTACACACGCATTCTTTTTATAATTAAGATTCATCCCTTGGGGAATGATCGAGAATGTTAAAATCACCAAAAGGTCAATTACGATTAGGTTGTACCTATTGGTATCAATGATTGGTATAATTTGTTTGATAAATTTTATTATTTCAGTACATCTAAATGAATACTATTGTCAATTTTATACATTTTATAATTTTATCTATTATTCTACTTACTATGAAATTCCCTTATATGTTTTTATTCTTTTACAAAAAAATTCAAATGAACCGAATATCCTAAAAAGAATGTATATTAAACAAAATGCTTGAATTTGCACAATATATTATAAGTACTTAAACTTGCATGTGAAGTTGTTGAAGATAAGGTGATTACGTCCTCACATTAAACATGTAGTTTAAAATAAATGTAACAAGTAATTTAGCAAGTCCGCAAGTCTTTTATATGAGTTATACATAGTAATGTAAATAAATATTTTAAACTGGAACATTGGCGGGTAAAAATGTAAAGGTATATTACGTGTACCACCATCACCATTATCATGTCAAATTATTTCTGGAGTTGTCTGGGAGAGATGACTTTTTAGCGATAAGACCATTCTTTGGGCACAATAGATATAGTATAGTCTGTTGATTATTTTTTTTACTGGTGCACAATAAAGAGTTATCTTAGATAGGTAAATAGATAATTCTTTGTTCTTAGATATCTATTTTTTATATTAATGTGGTATTAATATTATAATAAAATAATAATTATAGTCAATAGTCAGTGTAGTATAATAATTATTTAATCATTATTTTTTCACTTGTATATATTTTTACTCTTTTTATGTTTTTGTTAATAATAATCACTTTTAGCCATTATTTATGGGTTATTATTATGAAATTATTTGTGGGACATTTAATTATATTTATTTTTGTAATTTTTCTTTGCTTAACTGGCCAAACATGATGCACTTTAACTTTTATACCATCATGCATACTCTGATATGTAAATACTTATATTGTAAATATTTTAGATAGATAGATATATCAAGGTAGACCAAAAAAGAGATGGATGTATTGTATGAAGGATAATATAATGATTTGTGAAAGAAAAGACGGAAAGTTATTTCCATTATTATACTCGAATATTAACAATCAGTGCTAAAATTCACATTACCAGTCTGCAACTTAACAAGTTCTTTATCATCAACTAGGTATTTCTTTAATTGCAGTATAATTGTGTTAGGAAATATCTGCTTTTAAAATAATCGTAAAATGTTCTCATTTTCATTATCACTTTCTCGAACATGTCGGAAGTGGACTAGACGAATAATTTAACTTCACTCATTTGATTTATTTGTAAAACAGAAATTCAAATAGGTAAACTAATAAAATAATATTTAAGCGCATTTAAAATAGCAATAGTATGTGCCCTACATATATTTCACTATACCGGGTTATGAATTTTACATTCCGAAAATTCTTAACCAAATATAAGTAATTTAGGGTTCCGTGGTCATTTTGGCAAAAAATTAATCCTTATGATATATTCATTCGTCGCTTTTGAAGTCATTAAAAGAACCCATTTCCCTACTTATGAACCGGAGGATAGAAAATTTGTAAGACTGCAGGGTGGTAATAACTTAAATAAACTTTTAACCCAATGATATAAAAATGCACGTTCATTACCTCTAAAGAATGTACGGAATTTTGGACAACTTTTTTTGTATTTCATAATATTTGTGGTACGTCAAAGTTTATGGTCTCTCAAATTTGCCTGTAGATCGACTTTATATAAAAACTAGAAGCTATGTTAAAAGTTTCTAGCCAAAGGTTCTTACTATACATTTTACAGCAGTATACACATCGGGTGTAAACAAAATAAATAAGGAAATAAAAATAGGTAATAAATATTAAATATTATATTATAAAATTCTAAATATGCCGTGTATGTTGTAATTTTTAAATATCTTCAATGTACAGGACATTGAAGCTATTTAAAAAATTACAACTGGAATAGACTATATAAACGATGCAATTTTCTTGTCTGTTTGTCGGTTTGTTTTTTTGGGATTCACGTAAAAGCTACTGGGCCGAATTCAATACGGTTTTCGCTGATCAACAGCAAATTTTTAGACTTGCAACCTGTGCTATTTTTTATCCCGGAAATCTCGCGAGAATTTAATATAATATTGAATTCCAATGCGATTTTTTCACTGATCGACAATAAATTTTATGTAATAAAATGTGTGTTTTTTACCCCGGGAATCCCGCGGGGATTTGTAGTTGTGCGGGTGCATAAAAATGATTCCGACACAGTTTTCCTAAAGCGATAGTTTACATTATGTTTGAATGCTGTGTCCCGAGAATCCCGCGGGAATTTCATGTCAAGCGAGGACGAAGTCGCGGGAATTTCCTACTAATAATTAAACAAGCTAATAGAAATATTGTAAGCATTTTACTGTAAGTAGAATAAGTAAATAATAAGAAATTAGATAAAAAATCAACACTAACAAACTTGTGAGTCAGAGAGACAGGTACATAAAAAAGTATACATACATAATATAAGTATGCTCAAAGCTTGCAAATCCTCCATATTCCGTGCTGTTTCTAGCGTATTTTTAAACTGAATTTACTTTAGGTACTCTTATATCGAGCTCAGTGAATGAATAATGTCAATGCCATCTTTATTCACAACACAGGGTTCGTTATGTTGTATGTATTCAATGTGCCGTCAGCTCGAAGTCACTTGCCTATTCATTAGACGAGGCGTCCAAGACAGTGCACGCATGTGTGCCCCCATATTTTTTTCAAGGTTGTATTTGTTGATGCTGGTATAGTTATGTAACGTATTATACCTATTCAGATTACGCGAAAAGCATATGCAAGAAGTTTTCTGACCTATGACTTTGATCGTAACTTTTGTTTTTAAACAATTATAGTCTACTATTTAAACAATGAGTTGCTTTGTTACAATTTTAAACCAGTTTCAAGGTCTTTTCGTGTTATATAATAAACTTTTTATGACATACGATTTTCAAATCAACGCCAGTATAATTGGTTTAATAATGTTCTTATTACTGTCTTCTAGGTTTTAATGTAAATTTATTAATCCTGTTTTGTAATACTTATATTATTTTCATATAATGTCTCTTATTATGATCTCATGCACTATGTAAAGTCTTGGGGTAGCGTAATGGTTAAATTCTGGCTGGAACGGATGCTCCACTAGGCAGTTTTCTTACCTAATGTGCATATTGCTACAATTAGCACATGCTAACAACGGTGAAGAAAAACATCGTGGTGTAACCTGCACATAGAGATAACCGATGTGTCAAATCTACCAATTGATGACGAGTCGTTCCCCTATAGTGGGAGGTTTGAGCCCAGCAATGAGAAGTTTCTGGGCAATTATTACTATATTATGATGCATATATGAATAGATTTATAACACAAAAATATAGATGATACTGTATAATATGTACTAAAATTGTGAGAAATAACACTAAGGTGGCATGTAATGGGAATAAATGTATGGTAGACTCAAAAAGAGACACATGCATGGGTTGTGTGAAGGATGACATGTAGTGTGACCGTAGTAGTCTGCCAGAAAGAAATAAAGGAGTATGAAAGAAAAGATCGACACCAAATAATTCAGAGAAGGTGAAAGAAAAGAGGCTAAACGTATTAACGTCAAGTAATTTACTTAGTTGATTAATATTTGTTAAAATAATATTATTGCCATATATTACTTGACGTTAATACGTTTAGTCTCTTTTATTTTCTCATTTATATATATATATATATATATATATATATATATATATATATATATATACATTACGCGTGAAAACTTTTTTATTGTCGACTATGAATGAATCCAGTTTTTATAATGTAGGTACATACAGCGTTACTTGATGTTCATACTCTGAAATATGTTCAAGGAAACAGCTTCTAATGATTCTGTTAATACCACAAGCTGACTCCTTTACAATTCTGAGAATTTATTTTAGGTACGCGACGTATGAAAAATGGAAAACTTTTTAAATTTTCTATTTTTAAAGCACTGCAAAGAGATTTATTGCTTATTTAGACTTGTAAACAAGTGCCTTTTGGACCAACTTTTTTCAGCCGTCTCCGAGAATTATAAATGAGGTGTCATTCGATTCGGAATGGCATCTAGATGACTTTTGAAAAACATGAAGTTCCGCTTGCAAAAATTGTAAAAGTTTAAAAAATTTATAATTTTCCCAGAGGGATGAAAATACGGCCGAAAACGGGTACTCTGGTTTACGCAAGCCACACCCACATCGGCCCTTTAATGAATAAATATTATTTAAACATACTAAATATGAAAACAAAAAATTGAAAAAATCAAGCACTAACTGAATAGATGAATGAACAATAATCCGCTTGAAATTTTTTTTATAACAAATTTTTCATTTAGTTATTCAATAGTTAATTAATAAAAAAAAATTGCTTGAACATGAACATTGCAAGTGTTATAATTGTTAAACGATAAATTTAAGTTTTTTTCCTTTCTTGGAGCAATTCTTGAAAGGCTTTAGAATAGAACCCCGTTGGAAAAATTAAAAAATGTTTATTGTTAATTTTTTTAATAATAATTTTCGTTGTTACAAAATATTTTTGTTATGCTTGAACATAAACATTGCAAGTGTGATAATTGTTAAACTATAAATTTAAGATTTTTTTTCCTTTCTTGGAGCAATTTTTGAAAGGCTTTAGAATAGAACCCCGTTGGAAAAATTAGAAAATGTTTATTATTCATTATTTTATTAATAATTTTCGTTGTTGCAAAATATTTTTGTTTTGCTTGAACATAAACATTGCAAGTGTGATAATTGTTAAACTATAAATTTAAGATTTTTTTCCTTTCTTGGAGCAATTCTTGAAAGGCTTTAGAATAAAACACCGTTGGAAAAATTAGGAAATGTTTATTTTTTATTTTTTTATTAATAATTTTCGTTGTTTTAAACTTTTAATTTTGTAACAACGAAAATTATTAATAAAAAAATGAATAATAAACATTTTCTAATTTTTCCAACGGGGTTCTATTCTAAAAGCCTTTCAAGAATTGCTCCAAGAAAGGAAAAAATCTTAGATTTATAGTTTAACAATTATAACAGTTGCAATCTTCATGTTCAAGCAAAAAAATATATTAATTAAGTATTGAATAACTAAATGAAAATTGTTATAAAAAAATTTCAAGCAGATTATTGTTCATTCAACTATTCAGTTAGTGCCTGAATTTTTTCAATTTATTATTTTCATATTTAGTATGTTTAAATAATATTTATTCATTAAAGGACCGATGTGGGTGTGGCTTGCGTAAGCCAGAGTACCCGTTTTCGGCCTTATTTTCATCCCTCTGGGAAAATTATAAATATTGATCTTACAGTTTCGGGAGTCAAGACTTTTTTTAGGAAATTTCCTCCTCTTTTCGAATTTGAAAAATCTTTATCACTTTTTGAGATATTTGCAAAAAACTAAACCCCCCTTTTTTAAGTTAATTGTTAATAACTTTTACAATTTTTGCAAGCGGAACTTCATTTTTTTCAAAAATCATCTAGATGCCATTCCGAATCGAATGACACCTCATTTATAATTTTCGGAGACTGCTGAAAAAAGTTGGTCCAAAAGGCACTTGTTTACTAGTCTAATTTGCACGTAATTTCAATTGAAATACGATACGTACGAAATAATATTCTGACAGTATTTGTTTTCCAAATTAATTTATGTTATCATTGTTATAATAATTCCCAAATAATTATATTTAAGAATTATCTTAACAATATGTAGTTAATTACTACTGATATTATTCATATAGTAATATATTTCATATTATTTATGTTTCCTTATTAATTGTTAACTTTAGATTATGTTCCACGTTCTTCGTTTTTAATATTGAATGAGTTCAGCTGACAGACAGACAGCCCACCTGACGGAAAGCGATCACCATTGCCTATAGACATTTGTAACTCTAAAGGTGCTACCAATATACTGCCTTTATCTAATAGAAGACTGAAACCTGGCTATTAATGCTGGTATGTGTTATTGCGGAATACTCTAGAGCTATCTGGTATATGTTTATAATTAAATAAAGAAGACGAGCCTTTGTATCTAATACACAGTATGGGTCATTTGAAATGTGGGGGAAGCGATTTTTTTTGATGTTATAAAAAAATCTCTTTTGCAATTCAGCACCTACCTATTATTTTTTTACATTTTTTCTAAAATCGGGCTTCTGGCTATTATTTTCACATTTTAATTTATATTTGATTCACGTTCCCTATGCTATATCTACGTAATTAAAACTGTTGTCTTAATTATGTATTTACTATACCGGGTACCTATGTAAAAAATATTCTTTTATGTATATGATATTTACTGATTTGATAACAGAGTAATATTATATCACTATCTATCTTTTTACGCTATTATAAATACCTATTGGGTATAAACGAGACAGATTCTAAGATTGAACGTTTGTTACTCTTTTATGTAATAACAGCATCACAGATTTGGATACAATTTTATAGCATTATGGTTTATATATCAGAATAATAAATGGTCGTAAGGTATAAATACGTTGTTTCAATTCGTCAAGATACCGTTTATCCGTGCTGGAACGGGGGAAAGAACACAACTTCCTGCGAGCCCGGTATCATGTCCTAAGAGGCGACAAAACAAACCACGGCCAGGTAGGTAGGGTATTTGCCCGCCTGGAAGGCTACCTACCACCCCTGGTCTTAAATATGCCGCTATAACACCTTGGAGTTGTATTCCGGTTTTGATGTTCCCGGTCCCAGTCTCCCGTTAATGGTGCTACGGATGAAAGTCATCACAATGGTAGCACCTTTGGTGTTACAAATGTTTGCCTGTTTACTGAATGCATACAGAACGATATCGCGAGTGTAATATAAGAATTCTAAGGTGGTCCCAGTGTGTAGAATTAATAAATGTGACGGTTTTCAGAGACTTACATCATCTATCACCTGTATTGAGACCATAGAGATGTATTTGTCGAGGACAATCCCCGGCTCATGGCAGGACACTGTCTGGGCCTGATGCAAACTAATGTGGACATGATTTATACCTTTTTCCGAGGTAAAATGCTGTTTGCGGATTGTTTACCATACGCCGAGGGGAGTTTGAGACTCACCAGAATTACTAAAGCACGCACTTTGAAATCTGTCAATTCTCCTGGCATCCCTTGCGCGGGGTATGGGTTCGCTTGCGCATGCGCCTTCAGACCGGATGAATCTGGGCCTGCTCCAACAGGCTGACCTCTCCAGATATCAGACTTCTCTCGATAATTAAAGAAGATGAAGCGAAAATTGTTTTAGTGGATGATTTGTCATGTATTCTGTTTTGAAAGCTACCTATGTAGGTAATGTGACACATTACGAAACGCTTAATTACAAATAAATAGGTACCTAAAGGACTATAAGAATATGAGTAAATAATAAAATATTATACAGTGTTAACTACTTCTGACTCCCAACAACTGTTTCTAAGAAATTGTTTACAACATTATCGGTTCGAGTTGAGAAATTTCACACATACCTAAACATACTGGTGCAAGTAAATGAAGTTAACTTGTAACAAAGTTGTGAAACGGGGCCAAAATGTTTCCGAGTAGGCAATAATAAAGTTCATTCGTATAATAGTACTTACTTAAGAGGAAAATCTGAAGATTTTATTTCGGGAAACAGACGGGCCTTATTCTCGGAACAAGGTTCCCGAACATTATTTCTCGCGTTACCTTAATGACGAAACTGGTGGCAAGCTTTCTTGATAAGTGCCAACTTTTATTAAGTTTGAGAATTACTTTATTACATAACTGACTAAAGTAAAGAAGGCAGGTTATATCTGTCTAAATTTTGAAAAATATATAGTATTATTTGATACAGTTTGACTTTTTCTTTATTAAAGAAATGACTCCAATGCTATCTGTTTTACAGCCAATGTAAGGATATAGGATAAAGATAAGGATAGGATAATTCATGGATAGAAAAGACAGGTGATAAATGGAGAAAAATGCAACCTTACGCTTAGACAATTTGTAAATTATATTTATCAGATAGAGTAACATACTGTGAAAGCCAACTGGTAATATTAGGCCAGTGTTGTCGCAAATGCTAAAAGCGACATTTAGCATCAATCGAGAGATTTGTTTCACAGATTAGTTAAAGTCAAAAACGCGCCGTGTTATGTATTTAGTGTGTTCGACAATGACTACAAACGCATTGTACGACATACGTATGCACCTATATGCGCCATGTCAGGCGTCTGAGAGATCACTATAGTGCATTTACAGCGTCACGTCATCCGCAGCTTACAGCATTACAGCGCCGCCTTGAGCTCAACCAGAGACGTTAAAAACCATTGATTAACAATGTATTACTCATTAATGTTAAAAACAGTAAATTTATCATTAATTCAGCATATACATTATGCTAATTTAAATATTTATAATGAAGTTGAGTTTTGGAGGACATTTGAAGATTTATGTTTTTCTACAAGACTAGGTATATCGGCTGTGCTATAATTATATAAATTTTTATCGCTCTCGTTTTAAAAAAAAAATATAAATGTGATTAGAAGAAGAGGAGAATTTATAGGTCAGCATTTCATAGATATGTTAATACTTTCATATTGAATATAAAAACTTTTATGCTTGAACAAAATTAAACCAGTGTAATAAACGCAATTATTGGTTTTCACTGGTGTAGTAACAATAATAAACATATTGAAATTCTATATACATAAGTAACTCATTCTTTATGCCCTTTTTGAATCGATATTGAAAAAATCCTAAAACTATAAAAACTGAGCCTTTGTTGATAAGAATATATTACTTTGCAATATTAATTCGTGTCCTGTTGGCGTAAAACTAAAAATATTTTATTCTTCTATCGATCAAAGTATTGTGATGTTTTAAATATAAGCTAAACAATAGTAATATAAGTAAGTAACCAAGTAACTAACTAACTTTATTTAAACTTTATATAAAACTAATTTTAAATGCAAAATAAATATTTTTGGGTTATAATTGTTATTATATAATTATATATATTTTTGGGTTATCGTTGTCAAATATCTCGCGTTCAATGAAAGAAATCGATGCAAAAAAAGGTTGACAAACTACATAGCTACGCTCCTAAGTGTGGACAATAAATACTAAGCTTTTGGTGAACACATATTCAAAAGCAAATTCATCAGTATTAAACTAAATCTTCATCGAATAAATCTAATTTTAGTATCGATAAATTAAAAAATAAACACACTTATCGTCGTCAAATGTTCCTGTTTAGATTCGGAATGTACAGTTATTGGATCAAATTATTTAAAATTGAGCTAATTTACGAATGTAAGGTAATAAAATAGATTTTATTGGCGACAACATTGGTGTTGTGTAGCATTACAAGTAGTACAGCTTATTAGTACTTAATGCTTAGTGCGACGTGACTCAATAGCACTGAGAACAAGAGCCCAGGCATTGTTCACCAGTCCGACGAACTTTAAGCAAAGCTTCAGTTCACTCGGTTTATGGCAACGACGTTATGCTAATGTTGATACGATATCGTCTGCCAATTTGCTTTGAGTCTATTTTATTCGTACAATATCAAATTTGGGTACAGACTTTTCTAATATTGTAATCTAGCTTTGCTTTACTAAGTTTGTAAAGGAGACGGATACGATAATATCACATATTGTTGGTCCCAAATTGTAAAAAGATGAGAATAATTTTAAGGTTTCTTTTTATTATGTTCATATTTTTTTATAATTTTCAAATTACTATTTTTATAAATTAATTCACATAAATCGATAACATACTTTATTTGTGACGTTTTCATTTTTGTAATAGAAACATACAATGCTGTTTAATAAGCCATTTCTCCACTCATTACATTTCTTTAGTCTAAAAGTCCCTGTCTCCTTTGTTATTCATTATTTACCACAAGCGTATGAAGTTGCAAATATTTTGCTAGTAACTGGAATATGAAGGAAGCTTGTTAGTATAGGACCCGGTCAAAGTAAACTTCAGTGGCTCGACCTGACGTCTGTTTCGCTCGAAGGAATATTGCCACGAAACCTAAGTCCAAAAGTCCACACATTTACTGGCGTTGTAGACGTCTGCTCGGTGCGATAACAGGCAATTTCGTAACGCGCCATAGGTGTCGATTGCTCTCAAAGGGATTAAATGGAATGCGTACAATTTATATCTCTATTAACGTTGAGTATTGTTTACACACGTCTGACCACGGCCTCGGAGGCCAAACGCAGACGCTTGTAAAAACATTCGCTTCGAGATTAAAGGTGGACCTGGTCGAAACGGCCAGTCTAACTTGACCTGCTTCGATTTCATGTTGCTACAGTGGATTACTCGTGCTTAGTTTACTCCCAATGGTCGTCGGATACTGGCCGCGTTTAAGTTTGTTTACAGCGGGCTCAGCATTTCCGACCAGTTTGCATAACTCGGGGGTAGTCTCAATAAAAACAAATTGGCTCGCTGACCAGGGCCGCGCGTTACACACGTACGAGGAAGTCGGGCGACACGCTTTGACGTGATTTACTGATATTCCGACCGGCATACTATGTTGTTATAGAAATTTATGTGTAATATAATAAACAATTTAATTTAAAGTCTGCTAAATAATTTAGATATTTAAATCTGATATGAATTTGAATAGTTCTATAATAAAATATGAAATGAAGTATACGAAGACATATTAAAATCATAAATAATTGAATTGTCTACAATGGACTTATTTAACAATTTTACTTGCATTTTTTACTTTTTAAGAGGCCATGCTGAGTATCCTGCCAAGAAAACATGTATTCCTTTTTATTGTCGATACCTAGAGCACAGACGTATCTTCTTTGCAAATTAAATCTTCGGTGCTCCGATCGTTAAAAAAAAGAGACGTTGTTTTACATGTGTTTTATTTAGCGACTATCACGATATAAGTAATCATTATTTATGCAGCTGCTGTATATATTTCACAAGGGTTTTTTCCTTGGCTTCACGACAGTGAAAACCCTTCTAGACCCTAGTTTATTTTAAATGCAAGCATTCACACAGGTTACTTTGCATTAAATTTTTGTCGCCCTCGAGATATTTATTTAATTTCATCCCGCAAACTATCCTGTTTTCCGGGATAAGAAGCATCCTATGTCCATTCTTGGTATTAAGACTTATATATACCTTTCAGCAAAGTCGTAACCGTGGTTTTGCGATGAAAGCGTCACAGGTTAATTATAATATACTAGTTGCGCCCCGCGGTTTCACCCGCGTGGTTTTTTACTTTTTTTATTGCGTGAGTTCAGCAGACAGGCAGACACGGCCCACTTGATGGAAAGCGGTTACTTTCGCCTATGGACATTTGCAACACCAAAGATGCTACAAATGTGCTGCTGCTCTCTTAAGGGAGACTGGAACTGGTGATGGAAAATCGTCATATTTTGGATAATTCACACTACATCTTTATAAATTATAGACTATGTGTTATTCTGACGTATAAGCTATATAATTGTAATGTTTCATCAAAATCAATTCAGTAATGTTTGCGTGAAAGAGTAACAAAAATACATCCATATATTCTAACAAACTTTCGCGTAATTAGTAATATATATAATTTTTCGTATGGATTAAATGATGTCATTTTTAGATAACTGTTAGGTGATAAATGTAATAAGCCATTAAACACACCACCTTATCGTTAGGCGGCAAAAATTCCATACCAAGTACTAAACAGTAAATAAAGAGGGGAACAACAGGTAAAGGACAGACATAATGTTACCTACGGACAGTTAGGCTCTACGCGACTCAAAGATACAATCGCGGTCAAAACGCGCCGCGTAAATCTCAGATACAGATCTTAATATATACGGTAGGGGGAGACGGTGGAGGACATTTCACCTTTGTAAGGTTCTTTGCGGAATGGGACACCTCGATACGGCACGGTATTGTTTGGCTCGAAGGATATAGGCGTTGTTTTGTTCGCTTCTCTCAATGTCGATAGATATCGGTGCCAATACAGTTTCTACGTAAATTGCAACCTGTGTTTTATTTAAGAGTTCATCTTATCTTATAGTTTTCGTGATATACGAATCTAGATCTTCAATGTTCAGTTAGTCATTTTAAATCTTTTAAATGTAAATTAATTTTATTTTAAGACATTTGTAGCACGTAATTTACATGGATACATTGAAATGTATAAACTTTTTGAAGAGAAACTTCTTTGGAATCGTTATGATTTCATACGCGATGAAACGTAAAAGCGACACTAAAAGTGATGAACACATAAATCTATAGGACTAAGCTTGCGAGAGAATGTGATATTTAATAATTTAAATACTGCTCATACAGATAGAGTTGGAAATGTTTTGAAGTTTTTCGTTAATACTTCAAATTTCGTGCTTTAAAGCTTAAATGTATTATAACGACATAATATATAAAATGTGACGTCACGAAATTTAGAATGCCTCCCACCCCTTATCACATTTTGTTTCTTTTCTACTGTGTGTGAACTGCACACACACACATTCATTTATTTTAGAAATTGAATGTCAGACGATGCTCTATTTCAATTATCTCAAAACTACTTTCGAAAAAAAAAATTATACACCAGCAAGTAATTAATTTTATGTTGAGACTCTTTTACGTGCAAATGAAAATGCATTTTGTTTGCAAATTTATGGAGGTACTGTGACTTCATTCATAGGGCGGACTCTTAAAGACAGTCTTTGACACATAAAAAATCAGTTGATTCTCTCATGCAATATATGGAAAATTATTGTCTCCATGTTTGACTATATTTATGTGGTAGGCGTTAAAAGGAACCTAGTTAAAAATCGAAGTGAATGTTTTATGACTGCATTCTTTATCAAAATGGTTATTTTTAATTTATTTCCTCAAGAAATCTATAGTTGAGTTAACATGTTCAATTACGGTTACATTTATTATAGTTTTATAGTCACTATAAGTAATTAAACATCTGTTTTATTATATAGAAGCTTAACAAGCTAAAACAATTCCTTGAAATCTGAGATCAACTGTAACTGCGAGCTATTAAGTAGCTATGTAGATAATTGTGATTATAAGGATTTTTCAAGTGAAAATTCTTTATCGGCTTTGGAAAAAAAATACTGTCACATTTTTCTGTTACGCGTCACATTTTTCTTGCTACGCAACGAGTTGTTGAAAGATGGATTGTGAGACGAGCATTGTAATATTTCTTTACTTTATTGTGTTTCAATTAAGATACGAGTTTGATGATTTATAAATCATTTATTTAATATCCTACAAATATATATATATTAAAGTGATCATATTGCCCACCCTGCAAGGGACCTGGCGTGAAGTTATAATAATAATAATAAAGTGATCAGCAAAATCATAATTTAACTTTATTTAACCAGTTTCTGTAAAGTTGCATATAGGTAGTAGAAGTAGTAAAATCCGTTCTTAGTAGACCTCTACTTGGCGAAAGAAAGGTCCATGCCAAATTTCAAGTCTATAGGTATTATAGTTCCTGAGATAGCGTGCTGAGTCACTATATACGTGGATTTCAATTATATATATTTAGATTATAATGAAAAATATTCAAACTAATCTCCAAATCGATTTTGGTGAAAATTAATCAGATATCATTTGATTTTTGAAAATTCAATCACCTAAATCAGTAATCGAATCCGTTGATTTAGAAAAAACAAACATACTGTTTTATTATACCTGGGATGGTATAATAGTAGTATAGATCAATTTCTGTAAAGGAATTTCAAACGTCAAAGTATGTTTTAATTTTTTATCAGCCCATATGGTAGTTTTAGTATAGCAAATATGAAATATATATTTAATCCGGACCTTGCGCATATTGCTTAGGGTTTATGTAAATGAGACTTGGAATATTGCAATCAAGGATTGTTAATTACAACTTGCAACCACCCACGACTAGTTGACGACGGCTTTTTCTACCCACTCGTAATTATGTACAGTAATTATAATCTGTGCATATTAATATGCACTGGTAGCGCAGATAGAAGTTTTGGTATCATTTAATAAATTGATAAACTTAATCAGTACATGATAATAATAATTATTATATATTAACTGGTCTGCTTTCTTACGAAAACTAGTCCAATTTTCATGTTCTTGAAATAATTGCCTACAATGCGTGAATACGAATATCTTCGAGCAGTGTATTCTACCAAGCTATCATGACACATGGTGGGTCTGGTTCATTAATTAGCAATTCAGGTATGTCGATCAGATTTTATTTAAAGGTTAAAACCAGATACAAAGATATTCGTAAGAGGTTATAAGTCACAAAATAATAGCTACTAAGTTAAAGTGGCAGTGAGCTCGTCATAGGTGTTGCCGGAACAAAAGCAGATGAAGGAAACTAATGTAGTGTAGGATGCCCTGTTGCCCGGTGGACCAATGAGTTCACACATCACACAACTCTCTCACACACACGCACACACACCGACACAAAAACATAAGCACACATAGGGACACGTACACTCACGCGAGCACAGACGCACACAACAATCATAGCCTCCTTGATTTGTATTAATATATGTGCCTGCAGGCAATTATGCAATTTAAATTACATTGAATGTTTAAATAACAAGATAATGTATGCATAAGATCCCAATATAAAAACACTAATATTTTAAACGTAAAACCAAGCCAACACTAAAGCTGAAAATAAAATTGTATCCTTTCAAACAAGGCAAATCGAAAATGTCTTAATCAATGAGTAGGTGTGTAATGAACGGGAGTGGTGTTATTAAAAAGCATTAAAATAAACGTAACCACTTAATATATTATTATTTTGGTATGTTTAAACTGCTTATTTTCATCTTGAGTATGCGAACATCACACGCGTATTACGGCTCAATCGGCGGCTATAAATAGTAGAACTCGCATCTGTAATCTTGAAATACACTTTTTCATAATCGATAACGTAAACCTTTTACGTGTCAGTGAGGCTCATTTTACGTGGCTGTGTATGTATGCCCTTCGGCAACTGTCCGAATCATTTAAGTGTTGCAAGTGTTTCTGTTTACTTATTTTGAGATTTTTAACAAGACTGCTTGAATAAGTATATTGTTAAGAGTTCCAGGACTCGAATTAAAATGCCGCTGGAATTATTATAGAGTTTATTAGAACTATACAAACACGTATAACACAGGTACAAATATAACCGAACACAACAAGTCCAAACGTAATGCAGAAGGTCGTAATTCAATAAACGCGCAAAGTCAGTCACTAAATGTTTCCCGATAACAGTATACTCGTGCTTCGCTCGTGGTTATCGCTCAACTGCCTTGTTCCTCAATTGAGGCATTGCTTTATACTGTACAGATGCAATATGTCTGCCCGGCCGCGTGGACCGAATTTCCTAGAATCAGTTTGTACTTTAAATCCGACACACCTGGCTAATGAGTCGACCGCAACGGCCATAAACGAGTACAATAAAACAATGGACTGTTCTCTAGAATAATTATGAAACGCATGCCAATAAATAAGTAAACAGAAGAAGTCCAAATGCCGAAAGGTAATAAAATGTGTTTCTACAGGTATGCAGGTGTGAATTTGTCTTTGTCGGCGCCTAGGGCGTAACAATATGTTATGATTTTAGGTTAGGTGTTTTTTTATTGCTGGAGTTCAGCAGACAGACTGACGGCCCAACTGTGTGTGTGTGTGTGTGTGTATGTGTGTGTATGTGTGTGTGTGTGGTGTGTCAATATTTTATTATAATTTTTTAAGCCTGGATCAATTTTAATGTGAATGATATCGTTACTTTTATAAATTTGGCTATTTATTGCTAGTCTGGATACTTGTATCTACTAAAATATTCGTTAATCTTCTAAAATTCCCACATAGTTCTCACTAGATTAGTGTTATCTTGGTTGGGATTAACTAAAGATTTTTAGAAAAGTAGTCATTGCTTTACTAGATACACACACCTAATCTAATGAAAAAGTCGCTAATTTGGTACAAACTAGATTGGAGCCTAATTAACTTTTTTATTGTAGACTGGCTGACCCGTGCCTATTTCTTTTCTTTTATTGCAGGAGTTCAGCAAACAGGCAGACGGCCCACTTAATGGAAAGCTGTTACCATCGCCTATGGACATTTGCAACACCAAAGGTGCTACAAATGCGCTGCCACTCTCTTGAGGGACACTGGAACCTGGTCACTAATAACTCAACATAACTCAAGGTTGTCATGGTGGCATACTCTAGATCAGGGGTGGTAGCCATCTAGCCGGGCAAATACCACCTGACTGTGGGTTGTTTTGTCCCCCTCTTACGACAGGCTGCCCGACCGTAGGACCTTGTATTACTTTTCCGTTCCTGCACAGATAATTTTGCTGGGCGCATTAAAAGTATTATTAATCGCAGTCAAATATATCCTATGTCATTCAGGAATAATGTAGCCTTCTACTGGTGAAAGAGCTTTCAAACTCTGTTCAGCCGTTTAAGAGATTACTTCCTACAAACAAACTCACAATGTTTACCTCTTTATAATATTAGTATAGGTATTTAGAGGTAGATAAAGAGATATACTAAGTATTTTAGATTACAATATGAAATATATTATACATACTGTACGTTGCATAAAGGGCTTAAAAGAGAGCGATATGACATTTAATCTGACCTGGCGGCTTCTGTGGTTGAGCTAGCTAACTCTTAGTAGCCGAACTCGCTGGAAAGCAGAAGTTCCACGGTTGATTCCTGGCATGGTAAATTTCGGAATCGAACTTTCTGTTATTTACTATAGTAGGTGTCTGCGATTGGCCCCAGAGTTGTCCGTTGTATATCACCCATAACACAAGCGTAACTTGCTTAGCTTGGGGATGTACAATGTGTATGTTTGCTGCCGATTATTAAATATAAATAAAATCTCACATTGAAATTTCTATGCATAACACGACACATGATTTATGGATTACAATAGTTTTAATAAGCATGCATAATGGGTCCCTACTTATTACAAAATCCTTTGTTTTACCTTCTATTCAAATGGAAGTCATGTTATGATATTACAATAATTATTTTTGTATATATCTTATGGCTGATTTAAATGTATACTTGAAATTCATGGAACGTGTTAGAACTATTGTTGCCATCTTAAATTAAGTAGGTTTTGAAGTTAAACCATAGTGGTTCCTTTCATGAAGCTTTTAATGAGAGCAAGCTGTAGTTTATAATATTTGAAAGATTACGCCACGATGAAGGAAAGAAATTTATGTTGTACAACTAGTATTCTTTTAAATGCAGTCGAGCAACAGGTACGGCTCTTCGCGGCAATTAAAACTATTAATATTTATTTTCAGCATTAACAAGTTACTCAGGTTGTTTCTTAGTATTCGCCGACCGGATGCTGAACACCGATAAAACTCCTTGTTTACATTACGATATGTATCTACGGTTAAGGCGACAAGGTTCTAACGTATCTCCTTATCCGTAGTAACTATATACATTTAGAAATATGATTCTTCATAAAACGTATACTTAGACAACCCTTCGACTGCAGATAACGGATGAGGTGCTAAATCTGACATTGTAATTTGACAATAAAATCCATGCAATTGATATAATTTCGTATAGCCCTTAGCATTCGAGTGGTGTTTTGTAATGTATGTCGGAGGGATCCGTGGGGTTTAGGGGATCAGGGGACAGGCGCAGGGTGCGACTGACATTGAAGAAGTGCCAATAACTGAGGTATAAATAGCGGGGGCCGGCAGCGGAGGGCGTTACTTCTGTACGAGATCAGAATATTTTGTTAGTACGCTCCGTACAGTATCCCAAACAACGGATTACAATGCGGGAAAGGCGACTACTGAACGACAATGATCCGTATCTACTTGATAAATTGTAAAGTTGCTACAAATTTATTCGTTTTACGTGTTGCTTGACACTCGTTATCGGTGAAGTCAAGGGAGAAAATGAGCCATACTACCGGTTTCTGTATATCGTCTTAATTTTATTAACAGTTAATTAATTATAGGCTAAGAATATACTATTATTAAGGCATTGTATATTGACTAGTTTTTTTTTCCTAAAATAGTTCTCGTTATCTCTTAATCAATTCAAAGATTGGGAAATCAATTTTATCTTTGGAATTAAAATTAGTTAAAGTCTTTGATAAATGGTGTGAACTCCCAAACAAGTTATACAAATATACGTAGTTCAACCTGTTTAGTACCAAAAAAGACATAATAAAACCCATAAATTCTCCCCTAAAAATTGGTCACCCTCGAAGTAGACAAAAATGACCAGAATAAATTGGAATGGTAGTGGCAGCCGATAAAACATTCAGTTTATGGGGTGTCATATTTACATTCAGAAAGATATCAAATCAACGTGGGAATATAGATAAGTATTTTGTGTACACAATATGTTATTAGATTTTCATCTTGAACTCTTTCAATGATCATCAATCAACAAAAACTAAGTACATTACGATAGACGGGGATAAAAAGACCTTACCGCTTCACGCTTGGGTTGAACTTTTCCGGGCGAATGTAGCTGGATTTACTTTTGCCTTTTTTCATTTATTACTTAGAGAAGTAATGGGGGTCGGCTCATGTTGCCTGTTAATCCAATCAGCGTAGCACTTCAATTAAACAAAGCTCTCGTAGTGGCGCTAATCGATTGGCTATAAATTGGGTTTCGACGGTACAGCGAACGCATAATTTCATGCACCCCTAGGGCACGTTACCTATGTAATGGGGGAGCTTAGTCTGTAAATGGCGAATACATACCTACAGTTGTGTATAATTTTATGTTGGAATTGACGTCTGCTAAGCAATAAAGCTTATAAATGAACTTGATGTTTACACCTCTTATATTAAGCAACCATCTACAAAGGAAAAGCAAAAAGTGAGCATTTTGATAAGGAAAATATTAATCAGACACTTGCACGAACACACGTAGAGGCCTACATATGTAATCCAAGAAAATATTTATTAGGAAAAAGGCGCGAGAACACCCCTTGAATGCGAGCTCAAGATTAGTCTGCGCAATACTGACACGTTACGTGAATAGCGATGCTACCAAATAAAATGTTTAGGGTCATTTTGGCCGACAACGAGCCCGGCTAGCTCACCCAAATGCCAATAGGTCTATTCCACCCCTGCGTAGGTAGCCGGGGGGTTACTTGTACGGCCATCATAAATTGTCCGCCGCAAATTTGCAATCCTATCTTTTTCGGGCCGGTGAGGGAGGCCTATATTAACATAACTGTATGTTGCCCATTCAACGTGTACCTTTATGAATATAACAGCTCCCTTGTTTACAGCGAGTTTTACGTTAAGAACTTTCACGAGCTACCTGCTGATGTATTTAATACAATTTAAAAGGACTGCTTCAAATATAAACACTCATTTATGGGCTTTTTGTTAGTTTCTACAATATCTATTTATTTTAATATTTTTTCCCTGTTAATTGATCGGATTACCTTTTACATCCAGAAACTTATTTCTTTTAATATAGTGATCTGAAGTATATCAATTCATTTATTAACCTTGTCGTAAAAAAAAATTCTTACTCATGATTACTAAATTATATTTATACTATTTTGTGTTTATTATAGCAACAATTCCTTTGCACGATTTGTGTCTCTGTTTTCTTATTTTTATATTGCAAAGATGGCAAACAGGCAGATCATCCAGCTCATGGAAAGTGGTTACCGTCGCCTATAGATGCTTGCAACGCCAAGGCCGAAGCCAAGCCAACATCTTACTCGCCTTTAGGATGAGATAAAGAGGATGGGATAGGGTCTAAAATAGAGAGTATGGGACTGAAAGATAGGCTGTATATCCCGTCTGGTCATCGGACCATACAGCACGAAAAACAAATAGTTCAAAGCTAGCCGTTTCACGCCGATATTCTGTGAGAACGTGGTACCTACATGGCAACGATAATGTTTTCATGATGGCTCTACCACGTTTAAATAATGTGTGTGTAAGAATGTCAAAGAAGCAAGTGAGGTGTGTAAGAATAAGCCTGAATGGCGCTCTGTTGTTCGTGCCTACTCCGCTAGGGACCTGGCGTGAAGTTATGTATGTAACTATGTGTAATTTAAATTATTTAATTTTTCTTGTAATATCTCCTTGGACACCGGGTTGCCTGGAAGAGATCGCTATAAGCGGTAAGGCCGCCCATTGTTCTAATGGAAATGTCTTTATATTAAATATCTAGGTTTAAGTTATGGTGAACAATAAAGAGTTTTCATTCATTCATTCATAATATATCTATCCTATATCTTGATATACGATTTATAGGTATATAACTAACATTATTTTGTTTACCTCCATTTGTGGTGTGAATTTCTTTTATTCAAGTCAGTAGATAATCATTGAAAAAGTCGTTTCAGTATAGGTACCTACTATTATTTAAGTTTATGCATAACGATGGGCTTTTATTATTTTTTAATATGCATAACTGTTATGCAAATAGTTAAAAATACACATTAAATTATTAAACACAATTAACTTTAAAATTGCTAATTTAGAAAAAATATTCGTAGAGTTGTTACCATAAAATTAATTTATGACGGTAATTAAAAAGTTGTTCATTAAATATACGATCGTTTTAATTTCATTGTTAAACTTCTCTTAATTATTAACTTAATAATTAAGAGAATATATTAATTCAATATTTTTCATATATTTTTGTTCCCTTTCCTTATACTTTTTGGATATAAGGTGGTGATACATAAACCATTAATTTGCACAATTAAATATCTTAATTTGTTACGCCAGAACGGCTGAACGGATCTGGATGAAATTTGGCACAAAGACAGACTATAGTCTGTAGTAAATAGAAAAGAAAGAAAGACATATTTTATTTAGTACAAATACAAAATAGAGTATTATCAAACAGTAAAATAACAGAAACATAATACTCGTAAGTTAGGACTTATTATATATTGTACCCAGTCTTAGCATATGACCAATTAAGACCAGCGCTGTTCTTCCGCCTGGGACCAGCAAGTGAAGTCATAATCATTGTACGTATCACTTGCACAGCAAAACAAAATGGGAAGAGAATAAGTATATAAAATAAAATAAAAATTATAATAAAACTAATGTATATTAAAATTCAAATAGCACTTGTCTTGTCTTAGATTAGCATGTGCAATTTGGTGTACATTCAAAACTGAAACTGAACCTTTGTTTTCTACTAGATGACCAAGAGAGCTTCTCATGTAGATAAGAAGGAGATCTGTAAATACCATATAGGCTACTTTTTGTCACAGAAAAATTCACGTTTCCTATGGTATAACATTAATTTTAAGTCAGCCAGCTAGTTTTTTTTAATACTTGATTAGTGATGTTCCATACTCCCCGTTTTTAATTGGCAGATACATGATGTCGTCATTATACCTCACGCCGGTAATATTGATCATGTCTGTTCCGAATTTCTCCGTGGCGTGGAATATTAATTGGTATGGCGTTCTTTTGCAACGCTAGATGACGTCACCTTCATCGTATCGTAAGAAACGATCTCAGTCTGTGTTCGTTTTTCTAATTGTAATAAAATAACCGTTTTATACTAGGCGAGGAATATCAATTTGAGCACATCGCGTTTGTTTTATGCTAATAGTTTTTATATAGAAACACGGACTTTGATTGTAGTCAAAGCGTTGTACAAAACAAAACAAAGATTTTTACGTTAGCTTTACGATAGACTTAATTAAAATACAAAATTTTCATGATAGGTATAATTAATAGGTATTAAAATAAAACAAAAACACCATAAATAAAAATTCAAGTATATTTTAATGTTTCGCCTTGATGGTTTGCACCACTTTGTTTCCTATATCTTACGTATAATATTCATCGTAACTTTACTTACGTGTAATATTGGGATCTTAGGTATATTAAAAAATACATTATACTTAATACTGACCTGCACTTGAGGCAACGTGGAGGCGTTGGAATGCGGCTAGAATTTTGGGCACGTTCCCAACCGACGGCGATTTGGGACCCCTCGTACACTCTTAGTATTTTTTAAGAAATTGTATATAATAATGTTAAGTACATATATGTGTGTGTGTATACATTTATTTCTTGATACTCGATTTATTAATGGAAAGGAAAAAATATTTTTAAAAACCCATATTCTGAGTGGTTTGTTGCAAAAAATATGCTTTGAACAAGAAAAAGAATAGTCAAAATTTTAGTGATGTCTATTGAAATTTAAAAGAGATAATAAAATGATTTATAGTGTTCTGTAATAGGTTTTTGGACGATTATCACTTGTAAATAATTTTCTTTCATGGTTCATTTACCAGAAAGGCAGATGATAAATCAGTTATAACAGTCTTAAAAAAGTGTCAAAAATGCTAATGAATTCTATATTTGAGTTGGTTCGAGTGTTTATTTATTAGTAAATCATTTATTACAGTTACCATTTGGAAATTATACGATTTTAAAGTCGATAAATAGAATAAGACATACCTACTTATTATACAATTTCTTGGCATAACAATCGAGAGTCAAACACACACATTGAATTTTTTCCAGTAAGCAAGTTACGCTTGTGTTATGGGTAATATACAACTGACTACTTTGGGGCCAATCCCAGACACCCATAGAAATAAAGGGAAGTTCGTTTACAAATTTTACCATGGCAAGAATCGAATCTGGAGCTTCTGTGTTATAAAAAGGCCGGCCAGCAAAGGCTTTAGTCCGTTCAAACACAGACCGTTAAATTAATTATTACTTACGACGATATTTTTTCCTTATTGTGCTATGTTTACAACGACTCCAATAATTCGTCGAAAAGTAATTGTTGATAACACACTCGAAGCAGTGTAGTAGTAAAATAGGCAATGGGCTTGAATTTTATGTGACGGTCAAATAATGCTTTCTACTGGAATTTGAATAAAACTTTTAGATTTGAATGCAACACGTGCCAAGTAGTGAGTCTCGACTGATAACAGTTATGCTTTTCGCATTGTATAATAACATTTTAGGATTCCGTACCGTATCCAAATATTTGCATCGTCTCTATATAAACTATAAATAGATATTAAATTGGGAAAGAAGGTGTCTTACATACTGTAATTATAGGTAAACTTAAGAAACAAATCATTCCATACAATCAACTTCTTTATATTTGGAACTATGACCTTAATATCAACTCATAAAGGGACATTTGCCTCAGATCTCCCTTGTAGCGGGTTGTACATATCGGTAATTTTTCTGTGCATATTTCCTCTCTACGTTTTTGTTAACCGTCAGTACGTGGTAATTATAATGACATAAATATAAGGCCTGAAAAGCTATCTATGCATGCGATTCAAGCCAGGAATCGAACCCGGGTTATTTGAAAAGAGACGTTACTGAATCAATTAGAGAAAACTTGTAAAGAAAAAGCTATAAGCATAAACTATTAAACATTCTCTTAATGCATAATGACTATTGGACTTAAAAGTCACATACGATAAAACCTACTTTCATTCCGGACATTTTCACAATGAAATTTGGAAAGGAATGACAGAGACTACTGTCTGTTTATAACTTTTGAACTTTTATCTACAAACTTGGCATAATTGGAAAATATCAAGTGCAATTAAGCTACCCTTATAACTCAAGAATGTTACCCTCATAATACCCCCTTTAACCCCCCTTCTCGTTATAAGTCGACCGATTAAATTGGGCCTCTTGCGCGTTCTAAGGCAACTCCAGGGCCCATTTGTGACGCCTCAATTATAATTAAAAATTAATCCGCATCTTAGGAAAGTTTCATTAAAATTCTCGTTGCTAATTTATAAAAGTTCAATGACGGGCTTTTATTACACACTTATTCAGCAATATTCATAATTTTAAGAGCTTCCCAAATTTACAACATTGCACAAAAAATGACCACGACCTTCAACTACATATCTAATTTTAAAACTATTTTTATTCTTATCGGATATAACTAAATCAAAATATACCATATTTTCATATAGTTTTAACATGTTTTATACCCATAATTTTAGTCAACACAATATATACATATAACTATCGGTTAATGGTTAGCAAGACAAGACCTGTCATAAGAGGGAACAAAACAACCCTCAGGCAGGTAGGTGGTAGTGTATTTGCCCATGTGGATGGCTATCACCTCTCGCCTGAAGTATACCACCATAACAACCTGGACTTGTGTTTCGGAATTAGTGACCAGGTTGCAGTCTCCCTTTAGAGAACGGAATTACATTGGTGTTACAAATGTCCATAGGTGATGGGAACCGTTTTCCATTAATTAGGTGGTTCTTCTGCCTGTCTGCTGAACTCATGTATTAAAAAAAAAAAATTTAAAAAACAAAGTCAGTTGCTAGATTTTGAAATGGCACAGCTGATCTGTGCAGGCTTCTTAGTTTGTACAAGACTAGTATTTACACTCACAACTCCTGACAACGCATCAAAATAGAATACGTAAGAATAAAGGTATAAAATGTAACACTTTAGAATATCTGTGTCCTATTAATCAAAAGGAGTTTCACTTTAATTTTGGCGGTTATTTTGGAATGACAAACAGACACATCAATTTTATATATTAGTATAGAGTATACAGGAACTGATTTTATGATTCATGGATGGCAGTTTAGTCAGATCCTAAACAACTTTTTCAACGATAATTAGTAGGCATGAATACAATCCGTCGATCGGTTTTATTTTCATTATATATATATACCTATAGTGAATAAATAAATATTATTTATTTTTTAAGGCAAACTTCTTTAGAATCATTGTGATTTGAAATTCGACGAAACGAAAAAGCGACAGTTAAAAGACATAAACACATTAATTTCAACCTTATTTTATTCGAAATAAAACACAATTCTCTTTACCCGTTAGTGTTAATTGAGTTTAAATAAAACTTAACTGATTTCAAATGAATTTTAGCTCTATCTGTATATAAGTACTTCAGGCAGATATCCTTTTATACGTAGATCAACAGATACGTCGATATCAAGTATGTATATGCATACCCACCATATCGATATGAGCGTAATAGTGCATTGAATTCTGAATTTTCGGCTAGTGGTTTAAAGTATAAATTTGATTAATTATTAAGAATAAGGGTCAAACTAGCTAAGATTAAAGACGTCTGTCTATATTAGAATATAAATGTGAAAACGTGTCTGTGCAGTTCACACTCGTCTACTAGTAGTTTTAGATATATTATAATTATGTTCCCCTGGATATTATCTGAAGATTCACTTCCACTGTGTGTGAACTGCACTCACACGTAATTTTTGTAATAACCATGACCTAGAAAGTATTGTAAATATGAGTTTTTTGATTTTTATTATGTAAGTACACACACACTTTTATTTAAATATTGATGTTAAACAATGGAGCTTTTATTGCAACCTACATTGGACTAAATAATTGTTTTTACACAAAGAAGCAATCAATATCTTACCCGTATTCAGTTTAAAAAAAATATTCATTTTTCACAAATATACACCTTACTCTTTGAATTCCCGCTAAAAACTAACATGATTTTGTTATTCAAATAACTGGATATTATGATACATTTTACAAGAAATTCTAAAACAATTAACATATAAATACATGGCATCTTGCTTGAAACGACTTCCTAGCTCATATTACATTTAGAGAGCCATTATAAAAACGTCAGTATTTAAAAATAACATAATAATAAGTTTTTAACTCGTCAAAAATATGAGTGATAACTCACTTAACAAATGGAAAATGAGGTTAAAATGTTCTTTAAGATGATTAAAAGTGTCTCAATTGATGTGATTGAAGTACTCTATTAGGTATTTCACATTCTTCAAATCAAATTCCTCCTTCTTTAGTAAAACAATATCATGGTAGTAATTATGTCACTCACGAATTACTCTGTAGACTTTAAAAAGTACGTTATGTCTTATAAAAAGGGCACATTATGTCTAATTCCAATGATGTGAATTTGAATTCCGACAGTAGATCATATACAGCATTTAGCCGGCTTTTGTGACCCAATGTATAACTTGAAGTATCATGTGATAATGACGAAAGAAAATATTATGAAACATTCACATTGAAATTCCTAATACGTGATACCTGCCAGCTTAGCTTGATAGGTACCGTTTAGTCTCCTGAAATGGGGAGGTCTGAATCCTGCAGTTAAACTTTTTGTATGATTTGCAATAAATTTGATCTTATTTTTAGTTTTAGCAATAATAGTTACATGAGTTAATTTGGTTAGAAAAGAATTGAACTTATTTCGTTTCATTGCTTCATAATCCTTCATACATACCTAGTTTATCTATAGGTATATCAGGAGTAAGTACTACCCTGCAATTTAAAGACGTGACGTTACACAGCAGGCGCGTAATTTAATAATGAACTTATCGCCATTGTAATTAACTAACTAACAGCGTTAACTATTTAACATAGTAATATCAACAATATTAAGCTGGGCCGTTTAAACGGGCGACATGCGCGGCACTTTACGTAGTCCTATCATAGTTTACAGGCGTAAGGGTGCAGACCCACGCCGTTTGCCGCTTAAGGACACATTACACCCTCGGAATAGGCCCTCCGTAATTAAAACGCTCTAAAGTGACTATTACGTACCTATGAACATGTTTGCCGGCGCACTTAAGTAGTTTTGAACGGCTAACGGTCTTCTTACACGTGCTTGAATATAGAAATCGCTAACTTTTCTAAATTTAACATAAATTTATACGAAAGTTTGTCTAATGCTAATGACAAATCTCACTATTTTTTATTAAGGAAAATGTAAAGGTTTGTTTGGGAGACAGTTTTAAGGTGAACGAAATAACGGTTAATATAGAGGGTTTTGAAGAACATTCTCATTTAGCTTGTAAACCACGAAGCAGCAGGTGTCTTTTAAAGAATGTTAAGATTACGCTACTACATAAAGATAATATCATTATGGACGAGGTTGAAATTATTGTTTTTTGTTGTTTCAATCCAGCCTTGCCCATTTATAACGATAAAAAAAATCATTTTGAAGATTTACGTCTATGACTTTTGGACATATAAATCGGTCTTATTCATTACTTACTTTTTTGAGTATAACATCCAAATTCAGAAATAAAAACTTTTACACAGCTAATAAAATGACTGTATTTTTAATCGTTGTTTTAAAATAATAGCAACTCTGTTTTCATTAGTACCAAAAAAATTGGCATGATGAAAAAGTACCTACCTAACTATCATCAATAAATCAATATAATGTAAGAAGTATTAAATAAAATTCTGTCTTATTATTAATTCTGATTAAATAATGATAACTAAATTATTATTCATACATACAAATAAGAAAGTGACTTAGTTTGAATATGTGTGGTTGTTTGCTCCTTAATATATTTTATAAGTGTTGTTGAAGTAAAATTTGCGCGAGTCACGCAACATGGTAAGCAATAAGAATAATGATATCAGTTACTACTTTCAGTGTTGATTCTCATTTATTCTTTGTTGATAAACCACATGGAGTTGTACAAGGGTTGCTTCTAGGACCTGTGTTTTACGATTAATCTCGTGATAATAATTAAATTTAAAAAATGCATCAACAGTATGTTTTGATCCAGATGTTTTTATGTTGATCACTTAACCTCACACGATTCCTTATCTAACCAATCAAATTAAAATTGCGATCGGTAATTAATAGTAAACTGTTTACAATCCCTATGCCCGCATTAAGTTTCAATTCATATCTTACAATTTATACATCTCACGTATAAATGGTCTGACATTAGAAATTGTCCTGTCGTAAATTATATAGTTGAATTAATGAATACACAATAGAGCGGCTAACGAGCGTGGTCGGCGGCGACCGCCTGCGTTGCATAGGAGCAAATTAAATTTGCATGCTTGCAATGCAGCCCCATTATGCCCTTCGCTCCGCCCCGTCCGGCATAGGGAGTTATTAGTCCGCCGCCATTTTTGACCGTGCGCGGTTGGGTGGGGTTGGAACGGTTAAAATGCGGCTTTGCAACAAATTTTTGCAGAATAAAAAAATCTCCTTCGAATATGAGCAATAAGACATTAAAATATTAATTGACTCTAGAGTACGGCCAACTCTAGGCAGCAGCTTTATTTTACATACATATCTAAAACTTAATTAGGTTTTTTTACATATTATATAAGTAACTTTACATATAATAAAAACAAAAAAAATCCATATAGTCTAATCAACTGCCTAGCAGAACATAGAGGTGAGCCAAAGCCAACTTGATTTTAAGTAATACCTACATTGAATGACATGTTCCTTGTGACAACGTAGGTATTTCTTGGTGAATTGAAAAACCCAATTGCAGTGCCATCTATTTTTCTATCTTTTAAATCAGTCATCAAAAATATAGGTACCTTTCGAATTTCAATCGTTAAACTAAACCTCAGCCATATTAATATTTTCTTAAATAAATGACCGCGCTTAAAACCGTTAAAACGTAGTTTTATTATTACTCAGCCATATTGTTAACTTCTGACTGATACGAGGCGAAGTTATTGTGGCAAGTCGTAACTTGCAACTCAAAATTGACATTTACTATCCAAACACATTTCTTTTATAAAAAAACAATCGATGTCACTACTAAAATATTGCCTATTTTGACACAACTCATACGTTTTGTAAATAATACTGCACACAATTAACTTATTAATTGAAAATGTATTCATTCCAAAATATCAAGTCACTGTAAAATAAACATTAATGAGCTTATTTTCTTTGAATCACCATCTTTTTCATAGATAGAAGCTGTATGTGTAAAAGCTTTTTACATAGATATGCCCATTAGGGGGTCTATCGCAAAAACGCGGGTAACCAGTTTTAGAGGTAGGGAGTGAAATTATAAAATATAACAACGATGTTCCTCCCTTTGTTTTTTGAAGGTACGACCGTACCTTTTGGTATGGGGCGCGAGATGCGGTATTCAAATTCGGGGCCCGTTGCACGGTGGGGGTAAACTAATTTGTTTTAAATTACGTTACGATATTGTGTTCCGTGTTAAAATATTGCTGATATAAACAAGCGGGAGAGGGTTCAAATAAAATATTAGGAGGCACTCAGGTTCGCGCCGTAATCAGATTACCTATTAGATACGCGTTCGTGTATCGCAATTTGCGTCATATGGCACGACAATAAATTTTAATATATGTATATTGGTATACTGTAATAAATTTACCCCAAGGCGAAATCAACGCGTTCATTAAGCTCGAAAATGCTATAATTATAAGGCGTTAAATGTGAAATTGCGGTGTTAAAATAGTAAAGGAACAAATTTTCCACATTAAGCTAATTTATTTGATAACCGCGTTCACATAACCGACTTTAAACACGAAATAAAAGTGCGTTCAAATTACTTTTAACGTTCTGAATTCAAATTTTGATGTGGAGATTTTTTATGTGTATATTTTGTTCCATTTTCAAACAGAATATTTTTTGGAGTTTTTGACTTTTTTGATCTTTCATTATTTCTTTTCTTTAATTTAGATTAAGCATTTAAGCAACATATGAAGTGATCCATATGAACCAAATTAGACAATTTTATAGAACTGTGTAATTTAGCTTTAATGTAATTAGTTTGGTTGTGATTTGGAACGAAAAATCGACACTAAAAAGAGATAAACATATAAATCTATAGGAGTAGGGTAAAAGCCGGATAGTTGCCTCGGTCGGATACATGCCCCGGTCTTTAATAAACTATGTTAAGATTATAAGTTGTGTTGGTGCTTTACAATAATAAGTAGTGACCACCCCACAGGCCTCAATTTCGTGTAAGCCATCAGAATAGGCGCATGTATTTTGTCCGTGTGAGCAAAAATCTTCCGCGGCAAAACTTTGACAGGCGTTATAATTATATTGGTAAGTAATTTCTGTTGTATATTTTTATTACTGATCGTGGTTTCAGTCAACTTTTTGTTTCATTGCATGCATTAGAGTTTAAATTACATTGTTTATTATGTTTTATTGCTAAATACTTTTTATTTATTTCGCAAATGAAAAGGGCAAGTATCCGCATCAAAAAGGATAGTCGCCCTACTTACTGTCGCGGATAGTTGCCCCTAGAGTGACTAAAAAGTGACTAAAAATGTCATAACAAGTAAAGACGGATTTTATTTTTTTGCTGTTTTTTTCAAATTTACTTTGACTCTAACTTGTTGTAAATTAAATAAATATATACTTCACTGTTCTATGTACCTATTTATTCTAGATAAGCAAAATGCCTCGCAAATATAAGCGAAAACCAGGGGTGGTGCAACGCATCATCCACTGGACAGATAGCTTAGCACTTGCCTTCGAAGAATTGAGACAAAAAAAGGTATCAATGAAATTTCTCCAACATACGGAATATCCTCTCGAACCTTAAGAAGACGATATGAAAAGAGTAAATAGCAACTGCTAATTCAAGGTATATTTTTGGTTTAAAGGTATACCTAGCAGTATAAATACAAAATTCTAACTACATACCTACCTTTTTATCTGACCTTATTGTATCTTTTGTCTTTTCTAGGAAAATATCCTGTTCTTGGCTTTGAGCATGAAAAAAGAATGGTAGCTCATATATTGAAGCTGCATTGTACTTAATTAAAGATCTCAGTAAATTAAAAAGTCTGTTAAATAAATAATAAAGATTACTCTAGATAATTGATATAAATTTCTTTCTATTCAAAATAAAAATCATACCGCGGTTACTATCCCCGCACGAGGCAAGTATCCCCTGAAGCATTTTCCACGCTAGGCTACTATCCGCCATAGTAGGCAACTATCCCTCTTCTGAGAGGTGAAATAAAACAGTATTTATTCAAAACCATTCTTAATTATGTATACAAAAATAGGCTTTTATAGAAGATAAAATACCTATGTTGTGAGAAACATACTGAATAATTTTCAGCAAGTTCATATTTTTGAAAAATAAAGCTTTTTCGAAAAGTGTGGCAACTATCCGGCTTTTACCCTAAGCTTGCGAGAAAATGTAATACGAGTTTACCATTGTGCAGCACAGATTAGAGAGACAATAAAACCGATGATTTAACATAGGTTCAGTTCGAACCGAAATAAAACTGATAATAACATTTTTAGACTAAAACAGTATATTGACGGATGTAGGCTAAAGGGATTATATTTATATTAATAAAAGTTAGAGAATAAATTATTATCTGTGAGTACATTCTCTGAAGTTTCTCTTTTACTGCGTGTGAACTGCACACACATACAGTTTTTTTAGTAAGTGAATAACATGCTGTGCAAGATATATAAAATAATTGCGAATTAAACTTCGTATTATATGGATTAGCTGTTAAAGTGTGTTTTTACAATATTTTGAACATGGCGTGTTAAAAATATCGAGCAGTCCTCCCACAAACAAAATTTACACCATCGAATGTCAGAGTAACCATGTTACCGCAACACGTTCGCGCGGATATTTATTAGACAGGTGCATATTTTATTACTTTCCAACATAAAGCAAAACACATAAAAAACTATCAGTTGGACGCTCACCGAACAAGTCCCGGACACAAATCTTATTCGCAATAAACGGGAAGAAGCGAAACGGGAACGTTAATAAAGATATAATAATAAATATTCGGCGGAGAGCCTTTGGGATTCGAATTAAACTAAGGGTAGGAAAATTGCTCCAGTCCCGGAGGAAGTGCACGGGCGACAGCTGTGGAGCCTAATGCCCTCTATTTATCTGAGATCGGGAAAATGCCCCCATGGAGATACATACGCCGTCATAACAGAAAATACGATATCATTCACAGCGATACACTAAGGCTAGCCGCACATTGGATATTATCGAGTTGATTTTTTGATCCCAAAGCTAGCAAACTAGCAATGGGCCAGCTCATGGAAACTGTTTACCGTCACCCGTAGGCGTTTGCGACACGAATGACGAAGACAACGCATTGCCAGTCTTTAGCATGCGATGAAGAATATAGGACAGGGAGATGAGATGAGAGGAATGAGATATGGGATTAAAATAGGGGGGTGGGATAGGATCCATTAATCCTTCAAAAGTCATTCTGTAACATAATTCTGTATAAAACTTTAAAAAACGTTCAAACGATCGAACATATATAACATATTCTTGTAAATACCTATTAACTCTTATATTGCCATCAATAAATGTTTTTTATCAGAATTTAGTTTTCATATAAACGTTTGAAATGGTTGGTGCTATTTAAAAGCACAACCAACCTATTTCAGAAGTAGCCAATGTGCGTTCAATCTTTATAAACCCAATTCAGAAACAGACAGATGCGGTGCGGACGATTAAAATCATAACAGAAACTATTTTTAGACAGGAGACGTCGCGGGACAAACGTGCCAAAATATCCTCAGAAAGTTGTCAACACGCATCCGCTGTATGATTTACAAGTCAATAAAACTATTCAACATAACAAAAAACGAATTAATACTAGCCTATCGCCTATAGGAAGTGTTCTTCATAAGATGCGATGACAATCTCTGTTTTATGGTACAGAACTCGTAAATGTCTATTAATATGAATGGGCCCCAATTACTTTTATGATTCGCGTTTTGTTGAGAGACGGTCTAAAAAAGTTTACGATCTTCCGCGCCCCTGATCTGTTTGAGTTTATGCCTCCGGAGAGGGTGTGAGCTGTTGAATTGATCGGAGCGTGGACAATTCGGCGCGACAGCAGCTGGCACACGGACGCTCCTCATCCGAACTCGAATTAACCCCCCTTTCGATATCTGGACGTAATATCTCTAGTAATAAAACACGTTCAGTATTCTCGAGTATTCCAACAAAAACATATACTATCAAAGGAACTTGAGTTTGTCTCTAATTTAACAAAACTAACCAGTTATGCATGAACGGAAATCAAGCGATATTAAAGGCATATGAATGCACGCTTGTGTACTCAATCGTGTTCTTCAGACGCGACGATGAAGCAATTACGATGCAACATGCACCCTGTGAAGTGGTGAACGATTTTATTGCAATTTAAATTTCATGTTTATTTACATAAATGACTTATTTTATACTCATCGTAATTTGCTTTTTATCGCCCGAATTACTCGCATCTTTCAGTATCATATTCCATGTTCCAAATGCGAACCTGTAATTTAAATTAATCAGGTGTATTGGGCGTTATTTCTTGCCGAATATGAGTCATATCGAGAAACTTACGGTCAATTTAAGATGCGAATATTGCCCCTTAATCGCATAAAACAAACAAAACTGACATCGGCACGTCTGATATGTACGGTAATACCCATTTGCTGTATCAGAATGCGTTAAGCCAAATGACTATAGGCTAATAACTGAGTGGTTACTTCCTCCAGTGTGTGCTAGCGTGCCGGGTCGCTCTATCACACCATATGACCCGCTGAATGCGTCTTATTACACTTTTATCTGTCGTATCAGTCATAAAATGCTAATGAA
Source organism: Dendrolimus pini (assembly GCA_949752895.1). Taxonomy (NCBI): domain Eukaryota; kingdom Metazoa; phylum Arthropoda; class Insecta; order Lepidoptera; family Lasiocampidae; genus Dendrolimus; species Dendrolimus pini. Next base: position 14,221,476 of record OX457133.1, read on the forward strand.
CGAGCGTTTCGGACCAAACATCCGAGCGGGAGATTCAAATGACGGCATAAAACGTAACCCGAAGTCAACACTTCGTTGGAAACGTAATTGTAATCGGGCTACGCGCTTTCAAAACAACGCGCAACATGAGCGCCTCATTGCCCATTGCCCACCAAGATACAAACACCATGTTATAAAAGCTCTGTTATTATGCGATGGGACCGATATATCTAGTACGATATTTACAGTTTGAATGGAGCCGACACACTGCGGTTGCATTTTACGTTCAGTTATACGCGCCATAAAAGCGTTATTTCCACGATAAAGCGTATTATGTTCAGTATACTACTATACACACACAATAGGTAGCCACATCACGTCATTATGATTCATAACTTCTTAAGGATTTTACAGCTTCGTAGTATTTATACGACAATCTTCTTAATATATGCGTCGATAATAGTTATAATTACTCCGCAATTGCCGTTTCACGATCATAATCGGCTATAACACGTATAATTATGGCTGTGAATCAACTTTTGCACATCAAAATGAAATATCGTTCAAAGCTGACTTTAATTTGATTCGCTTATTGTATAAATTACCTAAATACGTGATGGTCGTAAATGCATAACCGGACTTAACAGTTATACGTCGCTTGGATTAGCATCAATATATTATTATTATTTAACACATAATTTTAATTTCTATGAATGCCAGAGTCATTAATATAGTCGGATGGAAAAATCAAATTCCTTCTAATGTAAAATAACCGATAAAGCAGCGGCTTAAATGCGAAATAAAGTCATTAAATTCAAAATATTTAAATTAGACCGTGCCAGTGGGTTTTCTAGTCGTAAATCAATTAACCACTTCTTTGCACCTAACAGGCAATAATGTCACTGAAATATCCACGAGGCCGGCTGAACAATATTTAGTTACTCCAGAATCGTACGTGACACATAATACCGAACATTACAGTTTTTTTTGTGACGCCCCGAGAGCGTTATCTGTGACTGATGGAGTCATTTTCAAAAATAAAACGGCCCTCTCCTCCGGCGATGAGAATATACGAGCACTTCACATTAATATATTATCAAAATAATGCTTTCTGAGCGACTCCGAGCGCGCCGCTCCGAGGAGCTTATCTAACGACAACAATACTCACAAATAATGTATAATAGGAAATGAAGTGTGTACTTACAGAGGCAATTTGGGTGTTTCAAACATCCTGCCGTAGTATTAACTAACACGTGGTTTTATAATGTAAACAAAGGTGATGAGAAAAATTAAACCACTGTTTGGCTATTGTTTTTTAGGTACAGCTGATACGCAAAATTATTTTTTAACACAGGCAGTCGCTTATTCCTCGGTTTGAGTTACAAAGTGATCTCCGCTGGTTCCTGGTAGGAGGGGCAGACCCGAAAAACGTCAACTGTGATGAGGGCCAATGAATCATATACAAAGCAATTGCATATCAGTCATGCCGTGAAAGGTTCAGTATAGCTTACTAACGATCACTGTTTCTATCATTCGGCTACGGAACCCTATTCACTAATTTATTTTGTAAAATGTGTAGTAAATATTTCATTCTATATAAGGCGATGGTAAAAATGCCATAGGCTGCGTACGGCGTAATGCTACTAATACACGAGCGACAAATGGTTATAATGCATTATCGAGCGTATGTGTGCTGTGGGCACAGTGCCTTTTCACTATTGCATAGTAACGTATAGAACACGTCTCTAGTCTCTAAATAGATGTAACATACTTAAAAGTAAGGAAGAAGATTTTGCGCTTCGAGATGAATGCTGGTGATGGAACCGGAATATATTGTAAGGACAACAGAACGTTAGAAGGTGCAGAAGCCATACAATCTGACTCAGACCATAAGGAATGCAAGAGTTCTTAATTAAAAAGTCAGATGCAGAGAATTAATCCGTACTGTGGTGTGTGTGGTAGACTGCAATTTTATTTATGTCGTTAAAGCGTAGTTTAGACTTAGCTTGAAGGGTATTTCGCTGAAAATTCACTACATTGTGGCTTTAAATAGGAAAAATGGGCCCTACGTGGCTTAAGCTTGGGGTCAGAATCACTTGAACTTTGTATGAAGTTGTCACGTTTCGCAAGTTTAAATATTTTGCAGACTTCGTGCAATTGCGTTGCCTCTGCCTTTTGGAGGCAATGTAATTATAAGTTGCACACATGCATGTTTGTTTACTGTGTACTTTCTGTTTGTTATACAAATAGATGTAGTATAAGAAGACTATGTATACAATTTGTTAGACGAATTTTAATTAATTTGTCTTGTGTATGTGTCGCTGTTAGAAATATTTTCTATCCTTCTATGAAGGGTTGCATAGAAAATACTTTATTGTTCACCACATACACATGAAGTAGATCATTTACAATAATTTCGTGTCAAGGCAGGAACAAAGGGCGGCCTTATCGCTTTAGAGCGATCTCTTCCAGACAACCCGGGCTGTGGATTGTATGAAAGGAATTAAAAGTGTATGACGGTGGTGTGCAAATAAAATATATGTAATTAATAGGATATATAGATATTACACAATACATATAATTACGAAAAAGAAAATAGACAATAACACATATTAATATTATATATATCCAAATATATACATTATTAATATGTGTATAGCAACAAATTTAGCTATACAATATTAATAATAGCAATAAAACAATATATCAATATGTGAGATTATTACGCACTTAGCAATTATTTTAAACATATTTTAAATCATACACTAAATAAAAACATTGTTAATGAAAAACATAAGTAATTAATTATATAAAATACACTTAATTAAATTAAAATAAATTACAATATTGTCCAAAAAAAAATTTACACCCGTGCAACGTGCATTCACGTAGGTGTACGAATACATTATTTCCAAAGTAATTAGTTCATTAATTAATGTTAATTACTTTCAGTAAGACTTCTTTGAAGTTGACATATTGCTCGGTCTTTGTTTAATTTGTATTTTAAGGATAATATTGTAAACTTTTCTTTGTTCGTCTTAATTAAAAGCAGGCAATTAAAACAGTTCAGTTGTGTCATTTTAAATTGCTTGTTTCCTTTCTGTTATATACTGAACAGATAAAAGATAAATTTAAGTCAATTGGAACATAATCTGACACAATATTTTGAGTTTAAATTTAAAATGCGATAATCAATTATATTAATAAAAGGCACCTGTTACTTTAGTAAAAGTATTCATTAACGCTTAATGGCTGGTGTCTATATCTTACTATTCATTTACTTGACTTACCATCGGATTAATTTTGACATTATTTGTATGGCTTATGTCAATTTTTAACTGATAGTAAAGCAAATGAACGTTTGGTAAGATATAGGAATCGACCATAAATTGCATATATATATATATATATATATATATATATATATATATATATATATATATATATAGGCATATTGACAGCCTTGAAAATAAATTATTATGATATTTTTTAATACAATAATTTCATGTGTACACGACATAACGAGTTTAACTATGGCATACTTTTAGACAATAAAATGGGATAGTCTTTGAGGAGTTTAAAACAAAACTCACGCGATGAAAACTACAAATAACGTCTTGATAATACTTAGAATACTTTGCTAACAGTATACGCTAACCAATCGACTACCATACATTGTAACACTCATATCGTTATTAGCATAGATTTGCAATTCATCCAACTGCATAGGTATTTCCTGTAAATCCATGCGCTTTACTGTTTGTCCATTCTGTACGCGTGCATAGCGTTACTCTATGCGCATACAAACTTGTTTGCCGTGGCACTTCTACCATAGATTAAATAATGCCTTCTACTGAGAAAACGTTGTCGATGACAGTGATCTACGCCCTTTAAGATAAAGCTCACGATGGATAAGTATTTTCCCTTAAAATGTTGCCCTTGGCCTATTAGTAGAGATTAGTTATTGCCTAGTTATGTCAAATTATTACTTAGCAAAGGTTTTTTTAATGTAAGTCTGTATCCAGTGCAATGGTGTTGTAATCTTACTAATCTTGTACGAATATATAAAGCTGAAGAGTTTGTTTATTTGTTTGCTTGCTTGAACGTGCTAGTCTCAGGAACTACTGATTTGAAAAATTATTTCAGTGTTAGATAGCCCATTTATCGAGGAAGGCTATATATCATCACGGTAAGACCAATAGGAGCAGAGCACCAATGAAAAATGTTTCAAAATCGGTGGCTTTTTTAACTTACTATTTTTATACTATTCCACGCGAGCGGATTCGGTGGCAGAAGCTAGTAATAAATATAGGGTATACTCAGACCGGAAACAGATTATTTACTTGTAGGTAACATAACATTTTGTTTCGGTTGGATTAATACCGAAATAGTTACGGTAAATGTGTCTGTGATTAATGTTCTAAACGTCAGCACCTTTAGTTCACTGGAGTACGGAGGTCAAAGGTTCGACTCCCGATAAGATAATTTTTATAAACAAACATTCCACTTATGTGCATTTTCTATCAATTTATGTTATGCCAGTTCATTCGTTCATTCAAACGTGACTACAAAAAATAGTCTGAACCCGTCAAGAAATGATACACGAAAATGTAATGTCTGCCTGATCAGGTAAACCAAAGCGTGTATGCGAATAAAGCTATGCCGTTTTTTTAACTGCACATGCAACCAGTATAAGATCGAAAATCAATATTTTCGGGTGACATCGTATTGTGCAAATGTGCGTGACTGCACTCCGGTCACCTTTTTTATGATAAATAAATTCGCGTTTGACCACGATCACGCCTTAATGTCACACGATAATGCAGTCGAAGATGGAACATACTTATGTAGAAAATACTTATTTATTTACAAGAGACCTGAACACACCTGGATTGTACATTTCGAGAAATACGGACTCTGGTTATACAAATGTAGGTACATTCCACAGCTATGTCTTACGTAGGGGGAATGTAGAAGCGAAACTTTTCGTTTGCACTGGTGGCATTTTCACTGCACTGCAAAAGATGGAGTACCTAGACCAGAGCGATGATGGAATGGTATAAGAAGAATCAGGTCGAACGAAGGAAGTTCAATCGCACGCTCTTCGAAATGAACCCTAAAATACCGTTAGAGTGGTAACTCGGTGTCAGCGCTTTAAGCTTTGAATCCTTGTATTGATTGACAAGCTAGCCGCTACCAATCATCTTCTAGGCTTTCCTCTCAATTGGCTCCAACGCTTCAATCCGGTATTTAGCTAAGCCGTCCTAAAGGTGAAACACACAAGTTGCACCATTTGTTTTCCAGTTTTCATTCTCCTAGAAACGCCAGTGCGTCTTCGTATCGTCTTCAATTGACACCACAGCAAAACATCCTGAGGGTAGTTTTAATCTTTTAGTATAGATAGATTGGAATATATATTTAGATTTAGCCCATCCAAGTAAATATTTAAAGACCTACAACGATCTACATACAGGTACCTAAATTTTCTTCCTTTAACTTTCCAAAACAATATTTTAAAGAACTTGTTCAACTTCTATATTCCAATGTCCTCACTGACCATTAATTATATGCTTACAAAGTAACAGAGTTAATTATGAAGTCAAGCCTTTGCCATGAAATAATGCCTTTCAATATTTACGTTCACTCAACTAATTTGTATGCAGTTGAGAAATACTGCATTGAGATTATATGATTTAGTAGTTAAGTGTTCAAGTGTATCACAGTTATCTTAATTTATGTTTAAAGATAATTATTGTCGATTATAAACTTAATAATTAATAACTGGCCGTTGGCTCATTTAAGTAAATGTAGTTTTAGGCCTTTTATAATAAAATAGTAGATATATATATAAAGTGATTTCAAATGTATTTATATGATCATTAAACTTATTGCAATATTTTTATCATTTTTCGTGGAATTAAAGGGCGGTTTAGTGTGAAAATGTTTGGTTTGGTTTTTTATTTACAAAGGTATATGATAACTTGGTGGAGATGTATGTATCTATCTCTTGGTATATATTGGGTTAATTCCTTCCTATTTTAGGGTAATAGATACCTGGAATATTTGTATAAGATGAATCTGTGAGTTTGATAAATCGGTATTCGCGTTTTTTTTGTAGTGGTGGTATATATTTCATATTACTTAATATACTAACATAATATTTTTTATATAAAATCCCTTACATCAGGTTATAGAAGTTCCGTATAATCAAAATAGACTTAGAATAGCATGTGATTAGTTTTATAATGCTTTAATAAATCTACATACCGCATATTATTAGTCTTGTGTTTTAATATTTTGGTTTATTAAAATTAATTGCCACTCAGTTAAACAACAGCGTATTAAAATCTAATTATAATTTGAAATAATGTTTATTACCTTACATACATCATTAAGAAGATAAAAAGAACTTTATGTAACCATACCAACACGGTACATAGGTAACTTTTAGATAACGGAAACATTCGAACTAATTAAATCGAGCATTATTATGTAGTTTGTGATATCATTTGACCCATTTATCAGTTATAAAGTCATCCATTTCAATAATAGCTGCCTTTATGCCTACATTGTGTTGTAGGAGGAATAATAATTTGCGCTTTATTACTATTGTAAGCGTAGTGATTGATGAACAACGTTTTGCAGATATAAAGCCTCTGTTCATCATTATAAAGTATTTAATTGAATCATTCATGTACAAGGAACGCATTCATCTTTATATGGTCGATTTATTCATATGTCTACTTTTATGACCATATTGGACTTATGAACGGATTTTGCGAAATTAATGTTATACTGACGGCAAGATAGGGTCATGTCCCACGAAAAGCAGTTGGTAGAAACGGGATTGCGAGCTCTCAAAGATTGAACTGTACTTTAATAATAACCTAACACTGTCTGTATTAGTTCTTATTAAAGCGCATTTATATATATGTACTAAATATATGTTAAGAACATAGTATCTTATTAATATGAAATATTAGTAAATATAGCACAATATGAATTCTTCATTAAGGAATTTGTATACCACGCTCAAAGTTACTAAATGGGACATTACCTTTTTCAATATTTATTTCATGTCAGTCAACAAAAAAAAAAATTTAAGCTCTCTGGAAATTATATATACCTAATGCTTTTACTGATTTTTTTTTAAGCACTGAATTAACAGATAATAAATATTTCATGCAGGCTTAATGATCAGTAATTGGGGGTGTTCTCATAAATTAAAATTAGGTAAACGATTAAAACACAGCATGCATTATAGGTAGGCAGCATACAACAGTTTGATGTTAAGGTAAATCTATTCCCTAATAACCAATGACACGATCTGTTAAAATAATGTAGGCATATAATTGAATCATTGTTTGAATGTTGCACCACTTTTTATTGAATGACTTCATATCTTGATTGACAACTCATTTTATGGGTAGAACAGATACAATACAAATAGTTATTATCCCCGCAAATTGCTAATGCGCTGGAACCTTGTCAAATTAACATTCATGTGATGTCATCCGCAACTCGATATGTACGCGTACTCGCCGGCCAGTGATGCTAACAGTACTGAGTGTTCGGCTACGGTTACGTCACCAAAATAGCGGCCAGGCGCAATAGCAATTTGCGAGAATAATATTATTTATTTATTATAAAATCTCATACTATTTAAAATTAAAATAATGAAAGTATATGAAGCGAAATGTATATCTGTAGCAGGATCATAGGCAATTGGAGATCCGTTGTGTCTACCTACCGCTGTGGGAAACAGCTGTGAATAATATCTTATCTTAAATTAGACTGACTTTTTTTACTACTAAGTTTGCAATCAGGCAGGTGGCTCACATACTGGACAGTGGTTACCGTCACTTATAGACTTTTGCAACACTAGAGTGCTTAGTGCGAGTTTTTTTACTACTTGATCACGTTCAAGATAACGCAATTTTGTATAGCACGATTTATCCCTTCACGTCGTTCTCTTACAAAATTGCGTTAACTTGAACTTTAGTAGTAAAAAATTCACTCTAAAGACACAGGAGCGAAGCTAACGCGTTACTAGCCTATAGGGTACGATAGGGGATAGAATATGAGGTACTTGATAAATAAAATGAGGTAGGAGAATAGGGTTAGATGCATGATGAGGAATGTTATAGCGAGCTTTCGAAAGTTCGGTATAAAAATACAGACTTCAGGATTCCACAGTAAATACCAATACTATTGTATCCGTGCAGGAACGGAGAAATAATACAATTTCCTGCGACCGTGCGGCCTGTCGTAAGAGGCGGCAAAACAACCCACAGCCAGGTGGTAGGGTATTTGCCCGACTGGATCGCTACCATCCCTGGTTTAGTGTATGCCGCCATAAAAACCTTGAGTTGTGTTCCGACATAGATAATTGACCAGGTTCCAGTCCGTCTTAACAGAGCAGCAGCGCATTTGTAGCACCTTTAGTGTTGCAAATGTCCAGAGGCGATGGTAACCGCTTTCTGGGCCGTCTGCCTGTCTGCCTAACTCTTGCAATTAAAAATAAAAAACATAAATATTAAAAATATAAAACATATAAAGAATATTTCAAATAAAAATCGTATATTAATATAATTTGAATCAAATAAAAGCTAACCAACTGCTGAAAGACATTAACATAAAAACAAACTTTGACTGAAAATATTTCGCCGCAAATTATCGAGTTTTTAAATATTTAGTTCGTAAATACTATTCCGGGTCTATAAATATTGTTTAATTATATGCTAAAGTGATGTTTACAAACGCCTGTTTAATTATTGTGGGGATAAAAGGGAAGACACTGTCAAAACGTCTAAGGTCTGAAACAATTTCATAGATTTTACTATGACCAATGCTATATATAGTATTACTTGTAGTAAATCCTTCTTTGTAAAATGTAAATAACTACGATTTTAAATGTAGGTATATAAAGTTGAATTAATTAAATTAATCCTCAAAGGAGCCGTGGCAACTAATTAGTTGACGTTCTTATGTACGTCTTATTTTAATTATGTGAATTTGAATTCTGGGTACATTGAAAATAAGGCCTGAGCCCAATAGTAGACCTTTTATGTGTAACTATTTAAGTATTCTTTAAACCCATCCTTATTCTATTAATATTAAGTGTACGATCGCACTGCGGCTAAGTCGCGGCGACTAGCCGCGGCGGCCAGGCGATTTGTAAAACGGCCAAAGTAGCGACCAAGATTTGTCATTTACTACAAGGGTCGCTTTTTATAGGTATGTGAAATAAGGAAAAGAGTATAACACGAAAAATATAATTGTATACAAAACAATATTTATAAAATTAATCCATATTTATCATTTTATATTTCATGTTTTTCCCCAATAGTGGGAGGCCCAAGACTAATAGTGGGTTGTTTTATTATAATATCATGAGTATACATGTCCCTATGTATTTTATCTTAAAAAATTGTATGTATTTTAAAAATCTGAATATACGCACCGCTTACAATGCCAGATTAGTTTAGAATATCATATAAGTTAGGTTGCCTGGAAGAGATCGCTCTAAGCGATAAGGTCGCCTATTGCTCTGCTTAAAAGTATTGTACAGTTACAATAACGATCGCTACATTGTTAAGTATTGTGACTCTTATTTTGATGAGCAATAAAGTCTTATCTATTTATCTATGTTTGAGTGATTTTTAACGGCATATTTCATGTTCCTTTTCTAATTTTAATTTCTATTATATATCTTTCGTATTGGAAGTGTTCGCGGTGAGACATCATAACATTATAAGCATAAACAAGATCAGATGCCGCGGCTAATGCATTCGCACTGCATCGTTTTAATAAAAATCTGCCGATGCCTGTCGTTATGTGCGTGTGATGTATAGAATTTGCGAGCAAAAGTAAGATCTCACTGACCGCCGCGGCTATGTCACCGCGACTTTACCGCCAGTGCGTTCATACGCTTCATGTTAAATATGTAAATCAGTGTATTAATTCAGAACATTTTTCTTAGTAGTATTTTTTTAAATATAGTATATATTTTAGTAAGACTAACAATATGCATTCCAATAGCAATACACGGCTTAAAATAAAAAATCAATACAACATATAATAATTCGGATAACCTAAAAACGTTTTTGTCGCTGAGATTATACCACCAATATTCTACTTCCTTGTACACACTACCGACTGGAAACTAGGGTTCAATGATCCCTCAGCTTTAAATCAGTTTGTCTGCGGTGAGTATTGCAGTTCCACTGCGCGCATTACAATATTGGTGCATAGTAGGTACATACACACTATACGTAGGTACTCGCATGAAGTTTTAAGTTTTTTTTACATTTTTTCATGTTTAACTAACAAAATATTTTTTCTATTATAGTCAAATCCTAATGGAATGTTAATGCTATTTTAGCGTTCTGTATCCAAATGTTTAAAATAGTAGAATTATCGCCTTTACGAAATCCTCCAATGTGCATGATTCCATAACCACTTGCTTATTTATTTAAGTTACTAAAATTTAAATAATAGAATGAACTCCGCAGTGCAGTGATTTATCTCACTGCAAGATTGTACTTTCAGTTCGGTTCAGTGTCCATTATAATACGGGATGAATAAATCGTGACGTCACTCAGGCGCGCCATCCCCGGATCAAAGATCGTTTCGCTTCAACAAACCACTGTGCACTCACTACGGAAACAGGGTTCTCACATAAACACATTTTTTTATACACATAAATAATATTATATAAATCATCCGAACATCCGTGTTTTCGATTGAAATTCTAATTAAGATTTTTTTGCGTGTAGAAATAAATATGTCTTAGTTATTTTATTCATATAACACAGAGATAAAAGAATATCCTGTGATTATAATTTTTCTATGTGACTTATCGCTCGTTCAGAACATGTTTATGTGCTGCCTACTCTTTAATAGTTTTTGACATAGATACTGGTTTTTTTTATATGTGACTCGCTATAGAGACATGATAAAGTAAATCTTTATTGATCTACTACAATTCACTTTAATCGTTATGTACCATCTTACGAAAGTGGTTGGTAAGATTAAACATTTCATTTACAGTATAATTAGTATGAGACGATCATTATGTTAAAAATAAAACTAGAGCAATACGATAGTGAGACTCCTCTGATTAATTGTTGTTAAAGAGTATTTGACCGGCCTAAAACCGTAGCGAGCTTGAACCGTGAACGGTAACTTAGTGTGTTTCACGCCTAAATAAAGTATTGTTAACTATATAGTGTAATATTTATATAACTACAGTATAATAAATGACTACCTATTTTTAAGGACAAATAGTGGAATAGCAAAAGTCATTTAGAAACTAGTACAAGAAAAATATAAGTATATTAAATCATATATGTTGTTAAAAACATAAAAATTAATATAATGTGTTTCAAATTAACTAAATTATAAATTAAACTAAACATTTAGAAATAAACTAAATTAAAAATAAATTAATATAAAGTATGTAACAAATCACCGCCAGAGGAAAGCGTGCCCAAAAGGTTGGCTACATTGCCACGCTGTATGGCAATGCTGATTCGTTGAGCGAAATATGAACCAGGCCTTCTGATCACGTGAGTATGAGTCGTATCAAGGACTCTCTTACAAATTTCTTTAAAGAAACCCTTTAACGATGAATACATGGATAAAATACCTACTTACATTCTAAAAGAACCAAAATACATAAAAGATATGTTAAAAAGATTCCTAAAATTCTGACAATACAGAAATAGTCGAAAGAAGGAACAAAGTGAATAAGTTTCATTGACAATTAAGTGGCCTAATTTCAGTTAAGTTAACTTGCGAAACTAGCAATCTAAGTCTGTATCGTCGTTTGGAAAGACATTTTTAAGTTGTCGATTAAGTAGATGTGTGTAATAATTTATTAGCAAGTTAACTAACTACTCAAGCAATGCAAGTTTAAATCAGGCTTTACTGTTGTGAGTTAGCTATGAAGTAAGTAATAAATTTTGAAACACAATTACTATCATATAATACTGAACAAAATAGTGTGCCCTTCAGAAATCAACACAGTAAAGGTTGTTATTAATAAATTGTAATTTACAAGAGTTAATTGAGACCCTTGAAAATGCAAGAAACTTTTTTCCAGGTAAAAAGCGAGCCTTATTATTAACTTGTTTATTAAATGTCAACATAACATCACGATTAAAGGCTTTGCAGCATATTCTTACAATTAGTGGCTAAATGCCCAGTAAAAATAAAGGTAATATAGTTATTTTAAATTTATTTCACTTGGATTTCATATAATTTGTAAATAATATGGGTCAGTAAATCTCTCTGTATCTTATTTCAGAAAAAAATGGGATTTTTAATGCTGATTTATTTTTTGAATAAAACCTGCAAATAGTTATTCTGTTTTTAAAATATATGGCTTTTTTGTAAGAAATAGCATAGAATTTATGGGTTTTATAGATGAATAATATAATATCTAATCAACACCGACAAGCTATAATTGTGTAATCAGTAAACGCAATTAAGTTTAAATGTCTAACATTCAATAATAAAATTGATTATTAATTTGTTTTATGAAGAAAATGGCCAAATACGTTTTAATCAATTTATACACATTTAAGCGAATTTTTTTCACTTTTACATTGTGTTCGGGATTTTAAAAAGTCTCAAAAGCCAAACCGTATTTTTTTTTAAGAATTTTTGTTTCTGCCGCTTACTGCCAAAAATTTTGCCTCATAGTTTAAGTGTTGAAGACGGTGTCAAACTATATATGACTTTAGATATGCTATCTTATTAGCAATTGAAGTACATAAAAAGTCATTATAGATATCGTTATGATTTTTGAAAGCTTGAACCTATCTCTCTTCATACACTGTTTTTTCCATCTTTCAGTTTCACGGTCGCTATGGCAAGTGTTATTTTTTTGCCATATATACCTATCTATGTACTATTGTGTATCGACATGTATAATATAACGTCCTGCTAAAATTCATCTATCCAAAAACAATAGAAAAATGTGATATAGGTTAGTATATACATAACCATAAGAACGGGTAGACAAATAGACGGCTTAATAGGATGGTTTTACAAGTATCTAATTTTTCCAAAATGATCACCCAAATCTAACAAAAATTAGTACTAGTATTCGACAATTACTTTGGTCCTATCTTGGAAAGCAATACTGTGATTCTGATAAACAGCTCTTGCAAACTCTTGCAAAGCTAATACAAAAAAGTGCAATGAGATTGAAACGGCTATGAGAAACCAAAACCCAGCAAGTGCTTGGTAAGGAATTTAACACCTGAGCAAAGATATATATTACAAACTTTACCGACACGCCATTTAAATAATTTATTACTTAAAGTTTTGTGTGTTTTGAAAAGTGCTTGTGACAGAACGCCAGCCAGCCCTACAAAAAGCCAATGTCCTGCCAACAGGCACATTGCAACGTTGTGATGATTTAACAGGCGTCCACAATAAGCAAAAATAGTCTTTTCCGACTCGAGCAATGCAATATTAGTTTAGAGTGCATTCACATCCCCTATGCAAGACGCCTGACTTCTTCATTAGTACAGCGTTTCATTGTTGCAAATGTATGAACGTATAAGTGATAGAACATAATTGACTGTGTCTCATACCTTTGCTACACCTGAAATCACATCAGTGTTAGTGACCATATCACGCAGATGTAGCCAGAGGTTTAATGCGTTATTTGAGATGCAACATTGTTCATGACGTTAACCATTGATAGATAACTAATTATACAAAATAAAATAATAAACTCCCTGCAATTTTAGTATTTGTGCTTTCTATCTCGTTATATTTTTAACTTATTAATGTTTATCGTAAATCTAAATGAATTGTAAAAATGGTTATATGGAAAATAAAGTTCATTAACCCTTACTGTTGCTGGTTGTTAAGCGTTATTGAAGTAAAACTTCTTTAGAGCCGTTGTGATTTGATACTCGATGAAACGATAAAGTGACACCAAAAAGAGATTAAAACATAAATCGTTAGGGCTAAGCCTGCAAGAGAATGAGATAGAATACATTATATTTAATAATTTAAACACTATTCTCATACAAATAGTGTTGCAAATGTTTTGAAGTTTTTCGTTAATACATACTTCAAATTTCGTGTTTTAAAGTTTAAATATATTATAACGATATAACATATGAAATATAACGTCACGAAATTTAGAATCCCTCCCACCCCTTGTTGTTCACTTCTCCTGCTTGTGAACTGCACATACACATTTTTTTAACACTATAAGGAAGTCACACTTCGTCACAGTCACTAACGCTAACGCTGATGGAGTAGGTGCATAAAAAGACAGCCCTCATAATAAGAAATCACTTCACACTCACTTGCAGAACGATCGCATTTAAATAAAATTAGTAAATCATATTAAACTGCCTAAATACGTTTTACACAAAACGTATTGACGTTCTTTAAACATATTTAGCGACAAATATTAAAGGGTGTTAAATACATTTTGTGTTTCTTAATTAAATTTAAGCAACCTTATGCAAGCGGCCCTTAATTCAATTTTGAACATTTTGAGCAATAACGTCATCATGCGGCTATAGTTATAGTATTAATATTGTTGTTGTTCGACAAGTTGTTGTTGTTGTTGTTGTGCTAGGTATTCTTAGCTTTATTTAAATTTAATAAATATTAGAAACACGTCGAATAAAATTTATTTACAATTCAAAATAGGTAATCGAAATGAGTATCTATCAAATTAGAAAAAAACACCATTTGGAGAAATAATGTTGCTTATCATTTACGTATATCGTTGTTAAATTACATATTTATTATTTTGATACATTTTGGAAGACATGTGTTTGACTTCTAATCAGTCCATCGCACATAAATATAAAAAGCGCCATACTTTGTGTCAATGCGACACGAAAATGACTTCGATTAAAATAATAAAATAACACAACCCATAACTGTCCTACTGCTGGGCTCGGGCCTTCCCGCTATAGAGGAACGGATGGTATACCCGCCACGCTTATCCAAGGCGGCTTGACAGGTTTCATACACCACTTATGTCGATGTGCAGGTTTCATCACGATGTTTTTCTTCACCGTTTTTAGCACGTGGTAATTGAAATAATATGCACATTAGGCCACAAAACTGCCTAAGTGGTGTATGCGTTCCGGCCACAATTCGAACGCACCCTTTGTGTACAGGGCGCGTGCGCTAGCCATTACGCTATCACGACTTGTACGACGCATAAACTTTATCAAATATTAAATAAATCTACAGCGTTATAGTAATGTTCGATTCGGCTATTGTATATAGCTTGTTAAGACTCACGCGAGCATAGTCGATGCTTGTTAATAAGTCATAAATAGTCGAAATTAGACGCCAAGCTATGAAGCCGTCTTTGAAAAAGTTTAAGTCTCCCATTCTGATTACAAACACTTTATATATAAAAATAATTGGTGTTAAACCGCGGGGCTCCGTGACGTTGAATAATTACAAAAGCGTGTTTCATATTAATTTATACCGAAACAAAACAGTTTTTATATGGGTAATAGAGATTTTGTCTTTCATTCACGGCCGTGCGTGCTTCGTCATAATTTTTATATAGGAGCATCGCTTAATGCTAATTATTTTAAAAAACGACTGTAATAATTTACACTGGTCATACACAAATGCGATTTACAACAGCTTTCCCTTGATCTATGAAAATGTTTTCGCTTTACGATTTCATCTGGCGACGTCGTTTTCAAATATAACTGCTCCGGAAACAACACGTCAAAATAGTTACAGTCGTCAAACATAACTAGAAAACAATAGTAAAGTGACTTGGTTTCAACAGTTTCATGTCAAATTTCGGAGAGGAACTATTTCAAGATGGTGTCTTAAACACTATTTGCGAATTGCGAGGCAATAAACTGCTTTATCAGTGATATGAAGAACCTGACCATTAAATATTTTCAACGTCCATTTAATTGTAAGCAACCTTTCCTCATAATGGTATCGATTATCTTTAAATATTATATGATTATTTAGTCGTGCAAATTCAAATTGTTATCGTTAATTTAAGCATTTTAAAATAATTAAAAATCAATTAAATCATATAAATATTGTAATATATTTTTTTATATAATATAATTACAATGAATTTATAAACTAATACAATAAAAGAAAACTTAAGTAAGTTATATAGTATTCTGCCTATAATTCTTTAAGACTAAGTAGAGCACTTAGCCAAGGTCGAATAATGAGTCGCTGTCTTTCTTCTATGGGTAACCTATGAAATTTCAAGACTTGGTTCCCCCATCCTCTTTCTATCATTGGGAAACCGGGGATCGGTTTGCGATATCGTTACATGGTGGACATACCATTGGTTAGAACTAAACTTTTTGCCTCGACTTTTCTTTTACGCACCGCTGTCGAGTGGAACAATTTGCCGGATGTTTTCCGAGTCATATAAACCAGTGGTCTTCAAGTCATGAGTGAATAGGTTTCTACTAGGTCAGCATGCTACATCTTAGATCGCATCTTCACTTATCATCAGGTGAGATAGCTTGCTTACAAGGCTGGCTACTTTTCTTCGCTGATCGCTGGTATGGCGATTCGTAGTCCAAGGTAGGCAACAGCCCTCTGATCACCTGAAGAGTCAATGAATCGTATTTAATTTTTTTTTATACTATATAAACTATGCTGATTTATATTCTCACACATATATACCTACTCAAGCTATGTTATTTCGTTGAAATAATTTGTCTCAGTGGCTGCTATTAGGAACATGTTGACCACAAATCTCGCACTGACCAAGTCTTACTTATTCCATAAATAACATTCTTACTGGACAAAAAAAATGTTATAATTCACAATCGTACCTTTAATACTACAATCCGCCGGGCGAGCATTAATCAAATACATGAAACTGGTTTATTCAAAGGCGGGCGAGTTAAATAAAAATAATAAATAAGAAGCGGCATTCCGTGAGATTTATTTCGGAGAAAAAGCGAGATGGGATAAGAGCCGGGTCTTGTCGCAGTATGTTTATAGTCGTGCCGTTGTCGCCTCACAATGTACGCCTCTAATTAATGCTATGCCCTTGCTCCGCAAGATATATTGGTTTTGTTTCACTGTGTCTTTTTTTCTTACTTTATTCTTTTTTTCTAACAACCAAAACAGGTATTGATACAATATGGCAGTCTACTAAGTTGTTTATTAAACAGCTTAGACCAGTTACACACCACTAGTGTTATCAGATTAAAATTTAAATAAATAAAGTAAAATCAATGCAAACGGAGACTATGAGGAGTTGAACTGAATCCTGAATTTTGTTTGGATTCTTATCGAGACATGGGCAGCTAAAGGGACTAATCAACTATCCTGCATTGCAGACTACCTAGAAGTCCGTGGTGCAATGCAAGACCGTGGATGTTGAACAGAATTCCTCTAGAGCTCTGCACACTGCAGAACTGCAATGCAGGATCGTATGGGCCCTTAAGATCATTAAAGATGAGCTCATACAGGTACAACCATACGTCACGATAACAATGCTGCGTGGAATAATGGCAGCCAGCTGACGGGAGGTGGCTTAATGCCCGTTGCTATGACAACCGTGCGAAGGGTGGCCAACCTGCCTCGCCAACATTTCACGGATCCCAAAGAAAAAAAACGGTCACACGCGCCCCTTAATCTAACAATGATTTTGTACTTTAAGTCATAAAACAGAAGGGTCTCTTTAACGCGCCGTCAAGCATCGCTTACGACTTTTCACTTTAATAGTATTATTGGGATGCGTGTATTGTGTTTCGGGTTCCATCTTTGCTTTTTAAAATTAGAATTGGTATCACTATCTCATTCGTTTACATAACATGAAATCTATCCATTCTTTTCTAACCGCACTTGTATAATTATTCCATTCTCTGTTTACGACATTTTAAACAGTTTTTAAAGTTTTTGTTGAAATAAGCGCGGACCATAAATGTTATTGTGGCCGTAAAAATGCAGTTTCGGTAATTTATAGCCCATTTTAATGTGGTATCTGAGTGTGGGTAGGACTCGCATGATTTATATTTTGCATACCTACCGCTTATTTTAATGTTTATTTGTTGGTTATTAAAGGTAAGCCTGAATAAGTACCTACCCATTCACATCTGGTAGTTACCCTTTGTTACATCTACAAAAAAGCGATATTCGTAATTTGATCCAAACCCGTCTGCTAAGATGTTCAATTAAATTTAACATTTTAATCAAATGACTCGGTATGTTTTAATTAAGAAAATAGCTTAAAGATAATCTCGGCGATTGAACCAAAGAATGCCTATCCTCTGCAAAAATGCGTCGTGGCATAAGAGCTAAGTAAAAATTAAATTAAGTTTTAATGCCAAATAAACGCAATACCCAATATTCAGATTCTCAATCACATTGTTACGGGAATAAAAGTTTTAAAAATATTTTAATTATTTGCTTTTTATTTTCTATTTTACAATGTAGGTACAGGTAAATTAGCTTCGAGATGTTTCGCGTTTGTAGTAGACTAGTACCTAGTATACTGTCAGCACTTAAATAATAAACTAATTATTTAATATAAGTATTTTTATAAGCAGGTACTTAATATGAAAATAATAAAATTAAACGATATTAAAATAATAAATATTAATATAAAACATAATTTTTAATACTAAATTTAAGTTTCTTGTTTAATTTTAAGTTGCGTTTGTAGTAGTATTTGTATATTTACAAATACTACTACAAACGCAAAAACGTCTCGAAGCTGATTTACCCGTAGATAGATGTAAGTCTACAGGTATTTAATAAAATTGTTACTGTTGTTACTCATAATTAAATAGTAAGTACAAAAATATAATAAAACACGGTATGTTTTTCCAACAAAAATTCTGTCTAGTTATTTATATAAATAGGTAGAATCTAACTTGTAGGATTAATAAAATTTTATATTTAATTAGAGTTGAATAAAATAAAGTAACACAATTAAAGAAACTTAGGTATTATAACTTACTTAAATTCTGGAAGTACATATAACATCAATTAAAATAACCCATTAGTCGTATCTGTAAGTTATAAGTTGGTCGGTAGTGGTATAAGGGCCGGCCTACGCTCTCGGAAATTCCGACCCGCTCTCTTCGCCCGCTATCAATTTTATACGGGATGGGAACGCCATTTATCTTACCTTATTTATTGACTGACTCGAAAACCTGCCCGATACCCGATCGCTTCGGACCCTCGGTATATGTATACCTCCCTATGTACACACGACCTTACATTCAACGTATGTAAAAAAAGAGAATTGACCTTCTAGTAGAATCTATTTAAATGCTAAATGAACCGTTGAAATTATTTTTAAATTACTTATGAGATAGTTGCACAAGCAAAGGGTTGACTTTCACAAATTCTTAGAAAACATCTTTACGGGGATAAATATAAAGGGATACCTTACAAAGCATTAGAAAGTTGCGCAACCCTTCTTTACGCATCCCTGACTTTTTTGTAGCGATTTCTCTTAAGAAAGACACTATTGTTCGCGGACCGTTTGCTTCTAACCCTTTCCGTTACTTTTTTCTATGAGGATATTGTTTTTATTTATTGTTATTGGCGATATTGCCGGTCAACGTTCGCTAGCAAAGACAAGACAACTCTCATCTCCAGTTCTTTCTTAACGAACTTTTTGTTGTATTTGTATCAAGTAACTCATATCGCACATTGAGTTTGGTCGGTAGCGAATGACTCTAAAATTAACTTTAGTGCTGTAATAAAATATTAATGAGTCATTAAATCTAAAATGGCATAAAAGTGAAATTTAATGGTTTCTCTCGAAACCTTTGCGAATCCGAAAAGCGGGATTGTGATATATGATGCAATAATACGATTTAAAAACCCAAGTGTAACTGTAACTTGCAATACTCAAGCCATATATGTCTGTCGCATTATTTACGATGCAATAAAAGTCTTCGTCGATATCAATGTAAATATAATTAAAGCTTTTATTTCTTTTGTTTCCAGGTCCAAACGGATGTCCGCGAAGGCGGGGGCGACAGACCTACACAAGGTTCCAAACGCTAGAGCTAGAAAAAGAATTCCACTTCAACCACTACCTGACGCGCCGACGCAGGATAGAAATAGCGCATGCGCTGTGCCTCACAGAGAGACAGATCAAAATATGGTTTCAGAACAGGCGCATGAAATTAAAGAAGGAACTGCGCGCAGTGAAAGAAATAAACGAGCAGGCCCGCAGGGACCGGGAGGAGCAGGAGAGAATGAAGCAACAGCAACAAGAGAAACAGGCGAAGCTGGAAGGCCAGCACCACGGCCATCACGTGACCCACCATCACGACCCCATGAAGATGCCCATCGACAAGGGCTCCAACGACCTACTCAAAGTGAATAAGGTGCCCACGTAAGGTGACCGTGACGCCCCCTAGGAAATCTTGACTGATTCTGTATCATATAGTGTGAAATGAATGGAGTGTTTCGTCCAGAGGGACCCGCGGCGGCGTTAGTCGATTCGTATCCATTAGTTTTTATGTTTTGCGGCTGATTCGAGTGCGCCTCGTTGTGGAGGTGTTTTGTGACTATTATTTTGTAACGATGTTCCTTTAGTGCGAAGGACTTGCCTCGGTGTCGTTCGCTGGGTGGACAGGCTGGTGATGTGCTTTAAGCATTTATTTTGTTGCCATAACCACACCTTATATTGCAATAATATTTTACTAAAATTTACAAAAAAGCGTTAGAATCGCTCTAATATTTATACATATAAGGAGTCCGAGTGAACTTCGGTATTGTTAGTTAAGATTTTAAATCTGTGAATCTCATAGTATTTATTGCTACCACTTACTCTAATTCATTACGTTATATTTTTATTGATAGATATTATATTATGTACATTTTGATGTATATTTTATTATTTGTCCGCTGTTAGTGGGCTGGTTATGTTTTGATGGTCACATTTTTTTATGATTGTAAAATTTGTTGTATTTTTATCGGTTGGTTTGAAAAGAGTTGCTTTTTTTAATTTAAACCAGATTGTGATTCAATTCAGTAGTTTAGGACCTGAATTGTTGTTTGATTTGAGTCTTTGATTTTGTTAGTTTAATTTGTCCACATGTGTTAATTACCTGCATATATCCATAAGGAACTAAAGTATAAACAAATACGTATGGAAGTACAATTTCAGATAGGTCTTCGTCGTAACGATTGTTGTTTTTTGTATTTTCTAACTTCTGAAATGAATATTTAAATGTAGACGGTATTTTTTGATGGTACTAGTTTAAAATACCATGTCCATAACTTATTGAAATAGATTACATACAAAATGAACAAATTAAAAAAGGATCGGAACATACGGTTTGTTGTCCACGAATCCAAAGTCATCTGATGTTCAAAATTATATACGTAACGATGATACATATAATAAAATTACAATAATGTGACTAAAATATAAATTTTACACGTAATATTAAAAGTTGAGTAGTTTAAGTGTATTATATATAGATTAATAGGTTCAACTTTGTAAGAAGTATTTGTAAGATTTAGATATCCTTATTGTACCGACAAGCGGAATGAACAGAGGTCACTTCATTCTATTCTTTAGGTAGATTGTAATGTCGATTGCAGTTCCTTATGTTCAACGAACTTAAAAGAAATATATAGGCCAGGTGCGTGATAGTCCGCGTACAGTGAAGGGTTCCGTAGAGATGATTATTGCCCACTGTTTTTATCATTTGCCTACATAACTCTGAATAAAATAGTATTTATCAGAAAATATTCTATATCTTGAAAACTACTCAAAGGAAGGACCTAGCTCAAAGCAATATTTTTTTGTCTCTACCGTGTTGAATTTTTCAAAAGATAAATGTTAGGATTTTCCTAATTAATCTACATGAAGCAAATATCTCTCCAACGATTGTTCTATGTAAAGTCATTAAGAAAACATCTTTAAAATTCAAATGCTATCTAACGATGCTTCATATTTCAGTTTCTTTACACTGACAAAAATTAATACATTCTCAAATTAAATTGTTTTTTGTTTGTATAAACTATTACACATTGTTCTGTAATTACATATATAATACACAGTATTCAATACAATGATACATTTTATTTGCATAGCAGTTTATTTTACTGTGACATGACAGACGGATATGAACATTTTAAAAGGCGTTATCTTTATAAAATATTCATATATGTTACACATATGTTTCTGACAAAATCACTACGGAGCCCCAAAAAGTAAGGTCTCATGTAAAAAATCCCAGTTTCTCAGGTAATAACAGGCAAATAAATTAAGTTTACTGCATTTTTACGTACAGTGCAATGCATACTTAAATTTACCGGCTCAGTAATTTTGACATAAGACTTCTGGTATGGCTAACAAAACAAAAAAGATCTTGACGCTGGGAAATACTGTGATTGTTTAAGAAAAACATACACAGCTGATAACAGATCACATTTAATATATTTATGATATGGTTGCTTTTGATTCTGTATTGTGCCAAAATAAATATTACAAAAACCTCTACACTTTATGTTGTGCTATATTTTCGTTATATCTCGCCTTTAAGGTTAAACGATACATAAATCAATTTTGCATTCTGAGTTTCTAGAATATTATAATCTAGTTATTTTCCTTAGTTTTTCGCGAATGTTAAATAACAACCAAACTTTAACGCATTTAATCGTATTTTAAAACTTTTACATTTGAACTCCCATATTTTTGTTCCTTGGGATCTATTTGTCTAAATTATTCTCTAAATTTTTCTGGAACGCATAACCACTAAGACTATGCTAGGATTAAACCTTGGAGATAAAAAATAAATTTAAAATAGTTTCGTTAATACATAGTTTTTGTGAAGTAAATGTTAAAAGTTATATTTTTACATTTCTCTTCTCTCTGTTACATTCGCCTGAAACTTGATTGCCCCTTCGTATAATTGCAAAGAAAAATATTTCTATAAAAAACTATGTATCGTGCACCCATTATGTTGCTAAAAAAGCAAATAAGATTGCCATTGACCATATCTGTTATGATCGAAGTTATTTTCTGTCAATACTTACAATTTAAAACTTACATCCGTGTTATATTTAAAATTCACTGTAACACTATTAATGAATTTATGGTCTATCAAAATCAAAAGTCCGCCACATAAGGTACTATTTTGCTTTTCACCTAATACGTAATGAAAGCAAAATGTTAGAAACTTAAATTAGTGTTGATAGTCACCATTATACGTAAATTAATGTCAGGGTAGAATTAAAATGATAAATAACTGTATTAAATTAATTGGAGTCTTCGCTTAATTTTTATAAATCACTTCTCAATATCTGTCCACCGTGTTATTCGTGTATAAATTAACTGATAGATTTTGTGGTGGCATCAATATTGAGCGATTTAACTGTATTTGCAAAATTAATTAATCTGTTTTATTTTTTCATAAGGGATTCTTTTAAAATATATTGAATGTTGCTCTATAATACAATAGCAGCCAGAATCTCTGATAAGTTTCTGTATATAAATCCGTGCAGGAACGCAGAAAGAATACAACTTCCTGCGGCCGGGTGGCCTGTCGTAAGAGGCGATAAAACAACCCACAGCCAGGTGGTAGGCCATTTGCCCGACTGGATGGCTACCACCCTTGGTCTAGAGTATGTCGCCATAACAACCTTGGCTTGTGTTCTGGCATTAGTGGCCAGGTTCCAGTCTCCCTTAAGAGAGCAGCAGCACATTCGTAGCACATTTGGTGTTACAAATGTCCATAGACGATGGTAACCGCTTTCCATCTAGTGGGCCGTCTGCCTGTCTGCTGAACTCCTGCAATAAAAAAACGAATAATATATAAATAAACCGTAACAGAAAGAGTAGAGTAACTTTAGTACATCACAGATATAGAATAGAATAGAAAACGCTTTATTGTTCACCACATACTTATTAAATCAATAATTTACAGTAGTCACATTAAACAGTAAAGGGCGACAATGGTCGGTCTTATCACTTTAGAGCGATCTCTTCCAAACAACTCCACGAAGTACAAATTCAGAATTTTCTATTAACGTATTTAAGAATGTGACTGTGATCAATGATTAAGTATTAATATACATAATATGTATGTGGGAGATCTAAACTTAATATTAGTTGTTTAAATACTGTAGTCTTCATCAGTCCTTAATTATGATACAGTTCTAAATCGCTCAAGTTGATGCATGTTTAAGGTAATGAAGTTAAACGTCGTGATATCATTAGAAATGTTTTAAGTCAAAGATAGTGTTAAATAACTCATTCAAACTCATCATTAAATTTTTAATTACAGAAAAGTAAAATTTCCAGAAATTTAAAATTAAAATCGATCTCTAAAACAGGTGAAGTTAATTTATTTATGAACGCTATAATTAATAGGTTTTATATTTTAAATTTACGACAGTTATAACTCGCAAAATATCTTCAAATACCTTTGTTTTATTTTTATACACAGTTTTAAAATTAAATTATACTGTATCCAGCTGTTCTATATAGAAGTTATTATCTTCTGTATTGATTTCTCTTTTAGATGAATTATTACATTTATTAATTAGGATATTTTTATACATGATTTATATTATTCTTGAATTATTAAAATAAAATCACTTCCTGCCTTTGTACCTTCGAGTGCAATATAAAAAAACACATTTCATATAAAGCCATAGTTCTTCTAAGATAACGTATATATTAAGGTTGTCGTAAGTAATAAATCTTTATCCCATCTTATTTTTAAAATTATATATATTAAATAAATCGAGAATGAAAATCGAACAAAATGTACTTAAGTAACTTCGATTCTAAGTAGGCTTTATAAATTATAAACGCGTAGTTAATAATATATCGTAGACACTTGTAATAAATAAGCGTAAATCCGATGATTAGTATTTCAATTTGAAAAAGGCTTAAAATTATTTAGTATCATTCATAGAAGGATCATCTTCATGGGTTACTAATGAGGTACTATATCGATTGTCGCTTTTACGAAAATAGGACGTATGTACACACTTAAAAAAGTTTATATATAACACATTCTCATCAATGTGTGTATACGAAAATAAATTGTTATGTCTGCATTTTTAAAATAAATATTAGATATCTAGTTATTTCTATTCCGTTATAATTATTTGCTTTTAACGTTTATAGTTTTGTGGGACTGTGCAAATTAGAAAATGTTTACTGGATTAATAGGTTATTAAAGTGTCGGTAGCTTATCCATTAAGTTTCGCATGTAACAATAAGTAAACCATTGTAACATAGTAACGATGCATGTGTGTAGGTATGTACGTCCATTGATTTATGTCAGGTTTTCTTTATTGTTTCTGCCTCGTAAAGAACTGTAATTCACATGAAACAATGAGCAATTTGCTAAATAGATAATACGTCCTCCATCCATAATGCTGTCTTGCCATATTACTAGTGTTCTCGTAGACTGTATTGTAGGTATTGTTTTACCTTCATCCCTCATTAATATATGTATATCTATATTAAAATAAAATTAATCATATATCTACATATTTTACAGCGGTTTGTTGAATTGCGTTCAAAAAACACTGCAAATTATTCCGTGTTTCTGTTTTATTAAGTTTACTCATTGTTATTAACGTTTTTAGAATATTTTTTTCATAATTCACAAGGATTATTATTTCATTGAGTTAATGATAACAAGACTTCCGTTTCTATTTAGTTGATATTTTTTAATGATCGATCAATTTTTATCTTTAATATAAATGTAGCTATGTATCTATGTACCTATATCTATATTTTTGAAATTAGTAAATAAAAATCGTCTTATAATTAAGTAACTGTAAATAGTCGTGAAAGTTTATGTGGCGCATTATTTTTGTTTATTCTTTTTTGTTTTATGTTATGTATTTATGTATTGAGATGTGTCGTTTGCCTGCAATATTTGGCCAGTGTACTTTGAGACTTGATAAATGTTTTTTTTTAATTAAAGGAGTTCAGACTATTCTGCTCTTAAACGGTAATGGTTGTGAATGTTTTCATAGTTCTCCATGACAGGAGGTCAATGAGATATGGTCAATTGATGATATTGCGTAACTGCCAAGCATATATCTTGACATAACAATATATTTCAGTAAAAATGAATATCCCATAGTACTATGGCCAAATAGGTTATTGTGGTGCGACTCAATGTGACTGTGTCGTGTTATATAAGCAAATAGTTGGGTGATTGTATATGAAGCCCGCATTCAATATTGTAATATTAATTTCAAAAATTCAAGAGAATAAAGAGTTAATAAAAGTATGGATATTTGATTTTTTTCTTCATAATAATAACCCTTTAAAGAACATACCTAATACCAAAGTTAATTTGAATTTAGACGAAAATATCAAATATGGAAGCTAAACGCTTCGCTGAGTGCCGGGCACGGTAAAATGGGGACTCATTAAATAACTCCATAGAAATGTGAACACACAGCGTATTACCTACTAACACCCCCAATGATTATACGCATGAGGTAACAAAAGAATATTTTAGTAGCTATATTAATAAGTGGACGAAATCTAAGTCGGCCCTGCTTGTATTATTTTAACATTTTAGATATCATTCGTCCAGGGTCTTCTTCCTCGTTATCTGTAATGAGGCTATTTAGGCTTGGACCTGCAGGAGTCTTATCCGCATGGCGATGGCTTTACAACAGCTCTCGTTCGCCAATCTGCGGCGTCGGGTGGCCTTCGCGGGTTTTCCGCTGGCTACTTGCGTGGCTTGGTTGGCCACCATTTTCAGGCACCAACAGTATTATTTTCTTAGGGTTCCGTTGCCACTTTTGCAAATACGAAACCCATATGTTTTCGTCAAATCGGTCTGTTATTTTATGGCACAGTTCGTTTTCTTAGAAACTACTGGATCTATATATTTGGAATTTCAAAGAGTTATAGCATATCGAGCCTTTGCCGCCATTTTAGAGTAAGCGACATTTGGACCTAAGTATACTTTTTGTTGCAAAGGGTAATTTAAACTGTTATTTTATTTTAAGACTCAATTTTAGTTAGATAAGACTCTATTGAATCAAAAGCTAAAAAAATTTAAACAAAATAATAGTTTAAAATACCTTTTGAAACAAAAAATATGCTTTGGTATAAATGTCGCTTAAGATAAAATGGCGATAAATACTCGATATATGACTTCACACAATAGTCTAAAAATGTGAAATAATGAATGATTAGGGGTGACTTTGCGTGTAGATGAAAAAAATCAATCGACATATACGGTATTGTTTGTCAGGTGAAAACCATATTAATATTATTTAATGATTTATATTAATAGGTAGGGACATAAGCTTGCAGACTCCTGAAAATTCCGTCCCTCTATGTTTTGACCTATGAAGTAGATAATTTTGAAAAAAAAAAGTTATAAAGCTCCAAAGATACTTTTCACTAAAATGCGTTTAATCATCTTTTAAGTATCGTATAGTTGGAGATGTATTAAGGTAGATATTTTAGATTTCTTTTTTCTTGGTTCCTTAGCCAAAAGGTGAAGACAGTCTGGCTTATCACCTTTACGGTACCCTTCATAGTTCCTGGATTGCAACACATTTGCCCAATCTTATTTGTATTAATAATAATCTATAAAACCCCCCCAGCTATTATGGTGGCCTGCATTGTAATTAAGATAGTAATAATTACGGAAATCTACTTTTCAAGTTTGTCGTCCAGTTTGAGCCACATTCTTGATATTTCATAACTAACTAGAGAGTCACTTGAATAGTTTGTTCGTATTTAGTTGCGAACTAGTTTTTATAAACTATCGCGTGCTGGAATGTCTGTAAAAAACCAATGGGGTTATAATAATCTATACGTGCAAAGAAGTTTTCCTTCCATATTTCCCATTTTTGACATTGTCTTTTTTCACACCGCAAAGCATATTGTCATTTTTCACACAATCTATAGATACCTTTTATATATACTTTCATCACTTTTGGACTCACCTTTAGTCTTATATCCATCAATCAGTTTAACATTATTTTTGTCTCGTGACTTTCATTCCTCATGTCCATACCATATTAATCATCTCACCACGATTTTATTATTAAATACAGTCACTATTGATAATTTAACACTCGAGGAACCAGAGAAAAATTTCAAACTACCAAAGTGCAAAATAACAGTTTATAACCAAGCGGGAGGGAGGAAAAATCACTCTTTTTATAAAATTACATGTTGTTCCTGTGGGAAAACCTTAGCTGGGAACTCATTCCTAATCCCCACGGTATTTAAGAGAAACGTTCTTGAGAAACGTTGTGTAGGTACATGAGGGAAGTGGCTTTAGGAAATGCGGAAGACCGCCCAGCCGATGGCGAGCGGTGCGGTGGTAGACCGTAGAAAAAGGCACCATTCTGAACCATTCCTCGTAACAATCCCCGTTATACAGTCGGTATAATAGAATATGCAGAAAGACGCGAAGTGTCTCCAAAGGTCAAGAGTGTCTAAGCCGTCTGTAAGTAAGAGATCTCTAACAATGGGGACGGCTCAACGTTAAATACAGTCCTGGAGATTAAACTGGTAGGCTGTTGCTCCAGCCCACGGTTGTGGGCAGTACTTTATATCCTCATCTGGGTTTTATAAAGCACAAAGCGTTGCCGCGGAGTGAAGTACTGCTTGGATCGATTTAGCACTCCCAGCTTCTTGGAGGCAAGTTTTGCCTTGCCTTCAAGATGGCCCCCTGTATTGCTCATCGTTCGCGATAACGACATCGAGGATCCAAATACTCTTGGAAGTGGGGAGTTCCTTTGAACTGAAGCGCTTGCTCGAATGAAGTTTTCTAGCTACTTTTTATCGCGATAAATGACGTCATTTTTGCAGAATAGACGAATATAGCTCATAAAGTTTTTGATGCCACCGTTGCTACTCATTCACAAGTACGTCGACGTCATGGCTACGCGAACGAAGTTTCACTATCACGTTCTAGTTTAAATAAAATTTAAAGAAATAATTTATTTGCTAGAAAAGCGACAATATATAGTTAGTTTTGAATTCCGTTAGTAACGTTACTTATTCCAGGTTTTTTAATCCACGTTACCTGTGAAACGTGAATGAAGTCGCGGGCAAATCCTAGTTTTTTAATAATAATCATGTTTGTAGAAAACCTTGAAGTGTCTATTTCAAAGGCAAATTAATTTGGAGATACCATACATCATTTTTATCTCGTTTGTCACGAAACGAATATAATATACTTATAGCAATTTAATTATACTTATATCTATGCAAATACGTCTCATGGTTGGGCTCTAGGGGACTCTGTACTCTTTGATAATTCCTGTCTTGAAGGCTTAGCAGATTTTAGAAGGAAAACAATAGTAATAAACAGGTAACAGTTTTAAGCGCGGTAATTTATTTGATTTTTGTTATTCCGACGTTTCGGTGGCTATGATCACGGAAGACCACTGAAAAGTGGCCGAAACGTCGGAATAACAAAAATCAAATAAACTACCGCGCTTAAAACCGTTAAAACGTAGTTTTCTTAAGTATACAAGTCGCGAAAACTTAAGAAAATATTATGAAAAAAATGGTATTAAATAATAATAAAACATAATCTAATTAGTTCGTAACAACGAGCGGTAGTTTTCTGTTAAAGTCAAGTTAGTGGTGATGTCACATTTTTACGAATCACAGTGACGGTTTTACACATTGGTGTATCTCGATGTACAACTTACCGTGTGATGTTTGTTTAATAATTTACTATTAGAATAGAAACAAAGTTACTAAGCTATATGTTACGTAGTAGCTAACGATAAATATGAACATATTAAACACCATCCTCACATTTTGAAGTGATAACTTCTTATGGGAGGGTAAACCGCTTCATTACGTAACGCGTTACGGCGCCAGTCTGTGTGGCTTCCCTTTCTCTCACGCAAATTATCACTTCTGTCGGGCGTCCCGAGACGCACACGTTTTTTTTCATGATATAAATGCTATACCTATGCAATGGTCTGAATTTTATACCCACAAGTACAATCAGGCCCTAAACAAATTTGAGGGAGCACTTAATAAAAAAAAATAAAAAAAATACCACGTGAATTACGTATAAACATAAATGTAATTATTATGTTCATTTTTAATTAATTCATTTTTTAATTATTTTATTTTCTAGTATTTCTTTTAAATTTATTTAAATAGTGTGTTAGACTAAAATATCATTTAATTTTGTACAACCTGGTAATTAATTATTCCTAATTTTGACAAATGTTTTCTAACATGGTCATGTTTCAACTAGCTATGACTGCAGGTTCGTTCGTCCGAGACTTGGATTTTATATATATCTTATCCCTATGTTCCTATTGTTATCCCACTGGTATGTTTAATTTCTTACCAGGTGTTTTTAAACAAAACCATGACTCTTACTCAAAATTGAATTACAGTCCTGTTTTTGTGTGAGAATTATGAATTTGCCCAACAATATTTCCGCATTCGACAGTAACTAATATCCGGCAAGCAAGGCATAAAAGTGACGCTGTAAAAATTCTCATGACCAAATCGCCTCATAAAATGAATATGATTTTTAATATAGGCGCTTAATTACTCGACAATGGTCAATATACTCCACTTTCTTAATGCATTTTAAGTGGAATATGTCAGCATAAGTTCCCTTATCTCGTGGGCATGTCACCAGTTTTAAAACAATATTAATTCACACCGTAACTAAGAGTCCACTGTCGGCAAGTCGTTCTTATAACATTCGATGTCACATACATCAACAAAGACAAAACCAAAAAGCTATTTGCCCTAATGTTTAAATACCCCTAAATACCAATAAAGATTGTCGGTGCCCCGCCAAAAACAAACCATGAGTTATATCCATAATGTATTCTACCATTCCGCCATTTTCCATTCTCTACAGATACTGGAGCTGTCAAATAAATTTCAGACCTACGGAAATCACAATAGGTGGTACCGTTCCACTTTGAAACGAAAATCGAATAGCAATCCACTGGATCTCTTAAGCGAAATATATACATGGACCCCAAACTTGTTTAAGCGATTCTGCTCTCAAATACTAAAAAATTTTTTGCTCAATCTTTTGCCTGGTAGTTTGGCGTTAATAGTTTTTGTTGATAGTTTTTTCTTCTTGAGTGCTATCTTTTGACATTACCTTTATGGCGCCCGATATCTGGTGGAGCGATCACAGCGAATTATAAGTGGTTGTTAACAGCGACTGAAGTGGCTTGTTACGACCAAAACAAATTTGGCTGTTGTTAGATTAACTGTTATTGGAGTCGTTATCGATTTAACCTTACAACTTGAACTCGCGGAGATCATTTAGAAATTGCAACAGTTACAAACAAGCTGCTGAACTATGTTATATTGATTCAATATGGTGTGGTCGAATGTGGACATTGGTACATACCTACATTGGACATAGAGGATCTTAAAAGGGATAGTGGTCATTCAGTACTACTAGAAGAGTCCCTCAAAGTTTGCGGAGTTGTGAGTAATATTTTTCCCTCCTATAAATTAGGTGCTGCGACTTTTAACTTTAAAATACTTTCAATAACGTATTTTTTGTATATTTGTATATATTTTATTGTTAAGAAATTGAATTGATTGATATTGGTAATCCGCTATCAATCTAATCACTTTTCTAATTAATTGGGTATTTGCAGTATTTTCATATTTAGGTTATTTAGGCATACACTTGTCAAAAATTTATCAAGCGATAAAATTAAAAGCTCTGTAAAAGTTCTCATGTTTTAAAGCCTACACTTATTATGTGGAGATTATGGAGGTGTTAACAAGTCTATCACGATGGCTCTGCCAGTACTGTCACTATTCAACTAGAAAAGTTTATAGTAATTTAAAACCAGTTTGTAAATGGAATATCCAAACCATACTATCATGGAAGTAGAACCGGAAAAAACGTAGTCTAGTCATGAAGAATTTGGGAGCTTTTCATAGTTATAAATGAAGAAGAGCAGATGTTGTCTCAGGTTATTCTTTTGTCAATTTCTGAAGATTTATTATTTAGAGGCAGTCTCGAAATCATGAGTAAAAAGTATAGTGAATGAACTAGAAGTTTGAACAATCGACTTGAACATCTTGTCACCTACTCGACAGTTACGAGAGATCTAATATCCAGTAACTAGATGGTATTAAGCGCTATAATATCAGATTCATCAAAAGGACGTTTAAACAGATTCTTAAAGTCAGCTCTCTTGATTATGTAAATGACCATGAGCGCTAAAAACTTATTGTCAGGTGAACTGTCTGACTGCAAAAATAAAAGAACCACTTTTGGCCAGAAAAACGAAGACTTTTGTGCATTTAGAAGTTGCTGCGAGTGATACTACGACGTAAGCCCTTTTTTAACAGGGGAAATCCATTTGAGAACTAAGCCGCAACAGGCGCAGAAGCCTGGGGGATAATTTGCGACCTAGTGTGGGATTCGCCAGATCAGGGGTGGCACTAGCTTGTCCGGTCAGAACCGGTGCCATGCTATTGCCAATCCCCAGTTAGGGATACCCACCAAAACCCCTGGGTGTTCCATCCTTCGCCTTGTGCCAGGGCTACAGGTATATGACCTAGCCTCTCCGCAGCCCTGGCAGGCGTGGGCCTCGCGAGGCCTCTTCCACTGCCGAGGGACTACTTTTCTCCCCCAGCATCTTCAAGCTCTCTAGGCGTGGGGTGGTCTGTAACTCGTCCCACGGGAGGAGCGGTGAGCGCACGCGGAACACGCCGCGCCCCCATCTCGCCGGCATGTGCAGGTGAGTGAGAACCTCATACCCCAAGAGGCCGCGACTAAGCCCTAGGCTAATACACGTGAGTTAATACAACATTTAAATATTTCTGTGTTGCATTTCTGATATATAAGCATTGTGTTTGTACAATAACCGTCTGGATCGATATTCAATTTTGAAATCTCGTTTTTAGTGCATAAAATAGTTATCGTGTGTTTATTTATGGTAATAGCATAAAACCTATCTGTTTGGTGGGGATTAAACGCCGATGCGTCGCAATGACGACAAACACTGGGCCAATTTCATGGTCTAACGCTCCCTCTCTGCATCCGAGGTCTTATTACGTATTTTCCTTTAGCAAGCTTTATACTAACTATTGTCGTTTACTAAGGCAATTTAGCATTGACTGTAATTAGATGACTTAAATAGGAGGAGTTACAGAGATAAATACGCTGCTGTGGATGTGCAGAGTCAGACAGATGAATCGCGAAGGCTTTGTACAGCCAATGCATCTGTCATGTCTGTGAAAGCAAATAAAGAGGAAGCACAGTTTCGTATATGTGGATATGACCATAATACTTACGGACAGTAGCAAATTATGTGGGCAACAAATGAAAACTGAAAATAAAGATTTTTTCTTTTTTATTTATCTATTTAATGAAGTAAATGTATACCTACAAACATTATAAAATAACGCTTTTTGTGCTTGGTTTAGAAACAGAGCCAAGAAAATAATCGCGAATGTGTAGCCGCGTGCCGGCCGGTGTGGGGACACATCAAGTGATGAAGAATTTATTCACGAAGATAAAATAATAATAAACAGAAACTACACTACTCAGTTTCTAATTATTCGCGAATTGTAAAATGTGTCTTTCTCCACTCATGCCTTCATATATATCATTAAACTGTCTCCGCCACATCCCCACAGAAAGCGTAGGCTCAAGATCGTGGCTCGATGTCATGAGGTATGGGATATATTGTGAAGCCAATGGTCCCACTTATTTACCAAAAACTGTACCACCTAGTACCTAGTAGTAGTATTTTATCCTCTCTACTTTGAGAGGATAAAATAGAAAAGAAGACCCAAAGCTTTGTAGCTCAAATTTGTCAGTCAATGATAGCACATTTCATAGTAGATACCTATAGACATTCAATAGAAAGAGCACTATAGCAATAGAAGTGACGTTCCGTAATAAGGTAGCCGTTGAATCGAACATGGCGACTGCGATCCGCTTGCAAACTATTCCGGATGCGATAGAAAACTCAATCCTTTTATTTTATTTTCGTTTTTTGCTTTACACCATTGGGAAAATTGTATTCTCTTTATTCTGATAGAAATATAGAAGAAAACTGAACAAGTCATAAGTATGAAATCTTACGGGTAGTAAATTTCATTTGTTCTATATGATTATATCGCAAATTTAATATTACTTACATATTTTGTACGTGGTAGAGTCACGCTTCATCCTGGATTATTGATAACAGATCGCAAGGATAGCTCTATCAGTATGATACTATAGTCTTACAGAATAACGGCGTGAAATGTTAGGTGATTGCCTCTCCTCCATCACATACCCTATCCCTCCATCCTTCTATCTATCCCAACCCTGTATCTTATCCTCTCTAACCCTTCCTAGAGGTTAGAGGTAACGCATTGGCATCGCCTCTGGTGTTGCAAATGTCCCGAATCGACAATAACCACTCTTATCAGGTTGACTGTTCTACCTTCTACTGTAGTCTGACGAAAGTGGCTTTGGTAGACATTTCCCCAAATAAACAGATGATTTTCGTAAAATCTTATATCGAAGGCACTTTCTCAAGATCTCGGTTATGAATGCTGCTGTGGATGTAGAAATTCCTAACGTGGTCATTCTGCGTGATTCCACACATCCATCGCAGCATATTTACAGTAGGTAGGTTATATCAATAATAAGGAAGCGACAAATCGACTGAGATATTTTTATCATGTTACAATACGTCGCAGCGTCATAGATGAGCGTACAAACTTATGACATCATATGTTTGCTCAGGTATAAGGAGTCAAATGGCCCAGTAATTTCATTATTTAAATAAATAATTAATTACGACTATTTCAATATGATATTTTAAAAGTAAGATGATACTATGTCATTTTAATTCCTGTTCTTTTACATGTTAATAATGTTAAATTTACTGTAAAAAGAGCCTACTTCCCTATTGCCAAGGAAAAAGATTATTTAAGGATGTACCTACTTATTAATAAGATTGAGCCTTCTTATTAATTAAATATTGTTTGTAATTGTTTATGTTGTTCAGTGCAGTGTTACATTATAATCTTAGGTATTGATTAGACCTATCTATGAAATCCATATGATCTATATTTGTGCATACTATTTAAATATGTTTGTATATAAATATGTCTGTATGTATATAATAATACTGGCGGTCTCGGCAGATGTTGTCCTGCTCGAAAAAAATAGAAATGTAGAACCCAATTCCAACACCACCTACGGGGTCTAAATGTGAATCTAAACCACCCCGGGACCCACTCAAACACACATAAAATTTAATCCCAGCGCTAATTATTTCGTTTATATTGATGGGTTACATTATTGAAGTTTTAATGGGTAGGTATCCTTAATTTTTATATGACGTATATTAATCAGGAATAATGAAGCACTCGAACGGTGGAACTTTTTTTGAAATCGATTTAAATCGTTACAAATATACAAAAATAAATATCTTTCATCTACATAATATTAGTATAGATAAATAATTATATATTTAAGTATTCTTAGAATATTGTGCAAAAAAACCCTACCCTAACTTTTGTGTCATATTTTCTCTCCATCGCAAGGATGTCTGGAAGAGATTGCTATCAGCGATAACATAAGCCTTTTTTAAGTAAGTACAATCATTTAATAATTTCATTGTCTTTAAAACCCTGTTAATATTATAAATGCGAAAGTAACTCTGTCTGTCTATCTGTCTGTTATGCTTTCACGGAAAAACTACTGGACCAATTTGGATTCAACTCAGTTTATATATATAGTTTCGATGCCGATTGCCGAGAATGAACATAGAATCCTTTTCATCCCGGATAATGGGATACATTTATGTAAAGGTTATCCTAAAAAGTAGGATAGGTATTTTGATTTGCCATTTTTGTCATTTTGGTCATGGAATACTTTATTCCGGATAGTGGGATATATTTTAAGATGGTTTTATCTAAAGGTTATCCCAGAGAACAGGAAAGGTTTTTTTATTTACCATTTTGGTAATTTCGGTCATTATTGGCATTTTCGTTATTTTTGGCGTTTTTAGCATTTATGTAGTTATCAAATAGATGCACGAGGGATAGATAAATAAAACTAGAACGGGTTGAAATGGGGATGAAAGTTTGTAAGAAGCACCAATCATTTTTTTAAGTTTCCAAGATATAAAAAATCATCATCTGTAAAAGGTAACTCGATCTGTCTGTCTTTTAAACTTTCACGGAAGAACTAGTGGAGCAATAGATCGGTCTCGGTGTAATTCTGTACATATGTAGTTTTAATACCGAAAATGAACATAGATACTTTTATCCCGTGAGATGGGATAGTTGGCGATATAAAATGAAATGAATCTTCCACAGTCAAATAGCACTGACATAAAAATATCATATAATGTAACCTGTAAGCCTGCTCTTTAAACAAGAGGTACAGACTAGATAGAGTTTGGCCCGTGGTGCAGTCGCGGGATAAACTCTAGTATTATTATAAAAGCTCCTGGTGAATCATACCATCATATAAAACGTATCAAAATAATCAATTCAAATCAGATACGTGGATGTAACACATTGTGTCACGTCGCGACGACTTCACATCGAGACAAAATTCAAAGAAACAGTACAAAATGTTAAAAGCTACATTTCAATAGATTACATTCCCAATCCGGCAGGACCACATTTGAGGACATAAATAAGATGGAATATGCTATACTCCACTATAATTATCACAGGTATTCATTGTTGGCTATAATTACATTGATTAAACCATTAATCAATGCACGAAAAGGACTTAACACAAGCTTTAAATAAAATTGATTTATCAATAGATTTATTACAAACGTTTATGCTGTCATTACTATAATATTCATATATAATTCGATTATTCTTACTTAGTAAATTACAAAATACTTTTTATTATTTCATAACTTTAAACCACGAAATACTAACGTTTTTCAATCACATCTTTTAATTGTAATTTAAATAAAAAAAATATTAATTCCATAAGTAAGAGATACTTTTTATTTAGAGACTTCCATAAAAAATATTTATGGCGGAAATTTGAAGGGCTGATGTATTGTTATGCAGTTCATTTTCAAAAAATATGTAATATTGGTTAAAACTGTCAATAGTAGGATTGATCAATAGTAGGATGTTGATAGATGTTTTAGTACGAATTCTGTATTTGTGTTGAAGAACTCGACTTTTTAATGTAATGTGAGTTTTAGAGCTGCCACACGAATTATATCTTCTGGCGTAAATCAACCTACGATTTGATTTAGTACCTATTGTGTGAAAATTAATACATCAAACAAGGCTGTATGGACTCAGTTCCTTTGCCTATCATTGTAGAGAATTTAACAACAACATTGTAATTGAAAACATAATTTTTCCACCTAGACAACATAAAATGTTTTGACGAAAACGTGAAGGTTGATGTATTATTATTGTGCGATTTAATTTTAAAACATGGTATACAAATCTGACTGAAAGTGAACAATAATTGAAATATATTGATTGTTCTATGAGTGAATTGTGAGTGTTATGCGCAAAATCTCAACTGTTCAGTGAAACGTAATTTTTGGAGCTGGCACAAGAACTTTGTTCTTTGATATCTGTCAAAGGTCTATTTTAGTAAGACTAAATTTGGATATGTCAGATGAGAAATGAATCAAACAAAACTTGGCTAAAAGGTATTTGTTACCGAGCCATAAAATCTTTAACGTAAATGAGCTTGAAATCGCTATTCGAATGAGTTGTTCTAGAATAAACAATCATGCTCGGTTATCGAGTAGTTCAGTTGCCTGAAATAAATAGTTCTGTAATAATAAAAAATATAATAAAAATAATATATCAGCCCATAAATGTACCACTGCTGGGCTCGGGCCTCCCATTATACCTGGGGGACCTGTCAGTAATAGTACTTAAGAAATATTTGTTTTTATTGCATGAGTACAAGAGACAGGTAGACGGCCCACCTGATGCAAAAGGTTACCATTGCCTATACACATTTTCAATACGAAAGGTGCTATCAATGTGCTGCCGTCCTCGAAGGGGAGACTGGAACCATAAATGCCGAATAACAACTCAAGGCTGTTATGGGTGCTCTAGACTAAGAATGGTAGCCATCTAGGTGGGTAAATACCCTACTGCCTAGCTGTGGGTTATTTTGTTGCCCCTTACGACAGGCCGCGCAGCCGCAAAACTATGTATTCTTTCTGCGTTCCTACATAAACATTCTAGAATACAGGCCTTACATATCGTAACAAAAAATTCCAAGAATAATATTTTATTTCTTTCTTTTTATACACAATAACTTATTTTTTTAAACGGTTTTTAAATACAAGCTTTTGAGATCATGTAGCAGCAGAGTGCTAGCCAAGACAGGTAAAACGAGCCCAAACACGACGTGTCTACCTATCTTCAGTACAGAAATTGTTAAGGCTACTTTCCGACTCCATCATCAGATCAGCTCCATGGTACCTTATTATTGCATTATCACGCGAAATACATATGCGTGTGTTAGAATCGTATTTATTATTGTAAAGTAACCATATGACGGAAGTAGTCAATAACCGGGTAGAGTATTATTCATTAATGTAGTAATCGGAAGTCGTATAGTAACCGGATGTCAACGAAGAAGCATTTATTATCAAGCCAACGAATTTCGAAAATGGAGTAACCGGAAGTTGGAGGTTATACGGATGGCGGAAATTGGTGTTATGACGGAATTAAAGTGGCGCCAAAGTATTACAGGATGGTGTCGCTGCAGACGCACTATGAGGATCTTATAAATACTCCGTGTTCGGGCAGAGGGAGTTTAGTCTACACCCAGTCTACAACAAGACTACAGCTAGTCTACAACCAGCAACCTACCACGACGGTAGAACAGAGCGAAAGCTCTGTAAGAGGGCCATAGTATATTGTGGTCGATAATTGCTGCTCGATAATCGCAGTGTTGTTTAAGGACAAATTCCTGCTCTACACCTGACAAGCGTGGAGACAACTCTTGGAGTTGTCCCAATATTTCTGTGTATTATTGTGCTGTATTTAATATTGTAATTGTAATAATTCTAATGTAATAAACTTTGATCATAATGTTTCAGATATATTATTATCATTTCTGCTATCACGTGCAAAAATTTTAGCTCAATCGGAAACCGGGAAGTTGCTCAAATTTAACTTGCAAGATTCCATCCGAACTTACATACATGGGTACCCTTGCAAGTTAAATAAAAGCTTGTAAAAAGCATCGAATTTGATCTGTCGTTGGATGTTAATCCTAAATACTTAAAAAGAAGACAAAAAAAAACATGAGGCAAATTTTAAAACATCCACTTTATAAACGTCCAGAAGTGTTTAACTCATATTCACATTGAGTCAATAAAGTGAGCAAGCAACGCTTGTTCCAGTATCGATTCAAACAGTGTTTAAAGTCACATCCCCTTTGCGGCTCTCTTTGTGACCTTTACTTGTTTTCACTATTGTAATAGCATTCGATATCATAACTTTAGCTACTGTTTCTTCAATTTAAGCCTTAATAGCTGCTGAATTAAGACCAGAAAGAAGAAGTTATATTATTCAACTTTTCTATTTTCTTTACGTGTCGTTTCTTCATCTTCCTTGGGTGTGATGTTTATATACAACATTTCGTGATCCTGATTGACAGTGCACTAAGCTCAATCTTTTGTAACCGACTTAACAAGCAGAAGGTTCTCAATTCTGCTGTATGTATTTTTTTAGTCAGTTACGCGATTCCTCCGTTAATTGTGGACCGGTGATCAAATATATTTTTTCAATTCGGAAGAGGTAGTCACTTTAACACCAAGACAGGATTTGATGAGTGGGTACCAGTGAAATTAGGGAGAAACCCTTGATTAAGAGCCTTGCACTGAACGTAAGGCATACTTGTATACGCGTGCCAGAAGTAGATACAATTTCTACAAGCGCATAAATGTATTAATTATAAAGCTGCTGAGTAACTAAAAAGTAGATTTTTTATCACAAGCAAAAGTGACTTCAAACAGAAATATTTTTTTTTTTTTTTTTTTTTTCTTTTTTAAGTTTTCTTTCACCAACTTGAAGATGTCGTAGAAAATAGTTATATTTTGCTTATTAGTTTGAAATCAAATTTGTTTTTGTAAAAAAAAAACTGTTTCTTTATTCATGTAGAATATCGAGCATCGGCACTAGGCCAGTGTTCGTGTTAATAAAATAGCACATTAAAGGTATACCTAAACTTCTAATAAATTTAATAAAATACGCAATTGATTAGACATACAGAACAAAATAAATGAGCAGAGAAAAGTTTAAGACAAGCGTAGTGTAAAACTGTTCATCCGATAATTTATTAGGTATAATATTTTGCAAATGTAACTTTGTGTAAGTTGTTTAACACAATAGAGGCATTTAAAACATAGGTATACCCTGATAAAACCTGAAGGAGAACTATGATTGTATTTAAATGTGTTTAAAATAGATTAAGCACATACAGAACAATATATTGACCACAATTATTGTGGTACTATGATAAAATATTATGCGAATTGCGTGCAGTTTTATATTACCGCTATATTTATAAAAATCCCATATTAAATTGTAATTTTATGTTTACCTACTTAAAATTTACTTATGTCCTTAATACATGTAAACCAGCCAGAATTATTTGTAGAATATCTTTCATTTATCATAAATCCTATTTAAGTAACTTATTTATTTAATCAATTAATTTGATATGCAATAATGCATGGAAACGAAGTGGTAACGGCCATTCGTGATTCATGTCAATGCATATTCTATGTTGCATTTTAAATAGGCAATAATTAATTTAAATTGCTTAATTAAGATACTTTCTCAATTAAGCTTCATTTGATTAACTAATTTAATTTGCATATGGACGAAAGAGTCGTTACGTAGTATCAACAGATCACTTTGATTAGATACCTATTTCATCCAAATAAAAAGACCTTTAATAGAAGAAAGACTTCAAATAAGAATACAATTTCCTGCGGCCAGGCGAGCTGTCGTAAGAAGCGACAAAACAACCCACAGCTAGGTAGTAGCGTACTTGCCCGTCTGGATGGCTACCACCCCTGGTCTAGAGTATGCCGCAATAACAACCTAGAGTTCTGTTTCGACCTTAGTGGACATGTTCCAATCACCATTTAGAGAGCAGCAACGCATTTGTAGCACCTTTGGTGTTGCCAATGTCCATAGGCGATGGTAACCGCTTTCCATCAACTGGGCCGTCTGCCTGTCTGCTGAACTCCTGCAATAAAATAAAATAAAAAAGTGTCCATAGGCGATGGTAACCTGATTTTCATCAGGTGGGCCATCTGACTGTCTGCTGAACTCTTGCAATAAAAAAGACCTCAATTAAACCGCTATCAGCTTAGATGATAATAAAATATGTTGATTTTGAAAAATATCTATGTCTATCCGTTTTATATCATGCAAAAAATCATTAAAAATTAATAATAATTTAATAAGCTCAACTTGAGTATATATCTATAATATAATTATACTATGATATATAATTTGTCACTTTTCACTTTGCTATTATTCCGATTTGATCATCGGAATTTGAAGTTTGCGTGACATTTACTAAAAACGTTGTTTTATTAGTGTATTGGTCCCGCTCTGCTGTTGTAGTTTGTTGTTTTCAAGGTAAACGGGCAAGTCTGATGAATTTGTAGTACACTGAGTTCTGAGATTTTAGGTCATACAATATGAATTAATGTATATCCTTAATACATACGCGGGACGTGTGCGGTTGTAAATCGTACCTACAATTAGAGTCCCAATATCTAGACACCACATTATACGTAGTATGTATAAGGTTGAAAATGTCTGCGTTAATTATAAAATTCGGTGTGTTTCTTTATTAAACAGATAACATTTTTGTCAAGAAAATTCCTCATGACTGAATTAAACATTATCATAGCAATAACAATGTCAGAATTCAAGCGAAAGGGGGTAATTCTCAAACGCGGTTAGCTTAAAATTACTCTCACGAAAATAAAGAAGAAAAAACTGTTATGGACCCATTTACATTTGCATTTATATCGACGAGGCAGTTCTGCGGCGTATGTATGTATCAGGTAGCTTATTATTGCTATTAACATATATCAAAACAAAGAAAGTCGCATAATGTTAACACGGCTTAAAACCAATTTGATCTACCTATATAATTATAACAGCTGATACAATAGATTATAAATAAAATTTACATATAAATAAGTTAACGTTAAATATCACGACAAAACTAATTTTAATTGGTATTAAAAAAAATATTTTCGTGACCGAATTCTTTACACTCGTACAAAATGAGCAAGAGTTTCAGAGTTGCAGACACACACACACACGCACACACACACACACACACACACACACACGCAAACACACACGCAAACACACACGCACACACACACACACACACACACACACACACACACACACACACACACACACACACACACACACATATATATATATATATATATATATATAAGGAAGGAATCCTTTTTCCTTCACCGTTTTTAGCACGTGGTAATTGCATATTGTTACAATTACCACGTGCTAAAAACGGTGAAGGAAAACATCGTGATGAAACGTGCACATCGAGATAACCGATGTGTCAAACCTGCCGCCTTGGACAAGGGTGGCGGGTATACTGTCCGTTCCCCCCTATAATTGGAGGCCCGAGCCCAGCAGTGGGACATTTATGAGCTGACATTATAGGTTTTCTTCTCTGTATTTTAAATAATAAAGAAATTGTTAACTGAATTCGTAAATATATCTATAAAAGAAATGTTTCAGCACTAAGCGGATTTCGAAGCGATCACAAAATCGCATCTGCATAGAGCTGAATACCAGTAACTTTTGACCGGTAGCGATTCGCGAACGTTTTGCGACTGCGCGAAAACTTGCTAATAGCCACATTGATTTTGCAGATAGAAGCCAGGTCGGAGCGTACAAACCTACCTCTCGTTCCCGGAATGTAAGACCCATTCGCCGCATAGCTGCAATTGCTGTCTATCGACCCCACACTTCGACAGCCACACCGGCTACCCTCCAACACGCACGCAATGTAAATCGTAAAATCTATATCACCGAATCGACTACGCGATATCCGGGCACCCAGTACGGAGTTAGGCAAAGGAAATGTATAACAATAACTATACTTATTATTACCTACGTTGAAGTGAAACCACCGTTCCTTACTTTACGTTCAATAACGACGAATTGCTATCGGGAAGGAAAATCGTTATTATATAACAAAATGTAATATTACTGTCCTCGGTCGATTACATTTTCCGAGGGAAAATACAGGAATATTGAAAGAAATGGTCGAATTGTCCTTTTCCTATTGAGATGGCCGTAATAATTTGAGGACTTTAGCAATTTATGCACCACAGAGTGGATTTGGCTCAATAGCGGATGGGAGTTAAGCCTTCAAACTCATTCTGTTACGGATTTTGTTAAGCAATTTTCAGTGCCCAAACCTATTAAATTTCTATTGTTTTCCGTTGCTAATATTTGTAATTCTGTTAAAATAAGAACTTTTTGTTTTCTTATTTTCAACTTTGTAGTAGGTAATCGTCATGATATTTACAATTTTTACCGACTTCTAAAATTATCGATTCTAGTTAGATTTCAATTGTTCTTTTTACATACTTTTATTGAGGTATTCGACCCGTCACCAATCGCACTTTAGTTTTGTATCCCGCAGATATTATCACTTTTCCTGGAATAAAAAATATCCTATGTTTATGTCTCTTCTCTGTAAGTACATACATACCAAATTTCGTGATAATATTGTATAATATCCAGGATATGAACGAAAAAGGAAGAATGAAACATACGTTAGGTGCATTTGCTTTTAATTGGTATCAATGTTAAAAAATACAAAATGTAAGCTCATATGTACAGAAGAA
Source organism: Dendrolimus pini (assembly GCA_949752895.1). Taxonomy (NCBI): domain Eukaryota; kingdom Metazoa; phylum Arthropoda; class Insecta; order Lepidoptera; family Lasiocampidae; genus Dendrolimus; species Dendrolimus pini. The sequence continues at coordinate 14,265,309 of OX457133.1, forward strand.
AAAATATACTAAAACCAAAAACATATCGATTACAAATCGTTCAGCAACAGCCCCAAAACGGTCATCTATTAAGGCGACGAAATTAAAGACACCTCAGGGCATGTAAGCGTACACACATAAATTGCTGGTAATTTAATTGGATCGTATTACGTAGTAGATCGTTGTAGCAGTGCCACGGGCGCAATATAGGGCGTTACTTGTACAGTTAACTATCCAGGCGCAAATTACGACTAGCCAGACCGTTTTTGTTGTCCCTTTACTAGCGTTGTTCCATTTACAAAACTGTGAAAAGACAGACTTGCTGAAATACATTTAATCCTTCATTCAAACAGGCCATGACAGTCAAAGTAAGTATTCTGAATTTGAATAACATATTCAAATTTATTTATATAGCCTGTTTTTAAATTTGTTATTGCTATAGGTACGGTTTACTAAAATAAAAATAAAATCACAACAGATAACAAAATTTTTTTTTATATCTTGTGGCTTGCTTTAAGCTGAACTGGTTAAAATAATACTAGTACCTATAGTGTATGGTTTTTGTCCAAAACAACATAGCTAAGACTGGAGCCGCAGGATATAAAATTATTGTCTTAAGAATCTGCAAGTCTTTATGTGAAACCAAATTTTGAATAGTGAATATTAAGGTCAAACGCAATTTAGGATAAAAATGAATAACGAAAGACTATTTGTAGGTACCTAATGCTGATCGACGCTCTTTTATGGCAGATTAATTTTATTACATCGGTATAAAAAATCGATACAATGGAAGTAGGTAAGTTAAGTTAAATAAAAAAACTAGTAAAGCATTCCATCATTGTATAAGCAGATATAGTGGATATTCCACTTATATTTAAGATCATATCTGCATTCCACACCGGACGAGATCATGATCAAATGCAAACCTATACACCTACAATACAATGCCTCTACCTATATATACCTACAACAAAAAAAAGATAATCGTCGTCTTTATTCATACCTTGTGTGTATATTTTATGTGACAATATATTTTATATATTTAAATCAAACTTACCAAAATAAAAATTGCAATACTCGAAAAATAAATCAAAATAGTACCTATTTATAAATTTTAAAGTTTTACCAGTACTGAAGCAAGCTCACTAGAATAAAGTAAACACAGCTTTTACTCTTCTATCCAAGTCACTTTGATCTCTGACAGTTTATCTCAGTTCTCCCCTTTCGCCCGGGTACATGCAACTGGGGAAAACGAGGAAGATCTTTTTAAACTGGCCCCTATACACAAGTGTGCGTGCATTGTAAATGTTGTACAGGTAGGGTTGGAATTGTGGGGGTTAGCTGCAACCGCCCTACATCTCTTTAACTATCTACGTAACAATAGGACAGTTGATACGAAAAATGCTACTGCTATTTTTATCGGATAATATTTTAAATTCGAAATATATAAAAATGTTCATATGGTCTTTAGACCTTGAGAAAGCATACGAACGCGTCCCCTGGAAAGTTCTGTGAGGGTGTGTTACGGGCAGATTGTTAATGTACTTGTCCAATTTGAAAACCTGCCCGTAAAACTTCAAGTTAAAATTTTGTTGCGATTCATTTTATCACTTGTCAGTTGAAGATTTTCCACTTGTCCGTTGCGATTCGTTTTTCCACTAGTCCGTTGCGATACGTTTTTCCACTTGTCCGTTGCGATTCGTTTTCCCACTTATCCGTTGCGATTCGTTTTTCCACTTGTCCGTTGCGATTCGTTTTTCCACTTGTCCGTTGAAGTTTCACTTCTAATATGTGTCCCAGCACACATTTCGATTTTTTTTATTGCATGAGTTCAGCAGACAGGCACACGGCCCACTTGATGGAAAGCGGTTACCATCGCCTATGGACATTTACAACACCAAAGGTGCTACAAATGTGCTACTGCTATCTTAAAGGAAACTGGAACCTGGCCACCAATGTCGGACTACAACCTAAGGTTGTTATGGCGACATACTCTAGACCAGAGGTGTAGCCATCCAGTCGGGCAAATGCCCTACCACCTGGCTGTTTTGTCGCCTCTTACAACAGGCCGCCCGGCCGCAGGAAATTGTATTCTTTCTCCGTTCCTGCACAAATAAAAACTCTGTACTCTGTAGTGGGAACCACAAAAAAGTTCTCTGTGAAGGTACATTTGCAACAGGGATCCGCCCAAAGTCCTTTCCTGTTTGTGCTGGTCACGGATGCAATAACCGCAGAAGTACAGGATGAGGCCCCGTTGGTTTATGCTTTTCGCAGATGATATTGTTGTAGTAGAAAAAGACGGGGTGGCACTTCAAAATAAACTAGACAGGTGGCAGCCAGTGCTACAGGACGTTGGTTTGAAAATCAGCAGAACCAAAACCGTATACCGGATTTCTAGTGATGTGCCTCTTAAACTACAGTCAACCACAGTACCGTGTAACCCCGAATTCAGATATTTGAGTTCACTATTGGAGAGTAATAGTGATATAGAGACGGATGTAAGGAGCAGAGTAAACGTAGTATGACTAAAGTGGTGACAGGTAACAAGTGTGACATGTGACAAACTAATGCCACTGAAACTAAAAGGTCAGATTTATAAGTCAAACGATCGGTTATGTTACACGGCTCCCAATGTTGGGCCACTAAAGTGATACACCATAAACGTCTTCACTCAGCTGAGTTGAAAAAGTTGAGATGGATGTGTAGTTTTACAAGAATGGATAGGTTAAGTGAGAAACCAGCATACAAAGGGATCTTTGAAAGTTGCACTCGTAACTTAAAATTTTAAAGGAAGAAGATTATTAAGGTCGTGTAATGTAATGAGAAAGATATTATTTGTGTTGTGACAGAGGATGTATGTCAGAAAAGAGGAATGTGGAAGGAAAAGACATATTGTGCCGGCTCTCAAATAATTGGTATAAGGGAAAAGTTCTACATTATTAGAAGTTAGAATGTTGCAATATGTTCGTTAATCATCATTATTTTGGAACATTCCAACACGTGCTAATTATATTTAAATTTCTTTTACTGTATTAGTTTATAAAATCATTGTAGTGTAATTATTGTATAGACTTTATGTTTTTTGTATGTTTGTTACGCGATTTCTCCGTCAATTGTGAACTGATTGTCAAAAAAAATCTTTTTTCGAAAGAGTATACTCTTGTGGTAGTCCCATTGCCACCAAGTTAGGAACGAATAAACCCATCCAAGGGAAATTGAGACGAACCCTTGTTGATAAGCGCCGAGCGCCTACGCTTTTGGAAAAGCAAAACTTTGTACGCGTGTCAGTAGTGTAATTTTTACAGGCTCTTATATTAATATAATTTCTAAACCTATACACGGAACTAAAAAGAAAAAATGTATAATAAAAACAAAACCGACTTTAACTAATAAGCCTAAATTCATTTTTTAATATATTTTCTACAACATCTTGAAGTCGGTGCAAACTAAAACATCAAAAAGAACAACATTGCAAAATGCACCGATTTCAAGGTGTTGTAGAAAATTTGTGTTTTCAACTGTGCAGGAACGGTGAAAGAATACAATTTCCTGCGGCCGGGCGGCCTGTCGTAAGAGGCGACAAAACAACCCGCAGCTTGGTGGTAGGGCTTTATGCTCGCCTGGATGGCTACCACCCCTGGTTTGGAGCATGTCGCCATAACAGCCTTGCGTTGTGTTCCGGCATTAGTGACCAGGTTTCAGCTCCCCTTTTCCCCGAAGTGAGATATTATCAGCGAAATTTGGACCAGGATCTGTGTAAAATTTACTTCATCCCTGTAGGCGTGACGAGGTGGGGCGGGGGTCAGGGAGACCCGGTGAAACGGTTGCCCGCTGGCCGCCCGCCAGGTAGTAGGGGTCCCGAACCCGGATTAACCGGTCCCATGGAGGCTGCTACCCACCAACTGGCGCATAATCTTGGGGAGTACTGTCGTGCCGGTTGGTGACCGGACGTGGACCCGGCAGTGCTCTCCGGGGAGGACCGGGGGCCCTTCCGTGCCCCGCACCAGCTATTCACACTACCTGCAGGGTTGTGTGGATAATTACATACTCCGCTTTATTCTCGTTTCTCTGATAATAAAGCACTTCCAAAAACTCTCTTCTTAAAATAATATTTCCAATGAGTCATACGAAAAGCAGTAAGAATAACTCAGCGGACCTGACTTCCACATTTAAGGTAGGATTTTTTTGGTTTTTTTTTTTTAGAATTCATGCTAATCTTAACGCCGTCCATCACCACCTGGAGACGACTAAGCCGGTCTTATTGTTTTTAACGGAGACGCAAATATCCGTCCCAACGGATATATCATACCTAAACTACCCCGGTTACAATTTGGAACACAAATTCCTTCCCAAAGCCGGGGTGCTTATATGTCCGCGAGGATATTTGTTGTCGCCGTCTCCATGGCCTGGAAAATAGGGACCTGTCTACCTTATGGGCGCGGGTAGATTTCGGTGGCTCCACCCGAGTCTATTCGTGTCTATACCGGTCCCATGGCAGAGAATGCGACAGGACTGAGATAGCCCACTTTTTTGGACATGTCCAAGACGCGACCGACAGAGTTTTCGAGCAGTACCCTTCCGCAGAAGTAATCGTCCTTGGAGACTTCAACGCCCACCATGCTGAATGGTTGGGATCTCCAAGGACCGATCTGCCGGGCACTGCTGCCCGCGATTTTGCTCTCGCCTATGGCCTCACTCAATTGGTCACGGGATTTACTCGCATACCGGACAGAGTAGACCATGAGCCCTCTTTACTGGACCTTCTGCTGACCACAAACCCGGAGAACTACCAAATCTCGGTCAGAGCTCCTATGGGATCATCTGACCACTGTTTGGTATCTGCCGAAGTGCCCCTTTCTATTCCCCAACGGGCTTGTACCAGCGGTAAAAGAACGGTGTGGCGATATCGGTCAGCAGATTGGGATGGATTGCGTGAGTTTTATGCATCCTACCCTTGGGGGCGGCTTTGTTTCTTTACGGATGATCCTGACTTTTGTGCAGACGCAGTCGCCGAAGTGGTATTACAGGACATGGAGTGTTACATTCCTAACTCTGTAATCCCAATCGGCGGCTCAAGCCAACCATAGTTCGATAAGCTGTGCGCTGAGGCTGTAAGTCAAAAGCAGGCAGCTTATCGGAAATGGAAGGCAGCTAAACAATGTCAGGATCCGTAAACTCCCGATCTAAAAAAGATATACCATGCCGCCACCTGGTCCCTCAAAAAGCGGCTCGCGAGAGCACAATTTGAACACATCGGCAGAATAGACGAATGGCTTGCTCGCTTTCCTTTTGGAACGCGAGCATTCTGGTCGCTCGCCAAACCTGTCGAGGGCAATTTCTGTCGGCCGTCCTTTCCATCATTGCACACAGCGAACGACAAACTGGCTCATACCGCAAAAGATAAAGCCGAACTTCTGGGCAATATTCTTGCGGCCAATTCGACTCTTGACGACGGAGGAGCAACCCCGCCTACTATCCCGCGGTGTGAGAGCTCTATGAAAGAAGTTCGCTTTACACAGAAAGCGGTTCGTAGAGCTCTTAGCTCCCTCGACATCAAGAAGTCGTCCGGGCCAGACGGTATACCTGCTGTCGTGCTCAGGACTTGTACTGCAGAGCTATCTCCAGTCCTGGCCCGTCTCTTCACACTCTCTTACACTACCAGCTGTGTCCTGTCTTCGTGGAAAGTTGCCCTAGTTCATCCTATTCCTAAAAAAGGTGATAGGACCGACCCATCCAACTACGGGCATATAGCGATAACTTCCTTGCTCTTAAAAGTGATGGAGCGAATCATCAACGTGCAGCTTTTGGGTTACCTTGAAGATTCTCAGCTACTTAACGATCGGTAATATGGCTTCCGCCATGGTCGATCTGCTGGGGATCTCTTGGTATACCTAACACACCGTTGGGCAGAAGCCATTGAGAGCAAGGGAGAGGCCTTGGCAGTTAGCCTTGACATCGCTAAGGCCTTTGATCGGGTTTGGCATAGGGCACTTCTCACAAAGCTGCCATCATACGGGATACCCGAGGGGCTTTGCAAGTGGCTATCCAGCTTTCTTAGTGGTCGCAGCGTCAAAGTCGCTGTCGACGGCTGCTGCTCATCCACCAAGCCTATCAATGCTGGTGTGCCACAAGGTTGCGTGTTGTCGCCGACACTGTTCATCCTGCATATAAATGACCTGTTGTCTATAGAGAACATTCATTGCTATGCGGATGACAGTACCGGTGACGTCAGATACACCAGCCGCGCCAATGCTCCTCGGTCGCTAGTAGAAGAGAGTCGGGTTAGACTTGTGTCTGAAGTAGAGAACTCCCTGGAGCGAGTTTCTGAATGGGAACGACAAAATCTTGTCCAGTTTAACCCCACAAAGACACAGATCTGCGTATTTTCTGCCAAAAAGACCCCATTTGTCCCTGCGCCACAGTTCCAAGGAACACATCTTACTATCTCCAATAGTATCGGGATCCTTGGCGTCGACATAACGAATGACGTGCAGTTTCGGGGTCACCTGGAAGGCAAGGCTGAACTTGCCTCCAAAAAGCTTGGTGTGCTAAACCGGTCCAAGCAGTACTTCAGTGTTCCGAAGAACTGTTTGATCTGGTGCCAACGCCTCACTTTTACCACCGCACCGCTCGCCAGCGACGGGATGTTCACCCTCATTTCCTTGAGCTCCCACACTCAACTACGCAACGGTTCTCTAGAACATTTATTCCGCGTACAATAATGATCTGGAGGGAACTTCCCGCCGCGGTTTTCCCTTTGCGCTATGACATGGGGTTCTTTAAGAAGGGCGTTATAAAATTTCTTAGAGGTCGGCAACGCGTTGGCGACACCCCTGGTGTTGCAAACGTCCATAGGCGACGGTAACCACTTTTCATCAGGTGGGCCGACTGCCTGTTTGCCTACTTAAGGCAATAAAAAAAAAATTGCTTTTTAGTTTGAAGTTGGTTTTGTTTTTCTTAAAAAAATATTCACTTCTTTATTTCATACTAGTGGTATCGGCAAACGTAGTCCTGCTTTAAAAAATAAAAATTTAAAACCAGATTCTAGCGTCAAGTATTTGTTTAGATTAATAGTTTACATTATTTTAAAATTTAGTAAGGATCCTTAATTTTTATATAGCTTATATTATTCAAGAATAATGCAGCATTCGAATGGTGAAAGAATTTTATAAGTCGATCCATTATTTTATGAGTTTATTTGTTACAAATATATAAAAATACTAATATTTTCTCTTTATAATATTAGTATAGATAGATGATTTATAAAGCGAAAAATCAATGTCAAGTATTAGATTCAGTACCGCTAGATGGAAAACATTTTATCGTGTATGATTCCTTTACGCAAAGACCTTATACGTACATAATTATAATTATGTTGATCTTTACTGCATTCACGAACAACGGTGCATGTTCCTGCGACAGATTGCAAGCCTGTCCCAGCAATGCAACATTATAAATATCCTTTAACGATGTTTGTTAAGTTACTGACCGCGTTAAATAAATATTATTAATCGCCTTTTTACGATACACTAAAAATATATCGTTTCCGGACGCATAACGGAACCAAAGAAAGGTGTTCCAAAATATTTCATGTTAATTTTAACCAGAAGTCGTTTTACATGCAATTTTCTCACGATAATACTTTATTAAAAAGTTAAATAATTATATCCTTACCTTACTATATTACATTGAAACGAGTTGCGTCATTGCGACTGATATTAATTGGGATATAATTTAAATAAGTGCAGTTTTTAAGTGAGCATCTGCGGATTATCGCAGCGGTAAATTGAAATAAATTGCTTTTTTGTACTTTATTAAGAAATAATGGAGAAATTTGAAATTATCAAAATTAGTCACATTTCCAAAAAAAAATTTTTTCATGCAAAATTTTTGTGATTTCATTTATATGTTTTATTAAGTCTTAAGAAGCCGTTTAGTTATTTAATTTGTGTTTTATCACCATAGAAATTCTTTTTCTTATATATAGAAATGTTGTGATAATTTTACTCATAAGTTATCGTAAAAACATTACCTCATTACCTCGTTACATTACCATACATACTGTTACTTTTGTCCAGCTTAGACAGCAGTCCTAATATAATAAAAATATACAAAAATACTAAGATGTGCTGAAAGATGTCTGAAATAAACCTCTGTAAGCGATAAGACCGCTGATTGTACTATGTAAAATTTTGAATGAAATATTATATTATATTAAATTACTGATGTAAACTACTTTTTTGTGTGCAATAAAGAATATTATATTCAAGAAAAAAACCCGAGAGTGCTTCTATATCTAGGTATATACAAGAATGCTTTCATCGAAGACTGGTCGCATTGTTTCGTTGAATCTAATTTTTTACCCATAATGGAGCAATATTTTGGTAACATAAGATAATCTAATATGTTTAAAAGTCACGAACTTTACTGTACATTAACAGAAAACCTCTTTTATTCCGATTTCTGAACTCATATTCAAGAAATACAATATATGATACTCTACACGACTGTACTCGCCGAGGGTCCGCTCATCGAACGAGATCTATATCCTATACCAAAACGTCGTATATCCAAGAATTCTCCAAGAAGTTTCTGCCTTTTTACTCTAGACATCTTAACCTATCCTTCCACGCGTACAAATGTCTCAACTCACTTTTACAGCTTTTACAGTTGCGTCATTCTACTTCTGACTAAACAGAAAATGCCTTCTTACAATTCGAGAAAGGCTTAACTGCAGCTTTTCTACTTAACACTTATAACTTTACTATCCGTACAATGTACAGCGTTATCTCGCCTCTAGCAAGGTGATTTACTATAATTAGAAAGATAGCGGCAGAATGCCTTTTGTTATAATTTTCCAGGCTGGCTCGCGAATGTTTTCCCGCGCAAACTCATGAAAATGGCGGCCATTTTGTAATGTGCCTTGTTTTTTGATAAGGGTATTAAAATAATGGTGTATCTGGAAGGTTCTTTAGTTCGTTATAGAAGGTGCCTTTGTTGGATATTTTGTGTAGGTGCCTAGGTATGTGCGCACACATTTTGAATGCAAATTAGAACTTGCTAATGAAATTTAAGGAAAATTAATTATTCTGTCTTTGGCTTTTCCGTTATTTTGTATTTTATACAGAATATCAGTATTCCGAACTTTCTTCGTTATATAGATCCTTATTTGTATATTAACATTTCATCGGCATGCTTGTTGTATCATATTTAAAGTAAGAATTTCAACGTGGCTTTGCTCGAGTAAATTTTGATTTTATACCTCGCCGGGACTAGAAATTTTTTGTACAAAATTATATTAGTTTATTTTTATACTATCAAAGTATCTCTATTATACTAAAACGTATTCATAGAAGTTTATACAAAAATAGCAAGTAAGAGCTAGTAGCCTAACAAACCAGAAAGTACGTCTTTCTTGATATTTTGATGAGTTTTCAATGGTTACTTTTTAAAGAACACGACTTTGTAAAATCATTGATTTTATTATAATTGTACAACAGGTGAGACTATCTTTGAATTACCGACTAAGAATGCCCACACATATTACACAATTTTATGACTAATCATTTACTGCGCAAGCTGTAAGGCTTTGGAACTCACTACCTCAAAACAAAAAAAAGCCTAGTCTGTATATACGTTTAATGACCTCGTGAAACAACAATATCTCAAATTTGTGACTGAATAATAATTTTACTTAGTTATAATATCTTTGGGATAGTGTTGTTTGACGATAATCTACATATATATTACAATAAGATAAATATTGTATTAGTGTAAATTTAAGTATAAATATCTATTAAAATTATGATTTCCTTTATATTTAAGTATATATTAGTGTTTACTCCTCGGCTACGCTGCGGGTCAAACTTGAATGCGTGCCTCTTGTTTAAAGAGCATGCATTAATACGGGTTACATTGTTTTAATTTTTATGGTAGGGCTATTTGCCTCAGAAGATTCACTTCATTTTATATCGCAAACTATCTCCCAGCATGAAAAATTTCGGTATTTAAACGTATCATTTAAACAAAACTAAAGCAAAACCGATTCAGTACTCCTTGAAGTTTTTCCGTGAAATAATAACAGCCAAACAGAAAAATATACTTTTATCTCGGAAACTATTCCATTTTCGGGGATAAAATTATCCTATGTTCATCCTCGGCATTTAAAATGTACATATAAGTACTGAGTTCCTGCCAAATCGGGCCATTAGTTTTTTCGTGAAAGCGTAACAGACAAACAGACAGAGTCACTTTCAGATTTATAATATTAATTGGGATAAGTATTAATCTAATTATTAATGTATCTATTGCACACCTACCTCCATTCATACAGAGTTTCTGTCCATCCAAAGTTTGTCAGAAAGAACTCGCTTCCAGTGATAAGACCGCCCATTGTAACTATTTATCTATTTTTACGATTGTATGTATGAATTTATTTTGTGACATTGTGTGCAATAAAGAATATTTAACATTATAAATTTCAACGATTTGGATTCTAATATTGGCAGGAATTATGCACTAATTAGTTTACTTGTCTGCATAAACCACATGTTGATGCTAAAAGAAAATTTCTCGAGTAAACCTGCATACAAAACACGACAATCTGCCTTAGCATGAACAGTAGAGCGTTTATATCCTTGAAACAAGAAAACCTGCCTAACCGTTTACAATCAAAAAATTTTATGCTACATAAATATATAATAGCTATATATCAAGTCTTATCTCTTAAAAGCGATCTCTTCCAGACAACCCCAGGAATGAGTGGTGGTACACATAATAAATACATAGTACGATTTCTTACATTCTAGTAATAAATATATAAATGCAGTATATATGGATGTTCTATATATTATAGAGATATATACTTAATATACACACATAGCTAGGTATATATACCTTTTATTACTCAGATACATTCAGCATCAAATGACACGTAAAGCCATGGAGTGTTTGTGTAAGCGTGTATTAATATTGTCGTAATGCAAATTCCAACGGGTTATTGCGACGAGGCCCGTTACTGGGAACGTTAAAGAAAATTTTGCCACGTTTCAACTCTCATAGGTTTTACACGACCTACCTTGTACGCCTATTAGCATAATAATATTGTGACTTTCATTTTTAGTAATTATTATTAAAATACACTACGGCTTAATAATGAGCTTATGGGTTCGTATGTGTTTTTTTCGAATTGTATATTAAAAAAGATATCGTATATTTTTTAAGCAAAAAGAAACTTCAGTTTAAATAAAACACTTCATCGCTATTAAAACTTGATTCATAAAACTTATGAAGTAACAATATACCTACATATAGAAAATTAATAATAATTAAAAGCCTAAATAATTTAAAATTATCCAAAATACACTATTTATAATGAAGTTCATTGTTATGAATATAAGTAGATTTCTACGTTCCGACTATAAGAAATTAGGTAGTTAGGTACCTACTAGGTGGCCCAGCAGACATTGTGATACCCTAAAATAATAAAGTTTAGAACCTGATTGCATCGCTACCTACCGTTTCCAATAGTGAATTTAAATTATCCCGGGACTCGAACACACAAAAATTCATTAAAATCGGTCCAGCCGTTTAGCAGGAATTCAGTGACATACACACGAACAGAAGGATTTTACATAAACATATACTATAATCTACCAACCCACCAAAGTCCTATCACTGCACAATCCGTGTAGAAACAGAGAAAGAATACAATTTCCAGCGGACAAGCGGCCAGCCGTAAGAGGCGACAAAACAATATAGCCATAGCCAGGTGGTAGGGTGTTTGCGCGTCCGGGTAACTACCACCCGTGGTCTAGTCTAGAGTATGCCTCCATAGCAACGTTGAGTTATGTTCCTGCATTAGCGGCCAGATTCCAGTCTCCCTTCTGAGAGCAGCAGCGTATTTGTAGCATCTTTGGTGTCGCCAAGTGTCCATAGGTGATGGTAACCGCTTTTCATCGGGTGGACATCTGCCTGTCTGCTGAACTCGTGCAATAATAAACAAAACTTAGTAGGTTGTTTTTGTGGTATACCTACCATACTCTTTCTATGCAGATTGACGAATTTACAATACAGGTTTCCTTGTGATGTTTTTAATCATCATCAGCATGTTTAAATCATAATCAATACACAGATTAGGTCACAAAGCTGCTTAAGCCGTGTAAGATAATAAGTTTATTATTAATCTCGCCTTTCTACCTACATCACTACAGGTTTATAGTACATGTCTGTATTGTGTATGCACAAGTTTAAGTATTCCGTGTTCTATTTACGTGAAACTTCATAGAATTCAAACATGTTGCAATAACTACTGCAAAGTAAAAATCTTATCACTACAAGTACGAAAAAAGGTGTATTTTTCTATTATTTTATTATGTTAATATCTACCTAAAAATGCTTTCCAATTTAGTTCTTGATATCTGAACGTCGTGTTTTTATATCTTTATCGTCTAAATACTTACTATCAAACGGCAGCAGAAAACACCTGCGACCAACTTAAAACAAATACATCGGGCACTACATTCACCTGCGATGATTTTATGCCCCCATAAAGCCCGTAAGCACCCATAAAAGCATTATTACCTATTAATTTCACACCACATTAGCGAAACACACAATAAAACTTTAACATTTGGTTCGGTGACAGTGATTCCGAGTTTAGCGCCATCTATCCCGAATAGGCGGAGCCTCAGAGGAAAAGATTATAGCTATTATACAGCCGAGTTTACGAGGTCGTAAAAGTATGCCGTAAAAGCGAAGGGCACGCGCGCCCTCTGTTAATCGTTCACAAACCGATATTGCGGCGGGGCCCCGGGATAGATTACTTTTAGGTTAGGAATAACCTCTTGGCGTTTGTCTATTTATGGCTCTATGCTGAATTGGTTAAGTGCCCTAACTCATCCGCGGCAGTAAATGTGTAATAGGATGTTTATGTAACACTCAAATGAGGTCAGACATCGTAATTATGTGAAAAACAATTTATTAATAGACGCATTTGTTTTATCTGTCCATCAACGAAAATAATGCTGCCGAAGGAAATTTACTCGGAGATAAGAACCGTAACATAACAGTAAAATAAAGCAGCGTTTTACTCTACTTCTGTTGTAGGTAAATAACTTTGTTGCAAATCAGAAAGAAAATATCAAGGGACCAGAGACGAGGTAAATTATGTCCACTGTAGATATAAATGTCGATGTTTTTGCATACGGTTCGTTTCAAATTAGATATCTACCTATATTAAAAGAAACGTTTAATGAAAACAGTTCTTTTCACTAACATCATAATTTGGATGTCATAAATAATCATATTATTATCTGCAATAAGACAACAACTTTGCTACTATAATCTGATAATATCTATTATATTATTAGGCAAATAGGTGTTTGGTAGTTTGCCAGGTGGTAGGGCATCTGCCCACCTGGATGGCTACCACCTCTGGTCTAGAACATGTTGCCATAGCAACCTTGATCTGTGTTCCGGTATATAATATTAACCTGGAATACGAACCTTATTGATTCACTTTGAGAGGTGAAAGAAAAATAACTTAAAGAATTATAAAACTGATTTTCACCATTTTAAACGAACGACGACATTTTTATACAATTATTTTGTATGTTATATTCATTCAACGCTGTGTTTACTCTACCTACTATGAACAGTTATGAATTATAGACTAAAATAAAAGTAGTAAAAGAGAAATAAATTCGTACCTACTTTGTACTATGTATACTTATATACTTACGTATTTAATGTTAATGAATCGAACAGACTCTGAGTGTGGCGATTATTCAAACAATTAATACAAAAACTTTTATTTTAGGAAATGAGTCTAAATTTATGATAAGTATTTATTTATTGGGTCATACAAGTTTTACTGCTATTATAATATATACAAGATTATATCTACTTAAATATATTATGCCAATAAAATTACAAAAGTCGATAAAGCTACTGTTATTGTATTACAGAACAAGCAAGTAATCTATAAAGAATGCCACCTAACAACACCTTTAAATATGCTACATTCTTATTTGGGCACCCTCACAACAATCGTTAAATTTTTATTGACTTCAAACTGCGTAACTTTAAAAATATACAAATTTATGGTCACTCAAACTGGAAACGATTATTCAACACGTCGTAACAATTTTATTGCACCAATGTAAACAAAGCATCAATTTGGACTAGGTATTTGGACACCTTTTTTTCTTATCAAACAAGGAATGTTATAAATTTACCATCACTTTGCCGCCTAAAGATTAAAAATGAAATTACGCAACAAGCAGACATCGAATTGTTATTAAAAATAAATTTGATTGAAACATATTGATTAAGCCTAAGGTTATTGAGTTCAGTAATTTTAATATCAATTAATTGTTAATAAAGAGCTATGTCGCGACTTCGTACGCGTGATAATTTTTCGCTTAACCCTAAAAAAAGTAGCCTAAGTTAATCCTTATACATATAACATATACATATACAGCTATCTGCCACTGAAAGTCCCGTCAAAATCGGTCCAGCCGTTTCATAGATTATAGCTGGAACATCCAGACAGACAGACATTTTTTTTTAAATTTCATTTTGATATAAGTACCGTTATACGTTTTACATTTAGTAAAAAGCTGAGAATTTTGAGAAACAGACACTTCAATTTTATTTATACAGATATGCACATTTTTTACATTTACCTACAGAATATTTTTATAATGGTAAAGTACCTACGGAACTTGGATTCAGCATCCAAACTAGATTAATCTCTTGGATGCCGGAACCTTTCTGCATAATATAATCCATTGTATGAGATGAAAGTAGTAATTATTTTTTCATACGATTGTCATTTTTAGATAATTTAGACAAGCGCTTAAAAGTAGAGAAAAAGTATACTGTAAATAAATGTACTGACGGTTGTTGCACAAGCATCATCTTTTGAAAGTCTTGCATATCACAACTGCAACATCCAGGCACAGATTCATATCTACCAACTAATACTTGCATTCAAACACAGATGGCGATACACGCCGTGCTTTAGAGCATGCTAAGATTACAAAGAGTACAAGACCAGTTGACTTTTTAAATCTAACTAAAACCAATAGATGGTGTTGGTAAGCATTTCAAATATTGAAATCTGATTTCCATAGTAGAAAGTGTCGAAATCATATTGACCATATAAGTATCGTTTTAATTATTATTTACAATATATGTACATGCTAACTTTGTAGTGAAGAAAAAATTATTTCTAATATTCACTTACCACATTAAAATACCGTGTGAAGGTTGTCCATACTTTTTGGTCTGTTGTGTTAAGAGTAAATATTATTGAACAAGCAGTTTGTTTTATATTCACTGAATAATTACTATTAATAATGTGAATCATTACATTCATTTTTTAATATATATGCTATAAACAGTTTTTGTATTGCGTTTTAACTCTTCTGAGTACTTAACATTATCACCACAATAACACTATGCATTGACATATTTGTATAATATGTATGTACATATCAATAAACTAAATACCTTCTATTCACAACCAAAGAAAGAAACTGACTAACTAAAACATATTTTAAACGTAGGTTACCTACTGATTATAACTGTTAATTTTACAATTGCAACAAAAAGAGTGTTTTATTGTAGGGACTTGTGCTGTATTTTTATTTGTCTAAATTACTTTATTACGCAACTCTAAAGATACCGAATCTAGTATTTCAAAAGCGTGGGCGCAATAAAATAGAAAACGTTTTTTGTTGCAGATGAATTTCGGCGTCTTTGACTTTTCAAGACAAGGTAAGTTAAATTTTATTTTGTAATATAGAATTTAATTGTGAAATAGATTTAAGTAATTGATCCACTCAGAATCCTATAATGGTCCTTTAGTAGGTAACCTTAAACGGTGACTTTGGATTTCTCACTTCATTAAATTATGTTAATGTATTTATTTATACTTATTACTAAATTTAGTAGGTATGTAATAAAAAAATCTGAATTTATGCACCACCTACATCGACATAAGTTAGATTGCCTAGAAAAGATGGCTCCAAGCGGTAAGGCCGCCTATTGTTCTGAAAAATATTGTACGAGCCATGAGCACGGTTTAGACTTTTGGAGGACTTACATGAATGGAAAGGTCAACACTTAATCCTTTCCAAAATTGAATATAAATGTTCTTTGCATCACCATGAACATACTAATACATAAACCGATTTCGAACATGTTTCGTTCCCATGTTATTCTTGCGGTTTCGTTCCGTATGCATATCAGTACCATGAAAGTTAATTTACTAAGTTTTTGGATTCCGACCGTGGGAATCCAAAATAAGAGCTGGAAAGTATTGAATGATATTTATAAAGATATTTTAAATTGGGTTAATATATGTTTTTCTTAAAAGAGTTTTATTTATATCTAATTAAGAAGATAAGATACGTAAACAAAATGATAAATATCAAAAACCGGCCAAGTGCGAGTGAGCACGCACGCCGCAGGAGTAGCGGATTTCGGCTATTTTTTATCATTTTGCATTAGGTATTTAATATTTTTCAAATTCTAAAAAATCAGTTTAACGAAAATACTTTAATGCCAATGGGCCAGTAATAATACCTGAACTTAGATCTCATGTAGGTACACGTTCATCTATCGGTTTTAAATGTTTTATTATTTTCATATATACCTACCTATTTAAATTTTAGTAGTTTCAATTTTTGAATCATTTTGTCTAAAGTAAGTTTTTAATTCTTTTTTGTTCTATATATATTGTAAATATAACTTTACTATTACTTATTACTTATGACGTCTTGACGCAGGTATGCTCGAAGGAAATCTATGAGGCCGCGACATTCTATAAGTTTATAAACAGTATCTCAATTGATTTGACAGTCCACTCCTCTAATGTTATTACACAATCGTACAATATCTGCGACGCTGTGACGTTTTTTAAGATGATAGAAAGTGGTTGCGCCGCACCTCCCCATCCTCGCCATCAAGAAAAGAATAAAACTTTAAATGAAGAATGCGCAAAGCATGCGGTATAAACTTAAAACAAATGAGTGTGAAAAAAAAATTAAAAAAATCGCTATTAACTTATAGATTTATGAATGTTTTCAATTTGCTGTTAGTACTTAGATCTTTCGGTCCTTTTAATTTAGTCAGGTTATTCGTAGAATGATTAAAACATTACATGACAGATAGCACTGCTAGCAGCCTTAAGTTTTTGCTTCACATATATTTGTTTTCTAAGTTATTTATATATATGTAAATATTTATAAAAACATAAATATTTATAATAAATAAATATTTTTTAATATATATTTAATATATTTTTGAATACATTTAATTAAGACTCTTTATAACTAACCAAAGTAAATGGAGTCATTGAAAAAATAAGTGCCAAATTACGACAGTGTCAATACTTATTAATGTAGTTAGGGATGGCTTATTATGATCTTATTAAATTGAGTTAATCGATACCTTCGCGATTAATGTATCGACAAACCCTACGTAAATAAAATTGTTAAATGGAGTAAAGCATTCTTTACAATGATATGTGCGTTAACTTATGTAGTATACACATTGGTTGCGTCTGCATGGGTAACAAATGTTCCCAATATAAACTATTTCAACGTTATTACATATTTATGTGCTATATTTTACGGACTAAGATGTATTAATAAAATAATCTATTTGTTATATTAAGACATAAATTGGAATTTTTTTAACAACAACAACAAATCACAATGCACAAATATTCTTACAAATTTAAACATTAAGAGCTGTGCAACTTTTTTTAAACTGTACTGTAGTTTTAATTATTACTCAGAAAATCTAAAAACTTAATCAAATATCAAAACTTAATTTAAGACAATAAGTTATTGGCAAGTTTACTGTTTGGGTCCAACAAACAGAGGAGATAGTAGTTGAAGGGTCCAAACCAACTCCGACATAGAAAACCTCGTGGCCGAGCCTAGAATAATTGAAGAGAGAAAGGCTCAGTATCTCCGCTGGCTCGGTCACGTAGAACGGATGGAGGAGGATTGGAATGTGAAGAAAGCATACTTGGGGCGACCAGTCAGTATCACTAGAAAGATAAGAGTGGATTACCTAAACGAACTTCACAACTGAGAAGACTAGACTAGACTTAAGCATATATTTGTATATGATGACATTCTTTTTATTGATAAAAAAACGTTAATAAATATTACATCTTTCATTCTTTCAAAATAGATCAAAAATATTATGTTTACGCCAGTGATATTATGATCTAGAATGTTGTCGTAGCTACGTCTCACAACACGACTCGCTTTAGCTCTATAGGCTCTTGATTGGGCTATAGTGAGAGTTGTCGGCTCAATTTCTATTACGTGTCGCTGCTGAGCTAAAGGAGTAGTACAGTTCCTTAGAGCGAATGACCTATATCCCTCTTTACTTTTTAATCAGCCGTTTTGCAGAAATTAGCCGTTTTGTTAGCGGACGTGGGACGTGGGTCCGCTACTTCGGAGACTTCTGCATCTCATCCTTGCGATGGTAAATCTTAATATGGTTTCATATTCCAAAATCTCCTTCCTTTAGATTTTATTATGGGAGATTCCATTTACCTGTTGTTAGTCATAAGACACCTATGCCTAGAATCATCCTTAAAATTTACAAATATCTGACAGGATTAATTATCGATTATTCGATACTGAAATGGGTTCTACATTATGCAGTATTTACATCGTCGATAATAAACTCATTGTACCTGCCATAGACTGCAGCTCGTTGCTTAGCATTATTTTGTTATTAATGACATTATCAAAAAAACTCAAATGAAAACCATTTTTATTTAATCGAATATAATATTATTTAATATTTCTAAATAAACATGCATATTCAAATCAAGTGCCGACTTTCGTCATATTTGCAACTTATTTAACTTCTGGGATAGTTTTCTGTTTGTTTTACTAAGTGAATTATTATTAACGATCTATATGTAGTTTTGGACTCTGGCGAATCTATAAAGGAAAACTGCTTTTGGATATCGAAGTTACTGATTTATATTATGTGACCTGTGAATCTGTTTAATTCGACCGACCAAACACACTATTGGATTTTTATATCAACACAAAACTTGATGTGCAGTGATATGTATTAATGAAAATTATATACAATTTATAAATAATATGAAATTTTATTTTAAATACAGTTGGAATTCATGGTGGAAGAAATCTCCATACCTAAGCATACAATATATAGAATATCGGTCTTATTCATAGACAGAGTAAGTTTGAACGCTTCTTAGGCACCATAAGCGTTCAAACTTACTCTCTCTATGAATAAGATAAAGTGTATACACAAACTCGCTATACGTACACATACACACATATACACATGAACACACACACACACACACATGCATATATTAGGTACGTTCATATACGAGTTAGCGCCATTGATACTCGCTAGATGTGCTAGTAGTACGATTCTCCCGACTGAAGTCTCTATCTCCATATATTCAATGTACTCTGTGGCGCAAAGGAAGAGACATTCAGCTAGCGTCAATGCTGTCACCGCAATAAATATACGTATCAAAAAATTATTGGAACAGAATAAATAAAAATAAATGTTTAGAACTGAATTTAATGCTTATAAACTATATCTTAGTGTGTATGTGAACCCTTGGGGGACGAGTCCAGTGTGGCGGCGGACTGGTGGCGAGGTAAGTCCTTTCTTGCTTCTTATTCCACGTCCCTTTGCCTTCTCCCGGTCATCGCATCACTCCCGCAGATAGTATTGTAGTTTGATTTGATTGTACGCTTCCTTATTAAGTACCTACCTAATAAGTACAAACGGTGTAGAAAAACTTCATGAGGAAATCTGCTCATCGACATCACTAATGTGTGAAACCCGGTCAGTCCACTGTGGAAGAACACTGGAAAATATACTCTCCGTTTCCATAAAAAAGTATAGTTAAACTTAAACCTCAATATTAATTAATAGGTAAACTTTTATATAATAATAATAAATATAGACAAACACACATATTGTACCTATATCCCCAAATTAAGCAAACTATGCTTGTGTTATGGGTAATATACAACGGACTACTCTGGGGCCGATCCCAGACACCCAGACCATAATAAATAACGGAGAAAATACATTTCCGAAATTTATAATACCAGGAATTGAACCCGGAGCCTCTGCGTTGCATTGAGGTAGGCCGGCAAACTTAACCTTACTTAACTTAACCCGCTCAACCACAGAGGCCGTCAAATACAGATTACTATTTGAATTATTCAAATCGGGTCTTCCATTGATAAGATATTAGAAATTTAAAAATGTCAATCTAAACAAAATACTTGGGGCTGGAATCGGGTTCCAGAATTTTGCTGAAATTTTATGTGTGTTTGTGTGGGTCCCAGGTTGGTTAAGATTCACAATTAGACCCGATAGGTGGCGCTGGAATCGGGATCTAGATTTTTATTTTTTCAGGGCATGACAACGTCTGCCGGGACCACTATGTTATAATAAACTACTAATGATAAACTAAGTGGATAAATAATTAAGAAGTTTAAAATCAATTATTTTATAAAAAAATGTTTAAGTTTAAAAGTGTAAACTATATTATATATAGTTGCATTATAAAGCTTGTTTTTAACTAAGAATTGTACAACTGTGTTGAAAAATCAATTGTTTAGTGAAATGCATCTATTAGCACTGCTCACCACAATAATTCCCTCATTTAATAATACTTAACAATGTATATTAGTTATAAGAAAAAACTGTACACCAGAAAATGGCAAAACATGTTCTCACTTTCATAATAGTACATTGTATCTATGATTCATACATTTATTTATAAAAACCCTAAGCTCTTCTTATAAGTTGTTCCCTCATTATTGAAGATCATGACTATGAATATGACAATGAATAATCTAATTGAATAAAATAATCACTTTCCTCCTTCAAGTTCTGTTTTGAGCACAGTTAAGGGCCGAATTTATTGGTATGTCCGGCTGTTCAGCGACCTGACCAGCTGGTACGCAGCTGTAAGATTATAATGGGCTGATATCATACAATTATGTGGTATTATATATTTTCTAATCAACTATAATAATAAATAAAGGTCATTGTAAAAAAACTATCTCTGCCAGCAATGGATCCTAGGGTCTAAGCTACCGGTGGTTAAGTCTCCAAATATAGGATTCTCCTTACAATACGGGCCATGTCTAATAAAGCTACCTTCTGCGTGGGCCTTTTCACCCAAATATCAAGCGAGAGCATTTCATTTCAAGAAGGCGGTCAAGGCTTTTCGATATTAATCCATTCACTGACACCAACAAATTTTTTTTGTATATTAATGTACATAATTTATATACCTTTTATTATATTATTTTATAAAAAAAATGTTAAAAAAATTGAAAATGAATAAATATGTAATAATAAAAGGTCATAAACTAAAATTTCTATCTAAAGCATGGTTCCACTAGCGAAATAAAACACGGTCCCTATTTAATACTGAGATAAAATGTTTGAAACACCTATAGATGTTATCTCATGGTCTATCCAAAACAAACAAGTGGATATATACACGCTTCGGCCATAAAGGGGTAGCTAGGAACGATTTAATCAGCCGATAAAAATTGTAGAGGCTCGCTATAGATGGCGGGACCTGATAAAAGTTGGCTCCTCGCTAGACATGGAAATATGTTCGCTCCACCTTATTATATTTTTTCTTAACAGAACACCCATAAAATAGGCCTTGAGAAACATTGTTGCAACACTTAGAATATTTTTTTTGCTTATATTTCTAATTTTCAGTTAGTTTTATCATGATCATCCATCCTAGTGTTAAATCTCAGTTGTGTATAGACGGCCTTATTTCGGAGCTCGGGGTCGGCTTTCTTGCTTCTCTACTCCATTCAGTCTTCGGCATCTTATTGTAAAACCAATGGCGCGCCTGTCATCGTTCTTGGAATCCAGTTAGCGTCTTCTGTAATTCTTATTAGCCTATTATGTTTTTAGAATGTGACTGGTAGAGTCGATGCCGGTAGACCGAAACGTACTCACCATGATCAAATTGAAGATACTTTGAAGAAAGGTCAGATAAAAAGTAGTTTAAATAAGCGTGTATTTATGAGAAGATTAATGAAAGTTGATGAAGCGAAAAGTGTTTGTCGAGATCTTAACAAGTGGAGATCCATCGTCTCTGCCTACCCCAATGGGAAACAGGCGTGACAATAGACATAGACATAGACATAGACAACACTTTATTGTTCACCATAACAAAAATTACGAAAAAAAAAATGCACAAGACAATAGTTACTTGGTAAAACAAAAGGCGGCCTTATCGCTAAAAGCGATCTCTTCCAGGCAACCTGACTTAAAAGGAAATCTTAAATTATCTATAATTATAATTTAATACAATAAAAGAAAATTTTTTTCAAATAAAAATGACATACATGGACAACAGATTACAGTCAAAAGTATAATAAACTATAGCACTTACATTATTGTGTAAGACTTACATAATGATTCCAAAGTAAATTTTTAAATATGGCAAAAGACTTGGCCTTTCTGACGTCAGTGGGCAAAGAGTTCCAAAGGAAGACAGCCTGCATAGCGAAGGAGTTGGAATAAAATGTTGAAGAGTGTGCAGGTGCCATTAACAGGAGATTATTAGTGGAGCGCAAACTGAGTGTATGTGACGTATGAAGGAAGTTGAAACATTCCTTAAGATAAGGAGGGGTGTAAGGTATAAACAATATACGATATAGTAACTTGAGAAGATGAGCATTCCGGCGAAGTGAGATAGGCAACCACTCGAGCTTTTTGCGATATTCAGAAACATGGTCATATTTTTTAAACCAAATATGAACCTTATGCAAACATTTTGAAGACGCTCGAGCTTAATAAGTTGCTCTTGAGTGAGATTAAGATAGCAAGCATCAGCATAGTCGAGGATGGGTAGAAGTATTGATTGAGCAAGCGAAATCCTAGTGGCAGTCGGAAGGAAATTTTTCAGTCTCCTAAGGGATGCATAGGATGCAAAAATCTTGCGGCTTAGTTCAGTAATGTGGGGTCGCCAACACAATTCCTTGTCCATTATTACGCCAAGATTCTTTACTTGATCGCTTATAGGAATAGGCGTATCATGAAAGATCACATCGGGAAGCAGTGGAAAATCTATTTTTGCTATGGCTCGCGAGCTACCAATGATGATGGCCTGAGTTTTATTGGGATTGACTCTAAGTCCATGGGAAGTACTCCAGTTGTATATGCGGTTCAGATCATCATTAATAAGCTTAATAGCGTTATGTAAGTTGTCTTTAGGCGCCTGAGTATAAATCTGCAAATCGTCTGCATAGAGATGGTAGGAAGAAGATAAGTTTTTCGAGATAGAATTTATAAAAATAGAAAATAGAAGAGGAGATAAAACGCCGCCCTGAGGAACCCCGGCAGAGAGATTTTGCCACGATGACAACATATCATCGATACGAACACGTTGCCGGCGTTCAATCAGGTAACTATGAAACCAATCAATTGCGGATGGAGATATGTTGAGAGAGCGGAGAATTTCCGTAAGTATATCAAAGTCTACGTGATTGAATGCACTGCTAAAGTCTAGCAGTGACAGAATAGTCACCAAACCTCGGTCCATGCCTTGGCGTATATCGTCAGTGATTTTAATCAGTGCGGTGGTTGTACTGTGGCCCGGGCGAAACCCAGATTGATGAGGATTCATAAGGGATTGTGTTGAAAATATGTGTGTAAGTATGTATGTTTTTAGAAATTGAATCTAAAGAACAAACAACAAACAAATGGTGATTTATGAATATTAGGTAGGTATTAAAATCAAATAAAATTGTAAATTATAAAATAGTGCTGTGAATTTTTTTGTATTGGATATCCTAAAGAATAAAATAGAATAATTTTTTTTCTACACAAGTATTTCCTCCTGCTACGAAGCTGCAATCAGTTATGATTTTATATTATATTACTTAGGTACCTATATGAAAAAGATACCCTTCTTGTAGATATATGAGAATAAGTTCAACCTTCTTTTTAATCATTATTAGAGGAATTATATAGGCATACAATTATATCTCATCAAGATACAAAATCCAATAAGCGCTTGTTTGATTCCTGTGGGAGATAAATTACACATAAATATCGTTTTAAATCCACAAACCTTGTAACAGTGATAAGAAAATTCAAATTAGAAGTAAAAGGCTTGTTTTTAAACAATAATGAGTTTTCTTATTTATAGGTATACGAATTCCAAAGTTTTTATTAACACAGTTTCATTCAGACATTCGTAACTTAAGTCTACGTCAAATTTACTACAGGTCAAAATATAAGAGAAGATCCTCTGGCACCATTTTAGTCATAAGACCTTTATTTTATGCTAAGGGAATTTTCTGTGATTTCTTGAAATTTAAAAAGGAGCAACTAGAACTATTTTTTTTTCAGGTATGTAAATATGCGTTTAGGTATAAGTAATAGTAACCTGAGAATTTATGCATATAAACTTTTATGTACACAACCCTGCCTCTTGTTTTCCCACTCTCGCTAGACCAGGTTTGCTGGAAGAAAACTATTTTTAGTGTTGATCTCTCCTTTGTATATCATCACTATTTTGTGTAGAACAAAAGTTCAATTTATGACGAATTTTAACTTTTAGAAATATATTTTAAATAATAACATGTTGTTTCCATTTGGGTTTTTCTGTATAAACAAGAGCGAACAGGTAACGCCAAATCTGATTGCAAAGTGTATAGCTATTTACTTTTTTAACTATGGAATTGTCATTCCTTAGTAAATTATTCTTTATCCTTGTTCCTAATATTCAGTTTACATGCATAAAAGCTCCTCAAAATTGAGCTTATTTTTCATAGACGTAAAGGATGTCGCAAAATCATTTGCCTTCATATATTTATTGTACCATCAAGTATTTATTTGAAGGAAATCTAAAAAGTAATTTCGTAAATGAAACGTTTATCCTCGACTGCAATTTTAAATAGCCTTAATAAAAATCGCAATTCAGTAAGCAACGCAGCGAAATCGCTTGAAATGTACAGTCAGTTTTATCGATTTGGTTTCAAGCTGACGTTTTCTTTAGCGTCTCTAAATATCTTAATGCCAGGCTAAGATTTGTGCCTCAATCGACAGCAGCCATTAGGGGGCGTACGGCGATTTACGATCAATTAAAATCTGTATCGTTCGAGCCAATTAAACTGGACTTAGTTTATTGGTTTTAAAGTTACAGGTTATCTTCATTCCGAGTGGATCGAAGGTATTTACCTACTGGTGTTCTTTTATTTAATATAGATACCTTTATTTACCTTTTTTAAGGGTACTGTAGACAGTTTGACTGAATTGGAACCTTTATACAGTCGTCATGTTCATCTAGGTACCTAACAAGTCTTTGATTTATGCTTGAAATTATTGGGTTTATATGACCGTAATCCTATAGGAATATATTTAAAAGGTTTTAAATAGAAGCTTTTGAGATCCTGGATATCATGTAGGTAGCAGCGGACTGCTAGCCAAGACAAGTAAAACGAGCCCAAACACTATGGGTCTATATTGTTTAGTGCAGGAGTTCCTATGGCCATCTTCCAACTCCATCATTAGATCAGCTCTCTAATACCATATAATTGCATTGTCATGCGATATACATATGTGTGCAATATTTCAGCTCAATCGGAAACCGGGAAGTTGGCCAATTTAACTTGCAAGATTCCACCGAACTTATTTACATACCTACATACATACATACATAAGTACATCCATTGCAAGTTAAATAAAAGCTTGTAAAAAACAAATAGTTGAGAATGGCTGTCAGACAAACTAAGTAACTTTTTTTTAGTGTAGGTACTATAAAGGTTGGCTCAGTGATCGGGATCTTTTAATTAAAATGAAAAACCGAAAGTACTTCAAGAATTTTCTCTATATTTTCTGTACAGCCAACTTTTGTTTTACCTAGTAATTATTGTACATACGTATGCATTTTGTATTTTTAACCGACTTCGAAAAAAGGAGGAGGTTCTCAATTCGTCGGGACCTTTTTTTTTTTTTTTTGCTTTTTTTTATGTATGTTCGCCGATTACTCCGTGATTTATGATCCGATTTACGTGATTCTTTTTTTGTTCGACGCGGAATAGCTTCCAATTAGTCCCCTAAAAATTTGACATAGTTTGGCTCAGTAGTTTTCATTTTATGAACATTTTTCATGAAAATAATTTTCACTCCGTTCCATATGTACACCGATTACTCTGAGATTTATGATTCGATTTACGTGATTCTGTTTTTGTTCGACGCGCAATAGCTGCCATGTGGTGTCCTAAAAATTTGACACAGTTTGGCCCCGTAGTTTTCATTTTACGAACATTTTTTTGTTCTCGTTTCTTGGGACCTATATTTTTTAAGAAGCGCGGCACCATTCGTAAGTCCACCCATACATAGTATAGCTAGACACTAAAAAGTAACAAATAAAAATTAAAAACTTCGTTTTGTTGTAATTATTTGTGTTGGTGAATAGTAGTGTTATCTCACTTTATATGTTTCTTCTTTGAAAACCCATACAAACCTGTTTTGCCTTTGTTTTAGGAGACGTTTTTTGTATCAAATTCAAAAATATTTATTTTTCTATATATAACGACTAAAAAGGTTATACAGGTATTTAAATAATAAACATCCATCAGAGTCACTTTTTTATTTCTCAAATAAACAGATACTAAGATATTATTTCATAATACTCCTTCCTATCTTTTTAACAAAGGGATGGAAAATTCTTAAAAAATGTAA
Organism: Dendrolimus pini; assembly: GCA_949752895.1. NCBI lineage: Eukaryota > Metazoa > Arthropoda > Insecta > Lepidoptera > Lasiocampidae > Dendrolimus > Dendrolimus pini. The sequence continues at coordinate 14,292,063 of OX457133.1, forward strand.
CATGATAGAGCTTCAAGAATACTTATAAAGAAAATTACTTCGCAAATCACTTGCTAAATGATTCAAATAAATAGTAAATATCAGTCACCAATATAGAACCTCAATGTGTATCATACACTTGAGCGTTTTTTCAATTATCTTGAGTTCTGGCAATGTACAGGCAGGAGGTAATAATAATTACCACCTGATAATATCGTGAAAAAAACCTGGCTACTTAAAAATATACGAAGCCTGTTAATCAAACATGGCGGTTCCGACTTTGACACAAACACAACAGACTGCAATTACCTACAGCTACGCTTGGTTAGAAATTTTATACACTAAATTTAAAATCTATCATTTGTTTATAGAAAGCATGTATAAAAAAAAGTTCTCTATATTTTTGTATGTGTACGTATGTAAACTAGAAAATATGCAGAGAGAATATTTTCTTTATTTAAAAAAGTTGTTCGCCTAAGATGTATGAGAGTAACTTAAATGGCGTAATGGCCATTATCGTAAAAATTAATAGCTCAAATATGTTACGTTTTAGTCTGCCGCACCAAGATACATAGGTACGACATTAAGTTATCTTAAGGAAAGGAAATTGTTTGTTTTTAATGTGCTTGTTATTTTAGATTTGTTGCCATCTGTTTTCCAGATAGAGTGTTAAGTAAAATGAGCCAAGTGTGTGATTGACTACGGACAGTGAAAGAATCCATAGATATGATAAAAGTCAACTCTGTACTTTTTATAATTTGCCTACGAGACCCTGAAAAATCATTTAAACGCAAATATCTCACAACATAAAAAGCAGTCAACAGATCTGTCCTAGCTAATTTCTCTTAAAAGTATTTTTAAGATCTTTGAAGATCTTGTCTTTTTCCTAGCTATCCATATATATATTTTTAGGACTTTGATTGCGAATATCTCCCGCAATTGAGTATTGCTATAATTTTTTATGATCTGAATAATGATAGTGTATTCTGAAAAAAAATCAAATCTCTGTCTTCTACAGGTATGGCCGGCACCTTTTATGCATTTTATAATTCTTGCGCTTACACTTACAGCAATGTGTAGCAATGTGCAGAAATTTTTAACTTTTTCTACACAATCTATAAAAATCACTGCGATATACAAAGAAAAACGGTAAGTAGGACATGACTAGTTCATAGTGTTCCCGTTCTACTCAAAAAAGCTAATGAAGCTCTATATAAAAGTATGAACTTTGATGCTCCAAATGATTATCTGTCCCAATTAAAAACGGACAAGTGGAAAAACGAATAGCAACGGATAAGTGGCAAAACGAATCGCAACGGACAAGTGGAAAAAAGAATGGCAACGGATAAGTGGAAAAACGAATCGCAACGGACAAGTGGAAAATCTTCAACTGACAAGTGATAAAATGAATCGCAACAAAATTTTAACTTGCAGTTTTACGGGCAGATTGTTAATGTACTTGTCCAATTTGAAAACCTGCCCGTAAAACTTCAAGTCAAAATTTTGTTGCGATTCATTTTATCACTTGTCAGTTGAAGATTTTCCACTTGTCCGTTGCGATTCGTTTTTCCACTTATCCGTTGCCATTCTTTTTTCCACTTGTCCGTTGCGATTCGTTTTGCCACTTATCCGTTGCTATTCGTTTTTCCACTTGTCCGTTGCGATTCGTTTTTCCACTTGTCCGTTGAAGTTTCACTTCTAATATGTGTCCCAGCACACATTTCGATTTTTCGCAGGTTTACTGCAAATTATGATTTGGTTAGGTTAAGTACATTTTAATGGTGTATGTAATACGCTACCCACGCACCGACCATTTTTTACGTCAACACTTTTGTCGTTCGTTGTCGTTCACTTTTGTTATGACTTTCGAAAAACTGAACAGTTGGCAAAGTTTTCTTGTTGTTATTTTTGTTTCCTCAACAAACTCAAATATTTTTTTTTTACACATACCACAAATAGAGGCAGTGATGCCTTGTCACGTAGAGAGCAGAGCTATAGTTCGATGCAAACTTAAGTTTGCCTCCATTAATAGCGGCTCGGAACATCGCACTTTCCGATGCGCAGAACGCAATTTTAGGTATTAGAGGGATGAGGTAGTCTGAGGACGCGGTATATCCTCGCTCGCTCTCTCGCTAGCTTTCTCGTTTACGAGACTTTCCCGGCACTCAGCTCACCAGAGCTGCCAATTTAGCGCTTTAGGAGCTAGATACAGCGCTTTTTAGGGCAATCCAGCTCCCAATTTTATTAAACAACTTCCAGAGCAAAATCTTGCGCTTTTTATAATATGCAAATATGTAATTAATTTTATAATAAATATATATGAATATCTATACTAATATTATAAAGAGAAAAGATTAAATTCTTTGTTTGCATTGAAGAGGCTCCAAAACTACTTAACCGATTTGAAAAATTCTTTCACTGTTGGCAAGCTTCACAATCCCCGGGTGACATAGGCTATATTATGTTTTCCAAAAAAATTAGGGATCCTTACTAAAACTCCAATAACGTAACCCAAGGTGTAAAAAATACCTAAAATCGCGAGCACTGCGAAAACTATTGATGATAGAATAAAATAATGTACTACGACTTTGCAGAACACATCATTATCTACAAAAAGTGTCGCGACAGCATAAAATATGTCTAACTATTATAGTTATGCCACAATAAGTGTCCTTTTATTTCAAAAAATTAATTAAAATGCCGCCGCTAGAGCAGGCACTTTATTTGTATCTTGATATTCATCCTTATCAAAATAAATTACTTCATATTCAAGACTGCTTCAATACCTTTATATAACTTTTTGAATTATTCAATTCGGACATTCCATTCGAAAGATATCACGAGTTTAAAAAGTATTAGAACACGTGGCTTTGATGATTTTTAGTGACAGAAAAATGCTTAATAAAATTGGGAGCTGGGTTGTCCCCCAGCTCCCAATTTTATTAAGCAACTTCCAGCGCAAAATCTTACGCTTTTTATAATATGCAAATATCTAATTAATTTTATAATAAATATATTTATGAATATCTAGACTAATATTATAAGGAGGAAAGATAAGATTGGTTTTTGCTTGCATGAAGAGGCTCCGAAATTACTGAACCGATTTGAAAAATTCTTTCACTGTTGGCAAGCTACGCTATCCACGGGTGACATAGGGTATATTATATTTACAAAAAAATTAGGGATCATTACTAAAACTCCAATAATGTAGTCCAAGGTATTAAAAAAAATACCTAAAATCGCTTGCGCTGCGGAAACTATTGATGATAAAATAACAAATAAAATAAATTACTGAACCGATTTGAAAAATTCTTTCACTGTTGGCATGCTAAGCTATCCCCGGGTGACATAGGGTATATTATATTTACAAAAAAAATAGGGATCATTACAAAAACTCCAATAATTTAATCCAAGGTATAAAAAAAATACCTAAAATCGCGTGCGCTGCGAAAACTATTGATGATAAAATAAAATAATGTACTACGACTTTGTAGAACACATCATTATTTACAAAAAGTATCGCGACAACATATATCTAACTATTATAGTTATGCCACAATAAGCGTTTTTTTATTATAAAAAATTAATTAAAATGCCGCCGCTAGAAAAGGCTTTTTATTTGTATCTTGATATTAATCCTTATCAAAATAAATTACTTCATATTCAAGACTGCTTCAATACCTTTATATAACTTTTTGAATTATTCAATTCGGACATTCCATTCGAAAGATATCACGAGTTTAAAAATGTAAGAATTAGTGACGGTGATCACGTGACTGTGACATCTTTTCGTGAGTCAAAACTCCATAAGACCCCCTCTATATAGAAGTTTCACTTCAAAAGGGTTGTCAAATTAGCGCCTGTTAAATGTATATTTATATTCATTATATGGTATTATTTTCCTTTAATATTTAATTATTTTTTACACCAAACGAGACTAAAATTGGTAAGAAATTTAATAAAAGTTTTAATATTACACTGATTTAGTGTAAAAAGTTTAGTTTAAGTAATAGAGCATGAAGATGCGAGAGAAGAATGTCGCGCCATCTAGTCACATCAGATTTAAGAGTTGCTTTTTTATTGGACAATTATGACATAAATATATTGTTACGAGCCACGAGACTCGAATTAAAATGCCGTTAGAATTACTATAGAGTTTATTAGAACTATACAAACACGTATAACACAGGTACAAATATAACCGAACACAACAAGTCCAAACGTAATGCAGAAGGTGGTAATTCCATAAAACGCGCAAAGTCCGTCACTAAAAGTTTCCCGATTGTAGTAGGTACACACGTCTCGCTTCCTTCGTGGTTCTCGCTCGACTCACTCCTCCCTCCATCAGGACATCGTTTTACACTGCGCAACTGCAATGTCCCCGTATCTAAGTCTATTTAATCCGACACACCTAGCTAATGATTGCCATAAAATATTACAATACAACAATGGGCTGTTTTCTAATCACAAATTTTAAACTCAAAGTAAACAAAGGAAGACGACCATAAAATAATTTAAATGTTATTAGTTCAAATGCCAACGGGTAGTAAGTGTGCTTTGTTTCAGATATGCAGGTGGATTTTGTTTTTGTCGGGACCAGAGTTGTAACAATATAAATAAAGGTGACACAAGAAATATAAATGTTAGGAATAATTCTAATATGCTTATTTGATCGTATTATTATTAAAAATTCTCTTATAATCTGTAACTACTAGGGTAGGATTCTAATTCAGATTATAATGAGAATTTAGGAGTAGCCAGGATTTTAGTTCATACAAATGCCTTATCTAGTGAAAAAGTAACTAAATCGGCAATTATATAAAGCATGACTGTGGTTAAGATCAGCTGAAAACAATATTCGATTGATTTTGCACAACTTTTTTAATACATAAGTGTACCAAATGTACCTGCCAAGGAAAACTATACCTAGAAGGTTGTGTCGAGGTTTGTGCCCCTGACGGCTATTTCGTTGATTACAAAGTTGATCTGAGCTACTATCTAGGCCCTAAATTTGAATGGATTACGATATTGTCGTGCACGGGAGTCTAGTCGAATTAACAAAACAAAGTAAATATAATTAATTATATACCGTTTTTATTAGCTCATTTTCGTACATTACAAACACGATTTTTGCAATGAATAACACTATTTAGTGACGTTTTAATATCTTAGACAACTTAACCCACATCTATCTGGATATTATAGTAGAAAATATTTTATGTAAGTCATCTAAAAACAAAATTTAACAAAATTATATGCAAAAAATTATCTTGTAAGAAAAGACAAGGTATGTTTACTTTACTTCATTTTAATTTTACAAGTAGATTTTTAGACAGGTAGATAAAAGCAATTGGTATAGTAACATAATCCATTATGTTCACGTTATAGAGTACAAGTTCAAAAAATCTAAGAAGGTACTTATTCTAACTGGAATATTCCAAATATTTTTATATATATTTAAATAGAGTTTATTCAGAAGTACTTATGTAAAAACCCTTTATTATTTGCTAGGGAAACTTAAATCTATTTATCTATCTTTTTTAATAAATATTTGTGTATTAAAATGAAGAAATTTAGAAATAATCTAATACAATACAAGAAAACTAAACTTATTTGTATTGTATTCTACCCATAGTCCTTCAAGACTATAAGTAGAATACTGAGCCTAGATCAACGTCTTCTATCTATCTTAATATTATCAAAAATTCTAAACATGCCGTGTAGATTGAAGCTATTTAAAAGAAACAACTGAGATAGACTATATAAACGATGGAAAATACAATGCAATTTGTTTAGATTTCTTTTGTCTGTTTGTTTGGGATTCACGTAATAACTACTGGGCCGCTTTCGATGCGGTTTTCTCTGACCGACATCAAATTCTTAGACTTAAAATCTGCGCTACTTTTTTATCCTGGTAATCCCACGGGAAATTCTCTGGGAATTATTTAAAAGGTCAAATTAAAAAAGAATTCGATTTCTAACGTCTTATTTTCACTGGTCGATAGAAAATTTAAGGTAATAAAATGTGTGATATTTTTAGCCGGAAAATTCCGAGGGAATTTTCTCAGAAGCGGTTTGAAGCTGTCCGGATTCATAAAAGTTAGCTTATTCGGACACAATTACCACTAAAACGATTGTCTACATTCTTTGTTTGATGGTGCGATTCTTTGTGTCCCGGGAATTTCAAATCAAGCGTGTAGGAAGTCACGGACATATCCTAGTACTTTATATTTGTTATTAATTTTAATTAGTTATTTTTAAATGTTATGAAGGCAATTAGTAATTAATTCCTATGATTGTTGTTTATTTTAAATCAGCATTGTCCACATATGTCGTCCTCTTACTGCGTTTTATTTGTTTGTTATACTTTTTTAACAATTTAAAATTTACCACTGTTTTTCGGGGCAGCTGTTTTTGATGAATATTTTCTAAAAGATAAATTAGCTTCGAGACGTTTTTGTGTTTGTTGTAGTGTTCTGTCAGCACATAAATTAATAAACTAATATTTTTTTATACCTTTCTAGGCAGTACTTAATATGAAACTAATAATTTCAAACGATATTAAAATAATAAATATTAATATTAACATAATTTTTAATAGTGAACAAGGAAATTTAAATTTCGAGTTTAGAAATCCTGTATAAATAAATATACAAATACTACTACAAACGCCAAACGTTTCGAAGCTAATTTACGTGTATCATCATTGGCCAATTGCAAATCACCGTTTGAGATACCTTAGCGTTATTTACCTAGTTCCTAATACATCCGGATCGCCTTTTCCTTTTTTGACCTTGCGAGTGATTTTCGATAGGTCATTGATCCAACAGTTATTTACTGCCTTTGCCAAAACGCTTTTCTTTTCAGAACTTCTCTGCTTCATCAGCCATCAGTCCTATGGCAGACGTGACCGGCCTACTGATGTTTCGCCTTAGATATTTTCGGCGCCATTTTAATTATTTTACGATTACCCTTAGCTGGGATTTAATCCATAACACTTGTGTTAATTTATGTAACAGTAAGGTACATTATGCAACAAAGAGGATGAGGATTTTATGCGTGAAGGAACGGAGAAAGAATATAATTTCCTGGGGCCCGGCGGCCTGTCGTAAGGGGCGACAAAACAAGCCACAGCCAGGTGGTAGGGTATATATCCGACTGGTTGGCTACCATCCCTGTCCTAGAGTATGCCGCCATATCAAACTTGAGTTGTGTTCCAGCATTAGTGGTCAGGTTCCAGCTTCGAGAGAGCAGCCCCGCATTTGTAGCAACGTTGGTTGTTAGGCCGTCTCTCTGTAGAAATCATGAATAAAAAAAAGAAATACTTAAGCGATATATGGCATCTGCTAGGATGACCTATATCAGAAAAAAACTTAGTTACTATGATAAATCTAATAAGAAACCATAATTATGTTTTCATGCATATATGTGTAATATAAAATTAATTTGATAAATACTTACAAAATTATTTTTTCTTATAAAAAAGTAAGAGAAACTAATCACTTAAAGTTTCCAATAGCCATCGGTAGGCAGTTAGGGGGTCAATACAACAAATTTTCAATTACCCTCAATGGTCGCAAATTCAGCTCAAATGTAAATTATTTCAGTGTATGCATGATAAATATAATTGTAGGTGTTGTTGGGCGGAGAGTCCTGGACCAATGGGAGGTGAGCGGGAATGTTGGGCGGCGCCACGTAGAAGACAAATGTTGTTCCCGCGAAGCCTTTGCCGCGAACGCAGCCTCACATCCGACGCTTCTGGAAAAAGCGGGGAACTTTACGCTACATGGAAGAAATCATTCGAATGCAAGCTTTCGACTTTTTCACATATTTTAGTTTAAATGGAATACAACAGTTACAGTACATTACACTGACATTTAGTCATCTAGTGGTCGAAATAAAACCATAACACATATTTTTTTAATTTGTAAATTATTGAGGTTCTTCTGATATAGAGAATCAGTAATTATGTTTATGCTACATATCAAAACTAGTCTAGTCTGTGTGACTGTTCGACTACATACTTGGCAATGACTCTTTATAAGCAGGTATCTAAAACACGTAGGTATTCTTATGAACTGCTCGTTAAAAAGCAACATAAACATTATATAACTACCATGAATAAGGTGGTAAATGTTTTATCCTATTTATTATAGGCCAAATGCCTATAATAAATAGTGTAAAACATTTACCACACAGATATTACTATTTAAACAAATAGCTTTCTGGACTTATATTCCATATAAACTTTAACTGTTACTAATTTTACACTCTTCCTTCTGTAAAATATGCTTAGAAAGGGGTATAAAGATTTAGCCATAAGTAGGTATTAAAGATAAAAGTAATTATATAGCTTCAAATGTATTTTCTTTCATGTTTATTTTTAGTTTTAATTTGTATTTTATTACAAGTTACTTTAAATAATAACTAGGATATAATATTTGAAACGCAAATAATGCATTTTCTTTTTAACTTATTGGTATGATATAATCGTTTGAACTATTATTGTGTGTGTTTCATAATATCTACTGATTATTCAATTGAATCCTTGCATTTATAATAAAAAAATATTATTTAAAATATATATATTATTTAATGCTGATAACTCGAGATATAAAAACATTTTTTAAAGATATGATTTTAAATATTATCGGATCGTCTTATCGAGATAAACACTTATTTAAAAGTTATATCAAATTTATGTTCTTAAAATAATCTAAAAATTATCTTTAGAATGATAAAAATATCACAAATTTAGTACTTATTCAAAATATGTGGTTTTTATTATAAAACTTCGGTTATACGATATTTAGAGTTCATTAAAAAGATTTATGTGTTTTAATTTTTAAGTCAACGTGGTTCAACGTTGACTAAGGAAATCCGAAAGATATACCTTATCTAATAGGCAAACCCAACTGACATATTATCGAATGATTAAAACTTAATATTATCATTATTTTAACCTACTTAAAAACAGCAATTTTGTTTAGGAAATGTCTATCCTATGCCTGAAATCGAACCTGCAGTTTCTGCGCTCCAGTGCAGTAGTCCACTCAACTACACAGCCAATCTATAAGTGCGTACATAATTTATTTCAATAATTATTATTCCATTTAAAATCACAATAATAACCGACACATAAGTTGAACAGTAGCATAATAATCCTAAGTGTGTAACTCGATACACCTATACCATCAACGCAGACATTAAGTGCCACAAATGGCTCATAAAATTGCCCGAATATCCCACAACATACATAAATTCACCCAACAAACGTGTCGCTCACGTCGTAAATACGTCGAGAGACGCTTTCCACTGACGTACTCTCATGTCAATCATTTATGTCAAACAAAATATAAAATTCAATTTATTGCCATATTCATACTATTATTTTCCAAAGTGAAACCGCTCTACAGACACTCTCAGAGCCCATAAAATTAGAAGTACAATGACCTCATGTTATATTATAACTTAATATATAATAATACTTTGTTCATTGTTAATTTCTACTACTGCGAGCCTCGGAACAATAAATTTGCGATTAGATATAAACTACAAATGCGTGCAGTTTGATTTATAATGAAGGGGAAGCCATTTTGTAACTATTTACCTGAAGTGCCGTATTGTTATTAAAGTTTTAAAGGCAATTTAAAATCGACCACAATGTAGATGGCAAAAAAATGCTTATTTTTTGTGTGTGAAATGCGATTTTGTGCGATCATTACGTATTGTATTTTGTTTTGTTGGGAGCCGAATGGTGTGTCGGAATTTTTTATATTTCTGTAAAGAGAAAGGACTTTGAAACATAATTGGACGTAGTTACGCAAAAATGATCCCACCCACAAAATGTTACTTTTGAATTATTAAATATTAAAGTTTAGCTGTATTTCGGCATTGATGTAATTGTGTGTGTTTATGGGTTATTAGGAAAATATGAGCGTAAATGTATCATTTTTATACAAATAAATTTAACTGCATCAATGCGGAAATACAGCTAAAACTTTAATCTTTAATAATTCAAAAGTAACATTTTGTGGGTTGGATCTTTTTTTGTAACTACTTCCAATTTATTTGCACATTTTAAAGCAAAAGCAGAACTATCGTGTATAAAAAAATAATGTTTTGAGTTAAACATTAGGACCATGGGCAAAGAATTTCTTCAAAGAGAAGAGAAGAGAAAACGAAGTTGATTCTTACGTCGCACAACAAAAAGCATTGCCAATAAGCGAGGTACTGTGACTAGTCTTGGAATGTGCTGCCTCTAGCAGTGATTTGGTATATAGTTTTTAATTAGGTTGTATACCTAGGAGAAAGCACTTTTACCTAGAAAATAATATATATATAATGTTAAGTAGATCAAGAAGTATAAAAAAAATTAAATACTTATTAATCCAAGCGATATAACATTTGATTTACCAGAAAATCGTGTCATCATTGAGAACCTCTCGAGTGAAGACGTAAGGCGTTTCCCTTATACTGCTACCAATTCGATTTACGACAACTTAAGATGCCTTAGAAGCGATACTTGAATTTCAACATTATCTTTATGCTGCCATTAATATTTTTTTCGATATATTTATTGAGCCCCAAAGAAGCTCTCCCTGGCAGGTGGTCCATACTTAATCAAGACGTTACCAAAAATAAATATAAAAACTTGTAGCTATATTCTTTTTTGCCTGAATTATAGTTTTGTTTGGCTTAATTTATGCGAGTAGCCGGATAGATACTTTTTGTTTCGTTATTTATAAAAGGTATTTTAATACGCTGGGAAAGACGTATGTTGTAATGAATATATTAGCCATAAAATATCCTGAGTTGGGAAACCAGTCGTGAGCGATAAAGTTGTTTTGTGACATGTTAATAATTTCAACAAATGCATATTTAATAGTCTGTCGGGTTGAAGATTGTAAATTTTGGATAGAATATCGTATAGGGTGCAGTGTTACCGTTACCGCCTATTACCTGCTATGATGGTAGCTAAATTTCTTAAATCTTTTAAGTTGTTGTTACGTTACTGTTTACGGGAATAGAATTAATAAAAGGAAAATAAAATATATACGTGTATATAACTACCTTTTCATTAAACTAATTTCAAATGCGAAATGAATTTGAAATTACATTTTTGTTGGGACACGATTTGAAACCATACAAAATAATTGTGAGCGAGTGTCCTCGATTTTATAGTTTCATTGGTTTTAAATCTTACGTCCTAATAAAATATGTCATATACACATTTACTTCATAGATATAACTCGTGAACATTCTATAAGGACGTATTTGCAATGGAGGTTATTATGGTAATTTATATGTAAATTTTATAAAAGACATCTTGAAATCTATTATTATTAATAAGCTTTTTGTGTATCAAAGAAACAATCTCACGTACCAAATTGATACAAATACCAAGGAAACAAAACACTGAAATGTTGTTCTTAACTCAGAATACAAGACGATAAAGTGTGCCTACAACACAGATCGCATTTCAGATAGCCCGGTTGATTTAGCCATTCTGTCGATGCAATTTATTCGACCGACGGGATAGGTTTATGCTTGCCTTGCTGGCGTACCGATGCAGTATATAATTAAGCGCTGGTATTGTTTTTGATATCCTGATACATATTTATATCCTAATCATTCCTAAATCCTCCTAAAATAATCCAAATATTTAATAAGCATTTTTGATGCACTGATTGTTGTTTTTAAGTTTATTGAATAGCTTTCTTTCTCTTCTGCTTATCTGCCTATAATCTTTGACTTTTGTCATTGTGTGACTATCAGCCTGCAAACCATCTCTTACAACGTCAAGATAAGAATTCTTGGCTCTATTAAATGATGATTGATGAGATGAACATACATACATACATACATAATTTCACGCCAGGTCCCTTGCGGGGTAGGCACGAACAACAGAGCGCCATACAGGCTTATTCTTACACACCTCACTTGCTTCTTTGACATTCATAGCTCTTGTCATGCACGCTCGTCTGTTCTTAAGGCTCCTGACATCACCTTCTGCTAATACACGATCAATTTGATCATGGAAGGTGTGTCGTGGCCTTCCGCGACTTCTGCATCCATCCACTTTTGCATTGTATATCTGTTTAGTCATTCTTTCATCATACATTCTTTCCACATGCCCGAACCACCGGAGCATTCCTTTCCTTACCTTCACCCCGACACTCTCTTTCAGACCAACTCTCTTTCTTACTTCGGTATTACGAACGCGGTCCGCGAGCGTCACTCCGCAGATTTTGCGCAGTGCTCGCATCTCGACCGCGTTTACTCTACTTTCATGCTCTCTGTTCCATACCCAACTCTCGCTTCCATACGATGATGATGATGAGATGAAATGCTCATCATATACCTTTTTTTCCTATGTAATGCAAGTTTACGTAAAATATAACAGTATGTGGGTAAGCAGACTTCTTCACAACTTGTCTATTATGTTAGGATATAAAAACTGCAGGAGATGTGAAAGATTATGGTGCTTGTGTCGTGCGAACACAGACTATACTTGTTGGATACTGTTAACTTTTTACCATGTGCGTATTAGGGATTAAGATATAAAAGCAAAATATATGTCTTTGTTTACACATTAAAAGTTAATTTATTTGAAAGTTGATTATAAGAAAACTTCTAAGGAATACAAATAATTCTCCAATGTTAACCCTCGATACCGTAAAAATAAGCTTATATATCCTACAAAATACGCCACTAATCCACTCAACTACTTTCGAGTTAAAAAAAAACTCCCTCTATCGGGGAAACTTATCCTCTCGGAGGGCAAAAGGGGCGCGGACCAACAAAAGATAAAAGAGATATATAAGTGGCCCTCGGCAGCGCCATCAAGTCGTTACAACAGCAGTAAAATATTTCAAATTGTGCCCAATGCCGCGGAAAACGGAAGTTACGCATTTTAGTCCTCCCGCTTCGGCCTCGGACAGAGATCGCCTCTGCGTAACACTAATTTGTATGTACTTATATTAAATCTTTTTCCAATTATATATTTAAAAAACATTTTGTTATCTATATAATAAAACTGTAGAGGTCGAATGTCTGTACATTGAAACAAATGCTAAAAACCGAGTCAGGGGGATGTAAGAAGTGAAATAAACTAAGTTTTTTTATTTATTTGTTGTTTCACTCTTTGTCTGTCTGTTTGTACCGACTGGACCGATTTAAATGAAATTATGTATGGTGGTAGCTTATATCCCCGGTCAACATATAGGATACTGTTGTTCCTTCCACGCGGACGAAGTCGCTGGCATCAGCTAGTTATAAATAGAATACGAAGTACTTGGTAACTTTGAGCTCTATCTTATTTGAACATCGTGGATTTAAATACAGACCAGGAAGCGTACTTCGCTACTTAAGCGGTTTTTACCACAATCGGTATTCCCCATTTGCAATATTCTTGCCAGGGGTTTTCTGGAAGAGATCGATTTTTAGCGTAAACACCGCTCTTTATGCACAATTAAAATAATTGCTAACTTGTAAGTTTTCTTTAATGGTGTATAATAAAGAGTTATCTAACTATCCATGGACATGTTAGAATTACCACGTGTTGACAGGAAACGGACATGGATGTGATATCCTGAGGAAACCTAAACATTGAAACAACCAGTGTTATCGATAGATACGCATCAAGACACCTCAGCCATGTACAACATATATACCGTCCATTTTCCTTAGACAGAGAGGCCTAAGTCCAACAGTGGGGTGTTTGAGGGCTGACAAAATTGTAAACTGAATATACCTACAACTATATACCTCCACATGCGTATAGGCAATATCAGAAATCATAAATAAATAAAAGATACTAAAGTTAATTAGGATATGTTCTTCAATTAAACTCATCGATTAACATTAATTATTAAAACAATTTGACTATAATTTGCCGTCATTAATTTAGTATTGCCTACATTATATTACTAGAAGCATTCCTTGTCATCCTGTTTGTTTTTACTTAAAAGAGCACGCAGATCAATAATATACTTATAATGGTATTAACGAACTTAATTTTAAACTTATAAAATCTTTAAAATAACTAAGTTTATTAAAATTATAGATCAATACACAATTTTTATGTAAATAAAATATGCGTCCTGTAATAAAAGTATAACTCAAGTAATTCATTCAATAAGGAAAACTACTATCTTCAAGATAAAGTAGATCAGTAAAGACTGTGTTTAACTCATTCAAAGTCAAATAAACAATTTTCTTCTAACAATTTCTTAAGTAGCTACTTGTACTCTGTAGTATTGTAGTACCTTTAATACGAAAACTTTCACTACTCTATCAACCCTCACCATTTATTTTACAAGTCTAGGGATATTTTAGCTTTTAGCACTTGTGGATACTATAGAAGTCGTTTTAGTACTTCTAAATTATATATTACAAAAATTGCTTCACTTAATTAGACGACGAATTTAGGTGTATTCTTGATTAAAATTAATTATGAAAGTCATTTTTAAATCAAAGCAGAAATTTAAAAATCATATCTTTAACAATATGCATGTTAAATATTTCCAAAAATATCTGAGACTAAAACATAGGAAGGTAATGCTGATATTACTAATTTCTTATTTAACAAATCAGGGGCAAGAATTAATACGTTGACACTCTTAAGTATTAATAATTGAATTATCATGTATAATAAATAATACATAACAATATAACATAATACATAAAATCATATCCATATAATCCATTCCCATGATACTAACAATCGTTTATAATTATATGCAAGCATAATTCGGATGGGACGATAGCAAATAACGAAGATAGAGGGTCAGTTAATTGTGCATACAATGTAACTGTTAAATTTCCCCAGTGACCATGCCTAGGAGGTCCGTCTACATGGTTATTCGTTTAAAGCACTGAAGTTTATTTGTGAGGGTTGTTTGGAATATACTTTTGGCATAAAGTTTTTAAAATAAAACAATCTTCGGCAGAGTTGATTTAAAATATGGTTTTCATAACTTTAGATTTTTTTAACAATTTTATCAAGTTATCTAACTATATAAATATGTAGTAGGTAACTTACTCTTTTTGCTTTCAATCGAATATGATAAAATGATTTCTAAAATATTTTTGTATTATGTAATATATACTGGTTGGTATGTTAAGTAATATATCCTAAAATAATAAATCCAGTCTACCTTAAAAGAGCAGCAGCGCATTTGTACCACCTTTGGTGTAGCAAGTGTCCATAGGCGATGGTAACGGCTTTCCGTCAAGAAAAAAAAATAATAATTTAGGAATTTGAAAAAATCTGTACATATTTACTGAAATCTTATTTCGAGTTTAAAAATTAGTAATAGTTTATTTAAATTAATATGATACAGAATTACTACTACACATGATATATGTTTTGGAGCTTATCATTCTCTAAATTCGTTTGAAATTTTTTTATTGCAGCTGTCACAAACAAAAGATTTAATCTTTCTTGTATTTCCACTGGGCAGTTTTCAATCCTTAATATTTTTCCGGGATTTATCTTAATTGTAATTACACTTTACGCGATTGCCTTGCACTCTCGGTCCAGCTTCGAGACGTACAGCTGTCTCTTTTTTGGGCACCGACCAAGAGAACTTCTTATCTCGTTCAATGCGTTACATCGTATTCAGACTATAATTCAAACTGTTTCTTTTCTTTCACCTTCTCTCTTTCTTTCTGTCACACCACAATTCATCAATGTCATCGTTCATACAATCCAATCATCTCTTTTTAGTCTAACTCTACATTTGTACCCACCCGTCAATCTTCCAATTTGACATTATTTTTATCACGTGACTTTCACCCTTCCTCATTACATGCCCATACCACCTTAGTCTTATTCCTCTCAATTTTTCCATGCGCACCTTTCAAAGCGATTATGCAAACTTTTTACCTATATTAAAGCTAATATATATATTGAAACAGGTTGCAACATTTTAAATGTCTCCACTTCCACTTGCAGCAATATAGACATGTCCAATGTCCATGTCTAACGTAGCGCGAATCATTTTCCAGTTGGTCGCCCTCACGACGAAATGCCCTACCAAAGGATATTTCTGTTATGCAAAGACCAGGCTATTTCTGTATGATTATTTATCAATGTATTTTTGCTCACCCATCAAACAATCTGTAATAGTTTCAAGACTTAGGTAGTAGGTATTAGTAGTCGGTCTCTTTATAATCTACATAATTATTATTAAGTTGTACTCGCACACGTACATAGTATCAGCTAGTTAATAGCCCATAGCCGATAATTTCTTTCATGTAGCAAGTCACATAGAATACAAATATAGTACCATTTCAAATATCTTAATTATATTTATAGTTCCGCGGTTGCTGGTTTATTTACTCCTCTACTTTAGGAAAAGTTTTACACCTAAGAATAATTTAAAAAAAGAAAAAAAAAAGACTTTATGTATTATAATTATATTATTATAAGTAGTATTTATAGTTTGCAATACATAAAGCATATATAAGGCATCAAAAAGGTACAAAAACTTGATGTGTGGTACTATGTCTCTAGTCATGTAGAATGTAGGAGATTTTTAGCGCTAAGTTAATTTTTTTACTGAGCAATTGACCTTCCTAGATCCTTCACTACGGTTACAAGTGCCGAGTGAAAACCTAGGCCTTCATATTATATGAGTTGAGCATATTAAAACTTCGATCGTATGTATCATTCATACGTATGATCAAAATGTGGTAGGTAATAGCAATGTGTCTATGCATAGAAATGTTCATGTTTAATGTTCCACAGAACATTTCACGGTCGGTCGCCAGCACACGCTTCTGCAGTGCTGTTTATTTTTGCCTAAGGGTGTTTCATAAAAGCAATAAAGGGTGGCATAAATACTTACTTATATTATATTTATAAAATGATGGAGATTGAATCCCACTTTTTACAATAATATCTATTCGCAAATCAAAGCATATTATATTATTCAATTAAATATGAAATTATAGTTTCTAAATTCAAATTTCGACTTAAGACGCTACTCTTGAAAACAAATTTTAGAGTGCACGACTTTCAGTACAGAAATTAAACTGTCGAAGAAAAATTTGCGGGCTCTCCATAACAGATGGCATTACCAGTAACAAAAGATTCTCGAATTGTTATGTACATTTTGTGAAAACAGATTTAATTGACTTTATACCAAGAATATTGGATTAAATAAAGACTAGAATGGGAAAATAGGGCCTCGTAAAAAGATTCTGTCCCAGTAATTTCGTTCTCAAAAGTTTTGTAATAAAATTACGTATTCATTACAATTATTATAAAATACGTTTGAACTTTTCTCATAGTGAAGTAATCCGAAGAACCTTTGAACTTGTTACCCATATATTCTATATACCTTTATACATTATGCATGTAAATGCTTTTTAGGTGTTCGAGCGAAAATTATTCCAAGTAGGCATCCCGCTTGACGTTTATACGTTTGTTGAATAATGCTTTATTTTTATGACTTTCGTAACATCGCCTTAGAATGGTGGAACTGGGAAATACACGAATACTATAATTCTGGAAGAGGAGGTATGTTTAATAAATTAATATATTTAGGAAAATATTTAAAATTACTTTACACATAAACTAGATGTACAATAGGTAGGTATTGTTGCGTACTCCTTTGATTTGCAACTTTTTATGTATATATTTTTTATTGATTTGAAGTTGTCAAATTATTAATATTATTTTCTCTGTCAGCCACATACCAACGATCATTGTATTTTACCATTTTTCCATTAAATATATTCATTTTACCAAAGCGCATCATTCCCTGGGTTATCTCCGCAACATTTGGTCCTTCTCCCATTGAAATTCAGCTACCTAAATTATATCATTTTTTCACGTACAATTTTCATTACAGTTCGTCACATAGTTCATAGTAATCATGATAACCCGTTCACAAGCAGGTAAGTCATCAATGCACGACATTGCTACCACTAGCAAATGCATCTCGCCCCATCCGTGTGATCATCTATCACAAGTGTCCACTTCCATCAATTCTCATGCGTCCACGACGTCATCTGCGAGAATCAAAGCTCGCAAAGCTGCAGCCGAAGCACATGCAAAACGCCGTCAACTCGAACGTGAACGGCAACTCTTCGAACTAGAAAAGCAAGTTGAAGAGAGTGAGCTGCGAGCGGAGCTGGCCACGATAGAAGCAAAAGGGAGTTCCAGGAGGCGAAGCAGTCACCGCGGCTCCGAGCGCTCTCAGCAATCATGTAGGACACAGGCATGGGTTGAAAACGCGGTTAGCAATGTACCTTTTCTTTTTCAAAATACCCAGGAAGTCACAGTTTTATCCGATCGAGAACCGTCTCACAAGGATATTGACTTTCATAAGCCAAACATTCATTGTTCCACACAGGCTACAAATAGGTCTGAGGCTGTGGCCCGCACTTTGCCACATCCTCACATAGACATTGGTCTGTCTGGATCCGGAATTGGCTCTGGCAAAATACTACAAGCAGTGGCAGACACAGCGGCAGCAGCGAAAGCTCTCGCAACCGCTCAAAACAATAATATAAAGAGAACCATTGATTTAATGCAGTTCTCAGAAGAAACCACTAAGTGGCTTCAGTTCAAACGATTATTTGAAACTACAAAAGCTCTTTTTTCTCCCCTAGAGAACGTTGCACGTTTGCAGCAAGCACTCCGTGGCGCCGCCCGCGAAGCCGTGGCAGCTCTTCTCGTGTCAGGTCAAGATCCCGACGAAATAATCGGCGTCCTTGAACAAAACTTCGCTCGCCCGGAGATGATTGTTTTCCAAGAAGTTGCTGCATTGAAAGCGTTGCCTCGATTGGGTAACGATTTACGTGATATAGGAACCTTCGCGACAAAAGTTCGCAACAGTTTGTCTACAATACGTATGTTAGATTACGTCGAATATTTGTACTCGCCCGAACTGTACCACACTATATTAGGAAAACTGAATCCTGTAGTTAAAATGAGGTGGACGGATTTCGCAGTCGATAACTGTAGACCAAATCAACCAAAGTTAGAGCTGTTGTCCAGTTTCCTTATGCGGGAATTTGACAAACACGTTAGATTTGGGTTGTCGCCGGAACACGCTTCTTTTGTAGTAGCATCAAACCCCTCGCAGGACAGGCAAAATAACCGTGAGTACGTACATGCTGTTACACAATATAAAAATAAATCTGTAATTAGCTCTGTAAATAATAATAGCAGTAGTAGCGAGGTAAATACTGCTCCTTTTAATAGTGTAAATAGTAAAAGTTGTTCATTTTGTAAAAAGTTACATAGTATAAAAATGTGCTCTGATTTTAAAGCACTTACTTTAGAAGATAGATGGCGCTGGCAACATGAAGCAAAAGTATGTTACAGATGTTTACGTCGCAAGCCACACAAATGGAAAACGTGTAAGGTCAACGTTTGTGGTATCGATGGTTGCACTTTACGCCATCATCCTTTACTTCACGGTAGCCAGTGGCCAAACCAAACTAGCGTTGCGGTCAATAATATCGCCAACGATGTTTCACCTGTACTTACTCATTCACCACATGATAACCAAGTGGTCATCTCTACCACATCGACAGATACAGTCTCACCACGTGATTTGCAACAAGCGTCTCCCGCCGCGTTACTCAAAGTCGTACCTGTTACCGTGTACGGTCCATCAGGCAGATACGACACATACGCTCTGCTCGACGACGGCGGCACTGCCACTCTTATAGATGCCAGTGTCGCTGCGCAAATAGGAGCATCGGGACCGCGTCAGAAAATCAGCGTGAACGGCGTAGGTGGTCTTACCAGAAACGTAGAGATAGCCTACGTTGATTTCAAAATTAAGGGTAAGTACACACAAGACATTTATGACATCAAACGTGCTAGGTCCTTCCCTTCACTGTTGCTTCATACACAGACAGTAAAAAGGCAAAGTATTTCGGGGTACAGACATTTACAGGATTTAACTGATTACCTTATCTATGAGAACGCTAAGCCGATGGTTCTAATAGGTACTGAGCATTGGCACTTATCAATCAATCATTCAGTACGTAAAGGCAAACGTAGTGAACCCGTAGCCTGCCTCACTGCATTAGGCTGGACACTTTACGGGTTGCCATCAAGTACAATGAAACATGTACATTTTGTAAATCATACTGCCTTTATAGACCAAGAGCTCACGTCAAAAAACGACAACTTAGATTTTCTAATCAAGGAACACTATAAATTAGAATCTTTAGGCATTTCTAAACATGAAACTATACATAGTAAGTTGGATAAGCGTGCTATAGAAATTTTAGAAGCTACGACTTCCCGTTTACCAACTGGTAGATTTGAAGTAGGTTTGCCATGGCGAGATAATATCAAACACATACCAGATAGTTATCCGCAAGCCTTGTCACGTCTTTTAAGTCTTGAAAGACGCATGCGTCGGGAACCCGAGTTTGCAGTTGCTTACCGAAAGTTCATGAACAATATGGTAGACAAAGGTTATGATGAGGTATGTCCTTCAAATACTTATTACAATAAAAACACATTTTAATCTTAATATCATTAGACTTTATCTACCACATTTTGGCATATACCATCCGCAGAAACACAAACTCCGTGTAGTTCACGACGCCGCCGCCATTAACGAAGGAGTCTCTCTGAACTCTTTGTTGCTGCAAGGTCCTGACCTTCTCCAAAACCTACTACATATTCTTTTTCGATTTAGAGAAGGCCGCGTCGCTTTAACCGCCGATATAAAGGAAATGTTTCTTCAAATTCGGATTAGGTGCGAAGACAGGGACGCCTTACGGTTTTTATGGAGAGATGGTAACCATAAGCAAGTTATCAAAGAGTACAGAATGACATCCGTCATATTTGGCGCTTCATCGAGTCCCTTTACGGCATTATACATAAAAAATAAAAATGCTGAAGAACATGAACAATGTTTCCAAACGCTGCTAAAGCAATTATCGAGAATCATTACATGGATGATTACCTTGACTCCCATGATAATTCTGAAATAGCAGCTAAAATTGCGAGGGATATAGTGGCTGTACATAACGCGGCATGCTTTGAAATGCGAGAATGGGTCTCCAATGATGATACAGCTTTGAAACTCATTCCTGCAGATCTGTGTGCTAAGCCATCAGAAGTTAGCCTTGGTAGTTCATCGACAGTTGTAAGAGCGCTAGGTATAGTTTGGGATCCTAATTCTGACACTTTAGGTTTCCGAACTAGCTTAGGTGAAACGTTTCCAGCTCAATTGACTAAACGGAAAGTACTTTCACATTTAATGCGTGTGTATGATCCCTTAGGTTTTCTAGTACCTGGACCTATCAAGGGTCGTATATTATTTCAAAACAATTGGCGGTCTAATATTGATTGGGATTCTGAGCTTTCACCTACAGAAACTTCTAAATGGTTAGAATGGTTTAAAGAACTTTTGACCGTTTCTACCTTCAAAATTCCACGCTGGTATTCCAAAGCCTTCGACGCTGAACCTCTGCAGCGTGAATTGCACATTTTTTGTGACGCCAGCGAATCAGCATACGCTTGTGTAGCTTACTGGCGATTGTTATATGCTGACAAATCGGTAAAACTTGCTATTATCGGTAGCAAAGCTAGAGTAGCACCTTTAAAACCAATATCGATTCCGAGATTAGAACTCATGGCTGCTTTGATTGCATCTCGTCTCGCCGTAACTGTCAAAGACAGTCACGTTAAAAAACCATCCAAGACATTTTTTTGGACTGACTCCACTACCGTACTTAGTTGGTTACGAAGTGACGCGCGTTCGTTCAAGCCATTCGTTGCCCATCGCATTGGTGAAATCACTGAAAACTCTAGTATTAGTGACTGGAAATGGGTACCGACAGGCATGAACGTAGCAAACGATGCGACTCGACTGCATTCTGCTCAATTAGATCAATCAAGTAGATGGTTCACCGGACCAACATTTCTTTTACTTCCTTCGGAAGATTGGCCAAAAGAGCCTGTTTCAGAGGTTCCATCAGTTCAAAGCCAAGTTGAGCTGAAATCTTTACCGATTGAAATGGTGGGAGCTTTGACAGAGCATATCGGTAAAACTCGCGCTGTAACAGTTGACTGCTCACGTTTCAGTAGCTGGCTCCGCTTGGTGCGCGCGACCGCACGCGTACACCAAGCTGCTTTTATCTTTCGGCAATTAATTCAAAATTCTCGATTTTCCGGTCACAGACCTCAATCACTAAATACGTCCACCGTCACTTCACTAATTCCGCTTACGGCTGAGTTTATGAACGCCGCTGAAAGGCACATTTTATGGAAAATACAACTCGATAGTTTTTTAGAAGACATCACGTGTATTTTGAATTCCAAGCCTTTACCCAGAACTAGTCGTCTAGCCAAGCTATCACCTATGATCGGTGATGACAAGCTCCTTCGCTTGGGAGGAAGAATTAGAGCAGCAGATGTGGACCAAAGTGTTAAGACTCCCGTGCTCCTTGATGGTAGTCACCCCGTAGCCCGACTGCTAGTCTATCGATTTCACGTCATGATGGGTCATGCTAACCATGAAACAGTCATCAACGAGCTACGTCAACATTATTGGATTCTAAGACTTAGAAGCACAGTTAGAACAGTTGCCCATAGATGCCTGTTTTGCAAAATACGCAAGTCTCTGCCACAAGCGCCGCCCACTGGCAATCTTCCCCAAGAGCGGATGGCACACCATAAACGTTGTTTTACTTTCACTGGTTTGGATTATTTTGGCCCTGTTAGCGTAACGATTGGACGGAGGCGAGAGAAGCGGTACGTGGCATTATTTACTTGTTTAACTTCAAGAGCTGTGCACCTAGAACTTGCGCACACCCTCTCTGCAGATTCAGCGATTTCATGTATACGACGCTTTATCGCTCGAAGAGGTGCCCCCGATACAATTTTCTCCGATAACGGGACAGCTTTTGTCGGTGCGAATAAAATTTTGAGAGAATTTTACAGCAACGGTGTCGAAGATTTTGCCGCAAACAACGGAGTAAAGTGGCATTTTATTCCGCCAGCCGCTCCAATATTTGGTGGCTGTTGGGAGAGACTTGTCCGTTCCATAAAGGTGGCACTGAATGCGACATTAAAAAGTCGCTCACCGAAAGAAGAGACTCTTTTAACTCTGTTATCAGAAGCCGAAGCTGTCGTTAATTCTCGTCCCTTGACACATGTTTCTGTCCACGCCGATGATCAGGAGACCCTCACACCATTTCATTTTTGATTGGTTCCTCGTGCATTGCCGCACTGCCGGCCACGCTGACCGATAATGTTTTAGTTGGCCGAACTGAATGGAAAAAAGCGCTGAGACTTTCAGATTTTTTCTGGTCACGCTGGGTGAAAGAGGTACTACCGACAATGCAGCCTCGACAAAGACCCTATCGAAGCTTGGCTAGCCAGATTGCATGTGGAGATCTAGTGCTCATTGCTGATAGCAACCTACCACGAGGTGTATGGCCCCGAGGCAGAATAACAGCCACTTACCCAGGTCGCGACAACGTAGTGAGGGTGGTGGACGTATCCACTGCAGCAGGTACGCTACGTCGTCCCCTAAGTAAATTAGTTAAGCTGAATGTAAATTAGTGCTTGCACAACGGGGGAGGATGTTGCGTACTCCTTTGATTTGCAACTTTTTATGTATATATTTTTAATTGATTTGAAGTTGTCAAATTATTAATATTATTTTCTCTGTCTGCCACATACCAACGATCATTGTATTTTACTATTTTTCCATTAAATATATTCATTTTACCAAAGCGCATCATTCCCTGGGTTATCTCCGCAACAGGTATAACTAAATTAATTTTCTATAATTGAAATTATAATATGCTTTTAAAGATTTGGTTATTATATAAAATGATTTTCTTTTAATCTTATTGACACGTGGGTATTACATAATTATTTTTAAATACTAATTCCTAATGTAATAGTTGACAAAATACTTATGTTATAAACGCCTTTTGCTTTATCAAGTAACTATTGTATTGTTGTGCATTTTTATTTTGGTGAACAGTAAAGTGCTGTATATATCTATGTCTATAAATAACGTCGTCGTAATTTTGTTGTATTGTTTAAGTACTACCTACTTCCATGTTCTTAGTGTTAATAGATAAACCGTAATACTTTTACTGTAACCATATAAAAAGTCTGATTAATATAGATTGTTTATATTAAGATAATTAATCAATAACAGCGTAGCAACTTGAATATTTTGTGATTTAGTGTTTTGAAGATGTTGTAAACTAAATAGGCATACAAGACAATCTAGAGGTTCTAACTTCCCTGTAAAAAGGGTTCAGGTAAAATAAATATATGTATAGCGCCTCTTTGTGCGAGTCGTTGGTATTGAAATAAGGTGCCTATAGCATCCGATCGCGGTTATCGGTATAGCTTTATCCATAAGGCTTCTCGCTTCCTGGGACGGTCTAACAAAACCGGTATCACTTCATAAAACTAACATATAAAAAATACCGAACTTCACTTTTCGGAAATATTTTTGCTTAGATTTTAATTTGAATTTAGTTGTAATATATATAATATAAATTAATAATTAATTAACAATATTAACAAAGACATTGGAATGTCGTCTTTCAATATTTACGATAATTAAGTAAGATCATAAATTTTAATGATGGTCATAACGAAACATCATAATTATTGTCGCCTTATTTCCCAATATCGTATCTTAACCGTAGTAACGTAGACGTAAATGTACTTACTGTTTTTGGGTATACTATATTTTTAAATGTTAATAATAATACCGTCGCCGAGAGAATCTCTCGCTTAGAAGCTGATCGAGGGGCTGGACGCAGAAAGCAACACTCCTGGTCAGTTTTTAATCTCAGATGTATTTTATAAAAGAATAATGTTAAATAAGCAGTCCAGCTGTTTCCTTCTTCTCTGCAAGCCACAACATGTTGTAAAGTAAGTAAGAGTAAATAATAACCATAAACAATACTAAATAATTAAAATTAACAACTTGGTGGTAGGCTACTGAAAAGTGGCCGAAAGGTTAATAAAAATATAATAAATGACCCCATTTAAACCATTAAATCGTAGTTTTATTATGTATATTAGTCGTGAAAACTTAAAAAAATAGAATAAAGTATTCATTTTTTTTATAAAGAAATCTCCTAAATGTTATATAAATAAATATATTGTTTTGTGAATAAATACTTGTATAATACTGTATTTTAATTATAAATATTGAAGTATAACTTTAAGCTAAATAAATTATAAAATATAGAAAGCCTTCCAAAATAAACTTTCAAGATAGGATTGCGACAAAATAAGGCGTATGATTCTTTAGATATAAATCTCGTATATTCTGAATATAACATAAATTATATGTAACCTCATAATATAATAGCAAATTCTTTAAGCTCCTTATAATCTTTAGTTTAATATTAAGTATACAAAAGTTATCAAATTCTAACTACCGTAATCCGGGATGAAATACGATACATAAATACTTTATAACGATCAATATAAGGTTTTTTAATAAATAAAGACATAAATCCAGAAATATTAAAAAAGCAGTTCAAAAACATGAGCATGGAATAAGATTTACTGTACTTTATCACGCCATGACCAATCTGCTAATGACCCGAAAGCTTTTCATTTACATTTTCATTTATTGTATTGAAAAATCTGATGTTTTGAGATACTTATAACTTAATTATTTTCACGTCTTCTGCTTTTATACCCATTACCCATACGATAAAGGATTTTTTTATTGCAGGAGTTCAGCAGACAGGCAGACGGCCCACAAATGTTGTTGTTGCTCGCTTAATGGGAGACTGGAACGTGGTCTTTAATGCCGGAACGCAACTCAAGGGTGTTATGGTGACATGTTTCAGACCAGGGGTGGTAACCATCCTGTAGGGCAAATGCTCTATCACCTGGCTGTGGGTTGCGGCCGGACTACAGACCGCCCGGCCGCAGGAAATCGTATTCTTTCTCCGTTCCTGCACGGATAGAAGAAGGAAGGAAGGAAAGGAAAGGGAGTCTTGAGTTTATTATTACACTGGTATATGGAGGACATACCACCTTCGTCAAAGTCAAAGTAATTTAGTTGATTAAAATATGGACATTATTACAGATGTTATACTAAGTGGTACATATGTGAACAATAGTTATATTCCTCGCCTTTTTGTACATACATGAGCATACAAACTATATATGCCCACCACAGAGGATTAGAACTCGTTGCCGGAGTTTTATTTATTTTATTTTATTGTATTTGGGGGCTAACAGCAGTATAGCTGCTAATGTGAGCTGATAAGCCTCCACAGATGGTAGAAAAAAATTAAAATATGGTTAAAAAGGGAATTATAAACAAAAAATATCTGTAATTATCGATCAAGAAATTTATTATTATCAGTATAGAGTTTGATTAATTTTGCATTTATAGATGCTAGATTATCCGCAAACAAGTATCCACGTGATCCAATTTACTTAATTTATTGAATTCATTGACTATTCCAATAAGGAATGTATGGTGACGTGAAACTCTGCGTGTGAAAGATGGTTAAAAGGTTATTTCCGATGCCTACCTATAACCTGGGTTTCCTCAAGTCCTGTGTAAATAGGTACCTGCCTGGCTACCTTCTCCATACATCTCCTAGGTAAGCGTGCTCCATCTAAACTAAACTCGCACCTAAACGTGAGATAGTAAAAAAAGTCGCCTAAGCTGATACGGTAACATTCAGACCATAATCTTGGGCTTAGCGACACGGCTGAGGTTCACGCCGAACGCGACTATTCGTGGCATTTTTCATAAGTGACAAAGTCATGGCTGGGACGTAACATTTTACAGAAACCAGAAGGTAGCGCAGAAACAAATTTTTAACCCTGCAGTGCCATTTTATACGGGAAAAGTAGGCCTAAAATACGCTGACTTGATGTTGTAAAAGTCTCACGATAAGATGATGTGAAGTGCAGAAAAAAAAAATTGCAATCGGTATTTAAAGCTAAGATATTGTGACCATGAGTTAATTTTCCTTTTCTCAGTAGTTACATAGTAAAAAAATTTACAACAACCATATTATTTTGTATAAGATACTGAACTGAAATCGGCAAAGTTTCTTGTTTTTTTATAAATAGATGATAGCTATTTGATACGTTTGGTACCAGTATAACCATTTTAGGAAAATATTACACAGCTAGAAATTTTAGAAATTTCAGATACTAATAACTTTCACCAGCTCATTTTCAGTACTCCTTTACTTGTACTAGCAAACTCTTATTAAGACGTCAATTTATTGAAATTATTGAATTACCAACAAAACTAGCAGTAACAATGCCGACCGGTACAATTTACGCCCACAAGTAACAATACGCGAACCAAATACGTTTTCGGCAATAACCCGACAACATTCTAACAATTTAATACGGCATAAACAATAGAAATACTGTTGTTGGTACGCGGTTCGGGCCCGACCGGTCGGATGTTCTGTTGGAAAACCGAGTATTGCGTTTAATATTCAAAATGTTTTGTAAAGTTTGTTCTAATATAATATTTTTACCGACTTCAAACTGGTGGAGGTTCTAAATTCGACTGTATGTCTTTTTATAGGTTTTATGGTATGATTTTTTTTGTAGGTTATTTACGCGATTCATCCGTCTATTGCGGATTGATGTGCATTTTGTTTTTATTTGTAAGAGTATACTCCTGTGGTTAATCTCGTTGTTACCAAGTCAGGATCTGATGAGTGGACACCAAGGAAATTGAGAGCACTTGTTGAATAGCCCCTACACATATCGAAAGACAAACTTGTTGTTGAACCCCAGTAGCACCTACAGTTTCTGCAGGCGCTTAATATATTATTTCTAAAGCCATAAGTATTTGGGCAATCAAAAAGTATAATCAAAAAATATTTTACATATAATTTTTACCCAAGAAAAGTTGTAGATTTTTTTATATTTATTTTTTAATTTAATTTGTGATAAATTATACTTTATTTAAACTAGCGTGGAAATATAAAACTGATTGTGCTAACCAATAAATTTTATTTTCTAATATGTATTTGAATATTACGAATATTATGTTGTGCTTATATCTGCATCATTTTGGTCCGATATACTTTGCTTTACACTGATAACCTACATAAAGATAAAGCCAAGATAAAGATCAATCATCAACTTATTATTTGTGCAAAATTACTTGTTCCTAGAATTAAATTTTTGTAGAGTCACTTACTGAGTTCATACGTAGGCAAGTCCAGGCATATGGAGCGGCGTACGCGCCGTATTTATTGTGTATGGTATTGTGGTGCGATCGTTACCATATATCTGAAGCGGGGGCGTGCGGAGCGCCCTATCATGAATCCTGATATACGCCAACCGGTTTATTGGGACCCGCGAACCTTTTAACTGCCTCCACTAGACAATACGTTAGATTTTTAGTATTCACCTTGTTTGTTCCAATATTCAATATGTAAAAGTTAATATATTCCTAGAGAATATACCTGTTACTCTAATCCTATTGAATTAAATTTTGAAATTAGAATAAGTAGGTAGGTCTTGGAGTACAGTTTCTGCATCGCCGCTTAGAGTCCCATCGTCTAGATACCTGTTAAACATTTAGTTAATTACTTAATAGCGTCATTTAACAGGATGCTATATATTTACAATACTGCGTATTGGCCAAATTAAATATTTGATAGTGGCATAATGATTTATTAATATACCTTTTAGATGATATTAAACTTAATTCATTAGTATAAAAGTCCTGGTACCGTATATAATGGCAAGCGCACGCGTCCCAAACTCAAGGGCGCGGGTTCGAATGGCCGGACACATGCACTAATTGCACTACTTAGGCCGTTTTCTGATCTAATGTGCATATTGTTATAATTACCACGAGCAAACAACGGTGTAGGAAAACATCCTGATGAAATCTGCACATCGAGATAGCCGATCTGTCAATAGCCACCTTGGACAAGCGTGGTGGGTATACTGTCCGTTCCCCTATAGTGGGAGGCCCGAGCCCAGCAGTGGGACGTCTGTATGGCTGTTATTATTATTATTATTATGAGTATTATAAACGTGTTAAAAATATTAATCCGGTTCGTTTCTACATCACTTAATCAAAACCTGTTCTTAGTAAAATTTAAACAACAAATCTTAACTCTTTTACAATATTCCTGTTTTATTCAATACTAGCTGTCCCAAAGCGCCACCTACCGGGTCCAATTGTGAACCAACTCAGAAACCTTCTTTGGCTCATGCACAACAACTTTGCTAAATATCATCACATGATCAAATGTATAGTTTACGATTCTATAAAGGACATACAGACAAACATTTATTTTTATATAATAAGATAAAATATTGGGTTGTTGTATACATTGTCTTACGGGCATTAAAACATCAAAACTAACACATACTCATTACTCACCCCGCCTACCTACACAGAACACAACTCTCCATAGATATAACCAAGAGGAACTCCACGTTGGTGGCACAAGTGTAGTAACACAGTTACGGAATTTACACCATCAAAAGTAGATGAATTTAATTTTGTAACTTAATAGTATCACGCCTATAAACTAAAAGGTGCGACGAAGTCTCACCCACATTTATTTGTGAGCAAAGATATTTGACTTTTTTGAAATTGATAAGTCATTATTTGGTACGAACATAGATTACTTATTGATATAAGTAATCTATGCCTATATCTATTTAACGACTATTAGTTTATTTAATTTAAAGACTAGTCGTTTTACAGAGTATTTTATTGACTGTTTATATTTAGGTTACTGATATTACAAAGGAAGGAAGATATTTATGTATTTTATACTTCATGACGGTTTTTACAGAAAATTAATGGTAGTCTTACATGAACAATAATTCAACAAACATGAAGTGGCTAATCTACAGGTGTAATAACACTTCAGAATTATTAAAGTGATTTTTTTAACATATTTTATTCGTTTAGCTCGTGTATCGATTGATAAGATGTCATACATACATACATACATACATAACTTCACGCCAGGTCCCTTGCGGGGTAGGCACGAACAACAGAGCGCCATACAGGCTTATTCTTACACACCTCACTTGCTTCTTTGACATTCATAGCTCTTGTCATGCACGCTCGTCTGTTCTTAAGGCTCCTGACATCACCTTCTGCTAATACACGATCAATTTGATCATGGAAGGTGTGTCGTGGCCTTCCGCGACTTCTGCATCCATC
This sequence comes from Dendrolimus pini, assembly GCA_949752895.1. Taxonomy (NCBI): domain Eukaryota; kingdom Metazoa; phylum Arthropoda; class Insecta; order Lepidoptera; family Lasiocampidae; genus Dendrolimus; species Dendrolimus pini. Next base: position 14,322,215 of record OX457133.1, read on the forward strand.
CACTTTTGCATTGTATATCTGTTTAGTCATTCTTTCATCATACATTCTTTCCACATGCCCGAACCACCGGAGCATTCCTTTCCTTACCTTCACCCCGACACTCTCTTTCAGACCAACTCTCTTTCTTACTTCGGTATTACGAACGCGGTCCGCGAGCGTCACTCCGCAGATTTTGCGCAGTGCTCGCATCTCGACCGCGTTTACTCTACTTTCATGCTCTCTGTTCCATACCCAACTCTCGCTTCCATACGTGAGCGTAGGTACCAGCACCGCGTTGTGTATGGCAAGCTGGGCTTTCTGGCTGAGGTTCTTAGCGCCTAGAAGTTTACCTAACGCTCCATTCACACTAGATGTCATACAGATATTAAAAGACAAAAGTAAAAGAAACAATTAATTTTAGCTCATAAAATGCATTCCGAGGTATACAGAATCCAAGTGAGTGCAGGCGTAGCTCCATAGAAAGCCTTAGCACATTACCAAAGGATTGTAAAATTTATGAAACTAAAAGAATATTAGGCATTGTGTCACACCACTAGAAGGTTATGTTTGTGTAGATGGTAGGGACGGACAGAGTTCCTGTTGACCCACCATGTTAATGGGTTTAATCGTCCGGATAGTCCGTCCGCGGAATTTATGTATCATTTTCGATCCGGTTATGCACGCCGGATTATGCGTGCCTGCGACCCTCCAATTTGAAATTCGTAATGGTGATGGTTGTAGATATCTGAATTTATAATGTTATTTCAACAGTGATAATTTACTTGGGTCTTGATACCCCTGCATGTACTGGGCGTGCCTACTCGGGTTGCATAATTGCTTTATGTTACTCTGAGTGTGTGTAGTTGGTCTCTACGCGTTCTATATGAATAATTAACGTTTTAAAATGATTTCCTAGTGTTTGCGATTAACCCAGCCTCTTCATTTCGTAAAATCTCATTACATTATAAAATTGTATAATTTTAAATCGCACATGTCACTCGCCTTAAATACTTATAACATTAAAAAACCTAATATTCTCTATATTTATCTCTAAAATATATAATAGCTGATAAAAAATATATAAATAGAACCCAAAAGCAAGTTTCATTCAATGTAGCACCAAATCACCTAGCTATATTGAATTAATTAAATCATATTTTGTTGTTTGCTTTAGTTTAAATAGTGATAGTTACTATTATATACACTTATATATAACATTACATGTAATAATAAGTTAAATATGACACTAGAACAAATCGATAATGTATAAATATTAACAAGATCACAATGCCCCTGATTAAGTTAGGTCAAAACACCAGAGCCTACTGGGTTCCTTTGAAATAAAAACAGTAGTAGTAGTAGCTGCTACGAAAATTAAACCAATTTAGATCGGACACTATAAGTGATGCTTAAACTAAAATAAGTAAATTTTCACTGTTAATGTGTTGCGCATAAACATGGCTTTCCATTAATTAAGACCCATCTCTAATACAGGCACGAATTACAGGTGCGGCATTTATCAGAATTTAAAATAGGGATTAACACTGCATGGCTAGGGCCGGTCGTATCGCTCGTAGCCCAGCCGGCTTCGTCCGGATTTCGTCGTATTTACTCGGATTTAACCGGATTAATCCCGTCCACAGCGCCTCGCAACTCGGCGCCGCGGCGGTACGCTGTTATATCGCATTGTTTATTTCTGTATTTAAATTTACGAATGGACTTGGTATTATAATAATAAATGGTATGTTAATTTTAGTGAGACGAAAATTTTCCGTTACATTGTATGAAGTCCTTGTCATCTTGTGAATAGAAGTTCTTATAGGATATTCATAAGAGCATCAAGGAAATTCAAACTGCTTGTAAAATCCTCCAGTCACGTCTGAAGAAAAACCAATGGCTAACGAAGTAAGACGAGCCCTACTGCGGAGACCTTGCTTTGGCAAACGTAATAAAGGACTAACTTCCCCTCAGCCTGGTAACCTTACAACTTTCAACAACCAAACGTGTAAGAAGTCTAAGTGCTTTTAATGACAAATTATTGTCTAATTATGGTCATTAGTAAATTTATTTTCACTTTTGATAGTAGATGTATAAATGAAAACATCATACCATATCTAATATCAAATTAGCTGTAATATAGTTAAACTCGGTTAAATAAAAATATTACTAATATTTTTATTTTATATTTATTATATAAGTATTATAGGGAGATGTAGTAGTCTTTATTGTATGATATTCTAGAATACCAATGAAGCAGACATCGTATCGCAGAATCAAAAGCATCGTATTCACAAGTACAGATAATGGCATGAAACAATACAAATAGAACTTATGCAGTCACATGCATAAAGCTCCTCTCTATACAATCTTCTGAATCCGACCCCCGCTGCGATGTAGCACCGCTACGGCGTAGCACTAACATATAATCCTTTTCGCTACAATAGCAATTCCAAACTTCCTTAGAGGCTTCGGATAATCTTTCTTTATATCGAGCTACGAGCCGAAACCACAGTATAGCGAGACTAGGACACAAATAATAAATTGACCAAGCTGGTCTAGCTCTGTAGAGCATGTGAGTCCACTATTCTTGTCATTTGGCTACGGAATCCTAAACATTATTTAATCTAAAATACCTAATATCATAAAATGAAAATTAGTTTTCAAATCAATTTTCATTATCTTGAATTTTGAATTATTTTTACAGTTTCCAATAATTTTATTACTTTGGAAATGAATGTTTTACTATTTATTAACTTACATAAAAATAATTGAGCAGTTCACACGTAGTAGAACTGAAAATTCAAAGAATGTAGTCTTAGATAAAGATGATTATTCTCTAACTTTTATTAATATAAATATAATTCCTTTAGCCTACATCCGTCAACGTATAATAATTCAAAATAAATTTAAGTATCACTTTCAAATTTTTCATTGTTTTAGTCTAAAATACTATATTATCAGTTTTATTGGGGTCCTAATTTGAACTATGTCTAATCATCGATTTTATTAACTTTCCAATCTGTGCTGCAAAACTCTTATGCCATTTTCACGTAGACTTAATCATTCTATAGTTTTATGTGCTTATCTATTATTAGTGTCGCTTTTTCGTTTCATCGAGTTTCAAACCACGACGATTCTAAAGAAATTTCACTACAGTAAAATCACCAGAGAATTCTAAAATCCTGTAAATAAAAAATAAATAATTGTTACATAACATTTCTAAATAAATTCAATTTACCATAAATTTGAATTGTAAAGTTTTCTTCACATCTTACCCACTGGTGTAAATTTACTATACTGTAACCGCATACATTTTGTGTCTCACCGTGCACTTACTAAACTTCTAAGCTGGAAAGAGATAGATAATATTGAAAGCGGTAGACTTCTCAATAAAGAGGGGAAAGCGGTAATGTGTATTCAAATTTCGGTTGAAGTGTAATAATTTTCTTTTTTAATTTAATTTCTAATGATATTGTAAATCCATGCGGGGTGCGAGTTGAGTGTCTTATAAATCTTATCGCAAGTCGTTTTAATTCTCGCAGAGGGGAGGTTAAGCAACATATTAAAGGTTTGCAAATATTATTTTCTTTCTTCAAAACAATAAGTAAAAGAAAAAATATTATTAAATATATAATAAAAAGTATTTACTAACTAGGAAAAGATATTATTGAAAACTATTGTATTTAGGTTTAATAACGTTTAAATATAAATATAATAGGGTTATTTACGTATTCTATTGAGAATACGTAAATAACCCTATTATATTTATCCCGTCACTGAAAGTTTCATTCAGTTTCATGAAGGTTCATACTCAATGCCGTTAAGAAGGTATAACCAAACGTACTTCATCTAAAGAAGTCGTTTTTACTTTTATGTTATATTTGTATAGATTTAACTATATGTATAAAGATTAAGCTGATATACTAGAACAAATGTCATCCACAAACGGATACTTAAATACTGATAATATATGATAAAAATTGAAATATCTCGTGACATTTCAATACTTTAAAATTTAGGCAAAATATCACCTAATAGATCGAGTTGCAAATTAGTTACTTTTCTAGCACAAATAGCTTTGAAAATTTAATTTAGGCTGTAATAGGTACGTAAATGAAAGGAATACGAAGAAAAATTTAAAAATATAATTTAATAACCATTGAGCATCATCATTTCGTCCTCAAATGAATGCGGGGAAAAAATCTATATCAATTTTCTTATTAATTTCTCGAGTGGCAAAAGTGCTACTTTCATAGCCACTTTAATAGGTAATTTTCATAAACAAAGTTGAGAATCTCTGAAGATGGGTGGCGTGGGGTGGGCTCCTTTCCGAGATAGAAAACAGCTCTGGAGCTCGTATAATGGGTTTTTGGAATGGCGTCGTCCGTCTTCACCCCGGTCCCCTTTTACCCCACTCTACCCCGCCTCCCCCGGCGAGAAAGGATGAATTCTTATTTCCTCATCTCCAGGCGTCCGGTGCGAGCCCTCCATGTAGATTGCTTTTCGTACAACCTTCGCATAACATAACAATGGCTTGTTTTCAATTTTGTTAGTGTTATTTTCTTTTTTAGTGGGTTCTATGCGGTTTTATTTATTATTATGTATTTATTAAAATTACCTTTACAAAATACTATAGTTTGTAACAAAAATCATACTGTAGTCCGCACTCAGAGAGATATAATAGCAATTATGTTACTAAAAGAATATAAGTGCATAATATTATATAGGTTAATATTCAGTTAGGCGACGCATTAGCTTTCATTGTGTTACTGATGTCCACGAGCGACGTCTGCAACTTAACATCAGATGGGCTGGTTTGCGAGTATGTTTACAAGCAACCATAAATAATAAAAATAACTTTAATATTCATTAATTATTATTATTTACAAAAGTGATTTACTTTGGTAAAATCATGTCATCATTTTAATTTTTTGTTAATATTATACGAAATATCGTTCAGATTTCTATTAAAGGATACTCAATTATTCACTTACTGTAAGAAATTTAAAAGCGACATCGCTTATTCAATATAGTATATTTATGAGTTTAGCACTTACTTCGTTAAAAAAGGTTGATATTTGACGTGTATAGAATATGCAAAAATAGACAAAATATCTTTACTTTTTGGTTGTAAAATAAACAATCCATCTATGTTTGTGACTCAATCACCAAGTCAGCATGGACAGTCGTCCGATGATTTTCCCCCACGACCGCAACTTTTACCTATTAGATAAATTTGTGTAAGTACTTTTCGAAATATTTCGGTTGCCTAATTTAACCTTATGCTGTAGGTAGGCTACATCACTAAAAATATTCATGTACCTACTTACAGTCTTTGGACGGAAGACAAAGGATTTTGTTCAAATCATTGGTTTTTATAAACTAGAAACAAGTTACTTAACTTAGAAATAGCTACATAATGATAATAAACACGACATACACGTTTGTATATTTGGAGACGGCATTTTCAACTGCATTCATAAAGTGGTACGCGGAGCGAGCCAAAAATACTTTGATACGATGCCAAAACATGCGATACGTTTTGTACATAAAATAGACGAACGTATCTACGTCGTTATGACATAGTTTTTAATTTAACAAATTGTGTTTGGGTTTGGGACAAGATTCCTGACGGCTGCCGCGTTCTGTAGCTGCCAATGACGGTTTTCGTAATTTTTGATAGCTCCAAACTCCCGGCAAGAAAAACAGACTAAAACAGTGAAAGTCACCTTTACGGAACTCTTCGCTGTCCGTGGACTAATACTCAATCCGTTGATTTTGTGGACGGCATTAATGACTATAATATTCTTCTTTCTTTTAGTGTGTCTTTGTCATACTGAGTATGCACTGTTTGCTAACTATATTATATAATTATATGTAGGTATGCTATAACTCCATTAATTCTTCAAAAAGTAATTCTGTAACATATTTCTGTATAAAACTTATAACAAACGATATAAATTGAATAAGAAATATAAATAAAAACAATTTTTAGCTAGACGTGTTGCTGGGGAGTTTCTTGCCGGTTCTTCTCCTTAACAGCAATAACACGTTGCCAAGCAGTGTACATACTTTAGGTAGTAAAATTAAATTTTAACTTATATGTATGACCTTCAAAAAGTGTTCTCCAGTGGAGCTTATTTTGAATAAAAACTTTCGAATTTGATTTTTTTTAATAAAAATATATTCAAGTACAGAAAGTCTATAAGGTACCGATATTTAGGTTGTTCTAGGATTTGGTTACTAGTCAAATCGAATATTTGCGATATTATGAGTGGTATATTAGTGAATGGGGTATATACCTAGGTACCTATTTCTTCTATAATTGCATTTATGACCTTGAAAGTTCATATTAACAATTCCTGGTCGCTAGAGTTTGATACGATATGTATAGACTTCCAACGACTGAGCCAGGGGCTGGCAGCGTGGTATCGCCGCTTCATCTGAATACGTCAAACGGCACAGATATGGAACCTTAGAAATAGGTTACGTACTTGCGCCATTTGAGGTTGAAATAGTGGTCTCGTGATGGCCATCGGCAAAGACTTAACGATATTTGTAAAAAAAATCTTTGACACTACTATAATTAGAATGCCGACTCTTATTTCACTCAGAGAATTAGGATTGCCCTACAACATGGCAATGCAGTCAGCCTTCTGGACACACTTCCCGTTAGTAGTTATCTGCTACATTATATATAATTATACAATTTTAAATTTATTTCTACTTAGGTGCTGTATTTTTAGTACAATTCCCTCTGTGTACATCATTTAACGATGTAAGAGCCTATGCACTTGAAGCATACTACTTACAAAATATATTTACGAATGTTCATAAATTAGAAAGTAGATATATGTATTTACTTCAGCCACAGCAACATTATTAAAGTTACAAAAGTCGTAGAAAACATGTATAACCTAATCCAATAATCCAGAATAAACATGCAATAAAGCAACTGGTAAACATAACAAAACTAACATAACAAAACGTATTAGAACTCATAATCAGTTGCCGAAAATCTGCTTTTATTCGTGATACACCAGCTATTATGAAAACGCTTAATACTCCAACCGTTCTTACTTGAACTTCGATTTTGTTAGAACATTCCCCTCCGCGGCCTATTTTGGAAAGCTGAAAATGTGAGAGGTGGATCAATGTACATTGGAGATTATATAGCAATCATAGCAGTTGTGTGAAATGAGAACTCTCCCTTAAAAGGATAAACAAGTAACGTGTGCGCGAAACAGCCGAGACGCGAGGAATTCATATTTTACTTGAGCCTCCCTTTTCTAGAGCAAAGTTGTATAAGAAAATTCTGAACGCTTAGAAAGTAGCTTCACTTTTAATATTAAATCTTGTCAGTCAGATACATTTAAATCATAGATAAAAACTTATGCAATTATAATTATTAATTAATTTTTTAGCGTAGTGACCGATAAGAAAACAAATCACCTATGTATACATATATACCTACATGTATACTTACGAGGCGCATATGTGGCATTATGAAGATATGATAGATACCTATACACCTATATACTTTCTCACAAACAGCTGCTTACGTATTCGTCCGATTTCAGAGCAGCTCGTCTCGATCCGTACGAGCTTCGTACAGCCGTACCATATACATACACGTTAAGCGAACGCTCGGCTGAACTACATGGTAGGCGGAGTGGGGGTGTTAGGTTTATTTTCGTTATGAAATTTCTTGATTCGGTCGCCACGCTCAAAGACCGCGATAAAAGCTATGTAATAGCTTAAAAAATGTGATTTTATTCATATACCTAAATAATATTCTTCACTTCACTCGTTCTGGGGGATCTTCAGTACTTTAGTTACAAAGAAAAGTAGAAAATAATCAACTGGAAATGTTGCGGTGTTGGTACCATATTGGGCCAACCCTCTGAAGTAGCACGTTGAGGTATTGAAATAACTTTCTTAATTAACTTAGAAAATACAATCCAAAACTAAAAATTAATTAAGTCATAAATAGTACAAGCGATTATAGACTGTGTAACAAATCGCTGCCAGATGGGAGCTTGCCCAGAAGGCTAGCTGAATTGGCGCGCTGTATAGCAAATGCTTATTTGCTGAGCGAAATATGAGCCAGCCTTCTGATCACAGGTGGCGTCGCAGTTTCTTGCAAATTACTTTTAAATTCTGATTATAGTACCATAAGTTTTCTTCGTTGTACCTACTCGTTTATGATTTGTGTATATTTTATCATAATAAAAAATCTACAGAAATGTTTGTTTCTAAATAATCAGTTTTGGTATTTAGGTATATTAAGTTTTTTTAATACAGCTTGGGCATCCTACAGCGAACAGGTTGAACTAAGTGTTAAGTAAAACTTTTTAGTTTTGAAAACCACTGTGACGTTACATAGAAACGAATGTATAACAAGTAATAAGTAATGCATTCATTTGTTTGTAAAGTTACAATAAGTGTAATATTTTCTTAAGTTTTCGCGACTTGTATACAAGTCAACAAACAACATCAAGTGAATAATACAAAACACAATAAGTGTTTACGATGTACAATATTAAACTTGTGTCGTAATATTTCTATTTACCATAGGTCCAAAGTTGAGCATATGTCCAATCATACTAAGAAAATAATGTACGAAAACGTTCCAGTTGTACCGTTCCAACATCAAAATTGCTTTCCTTATATCTTCAATAAATGTTTAAAACATTCTGGCGGAGCATGTGTTTTATAGTCTTTTAGGGCTTGTAGTATTAATTTTGTTGGTTAAAAAAAATATTTATATAGCTGTCCAAAATAAGGGGGGAAACTTGACAAAAACAAATTTTGGAAAGTTTAGTATTTCAAAGTATTAGGATTATGGAATTGCTATGAAGTGCCTTTATTTTGATAAAGATTAGGAACTATCGCGTGGAAAGATATCATAAAAATACATATTTTGAAAACATTTCCCTACAAAATACTCGGATTAATATATCTTGACACTTTATTGAACTTCTTTTAGACTGACAAACACTAGTACCTACATATTATAAGTATTTACATTAACTGAGCCTTAGGAGAATCTATATTCTACAGTATCTTGTTTGCGAAATAATGATCAACTACATTGCGTAGCTCAATTTATAATAGCATATAATTCTGAACATTCTATGTCTCTCACATTGAAGATTTCTCGTCTGTTTGTCGTTTTGTCTGTTTGTTTAGAATTTACGTAAAAACTACTGGGCTGATTTTGATGCGGTTTTCGCTGATCGATACCAAATTTTTAGACTAACTCTGCGTTACTTTTTATCCTGGGAATCCTGAGCGATTTTTTCTGGGAATGATTTAAAATTACCAGATTAAAAAAATCTAACTCCAAAGTGATTTTTTACCGATCAGTATCAAATTTAATTTAATAAAATTTGTGGTATTTTTTATCCCGGTAATCTCGAGGGAATTATCCCAGGAACGGTTTAAAGTTGGTCGGGTGGAGTTTTAACAAAAATGATAACTGCGGTACTTTACGTCTTGGGAATCGCACGGGAATTTCAAGTCAAGCGTGGACCAAGTTACGAGGATATCTTAGTTAATAATATTATCATTAATAATTATAATTACTGTGTAAATTTCAATAGAATAGTGAACTTCCAGACGAAATGAAGCCACAGACGAAGTATTCGCAGAAGGTGGATCTGTAACACGGATCACCTGTGACCTGTAACAATAATAAAGTAACTAAAATAATTATATCCGTCGAATTCCAACAATAAAACACTTCATAGAACAACAGAGAGTTCCTTAAAATGATCTTTTTACGCTTACTCAGGCAATTTGGTCGTTCATAAATAAATTCGGTGGTATAACAATAAAGTGGGATGTAGATACATCGCGGTCCGCCTACCGCTAGATTTATGCTTATCTTGTTCACATAAACCGGTATTAATGCATATAAATATATCAGGAGAAAGATACTATGTTGTGAACATGGGTTTGGAGAAAGCCGAGACTGTTTTATTGTCTTTTTGTAGTTTAGACGGTTCTAATCTTGGTTTTCAGTTTATTTTCGAAGAACTATCGATGCGATACTGTGATATAAATGATTGCTACAAAGCTTTAGTGTACTAGTTTTTTTTAGAATAGTAATAAATAGATTTCAGATAATATTTATTTTTAAATGTCATCTCAAACATTGAATGTTTTAAAAATAATTAGAAAATATCAGTTTTGATAGCTGATGAGCTAAATCCTATATACATACAGCAGACAATAATGGTTTGTAAAACTATTGGTTTTTGTTTACATGATCACTACCAATCATGACCACCAGTACCAATAAAGTGCCATATTCTTATACATACATACATATTCTTAAATACAATTTATTTTGTAGAATACTACGTTAAAATTAAATTACTTGCATTACTTACATATTAGTCTTTATAGGCTTGGTCGTAATATTTAATACAACAATCGATAACGAATTACATTTGCACATTTGAAAAATACTATCAATCTTTATAGACATAATGAAAACATATAAAACGTTTACTTTAAAATAAATAAACCGTAAAAATAAAAGTTTTGTCAATTTCACTTTAAATAACTATAGTAGGAACGGTTAAACTGCCTGTTTAATGTTACAACTTAGTAATTAAGAAAATAATAATTATGCAAATGCTTAAAATAATATTAAAATTATGTCCACATTACTTAAGACATATTGTCACCCCATAGTTTCAGGACAGCGATCTCCCTTTTGCGGGTTCGCCGGGAAAGTTCGCCAGATCCGTTTCCTGTGTTTGCCATTTCTCCCGACTGTGCCCGACCCATGACCCCCTGATGTACTGCCAACTCCTAGAAATAAATACGTACGACTTACTACGAAAAATGGTACGACTTGTAAGAAAAAGGAGTATGTTCGGTAAAGTTTTGGTTACACAATAGAAATAATTATGGCGAACCTTTATAACGCTATAAATACATGCATGTATTTATAACAGTATAATTTTAATTAGATAACATTTTTTATATCTCTAAACTAACACACACATTGTTTATTACTAAGTTAAGTAGGTCACGCTAGACTAGAATAAATTACAGGAAGTTTAAGAAAACTAGGCTTAGATCACTACACCGCAGAGGTTTTGGGACTAATTAAATAATGTGAATAAAAGTAACAGGGCGTAAATAGTCTACATGTATTTACTAATAGTTTCACTCAGTAATATCAATTAATATCTGGAATAGGATTCTAATCATCTGCTTACCAATCAAGACGTGGCGGTTATAAACTGTGAAAAAGAGCTATTGAATGAATCATCCAGGGTCTTCTTCCTCGTTATTTGTAATGAGGAGGTTGGGGCCTCGAGGTTTAACCTTTCTTACTCCGGCTGCAATTCAGTGGGCAACTACCCACCGGTAATTGGGTTTGGAGCTGCTGGAGACTTCTCCGCATGGCAATGGTTTCTCATCATCACTCGTTGACCAATCTGCGGCGTTCGGTGGCCTTCGCGGGCTTTCCGCTGACTACTTCCGCGGCTTAGTTGGCCATTCATTGGAGTTCGGTGGCCATCTCGGGCTTTAGGTGGCCATCTGTGGCTTCGTATGTTTTAGGAGAGGCCTACGACCAGCTTCGAATTTCAATTAACTGATAACAATTAAAACTAGGTAACACAATTTCTTACTATTTCGTTGTCACATATGTTTTCGCATGTCATTTGTTGATTATTTATGACTTAAGAAATGCGCTTAGGGCTAAAACAATAATATTGTGACATAGTTTCAATACAATAAATAAACAAAAATTTTCGACCGCCATACGAAATTTAAGTAGTGTAATTATATTAACTTAATTGATATACTTATTATTGCATGAAAGAAAGAAAGAAGAAAGAAAATAATTTTATTTAGGACAAATTATATAAATACAGTATAATTGTTAACATATTTAAAAACTAGAATAAATAATATAATTTTGTCCCAAAAGGGGCATGAGTCTCAGCATAAAGCCGGTCGGTTAAAACCAGCGCTGATCTTCCGCTGTGCCTCTAAAGGTAACGTCACGGTAGACATTACATCATTGTAACGCATAAAACTAGAATCTTAATGCATATGCAGTATATATTATGTAGTTTAATGCGTGTATTTTTGTAACACACTCATTAGTTATAATTAGACAAGTATACATCTCAGTCGTAATATATCAGAATTAATATTACATTAGTATTTTTAAAATGGCGAAAATTTGGATTTAATTAAAATTTATGATCATGTACGCATACATAGAATTGAAAATAATGATGATATTAAATTATAAATACACTTTAATTACCTTAACATAATTTCTCAAGTTCTAGGAATTACTTACAGCAAAGGATGCGGTTATATGTAAAAAATAATTTTTACAAACACTTCCAAAGACACATAACTTGGAACCAAGATTTTTACAAGGATCAACTCACTCTGGGTTGACTAGAATAGACACAATATTTATATCAACTTTTAATTTACTACAAACAAAAAATTATTAAATCATTTCTACAAACGTATGTTATCCCTTTACTTATGTTTCTTGTTTTTATTTGGTCATATCTCATATTATTGTCTAATATCTACAGATGATTAGTTTTTATGAATTCTTAGACATATTGGGAAGTATGGTAAAAGTACTCGTATGTAAATATGTTTCATTAAAATGATAACAAAATCTACATTTGTTTTCGAAACAAATTTTTCTTCCAAATATTATTCCATTATTTAGGGTCAGTTCTCCTCACATTCTTCTTATCTTACGTTGTTCTTCTCTCTTATCTCTGTTCTTAGGTTGTCGATTCAGGGGATTGGGTTTTCCTTAGCTATTTAGAAAGAAATAATTTATTTGACTGCAAAGCAACAATACAGATAGTTCAATTTAATGATATTGTATGCTACATTCAATGTTCCACCACCAGATTAGTTTAAAAACACATTTACTAATTAATAAAATAAACTCAAGTAGGTACATAAAAAATATTACTCACAAATAATCAAAAACTTTCAGGCGGAAAAGTTACCTAAAGAATGGTCGCATTAAACGGCACCATTTATTGAACAGGTTTATTTTATAGACTTTTTAAATCTACATAAATAATCCTGTTTCTTTTATATCCTGCTATGCTGTGCACTTATTCGTTAATATCTTGAAATTGCTGTTTTTACGTTACACGAAGCATCACATATTCTACATGGTATAAAGTACTACTTATCCAGTGCAGTGTAAATTTTTGAAGTTGCCTACAGAAAAGCAGTTTATGTGAGAAAATCTGTGCGGTAAGCCTTAGTACTTCAACCATTGCCTCAGGTTGTTAATTCATTCAGAAGTCCCTTCTGCGTCAGTATTCACGTCTTTGTAAGAATCTCGGTTGCAGTTAACAATGGCGCCCGATAGTGGCACAATAAACCGCTTCAAATGGTCCGGAACTTTTTCTCTAATGGTTTATTTAAAAAATCTCACAATTTTCATTCCAAGCTTCCTTTGGGGAGGCCAATAAATCTGTTTTATTCGGCGTCCAAGACATTAGCTTTTGATCGGAATTGCTTTTATGTTATGTTTGTTCTCTTCTCACTATCTTCGTGAGTTAATGTTATACCCTGGACGACGTGCCTCGCTTTTGTCAGCGTATTTCTTTTGAATTTCGAAGGCTGTATCGTGTTACTAGATTTTTTTAATGTTTGTACCACATTTAATTTAATAATGATCACGTTTCATGTATCGATTTGAATGGAGATCAAGTGAAAAATATTACTTCATATCGACTTCGACTTCGACTTCATTTTAGAGGAAACTGTGTCGGAATAAGCTAATTTTTATGAACCCGAATAACTACAAACCACTCCCGGGAAAATTCCTGCGGGATTCCCAGGGATAAACAGTAGCGCAAATTTTAGGTCTAAGAATTTACTATCGACCAGCGAAAACCGCATCGAAATTGGCCGAGTAGATTTAACGTGAATCCCGAACAAACAGACAAGAAATTAAAAAATGCATTGTGTTCTCCATGGTTTTTTCGTGTTTCATTTTTTTTTAAATAGCTTCAATGTACAGACACAGATTTACAGCTATTTTAGAATTTATAATATTATAGATTTTAGAACCCAATATATCACAACAGGTATGGTATTAAAATTAAAACAAATAGGGGTATGTATGTGTACGGAAAATACACGGTTTCGGGCTTAACTTCAATTTGGTGTTTATCGCACAGGTATATACAGAAAACTTTTCAACCCGCAAAGTTGCATAACTTTGAAAAGTTTTCTGTATTAATTTCGTTTAAAATGATATTGAATCTATGTAGATATTTGATCAGAATTCTTTCAAAGTATGTAGTGATAGTTACGACTTTTTAAAGTAGTCATTTAGTTTTAAAATCACTTGAATTAAAGAAAACCTATTAACTACCAAAACACATTTGCTTAATCAGCTCACAAAATTTTCTCAACACATTCGTGTTATTGTAAGCACAAAACCGGCAGTACCGAAACCGTCAGGGTCCAGAGACAATCGCGTTTAAGACGCATAAAAGTTAGCCTTTATAGGCACTCATCGTATAAAACTGGCGTTTATGATTTTTTAATTAATTGTCGTGCCGTTAAATGCCATATCAGCTTTGTCGTTCATGCCGATGGCTGGTAAATTGTTAACCGTGTAGTGATTTAATAATAAAATGCTTTTGATGGGCGTACAGTTCATAAAAACCTCGTAAAATTCTCGTTAACATCGTAAATTCAACATTTGCGGTGATTTATAGTGGGTGTAAATTATTTCTCGTCTATTTACACACGAAGAAAAGTTTGTTTTACTTGCACATATTTTGTCAGACTTTAGATGCAATTATTTTTATTCCCTTTTGAGATTTTGAACTTTTCTGGCCGGTAGTAATGTTTTTAATAGTGTAGGTATATTAAATATTTATGTGTCATGCATAAGAGAATACGCTACGGTTGAAGGATTGCGTAAAGAACATCTGTATTCCTGCACAGACGCCGGCTGATTATAAGGGAGCAGAATGCAGATGCTCATGCTGACTCTATCAAATTCCTGTAGATGGGATAGGCTCAAGAAATGATGCCTAGACGTCGTAAAAGATTATATGCACTTCAATATATTCATATTCAAAAATTTGTATTCAAAAACACTAAAATTCCACTAGAAATATTTTTGAAGTCATAGGTAGTAGTAACCTATACCAAGTTAAAATAAGTCGTATACCTACTGTATGTACGTACACGTACAGCTAAAACACTTTTATTTCATTTTATCCTTTTTTACTTATATCACTTCGTTAATATAACAAGTAAATTATAGGTACCTATAATTAATTTTCAAAGAATCAACAGAGTTGCAGCAAACTGACCACAACAATACAAAACAAGAATTTCATCATTATGAGTGATATACCTACTTACAAAAGGAAGAGAAGACCGTGCGAAATCAAGAACAAAAAGTAGGAAAACGAACGCTCTGAAAGTAAGCGGAACTTAAAAGCTAGAATTATAATGAAGTATAATTAATATTACTTTTTTTTGTTACAAAACAAAACTTTAAACACCATTATTATAATATATGAGAACGTATTAAAAGTATAAAAATGTAAAATTACGTTTTATATAATTTAAAATGGCTTAATTCAAATTGACATAAACGCTTCAATTCGGCTATAAAAAGTTGTATGATCGATTTTATAGATAATTATCATTCTCAAAAGTATAAAACACCCAATTAGCCAGTTTCGGTGGGCGGGTTTTGAAGATATCTATATCTCTGTATAAATTAGACATAACTTTGAATTATTCATTTTAACTTATAAAAGAAATAGCCATTACTCACAGCTTGAAGTCCCATCTATTCGTATTTTCCTCCATTATACCTGTGTAATAAATAAAAAGATTCTACAAACAATTTCAAGGAGACAACTTTAGTTTTGCCATCAACATTTCTCTTTTGTAAAAGGAATAAAGTTTAAAATCAAATCTATTTCAAACTAAAATAAACAATAGAACCGCATTTTACCAAGACTTGTTATTAATATCGAAGTGGCATTTGTATAAACCTATAATAAATACGTACGTATACACGTGTCGTTTTAAAATAAATTCATAGTATTATGGGAATACTTCCTTTAGACACGTAATTTTATATTTCAATCTTTTCAATAATTTGTATAATATTAATTTGATTGAATTTTATCGAGAAAGAAAATAATTATAAATGATAAAGGATATGTAAACGTTTTAAACTCGTTAAGATGTGCCTATTCGAAAAAACTTTGTTTTAGATAATAGCTCGGAAAACAATTCTAAACAGTCTTTATGCAAGAATCTCAGACATGGCTGAATTAGAACAAGAATCATGTAAGTTATGTTGTAAGAATTAGGTTAGATATAAAATGATACTACCAAAATATAAACTTAAAAAATCTCTTCATAATCAACTGAAATATATTCATAATAAAAAATGCAAAAGACCTTTTTAATTTCGCAGTGAAATAAAAATAAACCCTACAAATGCCGATGGTATTTACGGGTGCCCGTCTGTTAATTTTTTCCTTTTTACTTCGTCAACAGTAAAGAGTATAAAATGGGCATAGACACAAATACAAGTGTCTATAAAATAAATGTAGCTGAGTCAGTGAGCGGGGTACTCTATTGCGCATGTGCGGTACATTCCGGTACTTTTATTGATTTCAGTAGCACTAACGGTCCATAAAGCCGACGTGCCGGACTGGAGCCTCGACTCTATGCCCCTTATTACGTACTCATGATTTCCACAGAGTTTCT
Organism: Dendrolimus pini; assembly: GCA_949752895.1. NCBI lineage: Eukaryota > Metazoa > Arthropoda > Insecta > Lepidoptera > Lasiocampidae > Dendrolimus > Dendrolimus pini. Next base: position 14,338,982 of record OX457133.1, read on the forward strand.
ACTTGTTAACTTTTTAACTAGTTAAGGACTTAATTTTTAAACTTGGATTCTCGGTTTTTTACTTTTTACAGTTCAATTCAAATTAATGTACAGCGTTAACAACTTTATAGACTGCTATGATATATTAGTTATGAAAGTACTTAAGAATAATTAAATATTTAAAGCCCATGTTGGTTTAAATGTTAAAAATATTTTATTCTTACAATATAAAAATACATTGAAATTCAGAAGTTTTTATTCAAAATAAGTTCCACTGGAGAACAATTTTTGAAGGTCATACATATAAGTTAAAATTTAATTTTACTTCCTATTTCATGGACACCGCTTCGCAACGTGTTATTGCTGTTAAGACGCGACAAGAAACTCCCCAGCAACACGTCTAGCTAAAATAGCTTTTTTTCTAGCTCAGATTTTCTTTTTTTTTACAAATTTTATATAGAAATATGTTACACAATTACCTTTCGAAGAGCAAATGGAGTTGTAACAAATATTGCGTACTACTCAGTAAGGCAAAGATACGACATTAGAAAAGAAAATACATAATTAGTATACATATCAGCTAAGGACAGGACTTACTAATTTTAAGCTTTATTTACTAATATCAATAAATTTAATATTCAAAAGACAAAATTTACATACATTTTCAAGCATGTTTGCAAATAAAAGGGACAGGATGAGTACATGGAGATATTCGTTGAAGTTGCGACGGTAGTAATAAATTTATCATATTGTGCAATTAATGTATAAATAAATTTAGAGGCAGGTTTAGAGTTAAGTATGTACATAATTTATCAACTTTCTATAGTTATAAGTAGTTAATTTTCAGATTAAATAGTGTAATGAAAACTAATTGATTGTTTTTAAAAATGAAGCTTTAATGTAAGTAGCTATTAGGTAATCGCTGTATTCAAAATATATAATTTAAAACAAAATATACTCTTTTTTTTTCTTAAGTTTTCGCGACTTGTACACATAATAAAACCACGTTTTAACGGTTTTAAGCGCGGTAATTTATTTGATTTTGTTATATCCGACGTTTCGGCGGCTTTTCAGTGGCCGTGGTCACGGAAGACAAAGATGACATTTGTCTAACGTGTATTGTCAAAGTTTTTATTCAGCCTACCGCCAACTTGTTCATTTTAATTATTTAGTTTTAATTAACAAAATCAAATAAATTACCGCGCTTAAAACCGTTAAAACGTAGTTTTATTATAAAATATACTCGTTTAAAAATACTGTTAAATAAAACAATAAAGTCCCAAAATTAGAAAAAATCGTTATTGAAACATTACGTAACATTCAAGCTCATAGATAACTTGCAAAGTGAATAAAACGAACGTTAGTCAATAAACACATTGAGCACGTATTTTCGGATAAACTGCTATGCTATGTAGGGAGCCAATCTTAATTGCCATCGTTCTACGGACGAACTTAAGGCGAGATTAACAAGGCGAGTGGACCCGAAGTATAAACACAGTCGGTCACTTCGACCTGTGGTGCCTGCAGTCTATTATTTTGTTCCACGCCTCATTAAGAGGGTTAGGTTTATGTGACGGTACGTAACGTACCATTGTTGGGCGGTTGCAATTAATGTGGTTAGCTGTTGTATATTACTGGCAAATAATGTACAATTAAAATACAGAACATTGAATTTAGAAGTCATAAGTATTTAACATGGCGAATACTTATTAAAAATATGTTCTTGATACATTGTTTGGATAGAAAATAATATTAATTTACTTATCATTAAAATGCTCTTCCCTATTTAATAGATATATATATATATATATATATATATATATATATATATATATATATATATATATATATTATCTTAATCATTGTATATTAATAAGATTGGTATAAAAGATTTCTCATCATACAAGTCTATATCAATTAATAAAATATATCTATTTGTCAATCTCTAATTAAAAAATAAATTCTATAATTTAAATTAAAACTTTAATTTCTTTACCATTCCTAACCATGAATCAGTCCGACACCACTCAGACCGACACCCAGACCTTCTTAGGCTTCAAAAGAACTCAACAGGATTTATAATTTTAAGAATTCGAATTTTATCTTAAACTTTCTTTTATATTTCATTTTGACTGCATTTTCAAGGTTTAGAGGATGTGTATGTAAGTTTCAGGTCCTTTGAGAACGAAGTAGCATGCATAGATAGTTAAGTTACCTACTTTCTCATAAAATTAAATAAATATTAGGTACCTATTTTTGCAGTCTAGATTGAACATATGACTGCAACAATTACATTATTATGAAGGTTCTTAAATAAATTTAATAACCCTTTATATATATCTATACACAGGTTTAAACATATACATAGTATTTTTAAATATACCATCACAATCTATGGTTTTGTTCATGTAATTAAAATCTTCTTAGAAGTCTTTTTTGTACTGAAATTATATTATTCGTTTAATTATATTCCATTAACTTAGGTATAATAACAGTAATTTATTATAATAGAAAATAAAATAAAATAATTAAATCCTTTGGTTCACTTGCAATACTATAATAATTAAATTATGATTTCATGTTTTACTTCGTATTTTTAGGATTCTATTCTCTATAGCTCACTTAGCTATTAGTATAGTGCAAGTTCCCGACTAAAATTCTAAACTCACTTTTACCAGACCTTTAAAAGTTCAGCAAGAGCATAAGACAGTGATTGTCAACCCTAAGCACATAATATTGCTTGAGTGTAATATCTAAAGAGAGCATTAGTGGGTGTTCGTTCGTTCAACGAGTAATATCAAAGCACCGACGGCGACGGCTGCGTCGGTCGCAATTGGGCCTTTATTAAAACAAAATATCTAACCGCAAAAATGTCCGCAACATTTGTTGGTAAGTTCGCCGTTTGAATTCTGTGATTAATTGTAAAGTTGAAATCAAATTCTTTATTTCAAATTTCTGACCGTTGATGATTGAGTAAGTAGGTCGTCATTGTTGTGTTTTTAAATTTAAATGGAAAAACAATTTATGTACTTTTTACTTTTTAAATTGTTGTGTTAATAGTTTGGAACCTGATCTTTTCCAGAAAACATTTTTTATTTCAGATTTTCGCGACTACGATAAACAATAAAAACTACTGGTTAATTGATTTTTTTATTAGATTAGTATGATAGGCTTGATTGCAAAATGATTCAAATATGAAATAACTCCAAACGAGTAGGTAATGTTAATGTTACTGTTGTCTACCGTCAGTTTGTTTTATTTTTTATTTAAATATTAACGGTCTTATCGATATTGAGGTAGAGTAAGTTTGAAGGCTTGTTTTTGATTAGTAAAGAAGCCTTCAAATTTATTTCAACTCAATATGAATAAGACCGTTGCTTTGTTTATCATATAATTGAGGCTTGGAATATAAAGTAAATATAATTTGAAAAATCTAAATATACAAGTTCAAAGACAAGTCATCAAACAATGAACATCATTGTTTCGGTATAATACACTAAAATAAATAGTTGACATAATAAAATCAAAGTAATTCAAGTTAAATAGAAGAATTTTTTTCTACACAGAAATCACTCTCAATGTATCAGTAGGTACTTTCGGTAATGTTGTTGAATGAATAACTATTAAGAATAAAAAATAAATTAGTTTTTCATGGGATAGCAATCTTAATTCCGAAAACCGAAGTCGAAACAAAGTTTTAGTAATAGTAAACTAGCCGTTACATATCAACAATTTAAAGATGAAAAATAAATTATTTGAAAATTATCTTAACAATCTAAGCCTTATTAGATTAAATTTAAAAACCAAATTGTTATTCTGTTTTTGTTTAATAAAGTTAGTCGAAGCAGAAGTTAATTATAAGAAATTAATCAATTCCAAAAATGGAAAAACTAACAATTTAACAATTCGCTTCGAGAACTTGAATTGAATGTAACACCTCAATATTAAGTTAGTAAAATACCTAGCAGGTTAGCTAAGTACAATATGTCGGTACGGCGCAAAAACCGGCGTTCGGCAGTGAAGCAATGATTTCGGTACATTTGCCCAGACCGTAACGGCTCGGGGAATCGTCCTGATGGACGCTATGAATGAGCTCTCACAACATAAAGAAATCCCCCTAAAAAGGGTAGCGAGGGAGAGAATAAGGGACACTGGCCTCAGCTCACGACGGGATTTTAATAAGAGGTTTCACTTACAAAACAAATCCTGTACTGCATGAATTTGTTGTCTTTGTTAGTTAAAGATGAAATTGAGTGATAAATTACAAAATTTATTATTAACAGCGAACTAGTTTAAAAATAAACCGACTGCAGCAAAATAAACAAAGTAACATTTCTGTAGATTGTACAAATAGGAACAATAATTTGATACTAGATAAAATATTTCTTAAAAAGGATAAAGTCGTTGACGAAAGTTTTTAATATAGATTCGCCAAGAGACTCATAAAAGTTAAATATATCGGAAATCAGTGTTTGTTTCAAAGATGGTATTTATATTATAGAAATATTCCGTATCAAGATTAATATAAGATATATTAGTCTGGATGAGGATTATTATGTAAATTAGTAAGGTTTCCTGCTCATTTTGTTCACAAATAAAACACTTAATTTAGTTATTTCCGTTCGATGTTGTATTTTTTCTCAAAAACAACTGGTTTTGATGATACCTAATGACGGTATATTATTATTAAAAAATAGACATAACCGCCATACAAAATATATCATAAGGGTTTAAAGAATAATTTCAGTGTACATAGTTTGTCGTGTAATAAATTCGGACAGGTATTAAAAATCACAACAATCTTTTTGATTGAATTTTATTTAACACGGGTGCGGGCGCGATGCGATGGCCGGGAGAAGGCAAAGGGACGGGAAGAAGAAGCAAGGAAAGAGTCACCTAGCCACCAGTCCGCCGCCACACTTCACTCGTCCCCCAGGGTTCACACTCTCTCTAGGATTGTAGCTTTGATAATTAAATGTGGTTATAACAGTTTATTTCTATTTATTTGTGTTCCTACAATATCCTGCTACGTAATTTATTGCGGTGACAGCACTGACAGTAACTGTCTGAATCTCTTGTTTAGCACATTCTTCATTTAAAGTTTTATTCTATTTTTGATGGCGAGGATGGGTAGGAAGAATTTACAAGGAGGTGTACCTCGACGCAACCAACGGGTTTTTACCTCAATTTCTCTGTGCAGTAACGGAAAAAGAATACTAATTTCTGGGGCCGGGCGGCCTGTCATAAGAGGCGACTAAACAACCCACAGCCAGGCGGTAGGGTATTTGTCCGTCTGGGTAGCTACCACCCCTGGTCTAGGGTATGCCGCTATTACAACCTTGAGTTGTGTTCTGGCATCAGTGGCCAAGCTCCAGCTTGTGCTTCAAGGCCGGCAGCACATTGCCATCACCTCTGATATTGCTAATGTCCAACATAGTTGGACCGTTAGCCTGTCTGCAGTGCTTCATCAATTTAAATAAGCTTTTTTTTAAAAAGGTCTTTAAATACAAGCTTTTGAGATCCTGGATATCATGTAGCGGCAAAGTGCTAGCCAAGACAAGTAAAACGAGCGAAAACACGTCGGGTCTATCTTGAGTACAAGAGTTTCTAAGCCACCTTCGGTCTCCATCATCAGATCAGCTCCATGGTACCATATTATTGCATTGTCAGTAGTCACGCAGTATACATATGCGTGTAAAATTTCAGCTCCATTGGAAACCGGAAAGTTGCTCAAATTCAACTTGCAATATTCCACCCGAACTTACATACATAGGTATATTGCAAGTTAAATAAAATCTTGTAAAAAGTAAAGACTGTCTTCGTGAATTGTAAGAACTATAGGTATAATAAGTAAGATACTAACGGAAAGGCTTTGTATCCAAAATCAAAATAGGCTTAACTTTCATCATATGAGAAATGATTTATTTATAGTTTTAATGACAAGGCATTTATTTTTTAAGGAGATATAAGTAGAAAGTAACATTCATGTAGTCAGAAATAACACATAAATAAGGTAACCATCGCATATAAATTTCACACAAATAGCAGATATCTTAAAGACGTTAAATACAACATATTAAATCAAACTGATATAAATCTAGGTGAGATTGCAACTTGGAAAGTCATAATTTTGTTTCCAAGGTTCCCTAGCGTGTTCTCTACCTTGTCGTCTGATTTATTAATTTTCCGATATGCAAATTGGTATATCAGTCGAGTTATGTTAATATTCAACATTCTGATCTTTGATTATGTTGATTATGTAGATACAGTATATTATTAGAACAAAGTTCCTTATCGCGCGGTACGAATGGCGAAAGGGGGCTAGACGGAAAATTTTAAGACCAAAAAAGTTGTAACAACCACACCAAATGTTGTAACGACACTTTTTTGTGATTTGCCATTTTGGTGCATTTGGTCGGTATGGTCGGTATGGTTGATGTGGTCGAACGATGTGGTCGGTGTGGTAAACTCTTGTATATATACATACATATATATGTATGTATATATATATATATATATATATATATATATGCACTCTGTCTGTCTGTCTGTTCCGTTTTCACGGAAAAACTACTGGGCCGATTTGACTGAAACTCAGTATATTTTCGATGCCGAGAATGAACATAGGATACTTTTTATCCCGAAAAATGGGATAGTTTCCGGGATAAAAATATATTTGTCTTTTTGTTATTTATGGTTTTACGGAAGAAGTAGTTACTAAATCTGCAACAAAATATAATACTACCATCAATGCAGTTTTTTCAAGACATATAAATAAAATAGAATCCCAAACATATGTTTCCTACTTCAGTTACCAGAAGCCAATTATTGCTGATAAGGTCGACATTGACCGAATCAGCGCCAGTAGCATCATCATCCGAGCATTAAATCTCGCTTTCTTTCGGAGCGATCACTTCGACGCCCAGCGTCCGCTTTCCTACTTTTTCTTCTCCACTTCGCACGATCTTCGGAATCCCTTGTGTTGAGGCCGTTGGTACACATGCCATCCCTCACAACGTCAAGCCAGCATTTCTTAGACATACCCCTTCGACCGAGTCCTGGCGGAGGCGGAATGGCCAGAAATTTGAAATAGAATACATACGAGTGCATAATACCTACTTATAACTACATATAGGCCTTAAAAAGGCGCGACTCATTTTCCTCGGCTAAGTATTTTATGCTGTACATTTTATTTTCACTTATCAATAGATGGCGCTTGCAGTGCATCAACTTTTATACCGTTCTACTTATAACACTACGAAAATTTTTGAACATAAGCTTTACCCGGGAATTCTTTCGTGTAAACTTTAGATTCTTATATATCTATAGAAAAAATCATTTCCCATGATTTAAATTAAAAATGTATTGTCATTAAAAATAGTCTAGTGGTTATGACAGGAAAGCTTAGGTAGGTATAGACAAAGTACCTATACTTTTACAATATGTGTATACGTGTATAGTTTTGTGTGGAATGAATGTTTAACGATACCGACTCTGTCAGATCACGTTAGATAGGATACACCCAAGAAATGCTTGCTTTACATTGAGTGGTGATATTATGGACTATTTAAAGTTTAAACTTTTATAGAAGACGTTGACCTGGCTCAGTATTCTACTTATAGCTTTCAGGGACAACGGGTAGAATACAATACGAATAAGTTAAGTTTTCTTGCATTGTCGATTATATGTAATTTTATAATTGTTCTGTGAATACAGCACTGTTCATTTTTTATTGGTATAATAAAATCGATATTATTGACATAAAAAAATACTTTAAGAGTAATGAATGCTGAAGATTGCGCTAAATGGAGAAGACTATATAAGCAGACTCCGATTCAAAGACAGACTCGGTCGAATGCAATTGGGATTTTACGCTAAATAATAAGTACCTATTAATAAGGAGATAGTTTTAGATGTACACAACATAAATCCTATAAGTTAAATAAACGATAACAACTTAAAAGATTCATAAAACTATGTAGGTGAAATTGCTTTCTTTCACATTTGCAGTAAGAAAACAAGCACAAGTATCTTCTTTTACATAATAAATCGGCAAAAGTCGCTTTCTCAGCGTGTTTCTGACCCTTAGGGGGAGGGTAAACAAAATAACATTTTTTTCCGAGACGGATGAATAAATAAGCCAAGGAGGGTCGCACTCTGAGGGAGCTGTCCCCTACGTTTGAATTAGACCTTGTTTGATTTGCATGTTTTAATCCTTTAGATATTTTCCACTCCAAATAAAATACATTTCAAATATCTGTCCATTTCTTCTTATTATTTTTTAAGAAGTATTTTTTTAGTCTTGTGTTCTACTTCTTTATGGTTTTGCGCTATTTGTGTATCTAGCAATAGACATGTTTATAAAAATAAAATTTATTTAACTTAATAGAAGTGAGTATCAAAAGAAGCAAGGAGAAGAAATAAAATGTAAAGGCTAGAATTTATGGGTCAAAACAGTGGGTATGGTGTCGTGCAAAGAAGTAAAACATCTGGCTCATAATAGTGTAGATTGTAGGAGGCTCCACCGATAGACCACAACTCTAAAATGATGGATTGATATGAATCAAATGATACATTTGGGTATTAGTCGTGATAGCTGGGTGGTTAAGGCATTCGTTTCTTATTGCGATAGATTCATAATTCTGGTCGGGAAGCAACCACCGCTTAGCTAATGTTCTATTTAATTCAACAATGAATAGCATAGGACGACGGAGAAGAAAAAAATGGTGTTGAAACTTACTCATTAAAATTACAGATTAAGAAAGCCGCCAACTCAATTTGGATAGGCGTATAAGATATGCTGCCTGTTTTCCGAAATAAAACCAAGACCCCTAAGACCTGCAATGAAACGTGTATGAGTTTCTATTGTATCTGCTAAAGTTTCTTTTTAACTTTCAATTTCTAAAGTTACAGTACATGGTTTCATCAAAAGTTTCACGTGGAATTCAAACCATAAAACCTTAATAAGATAAGGTATTATCTTACTATTCATTTACTTGCTTTACCACCGACTGAACTTTGATATTATTTGAATGGAGTTATGTTAAAATTTAACCAATAATAGTAGGGCAAATGAACAGTTTGTAAGATATATCAACGGGCCATTTGTAATTTACAATTACTAATGTACATAATAGTATGAACTTTGTTTTGCAAGATAACTCGAAAGAATACACCTACTAACATTCCGTAACATCAAAACACTTTCAAATTCGGAAGGAAGCAAATAATTCTTCGTACAGCCATAAAGTGGCATTACGGGGGAATCCCGTGACGCTGAGCCCGACCCCGTGACCCCAGGCGATGAAACTAACGGCCCCTGGTATCAACAAAAGAGCAATAAGATATGCTCGGAAAAACTAGTGTATACGTCCCGCGGGCGCACTGACGCTGGGCCGGGAATGTACCCCGCCGTAGAGGGGATCCACGTGCCTTCACCTACACTTACATTCTGAAATCACCCGACATGTAAACGAATAAACGACACGCGGAATTACCTTGACGATGTTTGTGGTTCGGAAATAGATTCTTATTTATACATACGAAATTTCTAATTTATTGTAGAGACATGTGCGTAAGTGTTAGGTAGCTATATTTGGACCCTTATATATTTACATACAGGAGTCACTTACGAAGAATTTCTTCGACTTTTGAGTGTTGATCATTTTGGAATAAAGTAACGAATTGGTTAGATATAATTAGCAATACAAAGAAATTAATGCCAAATTTCTTTTAAATCTATTAGTATTAATAGCCTAGTTCATTCTGTGTTTTCTGCACGACAAACAAACAAAGACAGGCGAAATTTGTATGTTTTTTGATTGGAAGTGTTTGTTTTAATGTACCTATTTTGTTTTTTCAGTATAACAGAGTGAATCTTTTGCAGACTAATGAACAGAACATTTACAGTTTATCAATCTGTTACACAGGTAACAAAGAGCTTGTCACATGAAAATCAAAAGTTTTGAAAAGTAGAGAATCTGGCATAAAGATTTCTAGTAGGTATTTTAAAGTTATGCACATATTGAATATGAAAGCAGAAGAAGCAAGCGCTTTCAATATTTTACAAAATTTAATAGAGACACGCAGTATTCACAATAAAATGTATTGAAAAACGAAAACAAATAAAAATCAAACAAACCGATAGTTACGTAGTCACGCCACGTTGACGATATATTGGAATGGGGCGGCGCGGCGTGGCGTGGCGTTAGCTGTGCTCGCAATATGTATAATTGCTGTGCCGTACCCGGGACTAGGCAACACGTCACCGGGATTGCCGCGTATATCCACGTAATTGGAGCACAACCCGGGATTCCACTTTCTTTATTGCAAATAAACTAGTCCCGCACTGGTGCTGCTTTTGTTCGGTGGTTCAAGTAAGAGTCGAACGGCGCGTACTCCATTCAAAGAAAACAGAGTAAGTTGAGTACTATCTTACATTTTTTACGTTATCCAATCTTAAAGTGCTAAGATTATGAAATGGATTTTATACATATTGTTGGTGTAAGTACTATAAAGAAAATGTTCATTTGGTCAGCCAACCACTGTCCGCTCATGGACGTACGTCTCCCCAAGTTTTCGCCACTTATCCCGGTTCTCCATTTTCCTCATCCAGCCACGACAGGTGGCCTTGTGGAGATTGTCGGTCCATCCATCGGGCTGGAGGACGTCCTCAACTACGTTGCCGAGTAGAGCAGTCCCCACTCCATGACTCGTCTGGTCGATATTATACCAACAATATTGTACGTAATACAATATAGTAGGTATTGTAACCTAATGTTTTTGACAAAGTATAGTAGGAATTTATTAACGCAGTATGTTGTAATTTTGTGATTGTGAATCTGAAAATTGTATTTTAATTTACAAATTAATAAAAAAAATAGTTCAAGTCCTCTTCGAAATCTCAAGTGCTTACGTATATAAAAAAAAGTCTGAACATAAGTTTTATTATTCAATTATCCTTAATAATTAAGAAATACTACTACACTCTGTAAAAGACGTATGGTTTGTTTTTTCTCTGTCCCCTCTTATAACTCGCACTTGACAATCGGAGATAGCACTTCAGTAATTTACCGCTTGAACTTACGATCGTACTCATTACTGAAAGTGTTTCGGAAACGATTTGTAACGAGCCGTTTTATTTCCGAAGGTTGGCTCCGTTTGCAATAGGCATTAACAAAGAAAACCCTCTTATTAATGTTACGTTTAGATTAAGTTTTTTATGTTTATTTCTGTTATTGATACATGACTTATTTTACATAATATAAACTTCCTAAGACTATAAAAAGATGACGGAGCCTTGGCTAGTGAGTATTCTATGCACACAACAAACTTGTTTGAGCTCAGAAATTAATTAAAATAAACGAAAATTTAGAATAATTAATAAATGAGAATTTAATTTACAAGAAAACAAGCAATATCGCCTTTAATAATTTAGTTGCTTTGAATTTACTGTCTTTATAAATGCAGAAACGTAGTACGTACATAAGATAAAACGCAAATATTACATACAATGCTATATTTAATACAGATATTAATACAATAAGCTTAAGAGACGTCTGACTCGTTTGGAAATTGCGCGAGAAGTGAAAGTATGGTTCCTTTTACAATCGAGTACACCGCCACCACGCCGCCCGAATAATATACCCGCTAGATAGAGTACCCTCTTTTTACAAATTGTTGGAAATCATTTGTAGCACTTGTGTATTGTTGTCTTATACATAGTGTAACATCTATGTTGCTTACTATATTTAAGTATCTACCCTCATCGCCGTTTAGTTTGCAAGGGACTTTGAGTTTACATTAATTTCTTTTAAAGTCTTTAAGATTTCAAAACGGAATATACATGAAAATTTAACAGAAAATAATTAATTCATGAATTAATCCTTAAAATTATAAATGAAACCTTTAGAGCCGTTCGAAAACTAGTCGTTTCAAACTTTGAGACAGACAAACAAAAATTGTAAAACTGGTCATGAACAATTAAGCAACGTAATCATAATATTTTTCATTTCAATTTATTTTGAAATCACCTACCGACAATTACCTAAAAGAAACATTTAGAAAAATATTATAAAAGAAGGAGACCCCTTAAGTTTAACACAGCCGTCGGTAACCATCTGTAGTAATCACAAGAAAATGTATATATATATATAGTAGGTAGGTATATTTCTCATCATTTTATATCAAAATTAAAAGTATTTTAGTACGTAGCACTGTCATGAAAAGTATCATTAATAAATTAAAGAATCTCGAAATTTCGGTTGCTGAAAAATACTTTATATTTTGTGCGCTTCAGTTGTTTTCATTCGTTGAATATAATTTTAAGTGTAATCATTGCAGATATAAATATGGTGTCGTTTACACAAAGAATAAAAATAACGCCAAATTTTGGATGAAATTCTTTGTTAATTAGTCATTCGGTTCAATTATTATCAAAAAAATTAATCTTTGAATAACAACGAGATTCAATATACGTAATAAGATTGATAGCAGTCTATTAACACAAAATCTAATAAAAATATAAATAAGCCTATAATACAAATAAAGCAAACTTATATAAATATATATTGACACCTACAATATATATAAAAAACCTACTCTATAAACGTCTAGCCCCCCCCCCCCCCCCTAGAAGGCTAGAAATATATACATACTATGTATGTACTTACGAACTATATTAGGTACATATCAATTTTAAAATAATGATCAATTACTCACAGTTTCTATACAATTAGGAGAATAGTAGAGCCGACGTTTGAAACTCGCTTTAGACCGACATAAAATTGGGGAGGCCCGAACCCAGCAGAGTGATATTAATGAGCTGATATTATAACAACTCAACTTATAAATAAAGTAATTAAAAAATACTTCAGTTAATTAACATCCCATTCTACAAGCACAATCAATAACAAAACAAACGTAGAAACTCGATGAAATAACATTAAATCTGTGTTAAAAAATAAAGGTAAGGTGAAATTTATTTGTAATGGCCGCCATACAACAGAGTTGATATTACAAGAAAATACACTGGTCGTTTCAAAAATCCCTATTCGTTTTTTTAAACAACGCTCTTTGGTTTGGTTACACGGAGTTTGTGAACAAAAGCGTTCTAAAAGTCCATGATCAAATACTTTAGTACGCTGTAGAGAATAGTGGTAGGGGACTTTCGATCCACAGCATTCTCATATAGAGTTGTCAAGGGCGGGGTCTCGTGATGAATTGGAAACATTCTGAACGGGCGGAGGGGGTTTTTTGAGGGGATCCGCGTTCGGAGAAACTTGGGGTGCGCGGGGGCAAGGGGGTTGATTAATGGTCCCTGGTAGAGGGAGCCATGTTCATTATATCTTCAGAACGATGTGTTACTCGCCTACTAATATATTTTGCTTAGGCCGAAAGCTTTGGGTATGTTATTAGTTCATTATTTTTAGGCATTCTTTATCTCTTCCGGAGATAAAAAATGACGGTCCTCTCTCTGATTGCGTGTATCGTTTGGATATAGATTAGTTCGTCGACAATAAGTTACGGCGGCATTGTGTCTTATTTAAAGTAGGCTATTAAGGCATTTAAATGAGTTCATTTTATAGCATATAATAGGTGCTTCAAGGCAGAATATTTTACTATATCACATTATTAACAATACTTGATATGTAAATAATTCATTATTATTGTTCTTGCTGACAACATTAAAGTCCTTACAGCAACGTATTCATGACTATACCCAGTTCAAGGTTTTATTTTGATTTGGACGTTTATACACCCATCACCCATTTTGTGTGATAGTAAATTTTACATATCACAATTGTTATACTTCTTTGTTTCAGGCGACGTAGTAGTGCCATTCTGTAAGTCATCTAATGCTAGTAATATAGACTATAAACCATCCTCAAAATATTATATATTATGAAAAAAATCATTCGGAGTTTATATAGATTTCAAACGTTGCAATTATGATTTTATTTTACTTTTTTATGGTTTATTTATTACGCAATAGTGCATATAATAAGTGCACTAAATTAATTTAAATTCATTTATAAAGTATCTCAATTTTGTATAAAATCGAATCAGTAACACTTTAAGGTGATACTTTTTATTGTATGAATTCGGCCCACCTGATGGAAAGCAGTTACCATCGCTTATAGACATTTGTAACACCAAAGGTGCTATCAACGTGCTGCCGCTCTCTTAAAGGTGACTGGAACCTGTCAACTAATGTCGGAATACAACTCAAGGTTGTTTTGACTTTTACAACAGGCCACCCAGCCGCCAGAAATTGTACTCTCTCTCTCTCTCCGTGCCTGCACGGAATAATACCTACTAACTAATCAATGATCGATATATCAAAAATAAAATAAACCGTTGGACGAAGTATCTATAGTTGATTATCTGTGAGCTAAAGCTAGGTGCAGACAGTTACACTCGCCACCTGCGTCACACAGCGACACGCGCGCCCTCGCCTTCAAAACGCGAATTATAAGTGAAATACGAGGCTAATATCAGCACACATAATACGCTGTAAAAACGCAGCGCGCGTGGAATCGTGAGATAGGCGGCTATTTAGCTTTATGTTGTGTTTAGCCTGTTTTATATTAATAAGAGAACTTGTATGTGGGTTAGGTTGATATAGCTTTCATGGTTTTTTGCTTACGAACAGGACATCGTTAACATTAATACGACCAAGAAAATTTTGTAGGCATAATTATTATTACTTATGTTTTATTAACAATATGTAACACGGTCATGTATTTGAAAAAGATGTTTTCTTATTTAAAAAGACTAACAAAAGAAGTGATAACTGTGTTGGACTTGGTGAACTTGGTGCTCCTGACGTTCAGGCTAACGCAGGTCCTCTCGGGGCACGGCTGCTTCGGGAGGTACCTGTGTCGCCTCGGCCGCGAGGCAACGTCAGGGTGCCATCATTGCGACACAGGCGACGAGGATACGGCGCTGCATACCCTGCAGGAATGTCCTGCATGGACGGAGCAGCGCCGAGAGCTCGTCGCCTATACCGGACTGGACCTTTCGCTCCCGGCCGTGGTTCGCACCATGGTCGGGAGCCGCACCGGATGGGACGCCGTCTCCTCCTTCTGCGAGCATGTTATGTTTGCGAAGGAGGAGGCAGAACGGGAGCGTGAGCGCACTTCCTTGCTCCGCTCCCGACAAAGGAGGACGCGCCGACGCCGGAGGTCTGATCTAGACCTTCGGCCACCGTAAGCGGGCGGCGCGGGTGGGGCCTCTAGGGGTATAGAGGTTCTCACTCACCCGCACATGCCGTCGAGATGAGAGCGCGAGTGTTCCGCGCGCGCTCATCTCTCTTCCCGTGGGGCGCGTTACAGACCGCCCCACGCCCGGAAAAGACCGAGACGTCGCCGGGGGAGTAGCTCCCCCGGCATTGGAAGAGGCCCAGTGAGCGGGGCCCACGCCTGCCAGGGAATGCGGAGCCGGGTAGCCTATTCCCGTAGCCCTGGCATAAGGCGCAGGACGGAACACCCAGGGGTTTTAGTGGGTATCCCTAACTGGGGAGTGGCAATAGCGTGGCACCGGTTCTGACCGGGCACGCTAGTGCCACCCCCGATCTGGCGAATCCCACACTGTCTCACCGGGTCGCGAGCATCCCCCAGGCTTCTGTGCCTGTCGCGGCTTAGTCCTCAAACGGATTTCCCCTGGCCAAAAAAAAAAAAAAAAAAATGGTGAACTTGGTGCTGGTAGACCGTACTTACCACGATCAAATTGCAGATGTCTTAAAGAATGGCCAGGTAAAAAGCACTATGTGTATGTCTGAAGAGATTACTTAACGTAAATAAGGCAAAACATGTATGTCAAGATCGTAGCAAGTGTAAATCCATCGTTTATGCTTACCTCTATGGGATACAGGCGTGATAATATATATGCATGTATGTATCTTGTTTTTGGATAGGTTCTGTCCTGTATAAAACTATTGTAACAATATAATTATGATTGTCATAATTTTAAAATTGAATTGATTTTTAAATTAAAAATTAAAATTGAACAAAATACCTAGACTATTTTCACCTTTGAAGATCTTTAAGTGATCATAAGGACAAAAGACTATAGCGTTATAGATGTTTTTAGATGCGTATTTTTTTTAATTAATTAAAACTACAATTTATGATTAATATCAAATGCGTTTTAAATTTGAGTTTTCACGACTTCTAAACTTAAAATTTAAATTTCCTTGAATTGCAGCATTAAAAATTATGTTTATTATTGTTAGTTTCATATTAAATACCTGCCTATAAAATATATAAAAAAGTATAAGTTTATATATTTATGTGCTAGCAGTACACTACTACAAAACGCAAAAACGTCTCGAATCTGATTTATGTGTAGAAGTTTTCAAATGTTAAAATTTCTTAGAACCTAGAAGATAGACTATCTTTGATTTTTTTGTGTTTAAGTAGTAGGTACAAGAAAGCAGCATTAGGCAATAAGAGAGAGTAAACGCGTCTCGTCGCTTGAATATTCCATTCGCACGCTGCGTTTAAAATAGAAACAATGGGACCATTAAAAATCCGCTCTTGGATATTTTCCGAGCGTATCCCGTAGCTCGCATAAATCGGCAGCTTTCCACCGAAGCTATTTCCAAAGGAGCGTTTTCTATTCCGAGCCGAGCACCCGTTTTTCTTAGACGCCCATTATAAGGCTGGGGGGCCTTACCCCAGCCACCCTCGCCTCACGATCCCCAAAAGTAGAGGTTAAGTCGACGTATAGGCCGTTATGAAAGTTTATAAGTAGAATGGATGATAATTATACGGACTTTATGTATGGAGCGTGCTTCTTAAATGATATCGCCTGAAAGAGTTGGTGGTGTGATTAAGATTTACAATTCAATGTCTAATTAAATGATTAAAATAAAAATTAAGCGCTTGATGCTGGTTTATACTTACGTTTTAGAAGTAATTTTTATAATCACTTAAAAATCGTTAAAATTATAAAAAGGCAATGTAATAAATAATAGATGTGTTCCTTGCTTTAGTTCTTTCTTTGTCTTTCTTAAAGTATCTTTCATAAACTGCCTACTTGGTTACTTAAATAAAAAAATATTTGCACATAATTATGACAATTTAATAGATATTGTACGTGTGTGTTTTCATTTTATATATCGGAAAAGTTTTTAATGAAGAAATATAGTAGATATTTAAAAATGTTCATGTCATAAGGTACATGTATACGCTACATAATTCGCATACAAGTAAAACTATTTTAGACTTAACAGATAATAGGAGGAAGCGTCTAGCCGTACGGTTGCCGCTCTCAAAGTCGAGCACGCGAACTCTATTTACATGTAAATACTTGGAAAAAGTAATTTGCGCGGAGCGTCTCCCGAGCCGCCCTCGAGATTGCGAAAAGGCACATTAAGCTTCCACCAGGTGATGCATGATAACTGTTATGGCCGAATATAATTTTCTCAGGCCCGCATCGCCCCGTAATCCCGCAAAGAACCTTCGGAATTATTCCAACAGATATTTACGGTTTCTTGAATAAATAAAATTATGAACGGTGTGTACGGGGTTGTGACTAAAGCCGCGTACTCACCTGCGAGCCGCAACTGTAACCACTGCAGTTACTGTTACAAAATCATAGTGTGGACGTGGCCCGCGAGCTCGAAGCGAGCCGATAAAGCGAATATCAGTATCGGCGTACACATTAGGTACAGCATGCTACTGTAACCGCTCGGTTACATTTACAGCTCGCAGATGAGTACGCGGCTTTAGAGCGCGTTACTGTATCCGTTTGGTGTTACAAATACGATGCGGAGATGAGTACGCGGCTTTAGAACACGTCACTGTATCCGCTCGGTTACAGTTACGGCTCGAAGATGAGTACGCGGCTTTAGTCGGCGTTGGCTCCAGTGCCTTCTACGTTCTTTATTATTATACGTATATTAAGTTGTTTATCTTTTTAATGGTTACAAAGAGTTATACGGGTCGGAGCGATTTATTTGAGGCGGTATGAGACTCGGCGGATAAAAGGGAAAGAATGTCGGGACTCGAGTCCGATTCCACACTCAGATTGGATTTTTAAATTTAGATGTGATCGTATTGTTGTTTCTTTGTTATCCTTTTATTTGTGATGTGCTTTTATATGAATCAAATTCATTTCTTAACGAAGTGTTTGTTTATTGAATATTTTTCTTTAATGCTTCCAAAACAACGTCGCCAAAAAGTTGTCAACAACTACATTACTAAATCATTTTTCAGGTCTCAGATATTAATTTAAATTATAACGTTTTTAGCGAGTTATAATTTTCTTCTGGAGTTCAAAGTACCTATAGCTATGTAGTTCATAAAATTAGATAAAATGATTTTCAAATATTGACTATATCTAGTAGTTGGAAAGTTGAAATATATATAAAGACTAAAGTAAAATTAAATAATGTAGAACACTTACCCTAAAACGTTAATACAAAATACTTCCATTCTTCTCGTATAACGTACACTGACTAAACGTTTAACATTACCTGGGTTGCATTTTGCGACAAAAGGGTTTTAAAAACCGTTCCTCGATTGTTCTATTCCGTGGTCAACAACAGAAAAAAACAACAATAAGTATCTCCTACACAATATTGCGCAAAACGGCACTTAGCGCAATGAAAACAATACACAAAAGAGAATATAAAGGAAGGGTAACAAAGTCACTTCTTAAACCCCTTTATTGCGATGAAAGAAAAACAACCCTTCCATTGACGAAACAAAGAACTTTTGTTTGTCCGTTACTTGACGCAATACTTTTTAACATTTTCTTGGAAACTATTGATGAATGTTGTGCCTTTGTTCTGTGTTTTATATCTGCAGGTACATTGGCGAATAATATTATTTTAGTATTTACTTTCAAAGCTTTGTATCATTTGGAGAGTGCGAATATACATTCATTAGAAAACGTCGTATAAAGAGTTGAATCTTCAAAAATATGCAATAAGCCCTATATCGCTACCCTTGATTAGAAGGCTGGGTCATCTTTCGCCCAGCGAATAAGCATTGGTATGTAGCGTAGCAATTCAGCTAGCCTTTTGGACACGCTGCTCTCTGGCAGCAATTTGTTATATAGTTTTTAAACACTTATATAATTTATAACTTGTTTTATTTATAGTAAGCAATTGCCATTTTCTTTAAAGTTACTTTATTTTCTTATTTTATTCTAAGTCTTACGTTTTAAGTTGCTTAATAAATTTACTTTAAGAAACATCATATATTATGAAAATTTTAATAACTCAAAAAGTACACAATAAATCTGGTTAAAGTAATTAATCGTTTAGAGTATTTTTTAAGCATTGCCAACCTGAAATTTCACAGAATTTCTCACCCAATAGTTCAAAAGTTAGAAGAGATAGGTAAGATAAGTCTGTGCATTTGAATTTATTTTTGTTAAATTAAACGAATAACTTACAGCGCGAACAAAAAGTGTTTAATTGTGTTGTAATAAAAACATGAAATTTTATGAATATGCAAAAACTATGCTCAAATGCATTTTGTATTATAAACACCCATTTAGCTAGCATGAATGGCGTTTTAATGGATTATTTTAACCGTTGTTTATGCAAAATGCCCGTTTAAATTTATATTGTGGTCATTATACGCGCCGTTTATTCGAAATAATATTTAGAAAGTCTATTTTGTACTAATATAATATGTTTCGAATTTAAAAATATTTATATAAAATATTGATAAGTGTAAATTTGAACCAACGACATTTTGTAAGCAGAATGTTGAGGTCACATAAGTCAAGTTTTAATGAAATTTATATTACTGTTGTTATTTACTTATTCAAGGTGTAAAAGAAATGATAATTGTCATTAGAATTACATTTTTACAGTGTTATATAAATAAAGTTTTCGTAAATTTAGTTTAGCTGTTATGTTCTGCCAATCGTGTGTGACTTGCACTGTTATTAGATTAAAACACAACAAAGTACTTTTTATTTTTGTAAGCAAAACCAGAAGTGTAACAAACGGTACTTAATATTTATAACACTACGATGAAAAATTGACTCATTTTTAACTTTATATTCATATCTTCAGTATCCTACAACATCTAATATATAAAATTCTCGTGTCACAATGTTAGTTACCATACTCCTCTGAAACGGTTTGACCGATTCTCATGAAATTTTGTGTGCATATTGGGTAGGTCTGAGAATCGGACAACATCTATTTTTCATCCCCCAAAATGTTAAGGGTAGTCCACGCCTAAATAGTTTTTTTTAAATTATTTTATTATGATACAGCATTAAAAAATACATACAACCCTACATTTTAACCGTCTACGATCAACCCCTATTTTTAACAGCGATATTAGTATTTTTATAATTTTCTACTGGGATGATTTAGATTTTAATTTTAACCAGGTAGGTACATGGCGCTGCAATCGGGTACCAGAATTTAGGTGTTCTTTTTGTTGTTGTATGTGTTGAAGTTTGTCCCGAAATGGTTTAAATAAACGATTGGACCCAGTAGATGGCGCCGCGATACTCCTCCTAAACGCTGGGCTTGATTTTGGTGAATTTTTTTGTTTGTTCAAGTGGATTTGAGATTAGTTTAGATTAACATTTGGTCCCGGTAGATGACGCTGGAATCGGGTTCTAGATTTTTATTTTTTAAAGGCAGGACAACGTCTGCCGGGTACAGCTAGTATAGTATTAAAACATCCACGTAAATTCAGGATAAAAATCTTCTTTTAATTCTTATAAATATTATTGAAATCCGTCGAGCCATCTTGGAGTCTCTTGCGACACTCTTTCAGACTGACACACAGACTAAACTATGAAAACGGTAATTTATGATTAGGTATCGTATAAACAGTAGTTAAGTACACAGACATATATTTTTTTGTTATAAAATATATAAAACTATACCCTATCAAACATTAACTCATCATGATGTGGCTGAAAAGCAATGTATTCCTAAAAAATCTAATCTGTGTCTAAAAACTAAACAATTCCGATGTTGTTTTTGAAGGGTCATACAAGAATAACCAAGAAACAGATAAAAATTGGGTTATGTTAGTATCATAGCGAGGACTGATATCGCCCGAATCAGTTCAAGTTTATCTGTCATAAACGAAACATGGAAAGCTGTAAAGTCGAAGTGCAACGACCTCAATGCAGACCCTACCCAAGGTCGTGCTAGTAAAATGTTTATGGACTATAAAACGCTCCGTCTGCTCACTGTGTCTGTGTGTCAAGGACTCCAGACAATTTTATTGACCTCATGACAACTCCACGAGACGTTTACAACTTTACAACCCGTTGCCAAACGTCAAAAACCCTTTTTTTAAACCGATGCTCGTCGGAAATCTTTTCATCTCCGCTGCAAGGTATAAGGGTTATTTTCGATGCAAATTAAATTATAGAACCAGATGTGCAACTACTTTGAAGTTGGCTTTTTTATTCTTTTAACGTTCGGGATACTTGTAAATTGTTTTTATGAAAGTTTTCGTACAGATCGTTTAAGCTTATAAAATTCAAATTTAAAACTAACTTTTGTTTGTTTTATGTATTATAACGAATTAAACTTCACGTGATTTTGGAAAATAAAACGGAACCCGGATAAGCGCGGTAAATTTTTATAAATGAAATTTTCAAACATAAAAATATTATTTAAATCACGACCTAGGGGTAGATATTAAAACTGCACCAAGACGGAGGGCTACGAAATTTTATATTCCATAAAATGACGACAGTTCTGAAAGAAACGCAATATCTGATACGCAAGTGTCTAATGACAGTTTAATGCCGACGGAATGGCGCACTCGTAAAAAATCACTAGAAATGATCCCATTTTGATTAAAAAATCAAAAGCGCCCACCCCTTATTGAGCACAAAAGGAAACTTCCGAATGATTTAAAAGTTTTAATAACGGAATTCTAGTAAAATGACATTATACTTTCAAATTAGGAGTGAAAATTTAATTTAAAGGAGAGACAACTCGCCGCTCGAGGGGCGAATGAGATTCGCCATCGTAAAAATGTACAAGCGCTTCTTTCACTGAGTTTCTTTTCAGCCTGCAAAATTTATACTGCCTAAACATAGATCAACATCACAAGAATTGCCGTTGATTGTGCTTAATCCAGACGCAACCAACAAAGAGGTATAAGATGGACATACGGTTCAAAGAAATATAATTACAAGAAATAAAACGATAAATGCTCGCGCATAATAAAGCGAACCAAGGCATTACATTTATTTAATTTTTTTAAACAATTTATATTTTTGAATAATAAGGTTATATAATATATAACAACCCGGTAAACTAAAAAGAAGAGTAAAATATATACCAATTCTTAAATTCTCTAAGTATAGTTAAAATCAAATCTAAAATATAACAACAGCTTATAATATACACAGACTTTAACAATTGAAGTATTAAGTTTTAAAATATAATATATAGATTTATAACTACGCAGGACTTTTTTAACTTACTTCTTGAAATTCTTAATTACTTGCTCTATTTTTATTCTTTGTACATATATCTATTAAATTATGTAAAACATCGCAACTACAGGCAAACGTCAATCAGCCAATTACCAAATTTATTTTACAGTTTATTTTATATGTGGGCCAAGGTCCAATTTAATACTTCGTTCTACGTTAGAACACACAGCTTCGCAATGATCAGATGGGAATTTGATTTTTCTTAATCTAGCCGTTTTAAATTCCATTTTAATATCATAAAATGCTAAACATGCCTTCATTCTAGCGGCTTGATGCGTCTTTAATGTACATATAAAGTTACGAAACTAGAAGTGTCAAATTTTGTTTTTCATTATAAACAGAAGATCTGGTCCAATTTCTACTGAATCTATAGTTATTTTCAATAAAATAATGAGCTTAAGAAGTTGTTCTTTCTCTCAAGATGGATACCGCTGATATTGATTGATTAAAACTGCATATTCTTACACGTGTTTACAATTTTTAGTTCACAACGCCTAATATTAGAAATGTTTGGAATTAAACGATGGTGCCTCCATTCTAAGATGATCACAACATTGTTTTAAGCGCTTAAATCTCTCTAAGGAAAATTAGAAGGGTCCTGTATTTATTAAACTGGATGGTTTTCACTCGTTAGAGGAATTTTAATCGTTAAAGTTTTCCTTATGAATGCGGCTTTTGGTATGACTTTCGAGTTATCTTTTATTAGATTTCAAAGTTGCCTAATTAGGGTTGTCGGCCGTTTTCAAATTAAATCTTCAACATCTATATATTAAACGATAGCTGTATAAACTTTTAATGAATATCTGCTCTTTGCTTTGAATGACACTCAATCTTTAGTCGATGCCTAAAAATAAAATATCACTATTACTCATAATAAAACTACGTTTAAACGGTTTTAAGCGCGGTAATTTATTTGATTTTGGTTTAAATAAATTACCGCGCTTAAAACCGTTAAAACGTAGTTTTATTATGTGTACAAGTCGCGAAAACTTAAGAAAATATTATCACTATTACTCATTCGTAGGCATAAACTGCCTCAAAAATCGATTATTGAAATCATCAAAAATTAATATTATGTGTAAAGGATAGCTGTTGACGCCGGCCTCCGTATAAGTTTAAATTATTTTGTAATATTTTAAAAATTTTGAAAGTACTCTCGATTGCTCATTTGCTATCAACAAGAGAAAATATCTCCAGTAAAACTACTAAAGGTCGTTTTTATTTATGATGTTACCTACCTATATATAGTATAGTATTACAGGCCGTTCTACCATTTTAAATGTTGTTAGTAGATTAATTTAAAAAATGAGCAATATTCAGTTTAGAAATAAGTAAATAATAATACTAACCTCGTACATAAAACATATTGAGCTGTATAATTTTTTGTCTTTGTATAATGGCAACTCATTTTGCACTTAAATATACTCATATCTTCTGTCTATTAATCTATACTATATTACATCTGTAATCGGTTCAAGTTTGTACAGTCTGTAAAAAAATGAAAAAAATAATTAGGGGGCTAATTCGGACCAGCAGATTCCGAAAATATAAGTTTTAAAAATTTTGTCTGTCTGTCTCGTTCTCTCTATATGTTAAAGCATCACGTAAAAACTACCTACTAAACATATAGAAATAAGACTCGACATTTTTTATCCCGATAAATCACGTCGTTTCCTTAAAAAAGTAAATAAATAGTAAGTTTTTCAATTCATTAAAAATACCGACGTTGTCATAAACGTCATGTCATTCATTGTATCTCTTCAAATCAGGTTGGTTTAGACTCGCCGCTATATCTTGCTCCGCAATTGTGTAGACTAGGTATATAGACTTAGTTTCTTTGTTATTGTAGTGAATTTACGAGTAACAGTAAAGTTTTAAGTCTAAAAAATTACAGAATATTAATATATGTTATTTATAAAAATAAAAACTCACTAGAAATCAGCATTTATGTTTCTTAAGTTTTTTCATATGATATTGTTATTAAATCTTGATGACGTTAAATATTACAGATGATGTATGTGATAATGTAGCTATGACTTTTAAGCAATTTTTGAATTTGAAGTTGATTGAAGTTTATATATATAATATATAAAACCTAAACAAGTTTTTACGTAAGTTAAGTAGAGCTACTTACTATCTAGGGTTCTTGCTAGTATAGAATAAAAATGTATGGGAATGACATACTTAGCGTAGCGACATGTCATTCCCATACACTGTTTATTCTATTCGTTTAGCGCTAATGCCACTTGTCTATAGGGCCAGGAGCGCTATCAACCTTTCAAGTGTGAAATGTCACTCATCATACTAAACAAAATTAGCTCCAGTGTAACCATTTAATGCCAGCACTGTGAGAGCGTGGTATCACACCGATCAAGCCGGCCCTGATAGCTGTAATTCTCGTGATAATGATTCCAGCATGGCTCTACCACAGAAGCAAGAATAAGTTACAAGTAACAATGCAAGCTTACAGGAAATACTTTCATTTAAAAATAGATATCTAGATACATAACACTTTATTGCTCACCAAATATACAATTTTAAAATGCACGATTACAATATTGTCATGGTAGAAACGATAGGCGGCCTTATCGCTTAAACCAATCTCTTTCAGGAAACCTAACTTAAGGAATAGTTTAACCTAAACTGGCGATGTAGGTGGTGCAGATTATTAGGTATATCATAAACAAACATTCATAAACTGCGTATTTTATAAATTATTTATTAAAAATATGGTATTTTCTTAAGTTTTTACCACTAGTAGACGTAATTATAATACAAATATAGTCTAAAAATATTTTAAAATAATCATACAGTAAACACCAGTGTTTCCGTCTAGTTATGTACGGTTTAGAAGGTTATCTGAGTTATGTTTTTCAGTGGACTAAATGTTTTCATACTATAAATATTAGTTATTTTTCAATAATGTTAGCTGTCCGTAATTTATGTTACTTTCAGTGCATTCTAACTCACTTAATTAATAAACTAAAGTACTAATTAAAATAAGAAACTTCTGTACAGAACAATGCACAACTCCAAATGCACACAAACTCAGTAAAAGCACGACCATGCTTTCAACTTTTAATTTGAAATAACGAAGGCGCATTAATATGCAGAACAAACATTCAGAGCAAACTAAGAGGGCATACACACGAGTGTAATATTGCGATTATAATTTCGCTTTAAATTTGTCCCGTACACATCCCCATTTCTGTTTCAAAGCATTTTCATGTATCGCTAATTAAAATACGCTGTCGTGACTGTAAACGGGCCGGCGGTCGCTTTACACTGCCAAAATTTAATTATTATTATGGTGCTTTATACACATTAATTTTTATGGGAACAGTTTTTTGTTATACTTTACTTTAGACTACAAATCTATCTAAGCTGCACTGAGAAGTGACACTAGAAGAAAGAAAGAAAAACACTAACACTAGAATGCGTGAAATGAAAGCACTTTAGTACTTAGTTATAATTACTAAGTATTTTTTCTTTTATGAATTCCCAGCTGTTTAAGTATTACACATGCTAAGGATTTTGTTTTCTTTTTCAGGTGAGTGAAAGAACAATCCGTCGTCTTACTAGTAAGTAGCTTTAAATCTGTTTGATTACTTCTTAAACAGTCAGTATTAACACTATAGGAAAACTGCGAGAGATAATTCATTTAACATTTTACACAATCATTGAGAAAATGTGTATGAACTGCCGCAAGCGAAAGGTAGATATCAAAACAGTGACTGTGATACTAATATGTACTAACAATTTTCTTTTTACTTCTCTTTCCTTGCCTTCTATTTCTTTATCGACTTTAAAAAATATATTAATGTGGTGGTATTCGAAAGTAATATAACACCGGGCAGTTTTAAGTGGTCGTTCCAAAAACTTTAACAGCTTAACGCCCGTGGATTTGTGTAGGGATTTATCAGTTTATATGCCATTAGCCAACCGTTCGGTCGTAAAGTTGACAGGAGTGCTCCATAAAGATTAGTCAAAAGTCGAAAATTGTATCACCACAAACATTGGATACATGATTTTAAATATTTACATCAATTTAATTCCAGGTGCAACCCTTAAATTACATTAAATTAGTGACGCAACTAATATCTTTTGCAGCAGTTATCAGCGACAATAATTGACGATTTCGATTATCACTACTTTTATAAACTATTCTAAATAATATAACTCAATGTATCTACCTATACATTATCAGATGTATTATTTACTCTTTTAATAAGATATTTGACTCGTTATTCGATTGAACTAAAATAGAATTTCTCGTGAATTATCTATATATTAATACATGAAGCAAAAACTTTTTACCCCTTTTTACGAAAATTGCCCGAACGGAGGAGTATGAAACTTCGTACACTTTTAGTTTATATAGAGAAGAAGCGACGAATGCTAATATTTTTGTAAAATTATTATTTTATATAAAATACATTAAATCAATTAAAAAACATTACTCATACTAACATTTATTTGACACACACACATATATAGTCTTTTGTATATTGTTCAAGTCAAATTAACAATGTAGCCTTGGCGAAATCGGTGATTATAGAAGTATGGTTTTGCCATTAATTATTATGGTTGAATTTCGAGCACGGGCGACGACTAGTTAAAATTATTATTTGACTAATTTGAAAGTGTTCAAAGAGCAAAGTTAACTTATTACTAAGGTTGGCGAGTGGAATGAACACATTATAACATATTTTATACTTAAGGTAACGTAGGTAAGTGTTAAGTTATTGAAAGCGAACTGGTAGATACCAATTTTTGTTTTGCTAGTAGTCTCCACACTTAGCTCGCTTAACCACAGAGGGTTTATCTGGTTTAGCAGGCTAAGTCTAAGCCGGGCGAGCTCGATGAAACGCAGAGGGTCCGGGTTCGATTCCTGGCATGGTACATATCGTAAAAACGAACTTTCCGTTATTTACTATGCTTTGGGTGTCTGGGATCGGCCCCAGAATGGTCCGTCGTATAGTACCCGTAATACAAGCGTAACTTGCTTATCTTGGGCATATACAATGTGTGTGTGTGTTGTCTGCCAATTATTTATTTCCAATAATTTAAATTCTGTTTTTTTCGTTCGTAAGAATCAAATCTGAAAAAGGAAACAACAAGGGCGAGATTAAATAATTTTAAATACAGATATTTTTTAAATAATTTAATAGCAATTTTATTTAGTTAGACTGTTACAAAATTGATTTGCATGTATTTTTATTACATAAAACGTTAAATTGAAGCAATGTTTACCGCTAAAAATTGATAACTAAGATTGATCGTAACCGTTTTATTAGTAGGTACTTAAAATAGACAATTATTTAAAGTAATTAATGGAATCTGAATGACATGTGTAATGAGCAATAAACTCATAGTTATTTCTGTAGGTACAGAAATAACTATGTAATATTTTAAATGAAATAAAAACAATTGGTATAATTCCAATAAATAAACAACGATTAATTTTAAAAAGTAACGTAGGTACATGTTTTAGAAGTATTTGTAGATACTAAATTTTAACATTCTACGTACACAGAGATCACTTACTTTTTATTTAAAGAAATAAAGAAAAAAAGATCCCGACGAATTGAGAACCTCCTCCTTTTTTCAAAGTCGGTTAAAAATTTAATAAAGAAAAGTATAAATAAGTCGTTTCGACCTTAATTAAGAACTGTGTTGTTAACTACAATACATTTCTGTAGCCTGAGTTTTATTTTTCTCACATTACCATTGGTAACATGAGTAATTATTGTAATTAAACACGCAGTATCATGTTTCAAATAATTATCTTTCGAATTATTTAGTTTCTTAATTAACGTACAAAGGGGTTTGGGTAAATTTGTTCGGAGGTTGGCTTGATTTTTTTTATGAGCGGCCACTTTTTAAACTATTGCTATGTAGTAGTTCTATACTTGCGATACAAGAATATCAAAAAAACTTGGTCCTAAGTTACATCAGAGCCGAGCTATTTAAGATCAAAATCGTGCTGCGTGAACTTAAAATACCGTAAAACGGGGTTAATAGATTTCACGGGGTGATTAGACACATTGGGGTTTGGGTAAAAGTGGCTTCATTTTTTAGGTTTGCGGCGAGCGATTATATTTATACAGTAGATAGTATACAGTAATAAAAACACTTTTTGTT
This sequence comes from Dendrolimus pini, assembly GCA_949752895.1. Lineage (NCBI taxonomy): Eukaryota > Metazoa > Arthropoda > Insecta > Lepidoptera > Lasiocampidae > Dendrolimus > Dendrolimus pini. The sequence goes on from OX457133.1 coordinate 14,367,554, forward strand.
TTAACGTTTTTGTCTAACATACATCGGAGCCGAAATATGAAAAAAAATTGAACCAATTCAAACATACATATTTTTTTATTGATTTTCTGTTTTCATGCATATTCATGCATTCATTTATGCCCTGGGTACATATCAAGTAGAACAAGCACATAGCTATTATGGTGAACACATAAAAAACGGAACCTATTTAAGAAATATTTAAAGAACCCAACCTGGAAGATTTCACAAACGTTAACTTAGATTGTAACGACTCATGGCTTTTGAGAGGAAGAATCCAATCCAGGCATGTATCGAGCCAAACTTTCTATGTCTATATTTTGTTAGAACGAGGGCTTCAGGGTCGGGATGCTATTTTAGGTCATTATTGCTCTTGCATTGTTGGAAAACGTACACTATGTTGTTGTTTCCATGTTATGTCAATCTTGTGGTATTTGGGATGGGGTAGGCACCAAAACCATTTGTCTTCTCCTGCTCAGTTCCTAGATACAATAATCAAGCATAATGTAGAGAACGAAGCGTATGAAGAACCCGATATGGAAACTAAATAAAGTGCACATTTAATGTCATTATAGTGAAAGAAAGAAGAAGAAGAAAGAAGAGTGAGCGTTTTATTTAGTTTTGTTTTTTTCGCGTGTGATTATAGATATATAAGGCCTAATTAGTGGATTAATAAATATAATTGTAAAAAAGTTTTGTGTATTAAATGTAATTATAAAAACAACTACTTTTTATTATGTGTATAAGTATCTATGTTCTAATAACAAACATGTTCCATTAGGGTAATAGTTCACTTTAATTAGATGTGTTATATTATTTCAAAAGACATGCACAAAAACATGAATCTTGCAACAAATAACCTTGCATAAAACTGATAACTTAAGTTCACGCAGCACGATACTGATCTTAAATAGCTCGGCTCCGGTGTAACTCAGGACCAAGTTTTTTTAATAGTCTTGTATCTCAAGTATAGAACTATTAAATAGCAATAGCTAAAAAAGTAGTCGCTCTTAAAAAAATCATGCCAACCTCCGAAAAAACCGCTTTATATTTTGTCAATTTATTTCTAAATGCATGACTAAAAGCAATGAAATCATTATAAAATGATAAAATTAACAATAAGACTCATTTTAAAATAATGTAAGCGTTTATTCAGACATAAAAATAATTAAAGATAATCGAATCCAAAATTACGAAACGTGCCCGTCGACCCCGTTTTACGGTATCAGTTTTATGCAAGGTTATTTGTTGCAAGATTCATGTTTTTGTGCATGGCTTTTGAAATAATCTAACATACTAAATAAAGTGAACTATTACCCTAATACTACTAACGAATAAGCTACAGATTAAAAAGTTTTGTGTATGAAAACCCAAAATCTACCAAAGAATAATGTATGTTTTAATTGATTCAATTTTTTCACATATTTCGGCTCCGATGTATGTTAGAAAAAAATGTTAAAACAAAAAGTGTTTTTATTACTGTATACTATCTACTGTATACTATCTACTGTATAAATTTAATCGCTGGCCGCAAACCTAAAAAATCAAGCCACTTTTACCCAAACCCCTTTATTTTAAAAAACTTTTTAGTTTTTTCTTTAATTAAAATATCATGTAACTTTGACTAACAATATCATTAGTGTTGTTCAAAAATATCAGAAAAAGAATAATATTTTTTAATATGGTCTAATAATACGTATTATTAAGTACGTACCCACTACGACAATTCAGTTCCATTCATATTACAGAAGAAAATACTAGAAATATCAATCGTCTATTAAAAATAAAGATATTTTTTTACATTAAATCAATTCAATATTAAAGAGAAACGTAATATAGACTTTTAAGGTTTATTGATTGGGTTTATAAAAAAATATTGTCTAAATCAGTAGAATGTACGATTTGAATATTAACGGTATGTTATTATTTCATTTCATTCATTCATTTCATTTATCATTTAAGAGCATGCTCTTGTCGGTGGAGCCTCTTCCAATCTTCTCTATTATGGGCCAGTTGTTTTACTTCTGTGTAAGACACGACACCCACTTTTTCTTTTATTTGGTCCATAAATGCTCGCCTTGGTCTTCCCTTCCCTCTCCTTGCTTCCATTTTACCTTCGATTAACGTGCATAAGAAGGTGTCGTGTCTTAGCAAATGGCCAAACATCTTCCCCCTTCTTTCCTCTAGAGTTTTTAATATTGTGCGTTTCTCCTTTACCATATCCAGAACTTCTTCATTAGTCTTCTTCTCTTTCCAACTTATTCTCTCCATGCGTCTCCAACACCACATTTCAAATGCTTCTAATCTATCGCGATCTCTTTATTATAATATAATAAATCAATATCTGTTAGAGAATCACATATAAACTACTGAACGGATTAAATGAAACTCGACATAGAGCTAGCTCATATCCCGAGACGTAACTTAGGATACTTTTTATCCCGATAAGTGACGTGGTTTCCGTGGGATAGACGAAAATACCGAGAGAAGTGCCACTGTGATTGCACCTTTTTGCGAAACTACTGAATGGATATGAATGAAACTCGACATAGTACTAGCTTATAACCCAAGTTACCTCTTAGGATACATTTTATACCGATAAATGATGTCGTTTTCATAAAATAGACAGATTACATAAATAGATGGCGCTGCAATCACGTTTTTTCAATTCACTAACAGATACGTTGTCGTAGAAAGTCCAATAAAACGGCATCTGAACTCTTGAATAATTTTATTAGTGTTCATAATACATTCGAGACAATAACAAATATATAATAAATTCGAAACTAACTTTGTCTGTTTTTTTGTTCCTGTACGCTTCCCCAGTATATATAGTTAGATTTTAGCCTCAATGCCAAGAATAGACGTAAGATAATTTTTATACCAAAAAGGGATAGTTTTTTTCGGGATAGATAAAAACATTCCGAGGGTGAATATCGCCTAGATAAAAATTTAATGCAATGTAATAATACTTGCTGTCAAAATAGTATAAAATCGATTCGACCGGATACGGTTCAGAACTTTCTGCAGGCGAAACCGCGGGGCATAAATCCCTAGTAGGTATAATAATATAGCATTTAATATCCACAACATGAATTTAAAAATAACATAATAGTTATAAATTCGAAAGGTCTTTGAAGTTCATACAAACAGCCGTTAGCGTCACAATATAGGTGATTTAATTGTCCGTTTATTGCTCATACAATATCTAATTTTGCTGCCTTACACATAAATTACGTGTCGAGGACTGTATTATGTTAATTTACAGAAAATGGTAAGAAATAATACATTTATGTATTAAAGACTTGTTTCTGATTGCTTTAAAACAATATGTACTATCTAAATTTTCATTTATATAGTGATCTATATAAATAAAAACCTACTATAGATTAACCTAAAAGACTGACAACAGTAAGGGCCGCTTGCATAACGATCGCCTTTAAATAAAATTAGTTAATTATATTAAACTGCCTAAATACGTTTTACACAAAACATATTGACAGTTCTTTAAACATATTTAGCGGCAAATTTTGGGTTGTGCAAGACGCTAATTGTATTTAAGGGTGGTAAATACGTTTCCTGTATCTTAAATAAATTTAAGCAACCTTATGCAAGCGGCCCTTAGTCTATATAATATATTTTATAATGAAGTTTAAAAAAACATTATTGTTTAATTCACGTATGGTCTTTCTTCCTATATTACAATCATTCAACTGTCCAAAGTACTAAGAAGTCTCCATATTAGACCACAAATGACTACCTATCCCAGACCCCATCCAAGGGAGTGAGTGGAACTCTTGATAAGCTAACCCGAGGGTTAGGCCGCGGACAGGTCGACAGATAAGTTTCGATTTAATACGTTAAAAGGTGCCCCTAATGGGGTCATTCCCATTCGTTATGGGCAGCTTTCCGACCGTATTTTGTGGTATGTACTTTAGTAAGTTTCATTGCAAACTGTTAAATTTTTAAATGCTTCATTTATCTTATGCCCACTGCCACGGCAGCGAGAAAAAAGTAGGGAGGGAAATGTGCATCAGTTGTTTTCTCACACTGCTCGCTTTCCTGCTCATTGTCATGAAAGTGAGCATGTAATAAACCTCGGTGTAAAGGATGGTTGATTGTATTTGGTAGTAAACTATACGTAATTATTATTTGGAGACAATCTTCATATTAGGAATCGTAACATTCTGTAATCGAGTCATTTACAAAAAATAAATGTGTCTAAAAGTCGACAAAATCACAAATACCTATGTATATAATAAACCAAGCCTTGTACGCATATTACACTCGTAAGCTTTTAGTAGATATTCTACTTATTGTTTTGAGCGTATATAGGTAGAAAATTTAACTGAGTTTTACACAGAATGTTTAATTAGATTAAATATTTTATATTGCATTTTAACAAAGATAAATTATAGGGAATAAATTGCATACGTAACACAATTTAACAAATATAATTCAAAATAAGATCAGAGGGTTACCTAGCAATATCAACTTAAGTATATTAAATTGCAATTTCATAATATTTTAAATTAAATGTTGCAAAAACTTAATACCTTATTACTTCACGTTTATAGTTGCTTATAAGTATATATCATGTTGAGAATCATTACTGCTTGTAATATTACAAAAAATTAGGTATTTATCACATTTATTTACATATAAAAATGCTTTAAAACCTTACTTTAATTAATAAAATAAAATTAAAAAAATAAATTAGTTTCAAAACATTAATGCTGTCAACAAAAAAGTTGATGAAAATTAAAATAGTATTTAAGGCAGGTTTATGTAAAACCTTCAAAAATGTATGAAAATTTATTTTAGATTATACATAGAGATTAAACTTAATTAGGAATGTAATACATGTAAGATAAATTCTAATATTACAAGTATATACACAAGGTTAAGAATGAAATAAACAAAGCTATATATGTAACTAGTCTGGCCATAAATACTGTTACATACCTATAACTTTTTTTTCAACTTTTTAATTATTTTGAATTTGGAACACGTACCTATATTATTTTAAAAACTTCTTTCGATTTTGCGCCATTTCATATATTTGTCGTGTTCATTATCATATTACAATATGGAATGGGGTGTTAAAGAAAATAGGGTTGCAGTGATCGCCATGCATAAAGTGGGTATGGAGCCGTCGATCATATTCCAGACACTTTAAAAGCTTAGTATCAGCCGTATGTTCGTATATCGTACTATCAACACATACAACAACACTTCGTCTGTCCAAGACCAGAAAAGATCGGGGCGGCGGCGTGCTGTTACAACCACAAAGGCTGTTAATGCTGAAGCTCGGTGCTTATCGTCGATATACAGGACATGCCCTAAATCAATCTGTACAATTAAAGAGAGTGGATCGATCAAAATGCCTTCTGTTGCGATACGCAAGTGAAAAGCAAACAAATATTCTCTTTAGTGATGAAAAAATTTTCACGATTGAAAAACAGTAGGTACAATAAGCAAAATGATAAAGCGTACGCTCACAGTTCTAAAGAAGCTGCTCAAGTGGGCGGAAAGGTACAACGTGGTCATCATCCTGCGTCAGTGATGGTTTGATGGGGCCTGTCTTATCAAGGAGTCACAAAACTACATTTTTGTGAAAAAGGAGTGACAACTTCAGCCAAAGTGTATCAAGATACAGGCTTGGATCATGTTGTGAAACCTCTCAGCTACAATACACTTATTATACACTTAAAAAAAAAATACCGTGGACTTTCCAGTAGGACTCTGCACCTAGTCACGAGGCACGAACTACCCAAGCCTGGCTTGAAACCTATGTTCCAGACTTTATAAGAGCTGAATACTGGCCCTCATCTAGCCCAGACCTCAACCATTTAGACTTCAAATTATGGTCAGTTTTAGAGGACATGGGCAGCTCTAAACGACACGGCGACATTGAGTGTCTTAAAAAATCTTTGGAGCAAGCAGTGGCGAAATTTCCCTTGCCAACAGTGCGTAAATCCATAGATTCGTGGGTAAACAGATTAAAGGCCTGTATAAAAGCCAAAGGTGGCTATTTCATCATTAATAGAATATTTTTGATTTTTTCCTGAGACTAATAAATATGTAGGTATAATTTTTAATAATATTACATTACTTCATTAAAAAATATATTAAATACATTTATTACCTTATATTAATTTATTCAGTAAGATAAGTATAATTATTAGGTATTAGTAGGTATTTTAAAAATTAAATTTAATTGTAACATTCCATAGATAACTAATTTTGAACAATTAATTACAATTACTCTGCTATTAATAATAATAACATTTTTATACGACAAGTTCAACTTCAGCGAAATTTAATTGGCACGTGCAAGAAATCTAAAAAAAAAGTCTATAATAAATTACACATTTAAAAATGGTAATTCTCTCAATTTCAATTCTATATGATTTTATTTATAATTTTAACACAGCGTGTGGTGTTTATTAATTTTTGACGTTCTTTAAACAAATTGAATTATTAGAATCTTTGACTTAACGTTAGTTTTACTAATCTCTAAACATATGTGAACATAAAAATACTTATTTAATATTATGTTATTGATACACCCTAATAGACGATTTTTTTCAATTTATTAAGCAGTTGAGCGAATTTCCTGAGCACGTCATTGTCCGCAACCACGATTTTTTAAACCGTGCTAGATCATTCATTTTTGGCTGCAATATTTTTTTAATTGATTTATTTAAACTAATTTAAAAAAACAAAAAACGGCTACAATACAACATATAAAATAATAAGTTACAATCAGGTAATAATATTGAAGGTAACGTCAACGCCCACAGAATAACATTTATAAGATTACAATAAAACTACAAGAGGTACTGTGATTATAACAATAAGAAAAAAAATATGTGTGCAAGTCACACACAGCAGAAGTGAAACTTCAGAGAATATTTTATACTCCCAGATGATTCTTCTCCAACTTTGATTAGTATAAATACAATTCCTTTAGCCTACACCCGTCAACATAATTAATATTATAATTCAAAATAAACTTCTTAGGTATCACATTCAAATGTTCACTGTTTTAGTCTAAAAAATATTATTGGACCTATGTTTAATCATTACTCATATCGACTCTCTAATCTGTGCTTCATTATGTAAACTCGTATCTCATTCTCTCGTAGGCTTAGTCCTATAGATTGTATGTGTTTATATGTTTATCTCTTTTTAGTGTCGATTTTTCGTTTCAGCGAGTTTCAAATCACATAGATTCTAAAGAATTTTCACTTCAAAAAGGATATACAAATTCACATAACATATTAGAAAAGAAAGATAAATAGAAGATTCATTACATGAAATGTAGCAAAGCTTAGAAAAGTTATTCCAGCTTGAATGTACTATCAAAGTCAGTTAATAAAGGCAAAATGGACCTTCTCATCATTGTTAGCAAACAAGAACTTGAACCAAAAAGTTCTTGAGATGTGCATGCGATTTTGGTTAGTTGGTTTGAGCCCATGTCTTTTCCACTTTAATTAAGTTTCTCTAATTTTATATTCTATTTATTTCTTCTATTCTTGTGGGAAAGTAAATGAATACAAAAAAAAATAAACTCTAATAATTGTGGCTAATAATTCTCGCGGGAAATTCACCTGTTTATAAATTTAATAATTATATACTGAAAAAAAAGTGTAATGGAAACAAAAAATTAAAATATTTTATTTTGAAGAAACACCTACATTTACAAGTTATAATCTATTGTTGGGTCCCGGATTTCTACAGCTTGCACGCAATACATTTTGTCACCTCACCTTACCTATTGATAGCAAACTGATAATAATTATATACATTTCGGGTTAATGAATTTTATTTCTTATAAAAGAATGTTTACACTTCACTTAAACTATGAAAACATTTATAAGTTGTTGAAAAATAAGCTGTAATTTGTAAGGAGTTAGAAAGCACAAATGCTAAAACAACATATATAGTAGTCATCTATTTTACATTTACTTTTCATGTAAAACATTAAATAACATATGTAATAGTCATCTATTTTATTGACCATGTTTTTGAGTAAATAAATATTTACATCAAATTTGTATAAGACAAGTAAAAACCCGGCGGAATCTTTAAGGCAATGTTTACTTGTACTAAAAACTGTCTATTGTTTCGATATTTTTTTCAGTAAATCGAATAAGTAGCAATTTGACAAATAATGTGATACAACAGTTTTCTATAGTGTTAGGTTTGAGTAGTGTTTTAAAAGCTTTGTTTCAGCGCCACGCAGGTTCGTGTCCGAAATCATTCTCAGAGCGTAGAAGCCTTAAACACTCAGTGGTGTTCGTATAAGCTACTAGATGGAAGCACGTGTTATGAAATGTAAAATAGATACCATTAATTTTTGAATTACTATATTAATATAAATCTGTAATTCTTTATAAATAACTACGAATTGACATGTGACATGTTCAAAATCATATTTAGAAAAAAATAGTTTTAGATTTTATATAAAAATATGTTCTTTTGTTACTTAAATTGCTTATGGTTAATATAGTAGATAATACAGCTAAAACATAGATAACTATATTTAAATAAGTTTTGTACAAGGACTTGGTGGACCTTTCAATTTCCTTCGACATGATCAGATACTTAAAGTAGAAGTTCTTTTCACTCATATGTTCTGTTACGAACGTACCTATTATTATGTTAAAATAAGTTGTTTTATTACCTACAATCAGTTATTACAAAATAACACAAATTATTTATCTTTAGTAACGATGCTTATCTTCGATTAACAACCATATAATTTTATTATATCAACAAAAGAACCCTCTTGCAGCCATAAAAACATAAACAGCCGATTTTTCACTTAAATTGTCCACATTCACACCGCCCGCCGCCCCCATGCGCCTGCGTCGCCATTTCACATCATTGCTAAATTGGTGCACAATCATAAATTGTGGCGTTTAATTTAATCAACACCCGCGTACTTCATTTATTTATGTACCTATACACCATCCAACACATTCAGACCCCTGCAGGGACCCTTTTTAAATACCAAATCAAAGATGAACCAGTTTCATTTTACACTGGTGTAGGTTGTCCATATTTTTTAATAACGAAGGAGCGTGTCCTCATATTGTTTCATCAGCTTGGGGAAAATTCTATTCAATTAAGATAAGGGTTTTTAATCATTCATACAATTATTACAATTCTTTAGTCCCTGTTTTATTTATTTCATTTATAAAAAATGACAGGCTTATTTATTATGTGCACATAAATTGCAAAAAGGTTGTGATATTCGTTCATTATCGCTACGTAAACCACGTTTCAAACTATCTCAAATATAATTTGAATACCTATTTATAGTACTTTTTTAATCGGTTGCCAAAATCTGCGTACTTATTTATTTAGTTTTTCCCATTACCCGTAATATTCATAATTCTATATTGTTAGTACTTTAGTCGTTATATTTTGCTCTATCTGTTTGTATGGTTGTATAGTTATAAATCAACAATAAAATCAAAACATCTCCAAACGTCACAGTTCTCCCATTAGTATAACTATGGTCCTGCATGGAGATGAGAGAGACTCTCATCTTTAGGATGGCTCAACCAAAATACCAGTACAGTCGAGTCAATTGAGAAAAGAGCTAGGAAGCTGATAAGGAATAACCAAGTGTTCGATGAGAGGCTTCAGAGCCCAAATCACCGACGCAAGGTCACTAGTTTGTCATCACCGGACAAGCAGACATAAGAGCTCACCCCACCGATATATGGTGGAAATACCAAACAAAGCGGATGAAACGCTATGCTTCCACTTTTATCATACGTACCGCTGAAGAGTGGAACTCTTTTCCGCCGTCTGTTTTTCCTGAAACATACAACATATTAAGTTCTACATATATAAGTATAAACAGTATTTAAAATACCATCTGATTACATCCCTTTCAAAATAATATCATAATAGAATTTATTTTAATGATATACTATTAAAACAATAATTTATAGACACTATTTTATACGAGTGTACAAAGATAGAATAACGAAAAATGTTTTATGAATGATAAATATTACTCGTTTCGTTTATTTGTCTGCCTGTTTATGTAGACTATAATCATTTTTCTCGGAAACGATGAGTTTTCGATGATGAAATTTGATAGAAAGGTTTAGTCTATAACGCAGAGTGCCGTAGTAAACGTTCACGTTATAAATAATTGAAATTCTCCTAGATTTTATCATTCCCTCTCAAATTTTGAACATGGAAAATTTAAAAAAAAGAGATTGTGGACTTGCAAACCCACGAAAATACTTTCAACGAATATTATTTTATACAATAGGTACCCGTTGAGTAAATTTAAGCTTTACTTATGTACTTGTCTAGGTACATTATCAAAGTTTTTAAGATATGGGGTATTTCTAAATATTTTTTTTATCGTTCCACAGTCAAATGATAAAATTGTCGAAATTCATCAACTCTACAGAACTCTTCATTATAAATGGACTGCCAAACCCGTACCTAATTTTTTATATTTAATTAGTCATGGAATTTAACCATTGCTTGTTTATAATAGGTCACTTGCCTAATTAACATTTTAAATTCATTATTATGTCTAAAAGTGTTTACATTGTATTTTTATACCTACCTATAAAATAATCCGATTCATTCGAAAATAATATACGTTTCCTTCAAACTTAAGCTTAAAATATTATGAATTCCTCTCTTCAAAATCCGAAATTAAATATGAATTATTCATTAGATGTATTTGGAACTAAAACCGTGTTGTATTTTATTCAAATCAGTTATGATTATTCGGTAAAAATCACAACTACACCAAACATCGAATAAAGTCATTTTGTCTGATTGTTTATCACATTTCTATACCCATAATGATATTTGAAATCCGAATAGGTAGCCAAAATGGCGTCGTGTAGGGTGTCTCCCCTACCGGATACGAAGCGAGCGTCGTATCGGAAGTGAAAGGAATTATTTACGATCATGTCAGTTATTATTTATTTTATTCTCATTTTTGTTGACACACTAACGCTCCATATTATTCTTGAGATATACTCATAGTATAATTTCAATAGGTACTATTAAAATATTTAGTAAGTAATAAACAGGAACATTAAAGCACTTTTCACTATAAAAACGTAGAGAAAATAAAGAAGTGTGAATTTATCCACCATGTTTATTCAAAATAAAATATATTTCATACGATTAGGTACTTTGGTAATGTCTCGGATATGGGTTTTCTTACTGTCTCTTCTTCATCGTCCTTGGAAATTCTATTGTATATTAAGACGAAATTCTACTTAATGCGCTCTGCCTTTGTATACATGTTCCTGTTTCTGCTGCGAATTTACTACATTAAAAATCAGCTAAAATACACATTAATTCTATGTATTATGTGTATGATGGGGCTAATAAAGTTGTTAAAGTGAACGAACGCTAAGTAATGGTGCTTATCTTTATGGTCAACAAATGATTTATCCATATGTTTATCAAACGTAAAATTTCAACTTAATTTTTTTTTATGATTTATATTAACTTTATAATAATTAGCACATTAATACGTTAATGAAAAGAAATGTTGTATTAAGATACAACATAATAATTTTATATTGCATAACATATTTACACGCACTCACAAGTTAGAATTAATAATAAGAACAGCTATTTATGCAAAGCTTTATATAAGTATAATGAACTGCCTTAAGTTGAATTAGTGATTGTTTTAAAAAGGCTGTTTGAATGATTCTTATATCAAATCAGCCTAAGTAAAGCGGAATAAAACTATATCGTAATATTTAGTTTTATTCCATCCAACAAAAAAAAACTATAAAAATACGTTTACTTTGATAAGATCTTGTACAAATATTTTTTTAATTTTTATGACTAGTAATAAATAGGAAACTCGATGTAGTACTTAAATATGGTTTACTTATGAATAAACTAGATTTTTAAGCACTCTATATAAAATTTGTGATTTGAATTAATACAGAATTTTGTAGATGTTATGATAACCTTATCTAATGTCGTAAAATAAAATCTTAATTGTTTATTTATACGCTATAAAAAATATAAGATTACTTTTAGTAATTTTAGGCCATTAAAAAGTAATTCATAGACATTATTATATAAATTTATTATAATTTATAACATAATTTCGATACGAATATTTTAAAAAATCATATAATGTAATACTAGCAAAGACAATACTACATGAAAATTGGTAATATAGAGTAGCATGCCACGGGCACGTCATTGGGGTTAATGCTATTCCGAAATCGGGCAAACCTATGGTTGATATGATTGAGACGACGACGAGAATTCTCTCGTCGTTTAAAAATTCTCTTACGAGATAGTAATAGCAGAATTGGATCCCTGACAGTGTTCCCATATACGTAAATCACAGTAAATAATCATTAAATTCAGTCCGATCAGTAATATTGTAAATTAAATAAATGTAATTCTGATTACTTTCGCAAGATTATTACATAGAGTTTTGCTGATCCGTCTACTCCATAAAAACGACGTCATTTATCGGGGAAAAAATTCTAAGTGTCAACTTGGGATATTATCCACCTCTGTACCGAGCTTCATTCGTATACGTTCAGTATTTTTCACTAAAGATGCGACCGCAGCTCCCAGCTGCAGCTCGCAGCTATTTCACTATTTTCGTCTATCCCAAGGAAATGACGTCATTTATCAGAATAAAAATATTCAAGTTATTGTATCAAGTTACATTTGATCCGTTCAGTTTTTTTCCACGTGATGCTCTAACAGACAGACAAAATTTAAAAAAAAGCTTTTTCTGAGTCTACTGGTCCGAATTATCCCCCTTGGTTTTTTTCACATTTTAAACGCAGTGGACAATTTCAAGGCATTTACAGATTAACTATATTATAGACTTTAATTAGAATATGTATTTCTTTCAAAATTGGACTATAGACGTAACATAACTGTTTCCATCGCGTAAATAAAGTAACTTATACCAACAAAGGAACGTTACGAATGTCAGATAATGAGCGTGGCTAGCGGAAAGGAACAAAATGTCTGGCCGGGAGAGGTTACGATATTTCCGAGCCATTTCACACTTTGTTGATACCCTACACTGTGTCAGGCGCACGCGACGAGGGTGCCTTAAGAAGGATGGCTTCCAAAATTATTTTTAAGGATTTAGACACAAAGGGCTAGAACAGTTTAATTTTAAATTTTGCTTCGATACATATATAAATCTGAAGAGTTGTATTTTACTTGTCAGGAATTTTCTATTTGTTTAGAACGATCAATTTGTGATTACATAATCCTTTTCTTTAGCAAGTTATTATAATGGCTGTAATTTAAACAAATACACCAGCAACTAATAAGCCAATTAGTAGTCAATAAGTACTTAGAATTATTCCTATTGAGTAAGATAAATGATTTTAGTACTCTCTATCCGATTAAGTATGTTTTATTCTCAAGCGGTCTGTATAGGGAAACCCGATGAGTTCATTTATCAATCTCATTTTATCAAGAAATATGTAGTTCTACGAAGCAAACTTAAAAAGCCAGCTATACATAGTTATTAGCCTTTGATGTTTGACTTTCAACTCACACGCACTTAACCCGATGTAGATATATCGTCATGCCTCTAAGAATAAATGTTTCAACGATACATTTTAAAACAAACATACTTGATTTAAATATCTACTTGATATTCTACAAAATGCCAACTTGCTGGAGATCTACTTTAGAATTATTTGAGAGAATCCTTAAAAAAATATAGCAATAATAAACGTAGGATAAAAAGTTATCTGTTTCTTATATTAGGTAAATTTAAATCGTTAAGTATCTCCACCTGTATGGTCATATCTACACCTGCATTGAACCACTAGTTTGATGATAATTAGTTACGAAATAACAAAGATAGGGCCAGTTTTGTCCATACTTTATGATATAACACCGTGCCACACAACAGTGGTTGTAAAATTTGTAGTTGTAATAAGCATGGAGATTGGAATATCAAAATAGATATGTTTCTAACCAGTATTTACCTTTTAAATATCAATTCAAATATTGGATTGTTGAAAGTCAACTGAATATACTTTTTGTCATCGTAAATAAAGTCACAAGCTACTTGATTTTGTGAGCCTAGCTTTACACTTGTTAGTTTTATTTGCGTAACCCTCTAGAGCTAGGCGCACTATATTGATTCTCAATACCGGACTCGGCTGTGAAAGGATGATTCCAGTATTCATACAATGACCTTCAAAAAATGTTCTTCAGTACAATTTACTTTCAATATAAACTATTGAATGTGAATTTTATTCTTGCTGGTTTACGCGAAGAAAATTTACAGGTGTAGGTATAGCCGGAATAATGTAGCAAGCGAAATCTCCAATGATCAAAATCAGAATCATAATAAAAAAATCAGTTTTAACAAGTTATATTATTATTCAATTATTTATTCAAGTTCAAGAAAAAATCCAGAATAATGGATCTTGACTTGGCAAAGGTAACCTTGATTCGTGCCAACGCTGAGCGTATACCAACAAAGCGCTCGGCGGAACGGAGGCCGCGTTATTTATCACTAGCCGTATCTATCGCTATAAAAATGTCAATGCTCGCCCTCGGCCAACCACAATCCTAGCTCAGCCTCTATCTCCTTACATAGTATTGCCAGGTACAGATGCCAAATACTCAGCTCAGTAAACAAAAATCCATCATTATCAAGATTCTTTAACGACATATAACCAAATAGGGGTGGCGCCTAGGGAAGCTGTTAAGGCTTTGTCTAATGCAATGTTAAATTCATGCATCTTAGTACATGAATTTATAGAAATTAAAATAGATTTTATTTAAGCTATTGTTATTGTAAATTTTAAGTCTACATTTGTATTAATTTTATTCAGTGAAAATAATTTTAACTGGTGATAAAGATTTAGAATATTTGAAAATTAGGTTATATTGAAGGAACTTGAATGTGATCGAAAAAGAATCTGTTGAAACCGTTTAAATAAGTACAACAATACACTTGGTAACACTACCTACTCCTACGCGAGATCCCGACAAACGTTATATCGCTTTTGATGATGAGGCGACAAAAACGCGACTTACGACTTCTTGGTAAGCGCAAAAAAATAATGAAACGTAAACTCGTAGTTCTTTAAAAAAAAAAAATTGCTTTTAATAGACAAAGTTAATATATGATTTAATTTTCAAATTAGTATACCTAACATCTGGATTCTAACTTCAGAAAGTCAAAGTTGAGGAACAAGTCAAAATTTCATCAAAGATGGCGTATAAGTGCTATGATTATGATTGATTTCATACAAATAGATACTTTTGTTTGAAAAGTTAAATTTGTAAATCCTAATTCCTTATGCAATCGAGGACTCCTCTGAATAATTTCATACACTCTACCTTCACTACATACCACTCAAGTATTGTAAATAAAGAATGAGGTTCTGGCTTAAAACAGATTTTCAATAACGCCTACCAGACCGCACATGCGAGTATGATTTAAAATTAATGAACTAATTACAATAGGGCGTAAGCGGAATGAAATAAACTTAAAGGCTTTTTACACAACGGACGAACTTTATTTTGCAAAGCAAAACTATCTAATTTAGTTGGTCCGCCTGTATATACATGTAGATACACATTTTGTAGTAGGTATAGTAATTACTTTGATTTATAATATTTGTTTGATGTCATTACCTAAACTATTCATGAAGCTATTCTAATCACGTCTATGAATACGTGTGAATTAGTCTATTTTAATTTTCAACGGTGCTATATATACTATAATATGATCTAAAAATATAGGATGACTGTCATGTAAACATATGCAAAATCTAATTGACACATGAGCTCAAAGCTACAGTATGCATAGCGTATAGAATATCGTAAGAAAAGTCTTTAAAAATTATGACATTTGTTGCAGTGGCGCTGGGTTTAGTGATAACTCAAGTGTGTCAAATTGTAAGAAAACAATTTGGAAGGGAAAGAAATAGGAGAAAATCCAGGTAGGATTGTTGTTATTTGGGCGACTCAGCGCTTCTCAGTTCCTCGCTTCATTTCATTGGTCACTTGTAGTTTTATTTAACTTGTATATATATCTACTGAAGCGGCGAAACGCGGTTTATATTTTATTCTTGTATGTGTATATATTTATTTTTATTATATTTATAAGATATTGCGGAGCTAAGTAATTGCAGACATTATATTTAAAATATTTGTATTTAATATTTTACATTATATTTATGTTTATTATATTTTATACTTGCGGTCCGGACCGGGTTATTTATTTTATTTTATTGATTACATGACAATGAATGACTGCCGTGCATGCGAAAGAGAACACATCGTCAGATTTCAAGTGATTCTCCCTTCAGAGAGAAAATACAAGAGAAGAAAAGTTTGTATAGGCCGAAAGAAGGTTACTTGGCGGCACCAACGACGTTTTAGTGGTTTTTTTAGGTCAATAAATAGGTGGAGAGTTATTTGCTTTCAAATTCTTGAAAGTTTTCCTTGTACCAACTAACTTATGAATGAATTCAAAAAGTCTAAGAAAAAGTGGTTGCAACTTAAATAATGCATATAGAGAAAATTGTTTACAAGAAGATTTGTTGAGTACTTTTTTTGATATTGGAATATTTTAAATTAAATGCTTTTTATCTTTAGCCAATGAACAACAGTAGATTTTGATGCCCTTCACAGGACCCTTCATCGTGCAAGGGCTTACACACATTAGGTCGTTTTTAAAATAATTCTGATATAATTTAGTGGACGAAGATAAACGACAAACTTTTTGTACGACAAAAAGTTTGTCGTTTATGTACCACACGCAGTCACACAGCAATACATGGCGTGTGCGAAATGAAATAAACAAATGTAGCACAACACTCCAACCAATTACAAGAGCTGATTTATCTGTATTGCCTGATCAAATAATTAAAAATGTGCCAGGGTAGATGGAGCGTTGGTCGTAAATTCTGGTTGTCCACAAATTCAATTTGCCACGTGTAACTGGCCCTGATATTTTTTCAACGCAACAATTTTACTTGTAAGCTGAAATTAAATCTTTTGTTGAAAATTAAAGTTCTTTGAATGATTAAATTATCATTAATATCCACTAATGTATTAACGTTTCTTGATGAGCGTATATTTTATCACTACTCTTTTTATATACTTATTTCGTATATCACTGTAAATTTATTTGCTTTATTGTTTTCATGTATCTTTTTTGTAAAATCAACAGCCAGTTTGTAACAAAATTGTAAAGTTATATTTATTCTTAAGCACTGAACATAGTTCTTACATAACATACAATATAATCTGTTGGCGATGTGTTGAGTTTATACAACGAATTTAAAGTTTATAAAAGATATGTGCCAACACTAATGTAAGGCAATTGAAGTTGGTATGGCAATAGAAGCATGAAAGTAGGATAGATGCAGTGTAAATGAGAACTTTGAAAGGTATATCTGAGGTAAGGATGAATGATATGATAAGAAACGGTGTAATAAGGGAACGTTGTGGATTGAAAGAAGATGGATAACAACAAGAATTGAAAAAGGACTGTTAAGGTCATTTGTATACATATATAGATATAATGGATGAAATTCGAATCACAAAGAAGTGCATAACAGTATTGTGAATGGTTGAGTTGGTGCCGATAGACCGTAGCGTACACACCATGATCAAATAGCAGAAGTGTTAAATACAGGTCAGGTAAAAAGTATCTTAAATAAATGTGCATGTATAAAGAGGTTAATGAAAGTAAATGAAGCGAAACTTCTTTCTCAGGATCGACGAAAATGGACATGCATAGTCCCTGCTGGTTCATGGGAAACAGGCATAATAATATGTGTGCATATATAAAAGATTAGGGAGGCTAATTTGGATAGAGTATATTTCGAAATTGCAATTTTTAGAATTTTTGTCTGTCTGTTTGTTAGAGCAGTGCTTTTCAATCTTTTTGAATACGCGACTCCTTTACAGGTTGGAAAATTTTGGCGACCCCCTTGGGAATGGCCCAACAACAGACAAAAAGTAATTAATTTAAATGACTAAGTTTATGTCTTCCCCTTTTTGTTACCTATATTCATTATTACGGCTTATACTCTGCGAAAAGCTGCTGAGCTTATACAAAAAGTATTTAAGTATGAGGTGTATATTTAAATTGCCTTTTCTCTTATGCCGGCAAACCCCCGGGAAAGATTCTGTGACCCCCCTAGGGGTCGCGACCCACAGGTTGATAAACACTGTGTTTAGAGCATCACACGAAAACTACTACACTGATGCTTAGGTACTTTTTATGACGTCCTTTCCGTGAGAAGATGAATATAGCCAAAAAACTGCGGGTACTGAAATTGATTATTATTGTTCTACATAACTATTATTAAATATGTGTAAAACAGATCATTGACTCGTAAAACATATCAAGAAGTATGTACCTAATAAATAATGTTTCTGCCTTGATTCAGCTACGGGTCAAATTGTTTGATAGCAAGAGTAATAAGTTACTATGTTTTGCACTACCTCAATAATAAATCACTGTTGTTATTGTTGTTAACGAGAAATTATAATGATAAATGTCAACAGCAATTAGTTAATAATAATCAGAATTTCTAAACATATTACAGATTGTCGTTACTGTAGGTAATGTATTTATGTTTTTAATAACTTATACTTACTTAACTTAACTTATAATAAAACATCTAAAATGTTTTATTATAAGTTAATCTTCGACTTAAAATGACTCGGTACTTACTTCCAGTTTGAGGCCGGCAATGCAAAGCTGCAAATGCTATATTACTCTGTCGTCAAAATAGCCGGACACTATCATCTCAATCATAGGTTTGTCCAATTTCGGTATTTTGTAAATTCCAATGACGTGCCTGTCTTAAGCCACTCTCATCTTTATAAATATTAATTAATAAGCGACTACTCGCGAAATAAATGTTTTGTATCTTTTAATATACATTTCGTCTGATGTTATTTCTGCTAAGTTAAAACCAATTTTATTCTACTATTATTCTGCCGCGACGATATCGAGAAGATATTGTGGATTTAGTAGAATACGAATATTTGACACTATCGCAATGGAGTTGTGCTTTGAATATGTTCACAACGCGGAGATATTGAAATAGCAGAATTAGGCCCCTAAATGTGCCAATGTCCATCGACAGTAACTGCTATCAGGTGGACCAAGGTCAATCTGCTATAGGTACTCCAGCTATAAAAAAATACCTATAATTTTATTTCAAAATTTAATAAGTAACATGGCTGTGTTTTTGAAGATCTGACCAAAAATATCCCACACGAATGTAAAGTTAAAAACTAATTTCTACATAGTATTTTCCTAAATTTTCGTGACTCGTACATTAAAACTACGTTTCAACTATTTCAAGCGTCTATACATTTTGTACAACGTATAATTACAGATATATCTAAATATTTTCTTTATATATTAGAATGGAGCACAGAAGTAGTATTTTATAGTATAAGAATACGATCTTAACTAATATTGTACACTGCAAGCCTCTGAAATATGGCATTTTGATCAACCTATATAGCCTTGAGGACTTTGAACCCCGCCGCATTAATCATTCTCTCAGCTCTGTCCTTAACATAAATATTAACGTTAAAAACAACGGCCCTTGCTACAAATGAACTGTTTTATTTATTTCACGTCGGTAAATAACTTCCACTGGTCATAAATTTTCCATGGATTGTAAAAAAATATCAATGTATTTTAAGGCTACAAAAGCGCCTAAAAATTGGGTAAGTATGTGTCTAACCCCGTATTTTAAGGATTCTGAAGAGGTAATGAACTACCACTGTCTTGGTTATATGGCTGCGATAATAAAGATAATTTAATAAAAAATATTAATTTCTTAAACAATACGCAACGGATATTAGTTCTTCAAGACAATTTTCGATGAGTAATAAATACTTTTTAGAATTTTCTACTTCATAGTTCAAAACTTAAAACGTGAGTCATTATGTTTCTGACTTTGAGAGGCAATCTTTACCCCGCTTGCATTATAATTAAGTCTTTTGAATAAGTTGTATGTGCCTTTTATATTGATATAAAAGTTTATATATATTGATAATAGTATAGGTACATATAACTTATTAAATATAAATGAAAAGTCCAGGTAAGATCGAGTCAAGTACTCGATCTTACCTGGACTTTTCATTTATATTTTATATAGCCTCTGACTACATTTCTATATCAATATACTATTATATGCTATTGTTGTTGCTATACACATATTAATAATGTATAAAATATATATAATAATAATAATATGTGTTATTGTCTATTTTCTTTTCCTTAATTTTATGTATTGTGTAATATCTGTTTATCCTATTAATGTATTTGATTTGTACACCACCGTCATACACTTTTGATTCCTTTCACACAATCCACAGCCCGGGTTGTCTGGAAGAGATCGCTCTAAGCGATAAGGCAGCCCTTTGTTCCTGCCTTCACACGAAATAACTGTAAATGATTTACTTTAGGCATATATGGTGAACAATAAACTATTTTCTGTCTATCTACATTTCTACAAATCTTTTTTTTTTAATTTGTACACAAAAACTCACGCATTTAAGGGTTAAATAAAAATGTATATAAAAACACTATCGTGATAAGGCGTATACTTTGTGAAAAATTTAATCCACACAAATCCAGTAATTTGTACGAAAAATTACTGTGACATACAAAGACAGACGGACGGACTTACAGAAACGGCAAAGACGAAGGGTTTTATAAGTTTTATTTTATAGGACTAAAATGACAGTGGTACCCTAAAAACACGTATTGTTATCTCAACTTATAAATATGATACAGGTTATGAGAACTTGTATATATGAACAGTTACTTTGTTGTGATAAGTATGGTGTTGTTTATACAATGAAAGCCATAATTGACAAGTATAAGGTATTCGCGACATGGCTATACCTACATCCCAAGAACCCAAACAGAGTTGAGTAATTCATGTAAATGAATAATACGCAAATATCAAAATCGATATATTTCGTATATTATAATGTATGAATGAATGAAAACTCCTTATTTTTCACAATAAACTTAAATCTAGACAATTGATATGGATGATGGATGGATATTAGTATAGGTAAATTGGAATAAACTGAGTGTAAATAAATGAGTAAGTAAAAAAAATCTGAATAAGTAAGCAATTACCTTGAGACTGTCAGAATCTTATTTAATAAAATGAAACGTACTAATTTACGTATATGTAGGTACGTACTGTAATTATTTTGCAAAAATAGTAACAAAACAACACGCTTTAAAAAGCATGTATACATTTGGAATTATTATATTAACTTTTTTACTTTAAAGCAAATTTGAACCTAGTTTATTAACATTAATTTTATTGTTATTACCTATTAAAAAGCACTCAACAGCAGACAGGTAATAAAATGTTTGATAAATGTTTAAAGCTCTGGCTTTTTGGGTCAATTAATTGTAAAATATTGATAAAAATAACCAAAAATGTTTACATGAAGATAACGTTTACATACCTACAGATTTTTAAAAACCCTTTTAAATGTCGTAACTGCCCACACATGAATATTTGCGTAATATGTCATTCGGCCTACGCTTATCTTACTGCCAGTGCTGCCAGCTTAACTATTAAAATATGGATACTTATAGATAAATTCATAAACATATGAGATTAAAAAACATCTAAATAAGAGGGATAAGTAAATATATGTAGGTAAACTGTGAATTTCTTTGATTGTGTATAGAGTATATCTTCAACGCTGCTAGAAATAAATTTTAATGATAATTACATATGTGTTATTTCTAGGCTTGTTTAAGAGTTGTGATGAAAACAATACACTTTTCAGTTTGCATAACAACAATTTTTACGATAAGGGTTTTTCACTTAGAATTAAATACATTCAAAGTACCTAATTGTAGATATCCGAACTACCAACTTAACTTATCCAGACCATACTTACGTAATATATATATGTACCTTCTTAAAGTTATCAATGAGTTTTGCTATGTCACTGACATAAAGGTTGCCCCGATTAACGTATTCAGGATTCCGCACATACACCACTGCATATTTATTCCCCTGATCTGCAGTTCCTGTTTCTACAAAATTCTACCACTATAAAATTTCCCCTTTACTCCTCTATTCTTATTATTTATACTTTCTTTCTTGTATTGAAGGCAACCCCAGAAGGCCACATCTGGCAACAATACGCACTACCGACCATTTAGTTACGGACAATTTAAAATCTAAGTCACGTACGTTTGTCGTGAGTGTCATGACCTCTGGTCAACTGATGTGGAGAATATCCATACTGAACACCAGCTTCTACAATGTAGTGTGTGAAAATTACCTAGAACCATATTCAAGCTCACAAACTGCTACTATTTAATTTGATAAACTAGTAAACCAAAAATTAAAGTATTAAAACAAAATTGACAGATTCTGTGGTTGAGCAGGCTAAGTCTTTGGTGGCCTACCTCACTGCAACGCAAAGGGTTCGATTCCTAGCATGGTAAAGTTCGGAAAATATTTTTTTCCGTTATTTACTATAGGCTGGGTTCGGCCCCAGAGTACTCCGTTGTGTGTCTATATAACAAGCGTCAAGTACTTAATTTTCTAATATGCAATGTGTGTGTTGGTCTGCCGATTAATTATTATTATTAAAAGTTTAAGATATTATTTGTATAACATCCTATTTAGGTACAAAATTTAAGTATCATTTATGATATACCGACGGTAATGACTCTATATTAATGCAATTTGTGATTACTCTCATTTATCACAGTACCTACATTTGACGTATATTTAGATATTTATGTAAACACACGTCATTTTTACGGCCGCATTTAAAGAGCAGAAGATGATTTCGCAATAAACACTTTTTGACACAAAATGAAGTATAAGTTCAGCCTTGTAATAGTTGTTCAAGCAATTAATCTACTCATTATTTTTTCTCCTACTTTACCGGCATCGAGCATAGGGCAAATGCATGTATAATTACTAGCACAAACTTAACCTCCCAAAGTGATTTTATTCTAGACATAAATTACTAATAATATTATTGTGTGTTTTGTAAATATGTATTGGACTGTGTTGTCTTCAAATATATATTTTATATAAGTATAAAACGTCACATTTAAATCACGAGGAAATATAATTAATTAAAAACAATGGCAACTGTGTAAAAATAACTGTGACTGCATCAATAAACGTGATCAAAAATTATCGTTCATTTTATGTTATATTTGAAGAACTCGTATTTTATAAACATCACCTAATATATTTTAAAAACCATATAGAATAGAAGGAAATATCCAGTAACTCATAACTTTAGAGGCCATCCGTTACGGCCTATTTTTCATTTCAACTTTGATATAAATTTCATTTATATTTAATAAACAAATTTATATTAAAATACGTGTGGTTGTAGGAGGTAATAATTTCTAATTTGTTGTTGGCAAACGTTGAGTAGATTCGTTGCGCTAATAAACAGTTGTAATAAATGGTATCATACAACACGTTGAAGGGTTAAGTCTGAAATGTGTACTTTCTGTTTATACTAGAATTTAAAGCATAATGATTAATTATTATGAATAAAATAATATTTAAATTTAATAACTCGACTCCTACCTATTTACACATGTACATTGTTCGTATCTAACGCGCCAAGAGTATCTAAACTAAAACCCAAATATGTATATTGCTTTTACGAATGTTTTTTCATAGAAAACATTTCTTGCCCCTATTTTAAGCTCCTATTTTAATACACGGCAATATATAATTAAGATTCTACTTGGTTTATATCCTCTTGAATAATGTAATAGGCGTTAACCATTGTCACAAGACCTTTGCAAAAATGCGAGACAAGGTCGAGAAACACAAATGTGGAACCGACTCATATATTCTTCGTCAATTCTCGCCTCGTTCTTCGATTAATAGGAGACGCAGGACCTGTGGATGCAAGAACATTTACGTTTCGCATCTTTTTCTTACATTCCCACGAGCATGTGGAATGCCCATAAGGATTGTAACTATACGATTGATATTTAAATTGGTATTACTAATGGTACCTTTGATCTTAGTCAAGAGGCTGAGAAGCGATTCAATACAAAACAAATGTAGAACTTACCATTTGTTAGTATAATTGGTACTCAACCTAAAAATGTCTATTTCGTATTATTTACACATTGTTTGTGAATTGTATTTGAGCGCAGAAATATTTTTTGTAAGAATCAGTTTTGCCATTTTGATGATAAGTACAGAAGAATAAGGAAACAAACATACATAGATTATAAAACTAATTATTTCAATCCTCTCAAGTAAGAAATTTAGGAATTCTGTAATAAGATTTCAATTATTAAATTAATTGAAATAAAACATAGATACCATCGATGTTTTATTTTGTTACTATCTGAAGCAGGCAAATAGGTAGACAGCCATCTGATGGAAAGCGATTACCGTTGTCTATGTTGTTGTAGAATATTAGTAAAAAAATGTAACAATTAAACTTTAAAAAAAAATTAACTCACACAAGCGACGACAACTCCTTTTGTTTAACAACATATGTATTATTATGATCTTGAAAATTCGACATTAATGGTTTGTGTAAATACCCTTAAACTGCAAGGCAAATTCTACATAACACAAACATGCCATATAATGTAATTTAGCGTTCTCGTTACGCCGCGAGCACTCGACCCATAATTTTCAATTTGTGTCCGCGACCCTCGTAAACTTGTATCGCATACATCAATGTACTAGTGAATCAACACGTAGGCTTAATTTAACTACGCTAGTTACACTTCTGTTTAAATGGAATTCGTTGATTTAGTAGCTAATGCACTTTGATAAACGGGATGACCGCATAACTGTCACTATGGTTTTGGACGAGAACTTGAAGAGTAATAATGTTTTGCTGGTAGTTTTGTCTTCAAATAAACTTGATATATTTTTTAATATGAGCATTAGTTTTAGGATAATAACTTATCTTTATCAATCTCTAGTAAGTAGATTTATTTTATTTATGTGTGTATATATATATATATATATATATATATATATATATACATAGTACAATTTCTTACAGTCTAGTAATAAATATATAAATGCATAATAATATTAATATAATAAATTAATTTAATTATTATGAATTACATAATACATATAAATTGTTTAATTTTTATTTTTGTAATGTATGTCTTACATACATAAAAATCACGCCTGTTTCCCATGGGGGTAGGCAGAGACTATGGATCTCCACTTGCGACGATCCTGACAAACAACTTTCGCTTCACCTACTTTCAATAACCTCTTCATACATGCGCGTTTATTTGAAATGCTTTTTACCTGACCTTTCTTTAACAATTCTGATATTTGTGCATGGTATGTTCGTCTCGGTCTACCGGCAACAGCTCTACCATTGACAATACTGTCATATACCTGTTTTGTGTGTCTTTATATAACATAGGTATTATATAGCACAATTGTACTAAATAAAACTTATATAATATTATATAAAAACTTACAACTTATGACAAAATTATGTTTAGCAACTTGACGTGCTTTTTGATGCCTATGATGGAACACACAAATTTAAAACTTAAAAATAATAAGCGATTTCTAATATGCATTTGAGCGTTTGTGGTATCAGGAGTAAGTAGCCACTTCCTACTGTGCAGTAAAACAAAACAATTAATACTTTGGATCACGAATAAGCAACAGTTATCTATAAAACATTATACTACTATCTTTTTTACCGTAGGAAATTTTAAGGAACCAGACAGATAGTAAGCGACTAGCGATTTATTAGACATCGTAATAGTTACATGTTGATGTTTTACTTTACCTTTTTACAGAATCGTAAAACATTAGTTCAGGCTGTTGCAGTGTTTATATTTTTTCTCTGTTTATCAGGTTCTATATAATAACTCAACATAATCTCGTCTGCGGTGTAGTGTAGCTAAGCATCATAACAGGTAAAAGTGTCCTATAATCTACGAGCCTTTAATATATTGTATTTGTAAAATTTCAATATTCTGACTAAAACCAGATCCTAGCATAAAATATAAACAGGTGATATTTTTAAAATGAAGATATGTTAGTATATTTATTTAAATATTAATTAAAATTACGTTTTAAAAGTTTTAAGTGCGTCATGTATTTAATTTTTATTTCGACATTACGGTCATATATGATTAGCCGTGATCACGGATGACAAGTGGTAATTTAAATGCGGATAAAATTTTAAGTATTAAAGGACTTCAAACACTAAATTATAAAATAAAAAATGGAATATTATAAAAACTTTATTAATGGAAAGTTTTGGTAGCACTCTTCTGTTTAAAATTCAATTATATTACGTCTAGTAGCTTCACTACTGTCATCCCTTTGTTTGGGGTACTCTCCTGACGAACCGCTTATGGGTTGAAACGTGCCTTACAATAATGCTTCGGCCTGATGGTCAATTATAAAAGGCTATCGACGCTATCAATTTAAATTTATCTACGTTGTTACTGAACAGTATTTTTATTAATCTACAACCGTCACTAATCAATTGATTGATTTCACAGTTGATTCGAAAGTGTTGTTAGCAATCACGATGCATCTTTATTTGAGATTTCTCCGTTATAAATGCTTCTTTTTAACAGCTTTTTGAACATTTGTATTGTTCTATTTTCACCTTATATCTTTCTTATATTAGAGGAAAGGTATATGACCCTCAAAATGTAAGGTTGTTCTGGACAATATTTGGAGAGTAATTACTACTTAATTACCAATCGCAAATTTATAACACCAACAGTACTAGATCTTTATTGTTCGCCAAAAAATGAAAACTAGGTGCAATAAATGTTGACCAAAGGGCTGCCTTATTTCATAAAGCGATGTCTTCCAGGCAATCCCTTACGCTACAAAAAATATTAATTAAAACATGACAGTGGTTGTACACAATAAATAATATGAAACATTTAAAACACAAATAAAAAAAATAGACTTTAGATACTATACAAACATAAAAAATACAGAATAAGCATTATTAGACTTGAAAGGACCAAAAATAATAGCAACCAGAGTTTGAAAAACGATTTTGAGTGGCCGTGAGTCCCATAAGCGGACAATCTGTACCGTGAAGGAGTTATTATTAAACTCTTCAATATTCCAAAGACACGGATATTTTTTAACAACTTCAATGAAATGTTCATCATCCATTTTGCGAAATGAAATTATAAAAATACGGACAACGCACGCTTGCATTCAAAGCCAGTCAATCGAATGACGCCTTGTCTCCGCTCTGCCGCGCCACTTGCTCGCTCGCGGCACATAATTCTATAGAAAGACAAAACGTCTCCTCTCGTTTCCGCTTGATCTATTTCCACCGAAGCTAAGCGGAGAGGAGATGTGGAAATAACGAAACCTGATTGGTTATTCAAAACACATCTCCTCTCGTCTCCTCTCTGCTTTGGTGGAAACCGGGCCTTAGTCGCGTACACCAAATAGTCGAAACAACAGGTGACAATGTATTGGTCACTTGTCTCTTGTCGTGTATTACTATAGCTGGTCGCGGTCATCTACCTCAAAGACTACCTTAAAGTTTAGCCATTGAAAAAGAAATAGTATAAAGAATGACAAAGATTAAATATAGAATAGCATGACAGGAAAAAAACATTATGAAAATCACTTATTTCAGTGACCATTGTAAGCGATAATAAAACATCTTAATATGCTCGTATCATTGACCAATGGAATTAGTTAAAACTAGGAATTTTTTGTTACCTTCTATTTTTGGCTAGTCTAATTAATTAAAACTTTTTAAAGACAAAAAACTGGGAGTTCATGATTTATAAACATGATTATGATGTTAAGGAGTAGCAAGAGGAAACGTAGCAAATTAATTTAGATGGTTTAATGTGAGATTAAAAAACATGTGGTTTTATAAAAGAGCGAACATATGCGTTAGTCTCGAAACTTTTCTAATTTGCTTCTTCAGCTGTATCTACTTAAGTTTAAGACTCCTTAGGTTTAATTAAAGTTTTCCCCGAAGCGCAGCGCAATTACTCGGCCCGTGTAAATGCAAATAAGTTGGGAACACTCCGTTGTTTATGCCGGCCGCTGCGACCACGCGACGCTTTCCAACTATAGGCACTGTGTAACATCGCACCTCCGTGTTCGGTCACTTTAGTAAGAGGTTCCTACTCAGAGTAAACCATAAGGCTTAAGGACCAGAGAACTTAGTGTGAGTTTTTTTACTTTTTTATCAAGTTCAAATTGACGCAATTTTATATGACACTATGTATGACCCTTCAGGCCCACAAGATGCCGTTAAGTCATTGCCATACAAAATTGTGTTAACTTGAACATGATTGAGTAGTAAAAAACTCGCACTAAAATCTCTGATCACTTTAATTTTTTCAGGATTCTGTAGTCATTTAGGCAAAAGTAAGACCCTTATAACATGTATAAGTATAAGACCCTTATTGTACATACATATATACATGTCGATTGTTTAATCGGCACGTTCCTCAGACTGTCTATGTAGGTACGTATGTTTCAGCATATTTTTTTTAAATTAGGCACTAGTATAATCAATGAAATTAGGTAGAAAAAGAAAAAACAATGAATTTGTTTCTATTATTACAAAAAAAGTGTAACGCCGCTATCTGGCACGAGGTTCAACGTTTCGCTGGTTGATTTCAAGGTATGTGATATCCCACGCAGCTTAGTTTAACTCCAGATACGCAGCTTGACAGGTTTCATACGTCGATAAAAACTGTGTGAATCACTCATCGCATGTTTTTTATTCCACATTAGACCAAATAACCTTTTTTTTTTAATTTTAAATACAAGGTTTTGAGATCCAGGATATCATGTAGCAGCAGATTCCTAGCCAAGACAAGTAAAACGAGCCCAAACACGATGGGTCTATCTTGTTTAGTACAGAAGTTCCTATGACCACCTTCCGACTCCATCATCAGATCAGCTCCATGGTACCATATGATTGCATAGTCATGCGATACACACATGCGTGCAAAATTTCAGCTCAATCGGAAACCGGGAAGTTGGTCAAATTTAACTTGCAAGATTCTACCCAAACTTACATACATAGATCCATTGCAAGTTAAATAAAAGCTTGTAAAATCTACCTAACTATAACAAATTCAAACCCATAATATTTGGGAAAGTCGTAACTTAAACACTAAGCTACCAAGACTTCAAATCTACTTATCTGTTTGTAAATAAATAATTTTATTTAAGGATTTTAAGAATAATTTATAAATGCTTAAAAAATTACACATTAATATAATTTGAAAATTACGCGCATAGTGGTTGTAGTGACACAGTGCTGTCTGTGTCCTTATAGGACTGAAGGGAACAGAATCCAGACACTTGGCAAACTTGCATGTAATTTATGGCGAATGTCCCGTAAGTTTCACCACAACACGCGAGTTAAGAGCCTGTCTCCATGTTGTTGAAAGTTTGCAAGATATAGTTAATTTAACATGTCGTCCGAGAGAGGATCTTTTAAATAGCTTTTAGTAAGTAATTTTACAGATATCAGATCCCATACCCATTAAGATTAGTTTAGAATTTTGAATAGAATATAGGGATCAAAAAAACAACTTACTAGAAGACTACTTCCTACCGCTAGAAGCATAATAGACGTGGAACCTAGATATGTTTATTATTGCTTTAGAGCAGACAGACTGCCGGCCCACTTGGTGGACAAACGTAACCAGCGCTTTTGCACATTTGTAACACCAGATGCTGGCGAGCGGTTCAGTGGTACAAGGAAGATAAAGAAATAATTCTAAATAGTTCCTCGGAGTACTTCCTATTATAAGACGACAGCCAGAGGCCAAGCGTATTTAGGCCGTTAGTTAGTATGGGACTGTCGACGATGCAAATGGCAAGACGGTGAACACACCCAAGGTATTAAGCTGGTAGACGGGTGCTCCAATTCACAGTTGTCACCAGCACTCCATATGCAGCCTTACATGAGCCTTATAAAGCATAAGGCGTTGCCGAGGTGTGAAGTACAGCTTGGATGAATTATATGTAGATAAGGGTGATTGTGTAATCCAAAATTCAGTTGGGATGTTAAGCGAGAAAATTGAGAGAATATACGCGAAACACGTGCCCTACTCCACTCATATAAATTCCATGAGTTTCATTTGTACCACGCATATGGGGTTAAAGATATAAGCGTTAGCGCGGACGTTGTTTTGTGGGACGTGGGCTTCACTTTATTTCAAAATCTCTACATTTAATTTAATTACATGCTTAGTAATGTTTCTTTTTAAAGTTTAAAAGTATACAATCAGCCATTTCCTTAATCGAATAATAATTTCAGCATATTTTTATTAGTTCAGTAATGAACGCCTGTTTTGTATACAGTAATTTTCTATAATTTCTAATAATTATATGTAACAATAATTATTTAAAATATCATGTGGTAATTATTTGGGTTTACTTTAAAATATCGGAATTGAATATAGACGGTATTTACTACATTTATGTTTATGTTGGTATATGTTTATGATAGATTTTTGCTGTGTTCAAATATTTTATAACAAATATAATATTTTAAATAATATATGTATATCTTATATAAAATATTATCTAAAATTTCCAAAAGACAATGTAACAAATTCTTGTGGTTCATAACATTTTTAATTAAAACTTTTTAATTAAAATAGTTCATCAATCACTTCAATCCGCTATCGGTTATGCCAATTTATTCAGGTTTCCTAAACTGTGATAGGATTTTAGTGGCGAGGTGTTCTAAAAATGTGTGTTTAGTGCGATCATTCAGTTTATTTTGTTATAATTTGAGCCAGAAGTCTCTCTTAAAGATATAGTACAAAGATGCTTTTTTTCTAATCTAAACCATCTAGGACTCACTCAAACACACATAAAAAATGTCATTTAAATCGGTAGATTCGTTCTCAAGTTATGCGCGTACTACATACATATTTCTTCGATTCTTTTCATTTGTCTATTTTAGGTTGCTATTTAACAACTTAGTACATTAACGACCACGATTATACAGTAATTATACACAGTAGGTTATCATCCTACTATCTAAATAAGGAAGGATGGATGGTGAAACTAAAATTTAGTTTAAACTAGTTAATAAACCCCTAACATGATACATTTTTATTTATTTAGATAGATTGACTAAATTTTGTATTGAAAATCGCAAAAACCAATAACAAACCAGTAACGCTATTGAAAACTTTTTTGGATATAGAAAAATCTATATAAACAGATCAGCTGTATAATATCAGAACATACCAACTGAAATTGTTTTTGAAATTAATATTTGTACATCGTGCCTACCAAAACATGTAAATACTATATCAAAATGCGATAACGCCCCCGATAAGTTTAATAAATAATCGTAATGTGGCATATTGTTGAAGTACATGTAATTAATTAGTGCCGTGGTGTAATTTTTTTTAATTGCACTTGCTTAGTGATGAAGTTGTACAACTAAGATTTTTATAAAGAGTTGCAAACGAGCATATTTTTAAAGCAGTGTGCGTCTTCTTATGACTTATACCGTACAAGCACTCGAGCATGTTGAACGCACGAGTGCAATACATTCACGATCATTTAAGGTGTCTAGATCAAAGAAGCATTATTTGTTATTTAATTATACAGAATTCCGGTTTAGATAATTTAAAACTGACACTTACATGATTTCAACTCGCTTTCAAATACATAAATCCATAGGAAGTGCATCACAGAAGCTCTGGACCAGTCGTGGCAAAGAAATGGTATTCTCTGATTCTCTAACTATTGACATACTCGGATTATAATTTTATCACATACCATTTCTTTGCCATGACTGGCCCAGAACTTCTGTGATACACTTCCTATATATATAAAATATAAATTATCACTGAAAGCATTTTTAAGCGTTAAACTCTTTTAGAAATTTTCATATCATATTTTAAAACTAAGAAGGATATATTTAGAGATTCAGTCTTCACGACTCTAGGATCTAGTATCTCAAGCTCTAAAATTCGATTGATTTTTTTATTTTATTTTTTAAATAATTAGTTTCTTTACGATGTTTTCGTTCACCGTCGCAACGTTTTAATCTAACAATATGGACCGTAAGTAAAAACAAGCGTAAACCACTTTGAATCCACATTATACAACTGTGACGCAGATGCATTAGCTATTTATCTGCAACGAGTTATGTCTTATTACTAGAGAGTTAGAGTAAGTTTTAACGCTTCTTAAGGATTCTTAAAGAAGCATTCAATCTTACTTTAACTTTCTATGCATAAGACCGTTATAGCGTAAGTTCGTTCATTGTCAGTTTATATAGATACCTACATTTTACTATCAAAGTCGTGAGTTTAATAACTTAAAGAGCATATATCTACGTGTAATAAATATAACTGTTATCCCTACGTACGATTTGTAATCTGGTTTTTTCCACTAAAGGAGTATTTCCACTTTTCTCCGATGCCTGTTTTCCCAGGTAAATCAAATCTACCCACTCATTCTTGCTCAGTTATATCAACTTATACATGACCGAAATACTTATTTATTACATAATATATATCGGCATATTATAGCAGATACTATTATGTCACAGCATGGCTGCTGATGTGCCAAAACCTATGTGTCATATTAATGAATTGTGTAAATGAGGGTCTTGTCTAGGTGCCAAATGAGGGTTAGATTGAAACATTGCGTCGCATAATTATTGCATGTAACTGCTATATATGTTATAATATAACATGAGCAGGTATTAAAATTTTATTGTAATTATAGTACCTGAGTTGAAAATAATCATACCTATAAATTATAATTATATAATTATTTGGTATCTGTTTTATAATATAAAATGTAATTATTTTATTTATTTATTAATTGACATTGTAACATGTTATTATTACACACCTAATGAGGCAAAATGTATTGGTACTACGTTACATGTTTTTTTGTTTAATAACTTCTTTGGATAATACTTACCTATTAATAACATTTAATATTCATTTGTTACTAAAAAATTAAAGGTTTTAAACGCGGTAATTTGTTGTTTTTAGGAATTTGTTTTTTTTTATTATTGGCAATAAGTTCTACAATATTTAAAGGAGACTTTATTATATTACTAGGAACTATAACTCACATTTCTTTCAAAATAGATGGAGGCTCAAACCAAAATTATTCATGGCCGCCACAGCTCTGCAAAAGCCTCTCGCCGCATGACGTCGGATAAGCTCACGGATGAATACATTTAAATAGTAAAAGCGACTACGTTGGATTTACTACAGCATAATGCAGCGTACATTAGGACCCTAAAATCAAGAACACGCGAATAATCAGACGGAATACACGCGCTGAAAACTTTTTCAGAACACAAATATTTCATTTTATACATTGTTTTCCTTAGACAACTTAAGCCACATCTAAAGGAACATATTACAGTAGAAAATGATAGTAGAAAATATTAATGATTTAAAGACATTGTGTCTTTAGATCATCATTCACAAAAAAAACAGTCATTTTTCTTGTAAGACGAAACAAGGTATAAGTATTAATTTTCGTTAGTAAGCCCATAATGCTTATGTAACATACATTCATAATAATATTTTTTGTAATAATCGACAAGCAAATGCAGAAATTTTATATGGTCACGCTAGACATACTCCACTTCTGTTAATAGGTCCGATTTTAGTAATATTATTACAATTTTAATTTCAGTTATTTAGTCTGCTAATAGCAGACTAAATAACGGAAAAATTGTTTACACAATTTACCCCATCGGTTGGGCAATCAAATGAGGGCTTCTGCGACTAATAAGACAGGTAAGCGACCAACGATTAGGTCATTATAATACAGAGGCCCCAACATATAGTTTAAAATTAATTTATATCTGTTACGTATACAACACAAAGTAAGGAAAATAATTCGATATTTTATTTTTAGAAAGTAGAATAGAATAATTTTATTTTAAAAAGAATAGCAGCCAAAAATTGTAAATAATTATAATATGTTAAGTCTGATGGGGTATATATTAAAAAGGACTATTTTTTGTTAGCGGAGGTAGTTTGTAATAATATTTTCTGATCTTATACTAATCTCAACATAACCTCATCTACGTCTAAATTCTTAAATAAATATATCAAGGTTATAAGAAAATGTTTATGATTGCACGCTCCTTCTGCAGCTACAAAGATTCTACTACTAAGTCCCATTACTCATGAATACAGCTCGTTCCTTCGTGAATGCACGAAACGGACATGACTCCGAGATGCGTCCACCATTACTCTAGTACCACAAAGGAGTTTGTTAGTAATGAAGGACTGCCTTAATGCCCACGCGCATATAGAAATGAGGCTAGGTAAGGTATATCTGCAGCAGCTGTCATGTATAATATTAAACTAAAATGCAAATAATAAATTTGTGTCGAAAAAAAATGATTCCCAAATATTAAAAAAGGGTTATCTATTCCGTAACGCACGTAAATATTTTGACATACTCGTTTTACAACACTGCGTATAAAAAATAACTTTTTCTAAACATTATAATAATGTCAACCCATAATAGTCGTTTGTCGTTAGATGCTCACTCTCACACTTTTTCAAGGTCGACTAGTCAGTTTTACAAACCGGAAATCTTGATTTGGTTTGCTTATGATATGTACTGTACGTGACACTCGCTCCTTTATACCATACAATGTGTAAGTAGTGAAATGAGCCCCCAATCCACTCGCGGTAAAAGTACTATAATATAGGGTTTTATTTAATAAATGTCACAAGTCACAAAGAGGTAGGCAACGCAACAGTTAATTTACTGCTGCAGATCTGCATGGACTGAGTGTCCGCTTACGACCAGGTACCATTTGCTATTTGGATTACCAGCAAATATCTATTATTAGATATTCATTATTGTTATTGTAAGAATATGAACACAAGACCAAATAAACTGATTAGTTGCGAAATACACTCTAGCACAATTAAATTATACAGAAATGAAAAACACAAGCGTGAACACCTTAGGGACTTAGCCACAATAATTTAAGCAGATTTTTTGCCAAATTATTATTTGGTTACTATTACCATGAGTTAACGCTAAAGAAAATCATCTTAAGGAAATCTACATATCAAAATAACAGACGTGTCACACTCACCTAGCTCCTAGGCCAGTTGTGGTAAATATACCTACTGCTTGTTCCTCTGAAATATAGGATTCTAAACTCCACAGAAGTATTACGTGATGGTATTATAGAAGAAAACAAATTAATTGTAATACACCTACACGATCGTCTTTAAATTTGTATACAGTTAATA
Source organism: Dendrolimus pini (assembly GCA_949752895.1). Classification (NCBI taxonomy): domain Eukaryota; kingdom Metazoa; phylum Arthropoda; class Insecta; order Lepidoptera; family Lasiocampidae; genus Dendrolimus; species Dendrolimus pini. Next base: position 14,402,856 of record OX457133.1, read on the forward strand.
AATACACATAAAATCACGACTAACCTGTTCAAATTAGAAGTACAGAACTCGTAAACAACATTGACTAAGATAAAACGCGTATAAAACGTATACTTTATAATCATTATATGTTGAACACAAGTTGCTTGCTAATTGAATATTAAAATGAAACCAATTTAACCTCAACAGTTACAGATTTAGTTAACATAATCGATTTGTATAGTGTTACTTTACTTACTTAGTACATACTTTTGTAACAAATTATTGGATTTTTATAAGCCGTGCTAGCTTAATGGTTACTTAAAGCAATCTTACAAACCAATATTGACTATGCGTTTCTCTGGTTATTCCACCATCTGTACAACAGGGAGTGTTCTGAGGAACTGTTTGTTCTGGTGCCAACGCCTCATTTTTACAACCCACACCCTTCGCTATCGACGGGATGTTCACGTTCATTTCTTTGAGCTGCCACACTCAACTACGCAAAGGTTTTCTAGAACGTTTGTTCCACGTATGACAGTGATATAGAGGGAACAGGGCCGCATCCAGGGGGGATGGGTCAAGCCAGGGTCCATGCCCCGGGCGGCTAATTCAGAGGGCGACAAATTCAAACATCACAGACAAATACAGAACTCATCATTAACGCAACTTTGACCACTGAGACTTCCAGTACTTTAGGCATACAAATTACATTTCGCGGGGCGCGTAGGCATAGATTAAAAACCAGAGACGCACGTGTGTTCTTCAGTGGGCGTCTGGTGACTGAAATGATGATGATGACTAAGTTAAAAATATAGGCGAGCGAGGGCGCATTTTTAATTTTTGTCCCGCTTAAAGTCTGTGAGGAATCTTTCCGCCGTGCTTTTCCCTCTGCGCTGTGACATGGGGTTGTTGAAAAAGAGAGTTACAAAATTACTTAATGGCTGGCAACGCGTTGGCCGCACCATGGATTTTGCAAATGCCTTCAGACTTCTGCCAGAGGCAATTAAATAAATATATATAAGTATACTATGTGAGACGCTGAACTACAGAAATATACAATGTACGATATCAACACTTTATTTCGCTTTGCGCAATTAAAGATAATTCCAAATCATCGACTTTACATTTCATATTGCTCTTTACAGGTACATAGATAGCGTTAGAATAATCCATTCCCAAAAAACAACAGCTGTTTTTATGTAATTGTGCTAAGATCAACCGATTTCTGTAAGTGGTCGGCATCTCAAGTGGCGCCATCTTTAATCAGCGAAACATTCACAAGAACAAAGTTTTCATATCAATACAACTACTTGTTTTCATAATTGTTAAAGTATACATAGCATACAATTACTTATATAGTTTCATATAATCTATTAAATTATGACATTATTATATAAATAATTACTACAACTAAAGTTTGATGACATTTCCTATAAATGAAGGCTTTCTTTCTTTCGAATACATAATAGCATCCATATATATTTAGGATAAATAAATAAATAAATAATCAGCAGACAAACACACATGCAGTATATACCCAAATTAAGCAAGTTACACTTGTGTTATGGGTAATATAAAACGTACTAGTAAGTATAAAACGTAGTAGAATAATAATTCTACTCTAGGGCCGATCCCAGACACCCAGACCATAGTAAATAACGGAGAAAATACATTTTTCCGAAATTTACTATACTAGGAATCGACCCGGAGCCTCTGTGTTGCAGTGAGATAGGCCGGCAAAGCCTTAGCCTGCTCAAACACAGAGGCCGTCAATGATGCCAACAACTTTGATTTACAAGAGGTATTATCAAAATATTTTAACTTTTTATACAATACTTATATCGCACCAATAAACCTGCCCAGTCTCACAAGGCGAGCAACCTTACAGTTATTAAAAGAACTGCCGATTTTCCACGGCCAACTACTCGATATTCCTTAATTGGTGCGAGCTTACAAACTAATTCATACAACGCACTGTTTTAATCCAAAGACATAGGTATAGGCACAGACATAGTAGATAGTTATTAAAATAATATTAAATATTAAAGTTATAATTCATAAGATTTTATTTAAATAAACAATAATACTCATGGAGGGCACTCTTTTGGAAAAAGGTCGATTAAACCAATTTCATATTCTACTAATGGTAACGCAAGTAAATGAATAATAGTAAGATATAAAAACCGGTCATTAATAATAAACTTGACCAAAACCTTCAAATATACGATGAATGAATGAAAACTCTTTATTTTTTACCATGAATCAAAAACTAGGTTCTTACAATTTAACTTACACTCCTCTCCACCTAAAAATCCTTCACCACTCACCCACAAATTAATATCCTCTCACCCACCCTTCTACCCACTCGTCCATCTTCCCATACATTGCTACATCTTACCAACAATCCATATAAATATCCACTTATTTAGTCACACTGTCACCTACCACTCCATCCTTCCACTTACCCAACCTACCTTTGATATACTTATTCACCTATAGAAAATAGAAATAAGCAATATTAAAATTTTAATTTTTCAGTATGGTAAAAAAAAAAAAAAAAAAAACGAGAATCTCTGTCTTGACCAATGACAGATGAGCCCAGGCCTAATAAAAAAAAAAAAACTTACTCATTCCAAGTTTAAATTGCAAAACGATGGTATAGACACGTTATATAAAATTACGGGGTATGTGCTACATTACCCAAAAGAGCTTTAATGCTAGGATGATGAAATTTTACTTCCAAAAATAAAGATGAAAATATGATAAATAATTTTAATGATTCAGTACCACCCAAATTAAAGTTCATATAGAGATACGAAGAGATTGCCGTCGTAAAAAAGAACGTCATCTGTTTTTGCTTAATACCTAAAGGTTTTAATGGGCAGTTACGTATGAACAACACGTTACCGTAAAACCGTGGCCGGTACCGTTTATTCAATATAATCAGTGACCTGGCGCCCACGGTGGTCTGCATAAATTATACAATTTATCAAGCAATCTTCTGAAATAATAAATTTTAAACGGAGCCTGAAAATTGGCGAAGTTTTAAAATGTGTTGACTCGGGTTTATTACATTTTTATGTATAAGCTAAGAAGGTACATGACACTTTTGAGTGGTTTCACTAACACTCAGACTAGAGTAAAAATTTAAATACCGTATTCTGAGTTGCCCTCCCTTAAAGGCCGTATATGGGGCACGATCTGTCGTTTCAGACCAATAGCATTATAGACGATATATAGAAGGTGCGTGTCTTGGTTCTGTCATTCTCATATAGTTGTGCCAGTCTTTTAGATAGAATTTTAATTCATTTTAAATATTTACAAGTGAATATTTATTTAGCTTTAATAGCTATTTCTTAACCCACAATTATCTAGGTTTCCTTTTCTTCTGTAGCCATATTAAACTTACCACTACATTGGTAATGAACAGAAGTTCGTTATCCAATTTCTGCGACTATACGCGTCTTTTTTCGCGTACGACTCATCGTTTAAATCAATCTTTCCACGTGTTGAGCGGCGATTCGACGCAATTTTCTTCAGATCCATCGTAACGACGAATTGTTCCATATATGGGGACGTTAAGCTCTTCAGTCTATATATGAATCGGCTGCTTGGGGAGCTTAGCAGCACTATGATAGGCTGTTCTATTGATGGGACGTTTATGAACAATATTAGTTACGCTGATGACATAGTGCTCTTGAGTCCCTCAATCAGTGCTCTTCGAAAAATGTTAAAATATGACTAGAGGTATGCAGAGTCCCATGGTCTCAGGCACAATGCGGACAAAATCGAGATACTTGTATTTCAGGCTGGTTGAAAACACTATTCTCAATTACCATCGGTCACAATAACAGGGATACCGCTTAATGTAATGACTGAATTTAAGTACCTGCGATGCTGAGTCACAGCAGTGACCAGACCGATAATACGGATGTGGAGAGAGATCGCAAGGCGCTGGTGATCCAGAGTAACATGTTGATACGCAGTTTTGTTGAAAAACAATAATATTAAAATGTACCCCTCCATACTATCATATCAAGCCAATACAGTGGATTTAACCAATAAAGTCAAATATATAGTAGTATTAGAATTGTTTATCGTCTTATTCTTATTCCATTTTACCGGTCAAAATATTAAACTAAGTTATTTTAATCAGTTCAAACGCAAAATCCAAAAATCCGGTGAGTTATTATTATAACCAATTAAAGTTTAACGAAAAATAATGAAGTAATCATTACAAAAAGTCTTTGTAATTTTTTATTACTACCGCAATTATAAACATGATTGTATGTATTTATTTTTATTAAAGTACTACAAATTAGTTATTCCTATCAATTTGTCGATCTCATAACTATTTTAGAATTAATACTTTTAGGTGTTTCACACTGTTAGACACAATTAAAATTGTGTACCTATAAATAATAGGTAACAGCCGTTTTAATTTAGGTTTTATAAACCGCTGACTGTGCGATATTATATATTTGTCGATGAATAATGCAGAAATCGTAAGACTAAAAGCAAATGGGGTTTTCTAATAGTAGGTACTCCAAATTTTCAAGCGTCTAACTTTTGTTTCGAAAGAGCTAAAACTGTCTGTTCCTTCTTGAAAGCCTTGAAAATAAACAGATTTACGTTATACTTAGTAGATACATGTATATCTATTGCGGTAACAGAGATGAACTTATTTTATATGTTTGAAATGGGGATAAATTCAACAGGTTAAATTTCAAAGCACACCGGACATAATAAAAAAATCGATTATTATGAAATTTGGTATAAGTATGTATTTGTGTTTTTCATAGGTGTATAATGTATATGTATGTATTATCCAGGAGTATGGACTATTTTTTATCGTTTAAAACGGCTCAGTACCGCGACTTCTACATAAGCTCGTACGTCACCCAGTGTAAAACTCTAATACAAAATTCTACCCTCATTTTATGGTTTCATTTTCCAAGCCAAACTGTCTCCGAAATCATGAGCAAGCTGCCACGCTTTTTTATCAGCCCAGCCATCCGCGCGTTTCGAAGCCACTGACTTGAAAAAGTTCCGAAGCAAGACCAGTTTCCCGTTAAGCAAGATAAGTTAAAACTCAAGGCGGCCGTTCAAAAGGAGTGGGAAGAATCGAGAAATGCCGATAGTGATTCCGTGAACATTGATTCATTATTGGCACATAACCTTCGAACGCCCGAGGCCATATGTTTGGAAGAACGAGGTAGGTTTCGCAAAACGCGCAATTTCTTTTCTTTAGTTAGCGATTACTTTTAAAATTTAGAAGCTACGTAGATAGACTTCAGGTTTTAATATCTTCTGTGCACAACAATATATAGTATTTGTTGCGACGAAAATGCTTTAAGCACAGCCCACTGCTTGTAAACATAGAGATGGAGTGAGACTCGCGGCAACTAACCGATGCCCAGTAAAATCACCCTGGTGTACATTCTATTATTACGGAATAACAGCATAACTAGGATCTCAACACTGGCAGGTACAGATCTCCAAGCAAGCCTCTTCCGTATTGTTGCGAAGGATAGGGTCCCCATCGATATTGGTCTCGCTTAAGAGTGAAAAGGATGCGCGCGGTACATACACGTTCTCCCGTTTCGGCAACTTTGGTGTGGAGACAGCTGATATTGCTATACAAATGGAGAGAAGCACATCGCTATTAACCCGCGTCCGCAGCAACACCAACAGCACGCTCAGAGTCTTTGCAGATCGATGGGTTTCGCCGTTACTACATAAATGGGTGCAACTCCAAACCCAGTTAAATTTATAAGTAAGTTTGTTTGTACAACTTCCTCATGGCGCAGCTGACTCAATTTTATATGATTTTTGGTACATCTGTACATTCGATTCTGGAGATTAATGCGTTTTTAATAGTTTAATTTTGATATTTTTCTGTGGTTTTTTAATTGTAATTGTATATTGAAATGTATTTCTAAAATAAAGGAATTATTATTTTTTGACCTGGAGGGTTATCACCCACGGCTGGTCATCTATGGCCTTCAATTACGCCACCTAGTAAAGTGTATGCGTGCAAGAAGTTGGGTGAGCCGCTCCATCTTCTTCTCAACGCACTGTAATTAATTGCAAAATAATAGAATAGAATATACTTTATTTTTACAAAAATGCTACATAAAATCAAGAACATTAGATACAAGTACAATCGACGGTCTTATCGCCCATGGTTATGATTTCTTCCAGACAACCTTTGGATGGACTATAGGAAGGACAACAAAAGTCGACAGTTGCTGAACCAGCTCTCGTACAATAATCAGTAGTGGTAATTGCGAAGAAGTTCTTATCGTCGATTATATAGACACCTAGTATCGACAATTTATTTATAAGCTTTCTATACAAATAATGGAAAGTATCTAACTTGCCAGATCCTCGATTTAACTACTTCACTAAAGCAAATTTTAAATTACGTTTTAAATACGTACCAACTAATACGTTGAAAATGTATTTCTGCTTACTTTATAAATATAGATTTCCACGACGAAAATTTATAGGCATTTTTTCTCATCCAGTGGGTATATTGTTACTATGTCATTTGCTGCGGAGTAAATTCATTGTGATAAAACCTGCTTAGCGAGACAGCCAACCCGCTTTGGACAAACGTGGCGAGTATTCCATCAGTATCCCTAAAAATGAGAGGCCCAAGCCCCACAGTGAGACGTGTAGGGGCTAATATTATATTTGAAGAAAAGTGGTTGCTAAAACTATAACAAAATATACAACACATTTAAATTGGTTTTTGTTTGTATTCATTTTTTGCACTATCAATACGATTAGCAATAATAACCTAAGGTTATTTTAAATTGCTTGTAATGTTTAATTTTAAAACAAAACAGGACAATAGTGATTATTTAACCTCTAATCTTATACAATAAAAACGTAAGTGACATATACATCTGTATACTCTGTAGTATAATATATAACAATATGTGTGTTACTTCAGAAAAATAACATAAACCGATCTAATATCATAGGTACTTAAAACTTGTACAACAGTACAAATTCTAAAAGCACTGAAAGAAGTCTGAAGACCGTTTCTTAGAGTCTCTTTCATTGTTTGTTTGTTGTTCAGTTCTGCCGTCAGTGGCAAGAAAAGAAACTAATTCCATACCTTGTCAGACGCAAGTCAATTGTGAGCTCTTTGATTCACTAATAAAAGTTGCATATTTCAACAAACTAAATATCTTTAAACTATTGTTTACTTTCAAACCATAAGTTATTGTATTTTTTAGTAAATAAGATTACTCTATTCCCGCCAAAACACGCATGTTTCATTTTTTCTTCTTTTGAAATTTTAAATCAACTAAAGAACATATTTGAACTTTCTAAAGAGGGTGATAGACATGTGAGTTAGGTCAGTTAGGTAATAAGGGAAAGTACGCGCGTACTTACTTACACGTCTATCACCTGTTTAAATTGTAAAAAATATCCCTTTTACCAAGCTCTTGAGACATAATTAATTACCAATTCAAATACTCTTTTGTCATTCTTTCGTTACAGAATCACATATTTGTTATTTATTTTTCAATGCAGCCTAAATGTAATATTTATTTTAAATGACAAACACTTATTGCTTACCGTTAATAAAACTTAAAAAGTTACAATTTGAGGACTCCTAATACAGTTTTGGGAACAAAGTTGCGGTCTTGAATTATATCCTAGGTTGTCATATTTTTTATACTAAAACTGAACAATGGGCAAAACACCACTAATTAATGTTTAATAATAACGTAATAAAGTAACAAAGTAATAACCGTACACAATAAGATAAATTGTTGATTATGAATTCATGATAAGTAGTATTAAGTATACTTGATATTTAACATTATCAATATTACCATCTGTCTAATAATTACACGCGGTAAAATACAATATTTTTAATTTCAAAATTTAGCAAAAAATTTAACAACCTATTTAGCGAAACACCAAAATAAATAATCGGCAGAGAAACACATTGTATAACCCCAAATTAATCAAGTTAATCTTGTGTTATGGGTAATGTATATACACACAGAGAGGACACTTAAAACACTTGTTTTATTTTATTTTATTTATAATTTTCACTTTCTTTTTCATTTGCTAGTTCTTTCTTTTTGTTTGTTATTTTTTTTCTTTGTACTTTAGATCAGATTAACTTTCTTTGTCTTAGCATAAGAACTATTCAGCAGCCATTCACATATGTGTTACAATGTGGTCTAATTTAAGTGGAAGGTGCTGAGGCCGGAGATACAAGATTATTCTTAGTTTTGGTTTCAGTCACAAACATATTTATGTAGCTGTCTTTTACTGAAAATAAAGTTTACTATTACTATTTTAAAAAAATGAACCACGGACTACTCTAGGGCCGATCCCAGACATCCAAACCGTAGTAAATAACAGAAAATTCGTTTCTAAATTGACCATGCCGGGAATCGAACCCGGAGCCTCTGCGTTGCAGTGAAGTAGGCCGGCAAAAGCTTAGCCTGCTGAACCACAGAGAATGAATTTTGAAACCTGAACCTGCTGAACCACACTGAATCCACGAGAACGCTGCCGGCAAACTGCGTTGCATTTTGGCAATGTAATTGTTTGTATAATCTTATAACTTTTTTTAAATTAAAATAAAAATGTTTGTGCACTTCACACGCAGTCGAAGTGAAATTTCAGAGAATACACTTACAGATAATTCTTCTCTAACTTTCATTAATATACATATCATTCCTTTAGCCTACATCCGTCAACATTATAATTCAAAATAAACCTCTTACTCTCACTTTCAATTTTTCACTGTTTTACTCTAAAAAATATTATTATCAGTTTTATTTCCATCCAAATTGGATCTATGTTTAATCATTGGTCTTATTGACTGTGCTGCAAAATGTAAAACTTGTATCTCATTCTCTCGTAGGCTTAGTCCTATAGATTTATATGTTTATCTCTTTTTAGTGTCGCTTTTTCGTTTCATCGAGTTACAAATCGGAACGATTCTAAAAAAGTTTCACTTCATAGTAGGTATGGTCTTTTTTAATGTAGGTATTGTGTAGTTATGTGATCTTGATGATCATGATTTTTTTACGCTCAAAGACTGTACTTAAAAAAAATTCAAACAAACTTATTTGTTTATAGCTTGTGTTCATTTCAACTTTTTTACTACGAGAGCATATATGTATTTATGTGCTATCATCAAGTCACATTTCCCAAACAAAAACGTTCCACCTGTAATTACTTAAGGATAGCGTTGCCATAGACGGAAAGACTGACCGTGTAAGTATCCCAGCGACGCGTCAATAAATTCAGGCATCCTGACTGTCTGAAACCGACTGCGCGCTAATTGATCCTAGGGCCATTGTATTTGTACCTAGGAATTATGTGCTGGTTAAAAAGTCTTGGAATGCCTAGGATATTTCGTATGAAGTATCGCAGCTTCTAAACGTAGGTGTAGAAATTCCTATTGTGTATGGACAGTTATTTCATAAGTTTTTAAAGCAAAAGAACTGGTTTTATATGAAAACTCCATACTAATTGTTGCGCGTGATGTCGACCACTTTTATTTTCGGAATAAATTAAAAACGCTTTTTAAAACTTACCAAAAGCCTAAATATGCACTTACATATTGCAGTGTATTGTCAAATGTAATATCTCTGACTTTTTTATTTAATAATAAGTGCCGGAATTAATCAACTGTGATATACACAAAGTTAAACACTGAAGTGAGAACATGGTTTACTTTTAACCCTTAAGTGAGCGTTCCTCTTATAGCTCACAGCGCCCAAAATCCTCCGTTAGCCGTAGGTCGCAAAATCCGTTCCACTAGAGCTTACGATTGTAACGCCCGGGAGCAAGTGAAACGGGAAAAATCGCGGTCGTGAGCGTGGTCGTTTAGCCTTAGAATGCTATAATATATCACGAATTTCAAAGACATTCCATTTCAAAACTGAATTTTCTCATATCTTGAGAAACAAAATACATCTAGAAAGCAATCATTGCACGAACATACATCATTTGTTAGATTTTAAAATTCTACAGCTGAACTGGCATTTATAATTTACCCTAGAGAGTTATCTTTCCGTTTACTAATCTATAGGAAATGTATATTGTCGGTCAAAATATGACCCCTGAAGGAAGAACAAACAAGTATTATTCAAATATACCTTAGCCATACATTAGCTGTCAAATTTATACACTAGTAGGTATATGCATATATGGTAAGACTGTAGATACATAATATATAGAATTTGGATATCAGCAGATGTCAACTTTAATAACTATTTATAAATTGGTATCATAGGTAATTAATCTTTATGAATAGTTAAAAATCGCTATGATAGGACGAGTATTTTAATTACATCTTATCACTCTATTAATGTTCTTTCATCTACATTAATGTGTAAATATTGCTCTATAAAAATTATCTTAAATCGCTTCAACCATGTCAAGAATTAATTTAGAAACATTAGAACTGTCACAAATATTTTTTTTCATAATATTTTGAAACCACTTTTAATTTAATAGTGTGAAGCTGTTGTAGTAGGTAATAACTTTGCGGTAGGTAATAAAAACTTATGGTGTTTTTAACAGCACCAGTTATGCATTATTCAACACATACCTAGCCATTTTCTTACAATAATTAATGTTAAATAATGCTGGGTTTATTTATCTTACTACCCATTCTTGTGCTATGCCATGGTTAGAAAATTGACATTAATAAATTTTAATCATGAATAAATTATATTATTTATTTATTTGGGAAAACAAACAGTAATCTACAGAAATTTGTGTAAAACTCTTATGCTCATGTAGTTTTGAAATTATATAATACAATCGTCATTTTCCACATGTCATAACATACCCACAGAATTATATACTACAATTTTTATGTACCTTTAAGAATTTGCGGCCTTTGTTATTGAATGGGCGAAGCCTTTTCTGGCCTAATTCACTGGAAGGCAGAGGTCCCAAGTTTAATTTCTGCTGTGGTAAATTTTATAAACAAACTTTCAATCATTTCTTATGGTCTGGATGTCTGGGATCAGCTCCAGACTAGTCCGTTGTATATAACTAATAACACAAGCGTAATTTACTTGTATTATGGTTAATATACATAATATAAGCTTGAGGATATACGATATGTGTGTTTATGAGCGGATTATTTACTTATGTCTTTAATATTTACTAATCTTTCTTTTCTCTCACCTTTTCTAAATCATTTGAGATCGGCACTATTGTGCCTTTTCTTCCATACTCCTCTACTCTGGCTTACGTCTTCTCTTACACCACATATCATCATGTCACACAGTCTATATTTGTCTTTATTATTTTACCTAATCTTATATTTTTTCGTGCTTTATAGTAGGTTAGAATAAACTCAATAAGTTCGAACTAAGTTTTTTAACCGTTGTAAATCGCACCAGGCGCCTGTTTTATTATACAGCACAGCCTGACGGCACGCCATACGAGCTATGCTCTTTTATAACTTTCTTCAGCCTCCATTAATCATAAACTTGCAGCATTTTTAACGATTAAACTATATATTAACAAAAGTAGGATGTTATGGTGTCATATGTTTTTTGTCTATGTGGTCGTGGTAGCGTACCGTAATGTAGCGCACGCGTCCCAAACCGGAAAAGTGCGGGTTCGAATCCCGGCCGGAACACATGCACCACTTACGTAGTTTTCTAACGTTAATATGCGTATTGTTGAAGTGAAACTTCTTTATCGGCGTTGGAAAATTTTTTACTTTTATTTTGCAGGGTGGCCGACTGTAGGATGGTGGTTGAGTAGCAACGAGTTGTTGATAGATGGATTGTGAGACGAGCGTTATAATATTTCTTTACTTTATTGTGTTTTAATTAATATACGAGTTTGATGATTTATAAATCATTTATTTAGTATCCTACACACACACACACACACACACACACACATATATATATATATATATATATATATATATATATATATATATATATATATATATATTAAAGTGATCAGCAAAATCATAATTGAACTTTATTTAACCAATTTCTGTAAAGTTGCATATAGTAGATCATTTTTCGAAAAATAAGGTCATAAAGAAGTTTCACTTCTTACGTGTGTGCACTAGTAGGTACACGCACACATTTTTATCTTATAAACTCTATTTTTATGAAAATTGACAGAACATTCCTGTCAATTTTCATACATTATTTGATGGTTTTTCGACCGCCATTGATTGCAATAGAAAATTAAATCTTAGTTGTGTGTATAGCGGCTAGTCCTAATTTTTAATTATTTCGCGGTTCTACTACATCATATAGCGCTTCAGGATGGCGTTGTAAATAGAGTTAATTTTTTTCTGTATCACCAAAAAATCATCAAAATTGTTTGTACCCTTCTAACTTTTAAATTATGGTACGGAAAAATGAAAAATTTTTGAGTAGCAGGGCGCACCATCTACTATTGGAAATATCTGAAAAAAAAGCTAAGAAACACTTCAAAAAAATTGACAAGATTGTGTTATATGGCTTTTTAAGCAGTATGTTTTCTATTGCCTGAATAACTACTTTTTGAGGTTCTATACGTTGTACTTACTTTATTTTGGTACAGGACTCTAAAAAGAAGCGTACTTCTTTCATTTAAAAAGTAATAATAATTAAACTATTAATTTAGTGTAGGCACATTGATAAAAAAGTAAGAACGGACGTTTTTGAAGTTCGAAGAACAAGATTAAAGCACCTATCGACGCCTACAAGATAGCAAAAAACGACAAATTGTTCGACCACAAACTGGTTTCCAAACAGAGACCTGCCTCTGTCTCTTTTGTACTTTGATATTTATCATCAAGACAAACAAGGACAAAAGAGCATAAAATATTTTACCCTTATTTATTTCTTAACTTGTTGGTGGCTCGCAAAACATTTTCGATTTACGATATTCAAACTTAACCTTCAGTAATTGCTTTGCGATGAGACTTGAGTAATTTGCATCGCATGAATTTTAAATATGGCCGACCATTCGTATCATAAATTTGAACTTGGAAGCTTGTATTTACCGAATAAATAGGGTTGTTAGTAATCGAACAAGAACATAATACCCATGTAGGGTTATGTAACCCTTGCTAATCTGATACTTAGTATTATCGAAGGTATGAATGAGTACCAAATTGTTTAAAAAAAAATAGAGATTTCTTTTAGTTATAAATATAAAATTCTTATGCTTATATAAACTATTTTAATTGTGCCATGTAATTTTCTAAAACGGTATAATTTGATTAAAATTCAACAATAGTTGAAGGGTATTCATTGATTTCAAATCGAGTTGTATGTGTTTATGTAGCTGTAGACTATCTTAACATATTACTAAAATTTACCTTTTGTCACGAAAAAATTTGGCTGAGGGTAGAATTTAATAAAAAATAAAAACTTCGTTTAAAAAAACCGACTTCAAAAACTAAAAAACTAAAATGTACTATAAAATAACTTATTTCTAAAGCTATTATTATTAATATATATTATATAAAACATCTTAAAGTCGGTGCTTAGTAATTTGCAAAATATAGTAATTTTTATGTTTTGCTTTGCACCGACTTCAAGATGTTTTAGATAATATATATTAATAATAATAGCTTTAGAAATAAGTTATTTTATACATTTTAGATTTTTAGTTTTTGAAGTGCGTTCTGGGGTCTAGCTATGTATGGGTGGACCTACGAATGGTGCCGCGCTTCTTAAAAAATATAGGTCCCAAGAACCGGGAACAAAAAAATGTTCGTAAAATGAAAACTACTGGGCCAAACTATGTAAAATTGTAAGGGGACCAATTGGAAGCTATTCCGCGTCGAACAAAAAAAAACACGTAAATCGGATCATAAATCACGGAGTAATCGGCGAACATACATAAAAAAAGCAAAAAATAATAATAAGATCCCGACGAAATGAGAACCTACCCCTTTTTCGAAGTCGGTTAATAAGAAAAATTACTATTTAAATGTAACTTAGGTGTTTACTATCAGAACATAAAATTATAAAGAAATTCTTAAAGATTCAGAATAATAATTATTTAAACTTTTGAAGTGAAACTTCTTTAGTATCGTTGTGATTTGAAACTTGATGAAACGAAAACACGGTCACTAAAAAGAGATAAACATATAAAATTCAACCTTATACAATTCGAAATTAAACACATTTCTATTAATTTTCACAATACTATTAACGACCCACATTTAATTTTTACTATAAATAAAACTTAAAAGATTTCAAATGAATTTTAGCGTTATCTGTACAAGTTTAAGATGGATATTCTTTTATACGTAGATACACGATACGTGCGTAACAGTGCATTGAATTCTGAACTTTACGCTAATGACTTAAAGTATAATTAATATTGATTTATTATGAATAAGGGTCAAAGTACCTAAGAATAAAGACGTCTATATTAGAATAGAAATAGTCCGCAGTTCACACTACCTTCTAAGCGTTGTAGATATAATTATGTGCGCCTGTTTATTCTCTGAAATTTCACTTCTACTGCACACACACATTTTTATTTTATTTTAAAGAAACTTACCATAGGTATATAAGGTGGTGACATTTTAATCAGTACATAATCAAAGCTTTAACTGTTTAATACATAAATGTATGCATAAGTAATTCCTGTTTATCAGGAATTACTACAGGATTATACAATAAAATAAACCGTGAAGAGGAAAATTATTCAATTATAATCAATCTCTTACAAACACATAATTCTTTTGAAATAATAAATAAAGTGTTCAAAGCCAACCAGTGGTAAATAAAGCCTAGTATATACATACGTTTACAGTCTCCATTATAAATCACGAATCGGATTCCGATTACGATATTAAATCATGACAATACCAGATACAACGAATGTTATCAATTAGGACCACTTAGTTGGAGCGATTTTACAACCCTATCCGGTTTAGTTTCCCGTCTATCACTCAGATTTACGGCATATAATCGATTGGCAGCATCATATGGCAACCGCAAAACAATATTTGCTGAAGAATCTTTCGCTTCGGGCCTGTTGCGAGTAATAAATAAAGGAGTACAGTCAGTGCTTGCCCTAAGCGAGGCATGTTTCTTATCTTTCGCTGCTGGTAACCTTATACCAGCGTTAGATATACCTGAAATAAATTTAAATTCAATGTTTACTTAACTTCCCAGAGTCACGACCTACTAAAGGTCCAATCGCAGTCGTCGCGCGTCGGGCAGAACAACAAAAATATCATAAATATAGCATGGTGCGTCATTAACACCTTGCAGCTGGTTTGAATGCGAATATATAGGACGTGTCAAGTATGTGCATTCAGTCATATTGAAAAATTACTTGCATAACTTTGGTAGTTACACGCAAGTAGTCGTATAAAAATTACATGCATAATTTTAGGTGTATTCAAAAAAGTATTTTTAGTGTCAGATTCTTCATACAACTCATAAGCATAACTCTTAGGCATAAGACATATGTATGAGACATGGAAATCATGTAAATAAATCGACAGACCGCAATACATTTTCTATTTCCATTATCTTATGGCGATATAGAAAATGTAACGGAGGCCTCGGGGACCAATTCCAGACTAAGTTCGAATTAAAAAAAAATCGTTTACAAATTATTCCTGGTGAGGATCGAATCTGGGATGTCTATTCCATTAAACTAGGTAGGCCAACACTTATTGTTAGACCATATGACCTCACATGGCGTCAATTAAGCATTTAAGCACTCTAAGATATAAATTTCCTTGAGTAGAATACACATACGAATTGGCAACAACACCAGACATAGAAGTAAAATTTTTGGTAAATGATATAAATTAAATACAAATTAAAATCGACTACTTATTAATTAAACAAGTCTTCATCAGTGACATAATCATGTACTTTGTCTTATCAAGATTAATTATATTGATTTTATTATAATTATTTTTGTAACTTCCAACAATAACATAACCCATCGTTAAAGGACGGAATGTACTGAAAATAACTTTTATGTAAAGACATTAAGATTTAAATAAGGTGCGCGCGAGTTTGGCAAGCAACGGGATGCCCGGCAGGGGTTGATTTATACTGGAGCAATGCAGCAGCGGAGTAGTGTGCATTTAGTATTGATTTCCATTCGTAACACCCAGTCCCCCTTCCCGTTTCCATCTCACCTCACGCACAATGGCAAAAGGCCAAGTATCTACCGCCTGGTGACATTAAAAAAATATACGGCCGAAGTAAATTTAAATTGAGAACGCGCTTTGAAAACAAGCGATTGGAGTTTTTCGAAAAAGGAAGCGCCGGGTTTCTGCTTCAATTAGAATATCGAATACAATAATAAAATAAGAAGTGGTAGAAGCATAATGGCTAGGGCACACGTCTGAAACTTAAAGGGTGCGGATTCGATTCCTGACCGGAATATGCACCACTTAGGGAGTTTTCTGACCTAATGAGCATATTGTTCAATCACTACCTGCTAACGACGGTGAAGGAAAACATTGTGATGAACCTGTACATCGAGATAGCCGATCTGTAAAACCTATACTGTCCGTTCCCCAATAGTGAGAGGCCAGAGACTAGCAGTGGGTCGTTTATATGGACTGCTATTCTTATTTGTATTTATTATTATAATTAAATAGAGCAAGGATTATTCTTAAGTTAATTGATATCTACTAATTACCGTAGAACTAACTACCTTGAAGGTAGTTAACAAATACCAAAGCTAATATTTTAATTTCAGATTAGTTAGGTAATGTAAACAGTGGGTAGGTAGGTTCTTATTTTATATAACAATATTTTAAGAAATTCAATAGCAACATGGATATAATTTAAATTAAGAATACAAACAAGTAATTTTCATCACACGTGATAATAAATGTATGGAAGGGTTTAATAAATACAATCTTCCTTCTGAATAAATTCAATGTTGCGACGAACAATCTACTGGTGTTGTTGATTCAAATTATACATTTTACGAACTATATCCCAATGATAAATGTTGCGCGTGGCCTCGACCAACCGACACACTCCCCGTTCTGGGTGTCATTGACCGCCATTTCGGTTATGGAGCACAGCGTGTGGATTTATCACATCACTATGTATTATGTATCTTAATAATATATAGAATGCTTATCTTATCATGTTCTTATATACTTATAATACCGTTAACATTGATTTCCAAAACAGGAATAATAACTTTAAAATAATTGAAATAAAATATGACTTTCTATATAAAATGGAATTAATGGCCCACTTCCTCTTCCTCCTATCACATCCCTCTAATCCCATCTTTGTTTTTGTTAACGCAGGGGCGTACGTTTCGTACTCAGCTGGGTCCTTTAGGGGGAGGTCCAAATGCGGTGAGAAGTGCCGCAACAGACTTGAATGAGGACTCTGGTACAGGCGTTCCCAACTACCTTACTAAACCTGAACCTGCGCCCCTTATCCGCGGTAGAGTTGGAACGACATGGGAACTAGGGAACATGGGAAATCTACGGAAACTTTTAATATCTGACGTTACTGTTTCATCTGTTATACTGTTAGCGTTAGTGACCGTTTCACGCAGTAGTTTACAGTTTTAAATTGTTACGTCGTTAAACATTAAACAGATAAAATATGTAGGTATATACGAATGTTATCATTCCGTGCAGGAACGGAGAAAGAATACCTACAATACCTATAATTACCTGCGACCGAGTGGCCTGTCGTAAGAGTGGACAAAACAACCCACAGCTAGGTGGTAGGGTATTTGCCCTACTGGATGGCTACCACCCCTGGTCTAAAGTGTGTCGCCAAGACGACCTTCAGTTGTGTTGTCCGGCATTAGTGACTAGGTTCCAGTCTCCCTCAAAAGAGCAGCAGCGCATTTGTAGCACCTTTGGTGTTGCAAATGTCCATAGACGATGGTAACTGCTTTCCATCAAGTATGCCGTCTGCCTGTCTGCAGGCCTCCAGCATTAAAAAAAACACGGAGTTATTTTTCAGGCTATAAAATACACACTTTGGGCCACAGTCACTACACTATCCCAGATGTAGCAGAGACAATAAAAAACTTCTCAGCCTTATAGATTTAAGCCGAATATTCATTTCTCTCCTATATAACATATTTAATCGTTGAACGGTACTTTAATGCTATTTGACAACACGTAGTCGAAAAGCCCATTACAATTTTTTTAACATTTATTATGACGTAAATCATAACAAACAAAATGCTAAGTGATATAAATCATATCATAGTGTAAAAAGAAATGATATTTTTATGTAACAATACCAGGATTAGTGTTGTCAGTAGTTTAAATTTGGTCATGTCTCGATTTTCAGAATTATTAGAGCGATTTGTTCTCATTGTGTCAATAGTTACGGTAGTTGTTTCACGTCGTTATGTCAATGTGTTTGATCCCCATTCGATACAAAATGTTTGAGTTACCCTCAAAGGATTTGTTTCCGATTTGGTTGATTTACGCTTTTTGTATGATCGTAATCTGTACGTTTAGAGGTGTGTAGCTATTTTAAAAGCTAGTTAATTAGCGATTGTTCATAAAATAGTCACGGCTAAGTTGTCAACCACTTCGCCAATCGGCTTATGGCTGTTGAATAAAACCGACAACTAATATGTTTGTACCTTAGCCGTCAGCCGTCACCACCAATTCGCCAGCTGGCTAATAGTTAATGATTAAAAGTGAAAACCGACAAGTTGGCGGTTTAGTCGACGACTTAGCTGTCAGCATCAGCTACCGTTAGTCGAGTTTTTCACCCATTAGGTATAAAACCGGCAGCTAATTTTTTAGCCGGCTAATAAACAACCGTTAGTCGGAAGGCTTTAGAAATGTTGGATGGTTACCTACCGCTACCTACGTACTTTACTTTAGTAAGGTAGAGCAGAGACTGTTCAATTGCCTTTAATAAAGGACATATTTTCTAACTGCATCTATAACTTACATTGCTTACATATATTTAAAAACAAAAGCATATTACATTATGTAGAAACCATGCCAATCCAATGTACGTTTTTAAATTTTTAACCCATAAGATAAGTATACGTATATTGAAATCTGGCAATACACAAAGTGACGTGGCTAAGTGGTTACATTGTACTATTGGCTGATATTTTGGTTATGCCCATTCGGCTGATGTTCCATGAAAGCTTCAATCAGTGACCTATTCTAGCACTGAGGTAAATCTTTGCGTGATATATGTAAATGTTTTCGACATTGTTGTACCGCGATATGTGCGTAATCAGGTCGAGGTATCTTATTTAAATTACAAGTCTGTAGAGGTAAAAATAACGATCTTATAAATACGTTTTAAAGATGGGCCCTTTAATTGCCACCTTGCATATGCATAGAACATAAGACTTTTTAGCAATACAAATGATATGATTTAGGTATACTGAATCTATAAAATAGACATGTTGTATATTAATAATAATAATAATATCAGGCCATAAATGTTTTACTGCTGGGCTCGGGCCTCCTATTATAGGGGGGTACGGATATTATACCCGCCACGCTTGTCCAAGGCAGCTAGATAGGTTTGACACATCGGTTATCTCGGTGTGCAGGTTGCATCACGATGTTTTCCTTCACCGTTATTAGCACGTGGTAATTGTAACAATATGCACATTAGATCAGAAAACTGACTAAGTGGTGCATGCGTTTCAGCGAGGATCGAACTCCCGCCCTTTGAGTTTGGGACGCGTGCGCTAGCCATTACCCTACCACGACTGACATGTTGTAACTACCCTCAAAAACACTTTTTGATTTGATTTTGAATGTGACAATAACGTTGCCAGTATTGTTACTTAGTGTCTCGACTTTTTGAAAAACAGGTGGATTATTTATATATAGTAGATAGGTAGGTAGATATATATTATTAATATTGTTTAAATAATAATTTTAATAACATAGATAGATGAGTGTTGGTATCGACAAACATTTCATGACTGATACCAAAATCTAAAATACAAACCCGTAAAGTTGGATAGGTTTAAACTCTAATATATTGAACTGCAGTCGAATTTCGAACACTGGGCAATCGTTAGTATTTGTAAGGACCTACCTACATGGAGTTCGCTATCTCGCTCGTGTATTAACACATTTTTGAAGATATAAATTCACAGAATTTACTTACGACCAATCCATACATATCCATACATATAAAACTTACCAAAATAATTACGAATGTTTCACAAAAAAATCGTTATGGTTTCGTGTATATTACTATATACTATACTACTATATACTATACTACTATATACTATACTACTATATAGTATATTACTATATATACAAAAAGTAATTCTTATTAAAACAACTGTGATGTGAATGTGAATTAAATTTTACTATGCTTTATGATTTTTTTTGTAATAGGCATTTGTCGTATGAAAATTCTATGAATGTATGTCTTCAAAATGTGGTAATATGTGAGTGAGACAGTTAACTCCATTTAGGTAGTTCCTTAAGTAGGTAGGTACGTCAAACTAAAACAGCGTCGGTCATATATTCGCAACAAATTAGGGCTTAATAATAATATAAGAACTAACTACAGGAGGCCATCAATCAATTGACAAATGATTTTCGCTAATTAGACTTTTACATGTCTCGAGTGAAGTTACGGGCAAAACCTAGTGTTTATAACCTTCCTTGAAAAATTGCCAAACTGATGGTGAAAACCGCTTAAAAAACTGTTGGATAGTTTAGAAGTTAGCGGATATACCGACATACAGACGCGGAAAGCGACTTTGTTTTATAGGTTTACTTACTATGTAAAAATTACATACATTTTTTACCTTACAAAGAGATCTCATTCTCTTTCTAAGGTAAAAAATGTGTGTAATTATAATAATTTAATTTATATCTTAATAAATAAAATAAAATACGTATTTACTAATCGGCAGGCAAAACACATGTTGTATATCCGCAAGTTACGCTTGTGTTATGGCTAATGTAAAACAGACGACTCTGGGGCCGTAGTAAAAAACGGAGAAACGTTTTCGAAATTTACTATACCAGGAATCGAACCCGGAGCCTCTGCGTTGAAGTGAGATAGGCCGGCAAAGTCTTAGTCCGCTCAACCACAGAGGCTATCACATTTATATATTACAGATAATATATTCAAAGCCACTAGTCAGGTTATCGTTAAAAACCATACTAACACGTTTCTATAATCTTTTAATTGCAAAAACATTACAATTAACAATGACAATAAACTAGAAACAAAAATATATGAACCCACAATAAGCTATTATCAAATTAACTTCACACTAGACACACAATATAATCTTCAGGAAATAATAAAGAAGAGGTTTTAAGACTTCTCAAATCGGAACTTTATTTATATAGCTGTTAGAAAATGCAAATAAGATTAAGAAAATCTCTCGAGTGCTGTCAAGAAAATAAATTGCGTCCGCCTGATCGAAATGAAACGATTGAAATTTTTCAAACCCACTAAGAAACGTGAATCAAGTGTGGTGTTTCCAGGCTTAATTTAAAATTTCTAGTTATATAAGCACATTTTTGGAGTTTTACTCCATAACAATCCATTTTCTATAGAGCTTGGTATTGAAATGCTATGATGAGTAAAATACAACATACAAGCAAGACATTCTTTTTTGACGAAGGGAAACCCAATTAAGAATCATAAGCGACGAGTAGGGAAAAAATTGCAGCCAGTGTGTGGGATTCACCAGGTCGATGTGGCACTAGCACTTCTAGTCAGGACTAAAGATGCTATTGCCACACTACAGTTAGAGATACCCTCTAAAACCCCTCGGTATTCCGTCCTTCGCCATAAGTGCCAGGGCCACGGATACATGGCCTAGCCCCTGTGCTGGCTCTGGCATGCGGTGACCTAATGGTCTCATCATCTACTGCCGGGGACCTACTTTTTGTCCCCCGGCGTCTCGAAACGTGCCCCACGGTAGGAGAGGTAAGCGAGAGGCAGGTGTGAACCTTCTACCCAGGGTAGCTCACGGCGGCCGAATATCCAAGCTGGCCCTGCGGCACCGATATGTCTTCGTACGAGCAATATATGTATTATCTCATAAAAAGTCTTACTTTTCTATTATACTATTTCGAACTTTAATGCAATATCCAACAATGTAATTGTATGTATTTATGTATGTATATATATTGCTGCTGCAGCAATGCCTTTTCAAAGACAAAGGTACTTAAGGAGTAAACTCCAGTCGTGCATCGGAGCTGACACACGATTTTTTCGCCATTGGTCAAACCTTTTTATTTTTATAAGCATTGAAGAAGAATACTAGGAATATCAATCACCCAGTATTTAAATTCAAATTCACATATTTGCATAAAAACATGATTTGTATAAAGATGTTACATTTTAATTTAAAATCGTACACATGTTCTTGTCAAATTGGCGTCCAAATGTATGTATAATAAAAGCCGATGTAAAAAGTATAAAATGTGGTGGTCTTCTTCATCTTAGCCATTTGAGGCGGCGAGGAGGTTGGGGCCTCGAGGAAAACCACTTTGCCCCGGCTTCTACTCGACGGACAACTACCCGTCGGTGGCAGGGCTTAGAGCCATTGGAGCCTTCCTGACGGTGGTCTCTCAACGGTTCTCGTTGGCCAGTCTGCGGCATGGCCTTCGCGGGCTTTGCGTTGGCTTCGTCTGCGGCTTAGTTGGCCATTCGTTGGCGTTCGCTGGCGATCTCAGGCTTTTGTAAAATGTAACTCATAACACACTCTGGAATCGCAGTTGGCGCCATCAGTCTGTTGTTGTTTATTTTTTTATGGCATAGCTGGCAAATAGGCAGACGGCCCATATAATGGAAACTTACCATTCGCTTATAAACGTTTGCAGCACAGAAGAGAAGCCAACGCATTGCACCCTCTAGGATGGGATAAAGAGGAAGGGATATGGTGAGGAGAAAGAGAGATCAGACAAGAAGAATGGGATAGAACGGTTATTACAGAAAATCATAATGACTGTTTTCAATGAATGTCTTATTATTTAAAACATACTTTTTAAACCTAGTCATAAATAGAAAGTCTTGCTAAGCTCTTTTTCAATTTCGTAGATTTCATAAAATGGAAAAGAAACTAATTTCTATCAGATTTCTCTCTGATTATCAGATACTATATGATCTAAATCTGTAGATTATCTTGCACACTGGTTTGAAAATGTAGGTATTATTGCGCATTGACAAACAATATAAGATCGCTGTTTAAATGAAACTACTTAAATTTTAATTATTTAAATATCATGCTTATTGTTGAATTGTGATGTTAAATACAAAAAAATATGTTTTAGTAATTACGGAATATTTTTATATACCTAGTGGCTAGATTGATGAATTGCTATTTTGTAAGAATAATAAGATTTATTCCATTCTATAATTTTCTTAAAGTATCTATTAACAGAAATTCGTCGACCTATCCAGTAATATACACACCACATGGCAATATTATCTACCGTGTTTAATTAATCTTAAACGTAATTTAAAACAAACAGTTCAGTTTAAAATCATGACATGATTTTTTTTTGTGCGATTTGAATTTTGCCAGTATCAAAATATTAAAATCTGTTTCAGAGACAAGTAGGTAGGTAAGGTACCTACCTTACCTAATACCTATTGTATAAAAATATAAAATTAATCTAATAGCTGCCTTGGATACAACTACATTCTGTGGTCAATGTATATTTAAATTCCTTCAAACCTAATCAATTTAATGACAAGACGATATCGTATCAACTTTGTGGATTTTGACAAGTGTCGTATTCAATTGAATAGAACATTTGGAAACCGTTCTTGTGTGTAAGTACCAATTTTATATATGTAATCTACCAATAAACACTGGACTTTTTACATTTTAGGATGAGTCACAGGCTGGTCATGCTGCATCATCAAATAAAATGTTCAATCAACGCAAGTAGGTTATAGTTATATGGGTTAGGTATCTATGCCGTTAAGAGTTAAACATTTACGCCCGTGAGATCCATCGGCAAAGAGTTGTCCATAGAAATTCGCAAGAAACTTTTTAATGCTACGATTGATCAGAGGTCTTAGGTCATACTCCGCACAGCGAATTAGCATTGTCAATTTCCAGTATAACAATGTTTGCTGGAAGGGTTGGTATAATACAAATCATCAGATCGAGGGAGGTTGCTTTTGCATACCAAAGCGAAGATAGCACAGGACTGAACTAGTTTATGCACATTAAAATAAAGCGCCAATTTTAACATCAAATTGCAGTACCTAGCCTTCCGTGGACCACAAAACGCCAGTCGGGTAAACACAGAATTGTAACATAAATACTTTGATTATATTAATTAAAGCATAAATAACAATATAAAAAAAAACTTTCTAACAAAAAAGAAACCGCTTTCAAGAGTAATAAAAAAGCAAAAAATAAAATTGTCTACATCTTATAGTCGGTGCCCAGAAAAAGATAAAAATTAACATTTTGCAAAATTTATTTGTTGTAACAATGAATATGGTAATTTTTATGTTTGCTTGGCACCGACTTCAAGATGTTGCAGAAAATTTATTTTTTTGATTTTTAATTACTCTTGAAGTCGGCTTCTTTTTTGTTAGAATTTTTATTTTACACTTTTAAGTTATATATGTGATATCCCTAATAAGGTAGCTTCTCGAATGGGGAGACGATAGCTGATAAAACGGAAGCGTATTTAAAAAACGTTGTTGACCGCAGCTCGAAGATAAATTATGTATATGCACTTAAGATCCTCTAATAAATGCCGTCAAATTTCAATTAATGAAGTATGGCTAGGATAAGCTAAGCATTTAATAAGTGTATATCAGTTGGTTCTGATACTCGCCAGCCGCTGCCGCGACACGGCTCAACTCCAATCGTCGACATACTCGAAATACGACCTATCTGATAATTGAATTTAAGCGATCTTGCTGTTTATCGATATCTATTGTACGTTTTCCCGGTCCTAGTCGTGTCTAGTATAGCACGTCATTGGTCGTAATTAGTTACCTACTCGTTTTAGGATTGTCATAAACCTAACAATATTTTAGATATGTTTTGTGTTTGATTTTTTGTAATTTTCTGCTATATAAACAGCAATGAAATTCATACGGTACTAGTATGAAGCTATAGTAAATCCTACGTAAAAAGAATGATCAAAATCGGTTTAGAAACAAAAAAGTTAAGAAAGAAGTACCTCGAAAACTACACATTTTTACTCGACATTAATTAACATTTGCTACATCTTCGAAACCCAAAGTGCAACAACAATAAAACCTGACTACTATGGAGATACTCTAAATCGAACGCATAAACATCATCAAAATTGTTTCAGGAATAAAAAAGTTACAGACGTCAATCACTACAACGTTTTGTACTTAATTACATGGATTTATTGCTATATCTTCGGACCTTCAGACTTCAAGATCTTATACCAATAAAATTTATATGGAATCATTCTGAGACTATAATTAATCGAACGCAAAAAGAATTACCAAAACCGGTTCAGAAACAACAAAGTTATGGCTAAAAAATATGTATTTAGATAACGAGTTGAGAACCGCCTCTATGGAAGTTGATTAAAAAAATTGTCTGTGTTCAGTGAAACAAAGTATGACAAGAGGTGGAAGGGATTCTAAATTTCGTGGCGTCACATTTCATATATTATATCATTATAATATATTTAAGCTTTAAAACACGAAATTTGAAGTACTCATGAAAATCTTGAAAACATTTCCAACTCTATCTGTATGAGCATAGTGTTTAAATGATTATATATCATGTATCCTATCTCATTCTCGCGCAGGATTAGTCCTATAGATTTACATGTTTATCTCTTTTTAGTGGCGCTTTTTGGTTTCATCGAGTTTCAAATCACAACGATTCTAAAGACGTTTCACTTCAAAAAAATATTTTTTTATCAAATAGTACACATATGCTCGTTCGACAGCTGACACCTAACTCTTTTGGGTTCTGTATATAGTATAAATGGTAGGTAAATAAATACGTCGCGTGAGACATCGATTCTTATCGGGTGTATTGTCGAGATTTATTCGGGGCTTTCAAGTCGATTTATCGCGCTACAAGGAACCCGTTCCGTGCCTACTTAGCTCAGTAAATAATGCGCCCAACGAAATTAATGGTGTTCTTTCTTTAAATAGATGACTAAATACCCTCGCTCACGTTATCTTAGTTTCAATAGTTTGTTTATATCGGATTCCATACAAGCGTTAGGTGACAGGTCAACGACTCGTTCTTTTGAATAATTGAATGTCTTCGTATTTAAATTTTGTTGATTTATGTTTTAAACATTGTTAAAACTGCTATTACTATTAAATTATAGTCCTTATTAATATATACTGACATTGTAAATGGATAAGTTTGGATGGAGGTTTGTTTCTCAATCACGCTAGAACGGCCAAATATCCAGATCCGTTCTGATCTGGATTTTTGGCACATATGCATACAGGAACTAAGATAGAATGCAATTTCTTGCAGCTGTCATAAAAAGCGACAAAACAGCCTACAGTCAGGTGTAAGATATTTACCCGACTGGATGGCTATCACCCCTGGTCTAAAGTATGCTGCCATAATAACCTTGAGTTGTGTTCCCACATTAGAGGCTAGGTTCCAATCTCCCTTTAGCGAGCGGCAGCACAACAGTAGCACCTTTTGTATTACGAATATTCATAGGCGACAGTAATCGCTTTCCATCAGGTGGGCCATCTGCCTGACTGCTGAACTCACGCAATAAAAAAAACATCAATGAAATCAAAAAGAGACATCTATAGGCTAATATTTTAGCCGGAAAATGTACGATTCTAGTAGGACAACATTAACACGAGCGAAGCTGTGAGCATAGACTAGTTATAAATAATTAGTTGCTTATTCATAATAGCCGCTAGCAGAATGAACAATAACACTTGTTTCGAAAGCGTCTATGTTCCTGAAACGGCCTGAAACGGATCTACTATTTCAGGCCGCATATTCGTGGCTTTGGTTATATGTACCACAAAACAGAGAGACTAGCTCGTGTCAATGTAAAGAACACTGAAGTAGTTTTAGTGGGTACCTAACAGTCCTACACCTATTACCTGTTTCTGTCCCAAAATTGTGAGATGAGTGCAAAATATTTCCGCTTAAAAAATAGTACTTGTAATTAATATTATTAATAGTTTGTATTAATTTAATATTCTAATCATATTTGTTATCTATAAAATAAGATCCTTCTTCAGCTGTTACTTTTTTTTAAATGTACTGATTGTTAGATTATATTTCAGTCGTATATTTTGATATAGGCTCGTAATTAACCTAGCTTTCACAATGATAATAAATCAGCGTTGTGCCTGATATAATTCCCGCACAATATTAAGCTGAGTGCGAAATTTGTTAAAAATGTGTTATTTTATAATAATTTATAAACAGTGGAAGTTCGTCGCTATTTTTCAAATAGACTTTTGCTTCCTTTAATGATGTTTTAATACCTCCTCTATACCAGCTTAGATAAGTGACTGCTACAATTTAAACATCCTTGAGTAGCACTTGGTTGAGATCTCTTTTAAGGTGAGCAATCAACACACTGTCGGCCTGATGTTATTTGTGGCAACGCCACAAAATAAACGTTTCATGAAATCATAATTCTCTTTAACAAATGTGGAGTCGAATGATTGTCTATGACATTTTTTCTCGATAACAAGCTTATTTTTATAAAAGAAGCGTTAATAAGGTATCAATTGGTTTAAATATCTATTGTAGCGCAATTATTAACGTTATCTACTTGTTTTTTCAGTAGAATTATGTTCTACCCTCTCAGATCAGTCTATTCGTAATGGCGGTGTGAGTATAGAATACCTATATACCTACCTATTTGTGGTAAAAAATTAAATTATGAGTTTGACCTACTTAAGGTAAGATTTAAAACTCAAGAAACGTTAGTTCTAGAGTAGACTTTCAACTGTAATACGTTTTGTTTTAGTAGCTTTGGTTAGTTTAGTTATAGATATGAAATGGTGTTAGTAGAAAGTATTTAATTGTATAATCAAACAATAAAACGTTAAAAATGAAGTAAATTATTATGGAAATGGGATACCTACAATATGATTAGTATAGATCATCTTATAATTAAATCGAATAATCTGGAATTTATCTAAGTACCTAAATATCTATGGCTATGTACTTATATGCGAAAGGATACGTACTATAATGCGTATGCACAGATAATACACGCGTAGTAGATATTCAGAACAACACAGAAATCCACTTACCCCGTACAGTGGGGTCTGTTAAAGTATGTCTATATTTACCCGTAGAGCCAAATCTTAAGAACGAATCTGTGCATAGTTAATATATCCATTAAAGAACCGTTGATTTTATTTAGACGCAGAATACATTTCGTAATAACATAATATAATTATTCAATTTTTAGAAACAATACAGTAATATAAAGTTTTATTAACCTGTTACATTATTTACAGATAGAAGGTATAAATAATATCTATTAAAATAATAATATAATAAATAATATCTAATAATAGGTATAAATAGTGTAAGTATGTATATTTAAATTGTACAGTCCTATCTTTTTCTGCTCCACCTACATCGCCAGATTAGTTAACAATTTCTTTTAAGCTAGGTTGCCTGGAAGAGATCGCTTTTAGCGATAAGGCCGCCTGTTGTTTTGCCAAGAAGTGTGTAATTATGCATTTTGTTTTTGTATTTATTTTTTTGATGAGCAATAAAGTGTTATCTATCTATCTATTTCATAACGGCATACTTTAAATATAATTTAAAAAATCTGCAAAGAAATAACTTATAAACTTTCTTACAAATTAATTACTTATAGTCACTTCCAAATCTCACATAATAGATATGTTGTATATGAAATGTCAGGTTTAATTTTAAGTAGTTTTAACCACCAACTAATTTAAAAAAATAATTTATATGTTTGATCATTCATTTTTCTACCTACAAAAAATTTTGGATACGAAGATTATTTATTTTATCATTATATCAGGAAAACACGTCACATAGCTACAATAGACAACAAATTCTCACAGATCAGTTAGTTTAATTCAAGTAATAATAATTACATAATTATACCTTTTAAAAATATAGTGTTCCACCCCTTACTTTCTATAGGTAAAATTCTTTACTCGTTTGATATAACGAGTAAAACAAGCACTGACAATTTGTTTAATTTTTATCAGCTTAATTAATACTACCCATACCTTCCTACTATTACTAAATGCAATTTTTTTTTTTAAAAACATCTGGATTTTATCTGTGCATTCTCTTACAAGCCTAGATTGCGACTGCGGTATTATGTCGATTCCACGCTGATAAATTTATATTGACCTTAACAAGTATCAGGCTTAGGTGTTTACAAGGAGAGCCCAATTTATTTATTTGTTCATTAAGCGACGTGACGGGGGATCGCTGAGAGACGAATTTTAGGATAATGGCTGTATAGTGTGCTTATGAGGCGATGCTATTAAACACCGTGTAATGGAAAACCAAAATGTGCTTGTACAGTGCGTTTTAATAATAGGGTCCAAGGGCCACTTTAATAACATTGTTTAAATCGATATAAGAAACATTAAACGCATATAAAATCCTTACACAAAATTAGTGTCTTCCACAGCAAAAAAAATACAGTAAACATGTGTAAAAATCTATCAAAGTTATCACCCAAACATTAATATTAATACAGTGATATTGCAAAACCCTTATTACCCCTTAAACGTATTTAAAGTTAAATACCTAATATCAATCATTAAAATCCCACTACTAGGCTTGGGTCTTCTCTATTTTCTTTGGGAAAGGATGTCATGTCATGTTAGTTATATTGATATGTAAGTTTCCTCACTAAGATTTATTTCATCATCAGTATGGGATAATTGTAATTCACCTACCTAACCAGTACTTACACACCTATATAGCATTCATAATGTACTTAATTTAAGCGACTTTGTGTTGACTCCAGAATGTCATGACAGAGGCCAGTGACTATCACAAACTACTGGTTCCACCTTCCACCCATTTTAATATTAGGGGCAAGTGCTGTTCCTATGGACGCTTGTACCTGTGGACACACTCGATTGCGACAAAACTAGCAACCCTAAAATTGTAATTTGAACGCGACCGTAAAGCTTTCTCTATGGTTGACAGTTTTGACATATCACCATCTTTGTTACCTGTGTGGTTGTGTTTATACCGGCTACGAAATTATTTTGAACCAAAAAGTAAGTTATTTTGCTTAATTTAAATGAGTTTTACCGTGAAAGTATTTTTGATATCGGTTTGATTGTGTTTGCAATTAGATCTATGTTGTTTATTGTTTAGTTAGCGCTTGTTTCCCTGTCTGTCAGTCTGTTTTATCCCCCAATGTTACATCAGTTTTAATTTTTATGTCTGAATTTGTACCTATAGACAAAAATATGAGTGAACGTGTGGACTGTCCACAGGTACAAAAGTTTCATAAAGTTTACATACACAATTTGATCAGCCGTTTTGTTTAACTTTTTCAGTGCCTCGCAGTAAAAATGGTTTAAAAAGAAAGGAAATATGCCCTGATACACTCACAGCCGCCGTTAAAGAAGCAAAAACTGGCAATCAGTCGATAAGAAAAGTAGCTGAAATGTATAAACTACCAAAGTCAACCATTTTTAAATACTTGAAGTTACATAAATGCAATGATTTGAGGAATAGTATTGAGCTATTGAAGAATGATGTAAGAAAAGTATTTGATCCGGAAGAAGAAATTTTGCTGTGCAAATATTTAACAAAAGCTGCATTTTTACATATGGGTTTAAATACAAAACAATGTAGAGAGCTGGCTTACCAGTACGCTGTTTCTAAACAGAAAATAAATATGCCCGCTAACTGGGAAAAGCATAAAATTGTTTTATATTTTTATTTTTTAGTGTGTAACTTATGTAAGCCCCTAGGTACAACACCGTCCACAGGTACAATCTTACTGTACATAGGTACAATCGTCTGTTGAACCTGTGGACAAATATAGTGTTTTAAAAAAAAGTTGATTATTTTCGTAAGTTTATGTGATATTGAGACTACAATTTTAGTTTAAGAAAGGCTGATTATCCCTTAAGACATGTGATATGTTGAAAATAAAAAAAAGTTAACTAATTCAGATTTAAAAAATGTTTTATTTCAAATTCTGGAAAATGTCCACATGTTCCGCACTTGCCCCTACATATATAAAAATTTTAGAACTAGGCATGTTCACTGAAGAGTTTGTTGCGCCGCTTCTTTTCTTCAAGCCACAGCATGTTGTGCAGCGGTGGCAAATTAGATTAGGCTCCCATAGAGTAAATAATAACCATAAACAAAATTAAAACTAAATAATTAAAATGAACAAGTTGGCGGTAGGCTAAATAAAACTTTAATAATACTCGATGGACAAATGTCACCTTCGTCGTCCGTTATCACGGCCACTGAAAAGCAGCCGAAATGTCGGACAAACCAAAATCAAATAAATTGCCGCTCTTAAAACCGTTAAAATGTAGTTTTATTATGCTGGTAATTGCTTAAAATAGTATTACTTATTTTCATAGTTGAGTAACAATTAATATACTCTTAATATTACATAGAGCGATCCCTTAAGTGCGAGCCCGAAACTTACACGGCCAAGGCGCACTGGCTTAGAGAGATATGTAAAACTAATCGCTTTTGCAAGCCTCCCTATGAATAGATGCAATTAATAGCAATATGAATAAAAGATATTTCAAGTTCAGTTACAAAAAAAAAGTATTTCGTGCAAAAAACGGTACTTTATATTCAATCCAGACAGTATTGTTTCGGAACAAAAGAATAACATTTCAAAATCCAACATTAACCGTCTAGCGAATTGATCAATTACAACACATTTACATGAAGAAAAAAACTATAAACTACGATTAATCGATTCCACGAAAGGTTAAAGAAACAAAAACGTGAGAAACACAAGTAGATACACCGCAATCGATTGCTAGTTACAATCGAATCGTCGCATAAACCATATTAAACAAATCGTACGAGAAATTCCCATTATCTGAATACAGACATAGCTTAAAAAACTCGAGTGTTCGCCTCCAACCAACTGGCAGATGTTTAATTTAAACGCAGTGTTAATGGATACTCTGTGGTTGTGGATCGAATTGATATCGATAAAACTGTACCGAGTTTTATAAGCGAACCTCACAAAGGCGTTAGATTGGATTTAGCGTGTAATTCAATAATAACGTCGGAACACCGGCGGCACTAACAGACAGGTCGTCAACTATTATCTGTAATCAGCGATTTGTTACAGAGAATTCGACATTTTACTACAAAATTGCAAAGATTCAGCCATAAGACGTTGTTAGGAAGTGTTAGTCGGCCGTTAAACGTTTGATAGCAGACTTTCGAAATTTCGAACTTTTCAAATGTTATTGTTTGACCATTAAGGCGTTTGTTAAAAAAGTAAGTATTTTTGTAATAAATGTTGCTTTCCGGCTTTCTTGGAATTGTTATATTCACACATAATGTGAAAGGTGAAGAGTCATGTTTATCTATTTTCAGACGCTTTTCCTTTTTAGAGTTTGATGGCCAAATGGCACAAACAGTTGGCGTCTCTTCTTTGGTACCCGTCACTAGGCACACGCAAATAGTAGTTTTTCAAATATATAATAATAACAGCCCATGAACGTCACACTGCTGGATTTGAGGCTCCCAATTGTTGAGCGAAGCAGATTGTATAACCGCCATGCTTGTCCAAGGAAGCTTGGCGGGTTCGACACATCGGTTATCTTGTTGTGCAGGTTTCATCACAACATTATTCTTCACCATCAGCTCGTAGTACTTGTAACAATATGCAAATTTAGTCACAAAACTACCCAAAAGGTGCACGTTTTTCATCATTTTAGTTTAGAACATGAAGAAGCCACTAAGCTAGCAACCACGTCTTTCAGTATTTTTCAGTATTTAAAATATTTCAAGCATATTTTATTAATTTTACAAAGCTGTAAAAATAAATAGGTACCCAGCCTTAAAAAGGCCAATAAACAAGAAGCCAGTTCCTTCACATAGTACACAATACTTAAGTACTTATTCCACTAGGTGCACTTTCAAAGAATTTGTTAGCAAAGACATCTCCTTTACGATAATGTTCGATTTTCTATTAAACTTGAAAGCGTTCCACGTCCCACATTCTTATCTCGAATGTTCTACGACATATTTTTCCAAAGTTTCCCGGCGCGAGCTTTCAGGCGGCCGCGTATAAAGCTCTATTCACACATGGCGGGAGATAAGGTAGCTTTCACACCATTAAGCCGCGCGCTGGAGCCCGGGGCTTTTCCAGATTAGATTATACACTCGATTTATGATGTCATTAAAGCTTTGATAATTACTCGGGACAGGCTGCGTAGGCGAGACGCGGGAGGGGCTGCCGGGAGGCTCCAAACGGGAGGCGAGGGGCTGGGGGGTTGTGCTTGTACTGTTTGATTGGATTCCTGGTACTGCGAGGGTTAAGGGATTAAAGTTATGGAGATTAGTTCGCCGCCCGCGGGCGCACTTCATTTATGTTAAAAGGTCTATAGAGATATGTTCGGATAAGAGATTGGTTATTGCCAATTGTGATCGCGGCCCCAGGTTTTAATTTGGTTACGCGATCGAAATCGTACGTTTGCAAATATAAAGGTCTGATTGGTTTCACCGGCCGCTTCCATTCGTATACTGCTGCTTTGTAGATAGGTAGCTACTTATATTGTACGATTCATTTATCGAGCTTATTTTAATTAACAACGCAGTCTGACATATCGTTCTTCTAGTAAAATATATGTCCAGTTTTCTTTTAATTTATTTATTAAGAATAACAATCAAAATAATACTTTAATACGATTTATGGCTGATACAAAAATAACAGCAACACAGAACACAGACCAAAATGACTACAGAACTATAAATACTGAATTCTGTTGTCTGGTAGAAATTAAGATGTATCTTAATTAATTTATATTTCTTGCAAAATGACACGGTTTTATTTTTCAACATCCAAGATATTGTCTACTCTTAGAGTAGATTTTAGTGACTAAATATACTAGGATTAAAACTCAATAGTGTATTGTAGGATTACTGTCAGTATTTTTTTTTATATGTTATAATATAATACGATGTGCTTAGCACGATCACATCAAAGATGTCTTAAAGAATGGCTAGGTAAAAAGCATCTGTTATTAACGGATATTTTTGAAGAGATTAATGAATGTAGATGAGGCAAACTATATTGAGATCGTAGCAAGTGGAGATCCATCATCTCTGCCTACCCTTATGGAAGACAGACGTAATAATATGCATCTATATATGTAATATAATAACTATTTAAACAATAATTAATTAATGCAAAATCTAAAAGGCTATAAGGCTAAGGCTATTTTGTAATAAGTAAAAAGTGTATCAATGATTAATTGTCATCTACTCTGTAGCATAAATATTCATATTAGAGTAGAAAAATCCTGTATGATATATCAAATAGTAGCCGAAACATGTAAGTACAAGGTAAAAATCCAGGCTTTCCGCTAGAATTGAACCAACGTTCCATAGTATGTAGCAATTTTCGACGAGAGTGCCTTAATCTATTTTATTCTATTAGGAACACATCAACACACTTTTACGGTTTTCTATTTATATATAAACTAAAGTCAATTTATTCGGCAAACATTCTCAAAGAAAGACAACACACCACTTAACGATATAAAACCTTGTATGAACAACACCTATAAACAAACAGAGTGGGGACATGAGCTTGAATATGCCTTATAAAATTGTACTGAATTGTTCTAAAAGGGTTTTGTATCACGCTTGTAATATTTTGAACAATTATATCTTGGTAGCAAACCATAGAGAAGTTGCGTAAAGTTAGGACGAAGACATAACTAACATGTCGAGGGCATTTTTATTTTTAACTAGCGGCCCCGACAGACGTTGTCCTGCTCTGAAGGAATAAAAATGTAGGACCCGATCCCAGTGCCCAAACACTCAGACCGAAGTAAATAATGGCACAGTGGCTGTTAATAAATCATATTATGTAACTTTAAGGTAGGTACATGTGTGTCTAAAAATATGTATAAGAATATTTATGAACTATGCATATTTTCCAAGGAACAAAAGCGTTTAAAGCTATTTCCTGTAAAGCCTTATCTGTTATGCCTTCACATATTTCCCTTACCGTTTAAACGCAAAGTAAGCGAGAAATTGTTTTTCTTTTAAAACGACACCGAAGTAATATTCATAAACTACTTTTATGACACGGAAGGAATAGAGAAATATAAAATATATACATACGAGGTTTTGTTACATTTTATCCATTATTAAATCAGTAATCACAATTCACATATCATATGTGTAATTATATTATTATATATATTATAACTATAGTTTTTATATACAAATATGTATGTATGTGATAAGTATATATTTGTATGTGTATGTGTGTATATCTACATAGATATCTATTTTATCAAGAATATAGGTATCACAACTATGCATTTTATCTATACTTCTATACTAATACTAGCTGCCCCGGCAAACGTTGTCCTACCCTGAAGAAATAAAATTTATAACCCGATTGCAACGCCACCGCCCGGATTCAATTATGAATCTAAACCATTCTCAAATGCACCTAAACACACAAAAAAAATCATCGAAGCCACACACGCACAGAAGAACTTTATATATACAAATTATAAAGAGGAAAGATTTTTATTTTTGTATGTTTGTAATGAAAAAACTCAAACACTACTGGACCGATTTCAAAAATTCTTTCACCATTAGATTGCTACATTACCTTGAGTAACATAGAATATATTTACATTAAATAATCGGGTTGAACTGTTCGACCTGATTCCCGCTACCTACACCATTCCATCTTCGGACTACAAGGCGCCCTGGTCTACGCCATCGTTTCACGGTGAAAACGCTATCGGTGCGTACTAAACGTTTTGCCTCCACGTTCTTTCTACGTACGGCAGAATTGTGGAATGCACTACCAGAGTCCGTGTTTCCCGAAAAGTACAATCCGGGTATCTTCAAGCCTCGTGTGAATAGGTACTATCTAGGTAAGCGTGATCCATCTTCGACTGCATCATCGTCCGACATTGGACGTGATCGTGGTCAAACGCAAACCTATTTAATATATATAAAAATCGGGTTCTACATTTTTTTCAAGGCAGGACTACGTCTGCCAGGAGTGCTAGTCTATTATGTAGTTTCAAATCAGTGGAAAACTAGTACCTACTTACATATTAAATTATTAGTACATCCTCTAACTTTGAGAAGAAATTTGGCAAAATCAACGGTGATTGTAGTAATTTCAATTTATAAAAGTACACACAAGCGCAATCGGTAATTAGACTCGAAAGGTACCTAAATGTACAGTCGTTTACAAATTAGTTCAATCTTATCCCTTAATCGAAAAATCCATTCCTAATTCGGTCTTCATTAAACTTTAACACGGAATCAAGCGCCCATCTCCTTATTAACATGAATTATTCCCAACTAACCCGAGGCTAAGCTAATTTTTTACCCCGTAAATACTTATAAGGCTTTTTGTCGCGATATTAGAGTAGGTGTTTAGCCAACCCATCGGGCCGTTAATGTCCGTCCACGAATGGCCCTCCAATTAAGCGTAATGAGCCGACCCGGGAATCTACCTACATTTACATAATACATGCACACACTACACCCGAGTAACTTATTAACAAGTGTTTTTGGATGGTGCTCTTATGAGACCTGGAATATTTATTTGTGGGACCCACTATTATTTTCATACTGTGTAAGAACCAAAATAAAATCTGTCAAAAGTCGGAAGCGTACCTATATCTTTCAGAATTTGTCTATAATATTATAAAATTCTAAACATATCGTGTATTTACATTAAAGCTATTTAAAAAAACAACTTAAATAAACTATATAAACAATGGAGAACACCATACATTTTTTTTTTAGATTTCTTGTCTGTCTATTTTTTTCAGGTGCATAAAAATTAGCTAATTACGACACAGATTTCAATGAACGATAGCTTTTTTAAATGCTGCAGTAGTTTGTGACCCGGAAACCCTGTGGGAATTTGAAGTCAAGCGATGACGAAGTCGCAGGAATTTTTTATTTTTTTATTACAGGAGCTCAGCAGACAGGCAGACGGCCCACTTGATGGAAAGCGGTTACCATCGCCTATGGACATTTGCAACACCAAAGGTGCTACAAATGCGCTGCTGCTCTCTTAAGGGAGACTGGAACCTGGCCACTAATGCCGGAACACAACTTAAGGTTGTTATGGCGATATACTTTAGACCAGGGGTGGTAGCCATCCAGTCGGGCAAATGCCCTACCACCTGGCTGTGGGTTGTTTTGTCGGCTCTTACGACAGGCTGCCCGGCCACAGGAAATTATATTCATTATCTGTTCCTGCACGGATATCCTAGTATCTAATATTTTGTAGAATGATCGAGTTTCTACCATAAGTGTTCTCTTTCCTTTGGTTTGCCGTTTAACATTCCGTCAAAGAAATTGATCCCCACAAGCTACACTAGTTTGATGTAATATTACAGAAGATATTTCTTTCATAAACAAGGATTCGATTCCTGACTAGGGTAATTGATTTTCCAAAATCTGATGATACCACTTTAGTTTTATCGAAATCAGTATTTTTCGCTATTTCGTATTATTTACGATTTGGCCCAGAAAGCCTACTTTTTTATAGCTGAAGTACAGCAGAGAGGCAGATGGCCCACCTGATGGAAAGCGGTCACCGTCACGTTTGCAACACCAGAGTTGTCACACCAATGCGCTACCGTCCTCGAAGAAATTCTATGATATCCTTTTTAAAAATCCCCATATTATAACGTTGTGGGAAAACAACGGCTGGGAGCTCATTCCAAATCCCCACGGTGCGCAAGAGAAACGTTCTACAGAACCGCTACGTACAAGAGCGAAGAGGCTCGATGTTGAATACTGTCAACGGCGGGTGCCCCGGCCCACAAGTGTGATCAGTACTCCATATGCGGCCTCACCTGGAATTTGTAAAGCACAAAGCGTTGCCGCGGAGTGACCGGACCGATTTAGCACTCCCAGCATCTTGAAGGCAAGTTTTGCCTTGCCTTCGAGGTGCCTCTGCACTGTACTTCGTTTGCAATGTCGACAACAAGGATCCCAATATTTAGAGATTGTAAGGGGTGCTCCTTAGAATTGAAGCGCGTGTAGGTACGAATGGGGTTTTCCTGGCAGAGAATACGCAGACCTGTGTCTTTATAGGATTGAATTTGACAAGGTTTACTATTGAACAATAGAGTCTGTATATATACCTATGTATACACAAATGCCAGCCTATGTAAGTATATGTATCTGGCCGTGACGGTTACGCGAGTTCAGTGCTATTTTCTAATACCAAAGGTGCCCGATATGCCTAAAAACGTTTTCACTTCAAAAATCAAGCGAGTAGGTGAGTACAGGGAATGATTTCAAATCAGTCTTATGTAGTAAATGCACCTATTTTTATTTTTAAAGATATGTCGATGTTGAATACAAATTTCTGCTATAGGTAAGGCTTTAATCTTTAACAATCATATTAGGTGGACGTAGTCGCTGGGGAATGAATACAAGTATTGGAGTATTAGAAGAATTCGGGTAGTCATTAAGTGACGATCCATTACGCTGTATTAGCAGGCAATGGGAGCATTAAAAGTCACTCCGGCCGTAAGTCGCGGAGCATTTGGCAGCGGCATTGTGATCCTGATACGTCGAACAAACGCGCGGTAATGATGGCCAGACGCACTCTAGTAACGATTAGTGCATTTGACACTGCCCACATTTGCTACAATCTAGGTCACTAGGTTATAATTGATGATATTTTAACATCACATATTTATACGAAGTATTTTGATTAGGTATAGGATATTTTAATTCTCTTTAAGAATGAATTGTGATTTCATGGAGAAAATCTGAAATGTTTTATGAAACGTGACTTTTCCAGATCCTTCTATCATAGTTCTCCAATTATCCGAGACTGGAGGGAAGATATATGAGTTTATTAGTGCTTAGCGAACGCGGGTTATAATCTTGGCCAGAAATCATGTACCTATCACTTAGGCACATTTCTGACCGAATGTGTATATTTATTACAATTACCACGCGATGCCGGTGAAGAAAAACATCGTGATGAAACATGCATTAAAATAACCGAAGTGTCAAATCATATAATCGATTACGGTAATGACATCAAAGATAACGTAGAAAGGATTTCAAATAAAAAAAATTACACTTATATACCTTTAAATTATTTTAATGGAATTAAATCATTTATAATTACTTCCACGCTTTTAATTATACACACCATAATTAATTGTACTAATTAAATGAAATCTTTACGAAATCTATTTTCATTAACATAACACAAAATACTTCAAGTGTGAAATACAAATCTTTATCTATGCGGCCCATAGTTATTGCGTACATATTTACCATCAAATTTTCAGTTCAAATTACTTAAAGTTTAAAGCTTATAGCAAAAATCTGTTGGTTACGAAGATCTGCATGTGCTTGATAGTTCACGTACAAGAGAAGGTTCCGTAGATAGGACGGTTTTCGTCATTTGTCTACGAAAGCATTAAAAAAAACTTTTAATCATACAAAACATAAGTATCTCAAAAACTACACAACAGATACGATTCTAGACCAAGTTTTCTTTAATGTATTTTTAATGCTGTGTAAACTATGTTTTAGAAGTTTCTATTTCATGATTTAACACTTGAAGAGGTAACACAGTTGTAAGACTTTAAGAGATGATATTTCGATAACGATTGATTTCAATAAAAAAAAACATTGTTAAGTGTCCTTATGTGACTATGCACATTGTACTGTGAATAAAATTGCAATACTTAATTACATGTGTGGCCGCCAACTTCACTACGTAACATTATGACGCTGTATATATCACATATTTTTGTCAAATTTTATTGCTATAGACCCAGTATTTTCCGAAGAAAAAAATACTGACCTATATAGTCTCGAGTTGGTCCAAATAGCTACGGAACTATTATATTATTTATATGAAAGTATAATAAATGATTCAAGAAATATTGAATAAAAATGTTGCACTTGTTCACTAAGTTAATTCTACAGATCAAGAACGGTTTAACACACTCTGAGTGTATCTGAACCAATATCAAACAAATATACCATACAGCGAATCGTCTCAGCTTCCGATACGAACCGGTCAAAATAGACTATAATTATGAAATGTAGCGCCGATTGTCAGTCCATTAGGCGGCTTTGTGGCTCGGACACTACGTGCTCACTCCTAGATATGCAAATGTCCTGCAGCTTTATAGCTATTATGTATAATATGTTAATTCATTGGGTTTCACATTAACATATATGTCAGATTAACGAAATAAGTTTATTTAAAATACTATGTATAAAGTAAGGAAAAGGCGAATTTGATACCGTACAGGTGAAAATATTGGAAGAGATCAAGATTATTTATTAGTTAATTATTATAAATTTATAAATGTTTCATTGAATTTTAATCACATAACTGTGTATTTTGTTGCATAAACAGTTCTATATTTATATCCGCTATTGAAAAAAGATAGATTTTTTCGTTTCCCAAAGCCATGTAAAAGAAATAAACTAATCTACAAATAAGTTATAATCATTTTTATAGAGGTGCCTACATATCAGCTATAGGTAAAAGTATATATTACACAGTATAATAGTATAGATTACACAGTGGGTATAATATTTTTAAATAAAGCAATCGAAACTTAAGAATAAAAAGCTTAGCTTACTCATCATAAAGGCAGTTCTTCTCTTCTTCGATGATGACTAGTCCACACGCAGAATAACAAGATCGTATTAACTCATTGGCTACAGCATCCGGCATCCTTTTTCAATAAATTGGGTTTGAGTCATGCCTAAAAGCTTGTAACTCTTCAATAGTTTATCTAACCTAGTATTTATGTTGTTATAATTAAGTATCACTTGCACAACGGTTGAGGAATACGATAAATCCGTATAGCCACGAATTTGACGATGCATGAAACTCGCTAATCTGGTTTAGACAAACACAGCGCGTATACC
This sequence comes from Dendrolimus pini, assembly GCA_949752895.1. Lineage (NCBI taxonomy): Eukaryota > Metazoa > Arthropoda > Insecta > Lepidoptera > Lasiocampidae > Dendrolimus > Dendrolimus pini. Next base: position 14,443,863 of record OX457133.1, read on the forward strand.
ATCTGTTCAGGTAAAACAGAAAAACTTTTGTTGCGCTTTTCAACTACTATTATAAACATTACTTTAGAATGAAACCTCTTATTACTGAGATATTTCACAAGGAACTGTGACACCAAACTAAATGCACCAGAAAAAGCAATGATACTAAAGGCATTATATTACAAACTGCGATTTTACTATTGATAATCACAACAATATTTCTATTGTTAACATGTCACCTGTAAAACAACAATTAGTGTTGCGCAAAATAAGGAAACAAAAGACGAAAGTCTTTCTTTCGAGCGTAAGGTGCAATAATTTGCAAATCGTTGTTTCCTAACACGGCTAATGGCCCGGAACACTATACCACATTGTTACCTTCACTGACAAGGTACTTTTTAGTGGTTTACGGTGCAATAAAGTTCGTCCGACAAGGGCAAACATTGCGGGACACAAACGTTATGCGCCATAAATTAAAAGGTAAAAAGCATCTCTCGCTAACAAAATAAAGAATTATAAAACTGTCTCCCAAGGACACAACGAACATTTAACCCATTTTTCAAAAAATTGAAAAAGTGACCATTGTCCAAAGTAAGGGTTACATTTTTTACTTGAAAATTGTTTCCTTTTTCTACATTTTTTAGTTACGTTATTGTTCCGCGAATTCGGCTCTATACAAAAGCTTAGGATGTGCTCTTTGTTTTGTTTTATCGGATTTTAAGTATACGTTTGGGCTATTGTGTATAGGGGAGACTGATATTTGGAATTTAGTCTCGAAAAAATCGTTCTAGTGTACACATGGCTGTAGGTATACTATTGCTCAGTATAATATATCTAACAATCTAATAAGTGTGTTATAAAAAGTGATTCTTAAGTTCTCTGTTTCATATTGATATTTACAGCAATACCTTTTTGCGTCGCGGTAAGTGCAAAAATATTCTACGATTTTATTTTTGTATACAATGGTCTTCACACTTGAATAATTCAATTGCTAAATTTGAAAAGTGTTTTAGTCCTGTTACGTTTCGTATATTCGAAAATCTTCTTCAAAAGGGTATCTAAAACATCGATTTGCGCTTGAGTGTAGTTTAATAATATAAGCTTTGGTTAACAAAATAAAGCTTTTGTGGTCTTAATTAAAAAATAAAATAAATACTAAAAAAAACTAATTTTTTAAAAATTACTTATAATAAATGAGCCCCAAATCGCCGTCGAAATTTGTACCTAATCTTAAAACTTGGAATTAATTATACCTACTCGGTGAAACAGGATGTAAAGAACAGAAAAAATGTTTTCTATTGCCGAAATAAATACCATCGAAGGCTCATATTTTGTAACAATGCTCAGTGGTATTAACTCACAACAATATTATGATGAAATAAAAACCTCTTAGATTACAACACCATTCTATTGCAAGCGCTATTTTTAGTTTTACCGATTACACTTAAGTTTTACTTATGCATAAAGTTTGCATAATTGAAAAAAAGTAATAAATCAGCAAATAAACGTACACATTGTTTAATAAGATATATTCTTATCCTAAGCATAATACCTATCCGATGCCAAGCAGAGTGACGCGCATTCGCACTTTACTAGGCAAACAAAATGATATGAGGCATATAAATTTCAATATTGGGAAGTTAGGCAAATTGACCTAATTATATCATGGGACCAATAGTAAATAATAAACTTCCAATAAGCATTACAGATTCACCATCTGTAATGCTTATCGGGATTTGTTCAAAATACGCCTTGAGATTAGTCGTGAACATCTTTTACACATATGATGAGTTTATTACATACATTTAAATTATACAATTAATTGACTTGTAACAATGTTACCAATAAAATAATGTATTTATGTATTGTTAGTATCCTATCATACTAATAGTGCCTATTTATAGCAGTGAGTCTTTCCCAGTTACCCAAAGATTTTTTTTAAAATATCAATTTCTATGTTATACTGGAAACAAACTTGTGACCTCTGTTTTATTAATCAAATAGGTTAACGTTCAAACCATTAGTGAATAGAAGCCATGACGATACTATTAAAATACGTTGTCGTAGCAGTAAATATGTTAATCAGCGATTTTATATGTATCACGGGCTACAACAAATACAATTGGCCTTGTAGCCCCATATGACTCACACTGAACTAAATTTATTCTCTCTTATTGTAATTCTTAGAATGCTTCCTTAACAGTTTTATTTTTATCTGTAGTCATCTCGGCGCCTACTTATTACGTGTGTATAGTTAGTTATGTTACGTCATTAAAAGCAGAAAACTGGAAATGACAACTGTCCAGTAAAAAACGTAACGCTGTAATAGCTCCTGAATTCTATTTTTAAGCGACATCATATGTTGTATTGCTCTGATTTTTTGATGAAAAAAGCACTAAAACTTAGAACCACAGTTTGATTATTTATAACAAACTAGCTGTCCCGGCAGACGTCGTCCTGCCCGGAAAAGCTTCAATCGATATGCCGACAGCAGAGCCACCTACCGGGTCCAATTATGAACCAACTCAGAAACCTTCTTTGGCTCATGCACAACAACTTTGCTTAAGATCATAACATGATCAAATCTATAGTTTACGATTCTATAAAGGACATACAGACAAGCATTCATTTTTATATAAGTATAAAGATTTTAGATCAAATGTGTGAAAATTTCTATCGTACTATATATGACGATTTTATAAGCGTTCTGTTTTATCAAAATAGCTATGGAACCCTAAACTAGGATTTAAAAGTACGTATATTGTATTAAATTACAAAATGCTAATACCTATATGTACCTAAGTCAACAAAAATGAAACAAACAAGAATACCTAATCCACGTATATACGCTGTAAGAAATGTTTTATATAAATAAGTACCCACTTTTGCAGGTTATCTATACTACCTATAGGCTGCACAGTGGCTACTTGTTTAAGTTAAAACGACTAAATTTCACATTTATATATTATGGTCAATCAAAGAGCAATTAAGACATTTGAAATTGAATATATGTTGGTAAATAATTGAATGTAATAAAGACAGGAATATATAGTGAACATCACATTTTTAACCTTATTTAACGAATATGCTTATCTAAAAGATATTAATGTAAAGTAATTTAAGTACAAACCAAAAAAAAATTACAATCATAACATTTACTCTAAAGGTACGGCATTCATTTTATTTACATTTAAGAAGGTCATTAAAAGATAAATTTTGTAAGTACTTTGTATGGGATGATACTCGAAAGCACATTGATCTCGTGGTTTTTAACTTTACATATATCGAATTACCGTTGTGTGGTACCCTTTATCGAATCTGTAAAACAAATTAACCAATAAAAAAAAAGATAAAAAATAAGAGTAAGTTTCCATCTGAAATTAATTTCGTAATTAATTTATTGTTTTCCATTCAAAGTAAGTACTAAAGCGGACATTAGGTAACATAAACTATAATATGGTAAAGAAAATTAAATTTAATGATAGTTAAGACTAGTTTTGTATTATATTTACAATGGTCCTTAAAGACTATATATTAAGCAAAATACTAAGCATAGCTCATCAAGTACTTAATATTTTCTTAAGTTTTCGCAACTTGTAAGTATACATAATTAAACTACGTTTTAACGGTTTTAAGCGCGGTAATTTATTTGATTTTTGTTATTGCTACTGAAAAGTAGGCGAAGTGTCGGAATAACAAAAATCAAATAAATTACCGCGGTTAAAGCCGTTAAAACGTAGTTTTATCAACAAATACACTTAAGCAAAATAATAATATAAGTATCCACTCAGGTAGATACCTACTACTCCATCAATCAGGTGGGCCGTCTGCTGAACTCAAGCAATACAACAAAAACAGTTACATTATGTCGAAAAAATCATCTTTGTATTCATATGATTTAGTTTTTCAATCGCAAGAAAATATAGACTTCATTTCATTCATTCATTCAGTTTTTTAAAATCTTCTTTCTAAAACAATTTAATAATTCGTTTACAATAATGTGATAGGTACAAAGAAGTCTCAACTTTAACTAAACCTAAATAATTATACTGTATTTTTTTCCTATAATCCCTTAAGACTATATGCAGGTAGGTAGAATATTGAGTCTAGTTCACCGTCTTCTATGCGAAGTGCCCAAAAGACTGGCTACGTCACCGCGCTAGATCACCATGCTGATCCATTGTCCGAGGTAGTCATAAGCTCCCTTATCACTTGAAGTGTTCATAAGGCGTTTCGTGAGCTCCATACAGAGGCTCACATTTATCCAGGCCCCACTGTGTAAAGGTCTCCACAGCAAACGGCATAAGCAAGTAACTGAGGGCTAGACGGTTACAGCAGCCGTAGCAGCGGATAACAATCCGCTGTATATTACGAAGAAACATACTAGAATGTCCACCATATTGTTACAACCTAGGCGCCGACAAATGCAAATTCCACGTACAGATTTATAAAAACACATTTATTACCCACCGGCATTTGAACTAATAACATTGAAACTATTTTAATCCTTTTTTATGATCGTGCATTTATGCAGTATAAAACGATGGCCTGATTGAGAGAGAGGGGGAGTCGAGCGAGAACCACGATCAAAGCGAGACATGTGTACTACAATCGGGAATCTAATAGTGACGGACTTTGCGCGTTTTATTGAATTACGACTTTCTGCATTACGTTTGGATTTGTTATGTGCGGTTATATTTGTACCTGTTTGTATAGTTCTAATAAACTCTATACCTACTATTCTATTTTTTCCTTCCACCCATTTTAATGTTATATAATTTTTTTAGAACTAGGCATGTTTGCTGAAGAGTTTCTTGCGCCGCTTCTTCTCTTCAAACCACAACATGTTGTGAAGCGGTGGTAAATTAGATTAGGCTCCCATAGAGTAAATAATAACCATAAACAAAATTAAAACTAAATAATTAAAATGAAGAAGTTGGCGGTAGGCTAAATAAAACTTTAATAATACTTGTTGGACAAATGTCACCTTTGTCGTCCGTGAAAGTCCACTGAAAAGCGGCCGAAACGTCGGACAAACAAAAACTTAATAAATTACCGCGCTTAAAACCGTTAAAACGTAGTTTTATTATAACTCTATACTTATTCCAATGGAATTTTAATTCGAGCCCTGCAACTCGTAACAATATTTAAGTAATGGGGCTAGTATGCCCTTTTAATTACTGATCTATCCAAATCTTACAAAAGGTTCACACTGGAGCTTGCTTTTTACCAGTCACAAGTAAGTACAACATTCCAACGTGTCATTTTGATAGGCGAGTCCACGATATCGCCATCGGAGCAAGCCGCTATAAGTCACGGCTTCGTGTCCGCAGATAGCGTCCCCCGCCCCCGCGTCCCTCCGACACCCGCCCACATAAACTTAATACCACATTACTCACACTTGAATAAAATATTGCCGAGTTATTCCTGTTTACGGAGCTCCTTTTTGTATCTAGTCCCTGGGAATGTTGCCATTCCAATCTTAGAAGTACTCGTACGCTTTAATTTCATCAAATAACTCAATAAATTCTATACTTATTAAAAATATGATGGGAAAAATTACAACTGTTTCTTTATGGTTTTTTTTTTAAACCTATATTTACATATTAGTTACTACCTTGATTGATTTAATTCTGTGTCATATTTCAGATATTTTTATATTTACTGCATTCGGCTGTCCAATTCATGATTTCGTATGAAAACTAGCTCATTGTGAGGCCCATTGATTCTCATACATACATTATTATGCGCCTTAAGATAATAGCAAATATTACTTTATATACCTACTTTTGTTTTAAGGCGAAGTTAAAAGTTATCTATAATATTATAACATTCTAAACATGCCGTGTCTGTACATTGAAACTATTTAAAAACACTTGAATAGACTATATAAACGATGAAGACCACGATGCATTTTTTAAAGATTTCTTTCTGTTCGTTCGGTATTCACTTAAAAACTACTGGGCCGATTTTGATTCGGTTTACGCTGGTTAACAGCAAATTTCTAGACTTAAAGTGCGCTTTTATACTGGGAATCACGTGAGAATTTTTCTGGGAATCATTTAAAATGGTCAGATTAAGATTTTTTACTGATCGATAAGAAGTTTAATTTAATAAAATGTGTGATATTTATTATCCCGGGAATCCCGTGGGAATTTTCCGGGTATGGTTTGTAGTTGTTCGGCTGCGTAAAAAATAGTTTATTCCGACACAGTTTTCACTAAAACGATAGCTGCGGTACTTCGTGTCTCGGGAATCCCGTGGGAATTTCAGCTCAAGCGTGAACGAAATCGCGGGCATATCCTAGTAACTTTATAAAAATGTAAAAGTGTAAGAACAGTAAGTAAACAATATTAAGCAAATTTAAAAATAAACGTTGTGAAATATTAGAAAATATTTTTTAATAATTCTGTCAGATATAGCAACCCTATTCAAGAGTATATGCCTTATAGCCCTACGTAGGCTCACCGTATCTGATCATTCCGTATTTTACCTGTGTATTTAATATTTATAGTGTTTAGGTGACAAAGGTTTTGTGACAACTTACGTGGATTGAATATCTTCGTAAGGATCGTGTGAACATGGTTCTAAGAATAGTCGTTTCTTTCACTACTTATTATAAGCTTTATGTTGTGGAAGGACAAAGTCAGTACACGATTGATATATATTAATACGAGTAGTTATTCGTAACAGAATACCTAATAACATTGATCGTATAATGAGTAGAACGTAAGCGAGACTTCAAATACTCAGTCATGAAGATATTTACACATAATTATTATGTCGGTATGATTAACTTCTTTTGGCATTATATGGTGATTAGGACTCTATAATGTGGAAAAGATCTTGTTCATTGGACAATTTCGCTAATTACCAAGCGGCGGAAATATGCAACCCTCAGTGAGAGTTATATGTTTGTGCCGTTTGCTGTCGAGACGCTTGGACCGTGGGGTCCTGAGGCCATGAGCCTCTACCAAAATTTATCAAAACGACTCATCGACTCTTCAGGTGATCAGAGGGCTGGTGCCTACCTCGGCCAACGGATCAGTATGGCGATCCAGCGAGGAAACGTAGCCAGCCTTCTGGGCACCTTACCCATAGAAGACGGTGATCTGGGCTCAGTATTCTACTTATAGTCTTGAAGGACTATGGGTAGAATACAATACAAATAAGTTAAGTTTTCTTACATTGTATTCAATAGTATGTAATTTATATTACCTCGTATTTTAAAGAACATACATACATACATACATAACTTCACGCCAGGTCCCTTGCGGGGTAGGCACGAACAACAGTTTTAAAAAAGCAGTAGGGTAAAAGCCGGATAGTTGCCACACTTTTCGAAAAAGCTTTATTTAAAAAAAATATGAACTTGCTGAAAATTATTCAGTATGTTTCTCACAACATACGTCTTTTATCTTCTATAAAAGCCTATTTTTGTATACATAATTAAGAATGGTTTTGAATAAATACTGTTTTATTTCATCTCTCAGAAGAGGGATAGTTGCCTACTATGGCGGATAGTAGCCTAGCGTGGAAAATGCTTCAGGGGATACTTGCCTCGTGCAGGGATAGTAACCTCGGTATGATTTTTATTTTGAATAGAAAGAAATTTATATCAATTATCTAGAGTAATCTTTATTATTTATTTAACAGACTTTTTAATTTACTGAGATCTTTTATTAAGTACAATGCAGCTTCAATATATGAGCTACCATTCTTTTTTCATGCTCAAAGCCAAGAACAGGATATTTTCCTAGAAAAGACAAAAGATACAATAAGGTCAGATAAAAAGGTAGGTATGTAGTTAGAATTTTGTATTTATAACGCTAGGTATATACCTTTAAATCAAAAATATACATTGAGTTAGCAGTTGCTATTTACTGTTTTCATAGCGTCTTCTTAAGGTTCGAGAGGATATTCCGTATATTCGTGAAATTTCATTGATACCTTTTTTTTGTCTCAATTCTTCGAAGGCAAGTGCTAAGCTATCTGTCCAGTGGATGTTGCGTTGCACCACCCCTAGTTTTCGCTTATATTTGCGAGGCATTTTGCTTATCTAGAATAAATTGGTAGGTATATAAAACAGTGAAGTATATATTTATTTAATTTACAACAAGTTAGAGTCAAAGTAAAATTGAAAAAAACAGCAAAAAAAACATCCTTTACTTGTCACTCTAGGGGCAACTATCCGCGACGGTAAGTAGGGCGACTATCCTTTTTGATGCGGATACTTGCCCTTTTCATTTGCGAAATAAATAAAAAGTATTTAGCAATAAAACATAATAAACAATGTAATTTAAACTCTAATGCATGCAATGAAACAAAAAGTTGATTGAAACCACGATCAGTAATAAAAATATACAAGAGAAATTACTTACCAATATAATTATAACGCCTTTCAAAGTTTTGCCGCGGAAGATTTTTGCTCACACGGACAAAACACATGCGCCTATTCCGATGGCTTACACGAAATTGAGGCCTGCGGGGTGGTCACTACTTATTGTAGTAAAGCACCAACACAACTTATAATCTTAACATAGTTTATTAAAGACCGGGGCATGTATCCGACCGAGGCAACTATCCGGCTTTTACCCTATATTAAAATAATATCTTAAGAAAAAAAATTTGAGTAAAATAACCTCATTTTTTAACACGAAAATTTATTGTAGAATTATAATGTAGATATAATTTTCACGTTTTGAACAAAAAATAGTAATAGTAAAATTCAAATAGTTATCCAACAGACATTATTGCATTTTTTTAGATATAGGTATATAGTATCTTAAGTTTATCCTTTTTATTGAATGTTCAACCTTATCCAAAGAAATGAACATGCTGCAACGGATGTGCGGAGTCTGAGAGACTAACTAATTAAAGTTATATGGGAAACCAATGGTTAGCCATACTGCTTCTACAATATCCCGGTAGAAGGAGTAATCCTAAGAAATGCTGGCTTAACGTCATGAAGGATGACATGCGTCCCTACCTACCAATGGTCTCAAAACAGGAGATAACGAAGACCACTCGAAATGAAAAAATAAAATAGAAAAGTTGACTTTGGGCTTTTAAAGAGAATGCTCCAAATGCAACCGGTATTTTCACGCTTTAACTACGATAAGGCTCTGAAGACAGCACAAATAAACGTAAAAACTTTGAAGATAACTCACTTTTGCCCCATAGGTATATTGATTATAGTATTTTCGTATAAGCATAATTTCGACTATCCAACAAAGCTAAGAAACAAAATTCTCGGTTATTTAATTCGACCATAAATATGGCCTGCATTTTGGTCACGTCGGGCCCAACCAGTCGTGACACGGTATACATCACGCTGAGATAAAAGCCCTTCGTATCTCAGAGTGCCCACTCACGGTGCTCGGCTTAAAAATAAGCCTTTAGCACTTAGCCGAGGAAATGTTCATGATTCAATGACTTACTTACGATTTTTTATGTACTTAGCTGTTTGAAATATAAATCGGTCTTCCATTCGAATGAGCTGTTGCTTACTCGACTTATGCCATAAAATTATTCTTTTCATTCGTTTAAAAAGTAGCCAAGTGCGTTTTATAATGCCCACAGTGAAAAGTCTATCATTTTTGGCAGCTGACTATGGAATCGTATAAAACCGTATAACCGAAAGACTTCGTAACCAAAATAGGAGGTACGTTTCAAAAGTTAAAGGCATGACTTTAAAGCAAAAATTTTGCCAACCACTAACTTTGGAGGTACTTTAATTTCCAATTAAGTATGTGATCATTCTAGCAATAAAGTCTGATGGTTTCCTAAGCTTCCTTTTGATTTAGTATAAAACTTATATTAATCACAATACTGTGCCCAATGCTCTATTCTTTATTACAAGAAAGAGTAGGGTATTGTAATGTTATTTATATAAGTTTTACATATATCATTTTGGTGTGTACACCAACATGACAAAAACAAACACAACAATTAAATTTTCTATTTCTATAATATTCTATTGTTTGATTGTACCTTTTCTGTTCCAAATAGGAAGTTCGTATATAGAAGAAACTTTAAAACAAGTGCCTAGGTATAATAACATGTATTAAATCTTACCCAATCTCAACTTTGTAAATAAACAGCGCAAGCCAATCTCTGTTGGTCGCATAAAGTACCTAGGAACATAAAGCTGGTAGTACACCGTCCTACGGGTCGTTACGAATACTTGCAAGTTGGCAATTTATAGTCACAGCAAAGGGATGTATCGGGTACGGCATAGCCCAATAAAATGGCCGGCCTAGTATTCTACACGAAACACAAATATTGTCTTTTAAGATAGACGATATATTTAGAATAAAAAGTTCTACTTTTGTAGCGTAAATACGTAAATCGATTTTCATTCAAATTTATATTCAATTTATTTTAATATTCTTATTATTTAATTTATTTAAACAGATACCTATTTAATTTATTTAAAGAGATAATATTAAATGTTATTTAAATATTAGCTAATAACTTTTATCGTAATATTTTAAAAGTAAGATGGCATGGCACCGCTGTTTTTTATGTAAATTATTTAGAAATTATTGAAAAATGTGTCTTAGGTTATTTTACGTTCAATTATGTTAAATGTTAATGTTAATAATAAAGGTATAATAATAATCATGTCCTGCATCTTATCTTATTATCTGTATTTTACACTTAGTACATAATTAAACACTATCTAAATTCATTTGAATCTGAATTTTATCACAGAATACATCTGTTCTGTGGTGTAGGAGTTTATCTAATTATGTGCAAGTCTCGTAGACTTGCACATACTATTATTTAAATGCCAACTACTCAATGACTCTAATAATAACTCAATAAAATTGATAATTTCCTATCTAATATTTCACTTCAATTCCTTTCAAGAATAACAACGTAAATTGCGGTGCAATCACATGCGTCCGCGCAGTTAATTCAACGACATTTAGAACATCAACCCTTGGCCTCAAATGTCCACACTATTCTTTCTGTAAATTTCTACGCTATGACTATACAATAGAGTTGAAATTGAATTGATATGTTAAGAGATGTGTGATTTTCTGTGATGTTGCAAATAAAGAATTTATAAGACAGTGAATGACGTGTAAATAGTGTTTGAGGTCCGACACTCGTGTTTAACGTCTTTGTTCCAACGAGAATTTAATAAAACAACTTCAAACAGTAGATAAGTATAGATATGTAGATACAAAAACTAGGAAAGTATTTAAATGCCTTCTTACTATCTACTATTCATACCTACATACATAAGTAGGTACCTCATTTGCATCAATTTTATATATTTATCTCATAATTGTAAATTTCTATAAAAAGCTAAAAAAAATGAATCTTATGATAGCTAAGCAACTAATCATTGCTTTGATTAAGAACAAAATAAAAAACCAGCAAACCAAATAAGATAAAAATAGATTATAAAATATTTAAGTAGGTATCAGCAACAGATAGAACTAACAAGTAACTAAATAACATTTTAAAAAACAGACGCATAAATTCATTCTTTAAAAAATGTACCTACTGGTTTCATATATATATATATATATATATATATATATATATATATATATATATATATATATAATTAGTTAAAGAAGTCACCTGTTATTTAATCTCATCTTAAATATTTTGAATAACGTATATCTTGCCGTAAACACATAAATGATTCATTGCGTAGAAATAACATCAAAAATTAACAAGGTGGCTAAAGGTTGAGATGTGATAAAATAAAACCTAAGACAGTAACTGATTAACGATTAAATAATAAGCCACAACAATCTCGTAAAACAAAGATTAACATACTGTTACGGGTGTAAATAGCCTATAACTTTGATTTTTACGACTAAATAATCGTAAAAGAGCCCTGGCAATGCGACCGAGTTGAGAACGCCGAGGTACGCCACACCAATGTTTTGTACGCTTGAATTTTAAAATTGGCTGGGTTTTAATCACATACAATGCAAACGGGCTTTGATGCACTTTTATTTTACGATGCACTCATAACATAAAACGTGAAACGTCTCAACAACAGTTATGGGAGCATTAGAGCGAAAGGGACGGAGATATTTCTGTGCGGTTGGTCCTTTTGGTGACAATGAGTCAAAATGGTGGCGTAATATAAAAGGTCATTGAGCCTTTTTAGATAAGGACTTTGCTGATAAAATATATTTTTAATCATTGGGGTACTTTTTAAATGTTTATTTAATATTATTGATCATGAACATACGTTTGTTTGAATATCAAAACTGTTCAGTGAGATGTACTTAGGTAACATTTGGTTTGTCCAATAGGTAAGTACCTAGACCTGAGCTTGTAGCTGGCCGTTACATCGGATACGTTTATTTTAAAATTATCTAAACCGATAGGAATGTACAAAGATAAAATTTCGTGTATGACTGTCTTTAACCTAATGTTTTTTATTTAGAGAATTGGTTGATAGCATAAAAATTTAAAAAATTAACTAGGTAGCAGGCAATAAATACTTACCTATTAACATAAAATATTCTTACTAATTTGAGACTGATCAGTATCTATTCCAACAGAGCGATGCAAATATCTACATGTCATTAAACTAAGTATAGGTAGGTATGCATATTATATTGCGGTCATTGTTTCTATTTGTCAAACGAGAAAATCCTGACGAACTAACTACATAAAAACAATCCTTATTACCTTTATTTATATATATATATATATATATATATATATATATATATATATATATATATATATATATATAAACTAGAGGGCCCGGCAGACGTCCTGCTCTGAAAAAATATAAATCTAGGACCCGATCCCAGCGCCACCTACCGGTTCCAATTGTGGATTTAAACAATCCGGGGACCCACTCAAACACACAAAAACTAAATCACCAAAATCGCTCCTGGTGATTAGGAGGATTCTAGAACCCAATCTCAGCGCCACCTACCGGTTCCAACGGGATAAAAAGTATCCTCTGTCCGCCTCCTGGTTCTAAGCTATCTCTCCACGAATTTTCAGCCAAATCGGTACAGCCGTTCTTGAGTTATAAATAGTGTAACTAACACGATTTTCTTTTATATAATATAAGATTATAAAATTGTACAAGTGTAGTATTTTAGATTTTTTGTGTTTGTCTGTTTGTGCGGGAAGTAAAAACTACAGCACCGATTTCGATGCGGTTTTCACTGATCGATAGCAAATTCTCCATCATCAAAACTGTGATACTTTATATCCCGAGTATTCCGTGGGATTTTCCCCGGGAGTGGAAAGAGTTAGGACACGTATAAATTAGCTTATTCCGTCCAACATGGCGGAAGTCGCAGGCGAAGTTTAGTTAATAGAATAATTTTCTTAACACTGAGTTTATTGTAACATGAGCCCGCATTATGTAACAATATATTGTAATTTTTATATACAAAAGAACACATATTATAATAACATATTATTTTTAATATAAGAAAAAAATTAGGTAGGTACTTTCAATCAATAATGCGCTATTTCATCCCTTTTTCTTGTACCTACTTATGACATCGTAATTAGGTACGCTGGTAAATAATCGATGCGATGGTACCGTATTGTAACTGAAACTATGAAAAATATCTCAGTCGATTTTAAAGTCTGCTTCCCTATTGGGTAAATTCTTCTTAGGCCTGCTTTTTTTTCATCATATAAAACTTATCCATCGAATAAATTATAACCTGACTGAATGTAAATGTGAAACAGCTCAACTATTTTACTCAGGCTACTGTAATTTTTAATGTATTCATGTTGTATTTTATTTGGGATGATTGAAAAACCAGCCCTAAAAGTTATTCGTTATTTAAGAACTCTAAGTGACTTACTCCATTATGTTTTAATGTAATGTATTAGGGTAGCACAAATGAAATAAACGTTGGGTATGCAAGGTAGCCTACATAAGTCTTCCGAAACGCAGAACGATATACCCAGTTGGTCTAACCACCTAATTTCCCTGCGTCCACAACTCCGCACAGTGAGCCCATTAGGGGTTACCCCGTGCCAGAATTCCGTGTAATTAAACAACTGAAATTTTAACAGTACCTATCCAGTATAAATTTAATAAGGATGGACCATTAACAGTATAAATGGACACAATGTTTGGGTTTGGCCAAAAACCAAAATGGGTCTGCGGGATGGCACGTTGTGTAATTTACACTCATTATGTTATACGGTTTGCAACACTCAAGCACTTTTCCTGACCTAATGACCATATTGTTTATAGGTACTACGATCCACGGAACATAGGTATATAAAATGTACACAAAGGGAAATGAAAATATCTAATTCATCTTGGACAACCGGATGAGGTATACCTACATAGATGTCCACTATTCTGTAAATCCCTCTTATTCATAATATCTAAGCATACGAGGTTTATAGAACCATTAAGAAGAAATTAAAGAAAAAGTCGTAATAAGTTATTAATAACTTGATTAGTCTACAAACGAATGAAGTGTTTTCTATTAAAACTAGTAAAATATTCTACAAAGATTTGGTATTTAAGGAATGTTTTCCACTGAATTTAAAAATCAGTTGAGTTTCAAAATGAAACAGGATCAAAGCTTGGATATAGGTAACAGCAAACAGCTAAACATAAACACTACTCTTAAACAGCCAAAAAACTTATAAGTACCCAATACTTACCTAAACATTTGAGTTTCGAGCCGATAATTGGCTATAAACTGCGCAGGACAGGGAAAAATGGCAAGTTCTTGTTTCAGACGCCAAGGCCCATTCTGCCCCGCTGAGTTAACGGAATAAAGTAAATTAAATACTTAGACATCAAATTATATAACGACATACAGATAAGTAAACTACGTAGGTGGGTATATATTTTTTGTATCACTGTCTATAAAACGATAAAAATAATTACATTAGTTACCTGTCCATGTGCAACGTTACCATATAGTATCTCAAATAATGCATTAAACCCTTGGCTAAAACTGTGTAACACAGTCACTAACACTAACATTAACCCAGATGTAGCAGTGGCTGTAATTAGTCTAATGTTATTAAACATATCGATGTTAAGTTTTGTAGAAAATAACACCTACTCATTAATATTAAACTTATTACTACGCAACTTTAATACGAACGCAAAATTATCACACAAATAAAGGAAACAATCAAAATAACAATGACTAACATTTTAATTGAACAGCGGAACAGAGATTTCTAGCGAGTGCCGAGTAAACGTCGTGAATCGCCCTATAATAATGAAAGTGATGGTTGTGACGCCGTCGGTGTATGAAGCGACCGTTTCGGCTACATAAACAGGCCGTATACCCTATTACCCAACACAAGCTGACCTACCCAATAGTCTTAAATCAATGCGTTAAGGTACATTTTTGTGTAATATAAAAGTCTTTATAACCTGGTCGATGTTTCTATAGATCCCCTCTCTTGTTAGCAGGAGGGGCCGTACACGCAGGGTTTACACGCAGCCAAAATGGCCGACTTTTAGTCGCAAGATCGCAAGCAACGAACTTGACCTACAGGTGCATTATCTGTTACAATTATAGTTTTTATAACAGATTATTCTTAAAGTTGGTTGTTTACTAGGCAGTTTTATTTTAATAATAGAAGCTGGATAATAAAATTTACCTGCTTCATAACACTGGTTATACAAGCACTGGAGTGTAGAAACTGGTTTTGAGTTTAGGTACTTAGTGCTTGATGCGTCGGTGAAACCGGTTTTATTTATTTTAAATAAATCTGAACGTAGGTAGTACCTGATGTAAGGTGACAATTATTTTAAAAATTAGATTATTGTGTTTTGTATGTATATGTATTTTTATGTATGTATATGTTCTTTATCTACATAAAGAAGGTATCTACTATATTTAAATAATACATCATTACAATAAAATTGTGTTGGCTACCGCGATATAGGTCCACAGACAAGTGCAATAACCGACGCCAAAAAACTGTTTTCCCGATTTAAAATTCTATAACTAAGATATGTCAACTATTAAGTTTTAGATAATTTTTAGATTTAGATATAAGGCCTAGAAATAAATAAGTATATAGAAATAAATGAATTTGTAATCAGAAAACTTCATCCTTGATTTCAATTAGGTTATTGTATTGGATCTTTTGTTTGAATTAAGTCAGCGAAGAATACATTTAAAATGTTATTTTCTACATTTAGGCGAAACACAGATCCTTTCTTTTAACCAGATATTATCTAGGGTGTTGATTGAGCGAATTGAGTAGACTATATCTATTTTCTTTAAATAATTGTCTTTAAATATTATGAATATATTTTTAGAGCTATTTGAAATTGAATACAATGAACTTCCCTACACTTCCTACATCCTAATGTAAATATTCATGCATAACAACACACCAATTTAAGAAATTAAAAAGACAATTTTAATCATTCATTTCATAATTCATTATATTTAAATTGAAAATATATATATTAATAAATAAACTGTTTAGGTACTTGCTGAAACTCGGTGTGTCTAGCACTGTTTGCAAAGCAATTTTAGGTCCAGTTAGAGAATGATGAAGCAGTGCTAAAAAAATAGTATATGCATTAGATAACCAAGTAAAATATTTACCTACACGACATTCACAAGATTTTCAAATGGGTATTTGACACATTTACGAACTTTAAATAATTTCTATGTAAAATACCTAGCAGAAATTAATTTTAATTAGGTACCTATTGTTTAAGCAATTAGTTAATGAGCTTTTATTTTCTGAGTATTACGTCCTTGTTGTGAGTTATTTTACACTTCTGTCATGAAATATTTAGATTTTATTGTAGTAACATTTCATAAGATGTTTATTTGACTGTTAACTACTACTACTGTAGAATATACAAAACAATCCGAAACAGTTCTTGACTGAGACTTTTTATTTATTAAATGAGTTCAGCAGACATGTGGACGAGTCCACCTGATGGAAAGCGGTTACCATCGGCTATGGCATTTATAACACCAAAAGTGCTACCAATGTACTGCTGCTCTCGAAAGGGAGACTGGAACTGGGCACTATTACCGGAACGTAAATCAAGGCCGTTATGGCGGCATAGGTACTCCACACCAGGGGTGACAGCCATCCATACGGGTAAATACCCTACCACCTGGCTGTTGGTTGTTTTTCTCCTCTTACGACAAGCCGCCCGGCCGTAGGAAATTGTATTCTTCTCCGTTCCTACACGGATATTTACTTGTCGGCTAAAGAAATGGCTAATCGAGCACACCTTCTATAGCTTGAATTAATTTATGGATTATAAAGATTGACGACAAATAATGGCAATCTTAATAACTAATAATTTTGCAATCACACATACTTTTACTGTGACTTTTAACCGCTTTTTTGTTTTTTTTATTTTCGTCTTTATATTTTTTTATTGTAAAAAGTTCCAAATTAATTATTTATTTTAGTTATACACAAAAATATTTTATGCTTTAAACACATAGTCCTTGAAAATACTCCATAATCTTTACCACCAAACAACACCATTTAATGAAAAATGAGCAGCTAAAAAGTCACATAATGAAACCTACATTCAAAAATAAACAGACTTAACCGTTTATTTTTTAAAGCGGAGGTCAATGTCTCATTGCTATCAAAAATGAATGACAAATATGAAGTTTCTATTATCGTCATTAGTCTGTTTGTTCAAAATTAATTTTATTGCGAATATTCCAACTACCTATAGTAGAATTATTTTCTCCGTGCAGTTTAGGTTATAAATAATCGGAGCGGTGAAGGGAGTATTTCGCTCTTTCTTCCACTCACGGGCCTTATGGGCAGGCATAGTGATACGCATTATTGTTGTCGATAAGCTTTATTAATAGTGTATTTAGTTTTATCATTTTGTGGGTTAGTGATATAAATGGAAGAAAAAAAATAGATACAACAACGTATTTATTAAAATAAGAATAATAATGATTTTAAATAAATTATTAATTAGGTATCTATGTATTAAAAAACTATAAGTACAAAAGTTTAGAATGTAACAAGTTATATTAAAAATAAATATAAATACTTATATCTAAGTTTAAAATTAACAGCAAAAAAGATAATAATGATTTTTATAAGAATGATAATCTTTCTTTGATAAGAATGAGTTTTTATCGATAATGGCGTTGCGCCCGCGCAACATGCTCACCGCCCTAGCCGGGCTGAGGCCGAGTTTGATTTATGACCCAAACTGCACGGAGAAAATAATTCTACTATAGTGACAGCTATTATTGTACTGTTGGAATATTAGAAGGTAGTTGTGATTATTAAACGGATTTAAAGGGGATTGGGCATAGCGACGAAAGATCATTGATGAATAATTTTTATCTATAATTCTCATTTTATATCCGATGTATATCGGATATAAAATGCAACATTTAAACATAATAAATATATAGATATATATTTATTATTAAAATGTAAGTAATCGTACAATAATTATGTATACCACCATCGCCACTCCTAAGTAGCAATATTCTTGCCACGGGTTGTCTGGAAGTGTTGGAAAATATCTTTTAGTAAAAGATTGTGTTAACTGTTCGACATTTTTTATTGAAGTAAATTTGAATTAAAATTATATTCTACACATCAGTCACATTTTGTCTATGACATTAAATAAGGTTTTACAACATACCCCCCTATTAAGGGGAAATAGACAAAATAAGAGAAAATATGAAAACAAGGCAAAAACAAAGTAATAGAAAATAATACAATATACTACAAACTAATAACCTTAAAAACGAAAACATATTTACAGCTTTAAACTAAACCTAATTCCGAAGTACACCTAAGGTGTGCTATACACTTTAGAGGCTTAGTCAGAATATCTGCTGGCATTTTATTAGTTTGCAAGAATTGTATATTTATTATGCCTTCAGCAATTTTCTCTCTTATAAAATGATACTTTGTATCAATGTGTTTTGTCCTATTGTGGTGGATTGGATTTAAGGCAATTTTTTGCGCACTTTGACTATCACTAAATAACGTAACCTTATCAGTGTTACCAGTAATGTCAAATACTAACCTCCTAAGAAAAATTGCCTCCTTAACGGCACTAGTTAACGCCATGTACTCGGCCTCCGTTGAGGATAAAGCTACCGTTGGTTGCTTCTTACATTCCCAACTGATAGGGCCATCTGCTAGCTTGAAGCAATAACCGGTGTAGGAGCGTCTGTCAATTTCACAATTTGCCCAATCCGCATCCCACCCATACCCACATAATAGTTTACCCGTCTTCCTGTAAGTAATACAATAGTCTACAGTTCCTTTTAAATACTGTAAAACACGCTTGGCTGCCAACCAATGACTCTTGTCATAACAGTTATTGAATTGGCTCAAATAACTTACAGCGTAAGCTATATCAGGCCTAGTATTTACAGCTATATACATTAAACATCCCATTAAGTTTTGGTAAGGATACTCACAGCTCTGCTCACTCTTTTTGAGCTTATTATTTTGTAACGGTGTAGACTTCTCCTTACAATCTTTCATACCAAAACGTTCCAAAACAACTTTTATATATGTTTTTTGGCTGACTGATATGTTCTTATTTTCGTCATTCGTAATATTTAAGCCCAAACAATATTTTAATGGACCCAAATCCTTTAATGAAAAATATTTTTCCAAATCACTTTTGACAATGTCCAATGACATTTTTTCTTTGTAAAATAAAATAATATCATCGACATATACAGTGAGTATGACAGTTTCATTATTAAAACTTTTTAAGTATATACAAGGTTCGGAAGAGGTCTGCTTAAAACCTATAATTGATAAAATTTCATTTAATTTTATATTCCATGCTCGTGCAGCCTGTTTTAGGTCATATAACGATTTCCTTAATAAGCAAACTTTGTTCTCTGCGCCTTGCTTATAAAAACCTTCCGGTTGTTGCATATATACTTCTTCTTCTAGATCTCCATTCAGAAATGCAGTATCCACGTCTAAGTGGTGCATATTAAGACCCATCTCTGCAGGCAAGGCAAACAGAGTTCGTAAAGAAGAATTTCGCACTACTGGTGAAAAGGTTTCATTGTAATCAACACCACAAACTTGATTAAAACCTTTCGCCACCAGCCTTGCCTTATATTGGACAATAGAACCTTCTGCATCTCTTTTACACTTGAAGACCCACTTACATGGTATCACCCTTTTATTTGGTCTATCCACTAGGTCCCAAGTATGTTTCTTTATTAGTGAATTATACTCATCTTGCATTGCCAATGTCCACTGATAACTATCGCCTCCGTCTACAGCTTCTTTATAGCTTTGGGGATCGTCTGTGTAGTCAGCTTGGCTAATAAGGTTTGCATCAAAACGTTGACGTAGCCTATTCCTAAGTGGATATCGTTCCTCAGATAAATCGACAGTCTGCGTCACTGTATTGATATCGTCAGTAGGAATTTCATCACTTATCCTAGGAAAATCTGAATTATTTTGTACCTGCTCCACAAGAAGCGGCGCCACTTCAGCTTCCTCCGTCAATTGATGACTGCACCTTTGATTCTGATCTGTGTTTAAATGAGTTATATCAAAAATATTTGAACAATTACCAATTTCTTTGTCTTCAGCTTTCAAATCGCAGAATACTCCTTCGAAGAAAACTACGTCTCTCGCTTTGGTCAATCTTCTTGGATAATTTGGTTCCCTAAAATAGTAACTTCGAGGATCTTCTGAGTATCCAACGAAAATATACTCTTTAGCTTTAGGATCTAACTTATTTCTTCGAGCATCTGGAATTTTGACCATTGCACGACAACCAAAGACTTTTAAATGAGACAAGTTTGGTTTCTCACCATGCCATTTTTCAAAAGGTGTCTGACCATCGAGGCTCCTGTGAGGACATCTATTTTTTAAGTAGACAGCAGTCTCGACTGCATCCTGCCAGTATCCTTTAGGGAGAGAACTATCGGAAAGCATACAACGTGCCTTTTCTACAATCGACCTATTCGTTCTTTCAGATAGGCCGTTTTGTTGAGGACTATATGGAACGGTTGTTTCATGCTTTATGCCTTCTCCTTTTAGGTAGTCAGAAAACTCGCTGTTTACGTACTCAGTACCATTATCTGACCGCAGGGTTTTAATTTTTAAACCGGTCTCCCTTTCTACCATGGCTTTAAACATACTAAACTTACTTTTGACTTGATCTTTAGAATTAATAAAATATATATAAAACATACGAGTATAATCGTCTACAAAAATTAGAAAATATTTATTGCCTTGAAAAGAGCAATCAGACATCGGACCACAAAGATCCGAATGAATCAGTTCTAACTTAGAAGACGATTTGTGGTAACGAACTTTCTTAAAAGGTTTCCTAGCTTGCTTACCTTCTATACATGCTATACAGGGTTCCTTATCTATGTCTTTGTACGAAATGTCTGGATTTGCTTTGTTAAGAGCGTCTAAACCTATACGACATAAGTGACCAAGTCGCTTGTGCCATAGGCGATAACTTGAAACGTCACTTTGTACTTCGAACGCTGATAAGGATTTGGGTGAACTTACAGTACAATCTAAAGTGTACAATCCACCACAACAAGACCCGTGACAAACAGCATCACCTGTATAAGAAAAAGTAGAAGCGTCAAAAAATGTACAACCTTTTGTATCAAAAAGAACAGAAAAGCCATTTTGTGTGGCTTTCTTTACAGAAATTAAATTTGTATTTAAACCTGGCACAAATACAACATCTGAAATATTCTTTACATTTTTACCACTTAGAGTCTCAAAATTATTTACAATAGGAACATTGCCTATTCCAGCACTAAATAAGGTATCACCATTTGCAATTGTCACTTTGGTAACCGGAAAATCTCTAATATTTTCCATCCAATCAGATCTACCAGACATATGTGTGCTAGCTCCAGAATCTAAGTACCATTTGTCAGATTTTATTTCTCCAGCAGTATTCCAAGCACCGAATAAGTTTGAAATGTTACCTTGCTCACACCTTTCCTTGTTCCTTTTATTCAAGGGACAGTCTGGTACTTTATGACCGGGCTTTTTACAGGTGTAGCAAATTATTTTTCGAACCTTTGGTTTTTTACTTGGTTTGTGCTTTGCTTTTAACGCTGCATCAGACGTAGATGATTCAGATTCAGCTGACCTCGCAAACTCTGTTAATAGTTTACTCTTCAAAAATTCAGTTGAAATCCCTCCTGTAGAGCTTTCTAACGCCATGATCAACGGATCAAAACGGGATGTCAATCCTCCTAATAGGATTGCAGCTACTGAACTGTCTTCGGTAACTTTCCCTATGTCTGCCAGATCTTGCACTGTTGACATTACAGCATCTATATACAGCTCCATGCTTTGAAAGTCACTTAAATGGTATCTATATAGCTTTCTCTCCAAAGCCAATCTACGACCCATGGACTTATCTTCGTAGGAAGCTGCTAAAGCGTTCCACGCTTCCTTCGCAGTCTTACTGCTTCTGACGTGCGTAATTGCTGGACCATACAAGGTTAAGCAAATTTTCGCTAAGGTAATTTCGTCATTTCTTACCTTGACGTCAACGGGAGTGGCATCACCTGCAGGGTATCCGACTATGCAATTCCACAAATTTTCATGTAGAAGATACATGCGCATTTTAAATTTCCATGAAGCATAGTCGTCTCTTCCCTTTAAATATATTCCTGATGCAGGCTTGACCCTGTTTTTTCGTGATCCCCTGACATATTGAACTTTTGTTTTTTTTTCTTTGTCAGACGTATTTATTTACTATACACAAAAAAACAATGCCACAGCGACTTCGAAATGAAAAAATGGAACAATTAGCTCATTTTACAGAGCCTTCGTGCTGATAACGAATGTTGGAAAATATCTTTTAGTAAAAGATTGTGTTAACTGTTCGACATTTTTTATTGAAGTAAATTTGAATTAAAATTATATTCTACACATCAGTCACATTTTGTCTATGACATTAAATAAGGTTTTACAACAGGAAGAGATCGCTTTTTAGCGATAAGACCGCCCTTTTTCCCTTTTTTTAAATTAGAATAATACTAGTTCGTAGTTTTCTGTAATGGTGTACAATAAAGTGTTATCTATCTATCTATCATTCAAAGTCCTACGTGTTTCGTTATATAAATCGCGCACTTTAGGTCAAATAAAAGGTGTTCGGTAAGTCCAAAAAAAAAGAATTAATAATTAAGATTCAACTCCATGTAAGCCCTGTTTAGATTGTGACGCGGCCCTGGATATTTTCAGCCGACGCTTTCCGCGCCGACCGGCGCCGGCAACCGTGTTTTTTTGCTCTCTCAATGCTCAACCTTTTATCTGGTGCCCTAATACGATCGTACAACACACTGAAAGCTTTAGATGCTATTAGTAATGCCTATTAGTATTAATGCAGATTTTCAACTATAGGTATGATTAATTTCGATTAAAAAGTTAATATTGGAACTTTTAGGGCCGCTTGCATAACGATCGCCTTTAAATAAAATTAGTTAAACTGTGCGGGCGCGATGCGAAGGCCGGGAGAAGGCAAAGGGACGGGAAGAAGAAGCAAGGAAAACTCACCTCGCCACCAGTCCGCCGCCACACTGCACTCGTCCCCCGGGGGTTCACACTCTCACTAGGATACTGTGTTTTAACATTAAATGCAATCTTGGTTTATTTTCTTTATTTCGTGTTCCAACAATTATTTATATAGAACGTATTTTATATGCGGTGACAGCAGTGACAGTAACTGCCTATCTCTTGTTTAGCGCATTCTTCATTTAAAGTTTTATTCCCATTCTTGATGGCGAGGATGGGGAGGAAGAATTTACAAGGAGGTATTCCTCGGCGCAACCAAACTGCCTAAATACGTTTTATACAAAACGTATTGACAGTTCTTTAAACATATTTAGCGGCAAATTTTGCGTTGTGCGAGACGCTACTTGTATTTAAGGGTGTTAAATACTTTTTTTCTTAAATAAATTTAAGTATCCTTATTCAAGCGGCCCTTAGTATCATTTCTTTGATTAAATTAAATGGTAAGTAAGTAACTACTATTAAGTTAGTTAGATATTATATTATTTATTTATGGTGTTGCGTATAGAATGTTCATAGTTACACATACATAAATATCATGTTTATACAAGGAGAATACAGATGCAAGATGTACTGCGTATATTCTAGGTATTAGTTATATTACAATAGGCACCTAATGCTAGAGTTCCTACAGGATATGAAATAAGAGTTGTAGAAAATAGAGCTGTTTTAAATTTATTTTAACATACATAGGTATGTACATACTTCTATTTCATAGAGCAAACTTGCAATTATATTCGAAATATCCTACAGTGGTAGGATCTTACATTTCCCGATATTTAATTTAATAAACATTGCATCAAATTAAATTTCGTATTAAAAATTAAAATTTATTTAAATTCTGTATGTTCATGAGAATGAAAAAAAATCTGATTTATGTACCTACTTAGCAAAGAAAACCTGGGTATTTAGCTATTACAATATCCGACCGCCTTTAAGAAAAGAATGGTACGGTAAGTATCTTTTTATGTTTATTCCAATAAAAAATCATATAACTACAACAATTTGTTACAATACCTATTTAAATAAAAAGATAGATTAACACATAAAAATAAACGCTTTAAAATTTCATTAACCAAATATCAACCGGTTATGGAAATTATTATCGATAATAGGTTTTATAATTTGATTAATCAAAGATTAGTTCTATCCGGAAAGTTATCTTCGGAATTTCTAATATGGAAATGAATTTCACGCTTCGATGTTTATCTGCCCTTTTGTAAGGTCGAATGCTATTAATGAGTATTAAAAATTAAATTTATTAGAAATTAAAACCTACAAGCCAAATAGTAAACAATTATTTTTCTTTGTAATTTTATATTATTATGAGTTGTATTTACCTCGGCTTTCATCTCCTCCCAGTCACATAGAGTCGTAATCATATCAATTTTCCTTCTATACTCCTATATTGTGGCACGCGCCCTCTATTAGTAAACCACAAATCCTCATCTGAGTGGAATAAAGCATAAGTATTTCATACGCAGACTATTTATTTAAAATTAGATATATACCTGTAGGGTCTACATCAATCAAGATATACCTACAGATATCTACTTCTTCTCTTCTTCGCTGTTTAAAATTTTATACTGTTATATATTTTCGGGATATGAATATAAATTCCGTTGAAATTATCACAAACTTTATTAGAAGTACACACAAGTAATTCAGTTTTTACAAACACAACCAATTTCAACAAGTCCAAGCCGTAAGGCAGATCTTAATAAAATAAAACGCGGAAAATTTGTTCATGTAAAACTTCCGTTCTTAATCTACATTTAGTAACGCCTCGATCGGATTTGAAACTCAAATAACTTATATATTAACAAAATAGATATGGACCCCCCGCTACCCTCAGCAACATGCACACCATGCATTATTAATTCTCGAAGTGGTCAGGTTTAATCCGAAACACATGACTTTTAAGAACTTGAAATTGAATTTTAACAATAAAATTTTATATGACATCTTATTCACAGGAGGACGGCCATAAAGTAAGAGGGGATAAGCTATTGCCAATTTATAGATGGTTACTTAAAGAATAAGCACGAACAAAGGACAGTGAGCCATGAAGACAATGATAAAAAGTGTTTCAGATAGATAATTTAAATTACAAGGGGTTAATAAAAGACGTGTTCGCAAAGGAATATTATCGGTTCGCTACGATACTTAGGTGAAATGTAATCTATAGTTCCTTGATTAGATCAAATTATAATAAAACATTTGGATCCTGTTTCGTCGTTTCAAACCTGAGACATTTTCTAATCTGTCTTACTTCCTTTTACATATCAAAACGACCATCCAAGCTCTATCTATGTGATAATAGAAATAAAATAGGCAAGTACCTACCTCTGTTCCGTATACAATAGCCACATCGTTGTTTGATAATTTTCGGACCACCATTGTTACTATCTTAGTATTCTGCCGGTGTTTCGGATTTCTATTGAATTAAAATTAATATACAGGTGTACCGTATCCGTATTCTTCTAATCTATATGCTGCATTTAGGCGACAAATTTAATTTGTTTTGTAGTAGGCTTTTGTTTCTATTTTATTAAAGTGTTTTAAGTAGTTATATCATTTCATTTTATGTAAAATGTTTCAAAAAAGACATATATAGTTTAGTAGGTGTTTTAGTAGTAAGGTTATTAGAAATTGAAGTGAAAAGCGGAGGTTTGTATATTGAGATAGGTACCGCGATTGGCCTCCAGCTCAATTGCATTGTAAAGCATTTTATTCTCGGTAAACTATAACCACTTTTTAACATATAAAACAATTTAAAGCCGTAAAAAAATGACTAGTTATTAAATGTTTCCAAAAGAGTAACTACAACGGCTAGGGTAAAAGCCGGATAGTTGCCTCGGTCGGATACATGCCCCGGTCTTTAATAAACTATGTTAAGATTATAAGTTGTGTTGGTGCTTTATAATAATAAGTAGTGAGCACCCCGCAGGCCTCAATTTCGTGTAAGCCATCAGAATAGGCGCATGTGTTTTGTCCGTGTGAGCAAAAATCTTCTGCGGCAAAACTTTGACAGGCGTTATAATTATATTGGTAAGTAATTTCTGTTGTATATTTTTATTACTGATCGTGGTTTCAGTCAACTTTTTGTTTCATTGCATGCATTAGAGTTTAAATTACATTATTTATTATGTTTTATTGCTAAATACTTTTTATTTATTTCGCAAATGAAAAGGGCAAGTATCCGCATCAAAAAGGATAGTCGCCCTACTTACTGTCGCGGATAGTTGCCCCTAGAGTGACTAAAAAGTGACTAAAAATTTCATAACAAGTAAAGACGGATTTTATTTTTTTGCTGTTTTTTTCAAATTTACTTTGACTCTAACTTGTTGTAAATTAAATAAATATATACTTCACTGTTTTATGTAACTATTTATTCTAGATAAGCAAAATGCCTCGCAAATATAAGCGAAAACCAGGGGTGGTGCAACGTATCATCCACTGGACAGATAGCTTAGCACTTGCCTTCGAAGAATTGAGACAAAAAAAGGTATCAATGAAATTTCTCGAATATACGGAATATCCTCTCGAGCCTTAAGAAGACGATATGAAAAGAGTAAATAGCAACTGCTAACTCAAGGTATATTTTTGATTTAAAGGTGTATACCTAGCAGTATAAATACAAAATTCTAACTACATACCTACCTTTTTATCTGACCTTATTGTATCTTTTGTCTTTTCTAGGAAAATATACTGTTCTTGGCTTTGAGAATGAAAAAAGAATGGTAGCTCATATATTGAAGCTGCATTGTACTTAATAAAAGATCTCAGTAAATTAAAAAGTCTGTTAAATAAATAATAAAGATTACTCTAGATAATTGATATAAATTTCTTTCTATCCAAAATAAAAATCATACCGAGGTTACTATCCCCGCACGAGGCAAGTATCCCCTGAAGCATTTTCCACGCTAGGCTACTATCCGCCATAGTAGGCAACTATCCCTCTTCTGAGAGATGAAATAAAACAGTATTTATTCAAAACCATTCTTAATTATGTATACAAAAATAGGCTTTTATAGAAGATAAAAGACCTATGTTGTGAGAAACATACTGAATAATTTTCAGCAAGTTCATATTTTTTTTAAATAAAGCTTTTTCGAAAAGTGTGGCAACTATCCGGCTTTTACCCTACATGACAACCTTGAGAAACCAAATATAAGACGCGCGCAGAAGGTTTGCCGATGACTACTTACTAGAATTAATGTATTGTATATAGGTACTTATGTAAATATGTACAATAATAAATTAAAATATTAAATGTATTGCAACAACTATTCATAGGTATTACTTTTTTTGTTAACCCTACTGACCATCGACGCGTGACATCATGAGGTTATTGGCAAACCTTCTGCGCACGGGGCAGTTAGTAGAACGAGGCCCGAGTTTGCAGAGTAAAAGTGGCTGATGGAAGCTAATTTTGGAATAGGAAGCCAATCGCGCTGTAGTTCGTTACAATGACTTAGTATTTATTACCTACCTACCTAAATAATTGAATTATTACCAAAGTTGGAATAGTTTTCAGTGGATAATAACATATACTGTTTACTTCGTTAGTAGACGCAAACCACGTGTAAATTACATAGGTTTACGCACACAAGTTTTTAAAAATTCATTACTTCATTTGACACTTGTTTACGTATAGAGCATATATAGGTACCGTTGATACCTATATTATTTATTCGTCTGAGATGATAACACAAACTTTAGCATATAGCATAAATTCTGTCGTAAAATTGACCGATGTGCTAGAATGTGGCCCAATGAGAACTTTACATGTGCATAAAATATAATGTTTCATGGGAAATCGACGTCGTGGCAATAAATCCTCAGTAACTTCCATTATACATATTAAAATCTTCAAACATGACTAAATACTATAGAATTCTCGATTACATCACAAAAAGCACGCTACGAGATTACTCTATAAAACAATCACGCAAGCTAACCTCACGGAGCGTGAAAACAAACAACGTTGCGCGGGAGTTGAATGTTAAACCGCAGCGGCGCCTGCGCACGTACTCGGGCCTATATCCGTCGAAAATTTTATTTTTATTTACGCCTTATGTCCGGGATAATGTGCCTGGCTTGAAGTGACGACAACGTTACAGACTGATGATGTCTTGACATTGTCAGTCTTTATCTTTTTGTTCTACTAAAACTTCTAAAATGAGATCAACGACGTTATATATTATATTTATTTTAGAAATGTTTTATTTAGTTCATCTGTATTTATTGGTAAAATAATTGACTTCTCACATAACATACCTATCTAAGCTTAATATATTTAGTAACCTGACTTATATAATATTTTTTATGGTCTCACTTGAATCAGCTCTTGTATGCATTGCAGATAGGCAGGTAAGTATATTAACAATAACACAAGGGTAAATTAATTAAGTAGGGAAATAATACAATGGCTAAGGGTGTTAGTCAATAAACTTGAAACAAAACAGTTTTATTAATATTACGAAGACTTTTTATGCTTGACCGTGATTTCAAATTTTAGACAATCGATTCATAAAACATTTGCTCACGTAAACTTCGAATTTCTGTTTCAAACAAGTCTTACTTTTCATGATAAAAATTCTATACTTCAGTAACAATTAGACCAATAGGTATCTTTGCTAAAACTTCACATAGGTACTATCTTCTGAACGTTACGAAAATTTTGGTTGCTTTAGAGCTTTCGTTTCGAAGCCACTTATATGCCACCACACACACACCTTCGAACTTACCTTATTACCTCAAAATTAATTTCGGTACCATATTATAAATATTACAATACAAACTCTTAACATGGAAATACCATCTTTCTACAATTTAAAACATTCAACGAACCTACAGACATACTGACTTAAATTAATGCTCATAAAGAAACATTCAATAGTAAAAAGATTTACCAATCAATAAAACTTTTTAACTTCATTTGTATAAACAACGCGAAAAGTACATCAAAATCGTACATAACAATTTTTGTATGGCATACCTACAGTCAAATAATTGTTACCTACTCACTCATTCACTTTTCCACTTTTTCTACTCCACTTCGCGCTTCTTCGGCTTCTTTTATTTTAAAACCATTAGCATTTCATCCTTCATGACGTCAAGCCAGCATTTCTTGAAACTCTTATATATTTGTTTAAATTTAAAGTATAATAAACAATAAAACAAATACTAATACCTAATGATGCATTTAATCAGTTTCATTAACAGGTATAATCAAATGAAGATCTAAAGCTAATTGAGTGATAATGAATAGGTATCGTTGTATATACAAAAAGTTATTGCCACTATGCACGCAAATGTTTGAACGCTAATTGTGAACGAAATTACACTTCTATAACTACGGTACAATAAATACAGATAAATAAAGTAGACATAATTTGACTTACGACTAAAACCGCATGAGCTAGGTATGTGTTTACATGTTTAGCGAGTTGAAGTAGTAATTAAGCCACGTCAGTCACACAGATGATGGTCTATGAAGCAGAGTCCTGGAGTGAAGGTAAGCGTCTCGCTAGACGTGGTATGAGACACCCTCCTGCCGGATTGACGACCAAGGTCGTCGATGTTGCTGAATCAAAGCAGCATGTATGATGTAGCGCAAACTCTAAGACCATGGCAATGTAATTTTAATCGTTAGTTGATTTGGTATTTAGGCTTATTATAAACGATAGCTGGTTTAATTTGTGTTAATAATATATTTTATTACAATAATGATGATAAACTATCTTTAGCCGACTTTCGTTTAAAAAATGTTATGGATGATTGCTTGCTTCAACAATATTTATTATCGGTTTAAAACAGGATATCTAGCAGATAATTGTCTGATTAAATTTTAAAAAGAAACTAATTTGCGTTTTTTGTTCTAATTAGAGAGCCAAATTAGGGGCAGTGTTACGTACATAAATGTATCGTACCTACTAAAGGAGAATACTAATTTAAAATTATTGTATGCTAATTAATGAGTAGCTAATTGCTTGATAATTTTAATGAATTAACATTAAAATGGAATATCTCTTTTTAAATAATATTTAACAATTAATATAATAACACAGTTAAAAATTAAAATTATTAAAATAAGATACTACTAAATTACGAACAAGTAGGAGAGTCTTGGATAATCAGTTTGTAAACGTGCAATTGTAAATAACCTCCAATTCCTTATACTACCTATATGCAAACAAATAATACATACACTTACAAGTTGCTGTCAGAAGAAACAAAATATTACTTAATTTCTTATCAAGCGAGCTAGCTAAGCTTTATTTAGGTAAAACTAATGGTATCTACATACCTAATTTCCCGAAAGTTTAACTACTGGTATAGGTACCTACCTTGTGATGCAAGTACCGACTACACCGCTGTTGAAAAAACGCCTAACTCGCGATGTATTTTACCTATTATTAAAATTTGCATGCAATCGGTTGGATTATGAGTTGCTATTTCATCTTATAGCACGTGTGAACAGCCGCCGAATATAAGAGATAGTAATACAGTAATAACATATGCACGAATAAAAAACGTAAGCGCCAATAACTTCACGGTGCTTTCGACCTTTTGGTCGCTAATCGCTAGTTTCTTACATGTAGACTATGAGGAATCGAGTTGTATAAAGTCCACGCCACTGCTGCCTACCTACCTGAATATAAAACTTTCTATTATACATTTTGTAGTAGGTACTCGTACATGCTACAAATTATTTCTTTACACAATAAGAGTATGTATATTTAAATAAAAACAATAAACAAATTATTAAAATTCAATACGCCTGTTCTCTGCATGATCAACGACGATTTTAACTGAGCACTCAGAAATTTTATACAAGACTATTTTATAATATAAAATGGTCAAAGATGTGTCAGCCATATTATATTGGTGTTAGATTGGATTTGGTGAAATTAGCGTTCTCCGTCGGCAGGGAACATCGAACTTTCTATTCTGTACCCATACAAATTGTCCAATCATTTATCTAAAATTGTTTATTGAATGTCCCTACTCTATATGGGATAAGAAATAAATAATGTTAGTGTTATGCTAGGGCTTCATCGGGGATAATGGTAAAGTTATTGGCTGTGATTAAGTAGGTACCAAAGTACAAGTACATTTCGAACATAGAGTTAAATGGCTTTACTGACCGATTTGTCGTCGTCGTAGCTATTCAAACGCGGAAATAACAAGATATCTACGGAATTGCCCCAATGAAAAGAGAAACGGGTTATATCCGTAACATTATCCCAGATGATACCCCGCCATAATCAAGACTTATTTGGACACAGTCGCTAACATTAGGCATTCCAGATGAAGCAGGGACATAAAAAGGTGCTATGACATAGGTATATCTCTACCTAGATATATAGAATTTTATTTTAAAATAAATATATTTTGTGTTGTAGTTCGATAGATATTACTTATTTAAAATTTACCTAGGTGTCTATTTGCGAGGTCGAAAATGAGGGTATGTTCTGAAATACGATATTATATCATTAATAATATTAAAACATTACTTATTTCAATTAAAAAATTTGCTTTTCAATTAATAAATAAGATTTTGTCAGAACTGGATATGTGATAGAAACTAAAGAGCAACAATGGACTCACATTAAGCTCAAATTACACAATAAGATATGGACTATTATAAAATCCCCAATTAAAAGCAAGTTTTTTAAATAGAATTTAAATGCTAATGACTACTCAATTATTTTGATTTACAAATGATTAAAAATAATTTAAATTTAGATATTATATGTAGGTAGGGTAGGGCGGGGCTAGTAGAGCATTTTTTCACTTAATCCATGATAGCTCCTAAACAAGACGTCAGAATAGTTTTTTATCTTGATAAATAGGAATTTTAATCATGCTTAAAAGTGTCCGTAATTAAATTATCCTAATAATTAAGGTTTAAGAGCTACAGCCGTATATGTGAAGATTGTCAGACATGATCAACTTACCCCATTGGTTGGGTATGTTGAGCATAGCTTTGTAGTAAACCAGCTTAAAATGACCATCTTGACTACGTTTACTAGAATAGAATAGAATAGAATTCTCTGAATAGAATTCAGTCTTTAATAAACTATGTTAAGATTATAAGTTGTGTTGGCGCTTTACTACAATAAGTAGTGACCACCCCGCAGGCCTCAATTTCGTGTAAGCCATCCGAATAGGCACATGTGTTTTGTCCGTGTGAGCAAAAATCTTCCGCGGCAAAACTTTGACAGGCGTTATAATTATATTGGTAAGTAATTTTTATTGAATATTTTTATTACTGATCGCGGTTTCAGTCAAATTTTTGTTTCTTTGCATGCATTAAATTTTAAATTACATTGTTTATTGTTTTATTGCTAAATATTTTTTATTTATTTTGCAAATGAAAAGTATCAAGAGTACAAAAGTACAAGTATCCGCATCAAAAAGGATAGTCGCCCTACTTACTGTCGCGGATAGTTGCCCCTAGAGTGACTAAAAATTTATTAACAAGCAAAGACGGGTTTTATTTTTTTGCTGTTTTTTCGAATTTACTTTACTTGTTGTAAATTAAATAAATATCCACTTCAATGTTTTATGTACCTATTTATTCTAGATAAGCAAAATGCCGCTGCAAATTTCCGCTTATATTTGCGATAAGCGGAAACCAGGGGTGGTGCATCGCAACATCCACTGGACAGATAGCTTAGCACTTGCTTTCAAGGTATCAATGAAATTTCTCGAATATACGGAATATCCTCTCGAACCTTAAGAAGACGCTATGAAAAGAGTAACCAGCAACTGCTAACTCAGGGTATATTTTTGATTTAAAGGTATACCTAGCAGTTTAAATACAAAATTCAATCTACATACCTACCTTTTTTCTGATCTTATTGTATCTTTTGTCTTTTCTAGGAAAATATCCTGTTCTTGGCTTTGAGAATGAAAAAAGAATGGTAGCTCATATATTGAAGCTGAATTGTACTTAATAAAAAATCTTAGTAAATTATAAAGACTGTTAAATAAATAATAAAGATTACTCTAGTAATTGATATAAATTTCTTTCTATTCAAAATAAAAATCATACCGAGGTTACTATCCCCGCACGAGGCAAGTATCCCCTGAAGCATTTTCCACGCTAGGCTACTACTATCCGCCATAGTAGGCAACTAGCCCTCTTCTGAGACATGAAATAAAACAGTATTTATTCAAAACCATTGTTAATTATATATACAAAAATAGGTTTTTATAGAAGATAAAAGACCTATGTTGTGAGATATATACTGAATAATTTTCAGCTAGTTCATATTTTTTTTAAATAAAGCTTTTTCGAAAAGTGGGGCAACTATCCGGCTTTTACCTACAGTACATTTATAAAAGTTTAACACTAACTTCATCAAGAACGATCGATCGATCGATATTTGACTTGTATAGAATTAATTGAAACCGAAACAATATTTTTACTTTTTTGGTGCAAAACAACAAATCTGATGTTGTGACTTAATTGATAAGTCAGCGTGGACAGTCGTCTTATGAATTCTTCTCTTAGGGCAGCATCTTTTTGCTATTTGATAAATTTGTATAGAGTGTATAATTTCCGAAATATTTCGATTACCCAACTTACCCCTATGCTCAACAAGCCCCTCTCTACCCTAGTAAATGGTGTATTTCAATTAAATGTGTTAATAATAATCAACAAATTTAATTAAAATAGACCATTATACTCATTATACACCACGATAATCTACGAACCTAACTGCTTAGATAATTGACATATATTATACAGAACATATAGTAGTTAATATTAATTTATTACCTAATCATTTTTAGTTTCCCTGTTTATGAAATATACTAATTCATAGAGAGAATGATAAAATACGTTTTATTGTTATCTAACACTGTAATAGGTGCTTAACATTGAACTTTATTGCAAATTTGAATAAATTTATAAAATAATTATCATAACACATTGTCACTTTCATTGTCATCACAAAATTATTTCACGGTCAAAAAAATTTACACAAAGTATTCTAAGTAATACATATATTACCCACTCATTCATATGAACATTACCGTAAGTGCGAAAGAGAAGGGATTATATTGATCTCCGTCGGCGATACGACAGGCGAAATGGCGGCTATAAAACACATTAATACGAAATTACTTTATTTATACTACTAAAACACTATTAATAACACAATTGGTGTAGTCAATAAACTAGTTTAAGATTATTTACACTATTTTAGACCTTTGATTATTTAAATAAACATTTTAGAACTGCTAAAATCACATTTATAGTTCGTTGTACAATGCATGGGACGCCATTACCGGAATCCTTGGGGCCAGGGACATATTTGGATGCACAAATTATTTTATTATTAGTTTATGGTTGTTATTTATAAATAGTAGGCAATTTTGTCATCTAGAAAAAATAATTTTTATTTGTCTTATGGTATATGAAAACTTCAAAACGCAAAAGTGTTTTGCTTTGGGGGTTTATATGAATCCGGCTTTAGCTTTTATT
Organism: Dendrolimus pini; assembly: GCA_949752895.1. Taxonomy (NCBI): domain Eukaryota; kingdom Metazoa; phylum Arthropoda; class Insecta; order Lepidoptera; family Lasiocampidae; genus Dendrolimus; species Dendrolimus pini. The sequence goes on from OX457133.1 coordinate 14,478,865, forward strand.
GTAAACCTTGAGTATTCATGATTTCTTAAAAGTGGTGAATTTAAAACTGTAAAAAATATTAGTATTCGCTATCACATAATTACCTTAAAATTTTTTCGTGATCTTTCGAGAAACACTATATATAAAACATGAAACCTCTTGTAACTAAACATTCAAGAGTTAATACATAAGTATTATCTAGGAAGTCAGACGATTTTTGAACTGTATTAGTATTACCTATTTCGAAAAGATACGTAAGATTTTGCGTTTCAAATGAAATATCAGTGTGACTAATTTTATATTTGAAAATTTATAAACGCTTACTAACTTTTTGAAGAGGCTACTGTAAAGTTATAGCCGTTAAAGTTAACATATAAAAAGGCTAAATTATTTATTTACTGGAAAAAAACCAACAGCGCCTATCAATAATATAAACAACAACAAATGCTCACAAGAAAACTTTTCTGCAAAATTATTAGGTACGTACATCCACATTTTTTTTATATAATTTTAAAGATTTCCTTCTTATAATTATGCATACATATATATTTATCTACTTGGCTAGGGTATTGTATGACCTATCGCTCGCATTATAAATCTAAATACTTCGGAAAATGTCAAATCTGATCAAAGTAACCTAATGGTCATTACTGAAGATATTAATTTATTAAATTTCCTGTCCATCTGTTTATTTTCAAGGTAGGAAAAGAAATAAATCAACGTCACTTTCATATTTCTATGTTATTATAGATATAAAACACTTCTTCAGTTCATTATCAATTTAAATCAGTTTAAATACACTTTATACATGACGTATTGTATGAAAAACTTCAGATCGAACTTAAATACGTCGACACATGGGGTCTAAATACGGTTCTGTAAATGCACGCTCCGCCCATTACAGCAACAAAAGTTGGCGGCGTTCCTTCAAAATATCTCGTTTGGAGGCCATTTTGACGATCGAGTGTGAACGAGATAGCGCTATTAACGAGATATTGTGACGAGAGCGTGCGTGAATGAGACAATTATGCAAAGTTTGTTTAGTTTTAATGTGAATAGGGAAAGTGTGTGGGGACAATACATTTTTGTTCGTGTGTGCTATCACCACGGCATGGCAGCTCTCTACCTTAGTCCCGATTCCTGACCAGAATCTGGGAGTTACTTGGAGAATTGAATTTAGAAAACGGTTTGAGAACTCAGTTTCAAAGTATAATTCAACAAAAATACACGTTTTAGACTGTCCAAAGTATAGGTAAAATTAAATAACACTTACTGGTCTCGAAAAATTATAAAGAAACAAAAACAAAATATACTTATAACCTTTTAAAAGTCATTGTTGCCGAATGTTACAAAAGTTTATTTTTTAATTGGCTTTTAGTGACTTCAAGGGTTATATAAAAAATAAAAGAGTTTTATTTCATATTTGTACTCACTTATTTTATTTACAGTATCGCGTTTCTCAATCTTCATAATATTAAAGAGGGGGCGTTCAAATTCCACGTTGTCATCATCATATCTTTTAAATATCATGATAGGAAATAAATTGAATTACTGTTTAAAAAATGAATTATACGCTATTTGACTTGTTATAGAAATGACTCATAACTTGCAACACTAGTATACAAAATCTCGACGGCTTCATTGTTATATAAGATAATAAAAATTATATCGGTTTGGACTGTCAACTAACCTATTACCGTATATTATGTTATTCGAAGTAGGTTACTTCGAATAAACTTACTACGAAGTAGATCATAATCTATTCTGAATAAACAGTGAATTTATTAACATAAGTAAATAGTACTTATAATATCGTAACAACGTGTATGTATGAAAAGATTAATTAATGTACTTAGATAAAGTAAAGGATCATATGTCAAAGTCGTAGCAGGTGGAAATCCATCGTTTCTGCCTACCCCTATGGGAAGCAGGTGTGTTAATATGTATAGAACTATAGATGTATTTAAAAATAAGTTTTAGTTAACTTAACAAAGAGTCAAATCAGAGACATATCTACATTACATCAAGATGGTCACTGTAGTACTTTAGTGAAACCGCCAAATCCACATTTACGACACCTCCATTCATTGAAACGTGAACGCGTCGTAAAAGCCGGCAGTCAGTGGCTATCAAATGACGTAAACTAAGTGCCATGACGTCGCGGTCCCAGCGGTCGCCGCGAGATGGCGCTTAGCACGGCCCGCACTAGTGCGCTCGTAAAAATAAATTTTATGGTTATGACGAAAATAAAACGCTTGTCGTCAATTTAAACATAATTTTAGTGTGTAATAAGATTTATTTTACGATTAACAAGTGTCTTGATGAATTTATATAGCTGAGTGATGAATAAAGTAATAAAATCCGCTTTTATGTTCGCGTTATCACTTTTCTATTGGCACTTATGTCTCTTTTTCATACAAAGATGAGACGGTACGTTTACGTAATTTAATAGTCTGATAATAAAACTGAATCATTACAACATAAACAGCTTTTCCAGTGTCTGAGCTTGTAGTTAAATAGTTGTAACATTTTATTTGATAAAGATTTTAATGAGCAATAAATTCTATATTATGGCTATATTTAATATTTTTGACATTTGTATGTTTGCAGAACATTAAAATTATCATTAATGCTGTTTTGATTGTAGTTTTATTAAATATCACGTTCTATGATGTGAGTCATTCAAGTTTCGTTTTGCTTGACCTTTGCGCGGTCGGTGTTTCTTATCCGAAGCAAGTCATACGTAGTTACGGCACAATAACAATAGATGGCAGTTTTAGGTTGTTATATTAAAAAAGTTTTTATGAGTTATCCAGATTAATATAAATAAATAATGTTTGTATAATTTATTTATCATGTAAAATAATGGATAAGCGTAAAAATGTGTTTTTAAATGTGTATATTTTAAGTTTTATGTAGTTTACACAGATGGCGCTGCTTTTAATTAATGTACTAAAAGCTTAGACCATTAATAGTCTAAGACTAAAAGCAAAGTAAAAGAACACTAAAACTGTTTTAGAATTTTGTTTGTTCACTTTCATGTAAAAAGTATGGGACTAATTAAAATGCTGGTTTTAGAGATAAAAATCAAATTTTAGTTAAAATCTGGGGTAGGTAAGTTTTAGGTAAGTTTTAGTTTTTAAGTTTACATCGGACTTTAGCGGGAATTTTCGTGGGAGAGATTTATATTGCTACCTTAATTATATCTTAATATCTAGGTAGGTAGTTTATAGTACAGACTTTATCCACGCTTGAATTGAAATTCTTACGGGATTCCCGGGACATAAAGTACCGCAACATTAAAAAAATAATGTAAAACGAACGTAACCGATAGCTCGTTTTAGTGAAAAACACAGTTTAAGCTAATTTTTTATACACCCGAGCAATCACAAACCGCTCGTGAGAAAATTCCCGCTGGATTCCCGACATAAAAAACATTACATAAAATTTGCTATTGATCAGTGAATAAATCACATTGGAATTCGATTTTTTTCTTTAATCTGGCCATTTTAAATTATTCCCAGAAAAATTCCTGGGTGATTCCCAGGATAAAAAGTAGCAAAGACATTAAGGCTGAGAATTTGCTGTCAATCAGCGAAGACCGCATTGAAATAAGCCCAGTAGTTTTTACGTAGTAAATCCCGAACAAACAGCCAAAAATAAAAATATAAATGCATCGTGTTCTATATCGTTTAGATAGTGTATTCCAGTTGTTTTTTAACATAGCTTTGATGTAAAGACATGCATGTTTAGAATTTTATACTATTATAGATAGGTATTACATAAACCTACAGCTGTATTTTTTATTTAATACTTATGAGACTTAGAATTAGATTTAACTTACTTTGAAAATCTGTTGCTTAAAAATTTGAATAAATATTATTTTGGACCAATTATTTTGCGGTTCTATAGCCAAATGACAAGAATAGTGCGGTTTGATCAACTCTACACACTATGTTTTAAGTGTAAGGACGAGCACTTGGCCACTTTTGTAAGCTAATTAAATTTAATGTAACGTTTACTTTTATGTGAAAAAATGATGTATTATTTAACAGACTGCACTAATAGTGATCATGACTATAATCAACATAGTTTAATAAACTGGTAAGTTATGGGTAGTAATAAAAAGTTAGCGGTCGTGTCAGACATGAAGACGCTATTGAACTCGGGCAAAGCGCTTTATATCGCATATCCTTACGCGATGAAGTCATAAAGTATCAACGACTCCTTTATCTCTATTAAACTGGTGATACTTTAAACAAGTCAATAATGGTTCAATAAACGTCTAAAGAACGGCATAATAACAATCCACGTGCGTCGGCCGGCACCGTCAATAAAGTTTTGAATTTATATCGTGGTTTAGCCCCGAAGGCGTATACCGTGTATACGAAATGATCAGAGCGGCGTGTTTACTGGGAGTTCTACAAACGGCGCAATTCACGTGACGTTTACGAGCGCTCGAGTGGTAGTAAAAATCGTGTTTACTCGCGTGCCATGCGCAAGCGACGAGTGCCGCACTACCGCCGCGGAGGACATGCGAATATCGGCACATCTGTCGCTGTTGCTTCCATTATTATAGGGTTGGCAACTTTTCTTAATAATTATGTTGTATTTGTTTTTTGTAAAGTGGTCTGTCCAGCTTCCATCCCTATATTATTATTATAAAAAGATTAAATAGCAAGAACGGAACCAGTATGTAATCCGTCCGTTCATGCTGTCTGTGTATGTTACAGGCCGAATTTTTTTTTTTTTAAATATTTGAAATTATATATTGTTAATAGAAATAAAGATTAGAGTAACCACCCCACCATACATAAAAGTAAGGGTTGCAATTTTTTTGCAGTAAGATACATCGTCATGTGGGATATTCTTAGTCAGCTCTTGAAAACCATATACATTCCTAATGTCATTTAATATTTTTTGAAATAAGAATCATTAAGATATTAAAACTCAAAAGCAAAGGTTAAAATATGAGGTGGATTTTTTTAACAAAAATGTTGATACCTAGGCACGTAAACAAAAATACTTTTAAAAAAAATTACTTTGAACAGTATCCGTTAAGTACTGTAACGGCCTCTTTGGGATTTTAACGTTTTCTTTATGAAGAGGATTCCTAATATTTGTCAAATAGAGAATAAGGCAGCGGTTGTTATGCCTAGAGACGTCATTGTGTAAAAAATATCATATTGCGTGAAAATATTACTACTATTTATCTTCTTCTATTCTTACTATTTAATCATTAATGTTACGTGTTTCCATCGTTTGAGTGACTCCGGAACAAAAAACGGAAAAGTGAAAACGTCCGAATCCCAAAGAGGCTGTTACAATACTTAGTTTAGACATGGGGTATTTGCAATAAAATTATTATTTTTTCGCTCAGTAGACAAATAATTAAAACATATTATCCACCTCTTTAGAACCTTTCCTTTAGCGCAGACTGCTAAATATTTACTTAACTGTTGTTGTCTGTAGCTTCCATTAAGTTGTTGTAGCAGGAAATGATAGGTTCTAGTTTTCATGAGAACTATTGGTTATAAATAGTCATTTATTAGTTATGTGTGAAGATCGTTTTACACATGATATGCCGTTTTTAACGTCTTGTCGATATGTAGTTTCGGTAACCCTAATCAAAGCTCCTGTTAACTCTACATATGATATTACCTACTTTTTATGCTTTGTTTGTTACGATAAGGACGTCGATATTTAAGCGGAAAAATCTTTTTTGACACTTGACTGTCTTTAGTATCTATTTACCCACTAAAAATGTTTTGTTCATTCATATGCCTTTGAATCTGTTATTAGGCTAAGTAACTAGTACCTACCTACCCATGAAATTGAAATCGATATGCTTTAATTAGTAGTACTAGTGGTCGCCCGTGGTCGAAATTTCGACCATATTATTTTTATTGCAGGGGTTCAGCAGAAAGGCAGACGGCCCACTTGATGGAAAGCGGTTACAATCGCCTATGTATATTTGCAACACCAATGGTGCTACAAATGCGCTGCTGCTCTCTTAAGGGAGACTGAAACCCGGTCACTAATGCCGAAACACAACTCAAAGTTGTTATGGCAAAATAATTAATGTGTTTGCACTATACTTCTATAATAATAAAATAAAATAAATAAATAAAAATTATCACAGATTTCGCCAGGGCTACACTGTTAATTTGACGTGAACAATTAAACAAAGTGTAAATGCGTGTATGTGTTAAATACATGTTAGTGTGTAATAAGTATGTTTTATTGATGTGATGTGTTTTTTATGCATAATTTAAAAATCAATATTAGCATTCGTCGTTTCTTCTCTATATAAACTATAAGTGTGCGAAATTTCATACTCCTCCGTCCTCGCAATTTTCGTAGATAGCACTTGTGGTAGAATAGATTGATAAAGATCAAAAGCTTTATTGGAAAATATTCGATTTGGTTGAATAGTTAGGTACCTATAGAATCGAATAAGATATTTTAGTAAGTTATACAAATCTAGTTAGAAAAAATCGGTATGTATTTTTGATTAGTCCCATTTTATATTTATTTTCAATTATAAACTTCTAAACAGTTTTAGGATGCAAAAAAGGAACTATTATGTAGTTGTTGTGTCGTTCATCTGTCTGCATATGGCACCACCGTCACTTTTCCCGGAAACTAATGGCTCTGTAGTTATGTAGGTGGTGTAATTTATCGCTACAAAGGTATGTAGTGAAATCGCTAAAAATTAAACAGTAGTGGTGGCCACCATTAATGTATGTAACTAAGGGTCAACATTTTTTTTCACTCTAAGTACATAGTCCTATGGGGTATACCTAAGTAGTCATGTTTTGAAAAACACAACGATGTGTTTTAATCAATTTGTAATGAAATCAAGCTAGTACTTGATTAATATGTCGCCACTAGGTAGTCCTAATTATATTAGCTTTTTGTCGTGAAAATTGTTTCCTACCCCTCCCTTCCAGCTTTTAAAATAATAAAATAAAAAATAATTTAGTCAACAATTTGAAAAATTTAAAAGAGAAATTCTTACTTTTTGTATATTCCTGGAGCACAGCAGACAGGCTGACGGACCGACTATGATGGAAAGTGGTTACCGTATCGTTCTAGGTGCTACCGGCCTCGAAGAGGAAACTAAAACCTGGCCACTCATGCTGGAACACAACTCCAAGTTGTTATGGCGGCATAGGCTAGACCAGGGATGGTAGCGATCCAGTCCTGGTAATGCTCTACCACCTGACTGTGGGTTGTTTTGAATTAGAATTGTTTTCCATTCCTGCATGGATAGACTTTTATTAATACTTACTCAATAATTCCATATCTACTATTAATCACAGAGTAGAGATTTTTTTAGCTCTGTAGGTACGCTTAATGTATGGAAAATAAAACATTTTGTTCAAAATCAAACCTTTCCCTTGTTTTTGAAATTTTTTTACAGAAATTGATCCTGACAATCTATTCGATTCTCAACAAGGGTAATTGAGTTTTCAGAAATCTAATGATACCACTTGAGTTTTCGTCAAAATCGGCTTCGAGACTCCTTTATGTGTTTTTTGCTATTTCGCATATACTCACTTCAATTCAATTCCGTAAAAAACAAAAACAATTTAATTTAAGAAATTTGAACTTTTAAGATTTTTTTTGATTGCCTATTGGAGAGATATGGCTTTAAAAGAGCAACTACAATTCTAGTCCGAAAAACCTTTTTTTTAATAGCGAAGCGGGAAACAAGCATGTAGTTCATCTAATGGAACTTGGTTGCCGTCGCCTAGAGACGTTTACTTCGGCAGGACGAAGCCAGTGCATTGCCAGCCTTTAGGATGGGATAGGTAGGAGGGATCAGCTAAAGTGACCAAGTCGTCGTCAGCCAATAACCATCCACTGCTGGACGTAGGCCTCCCCGAGGCCGCGCCACTCATCACCGTCCTCTGCCTTCCCCATCTAGCGCCTACCGGCGACCTTGCGCAGGTCATCAGGGCATCGGGCTGGAGGGCGTCCAACACTACGTTTACCAGGACGCGATCTCTACTCCAGGACTTGTCTGCTCCATCGGCCATCGGTCTTTCGACAAATGTGACCGGCCCACTGCCACTTCAACGAGCTAACTTTGCGAGCTTGTCATTTACCTTGGTTCTCTTACGGATATCCTCATTTCTTACTCTATCCATAAGATAAATACCCAACAAAGTGACCAAACAGGAGTGGAATAAAGGGTAAGATAGGGGTTTTTTATTGCAAGAGTTCAGCAGACAAGCAGACAGCCCAATCGATGGAAAGGGGTTACCATCACCTATGGACATTTGCAACACTTCAGGTGCTACAAATGTGCTGCTGCTCTCTTAAGAGAGAGAGTGAAACCTGGTCACTAATGCCGGAACACAACTCAAGGTTGTTAAGGCGACATTTTTGATACCAGGGGTGGTAGCCATCCAGTCGGGCAATACCCTACCACCTGGCTGTGAGTTGTTTTATCGGCATTTACGACAGGCCGCCTGGACGCAGGAAATTCTCTTCTTTTTTCGTTCCTGCACGGATAATAGGGTGAGGGGTAAGTGGGCTATGGAAACTCTCACTTATCGTACGAAACGCAATTAGCTCAAGGCTGACGATTTCAGTCGCCAATATTCTGTCAGAGGGTAGTATCACTCCGATCTTGCTGACCCTAAGAGCTCTAATTAAGATAATGATTCCAGCATGATTCTACAACATAGATACTGTCAACACTCGATAAAATTAAAACATGGTGCGTCAAAGTAGATAAAGCAAAAAGCTCCTACGTAGTTATATCTTGTACGCTAGGATCGTGTTTAGTAGATATCAGTCGTCCCTGACTATCCTTATAGATGAAGGACAATATAGGTAACATGTGTGTACCTACGTACCTACGTATGTAAATTGACTATATGTCTGATGAATACTATCTCAAGGTAAGCAGATTATTGTCAAGATGACTTCCTAAACGTAATCAACCCTATTTTTCAATTAAATCCTGTTTACATTTTTACACATCGTTACTAATCATGTATACAAACAATTGTACCATCACCTAAAGCGTCTAGATTTGCCTTTAGGGAGAATTGTTTTAATTGCCCGAAACTATAGCAAAAGCTAAAGCTTAGGCAATACTGGTAAACCTAGATGAAAAATGAGGAATATTACCGATTCATTCTCAACTCAACCCACGACTTATAATAAATTTTCTTATCTGAACCTAAATGTTATTCCCTATTCGACCCAAATAAAAAACCATGGCAATCAAGTATAAAAATGAAATTCTACGTAAAGTTATTTTATACATTTATCCAAATTTGCCCGCAACTTCGTTCGTGTTGGACAACTAACAAAGATTACAGTTATTTGGCCAATATTTAAAATCAAAGGTTATTTCCAGCAGGACAAAGGTTTTTTAGTATGAAAATATGTGAATCCCGGAAATTCCTCTAAAACCCGGTATAAGGAATTAACTTAAGGGAAATGTAACAATTTTTACTTAAACTAAAATATCTCAGTCCAGAAACATTCTACTTATATTTATTAGATCTATATCTACGAGATCTATAAATGAATGTAGCTTAATCCATAGCCTTTAAGAAAGGCTCATCAAAATTAATGGCAATGTTGAAGTTTGTGAGAAAATTTGCAAGAACAGAAACTACTCCTCGTGTCTTTTAATGTTCCTAATACCGAGGTAAGATGTGACACCTATGTACGAATGAAAATAACATGTACTTACCTAATATCAACATAAAAAAATATTAATACCCTAAGTAATGTAATAGTATGGCATCCTTCTGAATCATGATCAAGTGAGGTTTAAATCAAGTCAAGTCGATCAGTTCAAGATGATACACAACTACAACTGTTCTACTAAATATTCTAATGAATATAGAAACTGTCGTAGGAATCGAGTCCTAAAATAACGTGGTTTCGAGGGCAGGAAATCCCGGCCGGGAACATAAAGGTTTAACTTTATATGATCTAAGCCCGGGAAATATAAAACGAGGAGTATTGGTCAGATCAAAACAGTTTTTTAAAATTTTTATAGCAGGAGCGCAGGAGACAGGCAGACGGCCCACTTTACGGAAAGCGGTTACCAGACCTATGGACATTTGCGACACCAAAGGTGATACAAATGCGCTGCTGCTCTCTTAAGGGAGACTGGAACCTGGTCACTAATGCCGGAACACAAATCAAGGTTGTTATGGCGACTTTAGACCAGGGGTGGTAGCCATCCAGTCGGGCAAGTGCCCTACCACCTGGCAAATATTATGTACTTAGTACTAAACTATACTATAGGAATAACACGATCAATTTCGGCTGGTGACCAGTCACACAGGATTTGTCCTTCTACTGATACTAGGCGGTCACCAATTTTTGGTAATTAAAAACCTTCTCTAGCAATTATTTATGTGATGTTTAAATTGTTGCGAGAGAAAATATTACTTTTAGCCGTGTGATCGATTTTCTGAAAAATATCTGGGATTCCCAGCATATAATGAGTCATTTAAAAATGAACGTAAACTGTCATTCTACTAGAAATCGTATCGAATTTGGTCAATTTTTATGCACTCTTACCACTTTAGACAAATTCCGGGAAAATTCCCACGGGATTCTCAGGACATGAATTACCAAAAAAGGACATAGGTACCTATTTAACTGTTATTTTAATATCAACCGGACCCGAATCAGTAAATTTTTATCATTACCAAAAACCATTTTCAGAAAAAGTTCCACGGAATTCCCGGAACATCAAGCACAACAACAAGCACAGCATCGTTTAAAAAAAACTGAAACTATTCCTGTAACTTCTTAAGTGTTCGCGACTAGTACATATGCCTAACAAAAATAATAAATATATACAATTTAAACACGGTATTTTATTTGATTTCTATTCCGACATTTAAAAAAATCTAAAAATAATTCCGCTCTGGGTAAAGCTTAGGTAAAGTTTATAATCTGAAAGTTTTAGATCGTGTAGGATCCTTGATTGAGTTATAACAAATCAATTCCTTACGTACTTATAACATGAACGATGAAAGATCAGAGTTAATGAAGCGAAAGATATTTGTAAAAATCGAGAAGAGATACATCCTACGTCTACCTCTTTGGGAGACACGCGTGATTGTGCGTATGTGAGTAGTACCTATACCTAGAGTACCTATTAAGTAAGAATCTAGTCCGATGTAACGCCTAGAAACGTGACTCATAGATACTTACCCATATCCAATGAATCAAATCAGAAACCCTCTACAATACCAAAAATTCTGGAGCTAATAGTTTTATATTGGTAAAATATAATTTATGAACTTTCAATTCTTGTAGATATCTACTATTTAATTCCTATGCACCAGATATAATATTTATATTTTATCAAATTTACACTTCCATTGTTAAAATAATGGTATTAATAAAACATTTTTGTGCTTATAAATATTTATGTATTTTTATAATACTCACTAATACAAAAATATTTATACCTCAATACTTAACAATACCTAAATATTTAATTCATAAATGCATTTATTTAAGTAAATCTAAATTATCCTGTACAAAAATTCCTCCCCTTACTGCATTGTGCAACAAATATTTGTTTAAAAGAGGTGACAACAATAAAAATGCGAACATCTCTGGTAGGCCGCACCGCACCACCAACCATTTATTCGTTTGACGACTTCATTTGGACGAACGAAGTGCTTGCGATAATGCGCTATTGTTTACCCTTCGATAGTGCGCTTTATACACTGCACGCGCTACACTGCGCTAAACAGAGACAGCTATATATCACCCCGCACCACATTTAAAAGCTACCTTGGACTGGACTTCATCCATCACTATCACGCATAAGCATTTTACATGAATATGAATGAAACAACAACACCTCTCGTAAAAACAGGTAGTAGAAGAAATAATAATCATCTTTACGACTTCTCACTCTATTCAGCACCTTGTTACGATACTGCGCGCTCATTGTACGGTCGAAGTGGTTGTAAAATCTTTTCTTTACTCGACCGTTTCACTAATTGTACGTTTATGAGTTTATGACTTTTGCGGCTTGGCTTCTTATTTTGTAAACTCTTTTGAGGTTTTGTCAATGTATTTTTATTGTCGTTAAGTGCGGGTGGGCATGTTTATATTTTCGGATCTCTTTAGAACTGAGATGTTTATTGGTTATCGATATAGGAAACATTTCGATAAGCTTTGTTTAATTTATATTTAGTTTGTTAAGTAGGAATAGTAGAGTCGTCCTCAGCAGATGTAGTTAATAACTTACCCAAGTATCTATCACAGAGCTAGTAGACACCACGTGCGCCAAGTAGGAGTGATAAGAAAGGCAAAAGAGAGCGTGACTGATAATATTTATAGTGATTAGCGAAAAGGGGACGGAACAATCGGGTGTTGCGAGAGCAGCGAGCAGCCAGCGGGCAGCGCGCGGGGCGGCGCGCGTGTATCGGCCTCAGTAGATTGCGTGAGTCGAGCTGCGCCGGTCGCACACGGCATACAGCCGCGCGCTCCCGCCACACACGCGACTTACAAACTTCGCACGCACCATCGAAGGCGTTCGCTATTTAAATCCGCATAGAACAAACAAACAATAATACACATCCACACACGAACACCGTGAGACGGGCCGGCGCCGCAGACGAGACCGCTTAAAAAGTCGTAAAACCCGCGGCACGCGCTCCCAAGTCGTAAAATAATCGTAAAAAGTAAACACACGTCAACTGGCCTTTATCGCCGACGAAGCCCATTATGACGCTCGAGTGACGTTTAAGAGGCAATAAAATTAATAAAATTAAATTATATTGTCCGTATTTGGATTGACATTGGTGGAGGTCGCGTTATCACGGCGCGTGGGACCGCGATGACATAAGTGCTTCCTAACTGAGTGACGTCTGTGACTGTGCCCGGTCAGAATGAACTCCTATTTTGAGCAGGGTGGCTTTTACGGGGCCCATGGTGTGCACCAGGGCGGCGGGGGTGGCGACCAGTACCGGGGTTTCCCTTTAGGACTCACCTATGCCCAGCCTCATGCGCTGCATCAGCCTCGCCCGCAGGACTCGCCGTACGATGCCTCAGTCGCGGCGGCATGCAAACTGTACGCCGGTGAACAGCAGTACGCTAAGGCGGATTGTTCTAAACCGGGTGGCGAGCAGCAGAACGGCTATGGAGGCAAAGAGGCATGGGGCTCAGGGCTGGGAGCTCTCGTGAGGCCTGCAGCTTGCACCCCCGAAGCGCGATACAGCGAGTCATCAAGTCCCGGAAGAGCTCTACCTTGGGGTAATCAATGTGCACTCCCGGGATCGGCAGCAGCAGCAGCACAGCCCGTCCAACATCAACCCACCAACCACACATTTTATCCTTGGATGGCCATAGCAGGTTAGTGAATTACTCGATGCTTTAAAAATTAATTTAAATATACAAAACAGTTCCCCTGAAAATGTGAACAGGAAATAAACTCGGCACGCATTATTACTAAATTAAAATAAAATTGATCATTAGTGGTGGTAAAAAACAAAACAATCTTGGTTTATAATCTGTATTGAAACCATTAAAATGTTGCTATCCGGTTAGACCGAATTCCCCACTCGAAACTTGTAAGAGACCAATAAGAACGGTGGCAGGTAGCGCGCGACAACTCAAGTGTCAATAAAACTCACATAAAATGAACGACCCTCGTTAGCACCTTATTAGTGGGACAGATCTGAGTACCACTGATCATTTTACTACCGGCTATCAAATCTTGAAACCACCATAAACGACCATAATTTTTGGTTGTAAAATAATTTATCACCATAAAATAGTATTTATTGCTAAATGATTTATAGTGTATGATTATACATATTCGTATTAAGTTATTAAATCATTTTAATATATCGTATAGTTTTTGTATTACCTACCTATAACAAAGTTCCATTGCATATCTACTTTAGTCAAATATCGAAACGAAAAATTTAATTAACGTTTATTTTATTTAGTTTGAATAAATTACTGTACTCAGTCAAACATTACTTGTTCACTATATTTAGGGAATAATAGTGCCTTTAACATATTAAGCACAGAATATACATATATGCGTTATATGTAATTTACATTATAAATTATATTTATTAGCATATTTTACATTGATTGTTAATTTATGATTAAGAATAATGAGTTGGTAATCTCATATCTGTTCGTTGAATACTTAAACTTAATTATTTTAAAATTCTAAAAACTGGTGTAAACCTGTTATTTAGAAGAATAATTTTAAGTGTAATTTAACACTGAAATAAATGTTTAAGTTTAATCACTTAAAATGTAGTTATAAAATACTTAATTTTTAATCGGTATTATTCATATTGAGTAAGAGTAAATTTGTAGGGTCCTTAGGAACCTTAAAGAAGCCTACAAACTTATTTTAACTTAATATGAATAAGACTAAATATGTTCAAGTCAATCATTACGCAGAGTTACCCAGAAGAGATGGTTTAAATGCCAATTATGGTCTTATAATTCAGTGCTATCAGTAATTATCTTTAAATGTCTAAAGAAGACGGGGACCTTTGGACCAAGGAAATTTAATGAGTTGAGATATGTTTTAAAAAGCATGTTATATTTTTCGATTACGAAATAGAGAATAACAGTCCTAATTCTAACAGAAAGACGAGAAATCTTAAAAATAAGGTCATAAAGAAAAAAAACCAATTTATGTGAATGAATTTCAACAATTAATAATATAACACTTACACCACATCATTAATTCATTCAAATATATAAACCAACTACGCTTATAAAAAATATCAACATATTAATAAAAACTTAAAATCACTGTATGTATTAAGGGATATCCGTCTCCTTTAAGATTGTAGTAATTTTACTCCTTCATTACTTCAATATATGACGTTAATATTTTATACTGTACAATACACATTTACTTTGCTGCTAAAATTTTACTACAATTTTATTACACGATACAATAAAAAAAGTAATAAATTATTTTAAACACTCATTCTGCAATCAAAAATTTACTAATAATTTTTAAGATATATAATTCAAATTCAATCTTATAATTCTATGAGTCAATAGAAATTGTATTTTGCGGCAGATATGAGACAAAATATCCTGAATACATTTTCTAATTAGAAAACTTATTAGCAGGAGTAGACGGTACGTATAGGACGATAAGCTCCCACCACCCGTTAAACAGTATCGTGAGCGTCATTTTAGCGCTCCGAGCGGCGCGAGCGCTGCCGCACCGCCCGCCCGGTTCAATGGCCCGATCTAGTTTGGGCGCATTATTATTAACTTCCAAGTGGCACTGACCATTCGACAAATGACCATCCGATCGCGTTCCAAAATCAAAGATGGAACGCGTAAGGCCAGTGTCGGTTAAACGAACAACCTTTTTTGTTTTTCTCCCATAGTTTGTAATGTGCGTGCGTTATTAAATAAGGCCGTACCGTTTTCAACCATTCAACAAAATTGCCTAAATTCTAACTTTGATTATGTGGTTAAAGTAATCTTGGATATATTTTTACGATAACGGTCGCATATATATAAATTACATTTTGATGTTTTTGTGAAATTGTTTCGTTTTTCAGATTAAAAAAAAAATATGAACCCAGGGCAGAATAAACTAAAAATATGCTTGCTAAAACTAACATGCATTTAGTTCAATAAGTCGTTTCTTAGTCATTAAGCGATCAAAAAATAGATTTACCTAAATATATTGTTATAATATCTATAATCTATATTTTAATATAATGTATACATAATAAAAATTGGCATATAGGTAATTAATATTCTGGAACATAAGAAACTCAAAAAAATCATTACAAAATGTTAAAAGGCCATAAATCAATGAAGCTTAAATTAACATTCATATTAGTCAATAGAGTATCATGATTGCATGCACATTACTAACGCATAATTAACGCAACGCGTGTGGTCCGGCCTCTCATAACTCATGCGACTTGATAAAAATTAAGTAACACTGGCTGAAAATTAAAAAATAAAACCAAAAAATAAGTAGTTGAAATGTCGGCTATAATTCACTGGTGGGTTCACGCAACTCGCCCCGCGAAACAATACAAGGACGCATTGGACGTGGGCAGTATGAAAAGTCCGTGTTCGACCATTGTCCGAAACGGATACAAGCTTACAACTCGCTTTTATCAAAAAAGAATGTTCTAATTTTAAACAGATACATAATATATCACCGTTAATGAACAGTAAGCATTTGACTTTAGAATATTTTTAATATTTGTCGTTACCGTGTGACTCTGGCTGGATGCACAAATCGTGCTAAGGCTAATTGGAACAAAGAAGAAAATTTGACGTTAAATTCTTATTTTAAACTTGAGACTCTTCCACGTGACTTTCGTTAGATGTATGAATCGTGCTAAGACAACATTGGAAAGAATTAGAACTTTGATTGCGAGCCATCAAATATTCAACTCCCATCAAAATTAACAAACCGTAAGTAGATTTATGAATCTGTTAAAAATAATGTAACAGTTACAACAAAAATATAGAGTAATGAATAAAGCAAATATTTCCTGTTACCTGAAAATTTAATTCTTGTTTCTTTAGTTAATTACTTATTTGGTCCTTAATATATAAATTGTCACGCAAATGTTGAATTGGTTCCTAATGTACTTACATATATTATTAATGCGCATGCAATTTTAATAATACTTATTTTATAGTGTTTAAAACGTTAAATTGAAACAGGTTTTACTTTTTATATTTCTCAAATGAAAAAAATAAGCTTATAAAGCCAATAAGTGTCTGTGCTAAGTAGGTATATAATTAAATAAAATGGCAGGTATTGGATTAAAAATTATCTAAAGATAATTTGTTGTAGGCAATTTGCTATTATCCAAGTAAATACCTATTGAAAAAAATACACGAAATCTTTAAACGTCTGCAATTTACTTAAGCATTGTGCATATGTATCAGTTTATAGTACAGAATCATACAAATACAATGTTTATATTTTTAGGGTTCAATGTATCAATTTTTCACTCACGAAGCCGAATTCTTTAACAGAATCTATAGTGAATAACCAGTTTTAAGTAAACAAGTTAATAACTAAGTAATATACTTCACTGAATTCTAATGTTGTTAGTAATCGACTGTGGGAGCTTGGAATAAGTATGACTAACAACTAGGTACTATTTCTGACAATACAGTAGTTTTGTATAACTTTCTCTGGTGGGTTGCCTGTTAGAGATCGCTTCAAGCGAAAAGGCTGCTATTTGTTTAAAACATGTTGTTTCAAATATAATGAATATCATAATCGTCTAATGGAAAACCTAAGTATAAAAATTCTAATGACTAGAGGGCGCCACAAGTTAAAATTGTAAAAAATAAAAGACTTAATTAAAATTGATTTAATTAAAAGTAATTATTAATAAGAATAATTAAAAATTTAAAAAAGTTTTCACAGATTTTACTTGTATAGGTAATATGACTAACAATTGATACTAACTATATGTGGAAAATAAGGTTAAACTAACACTCAGGCAACTTTAAAGTAGGTAGATACTGCGTCCATTATTCCTAATGGATATTCTTCTTCTATGGTTGGATCTAGTTTTAAATTAAGGTAAAAATAAGTATTTTCAATCATCTATTCATTTATTTTTATGAAAACATAATTAAAATGTAGTTTTTTTATTATAATTAAATATTATATTTTACTCTAAAAGTTTTTATTACAAAAGCCATTCTTAATGCATTACGCAAAATATAATTCTTCAACTTAATACATTATCCCAATCTTCTATAAGATTTTACCTGATCAACGGAGATGTCAAGGTTTTATCTATATCATTCACATCTAAATCAGTTTTGGTGAGCGTTCAGACGTTACTTTGTAATAAAGCTTATACACGTACAAACATAAATTAACCCGAATTAATACTCCTGTTTATTCAAAAGTTTTATTTACATATCAGTATAGAAATCACCAATGTTAAGAGTCAACACTAATCAAACTCATTATTATACGGGTCCATCTCAATATTTACTAAGTTCTCACTTTACAAAAATTACATTTCGTTTTACAAGTTCTTATTTTATACTACCTTAGAGCAACATGGTCTGTGTGTAGTGTTAAGATGGAGTTACCGCGATGCATTTCTTTTAGAAAGCGTTGCAAAATTAAAAATGCTAATACATTTAAGTAATAAGTTAATAAGTAAAGTAGTAATGTAGACATTTAGAACAAAACGTTACGTAATATTTTAATTACTTAAAATATGTTTTTTAAATAAATATTTTCACAAACCTCCGGTACATCTTTAAATATATTACAGGGGAATATAAATAAATTATGTTGTGTACTTACATATTTATATGATCCCTCATCACGGCCTGGTATAAAAGTCAATTTTCGTGACATTGTCGTTAAAAATACTTTAAATACCGGAAATAAGCACAGAATATATAATACACGAAAATGAAAAAAATATGGAAGAGAAGATAAAAAGAAAACCTAAGTTATAAGTACACCTTTACGTGTATTTTACACTTATTTCACACAATTGTTAAATACAAGCTTTTGAGATCCTGGATATCATGTAACAGCAGAGACAAGTAAAACGAGCCCAAACACGACGGGTCTCTCTTGTCTAGTACAGGAATTCCTATGGCCGCCTTCCGAATCCATCATGAGATCAGCTCCATGGTACCATATTTTTGCATTATCACGCGATATACATATGTGTGTAAAATTTCAGCTCAATTAGAAACCAAGAAGTTGGTCAAATTTAACTTGCAAGATTCCACCCGAACTTATATACAATAGGTCGTAATAATATTTCAATTCATTCACATTATAAATTGTATAGATACAAAACGGCAGAAACTTATGATATTACATAATAATAAACCAGGTTTTCATTGATTAAACAATATTTACGCATTTAATTTAAACTTATGCCTTCGTATGTATGTACAATGGCAATTTGTAAATTAGAATTGTTACTTGTATAAGTCCATATTTGACTTATGCTTTGATATACTAATTAGAATAATCAGTCGCACCTACTCCGGAGTATGTTCTTTACGTTTTATACTAAGCTTATATTAAATCTTGACCCTATAATTTCTAAACTGGTTCCACAAATTGGCGGCTGAAATTCGCTTGAGGGTGTAAGTATGTTTTTTTAATCTGTTATTGAAAGCCAAAGAGGTATTGTAATTGCTAACCGCTCAGCACGTACATGATGGGCTAGTACGATGCAATCGGATAATTACAAAATACGAGAGTTTAATTGTCTGTAAGGCAACCATTAATTTATTTCGAATTTTTCACTTGCCACTGCATTAACAAAAGTCAAAATTTTAGGTCTTGGTCACTCCCTGGTGTTCTTCAATAGAAGATAACATATCCAAATAATCAGAGTTCTTATTTACTAAAATCGCACAACGCTTGTATTTTTGGTGGTAGAAAAGACTCAAGATTTAAGTGATTTAAAAAAGTCTTCTGTATTTTTATCTTACAGGGTGGACTGACTAAAGCGCATAGTTCTGCGCTTCTTCAGTTCTTTCAGTTTCTGAAAATTCGGAAGTCCATTAAGTGTGATATTAAAATCTATTTTGTTATTGTCATAAACATACAAGCATGGATGCATTGTTACTTCATAGTCTATAGATTCAACATGCGGGCGCATCCGTTTACTTGGGATACGCTTGGAAAGGTGCTCTACTCATACATTTCTTTTGTTAAAATAAAATTTCTTAGTTGTAAACTTAAAATTTAAGCACTACGGAATGGGATTTTTAGTTTTTAATGGTTGATGTAAATTATTAATACTTTTCAGAAACCATGTCCTGTGGAACTTTGGTTAACCAAAATTCATAGTGATAAAATTTTACTAAGTTTGTCTGCCATTTTATGAGGGAATTTATTTTTTAAGATTCCGTAGCTAAATGATAAAACCATTACAAAACAATTTTCTTATATCTTACCGTCGTGTACCTATGTGTGTTTATCTGCCCGCCTGGGTGTGTTACAACCATTTATAACATGGAGACTGTTAGATATTACAATAAGAAGGTATACACTGGTATAACAACACTAAATACAATTTGAGGACTTCTTTGGCTAAAATTAAAGACATATTTTATACCACGTTTAAAATGTTATCCCCTTTTTAACGGTTAAACCGTAAGGTAAAAACGTTCAGACAAAATATTTCGAGCATCAAAATATCTCGTTCATTGTGCATGGTCCGCCACGCATCTAGTCGGTTTTCAATTTGTTAAGACAAAACATCAAAATAACCTCATACCTGTTCATCTTTATCAATCTTCAATTGCATAATTTGAATAGTTTTCAACAAAAAACCATAAACAAAGTAGGACAATAATGGAGTCATTTAAAAATAACTTCGCTCTATGGATGCATTTGTAATGGTAGGTACCCCAAATTGGTCAGTCCGTTCACCGCACACAATGAAAACAAACACTAACACACAGAGAAATAACAGCATAATAGCCCCTTAACAGTCGCAAGCCATATACTAATAATGGGGGAGATATGTTTTATGGGTTCGCGTTTTGAATAAGTCTTTTCAAGGATTATTTTTTAGGTTAATTTAGTACAACGCAAACCGTCAGCGAGTTTGCACGTTAGTGTTGAAGTCTCAGAATTAAAAATAGAAGTAGTAAAAGTAATGTGTTCTAAATTTAAATTGTGTGATTGACGGGTCCGGTGTTGCGGAGGTGTGTGCAAGCGCATGTTTCCCGCCTGTTCGCCCGGCGCGCCGTCGGCCATCTTGGATAAGATCGATCATAGCTGTGAAGTGATAAATATGAGTCCCGGTCTCCATATGAACTTTTGTACAGCGCTCGCAGATGAAGCTCTTCAAGATTTCTGTAAATAGGAAATTATCTTTAAGTTAGCAAATAGTCCAAAATTTTAATATGTTTTGTTGGTACATAAATGTAGTGTTGCTTTCACATTATATTTAAAATTGGTATTTGTTGTCACAGCATAACTGCTGACAAAGATTAAAAAACATAAATTTTTCGACATTCACAATTTCTGCTATTGTTCTAAGTCCTTAATTATAGATTATCTCTCATTACACAATTAAGAAATGGTTTAAAATGCATTTCGTTAATTTTAAAAGCACGAACCACAACAAAGTAATCAGCTAAGTGCGTTTCAGACGGACGACGTTCATGATGATTTTATAAGGATTCAGTTTTTCCAAAAATATTTACTCCTTATCCTAATGAGGTAAATACAGAATACCGAAGCTATCAGCGTCTACTCGTATAAGTCATCATCCTTCAATCATTATATTGAACCAAAATACTGAATAAATTTAATGTATATTAATCTTACGATTTAATATTAATATCCAATTCATAGTAGAGGTGAAACATAATTTCGGTATAACCTTTCACGGTTCATTAAAGTCAGTATTAATAATTTAAAGTATAAGTGCATAGGTGATTATGCGTTACATTGAAAATGATAGTTCCACTCTCCAACCTTACCACCTTATACTTTGCACCGCAATCTTTACAATTGCCTTTAAGCTGCAGCACTTATCTGTTTCTTATATCATCTTCCTTTGTTTACTGAAAAGTTTACAGGTATATTTATGCTAGTTAGTTCAATCTAAGTTAAGTGGAAACTAATTTAATTTAATGTGACAAATTTACCTATCTCAATTGATAAGTACTAGAGGACAAGACTAGAGAGTACAAAACTAGAGGAATTTCAAAGCACTACATTTGGGGGCCTATTGAAAAACATAGAACGGAAAATTATTCTTTCAGTATAGCAACACATTGATATGATTTCTGGTGTTGTAAATGACAGCTGACCACAGCTGAAAATAACCACTTTTCGTCAGACCCGTTAGCTTCTCTGTTTTTCTTTAGCAATATACTAATTATAACATACCTAATTACATTTCTAAAATTGTACTTAGTGACCTGTCATAAGAATTTACTTCTATAATATTGAAAATACGCTAGTGAAAAAATAATTTTAAAATCACCATATAATATATCATAAGTCATGGTATATAAAATGCATTATTATAAACTGCTCGATCAAGCAGTGTTGTGAACGAAAAATTAGGACCTTAGACCACCACATACTACAAACACGTATCTGATGATTGAATATTATCTAGTTATCATAATGCACAACAAACAATATTTTAACGAATTATTTCCAAACGTTCTTACATATTTTTATTTACTACACCGCTCTTTAAAATACTTCAAGTGTTTCGTGATAGTATTCGAATTGTATTAAAAATAAGCCGCAAACAACTGTTTCTCATGTACTTGATGTATACAAATATTTCGTCACGTGATGAAATACAGGCTAGCTGTTGTGACCCACAACTATTGTGGTGGTGTTTTGACCTATCTAAAGTGAGATCGCACATTCTTGGCCAAAATAGGCTATATAAGCTACACGCAAGCACACAAGCGTTTCCATAATTGGAGCGCTAAGTCTCACAATACATAACGAACGCTGTAACAAGTTTATATAATTATATTGCCAGACACAGGATAAACGTATCTATATTTTTGCTTTAGGAAAAGATTAGATAAAAATATTGATAGCCAATAAACGTCCCACTGCTGGGCTTGAACAATTTTTAAAATGGATAAAGGATAGCTTACTCGTCTCGCTGATAGATTAGTGAGTGTTACATATAGCTAATCTTGATGAGGTTTTCCTACAATGCTTGCACAATTCACCGCGTTAGCAAGAGGTAAAAGTCATTGTAACAATATACCTACTTTATTTCAATGTTTTCCTTGAATAACGGGTTTCTAAACATTCCATTTAAAATTTGCCACTACTACATAATCTGATTATTATAATAATTTTTAACTGTTTTTTAATATACTAAAGACAGATAGATACATTGTACCTATAGCTTAGTTATCTTTTTGCTTCATATGGAAAACAACCTTCAAATCCGGTTGATCTGCGCTCGAAGATTAATCGTAGCATGGTATCCCACACTGAAGGTGCCCCGTTGTCTTATTTAAATACCACAATATGCTCGAAATATTTAAATTAATTAGGATTAAAAGGAAGGCAAATGATACGCCGTTGAATTTTAATATAAAGGCTTTATTTACATTTGTTATATTTGATTAATTTCATTTTAATTCAAATACCTTATGCTCTATATAAGGCAGTCGTTTTGTTTATAAGCTTTTGACCTTTATATGATGGATTCGAGACTTTTCGGTAACAAATATAATCGTTTCGTCATAATATATTGGGAGTATATACTTATCTAAGTGCATATGTAGCATTATGCAGCTACATGTACAAAATATTAGAAAAATTTATTAAAATGTTATCAGTGCTCCTCATAAAAACGTTTTAACCGATAACGTTTGACACAGAAATGACAAGTAGGTAAATTTGAATTAATTATAATAAATATCCAAGAAGGTACGTACTTATAGCCATGTACAAAGTAGAATCCATCAGTCTATCTATGTGTGAAGACTTTAAATCAAAGCAAGATCCGTATTTTTTGCAAACATTTTAAATCGTTCAACGTTCAAGGATGGCAAGAAAAATAAAGTTATTCAAGCGCTTGTCAGTTTACAATAAAGATTCCGTAGATGTGATACATATCCATCTTTCATCTACGGAATCATGAGAAAGCTCTTATTGAACATGAAAATCGATTTGAATAAGATCAGTTCAGTATTTACATAGTTTTTCAGATAAGAACTACCTTATGTCAAAAACTACTTAACTAATCATGTTCAAGCCGATTTTCATTGAAAATGTCTACCAAGATCGACTTTTTGTAGGTAATCTTTACATAAGTAAGTAATATTTCTCATAGTTCAAAAGTTTAAAAAGTGTTTCACTTTTACTACTTAGAAAGCAAATATAATTCTAGTTTGCTACCTATCGACTTACATAAAAGTCACTATTATATCTATAATATTTGTATCCCTCAGTTGCATATGTCTACACCTTTGTATCACCACCTACATAATACCTTGTAATATGACATCCAAGATAGAAAAAAATATGATAAGAGAATACCGAATAAGTACCGAAATGTAATAGACATAAGAAACAAAACTAAGAACCCTCTTTCCTAAAACAAGAAAGAGGAGAGGCGAATAAAAAATAAAAACAAAAATGTTAAATGTTTGTAAAAAAATGTTGTTATAAATTATATTTCCAATCCTATCAAAATGGATACGGAACCCTGCAAAGTAACTCCAAAAAATAATAATTTAAACGTATGCACGTATATCTTCGCAATATCCGCTAAACAGCTTTTGCACCGTAACTTATTCTTAGTAAACTATTAAACCATATTTAATTTCGCATAAACAGCGCACGGTAACATACACTTTTTATAAATAGCTGCGCCACACTAGCCTTTTATATTGAACCAACAGATTCATTAATCAAAAGCTATCCTAAGTTAATAACAATAGGGTTCATATTTTAGTAACTTATGAATTTAATATACTGTCATGCTGTGATAAACTTTATATTTGAATAGATAGAAGTGGTTTTCCAGTGACGTATTATGTCTAGGACGTTACAACACTTCACCCTTCAAAGGGTTTCGTGCCGAAACTAACGTTTTAGAGAACAATGTATCTTTTTAAACTTGCTAGTCGATCTTGTTACTAACATAATGCATTTCGTATTTTTGAAAAGCGGCTACGACTTCTATAGTACTTAACTTGACATAGATTGTAGATACACATCAAGTTAGGTATTATTCAATATTTATTCAAATAATTTATCGTGGTTTCACAATTTTTCAAGAGTGTTTCATTAAACTATATATGTATAGTATTATAAAATTTTAAACATTACCATGTCTGTACATTGAAGATATTTAAAAAGAAAAGAACTTGAATAGACCATATAAACGTTGGAGAAAACGATGCATTTTTTTAGATTTCTCGTCTGTTTATCGATTTGTTCGGGATCCATGTAAAAACTACTGGGCCGAGTTCGATGCGGTTTTCGCTGATGGACAGCAAATCCTTGAACATAAAATCTGCGCCACTTTTTATCATGGGAATATTTCTGGGATTAATTTGAAATGGCCCAGATTATAAAAAAAACGATTTTTTAGTGTGATTTTATTCACTGTTGGATAGTAAGTTATATGCACCTTAATAAAATGTGTGATATTTTTATCCCGGGAATCCCGTGGGAATTTTTCTGGGAGCGGTTTGTAGTTCTTCGAGTTGAGATAAAAATTAGCTTATTCCGAGACAGTTTTCACTAAGAGGATAGCCAACAATTTTAAACGCTGCGGTACATTGTACCTATCCATGTACATGTTGAATTCCGCGGGAATTTCGAGTCAAGCGTGGACGAAGTGGCGGCCATATCATAGTTGTAGATATTATTGTCTTTATTTAAAGTCAAATAGAATACATTTTTAGTAAAACTAAGGACTACAAAAAACTCTTGACTGTAAAGAGCAGAGTGGACTTGTAACATCTTGAAATTATACGAATTTCTGATACTTTTCATTAAGGTACGTAACTGTGGAAATAATTAAGATGAGGCATAATCTATATACCTATAACGAATGGAAGTAACGATCAGTATTTGTTAGAAAATCAGTCTCAGACAAAAAAATACGATAGACCCAGTTTAGCCCTCTCTTAATAAAGAATAAGTAAATTGCTTTTTGGTTGAAGTACTCTATTTTAAACAGAAAATTGCACGTCCAAAATAGAACCATAATAATTAATTGTTTTTAAATATATGTATCTTTAAAGACAATATTAACCATTATATTTGTTATCTTGTATACGTCTCATTAAACTCATGATTAAAATAAGAACTAACTTTATTTATAGACACGAATTCATACATAAGTTTACTTGAGTAATTAGCCATTTTTATGTCGGCTATGTAACATTCTATGTATATTTTTACAACAGTAATAAATTCCACTCCAAATTTTTATTCTTGTAAAACTATGTAGCTCGTTAAAGAAATTCAATAATGCTGTTCCAAGTAAACACAGCCCGTTTTATATGATACCTTTACCTACCTTGTCTTTTTTATATGTGTAATTATATTTAAAAAAACCGCTTTTATAATGCACATTTATTCAAATTTATTAGTACCTACTCATAGAGGCCATCCACAAATTACGCAACACGAATTTGATGATTTTTAGACCCCTCCTCCGTTTCTGTCACAGTTGGTCACATTCGTGAGAAACCCTAGTGTGACGTCACATGTTTTGCAATTTTATATCAATTAAAAATAAAATAAAACAGCAGTTCCGTAATAAGCTTTATTTCCATTTAAATTATTTAAAAAATTAAACACTATTCTCTTATACATTAAGTTGGATATATTTTGAAGTTTTTTGTTAATAGTTCAAATTTCATGTTTAAAAACCTGAATATATTACTTTTTAAAATGTGACGTCACGGAATTTAGGACCCCTCCCACCCCAGTATACACAATACACTTAGTAGACTAGAAGAATGTTTTATTAGTTGTTTTAATATATTTTTATCCACATATCGATACCTATGCAAAACAAAAAACTCGAGCAAGGGCTTAGCAATCTATCCTTGCACAGGGAAGAGTGCTATAGAGCTGACTATTGTGTAGCAACTTGTGGATTACTCCTTGACAAAGGAGACGGATAAGCTTTCATACATTCTTGGGCCCAAATTATAAAAAGATGACAGTGATTTTAAGATTTGTTTTTATTATACAGTTGAAGTTAGAGCTTTGAGAAGAATATGTGCTGTTAGCTTGAATGATATGATAAGAAACAGTGTGATAAGGGAACGTTGTGGATTGAAAGAAGATGTAATAACAAGATTTGAAAAAGGAATGTTAAGGTGGTTTGGACACGTAGAGAGTATGTATGGATAAAAGTAGAATCACAAAAAAAGGTGTATAACAGTATTGTGAATGGTAGAGTTGTTGGTGGTAGATCGAGACGAACACACCATGACCAAATATCAGAAGTGTTAAAGAGAGAGAGAGAGAGAGAGGTCAGTAAAAAGCATTTCAAATAAACGTGCATGTATGAAGAGGTTAATGAAAGTAGGTGAAGCGAAAGTCAGGATCGTCGCAAGTGGAGATCTATAGTCTTTGCTATGACCTATAGGAAACAGGCGTAAAATTATGTATGTATATTATGCAGATATTTTTTATAATTGTAGTGGGTTTAGCTATTTTTAATAAGTTAATCGGTATGGTGTAATTGTTTTCATATTATTAATTGTTGAAATTCATTCAGATAAAACGATTATGATAATCGATAACTATTTTATTTGTGACCTTATTTTTAAGATTTGCCTTCTTCTATATAGAATTTAGGGCTGATGTTTTCCATTTCGTAATATAAAAATATAACGCTTTCTACAAACCATAATATCTCAACTCATTGCCCCAAAAGTCCCCGTCTCCTTCAATTCATACAGAACCGCAAACTTTTGAAAAAAAAGGATTTATATGACGTATAGACCAGACATGATGATTTTATACCTTGTTTTTGCCAAATTTGTTACGAAATTCTAAATAAAATCAAGATTTATTAAGGTGATATATAGTCAAATGCATTAATTTTCGTTTTACACTTGTTTTATTTGATTTAATGTATTTTTTATCCACACGGTGTTGTAGCGATGTTTAAAACATTTAGCCGTTTATTAATATGTCATGATAGTACAAGTTTTAGCCACATTTTATTGACAGGAACAGAATTGCCTGTTCGACTACCCATTGGTGGAAAATTATGATCATTCTATGGAAACAACATTAGTGGAGTCGCCAACAACTTTGTGACATGGGAAAAACTTTGACACCTTTCTTGAGTAACTGCATGGCGTAGCGCTAAGAGAAACTTTTCAGAGTTACGTTTTAATAGACATATGTTTTCCTGATTTTCTTCTTCCCTAACTATGTTCAGCTACAATAGTTCTCAAAAACGTTTCTTATTCTTAATCATAAAAATATTCTGAAGTAAACTTTCTAACAAGGTACCTCACTTTCTAATATCACCTCTTAATTGCTTTTTCTTAAGAGATAATGTTTTGTATAAAAGTTCAATTAAATTGTGTGGTGATGAGAAATTTAAGAAAAAAATCTATTTTAACATCTAACTTTAGATATTCTTTTAGTTGACTAAGACATTTTAACACCATTAAATAGTATAATTAATTGCAATAATAGTGTGTGGTTAATACCAAAATGTTCTTAAGATAATAAGATAAGAGGTGGTCCGTGAAAATCAGCGCTATGACGGAATATCCTCCGACACAGCAAACTACTCCAGAAATGTTTTGTTTAGTTCATTTTTTTCAAGTTTTTTTTTTCATTTGCTCAAAAAATGCTTTTACGCAGCCTATATACATTGTTTGAAAGTTAAAAATCCACACAATGGAACGTGCTATAAAATAGCTACACAGGTGAAAATAAATATATAATAATTGTACCAAGGAGTTTCACATCACAACATAATCGAACCTCTTTGGAAGCGCTTCTGATCAATTCATTCATCTCACTTTAATACTATAGAGAGAAAATAAGACAAAAGATGTAGTTCTAATTTTCACCACGAGCATGTGGCGCCTTTTGCATATGCGCGCCATTTTAATATTAGAAACGTCAACGTTTGCTGCGACTTTCCGGCTGATATTTATGTTTGTTTCATTACCTATTGTACTGTTTCCTCTCAAATGTGTTGAAAAACGTATGGCATGGGTGTGGTTGTTGGTTTGTTCAAAATCGTGACTACTCGTTTCGTCTCGGGTTTACATTTATTTACTCATTTGTAATACAACCAACATACCACAATAGTATCATCAATAACTGTCTGTGTGCCATATGTCAAAAAAACTTTCGTTCTATCTTCTACAGAATTCTTTATTCTTCTTTAAGGCACAGTATATGAATGTTAGTTGTATAGTTAATAGGAATGTATAGTTCAGAGGTTATAGAAGCGGTCGGTTTGCGTTTATTGCACTCTCGCTACTTTTTAATTATCCTTGGTCAATCAAATGCTATATTACGGGCCGTAACAAATCTGTACGATTCGACTCACCACTCACAAATTTGTTTCGGCTCTCGTTCTAACGACCAATAAAGTTTATCACACCATTTCAGTAGGAATCTTAATAATTAAACGACTATAAAACTTTATACAAGTGACTATTGTTGCCGTGTTATTATCACCTGCTCACGGTGAAAGTCACTGACATTCGGCGTTTGGCATTTTGAAAATTCTCAAGGAGACGGAGACGCTTTCGTACATTCTTGAGCTCAGAGTGGACAAAGATGAGAGTGATCTGTTACTGTAATAGATAAAGTATTTTATTTGTGTTTTCCATGAATGAATTTAAATATTTTCCATGTAGTAATAGAACAATATAACGGTTTTTCAAGCTGTATCTCAAGTCATTACATTGCTTTGGCCCAAAAGTCCCGCCTTTATATTTTTCTAACACATCGAAATATTCCTTTTTTTTCTTATGTTTAATAATTCTCATTTTTATACTTCAGAAACATTTTAATTCCAACTAACTTTATAGCAAGTTCAAGGCATTGTGAAATTATAGTTAGTAACTGTTTTATGGTTTCAGACAACTTTTATTGGAAAAAATTGCGTCTTCTACGAATACTGTCTAGTAGTCGAGAAAGCAAAGTCGTGGATTCTGGGTCTGTCACCCTAGAGTTGTTCGTTGTGTATTGTATGGGAATATAAAACAAGTGTCTAAGGGTCAAACTTAAAAACAGAAGATAGTATTCAAGTTACATAAATTCCATATGTAGGTACATTAATTGTTCATGTATTTTTTTATATATAAGATTATGTTGTGGGTATGTTAGATTTGACATTATTTTGTATAACTAATCAATTATTTTTACTTCCTACTGTAGACTGTTAGGATACTGAATACCTAAGTTTGGAAAACGTTGAATAATAATAATAACAAAAAACTTTTTAATAATAGAAACATGTAAAAATTAAACAACTTTTCATATACCAAACATATTGTTCCAACATTTGCAGTCTTCTGTGTTTGATCCAATATAGTTGCGATTTTGTTTATAAAAAGAACAAGAAAAAGCCTACTCTATCGATTTCTTACCACGCTTTAAGAGAATATCGGCATAAATCGATTGGCTCTGCGCTAATCTTCTTTCATGCGATTAGTGTGAGTTCCGATGTCCCACTTCTTCAATATCCAATTTGCCCTACCCCATCCCTTTATTCCATCCCCTCTACGTCATCCTCTTTATCCCAACTTGAAAGCTGGCAACGTGTTGGCTTTACCATTGGCCACATACGTCTATAGGCGACAGTAACCACTTTTCATGAATTGTTTCTGCCTACCTGCAAACTTTGAATTAAAAAAAATGAAAAAAGAACAGTTATGCATCAACTTCCAAGTTCCCGCCAAAAAGCTATTGAAGTCGTTAAATAATAAAATTGATAAACTCACTGCGGGAACCGAATGGAAAGCTTGCGCCGGCGCCGGTCCCCATGATGTATGGGCCCCACCACACGCTTTACTAATAAACCCTTCCATGTGAAGGACACACACCGCGACGCATGCCCGTCTCGGTCTGATACATTTATATCAAAAATTAAATTTCCACGTTTCCAGCGCTATTTTACTTAATTAGTTATATTATTAATTCCGTTATCAGATTTGGCTGGCAATGAGAAAAAAATTATGCTAGATTAATCCATAATGACCATTATGATTATTTTCTTTCAAGTAAAATCCTTTTTTTCATAGTCATTAATTAATTTACAAAATTTCATTAATTAGGTTTAATAGAGTTAAACATTTAATGTGATTCTAAAATAATCCACACAAATGGATAAATGTAAAAGAGGTTTTATTTTAATTTTAATGTTTGTTCGTTTTTACTGCGTTGAGAATAAATTAATGATTTAACCATTTTTATGTATATATAATTATGAAGTCCCACGGCACAATTATTGAGTGGAGTCACTTTCTACGCTTTTTACGCTTTTTCAAAGTATGAGGTATTGACGTTTTCCAGCAAAGAGAAAAAAACACAATATTATTGATATGTCGATAAACCACATCAAATTGGCCACGATTTTTGTGTTAAGTGATGCCTACTATTTCACCGAACGGTCAAGATCCGTGCTGGGAAGTATACACAACACGGATGTAAAAGACAAAACAGAATATTAAGAATGAGAAACATCCAATAAAAATGTGTCTAACTACATAATAAGGTGTCCTAATTTTCTTCGTCGGCTTTATCCGATAATTATTATATCAAATGAATCAGTACTTTCTTATTCTTTATGAAGATTTAATATTTAGACAAGCAAACCCGTAAGGAAAGCTGGTAGCACTTAAAATTCTATAGATTATTTAACTATCAATAGAAAGAGATAACAACGTTTATCTTTGTTGCACTTTTAACCGAAATGGCTATTCGGAGCCTGATAAACGATCGAAATTCAAACTTCGAATAAATGTTACATGCGGGCAAAAAAACGATGTATCTATTAAAAAGAAGGCCGCGTTTTTTACACACTGTCCACAGCACCATCGTAAATTATCATTTATTAAAGGACTACAAAATTAAGATATCCACTTTAACTATGGCGGCGTCCCTTTTAAGTTATTTTAGTTTAAAATAGATATTCGTCAGCAATAGACGTTTGGTCAGATGCCAAAGTTCAGTTTGCATGTGCAGCAGTGATAGGAATTCTAGTGCATATTGTATACATACATCCATAGTGACCTACCACAGTTCGATGTTGGCGGTGTCGCATCAAAGTGATTTGAACATGCGATACGATGCGACACACGTACGGACAATTTACAAGTCGCCGGTTGGCAGCTGTCATCGTTCGCCGAAGATTGGTTTCTAAACGTGTTGCTACACCTTGCTCATCTCATAATACACGTGCAATTTGGACATGTAGGCCATCAAGTCCTTTCCGAGTTTTAGTTACATACAAAGTCAACAGTAGCAAGATTATGTTCTAATAACGCGCTATTTGCTGTTACTTTTTCACACGCATTACAAGAGAAATATATTTCACTGGCAACGCACGAATGTTGGAATCATCGGCGCGGGCGCAGAATTTTGATGTGAATTTCCTTCTCCACTGCACTAAGATACATAAACATTATACGGCTCGGCGTCATGTTTACAACGGAAAGTACACTCGCGCACTGTGTGCTAAGCGCTATAATGCGATTTGAATTATGAATATAATCCGCAATCACATTGTTTGCTGAAGAATTGTATTAAAAACTCTACGTGATTGGAGGATCAATTTGTTTTGAAAATTATTTCAAATTTAAAGTATTAAATGGATTCGTAATGTGTCAGTAAGTAATTCTAAAAGGTCAAACACCGATGTACTCGTATTATGATTATGAATGCGAGCGCACGCCGCCGCCGCCGCGAAAATATGTGCCCGCAAACAGGCAGACTAAACACGGTCTTAGCACTATGAATAAGTAGCTGAAACAAAAACCTGCACTTGCATAAATGTGATCACTGGCATTAACCTCAAGCATGTATTAGGAATTAAATGCTGTTCATTCCAGAGGTAATTTATCTGAAATCTTAAATTGATTTCTAAGTGGATAATTTTCTTCTTAATATTTATACCTACACGGGTCAGGAGTAAGTTAATATTATCATCACATACCCACATATAGGTAGGTAGTAAATTTGGTTTGAAAAAATGTGAACACAATAGATTATTATAATTAATGTACGTTATAAGCTAGCGTAAATGTTTTACGTGTACTTATGTAATTAAAACGACGACCATATTTGGATTTTCCCTAAATTATTGGCTTCTTACTGCCAAAAACTTAATTCTTTAACATGTGCTAAATTACTTTATCTAAATCTTTAAAAGTAACCAAACAGTATTTTTAGTTAAAAATCGTGATCAATTAATTAATCAATTAAGTAAACTATTTTTCTAGGTGTGTACTTATTTACTTACTACTGTAGAAAAGTTTTAAATCTAATAGTGTTCACAAACATCACTCAAACATGTAGAAAAAAAAAACGGTCGGAATTTCTTTACATCTGTACCTACTTACATAAAATAATTTTAACGAAATAAAATCAAGTACCTAGAATAATAAATATACTACAATGCCCATTTTTTTCTACAATACTACATTTACTCGGTTCTTCTTTAACATTAATTTTTGATACATCTTATTCATCTAAGGTCTTCATATTGTTAATTGTATAAACAAAATTCATAGATATTTGTAAACATTTATATAAACAAATAAAATCAAAGCATCTCTTTGTAATGTCAAAATAACAGCTTTTTAAATCCATGTAAAAGTATATACGGTACGTTCAATTTTTCAATTATTGTCTGCCTGTCTGGATGTTCCGTACTCCCTGAAACGGCTGAACCGATTTTGACAGGACTTTCACTGGCAGATGTAATAAGGAATAACTTAGGTTTCTTAGGGTTCCGCGAAAAATATTTACACGCGTTCGAAGTCACTGGCACAGCTAGTACAAAATAACCTTAAAGAGGGAACAAGCTGGCATCCGAATATTTATTTCTTTGTTTCGTCAATTACGTATAGTAATAGTAATCGCAATGCGTTTAGAAACCCTCTTTTGAGCTGGACTTCCGGTTATATCCAGGGCAGTAAGGACGCTGACCTCCGCCTTTCCGGGTCGACTGGCTGACCCCACTGAGACTGAAACTCGAGCCATTCACGATACTAATGGCTAGGGCTAATTTCTAAGCGTTAAAACTCATATTCAACCAAATTAATGCGCTAATAAAGCAATGAATATAAATAAGATTGCTGATATAGCTTGTTAAAAGATTTAATTGGGCTCATAGTTATTTTTAACTAGCAGTGCTCGCGATTTGGTTAGTGTGGAATTACCAATATTCGAAGCTTTTGAAGTCTGCAAGTTATCGTGGAACATAAAATAAAAAAATATTTAAAATAAACTTCTTGTTTAGATGTTTAGTTTTTCATTCAAAAATTGTTGATGCGTTGCTGAGCCTATTAGATATTACACTTTCAGACTGATAGACAAACATTTTAAAATCAGTGTTTTATAATTAAACGTTATATGGACTGTATGTAGAAGTTTGCACGTAAGTCATATTTATTTGAAAATCCTAGAAATGAATTTTATTTCCGTACACGGTTATGCAAGCGACTTTGTCCACGTTTGATTTGAAATTTCCGCGGGATTATCCCGATTATCCCTGAACACAAAGTAGGCGCAGCGTTTAAAAAAATATGTAAGACATCGTTTTAGTGAAAACTGTGTCGAAATAGGCTGATATTTATGCACCCAAACAACTTGGAACTACTCTCGGGAAAATGCCCGCGGGATTCACGGGATAAAAATATCACACATTTGTTCACCTATTCTTTTTATCTATCAGTGGAAGATCACAATGGAATTCGATTTATTTTTAATTTGACCAATTCAAATCATTCCCAGAAAAATTCTCGCAGGATTCCCAAGATAAAAAGTAGCGTAAGATTTAGCCTAGCCTAAGAAGCCTAAGAATTTACTGTCGATCCGCGAAAACCGCATCGAAATCGGTCCAGTAGTTTTTACGTGAATCTCGAACAAACAGACAAACCGAGAAATAAATAAAAGAAATCTAAAAAAATTGCATCGTCTTCTCCATCGTATTTATAGTCTATCTCAGTTGGGTTTTTTTAAATAATTTTAATGTAGACTAGGCATGTTTATAATTTTATATTATAGATAGATTGGTAGGTACAGGTGAATTATAATAATATTCTGAATTATTTTTTATATATTTCGTAAAGATTGTTTAAAACAGTAGTAATAAAACGTCTTTATACTATTACGTTTTACAAACATTTAAACTAGAGGAACTGAAAATATTCATTTTAAATATAATTTGTTTGTCGGCCGCACAGATCATAGAAACTTCTATGATCTGTGGTCGGCCGATTCATAATCTTGCTATTTACGAGTATTTACTTCACTTACCATAAGTAGAAATTTAACATTACTTATATGGAGCTTATGTCAAATTTTTACCGATAGTAAGGCAAATGAACGATTAGAAACATATAGCAACTGGCCATAAACCGTGAGCATGCACTGCTTAGCTAATTATTCTGGCCTAAAGTATATTTATTTACAATATCCAAGTGCACTTGCTAACGGTGTAAATAAATCTTTACATAGAGTTGGAGAGCCCTAAAACACTATTGGGACATGTATGAGCTGGTTATTTTATATTAGTTAACGTATTTTAAAGCTATAAAATAAACAGCGTAGAACTTTCTTCATTTATTCTTTAATCATTTTGGTATAAACATCCAAATATAGTCTATGTTACTCAGGAATAATATAGCATTCAAATGGTGAAGGAATTTTTGAAATCAGTCCAGTAGTTTTTGAGTCTATTCGGTACAAACATACAAAAAAACAAATCTTTCCTCTTTGTAATATTAGTATGAATTTATCAACTATTTAGCAATATTGTATTCAATTAAATAACAAAAAATTAACAGTTTATTACTCTTTCTTGTAATATAACATTTTAAGACGTAAAATACAATATTATACTTGAAAGCTTATTGTTGTTGTGAGACTAGCAATTAATAGAATAAAATGAGAAAATAATGTAGGTATATATGTTTGCGAATTCAATTAAAACTTTTTATTACACCAGAAGTGTGAAATAATGAAATGAAATAATAAAAAATAATTAGTTATCATTGTGTAAATAATTTTGAATTGTTTTAACATGTGGGACGTGAATACCTGGTATCAAGTTTAGGATAGTAGGTACCTACTAACTGTAAAATTAATAATTTGTTAAATGTGAAATTGGATTTCTTCCCAGATGTATTTATTTATTATTTTAAATACATAATTATACTATAACTAGTGCCCCCGGCAGGCGTTGTCCTGCTCTGGAAAAATAAAAATTTAGGACCCGATCCCAGCGTCACCTACCGGTTCCAATTGTGAATCTAAAACATCCGGGAACCCACTCAAACACAAAAACAAAATCACCAAAATCGGTCCAGATGATTAAGAGGATTCTAGAACCCGATCTCAGCGCCACCTACCGGTTCCAACGGGATAAAAAGTATCCTATGTCCGTCTCCTGGTTCTAAGCTACCTCCCCACCAATTTTCAGCCAAATCGGTACAGCCGTTCTTGAGTTATAAATAGTGTAACTAACACAACTTTCTTTTATATATAGATACAAACACATCACACACATACATTATCTTATTTTATTGTATTATCATTAATATATTCATTTACGTTATAGTATAATCAATGTAGTATTTTTTTGTGTAAGGTTTGAACCTTTTTATCATGTAAAGTTTGGAATGCTTAAGGGGTAACTCGCTAATAATAGACTATTTGATTATCCATCGTCCATTTGTCTCTCAGACGGATTGACGGAAATGACAATTATAGCAAGGTTCAGTTTTGGCAGGAGTGGCTACGGAAGCCTAAAAGTACAAAGATTATGCGAAAGAAACAAGCTAGTGTGGTCAGCTCTATCGTCCTTTAAAACTCGGGTGAAAATAAAATAGCAATGTTAAGTGGCAATATTCAATTTGCAGTATTGAGCTGGTTGCACACGACGATCGTTCGGTAGCGGTTGAATTAAGATAATGGTCACACCTGTCCTCGAGTGTATAAAACGTCGCATTGGAAACGCGGGGCTATAACAACGCGCACTTTATGAGCAGCACTCGCCCCGGTTCATATCTTCTCGAGGAAAATGTTTAACAAAACCGACAAATTGCTGCAAGTCTTAATTGCCAGCGAATAATTTATTAAGTCTCATCGCATAAATAAAAAAGTCAATTTAAAAAAATGTATTGGTATCTCTGTGTGCAGAAAACCAACTTTTTTTATATATTTTTTTATATTTATTTGACTAAGTTGGCTTCATATTTTGATATTAAGGTTTATGAAATCTATATAAATAAAAATGAATCGTAGAAATGTAATGTACTTTCATAACTTGAGAACGACATTACCGATTTAGATGAACTTTTTTATGTGTGTTTGAGTGAGTTTACGGACGGTTTAGATTCACAATTGGATCGGTAGGTGGATTTGGGATTGGGTGTTAAATTTTTTTACTGCAGGACAACGTCTGCCGGGACCGCTAGTATTCTAAAAGTAATGTTTTTTTTTGTGTGCTATATCAGAGCAGAGGGCCTAAAGGGGTTATTTTTAAACAATTACTTAGTGAAATTGACACGTGTCTACATAATACAGGTAGTTGTTAGGCATAGCAACGACTATCTGAAAATTGTCATTTATGTTAATTTTAGTTTTCATAATTATGTCCATATAAATACGTTTTATTCGTGTATTATATCCGTGCAGGAACGGAGAAAGAATTTGTATTCTTTCTCCGTTCCTGCGGCCGGGCGGCCTGCCGTAAGAGGCAAAACAACACACAGGCAGGTGGTAGGACAATTACCCGTCTCGATGGCTATCATCTCTGGTCTAGAGCATGCCGCCAAAATAACCTTGAGTAATGTTCCGGCATTAGTGGCCAGTTTTTAATACCATCTACGAGTTCAGCAGCACATTGGTATCAACTTTAGAGTTGCAAATGTTCATAGGCGACGGTAAACACCTTCTATCACAGTTGGGCTGTCAGCCTGTCTACTGTATTCCAGCAATAAAAAATGTACTTTCCTTAACGAGAATAAACAAGATAGGATAACTACACTTTTACATTGAGCTGAGATGAGGATGTTGATATGGATTTATGTGGTGTTACGAGAACGGATAAGGTGAGAAATGAGTGCATAAGGGGATCTTTGAAAGTTGCACCAGTGACTGAAAAATTGAGAGGAAGAAGACTAAGTTGGTATGGGCATATAATGAGGAGGGATGAAAGTCACGTGACAAAAAGAATGTTAAACTACAAGATGGATGGGTACAGCTGTAAAGGTAGACCAAAAAAAAGATGGATGGACTGCGTGAAGGATGATATGATGATTTGTGGTGTGACAGAAGATGTATGTCAGAATAGAAGAGTGTGGAAGGAAAAGACATATTGTGCCGACCCCAATTAATTGGGGAGATTAGAACTACATTCTTAAATTCAAAACAGTTATAACATGAAAAGTCTAGTAATAGATTACACAATTTTGTACATGGTATCAGTTCTTACTTAGCTTACCTATTTATAAGGCGGGACACAGTTTTTCAATTCCTACAAAAGTACGTTCGACTCATAAATCTTATTTTTTGCTAACTAAACTTGCGGTTAGAGGTATATCTACAGATATAAATATGCAAATATATTATAATAACAAGAGTTATTTTTTAAAAGTATATTTAATACAAAACAGAATCTTCTATAATAATTGTATTTTCCAATTTTCTTTCTAAGTTTTTTTTTAAGGCAGCATATTTCTATATTATAAAAAGAATTTGTCCCAATACGATTGCAAACAGTCGGAAAACACCTAAATAAATGTATACGCGGTAGTTATTCATATGAAAACAAGTTCAGCAAAGTAATTATACGAAGTTAATAACGTAACCGTTAAAATCGTAAACAATTGAAAAAAAAAATACTTTATTCTAACACACTACTTTCAAATTCAAATAAAAATCCCGAGTAACAAACACATTTCCGTGACCTCCAAAAGCGTTTCTGACTATGGTGCCCCGATTCTTTATATTACGTGATATTCCTTGTCGATACCGGGTCCAGTTAAGTTTCCATGATTTTATATACATGCAACTATCCGTGCAGGAACGGAGAAAGAATCGACAGAAGAAGAAGAAGAAGTCGTAAGAGTCGACAAAACAACCCACAGCCAGGTGGTAGGGTATTTGCTCGTCGGGATGGCTACCACACCTGGTTTAAAGTATGCCGCTATAACTACCTCGAGCTGTGTTCCGGTATCAGTGGTCAGGTCCCAATCTCCCTTAATAGAGCAGCAGCGCATTTGTAGCATCTTTGGTATTGCACTATTCACAAGCGATGGTAACAGCTTTCTATCAAGTGGGCCGTCTGCCTGACTTGAATATATTTTAAAAACATCTTACTTGTATTTAATAGTAGCCTTTGCTTTTTGGATATAAAAAGTAGCCTATGTGCTGTTCCAGACTATATAGTCTCTCTGTGCCCAATTTCATGTAAATCCATTCAGCCATTAGTATAGTTGAGCAACAAACATCGACTAAAACTTTTGCATTTATAATATTAGTATAGAAGATAAACATCAACATCACGATCTATGTACATATAAACTCGTATATTATTAACTAGCTTTTGCCCGCGACTTCGTCCGCGTGGTGGAGTTTTTTAACTATCCCACGGGAACTCTTTAATTTTTCGGGATCAAAAGTATCCTATATGTTGACCAGGGATATAAGCTACCATCACACAAAATTTCATGTAAATCGGTCCAGTCGTTTCGGAGATTAGCCGGTACAAACAGACAGACAAACAGAGAAACAAAAAAAATTGAAAAAAATTTAAATTAGTTCTATTTCACTTCTTACGTCCCCCTGACTCGGTTTTTAGCATAATTTTTCATTGTACAGAAATTTGACCTCTACAATTTTATTATATGTATAGATAGATAGAGGAATTTTTAAATTCTTTAAAAACGTCTAAAGCAAAAAGTGTAATAAAAAAACGTGGCCAGTAAAATATTAATTAGAATGTAACGCTATCATTAGATTAATAAGACAAACAAATGTATGAGGAAATAAACGTGATCGTGTTACGCGCTTGTAAGGAATAAGGGCCCAGGTCGTCGTAGCCTCATTGCGGGCCCCTTTTATTGCGGTACTGTTTACAACACATTTTATAGCATCAGCTGTTCGGGTACGTCATTAAAGATGTAGACTGTAACATATTAGGCAATTGTCATCGTACAATTGCGGTTAATTGTAAAAATAGTATAATTTTATTCAAATTAAATGGCTATTATAAAACTCATTCGTTTAAATGAATTTCTAGTGGAGTAATTTTGAAGCGTATAAAGCATGCTTTAACTCTTTAACTGATATTACTTCTTTTACTACAAATTGGTGTAAAACACGTGATATGGATTACAATAAAAGGACTCTTGGTACACTTTAATTTATGTGATACATTTTACAATAACTTTTATCTAATTTATAACAAAAATAAGTTGATAAGTATGTCGTTTTCTTCGACTATTTGTTTTATAATTAGTATTTACCACGTGAGCGTCAGTTTTATCATGAGAATTTTATTGTTGTTGGTACCAATTTTTTAAAACAATTAATATTTAAGGCCATTATAATGTACTAAACAAAAATAGAAATAAAGGGTTTATAGTCAATTTAATGTTATGACGAGGAAATGCAGTTTTTTTATAAGGCTTCACAAGATTTGTGGATTTCTACCGAGTCAACTACCTTTGAATTTTAGAGTAATTTTCAAGAAGCAAAAAGCCACTAGGTAAGAGCCAGTCCCATATATGCCCATAACTACCTCAGCCAAATTATAGTTGCCTGATTACAGTACAGTTGTTTGAAAAAGTTCTTATGGAAGCTCGTAAAGTACCAAACATTTTAAATTTGTCATATGAGCACAAAATTCTTACAAAAAATCAATTAATGCTCTCGAATTATTGTTCGTTTTTTACGAGGTTAGAACTTTTTGATAATGGGATTACATAGCAAATACACAACAAATATCATGTCCTCAACGAAAACTAAACCACAGGCGAAAATATAAAAGCATGTGAAGTAGGTACCACCTATAGTAGAATTATTTTGTGCGTGCAGTTTGGGCCATAAATCAAACTCGGCCTCAGCCCGGCTAGGGCGGTGAGCATGTTGCGCGCGCGCAACGCCATTATCGATAAAAAACTCATTCTTATCAAAGAAAGATTATCATTCTTATAAAAATCATTATTATCTTTTTGGATGTTAATTTTAAACTTGATATAAATATTTATATTTATTTTTAATATAACTTGTTACATTCTTAACTTTTGTACTTATAGTTTTTTAATACATAGATACCTAATAAATAATTTATTTTAAATCATTAATATTCTTATTTTAATACATACATTGTTTTATCAATTTATTTCTTTCTTTTTTATCACTAACCCACAAGATGACAAAACCAAATACACTATCGATAACGCTTACCGACAACAATAATGCGCAATCACTATGCTCGCCCATAAGGCCCGTGAGTGGAAGAGAGAGCGAAATACTCCGATTATTTATGACTCAAACTGCACGGACAAAATAATTCTACTATAGATGTATCCTTTTTAACAACGAAACTTGAGAAACATAACGGTTACTAAATTGTTACACAAAATGTAAAAAAACTTCCTTTCTTCAAAACATACCCATGGAATAAGTCAAAACCCCTACTTTTATTGCTGGCAGGTAAGAATAATTGTTTAAAACAGTTAAAAACCAAACAATTTTACGCAAAGCGTTGCATAATTTAAAGCCAAAGTCACAGGTGATTGTTACAATGAATGGGACAATAAATTTCTTTGTCAAAATTATAATTTCAAATTCTTTGAACGAATTCCCGTTAGTTCTTATCATTTTTTTCTAAAGTCATAAAAATGCTCTCTTATTTATTTTGTTAATTGTTACATTTTTACTTTTTATTAATGTCGACATTTATTAGCGAATTACTGTTAATATAATTGAAATGGTAACAAATATTTTCTTCTTTAATTAGATTAGTAGAAGTATAACATTTCACAGTAATAGGTATTTCTATGTTATTATTTCTACTAATAATTATTCTATTTTTAAAATAATTATGTGAATTAATTGTGATAATCACAGCAGGGGCACAAGGGGTAGCACAGACTATTAAATCTTGTACTAAGTTAAATTCCCATAGATTTTTTTTATGTGGAAAATGGAAATCACTCTCATAAGCCACGTAATTAGAAAGTAAGTGATGTGAAACCCGTAGTTTTTTTTATATAAAGTTAAAAAATAATTTATTCTGTTAATGCGCACAATAATAGTAGGTACGTTATAGTTTATCGTTTTTATATTTCTGTGTTTTGAATGAATTAATGTCAGCCCATTAATGTCCCACTGCGGGTCTCGAATTTCCCTATTTCTGAGAAATGTCCACCACGCCTGTCCAAGCCAATTTGGCGAGTTTCACACATAAGCTTTACTTTGTATTTCTTTTACGGTAAGCATGCAGTAAATGGAACGCCATATACATAAATGTTATGATGTCTGTTTGCCAAAGAAAAGGGTCAGTGACAGTGGATTTTTACTGACTAAGATCTTGGCAGATTTTACTCGACTTTTCCTTTTATAAATTTCTTCATACACGTCGATTTGAAGGGCTTGATTTACCTATCCTTAAATGACCCAATAAAAGGTAAAAAAAATATATATATATCTAGGTCAACAACCAAAGTTGATTTTCCGCTAACCCGTCAAGCCCATAAGCTATCGTTTCAGCAAATGTATTACTAAAAACAGGACAGTATAGTTATATTTTTAGGACTGTAACTTAATAAAACTATACTTGGATTTCGAGCTTAGCAATATACCTAATGTGAAAGCCTACCTCGATCTTTATTACGAAAAGTTTGTATACAACCGGGAATAACTTTATAATACTTATGACATATGGTCAATAACAGATATCCCGAAATACAGCTACGCTTCGTTATATACAGGCCGGTTCGAGTATGAGTCGTGGCTCCATATTTCGTAATAAAAAAATCCTATTCAATTACAATACTAAATAATTAAGGCGGTTGTATAAACATTTGAAACACGGCTATTATCAAAAATTTTAAAGTAATTTAGTCTTAATTCCGACAGTAAGTACTCAGTACATCTTCATTATGTTAATTTTATAACCTCTATAGTATATTATTTCAAAGCCGCCGTATGAATGGCTTGGTGATTTCAAATGTTTTGCAATGCGTCAGAATTATGTACAAACTAAAGTTATTTAAACAAGGTTTAGGAATGTTCTAGTGATATTTTTATGTTGGAAAGGTGCATTGGTTGGAAAAAAGAAGACTAATGAAAAAGTATTGGATATGGTAAAGGAGTTGCGCACCATTTTAAAAACGCTCGAGGAAACGAGGTAAACCGTTTGGCCATTTGACACCTACCTGATTATATGATTACCTACCTGATAATTGAAGAATAATTAAAAGGAAGGAGAGAAAAGAACAATAAAAGACAAACGCGAGAATAATTTACGAAATTAAGGGAAAACAGTTGACCCAATAAAGTCTGAAGGAAGGTCCACCGACAAGAGTACATCTCTTGAACGATATGTATACAGGAGTAATATAGGTATAGGTAGTATACAGAATTTAAATTTGGACTGATTCATAATATTGCGCATGAGCAA
Source organism: Dendrolimus pini (assembly GCA_949752895.1). Taxonomy (NCBI): domain Eukaryota; kingdom Metazoa; phylum Arthropoda; class Insecta; order Lepidoptera; family Lasiocampidae; genus Dendrolimus; species Dendrolimus pini. The sequence goes on from OX457133.1 coordinate 14,522,220, forward strand.
CCCTTATACATAAGAGTAGATACTATGACATACTCGACTTGTATCTCATAAAAATCACAATGAAATAATTAAATGAACTTGCTACAGCTAAATTTTAATTAATTAAAATATTATTTATGTGCTATATATCATATTAATTAAGTATGTAGTTGTAGACGTGAAGAACTGGACATTGACTTCATAATAGCTAAGTAGTGCAAGTTCACGACAGTGTAATTAATTACAATGTTACCGGAAGACATTAGTAAACGTCTCTGTTAATTTTACTTTGTGAAATGTAATATTGTCTTTTGGTTCAGTTTTTCTTTACATAGTGTAAAACAAAGTCGCTTTCCGTGTATGTATATTCGATAATTCCTCCTACACTACACAATACATTTTAATGTTGTTTTCACCATCATTTACTTAATTTTTCAAGTAAGATTTTTATAATTAATAGAGTTTTCCCTGAGGCAGCGCTGCGTGAAAAGCCCTAGTTAATAGCTCTGTGTCACTTACATAAAAACTTAATTTACTATAATAACAGAGAAACTAAATCCATGTAGTCTATACAACTGTCCAGAAAAACATACAGGAGAGTCGATATGTTGTTTATGACAAAGTAGGTGTTTGTTAGTGAGTATATTTATTTTCGTAAGGAAAGGACGTCCTTTATTGGGAAAAAATGTATCCTAAGTATTAACTCGGGTTATAAGCCAGCACTAAGAGTGAAGTTCATAGACTGGAGAAAAACGTTGAATCAACTAAACAGGTGATTAGAACTTAACGGTCGACATAATTGCGAAGCGTTTTTTTAGTGTTCATCAACATTTTTTGTTTTTCGTTTAGGTAAACGAGCGGTATTGGGCGTTTTTGAATGAATGGCGAATGAATAGATTGATGATATAACTAGACTAAATGAAAAAGTCAATTGACGTCTGCAAATTCCGTCAAAGCTAACTGACATCACGAATTTGTTCGTTAAAATTGCAGTAATACAAATTTAAGAAGTTACTGGGTTGGTATGGTATTTTATTACAGAGGCGTCTAATTCAATTTGACGAGTTATGTGCAATATTTTATGTGAATTTATGTCATTCGCTTCGCAGTACTTACGTAACCTAGTGGAAGTCGGTTAACGTATCAAATTTTAAACAAATTAAACATATATTACAAACTTTGTTTAAAAAGATTACAAACATGGAAGAAAAGAAAAAGCGTACAGCAAATTTCTGTAACAGTGAAAAGCAGATTTTGACTGATTTGGTTATGAAATATAAACAATTGAAAAAAAACGGACAGATGCATGCACCAATGACCAAAAAATATGAGGATGTACTAATCTCGCCAAAGAATTTTCGACGCTCTTGAATGCTGAACGCTCCTTGTTTTAGTGAATTTATATTGTCATCTTCTTCCATTATGAAATTTAAAGCAGGCAGCATTTTACTCAATGCTAAAATTATTAAATAAACAATTTTTTAGTTTAAAATAACAGTGGAACATAAGTAAACAGCGGCACCAGTAGCAAGACTATTACTCAAACTGCATAAAAAGTTCCTTCAAAAGTCCAATTAAAGTTTACCGGTGTTTAAACGGCTCAGATTTGCTCGTTTAAGTTAACCAACTCATTGTCGTCGATAACCATGGATTATTTTGTGGTGAACACTAAAAGTTGGCTTTAGCCAACTTTTAGTGTTCTGTTTACAGTGGTTATTTTATTTTAACAGTCGGTCAAATGTCTATGCACACCACCCTAAATGGAGTTTTGTTTATATACGTTCAGTAGTTTCCAAAAAAAGATGCGATCGTAGCGCCCTATTTTTCGCCAATAAAAATTCAATTCCTATTCAATTCGTCGCGGGATATAAGCTAGCTCTGTAACTAGTTTCATTTAAATCCGTTCAGTAGTTTTCACGTGGTGCTCTAACAGACAGACAAGAATTCGAAAAATTGTTTTATCGGAATCTGCTAGTCCGAATTAGCCCCTCTGATTTTTTACACATTTTAAACGCACTGTAAAAACTCGAACTATTTACAGATTTGTTATAGTTATAGATAGATATAGTGTGTTTTAGCTTAATAGCGGAAAATACTCAAAGGAGTCTCGAGGCCGATTTTGACAAAAAGTAAAGTAGTCCCATTAATTTTTTTCATTAAATAAAAACGCTTCGTTATTATTATAAAAGATCATAGTGTAGCTGGTAAGGATAAATTTTTGTGAAGAAGTATCAAATCGCAAAGTAAGGGAAGGGGTTGGTTTTGAATAAAATATTCTATTTTCCAAGCGCAGCTTTGCTTATTGATTCTATCTATATCTCGCGGAAATATCATAAGTTAGCTGTACTAAAAGTACATTGTAAACAATCGATTAATTTTCTAGGCGGTTAACAAGGAACAAACATCATTACTTTCACATTTGTATATTACTATGAATAAAGGAGCGTCCTGTACCGTGTTAGAGGACGTTGACCCTGTTTACATTTCAAACAACAAATCAATATTTTAAACATAAGTTAACGTATTAAAAGAACTCAATACTAAGTTTATCGTTTTGTAGATGCTAATTGTATTATATTAAGAACTAGGATATGCCCGCGATTTTGTCCACGTTTGACTTGAAATTCCCGCGGAATTCCCGAGATACAAAGTAACGCAGATTTTAAGTCTAAGAACTTGCTGTCGATCAGCGAAAACCGCATCGAAATCGGCCCAGTCTTTTACGTGAATCCTGAACAAACAGATAAACAGACAAGAAATCTAGAAAAAATTGCATCGTATTCTCCGTCATTTATATAGGTAGTCTATTTCAGTTGTTTTTTTTAAATAGCTTCAATGTATAGACACGGCATATTTAGATTTGTTTATTAATAGATTAAATTATCTTTATTGTTTTGACCAGCAGTAGATTTTACTACGAGAAGATCAATTATCATAGCCAAATTAAACTAGCCTAATTGATTGATATTGACTTCGATTAAATTGAACATTAAAATGCGTCAGCAAAACTAATTGGAGAACCTTTACGTATATGATCTTATAGTGGTTCAAGGAAGTGACGATGGACGATCAGCAAATGGGGAGCATTGTGGTAGTAAAACGAAGACGATAGCAACGTTCTAAACATATTTTCGGAATCCTTTCTATTATAAATACTTAGAGTGACAAGAAATCTGGAAGTCAAAAAAACATCTAAACCATCTGAAGTACAAGAGCGTCGATACTGAGAACAGAGCGACTTTTGATTAAAGTACCATCATCAAACTAACGTTGACTCCTAGTTGCGAATGAAGTATCCAAATACCCTTCTACTGGGACTTGGCCAAGGTGGTATGGGTTGAATCCAGGAGATTAGAGTGATCAGCAACTACCTACTCCAGTCTTCATGTGTGAGTGGTATATCATACCTAGTCATTCATACCTGAGCTCAGTAAAGCACGTAGCATTGCTGCGGAGTATACTGCTTTAAGAGGTTCAGCACGCCCAGGTGTTGGAGGCCAGCCATTTATACGTAAAACATTTCGAAACTCTTGGTAAACCGATTCTAGTATACATTTCTATTGACCTTGATTTTTTTGTAGTTTGCGGAACATAAAATATACCCAAAAAACAATTTAATTTATTATTAATATATAAATGCTAGAAACATAAATCATATTTTTTACGACGTAAAGTTTTTAGCTTTTGTAGTTTTTAATTGTTTTAAATTTATTAATTATTTACGCTACACAAATAAACTTGATGTACGTATATTTAAAAAGATTTTGACTTCTAAACTTAAATTTATAAAATTATACAAATAGTGCTATAACTATATTTAAACAGAACTGTACTCCCATTTAATAAATTAAGGTGTTCACTAATGAAATAATTAATAAAACAACAAAATTACTTTTGTTTTAGTATTGTTGAAGCATAAGTTAACGACAAGACGCCTTGGACAAGCGTGGCGGGTATACTGTCCGCTCCGCAGTGGGAGGCCCGAGCCCAGCAGTGGGACAGTTATTGGCCGTTATTATATTTAACGTTAACTACAAATAATTTTATACGCATCAAACCTGTATTTCACCCGCATGCAAATCATAATAAGTCACGTGTGCCTCTGTAAAACTTAGGGCTTACTTGCAGCATAACCGGCGGTGACAAAATAAATGTATTTGATATAATTAATTTTCTAATCATTTACTAGGATTTGTCCTACGTATGTATCATTTTCTTTATATTTTTGATTTTCAAGTCGTTATTTCGTTGAATGACCTCGACAGTTTGGATGAAAATTGGTCTTATCATATGCAAAATATGCAATGATCGACTAAGTGATACAGATTTGGACCCAATGCTGTGTCTGACGTACCAAAAACGGTGTTTGTAATGTTAATTAATAAATCCAAAAATCCCCTACTCTTTATAATCGAATAACAAATTCAATTTGTTCTAAGTTTTAATTCATTTATGAGAAAAGATATATTAGAAATGTGTTTCGATTTCCGACGCGGTAAATTTCGTAAATGAGCATACATGGTTCTTTCTTTCTGTATCCTACCCGTGTTATAATTACTTTCAGGTATTTATATATTCTTCCTGTCATACAAATACAATTATTTGCTATCCGAAAACCTTTCGATAACCCTAACCCGCATAACGTGGGCCGATGTGTGCGCTCGCGCAGCATTATTGAATCTGTGACAGCCCCGTCACGTCATAAATATCTCACGTCCGTTTTCCCATTGTTCTTTCGATGTCAAAGATGCCTAAGTGCCGTTTGGTACAAAGTTCGACTTATACTCTACACATGGATTTTTAAAATGATCATCTACATTAATGCTGAGTTTATACATCTTACTTTCCGTTCATTGGCCTTATTAGATACTGATCATAATTTGATATGATTTAAGAAGTATCTAATGTTGATTTTACTTTTTCTTATACTTCACCAATCGTAAAGTATAAGAACGGAGTTATTGAGTTATATGGAAGAAAAGAACCCGCGACATAAGTCATAAACAGAGATCGATAGACATAAACCAGTTGAATTAAGAAGTTCTTGGAATGTTTACCAGGAACTCTGTTTTTTATTGCGAAGCTGGCAACCAGGCAGACGGTTGTGTAAAGCGGTTACCATCCCTATAGACGCTTACAACACCTGGGATCCAATTCTGTTATTTCAATATCTTGGTGTTGCAAACATATTCAAAGTAAGATTCCATTGTGTCAGACGTTAACCGAAACAAATATTAAAAGATGCTAAAAATTTTAACAATTATTTTATGAGTTTTCGCTTTCTTATATTTATAAACATAGAGTGGCTTGTTACGGGCACGCCATTTCTTTTTTTATTATCGCCTCTATCCGGATGAACAAGATTATCCGGGCTGTTCACTATTATATATTTTTTTTATGAGTATTTTCTTTTATTATTGTTTTTTGTCTCTTATCTTTTTTGGTCTTATTATTGTTTTGTCTTTTTGTTTTCTCTTTTTTTGTCTCTTTATTAGGTAAAAAGAAGGTCCTTATACAATCTAATGTTTCTTAATCTATTGAATATACTGCTGTTTTTTATGTTACTATTTATCTTTGCTTATCTCTTACTATTACTATTATATTATTGCTACAATTTTATATAAGGTTCCTAGCGCTTCTTTTATATCTATTTATTTATACATTTATTCTAGTATATTATTAAGGAATATACGTAATAATGTAACTTATGACGGGCACGCCATTGGAATTAATACGAAAATAAAGAAAATCTACGATTGAAACGTTTACTCTTAGCCAACCTTTAGGAAGGGATGTGAAGGTTGGGATAAAGTAGAGGTTAAGAGGGAATACGATAAGGGAATGCTGTAGATGGATAGGATAGTGGGAGTCAATTTGATACATACATAACTTCACGCCAGGTCCCTTGCGGGGTAGGCACGAATAACAGATCGCCATACAGGCTTATTTTTACACACCTCACTTGCTTCTTTGACATTCATAGCTCTTGTCATGCACGCTCGTCTGTTCTTAAGGCTCCTGACATCACCTTCTGCTAATACACGATCAATTTGATCATGGAAGGTGTGTCGTGGCCTTCCGCGACTTCTGCATCCATCCACTTTTGCATTGTATATCTGTTTAATCATTCTTTCATCAAACATTCTTTCCACATGCCCGAACCACCGGAGCATTCCTTTCCTTACCTTCACCCCGACACTCTCTTTCAGACCAACTCTCTTTCTTACTTCGGTATTACGAACGCGGTCCGCGAGCGTCACTCCGCAGATTTTGCGCAGTGCTCGCATCTCGACCGCGTTTACTCTACTTTCATGCTCTCTGTTCCATACCCAACTCTCGCTTCCATACGTGAGCGTAGGTACCAGCACCGCGTTGTGTATAACAAGCTGGGCTTTGTGACAGTCAATTTGATGCATGTGCAATATAATTTTCTCGTATAAATAACTACCGCGCATATGTTTGTCTGTCTAAAATCGTATTGGGGCAAACTGAATCTTAAAAATTTGAATTTTGTAAAAAATATTTTGTAATTAATTTATATAAATATATTTTTTGTATGTAATATGACTCTATTTGTTACAGCACAATTTGCATTACTAAATTATTATCTTTGGATTTCTTACCGCTAACCGCAAGGTTGGTTAGCAAAAAATAAGATTTATGAGTCCACAGTTGAACGTAATTTTATATGTATTAAAATACTGCATCCTGTTTTACAAATAGGTAAGCTAAGTAAGAACTACCAGGCACAAAATTGTGTAATTTACTACTAGACTTTTCTTGCTGTAACTAACTGTTTTCACTTGTCTATTCCCGTTATCAAAAGTACATATGGACATAAATATTCAAACTTATCGTTTTGAGAGACATAATATTCTCTTAAGTTTTCGCGACTAGTATACAAACTAAAACTACGTTTTACGTCCTCCCGCCCATTTTAATAGTATACAAGTGAGGTGTGTAAGAATAAGCCTAAATGGCGCTCTGTTGTTCGTGCCTACCCCGCAAGGGACCTGGCGTGAAGTTATGTATGTATGTATGTATGTATAAAACTATTACAGCAAGGCATGTTTGCTGACGAGTTTCTTGCTCCGCTTCTTCTCTTCAAGCCACAACATGTTGCGAAGCGGTGGTAAATTAGATTAGGATTAGGCTTTTAGGATTAGTAAATAATAATTATATTTTAGCGGCGGTAAGCTAAATAAAACTTTAATAATATTCATTGACACTTGATATCTTTGTCTACCGTGATCACGGCTACTGAAGTGTCCGAAACGTCGGAATAATAAAAGTCAAATAAATTCCCGCGTTTAAAACAGTAAAACGTAGTTTTGGGAGAGTTAGTTGTTCATAGAAAGCTGTGTAGAAAGGCTAAGGAAACTTGCTTTGAAAATATGTTGAATAATAAATATTGGACTGGATTAGATTAAATATTAGATCTTTTAGCACCTTGTTATATCTACCTAAAACACAAGATTTGTAATTATCCCGTGTACCTAACTTAATTTTGCCAAAGTTGTAGGTTGGTTCCGGTTTGCATAACATCGTGCGTATATATCTACCAAATCTCATAACAATCTGTTCATTCCCATGGCCGTGAAGAACAAAGAAACATCTAATAAACCCACTTTTGGGTTTGTTAATTAATTTATATTTATTTAATTTTATTAATAGATTAAACTGATATACTACTCATAGAATAGAATAGAATAATATATTTTATTGTATAATAAATGTAAAATAAATTTTATGAAACAATATACAAAAACAGCTTAGAATTAAGTACAAATAACGGCTTTATCGCTGGCAACGACCTCTTCCAGGCAACTCTGGGATGGATAGAGAAAATGGCACAAAACCTAGGGCAGTCTTGTTGGATAATATTTAAAAAAATATTTATACGAGCAAAAATATATATTGTTACGAGTTACATAGGACTTGAATTAAAATGCCGTTGGAATTACTGTAGAATTTATTAGAACTATACAAACACGTATAAAACAGGTACAAATATAACTAGACACTACTAGTACAAACTGCACGATTCAATAACACGCGCAAAGTCCGTGACTATATCGCTCATCGAATCTACTTCTTGCTCGTATCGTAATCCTCGCTTGACTGTCCCACCCCTCCGTTCGGGCATTGTTTTATACTAACTATACAATACAAAAATCGGCCGCGTAGACTGGGGTTTCCGAGAAACCGTAATCTGCACACCTGGTTTATTAATCCCGCGAACGGCCAACAAAGTTCGAACAAAGGCCGAAAACAATAACAATAGGCTATTGTGTAATTGCAAATTTTAAAGACGAAGTAAACAAAAGAACTCTGAATGCGGGCAGGTTAATAAACCAGGTGCACATTTCTTTGTCGGTATGTAACAATATTATAACATATTAATATTATTATATTAGTAATAAGTATATTTATATGTATATTTATACATACACAAATATACATATAGATTACTTATTAGGTACTAGTATCTGCGTCATAATTTCCTTATAACTTTTATGAAATATGTATACATAGATAGCATAGAAAAACACAGAAAAACCCGGTCTAGTTGTGTGCTATATGATTTTCGATCGGTCTTGCATGCAAAATAATAAAAAGTATTTTTCAAAGAATGTTCAATAAATAACTATCATAGAGTAATGATGGCGCAGAGACTATCCGTTGACTGAACTCCGTTCCGGTACGATTCTTATGCAAGAGTTGATTATCCTCTAAGCTATTTGATCACAAGTAAACACCGAAACATAAAAGAATTGATATTTTGTATTGTCTTATGTAGGACAAATAACATATTGTATACCATACTGTATTTATGATAACAACTGTAGTAAAGTGTAAAGACCTCTCAATCACAGAGTACCTAAACATTAATTTAAAAAATCTTGATTAGATGTTGTACATTCAGGGCTAAAAAGTATCAGCCCCATAAATGAACTGCTTTCAATTTCTATGAAACATTCGGTATACCGACTACTATGTCAAGGCCAGATGTGCGAGTTTCACACATCGGTAATATTGATGTACACGTTTCCTCACGTTGATTTACTTCACGGTCATCACGTCTAAGGGATGCATGACCTCTATCAGGCTAATACCGGATGTTTAGCTACTCAACCACCATGACTCCTTAGTTATTTTAATAACATTTTCGAATGTACCGTCCAATAATGCAACACAATTCCTACTGTGATACCAGAATTTTGTTGCAAACGTAATTTTTTACATAAAATTCTTCATTTAAACACAACAATAGAAACATTAATCAAGAAAGCAACGAATAATCCTAAAAACATAAAGAATTTTACTCCGGTGTCGCACCCATAAGTATGTACGAGTATATGAGTCACAACGCCACGCGGAAAGGCATTCGTACAACTTGAAATATCTACCTAATTCATTATAATCCAGTTGCATAACCCGTTTGACTACCCGAAATTTAGTTGAAACGACAGCAGTATATCAAGTGTCCTTAATAATGTCCGCATTATTTGAGCCGCTGTAACGAATGATATCACTCATAAATGTAAGTAGAACGAGTCATCTCCGAGGCAGTAAAACCGAATACAACGGCATTATCGACCGACCAAACTGTGCAAGTTCAAGGCCTTAATAAAAATTACCCAACGTGAGTACGCCCAGACTACGGCACGTGACGAATTATGGTGGTACGATCATGTTTATAAACACTACATTTATTTAAATAAACACTGCTAAATATACTATGTATGTATACAATAACATACAATGTATAAAATAATAAAGAAATAAATCAACACATAGACCAATAAATAAAATTTTAGTTATTGTCTCTGTTTTTAAAATAATTACTATCATTTAAGTTATTTATGATATCTATTTATACATACATAAACGGTTTTCGGATTTATAACCAATACATACATAATGTCCGTCCAAAAGTTGCGAAGCGGATGGAAATTCGTAAAAAATTATAGGAATTCAAATCACGAGTTTTATCTGTTTTCGAGTAGTTCAATTTCGGTATAGATTATGTAGATAGCAGAATTTAGAATCCTACATAAAATCCCCGGCATAGCTACTTAAGAAATTAATCACATAGACAACAAAATTATATTTATGGATCCATTGAGTTATTACTTTTAAAATGACAAACTCGAGTATTTATTTGTAATATTTCTTGTTTTTTTTTGTTAATTTATCTTAGGCAAGTGTTTTAAAAAATAAAGTAGAATTAAATTTCAGTAAAATTTGAATAAAATTATCATAACATTAAATTAATAGCTTCCTACAAAATTTCTGGATTTCAACGTAGTTTCTCGATTCAAATATAAAACAACTGTATTATAACGTTTTTTTGAATTATTACCGTGCGATTGTGATCTTAATGTTTTAATGTGCGAAGCTTAAATAAAGCTTTAAATTTTAATTAGGCACCAATTACCTGATTTAAGCCGATTCTGTGTTTGAGTTTAAAAAATATATAAAAGATGTTTGCATCATTTCTTATCATAAGTATTTCTTATGAAGAACAACACACAACACACAACACTTACACACAAATCTTCCGAATGGACATCTACTCGTATATATATGTTTACTAGTAATTTTTTCACTGTTGGAATCCTAGAATTATGGACATTTTCCTAAATTCAGGTGCGGTAATAAGGAAAATAGATCCGTAATCTCTAGGTGTGTCACGTCCTACATACCGGGTCCTACATAAAGTGTTATACACTACAAAGGATTAAGTTATTATCAGTTACTTACGTCATGTTTTCTTTTCTCGGTAGTCTAATACTCCATGTCCGTTTATTAAACTTAAGTAATCCTTTATTACGTTTTTGACTTGATTTGTATGAATCATTTTTAATAATTTGTTATCATATAAGGTTTATGTTTTATTATTTTAATTTTTATAAGATAAACAGATAATGTTATGCCCTAAATTTACACGGTTTTCTTATATTTGTAATGTGTGTTTTCTTTAAATATATTATAATATTTTTGTGTGTATTTGGTAATTTTAATATTCATTTATAATAACAGTCATTGTTATCTTTATGCATATGTAAATAAAGGTGTACATCATTTTATGAGCATAATATATCATTAACATTTTCTATGAATATTTTTTTATGTAATACAATATATGACTTTGAAATTAAACACTAATACAATTTTGAAAATATGACTGCCTGTGTAACAATTAATTAATTTAAAATCTGATTAAGTCAGGTAAATCGTACTTTGTTCACACTTAAGATATGGACATGTTTAGTAATTATGTTTGTAATTATTTCATCATCATGATAATCTCTAAAAATATATACAGAAGGTTATTATTTTCCTTTTACATTTTTCACATAACTGTATGTTGTGAATTTAGGTGTCTAGACCAAAAATTATACACAATAAATAATGTGTTCTTTCAAGGTGACCAGTTGCAAGTTTTCCCAGGCCCGACTTGACAGTTTAAAGTATGTTTAGAGGGACAAATGTTACACTTGAAATGTTGTTATTCGATATTATATATTTTAGGATATCTTCTTACAATGCTATGAAGAATTTATGAATCGTATTAAATATTCGTTTTATACTCATTAATTAAAGATTTACATAATTGTTTTAAAATTATAATTTATTTTAGCGAGATTTTACTGTGTAAGTCAATTGTTTTATATATTATTGTGTAAATACTTTAAGTTTAATTGTATGGAAATATTAATAAATACATTACTTTTTCTTGTGTTTTATTTTTGCTCAGTATATGATTCTCAGGATATGATATATGATTTTATTATTTTAACTTTAAATGTTCAAATTTTGATTTTTATAAGGAACATTTATATAGAAACAAAGTAGTAACCACCAGTAAGTAATAAGTTATTAAGCTTAAGTTGCCATATTTTATATAATTATGATAAAATAATAAAACAATAATACCCGATATAGGTCTCAATGCTACTCAGGCCTCTTATTTATAGAGGAATGTACAATATTCCCAACACGCTTTTCCAAGACCGATTGACAGGTTTCACACATCGGTTAACTCGATGTGCAGAATTCATCGCGTTGAGCATTTAATCATAAACTAGATAAATTTAATTCAAATACCTATTAATCGAAATTTGTCCGAATGCAATCTAAATTCTAAGTTTATATAGGTTTGAGTCTATGTTTGTAAGTCTGGCAACAATAAGAATACAGTGTGTTTTGTACATCAGTACATTATTAATGCCTCTGCAGGTTGCCATAACATATCTTCTATTTTTTTGTTGTGAACATTGGCCTTATTATACCTTAATACTTGATTCCTCCAACGATTACTTAATTAATGGAGGTTGCAAAAAAAACTACAAGAATAGCTAATTAGCGAACATTAAGTATTATAGCATAGGCTTTGTGTCGTAATTAATAGGTTTATAAGATTCATAATCATACAAACGAGTAATAAAGTTATATTTCAAATTCAACTGACTGATATACATCAAGGAATATTGTAAATAATGAAGGAAACACCTCAAAAATTATCCATTGTTACATCTATGAGTTGTTTAACTGTACGTAGTTTGAAACTAGTCCTGTACAAGCTATACTAGAATAAAATAATTGATTCGATTTGAGGACAGAACTTTTAAATTAAACACTTGCACTGTCTTGTATGAATGCGATACATTAGAAGTGGCTTTTTATATTTATTGGTAGCGCTTTGTACTAACCTAGAATCGTGACTTTTGTTCTAGAATACTAATCATCATCAATGGAGGGAAAGAACTTGAAGTTATCTACCTTTTTTGTCTGTCAATTTCCTTTATCTTTCAGGATTAGGTATTTTTTACTGCATTAAATTTCTAGACAAAAATGATTTTAATATAATATATTTACATATTAACATTTATAGCAAATAGTTGCCAAAAACATAGACCTTTTTTAAATATATGCACTTGATGACTACAAATATAACTAAAGATATAATAAAACACATAAATATTTTCTTGTAATATATCGAGGGCTTCATAACATATAGCTGTATGCAGTATGCTTAATGCCATTTTTTTGTTTATTAAAAACTATGCATGTTAAAATGTAGAAAGTCTTACCAGTATGCAAGTGTACTTAAAAAGAAGAGTATTCCAAATTTCAGCCTTATACAATTAACTAGTTTTGTTTTATTCACAATTTTGTCCCTTGTGTAAAACTGCACTTGTGTCTGTACGCCCATTTGTTATGAAGCTTTCGATATGTATGTAGGTAGTATGTTTGCGACAACAGAGTTAGTACTTTATAATTAAAGGCTGTAGGGCAATTATAACCTAGAATGAGGGAAAATATTTTTTCTTTTTAATGACTAAATAGAACCTATGTTTAATGGTATTGGAAAGCCAATCTGATGAAATTATCATTAAAAGTGCAACTATACGCTTCTATCTGATGACAACAGAGTTGCACACTATTATTTACTTGCCATTACTCGTATATTTTTTGTTCTTATACAATATCAGATTCATGAATATTGCGAACAATGGATACGATAATTTCTATTGATTGCGACCCATTTTTATTCCTCAACGCCGTAATTAAATGTATGAGTAGCCTTAAGCGTTATTCTGTAATAATTATTTGGATTTTAAATTACTTCCTTTATTTACATTGTGTTAGTATCAGTATGGTATAAATATTTAAATAACTTAGATTAATGTAAAAATTTTATATCTTGCACGTAGGCATGATCTAAAATCAAAGCACTGAAATAAAACCTTACTCAGGCTATGTATTGGTGAATTCCATTTGAATGTAGCTTTTCAGATAGATATTTTCTCACTCCTTAGTTCAGTATTGATTGTAGGTTAGTGTGTTCTCGTTCCTCAAATTCGTTATTTTCATGTGCTTTAAATATAAATTACTAAAAATCTTGAGGGATAGGTAGTTTTTTATTATTTGATTTACATTGGCACCTGACAGTCAAGTAATGGAACACGTTTACGAAAAATTAGTCAAATAAACCTTCTGAATTAATGATTTACGTATATTATATATTAATAAAAGCTAAAACATGCTACAACAACCAATTTTTCATAATTATTTCTTAAGTTTTCGCTACTAGTTCACATAATAATTTCGACCATTTTTCAATAGCCGTGATAGTTTTTATTCTTAGAGCAAATCCTGCTTCCTTTCTTGAGTTGGACTTGAAATTATTTACTAACTTGTACCCACTAAATAGGCCAGTCCCTCACATTTGGATGATGTTATCCCTCATGTAGCGTGTATCACGACTATATCGTACATGATCCATAGTAACAATCTACTTACATCGCCTGTTTCGGCACAAAAGGGTTGTTTAGGTGAATTATTGCGTTACCTCCAAGTGCCTGTAATTTTCGGTTAAACGATTTTTGTAAGAGTGGCTCTTCTGGCGCTTCTGGGGTGTTTAGATATTAAATTAGCTTTTATATTGGGATGGGAGTTTTGAATCGATTTAACTCATATATAAATTGTATTTAGGGTTCAGTAAACGTTTTGAAAAAAAATAAACTTCAATAAATTGTTAAATCTGTCATCTGTCTATTTGTATATTATTATGAACTCGTACATATATCACAGTGACTTTTGGTGGTAAAATACTCGCACCAGTGATAAAATTTAGCCCTTGAACTAGTGGGTGATAAGTTCTGAAAAAAAAAGATATTAGGACATCAAATTCATTTGAACCAAACTTCATGAGTACCTATTTTTGATTAAATGTCAAATGACATAAACACTAGAGATTCGTTACTTACGGAATTATTTATTCATTGTGGAGGGATTGCTGAGTACTCACATGTCGATTTTATTTTATTAACAATTAACTAATATTAAGTGCTTAAAATTAATATTTTACTAATGCATAAAAATAAATATACGCCCTGCAATCACTTAACTATTTGAAAAACTATACCAAAATCGAAGGAAATACAATAACTATGCTATGGACAAGAAATAGAAATTCTCGTAAACCTACGAATACCTCCATGTAGATACAAACCGCAATAATCCATCGCATCGATCAGTAATTGTTCTACCATTTTCCTCGGCTAATTTTGATTTACGATCAGCGTTTTATAATTGCAGACTACCACCACTGTAGAACTTTTATAAAACATACCTTCTGAAGTTACGTCACGTGTTATCAGTAATAAATTACGGCTTTCTGTGACAGTAGCTTTAAGTAATGCTATAAATTAAAAGTGCGGTGTATATTTCCTTAGTTTTTAAAGAATAATGTCACGAAAGTATACACGCCACTAGAAATGTCAATGACCTATTAGAGTACGTAACACTGAAAAGCACCTAAAACCTTCATATCTAGATGATACTAAACATCATTATATTATATTGTTACAACTTAGGCTCCAACAAAGACAAATTCCACGTACAGATCTGTAAAAGCACATTTTTTTACCTGTCGGCATTGAATTAATTGTAACCCTTCTATGATCGTTTTCTTTTGTTCACTTATTTATTGGCATACGTTTCTAGTTATTGTGAAGGACAGCCTATTGTACTCGTTTACGGCTGCTAGGAGCATAATTAGCCATGTGTTGCAGATTATAAGAAGAAGCAAATATTAGGAAATTATGTCGACGTTGCCGGGCGGGCACATTTGCATTTGTAAGGTATAAAACGATGGCCTGATTGAGAGAGGGGGTCAGTTGAGCTACAAATATGATCTAAGCGTGACGTGTGTACATGCAGGAATCAAATAGTGACGGTCTTTGCGCGTTTTATTGAATCACGACCTTCTACATTACGTTTGAATTTGTTGCGTCCGGTTATATTTGTACCTGTGTTATACGTGTTTGTGTGTTAAACTCTATAATCATTCTAACGGCATTTTAATTCGAGTCCCGCAAACTCGTAACAATTAACTTTATTATTAAAAACATTTTTGGACCAATTCATCCAACAAGAATTTAAGTTTCTGAAGTTTTTACTAATACACAAGTAAAAGGTATTCTTTTTATTTCTTCTTCGCTGTATTACAAATGGATTTTCATAGGGAAAGGCAAAGATCTATACTACCGTACGTTGCGCACCGCTTCTTCGTGCCATACATGATTTACAAGTTGGCAACGCATCCTCTGTTTTAGAGATGCGAAGTCTACGGGCAGGTGTAACTTCCTATCATCAGATGGACCGTCTACTATAGTATCCTTACCTGCAAACGTAAAAAAGACTCGGGAGAGGAGAAAGAGTGAGGAAAAAATAAAGAGCCACTTCTTGAGGTCATACATACCAATTCATAAGCATCCATCTCGGATCCTTGTTCCTGCTATATGTTTAAGAATTCTAGTATGATTTTAATGTAGGTATTATCCAAAATATAGTTTTTCTTAAACTTGTCGTTTGTGGTACAAGAAAGTTACAAACACAGATTTCATTATTTAAAGAAAATACAATTTTTAAACGACTAACTAATAAGGAATAAGAATCTAATTATAAACTTATTAAACATTCTTGTATCGAATTATGCATATTTTACACACAATCATGCCATGAAAACGTGTAAGCCATTTGAATTTATTTATCGAATCAACGCTTTGATTTATTACAAATGAAGTTATTTTAATTAATCTTTCATCTTTTGTTTATTGTTTAATATTAGCTAATACCAAAAGTGGCAATGTTTATGCCGTCTAAAACAGGATGTTATACTTTAGTCGTTTAGTAAATATTTGAATAATGAAAAAGACAGTAAAACGCATTTCTTTACAGATTGATAGATAATCTCAAAGCAATTGAAAAATAGGGAATAGAACTAGGTAGGTTATAATTACAACAGGGGGGGGGGGGTACAATCGCTTTTTAGCGATCTCTTCCACACAATGCCAAGAAATAATCATTGCATGATGTATTACAATTTTAAACTATATGCCGTATTGGTAGTCAAAAATAACTTAGCGGATGTTGTTATAGCCCCCACCAAAATATCTGACATTTCTAGATTAGTCTCGAGTCTCAACCCTTGATTTTTTTATTAAAGTCGTCTAGTAGTAAATTAAATGACCAGTGTAAATACATACTTAATAAAAATACAATTTCTATTATTTATGATTAATACGGGTTGTTTACATCCCATAAGGTCGTAAACATTTGCTCTCATAATTTAAAAAAAATTGCTTTGTATTAATTGAATCGTAACAACAAAACTATGTGCAAATTTGTCTACGTTTAACATGCTGGATCAATGTGGACTTAAAATTGTGACAGGACGTTCCTTCGAAAATAATCCCTTCCGTGTAAGCATCAATATTGCATCTAATAGATTCACGATATACTAACACAAATTGTTTTCGCCATTTTTGGTAATGCAATTCATGGCTTGCGATAATGTTCTAGCAATATGCCTTTAGGTTACGAAGCCACATTGCTTGGAAATGACGACTGAACATGATTATGTATATCAGGGCTGTTTTTTTCTCTATCAATACAAATTTAAAGTTTAAATCTATTCCTTCTAACATGAGGTTTGATGAAGTTCAGGGCAATGAAGAAGTTTAAGAAGAATGGATTTGAAAATGAATTATAGATGCAAAATAAATTAACATTAATCTATAATATTAAAAATCCTAAACATGTGTCTAAAGCAGTTTAATAAAAATAACTAGAATAGTATATATAAAAGATGGAGAACATGATGCATTTTTTTTAGATTTCTTGTCTGTTTATCGGTTTGTCTATTTGTTCGGGATTCACGTAAAAACTAATGGGCCGATTTCGATGCGGTTTTCACTGATCGACAGTAAATTTTTAGACTTAAAATGTACTTTTTAACCTGGGAATACCGCGAGAATTTCCCGCGGTTTGTAGTGTTGGATGTGTAAAATAAGCTTACTCTGACACAGGTTCACTAAAACGGTAGCTTAGATTCTTTATTAAATGCTGCGGTTTTTTGTGTCCCGGGAATCCCGCGAAAGTTTCAAGTGTTGCGTGGACGAAGTCGTACGTACGTCTTTGTATCCTACTTATAATATATTATATTTCCAATTGTAGCATTTTCAAAATCCATCCTAACATAGATTGATAAGCAATAATGAAGGCTAATTATTTCCTTGTATAATATTTCTCATGTCGTTTAAACTGCAATACTCAGCGGGCGATTATGCGCAGGCGCCGTGCTACAACGTTGCTATTGACCGCAGGCTATAGGGCTGCCAATCTGCAAGGGAACGACCCAAACACTGCTATTAAAAATTAATTGAAGACTTCTATAATTGCTGGCTCATACACGAACGGATGTGCAGCGATTATGTTGAACGATTCCTACAAAAAAGTGATCATGGAACTGAATATTATGCAAATTAACCCAGTTAAAGTGAAGCCGTCATTTATACGATTCGTATTGATACTCACCAAAATTACCGGTTATTCTTTATCAATTGAACCGCAATAACATTCCAATAGACACGTGTTCGCAACAAAGTTCCTAATTAGTAATGTTTTGTTGTTTAATATAATCAAAATATGTATGATTCTACTAAAAATAGAGCATTCATCAATACGAGCGCAAAACGAGTAATTTATTCGCATTAAATCACACCAGTCATAAATCTCACAAACCCGTTCTGTAGCTTATCAAAACAATACGCAGACACACTTCCATGCTCTCATGGAAAAGAGTCCTGTTTGCTCTTGCAAATAGGCAACATATTGACTTATTGCGTAAGATACAAGGTCTCATGTTCATTGTCACATTATTATCACTTAATGCCTCTTTCAAACACACAAAGATCATTTCAAAATTAAGCCTCAACTGTATGATAAATTTTCATAAATCAGATGTTATTTATTGGAGTATAGACTTTACCGTGTTGCCAATTGGCTTATATTGATTTTATAGGATTTGTTGCGTTAGGCCATTCTCAAATTCGGATTGTGAAGCATAATCGGATACCGGAATCTTCTCTCTTGTATTTCGCTTTACAGAACAATTTGAGGCACTTATTATAGATACTACGATAATAATACTATCACGGACTGCTCTGAGGTTTTAAATAGGATTTTGGCCGCAGAGTGGCTATAGACTCAGTTTAGATTGCCAATCACAATTTTGTAAAAATTTATGATTCAATATTATAAAATTTCATTTGATATTTGAGTTTGGATACAAGTAAGTGTTTTGTGAGTTTTTATATAATTCATTTTTAAATGAAGTACTGATGTTCAAGATTATTTTAGTAGGTAGGTATATACGCATTGTATGGTAAACATATTTTAACATCAGGCCTGACGTATCAATATTTTAACGTTTTCTTAGGCACGTTTATCTTTTTTAAATTACACATACATACATATTATTACGCTTGTTTCCCATGGGGGTGGGGTATGTTTATATGAGAGGCTTTTACCTGAACTTCCTTTAACACTTCTACTATATGTTCATGGTGTGTAAGTCGCCGTATACTGACATAAACTCTACCATTCACATTACTTTCTCCGTGCAGGTACGGAAAAAGAAGATTAATTTCTGCGGCGGGCGGGCTGTCGTAAGAGGCGACCAAACTACCCGTAGCCAGGTGATAGGGCATCTACCCGACTGGATGGCTACCATCCCTGTTCTAGAGTATGCCGCCATAACAACCTTGAGTTGTATTCCGGTATCAGTGGCCAAGTTCCAGTTTCTCCTTCAAGGCCGGCAGCACCTCTGGTATTGCTAATGGCATAAGCGACGTAACCACTTTCCATTCAGTTAGGCCGCCTGTCTGCTGTGCTTCAGAAATAAATAAAAAACACTTGTTTTGTGATCCTATTTTCATCTTAAGTACTCATAACTAAGATGCGAAATTTACTTTGATGAGTAAGTTTCATTGAATACAGCAGCATGTGAATTTTAAAATAAAATTCTTGATGGATGCCATATACAATGGATAGCGTACAAACGCTGTGTAAAATATAAACGTACATAATGGAATTAAACCTAATAAGTATACGTAGTGTAAACGTTGTTTTTATAGCAATTAAATGTTTTACATCCATTTTCTTGTTTAGTGCATCAATAATTTAATTCGTGAGAAAATGGTTGTGCTAATTAAGACATTTTTATATAAATTCATTGGAGTATAACTTTTAATTCATTACTACTATGGCTTTCTTTTTTAATATAAAGATATTATTTATTATCTTTAGGGATTCGATCTAATAATTCGATAACATTCCAGAGAGTGTTAATATTTTATAAATTAATAGCCAATCATTAATATGTGTTAAGGTTTGTATTACTTGCACTACATGTATGTAACCGAAGAATTAAAAAAATCGTTAAGTAATTTGCGAGATCCGATGTATCATCTATTACATGCTTTTGAAAGGTTCTGTAACTATATGATAAAAAACATTTTTCACCTTAATTAAATCCTGCATTGTTTGTCGAATGACAAACATATGGTGTGGTATACCTAATCGTAAAGCACCTTCAAAACATTGTAAAATATTAATTACATGATTAAATACAAGCCGTAAATACGAGGTCATTCATTAAGCGATAATATTTCCGTACGAATTAATCAGCAATATATCTATGTAAGCTGTTGTGTTTGAGTGTTTGGGCATTGTTTTATGGCTTAAAAAAAGTTCTAAGGTCAAACACTAATTAGGTAAACTTCATAACATCATTACTAACAGTGTAATCACGAGACTTAAATAGCTGGTAGGTTTTTTGATCTTTTAAATTGTATTTTTTTATTGAATGAGTTTAGCAAACGGGCAGACGGCCCACCTGATGGGAAGCGGTTACCATCGCCTACAGAAATTTGTAGCGCCAAAGGTCCAATGTTCTGCCGCTCTCTAAAGGGACTCTAGAACCTGCTCACTAATTCTGGAACAGAATTCAAGGTTGTTACGGCAGTATATTCTAGTCCAGGGGTGATAGATATCCAGACTAAAAAATACCCTACCACCTGGCTGTGGGTTGTTTTGTCGCCTCTTACGACAGCCCGCCCGGCCGCAGGAAATTGTATTCTTATTCCGTTCCTGCACGGATAAGATTTAAGAGCAATCAAGAAATGTTACACTATTACGTACATAATGGTATTCATTATACCTATCACGCAGGTTTCCCATAGTGGCACAATTGGGCTACACTTGTCACGATCTTGGCATACTTCTGTCGCTTCATCTACATTATCTTCGTCATATGCACACGTCTGTTAAAGTGCTTATGCAGTATTGGTATGAAAATGTTCGCCAGTTTTCAAATTGTTCATTTTACGTTCCGCGAGTTGACTTTAAGGTGACGAACATTTTAGTTCCGTGACTTTACCTTGAGTTATATTATGATTTTATTAATTACGAAGTGTAGGCTTAATCCTATACCTATTAAAATAAAATATCATTGATAGGCTTCCTTCCTAACCTGCTTCCTAACTATACTATTATACTCATACTTTTACAACCTACATCGCTATTCCATTCACGCCAAGCTAAAAGTCTAGCTCTTAAATATTCAAAAAAGCAAAATATTTAGTGTCAGCAGTAGGTATAACATAAAGTATACCCGTAAACCAGTTTCGAATGTAGCGTTAGCATTAAAAATAACTATCAAAATAAATTATTTATTAAAGATCAGCAGTGGCAACATGACAATACTTATTAGGTGTGTTGTAATCATTGTGATGAATTGAGTAATTCAAGTAATAACACTGTCGAACGACTTAAGTGATTTTGATAATTATTATTTATTACTTAGGTTTAATTTGATCTTGCGTATCTACTAGTTGAAAAAATCAATTTATTTTAGTAGATACTTATTGCATTATCGTTTTTGATCATGACCTGAATGTCAATTATTATTATAGTTTAAATACAGTCATTAGCCATGTACCTATACCTAAGTAAAGACTGTATTTAAACTAATTTTCATTTTCATTACAAAAGTTTACAAAATATTTACGAATAGAATTACTAATTAATACTATATTTCATATTTTATTAATATTTGTATGCGTATATATAGATAAATATTAGTTTGTTATATTTAGCACAATGAATTTAGCAGAACCAATGGGATATATTAAGTATTAATTGTAATATTTTGATGTCATATCTATAATGATTTTGATACAACAAGGTTAATGTACCATAGTTAAAATCTTATGACCATATAGAAAAAATAAGATCATTATCAATTAAATAGGCTTGCACGTTGTATGAATTAAACACAGATAGTTTTTATGTCTAGAAAGTAAAAATAATATTTTAAAGGAAGGTGATTTATTTGCTGTTTGTACTTGTTTTCCGTTTACGGTCCCTCTGCAAGATGATGTTATTTAAGATGAGATCAATTTTATAGAGATTTATATTGTGAACATGTTTTGTATAGATTTTCATACATTGTCTATAAATTATAAGAAATGAATTCGGCTATTGAATAATGAATATAGCCTGATAATTTGTTTGTTCAAAACAAGAAAACCATGTTGTAGTTATGTTTATGCTGTTGACGCTTGTTATAATCACTTGTTTTATAATTAACGATATAATCATTGAATGTATCAATTTAAGTAATATGCAAAATCTATAGTTATGTTTACTAGTTAGTGTAGTTGTGTTCTGAAAAAGTTTTAATGTATGTAAATGACTAAATAAACGAATGTTTCCTTATCGTCTTTTTCCTTTAAATTTTACTTTTATTAAACTTCCTATTTTGTATAAGTTATTGAACAAAACGTTCAGTTATGAATTAGTCACTTTTACATAAAAGTAAATTATTATAATAAATGACTCAAGTGCTAATATTTCAATATTTACAATATAAAACCAACTATATTGTTATTATTACTTAATCTAATGAGAACTAATGTTATTTTAGTAAGTATATTATAATTATTTTTACCTATCGGAATGAAAATAAAACGTTCAAATCTGTCTGATATTTATGTTGCAAATATTGAACAAGTCGCCAGATAACCGTTTTGATCTACTAACAGTATTAAAGTATACTCGTCACGCTTATGGCGCGTTTGCATAGTGATAATTTAGATGTACTGATTTTATGACGATATATTACTTACTTACTTATACTGGTACTTTTAAATGATAAAAATATTTATTTTTATTTATAACATAAAGTATACTCGTAAACCAGTTTCGAATGTAGCGTTAGGATAAAAAATGACTATCAAAATAAATTATTTACTCAAAGATCAGCAGTGGCAAGCTGTCAATACTTATTAGGTGTGTTGTAATCATTATGATGAATTGAGTAATTAAAGTAACACTTTCGAAGGACCTAAGTGATTTTAATAATTATTATTTATATTTTATTTTAGTAACAATTTTTTGGAATTTATTGCATTTTATTTCATTATAATTTTTTAACAGTCCTTTAACAGAAGGAACCATTTGAGCACCTTATTTTTAGTCTATCGTTGACTAATTCTTGCACTTCAATGCACATTCTGTGTATTTCCATAACCCTTTATGAAAATATTTAAATTTGCATTCTTAATATTCATATCGAAGAGATCTAGTTTAAATTCAATCCACATCACAATGAATTTTAAGACTTTTATTAGCAATATGAAGGTTACGGTAGATCCCAAACTAATGTCGGTTATTAACTAACAAAGTAATGTAGGCACCTAATGAAAACCATAGTTGATCTCTTACATAAGTAGTAAGTACCTAGGTATATAATAGAGTTTTCCATCTGCGATAGAAAGGTGACTTAATGACGTAAATATTAATTAATATGTTAATTTAGTTCTTGCTAGTAAAATTACTGGGTAGTCCAAACTTTTTTAAGGGTGATAAAATGTTTACCTACTTTATAATCGTTACATATATTTAAGTTTATATACAGGCAATCTACCTTTAGATTAGTTGCCTTATAACTTGCCTACTCAAATGAAAATAAATTGCTATTTAAAATTATATCTGACGGGATGACTAAAATGTCTATTGCTATAAACCTTTTATAAATTTGATAAAACAAAATTGTTGTGTAGATAAAGTTTCTATAGCATAAAAACATAATTAAAGTTTATAATTGACCACTTGAATTGGATGAGAATTTATTTTAACGCCATATTTTGCTATGCACTATAAACCTGAAATACTAGCGGAATTTCCCATGAAGTAACAAGGTAGTGTCTTGTTATATATATTGACATAATATAATTATTGTAACATTTTTGCTTATAAAAGAGAGGCTGACTTTAATATCAAATTTAATATTTTGGCGGCCTCTACGCTTTTGTCGATGAACCTCACTACAACGCAGAGGCTGCTCCGGCTTTGATTCCTTGTATGCTAAATTTCTTAAATGAATTTTCCGGCCTGGGTGTCTGGAATCGGCTCCAGAATGGTCCACTGTATATAATCCATAACACAAGTGTAAGTTGCTTAGCTTGGGGATTATTATTTCATACAAGTGTGTTTGTCTGCCGATTTGCCGATTTTATACTTTGAGATTTTTCGAGTTTACTTCGTTACCCTATAGTTAAGACCTGTTAAAGTGGTTACTATACTTGGATCCACCAAATAAACCTACTAGGTAATCCATATCGTCACTATATGACCAGGCCTTTTGATACTTACATATTTGTAAGCAAGAAGAGAAACTTGAGGTTGGCGATAAAGCGTGAAGCGTGACGTAAGTAAATACAACTAACCATGTATGGAAGATAGTAGGCACACAGCCTACGACGAGCTTCGATTGATTGGTCGTAGGTATTGTTTTTATTTTAATTATTTTGCTAAGCATCTCTTATTTTTGCAGCACATCCACAAATGGTAGATAATAAAACTTTTTAAATATTTTTTACGCCTAATTGAAATCAAATTATATATATTTTTTTTTAATTAGTAGCTCTGTATGAAATAAATGAATAACGAACATCAAAAATGAATTAATGCGTAAAGAAGATATTTTTAGGTGTATCTACCAAATTTTTTTCTAAGCACCTGAATTTTTTTACTCTTACTTGTAAAGATAAAAATATTATACATAGAACAGTCAAAACTTTTACGCTCATAAGTCAGGCCAGAGTCCATATCAATGTATATAAGAGCAATCATAAAATTATGCACTATTTTAGCGCTCTTTGGTCGTGTCTTACTAGTGTTCAAAACAGTTCACGTGAAGACCCGTACACGGCACGCGGTCGTTTCTCGTGACTTATAATTTAAAAAATGAAATATATTATAAGGGCGTGATCTAATGAGACCACCGACTATGTGTAGATACATAGGGCTGGTACATGAATACAAATATAGTAAAAAAATAATTGCAATATGTTTAAATATTAACAATTTCATACTACCATAATTATAAACTTAATATATAAGTTTAAGTATATTTGGATATAGCAAACAAACTCCTATCACAGCTTAAACGAATGTAGTATGAATTTTATTTCAGAAAATGTTTTTTTTTCTCTTTGTTTGTGTTGGTAGGTAGCCCTAAAATGGCCCCGCGGGCGTAATGTGCGTGAAACCGTTCATCACACGACTCAGTACGGGTTCGCTTCGAAATTTAAATGTTGCTGGTTTTACCATATTTTTAGTTTTTTCCAGCCAGCAAGCACTACCTACAATGCTTAATACTGTTTTAAATGCCATAGAATAAAATATAGGTTATATTGACTTTTCACGTACCTACGAAAGTTCTTACCGGAATGATAGCCTTATCTTCAAAAGTAACTTTTTCTATTAATATGAAACATGTAGTTCATACTCCCCCTCACTACAATGTGTTCGTCTATCTATGAATAAGTTTTGTTTAAATTTATTCCGTTCTCAACGTAGGTATCTATTACAATTTTTATTTGTAACTAAAATATGCCCGCGACTTTGTCCACGCTTGACTTGAAATTCCCGGGACAAAGTATGGCAGCATTTGAAAAAGAATGTAAGCTATCGTTTTAGTGAACATTGTGTCGGAACAGGCAGATTTTTATGCACCCGAACAACTTTGAACTACTCCCAAATTCATTCGCCCGGGGTTCCCAGAATAAAAAGTGGCGCAAATTTTAAGTCCAAGAATTTTCTATCCATCAGCGTAAACCGCGTCGAAATCGGTCCAGCAGTTTTTACGTGAATCCCGAACAAACAGACGAACATCTGAAAAATATTGCATCGTGTTCTTCATTATTTATATAGTCTATTCCAGTTGTTTTTTTTTAAATAGCTTCAATGTAATACGGCACGTTTAGAATTTTAACATACCTACTAAAGATTAAAATTGTTTTCAGGTGGCAGAAGTTTTAATTCTTTAAGGTTTATGGGTTTTAAGGTTTGGCTTTAACTCGAATTTACTTACTATATTTATACCTGTAAGACCATGACAGGACAACTAAACAGAAAGAAAAACTTATTTATGATTCTTTAATTATATATCTTCATAATAAAAAAAGTAAAGTACTACAAATAATGAACACAATAAACACACTTAAGTATGTATCATAACAAAAAATAAAATTTAAAGAACCGCTTGCTTAACGCACGATTCACTCTTGACCGTTCACCAAATGCGCCTAACTTCACTGAAATCCTGCCAGAGCAAGAGGTCATACGATAGCGCTCTCTTTTACTCACCGTCCTTAAACGCTTAAAAAGCTCCATAGATGGCAGTAAAAATCGTCACAACAGCTTGAAGCGGCCACTAGTGTCGCCATCTAGCGTTGAATAACTGAACTTTTATGGCACGTTTATTGAAGAGGGTTCTTCGGCAGCTCGTAAACGATTTTATGGGCACTAACGAAGTCTACTCTCGTGCTCGATATTACCCGACCGAGTACGGTCGGGAATGCAATATTTGGATGCTCCTGTTGAGCAGCGGTGTATTCAATTTCACCGGTGTTCATGGGCTTTTATGTGCGATCCAAGGTGCGATTGGATAGCGTTCTCGAGCGTTTATTTGGCTTTATTGTAGGGGTTTGTTTATGCGATTACTGTTTAACCAAGTAGGTGCTTTTACATGCTTTTGTTATTATTATTATGTTGTTGCGGATAATGAAAAGGATAACGTGGGAACTTTTCAGTATTTTTTCTTTTTTAACCAATAGGACTTACATATTCTGATTGGGATTTGTGATAAAAGGTCGTACTTCGTACGAGTGCTGATATCAGTATGGGCTCACAATATTTGGGATATGTTTACGAATATCATGGGCGGTAGGTAACAAAGTTCGAATTAAGTACGAAACCCAATAACCATTTATCAGTGATTTATATTTTATATATCCCAAAACGTAGCCGTGAAAAAGGCAAATCATAAATATGATCCGATTCAAATTTGTAGAAGATGCTATCAGTTTGATTTGTAGGCTTACACCCGAAAGCGCTTTGTCTAGTGATGTGCTAATTGCCGCATCACGTATCGATAAACCTTAATAAATGGCCGAACTATTTGCTTTGCTTTACGATATATGCCATATCTCCATGATTGTATCTAGGGACAAAATGGTTTTTAGTTTAAGTGACTTTTAAGAGATACATTAAATTATTTTATTAACAGATCGTTTCAAACATCCAAAAATAAAAAGAACTTAGGTTCGTTTTATTTTATTGTATTTGTAAATATTATATTTTATGTTTAAATCTTAGGCTCGCAAGGAAAATTTAGATTCTTCTTGCGAATCTCAGTTTTATGAATCATATTTTTTGTTAACCATAGAACTTTATACACTGCTTTTACATGTTTTAAAGTTTCAATTAGGTATTGCCCAACTTTTTTTTTAACAAAAAGAACTATAGGTATTACCATTCACAAAATGACTGTTGTCTGTTAACATATCATACCTATATTAAAAGTGATAAATAAGAACTATTACATTACTTGTTGTTTATTGTAGATACTTAATAATATACTTATGATATATACCTTTTTTATGTTTACATTTCACTTTGAACATAATGTTTCAAATAACTTGTACTCGTAGCTACCTATAATAAATGTATAGGGTAATCTATTTAAGTATTTATACGGTAATTTTTTCCATCATAGTCTTGGAAATGAATAATTTTTTAAGAAATTTGATATATATGTATTAGTACTTTATATAACGGGAATAAACGTGGTCTTACGTTCATCAAAAAAAGGGAATGTATACATAATTTAAGGCAAAGGGGCTGACTAAATAGCTCTATGAGTATTTAACTATATTTATCAAAAATCTAATGCTGTATGTACTAACTGGGTATGAGTTGGAAAATGAAATGCGGAAATCTGTCTTCCTATTTTCCTCCTAAAGAAGACAGCCAAAGCAATAAGAAAAAACTTTGCAATTTACGTTCGATAAAGATCCCAACGTTTTGCTGTCAAGTTACCCGACTCAGCATCTTTCGGCCAGATCTGCTTGTAATTTATGACTCCAGACCAATTCTTTTTATTCGCCTTCTTATTTCATATTGCGTTTGCATGGCACCACTCACGTATGTAGGTGAACTTACGCCGCGAAATATCGAGTCCGTGGGAAGTCGCATCCCTAATTATTTTAAAAAAGGATTTCTGTTGTGATATTTACTTAGAAAAAGCTTATCAAATGGTGCTTTTATAAAGTGTTGTGTTTCGTATTGTTACCTTTATGGTTAACTGAAAAAACAACTCAGTAGTCACGTTACTGATACGTTCTTAAAGATAATTTTGAAACTTTATGCGCATATTAATCTATACTAATATTATAAAGAGGAAAGATTTGTATGTTTGTAACGAATAATCTCAAACACTACTGGACCGATTTCAAAATTTTTGTCACCATTCGAAAGCTACAATATGTCTATTTATCTACATAATTCTTAAGTCATAATTATTAACAATCCAAGTGAAGTATATGCCTGTCGACTGGGTTTCGATGAAAAATAGAAACAGACTTTGTAAATTAATCTTTTAAGCTATTTTATTGTTAGTTTGTAAACCTCGTTGTGAATATAGATAAGCTAAACAAACAAAGTTATATAGGTACATATACCGAATAGATACCCGGAAACTGCCGAAAATAGCCCCACGGGCACGGCCGGCTAGGCACAACTATTCGACACCACGTATGAATTGATGTCCAAAACACGGACTATAGGTAATCATTAATTTAAATTCGATAGTCGCCCACACACTGGTGATAGCTGCATGATATATTAGTTAAGTTTTTTTTTTATATCATGCATACAAAACTTGGAATAAACAAATATTTAATATATTCAATTATAAAGTTTGTATATTTAGGGAATCGATTGGGTGTTCTAATATATTCAGTGCCGTGTAACGTGTAATATATGAGAGGTCCAATGATGTAAATGCCACCCTGAAGACAACAAATCTCGACCGAATCGGCCGACAAACATTTTTTTCTTTACCACATACCCCAAACAATGTGTTATCTGTCCTAATGTGATTTAACAGGTAATTTTTGAAGTAGATTACCATTAAAGAGAGCCAGATTTATGTTCGGGCACAATGTAAATAGGCAAGCAGCAGAATGAGGAACTACATTTATTTTCATTTACCTCCATTTATATCGCGGCTCCACGTGGAGATTACGTGATTTAACAAAGGGAGTGCTATAAATCTGTTGAGTCCTGTCTTAGTAGGCCTTTGTAAGCATTTTTGATATGTGCCTTTAAAAGCTTTTTTCTGTATTTAGATGAGAGTTCATTCTATAATTCATTAGAGAGGAGGGGGTGGGTCGCCGCGAGGAGCAGTGCGGCGCGCGGTCGATATCGAGAGATAACGCCTTATTTATTACCAACCAATGAGATGTCCAACAAGGGCGCGATACTTTTAATGGCCGGAGAATTAGTTTATACAAATAAGAACATAGTAATAAAATTAACACTCAAGTGATCCGGTAAGGATTGTTAGAGGTAAATTCCAATCCTAATAAGAACTAAGCAAAACTACAGTATTCCACATAAGATATGTGCTTACGTAAAATTTGAATCTCGCGGAAACTATTACGTGTTCTAGTATAAAAGGCATACTACGTTTATCTAATACATAATCTGAAGTACCTACGTAGATAAATATGTATATTAAATTTTATGAATAATCGGATTCAGCTTAGCTGCAGATTTCTTCAAAGAAAGAATGTTCTTTTCTTTTTAGATTTACATATTGTTAAAAATAATAAGTATTTCATGGTCATCTCTGTTATCGGAAGTAAAAAATATGCCTAGATACTTAGGTATACGAAATTCCTCTATAGTAACCCCAATATCAAGGTCGTGAGAACGAACAAAAAACATATTTATATCTAATTCTTACATAAACAACACTTTCACATTTATATCTAATTCTTAAATAAATGTGAATATTTTTATCAAGAAAAATAAAAGTGATTCTGCAACTTTGAATTAATAGATACGGTTTATGGTGCGTTATTATGCATCGAAGATCTCATTATATTAACGGCAGACAGGACAAGCTTGTGGCGTAGTAAGTAAACATTAGTAGTCCGATTGAGTGTTTTACATAATTTAATGTGTTAACAAGTGCGATAAAATTCCAACATCACTTCCTCTTTTGACCTCATAAATACCTTTTTACACGGATCATCTTCTCGTACTCAATAAATTTCTACTTGCACAATAGAAGTTTCAGTCTTAATATGTCTCAGTACATAGTATGAAACACAAATGTTATATGTGTGGGTGGTCCCATAAACCTTCGCTCGCATTGGCTATTCTAGAATCGAACTTGCGATTTGCATTGAGAACCTATCCGGCATACATTATTATGGCAACATGGTTGGTTAGTAATTAGCACCCATGCCGATATCGATATTCGAATCAGGTAGTTCATTAGTTGTTAGTGACCATCACTACGGCTGTGAATATCTTTTTATGTTCTATTGATAGCCGTAATTCGCCATTGTTATGTTATAATCCAATATATTATATACTGAAACTCTGCATTAAACCAGTTTTGTATTTTTTTATTTATATTTATCGTTATTGTTTTAATATTCTTATACGGATTATTTGCACTGAACCATATTGTCTGAACGACTGACCTTTATGAATGCCAACAAAGTAATACGTCACGACTAGTCAAGCAAGCTCCCCGCTACCCTTCCCTTGGGCCCTCGAAGCTCCAACTCAAAGTAAGACTGAGTTAGATATACACCCAAACATATTAGATAAAAAGGGACAGTTTATACTCGTAAAACATGGCGTATAACGCCCCTTGATTTATGGTAGTGTGCCGAAGTTCGAGAAATATGTACGTGTGCGAAAC
Organism: Dendrolimus pini; assembly: GCA_949752895.1. Lineage (NCBI taxonomy): Eukaryota > Metazoa > Arthropoda > Insecta > Lepidoptera > Lasiocampidae > Dendrolimus > Dendrolimus pini. Next base: position 14,553,409 of record OX457133.1, read on the forward strand.
GCATTTTCTATTCATTTTAAACTGCTTCACGTCAAAATCGTTCTTGTAATTTTTATTTGAATTTAATATTTCAACATATTTGGATTTTTTTCTATAGAAGCTCATAAGGGCTTGTCAAATAATATTTTTGTTCAAATTATAACTAAATTTTCATTATGAATTAAATATGATTGAATTGAATAGACTCGACATTCGGATTCTATAGGAATACTTTCAACTATTTTAGTAGATTTTCAACAATATATATTCTTTATTATTGAGACATCTATTACTTAATAAATTTATCGATGATTGTGTAGCAGCACTAAACTATGACCGGAGAATCAATTAAAAATTATATGGATGAATTTGGGACTTATTTTCGTCCGTCTATAAAGAATATTTTTAGGTATAAATAAACCTCTTTGGGTATAAAAATAATGTTATTATATAAAATATTTTCTTGTGTCTAATAAAGAGTAAGTATTATACGAATCCTACATAAATAAATCGATTCTGAAGGTAAAATTTGGGGCTTATCTTCACGTGTCAAGCGTCATATGCAAAGCATTGTATTCAAATTATTGATCAAAACGACGTCTTGAATTTTGTGAATGAATTCTCGCTTGAATGAATACAATTTACATGATTTAAGTGCGAGAATTAACTATTATTAAGTATATAATTGAATGGGCGTATTTGACTCTAACTAAATATAGATTTATAGTTTGAATTAATTGATACATGCTACTTAACTCCTAGTCACTAATTCATTTTTAAAATATTTCTACAACCTTCATGACCATTCGACTGTCGCTCGATCTCTTAGCAATAGGCGCTCCACATTCTCGCGAGGAAAGAACGCGAGAACCCCTTCCACATTCTTGTGCCTTGAGCAGTTTCTGCGTTTTTACGAGATTGTGGAGGGCCTTTATGATATAGAACTCAGCATTTGTGTCTCTGCATACACCGAAGAGTAAAGAAAAGACCAAAAAAGCATATAGGTACGTTCTATACACAAGTTTCAAATTAAAGTAAAGCGAAGATTTCTGCTTTTTGGTCAAACATTATGAGCCATGTGATATTTGAACTGATGTAAACAATTGTTTGTTACAGGTAACGATAGTTATAGTTATTCTACGTCAGAAGATCAACCCCAATAGGTACAATGGATAATAATATAGCTTGAATAAATACTGTGAGTAATTAATTAAGTTACTTCAAAGGCAGGTTATATAATCCGTTCACATATTGTATGATCTTTTTTTTTCACTTCATTTAATGGACAAATTTCATGAAATTTAGTATACTAAAGAGTAGAAACGAAAATAATAAGTACTTTTAGTCATAAAAATGTGAGTTTCCTTCAGATAAATTACAGAACTTAACACTCCAAAGAACTCCTACTACTCCATTGGGATAACTAATAAAATAATAATCGGCGGACAAACACAGATATTGTACTTATATTCCCAAATTAAGCAAGTTACGTTAGTTAGTTGGGTTATGGGTAATATGCAACGGACCACTATGGGGCCGATCCCAGACACCCAGACCATAGTAAATAACAGAAACTTCGTTTCCAAAATTTACCATGCCAGGAATGGAACCCGGGCCCTCTGCGTTCCAGCAAGTTCGGCCGGTTAAGACTTAGCCCACTTAACCACAGAGGCCGTCATAAACTACAAAATTATGTTTTATTTTCGGTGTCTAATAGCTTTAAGTACTTATTTAATTTAAATAAAATACTTACAACATAATTATTTGTCTTGAATATTTGACCAAAAAATAAGTATAGACTATTTCACGTTCTAATCACACTTTTGTGCGGTTTTTTTAAACACACATATTGCATATCCCAATTTAAGCAAGTTGCGCTTGTGTTATGGATAATATACTTACAACGGACTACTTTCATTCATCTTCTTTATATATAAAAATGAAAGTTTGTCTGTATGTTCTTTATAGAATCGTTAACTATAGGTACATTTGAAGTATACGGCAGGATGACGTCTGCCGGGACAGCTAATACTTAATTATTTATCTATATACTTATTATCTTATAAATGATAGAATAGACTAACCTATACATAGGTAATAGGTAGGTACTGGCTAAAAATATCAAGTCGCTTGTTCTAAACTACCAGTTTAATGCAAACAATGTATACAGGATAATAACGTTCAGTCTCACATAACGAAATATTAACATCAGTGCCTTCATTAAAGGGTTATTAGACACCGTGAGGAGAACTGAGCAATTTGCTGAGCAAAATATATAGCGTAGGTGGCCACAATACTGTTAGAGTAACGCAATAAACAAGCCCAGTTTCCACGCTGGGAGGTCTTTACTCACGTTCATATTATTTATTAGGTTACTCCGTAGTGTAGTAGCTCTAGGTGTAACATCTGTCAGCTATATTAGTTTGTGTTCTTATAAGGAACAAAATCACACCTAAGTAATGTTGTAGGTACCTAAATACACATACCTATGTAAGGTTTGTAGCTTCTTTTTTAATTTATTTTAAGGATTTTTATACGAGCGTCCTTTGTAAACAAAATTGGGATTTTATTTGGTTGTAAATAAACAAATTAAAAAACCGACTTCAATCTGAAAACTAAAAAATTAATACTTTCTACAATATCTTGAAGTTTGTGCTTTTTGCAATTTTGTTGTTTTTTATGTTTTATTTGGCACCGACTTCAAAATGTTGTAGACAATATTTAAGTATATTTGGTTTTTAGCTTGAAGTCGGTTTCCTTTTTATCTTTATTTTTTTGTTGCAGTTTAAATAGCTTTAGTATTATTATTTTAAGCGCCTGTATGAATTATGCGTCTGGCATGCGAATACAAAAATTGCTTCACGTACAGAGTAGGCGATCGGCGCTCTTCAAGAAGGGTTGCACGCGATTTCCCTGGTAACACTCATCAGATCGTGACTTGGTGATAATGGGACCACCGTAGGTGTATATGCTTCGTAATAAAAAAATGACAATTGGTCTACAAGTGACGGAGTAATCGCAAAAAACCACCAAAGAAAACATTGTCGAATTGAGAATTCCTTTCGGAAGTCGGTTAATAAATTATTATTATTTGAATGTTAGGTGTAAAAGATATTTGTGAAGACGACTTTATTTAATCTTTATATTTTTACATTAGAGTGTAACAACACCTACATAACTATATAAACTATTCTATTAATATTTACTGGTATAATTATTTTATGTATATGCGATTGGGTTATAAATATATATGGATTTTAATGTTGCTGTTTAGCTTTTTCGAAATTGTAATCATTGAACATTGAACAGCATAAGAAAGTAATTATACTAATCAGACATTAATAGATATTAAATAGAACAAATTGGAAAGGCAGTACCTACTAAAATTAATTTATAATACCCACTAAATCAAAAATATTTTTACGTTTTTAATTTTATTCACTTAATAAGCTTAAAATTTAGGAGCTCCAGATCAAAGAGGAGCTAACGAGGTCAATACATCATTAGGGTACCGTATCGAATGTGATTAGGTTCTTGCCTGTTATTGAAAAATTGGAAACGCTGTATTAAACCAGTATTTTTGATAATTATATATGTTTATATTAATTTATTAGTTTCGATCAAAGGGCTGGTACCTATCTGGGTCAATGGATTAGTATGGCTATCGGAGAAATATCTTTTGATATTTAATTTTTAAACATTTATTGAAAAAGGTGACTTTGGTTACCTATAGGTTTACTGTTCTAGATACTTGTAGTCTCGAAGTCTATACAGGTACTGTACAAACACTCAATACATTTATGGTTTTTGGATTAAGACAGAAAAATAATAATTATAATGTCAATCGTAGAAACATAATATATTGGATTTCTTTAATATTTTAATTAGAGTTTTTTAAAATTCTATATAGCATCCACCGTGCCGACGTCCATTGGTAAAATAACTTATTAACTTAAGATTATTATATTTCTTCATTGTAGAAATTATTGTATGTATGTATGTTATTAAAATACAATCTATTAAAGTACTCTCTCTCTCTCTCTAAAACTCTTATTATTGAATGCTATTAAAATGGTTTTCTCTAAACCCGACCTCAAGATGGGACAAGTGACTATATTTTTGACGCCTCGTCCATATCAAGCTTGGTCACATTTGTAAGACTTCTCCTTCCTTAATGTGACATATTTTGCAATTTTACATCAAGAAATTATTAAATTAAAACAGCAGTTCTATAATTAGCTTAAATATATTAAACTAGCTGCGCCCCGCGGTTTCACCCGGGTGGTGATGAAAATTGTGATGAGGTGGAAAAGTTGTGATAAATTATAGCCTATGTGTTATTCTGATGTATAATTTATATTATTGTAAAGTTTCATCAAAATCCACTGAGTAGTTTTTGTGTTAAAGAGTAACAAACTTACATCCATATATTCTCACAAACTTTCGCGTTTATAATATTAGTAGGATTTTGAAATGTGACGTCACGAAATCTTGGACACCCCCCCCCCCCTCCACCCTTTGTCGCATGTCATCGACCCCCTCCCCCGTTAACGTGTGACGTAATTTATTTAGTTAGGATGGCCTCCTAGTGACATTCTAGCAAAAGAAGTGGAAATAACTATCAAGGCATTACGTTACACATAATCAGATTGTCTTATCCTTCTTTAGTATAATTAGCGGTACATTTTTCTCTAAAAACACATGATACTATGTCATTATTTTTCCACCAAACTGTGTTATAATTGTCGACAAATTGTATAAGATAGTGTGTTATGAGGGCGGGCGCATTGTTCACCCAATGACAAATAATGGCTGATAATACACCGTTATCTGGTGTCCGAGCCGAATTTAGCACTGTGTTTCGAGCCAATATTCCCACTTGATAATAAACATGCATCAGAACACATATTTGCCATATAGATAAACAGAATACTTTATAAATAGAACTGTTAATGTTTTTATTTTCCCTTTGTCCCTACACTGGCTAATATTTGTATTGTAAACGCGAAAGAAACAATCTCTGTTTGTTAGTTTTTCAAGAATTGGTCATATTGAAATATGTGGCATAGATATTTTGAACGAATGTAACATAGCTTTGAAATTAGATTAGAGTTCCATAAAGAAATAAATAGATAACAAAAAACACCTAAATAAAATTTTAGTGTAACTTAACATTACATATTCATACTATAATATTCATCGACTTTTAACACATCGATTATTCTGTACCTTAGCTCGTAAGAACTGGTCGAAACGTGGAATTAAAATAAAAATCAAATAAGATTATGTTCAACAACCGTTGAAACCCGGTTTAGTTAAACACAACTAAATATTTTATTCAGTTTAATAATTAGTTACAATTAAATAAGAATGTTTAAACCTGTCATCCCGTTTAATCACGGAATGCAGGAATTCAAAGCATATACGTAATGAAGGATAATTAAGTTACAAATTTAAATTACAAAGCAATGTTACGTTGCACAAACAACGGGATCTCACGATAATTCATGGTAATGTTTAAATTTTCATAATGTTGTTTTCAGGATGGACATTACTAAAACAGCCATGTAAGACTTTTGCTTAAAGAAATAATTTCTACTAAAAATAAAACTCAAGAGAAATTTGAAAATATTAAATACATAATTATATGTATAGGTAGGTATTATCCGCTCATAAATATTCCAATTTTGGAATTCAGCGTACTATATTACAGGGAGACCATCAGTATTTCCACTACGCTTGTCCAAGGTGGATTACCAAGTTTCGCACATCCTCTCAACAGTTAAGATTCCTCACATCATCATCATCATCTACGTTCTGCATCTAATAATATTGACATTGGATCGAAAATTTTGACTAATCATTCATACCATACGATTTTAATCCAACAGATGCGAGTGCTACTATGCCTCCCATTGTTTAATAAAAACAATAGATACTTATTTTAATAATGGAAACAGGCAAAATTCTCACAAATACTTACATTAATATGATGTTAGAAATTACACTTAGAATACATGCACACAAAGCTAATATAACATGCATGCATCTTTTATATTAACTCCTCCGTGGAACAACATAAAAACTTCCCAAACTTTTCTATAGTCCCTCGTAAATCTCGCGTTTTTTAATAGATAAATAGGACCTCGCACAAACGAGCAATATCGCATTATTTGGCCCTCCCTCAGGAAAGGCCCTCCTGATAAAGCCTCCTTGCCTCACACCCTTCATGCTAATGTACTACGCCAGACGGTGACAACCATTTTTGGCCCACTTGGCTACATTATGGCAGCTATAAAGAGTATTTCAAATTATATTTCCCGTGTCCATTAAAAATGCGATGTGGCTTTTTATTTCGAACAATTATATTCTAAGCCGATTGTTACAATTCTAAAAGATGGAGCATTTGAAATTAGTTTTTAGAAACAGGTAGCTGTTATTAGTTTTTAGGATTCATTATCTAAAATATGATAAAAAACCGAAGCCCCGTTCAATTTCTGCCTACGTGAATGTCACGACAGTTTTACTTGAAAATGATTAGCACAATACTTGTGAGAAAATTCTTAAAATTGAAGACGGTAGAACTAAAAAAATCAGAGCAAGAAAATTTAGGTATTATGGGTATGTAATTAGGAAGGATGTGAGTCAGGTGAAAAAGAATGTTATGTTATGTTATGTAAAGATCATAAAAAAATGGATGGATTACCTGAAGGATGACATGATGATTTGTGGAGTGACAGAGGATGTGTGTCAAAATAGAGGAGTAGATGTGGAACGAATAGACATATTGTGCCTGCCCCAAATAATTGGGAAAAGGTGAAAGAAAATACAACTTAAAATCATTTTTAACAAAAATAGATTTTAAAAAACCAGTCGAGTAATTTTGAAGTTGTGAGGTATATTTCGTTACATACTTTCTATAGAGTTACGTAGACAAATATCAAAGCAATGGACGTTCACCAGCATTACGGAATCCATGACTGTACGTGAATCGACACGCACCTGTCGTTTTTTAAATAAAGTCAGTTTACAAAATAACCATTGCTCAACTATTGTCGGCCTTTAAAAAGGTAAAAAAGGTACGAGTTCACGGTACAACGTAATAAAATGTTCAAAAGTTTGAAAAAATATGCCATCATAAACAAAGCGGTTCAGATGCAAACTTAGATAAAGAACATCTCACACACCTGAGCTAGAAAATTGCTTTTTTCTAAACGCCTCCAGTTTTTTACGCAACTTTCACCGAATATAAAAGAAGTTTCGTGGAAGAACTTTCTTTTCTTTTCTTCTCGTTGGGACGAAATAAATCATAACGTATCCCGGAGATATGACGGGCCGCAAACGCGCGAAATATGCTAACAATAAAAATATTGTGACATGCTGGAACAATTGCTTGGGTTCGCCTTTGTTTTGGCGAAAGTTAGTTCAAAAAAATGGCCAAGTGCTTGTCAGTCCATTGTTTTCTTTATTTTGCTATGGTACCGCGAAAAATCATTCAGCTGAAATACTTCGTATGTCAAAAACTACGTCACAGATCTTAGGTTTAAATCAAGCTTTATTGCAGTATTTTAAGCTATACCTCGTTATTTTTTATTTATTTTTTGTACCTCAGTTGATAGTTAAAGAGAGAAGTGACGACTATTAATTATTGCAATCTTTTTTAACTACTCCGTTGATTACCAGTGTGTGAAGAAATGTCCATGCTAAATTTAATTCATATAAGTACCGAAACCGAGTAGTATCTGATTTCTTAAAAAACGGCTATGATATAGACGACAACTAGTTTCACATACATAAACACATGCGCAATACTTGTTCTGGGCAAAATTGATACTCTATCTGAAGAATATTTGAAAGAAATCACTCTGCCAAAAGGATAGTTGAATGTCAAATACACAGATACAATCATCTTACAAAACACCGCAACCTCTTAGAATTAGTATTTTATTTTTAATGAGTGTGCAACAAAGTACATAATAAATTAGCGGTTCTGGCAGACGTTTTCCTGCCTTGAAAAAGTTTAGAAACCGATTATTTAAATTAAATATAGGCTATGTTATTCAGTGATAATGTAGCATTCTTATCGTGAAAGAATTTTTGAAATTGGTCCAGTCGTTTTTGAGTATACTGGTTACAAACATACAAAAATACAAATCATTCCTCGTTTTAATATTTAGTATAGATAAACAGACGGGCGGACGGGACGATTATATAGGTGTTAGGTTTTTGCTTCAGGCTACCTAACCCTAAAAATTCTCGGGATTGTTTTGTGATTGAAGATAAGGTTATCCACAGATGTTGCAGGTTTAACTCATCCTAGGAAGCGGAACATTAGTCTAAACTTATTAGCGACCTCGCATAAAACAGGGCGGACCCTTATCACAACTAGTTAAAAACTAATTACCGGGGTGACACCACCTTACCATAAATCGAGCGACTCCACCGAATTAGGTACTCTGACAAAAGTTATTTTTAAGAAAAAAGCCCTTGAGGCTGAGCCGCGCCTCCTCCCGCCAACTTTACTCCGCGTGGAATTTATCACTATTTATATTCATGGCATAACAACAAGAGCTCCGTTTAGGGTGATCCCATTCAAATTGTAGACTGCTAAATAAAACCTGTTGTGTTTTGTTTCATGTTTCTCGTTAGAAGTTAGATTACGTGTCTGATTAGTATAAGGAATTTAAAATACAACTCGGTCCGCTTTATAAAGTACTTATGTTGTGAGTATTTGTGTATTGAAACGTGATGTTTTGCTGTGCAGACTTGTTTTCAAAAACGTATTAATCGTCTTTGAGGTGTAATATAATAGTTGTAGGATATTGATTTAGTATTGAGTCAATTGATCCCGTGACACCCCGTAAAAGCGTGGATACAACGACGCAGGTTTAGGTTTAGTGGGTAGTTCGGTGATCGGTTTCTCGCGACAGCTTCTTTTTGTAGCTAGCTTGGATAACCGGTCGCTGAGAGTCCCACACAACCTCCATGCATACTTCTGCGCTGCAGGCCCTTCCCCGAAGAGCCCGAGTACGGTGTCCAAAGACATTGCCCCTGCTTTATAAAAAAAAAGTACTGGCTTAATTAAAACTGTAGGTACGTTGTATAGATAATCTTAACTAACTAGTGTCATGTGCTTTTTTGATTGCTAGGCATCAGTCAAAAACTTATAAATGGGCTGAAGCTCGGATGGGTTTATACGAAGGGGTTGGGGTCTAATGAGTCCAGCTCTTCAGTGGTGTACTTTTTGCTTGAAGATAATTCTAAAATTTGAATATTCATTAATACCTACTTAACCTTCGCTAGATTCACAAATCGTGTGAAACCATTTATTAAAAGAAGATAATATTATATTTCTTAATTTTCTAGTACGAAAGGTATGTTTTATAAATATTCAGTAACTCTATGATTTATCAAATTATTGGGAAAAACATCCTTGTCCATCCAAAGGGTGCCTGGAAGAGATTGCTTTAAGCAATAAGGCCGCCCATGGTACTACTTATTAGCTTCTAATTTTAAGATATAAAAATGTGTTACTGTTTTTATGTTGGTGTATTATTAAGAGTATTGTCGTTGTTGTTATCAATGTGTATTTCAATTTCATGATTATTGTTTTTAAGACTTGTGTGAAGTCCACACTCAACTATGTCTTCTCAATTTCACCATGAAAACTTTTCATTTTATACAAAATAACTTATCGTGTAACGTAACGAAACGTTACGTTACACGATAAGTTATTTTGTACCACAGATCATAAAAACATGATTATGATCTGTGTTTTGTACCTACTACAATAGGTATATCACAAATATTAAATACTTACGTATATAACAGTTGCTCAATCTAGCAGAATAACCATTTAATTTTATTGAAAATTCAGTTATGATTTTGAATTATTTTAGACAATATTACAGTATTACCATATTCATTGCTACTTTTCTTCTTCGATGCCATTACTAATAGACAATTTGAAGCACGATGAAATTTTAAATAAAAAGGTGTGCACGTAATAATACCATTTAATATGTCAAATCAATGTGCCTTGTCATATAAATAAGTCTATATTTAACTAAATCCCGTAGCATATGGTGTTGCTGAACATTCAAGCGAACAGTCGTAACTCTGGTAAGCGGAACAACAAATCAAGTGCGGTTACGAACGGAAGCGTTTGGTGTGGCACTACATTGCTATGGGGACATTAGATATTGCAAGGGTAAGGGTTCTTCGAATAATTAATGTATTCATTTTAGCATCGTTATCTGTTAAATTTAAAACACGCTTTTATACAGCAATTTCATTTCTATCAGTATCTAAGATTCGAAACAAGATTGTCAGACTTTTGTTATACGTTTTTTTCATTGAATTATTTAAATATCAGAACTAAAACGTAAATAGGTATATTTGTTTAAAAAGAGCCTATTGCTCTTGAGACGGTGATACGTGACTGGGTATAGGCAAAGACGTTCATGGGTATTGGTAGTATAAATTGCTCTAAGTAACGCATTAGGGCCTATTTTATAGAAGGCATTCACATTTGAAGGTATAGTTATTCTTTCCAAGAATATTATATGCATCAATGACGTATTTTTATATAATTTTAATTTAAAAGTTTCTATCTCATTTTCTGAACCAACTTTAGTAGGTCCATCGCCAGATAGCTACAAATTTAATTAATGTTATGTTGCTTGGAAGTAATCGCTTTATATGAAACGACCATTTAATTACTTCGTCAAGAAAGTATTGTAAGTATGTAATAATATAATGTTATAAATATCTAAGTTTACATTGCATATCCGAGACAAAATAACGAAGTGTATGTTCGAATAGACGTAGTTAATATAGATTCGAAGCACGTTTTTCAAAATCAAGATCACAAGGGTTGTATATAACAAGGGGGGTGTTTGCAATAATTAATGAGGTTCTTAACTCAGCAGGCGCGAAATTATCATCGCGCCTCGACACCCGAGGTACAAGCTTCCATTAATTCGTGATTAGCCTGCAGTAGGCGAGGGATTTGAAATTCGTCTTTTAGTTTAGCCACTTTTTTAAGATGTAAATAGGTACTTTCTGTACACACACTGATCTGGGACAAGCAGTAAGGTCAAGAACCCACTAAAATTATTCAGGAGTTCTTCCAATCACCATGAGGCAGGGTCGCAGAATACAGCTTTTTACTATTTGAACGATAAGTACTTCGGGGGTACTTATCGTTCATGGGCGCTGTTGCGGCGGAAAGGACTGGTGATAGTCTCTTTTTCCACGCCTTGATCTAGGCCACGATCCTATCGAGGCCACGGGAGCTGCATAGTCCCGTTTTATCCGCCGCCGCCTTCTGCGACATCACCACATCGCAGAACGTTTGGACCGCCTTCTATGAACCTTCACTGTAAACCATATTGCGTACTATGGCAGGCAGTGCTAAGTCAGTCCCCACTACGTCCCCGTATGCGGGGCATGACTGCAGCGTGTCGCGGAATTACAGCTAAGCCAATTCCACGGTCAGTTTTCACACTACGCTAAGTGAAGTTCACAAGCTAAAGGAAAGAGATATATTTCGGGATAAAAATATATTTGTCTCTCTGTTTTTTATGTAATTTTAATACCGAAGGTGGACAAGGGGTACTTTTCATCACGGATAATGGGATAGAATTATGTAAAAGTAATTTTTGTCATTTTCGTCAGTTTCGTCACTGTCGTAATTATAGTCATTTTCGCCATTTTTATCATTTGTGCATTATACAAGATCTATAGACGGGGGATAGATATAAAACTTGAACTGGTTGAATTAGAGGATGCAAGTTTATATGAGACCAATCATTTCTGGAGATGAGATGGGATAGATTGCAATATAAAATGAAGTGAATCTTCCAGGGGCAAATAGAACTGACGTGAAAATTTTGTACAATGTTGCCTGTATTAACGCCTACTCTTTAAATAAGAGGCACGCACTAAAGGTTGACCTGCGGCGCAGCCGCGGGGTAAACTCTAGTTAATTATATATTATTATTCATATTTTTTAAACGTGAGACTTTATGAGTTGCATTATCTAAAGGCTCAATTCATGTCCTAATAAATATCACAAGCATCGTTTACTCAGAATGAGGCAAAACATTATTCCCCCATACTGTTTTTAAAGGTGGATTTGTTGAATATTTATTCATGTACTTACTACACACATGTTAAGGGGCGATGTAGACGTATCTTATTCATGAGCCACGCAAAAAATCTTACCAGTATAACAAATATTTTTTGGAAGGTTCCCAAATACCGACAGACGTATTGGAAATCTACTGTTTATAAAAAAGGAGCTATAATTAGATCAACGACAAAATTAGATTGCATGTTGTTCGATTCGTAGATAAAATACTGTTAATAAATAATAAAACTCTCATTACTTTGTCTGTATCCCTTGTTCTTGCTTCCCTTAATTCTCCGACTTGTGCAGAAACACAGTGAGCGCGGAGCGGAATCTGGGAGTGGAATCTACTATGGGACAAGCGATTTTTATCTACAGTGCAGGAGGACATAAATGAGTAAGACTTTCCCGCTTATCGAGTATCCACAAAGACTTTTCGTCAGAGAATTTAATTAGGTAAATTATTATGATAATATGAGATGCAGTCGCCGTAGTTTTTCTTCTAGACGCTATATGGCTAGTTGCAGTCCGGTCAGTAATCTGGCTGACTGTTTATGACTGTATGTCTATGCATGCGCTGCGGTTACACTCGTATTCCTAGATATTCTTAGAAACGATTTATATATTCCGCCTGTGCTCTCATTCCGCTCCCACTGTATTTCTATACTAAGCGGTTTGCTTTAAGAAAACCTACGAATCAGATTAATTCGGTTACAGGGGTTTCGATGGAGCCAATTTGTCTGATTGCTGCCGATGTCAATTTATGTACCTATGTATGCTTCGGTTGCGTTGCTTTATAATAAAATTCTGACCCTATCTTGTTACGTCCCCGTCTATAAATATTTGCGCATGATCAATTCAATAAACTTACCGTGCACTTGAATTATTATTGTTATACTTTGCGTGAGTCAGTTTTCTTTCTCGTAAGCATGATTTATAAGATACAATTTTGAGAGAATTCTGAACAGCTAAAATTAAAAATTTTATGAGTAGTTTTTGCTTCACCAGAATAAGGATGAAATGAAGCGAGTTTATAATTGTAAACATGAACATTTAGTATCGAAGTAGGTAAATAACGGGAGAAACAGGAGAGCACAAAAAGGCGGAACTCGTAAAATAATCGACTCTCACCTCATAGATTGTCGGGCGAATTGTTAATTAGAAAGGTTATGTACCCGACGACCCTACCGGCCATTACCATCAACCGGTACACGCCTCTTCTGGGTAAACGTCCCAAATCTCAACACGAGGGGAAAAATCAAACAGTAAATATCGGAAAGCAATCCGAGGTGATTCTATTAGATTGACTTAAACGGGAGTCTTACGATCTTGAGAGCCTTTGGGGTTTACAAAACTGACTTCACGGTTAATTTTTGATTACGACCTTACTTAAATAAATGAAAGCTAGCAATTTAAATGCGCAGTAGAGTAGGATAAATCAGAGCAATAATTCTGCTGAGCATGCTCGCGTGCATGTCGAGATTCATCAGAATTCTGTGCCTGCCGGGACAACCGGGCTATCTAGATTGCGCCATCCGGAGCCCTACACTTCTTAATTGGCAAGTATTGCCTGATTGTCCGGAATATACACGTATAGCTTTGGGAAAGTTTGCATTTAATTATCCTGGATTTCATACGGAAACCAGTCCGTTTTACCGTATTAGTATATATAGTTAGCTAGGATTCTGTAGATGATTTTGTTCAGGTAGCCAAAATTCAAAACATTTCACGTAGTTACGTACTTAGAGCGGTATATAAATATACGACAAGTAAACCTGATAAAAATCGCATCGAAAAGCCTCTTTCAACGAATAGTCGGTATCAGTGACAGCAGTGGGTATGGGTTAACTCCTAGATCGAGATAAGCCATCACATTCAAGATATTTAAATCGATTTTCCCCAATTTTCCGCGGGCGGGTGCGAGTTAAAGCTGTACTCAATTTATCCAGCGCCTCTGCGGGGCGGTGGCTCGGGTTCTTCCATTGTTCGCCAAATGAACTACGTATCGAGCTTACACCACTGTTACACTGCTTCCTTCATCATTTTACGGTTGAGAAATTAGATTTTCCTGTACTATTTAATCTTATTTTAATATTCAATAATATCTGTAGCAAACTGTATATTGTAATTTCTACAGAATTGACTGTCAAATTGTTTTAGGATTAGAAAAACTTTTTCAACTAATAAAAAATTGCTTCTTAATTAAATAAATTCCATCTTGTCCGCTTCAACCCTTCAGTTATTCTTTCATTAAGGAGTTTTGCTTATTTCGCTCAACCGGAACCTATTTGTTGGGTTGCTATTTAAAACATTCGCCCCGACTGCTTACATAGATCAGATACGTTCAACAAAGGCTTTTGTAATTAAGAAAGATATTTTAAGTCGGCGGCAGCTTGACTTTATATACCCCAAAATGAATTTACTGAGTTTTAGGGTGTTTCATGTTTTGTTTGGACGCTATTGTTTATTGTATGCAGTTCAACGAACTAAAACTCAATTTACATACAATTTAATTAACCTTCATCTATTTATCTTACGGTCCTGTGTTTATTGGTAGAATAATATGGGCAAAAGTTAAATATTTATGTATTCAGATATTCTTGTAAGTAAATTAAGAAATTGTGCAGTTTATAATGATAAGCTAATACGTATAAAGTTAGTGAGTGAATCTGCGTCATTGTCCGCAACAATGTATTTGTATAAAACAATCAGGGATATTATAACCTAAAATTAATAACCGGCACACTTAAAAAAACGTGGGTACCGAAAAATATTTTAATCAAAAAAAGTTTTTGACAGTCTTCAAGTCGATGATAAGCATGGAATCTTAGTATAAAAAAAGCATTTATATCTGAAGGCATGTTTTTAAAATTCTATATCGAGTTGTTATTAGTAGTATTGATCTTATTAAAAATCTATATGAATATACTGATTACAGCGCCATCTAGTTAAAACAGACAACACTTGAATGAAATTTGGATTAGTAAGATTTTGATACGAGGAAAACTAAGTAATCATAAAAGGATGTCTTCCAAGATTCGTAAGACTATAATTGTTGCTATACAAGAGGCGAAGGATTCTTCACACTTTATATAGAAAATTAGTATTGCTATTTATTGTGGCAATACAGCCAACCGTCCGGATATGTTTCTCTGTGGCAGTGATCTAGTACATAATTTATAGTCAAAATAAAATTATTTATAATGCAAAGATCGAATACTTATACCATTTGCTTGACCGATTTTTATACTCTTTGATTTATTGGATTCGTCTCCTTATCGAATAGCAGAATAACTATCAATATATCGAAATAATTCCCAGATTTTTTTTTTTAATTAGGATTGGGACTCCGCTTTTTCCGCAATTTACAGCTCACGTCACATACGCTTATATTTTTTTTTTAAATCTAATAATACCCCTTTATTTTTCATCAAACTGTCCCGAAACTACTTTGAATATTATTCATTATTTTTTATAGATTCGAATTTTGCTAAGGAGGCCCACTTAAAAATTCATCTGTTTAATTTTTCTGTAGGTACCTGTGTAGACATGTCAATGAACGTCTCCTAAACGCTGGACTGATTTTGATTAATTTTTGTATATGTTTGAGTGAGTTTCGGGATGGCTTACGTTACAATTGGATCCGTTAGGTGTCACTGCAATCGGATTCTAAATATTTATTTTTTAGAGCACGATAAAGTCTGGTGTATCAGCTAGTATAAAATATACATAACATATTTCAGATTATAATCTATTGAAACAAATGAAAGACAAGCAAAAACACTAAAACTACGTTCAACTCACGCAAGGCAATATATTGAGTACCAAACAATAATAAATTTCCAATTTCCAACCCCAATTTAGGACTGCATTATTTTCGCTTTCACAGACATCCGATACAATTAAAATCTTCTTTAATTAAGGGACGTACATGAATCATTCGCACGTGGCGCAGTTTTCCATTGCGTACGCACGAGCCTTAACATGGCACGGCTTAGGACGTACGACTAACAGCCAAAAGAGAGTTTTAGATGTATGTAATAAAGTCCAATATCGTTTAACACAAAAGCGCATTTAAAGCATACATCGCTGTAGTTTTCGGGTATCTCTTTTCACTTTATCGCAGTGTCTCCGTTATTTACTTGTACGTGAGGGATGCCCGCAATAAATAGGTGCGCACAAACATATTTGACGTTTACAAATACCTCCCAAATTGGTTTCCTCGGCGTGTCTTGTCGTTATTACTAGTTTTGTTTACTCACGGATAAACAGTAGCCTATATAAATATTATCTTGTAACATATCTTTCTTGAACTCTTTACAAGTTGATACTTTATGGACTTTAAACGACTTGCATACATATCTCCTAATACTGGAATGGAGTAGTTTTAAATAGATTAAGACAAACTAAGCTTTTGTTAAAATTTTTAAATTAATTGTTATTTATCTCTACGTCGTAACATCAGTTAAGATTTATGATTTCAGTCAGAAATAAAAAGCATTTTACAAAAGTAAACAGACTTTCAAGTGTTTATAGCCAAACACGTGGAGTATGGATTATAATAATACGTCTTACAGAATATAAATTCAAAAAAATTGTGTGTATGTGTACTTATGTACACGCGTTAGAAGTTATACTTCTTTGGCGTATCAAGATAAAAAGCTTTTCAAAAATTTTATCTTTTGCCTTATTCTGCGTTTGTAGAAAAAACTACACTAACAATAGAAAAACTAAAATGTTGACTATAGCTAACTTCAAGGTGTCGGTTGACTATAGCTAACTTCATGGTGTAGGTTTTTCGTGTGACGGTGTGCGCGCGCATCGTAAAAATTTACTCTCATCATTTTTCCCTAACGCGCCTAAAGAAGTATAACTTAAAATAAAGAATAGCGAAATCATGTTAGGTCAGTATCTGAGACAGCTGCGTCTCATTTCAGTGTCGTGATTTGATACTTAGCAGAAGGCATGTACCACGTAGACAATTTTTACAATGATTAAGTATAACTATTGAAGAAAATCTTACATTAGTGTGCTATCTCCGCAATGGTTTTTTGACAAGAATGATGGGGATATATTTTAACATCCAAAAAAATAAGGAGGCCCAACCCCGACAGTGGGGTCGTTATGGACAGATATCCATCCATATACATTAAGAAGAAAGTGACTTCATTTGGATTTGTATGTCCCTTCTTCACAAAGTTGGGAATGAAGCGATTATAATAAAATTTGGTATAGCTACCCATAGGAATAGTTGTATTCTACTTTCAATCGACTTCAAGAGTAAGGAAAACAAAAAAATTTTTTCCACGACATCATGAAGTCGGTGCCAAGTAAAACATTAAAAAACAACAACAAATTTGAAAATTATAGTAATTTTTATGTTTTACTTCGTACCGACTTCAAGATGTTTGAAAAAAATTATGTTTTGCTTGTTACTTTTGAAGATGGTTTTTTTCTATTAATTTAGAACAATATCTCTAGTTTGAATTTAAGCGAACGAATGAACCTAATATATTTTACTGTTAAAAATAAATCACATTCGCATCACTTTAAAAGTAAAATTCATATTAACAGAGCTTTATTCGAATCGGGCCAGTGCGTAAAATACAGTGGAAAAAATAGATCATCGAGTAAACGAGGTGCGAGTAGCAATTTGGCCATTCCGGGTGTCCGTTGGGTGTTGTAATTCAAGTGACAAATATCGAAGGCCACAATTCATATTTTTGTGCTATCTCTGCGCCAGTGTCGCCATCTGTGCCGCGGGGTTGCTCCATGCTCGCCATTGGTTCCCCATCAAGCGGTCGTGTGATCTATTTTTGTAGCGAATAAAACTTTTTTTTCCTTCGGGAAATGTTTTATAAGTATCTTTATGGCCGGTACGTGACGTGTTATTTTTGGGGAGATGTGAAATTACTTTTTCGGGGAGCACTGGTTTGAGATGTAAATGGAAAAATGCATAAAAAATGCAACCCGCATTGCAACACGCCCTTACAGCTGCAGCACTTCATATTAACTACCGCTTATTGTCATAATAATATCAATTAATGAATCAATCAATCATTTATTTGCTCAGAAATATGGTGTATATATAGATCATATTTTGTTACTTTTAGGGTTCACTTATTTTTGCCGGTCAGGCATGCAAGTTGTACATACATGCTTTAAACTACTTCAAAATTATACAAGGTAATTTAAAATGATATAATCAATACAATATTAATTTTAGCCTACAGAATAGTTTTATGTCAATAATAATAATTTATTTATGTATTTTTCATGGCTCTTATATATGTTTACAATATATCATGCATATATTCGTCTACTGAGTAATACGCTTTTTGGATCAAAAGACCCCGAAGTTTATTTTTAAATAAACTAACATTTTTAGTCATTTTTAAATCATTTGGTAATTTATTAAAAATTAATATACCCATGGCAAAAATACTTTTTTTGAACAAATTCGTTTTACAGTTTGCATTTTTAAGTTTATTATGATGTCTAGTATGTATTAAAATCTTGATGAACTTGTTGAATTTTAAATTTTCTTTTAAAACTACCGCAACGTTTAAATTCGAAAACAGTGTTGTCGAAATACACTTCATATATTACGGAGGTCGAAAATTTCACGTGCCCATATAATTTTAAGCTCGTAAAGCCCAACCAATAATTCACTGGGAGCATTGGCGGAAAATGCATTTTATTGTTAAACGTGAATTTTATTTATCGGCGACAGCCCGCGGTGGGGGGGTTGTAGTGGGAAGGGGTTGATTTGCAGTAGTATCGCGTTGGAACCACCCTTTGGCACGGATTATTTACACTAAAGGTAATTTTCCCGGTTCATTATTGGGTAATGCAACATTTGCGTAATTCACCGAATGTCATTTGCAGGTCGTTAAAAGGAACGTATTTACAATTAAAATCCATTGATCTTGATTGATTATGAATTAAAAGGTTATACTTTCACAGATATGATAGTTGAAAAACAAAATTTTCGCAGCGCTTAAGTAATAGAGATCTCATACCTAAATAAATACCCTAATGTCAGCGCATGAACATCTGATTGCTAAAACCGAATGTTCAAAATGATCCGTGCGTTTTATCCGTGCAGGAACAGAAAGAATACAATTTCCTGCGTCCGGAAACCCTGTCATAAGAGGCGACAAAAAAGCCCACAGGCAGGTTGTAGAGTGTACCCGACTGGCTGTCTACCACCCCTGGTCTAGAGTATGCTGCCATAACAACCTTGTGTTGTGATCCGGCGTTAGTGGGCAAGTTCCAGTCTTCCTTAAGAGAGCAGGAGCGCATTTGTATCACCTTTGGTGTTGAAAATGTACATAGGCGATGGTAACCGCTATCCATCAGGTGCGGCGTCTGCCAGTCTGTTTGCTGAAATCGTGCAATAAAAAAAATAAAAAACGATCCCTTCCAAAGTAAATTGCTGATGTAACCATCACGCTGGCCAGAGGCAGATTAGTGAGTTTCATATAGCAATTTCTTCACTATATATTCCTTCACGACGTGGTAATTATAGCAATACGCATATTTAGGCTGTAATTTATGCGCTCTTTTAGATTTCTCATACATTGATTTACCTGTTTGGTTCCCTATATTACTTAGCACTACATAATTCATACAATTTCTGAAGCATTAACACTATCTAGTACCCTAGCACGCGTCGGGGCGGCCCGTACTGGTTGATAGCGATCGGAAGGCGTGCCACTACCACCGATCTCAAGCAACGCCTTTACATTACACGATGTCTAATTGTATTGCGAATGTGAATTATTTATTGCCTTGATATAGTCGAATTAATCTATATCTATACTAATATTACAAAGAGGTAAAGTTTGTGAGGTTGTACGGGGTAATCTCTGGATCTACTAAACCGATTTTAAAAATTCTTTTACTGTTGGAAAGCAACGTTAACAGGGAATGTCATAGGCTATATAATATGACGCTATATACCACGGGAGTGGGACAGAGCGCGGGTGAAACTACGCCGGGCCGCTAGTTTTATCTATACATCTTCTATAAAGATAAATAAAATTGAAGGGTCTGTTTGTAATGTCCAAATATAAAGATAAAAAAATTCAGGGAGGACAATTCGAACCAGGAGATTACGAAAATGCAATATATAGAAGTTTTGTCTGTCTGGATGTTCTGGCTAATCTCTGAAACGGCTTGACCAATTTTGACAGGTTTTCACTGGCAGATACCTGATGTTACAAGGAGTAACTTAGGTTACGTTTTTGGGTTACGCGAAAAAAAATCCCGTGGGCGAAGTCGCGGACACAGGTAATTTTATATATAATGAATATATAAAAAAATTACAACCTATTCATAAAAAGTTACTCAATTAAAAAAAGGATTAATTGTAGAGTTTATTGCTATTATTTATATGATTATATTTCTGTATTCTGAGTGTATGATATGAAGTGCGCATGGAAATGTCAAATTTAATTTTTAGTTCAAAGTACCAAATGACAAATATTGTACCAAATGACAAATGTAATGCCATCTAGCGGAGCAAAGGTGGAACTAACAATGAGAGCAACGCATATTGTCGATGTTTCTTAATCCAATATCTTATCGAGAGTTAATTAGTCTTATTATTGGTTAAAATTTGTCATAACCTAGATACGATTAATGTTTAAATTCACCCGATGACAATGCAAGTGAATTAATAGTCAGATATAGGAACCGGCCATTAGTGAATACCAACTCTGGTGCCAATAAAACGCGGTCTGAATGCCATCTTTTTGGCTATATCCGTGTATCCTTTGGGAACGGTACTTTTTTTTCTGGATGAAAGATATCCTATTATATACTACTTCTATATTGTAAAATTGCTAGCAAGGCAAGTGTTGCAATGCAAAAAAAGCGGATAAAACTGTCGTTCTAAATTAAGTAGTTCCCAGTTGCGTGTTTGTTGTGTTGCGTCTCCACGGACGCCGTTCGAAACGGAATGAACTCTTTTAAAAGCTATTTAGCCCTCCCTAGATAACGTCTGCCGCATAGCCGGCGCGGTCCGTTTTTTCCCCGCTGAAAAGCCAATTTGGAATGAATCACTGTAACAGTGGCGAGCATCTGTGCTAATTTACCTACGGGCGGACAGTCTAATGCGACTCGTTCGATCGTAAATATTGAATCGCGACCGAGAGCCGAATATCGAAAGCCGACATTAGTCGGATACAGCTAATACACGCGGGGGTTCGTTCGATAAATTATCGCGCGTTCATTTGAGCTCCGATGTTTAATCTATTCGCGCCGATACTGTTTCGCTCACGGCTATTGTGAGTTTTGAACGGTCAGAGTTATTATCTGTTGGGAAACAAGTCTCATCGCTCGTTCCCAATATACGTGAATCGTTTCATACCCTTGTCCGCATTTTCATTTATGATTTATTTTAAATTTTCAATTTTTAATACAAACTACACGCTCTGGAAGTCTTACAGCAATCTAACACTTATTCATGTCTATTTCAGTTGCAATTTTGTTGGAAAATAGTAAAACATATTGATACAAATGGATGTAATTTCCGAAAAACTAAGCCTGATTTCCTTTTTTTTATTCTTTTTTTATTAAGTAGTAACTCGCAGCCCCGAGGCGAACATGATTGCCCGGGTCTAAACACTTGGGTAACTATCACTGGTTCTATATAAACACAAAAAATACTAAATTTGATGATTTATATATTTGAATTAGTTAAGTAGTTAGTTAAGTTCCAAAACTGGTGAGTTAGTCCTTATTATAGTTTAGACACACATTTTTCAGTTAGGTAATAAGTGGTCGATCGAAACGATGATATCTAAGCACTTTTCGTATAACGCTCGAGGATAGGTACAATTTTTTATACATCATTCGCCACTACCCTCGTGTCTGTCTGACGTGCAGTTACGTATGTAATTGCAAAAAACCATATGATTCTTTATGTGTTTGTATTTTTGTTTAATTTTAGTAGTGTATGAACAAGATAAAATTATTAAAGTATTTCATTACGTTCACAATCATATCTACTGATCTTAAGAAAGTCAAACATAGCAAACTGCGTAAAAATATTTAGTCCTAATACTTATAAATATTAAATCATTGAATTTGATTATACTTAATTAATTATAAATTCAAGTAATTAGTGCTAATGAATTATAAATTAAAATATTTTTTACACCACTTCGCAAAGAAAGAACCTCTTATTTTTTTCAATATCCTATGTTGTTAATATTTTAATTTTGTTTCAGGTAAGCGTACTGAGAAACCGTGCAAGTAGGAGAGGGGGGACCCGAAGTAAGTAAAAAAGGAACTCCCAATAAAAACCTCAAGGCTTTATCGCGGAGACAATTTTATCAGAAGCCATTTGATATGCAATAATGGGGGCAATGTATCAAACTAGCTATCTAAGTTAAACGCAATTTGAAGTATGGCCGCCTCTTAAGTCTTGCGCCCCCAAAATGTGGGGGGTGAGGAGGGCCGCCTTATCGCAGAAATGCAGCCACTCGCCCGCTTACCTTAAGATCTTTAATATTAAATAATATACTACAGTTAAAGCCGCCTTAAAATTGTAGTGTCTGGTATGGATTTATTCGTTTTTAATCCGTTTTAAATTTTAAATTACGATTCTGTGGACTGTGTTACCTTTTAAAATTTTGAATGGCTATAATTTCGAAAATTGCCAATGTTGTGATACCTGTTGAGATAAACTTATTATATACCTATATTACGAAGGAAGTGTTATACTTTAAGTTATGTAGTTAGGCCTATCAGTATAAACATACGAGTACATCGTTAACTTTTAATTATTTATTACGATCTTATACATCAACACAATTTTGTGCATTTTTTTATTATGGTATAGGTTTACAGTTTAGAGTTTGACAGCTATTTTACCAGTTGTAGACCTCAGGTGAGTTAGCTGTCTGTAACTCCACTCAAGTGAAGATGCGTTCTAGGATGGAGCACGTTGTAGATGATTCCTATTCACTCGTGACTTGAAGACCACTGGTTTATATATATATATATATACCTACATAGTAATATAAACATATATTTTAGTCCAACGCGTGGGAAAATCGTAAATTGATTGCATTCACAATTTGAATCCCGTTAAAACAGATTCTGAGCCAACCTGACAGAACAATGTATTCTAGACCATACCTCCAGCTTGTTAGAAATGTCGCGGTTTTATCCAGGCCTGCCAACATTCACACAAGTGTAGCCAAAGTACACGCTAAGTCCATGTATCTTAACATCCGCGTGCCGGCATGCAACCTGCGTGCACCACAGGGAATGAAGACGTTAAATAATTTAATCGGATGGCCGGATGGTTTATGCCCGCATGCTCCAAGCGAAACTTGTTCTTCGACAACTTCGGCTGTTAAGAATTGCACGCATTTAAGGTCGCTTTATATAACAACTCAGAAATGAGGAAAACTACTCAAGGAGGTATACATACTACATATACCTACTAGAAGCTCGCCACTTAACTTCGTCCGCATAAACATCAACTTCTCATATAATCGAAACAATTCCATTTACTGGTTTAAAATATAATTTATTTATACAAATTATAAATAAAAAATTATTATATAAATAAATCAGCAGACAAGAAAACCATTGATACACCTATATCTCCAAGCTAAGCAATTTACGCCTGTGTTATGAATATAATAAAATACAACGCTATTTGCCACACCAAGAATCGAACCAGGGACCTCTGCGTTTCAGTAAGCAATGTCGGCAAAGGCTTAGCTTGCTCAACAACATAGGCCGTTTTCTATTACCTATTTAAAACAGCGTCGTACTGATTTTAGAGGCTCGTAGGTACTCTAGTTGTAAAATTGGAAAGCTCAGAGAGACTACAAATTCATTTTATTGCAAATATAGGTAATAAGTCGTGGTAGCGTAATGGCTAGCGCACGCGTCCTAAACTTAAAGGTCACGGGTTCGATCCTGGCCGGAACGCATGCACCACTTAGGGTGTTTTCTGACCGACTGGACCGATTTAAATGAAATTTTGTATGGTGGTAGCTTATATCCCTGGTCAACATATAGGATACTTTTGATCCCGAAAAGTTTAAGAGTTCCCATGGGATAGTTAAAAAACCGCACCATGCAGACGAAGTCGCTGGCATCAGCTAGTTGAAAATAAATAACAACATTAACTCAAATATTGAAAACAAACCATATAAGATAAATATTTAAAAAAAACATAGAGATGTCTTCGTGATCTGACGTTGATCTTTGTAAGCACCAACTAGACTTTTACGTCTTATTCATAGAGAGTTAAAGTAAGTTTGAACGCTTTTTTATGGTTCTTGCTCTAACTCTCTGTGAATAATACCCTAAAAGTTCCATGACGAATTAAAATAATTTTATTTGGTTTGTTTTGTTTTGTTTTATGTCACTCCGTATAATTATTATTGTAAAATATTTTAATGGGTAGGTAAAACAGAAACATAGAACTAAAAGCATTTATTATTCTTCAATTATTCCACTACACGTTTTAAATTTACTCACTATAAGTTCCTCATAGCTCATTTTCCATGTAAATAGCAGTTTTGTTTCATCGAGTAATTGTAGGTGCAAACTAAGTGCTGACTAATAACAGCTTTAGAGCACCGCAATCATGTTTAATAGGTTTTTCTTCACTTATATTGTTATACACTCGTGGATATCGTGTTTCAGCGGCTTTCTGATTTTCATGGGGTTCTGAAATGAGAAAAATAAAAGTTAAAAATACGTAACGCCATGTAAAATATGCTAAATAGTATACATACTTAATAAGCTAAGTTCGTTAACAGTATTATCCAGATCTGACTTTTTGGATGCATCGTTAAGGGCAAGTTATCCCGGTCTAGTCATAGTTTACGAGCCCCTAAACGTCCCACAGCTGGGGCTTGGGGCCTATCATTTATAGGGTTGAACAAACAGTATACCCGCCACATTTGTCCCAGGCGGATTGGCGGGTTTGACACATCGGTTATCTCGATATCTAGGTTCCATCACAAAGCTTTCTTTCACCTTTAGCACGTGGGAATTGTAGACATATGCACATTAGAAAACTGCCTTTAGTGGTGCATGCTATCCGGCCAGGATTCGAATCCGCGCCCTTTGAATTTCAGATGTGTGCGCTGGCCAGCGTTTTTTTAAGACCTACTTTACCAGACTATTACTTGTATATAAATTATCCAGCCAAATCACTTTACCGCACTATGTATAACTATGAAATCTAGCGGTATAAAACTGGAAATATATTGAGTTTTTCATAGCATATATTAGAAAGTATGGTGGTATGGTTTACATATAACTAGGTATATTCACACGACAATACTAGGATATCATACAGCCTAGAGTCGAGACTCTAGATTTAGAGTCATCATTGAGTGTAAAATCACTAATGTATTAGATATAATAACTAGCTATTTCTATTTTAATAAGGATGTGAATATGTTATTACATATTTTTAGACCTAAACAATATCACCTATTGCTATTAGATATTTGGTGCGCTATGGCTGGCAATAAACTGTACAGGGCTAGCGGTGATGGCGCGTGGGCGTGCTGATCTACAATAAGCCAGCTATATTGTCTCTAATGACTCAATAGCCACGGTTGAGGCTTTGTTTAGTTTAATTAGAACCCATTTAGGAAATGTCACCTCTTTAATGAAGTCCTTTATAACATTTACAACACAGATTAGTGGTTGATTATAGTATTTTGGCTTATTGTCTGAATCACTACTAGGACTTTACAATTTTAGGCGTCATTTCTCTTTGTTGCTTTCTTTCCCAATTATTTGGGTCACACTATGACTATTCTTTCCACCTTAGGGGCGATCCACGAATTACGTCATACAAGTTTCATGACTTGTTGACCCATCCGCCATCCTTGTCACAGCTGGTTACATTCGTGAGACTCTTCCCTCCCTAGTGTGACATCACATGTTTAGTCATTTATATCAAGAAATTATTAATTTAAAATATGTCCCGTAATTAGTTATATTTCCAATTAAATTATTCCTTAATAATTTAAACAGTATGCTCATATAGGTAGAGTTCGAAATATTTTGAAGGTTTTGTTAAGAGTTCAAAAATCACACTGCAAGTCTTCATGCCGTACTTCACACAATTCATCTCGTTTCAGCCTCGATTCAGCTTACTATTACAATTACATCCATCCATCAATTTACATAATGTGTAGTTTCTATTTAATATGGTATAATTGAAATTTATTAACCATATATTTCCTCTTAACAACATTTACAAGTTAAAGATCTGATATAGAACTATTTAGGTATATACTTCATAAAAACTCCTCTTGAAAAATTACCATAGGTAATACACGAGGCCGCATGTGTTCTATTATATCGAATCAAGACAGTTGCTAATATTCTTTAATATAACACACTAAACGATACGCCTCAAGACGTAAATGACTAAAATGAAGATTTATGTACGTCTAACACGAAATTAAATGCCTTAACCGCAATGTATTGCATAGTCCCTAAAGTAGGCGCACACATGATATACAGCTCGCCAAGATAGGGAGAGAAATCTTGCTTAATTTAACTAATGGACTAATATAATACTTTGTATAATATGTGGCGCCCATTGTGTATACCGAGAAAGTAACTTCAGATAAGTTTCGGCATTCACCCACTAACGCAACAAAATTACTGAAACTTCGTAATTGTTGCAAAACTTTTTTGATTCTGCGGTTCTGTATAATTTTCTCTATGTTTATAAAGTGTTGTTTTTGTTCAAGCCATTATTTAAGCCATTGAATATATTGTACGCATAATTACATCGGTGCGTACACACGCCCACCTAAGGAATAAAATGAGTATCTACCCCAGCAATAATTTCTAATTCGTTGCTCGGAAATTTTGCACGGTGGTGGTTGGAATTTGCCCACTGTGGACATAGTTCAATATCGAAGAGCACGTGACTGAACAAGATAGATTATCCTCCTGTGGGCTTTTAATTGAGTAATGTCATTGCAGTAGGTATACATAGACGAAAATGCAGGGAAATCGAAATTACACTCATTGTATACGGTGTTTTGTTACTGGCTTTACTGTGGATATAATATCGTGTAGCGATATGACACAGAGTAAATTATCGTTGTTAGTTGTTTTATGGCTGTGCAGTCACATGTGTCAGATTAAATACTAGAGTAACTACTGATATGATTTTTCGTTTTAAACAAATAAATGACTGGTAGTAAACCTTTATGCCAAACCAATTCATTATTGATTATTGTCATATATCAGTCAATAGTAATTGCGTGGTAACAAATTAAAGTCAATTAAAAATAATCAAACACAGATATTGTCTTGTAGGCATGACAAAAAAAAACCATAAATGTAATTAATGTAATGTAACATAAAATATTCTATGATATCACTAAAGCTATTACAAAAAACTGGAATAGACTATATATTAAACGATGGAGAACAAGATGATGTTTTTTCTTTTCTGTTTCTTCGTATTCATGTAAAAAGTACTGGGCCTATTTCGATGCAGTTTTCGCTGATCGGCAAAAAAAACTTAGACTTAAATCTACGCTACTTTTTATCTCGGGAATCCGGCGGGGATTTTCCCCGGAACGATTTACAGTTTTTCACGTGCATAAAAATTACCTTATTCCTACACAGTTTTCACTAAAATGATAGCTTACATTATTTTTTAAATGCTGCCATACTTTGAGTACCAGAAATTCCGCAGGAATTTGAAGGCAAGCGTGGACGAAGTCACGAGCATATACTAATTATACATACAATAATTGTTTGAATGTTTGTTACTTCACTTCACTTTACGACCTTCGACATGACCTCATTTTTGTGAAGCTTGTTTACCTATTTTGATAGGTTGACTTTAAGCTCGGGTCATAAAAAAATTATTCTTCACAGTTTATGTTAAAATCAGAACTCTAATTGCCACATAGCAATCGTTGTAGCTAGTCGCTAAAATCGTATTAAATAATAAAAATAACTCTATAATTAAAACAAAAAACCAACTCTGTGTGAGTCCAACGATGTCCAAACAATGCATTGGTACGCCTACAAAATTACAACTCGCAATGATCAAACAAAAACTTGATTTGTGTGTACAAAGCTAATTTAATTTACGTAGATTTCCATCACAGCACTTATGTCTATTAAACAGTTAATTAATTCGATCGCTTATCATGAAAAGACAAATGATAATTTGTTAATTGCTTTAAGCACGCGATTTTCTAAAGAATATCGTACTGTAAGTACTTTATGTAAGGCAAAAAGGTTTGTACTTTTTTTTCGTCGTTAGTTTCACAATGAGGCGGTGAATGTTAAAGCGTTCTAGACGTATCTTAGATAAAAGTAATCTTCGTCGATGTTATGTTAATACCATCTTAATTTTTATTTAAAAGGAAAAAAAATCATTAGAGTGATTTTATCTATGTTTGTTGGTTATTTAATGAAAAATTCACACTCAAAAAGCGTAAATGAAAATGTAACTTCAACATCCATTACATTGTTATTTTTATAAATTAATTTCATTTCTAATTTCATAACTAAAGTCATATAAGGCGGATTTTTCACAAATTTTCTATATAATTATATATCTACATATTTCAAGAAACGTATAGCCACTTACTAGAGAAGTATAAATGCCTATAGTTTGGCGCCCACGACCTTCCTACAAACTAACTGAAGACATATCTTGCATTTAAAAACATGGAACTTTACTTGTGATTGACATAATTATATTTCACACTATTATAGGGCAATAAACAAAACCTCGGTATTGTGGGACCTGAGCCGCGGGTGTGGGGTGAACGGGTGGCACCTCCCCCTGCAAAATTATGTACGACGAACTGGGACTAATATATCAAGGGGAGGACGTGCCAGACTAAGGAGACTGGGTATTATGGGGTGGGCCGGTGGAATACTTAAGAACCCTGGTGACACCCCATTAAAACACACGTCCCGCATTTTTGGCCAGACATTTTAATTTCAAACTCGAATGCAGTCCGGTGTTGTAAGTTGTATTATTTAAATAACCGCAGTATACAGCTACTTCGAATGTGTGCTTCTTTATGTAACGTATCTAATAACCTTAGATTACAAAATTGTCTAGGCGGAAGAATAGAACCAAACCACACAGAAAAACTGTCACTTTCAAACGAAAAATAATCTTATCGATCTTTAATTGTACTATATTAATTTACATAATTATATATTACTTATAAAGTTTAATGTATTAGCTATTAATAAAGAACAAATGAACACAGTGTCTTCTCCTTAATAGATAAAACAGAACTTGTTCTTGGTATAAATAATTTTAATTAATTTGGACTAAACGTGAAATACTTTTTAATCAATTAAAATTATATGGTTACTAGAGTTTACCCCGCGGCTGTGCCGCGGGTTAACCTCTAGTGCGTGTCTCTTGTTTATAGAGCAAGTGCTACAGGTTATATTATATTACATTTTTATGTATTTGCCCACGGAAGATTCACTTCATTTTATATCGCTAATTATACCATCCCCCGTCTATCTGTCAACAAAATAAATTAAAAAACTTGACCAAAAAGGCCAAAATGGTCTAAATGACCAAAAGATCACAGTAACCGACATGGCTAAAATGACGGAATAGGCAAAAACAACCAAAAAGGCCAAAATGACCAAATAGGAAAAATTACCAAATAGGCCAAAATTACCAAAAAGGCCAAAATGACCAAACAGGCCACAATGACCAAATAGGCCAAAATTACCAAAAAGGCCAAAATGAAAATTATCCCTTGTCCATCCTCAGTATTTAATTTACATACGTACCGAATTTCAGCCAAATCGGCCCATTAGTTCTTCCGTAAAAGCATAACAAACAGAAAGACAAATATATTTTTATCCCGGAAACTATCCCACTTTTCGGGATAAAAAGTATCCTATGTTCATTCTCGGTATCGAAAACATACATATACTGAGTTTCAGCCAAATCGGTCCAGTAGTTTTTACGTGAAAGCGGAACAGACAGACAGACAGACAGAGTTACTTTCGCATTTATAATATTAAATAGGGATAATAATAAGGTACAGTAACATATTCGAATAAAAAAACTTGTAAGTATTCGTACAAACATTAGTCTCTAGCGTTTTCTAGTTTGTCAGTTTTTGCACTTTATGGCGTATCTAGGCAAGCTAGCTAAGACTCTAAAATATTTATTCAAAAGTAATCCAGTTCATAAATAAAAAATACCTACCCATATTAACTGAGGATTTCATTTTCTAGCGCTAAAATAACAAATATTTCGTCGCAAACGTAATAATTGCGTCCGAGTGCAAGTTAAATGCTTGCAACCGGTAGATATTACAACGAAACGAGGCGTGAAACACGCGCCGCTCGGAGGACGCATCCGGAATCATAATTCCAAAATAACTTCCATCCGTTCCCTCTCCTGCTACCCCCCCCCCCCCACTTCACACCTCCCCGCCCCGCAATCCCGCACGTTTTTTTGGATAAACTGGAATCCCCATTCCACCGTTAATTCCCAAGATAGACATAATTTGGAATTGGATCCATCTATCCTGCCGTACCTACGAACAAAAATAAGTTAGCGCGCGGCCCGCGTACTACGCGCCCGATTTATGTGGGCGAAAACAAAGGCATCCCTACTCGATACAAGTTTGTATTCGTAAATATTGCACGGTTTTATCAAAGTTTTCCTACATTCATTCCACGATTTAAAAACCGGCCGACACACGGCACGGCACACGGTCAATGGTTCAATACTGAAAACTATTGCTATTAATTTAAATTTGATTAATAATTTTGCTCATACTACATTTGTCACATTTATATAACTGTCACGATAAGATTGGCAGAATGAACACGAAACCGTTACAACCCATTTATTTACAAAAAAGAACAGAATACAACAAGGTGTAGCCGTAAACAAAGAAGAAGCAGAAAGCAAGGTGTGTTTTTATTACTTCGATACGTAACCCTAATACAGCAACTGTTCGGTACACAGGACGGATACATTGAAGATTCTCGATAATGAAATCCAGTTAAGAACGAGTTAAAGCTATGCCGCTGCTATCAAACAATTCACTTTACGAGCGAACCTTGCACTTAACAAGTCATAAAACCAGCCATAAAGTCTCCTACTCGTCCATTCACAAAATACTCGACTCCGTGTTTACTTACCGTTTTAAATGTAAATATGATTACAGAGCGGCCATGTGACATTTTGCTGATGAAAAATAAACTTTTGCTACCAATTTAAACCTTATATCATTGTATTTATTTGGATGACTTTCAGGAATCCAATTTTGTGGGCGGCTGTGACATTGTACAGACATTGCGAAATATAAAGTATATGAGCGTTTTTTATTTCACCTTTGACAGTTTAATCCAATTTGTTTCCTTGTATCCCACCCTTGGGATAGGGGAAGAATTCTGTCCTTATAATTGTTACTTTGAATTTAAAATTTGCCTTTTATTTATAGTGCATATCCCTAAAGAACAAAATTATATGATTATTTTAAAATTTTGTTATTTGAAAATATCATTGATCCGCAATATTTGAGATGCCCGTATCGACTGATTTTTTACTTCCCTTGAAATATTAAAAGTCAAACGTTTTTAACGTTTTTCGTTTATTTGAAATTGACATCTATACATTGCGGTTTTTATATCGGTCACAAATATCATTGTCCAATAACAAAAAGCAATAGAATGCAAAGTTCACATTCCGCAAAGTTAACCCGTAAGTGGTCATGATAGCTTTGGAGGTCGGCCTAGCGATTCTTTTTATAGCCAACTAAGAAAATTGGCTCATTAATCTTCAAGATAGATGTCCAGCCACTATTCGGCCCATCTTATCAGGGCCCGAATGAATAGCGCGTGATATATACATAAGTATAGATGAATTTTTTGATTGTGTTGCGAAACTCGTGTTTTTTTCTTCTTTATGGATAAAGATCTTTAAAAATGTACGTATTGATCTCGCCCGAAAATATCTACCTATACTATTAATAATATCTAGGGAGGTCCATACAAACACAAATGGTGATAATGAATTTATTATGTAATTAATATATTTTTTATATGTTATCCTGTAGGCAAACTATGCACTTGATGATGTTTACTGTTGTCCGTGGATATCTGCAATACTATAGTAGAATTATTTTCTCCGTGCAGTTTGGTTTGGTTGTCATAAATCAAAGCTCGGCCTCAGCCCGGCTAAGGCGGTGAGCATGTTGCGCGGACGCAACGCCATTATCGATAAAAAGTTATTCTTATCAAAGAAAGATTATCATTCATATAAAAATCATTATTATCTTTTTTGCTGTTAATTTTAAACTTAGATATAAGTATTTATATTTATTTTTAATATAACTTGTTACATTCTAAACTTTTGTTCTTATAGTTTTTTTAATACATAGATACCTAATTGATAATTTATTTTAAATAATAATAATATTCTTATTTTAATAAATACGTTGTTTTATCTATTTTTTTCTTTCATTTATATCACTAACCCACAAAATGACTAAACTGAATACACTATCGATAACGCTTATCGACAACAATAATGCGTATCACTATGCCTGTCCATAAGGCCCGTGAGCGGAAGAGAGAGCGAAATACTCGCTTCACCGCTCCGATTATTTATGACCCAAACTGCACAGAGAAAATAATTCTACTATACGTATGATGACGCGTTACTTACCTGGAGCCCAATTCTATTATTTTAATGTGTCGGTGTTACGAACATAATTAAAGTACGATTCCATTGCTATAGTGTCAAAAATTTGTATTTTACTAAATCCAATAGTAGTATCAATGTCTTCTAAATATCGTCGCGGCGGAATAATAGTAAAAAAAAATGGTACCTATTACCATTAGCAGATATTTCGTTATCCGAGATGAAAAATTGGAAAACTTCCAAATTTTTAAAATTATTTCGCAAACATTATTTATAAAGATAGAGTGGCAACGGACACGCCATTAGAATTAACAGAATACTGAAATCAGGCAAACTTACAATTGAGACGCTAGTGTCCCGCGATTTTAACGAAATATTAGTAGTAGAATTGGGCCCTTGGTCGAGACTTTAATTTTTTTAATTTTATTTATTGCAGGAGTTCAGCTAACAGGCAGACGGCCCACTTGATGGACAGCGGTTACCATCGCCTATGAACATTTGCAACACCAAAGGTGCTAGTCTAGTGGGTACTAGGTCTCTACTAGGTGGTAGTCATCCAGTCGGGCAAATGCCCTACCACCTGTGGGTTGTTTTGTCGCCTCTTACAACAGGCCGCCTGGCCGCAGGAAATTGTATTCTTTCTCCGTTCCTGCACGGATAACGAATATGCGTTAAACTTGCGCAAAACGGATCCTACCAATCCGTTTTAAGCATACCTATAGATAACGTAGCCATGTGTCAGCACGTCGTAGGTGTAATTGCAATATGCACACTAGGTTAGAAAAACTACCAAAGATGCATGCTCCCTGGTCTAGAATAAAACCCACGCCATTGATGTGAGTTTCATGATTATTTACCGAATACTTCAACGATTTGTAATAAACTATAGCTTTATTACAATGTTTGTAATTATGTATTCGTTTTATTGCACAAATATATTGCTGTATGGTGAAAGTTTCTTTTAAACATTTATTGTAACATAAAATTTATGGTACTATTAAATATTACACTGGGGTTTCTAAAACGGTAGGCGTAATAAAACTGTAGATTTAAATCGACATTATTGTAAAATAATACATAAATATTACATTTAATTAAGACATATACCCCATTTTTCACTAAAGTAAACTTTTAGAAATCCGTTATTGAAATTAATTTGTTTTTAAAAGTACGATACATGTTTTGTTATTGTCTATTAACGTACATGCCGTCGAAAATTTACTATACCCAGAATTATGGAATATAAAAAAAATCTTTCAAATAGGGAGATGTTATTTCACAGACTATATTTTTACTAAGTAGGAAGCCATTTGTAGCTATTACATTGGATTTTACTGTTCGGTTGGAAATATGTTTGAACGAGGAATATATTTACAAAAGAAAAAAGTAATCTCGAAAAAAAAAATGCATCGCAAAGAACACATTTAAAATTTATTCAAAAAACTTCGCCACCAAGAAAGGTTTTAAAGCCATTAATAATTACAAGAAAAAAACTATTTTAGGTAAAAAGGAACTATTTAAAAAATGCAGTTTGTTCAGAAAGGAAGTGAGTGTCGCGAAGAACTGTGACTTGAAAGTTGTGACCATAAATCCGAGGGAACGAGTTAACTGATACCTCGGGTTGAACAAACTCTGCTAACTATTGAACGCATTCTTTTAAAGTTATAAATATAATCATTACTGTATTTAAATACATACGATCTTATTCATATTGAGTTAGATTTAATTTGTAGGCTTCTTTAAGGTTTTTAAAGAAGTACAACACAAGTACAGTACAAACTTACTACAACTCGATATGAATAAGACCGTAAATATTGACGGCCCCGTGCAATAATTGATCAAAAAACTCAAATTTTACTGGATTTTTTTGTGCATTTTGGACAGTTCGAAAAGTTTCGTGCAATAAAATTTCATGAGGATGTTTTTTTATAAGCAACAGTAGGAAAAATCTTCACAAATTTACATAGAGCAAGAGTAGTAGTAGTCACAGATGCTAAATTTCATATTTGATTATTGCATTGACATATATTATATTGATAGAAATGTATCGTTTCTTATGATATTATGGCCACTTATGTTTTGCTAATGGGGATAAAAGTAGGACACTATTGTCATGTTCGTAGAATACGGCTTTATATATCATGCAATCAAAACTACGCGGAAAGGTCTAGTAAAATATATACTCTAATATATTATAACACGCACACATTTTACTTAAATATATAGTTAGGTATGTTTATAAATGGTATTTTTTTTCACTTATTATTTCACTTACTTTCTCAGAATAGCACAAATTGTGTTAAAAGTATTCCAGAAAAACATTATTTTTAATCAAACTTAAGCTTAGAATATGTATAAAATGGTGCCTTATCTAATGGGCGCCTCATGCATTTGAAAATACTTTATATTTAGTCGGATTATCATATCTATATACATATTAACGGTATTCTAAAATGCGAGATTTAATCAATGAGTTGTGTTACTTCACGTACATGGAATAATTTATTGCTAAATTATTTTAAAATTAAACTTACGACATGTACAGAAATCTTAGCTGCTACGTGATATTTGTAACCCATATACATTGTGATTATTTGTCTGTTTTCTGTAGGTATTGACAGGTTTTGGCACGTAGATTGACTACTCTATTTTAACTTTGCTCATTACTTAGAAATATATTATCAATATATTCCGTTTACGTGACGTTACAAGTTGAATAACAAAGCTTGTATATACAAACACAGAAAAGTAACAAAGAGACACGAATGAGAATAACTTATAAAACCATGTTAGAAACTACCTTCAACGTCTGACAAACACTTCGTCGCAGCGCATACATCAGTGTTGTGACTGGGACTACATAAACTACAAAGACAGACGTCTCCATCTAACAGCTCGTTGTTATCTTTCTTGTTATCACTAAGCTTTAAGTAACAGTGTTGTACTAATACCTACTCAGTCCGCATATAGTCGGCGTCAGTGCAAGACCTTGTAACAAAATTTTTTGGTGACATTATTTTTCGTCGAAATTAGGATAGGACATGTAATATGTATGTAGAATGTAGATATGTAGAAAACCTTAGTCCGTATTCGTCCTAATGACATAAAACCGGTAATTTGTGAATTAATTAATTTAATAAATCTAATTAAACCAAACTCATATTTCTATTGATTCTAAACTTTTGCTTTAAAAGTTTAAAAATAGAACATAATCCGTACGATGAGCTGACATTCATCACAAAGTTCATCTATGGAATCTACGTAATAGACGGTACTAGACTTAAATTTCTGACCTGAAGGTCAGAATTTTTAGTCATTCAATCATTTATTAGTTGATTCTGGATTTATTTCGCTTGGGAAGTACGAATGACTAGTGGGCTAGTGAGGCGATAAATCGTGTCGATGTCGAGACGTGTCGCGCGTCGGGTTAAAAGCTCGATAACCGAGACACACACCTACCCGCGCCAACAATAACCTCTTGCTTTGTTTTATTTCCGAACGTTCCAACGCGGCCCGACCAGATATCCGCCAAGTATTTTATGCAGAAAAATATCGATATATAATTGCTTCATTACGTCCCTGTGTTGGTGAGTAAAATATGTGGGAGTTACATACAGGTGGCTCCTCTTAGCGTTTATTTTCAGACCCTCAATAATTGAGACTTATCTTCTTAATTAGACCTTTATTTTTCATCATGTTCTGATTTTTTAAATATTTTTTTATTTCCTGAAGCAGGCAAACAAGCGGACAGCTCACTTAATGGAAGGTGATTATCGTCGCCTATGCACGTTTGTAACAACGGGGGCGTTGCCAACGCGTTATTGGCACCTAAGAACTTTTATAACTACATTTATCACGGTAATAAGCAAGCGAAGTATTAATAAGATACAATACAGGACATGGTCGCCTTTTAAATGTAGGCAAATATTGATATTTAATTTTTATAATAAGTTAAAAACTGTTATCTTGTTACGTTATGCGTTATTGAACAGCAGTGAAAAATAAGATGGTTGAACTGAAGTAGGTATTAATAAGGAATGTTCCCGAACACCCTGTAGGGGCGGACCGGCCAGTTCTCTGGTGTCTGTCGGGGCTCGCAGTGTCGCTATCGTTGTATCGGCTGTGCCTAGGGTTGCCAACTGTGTGGATCAGAAATACGGGAGATGGAATAAAAAAACAATTAAAATCAAATATTTTATTTAAAGTTGTATTTTTTTACACTGCGAGCAGCTTGTAATGCCTTTTTATTAGAAAAAATAAAATCATAAAATTCTTTACAGGTGTATTTGAAGTTTGTGCACACCTGTATTTCAGATTTCACATGAGTTTCATTCAGCCGATTACGACTTTTCGACCACAGTTCGTTTACTATACTGAAAACACGTTCAGCTGCAGCGTTTGCGATAGGGATCGACAGAGTAAATGTAACAAGCTTTTTTATTTCGTTACCCGTTTCACCCGTACATTTTTCAAAAAAAATTACCCAGCGCAAGTCTATCCTCTTTGTTTTACTTGCCACAGCTTCACGAACTTCTCGCAGTAAACAGTAGTCGTCATACAATTTATCCTCATTTATTGGCACATTCAGTGAAGCACCCAGATCTTTTAATTCATTCCAGTCAATTTCTTCGTCCATTGTCAAAATGTTTATTTTCTTGTAAATAGAGTCGTCAAAGTCGTACCACTTATCCAAATAGTTCAAACACCGCTTTAAATATTTGTCTGCATCTTCTTTAAAAGTATTTTGATCACTCTCCGTCAACTTCCTCATACATTGCGTCGCGTACTGTCCGTAGAACTTATCATTTTTTCTGTTAGTAATTTTGGTTCGCAACTCTGTCATAATCGTGTGTAGTTCAGTGCATGTAATACTGTCACTTTCTAGTTTTTTAATAGAAGTATCAAAAACTTGCATTATATTGTGAATAAAATAGCAGTAGCATAATGGAAGACAGTTCTCATCTTTAAAGGCCCTCCAAATTATTGCTGCACATTCATCCTCGCCTTCATTAAGAAAATATTCTCTCAAAACCGGCCAATTCAAAATAAGTCTGTCTAAAGCTGGTAGCAATGAGAGCCATCGTGTAGGCACATGACGTAGAATAGATTTGTTCTCCAAATGAGCGAAATCGAAGAATTCCTTTAACTTTGCTGTTCGCTTAGCAAACGCGGAAAATTCGCTGTAAACTTTTAATACCAAAGACTCCACATCAAACTGTAATGCTTTTAATGCATGTTTGTTACAATTATGTAAAATGTGGCATTTACAATTCGCCTTCAATATATAAAGGTTTTAAATTTTAAGTTTTTGAAAAACTGAGTTATGAATCCCGTAGTTGACTGAAGCATTATCTGCGGAAAATGATGACATTGATGATAAGGATAAGCTATTTTCGTGTAAAACTTTGCAGAGCTGTGTTTTAATGGCTTCACTAGTTTCAATAGGGTCTTGATAAAAGTCAAGTAAACCTTGTTTCAAACCATCTCGAATTGAAAACCATTGCACTGTAACTGGAAACATTTTCAAATTTCCTTTGTTAGAAGAATCTGTGCCAATGGAAAAATATGTTGAATCATGCAATTCGGATAGTAGGATTTCTTGCGACAGTGGGGCTATGACATTTTCACAAATATTTGTAGCTTTAGTTCGACCGCACGCTATTTTCTTTGCAACTTCTGAATCAGGAAACATCGTAGGAAACAACTTGTTGCTACAGTCTTGACTCGAGTAGCTGTGATGATGTTTAACTCCGTGATATACAGATGTAACTTCTGCAGCAATTATTAGATCTTCTTCTCGTGAATGTTTTTTCACAAAAAAACTAGAAACTGATGGCATTGAAGACTTGTTTTTTAGAATAACATATGTTTCTTACCTTCCGAATGCACTATCAGAGCTCTTTTACCTTCGTATTTTACTAAAATATCGGTTTGGCATAATTTACATTGAGCGGTATAATCATTTCCTTTTTTAAGCCAACTACTGAACAGAGGATCGTTCAACCAGTTTTCATCAAAGCTTGTATGATATTTGAGTTTTCTCTTTTTCGGCGGTGCCTGCTGCATTGAGGTTTCCGAATCTGACATTATGCTTTATTTATAATAACAACACTGGCGTTTGCGTACAATGTTTATAAATTCAAAAGCGTTCGGAGTCCTAGCTATTACGCAACTAAATAAGACGGCCGCGCGGCGTGATTCGCTCGGTCCGGGCCGCCGCCGCCCCCACCACACGCACCCCGCGACCCCGCACTGCAATGCACGCAACACACGCGCGTGGCGGAATGAAGCGATGAAATTATCCGGGAGATTTTAGCTGCGTTCCTGGAGCCGGGAGATTTTGAAAACTTATTGCCTTTTTACGGGAGAATCCCGGAATTCCGGGAGAGTTGGCAACCCTAGCTGTGCCACGCCGTTTGCTTTATGGTGCCAGGTTGGGTGTAATATTTCTTATCCATCGCAAGACATGATTCATTCCGTGGCACTTTTAAAATTTTCGAACATACCTGTGATTAATGTGGATGGTTGATAAATAGAATTTAATTAATTTAAGATTTCAGATTGATATGTTCGAAATAGCTTTAAAATCACATAAAGTAGTGAGTATCTGGGCTTTTACTGTGGTTCAATACCCTTCTATGTAAGATAATTAAACAAAAAATAGCGTTCGTTAAAAAATAGAATAGGTGTCATGTCATACAAAGAAGTGAAACAATAGGTCTAGAATCGAGTAGATTGGATGAAGTCAACAAGAGCTTCTACTTTATAAATAATTATTTAACTAAATTTAAGAGTTTTATATATTACTTTTCAACGCTTTTAAGCACGATACGTTATTTGATTTTCATGAAAGATAAAAATGCCAAGTGATTATGTTTTTGGTAATCACGGCTACCGAAAAATGGCTAAAACGACGGAATAAATATAAAATAAAATCCGGCGCTTAAAAACATTGAAATGTAGTTTTATTATGTGTACTAGTTCCGAAAACTTAAGGAAATATTAAACATTACAATGGTGATGTCATTATAGGAATAAATTCTACACGGCGTTTCATTCCAGATAAAATTAGTAAGAAAGTATTAAAAGAAGGCATGTCGAACGCGTTTTAACTTTTATATACTAGCAAATGCTTACGCTTTACTTGAGCTTACATTTCCCCTTAGATACGTAGAGGAAAGTAACTTATAACTGAAATATGCCCGAGACGTTGTCCACGCTTGACCTGAAATTCCCGCGGGTTTCCCGGGAAACAAAGTTCCGCAGCATTTAAAAAGAATGGAAGACGTCGTTGTAGTGAAAACTGTGTCGAAATAAGCAAATTTTTATGCAGCCAAATAAATACAAACTGCACCCGGAAAAATTCCTGCGAAATTCCCGGATTATCAACTATCACACATTTTATTACATAAAATATAATATCGATCAGTTAAAAAATCACATTGGAATTGTTTTTTTTTTATTTGGCCATTTTAATTAATTCTCAGAAAAAACTCCGCGGGATTACCAGGATAAAAAGTAGTGCAGATTTTAATTCTAAGAATTTGAAGTCGATCAGTGAAAACCGCATCGAAATCGGCTCAACAGTTTTTACTTGAATCCCAAAAACCCACAAATACAAGAAATCTGAAAAAAATGCATCTTGTTCTCCCTCGTTTCTAAGTCAATTACAGTTGTTTTAAATAGCTTTAATGTACAGACACGGCACGTGTATAATTTTCTAATATTATAGATAAATTGATTTCGCACATCGTTTTATTTTATGGATGTATTTCGTATTACAACATTGTATAAAACGAATAAAACCGTGTAGGTATTGTTTAAGGTCTTGAAATCGAGCAAGCGGCCGCGCCTGCGCCGGTTGTCAGTTATAATTGGCTGAACTTGTCGGCCAACTTGTAATGTATTTTTTTTACCATGTACAAACATTACTCTTCATCTCCCGTGAGAGACGTAAATTGCGAGCGCAGGCTGTGGAAACAAGCACTGACGTGACATATGAATACGTTTGTATGTTATGTTTTATCCTTTTCTATTCAAATTGACTTTTCTATATGTTTAGACTTGACACGCTTGGATAACGCGGAACCATTCGAAACGGAATATATATGCTCAACGAAAGATCAGCGTTGGTCGACAGATCAGCATTTTTTCTGAGGCTTATGCCCCTTTTAGGACTAGATCGATCTGGTTAGTTTTAAATTAGTTGAACTGCTCTAAGTAAAATGATGTATCTTTTCTTTCTATATAAGATGTTTTTTATTATTTAAAATGTTAATATCAATAATAATACATGTGTAGCTTTATATGCAAGAAGTAGCGTGCTTCGTGCATATAAAGCTTGAGCTTGATGACGTGTTAAAAATCTATCTAATGTATGAAAAACCTTTATGTAAGAGATAAAGTAATAAAAAAAGTATTTATGCATAAGGCATTTTGCTTCACCGAAGTAAATTTTACGTCTGCACCTTATTAGTGTAGCTGTAGCCTAATTTCTTTTTCACCGCTACAATCTGCAAGCTAGACTCATACGTTTTAAGAAAGCGTTGCAGCTTAACCTAAACCCCAGTAAATAGTCTAACGTCGGCAGTATAAAGAAAAAAGTACGGCTGCTGATAATTTAAACTTGAATAAGAGTATATTTAAAAAATACTCGTTAACTCGGGCTGACTGATTTTAAATGTGTTCTATTATGACATTTTTATATTTTTTTCTCACCTGTTTCACTATGGGGTAGGCAGAGACGATGTACCTCCACCAGCTACGATCTGAACAAACATCTCTCCATTATTTAAAGCGCTTTTACCTGAATTTCTTTACAATATTTTCAATTTGATCATGGTGAGTACGTCGCGGTCTACCGGCACCGGCTCTACCAGTCACATTACTGTTGTATACTTGATTTGTGACTCTGCTTTCATTAATTGTCTCTACATGCCCAAACCACCGAACTTTCCTATCCTACGACAAATAGGTTTCGCGACAATTCAATTATTTTCAACTCTTGTCTCTATTTCCTGTTTCAAACCATACTTTAGCATATTTTTTGGTTGGTGGTTTACTTTCTGGTTAAAATAAATATTTATACTTAGATGATAAAAGAAAATATTTTATCTTATTTATCAGATGGAGATACAAATTATTATCTACGAATTTATATGAAAGTAGATATTTGTAATCAAATTTCTTTTTTACACTTAAAAATAAGTAATTTCTATTAGAAAAACTCAATGCATTGTAACAATGAAAATATATTCAAACTATGACTAGATATAATAATAATATTATTTTACGAAAATCTTAAATAGCTAAATCTTGTTGCGGTAATATTTCATGGTTCAAATAAATTGTATTCTACAAAACTGGTTTAAAAGTCGGTAATATTTCATATCAAAAGCTTGCTTTTGTTTGTTATTGAAATTAATTCAATTATTCCAGTAGTATCTATCTTATTTTACAAGTAGTAGTATCGTAAGAAATGAAATGTCAAGTAATAAGAAATACTTTCGTTATCTATTTTATTATAACTTTAATTAAGGCACGCGAAATCAAATAAAATTTAAAATAAATGTTGCTTACATTTAGATTGATTCTAAACGTTGTAAAAGGGAACTTGAAGAGTGGACCTTTGGATGTGCAGTTTGTATAAGCATTCAAAAATAATTTTAAGTGTTAGAAGTTCAATACTTAGACCATGCTTGTTTGACCCTCTTAAAAACACTAACTTACTCTCTTATCGACCCCGGGGCATCTCACAGCTAGATACCCATATCATTTTGACAGATTTACCCTATAAAAAATATAGAAAATCTCAAGACTCTTTGTGTTAATAGATTTAGTTTCTGCCTGGATACAAGTAAACACATTTTAAGACAATAATACAACATTGCTTTGTCAACGTATATGCTTATCGCATTGAACTCATTTCACCTTTGACCAATGTGCACTGAGATACTAATTTGCCGCTTTGCAATGATACACCCTTCGTCCCTCTTATTATTAATTTAGCAAACCGTCATATGTTGTCTTAAGAAGTGCCAGGGTTCATGTTTAAATGGTCATTTGTAGAAATTGTGACAGTTCAGATGCAATGACAACCGTAATCTAATTTGACTGACATTTTATTGTCGAGTTAATTGCTTTGATATAATGGCTACGTTTAATTTAGATGTTGTTTAATTATGTAATAATTCAATAAATGTTAGAACGATTTTTATTGTTTATATGATATGATTTCATAAATACATTTTGAATAGAGCTTGTCTTTCGGCTTTGGTCGAAGACCCTGTAACTTCGAATCTATAAGGGTGATAGAAAGGACTATCTTTTAATCATGATGGTGATGATCTTCATCTAAAAAGGATGTATTACTACTTTTACATATTATAAGTTTGGATTCAGTCATTGTATATGTTTTATAATAATTGTGTCCCAAATAGAAGTGTGATAAATAGATAAGTGGTAGGTTGATTTTATGCACATAAGTACAAATACTTATAATAAAACAAATAATAGGATAGTTTTGAAGACTCGTTGTCGCATTTATTTGTAAGAAACATCTTACGATACTAAATATAATTATTTTGTCTATTATAAAAAAAATACAATTATAACTATTGTAAATATATGCAGTTAGTTAAATAAGTTAATGTTTGTATATAGTTAATTCAAAATATTCTACTGATACTTATAAATATAGCAATATTATATAGACAGAGTAGAAAAGATTAATCAATTTTAAATAAAACAAACG
This sequence comes from Dendrolimus pini, assembly GCA_949752895.1. Classification (NCBI taxonomy): domain Eukaryota; kingdom Metazoa; phylum Arthropoda; class Insecta; order Lepidoptera; family Lasiocampidae; genus Dendrolimus; species Dendrolimus pini. Next base: position 14,596,960 of record OX457133.1, read on the forward strand.
TATCTGTACTATTATGTTTAAACCTTTATATATTAATATACTTTATATATTAATACTCAAGACATTAATCTTATAAAAATAAATACATTATAAAATAAATAAATAAAAACTAATAAGTTATTCAATGACACTTCCACGAAATCTAAATCTTTGTTTCTTTTGGTCGAAGGAACCTGTAACTTGCATATACAAAAAATAAATCAAAACTGCCTGCAATTTTAGTAATTGTGCTTTCTATTTCGTTACAAATAACAACTTATTTTCAATAACTTATAAATGTTCGCATAGTTTAGGTGAATTGCGAAAATTCTTTTATGAGAAATAAAATTCTTTCACCCGAAATATTGTGATTGTTGTGAATGTGGTATAAAAATGATAATCAGTAACGCAGCATCTTATGGAATATTTTGTGCCTACTAGTGTATTTAGACACACGTCAATTTAGAATATGATTTTGTACAATTGTCTTGTTCAGGCCATAGAAATTGATTTAGGGCCCTACAACACCGATTAGCCCGAAAACAAAATAAAAATTCATTTTATCAAAATAAAATTATTAAAACTATTGTCCCTAATTGAAATCTGATAAGCTAGTTGTAAGTATTTAGTCAAAATAAACTTTTATCATCCATCCATCAAGTCAAAAACATATTATTACGTCACTCATTACAACTAACGTTAGTTATTTTAATTGTATAATAAACATTAATTATTTCTTATGTTTATTTATTTATTAAAGACAAAATTTAAAATTGTGGTCAAATATGGTGTATTTCCTATTTAATAATAATAATAAATAATACAAGGCCCCCGCCTCCGTGCTTGCCTTAGCCAGCCGGCACGGAGTGGAGATCGCTAGAGCTAAGACTCAAGCTCCAGGGGTGGAAGTGATAAATGGCCTAATGTCGGAAGTAGCTTCGGTGAACCTGCAGCCCACCTCTCTACATCCCTTAGCCACTCATACCCTTATTGCCCCTGCCTTTTATGGCATTTTTTGGGGCCCATGCAGGGAGTGGCGAGTCACCGTCTGCCCATTTTTCTATGTTCCCCGAACATTGCGACGGGCAGACGCCATAGTCCCCATATTCCCAGACCGCTAGTACCACTAACAGTTCACCCCAATAGCCCGGTACTTTTTGTCTTCATTTCTCACAATAGTCCTACACTGGCCGGGGCTTGTCCTTGGGTGCATTATTGTATGGTGTAGACAGGGATAATCGCCGGTCAGTGTCACGCCACATATTTACATTAAATTTGTCAAGGGGCCTCTACGTGTTGGCCTCCCCACGGCCCCACGCAAGCCCTCCAAAAGTCCGGGCCATTTTTATGGCCCGTGGTCTTGAGACATACAGTGAAAAAATAATAAATAATTTTTTTTATTGATTACGAAATTATTAGTAGTAGACTTAATACAATTTTAAATGAGGTATACATAAACTTAAAATAACTAACTGTATAATGAAACAAACAAATTTAAATGAATTCATTTGAATGACGGAAATGTATAGTCGGTAATAAATTTAGTAGTAGCAAGATAATTCAATATGATGCATAGTTTTGTGTAAATTACGTTTATCAATAATTATTAATTACTATGCGTGACTGTTTGAAATTTTATCGCTGAACCAATATAGAACTGTCGTTAAGGAACTAGTCCTGTAGACCCACTGAACCACTTTTTAGACTAGACATGTTTATATAACAGATACACATCTATAGTACAGAAGATTATCACGCCTGTTTCCCATAGGGGTAGGCAGAGACGGTAGATTTCCACTTGCTACGATTCTGACATACATATTTTGCTTTGCTTCTTCAACATTCATAATTTTTTTGATACATACACGTTTATTACAGGTGATTTTTACCTGGCCATTCTCTAAGACATCTGCAATTTGATCATGGTAAGTATATCGCGGTCTACCATTTTCTTATGCCAGGGGAAGTCCGATTGCGGACCTTAGGCCGCAACAAGGGCAGAACCTTGGCGGAATAATTCGCGGCCCATGTGTGGGATTCGCCAGATTGGGGCTGGTACTAGCACCCCAAGGCAGAACTTAAGATGCTATTGCCACTCGCCAGTTTGGGATACCCACTCAAACCACTGGGTGTTCCGTCCTGCGTCTTATGGCAGGGCTACGAGTACATAACCTAGCCTCTTCGCTTGCTCTGGGAGGCGGGCTCCTCGCACTTCCATTAATGGAGAACTATTTTTATCTCCCAGCAAGTTCAAGCTCTATTTGCGTGGGGCGGGGCGGTTTGTAACGTTCCCCGCCCCATGGGAGGAGAGGTGTGCGCGCGCGGAATACATCGCGCCCCCATCTTGACTTAATAACGATGGGTGAGGACCCTATTCCCCAAGAGAGCCACCCACTCACGGCGGCGGAAGATCCAAACTGGCCCTCCGGCGCCGACGCGTCGGGAGCGGTGACGTGCGCCTACGCTCCCGCTCCACCTCCTTCTTTGCATACATAACGTGCTCGCAGAAGGAGTAGACAGCATCACAGTCTACCAGCACCAACTCTACCATCCACACTGTTTTTATACATTTGTTTAGTCAGTTTTTTTCATTCATTCTCTCTACATGTCCATGCCACGTTAACATTCCTGTCTCGGCTTCTTTTTTCAACAAAAATAGATTTATGTCTTAAAGACAAAACAGTAGATTTAAACGTATGGATAGCTTCTTGATTTATATCCATACCTACCATGCCCACATTAAGTATTGCTCCGTACTTGGCGAAAGGAAGAACCATGCCAAATTTCAAGTCTATAGGTATTATAGTTCCTGAGATATCGTGATGAGTCACTATATAAGTGGGTTCCAATTATATATATATATATATATATATATATATATATATATATATATATATATATATATATATATATATAATTGGATACACAGATTATATTAAATATTTTATTTATACTTATCGAGCCTACTGTCAATTCAAGAATATTTTTTGCACATTTTGAATATAATCATTATTAAACAAAGATAATAGTTGTTAACTTCTATGAACTTTAAACTATATTTAAAGACTACTACTACGAAGTCCTGTTGGTATACGTCTTAATTGCGTAGATCGAAGTAAATACCTACCATTAATTTATTCTAAGCGTCGTCAGATGGCAGATCCTCAGACATACCTAGTCTTATTGGCTTATTTAATGAAAAGAAAGGAATCTCTTTAATAGTTATGAACTATTTTATTTAGCAAATTCGTTTGCAGAACAGTTAATTTAAATCCAAGCGAAACGTGAACGTAACCAGAGTTCTGCGATCAGTCACGGTTCCCCACAATAAATCCCATCAGATACCCGCCCTAGTACAGCATAAATAACGTGGATCTTGTTAAAAACTTGCGCTGGGGGGTAAGTACAGTGAAAAAACGTTAACATTTTTCCGCCGTTGTTAAAAGACGCCACGCTCCCCTTAAGGCTTCCGCGCTTTCATAAATATGCAGATATGCCCTCACCTGGGTAAAAGCCTCAAAATTTACCGTGGCCAATTTATCGCAATAGAAATATTGTAAATACGTATACATCGTGCTTAAATAGATTTGTGGGGTTGCGTGCCTTTGCATAAGTAGCTTTTGTATCTCGCTCATTTTGCCCTGTGTGCGTAGGGTCGCGGTGTAAACGATTTGTTATTACTCCATAATGACTGCCACTCGATAAAGTTTAACTCCCAATTTTGAAAATATTGCCTTTTTATAGCTTAGTATGTGACTTATTGAGTTTATATTAATATGTTGCATGCTATGCAACCCTCGGTGAGAGTTATATGTTTGCGCCGTTTGCTGTTGAAACATTTGGACCATGGGGTCCTGAAGCCATGAGCCTGTAGAAGAAATCAACAAAACGACTAATTGACTATTCAGGTAATCAAAGGGCTGGTGCCTATCTCGGACAACAGATCAGTATTGCGATCTAGCGAGGAAACGAACCTAGCCTTCTGGGCACCTTACCCATAGAAGACGGTGATCTAGGCTCAGTATTCAACTTATAGTCATGAGGGACTATGGGTAGAATACATTATAACTAATTAAGTTATTTTATTACCCATTCGACTTTAATTATACTAGACTACAATGGATGCAGTTACACGAGAAATGGATTAGGAACACTGAGAATTCGAATAACATTTCGGTAAATTAGAATGAACTGCATTCTAAGTTCATTGTTATTTACGAATGAATTGCATTCCTAAATTACATTGTTTATTGTTAAACTACGGAAAAATCACTGAGTCCTTTGTCTAAAGAGCGCAGATACTTAGCGTATCTTATTAAGGTTCATTTTCATTGAAAGCATTTTTAAGTTCTACCACCTTACATTTTTTGAGAATTTTTCGCCTCAGTTGAAAAGTGAATAATACTTATTTTCTCACCTATTACTTTCTCAAAAAACCATCAATGGAACTCAAAGGTTTTTAATCATTTTTTTATCCATAGGTATGATAAATGTCTACACTGAAAACACAGTGTTTATTCCATGTATAACAGATACAATTTGGTAAAATGGTGTATTCTAACACATTTTACTAATTTGTAGTTATCTATATGACCCACGAGTTCTACATAAAAATAGCTGGAAAATACTTAAACAGACGAACAGAATACCAAGAAGATTTTATTATAGTTCCGTTTTTGACAAAATGAACAGTGAATTCTAAAGATACACGTTAAAATTAGGAATAAACGAACATAAGGAAACATGGATCAAAATATTTATATTGAATCTACCTACGATTCTATTCACGAACAAGGCAAGACCGCTTTATTCGCTGCAATAGGTACATAACAAAATTGAGACGTATGTTTGATGTCTGTAGTGTGCGAATCATTAAAATATGGAGTAAAAATGAAATTTTCTGTTCAATTTCAAAGTCAGCGTTTTTATTTATTAATAATATATATGCCTTATTAGAATATAATAATATGATTATCATTAGTTTTTAAAGCGTAGTTTTTTTTAATACGCAGTTATAAACACTACATTTTTATGTGTACGTCAACGGAGAAATATGGCCTTAAAACTATTAACTATTAATTTTAAAAATTCTTGTACCTTTAGTTGTACTACATATGATATTAAACTGAATATTTTTTTATTCTTAACTATAGAAATAAGTCAAGTGCGTGTCGTATAAATAAAGTCCGCTAGAACCTTAAAAGATTGTTAATCGGAAATTTACCATATCTCGAAAACTATTGGTTGTATACAGGCATTGTTCAAACCAAAATACAGTTTGAAGTTTACGCCGGCCAAAACAGTATGAAAGTAAAAAAGTATATTTAAATGTCTTGTTACATCATGTATATATAGCTAACCCTACTTACATTGCAGGGCATTATCGTCCCAATTACAACATACTTATGTTCAACATTTTGATACTTTAGCCAACATTAATTTGGCAAGTGCTCGGGCTAATCTTCAGCCATTCTCCCTGGGGCTATGGTCTGCCGAATCCCGAAGCTTAGCGGCTGTTTGTTGGCTAATACGCTTTTAACACCTGCCTTCTCTTTATGTAATGCTTTTATATGACGTGCCGACTGATATGTGGTTGGTGAACGTTCGAGCGTAAAAACACAAATAGTTGATGTTGATTGATTGACGGTTATCGATCTAGACGTGGAATGAATAATTAAATGCTTAGTACATTTACTGATATGTAGACAAAAAAAAATCTCGTAATTATGTTCCGTCGGAAATTAAGTACTATAAAGTTACGAAGTGGAAAAATGATATAGAACGTAAATTATTTTTGTTTCTTAAGGATCTGTAGGCATTTTGGAAAATGAAACCCTTGTAACGTATGTTTGTCCATCTGCCTGGCTGTGTACCTACCTATAGATATTAACAATATTGTTATGATAAAAACTTTATTTCAGACAGAAGTCTATAGTTGTTATTGTTATAGTCTATAGTAGTTAGGAGTGTGTTAGTTACAAATTAAGTTAGTACTGTTAATAATTGATTATATAATTAGTATAGTAGATATAAAATGTAGCTTTTACAAAGTTATTATATACCAAAGACTACGCCTAATCAACATGGTTGGAAGTCACCTGCATTTTTCTAGAAAAACCACTGAAAACTTCATATAATATTTGGTAGAAAATGTATTCTATATCTTCATCATCTTTCTTATCTCTTCCATATATAACTAAGTACTCAATATATGTGTAAACATGTATTTTAATAGATAGTTTGATAAATTTGCTTTGCTTGATAAAGGTAATAATTAGGTAAGTCTGTGGTGAAGAAACTGAGTGGACTTTACCTATATGTCTTCAAAAAAATGACTAAACGTGCATAAAATATTATTATTCTTTGATAAACCTGAATAACCACGACAAAAAAGACAACTGAAGATCATGATATGTATAGTATAGTGGATTTGAGTAGGTATTACAGGTGAATAAAAGCTTAGCATCAATGCCGGTTTGCGTAGCAACTTTTTCTTGTAGAACAATAAATAATATTTAATTATAGAAAAGCAAGCGAGTGTAAGATCGTTTAGACACGCTAACAGTAACTCTTTGTTCAAGTTTTTAACCACGTGATAAACAATGAAACAACTTATCCACCTTATTATTGATATCGCTACCTGTCTGTATATACTATTACTTGTAGATTAATTGTTTGTAATCAACAATTTTCATTTATAGTTTGTTGACAAATTCTATAATGTTCTGCATTCCGACCGGTCTCGGTATAACGGGTAGGCCGATGAAAAACCGGTTTAGCATTATAAAGGGTGACTGTCTGACTAAAATGAGGTTTTCAAAGACCGTGTCATAGAAGAAAAAGTAGGAAAGCGAATTCAATTAGGATTAAACGCTAGTAGGGTAAGGTGATGACGACTGGATTTGCATTTCCGATGAAAAATTGAAATATTTTTTTTAATTCTTATGAATTTTAATTATCACGAAACATCAACATTATTTAAATTAATATTTATCGATTTCAACACCAGCTGAGACTTAATTAATGGCAATAAATTGAATGTATCGTCATGTAATAAAGTCAATTCTATGAATATGTCACCAAATAGATGAAGAAATTTTGTTAGTGATATTTCCCTAAGATATATTTACCTAAGACATATTGGATATGTACCTACCACCTGGCGTTGCTGACGCCACTTAGTAGGTATATAGGTGATTCTTCACACGTTAACTTTTTGTAGTAACATAAAACTTTGCAATCAGAGTAAAAAAAGGTTCAGATTTTAGTTTAAGCTTTCGTTTCCTTTTTGTCAAATTTCAAATTAGTCTCAAAATCTGAAACATATTGTGATCACAGCTAATAAAGAGTTATCATAACGTCAGGTTAAAATAACATTTAAATGGCACTAAAAATTCAAATGTAGTTTTAATTATAATCAAAAACTAAATCTTGTATCGCCTTATAATTAAGTCTTAAGGATCACCAGATTTACCCTTTGTATAGATACGAGGAAAACTTTGACAATTTCAGTGACGCGAGTTAGGCCGTGCCACGGTCCAGTTTACATTTTCGTTAAACCTGTATTCGCTTGGCCCCGGTCGAATTTGCATTTTGCACGCGTGATAAGTGAGCGGGATTACATGGGATTCCCACCAACAGCCTCTGTTTGTACTAAAATAAAGGGCTCTTAAACTTTTTTCAAGGTAATTTGGGTCAACTTCAGAAAGAACGATCGTTGTAAATTTGTTTAAGTAGGCTTAGCTTCGACCCATTTGTTTAAATTACAACTTAACACACGTTTAGCTAATCAGTGTAATTTTTTAAGCTTCCACAAATTACAGGGGTGTTCCGATTCGCAAATAATGTATTCACGTTTCTATCAGCAGAAAACAAACATTCAAAAAAAGTTCTGTCTATAAAGTATAAGAAAAATAAAATAGGTCATTAAACGAAATATTTTAATTGCTTTAAGATTAGTTAGATAGATAGTTCCTTATTATATGTGGTAACTAACATTTTTACATGAAAATTTTAAGTTGGTACTGGTTTTAAGTTTTTCTACGGGTGGGCTTATCACTCGAGCGATCTTTACCAGACAAAACAGTTCTATTAAAGATGGTTTCATTAATATAATTATTTTAGAATTATTATACTATTTTATATAGGTACTTCTACGCAATCATACCCAAAGATTTCAGAAATTCGTATATTTATATGATGTTAAGTGACATTGCGATCTTAGGCAGAGCTTGATTACCAGGAGGGGGTGACAGGAATTCCCCAGATTTGTACTAGGTAATATGGAAATAAAGACTAGAAATTTTGAAGCAAAACTAGTAATATAATTAGGTATCACATAAGATCCATTAATAGACAACTTCATGTGAAGAAAATAAAACCGTACCAACATTAATGAAGTCCAATGGAAAAGTTTGCGGGAAAATGGATGATATTTTTCAATGGTGTGATTAATGAGACCGAACACATAGCAATTCCGGCTGACTTCCAAAATTTCCACGCTAAATCTTCCTTTTCATTTCGCTTCTTTTGCCTTGCAAGACTTGGCACAGTATTTTATCTGTATAATGCTAACTATGCATTCAAGCAAATAAATATAGCTCTATGCACGTCTTTTTACATTTCATATAGTTACTTAAAAGATCGAAAGAGCATTTTTAATGACAAACATACCTAATTGCCTCATTAAATTCGTGAAGTCATCATTGCTGTATATACCTCCACGAAAGTAAAGAAAATAAATTAACTATTATGATTGAAGAAATCTAGACGATTGGTAAATAACAATAACATCAGCCCATAGACGTCTCAGTGCTGACTTCGAGTCTCCCCATTTTTAGTAGAATTATATATACATTAGCTTTTCTCACAATGTTTACCTACATCGTTAACACGTGATAATAGTACCTAGTAATGTCCAGACAAGATGCCTAATCAATGTTAATTCATTCTCTCCGGTCCGATTCAAATGCAACGTTTTTGGAATGGAAGTCGCCTTACCCAATATGTGATCACAACTTTTTTAAACAAACAAGTTCCTAATTAAACAACATCTAGTTAATCATACCGGCTATAAATAGAAAACAGGGATATCATTAAAGAATAATTTATACTTCCATTCTAATTAATAGGTGTAAATGTAAAACCAAAGTATCCAATATGTTTAATACATATGATACTTTTCTCCTCGAAATGATAGAACTGGATACAAATCGATAGAGCCTCAACTGGATTCAAGTACGAACTTTCTGCAAGCAACGCCGCGTGAAATAATCTTTAAATTTAATAGTATAAAAGTCACTACCAAAACTGGTGTTGAAAAAATAAATCATATCTATCTTGACAGATTCGCGGAAGTATTACAAAAGCAAAAAAGTAACTTTAAATGTCACAGATATATTACATACACGTCTGGTATTGATCAACTACAATTTTAGATCACTTTAAAAACGTTATTGAAACAATCAACGTCTTATCATTTCTAATGACATACTCGGAAGCAACTGAAATTGGATTCATAAAAACTATTTGCTTCCAATAGTAAAAAAATCAATTACTAGTTGTATGTCTTGTTGAAATAATTTATTTCTATATCAAGGAGCAAGATACTAATGATTTAATGACAGGCTTGTTTTAAGACGGGTTGTGTAAATATATGAGACATCAACAAGTATAAAATGATGTACTGTGATGTAATGTGCTGCTAGCAATATATCTAGACATAAATATAACGTAACTTTTTGTTGAAAAAAATGCCTTACAGTCGGCCATTAGGTAGGTACATAGCCCAGTGAGAAACGCAGTGGACTAATGTGAGAACTACAGCACCAGGATAACCACTTACACCTTGGTGTTCTTCCAATCATTCCAGCTAGGCTGGCAGGACAGTTGCTTTAAATCAAGAAATCCTTACAGAACTAAACAATTTCACAATTTGTCATGCAATTCTGGATACCATACTCAGAGATTGCACATATTCTTACAAATTAGAGATAAGGTTTAAATAAAATGTGTATTTTTGAAGAAACGTTTTCTACGCATGCGCCGTCGGGCAGTATCATTTTGTCCCGACGGCAATTTGCAGGTTATCTCCGAATACAGAAATAAATATACTATACATATTCATATTTAAATAATAGTAAAATAAGTACATTTACAGGGTTTTGAATTAAACTTTAACTATGCGTTAAGTAGGTAAAAATCAACATTTCTGTGGAAGATCAGTAAGATTAACCATACCCGGGTAATATTTCATATATCTTTAAATATTTATTGTAATCTACGCGCTCTAATATCATATAAAGAGCTACAACACTTTAATATCGATAAAGATTTGACATAGGTACATATTACAATTAAATATATTTATGTTTATGTTATTGTTTGCATACAATAAGTTTCCAATTGGGAAGAACTATCTAGAAAAAGCTTAACACAAAGAAATTTCATGAATATTACCTATTGGAAAGTGAAAACCTAATAATTTCTGATAAAAACAACGAAACACAATCTGTAAATAGCTTTAGATGTTTCTTGGCGTCCATTTCGTATAATTAATAATCTCACGTGAGATTGATATTAAACACATAAATAATATCAAACTAAGCCGAAACACATTATAACTCACTGATTTTACACGGATTACTTGAAGAAAAACGTTAAATATTATTAAAAACCCACAAAAACAATAGCGAATTCAGAGTAACGCGTTGCGCATTAGCTTCTGTAGAGGGCAGCATGTTTACAGAATTCAATATGGCGAGCGCTTGCCTCAACGTGATTGGCTGGCGAGCGCATTGTCGTGAAGTTGGCGCGGGTGTGCGAGAGAGTACGATTTATGTGAAGTTTAGGCGCCGATGAAAGACGGAAGATGTGTTGGAAACACTGACGGGAGTTCATTCGTAATATTTGTATGCCCCGTGGTGCGTTTGCAACCGGTTTTTTCAGAGGCGTTTACGAATTGTGCGTATATATGCACCCGGCTATGTGCCGAAGGCAGGTAAATCTCCCGCTACCTAATAATGATGGATCGTAGCGCTGTTTGCCTGTATTAAAGTATAAATTTTTAATTTTAATTCGTTTTGTTTGCAGAATGGATATGAAGCTTTTAATAAATAAACCATACTTTAACAGGACATACCTATAGACGAGATAAATTTTAGAAGTGAAATAAATTATAAAACAAAATAAAGGATAGACCTATAACGATCGATAAGCGGGTACAGGTGGCTCGCTAAAATTAACTGTGTAAATGAAGATAAAATATATATACGTGAATTAAAATTGTATTTCCTGTTTTATTTTGTTGATATAGAGTTCAGTATTGAGTAACTTCGTCTCTAGGTTGGAATATCCACGAAACAGCTGATTTACGTTAAGGGGAGAGGTGACATTAAAACAAGCTGGTTAAATAGCCATGTGTATGGAATTATGCAGTTCATTTCAATAACATACTGATGTTACATTATCTCTATTAATTATTTATTACTTTGTTAGAGAAATTTAACAAATGAAATTATTTATTTATTGAATTTGTTTATTTTATTCTTGGTTTTCCTTTGCACAACTATCAGCTGTTCGTAAAAAGGTAGGAAAATCAGGTAGAGGATACATGTTACCTATGATAAACTCTGAAAATATTTATATACCTAAGTTTTATTTTTATTATCACGAATATTTTTAATTACACTATTAAAAATAATTAACGTCCGCAACGCGATGGCGACACTCCTGGTGTGGCAAACGTTCATAGGCAACAGCAACCCCTTTCCATCAGGTGGGCCGCCTGCCTGTTTGCCTGCTTCAGCCAGTAAACAAATGCATACTCTATTTGACTCATTAAACAAAAGACGTTATAACGTTGTTGCGACGTATTGTAAGATGATAAGATAATAAATTAGGTAAGTAGACTTCCATAGTCTATAAAATTCTACTGAATCATAAAAAAGTGAATACTTTGATTGACAAAAAAAACCCCGCGATATACCACATCTCGAAAAGTACTTAAAATAAGTATATTGCTTTTTTTAACTATTTTAATTCAAATTTATTTACTGCAAAATTATAATTATATTACCACCATTTTCAAAGAAAGATTTTTGAAACTACGAGATTTTTTTTCACATTTTTCTACTTTTTATTTAAAAGGCCTTTTTAGGTTAATTTTCAGTCGTATGTCCACACTATTAGGTACTACACCTATTAATGTGATTCGGTTTGCAAGTTTGCATGTTTTTCTAAAGTATTGGGTATTTATGAACTGATATAAAATATATATATTATTACTCATTTATTATGCATTGTTATACCTATATTATTTTATCATCAACGACAGAATAAAGATAGGATATTTTTATCTTGGGATATGGGCTACTTTTCACTCTAGTAATAATTAAAAAAGTTTTAGTGTTATAAATTATACCTCATGATATAGCAAAAATTAAAATACATTTTGCATTTAAATAGATATCAATAAATATGGTACCTATGTTTTTTGGCTATCAGGTTTACCGATGGTACCCAGACAAACAACCAAGTATAAGGAAGAATATGTTAAGCTAAAAAATAAGCGTATATGTCTGAGACCTAATAGTCTAAGATAAATTTATTTTATCATGTAACTAGCAATAAATATGCTAATTCAACACTATAACGTCCTTATGTCGCCTACCAGGCCCGCTATTGAAAGAGTGAAAAAGATATCACAGAATTGCACTGCGCATTGCTCTTTTCAGTCATACAGCCTTCTCCGGTCATTAAGCTAAAGTTCACCCTCTTTCATTGTTATGTAGGTCGTTTTTTTAACAATCACATTTATTGAGATACGCCATTCCAGCGTCCGTTTGTAGTTTTATCGACCTACGGCAACTAGTAACCCAATAAATTTTGGTGTTTCGCTCAGTGAATCCGTTCTCTAAACGAATGCATCGTCCCTTAATACAAATGTCTGGCACATATCTCACATTAGTAATCTTATCATTTATCCTAATAAATGTAATAATTCTTCTATCTATCCTTAGATAATAGGACTAGGGCCGTCTTAAGCATGGATATTGAGCGCTGATGTTCAAAAGTCTGGCCCCCACTCCCGGCACCAGCATCCAAAAATAATATTTAATTTTTAGGGACCTTTATGCATTCGTCATGTCTATCCAATCCGTCTGTGTCCCACAGTCATTTTCTCAGATTATTGGGCTTATATTCTCCTTAAAGATTTTTGTATTGAATTTAACAGGCTTGCCCTTGAAAGCTCTTCAAAATTGAATCAAATTCAAATTCATTTATTTATATAAACTTATGTCTAGGCCTTATATAATTTATCTCCAAAACTTATAGTGATAACACATTTTTAATTAAAATTAAGGCTACAATTTTTTGGCGGCGGTTGTTGCACTAGACTTGACTAGACTCTAGGTCTGTATCGCGGCACCCAACACAATTTTATTATCGGAACTTAAATATAATGGAATTGTTCATTAACTATCCCAAAACTATAAGTGCGTGTGTATGTGTGTGTGTCTGCGTGTGTGTGTGTGTTTGGTGTGTGCGCGCATTAGTGTTATCTATTTGGTTGACAATCACATGACTGAAACGACACGACGGTTTACAATGACATTGAATGTTCAAGTTTATGTTTATATGGATCACTTTGGTTAATTCATTGAGAGATAGAAATGAACCGTCTAGTATCGGCTTTTGGTCCCTGCACCCCTTGCACCCTCTTGTAATGACGGCTCTGAACAGGACCCAGGTCGTTAGTATAATATAGATTTGTGGTCTGTTTTGTACATCCATTATTGGCAATGCAAAATATGCAGTCCAGTTAAACCTGTCCGCGAACACGCAATGTATCTCTTAATTAACAAAATATAGGTATCTACAATTAATGCATAAATCAAGAGCACAACTTAATCTGCAAAATGAAAATAATCAAAATCAATATTTAATTGATGGGCATACCTTAATTAACTTGTAGTTCGGCGGCGGTCACAAAGATCCCCGCATTAAAGGAGCCATCTGCATTTTGGTATTTAAATTATTCACCAAACGTGTTCTCCGTTCTCAACCAACACGCTATTAATGGAATCGTTGCATCACACTCACTCTTGCGCATCTGAACCCTGTTAGAACAGCGTAACCCTTTACCTGGGTCCCCAATATAAAACCTCATATGGACCCCCATATAAAACGGAACAAAAAAATCACATCACAAAAGTTTGCCTAAACTAACCTCGTTAAGAGATTTCTGGATAAAAGAATACCGTTTTTTCAGTATCACCACGATTGTGCCTCGGATCGGATAGGTCGATCGCTGTTGCGTTTGTAACTGACTGTTCATTTAAAGTTGAGCAAGTAACAATTGTTTTCTATTCGTATTGTAACGGTATATTGCGCAAGTGCGAGGAGAAAGTTCGTTTTGTTGCAGTGTCCAGATAAAAAACAAAGTTCTTTTGAATTATTGTTCAAGAGAAAGTCTCTATTGTTCAGCTTTTTTACCTGCCAAAGTACAGTGTGATCAACGGCGTAAGTTTTTTAGTTACCGGTCACCCTTGCCGTAGAGCGAGTGTGCTTTCGAAGACCATGGTGAAGCGAGCTTGCTGAATCGAAGATATAAAGTCACGTGACCAATCAGCAGGTATTTCGCACCCGTATATTTTGTCCCATAATTGTCGTTGTATCAGATTAAACATGAGGTAGGGTTGATGAAAGCGAGTTTTCTCCGGAAAAAAATAATTGAGGACGATACATTTGAAAATTTAATCTCACGGCCATGTTGAAAACTCAACCAACTTGCTGGTACAAATTAACGTTGTGAATTTTTGTGTTAGGCAATTTATCTGTCCCATATACGAAAACAGTACTAAGTATGTACTGTAGCGGTTGAGTATCGTTCCATTTATCAACTGTTCGCAATATATCGTACTGCAATACATGCTTTTAAATGCATTACTCTGCCTCTAGTGTGCAATTGTTCGCCCTGAATTCGAGATGAATGGCTTATAGATACCTATGTTTGTCTGTAACATTCTGTACATGTATTTCTAATCAAATAGACATCTGTTCTGTTCAACAATACGGTTTCAATTTGAATAAAATATATTTCTAAATCATAGTTCTCATCCCCATATTATAATATTTGATTGTATTTTGATTTCTTATATTCCGTAAAATTTAAACCATAATGCTATAGTATAGGAGTGCACTCGCTTGAATTGATAATACCTGCATCGGCTTTAGCTGTATGTTTTCTAAAGATAATCAAAACACAAACGTAATTAGCTTAACTTGAGATACTAGGCACATTACAGGATTCGTTTTAGTTTTGGGTGACAACTTTTTATAACATAGACTGCTCGCTCAAGGAGCTTAAAGCAATATAACTTTTATTATTGCTAATATATATACTTAAATTACACAACTGTTACATATGTGCATGATATAGGTATATATCTACGCATGCTCGCAATAATTGTAAGTACAAACCAAGTTTTAATTGAAAGTCGCGTCAACCTGTCCACGGAACAATGCGTCTCCAATGGTCTAAAGAACAACAGGGTACATGTTGTATATCCTCACGCATACTCACAAAGGAGCAGATGCTTAATTAAACTAGCTGAGCTCGAGCGAAACGTAAGCATTTAATTTATATCCCTGCAGTAAACTCCGCGGCATCTTCTATCATGGTCTGAGTTGTTGCGTGGAAGCGGGTTCGGGGTTTTATTGAGATTTTTTCCTCTAACATTTTGTTACAGTTGCTTATCATGTTATATTGGAACCATTACTTCTCTATATATTTGATAGTCGTAAATATTTTACGACGTGATATGATGTTATTTCCACGCTTTTTTATTTTTATATGCGACTTTATTCAGGCATGCTGCACTACCCTCAACTTGACTTGACAGTCTGTTTCTGCCAACCGAAAAGAATCATGTATTCTTACTCTGATATTGTTTAAACGTTTTCTTGTGTCATCATATAAATATATATGATGATATATGATGATATTCATCATATGAATATAATGAAATAATTGAGATTACAATCCGGCTGAACTTTATGCTGACTTTTAGTTATCAAGAAATGGCTACTTGTTCTTGTTCAGCTTGGGGATAATTACAATGTGTGTTTTTAATTAACCGACTTCGAAAAAAGGAGGAGGTTCTCAATTCGTCGGAATCTTTTTTTTTTTTTTTTTTTTTGTTCTTTTTTTTATCTATGTTCGCCGATTACTCCGTCATTTATGATCCGATTTACGTGATTCTTTTTTTGTTCGACGCGGAATAGCTTCCAATTGGTCCCCTAAAATTTTTACATAGTTTGGCCCAGTAGTTTTCATTTTATGGACATTTTTCATGGAAATAATTTTCACTCCGTTCCATATGTTCGCCGATTACTCCGTCATTTATGATCCGATTTACGTGATTCTTTTTTTGTTCGACGCAGAATAGCTGCCATGTGGTCCCCTAAAAATTTGACATAGTTTGGCCCAGTAGTTTTCATTATATGAACATTTTTCATGAAAATAATTTTCACTCCGTTCCATATGTACACCAATTACTCTGAGATTTATGATTCGATTTACGTGATTCTTTTTTTGTTCGACGCGGAATAGCTGCCATGTGGTCCCCTAAAAATTTGACATAGTTTGGCCCAGTAGTTTTCATTTTACGAACATTTTTTTGTTCCGGGTTCTTGGGGACCTATATTTTTTAAGAAGCGCGGCACCATTCGTAGGTCCACCCATACATAGCTAGACACTAAAAAGTAACAAATAAAATTTAAAAACTTCGTTTAAAAAAACCGACTTCAAAAACTAAAAAACTAAAATGTATAAAATAACTTATTTCTAAAGCTATTATTATTAATATATATTATCTAAAACATCTTGAAGTCGGTGCAAAGCAAAACATAAAAATTACTATATTTTGAAAATTACTAAGCACCGACTTTAAGATGTTTTAGATAATATATATTAATAATAATAGCTTTAGAAATAAGTTATTTTATACATTTTAGTTTTTTAGTTTTTGAAGTCGGTTTTTTTAAACGAAGTTTTTATAACATCTAAAAACATAGATACCAAATAAATGGTTTTGCATATAATATGTCTAAGCAATAGAGCTGCTGCTACGGTTCCCCTGTATCAGCTATCCTGCTGTAAATCAGGATGGCCCAAACATTAATTTCAAGGCGAATTGTATGTGATAACAATGTAAACGCTTACTAGCATAGCAGAATACTTAGTACCTAAATACTTATTATAGAAGTAAGTAGTTAGTAGCTAGGATTGTCTGTGAGAGCGTGGCATTACACTGATCCCGCCGGCTCTAATAGCCGTTATCAAGATAACGATTCCAACATGGCACTATCACGACAGACGATAAGCATCTCTCTCACTCATTCACGATATATATCGTGAATGAGTTAATTCGAGTAAAGTTTAGTTTCATAATGTTTTTAAGTTCCTATTTTCCATAATGTCTTGTAAAGATTACCTACATAGAATATATAATACGTACCTACGCGTCAACATTTTAATCTTAAATTCACTTTCCATTTTGTTTATCTTAATGGAAAAAATAAATAGATAATGTAGATTACATTAAAAACTGATACCAAACCAGGTTTAAAATTAAAGTGGACAAATGGACTAAAGTATGCTTTAAATCGATGTTATTATAATTTACAGTACTGTAAATATTTATACAGCAATTGTATAAATACAGGCCCTCATATCGCTGGAAACAATGGCCCGGTTCAAGCCACAGAATTGCGAGTACATATCCATAGAATAGGGAATTTCTCAAAGTAATGTTCCAAATATGTTACCCCCTAAGGTCGTTTTGGTGACCACTACAAATGCTCAAGTTTATACCATCTTGATTTCCCTACAGCCGAATTTGCAGGCAAATAAATTTAATAGCCCAGACGTAGACAATGATTGTTACTGTCGAGGAGTTCTGTACTATTTTACTTATCAACAAGAGGAAGAAAACAGATGTAAGTTTTAGTAAAAACTGATTAAATATAATTCAACTTAATGTTTTGTTTAATATTTAAACGAAGTAATTTACCTATACATATTGTGAAGGAAGTGTTGACAAGCAAACCAATGCTTCACCAAGAAGTAGTACCTATTAATGACCTACATATATGCGTCAAGCGCCATTATCTTTCATTCTATCTGTCCAACGACAAGACATGAGCTCTCAATAAAGTAAATACTAACAAAAGGTATATTTACATAGCACCAAAATTATATATGCACAATTTACCCAGATCATTGAAGGAACTATACTACCCACTACTAATCTATAGCTTCGAAAATAAAATATAATTTTGTAATAAAATTATATTGATGACAAAGGGAAGAAACATATGAACATACAAATATTGATACGCAGTAACATGACAGTTTAAAAAATGAAAAGAATAAATCTACTCTGACACAGTCATAATTAAATCGCAAAAGCGTACGAAAAGCATAATTAAAATTAAACGCATTTTACATAAATACATGCACATGAAATGTTAAACAGAAATGGTTGGAATATTTCAAATACATATTTGGTCAGTACGGGTAGCGCGGGCCATCCTCTAAATTCCTGTAGATCTTCCCACCTATACCGCCCCTGCTTAATTAAGTCCATACTGGGACCAACAATGGCGGCGACCGATTCGCGCCAAGATATTCAAATATGTCTAAGACCATTATTATTGCTGGAATTTATATAAATTATTATTTATACTGGAGCTAGATGTTTTGTATAGAATATACCCATTGTTTGTTTATTAAATCGAGTTTAAGTTTTAGATAATGCTTGAAACGAAAATTTTAAAGACGTTCCCCAAACCTTATAACTATTGATAACCTGATCGGGTAACAGTGTAATAAAGCTTACAATATATTATGTTTTTGAGAATGTTTTATGCTTCTGTTTGTAACGCGTTTTTAACAAGTTTAACAAGTATTGATAACAAAATTTCATTTTGAATTCTAAACTCGGCCTCTTTGATCATCTTCGATGAGCCTCAGATATTTAAAATTTTTCATGCGAAACAGTGGGTTTTCTTTTGGAGATAAGGGCATCTATAATTTGAAGATAGACCTCACATGGCACAGACAATAAATTAATAATAAAGGCTAAGGCCAAAGTGACACACCTGCCACCATAAATATAGTTATGAAGTATGAATATATGAATTATAGCACAGCTTTAAGAGCTTCTATAATGAAGAAGAACTCTGTTAATATTTGTGTGTATCAAACACGATTGTACAACATAAATTTCAGTTAAAAAGTGAATTATGATAACTCATATAAATATAAAACTTCAAGTAGTTTTTGAAATGTAAATTACTTTTGTTCAGCATAAATAATGGCTGAGCAATTTTTCTTTCGTGGCTTCAGTTACGTGCGAGTTCGTTTAAGTTTGAGACATCGATCGTCAAGTTCTTGGCATGTCTTTTACTCTACACGCAATGATATTTTTAATCTTGTTCTTAGTTATATATTTTTTAGATTTAAAATTTGAATTTTAAATTATGTGCTTTGATTAATATTGGGTAGTGTTGAAAGAAATATTTAGTTAACTATTATACATGAAAGTTAGTGTTGTAGGTAATTCTAAATATCTACTGTTGTTTTTGTGTTTATGGTTCCGAAAATGTAATTCATTAACATCGGGGATGCACAAACTTGAACTGTTCTACCTCAATATAGTTACACTCTGATATATTGACTCTGACAGGCCGAAGTATCTATGTGTGATGCAGGATTGTCATCTCAGTAGGAAGGAAGTATCATAGTGCAGGTATAAGTATGTATATAGAGACGTTAAATGTTTCTCCAGGACGAACTCAAAAGCACTCTCGAGAGATCGGTCGATTGTGATCGGCTCTGTGAGTATCCCTGGTTTACATTACACACATTTCAGCAAGCAGGAAAGTAGCGAAAAGAACGGGCAGTGCGAGTATCAAAGGCTCAAATAATAACGGCAGCAAACAATTCCTGTTTGCTGTCGTGGATAATGCGTAATGTAAATGAAGAGTTACAATAATTATATGTTGTAAATGGCTGAAATATAAAAATAAACAAGTCATATTTATTTTAATACAACTACTTTTATTATTATATATAGGTAAGATCGACATTATTAATATTTTTGAGTATTTATTATCTTGAGTACCTACATATTATCTGATGCGTTAGATTGGTTGAACATGCAAATTTGAAATTTGAAGCAGTACATACTCCTGCCTATAACCTACCATTTTGTAATAATAAACGCGAAATCCAGCATCATACACATAAGGTATGGGTTCAGGATTAGTAATAGCACGAAGTGTGTAGAATTATAGGGAAATTGTGACCCTTCTTACCGTCTTGTATCCAGAAATAACTGTTTATAACTGCTCTGCAAGATAGAATCGTTTTACTTTGGGAATATCGGAAATTGAACATTGTTTCCAACGTACATCTGGTTATTGAAGAACTCGGTAAGATTGACTTGATTCATTACATTAATACTATCGAATCGAAATAGCTGCCTACTGTTATAGATAAAATGTTTGTTAATATACTCCGTTGGCTCAGCGACCTAAGTGGGTCTTGGCCTCCGAAATGAGAGGATGCAACTTTTTTCTGTCCTGTGCGATTCCTTGACAATTATTGGCTCCTAGCTCCGACGGCCGACCGGACGCCGACCTACCGGCCGTCCCAAATATGCTTTCTTCACGCTACGATCCTCTCCAAGTGACCAAGCCAGCGGAGGCGCTGAACTTTTTTTTCTCCTATTATGTTAAGCTCGGCCACGAGATTCTCAATTTTGAGGTTGTTAATATACATATAATTATTTTTATTGTGAACTACTATAACATTATTAAGCTATTTCAGAAATAAATTAATAATAGCTGTTTTACTAATTATTTCACAAATTTATAGTATTTAAATTAAACAGCTTTATTTGTTTCTTGTTACAATTGACGTTTAAAAATTACTATATAAATTTCCTCAGGACAGGCTAATGGCGATGTTGATATATAAGGACTCAACTTTATTTAAAGCTGACGTGTCTGCATTTATTTTGAGTGTTGAAAAAGTTAATATAACACTTATTAAAATAAACAAAAGGGCAGATGCGCTTGCAAAGTAAAAAGGAAAAAGCACACCGCGACATGCCTCTTGATTAATACTTTAAAGGAAACTTGCGCTGCGGCTTAACTAGGCAGTTGGCGGCACAGGGTTCATTCGTACTTATATAGCTGAATGGAGTACATAGTTGACATATATCACCAACAATTGTGAAAGAATGTTCATATTAAAAAGCAGGCGTTTAAAAACCAAGTCATCGTCAATATTTAAAATATCATGATAAAAAATCAAGATTCGTTATAGAAATGGCGTCATAATTTGCGATGCTCGTGCAAAACCTTGGTAGTTTTGGCGTTTTGTGAGTTGATGAAGGTACAAAATCTAAAATAATAAAATAATAGGCAGACAAACACACATATTGTATATCCCCAAATTAAGCAAGTAACGCTTGTGTTATGGGTAATATACAACGCACTACACTGGGGCCGATCCCAGACACCCAGACCATAGTAAATAACGGAGAAAATAGGTTTCCGAAATTTGCTATATTTACCAGGAATCGAACCCGGAATCTAGATTAGAATTTAAGTGGCTTCGGAGTTTTGTGAGTAGGCATGTATCTCATTTCATTTCATTGTCAACTACTCTATTGTATATACCATACCAAACCAATATATTGACAATCAAATCAACTGAGATATTTTTTGTCATTATATAATACGTCACAGATTCCTTTACCTTGTAGGGGTGTACTTCGTTATGACGTCACAGTTTTAATAAGTCAAATAGCTGATTGTTTAAAAAGTAAAGTTTTGTTTGTAATAATCTCTTTATCTATAAGAACTAATTAGTCTTCATTTTTCAAACACATTAGCTATAAAAACGGAATACAATCGGTACAAATAAAAATAATCACACTGTTATTGAAGTTATAAACTTTAATAAAGGTGTGCTTGAAGGATGAGGAGGTTAATATAATTGGATGAAATAGTAGTTAATATTATGCCAGTAGCCTTAGTTTTTGATTAACGCCATAGAAATCACGCCTAATAATATGTACGAATTAACTTCAAGCACAATAAGTTATTTTTACATATTATAATAATTTATTGCATACGATAAAAAAAGACTACCAAATTTGATGACTTAATTATAATATAACTTCGTTAAGTATAATACCTACATTATTACAGTATCTTAATTACCATTTAACAATTGCACGTAGGAGTTTAGTTCTCATAACAAAGTATTCGCATATAAAAACAAACACAATAAAACATAGGTATACGCGAAGTCGTAACACGTGATTTAAATGGCTCGCAGATAACAATAGTAGCCGCGGCCGTATGAATAAAACGTATACAAATTTAATCAAAGAGAAATCTATTAGTAAAATGAGAAGTACGGAAGGGAGCTCACCTATACATATTCAACGAGGTACTGCATCACGAACGGGCCAATTTATGTGGCAGCTATTGAGAGTATCTTACTTTTACCGTATGTAGAGCTTGGTTTACCTTTTGCTTGATCGCATCGTCACCAAGACGGACATCCTTTATTACGTTTATTTGCTTGGATCATACTTCTATTATTCTAAAGCTTCATTTTTCAGAACGAAGTTAGTTCTTTTACGCGGTTTAAAAGAGTGCACTAGCAAACATCGTTAGGTACTTAAGGAAAAAGCAATATGCCCCAAGCAGGCGACGTTTAACATACTTTTTATTATACAGTTTGGATTTTTATGCAATGAATTGAGATCTGAAATAAATAAAAAATGCATGAGTGTAACATACAGTGTTTTAAAATAAGAAGTTCTTTTAACCGCCCTTATTATTATATAATTTCGGACTTTAATGCAATGATATAAAATCTAAAATAATATAATAAAATAATAATCCGGATGGCTTCTACCCCTGATGTACAGTATGCCGCCATAACAACCTTGAACTGTACTCCGACGTTCCTGGCCAGGTTCCAGTCTCCCTTTAGAGATGCCGCTCTCTCGCACAATATCAGTGCTTTTGGTGTTACAAATGCCCATAGACGACGGTAACCGCTTTCCATCAGGTGGACCGTCTGCCTGTCTACTGAACTCGTGTGGTAAAAATAAAATCAGTGTAGGTACTATCGTGTTTTCAAAATAGGTCTTATAACCGCCTTTATTTGGCCGCATTCGGCCGCGGTCGCCGTGCACGTGTTTTATATACATATTATAATTATTATCTATCTATAATATTATAAAATACAAAAAAAGGCCGTGTCTGAACATTGAAGCTATTAAAAAAACAACTGGAATAGACTATATAAACGTTGAAGAACACGATGCATTTTTTTAGATAGTATCTTGTGTGTTTATCTGTTTGTTCGGGATTCACGTAACAACTACTGGGTCGATATCTATTGTGGTTTTCGCTGATCGAATGATCGCTGATTCTTAGACTTTAGATTCTCAGGACTCCAATGACTTCCAATGTGTTTTTTTACTGACAGCAAATTTAAGTAATAAATTGAGTGATATATTTTTTATCCCGGGAATAGGTATGTATATTAGATGTTAAGAAAGTCATTTTTTTTAAAGCTACCATTATACAAGTAAATTAAGATAATAGGTACTGAAGATACAAGCGCAGAACGATACTTTATAACAGACTGTGAAGTCCCTGGCAAATGGACTGACTTAAATTTCATAAGTATAGGTCGTTTTTAATTACACGTCAGTAGGGTTGCAATACGTCAGAGATTTTCTAGACATGTCAGGTAATATAGTTACTCGTCCATAATCAGAACAAATGTAAAAAGTACTGACGTTTATAAAATGTTAATACAATATAAGTAAACTACCCAAATATCACGCTTTATAATCAGCTCATTTTAAATATAGTTTTATGTCTAACGATTACGAAAACGTAGGAAATCTCTTGTAAATTATATTTAAGGCGAGCACTATTGATTTACATGTTTTTACAAGAAAATTCAGTTCTTTTTCAAATATTTGATATTTAGTTTTTTTTTGTCCCGGTACCCCTATATATAAGTGAGGTAGACGATAAGTAAAAGATACGGATGCCAAATTTGAATTATTTCATTCTCGTGAAATAACGTCCTGTAAGTCCTGTAACTCTTTGAAAATTTAGTGTCCGAATGAACCGCACGCGAGGAATCAGATATTCATAATGGCTTTATTAAGACAGGCCATCGGGCCAGCTCACACCCGCTTATTATAATAATTTAGACGTTTGCCTAAAGCAGCCCACGAGTGAATGAAGTCATCAGATACTCGTATATCCAGTTTGCCATGTTTTTGCACTGGTTTAAGCGGCTACATTCAATCACAAATACGTTGTGAATCCACGTCTACTCAGGCCGTTCGTGATGCCGATACAACAACTCATAAAAATATTTTGCCCGCGCTTATGAAGAAGTAAAATTTTATTGTAGCTACAAAAGGTTCATTTAGTTTTTAATTACTTGCAAACTATTTCAATGGAAATATGATGTGATAAACGAAGCAAATAAATCATGGCCAGGTTAGTTATGCAAAAATGCAAGAAGATTCCGTGACGCGAAGCCGTGGCGGCGTCCGTCCATGTTGTACTAACTTGTTTATACTTTTTGCCCGGTCGCTACACACGTGAGCTTGCCTCTTCAAACTGCATAATGAAGGGAATATTAAAATGTAAATATGCTTCTTTATTTATAACTACCTACCTTCAAATTTTTTACTTAAATGGGCTCTTAGAATGATAAAATAAGCAAATAATTTAAATGCTACTTAATTAACTGTAGGTGCTTCAATAATACGCCATGAGTTATGTTTATGGACGTCCCACCTCATTGGAGACATTAAAAGTTTGGAAGCCGTAACGACGGTAACTCTTACCTCACTCATTGTTCATTCAGAGTGCGTATATTGTTCGAGTTGAAATTTGTTGGAGCCGCTGAAAAAGTGTCAATTCATCATAGCAAAGCCCCGGGCTTGAGACCGAAGTCCCTCACATAAATCTCACTTCCATACTTTCGCGTGGGGAAAACGACTGCTTTATGAGATCCTTAAGGCTGTATGGATTTGGGAAAATATTTCCTCTGCGTGCTGGCCCCCGACAAATGAAGGAGCATTGAGCACATTAGAATGTGTGAAAGGGTCTATACGAGTTTTATTGTTATGCGAAGCAATTCGTTTAAAAGCTAGTGCGTTACCGCAGTACATACGAAGTGCCTTTTTTGCTAATATTTTATTAGGCTAAAGCACCTATGAGGCCTTTCGGTGCGAAAAACTGAGTTAATGTTCTTGAGAGAACGTTCAATTACTCAAGAACCCTTAAGTGCAACTAAAGTCTGATTTTATTCCATTATCGTCAGGGGAAGTAGTTTTGGCAAATTTAACATTGCCGTTATTGAAATGCATCAAGATTTTCTTGACATGATTGTTTCTTTAAATGTTAGTATTGAGATATCCGATCAAAATGCTGCTTCCGATTATACATACAACGCAGTAATATCGGTAGTTGTTATTGCACAATTGAAATGGGCGTATGTATTCATTTAAATTCATACCTATTCGCATAAATCAATAGCAGGCGGGCATGAGTGCAGCGCTAGCGCACTGCACAAGCTGGGCGCGCCTCATTAGACCACGCGCCCTTTCCTCACGCGGCACTGCTACTGCGCTCGCACAGGCCGTTTATTCCAGTGCGACGACATTTTCATCGACCGCACGGAAACTACATGTTTTAGGAGGCAAGCTACAAACGTTCAAGATTCCTTTAGATAAACTTTATTGTGTGCTAATACACTGAGCTATACTCTGTTCACTGTACTTATTGCAGTGCAGATATCTATTTGAACATTTATTTCATCGTGTAGGTACTGTTTATATAAGGAACTTGATTTAAGTGTGTTAAGATTATAGAGAGAAAACTGCGTTTAAAAATTAAAACCTTATATGCTCTGTGATTCGATTTGAATGAATTATAAACCTACTTAAGTATGGAAAATGCAAATGAACCTGAAAAAAAAGGGAAGTATTTTCACTGCTTCTCCCTGGAAGTCGCGCCTTATCTGGATACCGAGTTCAATAAACCAAGGGACCCGACCGTCTCGCGACTGAATCGACTAGAATTTATGCGACAAAATAACGCATACAGGTGTCGCGCTGCCGGGGCCCCTTCAAATAGTCGTCGATGGGAAACTAAATAGGTAAGGGCTTTTTAAGTCAAGCTATTGAGGAGTTAAAGTCGATCGATGCAGCGATAGAAGTAGCTAGTGCAACATGTTCCCAATTACGATTTATTCAGTCTCTAAAAGGGCAACGATAATGACGTAAAACGCGGCCACCTTTTTCTCCCACAATCGAAATCCAATTATTTCTGAAAGTAACTAAGATACCGGTCGAGAGGAACGAAGCTGAAGAAGCGACCCGTAAATCTGCGCGGGGTATTTGCAGCGCGCTCTGAATATGAATTATTCTCGCCGATTGTTCTTGCGACCACGTCATGATTCATACATGAAGTGCGAACTAGTTTTTGTGGTGTAAATGGTAATAAAATTATTTTTATGATTTTTTCTTATACTTCTTCAAATTCCGTTGTTGCTTGGTATCATATTCTGATAGTCAAATTCGCGGTGGTCTAGATGGTTTCCTTGAAAAGTAGCCGCACACACGGTGCTCGCGATTCTCTTTCGGAGTTCGACTAAATTTGTTTGGGCGAATTTTTCGAAACAGTTTTTATCAATCGTTGGGCAGGTACGTAATTGGCTAAACGGGCTGCGAGGCAGGCGAGGCATAATTGACGTCGATATCATTCTGAACTTTTCGTCCGGACATTCGGGGAAACTCTTAATTGGTCCATGCTTTGTGACGCTCAGTAATGCCGACTCGATAATAACATGGTCAATTATTAACAGATCGTTTTAAATTAGGACAACCAACTATGGTTTGATGAGTTTTGGTTCACCAGAAGTGATTTTCGAAACGTTTTATATGATGTGTTTTTTTTTTGACTGGTCTAAACTTTGGTATGAAGTAAACTAAAAATGTTATCTAGAAAGCCAATATTAAATCTTATGTGCATTATAGTTAAATACCAAGTACACTTCATACAGTCAGAAATATTAAAAAGAATCAGACATAATAAAACTACGTTTTAAGGGTTTTAAGCGCGGTAATTTATTAGGTTTTGGTTTATCCGTCGTTTCGGCCGCTTTTCAGTGGCTGTGGTCACGGACGACAAAGATGACCACGGCCACTGAAAAGCGGCCGAAACGTCGGATAAACCAAAACCTAACAAATTACCGCGCTTAAAACCGTTAAAACGTAGTTTTATTATATATACAAGTCGCGAAAACTTAATAAAATATTAAGAATCAGACATCATAACTTACAAGTAGGTAGGTATTAATTAAGTAGTTGATTAAGCACAGCTACCTTTAGACGAAGACATAAAATACGGTTTGAACAAAAACAGTGTTTAAAGTATGTAGTTTCAATCTAAATTGCCACTAATAAGGCATTGTGAGTTGATCTTAAATCTATAGACTCACATCCAGTTTCTTATTGGTTAACAATTAAAGCATCCTGAAGGTGACCGAGCTATCTTTATGGCGAATAAAAAGCATGCATTCATCGCATACTAAGCGAATACAGGCTCCGATGAAATTGTGCGCCGAAAAACCCTGCAGCGATACTTATCAAGTGTTTGAAATGTCACAACCGGATTCCGGTCCTGGGACGTGTCTTTTTTCAGCCGCGAGTAAAACTGACGAATTTCTCAATAAGAGAAAGATGACCGGCGTATCTCTACGTAGCGAGGGCTTTGGGTATTTGGAGCGGTGCAGCAAAAACTATTCAGGGGCCATTATTATGGCATTTTTGTCGTCTGACAGGGCCGGAGTGGCCGCGGCCATTACGCAGCAGCGGTGGGGGTAAGGCCCCGTGCACCCTTCGCCTCGTTCTGCGCCCGGCCCGCGCTGTGCGGAGTGCGGCGCACACCAGCGTCATCCATCTTCGATATGCACATAAAGCGAACCGGCCCGGTAACGGCAGACCCACATTCCCGCTGCTCTGAAATTTATTTATATCTTTATTAATTCTCAACTTGAGTTTTAATGTTTTGTTTGAATTCTTAAATGGGCATTTTGAGCATTTGTCCTTGCTTCGCAAAAAATAACATTATACTGGAATTTAATTAATGCCCTAAAACTGAAAACCTATTGAGAGATTTTTTCAGTTCGTTTTAATAATTATGCAGACAATAATCAAATTTATTGTAAATTAGAATAGTTTTTCGGGTGTTTTCAGGATGGTTGGACATAAATTACTGTTAACGGTTTTAAGCGTGATTTTAAAAGACATCACAGGTTGATTTTTGAATGCAATCCTTAATTTTTTCGTTAATTTCTTTCGTTAGTATAAAACTATATTAAAGCCTATTTTAATTCACCGCCGCTTCACGTGTTGTTTCTTGCAGTATCTGTATACTAGTAGGTACCTAATATAATAGGTATGTAAAATAAAGTATTAAACTATTTAGTTAATTAAAGGCTCTTGGTTTACCGTTATATGGAAGTCAATTACAATCACCTGTTTGACAATAGGATCGATAGCTTTGTCCAATAAACTATGGGGAGCAGGCTTGCGTGGCATGTACCTTCTAATGAAGTAGCCACTTAACCCCATATGAATTTGCCCTTTCAACTATTTAAATGACAATGTTTTGTTTTTTTTTCAAATAACAAGCAACTTTGTTCTAATCAATTGAGTTACTGCAGAATTATAAGTATTTCACTATAAAAATACCAGACCGCAATTTGCAATTTTAATATTACAACCATTTACGTCTGCATCTATACTTGCCGTGTTTTCGATTTGTTTCTGTTATTTGTGTGCATATTGTTTCAAAAACATTTAAATTTTATGTTATAATAAAATTGTTTCTGTATTCTTGCCATTGGTTTCTTAGTGAATTCAATTCTGAGATGGTCATATATCTAATGTCTATCTAATTGATTTCATTCAAAAGGAAATAATCAAACAATTAATAGTTATATTATAGTATCTATAAATTACAATTTTTCTTGTGATTGATTTTGATTTTAGATTTTGAATACATTTTTATAGTTCTTAGTTCTTATTAATAATATTTTTTAATTTATAATTCTGCTTGCAGTACGAGGTCACATTTTTATTGAATGCCATTTAAAAAATGACTGCAATTGATTATGTCCCCTAAGTTTTTGTTCGACAGAATGAACGTAGGATCATTTTATTATTTACTAAAATATAGATTATTTGAAGGACGTAGTTGGAACTTGGTGGAATTAGTGGCATATACACCTGAGGTCTCTTTCTAATGACACGGGTCATAAATTATAATAGACAAGCTTTTATTTTATTATTTACCTTTAAATCCTTTATGCAGTCTGTCTTGCTGTATTTGACCTATGTTCATGTAAATATTTACCTAGTTATTGTAGCTATACGTCACAATGAATATTGGTGTCATATTAGTAATTTATGTGTAATATGTTACATAATCAACCATAAAAAAATTGCATAAAAGTAAAAAAAATGACATGTAAATTTGGACAATGTATTTGCACAGCGTAGAAATCTACATTAGACAATATTTATTCTACATATGATATAGTGTAGTTGTAGCTCAACTGGTCCCCTCTATTAATTAGACCATCGTTTTATACTTCACAAATGGGAATGTGCCCGCCCGGCAACGTCGACATAATTTCCTAGAATTAGCTTGTACTTATAATCCGCAACACATGACTAATGATGCTCCTGAGCGGCCGTAAACTAGTACAACAGGATAATAGGCTGTTCTCCACAATAACTAGAAAAGTATGATAATAAATAAGTGAACAAAAAAAGACGATCATAAAAGGGTTCCAATTAGTTAAAATGCCGACAGGTAATAAAATGTGCTTTTACAGATCTGTACGTGGAACTTGTCTTTGTCGGAGCCTAAGTTGTAACATTATGTATATAGATTTTTTCTGTTTCAACTGCTTGGTTGATAATAATAATAAGCGCTAATCAGTTAATTGCAAAACATGTATGATCTAAAAAAACCTAGTTGAGACCAGTAACGTCCGTTGCACAATCGCCCGGCAACAAGAAGAATAGCGCTATAAATACTTTCAATCGCTCCAAATTCAAAATTAATCCGTTCAAAAATGTAGGTAGATACATTTACCGTAAAGTAATATTTTAAAGGTGGGTAAATAAAACGCAAGCTCACAAACCCCGTGGTACTCCGGTGACTTCACCAGTGACAGACAGGTTTACGAGCCAACAGCGTCTAGGGACTGCTTCAGATAAATTGCCTGCTACTATTTAGGCTTGTTTCGCTCGAAATATATTACCAATTACAGCGAACTTCAAAGTAATCAAATCATTATGTTAGTAGGTAAGTATGAATAGATATAATTTAAAATTAAATGTAAGAAACGATTCTTATACGGAATTTCATTAAGTGACTATCAAAACTGATAAAAAATTAAAAAGAAAGCTGTTCTTTATTTAATCAGTTTATTGTTTAAGTATTCAATATATAAGTGGCGCGCAGGTTTACCGATGACTACTATTATTGTATTGTATATACTTATGTGATGTATATAAAATAATAAATTTATTGCAACAACTATTTATGTAACCTTTTTTGTCAACCTACTGACTATCGACGCGTGACATTATGAGGCTATCGGCAAACTTTCTGCGCACGGATAGTATCTATAAATTTACAATTAATAATAAAAGTTTGTAACATATTAGTTTTGTACATAATATAAAAATTGCGTATGGTTTTAAAATAATTCCGGAACATTTATTTAATTTGACGAGATTTAGTGCAAAAATCAACAATGATCACAACCACTAGGTATCTACTTTATAACCAGTCTTTGCGCCCTGTCGGAGCTTATTTAGGACAAACTTCCAGAGAGGCCAAATGTTTTCTTGTTTTAATTATGCATCTCAATTACTTAGGAATTGAAAACGCAAATTTAGTTAAAAAAACGTATATACGGTCCCACAGGATATTAATAGATCCTAAGGCTAAAAATCATGAATAATTTTCTAAATACTACGTAAAAATTCATTATTCTGAAATGAGTATACAGCTAAGACCTGATACCTATTTCGCCCTTTAAATATGAAAGTATTTTATTATATTAATCAAGTCTCGTAACATCTCAAGTTTGCAAAGCACGTTCAAACAAAATTTAATAATGTGAAAAAGCCTCAATCAATATTTGTTAAGATAACTGAGCACGTTTTGTATCTTACTCAAACAAATTTAATCCTCAGATCTGCATTCAACTATAAATTAACCTTGTAGCTGGTCTCTGGCACAATCTTGAATATCTAATACCGGTAGGCGTCTAGGCGTTCAGTTAGTCTAATTTGCAATAACGCCTTTGTGTTAATTGATCCCAGGACGGTGTTGGTTACGATAATTGTCAATAAATTGCTCAGCGCATTAATCTCTGCATCAAATTGCCTTCTGTATTAACGGCATATTGGCTCCAATGTTGGCCTCCAATATTATCTTGACTTTCATCATTTTCAACTAAAGCACCAGCACTTTTCAGACACTAGGTAAAGTAGGTAATTTCAGAGCTTAAATTAATTATACGGAAATATTGTTATACTATAATAGGTACACGTTAATAAATTTTGGCATTAAAATTTAGATAG
Organism: Dendrolimus pini; assembly: GCA_949752895.1. Classification (NCBI taxonomy): domain Eukaryota; kingdom Metazoa; phylum Arthropoda; class Insecta; order Lepidoptera; family Lasiocampidae; genus Dendrolimus; species Dendrolimus pini. Next base: position 14,628,744 of record OX457133.1, read on the forward strand.
ATAGACAACACTTAATTGCTCACAAAATAAACAATTTCAAAAATACACAATTACAATATTGTCATTGCAGACAATAGGCGGCCTTATCGCTTAAAGCAATCTCTTCCAGGCAACCTCACTTAAGGAATAGTTTAACCTAATCTGCCGATGTAGGTGATGAAGATCTTTAGGTATATCATTAATAAACATACTTAAACTACATATTCTACATATTCTATAAATTGAATACCCATACTTAAATTACTTTATAAATTAAATACATATATATCTATACTGCTTCTTATCAGGTGGGCTGTCTGCTTGTCTGTAGAACTCAAGCATTAAAAAAATCGTTGCTTTGGTCTAGATGTCTGTATAGGACTAAGATAATTACTTTTTTGAGTTCTGTAGTCATTTTGGCCAAAACAATACCGTTACAATCTTGTCACATCCATGAGTCCGTTTGGCCATCGGTACACTTGTCATCATACAATGATTGAACATGTGATTGAGTGACTGTGAGGTTAAAAAAATAATAATATAAGAACGTACGTGTATGAGATATTTAAAAAATATGTTTTAAATATCTTTTATAGTGACTGTCTTATTTAAGCCAATAGGTGACGAGATATTTTCCGGTCAAAAGTGGTTCCTCTTCTAACTTTTGAACAATATGGTGAAAAAAAAGCTTAATAATCCCAAATTATAATTAACAACGAAAATTGATACTAATAAAATCCGTGTAGTAGTTTGGGATATTTTTTGTAAATAATTTTTAGGGTATCATTGACAAATTCCAAATCAGTGGATTTCGATGACATTTACAAACGCCTTCAGTATTAGCGATTTTTTTTTTTGTATTTGTACCAAACACATATGCAAATCTGTAACCTCCTTTTAAGCAGTTTGACTAAATACCATGATATTTTTAGGTCTATCTAAGGAAGCTTACCTAGCGAATACATATCCATATAATGCGCAGGAACGTGAGGCTCGCACTAATTAACGTTCAACGTGAAACTTCGTCGCTTGGCACCACCAATCAAACATGACCTATGCTATTTCCTATACCTACCCCCTTCTCACCCTAAAGAAAAGGAATGCGAGGGGATGCAGAGACCTTACTAAACTGGTTACCTTTTAATTGCGTGTCGAACGTTCCCTACACGTAACATGGCCTTTTATTAGGTGAAAATTCTGTGTACAGCACTACACTTAGAACTAGGGGTGCTTATAATGAACTAATCGACCAAATGTTTCAATCTTAATCATAGGCAAATACTATCTGTTGCCAACGGGTTCGCTCGCGTAGATTAAAAATAGTCATTGTAAGAATTTACAAAAACACAAATATACATGTGTATTTATAGGTATATAAAATTTCATGTGTCTTATTTGAATATGACGGATTTTCTTATAAACTTTCATACCCATTTTCACCCTGTTAGTGGTTAAATTTCCAAAAACCCTTTCTTAGTGCAGTGCAAATTTTCACGGTCCTAGTCCCAGTAATTTGGACTGCGCGTAGATATGTCAGTCAGGCAGTCAGTGAGGCCAAACAATTTTGTATATAACTGGAAATGCCTAAGACTTTGTCCACGTTTGACTTGAAATTGTCGCGGTATTCTCGGTACACAAAGTACCACAACACTTATTAAAGAATATTAGATATCGTTTTAGTAAAAACGGTGCCAGAATAAGCTAATTTCCGAAAATTCCCGCGGGATTCCCAGGATAAAAAAACCGCAGATTTTACGGCTAAAAATTAGTTGTTGAGCAGCGAAAATCGCATCGAAATCGGCCCAGTAGTTTTTACGTGAATCCCGAACAAACAGGCAAGAAATAAAAAAAAATATGTGTGTGTGCAGTTCTCGCACAATAAAAGTGAAACAAGGTGTGACAAGGGGTGCGAGGGATTCTAAATTTCTATCTGTATGAGCATAGTGTTTAAATTATTAAACATAATGTATTATATCTCATTCTCTTGCAGGGTTAGTCCTATAGACTAATGTGCTTATCTCTTTTTAGTGTGAATTCCTCATTTCATCGAGTTTCAAATCACAACGAGTCTAAAGAAGTTTCACTTCAAAATGCATCGTGTTCTCCATCGTTAAATAGCGTATTCCAGTGGGTTTTTTTAAATAACTTCAATGTACGTACACACAAACACACACACACACACACACACGCACACACACACACACACACACACACACACACACACACACACACACACACACACACACACGCACACACACGCACGCACGCACGCACACATACACACACAAACAAGTTTACATTTATTTTAAAAATTAATTTTAGAGATATAAATTGTTAAGTTAGTCACACGCGTACTTGGTGTTCGCGATACAGGCTAGTCCTAGTGCGGAACCTATGAAAGCAATATTTCTGTGTAATTTTTTGACAATTGATTCGATTGAGATATAAAAAAAAGAATTGAGAACATAAAAAAATATTTTTATAATCTATACTTATAATAAAATTGTAGAGGTCGAATTTCTGTACAATTAAAAAAAATGCTAAAAACCGAGTCAGGGGGATGTAAGAAGTGAAATAGAACTAATTTAGATTTATTTAGACTTTTTTGTTTCTCTGTTTGTCTGTATGTTTGTACCGGCTAATCTCAGAAACGACTGGACCGATTTACATGAAATTTTGTATGGTGATAGTTTATATCCCTGGTCAACATATAGGATACTTTTGATCCCGAAAAATTAACTAGTTCCCGTGGGATAGTTAAAAAGCTTTAATTACTTAAACAGCTTATAACAGACTAAAAGTAATTTCTCTGCAACGTAACATAATAGAAGCGGATAATTTGACAGGGTGTGGTGTCAGTGAGAGAGTTTTATCTTATATATATGATATATAAAGTACATACGTTTGTTTCTTTGCTTGAACGCGCTAATCTCAGGAACTACTGGTCTGATTTGATTTTTTTTTTCAGTGTAGATAGCCCATTTATTGATGAAGATTAGAGGCTATAAACCATCACGCTAAGAGCAATAGGAGCGGAGCACCAATGAAGAATGTTTCAAAATTGCGGGTGTTTTTTAACTTCCTTTCCACGCGAACGAAGTCACGGGCAGAAGCTAATCTTATATATAAAAACGAATCGCAAAATGTGCTGGTAAGCGCATAACTTAGAACGACTTTACCGATTTTGATGAAATATTGTGTGTGTGTATTTGAGTGGGTCCCGGGATGGTTTAGATTCGCAATTAGAACCTGTAGGTGGCGTTGAGATCGGGTTCTAGAATCCTCCTAATCACCTGGACCTATTATGGTGATTTTGTTTTTGTGTCATGAAACAAAGTCTTTTAGGAATTCAGAAAATATTGCGGTACGAAGTTCGCCGGGTCAGCTAGTTTTGTAATATTATAGAGAGATATAGTATAGATTATAAACATAATTGTCTGCTACACAGTCACACTTTATAACTTTCAAATCATGTTTTACAGTGATAGCGCTAATGCTACGTTAGTTATTTTTTGTTTAACGTGTTGTTTACAAATTAGAAATTGCATGTTACAACATGTTATCTTTTTATGTAAATTTGTAGATTGAAAAATTAAAGACAAATTATAAAAATGTCACACAAAATTAAATTAGTTGAAAATACTAGAGAGCATCGGACTATTTAATGAAAATTATTTCGATACATTAATAAATACTGATGAACTTAGTATTTATTAATATATCAGCTTATTTTAATCGCTAACGTGATAATCGAATTTTTATTTCGATTCGATTAAATTGATTTCTTCGATGAATAATCGATGATTCATGGACCGCGTTGGCTCAATGAGGCTTGATAAACTTGATGTGTTGTTGTCATGACAGCGTAAGTCGTAAATGCGTACATTAGTACAATATTATTGTTGATGGTCGATTTGCACATGTTTACATACAACGTCTATTAGTTACGCTTTACGCCTCCCAAAACGTTGTCTAGTCGTAGGCACGATTTGCATATTATAATGATTCTTAGTTATATTAGATAAATTTCTAAGATAGTTCTAGAGTCTGAACTTCAAAAAACGTATAATAAATAATTCCAGAACAATTTTGAATTCCGGTAATATGATATTTTTTGATAAAAAATTTGCATTTTTGTAATTAATAGAAAGCATATTAATGCAGACGGTAAATAATATAGAAATAGTTATTTAATTTATCAAGTTTACAAAACTAGCAAGCGAGTTTAAAATTCCTTCCTTATTTAGAAATGCCTCAACAACAAAATGTATAAGTATTATAAGTCTTACAGTCTTTGGAAACGTGCTCAGGAGTACATAGTCCTGTCCCCAGCATTGTTCACTAACAAGCCAGTCTAACCGCGCCCTAGCACGACAACGAACCTAAAGGCTTCTACAGACTGCATACAAAAACGACACAAGTACTAAATTAAACTAAATTCAAGACTCTCTGGTCACTATTTTCAAATTAAAGGTTAACTTGTAATTTTTTATGTTATCGTATGTTTTATGATAGAATACACAAATAAAGTTAATTTGAAAGTTTTTAATACTAAATTAATCAAGTAATATTCATTAAAAGCAAGTATACGAAATGGTATTTAAAATCCAAATATTCATATAAAAGAAAAATATTGGAGTGCCATTTAAAAACGTATATTGTATACACATACGTTTATCTTAATATATATAAATTACGTGTGACGTTGTTTGTCCGCGATGGACTCCTAAACTACTTAACCGATTTTAATCAAATTTGCACACCGTGTGCAGTTTGATCCAACTTGAAAGATAGGATACTTTTTATACCGTTGGAACTGGTAGGTAGCGCTGATATCGGGTTCTAGAATCCTCCTAACCACCGGGAGCGATTTTGGTAATTTTTTCTGGGTTTGAGTGGGTCCCCGGTTGATTAAAATCCATAATTGGAACCGGTAGATGGCGCTAGGATCGGGTCCTAGATTTTATTTTTTCAGAGCAGGACAAGTCTGCCGGAGCCGCTAGTATGACTATACCTAAAGTAAATAGAAATTGCTTCCAGTTCATGTATAAATAATTAAACAAGATTTTTCTATCGTCATATGAAAGCAGGGTGCATAAATGGGAGCCTTGAGTTGAAGAAATCAGTATTTACAATGATCTCCATCTACTAATTCATGTAATTATAAAATGTACATAAAAAACTTAAGTATATTTACATAACCACGTACTGTATTTGTGGCCTGATTTTCAAAAAACGTAAACGTTTCTTAATGCCTTTCTTATTTAAGTTTATATGTAGCGAGATAATTACTTCTAAAGTCTTGAAGTGTCCCTTTAAACATTCGAATTATGGAGAGGATATTTTGGAAAAAAAACTCGAGATAGTAAGTAGATCGTAAATAACATCCAGCGAAAATTCATTATGACAAAGTTGAGCAATTTCTAAATGAGGGTTATTTGCGAATAGCTATTTTTTAGGATTCCGTAACGAAACAACTATGACACAAACGGTGGACATTCATCATCTTTATTCTCTACAGAACCCTTCAGTGTACTTGACAGATTTGATTTTCTTATATTAGTAGTCATAAACGACTTAATACAGAAGATGAGTTTAATTTAATACGACCCATTATGCCCCTGCTACACGGGACAATATTAGTGTTAATGGCTGTGTCACACATATGTAGCTAAGAGCTGATTGCGTTATTTAAGATGCTAAATTGTTAATGACGTTAAAAAATTGCAGTTATAATATGTACTAATGTAGATTGATTATTAACGGCGATATTTTTAACGTTATAAGCAATGCGCATTTGGACGCATTCGTTAACACTAATATTAGCCCAGATGTAGCAGGGGCATTAGACAAGACTTCTTTAACTACAACATTCCAGCGGCTGCACTATGTCCCCTATCACAAATCTAAAGCTTTATCTTCTAAAGTCATATCTCAAATACAGTTAACTTCTGTCCACAACGTAAAGTTTTCAAAACCAAACAATATCGAATTTTAGAAAGCTAACCGTTAGTTTGTGCAACTTTCTCCCTTTATTCCCTGGACAAAGATAAACTTAAAGCGTATTGTTCGTTTGTCGTCCAGTTTTTTATGATTTTCCATAATAATGTATCGGCCGGGATACTGTATTCAGAGTAATACTTTCTAAACTTTTTGTCATTTTTGTTTTGGTTCATAAATTGGTGAGACCAAGTTTTTTATTCACAACTTGAATGGGAGAGATATTTTAAAGCAATAGATGCGTTTTAAAATAACCTTTTGTCTTGCGTATTGGTTTGTTGGACAACTAGCTAAATATCTATAAATTGAATTCATGTTTATGCTTTATTGCTTATATTGTATGGAGTTCAGAAAAAAATTACTTAAGATAATTTTTGGACAGTAATCTAACCAGAACCTGGTTATAGCCGTTATTTGACTAACTACTACTAAACTGAATGTCCAACGTTCAGACCCTAAACTCAGTGCATTTTATGACAATGATCTTTAACTACTTTGCTGACTTATTGAAATGACTGCACGCAATTTTTATTTCCTGAATAAAGGACATATCAAGTTTATTTAGCTGTTCTGAGGTCATGTCTATATAGCAGGCGTCAGCATAATAATATGGGAAGCAGGAAGGATTCTGCAAGCATAATTTTGGTGGCAGTAGGCAAAACATTTCTCAGTCTTCGAAGAGGGTCGCTTCGATAGAAAAACTCTACGACTAAATTCGGATATGTGAGATCTCCAAGACAGTTCACTATCGGTGACTATTACTTATTATATCTAGAAATAACTCAATTTAAGGTTGGTTTTACCAATAGCGAGAATGAAGGGTTTGTGGAGGTAATTTTCTATACAAAATGGTAGCTTAACATAACTATGTTGCTTGTTTTTCCCCTGTTTGGAACAAAATATTCTTTATTACACGCAAGAAAAGGTGTTTACCTATCGGTTGTTTACCTCTTTTCATTCACTCATGCCTCTAGTTATAGTGATTACACAATCAATTATAGTAAAACTATAATTATTATAATTGGCTGATACTTATCTAGACATATAGTCAGCCATTAAATTTGGCAACACAGACATTTACGAGCATATTGGCGAGCACAGGGTGCAACATGCTAGCGCCATCATTTACCCCGTCCGTGGCTAATTCACTGTAACAAATTAACAATGGCCAAATTCAGACCCTACGGGAGAGTCATGTTTGCTTAGCTAAATGTGATATATCGTATGGAATGTTGTTGCTTCTATGAAGAGAATTTAAAGACTGAAGAGAAATTAAAGTTTCAAACTCTGATAATTTTTGGTGTTGGGTGGTTATCTTAATTTTTAACCGACTTCGAAAAAAGGAGGAGGTTCTCAATTCGTCGAGATCTTTTTTTTTGTTGCTTTTTTTTATGTATGTTCGCCGATAACTCCGTGATTTATTTCGACGCGGAATAGCTTCCAATTGGTCCCCTAAAAATTTTACATAGTTTGGCCCAGTAGTTTTCATTTTATGAACATTTTTCATGGAAATAATTTTCACTCCGTTCCATATGTACACCGATTACTCTGAGATTTATGATTCGATTTACGTGATTCTTTTTTTGTTCGAAGCGGAATAGCTGCCATGTGATTCCCTAAAAATTTGACATCGTTTGGCCCAGTAGTTTTCATTTTACGATCATTTTTTTGTTTCCGGTTCTTGGGACCTATATGTTTTAAGAAGTGCGGCACCATTCGTAGGTCCACCCATACATAGCTTGACACTAAAAAGTAACAAATAAAATTTAAAAACTTCGTTTAAAAAAACCGACTTCAAAAACTAAAAAACTAAAATGTGTAAAATAACTTGTTTCTAAAGCTATTATTATTAATATATATTATCTAAAACATCTTGAAGTCGGTGCAAAGTAAAACATAAAAATTACTATATTTTGAAAATTACTAAGCACCGACTTTAAGATGTTTTAGATAATATATATTAATAATAATAGCTTTAGAAATAAGTTATTTTACACATTTCAGTTTTTTAGTTTTTCATTAATTTGCCTTAATACTGGTTAAAATTTTACCTTATATATAAATACTTAATTTATAATTTGTTAAGACAAGTAACATAAATAGAAACTCGACATACAGATATCAACTAAACACCAGACTTTATCTATAGGTAAATACATAGTAGGTTCATACATTAATAAGAAAATATAAACAGACCCTTAAATGACTTTGTTTGATATTTGTGCATGGTTGTTTCCTCTTTATGGCCCTTGAAATTAACTGTCATGTGTCATGTCATATATATATATATATATATATATATATATATATATATATGTCTGGAAGAGATCGCTTTTTAGCGATAAGACCGCCCTTTGTACATAAGTAGATATAATTTTAGTCTTTAAGTTCATGATTGTATTGGTGTACAATAAAGTGTTATCTATCTATCTATCTATCTATATATTAAATATGAGTGCACAGCTCCATTGATGTTTGAATCCGAGGTTTAATCTAGCGAAGTCGCGAGAATAGGATTATGTCAACTCTGATTTATTTATAACAATAGTCTACTTAGAAACCATTAGAGTTGATGTTATTACAATTACCACATACTACCAGGGTATTGAGAGGAAACCTACTCATTGACGTTACTGTTGTATGAAAAGCATCAATCCGCCTTATCCAAGCATGGCGAGTACTATTTATTAAAATCTGTTTTGAGATTTTACCGATAAGTGTATATTATTTTATCTTTTCATTTTACGTCTTTATCGCTAAAACAAATACAATTTATTTTTTTGTCTATCAAAACACGACGTTAAATACATCAGTACTTGAGCAATAAATACTAAAGGTACTAGGGTTGAAACAAGCCCGCTCTGATGTACAGGCAGTGGAGGGCAATATTTCATAATATCAGCATTGTTTACAAGCCGCCCCGCTGAATCATACAGCTGACTAGACGGAATTAATGAAGTTTATTGCATAAATATAAATAAAATATATAATCGAATTATCTTTTCACTTGATAAACAGGTCGATTACTGGCCTTCATTTTAAACAAGGCTCTAGTGTATATTCTGCTTTCGAAACTTTGAAGTAAGAGACATTAAGGGAATTTACTTTGAAAAAAAGCGCGGTAGTTCTTTTTATACATAGGATGTAAATTTGAAATCTGTTATTTTTTTATATATTAGATTTATTTGTAGAAAAGAGTTACTATTTGAATTTATTATTAAATACAATTTTAATATTCCACTGTAAACAAGTAATGCAGACTAAAAACGATGAAGTCATAATAATAGTAAAATAATAACTGCTGTTCAAATGGTACATTTTGAGGGCACATCCTCATTTTTATTGCTCTTTTAATGTCTGAATTTGAGGCAGTTTGCCAAATCGAAAGAGTTATTCCTATTGTGATGTATCGCGAATTATTATTCGCTTTCATAAATTCTGTAGAGACGTTATATATCTAAACAAAAGGTTCCTATTTATTTCATTACATTTAAAAATATATTTCTATTGACATTATTAAAAAATAAATTAACGCTCTAATTATATTTATATGTTAATTAAACAATTCATTTCTTTGGATCAATAGGATATAACCTTAATTACGGTCGTACTGAAAATTTGCAATAATTTTCCTTTGTAATATATTAGTTTTATGACTTACTCAAACTATAATATTTTTTAAAGGTTTGTCTGTCCAGTATATCTATTTCTAGTACCTACATAAAGCGAGAAGCTTAAGAGCAGACCTAACTGGCAGTTATATCCACATTGCGAATGGTCAACACAGACCTACACTAAGTCGCGGTCGATCCTATAGTTATAATTATGACATTGTTCTTTAATTAAGTTCTCTGAGTGAGACAGAAAGATAATCACGTCCTGACAAACATTTGTTAGTAATCGATAGGCATTGGCTGTCATTGTCATCGCACACTATTTTCATAATAATTTATAGCACTACATTCATACGTGTGCCGCCATACAAACGTATAGACAAGACTCGAGACTCCTAATTCTAGAGTCTACGTTGGCGGGCGGTCTCGAGCTATCTCTTCAATCTCGTGTGTCCAATAAACCGGTGACGTACAGACGGACGGGGCTTAACAAACGTAACCGATCTGCGACTATTGTCTGAGCCACACACGGCTGTCGCACGACTAGACCCAGCTTGTATCTACGTTGTATGTTTTTAGTCGTGGATTTTTTAAATATATGATACATACTTACTAATTTTAGATAGATAGATAGATAACAACCTATTGTTCACCAATACAAATATGAACTTAAAGACTAAAATTATATCTAGTTATGTACAAAGGGCGGTCTTGTCGCTAAAAGCGATCTCTTCCAGACCACCCCAGGAATGAATTGAGATGATAATAGCGATGGTGGTAAACGTAACACATGGTACGAACTACTTACATTTTCAGAATAGATACATAAGTGATATATATACATATATGCAGAAATTTTATATATGTATCTACCTTTTTAAGAAATCTGAGTAAGAAAGAAAGAAATACTGAAATTTTCGTATTCATCGCTGAACCGTCAAATCAATATTTTATGTTTCTAATTACGTTCAATTTGAATATCTTCATGGTATTTGTGCATCTGTAATGAATTCTCATACTATTGCGTAAACCTGGAAGTGAATTTGTTTAGATGTTTGGAGTGGACAAATTAGCATCTTTGATATATACCTGTCTAATTTCAATCAAATTTATAAAATTGGGACATATAGATGTAAACTTTCTGAAATAAAACGTGTGTAAAAGATTGAGGCAATTTCTATATAAACAACAGGGATCTGTACTTGATCATCCTATACATATCTATATAGCTTCGATTACCAGCTCTAGTTTATTCGTACAACTAAATTGGTGAACAAAAAAGATATAAATATTCACATATCAACGAACAAAATAATCCAGAGCGCATTTGACTGATATAAACTGGGGGCAAACTAAAAAATTACTTTGGTTCAACAACAAATTTGGCTTGTTTGTCCGCTTTTCACGGGAGCGTGATATTCGCATAAATCCGGCGAAAAAGCAAAATAACAGTCCATGTTAAACGAACAGCACTCAACTAGAAATTGCTGTTTTATAAAACAAATATTGCGCGTGTGCTCGTTGCTACTCAACTATTATTGTTTTATGGCTATTTGCTAAAGACTTACGGTGTTATTCATATTGAGTTAGAATAAATTTGAAGTTTAAGGAAAGTTTCAAACTTACTCTTAGTCAATATGAATAAGACCGTTATAGATTATCCAAAACGGGGCGATATTCTAGATCAGTCTTAGTTTTGACAGGTGTGAAATTTGTATATGCTATATTACCAATTTTAATATTACAAATATAAAGAATTTACACAACTATTGCTTTTAAAACACAATCTCACATGTAATATTATTGCACACGCTCTTTTAATATAATTTCATGCTGTATGTAATAAGATCGCAAAATAGAAAGTTGTTTTAAATTTCAAAAATAATTACAACTATATTATTCATTACAATACCTATAATGTTTAAAACATAAATAATATTCAGCTCTGAGACATGTTTTGACTGCACTCAATATAGTAATTTAACTATAAAAGAATATGTTATTGTCAATTGCAATCTTTTAGGTCGAAGGTGTTGAAAACTAAGCAATTTTAACTTATTCCATACATTCAGTGTTGTTTTAGTACTATTGCACTTTGCGCTTTGAACTAATCCCTCAAAGCTTTGCTGTGGTGGAACTGCGTTGATAAACGACAGAACTAATGCCACACGATTGCATTACGATGCAAACTTTTCCAGTAACCGGCGCGCGGAGCGCGAATCGAATAAAAAATGGTCGTATAAATCGAACAGGCTTTCAAGCCGTTTCGATTTTCGGCTATTCGATAATGATTTCAACGCTATAACAAATAAATGAAAATTAAGCTAACTTATTATTAAGGGTAGGGATTCATCTGGGATAAATGAATGATAATGGCGGGCGGCCGGCCTGTCGTAGTAGGCGACAAAACCACCCTTGGTCTAGAGTATGCCGGCATAAAACATTGTGTGGTGTTCCAGAATCTGTGGCCAGGTTCCAGTTTCCCTTTCGAGGCTGGCAGCACAGTGGTAGCTACTCTGGTATTGCTAATAGGCGATAGGCGACGGTTACCATTTTCCATCGCAGATGGATCGTCAGCTTGTCTGCTGTGCAACAAAAAGAAATATGAAGATGGGTTTAAGGCGTCATTTGAGATGCCACATTGTTTAATGACTTTAAGTATTGAGAGATATGTGCTACATATGTGCTAGTATACACTCTAATGTGGCAATGCGTTAACGGCGTTATTTTTTAACTCTTTAAAGCTTTAACACTAACGTAGATGAAGCCTCAGCACACTCAATATCAATATATAAGTGAGAAAGCGACTATTTGTTGAGCCTTTAGTTCTTGGTAATTTACCGATTATTGTAGGCGAACTTTTTATTGTACACCACAAAGTATAGACAAAGAAAAAGAAAAGAATCGTAGAACGAACACTGTATCGTCAAGAGACGTCTTCTAAACAATCCTAGGAGTATTGATAGATACATTATATGTATTTTCAAGAACAGTGATGAAAATATGACTTCTTTTATAAACAGCGCAATATTATTACAAGTGAATTTAGCTCTATAAAAGATGTTGCCATACTGAATGGGCAATACGTGTAGTTTGCGTGTACCGTAGGTATGGATTGGATTCTCTTATGATGATTTAGTGTAGTACGCGACACTGCTGGATGGATTTACCGCCGTATAAACGGATTATGTGGGCGAGAGCAAACACGGGGCAGCGGACGCCATATTGTGATTTAGTGGCAACTTTTGATTCGCGGCTTTATTGCCGCTATATAGTGATGCAGGGGCGATTTAAAGTGCATTGCAGTGTTTTATTTTTATGCAGTGGAAACTATTTTATAGTTTGAAAAATTGCATATCGATTTATACACGGGGAAAGCTACCATAGTGACCATGAACATTCATGCATTTTTTGTATTAACACCCCTAAAATGCAGTTATTTCAAAATCCCAAATATCTCAAAATATGTATGCAGCATGTATCTTGCATAAATAAATTTTTGTTCAAAAAATAATTTAAATATCTACCGGCGTGATTTTTTTCAGAACTGAAATCTCATCAAAATTAGACTTCAATAAAACTAAATAAATTTCATCTTGTTCAGCGTGTCCACTGCTGGATGTAGTTTTCCCCAAGTTTACACCAAATATCGCGGTCTACCATCTGCCTGCGAAGGCTGCGACACATGTAACCAACCCACTGCCGATTTATTGTTGTTGTTAAAAAAATAAAAAACAAAAATCTCTTAAAATACTGTGATTTGTGAACTTCTTTCTTAGTCTTATAAGAAAGAAAACATGTGTTATATCATATAACGCAATTACTTTGCTGTAATCTCAACGTTGTGTTTGTTAATAAACCTAGTAATACTTCCAGCGCTTCCCCTTCAAACAATTTTTCTCGTCGTCCAAGATAAATAAGATAAACAATAAATCATGTACGCCAATTTCTTCGCCAGTAACAAAACAACGTCGAGGGAAGGGGGCAACGGGGAATTATGACAAATCATGCATTAAACATAGGGAATAAATGTTTTCTTATCACGTACCTATTCCTGTTTTGATATTAGTTTTCCTTTATCTTTATTGACACAGGTTTTTGGAGGGAACATTTTTATTACTGTTGTTTTTTGACGCGTTGCGACGTTAGCACGTTTATCATTCGGTTTGCACTGCTTGGCTTTAATCAAATTATTTTCTAATAGCTTTTCTATGTATTTTTCCCTCATAATTCATTCGAATATATGTAAATGAGAAAGTTCTCTTGTCTGAATGGACATTCTTCACGCACGATGGGCGTGAATAATGTTGGGCTACTATCAACATCAGAGATTAACATATAGGTAATTATATATAATATCCTAGATATTAGTGTAGCTTTTATATCCGTTATATGAATAAAGAAAAAAAAAATATGATTGAAAACAGCATTGCAAATAAATTATTTATTTATTTATTAACTAACAAACATCGATATCATTACAGTTGTCACCAAAAGGATAGCGTGGTACACACATATACATTATAGATATATATATAAACATATTCAGTCATAACATATAATATTATACGCAGATACATACAGATATACATTATGGATAAGCAGATATGTTCATTATAAAATATTGTACTTTAAATACATAATAGGTAATGATGATATGAACTCACGATAATATGAGAGTATAGCCATGTGAAATGTACAAAAAACTGTATCGATGATGAGAACCGATACCAATTAGTAACAGTTTATTGATACAGTTTCAAAAGGAAAAAGACTAATCATTTTATATTTTTTTTATTGAAATATTAAGCTATGTAACTACCTAACTACATCTATATATTTTGAACAGCCTTAGTTGAATATTTTCATCTAAACATCTACACCTAAAAAAAATATTATTAAAACGTTAATATTACTTTATTATAAAGACTTCTAAAGCGGGCACGTGTTATAGAAACCGGCTAGTTATTTTGGGATCAAATGTTCATACCACCTTCGTATGGGTCTGCTAGAAGTGATGGGTGCCGTAAATGATGGCTTGATATCTAAAAGAACGATATACGTGACAATGGTTTAATATTAAGCAATACAAAGACCACACGAGATAACAAAGATAAGGTCGCAAACGGACCTTGAGCTCCAAACCGAACGCTCTAAATCCAATTGGAATTATACTAATACTAAGATTATGTTTACTAACCGACCATTTCTGTGTCTGGAAGAAGTTTGTTAGAGAGGAATAGGAAATAAAAGTAATTTCGAATATATAGAAAAAATATTTTCGTAAGTTTCATAGTTAAAGTACACATCACACATCGTTATAAGGGAAATGTTTCATTATTGTCATAAAATTTCCATTTTATATTTAACTGTCGTTTCCATTCCGTATATTCCGAGCTTAACAATCGTCTGAGATTTTAACTTTGTCTTCAGACAGTACGGCGCGGTTTCTTTACTTAACTCTAACTTATAAAGGCACGCCCAACTTGGGTGCGTTGTACAGAAGCATTTGAATGCCAGCTCCTTAACAGGTGACTTTAAACTGTTTGAGAATTTTCAAGCATTTCAGTGAGGAAGGATTTAAAGTTCTGCCCGCGGCTTTAAATGCAGGGCATACAGATATGTTGTCATGAGCATTAGGTTATATGAACGACACCTAACCTGTAATTTAACTATTGATAATAATCTTAAATATTAAAACTTTAATAAGTTTTACGACTGGTAGGTACATAAATATCTGTACCTAATTAAAATTACTTTTTAAAGAATTTAGGTTGTTGCTGAGAGTCTTTCGGCGTTATTCTTTTATTTTTTACCTAGTTTTAACACATGGCGAAACACGGGTAAATTAGATCGGGATCCCATAGAGAAATTAAAACTATATTTTTATCTTACTTACATACCTAATTATATTTAAAGGGTAGAACCATGAATAGGTCCTTTAGGGTTTATAATACAAGGAATTATAGCTTTATTTGGGTCTATTGGGTATATTTGCAGATAATGTAAGAATTCGAAGATGGATTAGAACACTATTTTATATACGATAAGTCACGTTTAAAGTTCCGAAAGACAAAAAGTTGAGTTCACAGAACACAGAAGAAAACAAATGTATAGAAAGAATAAAAAACTTATGTCAACATTCGTTTATACGCTACTCGCAGTAATATAGTGCCGGCGTGCGTCTATCAATTTAATAAACCGCCGCAAGCTTTGCCATTCTGCGATTTTATTTCAAGTGGTGCTTTGTTGTAGACTGTAGAGTCAGCACACAATAAAATGTTAATATTCTTTTGGTCGTAATAAACTATTTTTATGTTTCAATCAATCGATCCAAACATGGTTGTTTAAAAGCTTTCACATATTTTTACCGAAAGGCATAGATTGTAATTATTTAAAAATAACACAATAGTAAATTTATTATATAATCAACACTATACTAATTTTTGCCTATAAAGTATCGATGAGAACAGATCCATTTCTATAATAATAATTTATATACATATTTTTTTATAATTTTTAAATAACTTTTATATATTCGTCCACTGTGTAGAATGCTTCGCAAATTAACTATTCCGACATTTTTTTTTTAAATCGATTAAAGTATTCTTCCTCAAGTATCATTTTTAGCGAGTTTTAACGCTTTTATCATATTTAGATGTCTTATGGGGTGGCATACAGATATTTCTTTTTTCTGTTTCTATTGCTTTTAAAATTATCAAAAAGATTTATATTCTTTTTAACTAATATCAAATTTTCAAAAATATATAATGGTGTTGTAAGAATTTTATATTTGATAAAAAACGATTAATAAGAGACTGTTTGCCAATGTTTGAATATTAGACCTAAGGCACCTTTTTAAGCTTTGAATACTCTTTGCATCTCTGTTGCGTTACCCCAAAATATTATGGTATACTTTAATGTAGAGAATGAGAGAGAGAGAGATATATATAATGTTTCGAACAGTTATGATAGATGGCGTTATTATTATTCGACGTTAAACAAAATGTGCACTTCTTTAGTCATTTTATAAAATCACTAAACGAGTTAATATATTTGGGTTACTAGTTATTTTTTTACAAAAGTAGGGTTTTCTACTCAGCTTTACTGCCGTAAACTTAGTGGTTATGTTCCACGAATTTATTATGCCTGTATAAAAAAGTATGTAGTTATAGACTATTGTTGACTTCCATCTTCATTAACGTATGTATACCTGTGCCAAATTTATTGATAATTGGTTAATTAATCTGTGATTTATATTAATGTATGGATATTTATTTTAGTATATGGACTATAAAATATTTAGACATCTTTAAATGTAGAGTTATTACAGTTTCAGTTAATTATATTAAAATAATAGAATCAACGACAAAATGGTTGTAAGATAGGTTTCAACTTCTTATATGATCGTATCGATCGTTGTAGGAAAATGAAATTATCTGAAGTTTTTGCCGACCTTACCAATCTGATGTGCACTACAGTAATAACACGATATTCTCCCAGTGAGATTACTATCCGCGTACGATTCACTTTTAAGTAACTTAAACGGCAAATTGACGGGTACTCCATCACATGATTACATGTTTTCAACACTTAACGCATAAACTTTACTACTTCGAGTTAAGGTCGAAGTTTGTGTGAATTGTTATTTGTAACATCACCTAGGTAATCTGGATTCTCGGTCTCTTTGAGGTCTTCAATTGGTTGTTGCCATACAGTTTAGCACGAATGTTTTGAACTTATTATTTTGGTGGCATTACATACCTATACTTCTTAAGATAGTTAGTTTTCATACTTTATATGCGTTAAGGATACGTTATGTTTTAGTTGACTTTAGCTTAAAGCAAAGTGATCCAGACAAGCAGTTGTATTAGTCTGGGTCTTAGTTTGGAAGCTAAATACATACACTTGTATCTGATTCATTATCATGTAGGTACATACATAGGTGGATATAATTTCTGATTTACTTTTACATAAATTCGGATTTGACTCTTTAAGTGGTTTGTTGTATATAGTTTATTAAAGTTAAAAAAGTTAATTTGATTTACTGACGCTTCAATTATTAAACGAATAAAATATTAACAATATTTGTAGTCTAGTTTAAAAAGCTAAGGCGAAAGAACTAGTAAGTTTAAGAATTTTTTGAAAAATCTGAGATAATAGTTTCATGTTGTAATTAAATGCTATTAGTTAGGTACATAAACCAATATTATTATGTATAATGTTTAAGTCAATGTTTAGTTTAGTTTAGACAAACTTTCAAACTTAATTAATACTCTTCAGTCTGTATGAATAACAATCTCAAAGCGATATACCAAGTTTGAGGTAAGTAGGTATTCTTTATGTGAAAGAAATGTGATATTTCTTCGATTGTTATAAATTTAGCATCGAATAAAATTTGTTATATTTTATAACCTAAACAGAAAACATTCTCAATGCCCTCAGATTAATACCTGTCACTTTTATTATCACAATAAATTTGAGATTACAATAAAAACACGAATGTTTTGGCTTAAAACGTCAAAATATAAATCACAAGCTTTATTTCTCGGTAGTCGCTATATTTTTACACCTCGAGAACAAAACAACAATTTTTCGAAATGTCCCGTGAAATCGGAAGATTATTTTTTTACAGGATAAAATGTTCGTTGGTACTGTAGATAAAAAATGTCTTCATTCCTTTGCAATTTGACAATGTCAATGGCATCCTTAATTTGATTGGCTATTATAAGACGAGGCGCACATTAGAGAAAGCTTGCTGTAATGTATCAAAGTTTGACAGGTACAAGCTCGGAGCAATATGGCGACCGCGCCACCCAATGAGGGACTGCCCCGTCACGCAGCGCGCTCCGCTCCTAACTTGGATACATTAATCACAGCTGATTTATCGGGGAAGGAGTGACACATTTTATATTCTATTTTCGAAAACTAACGAGTTTTTCAAAATGGTCTCCCAGTTTGAGAGATCGCAACAGCTGCATCTTGTTAGCTTCGTTTTAAGCGGCCCTCTTTGTGTTAAAATTATTTGCCTCAATGAATGCGTGTGCAATGTGTAATTCGGTTTGTTTGTTAAATTAATGTACTTATATCGGGCCCCTTTACGTATTCTTGATAATATAGATATCTATTATTGATTTACGAGTTCTACGCGAATAATACTCAGCACGACCTCGTGTTTAATATGAGTCTATTACTGATTTATTGGCCCATTTATATCGCGTAACAGCTGATATATTCATCATTGGATGTGGTCGGCGTCGAATGTCTATTCTCGACGTCACATAAACGTCGTGGTGGCACGTTCGAGTTTTAAGTGCTCATTCAAATTGATTTTTAAATAACAAGGCAATAGCCACCCTTTGAAAAAGAAATAGTCTGAGGCTTTCCCGTGTCACATACGTCAGGGTTTGGCCTAATCCTCTCGGGACGTCCAATTTTTATTGCGCTCAGTCCTGATCTATGAGCTAATATTGGACTCGATATATCGGCGAGTGATATCGGAAGGGTACCGATATTGTTTTGGGGCTCGTTTCTTTCGAGCATAAAATTATAAAATACTTTATCTATTTCCAAACTTAAATCTTATTTAACTGGTACTATAAGTACCTATCTACTAAAGCAGTGTCAACTATGTTTTACACAAGAAATGATTCTATTTTATTATTATTATTAGTTTGTTACCACTTTCAAAATATGCCAAATAACGTATGTTTAATAATAAAAACACGTAAAGTACACCTACTGTAGACATGCTGGTCTCATTACGTACGTAATACGTACGTACACGTACGTAATACTACATAAGTACACACTATATTTAGATATAGATATTAGATATATTTAGATAACTAGGTATAGTTTGATTTAAACATAGGTCCTGCAGAACATTTAGTAGTTATTAGTAACCAGGAAAAAAATCTGGTCGTGTTTTCTAGTTTGACAAAATACATGTTATACTTACCTAGAGTACCTACGTGTAGATAGATATATGAATATACGTATATACCTTGTACATACAAATCGGTCCAAGGTATTTATGAAGGTTTTTTCGATATCAACACAAATACCGCAATTCTCATCTCGGACAAGCATTAAAAATTTACTGAGTTCCTCAAAATTACCGACGAGGGGCGCGGTTGTGAGTTAAAAAATTCTTTGCGCAGCCATTTTTACGATACAAAATGATTATTTTCTCAGTAAAACAGTTGAGTGGACATCATGTTTTTCGTACGAGTACGTAACTACCATAATTACTTTAATAAGTGTCTCCTTGTAGCAAAAATTCAGCGACAACCAGTAAAAATGCTTGTGTAAATTTCAAAAGTGAAGTTTACATATTCATCGTAATCAGTTGGAATGGGAATTATCCACCAGTTCTTATAAAATATCTTAAATATGTATCACCTTCGTTAACAAAAACCGAAAAAAAACAACTCTAACAGCTATACTAATTGATCGATGTATTTCTTACTTTCTACTTATTCTATATAAAACTATTTTTTATTTCCTTATATTTTACTACATTTCACACTGTGTTAAGACTACTTATACCTACTATCATTTGAATTCTTATTTTGTTACTTAAAATCCCAAATACCTACAGACTAACCCTTTAATCACGTGATACTTCTATTAGAGACATTGGTAGGTAATAATAAAAGCTTTGGGATTAACAATATTAAGTAATAAATTCAAAATAATTTACAGCCGTGTTATGTATAAATTTAATTGGGTTCGTAGAAATTAAGTGCCTCACCTTCCAAGGTTAATCAAAATTAATTCACCTCTCGCAAGTTCTTTATCAAAATACACGTGATTTCAATTAAAAATGGAAATTAGATCTAATCAACACCAATACCAAAGCTAAAATTTAAATATTCAGCTAAAACTGTAAAGTTTGCGTGTATGTTACACACCATATCTTATCTACTAATAATAAATAAGTACCTAATTAATAGGTAAGTATCAATATGATTTCAATATTCTGTCTTATATATTAGTTATTCTATGATTTATTGGTATAGTCCAAATTGTAAGAGTGTGAAGTTATTACGTATGATTAATGTAATATGATTTAGTATTTTTATTTCCTTTGAAACAACGTTTTTGGAATTAGGACATGTGTATAAATTTTATTAATACAGAAAGAAGTTTAGAGTAACAATATCTTATTATATTTACACAAATTCACGTCTCATAAGTTTTTGGAAAAGATATATCAATTGACTTTACGTAATGCATAGGGACTTCTATATTATTTTGTTCCGGTTCTTATTATATAGGTATACTATTCTATGTTTCAATTAAAGCTTGACAAACCAATTAAAGAAAATTAATCCAATTAAGATGGTTCTTCCGACTCCAGCAACCCTTATACGCGATCGCATATTACGAATTTAAATTGATTCCGTTATGCGCTCGGACGGGTACAGATAACATAAAAAGTTGCCGGCCGCAGTTGCCATCGCGAGCACTCCGCGACTCGCTGCTTCATTTTCAACCTCTGAGTCAATTAAGCTTTGCCAATTTAAGAGTGTACGAGTGCACTCCGGCTCTTATGTATTATTCATATTGTGTTTTTGAGATAACAAGCTGACTTTCAAGTCAATACACATCTAGCGACCTGATTGGATTTAAGCGCTGGAGATAGCGTAAAAGCCGCTTGAGGGACATGACTGGAATTGTTTTTAAATTAAGTACCTATATAGGAAGTAGAAGGAAAAACGATAGTATCTTCACGACATTGGAAAGAAAGACCTCCTCACATTTCATGTTATAAACTGAAATACTAGACGTCAGGTCGCGTAGGTATTATTTACTCTAATTTATTAATACAAACAATTTTTTTTATTAACTAATAGCTATTCCCTTAATTATATACGTATTTGAATGTATGTAGGTGACTTATTCAAAAATAAAACTGTCAACATGTTTAATTATAATCATATACATGCATATAAGGTATTTACTGAAACTGTAGTCAAGATTTACATACACAAACAAAGTTTATCATTATGTTTTCAACAAATATACGTTGTGGGTATTAAAACTAGCTTCACATGGTTAAAATGTATACGAAGAGTGAATCATTAATTTGCGGACGCTACTACATACACCGCTTTAATTACAACGACTATTGATACGGTATTTCATTCGAGCTTTATTTTAAATAATAATAATTCAGATTGTAGTTATAAATAAGCGGTATGGCAGCCGCGAATGCTCCGCCGTGTATCGAATGTTGCTATATGGCTATGTAATCGGTCAGCTTCAATTCTCGGACCACCCACATCGCTTAGCTCGTCCCCTTGCCTGTATCACTTTATATATAGGTGCATATTATTACAAACTTTAATGTTAAGAGCGCCAATTTAGTAATTTGCGATTCGAAAGTCGAAAACATCATTTTCGTCAGCGATGCCCGTTGGCCGAGAATATGTAATGAGAAAATTTACTCAAAAATTAGTCCTGATTTTAAACTCGCTAACGGTAATGAGATGATAATTTAATAAAAATGCAACCTGAACGAGTTCCTAAGGTATACATCAACTAAATTATAGTTACTTGAAATTCGTATTACCACGAAAAACCGTTTTTCTTATTTTTTATTAAGTGGCAGTTATGCCTTTTAAATAATAGTTGTAAGTTATAAAATTGATAGTGAGGCTTAAAAGAGAAGATTTGTAAGGTAGTTTAGATCCGTCATTCTCAACTCAGTGCAGAAAGTTCTTGCTCGATAAGAAAAACTCTGCTGCGTACATGCGTATATCGTATATTAGCAGGCCCGCCCGTCTCAACACGGGCAGATTTTTCATTACCGCTCCGCTCCTATTGGTCCTAGCATGATATTATATAGACTATAACATTCCTCTATAATTGGGCTTTCCAAAACAAAAAGAATTTCAAAATGGGTTCAGTAGATCAATCTCTGGATCCTCTACAACGTCACAAACACACAAACTTTACTTTTTTATAACATTAGTATAGATATAATAATCTACTTAATTAAATATAGGTATTATACTATCAGTTTTTAAATAGGAATATTATCAGCCGGTCAAAAAAGTGTTTGCCTGTTAAAAAAACAAAAAAAACTTTATACACGTTTTCATGATACAACAGCATTATATCGACTTGTCACTTGTAAAATGGACTTAATAAATATTACTTACCACTGAAACATATTGACCCAAATATTCCTTCTTACAATTGTAATAAAAGTGCTTACGAATTCATAGACAAATTTTCCTCCAATATAAGTATACGCATATCTAAATAGTATTTAATCACCTAAATATAGTTACTCAGTTTCATTCACAGTTGGCTTTCTGTTGTCTAAACTGAAAGATGTTGTTTTTGTCATTAAAAACCATAATGATCCCACAATTGAAAACATTAACTTCCCTTCTCATCCGTAACACATGTTCTCTGGTATTTTAAAAAACGCTCAAACTCAAGGATCCGTTAAAACAACAACTGTAAATCAACTTGAAAAGTTCTATGAATTAGGAACAATTAAAACATTGGAGCAAACAACAGTTGTTGCAAATGTCCCCCGCAATTGCGGGACCATTGTGAAATACGGCCGCTTTACAACCTATAGATCTTAGTCCAAAATTCTTTACGACTAATATAACTTGCGCAATCCTTTTGTCGCCCGATAGGGGGCGGGACAGAAGTTGAACAAGTTTCTTTTGTTTGCGACACGTGTTGCAGAACGGGTTGCGCCTTGCGCCCGACACTTGTTCAACGGAATCTTGGGAAAAATCCGACGTCGATTTCCTTGAAGGCCATCGTTGTCTTTTTATACTCAACTGTAATTTTTGTCATTTCAATTGCAAGGGGCCTTCAATAAAAAATGATAATGCGGTGCAAACTGTAGTAGGTAGTAAAAGAGTAACTACTGGCTAGAGTAAGTTGAATGAGGTGTCAATTTGTCATCTTTAAAAAAATATATATGTAGAAGTTTAATTTTTGCACTACTTATTGTAAAAACTGTAAAAAAGTGACATTCAAGCATATGGTGGCCATATTCCACGCAGGTACCATATAAAAAAACAGTAACTTCTATATATTTACAATGTTAAGAAGGTCTTAGCTAAAAGTCAATAATAATAATAAATAATCAGCAGAAAAAGACACATATTATATAACCCCAAATTATCAAAGCAAGGTAATTTACAACGGACTATTCTGGGGCCGATCCCGGACACCCAGACCATAGTAAATACCGAAATAAAATTGTTTTCGAAATTTACCATACCAGGAATCAAACCCCAGAGCCTCTCCATTTCAGTGAGGTAGGGTGGCAAGGGCTTAGCTCGCTCATACATAGAAGCCGTCAAATTGAAATGTGAAGAAGGTAGGCGTTACATCACAGGCATTTATAAACAGGTATAAATATGTACTTAATCCAATGATTTAAAAAAAAACAGAAAGGTATTTCAAAGTCCACTATATAGTTGAATAGTTTTAAAAATAAAGTAACCTTCGAAAAGTACCTAACCTAGTAGTAGTTCCCGAAGTAACATAGGTTTATTTTCATATTTTATTGAACGCCAGTTGCACTATAATTTTACCTGCTTTCTTCTCATTAAAAGTATGTTTGCTTCGTTTACGGACAAAAATTTGTGCGACCTGTTTCAAGTCCACCGCCCCAAGCCACTCTCGAATGCAATCAAGATCGGATTGAGATCATACGAGGTTATGGCTTTATTATTGTCGCCCGACAATTTCACCTTTTTGCCCGTTGGTTTTCATCGTAATTTTCCTCTACCCTCAACTTAATTTTGGGTCTGTGGTAATTCGAAATTCGAAAAATCTGGTTGGAAATTGCTACGTGAATAATGAGGAGATACCTCGAGGGGTACATTTTTTACCGTATCTTGTGTAACAGGAACCGTCATGAGTGCTGGGTCGTCACGCCCCTGCGTTCCGGAACACGAGAAGCGTCTCCGCAGATGATATTTTTCAGATTTGTGCATAACGGAAACGTTTACCGTCATTATATATATATTAAGATCTGTTGGAGTGGCACTACAATTTTTTTGTTAGGCCACAAACTCCACCCAGTGCCTTAATGAAGCCATTTGCGTCATGTTTATTGCTTTTATGGCGCACTCAGGATTTTGAGGTGAATTTACAAGGCGTAAATTGACAGTGAGTTTGAAGCCGTCCTAATTAGAAGGAACATGTGTGTAGGTGACTTTGTGACATTATTTTTACAGAAAACACTATATGGGTGTGTAACCAAATGTTTTATAGAAGCAACTGACAAAATTTATTAGGTACCTACTTATGTAATTAAATGGTGTCGTTATTCTCATACTTTAAAGCTTTAAAGGACATAGGTTAATTTATATGGTTTAATTTTTTTTTAACGGAACCATTAAAGAATGATCGTAGTGTGATTTTCTATTTATATTAATAGACAGTATGCTCTACCAAAGTCGTCAAAGAAAGTAATCGTTCTACCTCTCCTCTAGCTTTTCAAATATAGAAAAGACAATACTTGGAGGTAGAGTTAATTTTTTTTTATCAGAAACAAACTCGACTTCACACTAAAAACATTAGTATATTTTGCAAATTTGTTATTGTTCTTTCATGTTTTACTAGCCACCGACTTCAAGGTGCTATAGGAAGAAGTCAGTTACATATTTATTTTATGGTTTTTAGAATGAAGTCGGTTTTGTTTTCGTTAAGAAGAAAAATATTTTTACTTTTTAGTTGCGTAAATATTTTATCCTGACATCGTGACAACGGGACTAATTCGGCGGTATAACTTTTCGATTAAAAGATAATTTTGGAAATCGGTCCACAATTGACGGAGAAATCGAGTAACGAACAGACAAAATAAACATACAGACAGACGAATTGAATACCTCTCCTCCTTTTTTAAAATTGATTAAAAATTAACTTCAACGTTGGTTTGAATAATTACTAACTTTTGAGGTATGGGTATTTTCTGTGCAATGCATTTTTGGAGTTCCGTGCCAAAAGAGAAAAATTATCTACTTTACTTTTACGAAATTGTACTGGTACTTGTTCGATTACAATAGTATTTTACGTACATATTCTTTAAAGAAACATACCTATAACCTATAGGTTAGGTGCGTATCTAATGAATTCGAAAATGTTAGTGTAAACTTAAGACTTGATAGATCCAGTTTTATAAGTAAATATGGGGCGTTATTTCCATACTTATCTGCAGTGTTTCAGCTCAGAAGATATGGCTGAAGAGAAAGCTCCCAAATTAACATGACGCGTGAACGGTAATGAGTTTTTAAAAGCGTGCCCTTATCGCGTCCTTTCATTCGTCATTCTGTACGATTTATATTTCCGATTTCGAAAATTAAGTACGGGTGACTAAATGAAGGTTTTTGATGTTCAAAAGAAATATTGTAAATTCTTGTTTCATCTTGAGTAGTAGGTATATAAATATGAAAGTATAATATACTGTAGTAATTATGCATAAATATGAGAGTGATTCTCTTTGAATTGTTAAAACTTTTAACGCCTTGTTTGTGGGATACAAACCAGGTTCTTCATGGCTTTGCTAATAAATCAACTATAATGTATGTAGGTATGTTATATAGATAGCTGCTTTTGAAAGTGAGGACATAGGACACTTTTCATCCTGCAAAATGAGGCGTTTTCCATAAGACACAGATATAATGTTGAAGGCAAACGAAGTCGCGTAAAAGTCTGGTTTATTAAAACTACCTACATTAAAAATGTGTTTTTCGTATAAAGAGTATTAAAAAAGTCATTGACTTATAATAGTATACATATTTAATTACATTGTCATTTAAATCATGACGCGATTTTGATTTTGTGTCATTTTTGCAAAAGAATAATTAGAACAGTATTGATATTCCTAGATTTTCTCGACTATTAAATACCTATAATAACAATTGGCTTGACAGTCCGCGCACTACGAAGGGTTTCGTAAAAGTGACAAATTTATACTGCTTTCTATAGGTATTTGGCTAATAAATCATACAAAGAAGCATTTCTTGTTACCTGATATTAAAATTTCAAAAATGACTATCGATATAGTTGAAATTTTTATTGAAAGTATTTTAGCTTAGGCGACTTTAGCTTAAGCAGTCTATGTAACTAGAAATCAGAGATTCTGTGTTCAAATCGTGCCATGGTAAATTATGTCAGCAAAAAATTAATTATTTAGCTACTTTCAAAGTCTGGGCATGACCCCAGAGCTCTGTGTTGTATATTACTCATAACATAAGTGTAACTTTCTTGGCTGGGGGATATACAATGTGTATAGTAGTCTGCCAATTCATTATTAAGATAATGTCCCATTCAATTCATTTTCATTATTTATAATTGAAAACCTGTTATGTTCAAAAAAGTATATACATTCTCGAAGCGCTTTGGTATAATTAATCAGCAGCTGGGAACGTTAAGCTACAATACATAAAGAAAATAAAGGTCCCACAATATTTATGTTCTACCCTCTAGAAGGCTTTTACGGCTTAGGTAATTAGCGTCACTCAATTAAGCACTACTTTAGCTCGAAGAATTTTCGTTAATTATTAAAAAGGTTGCACTTAACTCTCTTCACGGTAAAGTTACGAGTTGAGACGAAGTCTTGTATCCATTTTATAAGCTACAATCGGATGATAAAGGTGTTTCTGTAAAGTTTACTCCTTATAAATGAATGTTCTTGTCATTTATATTATATCAAATACTCCAGCAATAATAAGTAAAAAAGTCTATACAACTTCCAGCCTTACTGCTTACGATTCCAAATTGAGGAATCAATTTTGTTTGAGGTGAAATAATTTTGTCTGTGAGAGGTCAAAAATCAACCATTAAAATTTATATAATAATGGAGGCAGTCTGAATGTCATCTCACTTTGATTGGAGTTTCAAACTCGGTCTGAAGACGCTGTTCACAGCCACACAGTATATAAACAAAAGTTGGCAAAATAGTTTCTAAATGTATGGCACAATGTCCTGAAAATGTAAAAGAAACAGATTTTTCAGGATCTATCTGACTTATTTCACGATTATTTATGTTCATTTTATGTAGCGTCGTTTTGCTAACCACTCATTTTTACTTGATTTTCGCGATTTCTGTACACTACTCCGTAATGATATATAGAATATCTTAATAAAGCATAATTTCAATCGATTTAAAAAAATACTCGCTCCTAAAATTTTCATTCGTTGCAGGATTACTAAGCAACCTTCGTATAAATATATACTCGTACATGAAAATGTAAGATTATACAGTAAGCAGTGGACACTCAATGTGCTCTTCGATCTCAGTACTTGAGATAATTAAGCTATTAAATCGCTTTAACCCTTTTACACTGAAGTATGCTCCCGACGTAAGCTGCTGAGAATGTACCGAGTTTGTTTTATTTTTATATCGAATGTGCAGGCAATGTGTTCGCTCGAGTGTTCGGTCGTCTGTTCTCATTTTGACACATATTTATAACAATTTTATCATTGTATTCGAAGGGTCAGTAACCGTGACATCGATCTGGTGGAATGGTGACTCGTTGGTATAAATAATTCCAC
This sequence comes from Dendrolimus pini, assembly GCA_949752895.1. Lineage (NCBI taxonomy): Eukaryota > Metazoa > Arthropoda > Insecta > Lepidoptera > Lasiocampidae > Dendrolimus > Dendrolimus pini. The sequence goes on from OX457133.1 coordinate 14,656,886, forward strand.
ATGAACGTTATGCATATTAATACACAAGTAAGAAATGGTTCTGTATGTTTGTTTATTCGCTGCTTTAAAAATGGAATGAGTGAACGAATGAAACCGGAATACATTTTTAATAATAGCCAGATATAATGCTCACAGTGATTACTTGCAAGCAATTATTTGAGGAAGATTTTTTAAAGAACAAAAATATAACACTATATAAATACGTGGTGTAAATAATATAAATTAAATATATATTAATTAATATAGTAGTTATTATATTATAGTAAAACATTACATGAAATTTTAAGTGAGATATGACATAGGTATTTTCGCGGGATAAATAAGTATGTCTAAATTTAAACAAGCGGGACGGAATGAATTCATTATAAAGACTGGTATATTCTTTATCGATACAATATACAACAGAATATATAATAGAATAATTTTGTTTCTTCCCTCAGTTACATGTATGGTTTACCACCCCTAGTTCATAATTTCATGACATCGTTGTATTGTAGTTCATATAAGACGCCTTTCAAATTTTATCTAATAAAGATATACAAAGGGGCCGACGGCGATTCCAACTTTGTTTGGAGATTTGATTAAAACCAGTATCATATATACTGTTTATTTCTCATTATATTTTTAAAGACATCATTAAAAAAAATATTAAGAACAAGTTCGATAATTAAAACGGTACGATTGGTCTCAATACGAATTATGTATTCCGCGGGTACCCGTTGGGTGAAGAAATAAAACAAGATTGGCCGAAACCCGCTTCCCGAATATTCTTCGGATACCTATACCTTTAAGTATATATTAAGTTTGAGAGCACGCACGCAATGTAAAATTTCGATACATAAAACAGCACTACGGGCTTAATGACTGTAGGGTTGTCAAGATTTGAGTTCTTAGCATTCATATAATTTATTTTAATATATTACAAACAAAACGTTTTGAGCCTGTTTGTTGTTAATATGTTTGTTTAACTGACTATGTCCACAACTTTATTTTATGCGAGTCTTGCCCTTTATATTTATATCATCCAAACCTTGAAGTACAACATACAGAAACATTTTTTTTTAAACATTATTTACATTTATACATACAATACAGAAGAATAATTATTTTTTGCTTTAAGTTTCGAAGTTTCTATTATAAATGCAATCAGCTGAAAGAAAGGGTATGTTTAAAATGCAATTAGCTATGTTAATGGAAATCGTCCTATTCACTGCCCTAACTTATGATGCCCATAAGGAAAGCTAATGTTCTGATTCAAATTCTATTTTTCTTAATTCAAAATAAGTTCCATTGGAGAACACTTTTTGAAGATAATAGATGAAGTCAAAATTTAAATCTACTTGAACGTGTTGTCACTGTTTAATGGAAAGAACCGGCAAGAAACTCCTCAGCAACATGGCTAACCTAAAAAAACCATCATAGTATTTATATACTGTCATGTCGATTCTTCTATAAAACAGATCACAACTCTGTGAGTACGTGACTTAACAACTACTACAAACTTTAATTAAAGCTAAAATTATTTAATTTATGTAATATTTTTTAATAATTAGAAAATGATAGATAATATGCAATTGCATTTTTAAAAATAAGCAAGAACTCTTGTGTTATGGATTATAGTGTACAAGATAAAATAATTTAAAACAGTTTTTTTTATCTCAATGTAACTTTATGTTGTTATGGGAAATAAAGTACTTTAAACCTAAATCAGTTTTCGATAGCAATCGAAAACTGTTACGTTGCTACGTATTTTAACAATTTTGAACTTACACAAGGTCACAATTAAAAAACACTAAGAAAAGTATTATCCTTCAAAGAGTTTGTTTGTCGCCAACATACATAAGGGACGATTTTAGGACCGATTCTACTAGAATACACTAGAACAAGCAATGAAATTTCGTTTTTGAAATTTACACTACCAATAACCGAACGCGGTGAGCGTTTCAACAGCCGGGCCAAAGCTTTAGACTACTAAATCTAAAAGGCATTATTATCAAAGTATATATATATTATAGTATCAGAGTGCTTAAAAATAGTCAACCCTACGCAATGAACGAATTTTCAAGTCACAGCAGTCGACTTCATATTCTGTTATCGTGATTCCTAATCAACTTCCAAGTACTCAATTCAAAAGGCAATCGAGCACGAAAGCTATCCGCCATTTAATCATTAATTCTTGTCATTTTTGACGCTCCCGAAACTAACTATTCATACAGTAATATCATCAATTTTCAATTTTGACAAAGTTTAATTTACTCAACCGTTAGTAAACCGTTTATTAGGTAGATAATATATATACTAAAACCAAGGAACTTTCTTCTGCTAGTAATATGGGCAACAATTTCTCACTTCAATTTGATTTTTTCTACTTTTCTGCAGATAGTTAAATAACTGTTTATAGTTTAAATAAAATAAACTTACAGCCTAAAACTATATCTTATTGTGCACAAAGGGCGGTCTTATCGCTTAAAAGCGATCTCTTTCAGACAACCCCAGTTATTTTTGACAATTTATTTATATGATCGATACTAGTAAAGACTTTATTTATTTTTGACTAGAGCTTTCCGCGTGATCTCGATAGCATCTGTCCGTAAGGTATATACTTATATCACTTTCAGGATAGTATTATATTATAAAGAGAAAAGCTAACGTACAAATTACCAGACATCCAACCTACTTTCATCCGTTAATATAGTTGTCAACTGATTGTCACCAAAAAGAGAAATAACGAAAGTCGAGTTAATCAAGTCTGGTTGTAATTTGCGAGATCGGCTCTCTCAAAGCGTGCTTCCGTGCATTTCGGTCGCTCGTCATTATTGACTCACAATCGAAATGAAGCTGTCCTCATTGGCAATTGTAACGTCATTTGAATTTAAGACAACCAATCCCATTCAACATTCAAACGCTTTGAAATCAACAGCCAGATGAGAAAGGGTCTCGGTTCTTAACATCTGCCTGGCATTTGAACTCGTTCGGTCTTATCTCTCGACTTTCAGTACGTTTTAGTCTTGTTTGGCCTTAGCTTTGAGACACACGTTTATGTATGATACAACATCTAGTAACTTTATTGGCATCATCATGCCTATACCAAATTTATACCTGAGTTTGGAGCGTCCATATCGAAGCAGCGAATTCGCTTTTTTAGTTTTAGTCTGCACTTCGTCCTTCTTTCGCGTTCCTTATTGTTAGACCATGACACACATGTCACTCCTAATGACTTAAGCCAGATATACTTGGGCTTGTCTTATTTTGCGGTACCTGCCCTATTCTTTGGGCTTTTCTTGACTTCTTGAATAATTTGAGGAACAAATGCGGCTACAGCAGTTTGAGCGACTATCTTGCATTTTATCTCTTATGTCACGGATATTAATGTTTCGGAATTTAAAACATTAGATAATAATTACTTAGAATATCTAGTCTACCCTATACTACTTTTGTAAATGATAATTTGGGCTTAAGCAGATTACTCATATAAAAATTGTTTAAGTTTTAATTTTTTTGACATTTGTTTTTCTGTTTTGTTACAGGAGCGAACGGTCTCAGAAGACGAGGAAGACAAACGTACACTAGATATCAAACGCTAGAGTTAGAAAAAGAGTTCCACACGAATCACTACCTCACACGGAGGAGACGTATCGAGATGGCACATGCACTATGTCTCACGGAGCGACAAATAAAAATATGGTTCCAAAATAGGAGGATGAAGTTAAAGAAAGAAATACAAGCTATAAAGGAATTAAATGAGCAGGAGAAACAAGCGCAGGCGCAGAAGGCGGCGGCGGCAGCGGCTGCGGCAGCGGCGGCAGCACAGGGACACCCCGAACATTAAACAATGGAGCCCTCGGGCTTCTCGCGCTACTCTTTGTCGTCCAGTGATACAATAGCAGTCCGCCGAACATTGATATTAGAATTGTGTTTTGTATATTGTTTGTAATTATTTTCGTTATCTAAGTGTTGTTCGGTTGTTGTGATTATTTTTAAATTTAATATTATCAAAATAGACATGAATGTTTTCAAATTGAGAATGAACAATAAACTGATGGATGCTAAGAATAGAAACGGGTCGTATTATTTTGTGTTTCGGGTTTTTGTTTTTGTTGATTTTTTTATATGTATAAAATATATTTTTATTCGCGTAATCGTCGAAGATGTTCGCGTTCGGAAACCAGTGCAATTTGTAGAAATCTCTTCCGTGTAACATAGAGTAGGTGTAACGTAGTGCGTTTTACTTTATATGCGATCGTAACGCTCCGGGTTCGGCAGCGTTGGCGACATGAACTATAATATTACATTGTACAAATTTAATATGCCTACCAAAGAGACCCGGTCTCGTACCCTTAAAGCTAAGTAAATAAAGAGTCGTAAGTTATATTAATTTTCCGCTAATTATATCGGACAGTGTGAAACAAAAGAACCTTCCGCGTCATCTATTTCTTTCAATACTCTCGCATAAGTATAGTGTAAACGTGATCGTGTTCCTGCAGTTTTAATAGTCGGTGAAGTTAAACAAATTGCCATAATTTTAAGTAGTTATTATTTAGGGAGTAGCAGTGTAAATAGTTAGGTTTACGTGGTTTAGGTTTGTTTGAGAAGCGATCGGTTCGCGATTGCGCCGGCGCCGTGGAATGGGCAGAAAAAGGTGCGCGGGAGTGGAGTGCAGCGAGTGCCGTGGGGCGCGGGGGTGCGGGGCGTGGAGCGCGCGCCGCCAGCCTCAGAACTGGCCTAGGTAAGTTTTTGTCAAAGTCGCCGCCATTATTTATCGAGTGGAGACGGTCGCGAAAAACTGACTCGCCGTCACCAGGCGACGCGCGATGCCATTTTCGAAGTCCATCCGAGACATCTATGGCTCAGCCCTTTTGTTTTGCAATGTTTTAATTTACAACGTCCACCCTAACTTTGATGTCCCGACCGTCTCCATTTAAAACTTGTAGAATGTCAAATGATTATGACTATTTCGGAAATGTTTTATTATGTTTTAATTTGCTAATAATGAAATTCTCTGCTGTTTATATTCTGTATTGCGTAACATAACTATAAATCTATAGCTAAGTAGAAACATTAACATGATAGATAATGTTGTGAAAAACGATAGAGATGGTCAGTTAAGTGTATTTTGATTATCTATTTCTAATATTTTATAAGCATCTATAATAGCTTCATCGACGTACGAACAGACAGCTGGTGGAAACTATTAATTAAATTAGTTATACTTCGTTCCATCTTCAATTCTATATAAAGCCACTAACGAGTTGAGCAATCTAAAAATTAAATTCCGAGCGCTGATATACGGTCAGCAAAAGAACCTTTATAATGTTCTACCAGTTATTTTGTCGCGCTATAAATGTTGGAAATAATGAATAACATTACACGTACGTGTCAGCTCGTTAACTTGGGAGTTAGAACCAGTCTTTTGAGAATAAAACAGTGTAAAAAGTAGATCACGTACTGGCCACTGTATACGTTATGAGTAAAAGATTGGCATTGTACAAATAAGCAACCAACTAACTGAAACGTTTTATGGAGTAATTTTACTTGAGGCGTTGTTAACGCTCTTGCTAAACCACGACATATTTCATTTTTTCTATAGAACTTGGAACTATATGATGTGAACAGAATCGTTAAATAATTGATTAATTATAAGTATGTATATTCGGTAAATTTTAAAAATACAATTTACTTCACAAAATGAGTTTGTTCTTTAAAAATTTAAACAAATAAAAATATTAAATCTCCTTTGATTTAATATTTTTTTCTGTCTTACCTCCTTAATAGGTCAGGAAGGAGATTATTCGTTATGTTTATTTTTTATTATCGTTATATTTATTATTACTGCATATGAATTTAGTTTTAGGAAATTTAGCAAATTTTTCAAATAATTCCAGAAAATTAAAGATCGATTTTAATTTTAGTGGTTAAAAACCATAGAGGTAATTTATACTCATACCTATATGTAGGTACGTTTGTTATACCTAAGGAAGGACATCGTTTAGGACGTATCGATAATTTTTAAAAGCTCTATCGATAAAAATATTTTCGTGTTAATATTGATAACCTCTCACAATAAGATTTCGAATTTTAAATTTATGCGAGTTCCCTGAACTTGTTTTGCTGTCGATGCGGCCGCCATCTTTTCGGTCCACGACCCGGCTCTGCCAATTCGGCGATAACAGATAATTATTTAAGCGATACGAAAAATTATTGGTTGCGGTTGCAGTGCCCGTGCGCACATGGGCACGGAGGCCATTTTAGGACATCTCAATTTGGCCGCGGAATCTTTCAAGGGTTTCGTTTCACTGATTTATTGCGTTGTGTTAATTAATCATATACTTAGGTACATTTGAATATATATAAATATTCAGTAGGGTAGCGGACAATTAAATCAACTGAGATTATTTTTCTTAACTTACAGAACGTCATGGTTTCATACATTTAGTTGTAGTGTACATACTTATGGCGTTATAAGTAGGTACAAGTATAAGAAGTCAACCTGATTAATTATTGATTGAAAAGTAATAAAAATTAGTAAAATCATGATAGTTTAAAAGCTAGATGGTAAAATGTAATTTTAATGCATGTTCTTTTATATGTGAAAAAAGAGAATTTATTGTAACATGTGTCCACATCCCTATTTTAGGATTGATTTAATCATAAATATTTTCCTTGTGCCAGCATGGAAGACTAACCATTGAATATTATTGCGATAGTTTTACCCTCTAAAAAGTTTAGTAAGTTCAACGGAGTTTAAAATATCCCTATCTAACGAATGAATCAAGGATATGTATTTATAATCAATATTACTGTTGACAAGATTATATATAATTATTTAAGTGAACATTCTAAGTTAATTTAGGTGGCTAAATCTAGAAACAATTTAATTAAATTGTGTATGAAAAAGATCCGTTAATTTACTATATTAGCGGCAGCGCATTATTAGCACCTTTGGTGTTGCAAATGTTCATACGCGATGGTAACCGCTTTCCATCAAGTGGGCCGTTTGCCTGTCTCCTGAACTCGTGCAATAATAAAAAATAAAAATAAATATGAGTACTGACTTAACCTTTTTTATTTTTAAACCTCGCTATACGTAATATCGTACCTATCTATCGTCTTTGACATGTTGTTTTAACATAAGTTTGCATTCGATGCTAAGAGCTGAACTATAATTCATATAATTATCAATGTTATAAATAGACAATTAAATTAATGAGATAGTTTAATAACATTATTATTTATGTTACAGACGTATATGTAATTATTGTTTTAACATCTCTTACACTACATATTAATAAAAATAGAAATTATTTTATACATTGTAATAGAAGCATACAGATGAATATAATCCACAGTAACGTATAATACTCGTAGATAGAGGTCCCAATTTAGAGTTTTATTCCAATATTTCTCGCTTAATTAAATTACAATTTAGTCGTTAATAAAGGCATATGTTAATATAAAAACTAAATGAATTTGAAGTCTGTCAACAAGTGAGCATCTTGTTGATCTTATAACGGCTTATTTATCACCTTTATTATTTATATATATATTTTTATATTACCTATTAATTGCCCATTTTATGTAATCTATACCAGTAATTGGCAAAAGCTTAAATTAGTATTGCCTATCACATTTAGAGAGATTAAACTACAATTAATCTTTTAAGTGATTATGACGAATGTTCACAATTTAGATATTGTCCAATTGGATGGATTCTTTCTTCTTAACGAATTTAAGAATTACATAACTATCGTAAAATTTGGTAGATTAATAGCAGGGATACGAGAGTTTTTATCCCTGAAAATGGTATATTTTTAGGAGGTGACGATTCAGCCAGTGAAGTTAAATGGTATAATTTAAAAGGTATGTTATGCTTTTTGAGACGGGGCCTAAAATAAAATAGATACATTATTTTATACCGATACTGCAAAATGTAAGGGAGTCCGCATGAAAGTTCTAGTATAGATTTAAATTAACAGAAAAAGATGACAAATTATATACAAAAGTTCTACCTTCAAATATTATAAAAAGAATAGGTACAGACTTATAGGTAATAAAAAGCTTAATTAAAAGGCTTATTAAAAAGAATAAGTAAACCTACATTAATACATTTTTCATGAGTGTGTAATCCCTTAGAAGGAAATCATTATAATAATAACTACTTATACAATAGTAAAGATGTAATAGTCTATTATGACAAATTTGGTAACAATAGACGTAAATAATAGTGTCGGAACGCTTTCAATCGCATTAAGTATAATCTTAATATCTACTGAATAAAACATTTTTTAATAACATAATCGATATGTATCTTTTGAAGTATAAGGTATTATTTTTATTAATTGGGACTCAACCACGGTTCTTTATTAAAATATTGCAATTTTATAAAGCTTCTGTGGACCTGTTTTCGTTGAAATAAAACGAGTGAGGTTACATGGACGGTGCGACGGGCGTTCTTATACGACTGTGCATATATCATTATGTACGGTCAGCATTTAGGGCTGTCAACAGTTTGTATACCTATATATTTTATACCTATATATTTCCCGTTATTTGCTCTCTACTTATAATCTCTCCTTAATGACCCCCGTATACACTTCTTCTTTCGTTGATAACTCCTTCACGGTATAGTCTGTCCGTTTATGAAACTCACTGCCACTCAATCAGACAAGCTAAATCAGTAGGTACTCCCTTTTTGAAGTGTTGGTTAGTAATTATATTTGGTTCTCTCAGGTCTAACAGTGCTACTTATTCTGTATGTATGTTGTTATGTTTGTATAGTATATAAACTCTTTTATTTATTTGTGTACTGAATATTTCATATTATTTATTGTATTCACCGCCGCTGTCATATTTTTAGATTTTCCTTAGTTTAGGGAGCTGCCTGCAAGAGTTTCCTTTTGAGCAATAAGGCCACCCTTTGGGTACCTTATTTTTAAGAACGTAGTTTTAATTCTTCATGACCAATTAAAGTGTTTTCATTCATTCGTATTTTATTACTTCTTTAAATACTCTTCTAGTTACGTAGAATCATTAGAAGAGGATCGGAGTGTAAAGAGACCATGTTAGGGGCGACCAGTGGTCCTCCCTAAATTTTGCAAGATGAATGTAGAGTGGAAGCTGACTTGAACCAACTTCAAACCTGCTATTAGCAAGAAAGTGCGCAGGATAAAAATATGAAAAATAATTGATTAATAATACTGCAGTCATATGAACTGGACTACTAAGTAAAATGCTAAATAGATAGTTAACACTTTATTGCTCCCAAGACAACTATTAAAATGCATAGCTGCAATATTTAACAAAAAGGAGCTATAACACTAAGAACGACAATTGGCCAGTTAGTAACGTAAAAGTTTCGAAAACTCTTAAAATCTTATATTAATCACCACCGGTCATTCTTTCTTATAATATTTATTATTTAACACAACATAGGATAATTGAAATATCTGATAAATTTTATTAATGTTTATATATTTAAATGCTTTAAACGTTCAGCCCTACAAGCAGCCAGCCTCGGCAGCTGTAGCCAGCGAGATGAAAGATCTCTCTCGTCTTATGTGGAAAACACTACTCGTCGGTAGCCGTGCGGGAAGGCTTGAATTTTCAATTTTATTACCATACACTTATCGCATGACAATTTTAAATGAATTTTACAGTATATAAGCATTAACAGACAACCTTAGGCGTAATAGTATTACTGCCAGCCATCCTTCTGAGCATGATTCCTTCTGGCATCGATTTGTTACATAATATTCTATATTATCATATCCATAACTTAGTATATTTTAAATATTTCATTTATAGCACTAAACTCATGTAAGATGTTTTATCACACGCACCAAGACCGCGCGAAGTGTAGAAGAAAAAGTAGGAAAGCGGACCCCGTGCTTCTAGGCAGATGCCCTGAACGCAACCGGGATTTAACGCTAGGATGTGATGATGATGATCTTTATTCATAGGCACGACGAAGTGTTGTGTAGAAATGTTTAAAAAGCAATTATTAGAAATATTATACTTTTTGAGAATTCTGGCTGTGTCATTCACAGACGAATGGACACACAGACATAAAATATTTGGGAAAATCCGGTTTCTGTACTCAAATATCTTTGGAATCTAAAAAAAACATTTAATCATTACCTAATAAACGTTTCACTTATCCAATTTTAAGTTATGTTTTACACCTAACTAATGGCCATTTCTCTTAAACTTCACGGCTTTAACCAAATCGTCAGCATTCCAGAGGAAAATATTTCTACTTAGTTGTTATTTTTCAGTTGTTTACCGTTCTCGTGTAGGTAGTGTCCCGTTAGTTGGTAGCGTGGGTTCGTGTCAGTCGATGGTATCGTTGTGTGCTCTTGCACTGTTCCCTCGTTGTTCCTTTTGGTTTCTGAGGAGAAATTAAATAAAAACAATATATTCTGTATTTTATACTCACTTAGTTGTGATATTCCTTCAAAGAAAGTTATGTATATACAGCTATGTACTTTTGTGGACTGAAGATAGACCATGAGATGTAAAAGTTATCCCTGGTCTGCTTTTTGACACCATTGATATGCAGTCGAGATATTTTGGAAAATTGAGGTTTTTTATTTTTTTATTGCATGAGTTCAGCAGACAGGCAGACGGCCCACTTAGAAAGCGGTTACCATCGCCTATGGATATTTGTAACACCAAAGGTGCTACAAATGCGCTGCTGCTTTCTTAAGAGAGACTGGAACTTGGTCACTAATACCGGACCACAACTCAAGATTGTTATGGCGGCATACTTCAGACCAGGGATGGTAGCCATCCAGTCGGGCAAGTACCCTACCACCTAACTGTGGGTTGTTTTGAGTTGAATTGAAAAAAGAAAAATAGTCACTTTTTATGGATTTTTTTATTGCATTTCACTGGAACCATAACCGGTGGTAGAATTCTTAATTTTACTATGCCACTACAGTCGACCCCTGAATATTTAGGGGGACTAAACGGCCACGTTGATTAGATCGAATTTGAATTACGATCATAAAATTCAATTTTGTGATTGTGACTTTCATACTTAATTCTAACTGGTTTTTAAATTTTTATTTAGATTTGCTCAGTTGTTTATTTAAATTTACAATGTAATTAATTATCGTTACTCAAGTTATTCCACCTACAGTTAATGATTTTTTACTGATTAAAAAATCACTGGGCTTATTATACCAGCAAATACTTACTGCTAGAGTTCACTGTATCCAAATGGAGTGGATACATTGTGAGCTTTCCCGTTGGGTTCGTGTATGTCGATCGTATCGGTCCCGACCTGCCCTGTCCCCACGCGGCGGCGACCTCTCACCAACACCGCTCCTTTGTTGTGCTCTTGTGATACATATAACATATTCTCATACACCTAGGTGTATATATCCAGCAGGAATTAGCTGTCTTAGTAGCTAAATATTAATAGTTTATCACAAACATACAAGTCTGCAACACAGAGTATAACTATATATAGGTAGACTACACCATTGATAAAACAATAACCTACTATATCGAAGTCGTGGTAGCCGTAATGGCTATCTTACGCGTCCCAAACTCAAAGGGCGCGGGTTCGATCCTGGCCCGAAGGCCACCACGTGCTAATATAGGTGAATGAAAACATCGTGATGCAACCTGCACATTGAGATAATCGATGTGTCAAACCTGCCAAGCCGGCTTGCACGAGCGTGGCGGGTATACTGTCCGATCCACTACAATGGGAGGCCCGAGCCCAGCAGTAGGACACTTATGGGCTATTATTATATTGACAGTCTATTATTATTTTAAATCTTCAATCCATCTCATGGAAAGTGTTCAGCCAACACGTAGCCAGCGTCAGGATGGGATAGGAAGGATGGAATAAAGTTAGAATATATGCATGATTAAAAACTTTATTGTTCACCATAAGCTTAAATCTAAATAATTGATATAGATACATTTGCATTAGAACAGTGGGCGGCCTTCTCGCTTGTAACGATCTCTTCCAAACAACCGAGTGTCTAAGGAGGTTTTAAAGAAAGGGAGAAATGGGATAGATAAGATGGGACAAGGGAACGGGATCCATCGGATCTCTCACTGATTGATACAAAACAAAATTAGCTCAACCTTAACCGTTTCCCGCCGATATTGTGTGAGAACGTGGTATCCCACCTATCGATCCAGCCTAAGAGCTGTTATCAAAGTAACAATTTCAGCGTGGCTCTGCCACGTCATATTAAATAAAGTATACACATGATTATGATTTCTATATGTGCCAAAAATCTATGGCTTCCACCAGAATTTGGTTTCAAATAACAACAAACTTTTGCTATTGACATAGTGCATCAATCGATATTGATGGTTGAGGAATAGGTGCAGTTCATGCAGTGTGCCTGTGGAATGGGCTACCTGTTAAAATCATGCGAGCCCAGTCTCTTCTGGCGTTCAACGGACTTGTGAAGGATTATTACCTCGGGCTCTAAAGTCAACGATAACATCTTCATCTCTCCCATATTTACGTAATTCTATACATTTATTTTCATATATCAATATATTATGTATATTTTTGTCTTATTCCCATGTCTATTTATACTTGCAATTTCAAAATCGTATATATGTACTTTTTTATTCTATTTATATTGCAAAACCCACATGTTACACAATTTTTCTCTAATCCATCCTAATGTTTTCTGGAAGAAATGGCTTTTAGTGATAAGACCGCCTATTGTCTTCTGTACTTAAACTTCTTGAATTGTATCTTAATGTTATGCAATAAAGTACCTATATTCTATTTTATTCTATTGTACACTGGAGTAAATCCTATCAGTTAATTATTTTGTCTATATTATACTCTACAATATTTATTATAGGTACATACTAATAATATGATAATATAAAACTACCATACACACATAATATCACCCAAACAACCACCCTGATATCTAAACATGAATCGAGTCAACCCTTATATAACGCGACCACTTGAAATTTACTATTTGTGCGAAATATCGGTTACCACAGCAGTTATTAATTGTCGCGGATATACCAATAAAACTGGGAGCACACTAGCTGTTATAAACATGTCTAGATATCGGCGTCCGACCCTATTTAATGGGCAGCCTGTGTAATTGGAACAATCGACGCAGTTATAAGTGTTATAATTCAAGTTCTAAGTTTATCATTCAGTTGCAATTCGATTGTTATTTCATATAATATGTTGTGTATGCTTCTATAAACTGTGTCCACATACCTATGTATCATTCTGTCAATTCGACGATCGTTAAATTTCATTGACGGATAGTTTTTATAACTAGATATTTTAATAAGAACGATATTAAAAATAAAACGATCACATTATGGGTAAGGTAAGGAAGGTAATTAACATCTATGCAGGTCGGTACGTCGATAAATAAAATTGAATTGACTATGATATTAAAATAACCTGGCCTAACAAATTCCAATAAAATTGTTGAGGGTTGGATTTATTTATTTCATTTACTTGGGAAACATAGGAAATTAATACGCACATCAGGCAAGCTTTAAATAAAAAAATATTATTAGTAAAAAAAAAAATTTTGGCTCATCACTAGAACAGTAAATTAATTGATATTTGATACAGTATTAAAGATAAAAATAAATTAAATAATACAGGAAAAAAGAAACTACACCTTATGTCTATTGAACTAAGTGATAAGAATAGGTAAATTATCGTAACGATTCGTGTATTTGTCATTTTATCTTAGGATATATAATAATATCAGAAAATCTAAAGCCGAAATCTCTCACGGAGTAGTTTTAAATAAGAATATAATTAAATAAAAATTAAATTCATTAAATACCTATAAAATAAATAAAATAGATTTTCAATCTATCTACTTTTTAATATTTTTTTAGAAAGAACAATATAATATTTATATGGGCAAAACCTTTTAACTCGCATCATCATCATCGCATCGCGTATGAGTTTTAATTATTTATACATAACCTAAGTATGAGATATATATGTTTTTGCCAAGTTAAATAGGCGTATAAAAAATTTATGAGAACCGCTAAGAGATAAGATACAAGTATCGTAATAGTTTATTATTTATAAAAATAAATATTTATTGTATGTTGAAGTATTAATGACTCAATCAATAATATAAGTTCCCGGATTACGTATCTAACAGCACTTAATAAACAGTCGCCAGTGCGTTGATTTATTATTGAGTAATAGTCGACATTACTTAGATAACTTTTATTGCGATATATTATTCTAATGGAACTTATGGTACATTTACTTCTGAGTAGAAGACATTCAATGTACTACTATGTCCATATCTAGTTTTACACTTTAGTAGTTTCAGTCTGTTTAGTATTCCATATTAGCCGTGCTTACCACTTCGTTCGCGCGGGACTTGGTCTTTATATTTATGTCTTCTGAATCCTGCAACATATCGAAATGAAGCATATGCCTGTATGAATGTACCTATTTGAGATAATCTTTTAGATAGACTGAGACATAAAAATTATAAAAGCAGTCCTTTATAGAAATCAATATTAATTTTTATTATAGAATCTATCTATTCATTTTTTAAATTACCGACTGATAGGTAAGATCTACTTTAAATTTATTGGTACCTACCTACTACCTAGTAAGATAACTACCTAGTATATTTTTTTTTATAAGATGCTAGTGCGATAAGGGAAAATCTATTCAAACACAACCACTTGGCTACCTATTAATTTTCAAAGTTGAATGTAAAGTCTTTCTATATTTATGGTTTTTTGACGATATAGAAAATTATTGTTATATTATTACGCCAATTGAAGAAAAATCATAGGTACGGGTGATTTATTAGTTTAATAATTTAATTTGAAGTTTTCTTTATAAATATATCGATCCCCCATATAACCACCGTCCTTAAATCCACAAACACTTCGTTTCCATATTGTCACCATAAAGGTACACTCTATGCGCGAGTCCGACTCGCAAGCGGCCACAACCGCTTTAATACTCATAGCAATCGAAATAATGAAAACATCATGAACGTATAATTTGCCGATTGTAATTTCTCACAAACAACTGGCCTATAGGTACTAACTACTGAGGGCCGTATGATCGCCATTTACAACATCTCATTCACAATTTACAATCACTCAGGGATCGTTGTAAAACTGACCAATAAAAGTTCATTATTACCTATCGGTTTGTTCGCGCTTCCAACTTTTATGTTATTACTTTACGACTTTACACCGGAATAGTCATAAAGACGTCGCATACAGTCGTAAAATGTCGATGATATGACTTGTAAAGTTGAAAGACACCAATTTGTGTGAATAAATTATGTTGTTATTATTATTTTCCAATTATATGTTTATTTGTTACAATTTTACGATATTATTTTCATAATGAATACGAATACATTTACCATCTTGTTCATAGAGAGTTAGAGTAAGTTTGAACCCTTGTTTAAGAACGATAAAGAAGCGTTCAAACTTACTCTAACTCTCTATGAATAAGACCGTCACTGTCTGTGATTTCATAATAAAAGCCAAATTTCAGAAGAAAACTAGTATTTCCACAATGTGTATTTTTTTAAATTTAGATCTGTCAATTGCCTTACTAATTGCAGCCTGCGTTTGTCTACAAAAGCGTTGCGTTGTACAGGATGGCGCAATAGAACGTGCATATTGCATCATCTTTTTTTCGCGGGGTAGAAAGTGCGCGGGCGGGGGGAGCCTGCATCGTTGGGTAGGCGGGCTCATGGAGTTTTAGTCACTATGAGTCACTTCGACGGGAAGCGTCGCGCATTTTGCGTGCGCGCATTTTACGAGAACTCTCGTTCATACATCTACTACGTTACATACGTTACTAGGCGTTTATATTGTTCTGAATATGGACTACGGCAAATTAGTGAAGCTCCGAGTGCTAATTTAATTAAAATATGGGTACAGCGTTTTGAAGAGACTGGTTCAACGTTTAAACCACAAGCAAAAGGTCGTCCAAGAACATCTAGGACCGACGAAAATATTGAGAGAGTTATGCAATCTGTACGAGGAGATCCACAAATGTCTACTCGCAAGAGATCGTCTGTCTTACACTTATCGCGACGAAGTTTGCAACGAATTTTAAACTTGGATCTTAAACTGCATCCTTACAAGCTGCAGTTAATACAAGAATTGAAAGAGTCTAACTTCGGAGCAAGGCTCGCATTTGCTAATGAAATGCTTAATCGATTTTCCAATTTTGACAATATCCTTTTCTCAGATGAGGCCCACTTCCATATCAATGGGTTCGTAAACCGTCAAAATTGTCGTTACTGGAACAGTGAGAATCCCAAACTCAAGCACCAGAAACCACTGCATAGTCCTAAAGTGACAGTATGGGCAGCAATCTCTGGTAGAGGAATAATTGGACCGTTTTTCTTTGAAAATGCGCGGGGGCAAAACGTCACTGTTAATACCGAACGCTATGTTGCGATGTTGGAAGGTTTTTTGGCTCTAGAGCTTGAAAATTCAAGAATAGTGAATTCTAGGACTTGGTTTCAACAAGACGGAGCTACCTGTCACATATCAAATGACTCCATGGCGGTTGTGAAACAGATGTTCCCTGGCAGACTGATTTCGAAAAGAGGTGATATCCTATGGCCCCCACGTAGTCCAGACGTGACGCCTCCTGACTTTTTTTGTGGGGATACCTCAAGAACAAAGTCTACAGCAATAATCCGAAAAACATCGATCAGCTCAAGGAGAATATTCGTGGTGAAATGGCAGCAATTACACCAGCATTACTGAAGAAAGTTTTCAATAACTTCCGTTTGCGATTAGAGGAGTGTCGTCGTAGAGAGGGTCATCATTTAGACGATGTTATTTTTAAAAAATAAACTTCAGTTATTTCTTAATAATACCTCAGTTTTATTTTAACTATACCTTTTGTATTTATTTTTTAATCAATATTTTAAATATGCACGTTCTATTGCGCCACCCTGTAGAAGCGCTTGGTCTTCGTTAACACTAACAAATTAGAATTTAGGTTAAAGTAGTTTATAATAATTTGAAGTTCAATACTACTTCTTCTTTGTTTGGGGTTATGGCTCCAACGCATTCAGCATTGATTTTGCCAAAATGATTGTAATTAATATGTCTCATAAGAAATGTCGTCATCGAATACACTAGACTTTAAAAAAAATGCAAATCTGCGCCACCCTACTTTTTCAGTCTGCCTGAAAGTTTGCTTTAAATAGGTCTTAAAACGACTCATTGTATTCAATAAAAACTTTAGGAATTAAAACAGCATTTTTATCTTAGTCTCATGTAATGTTTCATTTCGATATCTTACAGAGTTCAAAAGAAGTCAAAAGTGCAAGACCCGCGTGAAAGATGTCGGGGCATTGTAATATGATTGTATGTATGGGTCTAAAATAAGCGAGTTTCAAAATAATATCTCTTTTCTTTCACCTTCTCCCATTATTTGGGGTCAGCACAATATGTGTTTCCTCGATTCTGACTTACGTATTCTGTCACATCACGAATCATGGCATCCATTATAACATTCTTCATAATCCATTCATCTCTTCATCGGTCTACCTTTACGTACATTTGTATCCATCAATCTCGCAGTTTAACATTCTTTTGGCCACATAATGAAGAGGGCAGAATGTCTTGTTTCCTCTTCATTACATGCCTATATCACCTTCGTGACCCTCTCAATTCTCCAGATACGGGTGCAACTTTCAAAGATCTCCTTATTTATTCATTTCTCACCTTATTCATTCTTGTAATACCACAAATCCATTGCAAAATTCTCATATCATGTGAGTAGAGACGTTTGTGTTCTATCACTTTATTGGACCAACATAACACATCACTCGCTTAACCTAATACTGACACCATCCAAAATTTTGATAAATCGACTTTTTAATACCATCTATTGTAAAAAGTGGAAATACATGTAATAGCGCTAACTTTGGTTTAAAAATAACAGAAATATTCACTACCAAGACATTCTAATAAAACTGATATTCATACTTCAAAACGGTTTTAAGCTCTCCTATAGGTAATGTTGACTTTTTGGATAGTGTCAGTATATATTGGATTAACCGTGCGATATTATTATAAGGTAATATTGACAAAAAGCAATAATAATTAACACCACTCAACTATAAACATAAAAGACGCATCTAAAAAAAGTACCTGCTACTTAAATATTACAAGTGAAATTGTTTATTATAGTGTTCGAATGAGTTATATTTAGTAGGCGTGGTACCGTTTGTATAAAGCGATGTAAACTCTGACTTTACATCGCTTTAGGGTATGAAGACGTTCTTAACGGAATGTTCAAGGATGATGTTTTGTTGTGCAGTTTTAATATATAAACGTGCCTCTACTTTTAATTAAAATTGGACAATTATTTTATGATATTGACTGTTTTAAACATGAATTTGTTTTGTTTTGTAAATGTTAAATATTGATTGGAATGTAACATTTCAAGCTGCCAAAACGAACTCCATTTCTTGATGTCAGGAATATTGGGTTGAAGTTGGCTTTTGATGACTTAACTGATGCACAAGACAGCCAGGTCTTGGAGCTCCAGTAATCATTACAGAGAAACCGAGGTCTTTGTGAGCCAATGTTTTAAATGAAAAAAGCCACCCACACACTTTCCAACAATATTCGGAAACCCATACTTCATGTAACCATGGAAGAAGAACACTATAAAATAGCAAACGGCCAGGTTAAAACGTAACTTGTAACATGGTCAACAGTCCCAGTGGCTCCACTATCGTGTCCGCTTCCATAGAAAATCAGCAACAAAACTGTGAAATCACTTTGAAATTTCTAAGAATAATATATTATTATTATCTTAGAAATTTAAAACGAACCTTTTAATACAAGTTAATGATGAATCGATATCCGTAACGCCATCTAGCGAATACATACATACATACATAACTTCACGCCAGGTCCCTTGCGGGGTAGGCACGAACAACAGAGCGCCATACAGGCTTATTCTTACACACCTCACTTGCTTCTTTGACATTCATAGCTCTTGTCATGCACGCTCGTCTGTTCTTAAGGCTCCTGACATCACCTTCTGCTAATACACGATCAATTTGATCATGGAAGGTGTGTCGTGGCCTTCCGCGACTTCGGCATCCATCCACTTTTGCATTGTATATCTGTTTAGTCATTCTTTCATCATACATTCTTTCCACATGCCCGAACCACCGGAGCATTCCTTTCCTTACCTTCACCCCGACATTCTCTTTCAGACCAACTCTCTTTCTTAGAGAAGAAATAAAAAATAAAAAAATAAATAAAAAAATCTAGCGAAGACTGTGGAAATAACCATAAGGGCAGAACACTAAAGTACCTACTGAATATTTCATTACAAACAAATTAAATAATTGATTGCATATTATAAAAACATGGTGTGTATACAAATAGGTTTTGCCAAATTCATAAGTATCACATGATTTTACCGGTTTGGCGTATAATTTTTAAAAACCTAAATTTATAGGTTCCTGCATACAATCTTACGTCATTATCTCTTAATATTCTTCTCTCACAGTGTAATGTTTATTACGTTTACAATAAAGAATTGAAGGCATCTTCCCACTCAGGTATCCTGTTTGCGTTACCGACAGGAAAAAAACCTCACGTATTTTTTTTATTTCAGGTTTTTTTTTCTTTTTACATACTTCAGGAAGTACGTAAAAAGCAGACGGTCCACCTGTTTGAAAGAATTGAAGAAGCGTGCATTCTATCATAGGACCCGTCTGCTTGTTTACCTGAATTTGGCAATAAAAAATATAGGCGCTGAACATGCAACATTTATGCATAAGTACGTCAAGCATCAACATTTTTCTATTTCGTTGCCAAGTACATCTGTAGTAGGTATGTACCTATATTCTGGATAATTCTACCTATAGGTACACCATCAAACGGTCTATTGGCAAACAGGAAATAGGTAGTTAACTGACCACTACTTACATAATTGCTTTCCCACTTAATGATTATAATTGCTCGGAGACTTTGGGAGTTTGTTTAGATATAGTTCCGTTGTTAGTTTATTTATTATGCGGAAGTGCCTTGTAATTCTCTGAATACGTACCTATTTGAATATCTATGAATGTACAATTTTAGATCTTCATCCATGTCTGTCAATTTATGTATGTAGTAATCATAGCCATTTTTCTTGAAGACTATTGAATTTATTGATGAATATTATAAAAAATCCAAAGTGGTAGGTACTAAAACTTAGAAATAAAATACAACGGAAATTGATTTAAACAAAATCTGTTTGGTAGGTAGTACCTACTAAGTAAGGCATTTTCAATAACATATATTCGATTGAATTAACTTAGTAAATTAGTAAATTTTTATGTTCACAGCTTTGGATATAAGAAACTGTCTAAAAATTTAGTATAAAATGTATTTATGAAATCGAAGATAAACATAACATGGACCAGTTTCTGTGGTTTAATTCAATTTTTATTGAAGCATAAAAATCGTGGCAAACCCTAGTAAATAACAAAAAACATATTACCTATGTCAGTAGTCACACACGCTTCAATATTAATATTGTAAACAATTGAATTAATTAGAATTGATTTAAAAAAATCAATAAAAACTCAATTCTGCGTCGTCATTAAGCGTGACCAATAAGCTCGGTGCGTCCAAGTGGCAAAAGTGTATAAATTAGAAAAGTCGTAAATCCAACTAGGTGTTTTAATTGAAATCCCAGCCGTTAATTGAGTAAGCTGTTTGGCTGGTTTTGCGCGTGCGTATAGACTGATTTATGCCAATCGCATCTATTTATCGAAACTTCGCACGTTTGCACTTACACCTGCATTTCCATATCGTAAATAAAACTCATCCTTATATCTAGGAAGAGAAATTTTACATCAATGAAATTAACCCTTTCGTATACGTATTTAATAAAACTACTTAACAAGCTTTAAATGTTATTAATCGACCTACCTTCTGCTGTTTCATTACGTGCAGATATGGGTAGGTAGGTATGTATATGATTGCTATTTTTTTTTAAATTAGATCGAATAAGTGTACATCTACATACATACATACATAACTTCACGCCAGGTCCCTTGCGGGGTAGGCACGAACAACAGAGCGCCATTCAGGCTTATTCTTACACACCTCACTTGCTTGTTTGACATTCATAGCTCTACATCTACATACCTTCATTATATACATAACTGCATGCAAAGCCATGTATGTATATAGATATGTTTTGTAAATATTATAAATATCTTTTTAATATTTATGATTTTATTTAGTTAAATAAATTTGATATGTAAATGTCTTCATTCATATATAAATAAGCCAACCATTACTTTGTCATATACTTTGACAATATGCCGAAAAAATAAGCACGCCTGTTATCTGTTATTAAAATTAAAGTTTGTATACCCACACCGCCTTGATATGAATAAATATCATAAACAAATAAATTTAATTGAAAATTTAAACCTATTTAAATATGTTTGTTTAAATAATTAATAATTTAAGTTTATCTTTTTAGATAAACTTCCAATTGTGTAACTGTAACCCATAAACTTCCAATTGTGTAACTGTAACCCTTTGGCAAAAGAGGTCTATCGACTTCGCATTCGGGTTAATAAAAGTAAACAAAATCAACATAGAATTTAATTAATTATATATCTGAATTTAATCAAAATATTTAGGTTCACATAAATATGTGTAAGTAAACTAGTGGTAGCGTGATGGCTAGCGCACGCCTCCCAAACTCAAAGGGCGCGGGTTCGATCCTGGCCGGAACGCAGGCACCACTTAGGTAGTTTGCTGACCTAATGTACCTACATATTATTACATTACCACGTGCTAAATGTGACAAACCTGCCAAACCGCCTTGGACAAGCGTGGTGGGAATACTGTCCGATCCCCTATAGTGGGAGGCCCAAGTCCATCAATGGGACAGTTGTGGGCTTTAAATATGTGTAAGGGTGAAGCCTCAATGGTGCGTTACGTTGCGTTGCGTCGTTGCACGTGTCTTTTTGACGGTCAAGAGACGAAGTGGGGGAGGGACGTTACGCTGCACGCTGCGTTGTCGAAGCTCCGCACCGGTGTCACAATTCATGAGAGACGTTGCGCTGCGACGTCAGGCGTCGTCTCGACGCAGGTGTGGTATGCAACATGCGTTGACCCGTTGCCACGACGCAACGCAACGCAATAATGAGGCCTCACCCTAAAATGTGTTTTCCGGTAAAACGTTTTTATCTCAGTAACATTTATATCTGTAATAGTAGCATAACATAACATAACATAATAATAACAGGCACTATGAATTTCATATTTTAGAATGGCTGTGTCCAATTCTTTCTTCGTTCAGATGACCTGGACTTTATATTAATGTCTTCTGGATTCTGAAATAAAACACACGAAAGTTTAAAATGAAGATCCTGTTTTTTAATCTTAAAATCATGAGGGACCTTAAGTCCCCACTTTCAGAGAATCGGTTCATGAAATTGACGTGTCTAGATATATACTGGTAGGCGATATAGCGTAAAGTTCGACTTTATTTTAATACTTGTAATACTCATGATACGAGTTCGCGAAAGTGGCTGCTTAGGCCAGCGAGACAAACTTTTGACAGTAACTTATGAATTGGCTTCGTCTAAATAGCAGATTTCATTTAAATATTAGAATTAATTTTGAAATCACAAGCCTTTAAGTTTATTTGTATAGATTTTGTTATCAATCGACACCGATACTATACTGTGGAAAAATTTCCAGAGCAATAAAGTAACACGGATAGTGATAAATCAACGCATCTCTAGAGAAGACAGATCGGGGTCGAGTAGACTCAAAGGGTTTGGGGCCAACTTGTTTTATCCGCTCCCAACGCCCTCTCTCGATGCACTTTTAAATATAGAATAGAAAAGAGTAGGCATATATACTTTTGGAAAAAAAGGTAGATATATAAAAACAAGAACATTAATGTATTCAAGTATTGGGTTGTTCTATAAAACATTTGGCATCTATCAAACTGATTTTTGTAGTTATGTAAATAATCAATAATTATATGATTAAAATTTGGAATCGATATAGGAAGTAATACCTTACGAAACGATTGAAATAAAACGATTTATTACATTAAAAATATATTTTACTTTTCATTGCCTTTTTATCTTTAAAGAAAGTGTTGAAAAATAAAATATTTTTATGTGTTACGTTTCTAAAAAAGTAGGTAAGGTAGGTTAATTATGGTGTTTTAATTTGATATAAATTATTTTTATACTGTTACAAAGTTAGTTTGAAATTTCAAATGGGGCTTCTTAGAACGGCTCGACTGTAGGTAGGACATTCCGTGGTCTTATCACCCATGGTGATTTCTTCCAGACGACCTTTAGATGAATTATTAGAATGAGAAGAAATGTCAAAACCCTGTTATTAAGTTTATTCACAAAATACCTTCCATAGTTTATTCACAGAAAACCTTAAAACTACATAATTACCTTCCTCAATGATAGGTAGTATACTCTGCCTTCAGTATAGGTTCATATTAGATTTAAAAGACAATAAACCTACTAAATATGGGCACGATTCTTGAACGGCGATACTGGTCTATACACAAGTGAAATTTGGGATCTTTTTCGAAGTATAAGATGAGATCTCTTCCGAGTAAGGGTACAAATCATTATAAATATTATCGATTAACGGTATCATATTGGCTACTCACAATGAGCAAAGTGATCCCTAGTATTCCGTCCACCGCTCAAGATCCGTGCCGGGAACTATACAAAAATCAAAAAACATACCTGTAGGTATGAAAAAGAAAACAGTTTAAATGTCTTCTTGTTTATTGTGTTCATAAATAGATATAGATAGTTTATAGTTCTAGTACTTATATATAATAATATTACTGGTAGACTTTGTTTGTTAAATGTCGACTATATTTGGGAGATATGGACAATATTAAAAATCGTAATTATGGATTTTTAAGTGTTCTTATTCAAATAGTTTAACGTTTAAAGTATAATAGTAATTCAAGAACACAATATGTCAACAGTTCATAATTTATTATAATGTCAACATTTTTACGTATTACCTAATAAGAAATATGTAAATTAACTCAATTGATATTCCAGCGTGAAAAAATATTACAAATTTACGATTTTATTTACATAATTATTCTTATTTCTTTGACTTAGGTATATGTACTTATGTCACCAAAACGCGGTCGTAGACGTGACTATTAATTAAAGTACATAACGGGAATTTTATACAACCTACCTATTATGACCCTTAAAACCAGTTTATAAAGACCCCTAAAGGTAAACCCGAACACCCTTTTGGCATCATTAAAACTATCATCGTAGAAGTGTGGGGCAGTTCTAATAGGAATGGTCCCTTAATTTAGGGGCATACTACTATTGGTTTCGCGAAATTATTACGCAATTGCGTGAAAATTTTGTGAATTTATTAAATTTTAACGAATTTTAAATTTGAATGCTTGGTTCTGTATCCCGAAAGATTATTTGCAATTTATGCTACAAAAAGTGTCTTGCAATCAACACTTGTCTGATGAAAATCAGATTATTATAAACAAAAAAATATAAATGAAACTTGATAAACCAAAAACAAACATCAACACAAAGTTTCTTTTACATTTGAAACTAAGTATATTAAGTATCTACCAGTATTAAAGATTTTTTAATAAGATCTTATTTCGCCACCACAACAAGCAATCTTATCCGTGTGTTGTTTAAATTGTAATAGGTATTTGTTCCAATCTAATTAAAATATCAGAAAATCTAGTTTAATGAACTTTTCTATCGTCGACAAAAATTCTAATTAGGTTGGAATGGAAAACAATTCTTATAGGATTTAATGCTCTATTTTGATAAGGTTATATCTATTCTTGTTAGAGGTGCGCGAGCTTACTCGGCGATAATACATTAAGGGCCATATTATCAAAAATTAATATCTTACAGGTTTAGTAGTCAATTCGTACAAGTACCTACCTAATTCTTATTTCTATTGCTCAATAGATAGTTACCCCAGGCAGGCGGATAGTATACCTGATAAAAAGTATTCAGCGTCACATAATACCTGTTTTACGATACCTATATAGTATCAAATTCAGATCAAATTAGACGAGATTGGCCAATAAAGTTACTATGTTTAAATTGCAATATTCAAATTCAAATTTGTAATAGTCGGTGTTCTGTGATTCCTATATAATTTTAAATTTGTATACAATAACATAAGACATTGGCCAAAAAAGTTCCAATGTTTAAATAAGAACATTCGAATTAGGAATAGTCGAATTTGAATAACGAGTTATTAGTGAGTCTAGCAAAAAGCGTAAACCGATAGTAATGGAAGAAGTAGCAACTCAACCAAATAATTGCTATTCCATTCACACCGAGAGGGCGATTTATTGCCGGAATTATTTCCTTGTTGTTTTATTCGGGGATTTGTCACTCTCCCCCCTTGCGCCCTCTTTTATAATTACCCTAGATATCGGGTAACTTTTTAGATCGAATTTATGCCCCACGGCTTTAGGTTCGGTCTTCATTGGATTAGTGTTGGTTGGTGAACGTAATTATGTGGATTTTGGAAAGTTTGATATTACTGTTTCGCGCATAATCTCGGTTTAATACGGTCTTGAGATTGCAATGGAGAAGTTTTCGACGGTCCTTGTAAGCTGTCCCGTGTTTTATTATAACTAATTAAATGGGATTTCAAATGTTTTGTTTGCCGTTCGCAATTTAAAGACTTGAAAGAAGAATATTTAAAATAACAATCGTTCAATAAAGGACTAGTGGCATCATCTAGTTATATAGGATATTGGAACTTTTCAAAGATCGTGTTATTTTTCTAATAGATTGACATATCTGGAAGCCTCAAGCGGCCGCTTTTGCAGATTTATATTACTAAAATGATGAATGATAAGTTTCAAAATAAAGTGAAACTGCACATATACTATTTCTAACACCTACCAGTAGACACGTTTCAATTTCACTAAGCAATTTTCTCATCTAAAAGTGCTTTATTTAAGCGCTCTGATATTTGTCTTTAATGAAATTATAGTATTGGTAGAAAGATATAGGAGCCGGCTGTTAATTATGATACCTGCTTGTTTGAATATAATATAAGATACGAATATAAATAAATATATGGCAAATTTTAGTTATTACAATGAACAAGTCTAAAATCTTTTAAAATAAAAAAAATCAAACCTGTTTAATTTATAAATCTTACAAGTAAAGTAAATATTATGATTTTATTGCTTTGTTCTCGCTAACGAAATACTATACTAGCAGTATTATGTATGTATTAACAAAGGAATTGAAATTTTGATTTGTTTTATAAAAAAAAAAATCTTTTAGTTTTTTTACAAATGGCGTAAAAAATATTCACAGCAGCTTCTCAGTATGTTCCTAGCCAAACTGAGGTGTATACGTATATTTGTTATCAAATAGTACAGATATTTAATGTAATAATTAAGTGAACAATATTTTTTTATTTTTTTTGTTGCTTCTAAAGTAAAGTGGTGCCATCTTGTTGTAATCTCTTTCTCAAATTCTTTTTGAGAATTATAGTTAGCATCATCTACAATGTGTTATTTTTTGATAATTAGAGTAATTAAAAATTATACTAAAGCGTGTTTGAAATTAATAACATAAAACTTACAGTCAAATTTAACTTTGTTATCTCAATACATAATTTATGTTCATGGTTGTCATAAAAGTACCAAGTCACGTAGTGCAGCTTGTAACTGATAGATGGCGTTGTTACAACTGACCATGAGCGCCCTCGCTATTCACGGTGAATGTTGAAGTAACAAAAGCGAGGGAAAATTTGATAATGGCGGCTTGGCATGCTCCGATGCTTATGATCATTTGACAGATTTTTTATTTCGTACTTCATGTAACAGATAATATAGTCCTAAATTTTAATCATTATTCATGTTTTCCACCTTCATGTCAGTATTTTGTAAAAGCAGTAGTATAACCGAAATATTAATGGTCCTTAATAAATTAATGATTTTAATCAATTAAAGTAGTTTGTTTTTTAATTAAATACATAATTATTATTTTCGTTACGAATGACAAGGATTATATTCTATATTCATTTAAAATTAAACTAAAATGTACAATATGTTTATAACGTAGAACATCGTTTATACATACAAAGTGGCGTCATCAACCGAAGTCATAAAACATTCATTTTACGATGTGCTGAACACAAACTGCTCATAAAAAGCTTCACGGATTGACTAACAGATGGCGTTAGACATTGAATGATGTGCTGCCATCTATAGGCAACTGAGGTGAATTATTCTACAAGCTTTGAGTTTCAGGTTTTATTGAGATAAAAGTTACGACTGTTAGGAGTTACAGCTTGCGGCACACAATCACCTCATAATATGGTGATATTATGGGCGAATGGGCGTGTAAGACAAGAGAACGACTTTTATTGTTTGTAAATTGGCTGTAAAATTATGAGTTCGGTCGCATTGTGCGTAACCAATGTGATCAGCTCATGTTTTATGGTTTCATAAAACTTCAAACGGAGATTTACGTTTTAATTCGACGAAGTCAATGAATTGAAATAACTTATTCCAATAACTGAAGCTGACAGTAATTTGAAGTTATAATATTTTAATTAATAAATCAGTAAATATTAAGATGGTTTATAAAAAATAACTATTAATGAACAATGTTCTTGTAACTAATAATTTCATTGGTACTAAGATAACTTAAAGAAGAAAATACGACAATATCGTATTTCTATACGAAACGTATCTAATTGTAGTTGTTTAATAATTCAAAACAATATTAATATTTTGATTGATAATATCTACAAATCAATGTCTAGTATTACTACTCAACAATAGATGGCGCTGCAAGTCAACAACATATCGCACCCTTAGAACTATACAGAACTAATTAAAAACATCAATTTCTTTAATTTTATACCTTATTTTTAGGTACCTACTAGGTATTAAATCGAGACGAGCGTGCATGACAAGAGCTATGAATGTCAAAGAAGCAAGTGAGGTGTGTAAGAATAAGCCTAAACGGCGCTCTGTTATTCGTGCCTACCCCGCAAGTGACCTGGCGTGAAGTTATGTGTGTATTAAATCCAATTACTCAACATTTTGATATAGGTCTGTATAATGTTAAGGGTATGATTTCCATATACCTAACTGTGGTGTGTTTATAATAAAAAAAAACTTGGACTTTTATATGAAGGCAAAGCTAACAATTATTTTTGTACATTGATTAGTTTTAAACCGGAGTTTATGTGTTTTAATGTTGACGTTACCAAAAAGTGATTTGGAGTTAAAACCTACAGTTTGGTTGAGCTGAAAGAGTACGAGTGTGGGTGTCACCTGGTTACTATTTGCTAATAGATTATTCTAAGGCTTGAAAACTTCCAGTAGCTAATGGGCTAGATCCGCAAACCATATGAAGTCATTTTGGAAAAAAAACACAAAAATTGACGAACTCCCGCTATAATGCTACTCATAAATTAAGTTACAGTTAAAAAAAAAACAAATATGTAACACGTAAGTGTTTAACTTTTAAAACGTATACTCTCGAGTGTTTAATCTCGAGTGAGACAGAAGCCATGGTTAAACCTCAACTAATTATTTGTTTACGACATCTTTACGAGTATAGTCATCGTAAACTTGACGTTTACGATCATTTAACACCTCCTGCACTGATTGTTTAGCACCCAGCCATTGTCGCTTATAAATTATATACACTGAACGCTATTTTATTAAAAAGACTTATAACAACATACCAAACTTATTAGTCTCTAGGTATATATTCAAATTAATAATTATAAAGTGTTTTACTGATGTGACTTGCTTTCAATTTTAGCTTAATTAAAAAAAAATCTTATTTAATACTAGGATTTGCCCGCGACTTTCTCAGACCGGGACGCAAAATATCGCACGCAGCATTTAAAAAATAATGTAACCTATCGCTTTAATGAAGACTGTGTCAGACGGAAAAAGTAATATTTTTTTGCATCCGAAAAACTTCAAACCGCTCCCGGGAAAATTTCAGCGGGATTGCCGGGATAAAATTATTAAATTAAGTTTGCTATCGATGAGTAAAATAAACACATTGGAATTCGATTTTTTTAATCTGGCCATTTGAAATAAACCTCAGAAAAATTCCTGCGGAATATTTAGGGAATTTAAAGGGAAATGCAAACATCTACTTTAAGCTAACCCAAAATTCTTACAATTACTAAAATATATATCTTATAAATATGTTTCTACGTATTTAATTGATAAATTAGTTTAAGTAAATATTTATATTATGTCCTGTCTAATAAATTCTGGACTACCGACATTGCCAGATTAGCTAAAAATATTCTTTAAGTTAGATTGCCTGGAAGAGATTGCTTTGAGTGATAATGCAGCCTATTGTTTTTACTACGATAATATAAAAAATTTGAATTTGTATTTTTTTTTTATAATTGTTAATTTGGTGAACAATAAAGTGTTATCTATCTAAATATCATAATAAATATTGGTAAAATCCATCTGAACCAAAAAACTATTTAAAGAATCTTCATTGTATTTAAAAGTCGAATAAAGTTGCGATCCAAATTCAAACTCTTAAACTTGGAACGGAAACGCCAAAATTAATTGGCTATTTTGTCATGAAATTCCATTTTTTTTTTCGATACACAATAAGCTAGATAGAGGACCCCAGTGAATTGAGCTAGCCAGTTAATAAAGCTAGGCGGGAGGGAGACGAAATATAAATCAAGACAAGGAAAGAAATACTGAAGGAGCGGCGTAATTTATGTGATGCACATTTGGGCAGAGCAGCGGCAAATAAAAAGTTATTCTCTGGTATGCTTATGATGTTAAAGCATTAAAGCTTTAATTTAATTTCTAACATTTAGGCATAATTTTTTTGTTAATGATTATTTTACTACTTCAATTATTTATTTATAGATAGATAACATTTTATTACACACCAAAATATACAATTACAGAAACAGACCATATTTACAATATTTTCTAGGCAATACAATAGGCGGCTTTAGCACTCAAAGCGATCTCTTCCAGGCCACCTAAATGAGAAAAATTTGAATCAGGCGAAATAGATAGTGCAGGAAAAAGGCAATAGGTACATAAATATTCAAAACTGATTTAAAAAATAAATATACGAATACATACATATATACATAAATTTATATATAGGAACAATACTTTTATATTATTTACTTTTATACTATTTAGTAATATATATAGGTAAATAGATAAATACTTAAATACATAATTCTTTATTGTACACCATTATAGAAAAACTTAGAGTCTAGTAGTAGGTATACTTAGGTTCTAATATAATTGTGTATCTACCAAAGCCCGGTATTATCGCTAAAAAGCGATTTCTTCCATCAAACCCATACATTATGTAGGTTAGTTCACTTGACGATTTATTTACTTATATTTTAATGAATTCAACAAACTAAGCAAGTCGCATTATGTGGTCATTGACTTGTTTGTGGATAGCATATAGCTATATATAGATAGCATCTGTGAATACGAATTTAATCA
The DNA here is from genome assembly GCA_949752895.1 of Dendrolimus pini. Taxonomy (NCBI): domain Eukaryota; kingdom Metazoa; phylum Arthropoda; class Insecta; order Lepidoptera; family Lasiocampidae; genus Dendrolimus; species Dendrolimus pini. The sequence goes on from OX457133.1 coordinate 14,687,424, forward strand.
AAGTCCATTTTAATAATAATTAGTTTCCTGGTCACAATTTTTCTATATTATTGTTCTTTTTCCCAAAATTAATGTATTATACTTGTTATTTCCTTTGCCATCTGTGGAGGTTTATGAATAGCTGTTATCTCTATAACTTTAGTTTGCAGGACTACAGCTGTTAACCCCCCAAATATAATATTTTTTAACGTATTTCTATCTATACAAATAAATAAAACTTAAGTGTATGTTTGTAATGTCAAAATAACAGCTTTTTACGAATTGTATTTGAAAGTATATATATAAAAGAATATATCTATGGAACCTCCTTATATATATAAAAAAAAACTATTCTCGGAAATGGCTGGACCCGTACCTTCACTGACAGATAGCTGATGTTATATGCAGTAACTTAGGCTACTTTTATTTTAGAAAAAAAATTTAAAGGCCCACCAGAAGGCAAGTTAAATTAGATTCCGCGTGGCGGACACAGTCGCGGTTAACAGCTACTAATAAATAATTACGTTTTTAATTTTCACCAAATTCATTTGTGAAGTGTTGGATTTTTCTCATGGCAAAGCTGACAAACGGGCAGACGGCCAACGTAATGAATAATGGTGACGGTCTTCTCTAGACATTTGCACCACCAGAGGCAAAGTAGATCAAATAGAGGGGTCAGTCAGAACGAAGGAGATAGAGGAGATGGGACTGGGAACGGAGGTCGTGGAACGTCTAAAAGGAAGATCTAAAGAGGGATAGCTGTTCTCTTTATGATAGGAAAAGCTCTTTGAGCCAACGTCGCCAGGACCATAAGATGCGTTTCTAGTTCCCGATGTCAGGACATAAGGCGATGAGATAGAACACAGGGGCACCTAGTTTATAAGTCCGAGCATGCCATCGGAAGTCCAACACTATCCTACTGCTATCCTCCAGCTGAGGGGTGTCCATGATGGATTACACCTCGAACTAAAGGAGGAGTTTGTGGACCATTGGAAAGCTCATTCATCATACAAAACACATCTCCAGGTTAATCGTTTCACGCCAATATTCTGTGAGAATATGGTATCACATCAATCGAGCTGGCTCTAATAGCTGTAATAATTTCACAACGTGGCCAACATTGGAATTATTTTAGTCTGAACCAAAAATAAAATAAACAATATTAAAAATAAATATAACAGTGTTTTTCGCGACAGTACCCTATCGCTATGAGTAAGTTATGGCCGCGGTAGGGTGAGTTACACCCTGCTTAGGTCACGTGGCCCGAGTGGGACAACAATAGAAAAAACACAAAAGAGTGAAAAAGACAAACGTCCCTGGGGCGGTAAGTTATCTTCGTTTCATTCAACTCACACTCGCGCCACCCGAACGTCCGTATAGATCAATAAAACTACTTTATCTCTTTTTGGCACATCCCCATCCCGTCGGCGACTTCCTAGAACGATACACCCGCGTTGCATCATGCTTTCACCATTAAAATTGAATAAAAATCTCCAAATATACAACACTAAGCAACAACTAACAGATCCTTTTAATAATAGAACACCTTTAAAAAAAACTTTACAATAGCAAAAAAGAACGCTTTTTAAACAAATTCCCGTTTTACCAAATTGCAGTTCTTTCAAATATTAGAACACTTTTTAAAAATAACTTTCCAAAAACTAAAAAGAACGCTTTGTTCTATTCCCGTTTACGCAATTGTCGTATGTTTTTTTTGTTAGGGAGCATTATTCGTGTTTATAAAAGTTAATGGTCGTAAATTACTTCGTAAACCATTAGCAGGTTGTTTAACACAGACTGATCCTAGCGGTTCACTAGTTCTACGTTGCACTGAGATAGCACCGGTCAGAGTAATTGACTCGGTTAATTTGGCGTTAAAGTGTTCTTGTGCACTCTTAGTGCACTTAAAGTGATTTAAGTACTTTTAATTCGAACACTAAGTGAGTCAGTCGTATTTTAGACTTTGGAATCTCAATAAAATGTCATAATGTTCAGTAAGTTAATTGATGATATTATTATTTAAATATTGTTTATATTAATTTGATAACATGCAGTAATTATAAGGTAATACTATATTATAATCCATATTAGAGATATAATACATACACATTACAATAGATATGGTAGGGGACAGTGGGGTAGTTGCGAACAATTAAGAGAGAATTGAAATAGCACAAAACCAAATTAAGTTACAAAAAATCTTTATTACTATATCGACGCCCCCGGAGAATAAAATGGTAATGTGCTATTACCACTTTTTTTTTGTATTTTCGGCATCTGCGGGTCGATATACACCTACTGATATTTTTAAATTATTTTTTTTGGAAATATCTCGTCCACTATAACAGTTTTTATATTTATTCTCCGGAAATCATGTAACAAATTTAACCCATAAAAACATCGTAGTCGTTCATTACGGAACGAACCTATGTCTCGATAAATCGGTAAGGCGTTATACCATTTTACTCACGTAAATAAACTGATTGAAACTCTTTTCAATAACCCATTTTACCTAAATTAGTTCGGTAAGTTTTTAACGGTAATCGTATATTACTGTGTTTTAAACAGTTACAGTAATTTATAATCCGAATTCATAAACATTACTGCATATTACGATGTTGTTATATAGCTATACTAAAAAAGACAGTGGCAACTTTTACAATAACAAAATCGTATTGGTTTATTACAATTACATTTCATTCATGAAAGTCACATCGTACTGAAACATCGTAATATACGGTTATGGTTTTCATTATATTACAACTTTACGAGAGTAAAATGGTTATATGCCGTTACTTAGGATACACCTAAATATATAATCAGTATTATATATTTTTCGTAATAACTTCAAAAGTATACATTATATTTTATTGTATTCTATAGCCACTTGTTAAGAAAAAAATATTGAATAAAATGGTATATCATATGATAATATAGGCCAGTAACTTTATGAGCTAAAACAGAATAACAGTTTTTTGCTCTTCCTGTAAAATTTACTTTTGTCTATTACGATTATATTCCCCGGGGGCGTTGATATATGTCATTAATCAATTTGTATATAATCGCTTTATAATTATTATTACATTCTATAATTTAATCAAAAATATTTAAATCAAGTTAATACTTAAACAATAACATAACGGCTGTCGTTCTTCATATTAGGCATTTGCCTAACTATAGATTTCAAAGCAAATATCATTTGGATTTGGCCCCAGTTATACCAAAATGCACCAAATACATCAAATTTATTTTCAGAAATGGAGGTTTAAAGTTTGTTTTTAATACTCATTGTACAACTAGCTAAATGATTTTTTTAAATGACAGTTTGTATTCTTTACTTCAAAACATTGATAGGTGTTTAAGTCGTTCTAACAAAATTTTCTTTAAAAAGTTTGGACATAGAATACTTTATTGTTAAACTGTGTGCATAAAGGTGATATATCTAAATACAATGGGGATAATAATTAGATAACAATTCCAGATGTCAATAGATCTTGAGCTGCTTTTGCTAAGTAATGTATCACACACAGATCAGTAGTCAATAACTCATTTTTGATAATTTGTGGGTTGGTTCATTTTGGCATTATCGGGCCTGTTTGAGCACGAAAGTGGTTGTACGCTAGGGTTGTCACAGCGGGATGTTCCGACACTTCCGGTATCGCGTAATAAAGTAATTACTCCGCTTGTTCGCCGCCTGGCGGGCTCATACAAATTCTAGGGGTTCCTGTTTATTAAAAAGTTATGAGGTACGCTTTTGTAAAATAGGCCGAAAAGTTTGTTTTGGAAATTTATTGGCAGGTTAATACTATGGATGAACAACACTAGGAATGAATATCTAGTATCGTTATTCTGTAAAGATGAGACGCTAAGAGGCGTGAGGTTCTAAATTCCACACTTTTAATTTTGACATTAAGGTCATCACAATTCATTCGTTCTTTCGCTTTGTAATATAATAAAACTACTTAAACTCGTGATTAATAACTATCTATTAAAATATTAATAATAAACCTACTTACTACTTATAATTACTTACTTACTAATACTATAAAGTTAGTTAAAAGTTTTAGTGACTAACTAAAACTTTGCTACTAACTAACGTTATATTATTTTAACATATATTTACAACAATCTTCATGACAAACATATTCATCATATTGAATGTTTAAATTCTATAGAACTTTATTTGTTATTTACAATTAAAAATTACATTCATTTAAAGAGACAAACTTAAAATTAATAAAACATATATAATAATACAACCTATTCTAATAATATATAGGTAGGTATACAACTTAATTTATAAAAGATAAAGAGTACAAATAGTAAATAGGTCCCAAATCACCGTCAGTTGGGAACATTCCTAAAACGCTGGCCACATTACCACGTTGTATGGCGCCTTATGCATTGCCCAAAATATATGTTTGAATTAATTATTTCTGGAGAGACCGGACCGAATAATCAACAAGCCAGTTCTTACTTAAATCATTTGAGACATCATTCTTTCTATGTAAATAATTTTGGTTTTTCCTCTTTTGTGTATCTAACCAGTGTTAAGTAGGTACTTCTTGATTTTCAAGTTTTGCAATAAGCAAATAAGTACTAGTCGAAAGATTAATATTAATAATTCTTATTTTAATAATTTCAGTACTAAGTTTTATTCAAAACATCACAGTGTTCACAATAAAATGCATACAGAAATACACAAAGAAACACACACATAATAAAATAGCCAAATATTAATAGTAAACCTCTAGTAGTATTGAATTTTCAAAAATAAGCTATTGAAAATATACAACTAAAGTCAACCTAAAACGGTCTTGTATGGAATATCGCCTACAAAATAAACGTATTTGAGTCAATATCCACTTTTTCTTGAATCCCCTGATTGTGGGGAACTTGTGTAACATATGTATGGGGTAGTTACCAGTTTTGTCACGATTTCGGATTTTTGAGAAGCTCTGCGTAATGAGGGGTGACTTTCTGGTACTTTAGGTCGGTGAATAAAATATATTATGTATAAAATATACATGTAGCAGTGACATGGACTTCATACAACTCGATTCCCTATAGCCTTCCTTTAAGAAACTACCGATTAGTAGGTCTCAAGCGCCATGTCTTGTATCCATTGGCGTTTGCACATTTTCTGTTCAAACACAATATACATACATACAGCATACTAATCTAACTTAGCTCTCACTAACAAGAATTCAAGCATACACGTCTAGTGTGGATTTTGCGCACATCGAAAAAGGTTTTTTTCAAAGCCATTTTTATCATACTTCAAATCAATTTTCACTGTTTTCAAATCCTTTGCATTTTTATATGTTAATAGTGGGGTCTTAATTTCAACAACAGCGGTGTAGTCGGCGCTTACTTCATATGGTATGTTTTTTCAACCGGCTTACCCTAGCCGGATTTACAACTCGCGCTACTGTTATGTAGTATATTGATAATAATAAAAAGGTCAGAAAGTCATGACAGCATACAAAAACTTGATCATGGGTGAAAAAATTAACTTAAATTAGCTAAAATGAAGATATATTATTGTCAAGCCACTCACATATTTTTGGATTGTTACTTTCAGATTAACTTAGAAAACGATAAAAAAATATGAGTAATTTAATTAGACTAATTAATTAAACTCATACAGTGTTGAGAGTTTCATGCTAGAGCTAACATCAGTATTTGAATTTTCAGTTCCTTATTACTGGCATTTGATCAATCAATCAATGCTGCAGTACCTTGTGTCCCGGGAATCTCGCAGGAATTACAAATCAAGCGTAAACAAACGGAATATCTTAGTTATCAATATAAGCATAAAAAATGCCAATACAGGGGCGTATATGTAAGTAATCGATAGCTTGTACAACCATCTCAGAGTAAGTGAGATGCCTTTTTTTAGAATACTTAGAATTATATGTATTTTGTTTAGAAGTTAGAACTTGTTCATATTGTTTGTTTTAAAATTTGTCGCCATATCTCTAATCTTTATTATGTGCACTAGGAAATACTTTAAACTAGCCTAAGGAGACGCTAGTACCCAGTACCGCGTTCATACTTATATCGTCGGTATCAAACAAAAGTTTGGTCACGCTTAATGCCTTTACGACTGCCGGGGGTGACATAAAGAAAATGAAAAACATTTTGTATTATTCTTCTTGCGCTCTTACCCGCGTAACTTCAACGACCCTCTGAAGGGCGGCGGCATACTTGTGGATTGCCACCTGCGTCTTTTAATGCGATTATCTAACGCAATCATTTCGTGAACGTCGAAATTTCGCTTCAATATCACGGTTTGTGTTGACTATTTATCATTGGTATTATTTATAAAGACAATAAACAAATTGCTTTCGTTTAAGTAACTTTGTTAATCGTTTTATTTAATATTCGTAATTATTAACCTTAAAGGACTTGAGGCCTTACTTATAATAATCTCGTTAAGAAAAGAATAAGCACCTCTTAAGTAAGAGAATCAGAATCAGACCCCAATCAATGAATATCTTTTTCTTCACTTATAAACGTGTATTAGCTGTTGTTTACCTAAGAGGAGCATAGATAAATGAAATTTGAATGACTAATGTAGGTTGTACCCAAAATATTCGACTAAAGCAGAGTTTATGGGTAAGATTTCACTAATCAGTTGCTGAGCAGTTTCCTTAAATTTAAGAAACCATTTTAAGTAAGGCCCTTAAAGTGGTTCGGTGACTTAGAAATTATTTGTGATTCCAATAATATAGATTAGAGTCAATGGTTGGTCTCTACTAGCATCTACTGCTTAGGAAGTTTTCCTATCATAGTGTACCTACTATATTATTATTTACATTGTAACACTATGATCTGGTAAGTAGGTACATATTTAAAAAGACATTTCACGTTGCAATTCTTAATGTGAGGACTCCGTGTTCGTCTTGGCAGAAATAGGTAATACCTACATTTTCTCCAGTAATAGTTTCTAGATAAATAAAAATAATTATTTTTATGACTAAGCGTATTTTTATGGGTACTTCTTACTTTTCTTAGCAAAATAACTTTGATTATTAAACAGTTTTGATTAAAGAATTTTTTGCAACATATTTTTTTTAACACGCCTTAACAGAAAGCCAATGCAATATCTCCTCAAATGTTCACTATTCTCCGATTAAACTGCCTTCAATCCCAGTGAAAAATTAAATAAAAATCTCATCGAAATCCATTAAAACTTGATTTTAATAACAACATCTATTATTATGTGCAATTTTTTAAGATCAATAACATTATTGGTAGAACGATCGCATGGAAGTAGACAGCCTTATAGCATCCCTCGGTTGGCAGCGCCGTCTGCTTAGACAAATATCCACTGAAACTAGTTACGTGTTCAGACTCATATATACCAGCGTTTTAATATTTATTGCCACCTGCTGTGATCAATTGCTGTATCGAAGCCATTGATTTTTTTGCCTAAACATATATGTCGTACATGTGTAGAATACCTAATTTGGAATATAATAAATTGCATTTTTTGATTTATTTTGTTGCGGAATATGTTCTTGTATTTTAATTTTGTATACATTTTAATAATATAACAAGTTGCTGGCTTATTCAATTTTTATATCAAATTTTGTTCATGTGAATATTTATTATACAGGAAGTAATCAATCGTGTTCTTTATTTTAATAAAAAACAAAGTTATTATCAAGTGTGAACTACGAAGCCTTTGTAATTCAGTGGTCTAAATATTGACCTTAAGCTCATTGGAATGTAGAAGTTCCGGGGTCGATTTCCGGTAGAGTAAATTCATAAACGAACCTTCTGTTATTTACTCTGCTCTGAGTGTATGAAAGCGGTCCTAGTTTAATTTCAGAAATAGCATAGGTACAATGTGTAAGTTCGTCCTCGGATTGCAGTCAGATTTTAAGTAAAAAATGTTGTCTCTCTAGAGCTTAAGACAGACTTGCATTTTAGATACATTTTACATATTTGATGGGTATTATTGTAGAAAGATTAAATGAAACAATTCAAGAAATTATTGGCTTGGTATGTAGAGGATATGAATATCGAAAAAGCTCGTTCAAAGGTGTAAATATAATTAGAATAAGACAGTGTGTTGTATGTGAAATAGCTTGCAGAAATCGGCATCCCGTGAGAATATTCAGTTTTTCTGATCAGAAGGATTTTGTGATCATCCCTATTATCGTCAATATTTACTAAATTTCACGATAATCCATTCATTTCAAAAACACCAAAGGGTACAAACAAACATACAAACAAACACATTTTCACTGTACTACCCCCTTATTCATAATAATTATACGAGGTTTACAGAGTCGTTACGAAAAGCGTATCTAAAAGTCTATTATAAAATATGTAGTTGAGTATTTTACAATACTTATACGTAATCGGTACACGAGAGTCAGGAATAGATTTGTAAATTCATAAAGCAAGTATGTCTGTATGTAAATATACGTTTCAAACATATAAATGTCGGGAAAGCTCAGGGTGATGAATAAAAATCTTTCAGCCGTTTGTATAATTTGGTAACTGGCCGCTCGACGAAAGCGAGCCATGCAATAAACTTGTCAACCAGAACTATTTCTGAGCTGTTTGTTTTCCATTTGACAAATCGCGTCGTGGGCGCCATCTTCCGACGTTTTGTTATTACAAAGATACGATGTTTTGTAGAGGAATGCAATTCTAATGCAAAATTTAACTTTCTACATGTAGGTACGGATTTTACATATTGTTACGAGTGCGGAACTCGAATTAAAATGCCGTTGGAATTACTACAGAATTTATAAGAACTATACAAACATGTATAACACAGGTACAAATACTGATTGTGTCCAGTTAGGACACAATCAGTACAAACTGGACGATTGAATAACACGCGCAAAGTCCGTTACTATATAGCTTATCGAATGTACATGTCCAGCCCGTATCGTAATCACCGCTTGACTGCCTGACTGACTGCTTGACTGATACCTCTCCGTTCCGTTATTGTTTACACTAAACTGTACAATACAACAATCGACCCCGTTGACTGAAGTTTTCCAAGAAAACGTAATCTGCACACCTGCCACCAACCACCACCACCACCACCAACACCATAAACAAGTACAATAACAATTGAGTCTAATTACAAATTGTATACACAAAGTAAACAAAATAAGTCTAAATGCGGGAAATTTAGTAAACCAGGTGTGCATTCACTTTGTCGGCGTGTTACAATATCTTAAATCTTTCGGTTACATAAATTGTTTTCTAAATTTATGTAGAAAAAACTAAAAGCTAGATACTACCTAAAGACAAATTAACATGTTTAAGGGAACGGAATGCATACCAGTCACACATGTGTGAGTCAGATTGGCAAGTTTCAAATATTGATCATTTCTATAAGTTTCATTCACAGCTTACATTTGCAAATTGTAACAATACATATTTTATTAGTTAGTAGAATATCTGCGTAAATTGTGTATTCTTTCTGGCTAAGATTCGAACCCATATGATTGGAACGAATTCCAAAGCTGTTAAGCTAAAACCTTATATATAGCTATATAAAACCTTACCTTCCAAAAAAATAATATGTACTACAATGTCAGTATTTCAGTTCAACATTATTGGTAATATGGATACCATTATATTAACAGATGACGAAAAATGTTGTCATATGATTTATATTTTCATATATTAATCACATGTAGATTAATTATTATTATGTTGTCTTAAACATCTGGCACACAGGAGTCGGGACGTTTTATTATTATATTATGTATATTTAATTCATTTAATCTGAACTATGTTCCATGGAACACGCGCAATTCTCATCTATATGATTTGCATGTTGATATTCAGAATAATACATGTCCCAGCCGCTCGAATATGCGCACGATCGTCCAAGAAAAAATGGGAATACAATTATTATTCCTAAAATTGTTAAAAAGTTCAATTTTAGTTCGGAAAATATGAGAAGCTAGCATATTAGATGTATTATCAAAATTAATGAAAATGTCGCCAACTGAGCACTAACGAATATTGCAGTCACTTAGGTATTACGAAGCACAAATGGAAACTTAGACAACAACTAGAATTAAAGTTGGCAGGCAGCAGGATATTACCTAGTAAATATCAGCCCATAAAAATCCCACTATTGGGCTAACGCCTTCGCAAGTTTGCACCATATAATTTTGGTCAATTTATACAGACCATAGGCAATAAGGCTCCCTACACTATTTTTTTTTTATTTTTTGCATGACTTCAGCAGATAGGCAGTCGGCCCACTTGATGGAAAGCGGTTAGCATTGCCTATGGACGTTTGCAACACCAAAGGTGCTACAAATTCGCTGCTGCTCTCTTAAGGGAGACTGGAACCTGGTCACTAATGCCAGAACACAAATGACTAAGGCTGACCTTTACTTGGGGCAACTCGCCGTTGTTATCCAGCGCGAGAAGGCGGCTAGCGTTTTAGGGCCGTTCCCCATCGACAGTGATTTGGGACCTAAACATTATTTAATATAATAAGTAATTTATTTAGAAAATTGTACATAACTTAACCTTCTAAAATACGATATACAATAGGTACTATATCGAACCTATTTTGATAAATTAAAGCTATACAATGTATAAGGGAAAGTAAGGTTTTAAGAGATTAAAAGTAGGTACTATAGAGAAAAAGATAAAAAGTCGTGTATTTGCGGTCAAGCTTTTACACTACATATAGGTAATTGAAAAGTGAAATAATTCGTGAAAGGTCCATAATCGTCTTCTTGTCCAGTTTATTAAGACACGACATCCACTACAAAACTCGTTTACTCCATCGACTATCAGTATTACGAGATATGACCAGCCCACTGCTACGTCAGCTTGCATTTTACGAGCTACTTCGGTAATCAAAAATAGGTACGCACTGTTATTATATTCTAAAGAGGACAAATACTGGATATAGAGAATATTAGAATTTTCTCAACGTTTATTAAAATTACCTAATTATATTTTATCAGTAAAAAAAATAATATATATATATCAAAAATATTATATAACGCAGTCACATATTTCAAGTCTTGAGTCCCGGGTCTGCACATAATTCGTCGTGTGTGGCTCGCGAGTCTTCTTCATATCACCTTTCTTATAGCTTTAATTTTATCATTTCAATAATACAACATTAGACTTTAATTTAATAGTACTAAGGTTGAAAATTCTTTGAGTATATCATATTATGTCGCATAGAAAACTTAGAAAGTAAAACCTTAGGCGAATGTGATCTATGATAAACGAGATTTTGTTAACGAGAACTATGACGTTGACCAATGGCCACAGTTCTTTAAGTAAAAATGGGAAGAAAAAGGGCAAGTGTGAAGTTAGGACCCCTATAAATAATATTTGAGAAATAGTTTATTGTTAGATCACGTGATTAGGCGTCATAAAGGAGGCGGGATGCGTAATCTTTCTCCGAAAAATTGTTTTCTACGGTACCCCCGTTTGTAGGCGAATGAAGGATTGTAATTTCTCAACGTCCATAATATTATAAATACATAGACACGTATATATGTATTAAACAGTGTCAGAGCGAAAGTTTCTGCATTAATAAAGACCTTCTTGGGCCCTGATTCTAAAAGATGAAAATGGTTTTTTTAATTAAGTTGCTAATTTCATAATTTTAGAGGGTGTTTTGATATTATTAATTGTTGAAATTAATTCACGTAAATCGATTATGGTAACCGATAATCATTAAATTATTTTATTTAGGGTTGATGTTTTCCATTTTTAAATAGATTTTTTTTACATTTTCTTTAGGCATATTAAACTCATTAATTTGTTTTGTCTCAAACGTGCTTGTCTCTTTTAAGTAGATTTTGAAGATAAGCAAGTTTGACTTGTGTCTATACTATGAAAAATAAGCATTCTGTCAACATTATCACATTCTAAACAAAATTTATTAAAGATATTCATACTTCTAATCAAAATAGAAGTAGTATAAAGCTATCATGATGAAGTCCAGTGCACCGTGTGTTACGAGCTGTTTTACTACGAAAATTTACGAGCCATGTGGCGACAAGTGTCTTTAATAATTTAGTAATATATGATTTCAATATTTTGAATATTATGTTTAGGGTACCGTGTACATTTAATTTAAGCCGTGGTAGCTTAGTAATTAGCGCACGCATCCAAAACAAAGGGTGCGGGTTGAAATCCTGTCCGGAAAGCATGCCTTGGGCAGTGACTTGACCTATTGTGCATATTGCTATAATCAGCACGTGTTTATGGTGAAGAAAAACATCTTGATGAAACCTGCACATCAAAACAACCGTTTTGTCAAGCTTGCTATGGGCAAATATGGCACTCCGTGACAGGTATAATGTCCGTTTTCCTATAAAAATGGGAAGCTCGAGCAGCAGTGGGTTTATGGTCTATTATTATAATTATATACATTTTAGCAGAAATGAAGATCTATGTTATAATTATATTTGTCTTTATTTATTAGTCATTATTCTCGAAAATTAAGTAGTATGTAGTGTAGTTATGTAATCTATGAAGCGCTTCACACAGCGATGGTAATTCGATTGTTACTAAAACAATCGAATTATTTGATTGTTCCGGTTATTCGATTGCAATCGAGAAACATTTGGTGTTTTTCGATTGTTTGTCGATTGTTATTGATGTGTTACTATTTTGTGTTCATGGCTCACTTGTCAATTGGCCTGCGCTCGATTGTTTATGATTACTAATCCGCACAACAATCGAAGATTGCACAGGACGATTGGTAAAATATGTTTTACTACTATGGCGTTGCGCCTGGGCGCGCAAATGTATTCGATTTTTTATTTACATTCGATTGTTATTTAGCTATGACGAATGAATCGACAATTGAATACGCGCTTGCACAATTGTCGATCCATTCGATTTTTAAAAAAGTAACAATCGCACATCGCTATCACAGTGCTGTAGTGTATTTGCAAACAAAAAGAGATAAGGGTGGCTTTTGCAATATACGTGACTTAGGGTTACATTTCTTTCTGTGTCGTATATGTTTACCATTAGCCAGACCATGTAACATCATAAGGATGCTCTTTAATCAACTTATATTATTTAAGTTAATAGATAGCGCGACAGTGGTTCCCAGAGTCGTAAAACTTGCGTCCGTGTGGTTTTAACTATGAAGTGAACAATTCAAAACGCAAATACTCATATAATATTTCACGAAAATCACTGAATGAAACTGACAAAACACGTAAGTACTTTATAGAGATGAGGTGGATTTGATAATATATTTAATACCTGTTTCATACTAATTGACAAAAATAGCAGAAGTGTGCCGCCTCTACGAAAGCCTCTTTATGAATGCACTGTAACGCATCGGCCAAGTTTAGGTCTTTTAAATTAATTTTGTAATAATTCATAAATTATTGAGCATCCAAGTCCTATGTTATATAGACATGATATAGAAATATATGCATGTAAATTAACAAAAAATAAAAATCTTAAATTAAACAGTTTTTCAACTACCCAATGTTTTATATTCACAGAAATAACATTGATGTCATAAATTTAACCTGTCTTACATGAAAAGTTTACGACCCGTAATTTGTCTTCAACTCCTCATTTCGTGTCGCGTAAATTATCGCACACCACGTTTATTAAACGTTTTTTAACTAACATAACAAAATAATAATAGCAACTAGTTTTTCTCGATTCACTCACGTGTTCTCACCTTATTATCACTTCGAAATGTTTATTTACAATAATGGATTATTTATGCAATATTTTAGCATACGCAATTCTACGTATACAGTGCTGCCAACAACAACGAAAATATTTTTTATACACTTGGCATCGAAGCTTGCGACGTTCACTAATTTATAGCACCGTACCAACCTACAAAAGTTTTCGAATTAAATAGGTTTTTTTCATTCAAATATTTTGCCAACATTTCGTTTTATGTATGTATTTAATTTTTTGTCCACATTTTTGATTGTGCTGTCTAGCATTGCCACATAATAATCTGCCCGTAAACATCCCACTGCTGGACAAAAGCTTCGCTATATTCGAATATTCTATTATATTCTTGGGGGTTTGATTTTCGAACTATTGCTGCTTATTTGTTCAGTTACTTTAAAATTATTATTTATAATAATCATTAAAGAAATTTACACAATAAATTGTCACAAACATTGTAACTCATGTCATAAATTAAAAAATGGCAAAGTGCCTTTCATCTGAGTTGAAAAATTAGGAATATCATTAGCATTATAGTAGTGCTGCCAAATTAATTTCTTAACAATGTCGATAAACGTGCAGCCATTATCGACGTGTATTAAAATAGACGCATTCGCTTGCAACCCTCACATAGTCGAACTAATGGTGACACATAACAAAGCGTTACAGAAATAAATAGTATGAAAAAAGAAAGATTAGTCTGAGCACGTCGACCGCATTAGTCGAGCCCAAAAATAAAATTAATATATAACGTGCGGTGTGAAAGTTCACTATGGCGACAAACGAGCGCGCATGCACTACTAACGCTCGCAGCTTTTAAAAACTTTCATGTAATTGGTCGGACTTGAGAGATATGTGGGAATTTATGGCTAAACCCTTCTAGGTTGTGGATATTCATGCTCGAAAATATTCAAATGCATATTTAAATATTAAGACCCTTTTCCCCACTGCTTAAAAGGTTTTCACTATTAAATATGTATATCGATAAGTTTCTAATCAATTTGAAAGTTCGATAACGGTATTTGGCATAGACAAAGGTCAATAATTTATTAGGTTCATTTGAATCTTAAATAATCCTCCTTTTTAATATTCTCTCAAATGGTACCTAAACATAAAATTCAAAATAAATGTTTAGAGTTCACTTTTCTGTTGGATTTTTCCCGTGCTGTCATGTTTTGGCAAAATTTACGCGCAGCTTAAGCCGTCCAAAATTTTAGCTTCTGCCATCAGAAATCCTGATAAATGTCCTGGTGGAGAGAGGCAGGGTAAAACTCGAATATACCCTTTTTAATATTTATATAGCCCTATTAAGCAAATAGTATAGTAGAGTGACAAGTTGAAAATCGGTAACAAACATACTGTCGAATTGAGAACCTCCTCCCTTTCGAAATCGGTTAAAAATATCGATGTTATCTGAGAATTGTTTTTGTCTACTAGCATTTCTTTTTGTCGTTATAGTATATCTTCTCTTGTACTCGTGTTAACAAACATCTATGGAGCCAATCCAAACAATAGCGTCAGCCAGGTACACATATACAGTAATGGCGCTCGTATCGAACACACGTCACGCAGGGGCCCGCATACGTCGGGGATGCAGATAAATTGATGGCCACTCGCAGGTACACGAGGGGTGGGATCGCCCCGCCAAGTCAAATTTTTAAAAATGGAACCCTTCAATTCGGATTTCAGATGCGAAATAAAGTGGTCGCTGATTCGATGGAATTATAAAGTGGTAATAGATGATAGTGTAGAGTATTATCGATATATTTTTGTTTGTTTTGTATGCACTTGACTGTATAATTTTTTGTATTAGTGACTTAAAAATAGAATACCGTTTTCATTAGCCAATGAATACATTTACTTGAATTTTATTTTTTACTATGCACACAATGACATTAAAACACAAAGCAACTAGTTTTTTAATTTCTTTATTAACCAACACTCCAGCAAACCCTTTATCCTAATCCGCAAAGTATTTGCATACAAATAAAGTATTAAAACATTAATCTTAGATGCGTTAACGAATGTAATAAAATCGCGAGGGTGAAAAGGAATCTGAGACAATTTGCCGTCGGGCCCCTCTGTAAGCCCACCTATGCGTCTTTCTTATTGCCGCCTAAATCTCGAATATACAACTAAGATTAATCCCGCTGAAAGAAAGGGTGATGGGACCCTTTTCAAATTCGTCCGATGCATTTCTATGAAAAAAGTTTCAACTTTCTATTTAATTTTTAATAACAGCCTGAATGAGAAATTTAACTAAATAACCTAGACTTACCATACATTAGTCGCTATAACAGTTATAAATAAGCCTTATTTACTCTTCTTCTCTTACTCTATTCTAGAATTAATCATTTGTTATATTTTTCACAATACAAATCCTTAAGTTAATGGAATATAATGATACAAATTCAATTATTTTAATAAATGGCAGCTTTAATATAGGATACGTAAAGATTACATGACGGTTCAATGAAAATGAATCAATTTGATTTAAGGTGCTGAAATGAAAGGAAACGACGTCATTTAATCACTTTCAATTATTTGTTTATGTACGACAGGGATCACTTTGGTTGATTCATTTGAACTGAAAGACAGAAGTGAACCACGTAGTATCAAGTTTATTTAAAAATCTATACATATAATAAAATTGTAGAGGTCGAATTTCTGTACAATGAAAAAAAATTGTAAAAACCGAGTCAGGGGGATGTAAGAAGTGAAATAGAACTAATTTAGATTTTTTTCGATTTTCTTGTTATTATATAAAATGACATTCCATCATAATAACAACTTTGATCAGAACACTCATACGTTAGATAAAAGCCTAACTTACAATTACTTAGTGTTAAAAATGTTTACATTAGATTACAAACAAACACAACGTAAGTTTTTAACCCAGCACTTAATATTTTAATTACTGTTTTCTCACTTATGTTCGTGAGAAAAAGTAACTTAACTATAGCGGGCAAGTGTTAATTGCCCTTCTTACGCGACTTTGTTCGCGACAAAATTAAAATCCGATAAGGTTATGTTGAAAAGTATAAATTTATACCCTACCTATTATACCTAACATTGATTTATTTACATTACATTTTTAATCAAAAATCAAATTCCATTTTCTTGATCGATAAAAATATTTTCAGGCTTTAGTGTTACCACTCGACATAGATAAGTGTCTTTGGATAGATTTGAAGAGTTTCTTTTTCTATATTTTAAACATGTATTCGCTCGGTTTTTGGCATTAGCTAGTTTTAATAGTTCTAGAATATTAAAGAAAATTACATGAAGTTTTACTTGTTTGCATACCATTTTTGCACATTTTTGAGTAACATGCTGCCAGAGTTAATACAAAATTACAACCCGGACGTCTTCAATATTGGCAATACAAACAATATTACATTGACTTTGTCACACGTTATTTTTCCTGATATTCATGGTTAGGGTGATACATACCATACAGAATACTTCATCCCAGTGAACTAGACGGGCAAACGCCTAGATGCTAGCTACCTCAGATGTCGTCATTGTATTGACTCTCAGATATTATTACGCTTTACGACGTGGTCGTATACTCCATGTTTCATGAAAGATGCACCTGTTTTTTGTGTGTTATTGAATGGTTTTTAGTAAATACAGTATTACTTAGCACCAAGTAGAGTGGAGCACTCGGTCGATATTCATTATTTCCATGGTAGAATGCTCGCAACCCTTATCAAGGGAAGACGCCCGTTTTTTCTCGGTTTTCCCAAATAATTTATTTAGCGGGCCGCCGTCAATTTATCTCTGTGGGAGCTAATTTCGCGTCCGCCCGGTGGCTGGCTGGCGCATGTTGTAATTCAACAAATTGCGCGTCCTATTGGATTTATGGCCGCTCGCACTTGACGGAGCGCCCACCGCCCTTCTTCTATTGTTCTTGGTGCCGCGTTCATACTGGACAGCATCTGGAAATAGAATGCGATTCGGGATCTCAGTTGGTCTCAGTTCGTTGGCCGACGTACCTTTTTGGATATGCGTCCAAAATACCTTGTTATTATGCTGAGCTTTATCTAAAATAAACTTACTTAATTTATACGTCGTGTTGCATTCACACTATTTCCTTTTCTACCTTAATTATGACTGCGTTTGTGAAACTAACTAGTATGATAACAGAATAGAGGATATATGTACTTCTTCCACGATAACAATAAAAAGAACAACTTTATTGAAATGTCTTTTGATCATTTAAAGTTACCAAATACTGTCTTATCTTGTGTGTCTATTTAATTAAAAGTTAAGTGGAAGTTACTGTTACATGATTTACAAATTAGAGATAAAGCATCAGAAATAAATAAAAGCTTATAAAAAAGACAGTGAAATCAAAGAAAAACAAGGAGAAAGCCACACCGGGGCTTACACAATTACCTTTCTGAACAAGGGGTTTTTGGCAGGAACTGATAGGGGACTTTGTGTTTTTTTCGGTTTAAAATGAACAATAGAGGTAGGATATTGAATTTTTTTGAGTAGTAATTACTTAGAGAGAAAAGTGAACCATGTAATGTAAACTATACGAAGACTAATACATTAGAATTGGCTATATAGATAGATTAAGGTTATTTGCCTGCCATTGCGATGAATACTACTACTCTTTGTGCATAAACTTCAAGAAATAAAGAGTGTAAACAATCTTGTTGTTTGGAGATCTCAACTCTATTACTATCTCAGTGTGGAACAGCCTTATTTGAACTAGTCTGTAGAAGTAACACATAATCGTATCAATTATTCGGGTGGCGTCTTTCTTCTTTATTACTTTCCTTGGCCGGACCTGTGCGTGCCTCTAGCGCAACTTTGACTTTTTGCCATCTTAGAAACTCAATATATTTAGTACCTCCCATGCAACAGTTTTATATATGTGTTTTATTCAGCGTTAAATTAAGACAATGTTCTACATTCATATGTTCTACATTGACTTCATGTAATGTAGTAGAAACTAAATTTTGGCCTCCTATCAAAACGTCGAGATTTTTTAATGCTTATGTTTTTAATAGGCTATCCACCTTCCGGACCGAGTACCTACATATTGCTAAATTACATAGTCTAATAGTTTTTTTATTATTTTTAAAACTAATAAGTATGGCTTCAAATATCTTAACACATGGTTAAATAGGTAGGTGGCTTCGTTGTTAATTAGTGTGTTTATTTCTTTAACGCGAAACTGCAACTTTAGAAATGACTTCTCTAAGTTATATAAATATGTAGTGTAATAAATTGCCCTAGTTTTATAACTAGTTATGCAAAAAAAACCATGAAAGTAGGTCATTCGTCGTAGAATAAAATATTAAAAAAGTAATATATAATAAATATAGAGTAATTAATTACCCCCAGCAAAATATAAAAGAGCGCGCAACAAAAGCTAAGGCGACTCTGTTATGTGTTTCTTTCTGCTGACTGCGTATCGCTAGACAGCCGTCCCGCTCGCGCCCGCTGTGTTGAGAATGGACCGCATCAGCATCTCGATATCTGTATAGAAATGAGGATACATAATATTGAATAATAAATTATATTTAATATAAGTTTAATGATTAAAACATATCATTTAAATACAGAAAGTTCGGTTCTTATTACTATTGTATAGGTATATAGTAACTCTATATTAGATAAAAATGTATATTTTTTTTCATATATATAAAACTTCAATTAAATTTTGATGATGGCGAGAAACATTTAAAACCCTGTTGCGTGAAACAGTTCACAGGCGTGAACCTGAAAAATCACATTCGAATTTTATATTTTTAATCTGGCTATTTTAAATAATTCCTAGAAAAATTCCGGGTGATTCCCAGGATAAAAAGTGGCGTAGAGTTTAAGTCTAAGAATTAGCTGTCGATTAGCGAAAACCGTATCGAAATCGGGTCATTAGTTTTTACGTGACTCCGGAACAAACCGAGAGCTCTCTCTCGGTTTGTTCCGGAGTCACGAGAAATCTAAAAAAATGCATCGTGTTCTCCATCTTTTATATAGTCTATGCCATTTGGATTTTCTTAATAGCTTTAATGTACAGACACGAAATGTTTAGAATTTTATAATATTAAAGATATCAACATATTATAAATAATTGTCAAAATCACTCTCATCTTTCTACAATATTCTAGGCCCAATCTCGTTTAGTACTCAATTGCCGTCTTTTTCTGTTACCTTTTCTCAATTACTTGGGTTTGGCATAGTATTTTTTTCATCTACACTAATCTAGCACACGCCTTCTGTTACGACACAAATCATCATGTCATTCTTCACACGATCTATCCATCTAATTTTCATTAATCTTCCAGTTTAACATTCTTTTTTTCCAAATTATTTTTGTCTCGTCATAAATACCCAAGAAAGTACTCTTTGATTATGTACTTATCTATATAATCAAAGCACAAAGCATACTTAACTTATTATGATACATGTACGAGTGTATACGAATTCTATGTTTTATTTCATGATTTACAAAATAAAATAATAAAATTTTACAGATATTAAATAACTTTTTTACAAGAAATTCATTTTATGACTTATTTTATTTGTATATTCTCAAAGATTTAAAATATGAAATGATTGAATTTTCTTAAAACAAACTAATTAGTATGCGTATAATATGCACGGACTAAATTGGTTTACCACATTTAAAATACATTCGGTACACACGCAACAGCTCTATGTTATATCCGCCGTCTTTGTAAATCAGCATATGCAAAGTGGTATAGCAATAAATCTAGCAGCTCTTGCTCGTTCTCGCATCATGTTACATCTTAATTTCAGAGCCGGCTCGACGGAGCCTGCCTGCCGGAGATACGGCCTTTTATCAAATACGCATTACTCTAGAAATTAACTTCAACTGTTTAAAAAATACCGTTCCGTGAGCGTAAGCGATAAATAATGAAAAGCTGTTAGAATGCTGAGTTTGTTTTAACATGCCCATGGGGCTCGCGTTAAATTATTTGCATTTTAAGTCCTCCCTTGTTTATGTAAACGTATTACGTCGCTATGAGTTATTATTAGTCGCACGCTCGAGATTTTAAGTAGGTGTTTGCTCTGATTCATGTTGAGCCAATATTGTACTAAAAGCAGTAAATATCAACCTTCTGCTAACTTTACCGCTTCGTTGCAAATTATAATCATGAACACTAAAAAAAATTGATTCCTAAAATTATTCCTTTATCCAAATCGCTGTTTATAACATTTTTGTTTTTATGATTGGCAATTTGATTAATTTCGCTTATCCTTTTGTTTCAGGTAGTCATCGTAGGCGTACGATTCTCGATGCTTTGGTAGAGGTCTTAGGCGATGTGCCCACCTAAGTCACGTAACACATGATCTGGAAAGTGGTGACACCTAACTTGTCAAAAATATTCTGACCTGTCCTTGTACTTACATGACACATCAATGTGACTCGTGTCTTATAGCAGCACATTATTTTCGAAATAAATAATTGTTTTGAGTTCAACATGAGGTAAATTCTTCACTCTGGTTATTTTGAGTCTTTATAATTTAATATAATTAATAATATAGCACATGTCATACCAGACCATAGACTCATGCTAGAAGCCACGGCTAAATCATGTTGCTTAGGTGGGTACAGCGTCTTAGATAAACATGTCAGTAAGTTAAGCGCGCTCCGCGTTGAAACCGACGTGGAAATGCCCCCATCGATGCGTCCGCGCACGGCTATCTCCGCATCCTCCGATGCTTGTCGTCGCGAGATCAAGATATTAAATCGACTGTCGAATAAATTTTTACGCCGGCCCACACGAACGCTTAGGCAATCGAGTGCCAGTGATTTATTGTCAAAATATCCCGTTAGTAACGCTTACCGAGCACACTCCGCGTATCACTATTTCACAAATAAAAGAACCAGTCGCGATATCATCGTCGACTATAAATTATATCGGACGAAAAATACTGAGTTCGGTCCTCGCTTATTTATCGCTTAGCTTGACTTATGTACGAGTGTATTATGCTAATCGTGAGATTATATTAAGTAAATAGTTGCGTTTAATTAATGCGTTATTACGCAAAGGCACGACGACAGTGTGCGGGAGTCGTCCGGTGTGAATACAACCATTCGAAAGCGCAGCTTTTATCTTTGGACGGGCGATGCGGCGTTAGCAGCGAGATTGTTGCTATCTGTAGGCTGATCTGCTATCGTGTTCCATCAGGACGGTGGCTGGTCGACGCTAGCAATAGGTCGGGTTCCCGCGTTGTTCTGCACCGTGATATATTGTTGCGCATCTCCCTGAATAAATCTTGAACGCCTGCTGAGGTACACGGACGCGGCCGCGCCGCACCTCCGAGCTTTGGATGGAATTGTGTTTTTATTTATCGTGCGAATCGTGCCCCACTATCGCTCACTCGGAATCGCACTTTATCTGCCAAAACGCGTTGTCGAACCAAAGTGGTTTTTACAGCTCTATAGTTACTATTATTGTTTATTTTGCAGTGAACGAAATACACACTAGCGCAATTTAAATCTGATCTAATCGATCAAACTTGCCACGGTATATAAATCATTTAAATTCCCTTGTACGTAATATACACGAGTGATTCATTAAGTTTAAAAATAACGATTTAACACGTTCTATGCAGACTTCAATAGCGAATTTAAATATTTTTTTAATATACTATTTATTTATTTGTCAAAACTTTAATTAATAACTCTCTGTCATTTTAAGTAGCCAAGTGCTAGTGAACGTGTTATTGCGTTATAAAATATCCAATATTGTATATAATAAGGCTATTTTTACATAAGATACAAAAATTCAGATGTACAACCGCTGTATACGTTTTAAAAGTCTAAAAATGTCGTGATATTTAAGTTGCTGATTTATACTTATCATAAATAAAATGATCATTGGCGTGATATTTAAAAGTGTTTTGCTAAACTAATCGAATATCGAAACATAACTCTATCGCACACTTGTGTTTAGTCCGCTAGATCTCTTCTTATCCTCTTTTTTGTACACTTATTTTTATATTTTAACCAAAATTTAATTTAAATTGGATATTGTTATGTTTTACATTTTTTTAAATTAATGTTTTAAGAGAAATTCTTTCAAATTATCTTAAAATATATCATTTACGTTGTGGATCAAATAGAAGATAATATTTTGAAAATTTAATTTTAATTAACAGGTTTATTTGTAACTGATGTCGTGATATATCATGTATCTTTAGACGAGCTTTCTTTACGACATTTAAGATGACTAACGGCACATAAGAACTGAGACCAGTCTCTGAGGAGTGCTTTTCAATGTTTTTGAACCTACTTCATCCCTTCACTAAAAAACAACTTGAGCTGTCACCCAAATGCAACATAATCTGTTAATATACTAAATCATATGCAGATATAGCAATCGTTGTGAAGGTGAATTTTCATTGTCTAGTTTTAGGCAATGAAATTTCTCAAAAAAGAAAATAGATTTATTTTGCATATTTAACCATGTTGTTACATAATTATGTATATTACTTGGAAATATGTCAAGAACTTATATGTTATTCTGGTGAAAGACAAAAACAATTCATTGAAAAAGTATTGTTTAATTTACTATTTTTCTTTTTTTTTGAATAGTTTAATGCGTAACTAACTAAATCAAAATAAATCTCACATGTTTGGATTTTGTAAAGTAGTGGCAAAAACGCATGTTGTGCTTCTATTTAAAACTATATCACAAATTCAGTTCCAAGTGTCACGCCTTATATCCTATACGTAAATTAAAAGCTTTATTACGAAGAAAATATTCCATTTATTAGTCGATAACTTAACTTATTGTTAGAACAAATAATTTACCTATAGTCACTAAAAATGACATGAATCAGAACTAGTTGTGCCCAGTATACGAATAGATAATGTGTAATGTTAGGTAAT
Organism: Dendrolimus pini; assembly: GCA_949752895.1. Lineage (NCBI taxonomy): Eukaryota > Metazoa > Arthropoda > Insecta > Lepidoptera > Lasiocampidae > Dendrolimus > Dendrolimus pini. The sequence goes on from OX457133.1 coordinate 14,710,972, forward strand.
ATTGTAATTTATTATTATTAAGATACAGTAGCGTTAATATTTTTGGATTCCTATAAAAAAAAAAATATACGTAATTTTTCTCTTCTGTAGTCATAAGTATGTCGGGAATATACATTGTGATGAAGACGGTTCGACCTTTACTCACTCAAAACATCTCACACTCATTGTATTCTAACTCACTCGAAATTAGTATTCAATATATTTGCATTGTAACTATTACAAATTATATAACTATATAACATCTGTATCATGCGTAAACTTACATAAACTCATTACGACTCTTGGCAATAATAACTGTTCCTTCTCCATCTCTGTTATTGGAAATTCATGTATACAAAGTATCATAATATTTAATTCGTTTCCAAAACAGTAAGGAACAGCAAAAAATCCCATACTCACGTATAGTATAGAAAAGTGCAAATTAATGTAATAACATTTTTAAAATTTTCTTTTTATCGAAGGTTGAACTATCTTTGCCACTTTGTATTAATAATACTTAGTCGAGATTCTTTCTGATACATTTCATCACATTTTCGAGTGCCAAATAAAAATGTGTTTAAAAATTGTTTTTAAATCATTTCAAATTATCAAATTACCTCTAAAAAGTTCCTTTTGCTATTATTTTAATTTTTAATGATTACCGAATTATGTTGATGTATATAACCTATACACAAAATAGAAAGAACGCTCGTCTAAGTTTTAAGAAAATCTTTTGTTAATATTGTACATATTATACGATTAATTTATAAAGCTTTTTTTGTATACTGAGATTCGTTGTATATTTTCGTAATTTAAATTCGTACACTTGTTTCTTATGTCACTATATCATATATGAATGCCAAGCGCCCAGGTAAATACTTAAATCTGAATAGCTCCTAAATTCTATCGATTTTTATAATTTAACAAACATATTTATCAAACTATGCTAAAATTGAAAGGCTTGATAATTTCTTTGCAATGTCATATTTAAACAGCGTATCAGAAATTAATCTTAGAACGAATCGTATCGTAGTATGTAGAATTACGAATCGATACTAGCGACATCTAGCTAATAAAGTGAAAGTAACTATTATGGTAACACTTTGAAGTATTGGTATTGTCATTCCTAGTATTATTATTTCATGAATATATTATGTCAAAATACTGTCTATACGATGTCTTTGACATGATGCAAAAATTAACAAAGCACAGATCTGCATTACACATATTACACACATTGGAAGAGATCGTTTTAAGCGGTAAGGCCGCCCTTTGTTCAACATTTATTGTACTTAGTTTTCAAAATATACTTTTAATTTTTGGTGAACAATAAAGTGTTTTCATTCATTCATTCATATTATAATGCCCAATACGGAGGGATATTTTTTGGTTAGATGGGTACCTTTTCATCAACACTTCATAGTAAAAAATATCTTAATACCTAAAAATACTAGGTACAGATAAATAGAGCAACGAGTTAGGTAACAAATTCTGATCAAAAGTGTTTGTTTTTAGTTATAAGTAACTATTTCCTTGAAGGTAGTTTAATAGTCATATGAATAGTTCTTTTGTCGATTTGTTGTTTTATAAAAGGCACATATTTAATGCTATCTTGCTTGTATTGAAAATCAGACTTACAATTCACGAACGCAATGTGCACTGGGTGTGTTAAACTTATGTCTTTTTTATTTACAATATCTATTTGTTTTTCTAGTATCAATTACATGGCTAGACTTAATTACTTAAAAAACACTGTACTCGTTTAATTAAAAAAGAGGCAAATATTGACGGTATCTGTGCTCCGTAAAAATAAACATGTTTTTGACAATTTTAAAAGATTGTTCTCTAAACTTATAACGATACTAGCAATGACAACCGACGAGTAAAAATATAACTGAAAAAGCATCTACATCCCGAATTTCTATAGAGCGCAACAAAGACTTTCTGCTCTTTCATTTTGATAGCAAAATAGACTCTCAACCAACACTATTTATATATTTAAACCAAATCAGTCATAACCTCAATTCAATTAACAACTGGTTTCTACAGTTATCTTACCAAATATTCTTCTTGCACTACTTAAAATTTGATATAAACACTCGTGCAAGTGACGTCAACTTTCTACCATTGGCAAAGTAAAAGAATTGATAGTAAGATATACAAATTAGCGTAAAATCGCTTCCACAGCAGCAAGCAGGAAAGTGTCAAGCATTTTCCTGCATACTCCCGTGAGTGGGCAAAATGTTTTCAAGAGTTCGATTTTTAAAATATTTTAATAATAAAATGTTGGTTGAAAGTTAGCAACATTTTTCTTAATCGATGCTGTTTAATATAATAGAACAAAGAAGTCTGGTGCCCTATATGTAGAGTTAAGGAGTGTTATCAAAGTAATTCAGTTTCAGGGCGACTAGTACTAGTATATAATATTTTTCTTTATAAACGTGACGTTACATTTTCGGTTCAATGTAGTACGATAATATGATGGGTGGACCTGCGTCGCAACCCACGAACCGTTAATTTATTTTAATTCAAAACGTGCTCATGAATTTAATACGTAAATTTGTCCTTTAACGAAGCATTTGTCATACGTAAATAGGTAGGCCCAATTTATTGTAATGTATTATAATTAATATAGTAATAGATGAAGAGAAAGAAATACTTAAAATACACTCGAAGGGATTCTAGCGTAGAAAATGATTTAAATGTTTGTGTTTCATGATTGTAACTGTGTGAAGAGTTGTGTAATGTTATATTATCTATCTTTATCTATTATATGAATGAAAACGATATTATAATTTTTTGTACAATATCGGCTACAGTGCGACATGGATCTGCATTAAATAAAATTCTGTTACTGTAACAAAGCTTTTTAATTTTTTATTAACCTATTTCCTTTATTTATGGGTACCTACTTTAATTGTAGAAAAAAACTATTTTTTTAAATAAAACTAGCAATGGAAGCTCCGTAGTAAGTCATATTATATTTAAGCTTCAATATAACTCTTTTAAAATATGAACATAATTGATAACAAACTACAAAAAATACAGCGTTTTTTGTATAGTATATTTAATACCAAATTTTATAAAATTTTGTAGCGATAAATAGCAACAATAGGGGCAATTTTTTATATCCCTTATATTCATTTTAATAATATGAACTATTCATATTAAATTATTACATCAGAACTAAAAAAATTAGCTAGACCTTTGTCAAAAGCTGTAAAAGTTACCTACGATCATCTAAGATACCAACCAAGAGTTATTATATACTATCTATATACTTAATATATATAAATTCATCTTTACATTTATCATCTATTAAATAACATAGGCATAAATGTGAAAATAACTTTGTTTTGTAGTTACCTTAGTTATGTTCTTAAGTATGAAACGGTTATAACAGGGATGAATGACAATTTTATCTCAGATAATAGGATGGTTTTCGTGGGAGGTCAATACGATAGAAACGCCAACGGAGCCACGAGAAAAGTATTATTCTATAAGAAGAAATTCTGCTTTCGACTCCAGTAACAACTTGATTCTAATACATACTTTAATAAAAGTCTCTTGATGGTTGTATTTATCAATAACTAGCTGTCCCGGCAGGCGTCGTCCAGCCCGGAAAAGCTTCAATCGATATGCCGACAGCAGCGCCACCTACCGGGTCCAATTGTGAACCAACTCAGAAACCTTCTTTGGCTCATGCACAACAACTTTGCTGAAGATCATCACATGATTAAATGTGTAGTTTCTATAAAGGACATACAGACAAACATTCATTTTTATATATAAAAATTAATAATAATGATAAAGTAAGTAAATAAAAATAATCGACAAATATTCAAGTAGCAGTAGCAAATTTTTATAACCTAAACTGTACGTACAAATATATTGAAAATATTCTAAAATCTCCCGACGAGTATGTATATTAGACAGATTGACTCGAGGAATATGTATGAGATGTACAAATAAATGCAGTATAAAATAGCTATAGGGGTAGGAATATTGAGGAGTTGCCTGGCTGTCGTGCCAAACAGGAAGTTTGCTTCCAGTTCGCCAGGGGATGTGAGCTTCGATTCATTTCTATACAAATTTGGGCTTTATCTACAAAAATTACTTGCGAGTAGCTGCAAATGTTTTATGATGTATTTTGGCTCGATCTTTATGCGCAAGATTTTGCAACACTACATTTTCTAAGTTTACGCTCTAACTGCCTCACTGAGAAACCCTTAATATGGCGTAACTTGAAGATTAATTATCATTAAATTTATAATATAAAATAATCTTCAGTATCTTTGTACTTTAAGTTACAGTTGTGCCAGTAGTTGGTAGTAATAAGAAACGTATTAATATAAATATCAGTCCCGCTGCAGGTCGTGGACTTCCTTAATGTTTTACAGGTACGGACGGCATATATACCACACTTATCCATGGTAGATTGGCCTGTTTTATTTCGTTATGCACATATCTTCACGGCGGTGTATTCGTTCATTTTTTAGTCAGCCCAATAAGTGATGCTGAAGGCCGCATGAAGTAGCGATGAAAAGTATGAAAGGGTTCCGAATCAAGCGCTCCCAACAAAACCTGTATTTAACGCTAGGAGGATAATGATAATACACATTAGGTCAGAAATATTACCCAAGCAGTGCATACTACCCAACCAAGGAATAAGACGTGGTTAAGTTACCAAAGCTTACATATACCAACTACAATTGATAAAGTTGATTAACAATATAATCGATCTGTACTATGTAGTTTAACTATTGCTTGAACCTGCAAACATAATCCACTACAAAAGACGACACATAAGCCTTGGAAGCATGATGGCATGCCCGAGCAAATAGCTAAATAATGGGAGTCCCTCACCAGGTGGACTTGAGTCATTACTCTTGCGGTAATCCGCCGAATACAGCCTGATTTATGCCAGCCCTGCAGACGGACCGTTAAATTTACGTGTTTTATAAAAAATGGAGCTTAGTTTCTTGAGTTATAAATAATGTTTAGAAAGCCCCTTCGTACTCGTACGTGGGTACGATGGATTTTCTTACTATATTTAGTTAATGTGTTGTGTTAGAGTTTCGTAAGTAATTAAATGGAGTACTTTACCGCGTTGTCTGATATTGATAAGACTCTCAAAGACAAAACCTTTGCATATCTTTTTTATCTTTCAACTCTTAAATATTCTTCTCTTATTTTCAGTTAACTTACCGATTGTGATGTAAAGAAGACTATCTTGGAGAGTACAAGATTACATAATTAATTTTGGGTCTAAAAATAAATCACAAAGTAAACTTAGGGCCGATTTTTCATTCGTCACATAAAAGTTATCAGTCTAATAAATTATAACCCGAGTGAATTCAAAAGTGAAAACATTTAACTGTTTTATTCATGTAATTGATTGCAACTGTTATACTTTATTCCTAGAATAAGTTTTATCTAGTGACTGAAAAATCGTCCCTAAGTTAAAAACTACAATTAAATATTAAAGATAAACAAATTGCTGCCAGAGGGAAAGAAAAAGTTTTTTCCCAAAGATTCTAAAAACAGCAAGAGAATTACAATTGATATACATAAACTCCTTCATTCATAATAGTCATAAGAGGTTTAGATAGATAGATAACACTTTATTGTACACCATTTCAGAAAACTTACGAACTAATATTATTCTAATTGGGTACAAAGGTCGGTCTTATCGCTAAAAAGCGATCTCTTCCTGACAACCCGTAGCAAAATATTCTGATTAGGAGTGGCGATGGTGGTGTACATAATTATTGTACGATTACTTACATTAGCATTAGCTCGTCAGAAAAATTACTTTTCATAATCGCATTCAATGCCACTATGAAAACATTACTTTTTTAACGAGTCTATAAATCTCGTTTAACTTTTATGAATAAAGGGGCAAGAAAATACAATATACGAGTGATGGATATACTTTTTAATGTAGAACATTAGAAACGCGCTTGACCGATTTTGTGTCCGTCTAGCGCGAAAATTTAGTGCATCCCAATTTTAGGTAAAAAGAAAATGGCAGGATAATTGAACACATGAATGAAGTGGACATATTAAATTTTTTGTTAAATATTAATAATGGGTTATTTAGAATAAGAATCTTCATCTACTTACTTATGTCTTCAATTTATAAATAAAGTGGCAAGGTAATTATAAAATTGGAAAATAAAGCATGCAAACGGAAACGAGTAACAGGAACCTGGTCAAAAATGATAACGCCCCGTGAGATTGTCTTTTATGCTGAAATTAAGGCTCCCATGAAAGGCTTATAATTAACGACCTAATTAGCAATGTGAGACTGCTCAGTTTATTAGTAGCACCGGGTTTCTTGACGCCTCCTTGCTCTTATCGAGTTTTCGTACTAGTTTAATTAGAGATACTCATGTTGCCAGTATTTTGTTTTTGGTTGTTGTTGAGATTAATTGGGAACAAATAACACGCTATGGCCACCGCCAGGTTTGGTTAAAAAGGCGATAAGACCGCCAATTGTTCTCTGTTGTAATTATTATAATGTTCTATTTCTAGGCTGTGTGCAATTAAATATATAATATAATAAAATTTAAAAACTTCGTTTAAAAAAACCGACTTCAAAAACGAAAAAACTAAAATGTATAAAATAACTTATTTCTTAAGCTATTATTATTAATATATATTATCTAAAACATCTTAAAGTCGGTGCATAGTAATTTTCAAAATATAGTAATTTTTATGTTTTCCTTTGCACCGACTTCAAGATGTTTTAGATAATATATATTAATAATAATAGCTTAAGAAATAAGTTATTTTATACATTTTAGTTTTTTAGTTTTTGAAGTCGGTTTTTTTAAACGAAGTTTTTAAATTTTATTTGTTACTTTTTAGTGTCTAGCTATGTATGGGTGGACCCACGAATGGTGCCGCGCTTCTTAAAAAATATAGGTCCCAAGAAGCGGGAACAAAAAAATGTTCGTAAAATGAAAACTACTGGGCCAAACTATGTAAAATTTTTAGGGGACGAATTGGAAGCTATTCCGCGTCGAACAAAAAAAGAATCATGTAAATCGGATCATAAATCACGGAGTTATCGGCGAACATACATAAAAAAAAACAAAAAAAAAAAGATCCCGACGAATTGAGAACCTCCTCCTTTTTTCCAAGTCGGTTAATAAATAAATAAAAAAGGCTAGCTGAAGAAATGCTGACTTTCATCACGTAGATAATAGTAAAGTAAAACCCGGGAAGCAGAAGTTTGTTAAGCCACATTAAATGCTAACATTATGGCTTCAATTGTCTTTAACGAGCATGTGCTTAAAATAACTTTATTCAAATTGTGCGACCATCAATCGATACGGTGGTTGTAGTAATGCGTATGCATTTTAATGAAATTAAAATAATGTTACAACCTAGGCGCCGAATAAAACCAATTCCACGTACAGATTTGTAGAAGCAGATTTATTACCCGTATGCATTTGAACTAATAAAAAATAACATCGAAACTATTGTAATTCTTTTATGATCGTCTTCTTTTGTTTACTTATTTATTGGCATACGTTTCTAGAGAACAGCCTATTGTTGTATTTTAATCATTAGCCATGTGTTACGGATTTTAAAGTACAAGCTAATTCTAGGAAATTCGATCCACGTGGCCGGGCGGGCATATTGCATTTGTGCAGTATACGCGATGGCCTGATTGAGGGAGGGGGGCAGTCAAGCGACGATTACGATACGAGCGTGACGTCTGCACAATCGGGGATCTAATAGTGACGGACATTACGCGTTTTATTGAATTACGACCTTCTGCATTACGTTTGGATTAGTTGTGTTCGGTTATATTTGTACCTGTATTATACGTGTTTGTATAGTTCTAATAAACTGTATAATAATTCCAACGGCTTTTTAATTCGAATCCCGCTAAACTCGTCACAATCACTTTATACAACAACACAACACGTATGTGACTACAAAAATTTACTTTTTGTTTTTCATTACGGCTTCAATGCTTCTGTTGTAGATAGGGGAGAACGGGGCTGGAAGTTCCGATTTTCAAACACCTGTAGTTTAATTATAGAAATGAAAGGTTCAGTTTGTAAAATGTGTAATATTGAAATAATGTTTATCGATTTTGATAATATTATATTAATTTCCACTGGTCATTCATTATATTATAAGTATAACCGTGTTTATATAGTATAAATCCAATATCTCTGGACTCTATTCATAGACACCAATGAAATTAGAGCTTGGCCATTGTAACATACCTATTGTAAGAACACTTTATGTTATAAAAGTTAATCACATAGGAGTATAGAGGAAAATATTTAAAAGTTTACGTCTTGTATAACGTTACTAAATATTAAATCATGGAACAATTTGTAGCAATACAGCGAAGAAGCCTTGCTGAGAGCTATCTGTCTTGCGTGCACGCGCCTGTATTTCGCTGCCTTGGACATATTGAGTTATCTTAATTAGCAAGGCAGTTGCCCCTCCGCGCGATATGTGTGCTACGAGGTTCTATAAAACTTATTTATTTTACCAGATTTTTTTGCTTGACCAAGAATAATATTGGATGATGTTTATCATTTTATTTTACACGATCCGTTAATACAACATTCCGTTATTATAATAAGCGTTATAACACTAGCTGTGCCCGCGACGCCGTCCGCGTGGAATTTGTTTTCAAAGCCCCCCCGATTTTGAAACATTTTTCTTTGCTGCTCCGCTCCTATTGGTCTTAGCGTGATAATATATAGCCTATAGCCTTCCTCGATAAATGGGCTATCCAACACTGGAAAGAATTTTACAAATCAGACCCGTAGTTCCTGAGATTAGCGCGTTTAAACAAACAAACAAACTGTTCAGCTTTATATATTAGTATAAGATAAGATTTAATAATATATAACATATATATATATATATATATATATATATATATATATATATAATAACAGCCCATAAAAGTCCCACTGCTGGGCTCGGGCCTCCCACTATAGGGGAACGGATAGTATACCCGCCACGCTTGTCTAAGGCGCTTTAGCTGGCTTGACACATCGGTAATCTCGATGTGCATGTGCATGTGTTTTCATCACGACGTTTCCTTCACCGTTCTTAGCACGTGGTTAATATAACAATATCCACATTAGGTCAGGAAACTGCCTAGGCGGTGCATACGTTCCAGCCAAGATTCGATCATTTTGAGGTCGCGATGCGTGCACTAGTCATTACATTAACAAAACATATACAAACAAATTCGAAACGTCTGTCTGTGAGTTCAAAATAATCGTCATTACGTAAGTAAAAATGACTATTTATTTATGAAGAGTTATCATTATACAAAAATAGTGGTCATCGGGCGACTAAAGCAACATAAAATTGAAATTTGCACTCACACCGCAACTTATTTATCACATGTGTTGTAACTTGTAATACGGTTTTGACAAACATACGAAACTCAACGCGATACTACATTGTGGCTTATTTTTCTTATAAATTAATTATATTAAGGCATGAAATAGCGTACGAAATAGTAATACAATTTTAAAGTTAATTAACGGTCGCGGCAGGGCGCTGCGCACGCACACATGCCTCTAAATGTTACTATCCATTTATTTGCCTGACTATTATTTAAAAGGTATCATAAACGCCATATAAGTAATACTAATTTTCTATCAAATAAACGGATATTAAAATACAGAAAACCAGGATATATGTATTTCATCTACTGTCATGAGCCCAATTCGCGGCCAGTGAATATAGAGATTAAGAAATTAAGTAAATCATTAATATTATTTTAAACGATAAGACCGTACATTGCGTTATCTGGTTTTGTCCTTAAAAACCCACTCGACTCAAATCGAGGATATTTTTATAGGACCTTGGTTATTCGAACGTTAAAGGAAAATATTGTAAGGAAAACTGAATATCGAGACTACAGATCTGTACATAAAACATAGATAGAACAAATACAAAAACAAAATGCATAATTATAATACTTCTTGGCAAAACAACAGGCAGCCTTATCGCTAAAAGCGATCTCTTCTAGGCAAACTAGCTCGAAAGAAATTCTTACAACATACATATATACATAACCGTAGTATACGTAATCTACAAGATTTTAATTTAAATATTTGTTTATCTTGTATATAATTAAAATTTATCTCTCGGCACAAAATCATAATACCTAAAAGAAAAGGTAACGCCAAAAGGTATGATTTTACCTTTAAAATTATACGTTTTCATAACAATAGTTTAGCACCGCTTGTTTACCTTAGAAAAACTATAATAAAACCCTCAACATTATGTTTTGTGTAGACAATGATCTCGAAACAATCTGTCATAAAGGTATGATTTATGCAATTACCCGTTAAAGACTAACAATAAATTATTGTTCACTTCACTTAAGAACGCAACATCATTAAAATTCTCATTTTAAATATTATCAACCTTATGTTTCAGACAATAATTTTAAAGAGGCAAGCTTTTTAGAAAATGGAACGCAAATTTAATTTGGTATTCTGATAAACCGTGATAATGCACAGATATTGTGCTGGGCATTACCACCCGCTAACTTGAGGTGACGCAAAAGAAATTATTCATAATTCCCAACTATACATTAAAAACATGATAATACAGGTATATTTTTTCGTTAAAAAGACCAAACTTGAATGCAAAGCAAGTTTTTTTGCGGGCCAATCCATCTTTTGTGTAATTGGCAAATTTATTTGTAGTCGCCTCTCATCTTCTATAGTTGATGTGTTTTTGTTGAATACAAATTCGATTTACTTTGTAGCTTATAAATTCATGTTTAAGGAAAACTGAGATAACCCGTTGCATTTTAAAATAATAAATTTGCTGTCTTTAATTTTAAGTTTTTGTTAAAACATTCTACAGTTTATTTAAATGGGGGATAGCAAGCACATTCTGCTTAAATTAAAACTATTTTAATTTAGTATATAAAAGTATAGCAAGTCGTGGTAGCGTAATGGCTTGCGCACGGGTCCCAAACTCAATGGACGCGGGTTCGATACTGGCATGAACTGACGCATGCACCACTTAGGAAGTTTTCTGTCCTAATATGCATGTTGTTATAATTACCACGTGCTAACAACGGTGAATGAAGACATCGTGATGCAACCTGCAGATCGAGATAACCGATGTGTCAAACCTGCCAAGCCGCCTTGGACAAGCGTGGCGGGTATACTGTCCATTCCTCCCCTATAGCTGGAGGCCCGAGCCCAGCAGTGGAACATTCATGGGCTGTTATTATAAATATATATATAAAATAAAATATCTGTCATTAATTTATCCATTAGACAGTGTTCAACCCATCTTTTGGACTGATTAAACGTATTTTATTTAGTACCCAAGCATATCTTGACGGTATGTCCAACTCTTATAAAAATATATCTAATTAAACCTCCGTATAGATATTTATTTGAGTTTTAATGAGATTAAAATAAGTAAATAAATAAGACTACAGATATCAAACGTCAATAAATAACTAAAAACTAGGGTTTAACAGTTTTAGGCATTTAAGGTATATAGAAACTATTAAAATGTGGTTTTTAGTCATGAGTTATAGCTATCCTAAATTTCTTTTATTTTATTATCTGAAGCCATAGAGGCAGTCGGTCAACCTGATGGAAAATGGTTACCCCTACCTGTGGATTTTGTATAGAGGCATAACTAGCGCTAACGATTTTTCAATTAGGTATATAATTTAAAACTTTCGATATATGTACATTAATATAAAATGATAATCAAATTAAATTCGCGCTTAACAGACTTATTACCTATGAAATAAAAATATATCAAAAATGTTACTTTTTTCTTTCATAGCTTCAATGCTACGTAAATTACCCGTCACATATAGTATATGCATTAAGGAACTCATTGGCAAATCTAATATTTAGTAAACTTGTAGCACTAAACTGGCATATACACACATGTTAATCAATATTCCACATACAGTGGTCTCAACAAGACAGTGATCTGTAGTCAAATGTACTCGCATCGTACCATCCTAATGTCTTGTCAATCATTCCTGATCGCTGGAAGTGATGCGAATAATAAACCGCTTTTTGTATCACCAATTATATAGTATAGAATACAAATACAATCGATGTGTCATGTCCGCTTGTTAGACGGTGATGCCCAAATTATTTTTTCTGTTATAAAATCGCAAACTTAACTGTTGAGCCCTTAATATTAATATTAAGATTGTCCTCATCGCATTTTTTAAAATCCCATAAGAATAACACAGGTTTTTTTTTTTGCTTCTGATTTTTGTATCTTTCAAACGACTGGTTGACTGATAAATCGCTGTTCCAATCTTTATAGAGAATTGAACGCTCTACAAAAAAGGTCTGATAATATTTTTTGATTTGTCCACGTGTTCAAAAGTTATTCAAGATCAAAGTTCAATTGTTCAAAAATTTGATCGAATTTTATAAATTACACCGAAACTGTTGGTTTCAATGTCAAAATAAGAATCAAATATATATATATATATATAACATAAAATATGTAAAATTGAACATAGTCGTTCAGTCTCAGCCAAGAAAACACCATTCGTACATGCGCTTCAGTTCCAAGGAACACCCCTTACCACCTCGAAGAGTATTGGGATCCTTGGTGTCGACATTGCAAACGATGTACAGTTCAGGGGCCACCTTGAAGGCAAGGCAAAACTTGCCTCCAAGAAGCTGGGAGTGCTAAACCGGTCCAAGCAGTACTACACTCCGCGGCAACGCCTTGTGCTTTATAAGGCCCAGGTGCGGCCACATATGGAGTACTGCTCACACTTGTGGGCCGGGGCACCCGCTTACCAGCTAAATCCCCTGGACAGTATTCAACGTCGAGCCGTTCGCATTATCGACGATCCCATGCTTACAGACGGCTTAGATACGGTTGGCCTTCGGAGAGACTTCGCGTCTCTCTGCGTATTCTACCGACTATATAACGGAGAGTGTTCTGAGGAACTGTTCAGAATGGTGCCTTCGTTTTCTTTTTACCACCGCACCGCACGCCATCGGCTGGGCGTTCATCCCCACTTCCTTGAGCCGCTTCGCTCTTGTACGCAACGGTTCTCTAGAACGTTTCTCTTGCGCACCGTGGGGATTTGGAATGAGCTCCCAGCCGTGGTTTTCCCACAGCGCTACGACATGGGGTTTTTTAAAAAGGGTGTCATAAAATTTCTTCGAGGCCGGCAGCGCGTTGGTGACACCTCTCGTGTTGCAAACGTCCATAGGCGACGGTAACCGCTTTCCAACAGGTGGGCCGTCTGCCTGTCTGCTGTACTCCAGCGATAAAAAAAAGTCGTGTTGGGTACTTTGTATCTTTAAAATTTGCACCTGTGACTAAAAATTGAGAGGAAGAAGACTAAGGTGATATGAGATGGTAATGAACAGAGCTGAAAATCATCTGACAAAGAATGTTAAACTGGATATAAATACAAATGTAGACCAAAAAAGATACGGATGGACTATGAGAAGCAAGACATGATGATTTGTTGTGTGATAGAGGGCGCATAAGAGAATATAGGAGTACGGTAGGAAAAAGCATATTGTGCCGACACTAAATAATTGGGAGATATTAGGAAATGGCGAGTGAAACTACGTCTTTCTTAAATAAAATTAAGATAAATTTATTAATAAATAATTTTACGTCTGACTACTTATAAGGTCGGAATCGAAGTGACTTATGCTATAGAAATACAATCTTTTATATTCACAATTTAATGTACAACTTATTTGTTTATGACTAATTTGTATATTAGCTACTTACTCTACTAACTAATTGACACTGGTTATTACTTAATAAATAATACTAGGTGAATCATACTATTTAAGGAACTAGGGGTACTCTAAAGTAATAGAAAAGGTGAAAGAAATGTTATTTTAGGATTTCATAGCCAGAAAAACAATTCATGAATTCCACAGAATCCTTCTTTGTACGTGGAATTACAGACACTTGAATTTTTATGCCATTGTTTCGCAAATAAATATCATTAATTCTCTTACAAAGTGGTACTACATTTATTTGAAAGCTGGCAATAAATCTATTTTAAAATACAACTCAGAAGTATACACGTTATAAAAACTCTGTATACAACCGTAAAAACAAGCGATTCCCATATAACTGGTGACTACTTGACATATTTACACTCCAAAGGCCTAGTTAAGCTATTCACCTCATTAACAGCACGATAAAAACTCAACATACAACTCTGTATATGTTCTGGTATTAAATAAATAACTATTAACGTTGTTCGACAATGGATTTTGATCATAAACAGTAGCACTTAGCACAAAACAATATTAGCGTTGCGTCCAATACATTGCCGGTAATGAAAACATGCTGTTTTTAAATCAGCTTATTAAGCCAGACATGAATAACGATCTCACGCATTACGCACACAGTAATAAATGTTTTGAAAATACTCTTACACACCATTAATGTGAGCATGTAAAATCCATTTGCCGTTTTCATTTCAATTTTATTTAATTAACGCGTGTATTATGCGGTCACTAAGTAATGCCTTTTACAGTTACGTTATTGAATTGTCCGTGAGTGTCCCAAAATTTAATTAAATAATAATACCAACTATATTTTAGCGGAAGTAGGATACATATAGCCAGTTTTGATTGTTATGAAGCTGTTGCCAATCTTCGGCGACAGAGCCAGTAATTACATTTTATGGTGAAATTGTCTTTTCCGTCAAATTTGTCACAGCTACTATATACCTACTTGGCAACCTTTTAACTTTTTTTTTAAATCCTCAAACTATGATCTTTTTTTAATATACGCGAGCGAAACCGCTGGCAACGGCTAGTATTGTATAACTGTTGTTGATTTTTAACCATCACGACTATGTTATGTTCAAGAATATTAAAATTATATATTTTTATTTATTCAAACAAAAACATTCATATTTTTTACATGTATACATCTTAAAACCCGAAAGGGTTTGACGAAGATGTTATAAGTCCGCGCTTTATGTAGGTATACAAATAATACATATGAGGTAGTTAGAATTATTACATCTACCCTTTCTGCATTCATAGTACCAAGTGAGAGGGGACAGTAAACATTAACACATGACCTTGTACTCTGTTATTGGCATATAGTCACTAGATACAGGATGAGTATCTAGTGGCTATATAAATTCGTGATAGCGTAATAATGGCAAGCGCACGCGTTCCAAACTTAATGGACGCGGGTTCGATGCTGGCCGGACCGCATGCACCACTTTAGTTAGTTTTCTGATCTAATGTGCGTATTCTTACAATTGCCACGTGTTAACAACGTTGAAGGAAAATATCGTGATGCAACCTGCAATCGTGATAATCGATGTGTCAAACCTGCCAAGCCGCCTTGCACAAGCGTGGCGGGTATACTGTCCGTTCCCCCTATAGTGGGAGGCCCGAGCCCCAGCAGTGGGACATTTATGGGCTGATATTATTATATATTTATCGAGGACAAAACTGTAAAGGAAAACTACAAGCCTCAAATTCCTGTCTAAAACTTTATGGTGTTAGTATTTCAACACACACAATTCTATCATCTAAACGCTTGTTCTAATATGCAAAATAATAATAAGCTATCGGAATTTTAACAAAAATAAAGAATCATCTAGAAAGTACTTTTATATAGCGTTTTACTTATACTAACCTATTTGTCACAAATATTCAAAACCAATTTACTTATAACATTCTTCTATTAAACTCATTACTAGACATTCCTAGAATTCTTTTGCATCCACTACTTTTCATAACAACGCTAATTTAGACTCATCGCTGTCCGATCTAAGTATAGCACGAGTCAATTCTTAGGCATGTCATACCGCGTGTGTAGGGTTGCTAACTTTAATAAAAAATATTCTAGGTAAAAGTTTTAATCGTAAATCGTCTAAGTACATAACACGGTAAATACTTTTGAAATATCTATGTTTCTATCTAACCTTAATAACTCTATATAGCTCGTGTGGTTTATGATATAATATGTATATTTAAAAAAAACTGATAATATGATTTTGCATAGAAGTTAATAAAATCTAATCTAATCAAAAAAATAATTTCCTTTAAAAATATTGCACTAAATCGCCCTTAAACTCCTGGGTTATACACTTGGGTGCTATCGTTACGCTTGTCCAAAGCAATTTCACACATCGATTATTTTGATGTGAACGTTTTCCTTGCGATATTTTCTTTCACCAGGAGCATGTGACAATTGTAAAAATATAAATATTAATAACAAAAACCTATTATTAATAACTTTTGTGCCAATTAGTGCGTTGCACTGTTTTACTAGTGCTACAAAATTTGCGGGTAGTTGTGATTGCCATACTTGGCTCATTTCGTTATCATTTCGACATAAAAACAGGTGGGTGTAGCGACGAAAGCTCTTCTCACTTCGGCTTTGGTTGGATGCACATGCAATAGTAGCACCCAAGGGTAGATAATTATACTGCAAGAATTGTATCTTCCAATTAATTGTACTTTATATCGTGTTTTGTTGTACAAATACCGCCCTAACACTAACCGGTAAATATTCCCCGGCCCAGTTACAACTGCCATCATTACAATAAAACGCAGGAGGATTATTATTGCTCTAGCACTATTAAACCTACAATGAGTGTTATATTAGACTATTAAAGTGAACTAGATGTGAGTAACTAGGGTCGAGACAACCCTAAGTCTACATTACACAATAAGGTGACGTCATTTTAGGCGCCCAAGTAAAATACGTTTAATTAGAAGTCTGAATGTAACCCACAAAGAACGTGACCGATCGCTTATCAATATCAATCGGAAATCTAAATCCAATACAGCGTACCTACCGCAGCCTAGTCGTTCATCAATTACGAATTAAATATTAGAGTTCCGATACGATCTTTAAATCGATATGATATAACTTTACGTAATAACGTACTATAGATAGGCTTCAGGAGTTCTAAACGAATTTTTGGAGGGAAATAGACGAAGGTTTCGTTTTAAAAGTATACAAAATTAATTAAAATTGAACAACAGTTTTAAAATATTGATTACTTGCGACTAAAATTATGTACTTATGTTGAAAATTTCAATTGTTTCATAAAGTATGCCTTTTCGAGCTGCAACAAGAACTATCCTAAATAGCGTCACTCTAATACCGACAATTTGGCGGAGGCTATTACTTGAAACTAATAATCTTATTCTAAAACTTAAATATCCATTGATACTTGTCACTGGTTAAACATAAAAATATATGTTTAAAAAATTGTACAAGATCAAAAGATCTAAATGCTTCTTATAATTATGCTTAGTTGCAAAGTGAAACTTAAGATTTGATTTCCAATATTTTGATGAATTATATATAATTATCAAATCAATGTAGATTTAAAACAATATATTTTAATTAGACAACAACTAGAGAGCATCAATAATAATTATCAAAATTAATTGACATACATCTGTCAATAAATTATTAGAACGGTTACTCTAATAAATTAAGATTGTATCGTCCACATCTAATAAAAATTCGAAGTATACACACTACCATAATTTTATGTGCATTTTATGACATTTGTTTTTCATTATCATATGTCAGGTTTCTTTTAATTTTATTATAAAGTTATTTATCGATAAAAGTCCTAAATCGGTAATAATATTATAATTAAAAACTGACGAAATTGTCTGATATAGTGTATATTTTATATTTCATACATGTATAAAATTGAAGTACTTTAGTTTGACAGTAATACACATCTTGGAAATCTATTCAGGACAAAATTTAAAATAAACAAATATTTATTGCTCATAGTTTTACCATCAACCATATAACGCATTATGTATATAAATGTTGTTTCAGTATGTTAATCATTATTTATGATATTAAAGCAGTAAGTTGATATTCACAAAGGAGTAGACGATTCCAATAACGCTTATCTATGTTTTTTTTGTAGTAGTTCAGCAAACAGACAGACGGTCCACTTGATGGAAAGCGGTTACCATCACCTATGGACATTTGTAACACCAAATGTGCTACAAATGCGCTGCTGCTCTTTTAAGGGAGACTGGAACCTGGTCACTACTGCCGAAACACAACTCAAGGTTGTTATGGTGACATACTATAGACCAGGGGTGTTAGCCATCCAGTGAGGCAAATGCCCTACCATCTGACTGTGGGCTGTTTTCTGCCTCTTACGACAGGCCGCCCGGCTGCAGGAAATTGTATTCTTTCTCCGTTCCTGGACGGATAAAAGGATGTTAAGGTATAAATAGAACATATTTTCACTTAAATTTTTCCATTTATTTTATTTACAATTATATTTACTGGTATAACTCCGCTATACTTCGAATTAAACTAAAACTGTCTGTGCGACTAAACGCAATAAATTTTAACAGTGGAAATTTAGTATCCATGTGTTAACACAACAGTTCGTGTTCATCATTCGTAATGTAAAGTGGAAAAACACAGTCTGGCCGAATGGCTAGTCGCGTACGGTATAAACGTTAAAAATAAGTAAATGCGCGGATTGTTAACTATGTGCTTTGTGTTCAATGACAAAAAAAATCCGGAAAGGTTACGGAAATTTTTTAATAAATCAACAATTCGAGATGTATATGTATGTATGATCGTCCTCCTTAGCTTTTCATTCGATTTTAAGAAATACTTTCAAATATAAAACGCAAAGAAATAAAGCTTTCTTTAAATCTAATCTAATCTAATTGCCTTGAAGTCTTTGGTCGATATTAGACGGTTCCTGTCTGTCTTTCAATTTGAATGAATCATTCTAAGTGATCTATATACTTGAATAATTCAATGTCATTAAATATAGTTGTGTCCTGTCATTTTTTTTCCAATTTAGATAGATTGAAATCAATTTTATTGATCCATCTAATATCGCCAGTATGAGGTCTATTAAAGATTTAAGTTTCTAGTTGCTATCTATTGTACAAATTTGGAATGTCTGATAAGTGAATCCTTAATATTTTGTGGTATAAATTTTGACACCTTCATGGCTCAAGAAATGCTTACATTGAAGAAACACAATTATAACACCGTAAAAATAATTACACACAACAAAGGTCATTAAGCCACTGTTTGAAAAAATGACATAAATGGTTAATTCACATTTTTGAAGTGAAACTTCTGTAGAATCGTTGTGAATTGTAACTCGATGAAACGAAAAAATGAACACATAAATCTATAGGACTAAGTATGATAGAGAATGAGATACGAGGTTTACATTGTGCAGCACAGATTAGAGTCAATAAGAGCGATGATTAAACATAGGCCTAATTTGGACCAAAATAATTTAGATTTAGATAATTTTTTAGACTTAAACAGTGAAAAACTAAAAGTGATACTTAAGAAGATTATTTTGAATTTTAATATGTTGACGGATGTAGGCTAAAAGAGTTATATTTATATTAATAAAAAATAGAGAAGAATGCGTGAGTATATTCTCAGAAGTTTGAACTGCACACACGCACACAATTTTTTTGATAAGATTCCGTAGGTACAATTAAATCATGGTAGCTTTATTACTATTGTATCCGTCTCATTCGCATCCTTGCCAAAGTTTTAATCCTGGCAGTTTTATAACGTAATCATATTGTTACAATTACCATGTGCTGACGATGAAAGCAAGCATCGTGACAACTGGCATTTGAATACGGCCGTCCATCTAGGATTGGAAAAAAAATCAAAATTTGAATCTCGGCTGATTTGTTTAAATTACTTTAAATGAACTATAAAGGAAATACAAAGCGAGAGAAGTTCGACTATTGGTGCCACCTACTCATGTAACATTACCATTATCATTTCTAGCATTCCACTTACATAGTGATATTGGAAATCATAAAAATCTATTAACAATTAACACAAACATGAAAAAATATACTTATTTTCCTACTTTTATGCCTGACAACCCACAATGTTCTGTATTTATATTCAACTCAAGAGTCTTGCACCCGCGGGTTAAACCGTTGCTCCATGACTTTCATCTCTCCTCATATAAATATTTAGATGCATCCTACTGTTTCTCGGTCAGTCGTTAGAATTGTTTGTCACTGTTAGAAAGTGGTGATCAGATGTATGAGTAGATTTATGCGATTTGTACACGGTAGTTGGTTATTTGATAGCTTCTAGTGTTCCTTTTTAGGATTTTAAGATATATTAAGATATTAATGACAGGGTTATTGGTACTTACTGCATAATTTATTCACATACAGAATATATATAAAAAACTATAGATACGCTAAGACGGATAGGATGATAGTTCAGCGTTTTCATCAGAAATGTTCCGTGCATTGCTTATATTATATTTAACAGTATTATCAGGAGAGTTGATTGTTGACTTGCCTGACTTATCCAAGACGGAGTGGCGGAATTCAATCACTAGAAACCTCCATGTGTAGGTTACCTCACGACTCACGGTATTTCGGCCAGGAATGTCATTGAAATAAATAGATATATGAAACCCGCCAATCTGCCTATTAGAAGCGGCTACCTGAGCTCATGAAAAAATGTTTACAGGCTCATCATCATCATCCGAGCATTAAATCTCGATTGAGTTCGGAGCGTTCACTCCGACGCCCAGGGTCCACTTCATCTCCCATTCCCGTTCAGGCATCTCCCGTTTTGAGACCATTGGTACGCATGTCAACCTTCACAACGTCAAGCCAACATTTCTTGGGCCTTCCCCTTCGACCGGGCCCTGGCGGAGGCGGCATGGCTAGACATGTTTTTTTCATAATTCGCTGGTCTCCGTTAACCGTACCAGCGTAAGCGACATTCTTGCAGTTTGTCTGCTATGTCACGGACATGAAGACTGCCACATATGCGGGAGTTTCTGACACACACCCAACGCAGCAAAAACGTTTATATAGACTATATTTCTAATTACAAGTAACCTGTCAAAAAATGTGTTAAAGAGCGTGTAAATTTTTACGCGGCAAAACACAGCAATGCGGTACATTTTTCTTATAAAAAAGAGAGATGAGAATAAACAGACGACGAGGAATAGCGAGAAGCGCTCGAATTTTGAATACAAATGTAAATTAGTATCTCCACTAATTACCGCAGCAGACACGTCCAGGGCTATGCGTCTTGCCGGCTTACTGGGAGCGTTACATTTTTTTAACAGCTCCCAGAGTCCTCTGGCCATTTGTTAACATAAATCGAGAATCAAAAACATTAGCAATATCTTCTTGTAAATTACGAGGGCAAGCGTAATTTGATTTTTATTTTGTAGCTTAGCTTTCCTTACGGGTTTGCCCTCACAATTTTTACGTGCGAGATCTTGTTCGTATTTTCATGCTAAGTTCTTATTAATCTTAGATCCAATAACTACTGAGTAGAGGAATATTTGACATTGTAGAAATTCGGGATCGGCAGTGGTCAAGTGTTTGAATGATTATATAATAATGAGTATTGCTCATCATCATAAAGAATATAAAGGCATTTAATAAACTTAATGTTACGCGATTAGACGGCAGACATGCAAGGACAAAAGAATATAAGAAAACGCGATGTCATTTCTTTCTTTAAATACGAGTAGTTAACCGTTTAACATCTGAGGTGTTAGTGCCAAATTATACGACCTCATATTAACAGAGATGATGCGTAACTTGAAGAAATAATGAGAACGGGAACTAGCCATCAAAGCTATACATCAAACCCCGTCTACTGACTACTACTATTTATGATACACATCATACAAATACCTAGTAGATGTAGCTTAATTCTTAGCATTTATTTGGAAATTGCCACATACAGCCATTGAAATGTATTTTTTGATGGTACAGATATCATCTAGGTACTACATGCTTATATGTTGTTTGTTCCATCCTCGCGACCTTGGAAAAGTACTGCTGATTATGTTATGTTATGGATAATACTTCAGCTGTCGATAACGAGGGTGCATAGAAGATGCTTTTTTTTGTTTTAGACAGTTTTTTTGCGGGTTAAACATATGAATGGATTTTATGAAATTTAGTATTGTAGTTACGTTCAACCCTCCCATGCCGTCATTGTCAGTTGTTTACACATTTAACGCATTATTTATCATCATACATCAGCTACCCTTTCATCGCCGCATCTTCGCTGGGCACTTTATAAAATGTTAATTTTTTAAATCACTTTTATACGATGCGATGTCGCTTGTATTGAAATCGTGACTAATTTACAGTTGCAATAAGTTAAGTAGTTAGTTACCTTGTGAATAAGTCTTTATCATCGTTTAGAGAGTATAGATAGATATGTACATAATTCACAACTTATTATTTAACAGGAACATTTCTATTTAGACCATGTCCGAACTAACTACTTAACTAATACGAATATAATTTAGGCTTTAATGAAATATAAATTTACGCTTTATTTTTACAAGCAATGAGGTGCACAAACGAGTACCAATATCATGGCAGCTTAATGGGTCAAGTACCTGCACGCGTCTCGTTCCAATGATGCAGTCGCATTCAAGATCTGGTCGGAAGTATGGATAGCTTAAGTAATATGAGGTAATCTTCACATCAAATTGCCGATGTGTGAAATTCCTTAATTGACCTTCAACAAGCGTGGCGGGCATACCGGTTTTTCTCAAAAAATTGTAGAAAGTTGAGCCCAGGACAGGGGCGTTTATGGGTTGCAATTATTTATTAATATACAAAGAAATTAGGAATATATGAATTATTATGGAGACATTTTCGTTTTCAGAACCACAATATTTTAAAATATTTAACATTAAGTTGTATTCTTGGGCACAAACTTAAATTCTGCTTTCAGGGAATTTAAAAGAATATAACGAGTTATATTTATACAAATAGTCTTCAGTTTGTAACTAACTAAAAAAATGCTTTCTTGTTTGAAATAACTCTGCAGTAAAAGATTAACATTCAAAAATTATTGATGGTTATTATGATGAATTATCGGAATTTTATAATTCGGGCAGTAAGTATCTAACATTAAATAACATATTTAATCAAAGCAGCAAAATAATAACTGTATAATTGTTAAGAAATAGTTATTTTGTACAAACTTTCGAATATTCCAAGTGATATAAAGTATTCTGTTGAGAAATCGAATCGGATAGTATTAAGACGGAACGCTACCCCTCATCTGCAGGAACTTTATAAAAACGTTAACATGTTTTATTTTTCACGCTCACAATTTGCATGTTTCCTTTCAGAGATATGCTATGAAATTATACACTGTAAATTAATTAATGACGTCTCTGTATAACTTATGAAAGTGGTTAAAAATCTAACATGAACAATAATAAGTATAATTAAGAAAAATAGCGAATATACCAATATCTGTTACACTCTCAAAACTTACATTGATTTATAGGAAAAAATATAATAAAATAATGATTTTTTTTGTTAAAATTACTTAATGTAAAATTCTCTACCTTATATATTATATTATATATAATTGCATGAGGATGTAAAGCGAGAAATTCATGTTTCTTTATTAAATAAAATTAAATAAAGAACCATTATCTGACTATGTGTATAACCGATATTGTTCTACTTTGTACTCAATTAATTCTTGACCATT
The DNA here is from genome assembly GCA_949752895.1 of Dendrolimus pini. Taxonomy (NCBI): domain Eukaryota; kingdom Metazoa; phylum Arthropoda; class Insecta; order Lepidoptera; family Lasiocampidae; genus Dendrolimus; species Dendrolimus pini. The sequence goes on from OX457133.1 coordinate 14,734,486, forward strand.
GAAATGAAAATTATTTTCTTGATTTGGTCTTCGTCACTTTTTGCTGATGCTGGTGAGTGGCCTCTGAGTGATATAAAAATCTGTCAATGTTTGTTCTGTCAGAAAATATTCTGCATAAATAAATGTGATTCTTTAATTAGCAGTATAATCCCCAGTACGATTCTTGAGCGGTAACCTTGGCCATGAGCACAAATGAAGTTTCGGATATTGGAAATACCTATGAGGTATTCTCACTTTCGAGTGAAGGGACAAAACCATAATATTATCGATATGTCGATAAATTCGTATTGGCTATGCTCATTGCTCAATGCGCAAGGCGTTACTTACTAGTCGTATCATGTTTTAAATTTAAGTTGCAAATTTTTTTATCGCATGGGATTAGCAGACAGCCAGACGGACCACCTGATGAAAAGTAGTTATCATCGCCTATGGACAATTTGATGTTACAAATTGTGTCTATGATGTCTATTGTGATGCTACTCTCTAAAAGGAGACTGGAACCTGGCTATTTATGCAGTAACACAAATCAAAGTTGTTAGGGTGACATACACCAGACTAGGGGTGGTAACCATTCAGACGTCTAAATACCCTACCACTTAACAGGTTAAATCATGATACATGGAAATTTATATAAAATATAAAAACTTTGGAAACTTAACCAATTAATTATTTTAACTTACTAAAGGCATTTGTGACGGCTAATTAGGCAACTTATAAAGTATTCTCTCTAACCACTTAATTTTCTTTCATGCTTGTCAGGTGAATGAGCAAGCGTAAAAGTCCAAAAAGGTGTGATAAATGACTTTTTAAAATATTACCTCTTTCATTACACTCACCAACGGAATGAAGCAATAAATCTTACAGTTAGTTAATTTTGAAACACATCATGGCTCCACGTTCCGTCAATACATTAAAATTAGAGATGGGCTAACTGCAACCAACCGGCTTGGAGCCGAGTAGTTTAACAAAATGTAGCCGAATGTTTGATTTATTCAGTGATTATGAAATAGGTTAGTTTTTAAAAGTTACTAGTACTTACTCATAATAAAATTTTGGAGTTTGAACTTAGCCCTACAAAAATAATTATATTACTCAAATTTATTTAGGAGCCGTAGAAAAAGCTCAGATATGTAGAACCAAATCAATTATGCTTTATTTTGTTTTTTCCTGCTTTATTTATCTACTAAAATTTACCTATATTTTTACTTACGTAAACTTAGAATCTCTGTCTCGGGGGATGTCTAGCATATTAATAAAAATAAAATAATATGTTTTATTTGTCATTGAACTCCGAATCACAGTAAACATTTCTGTTTTATGGGTTTTTATTGAGTAATAAAATCGCATTAATACGTAAAAATAACAAAAATAGCTATTTTCGTCATATATATTTTTATTACAGGAGTATAGCACACAGGCAGATGACCCACTTGATGGAAAGCTATTACCATCGCCTATGGACATTTGCAACACCAAAGGTGTTACAAATCCGCTGCTGCTCTCTTAAGGGAGACTTGAACTTGGTCACTAATGGCGGAACACAACCAAAGTTGCTGTGGCGACATACTTTAGACCAGGGGTGGTAGCCATCCAGTCGGGCAAATACCCTACAACCTGGCTGTGGGTTGTTTTGTTGCCTCTTACCATAGGCTGCACGGCCGCAGGAAATTGTATTCTTTCTCCATTCCTGCACGGATAAAATGTCCAAAATGTACACACTCTGGCCAAAATAAGGTGTATAAGTTGTATAGTAAATCAAGACCAGATAGAGGCGGTCAAATCCAGTCTTGTATTCATAATAGATACATGGCGGTTACTGTTACTAAAAATTGTTTTAGACAGTCTTATACCTATATTATTAAATAAATATCTAATGTAATCAGCTTATATTTCAAATCTTCACAGAATACGTAATATTGAAGTAACCGAATAATCGTCTTTTCCGACTGGCCAACCCATCACTATTTAAAACAAATACAAACAAAATTTTCAAGTCAATGTAACACCGTCGGGCCTAAGCGGAATTTTAATTCGGATTATTTAAGGTGTATCTGTGCAATTGTTTTCTTCGGTTTTGAGGTGACACTAAAAATAGAATAGTAAACCTGTCGTGAGTTACGTGATTCGTGTTTCGAGTGAGAAAACATTCACTTATTGTAATTATTACCTACTTATAGGTGTCTAGGAAATTTCCTTTGGATAAGCTAAAGGATTTAGAAGATCAATCGTAGGGTTGAGACAACAACATGATACTCGCTGTCATCATCCAATATGAGTGTTGTTGCGGAAATTCAAAAGACCTGTATATTAAAATAAAATATTATTTATGATAATAGCTTAGCTGAGAAACAACACTACATAATTAAGTAAATCAAAATCGATTAAAAGTTTATATCTTTAGTGTCAAACTAAATATTTTTAAATACATAGGTATATAGTTTATATATAAAATCAAACTGAATATGTTGCTAGCTTTATGTGTATAGGGAATGGTGACCAGATACCATCAGTGTACCATCTGTTTGCTCGCTTTGGGAAATAAGAAAACAGCAATATTTTCGTATATTTATGCAGATAAACCCACAAATACTTAGACACACTAATTTCATTTAATAGTTCAAGTCACTTTTTTTAGTTTGCATAACAAGAGACCTTAGTAGATGATGCCTTTCCAACATCACTCTACAAATTAAAGGTACTGGAGAGTCATGAATGTAGGTGGATCTACGTGAGTGCAAATATCTTGAAATCAGTATATTATTTATAGATGCACTAGCTGGCCGTCTGGACATCTTACCCGTAGAAGACGGTAACCTAAGTTTGTACTCTAATTATAGCTTTAAGGGAGTATAGTATATCAATATAACTAATACGGTAATTCAATTTAGGTTGAGTTCCTTAATTATATTATTTTATATACCTACCTATATATAATTTATGTGAATATATTTTCATTATAATAAATTTGTATATGTATTTAATTTGCACACCACCGCCATACACTTGCGAATCTCCTGTTCATAAAATCCATGGCCCGGGTTGTCTGGAACAGATCGCTCTAAAACGATAAGGTCGCCCATTGTTCCTTACTATTATTATACTGTTTAATGTGACTACTGTAAATTGTTTCTTTCATGTGTATGTGGTGAATAATAGTGTACTCTATTCTAAGTTTCTAATGTAATGAACTTCTTTTACGTGGCTAACAGTAGAGTAAACTGGCAGAACACGTAAGAAAAAGCGTTATGCCCCTGACTTTTAATTAATATATGGACTTCGTTACTGACGGGAATCCCCATACGGCACATACCAGCAAAGCCGACGAAACGCTATGCTTCCACTATTATCATACGCATCGCTGAAGAGTGGAACTCTTTACCGTCTGTTTTTCCTGAAGACTACAATCTAGATGTCTAAATGTCGCGTGAACAGGTTTATAGGTAAGCGTGCTCCACCTTAGACTGCATTTCCGCCTGATATTAGGCGCAATGTCATTCAAACGCGAACCTATTCATTATATAAAAAAATACATTTTTCTAAACAACAATAACTCTCGCTGTTCATAATTTTTCACAACATTTAGAACATATCAAGTGTTCTAAATAATTTAATCACCATAATGGGTCGCTGGTGAGTCACTAAAAATTAACATTGCATTTGCGTCAAAATAAATTTAAAATTTCGCGGCGTGATTTACAGCTTCGAGCCCACAACCTCCCGTCTGTAATTGTATCTCGTATTTGGGGACATGGGGAGTACAAACGGCATTGCGGTAACACGAATATATGTGAACACAATAATTAAAAACGGTGTCGTACTTTTTTGGAACCTACATCAGATATCTTTTAAATCAAATAAGAAGACGGTTAGGACACCAATTCCAAAGACACAAGAATGAAGCATTCTAAATTGATTCTTCGATGTATCAAGCGTTCAATTATGTGTATACCTAGTTTGTCTCCACATAATTGAATATAGGATTTTTTTGTTCTTAATTAACGACATCGAGTTCTACCTTATAGGTACATCCAAATCATTCCACCTTCGGAAGACGAGGCACCGTGGTCTAATCGTTTCACAGTGCTAGCACCAACCAATGAAGATGAGAAAGTCTAACTAAGAAACAATAAATAAATTAAACAGCCTAAGTTTTTGACTGATTTGGTTTAAAAATGATTTATATAAGAGACATCAAACAGAGAGGAGGATTTAGGACAATTTCAAACATATTTGAAATTTTAGGTAGGTAATTATAATACTAGTGTCTAACTTTTTTTCAGAGTTGTGATATTTCCTAATAAAGTCAATATTGCCCGAAAAATATAATCCGGGTTCCTTTAAGTCTGATAAGAAAATTATATGAATTTATATATACGTATATATATTTTATAGGAAAACGTAATGTTTTCGTGACCGCGTCACTATCATGGTTCAAAATAAATTATAATAATAAGTAAGCGAAGGCAATCCAGTTGGTAATCAACAAATACTGAAACTTACAATTAATATTTGCCATAAATGAAATTCCAATTAATTAAACATTTAATAATGTTAAAAGTAAATCTCGATTTCAAGTTAAACAATTAAATCCGTAGCAGGCCGACTGAGACACAGTGCACAATAAATTACTATGTTCATAGAATGTTAATAAAGCGGCTCTTGGGCTATTTGTAATAAATGACGAAACAAAAATAAGGACTGAATACCTAATGCTTGAACGAACGGATTAATGCGCTCTCTTTGTTGAAACTTTGGTGTGTTGCTCAATATATTTGGATGAGTAACATCAGGTTTGAACAATCCATGGTAATTTTAAATCATATTAGACTTGCATGTTTCATCCGGTTAATCTTCAAATTCGTACCCCGGAAACTAACTCTTTTACCAGAACAGAAGATTCATAGCTATATTGCCAATCTTTAAAATGAAAGGATATTTCCATGAGGCCAATGCGGCTAGTATGAAAATATAAATTTGTTCCGAGAATTCCGGTAAAAAACGGAGATAAGTATCTTACTGAACTTATCTTACTAAAGGCATTTTTTTTTATTGCAGGAGATCAGCAGACAGGCTGACGGCCCACTTGACGGACAGCGGTTACCATCGCCTATGGACATTTGCAACACCAAAGGTGCTACGAATGCGCTGCTGCTCTCTTTAGGGAGCCTGGAACCTGGTCACTAATGCCGGAACACAACACAAGGTTGTTATGGCGGCATACTCTAGACCAGGGGTGGTCGCCATCCAGTCGGGCAAATGCCCTACCACCTGGCTGTGGGTTGTTTTGTCGCCTCTTACGACAGACCGCCGGGCCGCAGGAAATTGTATTATTTCTCCGTTCCTGCACGGATAAATATAATATAAATATATATAATAGGCATACAAAACTACGATTGTATTACTAGAAAATGTTAGACGTAGAACGTGGCGCAGGAAGCAATTACGTAGCGACTTCATAATACCGCGTCAAAATCGGTCTAGCAGTTTCGAAGTTAAGGACTCAACATAAAAAATTGCGGGATAGCCATAGTATAAAAAATGTCATTTTCATGTGATAACAAGAATTACATGAACAATTTTAATGCAATTTTTAGTCGTGTGATCGATTGACAGGGAAAGATCTGGGAGTTTTACGGGACAACAGTAACGACGCATTTGTACTTTTTCAGATAGAAGAAATATCTTAAAAAAATAGTTTTACGATCTTCATCATTCATTTAGTCAATTATAATTATTTTCTTAATAGCTTTAATGAAGGTACACAATATATAATAGATTTTAGATAACACTTCTTCGTGCGTTGTTAGCTAGCTGAACCGATTTATATGTGGTTTCAATTAGGTAATGTATGAATAATATAAATTTCTTGTAGAGTATATAAAGTTTAAAAATAATAACTTTAAAAAAAATTAAACAAAGTCCAACAAGGACTACAACCATTGAATTCATTTAGTCATAAACGAGCGATAGTCTAAAGGTGGCCAGAGAAGACATTAAAGTGCAATAAAGAAACCGCCGTGCCGTCTGTCCATACCACTGAACACATACACATATTTGCCACTCCAACCGAGTTCTTGCGGTTATTTGCCTTGGGAACAAAGTTAACTTAGGAAACTTAGGTCTGTGTTCTGGACCTATAATCATTATATTAGATGTGACGCGACATTTTAGGAATAAAATAGCTCATACATTGTAATAATATATACTTTTGCTTTTGATATGTACATAACTAAAACAATTAACAAGTACTACCTATATAATTAGAATTGCTCCTTCTCGACACTTCACCCGCGTGGCTTTGTAAAAAAAGTACTTAAGTTGAAAAAACCCCCCGATTTTGAAACATTCTTCATTGGTACTCCGCTCCTATTGGTATTAGCGTGATGATATAAACCCTATAGCCTTCTTCGATAAATGGGCTATCTAACGCTGAAAGAATTTTTCAAATCAGACCAATAGTTCCTGAGATTAGTGTATTCAAGCAAACAAACAGACAAGCTCTTCAGCTTTATATATTAATAATATAAGAGTATATATTAATAATATAAGATTAAATAGGATTTAAAATATGTACTTTATGACGAAATTGCCCTCTCTCTATCTCTTGACAGTTGTCAATTATTATCTATAAAATCTGACTTACAGGCAAGTAGGCAAAAGTAAAGAGTCTCTATTCGTCAAAGATTCTTTTTTAATCTCGAAAATTCAATAGCTTAATTTTCAGTTATGCACTGATTTGATGTAAAAAATCTGTTTTCCACATTTTCTGTTTTTATCCTTTCGGGTTTCTTTTTGTGTTGAGAGTCATTAAAATTTTTATTTCTCTGCGATGAGACTAATTTATAAAAGCTATTGAAATTATTAAAATAATTTCATTTCTGAAAGCACTTGAACAAAGCAATGTAGAAAATATGGACAGGACACTAACTCTTCGGTAAACGACTATCACATATTTTCAGCACTTGCATGAACCATTTACCGTATATTACCACAAAAAGAGGGGGAACTATAATAATTCAGCGTTGAAAAGAGCTATTTCAATAACGTTATTTATTCGAATACAGTTGAAGCAAATATAATCCGCGTTAAATCCCCATAAAAATCCAGCAACGTTGCGGTAGAATGAATAGACCAGCCCAAATTCAGGCGAGCTCATGAAAAGAGCGACCAAAAACGAATATATTCGAAAAGAGAAACGACTGAAATACATCGCGTGGTAGCCTTTTTGGTGTTAGAGAATTACACGATGTGGCACTAGCGCAGATTCGGTTGACAATTGAGCGTAGTATATCACGGTACTCGCCAAAACACATTGTTTTGAGTTCTATTAATCTTTTACCCGAGTTTCAAGTGTAGTTAGGCAAATATCGGCTATAAAAACAACCTGATATATTTATAATATAAGTCTTTTAATACGTCATTTTCAGTCTCCCAGTATAATCTTCCTGTATGTACTTATCTGTAGCTTGCAATCCTGTTTATATTTAGTTAGTAATTATTTTAGTTCTGTTGATTTGTGATGACTGTAATTTTTTATGGCATCAATTTTAAAATAAATATAGCGGTTTAGTGCTCGCTAAAGCCTAGACCAAATGAGTCAAAAATTCTTAATAAGTTTTTTAAATTTTTTAGCTACTTTAGATTTCAGAATAAAAACGTTATAAACGGGAGACGAATGATGTCATTTAGTGAAGTAGTAGTGCCGTTGGAATTACTATAGTATTTATTAGAACTATACAAACACGTATTAACACAGGCACAAATATAAGGCCCGTGAGTGGAAGAGAGAGCGAAATACTCGCTTCACCGCTCCGATTATTTATGACCCAAACTGCACGCACAAAATAATTCTACTATAGACTGCCACACCCCTCCGTTCGGGCATTGTTTTATAACTAAACTATACAATATGTCTCGGCACAATATTCGACCGCGTAAACAATAGTTTCCAAGAATCAGACCTGGCTAATAAGCACCATAAAATATGACAATACACAATAGGCTGTTTTTCTAATTAAAATTTTCAAACACAAAGTAAACAAAATAAGTCCAAATGCCGAAAAATTAATAAACTGCAGGTGTGAATTGTTCTTTGTTGATCGAAACAATATTATACGTATTAGGTATTAGATAGATCTAATAACAGTTTTACAACTCAAGATGTGTAGAAGGAACAGTTTTGGTATTTATTTTCTATACAGGTATTTTATTTGTAAACGTAGACTTGATAAATAAAAATTATCATCTAATCTAAACGTTTCTAGTAAACGTTTATATTCGCACTTTTCGAGCTACATCACAGAGGGAATACTTCGAAGCGAAAATAAAAATATAGCCAGAATATAGAGCGTAAACATGTTTACCGAGACTGCGGCGCGATTAAAAACTGACAAGTAAACATTCATTATTCATTGAACTTTGCGTAAGCAGTATTTCACCAGTGTTTTCCTTTATACCGCGTAATATATACCGAACATAATTAATACCAACATTTATTTTCGTTAAAAGTGTTTTTCAATAACGGTATTTATTTTTAATTACTTTTGACCCCATTATAAAGTGCCCGTATTTTACCTGCACTTGGTGATAATTTAAAATTTAATTAAATGTTGGGGTCATTCTAATTTCGGTTGAAAGTTATGTTATATACTAGCGGTCCCGGCAGACGTGGTTATGCCCTGAAAAAATAAAAATCTAGACCCTGATTCCAGCGCCACCTACTGGGTGTAATTGTGAATCTAGATTCTAGACCATCCTGAGACCCACTCAAACACACATAAAAGAATGAAAGACATTTCATGGCAATTTTTTATATATTTTGGGGTGCATTATTGAAGTATCAGTAGAGACCCCTAATTTTTCTAACATAAAAATATAGCCTTTGTTCCTTAGGGATAGTGTAGCATTCTAATGGTGAAAGAATTTTTAAAATAGGTCCAGTAGTCTTTGAGTTTATTCGTTACAAAAATACAGATCTTTCCTCTTTATAATATTAGTATAAATCTACTGCGATATGTTTGGTATTCTGCGTAAGTGAAGTACCTATACAGTACAGTACGAAAACTAAAATCATATGGAACGTTTAAGTAGTTTTTACATTGCAATGTCCTTAGTTACCTTCCTTTTAAAAGCGGAGTTTTTTAATCAAGCCAATATCAAGTATTCATGAATAAGTATTTTAGATTTCAAGTAATCTTTAAGTAAATAGGCATCAGACAAAGGCCGTATCTTATAAACGCCCCACCGCAATCTCAATCAAATTGTAAAATTTTGACTGTTTTTGAAAAGTCTGGATTTAGTTTTAAAGTTAGTAAGTATCTGCAGAGTTTTATCATTATATAAATTGCACCTATTTGAACTCATGTGAAGTATAATCTAAAAATTGTTTTTAAAGAAAAATATAGCGTATTAGTAACAGTACATATTTTAGTTTGGAAAATAGAGTGTAGGCAGTTAATTCGACAAATGGCCACGTTGCAATTGACAGTATAGCCTGCATGCCAGATAGTCTGAAAGTTCTTTTTTAAAGTGGTTACACACTATCAAGATTTGAAATTTCAGATTCAAGTTCACGGCACGTTCTGCCTCTTACTGTCAGAGAGGCCAAAACATCGCCTACATTTAAGAACACACTCAGAAAACACTACTTTTCCTTAAATAATAATGCCTAATTTTTATATTATAGACTATTTAATATGTATGTATACAACGTGTTTCATTTCAAATGACAATAAATCATAATTTTAGCAGTCGTAATCCATACAAATTTTTCGGTACTATTAAATCAAACTTAATATCAAAATTTAAAAAAAGCAATTTCCGAACAAATTAATTACGATAAAAAGGGAATAAAAACAGAACATCTTGTAAATATTGGTTCACTGACCTTGGTAAGAACGGCAACATGTCAACACGGATCATGTGTCGGGCTAACATAAACAATCACTAATAATATCTACTCACAAATTATTCACCACAAGGCATTCATTCATTTAATCACTGAGTTGTAAGTATCTAATCAAATTATCATTTTGAAATTTTTAGTCGAATCAAATTTTTAAATTTTCAATATGACCGCCATCAGCTTGAACACACAAATTATATCGTCTTTGAATATTATGTCGAACTCTCGTTAATAGGTCACTAGTGGCAGCCATATCTTTTAATTTAGTAAATGACGTAATTATTCGGTTTTTTAAATTCTCCACAGTATCAATATCTGTCGAATAAACATCATTTTTTACATATCCCCATAAAAAAAATCCATCGGGGTGAGGTCCGGTGATCTAGGTGGCCATCTCGATGGGCCATAACGGCCAATCCACTGCTGTCCGAACATTTCAGTCAACCTCTCTCTAGAAGACACCACTGAGTGAGCTGGTGCTCCGTCGAGTTGGTACCACATCTGTCTATTTGCCGCTAGTGGTAGTTCATCCATGTAATCGGCAACGAGTCCATTAAGAAGTTCTAAAATCTTCGCAGCGTTTAAATTACCTTCAATAAAAACCGGACCAATGATAACATTCCTGTGTATGCCCGCCCACACATTCACAGAAAATCTGTACTGATGGGAAGTCTCTCGTGCTAGATGTGGATTCACGTGACTCCAATACCGTAGATTTTGTCGGTTCCATAACCCGTTTCTTGTAAATGTACTTTCGTCAGTCCACATCAAATTGTACAAGAAGTCCGGATTCTCGTAATTTTGTCGTATAACCCAAGTACAAAAGGCTGCTCTGACAGGCTTGTCTCTGGGTATCAAAGCTTGTACTTTCCGGTACTTAAAAGGTTTCCGTTTATCGCGTTTTAAAACTCTATGTATTGTTGTATGGTTTACACGCAAATGTCGAGCAGCTCTACGCAGACTGGTTGTTGGATTGCGAGAAAAATAATTGAAAATTTGTTCATCACGTGTCACGGAAGCCCTTGAAGGGGCACTATCCAAACGCGGAATTAAGGGTTGATTCTCCCGAATCCTCTGCAAAGCTTGCACAATCGTGCGGCCATTAGTCGGACAAGCACGGGTGTGCCCATACCTTTCACGGTATGTCTGGATAGCCAAAATAGCATTACCGCGACATTCCCCGTAAATCAAAATCATGTCTGCATATTCCGATGTTGTAAAATTATACCGAGGCATTTTGAAAAATCACTTATTGTTCACACGCTCAATACACTAATTTCTCTTATATCAATAAACATAAAGTCCTATAAATAGATTCAAAATTGCCAACCTCGTGCGCAATGATTCAAACAACGTTATAGGTTCAAGGCCGGCTCAAAACTGACATAAAATAAACAAATAAGTGTAGGATAGGTCAGTTTCACAAATTTCTAGTGGTGTCACTTCAGGTCCGGAGTCCCAGTAGTCGATATCGATATTTCTCACTTGTTATAATGTACACTATTAAATAAATTTTTTATAGTATTATAATCACGCACATATCTTATTAAAGTTTTTTTAATGAGCCATTTTATGAAATAGCCATACTTCATTATTCGAAGATTTTTTACTTTAAACAATCTAAATCATATCATATCATCATAGCATCTCATATTATCACCATATGCTAATACGTAATAAACTTTTACTTACTAATGATAATAATAAACTATCCAATAAAATCCACCTAAAAATGCTGGGGCTAGCAACTTGTGTCTAACGACATGTATCCATGCTATGGTTTGCTAAATATGTGATTTACTTACTTTTAATTGTGTGTAACAAAAAATATTACATACATGCCAGATTTAAAATAATTAATTTAATTTTAGTATTTTACACAATTTAAGAAATTTCATTCAAAATAATATTTTATTCACTATAAAATAAAATTCAACGCTGGTTTCTTTAAATTCTGTGATAAAACCTTTCTTTTCATGGGAACATCGTTATCAAGTCCTTTCGTATTATCTATTCTGTAATTTTTTAACAAGGGTTTTTGAAATTTTTGCAGTTTTTGACGTCTCTGTCGAAATTATCCTCGTTACCTGTTTTAGTTTTGTAAATTAAAAATTATTCCTAAGTTATTTTAATAGACTATGAAGTGTAAATTTAACTGAAGTGTTGCGAGACCAAAATCGATAATTACGACGATGTGAACTAGTACAGCACTAATTAGTACTAACTTGACGGCGCACGTGTTGCGGTATTTGTTTGATGCGCAGATTTTGACAAAAAGAAAAGTATTTGTCCCTTTCGCACCTAATATTTTTTATTGTAATGAGCGAGAGCGTAAGAATGAACAACTTCCGCGTTTAATGATGAAGAGACGAGCTGGCAACATGATACATGTGGTCACTAACCTACCGATTTAGTCACAATAACAGATACATGTTGTTGTAAAATTCTGAAATGAAAAATGAGGTTCTGTGGCTAAACCAAAGAAGCTACCTTGATTCGTTGTTATATTTGGGCAGAGTACGTCATGAAGAAAACGTGGTCTGATTTATTGTCGTAAGGTCTGAAACACGCTGTATATATGTACGTATTTAATTTATAAATTATGTAGTTTAAGTATGTTTATTTATGATATATTTAATGATCTGCACCACCTACATCGCCAGATTAGATAAAATTATTCCTAAAGTTAGGTTGTCTGGAAGAAATTGCTTTCAGCGATAAGGCCGCCTATTTTTTCTACCATGACACTATTGTAATTGTGTACTTTGAAATTGTGTATTTGAATTGTATATTTAGTGAGCAATAAAGTGTTATTTATCTATCTATGTATATTTGTTCACTGAAATTTATTACTTATATATTTCCAAATTTTAAAAGACAGCTATTATTATATTTTTACTTTTACCAGTTATGGTTTGCACGTATTGACTTGTGTAATCCATTTACATTAATCATTATTGATGTAAAGGGTGAGGTTTTCACATAAAATATTTGAAAAGAAAGCATACTTCTTCAGTAAATTCGCCTCATCCATTCTAACTTACTTTTGAATATGATTCGGTAACTTTCAAATACTATTTCGCATTGTCACTTTTTCGCCAATCTGAAATTATAAATAAAATCTACGAATGTAAAATACTCTTTAGACTAGGCTGGATTTGTTACCGTCTCCGCGGGTTGCCAGAGCACAAGTTTTTCTTTGAATGAGTTTGAATATACTGACATAAGGACTGCCTGGTTACACACGGTATTTAAATCAAGAATGATTGACTGTTTGATTTCAAAATATACCAATTCCAGCAATTAATTTTAAAAATAATTAACAGGAAGTTTTTGTGTTGTTCTTAACCAATATCAATTCATAAACTTAAACATGAAGGCCCAAAACCGTGCGAGCTATTTTACTTAATTTACATGCTAAACAAAAAGAATATATTGATAAATCAGTACTTAGAGATCAATTGTTATGCAGGTTGTAGGGCTCGTTGTTTGCCCACTTCCATTTTAATGAAACAATGATTAATATACGTATTACGTGTAATGGACTGCAATTCATCTATGTTTTAAATACTCGTACATCCATGATTTTACAATAAATACCCTCCTTCTTTCTGCACACATTATTAATGTATTTTCAAAACATTTCATCCTATCACCATGTCCAGTAAGTTTCCCTACACCTTACCAATTTAGTTTGAACCCCAATATTCCCGTCATATAGAGAAATGTTGTTTGAGAGAGAGGAATGCGAGGTTCAAGTTTACATTGGACTGGAGCATAGTATGAATAATGGATTTTTGTTTTGGATTTTTATGTGAAAAGTTTTAATTATTTTCAGTTCGATACGGTATCTGCGAAAGATTCCAATTGCCAGACAAAATTATTGCAAAAATTGTTAGAAACGTACTCAGGTCATGAAGTTTACGTGTTGTTATTGTAACTCTAAATTAATTTGATAATATTGTTACGACTCTGGTCCCGACAAAAACAAATTCACACCTGCATATCTGTAAAAACACATTTTTATTACATGTCGGCATTTGAACTAATTTATGGTCGCCTACTTTTTGTTTACTTTGTGATTAAAATTTGTGATTAGAAAACAGTCCATTGTTGTATTGTAATCTTTTATGGCAGTCATTAGCCAGGTGTGTCGGATTAAGATACGGGAACATTGCAGTTGCGCAGTATAAAACAATGACTTGATCGAGGGGGAAGTCAGGTGAGCGATAACCTCGAGCGAAGCAAGACGTGTATTACAATCGAGAACCTTTTAGTGACGGACTTGGCGCGTTTTATGAAACTATGATCTTCTGCATTACGTTTGGACTTGTTGTGTTCGGTTATATTTGTACCTGTGTTATACGTGTTTGTATAGGTCTAATAAACTCTATAGTAATGCCAACAGCATTTTAATTCGAGTCCTGCAACTCGTAACAATATGTTGCTTTCTTATACATTGGTAAGTATATTGAAATTGATAGTTATTAACGAAAACACCAAACCCAATATCTATAATTAAATGTAGAATTATACTTTTTAAATATAAATAAGTCAGCCAAGTGCGTGTTGGTCCATGCACAAAGCGTTCCATAGAAACGACAACCGGCCACCGTTTTTGTAATTTTGCTACGAAACCCTAAAAAGTATTCAGTCAAAACTATACTATATATCCAAAAGTTTGCAAAGGATCTTGTTCAAACCAATTTTCTTTGAAAGTGATTTCTAAGCTCTACTACTTTTTTCCGACACCATAGTTAAAATTTAAAAGAAAGTTATGTCTTTATAATACGACGTAGTTCTTCATAGATCTCAGTTTAAAATACATACGCGTATATTTATGAGACTCCTTATTGACTCATCATATATATTATCACGGTTGTTCATTCAAAAATCAAATCGATAAAAAGTTTCCGATAACGTATCGTTGAAAGGTAGCTACCGATTGGCACGCGACGCGAAACCGGCTCGAAGGACCAACACCCACAATTCAGAGATTGAGCGATTAAAAGAGTAATTAAGTATCGACGCTCATTCTGTCGTGGCGAGTCTCAAATTTGCATGTTAAACGAAGTTTAAACTTCGCTTTTTTGTTTCACCATCACCCTTATTGAGATGCTGTGTGCTTGCGTGCATGGCCGCGGGGACACTGCTAATACCACCTTGCATTTTCAACCCACTTCACCTTTAATGCGTTGGAATAAAGTTTAAACTTAAGTGGGTCAATGGAATAGTTATTGTGGGAGTATTGATAGACTTTTTAATTGTTTTGTTAATGTCGGTGTTAAGGCGTAGAGATCGCTTGCTTCGATTGTGTGCGGTCGATTCGGTTTGCGTTCTGCATTGATAGTTCGTATTTTAAAGATTTAATTTAGGATTTACATTCATTAAGGTATTAAATATTGGTTACTTTTATTAATTAAATTATTAAGTGTTTAGTAGTTTAATACTTTATATGTTTTAAATGTTTGATTGTAAAATAATACCAATATTTTGGAACAAAATAAGTAATAAGGAGTATTGTAGGTAGATCCCAGAATCTATCTCACCACCTATTAAATTATAGAATAATCGCACTAAGAAACATCGTTATGAATTTTTAAAAGCTCTTTTTCTAATTTTATTCAATCGTATTTGTTTCGGGATATCACTCCACTACTGCCTTACACCGTATATAATAAATAACCATTCTCACCAAATTTTATTTATAGGCACTCCGATTTTTTAATAACACATTAGTTGTAACCTGTACATTATTAACTTGTAGTTCTTGAGATAAAAATCTGTGAGGATTTTACACAGGTCATGTTTTTTGTCAAAACGACTTCGAAACAGTCAAAAACCAATATTCTGCAGGCTATAGAGAATGCATACTAGGCTATCATACTAATTCATAATACACATATACCTATATATATTATACCTACAGCCATAACTCAAAGCGTGAAGGAAATAAATTACGTACTTACCTCGGTAAGCCATATTAAGCGACCCCAATTAGCCGAGATGAGGTATATGGTTATAAAATATATATTTTGTTCGGGGGGTGTTTGGAATCGATTCCCCGTTAGCGGCCGGTGGTCAGGCATTAAAATATTAAGGGGTCTCTAATCTACCATGATTGAATTTGCGTTTCAACTGCCCCCGTGTAAGAACGCCCTAAACCCACCGTGCGTGTATCACTCAGTAATTACTACGAGTCCTCGAATAACATATTAGACTTATATAAGCGTTTTACTACATAATTGCTGTAGCCATTTACATTTACTTATTTAATTTATTTATTATGATTATACAGCTTTACACAATACATTTAAAAAAAGATAATTTTTCAACAGTACATAAACCAATAATAGATCTTACTTTACAAACCAAACATATATAAAGAAAATAATTTAAGTTAAATTGAAATTATTTCATAAAAAAAATAATTTTGCTAGATATAAAAAAACCCTTTTTCTTGAGAAATATTTGTTAATTTCCGTATTTAAGATAACGTAAGTTTTAAACGTCTATTATTTTATTAAGTCTAAATTGTTATCACATAATTTAGTTACTGAAAGTAAAATATTGAACGCGAAAATTCTGATATGAGACATGGGCGCTTACACCACCTAAACGTACTATCTAATATAAAAATTGGCTGTGAGGTTTCAATTTCATGACATAAATATTTTTTACATAGTCTTTAATCTATATAAGTTAGTTTATTTTTAGTATTTAACAATATTTTTTAAGTTAATTTTATGATAATCTGACCTACCATTGTATTTTCCTCGAAATAAGTATACAATTCAAATATTTGTTCAATATTTTCATTTTATTTTACGCTGATCGTATCATTATACAAGATTTTTTGCCAAAAATTCCCCAGTTAAGCTCCGATTCTTTCTTATTATTTTTCTATTAGCAGTTATATAGTGTTCATGTGAAATAGTAGATATTCTATTATACATAGTAGATAGCAATACAAATAAAAACTTTAGCTTATGATTTCAATTTAGAGACAAAGCTGCGAAACAGCATTGTCTTTCGTCTGAGATGCCTGAATCACCTTATTAATTTAATAGTAAGTGGGTATATAATTATTTTTTCATCTTCTTTCGAATCAATGGATAACGTGATTGTGAGTAAAATTCGGTAATTGGGGGTATACGTGACAGAAGCCTCCTCGTGTGCCACAACTGTAGCCTCTGGAACCGTTCAACATTTCACTAGTCGATAATATCTACTATAGACAACTTCACATATCACGATGTCAAAGTAAATAGAATGATCAATTATCATTTCCTAAGAAGGTATATCTATACTGAAAATGTATCGAGAAACATTAGTAGGGATAAACCGTATGGAATAAATCTACAGGCGGTATACAAAGCGTGTGGAGGCCCGATACGAGAGTATCTAAAGCCGACGAGCAGAGAGGAAAATTAGCATTTTAATAAATACACACCCTTTGAAGCCGCCACGTACATAAATCCGGCTCGGATCTTTGTAATCAAATTCAAACACATAACTCTTATTTTCGTAAGCGGAAAGTTGGGAAAGCGGTTTGTTTTTAATATACGCAACGCAAGTTGTTGTTCGTTACTTATAATGTTGGTATGGGCTTGTTTAATTTAATGTTGAAGTTAGAAAATGTTGTTTATTAGCAGTGAAATCGATTTCTCAGATACATCGACTGTAGGTATTCGAACTTAATTTAATTTTGGAAATTGCTGCAATACATTAAAGTTGTTTCCATATACACACAAGTTACTTACTGATTTTATTAAGTTGTAATTTCTTATTTTTCCTATAAACGTATTATTATAATGTATCCTTATTCATCTAAATTTATTGATATACATATTTTAGTTTGCCGTGACATTAATTAATTACGCTGAAAAGCAGCGTGGTTATAATAGATCAACAATTACTTACAGCATGCAATATTTTAGGATAAGTGTTTAAGAAACATAGTTTAACCTATAACATTTATTTAGTCACCCATTATGAAACTAGTTCATTGTCTTAAGATTGTTCATGTCTAAGGTACAAAGAAATGGTAACCCACAAACTTAGTAAAGCCATTCATTAGATGTGTGTTTAAATCAACATATTGCTTAATTATACGTGTAGTGTATGGAGTGGAGGCAGAGTGGATGGCGGTCATCGTAATCTTGGATAAGGGTTGGTGCATAAATCAGCCGGGGTGACGTGCCTACGGGCCTTTACTTTATCTACTGTGTGCGAGTGACGCTACTGGCCTAGGAAATCTACTACTGGAAGGGGCTTGAATATTTAATTTTAAGCTTTATTGTTTTGCCAACTAGCTGTTCCTACGGCTTCTTAAGCGCAAAAGTATGAACACCAAGGCATGTTATTTATGACACTCTCTAAGTAGCATTAATAATTACAAATAACTAAAAAAGAGTTCGACTCCGTCCTATGGTAAATATCATAAACAATTTTTCCATTAATTATTATGGTTTATATAATAACAGCTCATAGTTATGAGCTGTTATTAGCTAGGCCCGAGCCCACCAGTGGGACAGTTGTACCACTGCTGGGCTCGGGCTTCCCACTATAAGGGGGAACGGACAGTATACCCGCCACGCTTGTCCAAGGCGGCTTGGCAGGTTTGACACATCGGTTATCTCGATGTGCAGGTTGCATCACAATGTTTTCCTTCAACGTTGTTAGCACGTGGCAATTGTAACAATATGCACATTAAGTCAGAAAACTGTCTAAGTGGTGCATGCATTCCGGCCAGGATCGAACCCGCGCCCTTTGAGTTTAGGACGCGTGCCCTAGCCCTTACCCTACCAGAACGCTACTATGGTTTAGGTGTCTGGTATTAGGCCCGCATTGGTCCATTGTATATTACTCTCAACACATGCGTAACTTGGGTAGGTTGGAAACGACAATGTGTGTGTGTATTAGTCCTCCAAATACTTATTGATAATAATAATAAAAAATATCACCTGAAACCTCGAAGGTACTGAATTGGAACATACCTACCTATAAGAAATTTAAAAAATCCTGTTTTAGGTAATCCCTACAATTTTGATTAAAATTGTTTTAACCATTTCGGAGCCGATTCGAACCAAACTTTTCTAACTATATAGATGACGAATAAAAAGTTTAAAAAGTTGGATAAATGTTTTGCAATCCGCGCACAGCGAACGCTTTCATACAGTTGACAAAAATGTTTTCTTATTTGACCATAGAACCATAATTAATATTTAATAAAAATATAACCACATCTGAAAAAATACGCGACGGATATTGTAAAAAAAACGGCTTTCTGTAAAAATATTTTTTGTAACGCTACAACTTGACTTTTCCTGTTATAGTTACAGGAATTTTCATGATTTTGGATAATAATACCACGCCTTTCATTGACTTCACTACATAGTCATTAAGCTATGCTATGTTTTTTTTATGATCAGGATAGAAATATCCCATACGATAAATTAAACAATCCTATGTCTTATTGAATGTAACCCACAAGTATGTGCACATTCCATTGTCACAGATATTACATCTGTGGTTTCGATAATTGCTGGCCACCCCGCGCCCTGAACACCTCTGACCCATCCTGAAACTTGCAGCCGATCACAATAATTTATTATAGCTCGCTTTACACACACGAATTTAAGCAAAAACCATGCAAATTCAACTAGATATGAACTTAAGTGTTTGACTAACTAGGTCTCAATTCGCTTGTCTCAAAAAGAGGTAATCTTTAATTAAAACAAGCAAGTACTGTACTAAGATTTTCTTACATATCTTTTGTTTTTTAATAAATTTTCTTTTGATTTTGCCTGAAATTACAAACACGTTGCCTACCATTCATGGGTAAAGAAGAGAGAATATAGAGTTGCAGAAGAAATTACTCTAAAGATGTCGACAAGACCTTCTTATGTTTGTATGATTTATATGTAGTTATATGCAATTAAAATCGTTATCCTTGCAGGCTTATTAATAGCTTTTCTGAATCTATCTTATTTTTAGTTATTATTAATGATAGCTGTTAGCCCCCCCCCCCCCCCCAAAAGGAATAAAATAAAATAAAATTCATTCAAGAAATACACTCGTCTTACAATATTTTATGATTTTTGCCGCGAACTCGATAGATGAAGGCACTGTTTGGATAATCCGTAGACAAGTAAATTACACTTGTATATTACGATGATGGTAAAACCAGTATGACTAATATTAAAGCATTAGTTTATCCTACCACCATTGAAACTTGATAATGTAAGTTTATTTTTTGTAGGCAGCAGGTAGGTTTCCATAAAGTTGTAGATGTTAATGAATGAGGGTAACCACTTACCATCAGGTGATCTGTAAGTTCGTTTGCCTGGAAAGAAATATAAAATATACACCTACACGTTGCCATACAACGTGGTAACGCGGCCAGCGTTTTGGGAACGTTCCCAGCTGACGGTGATTTGGGACCTATCTATTATTTGTAGTTTTTATCTTTTATAAATTAAGTTGTACATATATTTTTAGAATAGGTATATACACCTACATAAACTTTGGATATAATTTTGAAAAGTTACAAGTGTTGTATTTATAAAATTACATCAATATAATCGTATACAATGCAAGAAAACTTAACTTATTTGTATTGTATTCTACCCGTAGCCACTCAAGACTATAAGTAGAATACTGATCCTAGATCACCGTCTTCTATGGGTAAGGTGCCCAGAAGGCTGACTAGTTTCCTCGCTCGATACTTCGCCTTCCGATATTTATTTCATTTTATATTATTATCAAATAAAATATTTTTTCTATCAAATTTAGATCTAGATAGATTTAATGAAATATTTTACAAATTGTGCCTTCTTTATATATTAAACAACCCACAACAGGGAATAAATATTTTTCCGATTTATATGTGACTAGGATAGTAAAGACTAGCTAAAGGCCCAAAATTAAATATTATACCAATAAAAAGGATAATAATGGCTTCCCCGACATCCGGTTTTGCAGATAATTCCACCGCTCGCTCAATAAATATACCTTCGACATTTTGAAGTTAACTTCGTATATTTCATAATAACTTGATGCGAGACAGGAACCAGTCCCTTCAGCCCTCAGCGGCAATAAAGGGAATCCCTTTAAACGTATCCTTGGCCCTTCGACTTATAAATATCAATTTATCCGCAATGTCAAATACTGGCAAAGCCTGGCCATTTTCACATTATGTATTGGCCGCTATTCATCTTGCGGCTTCCCTATTTATCATCATTTTTCTTCAAAATCTTTATGTATAACGCGCGTGCTGTGAAATTTTCTTCCTTCAATGTTTTTTTTAATAATATAAATTTTTGTTATGTTTACGTTAGGACAGTTACCATTTGGTAAAAATGAAGAAGACCGATGCATGAAGTCTAGCGAAAAGAAGTGAAGCGTGGTCTGTACTTGAGCGATACACGCAAGAACTGCGTGTCACGATAGATGTGTGGAGTCACGCGGAAAGACCTTGTCAGGAATTCTCGCATCCGCGGCCAGTTTTCATGTCCGTGACATAGCAGACAAACTGCAAGAGTGTCGCTTACGCTGGTACGTCTACGTTTTACTGAGACTGGCTTTTTATATGGGGAACAAAATGTCTAGCCATGCTGCCTCTGCCAGATCGGGTCAAAGGGAAAGGCCCAAGAAATATTGACTTGACGTTTTGAAGGCTAACATGCGTACCAAGGTTCTCAAAACAGGGGATGCTAAAGACTGTGCGAAGTGGCTTATCTATTCTATCTATGTTGTTGCTAACTCTAACGCCTTTGGCAGGTTGTCTTACTATCGGTTCAAAACTGATCATAACCTCCTTACAAGTAATGTCAAATGTCTACCAATGGTAAGGCAATATAGGCCACATCACATATTGACGTTACTATGGAACCCTAAACTTATAGAAAAACTGTTGCAACTTCTTTTTTCAAATAAAACTAGTAACGTACTTATTTCGTTTATTATTTGTATTTAAAGAACACAAAATTATTTACTATCAACATAAAATTGATAGCATTAAAACCATTGTTTCAATTGTATAGACTTGTTATTTAACAATCAGACGCCATATAAATCACAGAATAAATTTTTCGGAAAGTCAAATAAATTTCGAAGCGGAGCAACATCTTCTATTTTTGCTCATAAACCTTTCTATACTGTTAAATAAAACACGAATTCCTGACGACATTAAACTAATTGTGAACCACGAATGCAAGTGAACATTAACATTCATTAAATACTTACATTCCGGCCTTAAATTTAGAGTGAACCAACAAAAATAGAGCGATATATTAAAAGGATTTACGGTACAAATATATGTAAAGTTTGTTGGATATATTATATTTTGGGGTCGGGCCGAGATGAGAGGGTGGTTACGTGAAAACATTCGGATACGTGCCTTAGCATAATGCCTTCTGGAGGGCGCTGAGGATGCTAAGCTTCCGCAATTCGTCTTCAAGGAATCCCTAATTTGAAATGTGGATGAGTTTCGAAATTCCTCAACTTAAATAGGAGACGACGAGTCATGTTGTTTGTTACATTCGCAAGAGACACAGATACAAAGATGTTTTAAAGGATCAAGAAACATGATCTGGGATGGAAATTATAATAATTTAATAAGACGAATTTAAGAAGTATGTATACGGGGTGTATTTCTAAAAGACATGTATAACGCTTTTGTTATGAGCATGCGAATAATAATAAAAACCAGGTATCATTAAGGATGTTTCGAGATTCACCCTATTAGGCATCAAGTATGGAACCCTAAAAAGTTTAGTGTAAATACACATTTTAAAAAAATACAACAGAATATCACCCTTCAGTACGTATTCACCATAACTCTTATTTGAGGTTTACTTTGACTAATGACTTTCACTAAATCTATCAAACCTTGGTCTTTTGTTTCAAAAACAACAAAAGTAATATATATTAATCAAAGCTATCTATAAAAACATTTTTACGTGTCTTATTAGATATTGAGGATTAATTGATTTTTGTTATAGGTACTAGTATATATATATATATATATATATATATATATATATATATATATATATATATATATATATATTCATATCTTATTTTAGTGTAGAACGAGTAGTTACACAAAATATTAAATTATTTTGCCTTAGCCTACAACACTATGCAGATATTTATTATTGATAACTACTTTCTGTATTAAAGTATGAAATATTTTAAATTTACATTTCCTCATCATAAAAACTCAAGTAAAAAATCCATAAATAAACAAAAAATATAACTTATTTTTAAATATAATTTTATTTACTTTATTTTCTGCTAGACATATTTTTCTTTATATGTATTATACCTATTCATAAATAAAAAATGCATTGAAAAGTCCAACTTGAAAGTGTATAGTTTAAATAACGTGGAAACTATAGAAAGGCATAACAGACAAAAATTAACAAAGCGCTGCAACGTTTTTCTTCATTACGTACAACCGAAACGTCCGCGGATTTAAAATTTTCGCTTCAAAGTTGTTAGGAGATTAGCGACAAAGCGGCTGCGATATCTTAAATGTGGATCTGTTGTAAACAAATTCTCGCTCGCACCGCTCTCCCGATTTATGAGTTTATTTATCATTAACAAATTATATTAAACGCGCGTTGGAACACAGTTTTTTGTTGTTATCCTCTTTAAGCGAATAATTTAGCGTCGTCGGCGTACTACATACAATACAATGTATACGTACCCGCCCGGTACGTAAAGTTGTACTTTTGATGCTAGTCGCATTTGTCGGTTTAAGATTGTTTTAGGATACACATTTTATTAACGCCATTTAGTGGTAATTATTATTGCGAAGTCATGGTAGCTAAGTGGATAATGAACTCATGTTGCATTCTAATTACGTGGGATAGAATCCTGCCCTAGAAGCATATACCGCTGACCTAATGGTCATGTTGTTACAATTATCAGTTGCTGGAAACATCATGAAGAAACTTATACAAACACACATCGAGATAATCTATGTATGAAACTTGTCAATCCGCCTTAAAAATATATAAATTGATCTTATTTTGTTGAAATTATTGGTTCTTTGAGTGTAACAATGATTCTAACAATAATAGGGTAGTTGAGAATCAAATCAGTCCATTAAGATACTTTTTACATAAATCTATTTTAGTGGTTTTTTTTTGGAAAAGACTAATATGTTTATCTTCTTTTATCTTCAGCTCCAGACATGTGTGTAATTTTAAAAACATGTTGATAATCATCATCATTAACTTACGAAACGTTTGATGCAAAAAAACTGTTGATAAATGAGTGTCTTAATATGAAACAACTTAACTCATACATCCACATAACTTGGATAATTTAAAATATTAACTAGCACTTGTAATTTACTATATTACCTAGCTCTATGATAATCGTTTACTGTTGAAGTAACTGAAGCATTGCGTAGTTATTTGCTTATATCAAAATAATGCTTACTACATTTACTTGTTATTGAAATAATCAAAGGAAAATAAACACGAAACTGCACACTCAAAAAGGTATAAAACACTTTATTGGACTTGCTTCATTCTGTAGGACACGATAAACAAGTCTTAAAAAAGATCACAATGGAAGTGGAAAATAAATATTCAAAACATAATAAAAAATATTCAAAAGATCACATTTACACGTAGTGAGAAAAATTTACACATCATTTATTTCTCTGTTTAGAAGAAACGTAAAGCTAAATTGTTCAGTTTTAACACACTTTGATTAACCATACAAAAGAGAATGGTAATAAAATCTTCAAATATGGAATTAAAAAAGATTTTCCATAAAAAGCTGGGTCCTTGCGCTGGCAAATGTTTCCTCAGTGACGGCAGGGGACAATGTGGTATGCCATCTGCTTTTCAGTTCCGAGATTCAATTAAATTTTTACTGTAGATTATCACGCAGCTTTAATGTTGTCTAGCGTCTATTTTGTCCTCTTTTGGTGAAACTGTTTTGTAAGTTTTTTGTTAAAAGAATAGTTCTAGCTATTTGTTTAATACTTTACAAGTTATAGACTATGTACAATTTCCTTATAATAAAATATATTACAAATCTATATATATAAAAGAAAGTACACTATTTATAACTCAAGAACGGCTGCACCGATTTGACTGAAAATTAGTGGGAAGGTAGCTTAGAACCAGGAGACGGACATAGGATACTTTTTATCCCGTAGGAACCGTTAGGTGGCGCTGAGATCGGGTTCTAGAATCCTCCTAATCACCTGGACCGATTTTGGTAATTTTGTTTTTGTGTGTTTGAGTGGCGCCCCGCCCTGGATGGCTTAAATCCACAATTGGAACCGGTAGGTGGCACTGGGATCGGGTCCTAGATTTTTATTTTTTCAGAGCAGGACAACGTCTGCCGGGGCGGCTAGTAATATACAAGTCCCAAATCGCTGTCGGTTGGGAACGTGCTCAAAACACTGGCCGTATTTCCGCGCTGGATGGCGACGCCAATGCCTTGCCCCAAGACCAGACCAGCCTTTTGGTCATGTGAGACCTCTATCAATGAGATAATAGATCTCGACAAAACCAATAGGCTTCGGGACCCATGAATGAGTTTCGCCACCGAACTCCATAAATATGAATACATTGCCAATAGATGCATATTTGCGGCGTTTTAGGACCTCCTGTCGTCCGGCAGGTGTGCTAGCTAAAACAGCCGTGTCTGGAGAATGAAACGCAGCCAAAGTGTCAACGCACGTCGCGTCCCACACTAAGGGTCGGTCCATCTTCCAGGGCACCAGACATCCCGTTTGGTCTCTTGCCATCGTCGCGACACATTTCTTTCGTTTTCAGAATGGCCGGTACCCCGGTGGCAACAAGGCAGACGATATCATTCAGTACGGCATGGCGCGGTAACCTGCCGCCGCTTCTGACGCACAACAAGCGATAGTATCCGGAGCTAGCGACCTTATCCCACACTGACAGTTTTATCTATAAAGATACTTTATGACGTTACATTCTTCTCGTCATGCCAAGATGTGGACACTCTCTGTACTGTTCTATAAATTGAATATGGATCACAGGGATGTGGAGCACGCTTCTTACGTGTCTTATGGATAAAAATTTAAACACGGATATCAATTACTATGCTGAAGCGGTAATAGGCTGATCACCTTTGTTGCTGGATATATGGCCTATGGAGCGGCGGAGTGCTGGAGTGAATTCTCGATGGACGTAGTGCAGAATGCCCTCCGGACTTTCATTGGGTCTCCTCCTACTATTAACGTAGTGCCCATACTGGTGTAATACGCGGGATACTCTGGTCCCAAGAACACCCCATCGTGACAGGTTCAGTGGGTAGTTTAGCGGCCGACATCTCACAACTCCTTCTTTGGTGAAGGTATGTACACAGCCGGCCCCTTGGAGCCTCACATACCCCTTGGTTTATAGCACCCCCAAGGCCCGAAGGGATGTGTATTGTATTCACCTACCGTTTATAAAAAAAAAGTGCACGACTAGGTTTTAGGTCAATTTTTTTAAGAGGCCTAATCCCAGCAGTGGGCAATGCTCGGCTGATGTCAGCCAAATTTACTTAAACTCCAAAGTTCGGTGTAGTGATCCTAATGTAAATTACACCCCGGCCTTACATAGGAGCTTCGTTGCTCGTAAATGAAAAATAAACATGCGTGGAGCGGTTTATTCGAGTTGCGATGTTACACGTAATTATTAATGTTGTTTGTTAATACGTAATTACGTACAAGCGTTTGTTTTGTAATTACTGTACGTCATTGTATATAATAGGATTAGACTGTCCCATTAAATTCTGTCGCAGTGAAACTATATTGCAATGAAAGTGCAATAAAATAAACCTATATATCAAATCAAATCAACTCGGAGATATCGATTTGGAGTAGAATAAATTTCAGTCATTTCAGTTAAACAAACATTCCGTTTATCCTATGGTCTGGGCGTTTGAGATCTACTCCAGGTTACCGTTGTATGTCACTCATAGCTATAACACAAGCCTAACTAGGTTGGATTACCAAAACATAGGTCGGGACTTTTTCCTTTCGTTTTATAAACTATCGTCTTTGAAATGAAATTATCAAATAGTTTGGTTTAAAATTTTATCTCATAAGGACTAATGAATATTACATACTTTTATTAAAGAAAATTACCTATTTACAGTTGAAAACCGATCTGATGTTAATGCGAGCAAAGAGTTTATACTTAATTAGGTAAATATTCAATCTATTATGATGGTAATAAAATTATCATTTTCGTATGACATAGGTAATTATGGCAGTTGTCGCTTGTTATGTACAACAAACTGTACAAATAAATGGTCCTATTGTATCATAAACTACCTTAAATCTTTCAAAGCCTGATGAAGTAAGCTGGGGCTGGGGATATCACAGTTACTAAGCTACTACGACTGTAAAATAATTTAAAAAGTAGTAGGTATATTTATTTTTCTGTTACAAGCAAGTTTAAAAGTTAGTTCCTTAGAACATGTTTCATATAACAAGGCACGCTATAGACAAATACTAATATCTTTATAAGCGCGCCCAAAACAAATTACCATAGAAAAGAGATTCAAAAAACTTTTCCTACACTCATAGCCATTATAAGTTTCCAAAGAAAAACACTTTTCGTGCACACGTCGCTTCCAGTTTTTTCTCGGCGCACTTTTCTAAGTGCTATAAATCTTTCACGTAAATAATTGAAGCGATATTTTATGCCAAAACATTACGCGGGCCGGGAGATGTCGCCTCACCTGCGGCCCCCGCTAACTTGTACCACTTTCCACTTTAATTTGGTTGCGTAATGTATTTTCAATTACTTCCAGAGGAGCTATGTACGTGATTTGTGGTCGGGCTAAAAGAGATTGGAGAATAATTCTTCTTGTCTAATTTAAAGTTGCCTAGGTTGCCGCGATCGCGTGCGGCCCGACGCGAATCGAGACGCGGCGCGCCGATGTGTACCGATTTGGCAGAGATTTTGCCAAGTTTTATCGAGTGTCTGTACCATACGATGAAGTCTACTTTATTATGGCAATGTTGTATTTATTGTAGGTGAAATATTTGGCTACAATACTATATAAGTTGTATGTAGATACAACAGATAGATCTTATGTAGCTACCTGCCTTTCAGACTAATACTTGGAATTATATTAAACGTGATGATATTAATGACGAACCAAAATCTTTGTATCTACCCCTTCATATGAAAATTGCGCGGGCAGAGGAGCATCAAATTTCGCACACTTATAATTTATATAGAGAAGGAGTGCAGAATGCTAATATTTATTTAAAATTATGCATAAAAAATACATTAAATCAATAAAAAAAAACAACACACACACTACCATGTATTTGACACAAACACGCATATATACTCTTTTGTTTATTGTTAAAGTCAAATTAACAGTTTAGCCCTGGTGAAATCTTTGATCATAGAAGTATTTTTTGACAACAGAACCTTAATAGTGTTCAAAATTATAATTTGAATAAATTATTATAGTCGAACTTTGGCCACGGGCGACCACCATTTGAAATAATCAATAAAAAACGTTATTTGAATATTGTTTGGTAATCTATTGGTAGGTTTAGTTCTTATTTAAAATCAAATAGAAATAAAAAAATAATTTCACTCTATAAACGCTTTATTTTTATGTCTGAAATACAGATACGTTATAGCGACCCAGCAGATTGAAAGTGGTAACTTTTTCCTATGGACAGATGCAATGCCTCATTATACTTCCTATTAATAGGTTATTAAAGTTCGTACACTAAATTGGAATGTGGACAGATTCTAAATTACCATATAAAAGAATCATATTATATTTTATTTTTAAAATATAATGTCATGATATAAATAATTGTACCTACGTAGTTACCGTTTAAAATATAATAAATACACTATTTACATAACTCTTTTTACTCGTTATTTTATAAGGTTGCAACATTTTGTAATATTTAAAAAAAATTGTGTGTATATGCAGTTCATACGCAGAAGTGAAACAAAGTGGGACAAGGGGTATGTGGGATTCTAAATTTCGTGACGTCATATTTCATATATTATATCGTTATAATATGCATATCTAAGCTTTAAGACACGAAATTTGAAATATAAACGAAAAACTTCAAAACATTTTCAACTCTATCTGTATAGTTATAGTGTTTATATATTTTATTATAGATTTATTTGTTTATCTCTTTTTAGTGTCGCTTTTTCGTTTTGGAATTCAAATCACAATGATTCTAAAGAAGTTTCACCTCAAAAATATCTCCATTGATTGGACCATCCGTTACCCTATTTTCCGATAATTGGTATATTTTTTATTTCCAAGGCCGCGAAAGCAGAAAAACAACAACGTAAAAATATTCAACAAAGATGAATGTACAATACATATACATACCTACTGTTTCAGTTATGGAATACAAAGCTCCTATCATAAATAAGTTTCTAATAAATCATTTCGCATTGTTAATGGAATGTTTACAGCGGCCTTAAATAGAACAACAATAAAACAGTGCCGTAACACATTCACGCTCTATTAGGCACATTTGTCATAAAAAGAGCCTTCTGAACGTGTCAGAAAAATCTTTAGTTTTTGTGTTCATACATAGTGAACCGAAACGCGAGTAATGAACCGCGAATGATCTTTTGTTCATTCCGGAGTTGTTATTAGGGTTACGTTGGTAAATGACAAAAACTGAACTGAAGGACCTAGGGAAGTCGTTTTCGCAGATTCATATTGTTACAACCTAGGCCCCGAAAGACAAATTCCACGTACAGATCTGTAGAAGCAGAGTTTATTACCTTTCGGCATTTGAACTAATTGTAATCCTTTTATGATCGTCTTTTTGTACACTTATTTATTGGCATACGTTTCTAGCTATTGTAGAGAACAGCTTATTGTTCTATTGTACTCGTCTATGGCCGCTAGCGGCTGCATTATTAGCCAGGTGTTGGGGATTACGATTTCAAGCTGATTGTGTCGAAGTTGCCGGGCGGGCACATTTGTATTGTGAAGTATAAAACGATGGCCTAATGGAAAGAGGGGGCAGTTGAGCTACGACTACGATACGGCCGTGACGGATTTTGCGCGTTTTATTTAAATTACTAACTTCTACATTGCGTTGGTATTTTTTGTGTTCGGTTATATTTGTACCTGTGTTATACGTGTTTGTATAGTTCTAGTAAACTATAATAATTCTAACGGCATTTTAACTCGAGTCCCACAAGCTCGCAATAGTATGATGAACATGAATGACGACAAGTATCAAAATAAAATGGAACTTTATGTCTTTTAACCAGTATATCTAGACTCGTGTCACTTTCACTAAACTATTCTCCAAAGGCGACTGCTTTAGGTCCGTGCAATTTCGCCATAGGCATATCTGTGTCTGTCACTGGTGACCTTTTGATCGACGACTTTTGGCACTAAAATTGAAGTTGAAGAAAATGTATACATCTATCTAATTGATGATTTGACTTATAATTGTCTGGTCTGTTTTCCATGAGGTAGGCAGAGAAGATGAACTACCGCTGGCTAAGATTTGTTATACATATTTTGCTCCATCTACTTTCATTAATTTATCCATACATACACGTTTATTATAGCTACTTTTTACTTGCATTAAAATATCTGCAATTAGATCGTGGTAAGTAAGTACATACATACGTCAGTGGGTTTCAGCGCAAACTCAAACCCACACAATTATTAAATTATTTTGGCTGAAAATTATTATAAAAATCAAAGGAAAATACATCACACAAAAATAGGTCTAAACAAAATAATAATAAATTTATATTGAATAGATTTTGAGATATATTCAACTACAAGTTTATTTTAGGGTTTAAGTGTGCAAATAGCAAAAAAAAACAGTTTTAACCTATATAGAACCCCTTACTATTCGGGAATCGACACGTACTTGACCAGTTTTTTATAAGCATACAATACCTATCCAAGCGATTCGTTTCCACGTCTTTGTGTTCCGACATAAGTGCAATATAAACTCCCACCACCCATACGTCATACGTGTAATGAATAAGGACGATTTGTTTTGAATCCGTCCAAATTTATGGACGATATTCGAGCCTTTTTATCCGTCGTACCACCGCTCATTCCGCCATTGTGATCACCTTTTTCTGCCCCTTTTATACCCGCCAAGTTATTTTTTATCGTCCTCTACGCTGACACTTTACGAGTTATTAATTGGTTGTCACATGTTTATTTATTTCTCTATTTTGACAACGAGTTTTTCGCCGTATATTACTGAGTTCGGATTGAAAATCTATCATATTCAGGTTGTCGTAAATTTAAAGTGATTTAGTGCGTAACGTGGCAATAATTTTGCGTGCGCAGTGCGTAGTGCGGACGGATGTGACGCGGGTTAAATAACGACACTGGATATTAAAATGGCCGCCGAATATGCATTTTTGTCATAAATTATATATTAATTTGTACTCGGTGATAAAAAACAGCCATTATAATGTCACCGGGAAAGAATTACGAATGAATGCTATTTTAAAAGTAAATTATGAAGTGTTTTTACATTGTTTTCTTTGATCGTCGATGTGTACTTTGCTTAATTTCACTACTCCATCTACTCATTTCCATTATTCATATCTCTTATTTATTTTATTACAGGGTTTGTGTTTAAAATATGATAATATTTTCTTAATTTACGTGAACTTTTTTGCTACTGTTATTGAAAATAAATCTTTTTTTTAAATGCTTTTATTCAGTCTAATTTTTCATGAATGATTACGTGTTATTTGATGTGATAGGGAGGGTTTTTCGCGCAACTTCTCTTGCGTAACATTCGTATCCGAATCTATTCTACTATCCAGTGGAAACTATCCTACTTTTCCAGCGTAGAAAGTAGGTATAATATAAGCCTCGTTAGCGAAAGGTATTATATTTGTTTTTGTAATCATTAATAAGGAGCAAATAAATATCATATAAGGCGTCTCAATTTTATATTTTCGTATGGATTCCATACAATATTTAGAATAATATTAGCTAGGTATGGCACATCACTAAAACGTACTGCACGGACCATTTAACTATATAATATAAAAGAGCAATAATGTTGTAAATACTGGTTTGTAATATTTGTTCTTTTGTATTTAAATATTTTTTCATTGTATAATAGCAACCTTTGTTACCTGTCTTTACAAAATAACTCTTCAATAAAACGTACATGAAGAAGACTATTTTTTATTTTCAACAAATAATTATAGCGTCGATCAACTACATGGTGAATGACGCATGTCGAAAGTTTCTGTAGATAAGACAGATATGTGCTGTTGTCATCACTTCGATACAAACCTTTATTGGCCAATACCCCATATCTTATGTACTCCTCAACGGATGTTGCTTTAACTAAATTCTGTTGAAAGTAATACTTAAGTTTGACGTTCTTAAGTTTTTCAGAATTATAGACTTCATAGTTCAAAGTTGGAATTCTTGGAGGCATATAAGCATAAGCTAAAAGGAGAAGAAGACCACGAAGAAGTATTGACATAGTAAAAGTAAGGTGTGCAATTCTAAAAACCATAGAGGAAAGAGAAGGAAGATTGCTTGAACATTTATTATGACACGACGCCTTTCTCTGTAAGATAATAGAAGGCAAAATGACTGAGTGAAGAAGATAGATGAGGGAATGGTAGATCTAGGAGGGCGTTTATCAACGAAATGTAGTAAAGGATAGGTGTTGTGTCGTAAAAAGAAGTGAAACAGCTAGCTGAGAATAGATGAGGATTGAAGGAGGCTCCACCGACAAGAGTTAAACTCTTGAATATTATGATGATGAGTTCAAAGTTAGAGGGGGCAGATGGAAATGAAGATTCCATAAGAATTCTGTTTTTAATAAAACGTCTTGCCGTCATCCAATCGTAGTGCATGGCTGGACGTATGTCTCCCAAGTTCGGATCATATACTTTGGTCCTCCACCTTTCTAATCTAATTCAGGTTATCAGTCCATCGGGCTGGAGGAGGTCCAACACTACGCTTACGGAGACGCAGTCTCTACTCTAGGACGGAGAAGACGACGTTGATAAAATGTCTACAGGCACCTAAAAAATCAAGGTAAACACGATAATTTTGTATCCATAATAACTATATGAAAAACTACGTATTTAAAGGTTTTAAGAAAGGGTATTCTATTTAATTTTTATTCTTTGTTTCGACGTTTCAGCCACTTTTCAGTAGCCGTGACCATGGGTGATATAAAGATGATATACTAATAATAGTACAAAGATGCAACAAATAAAAAGAAAGAGTACAAGGATGTATTAGTTGCGAAAAATTAAGAAAATATTATTAGAATAGCTTGATAGCACATAACCCTTTTTTACTTAAATCCTTCAACGTGGCTTACTTTACACAGCACCTAACATTCATATTATATGTACGAAGGCCTACATGCTATATCCCTGTATTATGTAGGTTCTTTTTTTCGTCCATAAACCATTGTTGGCTGCTTTATTCCTTGATTTATATGAGACGTTCCAAAGACAAATAGCTGGATTGTGTTCCAAATTTTTAAAGCCACATTTCGTTTCGCGCTCACACGCGCCCCCTCTAACACCTACCAGTATCCTTATTGCTGTATTTTGAGATTTTATACGCAATTGACTTTTAGATATCATACCTCGATTATACTAGGAAATACTAGATTCTCAGGATATTTAATTTTTCCAACCTATACATGCATTATTAAGAAAAGCCTGGCTGGATTATATTGCATCTTTGCATCAGAATGACAGCATGAAAGAGATGAAGAAAGAAATGTATCGCCTCTGCAAGAATGAAACCAAAGCTTTAGTGAAAGAGAAGCGTGAAAGAATAAAACTGAAAGTAGAAGAGAAGCTGACGGAGAACTTCGAGGCAAATACCAAACTCTTTTGGAGAGAGGTTAAGAAGTCTCGGGGATGTTCGTCAGCTTCCAGAATGGAAAGAATTAAATCTAAAGCACACATTCTTGCTAACCCACAAGAGGTTTTAGCGCGATGGAGTGAATATTTTAGAGAAATGTATGATAATATCCCGGATGCTGGCACCACGACTGAGTCTGTGACTGACTTCGAGGAGTCAGCATCCGAGATCACTTTGGAAGAGATCGAATGGTCGATAAGAAGTCTGAAAAATGGAAAGGCAGCAGGAATCGATAGTGTGTCTGCTGAAATGATCAAATATGGTGGCATCTGCGTCCGGGACGCTTTCCTGTCCTTATGCAACTTGTGCTGGAGGACGGGAAAGGTTCCCAACGACTGGAGGCGCGCTGTCATCGTGCCCTTGTATAAAGGCAAGGGGTCACGTATGGAGTGCGCCAGCTACAGGGCCATCAGTTTGATCAGCACAGCATCTAAAGTGTATGCGAAAATTGTTGAAAGGAGAATGAGAGTGGTATCCGATGGATTACTGTGGGATGCACAAGGGGGCTTCAGAAATGGAAGGGGATGTATGGATCAAGTTTTCTCGCTCCGCAATATCGTGGAGAAGCAGCTGGCTATGGGCCGGAAGGTTTTCTGCGGTTTTGTGGATATAGAGAAAGCATTTGACAGGGTTGTACGGAAGGACCTCTGGGACATATTGCCCGGATATGGGATTGATGGCCATTTGCTGCGTGCTGTACAGTCCACTTACGAGGACTGTATGGCATGCGTGCGGGTGAACGGCAGCCTGTCGCCCTGGTTTGACGTCAATATTGGCGTCCGGCAGGGCTGCGTGCTGTCGGCTTTGCTGTTCATCCTATATCTGGACAATTGTCTCCAGAGATTAAGATTGATGGATGTTGGGGTGCGGATGGGTGATCTAGTTGTTAGCAGCTTGCTTTATGCGGATGATGCCGTGCTTTTAGCCGAATCGCCATCAGAACTGCAAACACTAGTCACAATGATGAAAGATGACTGTCAGGCGAGAGGCTTACGTTTGAATACGAAGAAAACAAAGGTGATGGTGTTTGAAAGAGAAACAACCAGAACGAATGCAAGGATAATGGTCGATGATGTTATGCTGGAACAAGTGAATGAGTTTGTATATCTCGGATGTGCTTTTAGCAGGGATGGAAGGTACACCGCTGATATAGAAAGAAGAGTGAATTTGGGGAATAGTGTGAATGGAGCGTTAGGTAAACTTCTAGGCGCTAAGAACCTCAGCCAGAAGGCCCAGCTTGCCATACACAACGCGGTGCTGGTACCTACGCTCACGTATGGAAGCGAGAGTTGGGTATGGAATAGAGAGCACGAAAGTAGAGTAAACGCGGTCGAGATGCGAGCACTGCGCAAAATCTGCGGAGTGACGCTCGCGGACCGCGTTCGTAATATCGAAGTGAGAAAGAGAGTTGGTCTGAAAGAGAGTGTCGGGGTGAAGGTAAGGAAAGGAATGCTCCGGTGGTTCGGGCATGTGGAAAGAATGTATGATGAAAGAATGACTAAACAGATATACAATGCAAAAGTGGATGGATGCAGAAGTCGCGGAAGGCCACGACACACCTTCCATGATCAAATTGATCATGTACTAGCAGAAGGTGATGTCAGGAGCCTTAAGAACAGACGAGCGTGCATGACAAGAACTATGAATGTCAAAGAAGCAAGTGAGGTGTGTAAGAATAAGCCTAAATGGCGCTCTGTTGTTCGTGCCTACCCCGCAAGGGACCTGGCGTGAAGTTATGTATGTATGTATGTATGTATTAATGAGGTCAATATTTTTATTAGGATTGGCCATTTTGTATATTTCACGTTATGAACAACTACTTCGAATGTTCATCTTTCCGGTCTAGTTGAAATAATAAAAAACTTTTGTTTTTTATGACCTTGGAAGAAACGTATTTGACTTTCATTGATGTCTTTACATATTATCAACATAGGTATAAATAGTGTTTATAGGGACTTTAAGTTGGTGTATCATAAAAATAACTGTAATTGCATCTTAAATTAATTTAAAATGTGAATTTCACCAACTTGCCCCACAACAACACAATGTCAATGTAAGACGTCATCTGTCAAAAACATGTGGAATTGAATAAAAAAAATTAAAAAAAAGAAAATATTCAAATTAATGTCATGTAAATTTCTATTTTACCTTATAAAAAATAATATCAAGGACGAGGGTGGTTTCTTTAATCGACCTTATTCATTATTTACGTATTTATATAAATCTTATAGACTGATCATTTTTGAACGCATTTAATTTCATGGTTTTTTTTAAAATTACCGCTGCGTTCGAACAAATTCAAATTTCGAATGTACTACAATTCGAGTACGCCTTAAAGTAACGTACTTGCTTAGTCGTTGTTAAAATACCTTTTTGCCGAGCTCCCCACTATTTAGCTGAAGCGCCACCTATCGCCTGTTAGGAAGATTTAAAAGCGAACAGACTTATTTCTATCGGGTCTTACGCTAAATTTATACCGACACTGAATGTTTTTACATACCATTGTATTTCTAAAAGATTTATACTTAGTTTCCGTTTTATTAACATACGATTGTATTTTAGAAGATTTATTTTCCCGTAAAAAAGGAAGTTTTCCTGTTACTGAAGCATGCATCTGAGTCATTTCTAATCGTGTTTCTTTCTTGATACCTATATATGTTATATACGTAGTTTTCTTAAGTAGAAACGAGTATGATTCATATTTTGATTATATTTTTGCAATCTATTCGGTATATATTGCAAAAATATAATCTTGACTTGGACTTTCAAATTACTTAGGACGAGTAATTTGAAAGTCGTAAAAATTGTGTAAAAATATTACTATGTTAGAAGCGTAAAAACTTTTAATGAAAATTAAATTGAATTGAATTGAAATTACGTTGATTAACTATTAAGATAAAAGATGTATTACAGTTAAAGTAATTATGTTTAAAGGCTTTTATTAGAGTTTCATAGGCAAATGACAAAAACAGTGTTACTACATAGGTATTACTGCAATCACTCAAACACTGCCTGGATGAAGATAAATCGAAAGGGAAAATGGACTGCATTGAGAGACCAAATGCGTAAATCCGTCTGAGACAAGTGTGGTGGTTATTTCATCAATTCTCGTGAAGTGAGGGAGGTTAAAGCACAAAAATGGAACATATACTTATAAGCTAAATATTTTACTTATTTTCGGTTTTAAAATTATTTGATATGATTTTAGTACAGAATATTTGCATTTTATATCTAAATGAGTATCTATTGTTTAAGGTTCTTATAGAAGCCTACAAACTTACTCTAACTCAATTTTAATAAGAGCTCTAGTCTTTTACCGTAGATAATATTTTACAACGTTGACTTTACAAAAACATAAGCATATTCAAATGGAATGCTAATAAACGAGTATGTTCCGTGTATTTATTTAAATTTTGCTAACCCACTTAAATATATATAAGATGTTCTAATTTCGAAAGCCCCTATTCGAATAAAAATTAGTGCCGTTACAACTTATTCCGCCAATTCATTACACGCCCAATAACATAAAACAAAAGGCAATTCTCTCACGATGGTCCTTTCACTATCCAATTGAAAATCAACTCGTAAAGGCGTTCGGTGACTTAATTTTTACCCCATAAACGCACCCCACGAATCCAGATACGGTATGGAAATTCGTCGGCCGACATCGGCGGCTATATTCGGCAATATTCGGCTGAACGTGAGCCCAACACTAAATTGCCTATTTATTCTTAACTTCATATATTACTTTGCGCGTGTTGTCTGCGCAAAGCGATATTTATTGTTTGACCGTTATTGCGTCAAATGACGTATTGGTTGTACGTATTATTGGGTGTTTATTTATGTGGATGTTACGTATTTGTAAAAGTGTTATGTGGGATGGCCTTCGGAGAAAGTTTTAAAAAGTAAATTTATTAACTAAACTTTAACTGAATTTAATAATATTAAACTAATTACTTCTGATCGGATATGACGGCATGCTGCCGCGATTGGTGTCAGTCTGCCACTTCCATTGGTCGGCAGAGTGATCTCGGAGGCTTTCCATAAACCCAGTTAGCAATTTCCTACGCGCAATCATGATGGTGGGTTTTCTAAAGCTCTTGAAGCTTATTGTATGACTAAATACTTTTTATCATAGTCTAACACATCCGAGTATCATTCTAAAGTTATGATCTCTAATCTTGCCCAGGGGCCATGTACCGCTTAGGTTATTTTTCTGACCTAATGTAAACACTAAGTAGCATGTGCGGTGGCGGTATGTCTTTTTAAAAGGCATGGTTGGTTGGTTAAAATAAAATAATCGACAAAACTATATGCATAAACAGCGAGTATTTTATTTTAACCATCGGTTAAATGTCGGTCCACATTAGCATTAATATCGCTATTTATATAGGACTAAAATCAAAAATCCCTCGTTAAATGTGATATTGTCACTTAAACTACGTATTTTTTAAGCTATTGCATAGCTTTTACCGCGGGCTTTGAGCGCGGCGACCGAATCAAGAAATTCCGTAACGAAAAAAAGCTAACATCTCCCACTCCGCCTACCATGTAACTCGGCCGAGTTTTGCTTAACGTGTATATGTGCGTCCACACTGAATGCGCGGTGACGGGGGCCGGAGCCGGGCGCGGCGAGCGGAGGCGTGCGGTGGCCACAGTGAGCCGCGAGCTCTCGTAGCGGTTCGAGGTATGTCAGGTATTGCAAATTATGGACCTCGCAGCTGTTTGTGAGAAAGTATATAGGTGTATAGATATCTATCATATCTTTATAATGCCACACTCACCGCATGTGCGCCCCGTAGTTTCTAACAATATGTCAAGTATGTATGCTCATTTAGTGTTGCCGATTTAAGTGTAAAGATCGAGGTATACGGTTACGTATGTATAAAATGTGTTAACCAATATAGTAGTCATATTAAATACACGTCAATCAATGTCCTGGATACCTACCTACTATAATTATAGCCCATAAACCAACTACTGCTGGGCTCGGACATTCCATTTGTAGGGTGTACTATATCGGACGATCATATAAAAGAAGAAAATAGCAATAATTTAAATTTAGAATAAATTCATAGATAAAAAACCAATTCAATTAAAAATCCAAATCACACGTTCCGAGCGTAACCGTCGTGGATTTTTCTTGGAAAATTTATGTCCTCGCAGTGCCTTCGGGGGGTTGGAGGGGTTTGAGGGTCCCCCCAGAGGGGAGGGGTGCGACTTCATTTCGCCCGCGTCGTTTATCTTGAGAAACATAATTCAGCAGCGAAGTCTCTGTCAACTTATTCCTATTCTTTCGTCTAAGCGTAAAATGGGTAGGATATGTGTTCTATATGCAGTTCAATACTAGATAAACGTTGAAATTAGCAGATTAACTACTTTCTGTTATTGGCAAATGAATGTATTACTGCCATATTATCATCCGTGCAGGAAAGGAGAAAGAATACAATTTCCTGCGGCCGGGCAGCCTGTCGTAAGAGGCGACAAAACAACCCACAGCCAGGTGGGAGGGCATTTGCCTGAATGGATGGCTATCACCCCTGGTCTAGAGTATGCCGTCATATCAATCTTGAGTTGTGGTCAGGTATCAGTGGCCAGGTTCCAGTCTCCCTTAAGAGAGCAGCAGCGCATTTGTAGCACCTTTGGTGTTACAAATGTCTGCAACCGCTTTCCATCAGGTGAGCTGTCTGCTGAACTCTGCAATAAAAAAATAAAATCGGATGAATTAGATTTCTACAGGTATAATTAACACTACCAACCTATACAAAATTTCATTTAAATGGACGTAGGTACAGTTAGAAAATTATTATTTCCTAATACCATTTTTATCCAACCGTATCGTGAATGTGAGATTCATTATATGTTTAGATGAACTTTTGTGTAACTTTGATACCTAAGACACAGGTATGTTATAGGATTCTGCGAAAGTGGCTTATGTAAAACCAGAGGTCCAATTGATGATGCGTTCAGGATTGAAATTAAGACTTCAAAAGCCTAACTATAATATAATCCAAAACATTCAAGGACAGAAGATGGATTACATTTAACATTCCTTTGGAACTTGAAAAGCGTGCGGTATAGATGGTAGGGATTCATGGTTTATTTGGGAATGTGGTGCAGGAAATGAGATAAGATCTAATATTTACAAATATTCGTAAGTACTTTAGAAAAAATAAATGAAATACACACTTACTTAGTAGGAATTATGGTTATGCAGCAGAAATACAGCAAAATGCAGTTTATCCAAAAATTTCTTACTGGTGGGGGGAATATAATCGGTATTATTTGGTACAGATATTTTCAAGGCATGACGTTATCGTCCGTCTACCATTCCGCGGCTCGTAAATAAACCATACTCATTACGATCTCCCCCATGTTCTATGACTGAAGATGTTGTGGAGAAAAATGTTTTATATGTCGCTTTTGTATAATCTTAATGGAAGTCCATGATTTATTGTTGTTTAGCCAATTTTGAATTAGAAGGTTTGTTTTATTTGGTTTATTTTCATGGTTAAAAAATATAAAAAAAATATCTGTTTAAATCTATCTATACTATAACAAATCTGTAAATGGTTCGAGTTTGTACGTTGCGTTTAAAAATGTTAAAAATATCAATCAGTCCCATTTCCTCTATCTCGTTCTTCCTGTCTATCTGATCCGTCTATCTCATTTCCATGTCGCATCTTGCATATCCCATTCCTCTATTCTCCAATCCCACGCCCCATTCCCTCTATCTCGTTCTTCCCGTCTGATCTCTCTATCTCATCACCCTATCGCATCTTGCATATCCCATTTTCCTAATCCCCAATTGCGTGCACCATTCTCTCTATCTCGTTCTTCTTGTCTGATCTCTTTTTGTCATCTCCCTGCCGCATTTTGCATACCCCATTCCTATCATCCC
Source organism: Dendrolimus pini (assembly GCA_949752895.1). Taxonomy (NCBI): domain Eukaryota; kingdom Metazoa; phylum Arthropoda; class Insecta; order Lepidoptera; family Lasiocampidae; genus Dendrolimus; species Dendrolimus pini. The sequence goes on from OX457133.1 coordinate 14,775,201, forward strand.
CAACCCCACGCCCCATACCCTCTATCTCGTTGTTCCTATATGATCCCTCTATCTCATCTCCTATCGTATCTTGCATATTCTATTCCCCTAATCCCCAATCCCATGCCCCATCCCTTCTACCACATTCTTCCTGTCTGATCTTTCTATCTCCTCTTCCTAACGCATCTTCTTTATCCCATCGTAAAGGCTGGCAACGCGTTGGCATCGCCCTCGGTGTTGCAGACGTCTATAGGCGACGCTAACCACTTTTTATGCACTGGGCCGTCTGCCTGCCTCCCAACTTCGCAATAATATGAAATACATTAAAAACTCCTTTGATTGGCGTCCGTCAAGGACCTACAATTTAACTGAGGCGAGAAATTGGAGTTCTATGTAATGTACTTAATTATGTATTTGTATATTTTATTGAATAAATATTTAAATTTATGTAACAGTCATGAAAATACGTAGATATATAGGTTGTATATTGTATAATATTTAATGTTGAATAAATCGGTAAACCGTGCGAAGCAGTCTTAAAAAATAAAAGATAATTCTATAGGTATCCTAGGTAGTTTCGTATGTAATAAATCTTATAAAAAGCAAATTGGCAGAACATACCTAAGAGAAATTTCATAAAATCACTTACATAACTCTCATAAAAGATTAGTACACAATCATCACTCACAAAATAATCTATTAAGCATCAATCAGAATAGAGCAAACCGTTTAAAAAAAACTAATAAAGAAATTGACTTATAAATATCGGAAAACTTACTACTAACATTAGGCTATTATTTCGTCTGAACTCTATCAATCGCTATTTTTTCCCGTGTTTTTCTCCCATTCATAATTCTTTGCTATCTAAAGAGATATCTATTGCTGACCTGTATTATTGTCATAGGTTATTTACTACCCTCATTTATTTGTAGAACCTCTTATTTTTCGTTCGGAGCCAATCCGATAGAGGGCTGTTGAAATTTTTCGTAAGCAGCAATACATCTTGTTGCGAGCTATCTCTCGGCGAACATTCGACGGCCACCCCTATACTGGTTTATGAAGAATAAGTTTAATACAGAAGGTTTAGTAGGTACAATTACTATATTATTATAAATCGTGTTAAAATGTAAGGTAGCTTTTGTAATAAAAGTTGTATGTAAATGTACTGTAGCTAATGCTACTGTATATTTTACAACTTATAAAATTAGAGGTCCATAATATATTGACTACAACAGTCGAGTCGTGATATTACCCTTTTAGGTTTCCGTATGCACTAAGATTATTATACCCTTTCCAAGCATTCATTTTACTTATGATGTTTGCACGTCGATCATTTTTGACAGTAAATTTCACATGTCACAATTATTAAACTTGATTGTTCCAGGCGACTAAGTAGTGCCGTTCTGTGAGTCATCTAATTCCTGGAGTGTAAACTATGGTCATCATATCTCAATTTAATCATAATTAACCGTTTACAAAATATTTTAATTAACAGAAATTAATACGCCATTTATTTAAGTTAAAAAAGTCATCAATTCATTATTGCGGTTATTTCACTTCTAAGTATAAATTTGTGGGTTTACGGCTTATTTCTAACGCAATACAGTATTTTTATCAAATAATATAGGTGGTCTAGACAATTAAAATTTATTGACAAAGAAAGTCGATTTTTACATAAAATCAAATCGGTAATGCTTAACGGCATCACGAATTGATCAACGATTAACCTATGTGTAGTTATATTGATAATGTATTTTCTAACAATTTGTTTTATTGTCTTACTAAATTACAAAAAACATAGACGTTCGTCGTAACTACTTCAACTTGAATTTATTAAAAAAGTTAATTTGGTCAATGAAAGTATTTTACCGGAAAATAGCTTCTAACTACTATTATAGTTTTTGCAAATATTTTATTACAAGCCGTGCCTATGACTCTGTACATGTAGGCTATGTTCATGTACATCGCTATATTTTGGCCAATTTAAACAATGTCTTTATAAATTATACTCTAAATGTGTTATTCTATGTTACAATTTTACAAAACGCATAATTTCGATCGATATTCTTCGTGCAGAAGAAGAAGAAAAGTGCAGACCGGTTTCAGACATGTAAACAACCTACATTGAACTTTATTCGTAATTGGGAAGTGCAGTGTTGTTTGCTAGGCATTCTTAGTTCCGTTCTGCTTATACGATTTGTACACTGTCACGCGCTACTAAAATTGGTCTACTGTGCAGGTACACCTGAAAGAATGATTAGTTGTGTAAAACAGTATATTACTGTAAAGTTTAATCAAAATTCCTTTATTAGTTTTTGTGTCAAAGATTAACAAACATACACCCTCACAAACCTTCTCTTTTATACTATCAATAGAAATAAGATAACAATTTTAAAAATAAAGCCATGTGCTCATAGAGACTTCCAATTTTATTGAGAATGATATTACCATTCTGTATTTAACTTTTCTTTGCATCGCCGCACCCTGCCATTCTCGGTCTCCGTCCGTCCCAGCTAAAACCACTTGTGCCAATTTTCTTGGAGACTCTTTCCACTTTACTCGAGCTTCCAGTAACACCAGCCGAAACAGCTTACGTATATTTTCGGTAAAATCCAAAATGTATTTTATGTCACATTATTAAAGTGCAATTTCTTTTGTATATACTGCAACATATATGACATCTTAAAAAATCAATCAAAGGGTATTTTGGGGTACATTTGTAGGCCTAGACATTTCTTTTCCCGCCTTTTTACTAATGTCTTTCGCTTGTAATGAGAACATTTTAGTAGTGGCTTTCATTATAATTTGTTCCTTGGCAGCTTTACGTTGGGTCGATTTCACAATTTGAAAGCACAGACGTTCCAGTGTCATCAATAATAATGTCCTCCAAGAGCGTGTTGGACCACGCACTTTCATGGACTCCATACAAACGACCAACTAACTATTTTACTATGAAACTGAAAAAGCATTTAATCGAAAATTACCAAAATCTCAAGAACTATTTAACAGATTAAGTATATTTAAAGCTATTTTCGTTAAAATATTTTTAAGCCCTAAATATTTTCACAACATTCTATATACCTTAGGTATAGTTTATAGGTAAAAGTGAGAACACATCTTATATCTTATCTCTTTAGAATTGAATATAAACTACTAACTCACTAACTGCTGCGGGTCACCGACCCAAAATGAGTTCTGCCCTCCGAAATGAGAATACTCCACTCCTTCCTGGTCAGCGCTTCCTGCCAATCATCGGCATGAAGCTCGCGCAGATCAGCCTCCACTATGTCCCTCCAGCGATATCTGGGCCTACCAACTGGTCGCCGTCCCGTTGGTCTGCCCAGATATAATCTTTTCACCGAGCGATCCTACCCCATTCTGTGTAAGTGACCAAGCCAGCGCAAACGACGTGCCTTGCCCTCGCCTGTGATATTGGGCCTAATATAAACTACTATTGATTAAAATTTAAAAGTAAGTAAGAAACATGGATCTTATTAAGTTTTGACTAATAATACTAGACTAGACTAGCGACTATGTGGGTATCTATACGTCTATAAGGTAAAAGCCGGATAGTTGCCCCACTTTTCGAAAAAGCTTTATTTTTTTATAATATGAACTTGCTGAAAATTATTCAGTATGTTTCTCACAACATAGGTCTTTTATCTTCTATAAAAGCCTATTTTTGTAAACATAATTAAGAATGGTTTTGAATAAATACTGTTTTATTTCATCTCTCAGAAGAGGGATAGTTGCCTACTATGGCGGATAGTAGCCTAGCGTGGAAAATGCTTCAGGGGATACTTGCCTCGTGCAGGGATAGTAACCTCGGTATGATTTTTATTTTGAATAGAAAGAAATTTATATCAATTATCTAGAGTAATCTTTATTATTTATTTAACAGACTTTTTAATTTACTGAGATCTTTTATTAAGTACAATGCAGCTTCAATATATGAGCTACCATTCTTTTTTCATGCTCGAAGCCAAGAACAGGATATTTTCCTAGAAAAGACAAAAGATACAATAAGGTCAGATAAAAAGGTAGGTATGTAGTTAGAATTTTGTATTTATAACGCTAGGTATACCTATACCTTTAAATTATATATACCTTTAAATCAAAAATATACATTGAGTTAGCAGTTGCTATTTACTCTTTTCATAGCGTCTTCTTAAGGTTCGAGAGGATATTCCGTATATTCGTGAAATTTCATTGATACCTTTTTTTTGTCTCAATTCTTCGAAGGCAAGTGCTAAGCTACCTGTCCTGTGGATGTTGCGTTGCACCACCCCTAGTTTTCGCTTATATTTGCGAGGCATTTTGCTTATCTAGAATAAATAGGTAGGTACATAAAACAGAGAAGTATATATTTATTTAATTTACAACAAGTTAGAGTCAAAGTAAATTTGAAAAAACAGCAAAAAAAATTCCTTTACTTGTCACCCTAGGGGCAACTATCCGCGACAGTAAGTAGGGCGACTATCCTTTTTGATGCGGATACTTGCCCTTTTCATTTGCGAAATAAATAAAAAGTATTTAGCAATAAAACATAATAAACAATGTAATTTAAACTCTAATGCATGCAATGAAACAAAAAGTTGACTGAAACCACTATCAGTAATAAAAATATACAACAGAAATTACTTACCAATATAATTATAACGCCTGTCAAAGTTTTGCCGCGGAAGATTTTTGCTCACACGGACAAAACACATGCGCCTCTTCCGATGGCTTACACGAAATTGAGGCCTGCAGGGTGGTCACTACTTATTGTAGTAAAGCACCAACACAACTTATAATCTTAACATAGTTTATTAAAGACCGGGGCATGTATCCGACCGAGGCAACTATCCGGCTTTTACCCTACCGAAAAAAATATCAACACTCAATTATTTATATGGTGGCCACTCCTAATTTCATTACGACATTGTGTAGCATCGTATATATTTGATAAGTATCTGTACTATTTGTACTATTACTATCTGTGATTTGTGATATAACAATCACTGTGACATACAAAGATAGTATACAAATCGGACAGGCGGACGAAGGCATATGATGAAAACATAAGGATTTCGCTAATCCAAAATTGTTACGAAACCCTAGAAATTAAAGTGATGCTTTTCCGCAGAATCTACTAGTTAACTATAGTAGATTCCTCGGAAAAGGAGGTATTTTCCGCAGGATACAAATATAAGGATCCTATGTTCTGAGAAGGTGTTATTTTCTCCAAATATTTTTTAAATAATTCAAACCTTAACCTGAATTATAATAAGTTATAAAATGAAAAAACTTCTAAGAAATGTTAAAACTGATTCATCCGCACACGATCATTATCCTAAGAAACTACTTTTATTTCTTGTCACATGCTTGTAGGGACTCTCCTTTTCAAGGGCGTATTTAAATATTTAAAAAATACAAGTGAGTATAATAAAGCTATTTTAAACTCATAGTAGTCAAGTAGAAATAAATTCACATTAAATAAAAGTTAGAAATATTAAAACTTACCAAAATACGGCAGTGATGTAGAGATTCTGTCGAAAAGATTTTGGAAATTTGCATGTTAACAAAGGGATTATATATCTATAGAGAATATAGTCAGTGTTATATCAATATAAAATTTCAAATTAAAAATGTACGATCAAATTTTGGATGGGTCAAATCGCCTTTAAAATTATTATTTGTATTTCGTGAACGGTTTGTGGATTTAGGCTTTATTTAATTTAATATGATGATGATGACTAAATAAAATTAAATATTTATAAATCTTTAGAGTAATAACATGTAACATATCTGTGAACTTTTTAGTATTGTACCATGCTATTGACAAATGAAGGGCTTTATTACAACTTATGACAATAAACAGTCCTTTTGCTACTTCATAAGGTCAATCAGATAGCTCTATTGCTAGCTTACTTATCTGCAAAAGTAAAAACATCCGTAATGTAGTGACGAGTATTTAACAGTCGAATTAAATAAGAAACTTTTATCATCGCACAAAACTTCATAGCCTTTTGATTTTGCATGAGAATAAATACTACCTTTTGTCACAATTTTAACGATGATTTCAAATGACTTATTAATTATTGTTTAAACTATAATTTAAATTATTTCTAAACTAATATTATAAAGAGGTAAAGTTTGTGAGTTTTTGAGTTTGTAACGTTGTAGGCCGTAATCTCTGGCTCTACTAAACCGATTTTAAAAATTCTTTTACTGTTCGAAAGCTACATTAACAGGGAGTGTCATAGGCTATATAACATAACGCTATATACCACGGGAGTGGGACAGAGTGCGGGTAAAACCGCGCCGGGCCGCTAGTTATTTCTATAATGAATTGTCGAAAGTAAGATGACAACAAGATATTTTGACGCCTTTTTATTGAATACTATTTTAGAAGTATTTTGTAATATATGTCAAACACCCAACTCTATTGTGATTTCATAATGTTCTTCATTGCTACAAAACATAGTGAGAATTGCCAGCTATGAAAACTTTCCTTCAAAGATGTCCAATGTATTAAATGTCTAGTGAAGACATCCCAGTTACAAATTTGAAAGCAATTAACCGCCACACCGGACGCCAGTTACTTAATTGCATTAAACATATCCACCCTACACGTAGGTAAATTATGCCGGGCGATCATAACTCTGCGCGTCGACCTTAGGCCGCGGCCACACCGAGCGGAGATAAATCTCAGCTGTCGGGATCAGGTGACACCACCTTCTTTATGTTTTTTCCCAAGCAATTTTACGGAAAAGATAAGAATCTTTACATATTTTGACGGTGCTTTACTCTCAGAGTATTATTCTCAAATTACTTGTGTCCATTACGTAATACTAAGAACGGACCAGTTCTAACTGTCGTGTTCAGTTTGTATTTAAGTTGGGTGTTCTACCATATCGTATGACACTAACTAGTAACATTATGTTTACACTCAAAAATCTTAAGGGAATTTAATTTAAGGAATAATTGAAATTAATCCTTAAACTTATTTTCACAATTGCTACATGATTTTCATATTTTTGTACAGCTGGAGTACAGAAGAGACTGCAGGCACGTCTATTGGAAAGTGGTTCGTCTCGTCTAAGAACAGAAAAATCTCGGACAGTAGCTTATTTCAAATCCCTAAGGTATGCGAGAGAAACAAAGTTGAGACCCTTATAGAATACACGAACACAGTGGCCTAAGGAAATGAGGATGACCGCTCCAACAATAGCGGACGGTGCGGCGATGGAAAGAAGACGAAGACACTATACAGCAGATTTCCTCGCAACAATTCCCATATCTATAGAGAGGAGTATTTACTCCTCTCTATAGATATGGGATCTGTCGCTTCGTATACTTTTATTGATCTCTCTATATCTATAAGTATATATACATAATTTTTACATACTTGTCATTTAATCTTTATCCAAAATGTCTATGATCATAGTCAATACGCCGCGGTCTACCGACAACAACTCTCCTATCTACATCACTGTCGTGCCCATACTTTACCAGTCTCATATCATGCATTATCATGCCCAACAAAACAATCGTTTTCAATCCTTTTCACTACATATTCTTTCAATCTGCAACGTTCCCCCATTGCACAATTCCTTATATTCTCTAACTCAATGACACATACATTTCTGAAAACACTTATTTTGGAACGCTCAAGGTCACGTCCGCAACTTACGACTTATTATGTGCACACTTTAATGGAGTTTTCTTATCCACATACGTCGTAAGCCACGCCTATCAGTCGCGTCCGTCAGCAGGGACTTTAATATACACACACCTTTAGAAACCACGTCATTTACACGCGAAGGTTCCGGGTTCGATAACTATTAGGGTAAAATCACCAAACAAATTTTTTATTTAATTTCCTCTATAATGAAACTACGTTTTAAAGGTTTTAAGCGCGGTATTTTTTTGTTTTTTTATTGCAAGAGTTCAGCAGACAGGCAGATGGGCCACTTGATGGGAAGCGGTTACAATAGCCTATGGACATTTGCAACACCAAAAGTGCTACAAATGCGCTGCTGCTCTTTTAAGGGAGACTGGAAACTGGTCACTAATGTCTGAACACAACTTAAGGTTGTTATGGCCACATACTTTAGACCAGGGGTGGTAGCCATGCAGTCGAGCAAATGCCCTTCCATATAATTTATTTTATTTTTATTATTCTGACGTTTCGGCCACTTTTCAGTAGCCGTCTTCCGTGATCACGGCTATATATTATCGATAACATTGTTACGAGTTACGGGACTCAAATTAAAATGCCTTTGGAATTATTAGAACTATACAAACACGTATAACACAGGTACAAATATAACTGGAAGCAATCAGTACAAACGTGATGCACGATTCAATAACACGGGCAAAGTCTGTCAGTATATAGCTTATCGAATGTACACACATCTTGTGTCGCTTGTGCCTATCGCTCGACTGACGACTGACTTACCTCTCAGTTGGGGAATTGTATTATACTGCACCAATACAATATGTCTTGACACAATACTCGACCGCATAACAATTATTTCCAAGAATCAGACCTGGCCTAAAGACCATCATAAACATTACAATACACAATGGCCTGTTTTTCTAATTACAAATTTTAAACACAAAATAAACAAAGAAGTCCAAATGCGGAAAGGTAGTAAACTGCAGGTGTGAATTGGTATTTTGTCGGCATTCGGTCGTAACAATATAAACGTAAGTTGAAATATGTGCAAGGTGTGTAATACAATGTACGTTTGATTGTCGATTTACTCGCGAATGAGAGACAGGAGTGTCTGCTTCTAAACTATATAACCTACCTGTCCTAAAAGGCCATTAAACCTTTAAAACTAAATCAAGTAATGTATAAAACATTTTTAGAAACAGAAAAGTATCGAAGCGCGCCCGTAGTGCTGTCTACATATACCCACCGCATTGGGCAAAACGAAAATATATTACTTTGCCAAAGATTTAAGAGTGTTTGGACCGAACAATAATGTCCGGCTTTTGTGGAAAAAGATAGATGGCAATGCATAGGTTACATGGAGCGGAGTTTTTCTTTTGTTAACGCACGAAACTTCGCCATGGGACAGTTATTAATAATATTTATGTTTGCGGTGAAATCCACGATCTATTGTTAAGTATGTGGAAAGATTTTCCCTTGTTCTTGAAGAAAAATGCTTTGGCTAACGTCTGAGTACTTATATTGCTATCCATATTTCAATAGTTCATACTAATATCTATACTATACCAGTTGTGTCCGCGACTTAATACTTAGATATTTCTGTTGCGTTCTTGAAGACATTGAAATTAAACAAAGATATACCTAAATTGAATATCAATTTAAAACTCGTTATGCCGTTCAGATGCCTATTTGAAACAAACTTTCAGACGTTCTCATCATCGTCATCCGGGCATTAAATCCCAGTTGCGTTCACAGCGTTCATTTCAAAGTCTAGGACCGATATTCAGCATCCCTTCTTGTAATATCATTGGTACGAATATCACTCCTCACGATGTCAAGCCAGCTGTTCCTAAGCTACCTTTCCACTCGTAACCACGAGTTTACTAATTTTTTAATCATGAGTAAAGATAAACCAATAAAAAATAAGTTTTTGTAATATTATTTGTAATATTGTATATGGAAAGAGGAAATGAGTTTTTCAATTACTGACAGTAAATTATCTAACCTAAAATAAATGACTAGATAACATTTTGATAAATAGCATTAAACTAATTTAAATAGGTACCTAACACCTTACTTAACACATTATATTCATCAAAAATTAAAGGAAATAAACACTCTACATAAGATAACGTAGATACAAAATTAAATCTTCCACATTAGTTGAATTAAATTTATTTAGAAGAATTCAAATGTTATTCATGTGGTTTGAATTTCATTTTCCAAAGTTATCCATCATTTAAATTGGGGGTTGACGAACGCGGATATCCTATAACGATAAATAACTTTACATTCATGTTTACTTATTCCTTTTTAAAAATTAGGGCTTTGTACATATAGATAGATAGACCGATAGAAAATAACTATAAAGCTTCATTTTTATTTCAACGTTTCGGCCACTTTTTAGTAGCCCTGTAGTTCAGTATTAAAATGTAGTTTTAATTTTGCGTTACATTTTCGACCAGATATAAATAAAATTAGTAACAAAGGGTGGCTTTATCGCTTCAGAGCGATCTGTTTCAGACGACTCAGTCTATGGATTGTGTGAAAGAAATCAAAAGTGTATGACGGTATATTTACATTAATTTTTCATAATGTGGTACCTAATTGACACATTTCACAATAAATTTTAAAACAATGTTCATGTAAAAGAGAAGGCGCTCCAATTCCATGTTATCATAACGTTAAAATATCAAAATAGAAATAACTATAAATACTGTTCACAATCATTTATATTCTATTTAACTCATTAGAGAAATGACGTCATAATTTGCAACGCTCGTACAAAATCTAGGCCGCTTTGGCGTTTTGTAACATATTGATTTGACTGTCAACTATTCTATTGAGTAGATGACTGTCATGTCGAATGAGATACTTGTTATTACCTTAAACGCCGAGCCCCCTAGATTTTGTAAGAACCTAAGAAATTATGAGGTCCTATTGTTAACGAGTCAAATAGCGTATTAATTGTTTAAAACTGACTAAAATTCTTTTATATAATGTAATTTATTATAAAAGCATGCCTTTTAACGCCTAGATCTTTTATAGGCAGGTAATATTAGAATTTATTGTGATATCGAAGAGTATATTTGTCTCCTTTTAACTCAAGACAATGTAATTGAGGAGCACAATTGATTTTTAAGTTCTGTTGAAAGGAACTGACGAAAATGATTCCCCACACTTTTACGTACCCCATCCACACTAATATTTTTGGCAGTTACATGTATCACTTTTTTAAATACTGTTATACCGTCATTACGTAGCAGATAAATAATATGCACAGTAGGGTGGTCAAAAAATGACTTTTTTATATCTTATTATCTCAAAATTTAGTATCTATTACGGATAAAAAAAACCTGCTCAATGCTCCACACGATGCGCAATGATTTCATTTTCCCATATAAATTGCACGAGATTTTTTTTTCGTTTTCACCCCATAAAAATTGTAAACATGTTTTAGATATCCAACATATTCTTGTAGTAACTTTAATTTAATAAAAAAGCCCTGATATGTTTTTCTCGTTAACCTTAGGAAAGAGAAAAACTTATCAAGCATTAAACTCTCGAATCTATGTCAACTACATGTCTTTTCAAAACAATTATTTTAGTATTTTTTTTTATTAATTTAAGAATTTTAAAAAATCTTCATGCAATTTTCGTAGGATATCGGAAAATTAAAAATCATTGCGCGTCGATAAAGTTGAGATGTCGAGCTGCGTCTTGAATAGGATTTTTTTTTATGCAGAAAAGTTACTTTTGAGGTGATTGGAAAAAATACATTTTTAGGACCACCCTAAATTGCACAGGTATTATTTATTGTGTTGCGTCCTGTGGATTCGAATCCTAGGAAGAAAGGGCTGGAAATTGAACGCACCTCATTGGAATAAAACGCGGCTATTTTACGCGGCGTTTCTAGATGTTTTGCAGATTAACAACAATAAAATTATTTAATAAATTTTATTACCAATCTAGTACTAGACATATTTGTGTTACTACCTACATAATAAATTTCATAGACTTATCTATGGGTGAAGAAATATCATACATTTATAAACTGCCTTACTGACTTTCACATATTTATTCGTTTAGATACTTAGGCTTACTGCGGGTTCACAAAATAATTGATTATTTGGATTTTTTGTTCCTTGAATGAAAATTTTTCACAAATTATTCTACCGATAAGTAGGTAATTGATTTTTAGCTAAAGTTGATTTCTCTGAAATATTTGTCGTCTAATATTTGAAAAAGTTTCTTGGTTTCACTGCTGGGTTCGTAACTCCAAATTTTTAAGGTGAATTGAAGTCTTAGACATAGTTATTTTTATTTGATATTTATGTTATTGCAGAAGTTAAGCAGACAGGCAGACAGGCTACCTGATGGAAAGCGGTCACCATCGCCCATGGACACTTGCAACACCAAATCTGCTACAAATCCACTGCTGCTCTCTTTAGGGAGTTATGGTTTAATTTAATTTTTCATACAAAGTACATAAATTAAATTCAGCATAGCCGATTTATTTTCTTTAATTCATTGGTAATTATAGTGTAATGTAACCGAATTCAACACGAAGTGCGCTCTCTTAATTTATAGGGCTAAGGGCGATTCTCATTAGGGCCCGCTACACCGCACCACCTGTAGAATGATCCGCTCCGGTAGATTTATCGTTGATTACTACTTTTATCCTTCTAATACAAGGTATTATTATAATTTGATTGTAATAGATAGGTGTGTGGGAGGAAAACCTGTTTTGTTGTTGTGAGTGTGGTGTAGAGATGCAAGTTTTGGTTATCTGTATTTAATATTGGTTTATGGTATATTTATTCTATATTACAAAATATTTATTTATATGTTTAAATTAATTAATTGTATTTAAATGTCTTCAATTAAAATATCCTATATTTTAAACAAAATCAATTTTTTTATTTATTCCATCAATAGTAATAACTAAATACGACATATTAATTTCCTAAAAAAAATATTTATTAGTCCCATACTTAAAAATAAACGCTCAAAAAAATTAGACAAAATAGAGTAAACATTCCATATTCAAAAATAGCCGCCAGCTTACCCACCGAGACGCCATACTCGCGACTGCCGGTCTCTCCCACCCGTTGCACCGCACGCGGCTTGCGTACTCCGCCCATAAACATGTCACTTCGGACGGCGCACCGCGATTTACGAGCTCTCGCTCTAACACAGCCATAACTTACACAAACAAAAGGGAAAGCTATAACGCTCATCGGCCCCAAGCGGATAGTTTAATTCACGCACACAAACGCATAGAAATGAGCTAGTATGCGATTTCAAAAATCAGTATATGTGTAATTTTCAGATAAAACACTCGACTCTCTATTAGCCTTTGTTCTTTAGACATTTTTGGGAGTAATAAAAAGTCTCGAAAACATAATTTGAAGTTCACTATTATTTTCATAATTCTTGATCTTAAGACTGAAAGATACTCCTTCGTATAATTTTACATATCCTGTGCCGATCTTGTTCTCACAGTATAAACGAGCCCGCTACTTTGGAGCTGCAGAGTTTAATGTTTTTATCTCACTCTAACACACAATTCCCAGATCGTAAATCTCGAAATGGCCGCATGTAGGTTACGCACGCCGCCGCGCAATTCCAGCGGGAGCGCATAAAGTATAGTTTTCTCTGTTTTATTACGTGTTTCCGTGAACGATAAAGGAGACGAGAATATACAGGGTAAATCAGCTGTTTAAAGCATGCTTCAAACGTGCTGAGGAATGTGGCGAACGAAATGTGTTCGAGGAACGATGGCCATGTTGCTCTACTACTTTAATTTTTTTTATAATGTTTTAAGAATATTGTTGAAAAGAAAGTAAATGTATGAATGAATGAATGAATGAATATGCTTTATTGTGTTTTAAAGAAACAGTTAACAGAAACAAAATTTTACAATACAATAGGCGGTCTTATCGCTATTAGCGATTTCTTCCAGACAACCTTTGGATGGACAAAACATTTGATAAGAACAGGGGTATGTTGCATTATTCTCACTATCGAATGAGTATCTTATAAATATACATATCTTATAAATACATACATGATATAATATACATACATTAATAAAAATATAAATATTATACTAACATGATATATGTAAATAAAATATTATAAAATACACTTACATAAATAAATATAAGACAAGAAAAATATGACAATGACTGCTGCATCTTTAATTTGAGCTATTTGAGTTATAATAATCCTTCACAAGCTTATTGAAAATGGGCAGTGATTTGGCTAGCTTTATATTAACAGGCAGCGCGTTCCAAAGACGAACTGCTTGGACTGTGAAGGATTTCCCATAAGAGCTAGTTGTATGCAGAGGAGTTTTAAGTAACAAGTTTTCCGAGGATCTGAGAGACTTTAAGTTACCCGAATAAAGGTAATGAAACTGTTCCTTGAGGTATGCAGGGGTCTGAGGATTAAATAATGTATTATACAGAAGAGACAATATATGAGCATTCCGGCGAAAACGTATTGGAAGCCACTTGAGTTTGGCGCGGAATTCTGAAACGTGATCATATTTACGCAAACCAAATATGAATCGTATGCAAAAGTTTTGAAGTCGCTCAAGTTTATATAGTTGGCTTTCAGTAAGATCAAGATAGCTGACATCGGCGTAATCTAGAATTGGTAGGAGGAGAGATTGTGCAAGTACAATTTTGGTCGCATGAGGAAGGAAATTACGCAGTCTTCTAAGTGCAGCTGCAGATGCAAACATCTTCCTACTAACTTCCTGAATTTGGGGGCTCCAGGAGAGGTGATTATCAATATAAACGCCCAGATTTTTAACTTTGGTGCTAAAAGGTATAGGAACTCCTTCGAAGATAATCTGCGGTAGTAAAGGATACCTTATCCTCGAAACCATCCTGGAACTACCCACCAAAATTACCTGTGTTTTTGAAGGATTCACAGTTAGTCCATATGCTTTACTCCAATCAGATATATTACGTAAATCCTGATTAGTTATATCAATAGCTTCAGCAAGTCTATCGACAGTGGTATGCCTATAAATTTGGAGGTCATCCGCGTAAAGGTGGTAGGAGCATTGAAGTTTTTTGGAAACTGAGTTTATAAACATAGCGAAAAGCAAAGGAGATAAGACGCCACCCTGTGGTACGCCGGCAGAAGTATTACACCAAGCGGAATACGTATCCTCAATGCGAACACGTTGCCGGCGCCCCAACAGGTAACTTCGAAACCACTCAATTACAGATGGAGATATATTAAGTGAGCATAATATGCCAAGCAGAATATCGAAGTCCACGGTGTTGAAAGCATTACTAAAATCTAACAATGTAAGAATAGTTATGTTACCAAGCTCCACAGCAAGGCGGATATCGTCTGTAACTTTAACTAAGGCAGTGGTAGTGCTATGACCGGGTCGAAAGCCAGATTGAAGAGGATTTAAAAGGATATTGTTGTTCAGGAAAACACTGATCTGGCTGTGGATTAGGCGTTCGAGGACTTTGGATAGAAATGGTAGGATGGAAATTGGTCTATATTCGAAAAAGGAGGATGGATTTGGTTTTTTTGGTATCGGAATAATTTGGGCTTCTTTCCAACTATTCGGAAAGATGCTATTAGAAATGGAATAGTTAAAAATATGAGTGATGATAGGAAGTATAATGTTAAGGATGGGCAGGATCATATTACGACTCAAAGTATCACTTCCCACTGCCTTAGATGTGATAGATAATATGCTCTTCTTAACACCACATTCTGTAAACTGAGTAAAGAAGAATGGAGAATAATCCGGGTCTGGTAGTGAAGAAAGATAATTTAAAGTATTTATTTTAGTAGCTAGACTAATACATGCTGACGAAGAGAAATGGTGATTCAAAGAATCAATATTAATATTGTGAGTATTTAAGGAATTATTTTGCAACTTACCGACCCCCAGGGATTTTAAAAACTTCCATACTTTGGATGAGTCATTATTATCAATAGATTCGTGGATGTGGCGACGTTGTGCATCTCTACACACCTTATTGCAGTGATTCCGTAGCAAAAAATACCTATCTCGATTATGGGAGTCTGGGCGTCGTGCGTATTTTGATTTGGCTGCCGCTTTCTTTGCTAACAAGACTTTGATCTCTTTAGTTAACCAAGGAGCAGGCAAGTGTTTTAATTTGACTGGCCGAATAGGTGCATGTAAATCGTAAAGTGCGATCAGTTTAGTAGAAAAGATATAGACTTTTTCATCAATCGAATTACTTTGTAACAATGGAGCCCAATCAATGTCAAGCGCATCTCTTTCAAGACTATCGAGATCCATACCACTAAAATTGCGTTGTAGAAGAACCTTGGGTTTGAGTTTAGGTGTGCGTATTTTGTAGGAGAGGAATAGAAGGTCATGATAGGAGAAAGCATCAGCAGGGCATTGCCCATGCTTAGCTACTAGGTTTGGAGAAGAAACAAGGATTAGGTCAAGGAGTGTGGGATTACAGTTGGGAAAATGATGTGTGGCGCTAGAGGGTAAAATAGTAAGATTACAAGATTCAACAATAGACTTAAAGGAGGAAGAGCGAGAATCTTGCTTTAACAGACATGTATTAAAATCACCCATGATGAGAGAGTGACTATAAGATGGTATAAGATTTTCAAGGATTGTTTCAAATGAAGAGAAGAAATCAATGTGTAAAGAGGGACTATAATATAGGGTAAAAGCCGGATAGTTGCCTCGAACGGATACATGCCCCGGTCTTTAATAAACTATGTTAAGATTATAAGTTGTGTTGGCGCTTTACTACAATAAGTAGTGACCACCCCGAAGGCCTCAATACCGTGTAAGCCATCGGAATAGGCGCATGTGTTTCGTCCGTGTGAGTAAAAATCTTCCGCGGCAAAACTTTGACAGGCGTTATAATTATATTGGTAAGTAATTTGTATTGAATATTTTTATTACTGATCGTGGGTTCAGTCAACTTTTTCTTTCTTTGCATGCATTAGAGTTTAAATTACATTGTTTATTATGTTTTATTGCTAAATAATTTTTATTTATTTCGTAAATGAAAAGGGCAAGTATCCGCATCAAAAAGGATAGTCGCCCTACTTACTGTCGCGGATAGTTGCCCCTAGAGTGACTAAAAAGTGACTAAAAACTTCTTAACAAGCAAAGACGGTTTTTATTTTTTTGCTGTTTTTTCGAATTTACTTTGACTCTAACTTGTTGTAAATTAAATAAATATCTACTTCACTGTTTTATGTACCTATTTATTCTAGATAAGCAAAATGCCTCGCAAATATAAGCGAAAACCAGGCGTGGTGCAACGCAACATCCACTGGACAGATAGCTTAGCACTTTCTTTCGAAGAATTGAGACAAAACAAGGTATCAATGAAATTTCTCGAACGTACGGAATATCCTCTCGAACCTTAAGAAGACGCTATGAAAAGAGTAACCAGCAACTGCTAACTCAAGGTATATTTTTGAATTAAAGGTGTATACCTAGCAGTATAAATACAAAATTCTATCTACATACCTACCTTTTTATCTGACCTTATCGTATCTTTTGTCTTTTCTATGAGGATATCCTGTTCTTGGCTTTGAGAATGAAAAAAGAATGGTAGCTCATATTATATTGAAGCTGAATTGTACTTAATAAAAGATCTCAGTAAATTAAAAGACTGTTAATTAAATAATAAAGATTACTCTAGGTAATTGATATAAATTTCTTTGTATCCAAAATAAAAATCATACCGAGGTTACTATCCCCGCACGAGGCAAGTATCCCCTGAAGCATTTTCCACGCTAGGCTACTATCCGCCATAGTAGGCAACTATCCCTCTTCTGAGAGATGAAATAAAACAGTATTTATTCAAAACCATTCTTAATTATGTATACAAAAATAGGCTTTTACAGAAGATAAAAGACCTATGTTGTGAGATACATACTTAATAATTTTCAGCAAGTTCATATTTAAAAAATATAAAGCTTTTTCGAAAGGTGTGGCAACTATCCGGCTTTTACCCTACTCCAAGTAGTATCTTGGTATTTTTAATTAGTATCTCCACGAAAAGATGTTCGCCAGCATTGGGTGGGGGCGGTTGTACTGACATGTTGACTATTTTAAAAGGAATCGTATCACGAAGATAAATAGCAACTCCACCACCAGCCCCTGCTGTTCGATCGTTACGAATGAGTCTAAAATGGGGAAGTTTATAAATTATTGAGGGGAGGCAGGGTTTTAACCACGACTCAGAGATTAAAATAGCGTGGAGGTTCTTACAATCAAAGGTAGCCAGCATATCTGAGAAATGAGCCGGAATACTTTGAGCATTGATATGGACGGCGTTAAAGTTCCCAGTCACGTCGGAAAACTGTGCGTCAAGTGTCTCAGCAGTCGAGGGAATGCTACGGAAACTGTCATCAGAATCATTTGCAGAGTAGAAACTGTCAGAATCATAACTGCTAGTATCGCTTTTTGACATATTGGGCGTGTATTAAAAATGTAATTCACAACTGATAGATCACATGGGAATCACTGGCAATTAAAATGGCAATTTTCACGTATACACACGTATGATCTATGACCTATCCTATTCCTATTCCAGAAAGTAGGATAGTTTTTTATTTTGTGATTTGCCATTTTCGTCATTTTGGTTATTTGGTCATTTTTGTCGAATTCGTCAATGTGGCAGACTTGGTCAATGGTCGATTATTGGTTGGTGGTCGATTTGATCGATTTGGTAATTTTAGTGTATACCTACATATGTAATTTTAACACTGAAAATTGGCATAGATACTTTTCATCCGGGAGATGGCATAGTTTGATATAAAATGAAGTGAATCTTCCGGGGCAAATAGCAGTAACATAAAAATTTAAATGTAACGTGTAATGTAACCTGCTTAAACAAGAGGCACGCGCTAGAGGTAACTAGTATAATACGAGTAAATTTCCTTCATTGTACTATATAGTTTATATTTTTTGTAGTTTTTCTATAGTAAATAACTGTGCATAATATTTACATAACACAGGGAATAATATTTAGATAACTAACATTATATTTATCACTGAAATAAACAGACACAAGAAAATAATGTTACAATAGCTTAGGTAAAAATATGCTCTTAGGTAATCTATTGAGTTAGATCATCTACACCTGTATAATATAAATAGGTACTTAAACTTGATCTTCACAATGCTTTTGAATAAGTCTAAGTAGGTACCTACCGACATTTATATTAGAAAACATTTACACCTCTATAAAGGACTACCACTTCGATAATAAGTATACTTATATTTTAAATCATAATACAGTATGAAAAATAAACCATACGACTGACACAAACAGAATTAGTACCTACTAAATCTAACATATTATGATCTTTCGTGCAACTGTAGGCCACATGTTCTAACAGTAGATGACAAATGGTATACAAATCCTCCTTACACCTAACAATCCAATTGTATCAACAATACCAAGTTCTGAATTTACGACACATCAATAATATTTTATCTGTAGGTACCTATACCATTCTCAAAAATCACTATGAATTTATTTATTCCCTACACAACTCAACTAAATTACCTATTTAAGTTTATTGATATATGCTTTATTCCGTAAAGTTTTAATTTACAAAAATACAGCAAATTCCTATAAAACCGAATATAATATTTAAAACCGATATAAATAAAACAAGTTTTACAATTACGTGTGTATGTACATAAGGTTGTATACATAAGTCTTTATAATATGAACACGTCCAGATTACTTGTTACACAGTTCTGTTATGTTGTAAAAAATATTTCAAATGGAACCCCAGTCATGGAATAAATAGTATCACGAGTAAATAATTGACTATCAAACGTGTGACTTTAAGGTACAAACTTTGAATTACTTATATTTCAGATCATTTTGATAATAAATACTTTCATAATAAATACTCTCATAGATGGAGAGAAGATTAAAAAACAAATAATTAGATCCATTCCGCTGTTTGAGAAGTCTAATTTGTGTAAATACTGGACGAAAATTGTTTAATAAAATTTAGCCGTTTATTATAAAATTATACACAATAACTCTTACTAGTAACAGTTTTCTTGCCATGTTGACTGACACTTGACAAATGAGACTGCGCTTGTCAGAGTACTCTGGTTGGTCCAAATGGTGGGGATAGCAATATGGCGGCCGAAGAGCCGTTATTCATTGGTTGCCAAATCAGATGTCAGTACATTCTAACTGTTCAAAATTTTGAGGTGGGTTATCGATACTAGTTTCAAAAGAATAATGACAGAGTACGTAATAATACCACTTCTAAACTATGGGATTCCATTTTAATACTCTGTATGATAAATTGAAGAGTAACTGGTGATTATAATTACATCCAATTTATAAAAATGTACAGTGAGATACAAAGTGTTACCATCAATTTTTATTCGTAATATTGTTTATTGTATTACTAGTAGTAAATTTTTTATTTATTACATATGACATAAAAAAACTTACCAAAAATTTATTTGTCGACTCTATATGAAAGAAATTTGTGTGGCTTCTTTATTAATTTAAATAGACCAAAATAAATATTTATTTCCGATGCCGTAAAAAGTATTCATACTTTAAGTTTTAAAATATGAGGTAAGGATTTCTAAAGAATTCAAGTTAGAACTTGAAAAATAGTTTAGAAAATTGATATGAACAGATTCATTTGATAGTTTGAAGGAATAGAGCAAGTAGGTATAAGCAATTAAAAACTGTGTATTTTTGCCACCCCTACGAAATTCTAAACTGCACGTGGATTGGCTTATGTTTTATCATTTTTGAGGTTTCATAGCTATTACCTATAGCTAAAACGGAAGTCTTATATTTTCATCATCTCAGTTTTCAACTTATTTGTCTGTCTTTGTATGTCATAAACATTTTTCTCAGAAATAACTTGATCTATACTATGAAGAAATTTGACGGTAAAGTGTAATAGATATATGGCTCTAAAACTGCGAAGCAACTAGCAAGATATTTTTATTTTTTGTATTGAATTACTGTTGAGATGGCGAAATAATCTCCATAGCTGTAAAAATTATTACTCCCTCCCAAAAATTTTCAATAAATAAAAAAATCTAACAATAAAGAAATCGACTTCCAGAGTAACTAAAAAGCAAGAAATAATTTTTTCTACAACATTTCGAAGTCAGTGCCATGTAAAACATAAAAAGTACTACATTTCGTGATATTTTGTACTTGTAAAATTGTATAATATAGTAATTTTGTTATTTACTTGGCACCGACTTCGAGATGTAGAAAATGTTATTTTATACTTTTACCACATATATAGTATTCCCAATAAACTTCTCGAACGCGGAAACGATAGAGCTATATGAATCAGAAGTGCATTTAGAAAACGTTCTTAAGTGCAGCTAAATTAGGTAAATTAGATATAAATATTATGACCCTCAAATAAGTGTCGATAAATTTCACTACCAAATACATCATTATCACGGAAACGAAAACGAAATTTCCCTAGCATATGCTGGTACATAGGTATATATAATAATATATAACTATGGGACGAGAGAGATAGTGCAGTGATTCAATTTCTTTTGAAAGCAAGCATGCTTATTAATTAAATTATGTCGATATAATTTTACTGAATTCAGTAGTCCAAAACTGCATTAAAAGTCCTATATTGACGCAGTTTTGTACCACAGCTAGTACCTATTTGCTATATGTATGTTACTTAGTTAGTCTTAATTGCATAGTCGACAATGTGACCAGTTCAGATGACATGTAGCAATCCTCAAAATATATGTGGGATATTTGAGTTCGTTTATAACTTTTATGCTCCACCTGCGTTAATGTTAGTTGGCTGCGTCCAAGTGCGTGTTATTTAACAACATTATAAAGTAAAACTGACACGTTTACGATTAACTACATTAGTGAAGTTTTGTTCCACAAAAAACATTGTTAATGAGATAGTTTTGCTGCTCCGGTATACTATATAAGTAGTATTAACTATTACATGTGTTATTAACTGAATATAAATAACAAAATTAAAATAAGATAGCGTATGAATCAAATGCATTTTCCTCGAATAATGAAATTGGTGATCTCGTGAGTAAGATTCCAATTGATATAGTTCTATAAAATACAGTACTTTTCCATTCAACCACTCTGTTGCTGTTGTCGATGCGTCTAGAAAACTACCACCCGAATTATCGATTAATATTTATCGTCACCAACAATGCTGCTTCATAAAATAACGTATTAAAACCGCCACATCTGCATCATTTATTTATTAGTAGTATATTTAGACAAAAACTTGAATTTTCAATCAAATTGTTTGAATTTGGTTGATCCGTCTTATATCAATACCTATAAGTTAAAATAAAAAAAACTTCGTTTAAAAAAACCGAATTCAAAAACTTAAAAGTATAAAAATAACTTATTTCTTAAGCTATTATTATTAATATATATTATCTTAAACATCTTAAAGTCGGTGCTTAGTAATATACCTAGTATAATATAGTAATTTTTACGTTTTACTTTACACCGACTTCAAGATGTTTTAGATAATACTATATATTAATAATAATCCCGCAGGGGGGCTTTGTGGCGAAGCCTTAGGTGAGTAGCGACACCTCGTACCCGACTCCGGGGGCCAAGGCAAGGCCCCCACCTCCGTGCTTGCCTTAACCAGCCGGCACTGAGTGGAGATCGCTAGAGCTAAGACTCAAGCTCCAGGGGTGGAAGTGATAAATGGCCTAATGTCGGAAGTAGCTTAGGTGAACCTGCAGCCCACCTCTCTACACCCCTTAGCCACTCATACCCATGTTGCCCCTGCCTTTTATGGCATTTTTTGGGGCCCATGCAGGGAGTGGCGAGTCACCGTCTGCCCATTTTTCCATGTTCCCCGAACATTGCGACGGGCAGACGCCATAGTCCCCATATTCCCAGACCCCCAGTACCACTAGCAGTTCACGCCAATAGCCCGGTACTTTTTGTCCTCATTTTCCACAATAGTCCTACACTGGCCGGGGCTTGTCCTTGGGTGCATTATTATATGGTGTAGACAGGGATAATCGCCGGTCAGTGTCACGCCACATTTACATTAAATTTGTCAAAGGGCCTCTACGTGCTGGTCTTTCCATGGCCCCGCGCAAGCCCTCCAAAAGTCCGGGCCATTTTTATGGCCCGTGGTCTTCCAAGACATAGCTTTAGAAATAAGTTATTTTATACTTTTTAGTTTTTTAGTTTTTGAAGTCGGTTTTTTTATTTTATTTGTTACTTTTTAGTGTCTAGCTATATATGGGTAGACCTAAGAAAAGGTGTCGCGCTCTTTAAAAAAATATAGGTTCCAAGAAACGGAAACAAAAAAATGTTCGTAAAATGAAAACTACTGAGCCAAACTGTGTTAAATTTTTAGGGGACTAAATGGCAACTATTCCGCATCAAACTAAACAAGAATCACGTAAATATTTATATTAAATATTCTATAATTAGTGGCGAGAATCATGAATTAGCTTTATCTTATCTGAATTATAAATATATTTACGTATTAACCAGTATTTCTCTAAAGACTATAGAAATACGTTGTTATGAATCTTATTATCTATAAAACCCATCATGATCGCGTGCTAAAACTCAACGGTATTAGTAAATGTAGTAGAGCTACATTCGCAGCGAGCATGCCGGCATCAACGTCTGGTGCATCGAACGATACACGAAGAAACTTTACGAGGCCGCACTTGGCCGGACCGGGCGCGCGACGGGCGAGCGTCGCCGATACAATTCCATCGCGGGTTCCGGCCGGACCATCCGATTAATCGCAACGATTAACGTCGTCCCTTGGACATCCACGGTGCCGGATTAACGGGGGTGGTGGTGTCCTTTTCTGTTGGTCGCAGATTTAGTGCGGCGCCGCGGCGTACGGCGTCGCCTGGCGGGGGGGTGCGCCGAGGCTCGTAAAGCATCGGCCGCCACATTCTCCTGACGCGCGCCTCGGCGACTACGCGTTGCGTAATACATCGCGCCATAAACAACGCGACGTGGTCGCCTCCGCACCTGACGCGCCTGACGGCCGGGTCGCGGCCGCTAGCCCACGTGCGCGCACATCACGTATTGCGCTCATGCCCGCATCTAAAACGCTGACACGTGACTCGACCGAGTGAAACTCTGAACTCTTTAGAACTGTGAGTTTTTGTGAAGAAGTTTTATAGCGGTCTGAATGGCGCGGGCCCGAACGCCGACGGCGAACCGCCACCGCCCGGCTTAAGGTGAGTTCATTGCCAATTTATGGCCCCCGAGTTCGCGCCGATCGAGCACAGCCGGTCCCAACACCGTTCACCTACTATAACAAACTTTTTATAAGGTCTCACTCACTTTGTAACACTATTTGGGGCCCGCACTGAACTGGCAATGACGATAAAACCGAGACGTTAACAATAGCCTAGAGTAGCGACGCTTGTTTGTACGGCGATTGAACGTAAACACACAAACTTTAGACCGATCTATTTTCAACTTGAGATGGATAAGGTTAAGTTTTGCGTTGTTTTACATTACGAACAGATCGCAAACCTTTACCTTATATTATTAATTTATATATACATCTGCCACTGAAGAGGCAATACAAAAATACAAATGTAAAAAATGATTGGTTTTGAATAACTTTCTGTATCATATTTTCAACAGTATTAAGACGGTTAGAAAACACATTTTTGTTACATTTTTCCTGGTACATATTTTATTCCATAAAATATTCAAAGACGACATTATGAAATTAAGGAAAAAAACATACTTAGTATGACTAATAAAAGCGTTTATAATGTTTCAAAATAAAATCATAATACTCGAGGATTTTCCTTTTTTGTTTAAGGAAAATCACTGAAAATGAAGTTCCACGTATTATTTTCAAACAAAACCTAAACTAACAGCTCATAAACATTTTAGTATGCTCTTGTAGAGAAGGGTAAATATTTTCGCCAAAGCATTTTGAACTCTCTTTCTTAGAGCACATGGACCAAAACGTATTATCTTTAAGTTTCTCTCGTCAAAAAATACATTTGGTTGAAAGCTCGATATAATTTCTTGATATAATAATTACAGAAAATTATAGTACATAATATCAACGACATGGAAATTAATTTCAAATGACTGTGTAATTAATTATGTAGCGCACATCCCTGCTATAGTTATTATAAAAATTGGTGTAATTATTTTTAACATGTCTTTTGACACTTTAACAATAATTTATTCGAAGCAAAATTACCCGCCTATTAAATTTAAAAAATCAAATGATAATAACTATGTGAAACATAAAACTTTCCTATTATGAATTTGAGTGATGATATGATATACCTAGTAGGTAAACGATCTTTAAGTATTATAAACTGTAGGTAATTACGGTCTTACTCATATTGAGTTAGAGTAAGTTTGTAGGCTTCTTTAACGTTCTTAAAGAAGCCTACAAACTTACTCTAACTCAATATGAATAAGATCGTAAGATTCTAATTTTCATTATTTTCAAAATAAGTTATTGTAGAGAAATATTTGTTTACTAGTTGTTATAACCAACTTCGTCCGCATTTATTATTAAAAAATTTCAATGAAGTAATAATGAAATTTCGTTACTTCTTTAACATAAAGCAAAAACTTAATCTGGTACGCTAAAATATCTTAGCAAAAGTCTAAAGATGATTTTCATATCCGGAACTTAAGGAATTATGGGCTGCCCGTACAAATTGTAATACCTCATTTCATCTTTATGTAGATTGTTTTTTGAGAAAAAAGATAAAAAGCTAGCCAATGTCCTTCTCTATAATACAACATATCTGTTAGCCAAATTTTATTAAGATCTATTTAATTGTGAAGTGAAAAAGTAAGAAAAAAACACCTACTTACCTATTAGTATAGATTTTTTTCACAAAGTTAATTCATATTTTTAATTTTTTTTTGCACCTTTTAGAAATTATTAAAATTAAGTTTTAGTTGTTATAAGCGTGAGCAGGCAATATACTTATACTTATATGCAGAAACATATTATTACCAAATGATTTAACTTATTAAAACACCTAAGTCCGAATCACTCGGTAATCTGGCGCCAAGATAATTATAATACCTAATATTAAAACAACATGACGTTACATTGTTTTATATGATAAATAGTTTTGGTATAAATATTACAAGTAGCAATCATCTAAAACATATAGGTAAAACAGTTTTAAAATCTCTGTCACTCTTGCTCTCTGCTTCCTAAATCACTTTACATAAATTTGACATCCCGTTGACTATTCTGCAATACTCGAAAACAAAAATTTTCAAGGATTACATCCTACCAATAATAACAATCGATTGCTCGATTGGTTCCCAAAATCCAAGTCATACAGCTCTGGGATAAGCTATGCTCTGAGTCTCCTTTGTGGTTAAAACCCGAAATGATGTTAACTGTAACTGAATAAAGGTAACGGAAATAACTTGTAATATAAGCTGAAGTATCAATGGACCTGTTACATTTCTCGCAGGACCCATGGTTGATAGAGCAGATGAGTCCTGAAGTGGAGACAGCGTCTCAGAAATCATAATACAAGACGCCGTCCAGTCCCATAGATCGACGAATTGTGTAAGTTGCAGGGCTGGATGAGTAAGGGGAGATACGGAAAATATGGTACAAAGTTAGGGATGTCTACATCTAGCACAGAAGTTTGCGATTTGTTGAAAACGACGACTAAACGTGCCGTTACCTACATGGTAATTAGACAACAATTAGATCAGTATAAGTGTTTTAAATGGTGCTTGCTGCCTGACCTTCAATCTAGCCCACATTGCTGAAATAAGAAACGGATGCCTTAGTTGCTAAGCCAATAGTTGCAGATTATTGGAAGAAATTCAGAACGATACACAAAAGCACTAATCATACACTACTGATACTAAGGGCATACCTACTTTACATCTTACAAAGTATAAAGTCAGTTAATTAATGTTAAAACCTAAACGGGTATTACACAAAAAAGTGATTAAATATGTAGTGTTTAAGACCAGCAGGTATACTTATTATGAATAAAGTTTTTATCTAATACAAAAATGCAGACCTTTGCTTTATATGAATGCATGTTGTTTTGTACTTAATGAATTATGTTTGCATATAAAGTCTACATCCCTTTTTCTTTGCAATTATTCAATTGCCTTTTAATCTCTTTATTACTGATGATGCTTCATAAAAGAAAGATAATTCATTATTTTTCATATTTGTAATCTTTCCGGAACCACTAATAACCGAACTGCTAAAATAAAATAAAAACTGAAAGTTGCTGTTATTATTCAACAATATCACGGAAAGCAACATCCTTTCATGTTTTTAATGACATTCTAAAATTTGACTATACTATTTAGCCAAGACTACCCGTAGTTTCACATTTAATGTTAAAATATCCATTAGATATATTTTTTGTGGCAAAATCAGTTCAATCCCAATAAGGATCTCGTTATATATATAGCTATAACCTTTTACATTGTTTGAATTTAAAACCAACTATAACAATTTAACTAAAGCAGCAAAAGTACGAAAAGCTGCAGTTATTTAATTCAACAACCTTATCTATGATCAAACTTCCTTAAAATCCAGAAAGACTTGATTTGTAAAAAATGTATGTAGTCCAAGGAGTGTGTCAAGCTCTGCGTGAGCGCAAAACTATTTGATATTCAGTTCATGTCCGTGGCCATATTTGTCTTATTTCACATCACCCTGTTTGTTAGATCTCAATCTTAAGTTATTATTCAGTGATTCAGCCATTTTGTTATTTTATATAATTTCAAGGATGTCTTACGGATAGTTCGTTGTGTAATATTTTGTACAATATTTAAAATAATTATTTCTACATGTTGTATAAAAATCTGATCTTTAGAAACTGATCATAATAAATGCCGGTTTTAAAAAGTTTTAAATTTTAAATTAACTAATTGCAAAATAACTAGGGGTTCAGACATAATATTACTAGAAAACTTGCAATTATAATATAGAATAATTTCATTTGTATACATAATATATGTATACATGAATGTGGGAATTTAGAGTCAAGTGAACTCAAACACTTTTCAAGTAATTATGGAGAAAAAGAACCTTTGTGAAACCGCCGTGTCCGTTTATCCGTTTGTCTTGTCTATGTCACAATCAGTTTTATCATAAACTGCTAGGTCTAAAATTTGACTGATAAAAGTCGACAGTCTATTTAGGTTTTACTAACTAGCAAAAAATTATAGAAAATCGCAAAAACATTCTGTTAAATATTATTTTATCACCCTTTAAGAATATTGTTGTTACCAATGAATATTTATACTATGTAAATTATTTTAGCTAATTAAATCACCCATTAATCGTAAAATAGAAACAGCTAATAATTGATTCCCTGTCTTAGAGCAAAAGTTGCAAAAATATTTTTAACATAACATCCTTTTAAATACCGAATAGCCGAAGTAAATAATTTAATTAAAGCAATATAAGCTTTAATCAAATTACCATAAAGGCACTATTCTATTCTATAATGGCATCGAATTATAACTATATTGACTGATGGGTAAATTCCAACTTGAAGTAAACTTCCTGTAATTAAAATTCTAATTGAATCAGCAAACTATTTCGCTTCGTTGCACATAACACTCAAGACAAATTGTATGGTTTCTATCGATCAAAAAGCTTAAAGAAAGTATTATTTTTATTAATATAACAAAAAGATGTGTTGGCGAATATTCACTGGATCTACTATAGCGAGCATGAAATTGTCTTCCACGCGGTCATAAATTATCATCTTAATAAGTTAATGAGTAATACGGCATAGTTGTGTTTTTGCGGTGCGCAGGCGCAAGTGCGAACGTGGCCGGCCGGCGCGCACTCGTTATTCCCTTAAAAGACGATTGCCTCGCGCATCTGCCTTCAACGAATTTGATTAAAAGTTCATGTTTATTTATCGCGTATTTATTTTAAAGGTAGGCCTGTTTCCAGCGCCATTTAAAGACTTGATGTTGGCTAGCTTCTTTGTCTATTTCGGTTTGAAGGTGAATGCCTGTTACTATTTGCTTCAAACCCTTCTTTGACTGATTCAGAGAATCCAATTGTTTAACTGTCTCTTGTACTTACTTCTTCTTACTTACCTTATTATTTATTATATGTCCTTACTAGCGGTCTCGGCAGACGTTGCCCTGTCCTGAAAAAAATAATATCTAGAACCCGATTCTAACGCCAAGCATTTTGTATAGATTGATGGGTTACGTTAGTTATGATTTAGTAGGGATCTCTAATTTTTATGAAGCCGAGTAAACAGGGATAATGTAGCATTCCAATGGTGAAAGAGTTTTTGAAATCGAGCCACTAGTTTTTGAGTTTATTTGTTGCAAACATACAAAAATACAAATCTTTCCTCTTTATAATATTAGTATAGATTACTATGAAACAAAACCTTATCTTATTTTGTAGCCTTGTTATTTTTTACTTTATTTGTTACTAGTGTTAGTTACTATTGTATGTTACATTGCTTACCTTTGAAGACAATGTTTAAAGTTGACAGTAAAATCTAAAAATTCACCCTTGGAAAACATAGCTATTATTTTTTATATTTGCATTGCATCGCATGTATTTTTACAATGAGCATAATAAATAGTTATATTTTAATATTATACATTTAACAATTGCTTAATTAAGTAGTATAATATTACAAAAAACGATAATGAATTGATATTATAAGATTACATCGTTGTATCAAACTGACTAAAATCACCACCATGACCAATTTAACTGTAACTCGAAGATCGAATTACTCATTCAAATGTAATGGCTTGTGTGGCATATTTGTGTGTTTTTAATCGGCTATAAGATCTGTCGATTCACGGCACGTATTGTCGATCAGACGCTATTGAACTTTTAATTTCAATAAAAAATCGTATGCTGAACGTTAAACATTACCGAGTAACAGGTGAATTGGTTTACCTCCCGCGCGCAACACGCAAAAAACAACATCTGTTGAGTGAGAAATTTATGCAAGCATTACTCGTACACACGATCATATCAAGTTGAAATACGTCGCAGGAGACAAATTGCAGTCACTTCAAACGTGGCGAGCGAGTCCCATTGCAACAGCGGAATAAGCAAATAGCCGATTGTTTCGCTCCCGGTTGATGGAGGTGGGCCGAATAGGTCTTAAACTGGCGGTAACAAAACACAAACTCCTTTAAGCCCATACCGCCGTAAAGAACCGTAAAGCTGAACGTAAACCGCCGCACTTCGGCTTTAAATCCGCATAATTATCGAATAGGCAATAAATTGTATCGTGTGCGGGCGTCGTGCACCGTTGCTGCTTTTGACCTTACATCACAATAAACATCGAACATCGCTCGACCACCTTTTACATCAATAGTGCCTCGCGTAAAACGAGTGGCGAGTACGAAATTTTTATCAACTCATGTTTGTTGACGTCCCGAGATAAAAACTTGACGTCAATTAATTACTTGGTAAATCGCATAATTTATCGAGCACGCAACGAAGCTCTCAGTATGATAAAAGAACGTACAGTATTTTTTTTAAAATATTACTTAATACTCATGTAACTAGTTCAATTACGCTCCTGTCGCTTAATGAAAGTGGAAACCTAATAGACGAATAATCATAAATTAGTAAACAAGCATGAAGATTGTTCTGCAAAGCTCCAAATTACAAGTATACAATCAAAGGCGTCAACTTATCCATATTTTAATCTATGATTTACAGCGATGTTTCGACCCAAGCAGTTCGATAATGAATGAGGTGGTCGTAAACGCCGTAGCTGGGAGAACATTAATGTCAATAAAAAAGCCATAAACTCTATTAGCCATCATAAACTTCACCGCATCTGGCCAATAACTTGTTTCGCGTACAAATAATAACTAAATGAATAATTATGATTATTTAACTGATACATTTAAATTGAAAAGAAAAAACTTTTTTATTGCTAATATTGTCGTAAATTTTACGTCCAAAGATAACTCGATAAAGAACAAGGAAATGGGCTTTTGTAATTGTTACTTTGAATAGGCTAATAAATTATACTAAGGTGTTACAAGTATTTGGAGCTTTTTGGCCACAATTCTTCAAAACATTATTACCATGTATAATTCCCTTTGAAATCCATTAGCATGATAATTCCTTACCTGTTTTAGCAGGTGATTTTCAATCGTGTCCTTTGTCTACAGTTTGCGTTAAAGCTATTGTTAAATTGTGCAACATGACGTTATTGTTCTATTTTGCATATTGAAGGTCTTTCTATTCTTTTCAATTGTAACGGGTCTTAAAATTTTGTAAACATAACGGGTCTTTGCGCATTTGCATCTAAAAGCTCAACATTACAATACTCAGTTTTTATGCACCTCTGTTTTGCATTTCCGATAGTTTTTTGAAAGATTATAACATTCTCTTGAAAATCTCTTATTTTATTTTCTCTC
Source organism: Dendrolimus pini (assembly GCA_949752895.1). Lineage (NCBI taxonomy): Eukaryota > Metazoa > Arthropoda > Insecta > Lepidoptera > Lasiocampidae > Dendrolimus > Dendrolimus pini. The sequence continues at coordinate 14,806,275 of OX457133.1, forward strand.
CATATGTCGTTTTTGTTTAGACAAATTTGCATTCTTCTTTCTTTTGTTTTGTTACAAAATGCTACTGTTTCAGTACCGTTATTATTTATTGCGTCCTCTTTTTTATTCATTCTTTTTTTTCTCAATACGTACCTACTACGTATTTATATTTCAATTCTATTCAAATAGAAACTGGTCACCAAATTTTATGTGACTGGATAATAATTTTTATTTCACTTCCGTTGTTGTAACATTTAAATTTAGGTTTCCGTTGTTTATTGGATACATTTATTTATTAATATATTTTATATCAGATGTTAACACGTTTTATAAATTTTAATTGTATAAATAACTAAACTTAGTTACAGTTCACGTAGATTTCGGGGTTTTAAATTGGACGAAATTTTAAATGCATCTATTATTTTATAGGTAGGTATATATATATATATATATATATATATATATATATATATATATATATATATATATATATATACCGGACCTATGGATACAGTCAACACCAGTTATGATTGCGTTACAAGTTGAGAGTGTGTTACAAGTTACCTTCCTTCTTCCTTGCTATTAATTGACAGGCTTTCATGAGTCTAGGTTTAGACAGACCACTCTCCTCGTGATATTTCCATTTATTTTAAAATATTTCAATAACCGATTTTTTTATTGAAAAACTAATAATTGACAACAATACTTAATGGATATATAAACGTTATTGGTTATCGAATTTCTCACTCAGAATATAGTAATGTTAATGTTGTGCAGTTTCAAAGATATATTAAAAGTTTTACACCTAACTTCTTAATAAGACTATGAAGAGAGTTTTAAGTAGAAAGTTTTAAGCGTACACAAAACTACGGGTACGTAAAGTGTTTTGTTTTATCATATCTTCAAAGTATTTTGACCCCTTGTTTTACCACGACTGATACTTTCTATGGATACAGGTTCATAGTGTGCATAAATAACCAAGATTCTATTTCTGCTATTATAATATGGTTAAAATGGTCACCACTATAATGTTGTTTTTTAATCGTTTTGATGTATTTATCATAATAGAAAGATAGTAATAATAATAATCAGCCAAGTAGGTACCTGTTGTTTTATGTAATGTGCATCGAAAGGTGCCGTAGAGGCGATTGACGTCGCTATCTATGATTTATGAACATTCGATATGATTTTACTTATAATAATTTGATTTGTGTTTATATTAATATTCGTATAATTATTTAAAATCTGACTACCATATAGTGCATATCTACATACCTACACACGTTGAAAAAAATTGCCCTCAGTTACATGTATTAAGGTCACTTGCAATCTTTACATTTTAGCAATTTCACAACAGTATTGTACAACAGCATACAAATTACCAATTTGTAATGAATGAATGAATGAATAACTTTATTGAACATAAAATTACAGTACAATGGGCGGTCTTGTCGCCAAAGGCGATATCCTCCAGACTACCCTACTACTACTATACAATTGGAATCCGACTACATTATTTAATGACTTTTATAATAATTATTAAATGAAAGATTACATTGTGTATTTATTTGTATCGTCATAGTTATATAATTAAATTTATCATTATTATCGTCTTACATACATACATACATAACTTCACGCCAGGTCCCTTGCGGGGTAGGCACGAACAACAGAGCGCCATACAGGCTTATTCTTACACACCTCACTTGCTTCTTTGACATTCATAGCTCTTGTCATGCACGCTCGTCTGTTCTTAAGGCTCCTGACATCACCTTCTGCTAATACACGATCAATTTGATCATGGAAGGTGTGTCGTGGCCTTCCGCGACTTCTGCATCCATCCACTTTTGCATTGTATATCTGTTTAGTCATTCTTTCATCATACATTCTTTCCACATGCCCGAACCACCGGAGCATTCCTTTCCTTACCTTCACCCCGACACTCTCTTTCAGACCAACTCTCTTTCTTACTTCGGTATTACGAACGCGGTCCACGAGCGTCACTCCGCAGATTTTGCGCAGTGCTCGCATCTCGACCGCGTTTACTCTACTTCATTTAATAATTTTCCATTACAACAGTAAATTATTTCTTTTTATATAATATGTCTCTCATCTACATTACTACATTTAATTTAAATGTATTCTAATTGTTATTGTAATAAAAATTCTTCAATTGAATAGAATGTCATGTTTACCAAGTAGTCAAATAACTTAATCCTAAAACAGTACAGTACTGTACAGTATTACATTCATGTAAATAGTCGCAATTACTTCTTAGGAAGGTGAATGAAATTGTGTCATACCGACACATTGACAAACAAATGCATAGATGTCAGACAAACGTAGTTCTGTTTCACCAATAAAAAATCTATGCAAGCAACGTCGCTGGTGTAACGAGTATTATAATTAAAACAAGACAATAATTTACATGTAATCGCTGTTCGACCACAACTAAAATTTATATTCCTTACCATGAATGGTTACATTGAGACGAAGTGCTCTGGGCCGCAATGGTGCGCCTTGAAAATTGTAATATTTCAAAATTACTCAAGAGTTGGCTTCAAGATGAATAATGTGCTAAGTTTGCGGGGTGCTCCCACCCCCCAGTGCGTGCCTTCCCCCTTGTTTTTGAACTTCTGTTCCTGAGTTTGATCAAAATATACTCCAGAGCCCGCCCGCTTCATTTAACAAACGCCTTAGTTTTTTTCGTTTGTTTGACTGGCTGGATGCTTTTAATTTTTTTTGTTCTTTAAAGCTGTTTTATCTATATTTGAATTTGGTTAGTTTTAATTTTATTTTAATAAAGTAATACTAAAAGAATAATAATATATTATTATGTTTCTGTATTATCTATAATAGACATAAAGCAATGTAGTAATCAATCCATTTCCTATGCTGAAAACGGGTTGTAAAGAAATAAATTTGACTCACTTTTATATTCATATATGTTAGTATTCATTAGTAAGAATATTCATCTATCATATTGCTTTAACATTATATACCCACTATATCTGCCAGGTACATAAAAGTATTTTTTTTTTGAAGTAGATGTTAAATTAGTAAAGACACAAACCTTGTTTCAAACTTATGATACACTTAAAACCCTTTTCAACAATTTACATTTTTGAATATTCAGCAAACTACGTTATTCGGTTATCAAGTATTAGGAAGGCAGTGAAAATTCTTTATCGATATGTATTTAGCTAGTACGTTTCACTATATATCTTAATGTCGATATGTAGAAAAAAATAATTAATCCCGTAACAGGTCTATTAATCAATCCTATTACACGATATTTGAATTGGAAATAATTTAGATTAAGCGATAGGAAACGAACATTTTTTTAGAATTCCTCCTTGATCAGGTTTTTAATACGTTTTCTATGTAGATTTTTCGCCACATTTCTCTTTGATAAACATTATGGATTGAATCAATTTTTATTGATTTAGGAAACCACCATATTCTGTAAATCGGAACGACACGAATGTTATTAAGCTATATATAGGTATTTAGAAACTCAAAACATTGCTTCCTAATTCCTTTAATCTTTTCCCAATTCGATATTTTCGATACTTTTCTGTTCCGATCTTCTTGGTTCCCTTACGGATCAAGATCCGTAAGAGAACCAAGGTAACCGAAACAGCTCGCAAAATTAGCATGTGGAATTGGCAGTGGTCCGGTCACGTCTGACGCAGGACCGATGGCCGATGAAGCAAACGAATCCTGGAGTGGATACCGCGTCTCGGTAAACGTAGTGTCGGACGCCCTCCAGCGCGATGGACCGACGACCTATGAAAGGTCGCCGGTAGGCATGGCTGAGGAAATCGGAGGACAGGGATGAGTGGCGCCGTCTTGGTGAGGCCTACTTCTAACAGTGGACTGCAAATGGCTGACGATAACAACTTTTCTGTTATGATATACTGATACACACCATTAATCTTCACGTCATCCTTCCTAGAATCTATCCATGTATTTTTTGGTGTATCTTTATTCCAATATTCTTTAATCTTTCAGGTTAATATTCCTTTTATCACGTTATTTTCATCAATTACGAAACAATTATGCAGACGTACCTATCAATAATTATTTTTGTAATATATTTCTTACGAATGTAACTATACTACAGTAATTTTCGGTTCGTTATTGTTTAAAATATAAATAGATATTATTTAATATTTTATAAAGATAAAATTGGATACGTTTTTAATATTCTTTAGATCTATTAATCTACCTACTTTACGAGTTGAAGGGCTATTAAATATAAGGACCTATTAATAACAAAATATTATTATAATAATATTTTCAACAGTGTTTAAAATTTACTTATTATTCTGCTTTGAGCTGACGTGAATTATAAATTTATATAAATGTGTAGAAGGAACAATTAGTGGATACCATATAGGTAAAATTAAGGCATCATAACTTATTCTATTTGACGCAAGTACCTAATGCTCGTATTCTTTGGGTATTAGTCCAAATTATGTGAATTATTCCTCCGGGCTGTCATATAATTTAGCGTCATCTTCGGTTACTGAAGTAAATATATATATATTCCTTTCATGAAAATCCGCAATTAGATATGGTTAAGAAGAGGTTAGATGCAAACAAATAAATTTAGTTACAGTTCAGTCAGTTCATATTTATGTTTAGGTAGTAAAAATAAACAGTACCTACTAGGTACATATATATAAAACAACATGCGTAGGGTTACACTGAATAAGTTGAATATATAAAATGAAAATTATAGATATATGTAGGTATAAAACTCTTAAAATTAATGATAGGCACACATGTGTTTGTAAATTATCCATTACTTATAACCATAAAATATACTTTACAAAATATTTTTATATTTTAAACGGTTTTAAGCGCGGTATTTTTTTTATTATTAAAAATCAAATCAATTATCGCTATCAAAACCGTTAAAACGTAGTTTTATTATACATACTTTATAAGTTTATTTCCCAGTAATTTCTATTAAAAAAATGCGTGCCATGTGCCATAGTATATTTGTGACTTAGATACTCCTTTCTCTTAATTATAATCAAAAGCATATTTTCTATTTATTATCACTCGTAAATCAAAGTCAAATAGATTGCATTCAATACAATCGAAACAATTTGAAACCATAAACTGGTCGTATTTACGAAACCAATAAAGACTTACTGACAATACGCCTATATTACGTGCGTCGGTAGATCTTCGGACGCTCATATAATACAGTATACGGTTTGTATTTATCTGTATAGTGATATATAGTGTTCTGGAGGCCGCACGTGGTGGAGACCATGTGACAAACCGGTCTCGGTTGGGCCTAGTAACCTCTAAACGACAGTACGTGAGCCGTGCTAAAGGGATTCCTCGAGATTTTTTATTATTAAATATGCTCAGCTGAACAGTTTTGTGGAAATATTATAATTTTGAATAATTTCGAATAAAAGCCCGAGTAACTTTTTAATTTTAATTCGTGAGTTTATCTATCGGTGCTTATACTAGTGTATGGAGGGTAGAGATAAGGAGAACCATCTCTGTATATGAAGAAGTGTCCATCCAAATGCGTTAAATTAGGGTGGCGCCACTTTGGCATCCGGGTGAATTTTAAAGAAAGGGCCAAAATTTATTATAGTAGTATAATAGTGTTTTAGTTTTATAAAATTACAAAATATTATAGTTATTCAAAATTCACGAAATAAAATCACTATTCACGTTTTCACATAACAATTCTTTGAGGTTATATCTGCATATTGTTACAATTACCACGTGCTAACAACGGTGAAGGAAAACATCGTGATGCAACCTGCACATCGAGATAACCGATGTGTGAAACCTGCCAAGCCGCCTTGGACAAGCGTGGCGGGTATACCGTCCTCCCCTACTGTGGGAGGCCCGAGCCCAGCAGTGGGATAGTTATGGGCTGTTGTTATTATATATATATATATATATATCTAGTAAATTACTTTGTGCTACGTAAATAGTTGACGTTTTATAACAGTGAACTGTTACCAACTACTCTATTCGCCAAATATATTATTTTTTTTAACTCGGCATACTTCGATTCGTCTACAACAGCTACATTCGTACCGTCAGCGCCATTGCGAACGGTTTTTTGAACTGTTATTTACAGCTTACAACAGAACACTTCTTCAACTATTTTCCTTTATGAGATTATTCTCCTTACCTCTACCCTCCGTGTACTAGTGGAAATATGTACAGGTTGGAGGTAATTATTTATTTTTTCTTATAATTCTGTAGAATATTTGTTGATAATGTCCTTATGTACTTGCTAGGGTTTTATTCGCAGACTTACTCAGGTGAAGGAACATCGAAATTACATATTACCTATATGACACAGTTTTAGGATAATCTGTCCAATCAGCTCGCATAAATCTGGTAATCATATCCCGCGAAAATCACCCCATTTTTCGAGCTAAAAGTATCGTACGCTCATTCCCGTTATCGAAAGTCTTTATGAATCAAATATTATCACAACGGCACAATTCATCATGGCGAGAACATTTCTTTATTCTTAGTTTTTGTAGATCATAAATAGATTCTAAATTATCAAAATCAATTTTTTTTTGTCATATTTCCTTGTTCTCACTTTCGCACTTCAAGTGGGCCATTTATCTCAAGGTCCTTTCACAGATGGTCCAAATTACAGAAAGTTTCTGTACTCGAACACGCTTCGGACATAAATTATTTATCGTTGTAGGGTGACATCAATAAATTGACCATTATCTGTATATATCTCAGAACGACAGCGATATAAATCATTTGAGATTGTAGATATACGTATAATACATACATGTATATAGAGTTAAACGACATAATATGACTACTGATGAGATTGTTTCGAGTCCTTAAACATTACTTTGTCATATCTGTTTATATATAGTTATATATATAATCGGCAAAACACACACATTATATATCCCCAAATTAAGCAAGTTACGTTTGTGTTATGGGTACATACAATGGAAATGGGTAATATACAATGGACTACTCTGGGGCCGATCCTAGACCACTCAGGCCATAGTAACTACCAGAGAAAATTCGTTTGCGAAATTTACCATCCCAGGAATCAAACTCGGAGCCTCTGCGTTGCGGTGAGGTAAGCCGGCAAATGCTTAGCCCATTCAACCAAATAGACCGTCGATTAGTATCTATCTAAAGTGTAGATTAATTTTAACAGAGTAATTAAGTTTAGTAGGTCTATGGTATTAAGTACGTAGTTATAATCTATGACCTTACTATATCTTTGAAAGAAGATAATCATACCTACAGCGCATCTTATGGCAATGTGTATTTGAATTTAAGTAGAGAGCACAAACAGCATAGATAGCGCATTTTCGCTCTAATTGTTAACCATCATCATGTCCAATCCTTTCTAAAGAATTGTCCTCCTATTTCACCTGGCTGTCAAATTAGGCAGAAATGAGACGCTGACCCTTAGCAGGATGATTTATGGTCTCATTAATCTTAAAAATGGACAGGAATATATTACTAATGGATTAAGGTAGTAGGGGCATGTAATGAGTAGGGGTGAAACTCACGTGACAAAAATAATGTTAAATTACAAAATTGACGGGTACCTACAAATGTAAAGGTAACTCAAAAAAGAGATGAATGGATTGTGTGAAGGATGATATGATGATTTGTGATGTGTTAGAAGACGTATGTCAGAATAGAGGAGTGTGGAAGGAAAAAACACATTATTGAGCCGACCACAAATAATTGAGAGTAGGTGAAAGAAAAGAGAAGTTATACTAAACCATTAAAATTTAAAGTATCTTACACTTGTAACATATTAACGTAACACATCAAAGGCGATTAAAGCATTCAATATAATGTAAAGGATTTCAGTCATACACAAATCCTGGCAGCAGATTATGTGTCTATTACTTCGCCTTATTCCAATCGTTTTAAATTCGTATAAAATCTCTTTACTTTCTCTATTTTATCCTGGTACCTACCTTTTACAGGTATGTAAAAGATGTTCATATTACAAATTTTCGGGATACATAATCTACTCATCAATATTTTGGTACAAATTTCAATCATCAAATCAGTCTCTCAGTGTATACATTTATTAGCTGTCCCGTCAGACGTCGTCCTGTCCGGAAAAGCTTCAATCAATATGCCGACAGCAGCACCACCTACCGGGTCCAATTGTGAACCAACTTAGAAACCTTCTTTAGCTCATGCACAACAACTTTGCTAAAGATCATCGCATGAACAAATGTATAGTTTACGATTCTATAAAGGATATACAGACAAACATTCATTTTTATATATTATAAGATAGGTTTATAATCTTCTTGTCAAATGTTTCGTATTCTTCCTTATTGCAAGTTCAACTTCATCTATGATAGAACAATTATATTTATCTAGATATAACTTCCATAGATAGGTAAGTTTATTTTTTTCTTTAACAGAGTTTGTATTGCGTGCTAACTGGCTATTTTGTTCCTTAGCGCATAATGTATACAGAAGTGGAACTTTAAATCCATTCAGACTGAATCCAATAATAATTGTTTTAATTGAAAACACTTACCCAAAAGGAACTTGCCAAGAGTTTATGTATGTAACCGCACCTGCAAAACTTCCAAATCCCTGAGAAACTTGAAGAATTTCCCGACTTTAGAATTCTCGGCTCCAAACTTGCTTCGTCTCGTTAGCCGTTCGCCGCAAAACCGACTCTTATTTACATTCGTACTTTAATCCGTTTGTTGTTTATTCTATTTAGAACTTTTCCTGTGGCTATACTCGCGTAAAACTTTTGTTCTTTGGAATAGACAGTGTACTACTATTTTTATCTTATCTGAAGAGACTGAACATAAAAGGTAGAACAAAAACCAAGTAAAATATTAATTTTAAAAATGCTCCTATAGGCTATATTTCTGATAATAAGTATTATAGAGAGTAAAAAAAAGTTTCTTTTTAATTATAGAGAGTAAGAAGTACCGAGGACAAAAGTTGGAGCTAAATTTATAAACCATAGTGTTTTTGATCAAATGTACTACCATCGTTATTCAAGGAATTTACATTATTACTTTATTTGATATATCTTGCGTTTATGAGAATTTCAATATTGCAATAAATAGCGAATGTTACTTTCGTCCTGACCATAAGAAAAGAAAAAATGCCTCACAAAAAAAAGTTAAATGAAATGTTCTTGGAAATAATAATTTCTTAAGTATGTTTTTTTTGTTGCAAAACGTATTTTAAACTATTATTTTGTTTTCAGACCTTCAGTTTTTGAATAAGTAGGGTTTAATCTAAATAAAACTGAAAGTAGTAAAACAAAATAATAGTTTTAAGTATTTTTTCCAAGAAAAAATACACTTGTCGCTTACGATAAAATAAAGCGATAAAGGCTCGATATTGCCTTTGCATCCGTGTAATTTTCTTTTTTTTTCTACGTCATGTCTTTTAAACTGATTATTTTGCAGAAAATTAATTATTAATAACTCGTTGTAGATAGTCTGATCACGTATTACAAGCCAAATAATTATTATTTATATTCATATTATCATCTCATTATTAAACAAATGAAATTAATAACCATTTAAAACTTACTTTTTATGCCTAAAAGCACGTAGCTTTGTCAAAAATAACCTAGCAGTACCACACGGATGCAAGCATGGCTAGGGACGCAAACTAGCATCCAACAATCGGCCGCGTCATTTAGACCAATGGGCTATTCTACAAAATGTTTGTTACTTTCGACCCGCTGTCACTTTCCCACATACCCCGGTCACCCTACCCGAAAGGGGCATTACAAGACTTACATAATTCTTTTATTTTCGAAAAGTTTTAATATAATAAAAATAAAATGAATACAACTGTATTTCTGAATTGCGTAAAAACATTTTCTTAAAAAATCATTTGATATTATTTAAAACATACCCGTTAACTTCATAAAATGCAAGTCCCTACAATTTCTAATCAATAGCTGCGTGATGTCTTAAAATTTTAACTTTATAATGTTTGATCTTTTAGTATACTTAAACACAAGAATTAACTTACGTTTTATCAAATCGTTTCCATAAAAAGCTGTGCTGTGGTCAAATAAACATCTACATTTTGCTAAAAGGGTCCAAGTAAAATAATACATAAACATAATTTTTACTCTAGTAACTGTTGTCTTTAAACGTTTGAATCGATGTCATTTAGAATTCGAATCATGCCATTGCGAGGTGACGGAAAAACGCAGGCCATTCCTTGAAAATATATCGGCTCAAAGACACTCGTAGCAGAATGCCACATTAGCTTATTTAATAGTGATAAACATAAGAAAAGGTAAATACAATCCTTATATTGTTAGGATAGTGTCTAAGTTTGATTAATTCATAATTGGAACTTGATATCTTTTTTACCGATACAGTAATTGTTTCGAGTTTTTGTCCGAACAAGGTGCAGGCATAAAATTCGTTCGGATACTAAACGTTGCGATTGTTGTGTAGATAATATATTGTTTTTTATAACTTTCATATAACGTACATAGTTTACAATACTTTATAATTATTATGCATCAATACCTTTTATTTAATTTTTTTCTATTATTCTATATTACATTTCAAGAAACTATTTGACACATTCCTACAAAAAATATCATACGTTCAGGTTTTGAATTAATTCGACATGTTTGAAATAAATAAGATTTTATCTTAGGTAAGTCATAAATTTATGGGCAATTATTTAAGAAATGTCGAATGTTAATAAATTATTCATAACTTTTATAAGTTTGAATTGTAAAATTCTTTAGTATTGGACTAGGTTGGGGTATTTTAAATTTGTAACTCATATCCCTGAATTTCATAACTCATATCATAACTCATATACCCTGAATTTTTCTTTACGAATTCTAATTTATTTTAAATATATATATATATATATATATATATATATATATATATATATATATATATATATCTGGTAACAATTCAATGTTAAATGGTATAAACACTTATTGAATGTACCAAATACAGCTATATATCAGTATCTCGTGGTTTCCCCTGCTTTCATTCTAATTTTTTCTTGATTTTTAGTCCCCCTTATCATTTTATGATTAGATATAGCTTTGCTCTTTTAAATTGCAATGTGATGGTAGGTATAGCGTTAGTTTACTAGAACTTTCTACAATTCTTTGCTCCCACAAATTTTGATTTAGTAATATTATTATTTATGTTCATCACTCTAGTTATAAGCCTAATACATACGGTGAATCTCCTAAGTAATAGCTAGCTACAATAGTATCACTTATTAATGCTCATTATTGTTCTCAACAAGGCATTTGAATCGAAATAATTATTAACAAAATAATATAAGACTTTCAAAAATGTGATTTCAGACAATGTCTTCATATTTGCCCATATATACCTATACCATTTTTCATGATAACTAATCTATATATTGTTATGAAGAAGGAACACACAAACTTATTTTCACAATTCACCATTTCTCTTGTTTTTTTCACCTTCTCCCACTATTCGTGGTCGACACAATACCTATGTCTTTTTCTTCCATATTCTTATATTCTGACATACGTCCTTTGTCACGCCACAAATTATCATATCATCACGCATTCACACAATTCATCCATCTATTTTTGCTCTTTTCAATTTATCATATACATGCTAAATACAGTTTAGCAGATTTAATTAATGGCAATTTTATTCTTATAAATATTATATAGTACCTACCATACATAATATTAGATGATAAAAGAATTATTCCTAGATCTAAATTTTACAATTAATTACTAGCTCTAAGATTACCTTTTTATTATCATGTTATACCGTGTTGATGAACTGTTATAATACCACATATAATTGTTACAATTAATTACAGAAACCTTTTTACAAACACAAATTGGTGCTTATACCCTGCGTCATTAAAACGCAGTTTAAATGGTGTTAATATTGTTTAGTTATATTTTTATTGTTGTAATTAATCATAATTATAAATGAGCTTGTTGGGTACAAACAAAGTAATATTTATCATTTTAATTGCATTATGTTTCACCGCACTTAAGAACATATTTAATTTGATTTCTCATTTATATTTTGACTTTTGAAGTATAAGTCGATTTTACAGCCAGTGCGACATGGTTACAACTTAGAGTAAAGTATTTTATTTTGTACAACCGATGGCAACCGATATTTTTTTATTTTACTAAAAACTAAAATTAACGATGAAGCTTATCAGCTTATTTCCTTGAACTCAATCCAACATCGCTTCATCCGCATTGTTGACATGGACTCGCAGATACTTATATATGTTCGGCCTCGGAAGAGACTTCGCATCTCTTTGAGTTTTGTACCGTCTATAAAATGTGTGTTCCTAGGAACTGTTCAAAATCATGTCTTCGTCTTCTGTTTATCATCGCACTGATCGCTATCGGAGTTTTTGGCGGGGACTGAAAGGAGATGTAGTGCTGTGCAGTTTTATTTTCTAAAAATGTGTAAAATTACTCTAAAATGAACAATAGTTGTAGGATATTGATAGTTTTTGAGTAGTAATTATGTGTTTTGTGAGAAATGTGAACTGTATAGTCAAATGTGGCCTTTTGAGTTGTCACAAGAACTCCGTTGAATGGCACTAGCTGATTACCTACAGTTCAGCAGTGCTACACATAGGCTTAAGAAAATGAAGAAACTATATTATAAACTAAGATCTGGCTTAAAGGCCTAGCTGCCAAGCCATAAACCTAAATAAATAATTATGATCGCTATCCATTAGTCGTTCATCACCACTTCCTTGAACCGTGAATAATCTCATGTACGCTACGGTTCACCACAATGTTTTTCTTGCGAATCGTAGATTTTTGAAATAAGCGCCCAGCATAGGTTTTCTCTGAGCACTACCATAATAAATAAATAAAAAATCATAGGCGACAGTAACCATTTTTTTTTCTCATTCCGAGCGAACGAGATTGCTCGGGTTTTCTGCTTTTTAGGGGGTTTTTTATATTCTTTTTTCTTTACTTTTCTTTTCTTTTTTATTTCTTATCTTTTTTGTTTCTTTAATTTCCAAAAAAAAAATTACAATGTTTCTTAATACTAATTCGTCTTTTGTTACTTCTACTTGTGTACAATTTTATTTCAAATCTTTAATTTAACATAACTTTCTAGGCTGTTGTTTTTGTTACATTTTTTCTCGTAAATTACTAAATTATAGGCGCTACATTTTTAATTTATCTTATTTGCTTTCGCTGCAGCAAGGTATTATACTATTTTATATAATTCTACTTTGTCCTTCTAATGCTATTTTTACATACTATGTTCTTAGACAGTAACCATTTTCCATCAGGTAGGCCGTTAGCCTGTCTGCTGTACTCCAGCTATAAAAACAAGGAGGCCCACTAAAAACACAACTTAAAAAACTCCTACTACACGACAAGATGTTATTATTTACTTGCATTATTAATTTTTTGACATGAACTTGTTTTATAGCCCGCCCAACTTATCAGTGAAATTGCAAGAAATAGAATTACAACTGCCATGTTGAATTTTCATACGAATTAGGGCGGATAGTTCTAAAAAAGTTGCTCATTCGTTAACCACGTTATTTTTAACGCTATCACCAATACGCATTCAATAATTTAAATTTTTAATTATAACATTATCCCAAATGGGTCCGAGCATTATAATATATGATTATCTTAGATTTATGTAAAATACTCAAATTTATTTGGTAATTATTCATAAATTGGCAACACCGGAACGAACACAGCGACACTCTTCATTTCACAAATAAGTTGGGAGCATTTTAGACCAAATCAGAGATAAATTTAAATGAACGAATAATCAATTATTATTTTCTAGAAATACAATTAATAGTTGTACATAAGATAGACGATTATTTAGTGCAAAATTAATTTTTTTCTGGTTTATACAACCTTTAGATAAACAGTTTTAATGACCACTTTTTTATATTGAATCATGTGAGGATTCTCATGAGATTCAGATTATCATCGATTATAAGCAAATAAATTTTAATTAATAGATAAATGCTGTACACATAATTGAGTTGTAGGTTAATTAAGAAGAAAATATTAGAACATGAATAGGTAGTAATCAATTAATTATCTAATCAATTAAACGAATCAAAATACTTAGTGTAATAAATATTAACATAGCTACGTAGCTAATGAATAAATATATTAATAATACCTAAGTAGGAAACTTTATATAAAAGTTTTCGATTGCAAAATAAACCTACCTATAGCCCATAACTTAGACGTCTATTGTTGGTCGAACACCTATTATAGGGATTTTTAATTCCATTAGTTCAGCAGACAGGCAGATGGCCCACCTGTTGGAAAGCGGTTACCATCGCCTATTGACATTTGCAATTGTATTCTTTCTCCGTCCTTGCACGGATTTATTCTTCATTGCTGCTCCGCTCCTATTGGTCTTAGCGTGCGAATATATAACCTCTAGCCTTCCTCGGTAAATGGGCTATCTAACACTGAAAGATTTTTTAAATCAGACCAGTAGTTCCCGAGATAAGCGCGTTCAATCGAACGAACAAACTCTTCAGCTATTAGTATAAGATAGGTAGGCATAGGTACATATGAAATCGAATGTTAAGAATATAAGGATAGTATCTATATGAGGTTGATTCAACAAACCATGACCGATCCGATCATCGTGTGAATTTCGTATCTAAGGGCTTACCATTGCGATGGTTTAATGCTATCCACTTTACTCCGACTCTTTAGTTGGTGATGGTACAGTCCATCAAGTTCTATACCACATTTGATAATACCTATATTCTAAAACTATGTAAATAAAAGAGTGTTCGTAAAAATAATACTAAATATAAAGTAAACATTGTTACAACAACAAAATATTGATTAATATAGTAATTTTTATATTTCAATTTGGACCGACTTCAAGATGTTAAATAAAATGTTTATTTTTTGCTATTTTGTCACTCTTGAAGTCGGTTTCTTATTGCTAGAAATTTTTATTTCAGAACTTTCCACTTCACAGTTCAAAAGTTATACTGTCTATTTAAACTTTTTAAGACTTTGTAAATGTATGTGTCATCACCAATTAAACAGATAGGTATACCGTGCGAAGCCATATTTAAAAAAGAACTTTAAGTCCATTTTAAAATATTCATATGCTAATTAAAATCAAACAAAGATCTTTAGATAGTTAATAGGCACTTAAAAATATAAATGGACAATTGAAATCAATTAAGCATGTGAACGAGGCGAATCAAATCCAACCAGTTTACCACAAGATTTATCTATCTAGGAATCTGAGATGGCAATTATAAGCTTACTTTAATGTGCATTGCGCAGATTGTTAGGACTTTTTTGGTAAGTGATTAATATTGCAAGTAATGGATTTTGATGTTATTCAAAATGTTCGCAATTGAAATAGACTTAAGGAGATATGGCTTTTAATGTTATTGCATGATAGTTTTGAGAACTTGTTGACTTTCAAATTGGCTAGGTTATGTCACCTAGCCTACTACGATAAATTCTAAAACCTTACTTGATATTATCTAACTTTTGAAATATCATTATAATAATAAAGTTAATTGCTGTTTATTCCAAAAGTTCAAAAAAATTACAACAAGTTAAAGTGACATTTTAATAAAATAAAAAAGGATCAATATCCTACAAATATTGTTTACCTACATCTGATTTATACGAGTTTTTTAAAGAAAAGTGCGCAACACATTTTTTTTCCAAAAAAGACACAGGCTTCGGAGGTCATGAAATGAACAAAATCGACAATAAAGTTATGGCTGAAGAAATAAATAAAAAATGTGTGTGTGTGTGCAGTTCACACGCAGTAGAAGTGAAACGAAGTATGACAAGGGATGGAAAAGTTTCTAAATTTCGTGACATCATATTTCATATGTTATACCGTTATAATATATTAAAGCTGAAAAACACGAAATTTGAAGTATTATCGAAAAACTTCAAAACATTTCCAACTCTATCTGTATGAGCGTAGTGATTAAATATAATGTATTCTACCTCATTCTCTCGCAGGCTTAGTCCTGTGGGTTTATATCTTTTTAATGTCACTTTTTCGTTTCATCGAGTTTCAAATTATAACGATTCTAAAGAAGAAGTTTCACATCATAATGTCAAATTCAGAATTGTCTCCATATTTTGGACGCGCATCGTTTAAAAAAAAACACCGCTTTTTAAGTTTTCGCCAAGGACACACAACCCGAATTCATAAAAAGTTAATTGTGCAGTTTCTGAACTATAATAATTGTATTTTTAGCTTGGAAGATCTTTATCTGTTTTGAATACTGAAAATGTTTTGAATAATATAATTTCATATAGGTTTTTATCTACCGCCTCAACATTTTGCGACTTTTAATTATTTAGGTATAATTTATTATTAAGGGGATAACTAATCGGAGTTCGCTACATACAAAACAATTTTTGTGAAAAAAAAAGATGAAACTGACTGAATCTAAATAATTATTTTTAGATTACTTCTAAACCACATACACACGCACACAATATATACATATATTTATCAATAATTTACAATATAATTTTTAAATAAATTTTTAGTTTAATTACATGGATATAAAAAACATTCGACTGGTCATGGTCATGGTCACTGCTTGACTATCGATTAAAATTTTACATGAGCTCCATACAAGTAATATCATTTTGTTAAGCCGACCGATGGTAAGACAAGTGCATACATAGTATAAGATATATGAACCGGGCTTAAATTACTATAACTGTATAGTAACTCATCGTGGGTTAGGTAAATGTCGAAGTAGGTATACAAACACTTCAAAATTCACCTAAACATCGGTGAATAGTGCAAATGATTTTGAAAATCGTGTATATATGTGCACACTGTTCTTCTAACCAATAACATTGAATATAATTTAAGCGTCAGCTGGCAATAGCCTAGTGAGTTAGGTTTAAGTGTTTAAGATTTTTGTTTCTATTACGTAAATGTTAAATAGGCAGTCAGCCCCAATTCCCTCTACCCCATTCTGTCTTCGAACGACAAGGCGCTCTGGTCTACGCCATCGTTTCAGAGCGGAAACGTCACCAGTGCGAACGAAACGCCTTCACGTTCCTTCTGCGTGCGGCAGAGTTGTGGACTACCACAGTTCTTGTGTCCAGTAAAGTACAATTAGGGTATTTTTAAGTCTCATGTGAATAGGTATTATCTAGGCAAGTGTGCTCCATCTTTGACCACATCAAAGACCGACATTGGGCTAGATCGTGGTCAAACGTGAACTTATTTATCATTTAAAAATACGTCAGCTCCTCCCCTTAATTACATTAATCTCATATTAGCATTGCCATAAGAGTATAAGTAATTATGATATGTGGAATTAATTACAATAAAATTAAAGTTTATATTAAGTGGTTGCCTTTTAATATTTAGAGATTACGCAGACCGATTACATTTTATAATTCGTCAAACAGACCATAAGTGTGCAATTAACAAACAAATAAAAATTCCGTAGGTACATTTTTATATTATAAATAATTACCTACCGCGTGAGTTTTTGCCTTATTATTCAATTCAGTTTTAAATTTGGATTTTATGGATTATATATAAAAAATCATTTTATAATAAGATTTTCTTTTAATGGATTTAATTAATTTCTCCTTCTTATTCTGTGTGCAATGTACATTAATATATATTTAAATAAATTGGCCTAAATTAAAACTTTGCCAAATATGAAGCTAATCCTAACCTTAATTAGCTATATTAAGAAATGTTGAGTTCTGAAAAACAAACTGGTTTGTTTCTTTATTACATGAGTTCAGCAGATAGGCAGGTGGTCCACCAGACGGAAAGCAGTTAACTCGTATTTGTAACGCCAATGGTGCTAAAAATGTGCTGCCGCTCTCTAAAGTGATGCTGGGACTTGGCTCCTAATACTGGAACACAACTCTAGGTTGTTATGGCAGCATGCTCTAGATCAGGAGTGTATCCATCCAAACGGGCAAATACCCTGCTACCTGGCTGTAGGTTGTTTTGTAGCTTTGTTTTGTCAGCCGGCCGCAGGAAACTGTATTCTTTCAGGGTCTTACAAAATCCTTTGAACATATTTTAAAACAAGGGGTATTTTTTTATTATTGGGGTTCTGTAGCTATTTAACAATTAATAGCATATTTTAAGGATACATTTAATATCATAGGTATGGATATCCTGCGCTTAAAGAATTTCATATAGAAGAACACATAAATGTCTCATTATTGGGCTCGTGCTACCTCAATTTTATAGTATCTACACGTAATAGAGTATATACCGGCCACGGTTGTCTAAGGCAGGCTGGTGTGTTTCACTCATGATTTCTTTCGTATAGGTTTTGCTTCACCTTCAGTAGATAGTTGTTGTAAACATATATACCGGTCATAATTATTATACTTAAGGGGTGCATGTTGCCCGGCCAGGATTCGAACTCAAATTGTTATAACGAAACGCGGCTTCGGTAGCCACTTACCTACTACGAGCTTGCTATATCAAAGAAACCTAACTCTTCTGTATTTACGTTTTTCTTAATTTTTTATTGCAGGAGTTCAGCAGACAGGCAGACGGCCCACTTGATGGAAAGCGGTTACCATCGCCTATGGACATTTGCAACACCAAAGGTGCTACAAATGCGCTGTTGTTCTCTTAAGTGAGATTGAAACCTTGTCATTAATGCTGGAACACAACTTAAGGTTGTTATGGCGACATATTTTAGACCAGGGATGGTAGCCATCCAGTCGGGCAAATACCCTACCACCTGGCTGTGGGTTGTTATGTCGCCTCTTACGACAGGCCGCCCGGCCGCAGGAAATTGTATTCATTTTCCGTTCCTGCACGGATAACACATACTTACTTATGTCACTTACATAATCTCTTCTCTAATCTCAGGTTAGCCGCATATACACTATGCGGCTAACCTGGGATTGTCTAGAAGAGATTGCTTTTTAGCGATAAGACCGCCTTTTGTAGATAACTAGATATAATTTTAGTCTTTAAGTTCATGTTTGTATTGGTGTACAATAAAGTGTTATCTATCTATCTAACCTCATCCGGGCTGGCCGCCGTATACGATCAAATTGATGAGTTGCAATCGCTATCGAAACACGCGGAACCGGCCGCAGAGTTCGTATAGCAACGGCGCGGTCGATAGGACTGCTACGTTTCAAGTGACTAGATCGCTTTGTGGCCAGCCGCATACTGTCTATAAGGTCTAAAAAACAAATGTTTTCTCACAAACATACTTTAAAACAAATGCCGTAATAGGTGACCACTTGAAACACTCAAAGTAATGTGTTACTTCCAAGAATTCATTGTGAAAACTCAAAAGAGCCAGTTTGTGTCCGGCATAGAATAAGGTGTGCTCGTTTATTTTTATACGAGTTGGTAAGGAAATATCACAGAGCATGGGAAAACATACCAGTTTTAAATTTAAATATTCATATAATAATTTTATGTACTTATAAAATACCGAGTATTTTTTTCCTAAGTGTAACATAATACATGAAAATTAGCCAAACATCAATGTATATAAATAGTTGTGAACGTCTTGGATACAAGACTAGAACTAAATTTACAGTTTTTAGAGTTCAGGACCTATTTTGGCAAAAATGGGGTCTTTATGAAGCCCTCACATATGACCAACCATGTACACAGTGGCGGAGTAAGAAAATTCGCCAGTTTTCAAATTATTGATTCACTTAACGTTCCACGCGCACATGTTACCTTTTCAAACTAAGTCACAGAACATACTGTTCAACAGAAAATTGTGTTTAACTGTTAGACTATAAAAATAAAAATTACTTTGATCAAAGTTGTTTGATTTTCTATCTTATCTAAGAAGACTGCTTAGAGATGTAAAATTTCTTTATTGGTTTCTATATTTTTGACAAGCGTATCTTCTTTGTTTCTTCTTGTTAATCTCAACATCTGCCATTGCCAACATTTGTGATGTATAAATTTGGTTCTTCTTTTTTCACGATCCTATCTATACATACAAATAAATAAAATTAAGTATCTGTTTGTAACGTCAAAATAACAGCTTAAAAATTAAAGTTAAATGTTGACAGTAAGTATTGTTTCTTGTACTCGTTCAAGCAAAAGTCGACTTTAAGGTGATAAATATTTTAATTCCGTGAGTGTTCAAGACTTACTTGTGGTTGTATAGAGAATCTTTACTAAATATTGTTACAAGTTGCGAGATTCGAATTAAAAATGCCGTTGGATTTATTATAGAGTTTATTAGAACTATAAAAACACGTATATCACAGGTATAACCGAAATACACAAATATAAACGAACACAACAAATCCAAACGTAATGCAGAAGGTGGTAATTCAATAAAACGCGCAAAGTCAAGTGCCGACAGGTAATAAAATGTGTTTTTACAGATTAGGAGTGGAATTTGTTTTTGTCGGAACCTAAGTTGTAACAATATTTTATAAAGTACTTGTACGAGTTGCCACAATAATTCTCTTGCTTAAAGTAATTCAAATAACACTTTTACTAAGGCTAGCCTTAGTTTGTGTTATTGATGAACGTACAAACTTTTTGTTTGTGTTAAATTTGAATTTAATATTTTGGTATACGTGGTTGTCTTTTTAAGTTGTTTGTGCCACTAATGACGTTACACTTGGAAATATATCTTGTAGCAACAAAATCACTTCTCATATTCATGAATCCCGTCTTCTTAGCCCCAAACAGTAGTAATACGGATACCCAGATTTTAACCTTATGCTTCTTTGCTTGAAGTTTATTCTAAAACTTGAACAATAATGAATATCTGATACTAACTATAGAAAGGATATAGAAAGACAGCAACCATACAAAGAGACAGCGATCTGCAGTCGAAAATTGAGTTCTCATTATTTTCGATCGGAAAATAAGTCAAAATACTTGCATTCAGCGAGTATTCTCATAGGGCCAGTTGCGCAAAGCCCCGCTCAATCCGCTACAAGCTTGATTGATGGCTAAAAGGACGCCGTGCACAAATTAAAAAACAATCCAAAGCCGACACGCTCGTGGAAAGAAAAATGATCAATTAACTGGCTATATTATCTTTATATATACAAATGAATGTTTTTCTGTATGTCCTTTATAGAATCGTAAACTATACATTTGATAATGTGATGATCTTTAACAAAGTTGATGTGCATGAACCAAAGGTTTCTGAGTTGGTTCAAAATTGGACCCGGGTAGGTGGCGCTGCTGTCGGCATATGGATTGAAGCTTTTCCGGGCAGGACGACATCTGCCGGGACAGCTGTATTATATAAAACACACATATGCAATACAAACAAGTATAGCATTTATTTGTACACCATACTATTTCTTTTGTCGATATTGTCGACGAAAATTGTAGGGCATGTTTGATACTCTCTTCTTTATTGTGAAGCTGACAAGTAGGCAGACGGCCCAACTCATGGAAAGTGGTTACCGCAGCTTAAGAATTTTTTCAACACTAGGGGCCTAATTCTACTAGTAATAGTAATCTCGTCAAAATCGCTGGATACTATAGTCTCAATCATATATTTGTATGATTTCAGTATTCTGCTAACTCCAATGGCATGTCCGTGGCATGCCACTTTATCTTTACAAATATATATAAGGAAAACCCACATGTTACATAATTTTTCTCTAATCCATCCTTAGGTTGTCTGGAAGAAAATGCTTTTAATGATAAGACCGTCTATTGTCTTCTGTACTTAAACTTCTTGAATTGTATCTTAATGTTATGCAATAAGTATATTCTATTCAGAAGGTCGCTAAATAAGTGTTTAATTTTTTTTTATCTCTTTAATAATCAATTATTCAATATCTAGATACTATTTATCCGTGCAGAAATGGAGAACTAATATAATTTCTTGCGGCTGCGTGGCCTATCGTAAGAGACGACAAAACAACCCGCAGCCAGGTGGAAGGGCTAGTTCCCTTGGTCTAGAAAAAATATAAGTTTAATTTAAAAGTTTTTAAATACAAGCTTTTGAGATCCTGGATATCATGTAGCAGCAGAGTGCTAGCCAAGATAAGTAAAACGAGCCCAAACACGACGGGTCTATATTGTTTAGTACAGGAGTTCCTATAGCCACCTTCCGACTCCATCATCAGATCAGCTCCATGGTACCATATTATTGCATTGTCACGCGACATACATATGCAAAATTTCAGCTCAATCGGAAACCGGGAAGTTGGTCAAATTTAACTTGCAAGATTTTTACCCGAACTTACATACATACATCCATTGCAAGTTAAATAAAAACTTGTAATAAAAAAAGGATTTAGTACACAATTTCATATTTCAACGTTTGTGGAACACCATCCCTGGCCAGTGAACAGGAGATTAAAAGAAAAAATGCGGCTTTCCTCTTTTACTTCATTCAGAAAGTAAAATAATAAACTCGTATAAAATTGCAGTCAACGACTTTCTTGAATTATATTTCATGAAAAACAAATACAAGTTTCTTTGAATTTTAAACTTAATGGTAGGTGGTCCTTGTTGCTTGGGCATTAATTAGTAATAAGATTAATTACATGATAACGCATAAACAGATCATACGATATAAATTTTTTGATACGGCATTGTTTTAAATAATAAAATTTAAATGATATAGTTTATTTAAAAAAAATATGACCATAAACTGAAATTGCATAATGTGAATAGTTTGTCAGAGATTAAATAAATAGAGAAGTACTGAACTGAAATATACACCCTCATACCCTCATTTTAATTTTACATTCTTGTTTTATTATTATTGAGATTTTAATTTTACTATACCTAATACAATTGTATATATAATAATTTATTCACAAACTGTTACAATATCAGTTATTAATCCCACTGCTGGACCCGTGTCAGGACGGTATACATTACCTTTTTTTTTTTGGCCACGGGAAATCCGTTTGAGGACTAAGCCGCGACAGGCACAAAAGCCTGGGGGGATGTTTGCGACCCGGTGAGAGTGTGGGATTCGCCAGATCGGGGGTGGCATTAGCGCGCCCGGTCAGAACCGGAGCCACGCTATTGCCACTCCCCAGTTAGGGATACCCACTAAATCCCCTGGGTGTTCCGTCCTGCGCCTTATGCCAGGGCTACGGGAATGGGTTGCCCAGCTCCGCATGCCCTGGCAGGCGTGGGCCCCGCTCACTGGGCCTCTTCCAATGCCGGGGGATCTACTCCCCCGGCCCTACTCGGTCTAATCCGTGCGTGGGGCGGTCTGTAACGCGCCCCACGGGATGAGAGATGAGCGCGCGCGGAACACTCGCACTCTCATCTCGACGGCATGTGCGGGACCCCTAGGGTCCCCATCCGCGCCGCCCGCTTACGGTGGCCGAAGGTCTAGTTCCAACCTCTGGCGTCGGCGCGTCCTCCTTTGGCGGGAGCGGAGCAAAAACGTGCGCTCACGCTCCCGCTCCGCCTCCTCCTTCGCAAGCATGACGTGCTCGCAGAAGGAGGAGACGGCGTCCCATCCGGTGCGGCTCGCGACCATGGTGCGAACCACGGCCGGGAGTGAAAGGTCCAGTCCAGTGAAGGCGACGAGCTCTCGGCGCTGCTCCGTCCATGCAGGACAATCCTGTAGGGTATGCAGCTCCGTATCCTCGTCACCTGTGTCGCAGTGATGGCACCCTGACGTAGCCTCGCGGCCGAGGCGACACAGGTACCTCCCGAAGCAGCCGTGCCCCGAGAGGACCTGCGTCAGCCGGAAGGTCAAGGTGCCGAAATCTCGTCCTATCCATTCTCGCAGGACGGGCCTCACCGCCTCGATGGTGGCGGGGCCCGCTCTGGGGCGTCTGAGGCGATCTTCCCAGACTCCCACGGCGACCTGGCGGAGCTCCGACCTGCACGACTCGATTTCACGAGGCGCGGGTCTGGTGCCCCTGGCCAGGGCTTCTTTGCGCCATACATAAAGTGACGCCAGCACCCTGGCTTCCAGGTCCCATGGGAGGGATCCGGCGAGTAGCGAGGCCGCTTCGAAGGATACCGTACGGTATCCTCTTATCGCCCTGACGGCCATTATGCGCTGTGCTTGACGCAATAGCGAAGCGGTTTTGGCCGTCAGGCGGTCTGCCCATACTGGGGCCCCGTAAAGGGCCATCGACCGTACGATGCCATTGAAGAGTTCTCGGCACGTGGCGTTTGGCCCTCCGACGTTGGGGAGCAAGCGCGACAGCGCACCCGCTGCCCCCTTGAGTCTGGGGAGCAGTCTGCCGAAAATGGTATACATATACCTACGCTATGCTTCTTCAAGACTGTTTGGCGGGTTTCCCTGATCACTAATGTCAACATTCACTTATCCAAGTTTCCTTACGGTGTTTTTCTTTGCCGTTAGTACATGGTAACTGTAAAAATATGCGTAAAAACTCAGAAAAAAATACTTAAACAGCTGATACTTTTTGGTCAGGAATAGAAACCATGTCACTATGATAAGACATTGGTGAGTTAAGCATTAATACCTAATACTGGATTTCTATAGTTTAGTAGTTACTACACATTTTTTACCTCACCATTTATAGAAAATTGACATTAATACTTAAAATATGGGGCTTATGAAGAATATTAACTTTTAAGTAAATGAACGGATAATAAGATGTGAAAACTGGGAATAACTAATTAGTATTTTCTGAAGATTTTGCGGCTATTACACATAATGAAAACTACGTTTTAACGGCTTTAATCAGTCTTCCGTGGTCATGGCTAAAAGTGGCCAGAAATGGCCGCAACGTCGAAATAAAATCAAACAAAACATATCACTTAAAACCGTTCAAACGTAATTTTAACCCCTGGAATGCCCCCTTTTTTCATTAAATGAGGTAAACAATAAAAAAAATACTTTTCAGTTGAATGATTAATTATATTTCACAGGAAAGGTAACCGTCGAGTCGCCGATATTGCAGGTTTTAATTAAAATATAAATTCCCTACAAAACGAAATCATCAATTAATACTGCAATGGTATCGTTGGTTCTTCACGGATGCGTGTTGACTGATATAATATAGTAGTAGGTCATCGATGATATACTAGAAGCGCGATCTTATTACACGCGAACGCATCTCATTCAAATCAGGACAACCCAACGAATGATATACTCATACAGGCGCTATTTATACAAGGAGCATTCAAATATGTTTTATCGTATTCCGTATTTGGAGAGTGTAAACAGTTGAGTTAAAAATTATTTAAATATATATAAAAGAAAGTTTGATAATTTTTATTTCGCATTGCTAAGTATTTTTTTTCAGAAATATCTTTTTTAAACATAAGACGAACCCAAAGGTAAAATAATAGTATGCAGAAGACTTAATTGTTAGATATTATATTGGTATTTATGACAACACAGCTAAAATTAGTTATTTTGATGATGCTGGTTAAAAATTAGGATAAAGTCATAATCATACCACCACCACCACCGTTATATAAGTTATATATAATTATACTAATAATAATATTAGTATAATTATATATAACTTATTATAAAATCATGAAAGATTTGTATTTTTGTTTTTGTAACGAATAAACTCAAAACTACTGAACGAATTTCAAAAACTCTTTCACCATTCAAATACTACATTATTCCTGATTAATATAGGCTATATAAAAATTAGGGACCTTTACTAAAATTTCAATAATGTAATCTATCAATCTAAACAAAATAGACTACTACTACTACTAGATTTTTATTTGTTTAGAGCAGGACAACGTCTGCCGAGACCGCTAATTAATTATAATATAAATAATTAGACCTTTGGAAGTTGGTGAAAATATTCTACTCCGTTGAAAAATATATACATAAAAACAATACATAGGCAATCGAATATATAACGTTTAAACGTTGTGATTAAAAATGAGTACAAATTGATTAATGTTTAAGACAAAATTGTGTGTTTGTATGAAAATTTTTATGGTATGGTAAAATGTAACTTAAGTTGCTGAAAGAATTTTTCTGTTCAATTAAACACCTACAATTTAGCTGAATATTCGTGGACAGTTTACTCTGACTACGTAAATGGTGGTTGGTACATTAAACGTCTAGGGATATATTTAAAAGAGAAAAAGATGTAATTACTTATATGCTACTTTACTTTTCTATTTATTAAAGATCTAATCTAAACCTTGAACATGAACAATTTTAACCTTGGCTAACGAAGCATAAAAATCTTATACCGGGAACGATCAAAAATAAATATTATGGTTCTACGTTTTTTACCGCCACTAGATTTTATTTGCTTAGACGCATTTGTATTACTTTTTAAATGATCTTTTTTCAAAGTTCCGTCTCATAATAAAACGGAATTTTTTAATTGTGTTATCATTGCAGCTTAATTACTTATCTAAAACACGTTTTGAAAGCAACTTCAGAGACTATTATTAAACTAACAAATTATAAACTAATATAATAAAGGTAACTTAGTTATATTAACAATATAACATAGAGTTCATTTTAAATTTATAATAATATTTTACAGCAGTTTAAAAACTAAATATGTAGGTAAATATTTTGTTGTCAACGAGAGTCTCAAGTACTCTTACCAAGAACATCAGTGTGTTGACCAAAATCGTTTATTTGCTATGAAAGCTTGTTGAATATCCGAAATCTGTGGAGACTGTAGTGTTACATGGTACGAGGGCCTGAGGACGAGTAATGTTATGAGCAAGCCATTATTGTCTCGCCCCATACCGTAAAACATTACGCAGTCGTGGCGTCCCTGCGAATGCATGTAGAGCTGTCGTAACGCCACCCAGATTATTTTTTCCTTATTTTTTGTATTTTTATCCTTTATGTTGGCCTTAGATTCAGCTAAATTGTTTTTCTAATAAAAATAAAATAAAAAAAATTTATTCAAAAAAGTAATAGCCAAAAAATAATATATCTCGAAAACATGATAAGATTTTTCATGAATTCCAGTGAACTCTATAAAATAGAATAACAGTAGCAGGGCAAATATTTTCGTTTAAATAAACAGTTCATTATAGTTTCCTCGGGACACTGAGACAAATTTTACGTGGATGAAATTGTGAGGAAATTTCTAGTTATAATTTATTCATGTCCTAAAATTCTTCATACGATGCACCAAAATAAGTACAAACGCTTCATACCTCATATCATAAATCTGAATGCGTTAAGTTCTTCCTGGGTTCGTTAATTTGTGAAGTGACCCAATAAATTAATTGGCTTGCAGGAAGCGAACATAAAGTGTGCAATAAATAAGCAATACCGTGACATGTGTTAGCCGTCAAATATTTTTAATTTTATTTTGTGGGGTGTATGCACAGCTCTATAGAGTGCCTCTAAGTGAAAATGTTGGGATCATCCAGTGAACGTTTGTACGCAGTAAAAGATATTACGAGCTCACGGGAATAAAGGAGTTATCAATAAGTTTTATTCAATTGTAATAATTTGGTTTGGCTGTGATGAAGCGACAGATATTGCGGTTGCGACAAGCTGTCGAAAGTTTCAGATTTGTTTTTGGGTCTTTGACCAAACACTTTAGAAACTTTTTTGCCGTTTCTTGCCTTGGATTCGTTTAGTTTATTTTATACGCTTTTTAATAGGGTAAAAGCCGGATAGTTGCCCCACTTTTCGAAAAAGCTTTATTTTTTTAAAATATGAACTTGCTGAAACTAATTCAGTATGTATCTCACAAAATAGGTCTTTTATCTTCTATAAAAGCCTATTTTTGTATACATAATTAACAATGGTTTTGAATAAATACCGTTTTATTTCATCTCTCAGAAGAGGGATAATTGCCTACCATGGCGGATAGTAGCCTAGCGTGGAAAATGCTTCAGGGGATACTTGCCTCGTGCGGGGATAGTAACCTCTGTATGATTTTTATTTTGGATGGAATGAAAATTTATAGAGTAATCTTTATTATTTATTTAACAGTCTTTTTAATTTACTGAGATCTTTTATTAAGTACAATTCAGCTTCAATATATGAGCTACCATTCTTTTTTCATTCTCAAAGCCAAGAACAGGATATTTTCCTAGAATAGACAAAAGATACAATAAGGTCAGATAAAAAGGTAGGTATGTAGATAGAATTGTGTATTAATACTGCTAGGTATACACCTTTAAATCAAAAATATACCTTGAGTCAGCAGTTGCTGGTTACTCTTTTCATAGCGTCTTCTTAAGGTTCGAGAGGATATTCCGTATATTCGAGAAATTTCATTGATACCTTTTTTTGTCTCAATTCTTCGAAAGCAAGTGCTAAGCTATCTGTCCAGTGGATGTTGCGTTGCACCACGCCTGGTTTTCGCTTATATTTGCGAGGCATTTTGCTTATCTAGAATAAATAGGTACATAAAACAGTGAAGTAGATATTTATTTAATTTACAACAAGTTAGAGTCAAAGTAAGTTCGAAAAAACAGCAAAAAAAAATCTTTGCGTCTTTGCTTGTTAAGAAATTTTTAGTCACTCTAGGGGCAACTATCCGCGACAGTAAGTAGGGCAACTATCCTTTTTGATGCGGATACTTGCCCTTTTCATTTGCGAAATAAAAAAAAATTATTTAGCAATAAAACATAATAAACAATGTAATTTAAACTCTAATGCATGCAAAGAAACCAAAAGTTGACTGAAATCACGATCAGTAGTAAAAATATTAAATAGAAATTACTTACCAATTTATTTATAACGCCTGTCAAAGTTTTGCCGCGGAAGATTTTCGCTCACACGGACAAAACATATGCGCCTATTCCGATGGCTTACACGGTATTGACGCCTTCGGGGTGGTCACTACTTATTGTAGTAAAGCGCCAACACAACTTATAATCTTAAAATAGTTTATTAAAGACCGGGGCATGTATCCGTCCGAGGCATCTATCCGGCTTTTACCCTACTTCGAACTCTAAAACCAGTGTTATTTGTTTAAACGTTTTGTTCTTCGCCTCTGGAGGTAAAGCGTGGAGTTTTACTTTAAATTTAACTATTTCAAGTTTTCTAATATAATAAGTTAAAACTAATAATCTTAAAAAAACTCTTATGTAAAAATTAAAAATTTAAGTTTGTTTTAGCTAATTCAGAACCACCACCACCCCACTATTGTAGTCCAAATGTTATTGAACATTTTTAATACAATGAAGGTTGACAAGATAGTTCAGCCGATAGTAAGAGATGAATGATGAGAAGATGAAATAATTTATTATATCAGTAAAAGCGATATTACCTATCATCCAATAATACGAGCTCGTAAGCAACAACACCTAAAGTGTTAGATGTCGACATAAACCAACATCCGTTGCTGATGAATCGCCGCCACAGAACTATGGGAACAAATCTCTCGAGGCAATAATTTACAGACGCAATATGGGACCCGCAGTTTGTCAAGCAAACAAAACCAGAAGAGAATAAACTCCGAATCAGTACTTTTGTGTATTGTATCTAAATGTTGGGGGTTTTAACTGCTAGAATATTACAGTATGCCTAATTCTGCTGTTAAAATTGTGTCAGAACAATCTATCATTGACTTTATAATAATTGTGGATTTTGTCAGTTTAGATATTATTTAAAGACACCTATTTAAAGACAGTGGGCACACCAACATCGGCGAAGCCAATGATCGACTATCCTTAGATAATTGTTATAGGTCCTTCGGCTTTCTTTTTAAGTCTCTTCAGTCTCAGGCGAACGAATAAAGTAATAGACGGTCCCTACCTGAACAAAAGCGTCAAATGAAGTAAATTTTTAAAACTTTGTACTACTCACATGGCTTAGGTCTGTCTGGTTAATAGTTTAATATATCCATTACAAACTATTTCACGTTTATTTGTACTCATTCGTATTATGTAATAGAAAGTTGTCGTAACGCATTGTGGCGCGATCAGCTTCCTATTTCAAAATCGGCTTCCTTTAGCCGGCTTCATTCTGAGAACTCAAAGTCGGTCCATCTATTTTGTTTGTCTGAGCTCTTCAGTCTAGACTCTAGAAGAACAATTCTTACAATGCCACTCTTATTTTAACACCAATACCTACCCATTTACTTACTCATACATAAAATAACGTTTCAAAATATTTAGCTGAGAAATTTGTAGAGTATTTGAGCTATATCATATTTAATTCATTTTGAAATCTTTTTAATAGGTATAGTCGGCTTGTCATATCGTGAATTGGTTTACTCGTATTATGTACGTTGCATTACCACGAGATGTTTTCCATTAAAAGTAGAAATACTCAATAAAACTACTTTTTAACGGTTTTAAGCGCGTTTTTAATTTATTTGATTTTTGTTATTCCGACGTTACGACCACTTTTCAGTGGCCGTGATCACGGAAGACAAAGATGTCAAGTGTCAACGAGTATTGTTAAAGTTTTATTTAGCCTACCGCCAACTTGTTCATTTTAATTATTTAGTTTTAATTTTGTTTATGGCTATTATTTACTCTATGGCAGCCTAATCTAATTTAACACCGCTTCGCAACATGTTATGGCGCAAGAAGCTCTTCAGCAAACATGCCTAACAGTATAAATACTGTAGATTATGAAGATTTTATTCTATAATTTTATAATGATGCATCATAGTATTAAGAATTTATTCTTAGTGTAATAAAATAATTGAGAATTGCCTATATAATATAGAACGTCGCTGCACTTTCAGGTTGAGATAGACTTTGTAAGCAGACGATAACGGTGTGGCCAGCAAAAGACATCTGTTTACCAAACAATAATAATTTCTTATTCTATTTGTAGATCGTTTTATATATCCTTCGTGGTGATTATAAAGGAGTTATTCATGATTTGTATTCACAGACGCGAGTGTAATTAATTTAAATTTGATTTTCTTTTTTTCAGGTAAGCCGTAGAAAACATACGACAAACTTCGCGTTTATGACTCCAATATGGAAAGGTCACACAATGGCAAGTAACCCAAAATTATATTCAAACAAAAAAAGAATTTTTTAATTAATGTTACAATTTTATATGTAAAACCTTATTGATGCAAATTCTATCCGTGCAGGAACGGAGAAAGAATACAAGTTCCTGCGGCCGGGCGGCCTGTCGTAAGAGGCGACAAAACAACCCACAGCCAGGTGGTAGGGCATTTGCCCGACTGGATGGCTACCACCCCTGGTCTAGAGTATGCCGTCATAACAACCTTGTGTTGTGTTCCGGCATTTATGACCAGGTTCCAGTCTCCCTTAAGAGAGCAGCAGCGCATTTGTAGTACCTATGATGTTGCAAATGTCCATAGGCGATGGTAACCGCTTTCTATCAAGTGGGCCGTCTGCCTGACTGCTGATCTCCTGCAATAAAAAAAAAATATGGGGAAAGTTTTCATTTGACAACTAGCAACATTATATTTCTGCTTAGTTAACGGCAAAAGGATACGAGCTGCGCTTGCGACTACTGCCGCCGGCCAATCAGCAATCGCAGCGTAATTATAGGCTACGTTCAAATTAGGAACGACGGTCGTGGCACGTGCTAATTGAAAATAGAATTCGCTGATTTATATCGTCTAAGTCGGAAGCCTTTGCGGATTGTTTTGAGTAAGATAAACGAGGCATTCCTAAACTTATATAAAGCCTTGGCCATAATTTTACACTGAATGTAATGAATAGTATACTGTAATTCTCTCAAAGTATTTTGAACATGATTCTCTACCCGGCTAAGAATTTCTCTTCTCACATCATTTTCTCTTTCTCTTCTAGAATCATTAAATACTAGTACAAATTTCGGACGTGGTAGAGCCATCATTATCTTGATTACAATTATTAGAGCAGGTTCAAGTGGTGTGATATTACGCTCTCATAGAATATTGGCGTGCAACGGTTAGACTTGAGCTAATCCTGTTTCGTCCAATGAGTGAGAGCTCCGATGACCTGTTTCCTCCTCCACTTATACTACCTTATTCTATCTACTCCATCCTCCTGTTCTAGTCTTATATCCCATCCTTCTATCCTATTCCTTCCTTCTTTTTGATCCCTTTATCTCACCACCCTATCTCTTCTCTTTATACTATCCTAAAGGCTGGTGATGTTTTGGCTTCACCATTGAAACTTGAAGTAACTAATCACAGTAAGTTGAATCCTATAGAATTTGATTAGATTTATTTTATTGCCTGAAGTAGTCAAACAGGTAGACGGCCCACCGGACGGAAAACGTTTACCGTCGCCTATGGAAGTTCGCAATACCAGGGGTGTCACCAACGCGTTTCTGATCTCTAAGAAATTTTGTAATGCCCTCCTTAAAAAAACCCATGTCGTAGCACAATTTTATAGGATTCTACTCACAGCGGTGAGTTGTGGATTCAACTCACACAACTCAATTAAGAATAAAAAAGACTGATCGCAGTTGTCATTTTAATTCAGGTAATTAAAAATCAGTCTACGCTATAGCTACAGCTAGCCCTATAGTCTACCTGTGTGCCAGCCTCTTAATAAAAAAAATAATAATAATTAAATAATGAATTATGATATGAGGATTAAGAGTTAACAAATTATTTAAAAGGTATTTGAGTTTTGTTTTGTAACAAACAAACCACAATTCAACAATAAGGGGCGTTTAAAATAATTCCCACAGCAGTTGTTCGAATTTTCGTTTGAACATGACTCACAAGGAAACAAATTAAATGGCCACTGTTCGCGCTAGGGTTGCCATCTCGATAAAATGTTTCGAATTGCCGAATGCCTACCGTCATTCCGGGCTCAATTATTTAAAAAACGAAACTCCAGTTGTGTGTGTCTTTGTTCTTTTCTCTCTTGTTTTTAGCGGGTATATCTTCACTGTTCATTGCGCCCGCGTCAAAGATAGCGGCGGAATGCGCCGGTTGACTTCAGTCGGGCAGCTCTCATAGATTATTTAAATTGGAGAAATTGGTAGCCGTGTGCTTTAAATAGATGTTAATAATGGACAAACGAAAATTTTTATTACCTTATACATACAAATGAATCGTAGATATGTATGCATGCGCATAACCTGAGAACGACTTAACCGATTTTGATGAAATTTGTTTTGTGTGTTTGAATGGGTCCCTGGGTGGTTTAAATTCACAATTGGAACCGGTAGGTGGCGCTGAGATCGGGGTTCCAGAATCCTCCTAATCACCTGGACGGATTTTGCCATAGTTATTACAGAATCCGAATCCTTCTACCCATCTGAGAAGATGATTAATTTAAAAAGTAGTTGAATACTTACTTAATAATAATATAATTACTTACCTAATAATTTCTCCCAAAAACACAAAAATTACAAAATAAAATGAAATGTTATTATAAATAAGTATTTCTTATAAGTTACAACAAATGTCATTAAATGAAGCAGAGAGATAGATAGAAGTCCAAACTGAGAAAACCCTCCTCCTATGAATATTTAATCTATCGGCCTCGGTGGTTAAGCAGGCTAAGCCTTTGATGGGGTACCACACTGCAACGCAGAGGCTCCGGGTTCGATTCTTGGTGTGGTCAATTACGGAAACGAATTTTCTCCGTTATTTACAATGGTCTGAGTGTCTGGGGAAGGCCCCAGAATAATCCGATGTATATTAACCATAATTTATAATTTGGGAATATGCAACATGTGTGTTTGTCTACCGATTATTACATTGATACTTTGTAACTTATTTTTGTAAGTACGTAGATCATGAAAATGAAATCCTAGTCTGCTACTAAGTATCTAAAATGAATTACATAACTAATATAAAAAAGTTTAGGTTAATTCATTGTCAAGAAGACCGTCCATTGTACCTACATTTATATGTATGCAATAAACTTAGTCATTCATTATAACAAAAATTATAGTGATCTCTATTTACGTATATTTAAGTCCTGAATTACGTCAACGGTGCTCTTTCAAAGCAACGGCGCACAAATTCTGAGTCATTTCAACAGCTGTAAAAAATGCTTCGGAAACAGATAAAGATTGTAAAACTAAATCGATTAGTAATATACGCAAATCGATAAGAATTTAAATTAAACGATAAAGTCCTAAGTCTGAGAACTTTCTGAATGTCAGTAGCTATAAAACGTTCAGTTTTTACTTATCGCCTGTTGAATTGTTTAGTTTATTTAGTGCGATAACGTTTTTAAATTGAAAATAAACATAACTTACAGTGAGTTATCAACAATCAATTAAATTATTGAATTCAAAGTCGATTAAAGATAACAGTTATTTATTGACATCATTAAATTATTAATACAAGTAACTGTTTCGGGTAGATATTCATTAGTACACCTACCTCCATCAGTTAGTAGAGATAAAACAGAGATAGAACATGGTAAAATAATA